>OY728126.1:849408958-854208958 GCA_963277665.1 Viscum album | reverse complement strand
TTTGTCCGAATCTGCAGCCCGAAATGGTGGGAATCAGAACTGAGTAGTTTTTAATAGAAATGGATCAGTTGAATCAAGAAATAAATGTGGGTGGTATCCATGATAGAGAGGAACATGATCTACCATGAAGAAACATGTCTTTTGTGGAGCATTTTATGAGGAAACATCCTCTAGTATTCAGTGGAACCACAGATCCAGTGATATTCAAAGGATGGATCAATGTTCTAGAAAAGATATTTGATGTTATGAGATGTTCGTAACATCAAAATTTAATACTAGACATTTATCGTTTGGAAGGTGAGTCTGATCAATGGTGGTATCTGGTTTAGAATATGAGAGAAGGAGATGATCTTGACAGTCTAGAATGGGATGATTTTAAGAGTCTTTTCTGGAAAAATATTTTCCCAAAACTGTTCAACTCAGAATAGAGAAAAAATTCTTGGAACTAAAGCAGAAAGATAATGATTCTATGTCAGTATATAAATCCAATTTTACAAGACTATCCATGTATGTACTAGATTTTACTCAAAATTTTGAAAGTAAAATTAATATATTTTACTCTGGTTTGAAACCATTTTTTCAAAAATCATTGGCCCCACGAGTGTTTAAAAGATATTAGAATCTTGTTAATTATGCTGAAAAAGTTGAGATGGAGTTTTCTAAAACATAGGTGCCTCATGATGATAAGAATAAGAAGAGGTCGGGTTGTTAGTCAATGGGGAAGAACTCTTCAAAGAAGTTTAGAGGTAATAAAATGAATTCCCCCTCTTGTGAGAAGTGTGGTAAAAGGTATCCTGGTGAATGTCTTGTAAATTATGGGAAATGCTACCGATGTGGAAAGTTTGGTCACATGTATCGTGAGTGCAAGGAAAATGATCCAAAAAATAATTAGAAGCCGATGGTGAGATTCTTTAACTATAAATAATTGGTTCATTTTGCTAATGTTTGTATGAAGCTAGTTACTCAAGAAGGAAATCAGAAATATTGGAAGCATAAGGGTTTGGTAAAATCATTTTCAACCACTTCAGAAGATGTTGAGACTTTAAATGAGGTGGTATTGGGTACATTACTTGTTTTTATAGATTTTCCAAATGTTTTGTCTGATTCAAGGTCTACACATTCATTCATTTCTGATAAATTTTCGGAAAATTTCGGAATTCAACCTCATGAAATGAAACCAGATCTCATGGTAAAAACACCTGGAGGAAATATTGTGGAAAAAAGAAATTATAATAATCTGTCTATCATTGTCTATGGAAAGAGTTTACCTGCAAACCTTTTTGTTTTTCCTCTAGTATATTTTGATGTTATTATAGGTTTGGACTGGCTTTCTTTTTATCATGCTAAGATAGATTGCAGAGAAAAATAAGTTTTTATTCAGAAAAAAAAAATCAGTTTGTGTACAAGAATGAACCCATACCATTAATAACATAAGGGAAGCTAAGAAACTAATAAAGGATGGAAATTAAAGTTATCTTTCTCATATTTTTTGAAGATAAGTGAACTATCCAGATTAATGATGTACCAGTGGTAAATGAATACCTGGATGTTTTTCCTGATGATTTGCCTGGTTTTATTACTAATCAAGAGGTTGAGTTTACTATTGAATTAGTTCTTGATGCTAAGATCATTTCTAAACATTCTTATCGAATGGACCAAATAGAACTTCTAGAATTAAAAAAGCAGTTGCAAGAATTATTTAATAAAGGTTTCATCTGACCCAGCACTTCACCATAGGTTGCTCCTATCTTTTTTGTTAATAAAAAATATGGTTCAATGAGAATTTTCATCGATTATAAATCCTTTAATAACATTACTGTTAAAAACAAGTATCCTTTTCCTCATATCGATGATTTGTTTGATCATCACTAGGGAGTGCAGTATTTTCCGAAGGTTGACCTGAGGTCGGGGCACCATCAGTTGAAAGTAAAGGATGAAGACATCCCAAAGACTACATTCCTTACTATATATGGTCATTATGAATTTGTAGTTATGCCTTTTAGTTTAACTAATTCACCTGTTGTATTCATGGATCTTATGAATAGAATATTTCATGAGTTCTTGGATAAGTTTGTGGTTGTGTTTATTGATGAAATTTTGGTATATTCTAGAAGTAAATAGGAGCATGAAAAACATCTAAGGATTGTTTTGAAAACATTAAAAGAAAATAAACTGTATGGAAAATTAAGAAAGTGTGATTTTGGTTACAAAATATTTCTTCTCTTGGGCACATTGTAAATAAGGATGGAATAATACTTGATCCTGCCAAAACAAAATTTGTTGATGAATGGCCAAGACCTACATATTTTACAAATATTTGTAGTTTTCTTGTATTATCAGGTTATTACCAATAGTTTATTAAATACTTTGCATGGTTATCTATCCCGCTAACTAAGTTAACACAAAAAAGGGGTTAAATTTGTTTGGATAAAAGAATGTGATGTTTGTTTTCAGGAACTGAAGAAGAGATTGGTGGATGCTCCAGTTTTGGCCTTGACTTCCTAAAATGGCGACATTTTCATCTACAATGATGCTTCATTGAAGGAACTCGGTTGTGTCCTGATGCAGAATGATCAAGTAATTGATTGTTCTTCAAGATAACTAAAACCTCATGAGTTAAATTATCTCACACATGATTTGTAATTGGCAGCTATGGTTTTTTCTTTGAAAAATTGGAGGCACCATTTATATGGAGCCAAATGTAAAATATATACTGACCATAAAATTCTGAAGTATATATTCACTTAGAATGAGTTAAACATGAAGAAAAGAAGATGGATTGAACTGATAAAGGATTATGATTGCACGATCAATTACCATCCAGGAAAATCAAACAAAGAGGCGGATGCCTTGAGTCGAAAACATCATGCATCATTAACCATGTTACGTTTGGAACATGATCCATTGATTAATGATTTGATGAATTTTGGATTAGAAGTTTTCAATGCAGGGAATACATCTGTTTTGTTTCGGGTTTCAGTACAGTCATCATTATCCGACAGAATTAAGCAATCGTAGAAGGAAGACCGTGAGCTATAGAGAAAAGGTATAATTTGTTATAATGGGTAAGTTTCTAGAATTTAACCTTGATAAAGATTGTATTTTAAGATTTGGAAAAAGGTTGTGTGTGCCTTGTGATTCCCAGTTAAAGAAATATTTGTTGTGTGAAGCTCATAGTTCTCCATTTTCAATTCATCCTAGAAGTACTAAGATGTACAGAGACCTTTGGGAGTATTACTGGTGGGATGGAATGAAAAGGGATATTTCATAATTTACTGTGAAATGTTTGACATGTCCATAGGTTAAAGCAGAGTGGCAGTTACTGAAGGAGATGTTTCAGCCTTTTTTAGTGAAAGAGTGGAAGTGGGATAATATATCCATGGACTTTGTGGTGGGACTACCTAAGAAATCTCGAGTTAAAAATGTGATTTGAGTTATTGTTGATCGGCTGACACAATATGCACATCTCCTTTATATTCGAGATACAATGTCGTTGGATCGGCTTTCTCGACTATACCTCAAAGAGATTGTGAGGTTACATGGAGTTCTTCTTTTCATTTTATCTGATCGGGATTTCAGGTTCACTTCTAACTTTTGGAAGGGGCTTCAAATGTCGTTGGGTATAGAATTAAATTTCAGTACAGCTTTTCATCCTCAATCGGATGGGAAGTCAAAATTAACTATTCAGACCTAGGAGGATATGCTTCGATCTTGTTCAATGAACTACCAGGGAAGTTGGGATCAGCAACTTTCTTTAGTTGAGTTTTCTTATAATAACAGTTTTCATTCCAGTATACAGATGGCACATTTTGAGGCATTTTATGGGAAGAAGTTTCAAACTTCAGCTTTTTGGGATCAAGTCGGGGAAAGGAAGTTGATGGGACTAGAATTAGTAGAGGAAGTGGATGAGAAAGTGAATATGATCCAACAGCACATAAGGACGGATTAGAGCATGCAAAAAAATTATGCAGATAATAGAAGGAAAGACTTCTCTTTCGACGTAGGTGACCATGTTTTCCTTAAAATCTATCCTTGGAAAAGTGTGATGTGTTTTGGTAAGAAAGGAAAGATAAGTCCGCAATTCATCGGTCCATTTGAAATCTTGGAGAAAGTTGGACCAGTTGCATACTGAGTAGCTTTGCCTCTGAGTTTATCTCAGATAAATAATGTTTTTCATGTTTCTATGTTGAGAAATATGTTTCAAATTCATCTCATGTCTTGATCCCAGAAGCAGTTCAGCTGGAAGAGAACTTTTCTTATGAAGAGAAACCAGTTCAGATTCTTGATCAAAGGGAACATATATTGTGGAATAAGCTAATCCACCAGGTAAATATTTTGTGAAGAAACCATATGGTTTAAGAAAAAACATGGGAATCTAAAAAATTTATGAGGTAAAGGTACCCTCACTTGTTTAATGAGTAAATAAAATTGTGAGGATGCAATTTCTAGAAGGTGGAGATAATGTAACACCCCAAGGTTTTAAAAAATAACTGAAATTCCTGAAACTTTTTTTAAGTAGATATTTACAACTATCCTCAAACATAATTTTTCTGCTTCTATGTTTTGAATTTCAAAAAATAGTCATCTGTAATTGTGTTCAGTAAGTTATTTGGGGTCTGATGGAACCAACTTGTTTTTCTGGTGTATAGTAGCATACCCTTATGAATAATAATATGACCCTAATGAATATTAAATTGTATTATTATTTTATTTTCTTAAGTATTTAAGATAATGACATCTTGGTTAATTTTTCAAAGTGATATAAAAGCAGTTATAGAATTAAAATTATTAATTTTTGAATTAAATATGATTTTATTTAAAAATTAAATTAATATTATTTAGAAAATTATTTTCAAAAAATGGATTTCATTTTTAAATTCTACGCCTCTAAAAATGGTTAGGGTTAATTTTTGGTATTTTTCTGAAATTCTTGAATTTTTTATGAATAGTGAAATATGGTAAAATACTGTATATTCAAATTATCAGTTAGATGCACAATTTATGACATCATAAGTGATATAAGACTACTTGGTTTGAACTCACGTTTTATTATTACTATTTGGGGTCACATGAATTGATATTATTCATAATCTTGAGAAAAAATATTATAATAATGATTTAAATAATATAAAATACCTCCTCTCATCCACTATAAATACCACTCTCATTCTCCTCTTCCTCTCACACCTCTCAAACCTTGAGCATTGTCTAATTTCTTCCAAATTCCCTCCTCAATCTCCTTTCCCATGTCTAAGACCTGATGGTATCACCCAAAGGCCAAAATCAAAGGCCTTAAGGAGGATCTCAAGGAGAAGAGATCAAGAGATAAGAAATCCTCTTCCTTTTCATGTGTTTTCCTTTCCTTTCCTTTTATTTTATAGTCTATTCCCATACTCTTATCCAAGAGGCATGAAAGCTCTAGAAAACTTGTATATTCAGGATTTTCTCATGTTCATGTTAAATTCATCATCATTATTCTTCTCCTCTCCCACTTATTCAAGGAATAAAAACATTGTTCGTGATGTATCGAATTACCGACATCGTGGATGATGTGATTTCAATTTGCTTTAATTATTTCAAGTCTGGTAATGAAACCATTTTTATGGTATAACCAAGTTATAATATATTTATTATATGTCATAAATTGTTCTATAATTATTTTTTACACATGGTTTTAATTTATAAAACAAAATGAGGTCGTTATTATCAAAGAACCACTAAAATGATCTAAACGAACATCGTTATTGTTTTAACTTATGAATCATCCTCATTTCATAATTCAAAATGATAAATTGTATAATTTATGGTTCTGGAAATATTTAAATATCACTCCATTCCAATTTTTTAGTTTCGCTCCCAATCGACAAGAATGTCCATCATGAACCGATCATGGAAACCATGTAAAGAACGCACCTGACACAATGTAAATAACAAAATATTACTAATAAATGTGTCTAATGATGTTGTAAAATGATCATATAAGGTGTTATAAACATGAATATGTTTCATTAAGATTTTAATAACACTCTTTTAACCATTATACATGAGGTTTAAACACATTTTAAGTAAGAAGAACCTGAGGTAAGGGAATTCTTAACCCAATTTCCATTCTTTGGGTTAACCTTCTTATTTATTCATTATGTGGTATTAAGATTATTTTTGTGATGATTCTTTGTTTATATTATGATACAATATGTGTATTTACAGTGTATACACATATCCATTCCATTCTATTAATTCTCAATCTAGTTATATTTTAAGGGACTTTCTTTTTAAAATCCTTTTAAAACTCTCTTTAATAAATTTCAAAAGGATTGTTTTTTTATATGTATATGGAATGAGTGGTTTATTCTAATTTTCAAGATACTTTATTACCATGATATGTTCCTTGGACATTATTTATGTTGGTTTTATCCCATTATAGCTCAAGATATGTTGGGTTGATCCCATTATAGCTCAAGATATGATGGGTGAGCCCCATTATAGCTCTCCAATGCATTGGGTACTCCGGAGATGGAAGTTAGCCAAAAGTTTATTCCATGTGTAAGGGTGGATATAAGAGTGATATAGTAAATATGTCTCAAGGAAACTACAATATGTTTCTATGCATATGAATTTTTATGATTATGGGTTTTATTGGTTTTTATGTTATCACTTGACTAACGCTTTCTTTCTTTATATCCCTTACTAAGTTTTATACTCATCCCAAGTTTTTAAAATGTTTTCTCACAGGATATAAGGATGGGTAAGAGAAAGAAGGGAGTCATGATGTTTGATATAGAGTGTTGTTAAAGAAATCATGTTTTAAGTTTAAATGTTTTACATTTTGAAAAAAAAATGGATACTGTTTTAGTAGTATCATCTTGTATGAATGTGGTATGTCGTGTATGTAATATGTCCTAATTATTTAAAACTATAAACCCGAAAATATCCTCAATGTGTAATAATGTATGGTCTTGTCTAAAATTCATTATTAAGTAACATTTTAAGGTCGGGTCCTTATATTAAGTCTAAGACTAGGTTATGCCCATAATGTGGTTGTGAGCTATATTATACCATGTATATTCTGTGATTTCATATGTTGTCCCGCCCATGTTGGTTAGGGAAACTAACACCCAGTGGACTCTAGGAGGGTGTTTTCCCCAACATCTCAATGGGAGGATGGATGATTGATTACCCTCTCTGGCCCTGCTCTCTTCTCTTGGTAGTTACTTGTACTGGTATGTATGACAGTTAGTTTTCCCATATATGTGTGTAGAGGGTTGTGATGGATTGTGGTTATTTCCAACACATGTATTATTGGATATAGTATCCAAAGGATTATTATAGGTATGACATGTATAGGTTGGGATGGCTTGAGGTTCTTACTTAGTTTATGGGCTATAATGGCTTGAGGCATAATACTCGATGTTTGATATATGTCATACGAGCTATGGTGTCTTCCAGAAACTACTTGATTACTATATGGTTTTTGGTATGGGATGGTGCAGTTATGTGATGCACGAGGTGCATGTTGTGATTCCTTTCCCATGTGTATTTGAAATGGATTACTTTTGGAGAAAATGCTCAGGATGTGTGATATTGGGGCAGAGAAGTAAATCAGTGGGAAGCAGGAGCGGGGTACCCTTGATGTTTTATTAATAAAATATATGCTCTTTTGTATGTTTTACTTGGTGTGAGTTAGCCGTGATGAGGCTAAAAACTTAGTATACTTGTTGAGGTGACGAGTTAGTGTCACTGTTTCTCACTATGCTTTAGCATGCTTTATTTATCTTTGCACAAGAGGCTTCGGGGAGGATCCTACTGAGTATACTGTTATGCTCACCCTACATATATATAAACTATTTTTCAGGTCAGTTGGAGAAGGTAGGTGATCGAGATGGATATTACTATCTTGGGGTTTAGAAGGATCTTTTTAGGCTTTATGGTCGCTACCATCTTTTCCTTTCTAGTACTTATAGTTTCCTTTCAGTTGTCTGGTACTGTATGACATTGCATGTTTTCACTTGGGTTTTCTTTTTATATATATGTCTGAGAAGGTTTTGGTTGATGTATCCTTCTTATCTCTCTCTTTTAAATGTTTCTCTTAGAGGGTAATGTTACCCATTAGCATGTTTACTATACCCTCGGTGCTAGTCGCCAACCGGGGGCCTACTGGAGGCAAGAATTGGGCAGTCACCATCTCTTTCCCCTCATTGTGGTATTTATGTGGGGAGGGGGTCGTGACACTCATATTATTTTGATACTTTAAGACAGCAATCCTTAAGTCATTTTTGATGTGTAGGAATCAACCTCACATCAATCTGATGCATTTTGTGATTGGTATGACAGAAAGTGTTTCTTTTTTATTTAAAGTTGACATTTTAGTTCGAAACACACATTACATACTCAAAACCGAGAAAACCCATTTAGATTGTTTTGATACTTTAGGAAAATGATTCATAAGTCATTTTTGAGGTGTAGGAATTAGACACACTTCAATCTGATACATAGTGTTCCTGGTATGACTTAATGTGTATGTTATTAGTTTAAATTTGATAGTTTAGTTAAAAAAAAGTGTCACTCATTGAAAACCAAGAAAACATACTCGGATTGTCTTGATACGTTAGGAAAATAATTCTTAAGTCATTTTTTATGTTTAGGAATCAATCTCACGTTAAACCGACACACAATGTGACCTGTATGACTCAAAGTGTGTATTTTCAGTTTAAATTGACATTTTAGTAAAAAAGACACATGGAATACTCAAAACCAAGAAAACTCATTCATATTGTCTTGATACTTTAGAAAAATGATCCATATATCATTTGTAATGTGTAGAAATTAGCCACACCTCGATCTTATACACGGTGTGTCCGGTATAACTCAAAGTGTCTATTTTGAGTTTAAAATTGACACTTTAGTTCAAAACACACATCACATACTCAAAACCAAGAAAACACATTCCAATTGTTTTGATATTTTAGGAAAATGATTCATAAGTCATTTGTGATGTGTACCAATCAACCGCACCTCAATCTGATACATGATGTACCCGATATTAGTCAATGTGTATGTTTTTAGTTTAAAATTGGCACTTTAGTTCAAAACATACACCACATAATCAAAATTGATCAAACACATTTAGATTGTTTTGATACTTTAGGGTAATGATCCATAATTCATTTGTGACATATAGGAACTGGCTGCACCTCAATCCAATACACGGTATGATCAGTATGGCTAAAAATGTATTATTTGAGTTTAAAATGACATTTTATTAATGTATCGTTTCATATTTATATTTAATTTATTTTTTATACTATTACTAACATAAGAATCGTTTTTTATACATACGGACTTTTTTTCTCAAGCTGGAGCGGCTTGTTCGACAACTGGTAGCATGAACGGTCTCTTTTGAGCGGGGGTTGAGGACTAAAGATAATAGAATATTGATGTTTTTGAATGTTTGTGATAAATTGTACTAACCAATGTAATTGTACAATCCAATATGTTTGAATTGTCTATAATATCGTGTTTTTTCTTCTATTTGTGATTTAAATTTAATTTCAATTAAATTCTCTATTTTTGGTGCAATGTGCTATAATTTTAGCATCACACTACAATAGTGTGGAGTTTATCAGTGTTAAACTTACATTGATAAAGGGACCCCTGTATCATCTCTAAACTAATGCTAATAAAGGACCCTCTTTATCAGTGCTTTTTTAGTGCTGATAAAGGTGTCTTTTATCAATGTTATTTTAACGCTGATAAAATCTGTAGGCTTTTAAGGACGCTCATGATAACAGTGCTTTTTTAGCGCTGATAAAACCCTTTTTACACACAATTAAAGTGCGGCTCTATAATTGGGTAAGGTTCAAAGGAAAGGGGTGATCTACCCCACCACACTTTTCAGATATTATGAAATCCATTTGTGACAATTTTTCCCACAGCACAATTAAAGAATGCGAGAAGACAATGGAGATAAACTCGAAAAGTAAAATTCGCCTAGAGGAGCTTGTGGGCGAGAGGTCTCCTCATGGTCTTAGTAAATATATGGCGGAATGGTTTAACTTGCAAGTTGATGTAATTTTTTTAAAATTGGAACATGGTTCTTTCAGCAAACATGATTACCTCGAAGTGTTGGCATTTATATCCATCAATATTGAGGATAAAATTTGAATCAACCTCGAGTTGGATATTCGAGACCTCTCTTGGAAAAGCACACCATGGATTATGAGTAAAAAGGATAGTGGTGGATCATCTACATCATCCTGTGATGAGGTGAAAGAGTCGTGGCAAAGGGAAAAGATATGAAGGTGTGGCTGATATCCGCGTGGTAGAGGCAATTTTCATGGTCGTGGCGAGCAATGTTTGTTTATGGCTTTATGCTTTTCATGATTAGGGCATCCCCTGCTTTCTCTGACCCCATATTTCCTTTGTTGTAGTGTTCTTTGCTTTTTAATAAATGGGATGAGCCCTTGGGTCCACTCCTTTTTTATTATAAATTTAAATACAAATCATATTTAATGTATTTATATATTTATTTATGTAGTTCATACGATATTTTAACATATATATATATATATATTAAGTGTGTGTGTGTGTGTGTGTCAATAAATATACTTATATATGTATATCGTGAATACATATGTATACTATAAATTATATAATATAAATATAAATATATAAATTTGAATTTGAATATAAACAAATAAATTTAAATATGAATATACATATATGTGTATATTGTAAATTACATAATTTGAATTTTAATATATTATAAACAAAACTATAAATGATTTTATATATATATATATATATATATATATATATATAAATTTGAATTTAAATATATCATCATCCATTGAAGACCGAACATGATGTTTTATTCATGAAAACATTCAATGACATGGGGGTGTTCGTGGAAGATATGATCAATTATGTCATCATGCCATGGAGCATTTTATTTCTCTTCGTGGAATATATTTTAATTGTTGATCAATTTCCACCACTTCAAGGAATAAGTTATTGTGTTCCATTCAATGTTTTTTTCTTTTGTCTTTGGATTGTGATTCCAGAGGGGGTGATAAGTCTAAAGGTATTACGAAATGATAAAACAAGGGTTTGCATTGTTTCTCCCTAGAGGAAAACAAGGATTTTGAGTTGAAGAATAAAATGAGATATATAAACTATAGGAGATCTTTCTAGATTCCCTGTTTTAGAAAAATATTAGCAAGTGGTATCAAAGAACCATTTGTGTGAAGAATGATTTATGAATTTCATGCATTAACAACAAATCCAAAAGGGAAATATCCAATGATATTTTATAATTATATTTATGGTATTTGATGTCAATAGCATCATAAAAGTACTGCATGAGCTAGTGTTGAATAAGTATTTGTTGATGAAACGAGTATCCAAAGGGTGACGCATTGTCAAAGTGAGAGTAATGTATTCTTAAAGCCTCGCTATATTGTGTTGAACATGTTTCAAAGTGAGGATGGTGTAACATCATCATCATCATTTATGCGATTACATGAGCTTTTTTTATATAAGTTTTCTGGAAAAAAATATTAAACTAATCCTAGGTTAATTAATAATAATTTAATAATAATTAATTGTTAATTATTAATTTAATAATTAAATCATTATTATTAATATTTAGTCACTAAATAATATTTCAAAACATTTATTAGTAATAGTGTAATAATAATTATTAATAATTATTAATTGATGAGTAATTAATTAGTTAATCACTAATTAATATTATTAATAAGTAATGAAATGTTGTTTAATTGCTAATTATTTAATGAATACTAATTATTAATAATTAATTAGTCACATTTTAATATTATTAATAATAATTAGTTAATTATTAATATTTAATAGTAAATGTTAATAGTTAAGTATTATTTATGTATTATTATTATTAATTAATTACTAATTACTAATAATAAAAAATCAGAAAACGTATATAAAAAACAAAACAAAAAATCTTAGATGACATCCCATGAGTTGTTGGTATCTGTTTAGATATTGTGGGCAGTGAGTTGTCCTAGAGGGAATTCCTGTGGCAGGGAACAAAAGAATCAAGAGAGATTTTCTAAAGGACAAAACAGTGACTCAAATGAGTAATAAACAAAGTGAAAAAGGAATTCCGATTTGTAATGAAAAGCAGGGCGCGGAAAGATGGAAAGCGACTGGGGATTCCAGCCTGGTTTTTATAACATGCGTAGAATCCAGTTGGGGAAAAGGCTGTGAGCAACAGCGACCGCTGAGAAGGCAGGCGCGAGGCATGGTGGTGACACTGATTTCATAACCTTTTTTGCGCTGGAATCACCCTCTTTTACTCTGGACCATTCCCTTTAGGGTATCCCCACAAGAATCCAGACAGGTTTTATAATGCCACCAAAGCTCTTTATCTCCCACCATTCCTCCCTTCTCCCCACCAATCATTTCTATTCCATTATCAATATTTTTTAAAAAAATACCTAATATTGTTGAACCCCTTTCAAATTATCAATTAATTTTTTGACATATTAAAAACGGTCTGGTAGAGAAAATTACAAAGATATAAAGAAACATGTAAACACACACATGCTACATAGCCCTTTGCTACTAAGCAAGACCCTAGGGGTATTTTTGACATACATTTAACATCATATCATAGTTAAAAGTATATATAAACATGCCCAATCTCCTATCAGATTCAAATAAATACACACACAAAAACATTAATCAATTGTCATATTAATGGTCAACATAATCTTGCAGGGTGACTATTTAACATGGGTTTGATATAATCCTAGTTGTAGGTTTTGGGCGCAGCGGAAGCGCGTTGGTGGGTGTACCTAACTTTAATTTTTCCGTTAACAACGATAAATCTGAGATCCATCACGATAATAAAACGCCGGATCTTCAGAATAGAACGAAGAACGAAAGAAAGGGAGTCCTGGAACCATAGAGAAGATCATCATATGTTGGTTATAATTAATTTAATTAAAAGACGAGAATTACCTTGATGGAATTCTCTATCCGTTGACGTTTCCGGTCACGATCTGATGTGATCCGTCGTTGCGTCGTAGAAGCCAAGTGTAGACTTTATCTAGCGGTGATTCACACGTGCTCCACGTATCTCTGGACGTCGCTGAAAGGATCTCTGGGTGCTAGCACGGAAGAGTCTTCGCTTGCGATGTCCGCCTTCGATCGCCTTGAGAGCCGGTTCCAAAGCGCTCTCCTTGATCCGGTGGAGGAGGATCTCTCTCGTAACTTGAGAGCGTTCTTGGTGGAAAAAGAATTCTCTCTTGGCTTGAGAGATTTTTCAGATCCGTTGTGCACAACCACGAAAAAATATCTAGACTAATGAGAATAATATAATTGGGATTTTAATTACTTAGAATAATAAAATGAATTAATTACCCGAAAACATTTATTCATTTCATTTAATTCTTAGTAAAATCTCATGTCTAATAATAACAGTTAACTATTATTATTACTTGACATGCTCCCAACAAATTACACCTAATATTATATAATTAAATAAATAATATTATTTCTCACAAATCCCAAGAAAAATTACACGGCGTGTATATTAATATACACAGATTGTACTTTTGTTTTCTCATTCTCTTTATTTCCTCCACCATATTTATTAGACCTTGGATAATGACTATTTATTTCTTAAATAAATATCACTGCATTACTCGCTAATAAATATATTATTTCACCCACAATATATTCTCTCGAATAACTAGTGTCGAAATAAATGCGATCAAACGTCCTTGAATAATTGTTAAACCACAATCAGGAATAATCTTTATTTAACTTTTTAAATTAATATTTAACTGAGATACTTTGACACACTTAATGTGTAACCCTCTAGACCTCTTTCTCAATGGCATTAGGCGGAGCCTGCCTAAAGTCCAAGGTTAGCGTCTAACAACACACCAAGGCACTCATAGAAAAAGAAGTTAACGCCGCAATGACGTGTTGTAACGCCCCGACCCCAGCTACCCAGAGTCGGTGCATTACTTCGTAACATTGGCATGATCACAAAAGATCAAGTCTCGAAAGACCGATTAGTTTAGTAGCCTTGGAAACACTAGATACATTCATAAGTCTTTCATTACATCAAAAAGTAAACAAACTACAATAACATGGTCTTCATAGTCCACACTCATATCCTCTTCTGACTATCCCTGCAGGTCATTCCTAAAATACTTCTTCACATCCTGGAAAATATTAAAACATTGAAAGGGGTGAGCTCAGATGCTCAGTAAGGATAACAATATTGCGGAAGCTTTCATAAATAAACATTAACATTTAAGGCAATGTATACCTAAAAAAGCCTTTTAAACTTTAACATCAACATAATATGGCAAAGGTAAAATGAGAATAATGTCATTTACTTCTTTACATGGATATTCTACTGGTCGAATAATCACATGCAATATCAATAACCACTTTCATAATGATGGAATGCATAATGTCAGACTATCATAACCACGTAGCCAAGGCCTCGTGCCAAGACCACAAATAAGATTTTGTCAAGGCCTCGTGCCAAGACACTAGTTTGTCTCATGAGACCTGCCGATACATCGAGGAGCTATAGCGGGCTCCACCCGTCACATATTAAGTCCAATGCATTCCCATATGAAAAGGTTTAAACATAACATAAACATTCGTATTAAAACTAGCATACGAAATGTCAATAATTTCACCATAAACTATGAATGGTATAAAATATCACATCCACAGTCAAACATATAAAATATCACATCCACAGTCAAACATATCACAAAACCTTCAATACAATATAGAAGTTTTGTATTATAATAAATCAACTTCAAATAAACGTAAAATCCATCAAAGGATGTTGACATAGATGAAATCAAAACACTTTTTAGAGAAATATCTCTTTCTATTTTTGAAATCATTTAAGAGCCATATAAAACAAAACATTTTCTTGAAAATATTCTTATAAGCTTGTAAGGAAAGCTTTGAAGATTTTATAATGGCGGAAAATAACCGCACCCGCCGTATAAGTTAAAAAAAACATTCTTACCTCAATTCTGTCGAAAAGGTTAAAAAGGACATTGTTTTGAAAACGACGGAAAGATTCCTCTTATAAAAAGTCAAAAAAGGTATAAATTACTTTAACCCATATTCTTGTAAATAATAAAAATGTTTTGAAATACATTTTGAAGAAACATGGATGTGGATGATAACGAGGTCCCAGTAGATAATTATGTATAAACAACCTTGGATAATGAAGAGGTTGTGAAATAAACCCTTACCTCGTGCCTGACTTGACTCAACCGTTCTTTAACCTCCTGAATAATAAACTAGAGTTAATATATACCTTATTAAGAACCATTTTCAATTTATTATATCACTTATTACAATGATATGAACATTATGTAATTATTTAAGTTAATAACGGTTGTTTTGTCGATCTTTGGTACTTGAGTCAACAATAAACTTCTTATAATTACAAGTTGTTTATGTGGTAGAATATCCATTATCTCCAGAATTATATTCATGATTTAGATGTCATATATATCTTATATATCCAGTATATACATTCATTTATAATATTACGTAACATTTAGAGGTAAGAAATGAAATGCACTGTTCATGGAGACGGTAAGTCGTACGTACGCATGAACGCTACTTTCATTTCAATTTAATATTTAATGGAACAAAATCATAATGATATAAATGTATAATATAATTCTAGTATAATATAGTGTATAGTACCATTTACTCCATCCTTTATACATCCCACATATGGCATTAACGATTCAAATCACTTTGAGGGGGCGGTAGTCCGCACTTCCTAAAATGAAATTATCGCATTTTACCCATAATGAAAATCATAAAGTATGCCATAAATGATAAATACAGAAGCATAAGTAAAACATAAACATATTATATATCATATATAAAAATAGTGACATCTTAATGGCCACCTTTGAAGGTGTTATATGAGTGTTGAACAATCATCGTTTCGTGAGGCAGAAATTCGCCATCCACAGAAACCGTATGTTCTTTAACCATTAGATGTAGGTGTGTGTAAGTGTAGCTCGAATCCTTCTTATAACAACATCCTAGTATATTGAGGATACTGGTGTTGTTACAAAAGAAATGAATAAAAAGAGTTTAGGGGGTTGGAGAAGAAAAATAAAACAAAACAACATTAGAGAAGACATTATCTCAAAATCAGGTAACTCTTTTTGATTTGAGTCAAAGGCTTCCTTGGGAAGAGTTCTGCCCAAAGTGAGGCTTCTAGGAGTAAGAGGGGGATGTTGGGAGAGTATTTTGGCAGAGGTTGGCCGAGCCAAATGGCTCGAAAGTGTAAATGAGGTGGGAGAGGTGGGGGCCTTTTATAAGTGGAGAGGAGGGGCACTTTTGGAAAGATTGAAATGTTACATTATTTCACAATGCTTTTCGGATTCTAAAGGTCCCACACTTATATAATTCGAGGCTAAGGTGATAAGGTTTCGAAATCTCCTCATCCAATAGGCTTTGGACAAGTGTAAGCCTTGGATTTTGCATTATCTTCTCATTTTATTTAAATCGTTAAATAATGAGGTCATCACTCCATCATAATTATGTCATAAATAATTTAATTTATTTAATGTCTAAAAATTATAAAAAAATACTATGATGTAGGAAATCTTTTTAGCTTTCCAATGAATATTTATAGTCAAAAATATGACTTGTATAACCCCATGTAAAAATTGTTCTAGTAAAACATTTTATGTTTGTGTCATTTTTTACTTTAACATTAAATAAAAGGTATTTATGTCATTTTCTAACTAAAGTGGCTCCATGGGGTCCCCAAGTTGACCCATGGGTTGTTTTTGTCGGCCATGACTCATCTAATAGGAGTAGGACAAGTGTCAAGCTCATATCATATTATTAAAACATTGTTTTTACCCTAAACTACACTAATTACCTCTAATCGCGATTAAGAACTTAAAAGTTACTATTCACCAAAAAAATTATTTTAATCTAATTGAACCACATTTTAATTCTTAATGACAACCATGTATGTAAGATTTTTGAAAATCAAATCACAGAAGTGGTAATATTTCATTTAAACGAAAATTCAGTTATTTAACTACCACTTAGTGGTTTCACTATTCATCAAAAATTGAAGTTTTTCAGAACAAGGCCAAAATTTCACCCTAAGCTATAATTGATATTCCAAATTCAAAAATGATGTCTATTTTACAAAATTCCAAACATATAAGTTTCATTAATTAATTTTATAATTAATTCCCGCTGTTACGACAAATAGCGTGTTTTTAAGAAACAATTTATATCAAAAGATTGACAATTGTTTATGTCCAATTTCAATGTTAAATTAATTCTAATGACCACCATTGGATAAAATGGTAAAAATATATTCTAATTATACCTTAAAACCACTAAATAGTATAACTTATCACTATAAATTATTTTGATTAAGAAATTTGTTTTAAATATTTTTCACTATTCATAAAAATTTGGAAGTTCTCGGAAAATTACAAAAAATTCAACATAGGCTAATTTCAATATTAGGAATACAAAAATGAAGTCCATTTTGAAATATAAAATTTCTATAAATTTAAAAGGTGGTTATTACTATTCATAATGGCTACTTTGATTAGTTGCGGTGTGTTAGAACTCGAACTTGCGTACAATGCAAGCTATTGCATTATTGAAAGAGAGGCGTATCGTGGAAGCTCGGGGTGTTACATTCTACCCTCCTTCAATAAATTGCGTCCTCACAATTTGAAATTTTTCTTTGAAAATAAAAGTTTGAAAAGATAAAATACCTTTGTGGAAAACCCATATCAGAAATAAGGTTAATAAAATTTATCCTTAATAAGAGGGAAATGGAAATAAGAAAGTCACCACCAAATTATGATCTCGATAAGGAGAACATTGGTGGCAATTAGAGACATATAATTGGAGGAAAAACGTAAATATTTGTAGGGAGTGATTGAGGTCATCAATCACAATCAACTGTCAAATTGAGGGCCTCAAAGCCTTCAATCTATGTTGATTTAAAATATCATCAGTTCAACAAGACATAAGGTATTAGGGTAACACATTTTTTTGTTTTAATATCCCTTTACTAAAGTTTAAGAATTAATTTATTCATTGAATAACAGATAGGTATATATATATATATATTTATGCTTGACAATTAGAGTTTCAACCTTCAACTCACCTTTCACTCAAAAAGATAATAGAACCCAAAAATATTATACTTATCCTAATTTTATAAGGTTCCAAATGTTAACACATACCATTTAGATTAGTAAAATTATTTTGTAATAACCAGGGACTTCCTGTAGGCTAGTGTTAGGAAATAAAGGCCTGTCGCACTATGGTTGTGGGTTCGATTCCTGCAGCTTTGTCCGACGTGTCAGGTTATGCCCCACCCTGCAGGTTGTCCTTTTCCTAAAACTATAGTATTATAATATTCCAAAAATAATCTTCATAATTTTTTTTAACCTTAAACAATACTATCCAAAGATCAACTTAATCCATTCCAACCTTTATAGTTATCCAAAATACTTCTGTCCAACTCACAGTCCAAATTTTATAAGGAAGGTAAACATAATGAAGATCCTTTTTTCCATGTAACAACATGTGAACAACTTTATCATGTATTATTTTTAAACATACTAAATTACCACGATCCCTTATTCCTTATAGAATACTAGATATACTCCTCCTATCAAAAAAAAATGTATACAAATCATCAATCAGTTTCAAGGAAGTTAAGAATATCCAATATAATTTATCCAAATCAATCACGTCTTATTCCAAAATCACTATCTCGGTATCAGAACCATATTATGGTTTATCTTTCTCTAAACCATATATTTTCCAAAAATTTAACCTACTGTGGAGTCACTTTTCTTGGTTCCACACAATCTCAAGTCCTTGATGAAATAGTACTGCAGTACAATCCTTATATACTCCATAATTATTATAACCAGTAAATCATTGATACAACACTCAAATTACAAAATTCATTAATAACAACATAAGAACTCTAATCATTACTCCTCATCTGTGGTAGTATCATAACTTGATTATTATCCAATAACATCATTTGGGGAATACTCTGATGATTTGGACATTGGTTTGCGTAGTGTCCCCAATCCTTGCAGAAGAAGCATTGTACATTTGAAACCATTTTCTTACCCTTGCAGTCACGCACTTTGTGTCCTTTTTCTCTACACTTATAACAAACTCCCATTCCCTTTAGGCAAGTTCCATGATGTTTCTTCCCACAATTACCACATATTGGAAAATTCTTCTTTCCCCTCATCCCTTTATCCATCATTCTCTCTTCCATCCCTTTCGTCTCTTGCTTCGCTTCAAAGCCATAGGACTCAAAGAATTCTTTACTTATCTTATTAACACATGATACTATTTCTTCATATGTTGAGAACACATGGGAGACTATTTCCCTTCGAAATGTTGGCTTAATACCGTGGAAGATACAATCCTTCTTACTCTTTGGATCATACATATTGCTGGAGTTCACATTCCTTCTACTGGGCACCATTTCTATACAATGGCGTAAACTAGGTTAGTTTATGAATCAAAATACATAATCCTATACTTATAAAACACTTAACATAAATTGAACTATTTATGGATATAATCCATAATCATAAAAAGGTTTTCTTTGAGGAAGTATATACTCATAACCATTCATAGTGGTTTGTAAAGAAAACGAGAATTATCCTAAGCATATCCCCCGGGAGTGTCGTAACCAAGAGTGAAGCAAGGCCCGTTGTCGTGCACCAGTTCCCGTTCGAGTCTAGCTCAAAGTGGTGTTTTCGGGTTTTACCCCTAGGTACATCTGTGCCAGAGCCGCCTCTACCTGCTCGTATCCAGACAGGGATGTATTGCTCGGAAAACTCACAACATCTCTACAATACCAAAATTCTAGGAAGTTCTTCTATACTAATCCTCAAAGTCTATCTTTGGGCTATGTGCTCTAATCAGAGTTTATCTAAATCTAGCTTCCAAGGTTAGTACTAAACTGCCTCTGATACCAACTGTAACGCCCCGACCCCAGCTACCCAGAGTTGGTGCATTACTTCGTAACATTGGCATGATCACAAAAGATCAAGTCTCGAAAGACCGATTAGTTTAGTAGCCTTGGAAACACTAGATACATTCATAAGTCTTTTATTACATCAAAAAGTAAACAAACTACAATAACATGGTCTTCATAGTCCACACTCATATCCTCTTCTGACTATCCCTACAGGTCATTCCTAAAATACTTCTTCACATCCTGGAAAATATTAAAACATTGAAAGGGGTGAGCTCAGATGCTCAGTAAGGATAACAATATTGCGGAAGCTTTCATAAATAAACATTAACATTTAAGGCAATGTATACCTAAAAAAAAGCATTTTAAACTTTAACATCAACATAATATGGCAAAGGTAAAATGAGAATAATGCCATTTACTTCTTTACATGGATATTCTACTGGTCGAATAATCACATGCAATATCAATAACCACTTTCATAATGATGGAATGCATAATGCCAGACTATCATAACCACATAGCCAAGGCCTCGTGCCAAGACCACAAATAAGATTTTGTCAAGGCCTCGTGCCAAGACACTAGTTTGTCTCATGAGACCTACTGATGCATCGAGGAGCTATATCGGGCTCCACCCGTCACATATTAAGTCCAATGCATTCCCATATGAAAAGGTTTAAACATAACATAAACATTCGTATTAAAACTAGCATACGAAATGTCAATAATTTCACCATAAACTATGAATGGTATAAAATATCACATCCACAGTCAAACATATAAAATATCACATCCACAGTCAAACATATCACAAAACCTTCAATACAATATAGAAGTTTTGTATTATAATAAATCAACTTCAAATAAGCGTAAAATCCATCAAAGGATGTTGACATAGATGAAATCAAAACACTTTTTAGAGAAATATCTCTTTCTATTTTTGAAATCATTTAAGAGCCATATAAAACAAAACATTTTCTTGAAAATATTCTTATAAGCTTGTAAGGAAAGCTTTGAAGATTTTATAATGGCGGAAAATAACCGCACCCGCCGTATAAGTTAAAAAAACATTCTTACCTCAATTCTGTCGAAAAGGTTAAAAAGGACCTTGTTTTGAAAACGACGGAAAGATTCCTCTTATAAAAAGTCAAAAAGGGTATAAATTACTTTAACCCATATTCTTGTAAATAATAAAAATGTTTTGAAATACATTTTGAAGAAACATGGATGTGGATGATAACGAGGTCCCAGTAGATAATTATGTATAAACAACCTTGGATAATGAAGAGGTTGTGAAGTAAACCCTTACCTCGTGTCTGAATTGACTCAACCGTTCTTTAACCTCCTGAATAATAAACTAGAGTTAATATATACCTTATTAAGAACCATTTTCAATTTATTATATCACTTATTACAGTGATATGAACATTATGTAATTATTTAAGTTAATAACGGTTGTTTTGTCGATCTTTGGTACTTGAGTCAACAATAAACTTCTTATAATTACAAGTTGTTTATGTGGTAGAATATCCATTATCTCCAGAATTATATTCATGATTTAGATGTCATATATATCTTATATATCCAGTATATACATTCATTTATAATATTACGTAACATTTAGAGGTAAGAAATGAAATGCACTGTTCATGGAGACGGTAAGCCGTACGTACGCATGAACGCTACTTTCATTTCAATTTAATATTTAATGGAACAAAATCATAATGATATAAATGTATAATATAATTCCAGTATAATATAGTGTATAGTACCATTTACTCCATCCTTTATACATCCCACATATGGCATTAACGATTCAAATCACTTTGAGGGGGCGGTAGTCCGCACTTCCTAAAATGAAATTATCGCGTTTTACCCATAATGGAAATCATAAAGTATGCCATAAATGATAAATACAGAAGCATAAGTAAAACATAAACATATTATATATCATATATAAAAATAGTGACATCTTAATGGCCACCTTTGAAGGTGTTATATGAGTGTTGAACAATCATCGTTTCGTGAGGCAGAAATTCGCCATCCACAGAAACCGTATGTTCTTTAACCATTAGATGTAGGTGTGTGTAAGTGTAGCTCGAATACTTCTTATAACAACATCCTAGTATATTGAGGATACTGGTGTTGTTACAAAATAAATGAATAAAAAGATTTTAGGGGGTTGGAGAAGAAAAATAAAACAAAACAACATTAGAGAAGACATTACCTCAAAATCGGGTAACTCTTTTTGATTTGAGCCAAAGGATTCCTTGGGAAGAGTTCTGCCAAAATTGAGGCTTCTAGGAGTAATAGGGGGATGTTGGGAGAGTATTTGGGCAGAGTTTGTCCGAGCCAAATGGCTCGAAAGTGTAAATGAGGTGGGAGAGGTGGGGGCCTTTTATAAGTGGAGAGGAGGGGCACTTTTGGAAAGATTGAAATGTTACATTATTTCACAATGCTTTTCGGATTCTAAAGGTCCCACACTTATATAATTCGAGGCTAAGGTGATAAGGTTTCGAAATCTCCTCATCCAATAGGCTTTGGACAAGTGTAAGCCTTGGATTTTGCATTATCTTCTCATTTTATTTAAATCGTTAAATAATGAGGTCATCACTCTATCATAATGATGTCATAAATAATTTAATTTATTTAATGTCTAAAAATTATAAAAAAAATACTATGATGTAGAAAATCTTTTTAGCTTTCCAGTGAATATTTATAGTCAAAAATATGACTTTTATAACCCCATGTAAAAATTGTTCTAGTAAAACATTTTATGTTTGTGTCATTTTTTACTTTAACATTAAATAAAAGGTATTTATGTCATTTTCTCACTAAAGTGGCTCCATGGGGTCCCCAAGTTGACCCATGGGTTGTCTTGGTCGGTCATGACTCATCCAATAGGAGTAGGACAAGTGTCAAGCTCATATCATATTATTAAAACATTGTTTTTACCCTAAACTACACTAATTACCTCTAATCGCGATTAAGAACTTAAAAGTTACTATTCACCAAAAAAATTATTTTAATCTCATTGAACCACATTTTACTTCTTAATGACAACCATGTATGTCGGATTTTTGAAAATCAAATCACAGAAGTGGTAATATTTCATTTAAACGAAAAATCAGTTATTTAACTACCACTTAGTGGTTTCACTATTCATCAAAAATTGAAGTTTTTCAGAACAAGGCCAAAATTTCACCCTAAGCTATAATTGATATTCTGAATTAAAAAATGATGTCTATTTTACAAAATTCCAAACATATAAGTTTCATTAATTAATTTTATAATTAATTCCCGCTGTTACGACAAATAGCGTGTTTTTAAGAAACAATTTATATCAAAAGATTGGCAATTGTTTATGTCCAATTTCAATGTTAAATTAATTCTAATGACCACCATTGGATAAAATGGTAAAAATATATTCTAATTATACCTTAAAACCACTAAATAGTATAACTTATCACTATAAATTATTTTGATTAAAAAAGTTGTTTTAAATATTTTTCACTATTCATAAAAATTTGGAAGTTCTCGGAAAATTACAAAAAATTCAACATAGGCTAATTTCAATATTAGGAATACAAAAATGAAGTCCATTTTGAAATATAAAATTTCTATAAATTTAAAAGGTGGTTATTACTATTCATAATGGCTACTTTGATTAGTTGCGGTGTGTTAGAACTCGAACTTGCGTACAATGCAAGCTATTGCATTATTGAAAGAGAGGCGTATCGTGGAAGCTCGGGGTGTTACACGTGTCACCTCCTACGAACACTTACCGTGTAATGTAATTCCTTTGTCTCGATATCTCGAGTCAAGCAGGTTGCATGCTAGTGTCATCAATCCATGTGCTCGATTATTCTTTCTTTGACTTTCCGAAATTGAACTTGTCCATTCCTCACCATGGCCATGGATTTATTTAGGTTATATCAATTCCACTAAAGAACATGAGATATATACTTCCATTATGGAACAGAAGTGACAAATCCTTTCTCGCATTATCTATTAATGTAGTATTACTCATGACGCACCCAACATATCCTACATCACTATAAATAGTGTGTCATTACAGTTTTCATCAATACATCTAAGTGCATGAGTTATAATACTCATTAATAATAATCTTAAAGTCTAAGGATCAATACACACAACCGCAGATAAGAACATCCAATGACACTATGAAATGTGGATTTCTTACTCGCGAGTCTCGTTCTCATAATATCTTCCTGGATATTACCAAGGGCACACACTAAGAGAAAGCGCCTCAAAGTTTTATGAGTCTTCACCCCTAATGACCTATATTATTTGTGTCCCTCAAATAACATCATTCGGTCATAGAACATATATTCAAGAATAGTGTTATGACACTTCCGGGTTCTCATCATAACAGAGATCAGTTATGACCTTTTAGTGAAACAACTATTCTTGGGACATTATCACATGCATTGTCACGCAGAAGAACAATCAAGATGTGATAAAGTATTTATTAATGAATAAAGTACAAAGTGGTTGGTTCCAGGCCAACAACTCAAACAGACTCTCACTTGGATTAGAGCCAACTGCTAATAACCTTTAACTCGTTAGCTCTAACATGATATTCATGTTTTTTCTGAGATATGCCTTTAGTCGTGGGGTCTGACATGTTTTCTTCCATGGACACTTTGCTCACTGCAACTTCACCCCTTTGATAGAAATCCATCAAGAGGTGATATTTATGGAGAATGTGCTTTGTCCGTTGACGTGACCTTGGTTCTTTTGCAAGAGTCACCGCTGCAGTATTATCACAATACAATGTGATAGAATCTTTACTGCTAGGAACCACATCAAGCTCCTGGACAAAGTTCTGAATCCAAACGGCTTCCTTGGCTACATCAGAAGTTGCTATATATTTAGACTCCGCTGTAGAATCGGCGACAACTGGCTACTTAGAACTCTTCCAGCTCATAGCTCATCCATTGAGACAAAAAACATATCCTGATTGCAACTTCATATCGTTCTGATCTGTCTGAAAACCAGCACCATCATACCCTCTGATGACAAGCTTATCGTCTCCTCCATACACCAGGAACATATCCTTAGTTCTTCTCAGATACTTAAGGATAGTCTTAACAACAATCCAATGTTGTTCTCCTAGATCTACTTGATATCTTTCTACCATGCTCAGTGCATAGGCAACATCAAGTCTGGTACATAACATGACATATATAATGGATCCTATAGCCGAATCGTTTGAGATCTTACTCATCTCATCTTTCTCTTGTTGTGTCTAAGGACACGTTTTCTTAGAAAGATGTAGGCCATGTGATGCTGGAACCAATATCCTCTTGGATTGTTCTATACTAAATCTCTTTAGTATCTGGTCAATGTATGTACCCTACTTAGTCCAAGCAGCATCTTGGATCTATCACGAATGATCTTGATCCCTAGAATGTAGGCTGCTTCGCCTAAGTCCTTCATAGAGAAACACTTGTTCAATGAGTCCTTAACTAACTGTAGGACTGATACATTGTTTTCAATTAGTAATATGTTGTCAACATATACTACTAGGATAATGACCGCATTCCCATTAAACCTCTTATAAACACATGGATCACATTCGTTCTTAATGAAATCAAATTCCTTTATGGCTTCATCAAATCGAATGTTCTATGACCTGAATGTTTGCTTTAATCCATAAATGGATTTCTGCAACTTGAAAACCTGTTTGGCTTCAGCTGGTGTCACAAACCCTTCTGGTTGTATCATATAGACATCTTCTTAAAGGTTTTCATTAAGGAATGTTGTTTTGACATCCATATGCCAAATCTCGTAGTCATGGTAAGCTGCTATGACAAGTATGATTCTTATGGATTTAAACATGGAAACTTGTGAGAAGGTTTCATCATAGTCAATTCCTTGATGTTGTCTGAATCCTTTAGCCACTAGCCTTTCTTTATAGGTGCTAACTTGACCTTCCATGTCCAACTTTCTCTTGAATACCCATTTGCATCCAAAAGGCTTTACATCAACTGGCTCATCGACCAGAACTCAGACTTGGTTTTGATACATGGAATCCATCTTAGATTTCATAGTTTCTATCCATCTTGCAGCTTCTGAGCTCTCTACTACTTCATTGTAGGATAAAATTTCATCATTGTCCAACAATAATGATTCACCATCCTCGGTGACTAGGAAACCATATCTCTCTGGTTCCCTTACCTCTCTTGAGCTCCTACACAGTACTTTTGTTTCTGGAACCTCTTCCACGGGAACCTATGGAACTTGTTTCTATACCAACTCTTGTGTATCTTGAGAATCAACTTTGTCGAAGTCAATCTTTCTCCCACTATCCTTTTTGAGGATGCGCTCCCTCTCAAGAAAGGCGGATTGTCTGGAGACATTGACTTTCTTGTATGAAGGGTTATATAGGTAATATTCTTTCGTTTCCTTGGGATATCCTATAAAGATACACTTTGTGTCTTGGGGTGCTAGTTTGTTGCCTGAGAAGGCCTTAATAAATGCCTCGCATCCCTATACAAGTGTGTGCGAAAAAATGGGTTTCTTTTCATTCCATATCTCGGAGGTAATTTCATTTGTCACCTTAGTTGGTACTCAGTTTAATGTGTATGCTGCAGTTTGTAATGCATATCCCCAAAAAGATAATGGAAGATCCGTATAACTCATCATCGACCTCACCATGTCCAACAAGGTGCGGTTTCTCTTTTCACTAACACCATTCCACTGTGGTGTATAAGGAGGAGTGAGTTGAGATAGAATCCCAGACTCCCGTAAAAGGTCGATGAACTCTTGGTTCAGATATTCTCCACCTTGATCTAATCGGAGTTTCTTTATCTTCTTACCAAGATAATTCTCTACTTCATTCTTTAATTCCTTAAATTTCTCTAAGGACTCTGACTTATACCTCATTAAGTAGACAGAGCCATATCTACTCAAATCATCATTAAAAGCAATGAAGTAAGAATATCCACCTCTAGATTCTACTAGAAATGGTCCACACACATCTGTGTGCACCAATACTAGAAGCTCTATGGACCTTTCACCCTGTCCATCGAAAGGTGGCTTGGTCATTTACCTTGTAAACAAGATGACATCTATCAAGTGGTTTCAACTCAGTAGAGCCTAAATAACCATCTTGCCAGAGCTTTGTCAAGCGCTTCTCGTTTACATGACCGAGACGGTGATGCCACAACTATGTAATGTATGAGTCATGTGGGTTTGTTTAGTTATCGATTTCCAACACTTATTTTTCATAATTTAATACATACAAACCATTATTTAAATGTACTATACCATAACATATGTTGTTCTTATAAAAGAAACAACCCTTATTTCCAAACTTGAAAATAAATCCATCCATATCCAAACATGATACAAAAATTATGTTCTTGGTAACACTAGGAACATAATAACAGTTATGCAAAACCAAAATCATCCTAGTTGGCAATGAGAGATGGTAATCGCCAATGGCCAATGCATCCAGCCTCGTTCCATTGACAGCTCAAAGATCCACCTCTCCTTTGGTAATCTTTCTAAATCTAATTTGTTCTTGAATTTGAATAAATGTGAGCTCCACAAGTTGTATCTAATACCCAATGTGTAGAAATGGAAAGATTACACTCGATAACGAATGAACCTTTAGCATCCCCATGCTTCTAGGTGCAGTTCCTCTTCCAGTGGCTTGGCTTTCCACATGAAAAACATACCACCTCCCGTCCCTTTCCCTACCACTATATCTACCCCTTCTTGGAGGGACGATGCTCAGGGGCTTCAGACCGTTTATGAATCCTTGGACCCTTTTCCTTGTCCTTCTTTTTCTTATTCACCATAAGTATTATGGGTTTGTCATGCCCCATATCCCTATCTACCGAGAAAATTAAGATCAAAAGTTCTGATAGACTCTTCTCATTGTTTCTCATGTTTTAGTTGACAATAAATCCAGAGAAGGTCTTGGGCAGTGATGATAGGATGTGATATGTTTGCAACTCATTTGGGAAATTAATCCCCAAGATGTCCAGGTGTTCAATGTAGCTAATAAGCTTGACTACATGAGCCCAGCTGGTGCAGACTCTCCAAACTTAGTTGTAAAAAAAGCGTTGTAGATCTCATATCTCTCTTGTCTCTCCTTCTCTTGATATAGATCCTTAAGGTGAGAC
Source organism: Viscum album (assembly GCA_963277665.1). NCBI lineage: Eukaryota > Viridiplantae > Streptophyta > Magnoliopsida > Santalales > Viscaceae > Viscum > Viscum album. Next base: position 854,180,743 of record OY728126.1, on the reverse strand, counting down.
ATCATGTTATACGTGCCCATGTTTTCATGTTGCTTCAATATCTCATTAGACATGGATGATAGCATGAAACATTGGAAATTTGTGGCATCATCCATATGTTTCATATAGAGAGATAATTCCTCATCACTAGACTCTTTTCAAGGAGAAACTGGAATAGGCTCCTCCATTATATACAATTTCCTTTCGTGGTGAAGGATGACGCGTAAACGCCTCTGCCATTCCTAGAAATTGGTTTCAGTGTGAAGGTTTTCTTTCTCGAGTATGGTTCGCAATAATATGTTTGAAGTAATTTTCTTTTAGTTTCTAAAAATTAATATGAGCAAGGATTTTAGTACTTTATCATGATAAAACTGAGACAAATAAATTAATTAATACTTATTAGTTTCCCGCTATTTTATCAAAATTCAATAGCCCTCACCATTGACTTCGGAATATTCTATTGCCTGAATATTCTAGTGGAAAAGATCCATATTGCCCTTTGAATTACCCCAACTAGGGTTGGTCAAGCAACTTGAAGGGTTTTAGGTAGGCATTCCAAATGCCAACTACATTAACTCGCAGTTCTTTGATCCGCTGAGTGGACTCCCCAATCCTGAAACTCTTTTATTTTGGATTTACTCAACCTTTGCCTCTTGGTCACACTAAGTCCTATTGTAGTAGTCAACTCTTGATGTGAAACAAGTAAAGTCAACCCAAAACCTTGAATTATAATTCCCTAATAATTTAAATCACCCCAACTAGGGTTGGTCAAGCACTTTGAACTATGGTTTGATTCTAACCAAGATTATGGAAGGCTATACCAACTTAATATTTCTTTGAGGGGTTTTATCCTTATACGTAAATTTCCATTTTATTATCTTTGATTACATGCTTGTTAATATTAAGTGGGATATACTTAAGTGATTAACCATGTCTAAGATAATATTTATGCATAAGCTGGTCTTATTTTAGTTCCGTCTTGCATGCTTGTTTAATTCATTAATTATGCGATCGTGAAAACACACCCACAATAAATAAACCATGAAATTGACATAAGTAAAATAAATGGTATGATCATGATCTTGTTCTATTGGTTAGTTTATCTAGAGGTTTATAAACTAACTCAATACCTAGGGGAGAAACACCTTGAACCTTTTGGTTTCGTGTTTATAGCTTTCCACCTATCCACCTTTGTATCTCCTTGGATTGGTTTCACCTTGGATCATAACTTGATCCGCCTCTACTAGCTTGGGAGCTCCACCCATTACATATGATTTTATCTCACACACAGGTGAGGGTTAAAGGAGTTTTACATAAAATAAACCTTGGACATGAAGGCCCTACATATTAATGAGGATAAGGCTCGCAGGCCAACAATTTTAATTTAAATAAATAAATTAAAAGAAACCATTCACATACAAAGGTCTTGGTCTAGCTCATGATCATCCATACATGAAACGATATTTACACATAAATAAAACTATCATTCAACTTTTATTCGTTCTTGTTTAAGATAAATCACGCTCAAATCAATTAATTATCTTTAATTAATCAATCCTTTTATCTTAAACCCTTTTCTGAATTTCTTTGAGATTGTCATCCATCATAATTTTAAACAAATAAATTCATTTAAAATTATCTTTGTATGTAACTTGTAACTTGGAGGCAACCCGGTAAATTCCCATTCATAACTACCCAAGGAGTAGAAATAAACATTACACAGATGTTAAATTAAACACATATATATATATAACACCTATCACGTGTTGTGCCTCAGCTTTACGCCTACACAATGGTACACATCTCAAGGGTTTGTAAAATATAATAATAAATTTTAATAAATCTACGTAATTTGGATGAGTACACGGCGTGTAGTTCTGACTACATGACGTGTACTATCATTCACCATCCATCCAAAGTACACACCCGAGGACATGGTGTGTAGATGTACTTCTGAAATATTCGGAGTACATGGCATGTTTAGTGGGCCACATGTCATGTAGTATCAAAGTTACACGGTTTCCAGCTGGGCAAGCCATGTACTAGGTACACGGTCCAACCCTAACCTGAAGGGACTCCACACCATGTCCAATTGACTACACAGTGTGTAATATGGAAACCCTATGCCACTTGTTCCTGGTCAATACACAGAGTCATTTAAGACTTAGACACCAACACACAACTTGGTTTGGCAGACCTGTCCCAGTGCATGGAACCTAGACTACACGGTGTGTACTACCTAATACACGTCATGTGTTCTGGTGTTGTACAACCAGGAAGATTTGGTACCTCCGGATGAGATCCTCTATTTTATTTTAATCAAAATTAAAAGAAAAGATCATTTCTTTAATGTGAACGAGAAACAAAAGAGGAGGGACAGATCTTGAGATTTATATTTACCGAATGATTAACTTGAATTGAAACAAATAAATTATTAAATTCATAAATAACCAACAAAAATCTAAATAATTATAATCAATGATATGCTCCCTTTGATACCACTTGTAGGTTCCAGTACAGCAGAAGCGCATGGTGGGTGTACCCAACTTTAATTTTTCTGTTAACAATGATCAATCCGAGATCTGTCACGATAATAAAATGCTAGATCTTTGGAATATAATGAATAATGAAAGAAAGGGAGTCCGAGAACCATAGAGTGGATCATCATATGTTGGTTATAATTAATTTAATTAAAAGACGAGAATTTCCTTGATGGAATTCTCCCTCCGTTGATGTTTCCGGTCACGATCTGATATGATCTATCATTGTGTCATATAATCCAAGTGTAGGCTTCCTCTAGCGGTGATCCACACGTGCTCCATGTATCTATGGACATCGCCGAAGGGATCTCTGGGTGCTAGCACAAAAGAGCCTTTGCATGCGATGTCTACCTTTGATCGCCTTGAGAGCCGCTTCCAAAGAGCTCTCATTGATCCGGTGGAGGATGATCTCTCTCGTAACTTGAGAGCGTTTTTGGTAGAAAAAGGATTCTCTCTTGGCTTGAGAGCTTTTCCAGATATGTTGTGAACAACCATGAAAAAAAATTTAGGCTAATGAGAATAATATAATTGGGGTTTTAATTACTTATAATAATAAAATGAATTAATTACCCAAAAACATTTATTCATTTCATCTAATTCTTAGTAAAATATCATGTCTAATAATAACATTTGACTATTATTATTACTTGACATGCGCCCAGAAAATTAAACCTAATATTATTTAATTAAATAAATAATATTATTTCTCAAAAATACCCAGAAAAATTACATGGCATGTATATTTATATACACGACATGTACTTGTGTTTTTCCATTCTATTTATTTCCTCCACCACATTTATTAGACCTTGAATAATGACTATTTATTTCTTAAATAAATATCACTACATTACTCGCTAATAAATATATTATTTTACACACAATATATTCTCTCAAATAACTAGTGTCGAAATAAATGAGATCAGGCATCCTTGAATAATTATTAAACCACGATCGGGAATAATCTTTATTCAACTTGTTAAATTAATATTTAACTAAGATACTTGGACACACTTAGTGTGTGACCCTATAGGCCTCTTTCTCAGTGGCAATAGGCGGAGCCTGCCTAAATTCCAAGGTTAGCGTCTAGAAACATGCCAAGGCACCCATAGAGAAAGAAGTTAACACCACAATGACGTGTCACCTCCTACGAATGCTTACCATGTAATGTAATCCCTTTGTCTCGATATCTCGAATCAAGCGGGTTGTATGTTAGTGCCAACAACCCATGTGCTCGATTATTCTTTCTTTGACTTCCTGAAATTGAACTTTCTCATTCCTCACTATGGTCATTTATTTATTTAAGATATATCAATTCCATCAAAGGACCTGAGATATCTACTTCCATTATATAACATAAGGTACAAATCCTTTCTCGCATTATCTATTAATCTAGTATTACTCATGACACACCCAACATATCCTACCTCGTTGTGAACAGTGTGTCATCACAGTTTTCATCAATACATCTAAGTGCATGCATTGTAATACCCAATAATAATAATCGTAAAGTCTAAGGACCAATACACACGTCCACAGATAGGAACATCCAATGACACTATGAAATGTGGATTTCCTACTGGCGGGTCTCGTTCTCATAATATCCTCCTAGATATTACCAAGGGCACACACCATGAGAAGGTGCCTCAAAGTTTTATGAGTCCTCACCCCTAATGGCCTGTATTATTTGTGTCCCTCAAATAACATCATCCGGCCATAGAACATATATTCAAGAACAGTGTTATGGAACTTTCGAGTTCTCATCATAGTAGGGATCCGCTATGACCTTTTAGTGCAACGACTATTATTAGGACATTATCACATGCATTGTCACACAGAAGGTCAATCGAGATGTGATAAGGTATTTATTAATGAATAAAGTACAAAGTAGTTGGTTCTAGATTACCAAATCCAACACTATTAACCATGTTTTCCATGATTTCAACAAATTCAATGAAAATTTATGCGTGAACACACAATAATCCTAAAAAAAGAGTTTAATAAATCTTCTAAATCTCATTAACAACACATTGAAATTTTCACTCAACAAACACATGCACCATTCTTTCAATCAATCTTGTATTGACTAAAATATTCATGGTGTCCAACTTCTCCAATATTCCCTCAAAATTTTCCCTGTTAACAACTAATTCAAATGAAAAATCATCCCAACTCCCTTGAAAAAAAAATCACCTATGAAACATAATTTCTCCCTCTCATTGAGAGAATATCTTAAAACATACAATAAGAAAAAAATGTAATGAAATGCATTAAGGTAGGGTAAATATAAAATCTTCTTAGATGGGGGGAGATTTTGAAATCCAAGGTTTGTCCTATGATTCTCAAATATCACTCATGGATTAGCCTTTGTAATCATATTTATTACATGGGTAGATGTATATTTGTAGCCAAAATTTACATTTATTTGATCAATTTTATCTTTAATAAACTGGCACACAATATCTGTATTCCTTGTTCTTAAATGTTTAATTGATTACTTTGTTAAGTTAATTACACTATTATTATCATAAAATAATAAGATAGGAAAATATACTTCTTAACCAAGATTCAATCAATTGGGTATAATCTTATACAACTGCAATCTTATAGAAATCTAGCAAAATTTAAAAACAAGAATTAGTTGTAATGAAAGTATGGATCGACTATCATAATGGTCTAAAAATGAAATAAATTCACCCTATGAAAAATTTAATATGTTGTTGAAAAACTACCAAATAAAAAATTCATTTGGACATAACTTTTAATACATGCTACCAAATGTGGTGATTTAGAGTTCAAAATAATTATTATCTCATGAAATAACATTCATTAAATCATATATTTACCTAGATCTAGCATTTTGATCACTAAATAGATAATAGAATTGGTGTAATGTATTTTATCCTTATCCACTGCACTGTTTTTAGGACCACAAATTTTATGATCCATAACGTTTGATAAAATAATATAATTAAGTTAGAATATCCTTTACGTGCTGAAGAAATCATCTGAGATATCCAAAATTTTCTTTGACAATACAGTATCAAGGTAAGATATGTTTAAATATAATAAATTTGTTGTTGCGTGTAGTGCTCTGCATACTAAACAATCTCTATCCTATAACTTCACAGAATGATATCATTTGATTAAAACCTTGGATTTGGGTGTTTAACTTACATACGAAATATTATTTAATTATCTAAAAATATATTGTTATCTATTAAACCTAAATCATCCATCTTCAAGTTTAAATATCCAACAAAACAAATGTTCAGTAGGTGTACAAAATGTGTTATGTCTTCTCCCATTAAAACTAGTCACCTCATCTAGACTCAAACATGCTATGGGATAGATTTGATGAATTCTAGAGATCCTATATGCAAGTATACCTTTCAAAATGTTCTCCAATGTTACTAGTTTCATCCACGGTGCTTGAATCACTCACGTAAATACTAAAAACCATTATCTATGGAATGTTGATAACAAATAAAAGATGAAAACCTCAAGATCATATCACATGTAATTATAATTACTAATATTTTAATGTAATACAATTTATTAATCTCAAATGAGAGAGATATGTGACACTAATTCATGGGTTTGTGTCGCAATTTTGAGTGATATTTATCTCTTAGTGGAAATGTCAAATACACAATTAAAATGACTAAATGAAATGCACATGTGATATCTTCAATCTCCCTCCATGGATATATTAAAAACATGATCCATATATATCCATAGGTAAGACATTGAAACGATGAATAATTCTCAATGATCATGTTATAAGAAACACTCCCCCTTGATGAGTTCACTCATGCCTTTTTCTTCTATCAGAATTTTTCAAAGAAAACTCTTGTCGTTTCATTGGATTACTCCTCCTCCCACATATTCTAGTTATGGATTCATAGATTTTACTTCCCATTTGAAAAAATAAATAAAATAAAAATAAAGGGGAATGTGAAAGAAGATACTAAAAATTCTTTCAGAAGGGGAACAACCTCCATAATGAACTTCAAGTAACGAAATGTGTATTTAGATTGAAACATCATCATAATATCTTCAACATATTCATTGGTTGATATATAATCCATCCATAACATGATGAGCTACACCTTCCACTTGATGATGTAGTACACTACGTTGATATATTTTGATTATGGGTGCTGCACTGGGTTCACTATTGAAAAAACAAAAGATAACAGTTTTTTTGGGGTTCACAATGGTTTTAACTGCCTATAATTAGTTTTGTGATGATTTTTTAAAACCTATAAAAATAGTCATTTTTTAAATATTTAATGATATTTTTCTTTTTTTTCATGATGGTTTTATTTTTTTCCAATAAAACTAATTTTCAGCGGCAGTTTTGTTTTAATTAGAGGTTATTTTTCTTAGTAAAAAATTTAGCAGTGGTTTTTCTAATTTGTGATCGCTTTTTGATAGAAAAAAAATAGAAGTAGTTTTTTTTTGTAGTTTTCCCTAGAGGAAAAATTTAGGGACGATTGAAACAACCACTAAATGTAGAAATTTACCTTATTTTATGGTGGTTTTAACTGCTGCTATTTGAAACCAATAGGATTTACATCAACTGAAGGATATACCAAAATCCAAACTTGGTTTTGGTACATGGTATCCATTTCAGAATTCTTGGATTCTTTCCAATTGGAAACATTTGTGCCACTTACTGCTTCTTTGTAGGTTAGAGGATCATTATTATCAACTAATAATGAGTCACCATCCTCGGTAACTAGAAAACTGTACCGTTTTGGTTCTCAAACCTCTCTTGTACTCCTATGCAGTTCTTGTATCTCTGGAATAGTTCTTCCTTCCATGGGGCTTTGTGGAATCTTTTCATGTACCAACTCTTGTGTAACTTGAGCCTCGACTTCATCGAAGTCTATCTCACTCCCACTATCTCTTTTGGAGATGTGCTCCCTCTCAAGGAATATTGTGTGTCTTTCCACTATAACCTTTTTTCTGAGGGGTTGTATAGGTAATATCCCCTTATTTCCTTGGGGTATCCTATAAAGGCACACTTTGTGCCTTGGGGTGCAATTTTTTACCTCAAGAGGCCTAAAAAAATGCATCGCTTCCCCACACATGTAAATTCGATAACATGGATTTATTTTCACTCTAAAATTCATACAGAATATAATTTATCAATTTAGTTGGTACTTGGTTTAGTATATGTGCCACTGTTTGTAACTCGTATCCCCAAAAGGATAATGGAAGACTCGCATGACTCATCATTGATCTCACCATATTCAACAAGGTGTGGTTCCTCCTTTCGCTCACACCATTCCACTGGGGCATGTAAGGAGGAGTGAGTTGGGATAGGATCCCAAACTCTCATAAGTAATCAATGAATTCTTGATTAAAATATTTTCCAACTTGGTCTAAGCAGAGTTTCTTAACCTTATTACCAAGTTAGTTCTAAAATTCATTCTTGTATTCTTTTAACTTATCAAAATAATCTGACTTAGTAGATATATCCATATATACTAAAATCATCAGTAAAAGTTATGAAGTATGAGTACCCTCCTCTTACATCAACTAGAAATGATCCACACACATTAGTATAAACCAATTCAATAACCTCTTTATCCCTTTCACCTTTCCCACTAAATGGGGATTTAGTCATTTTTCCTTGTAAACATACATGACATACACCAAGTGGTTTTAGTTTGAAAGAATCTAAATATCCATCTTGATGTAACTTTGTCAAGCATTTCTCGTTTACATGACCTATCCAGTGGTGCCAAAGTTGGGTGTGGTATGAGTAATGTGAAGTCTATTTTTTATATATTGTCATTACATGGTTTGTGTAATCCAAAATGTAAATACCATTGTATAAATGTGCCCTTCCAAAACAAATGTTATCTCTGTAAAATAAGCAACATTCATTTCCAAACTTGAAAAAAAATCCATCTGTATCTAATATGGATATAGAAATAATGTTTTTAGTAATAGAAGACACATAATAACAACCCTTTAACACCAAGATCATCCCAGTTGGCAACATGAGGTGGTAGTTCTCGACAGCTACAATATAGAGTCTGACTCTGTTGGCTGCTCGTAGATCTACCTCCCCTCGGTCAATCTTCCGGAATCTAATTGGTTCTTGTATTTGGATACATATGTGAGCACAAAAATTTATATCTAATACCTAGTTTGTAGAAATAGATAGATTACATTCAATAAAAAATGTACTTGAAGCTTCCCCTTGCTTCTTAGGTTGGGGGAAGTTCTTCTTCTAGTGGCCCTTCTTGCCACATGCAAAACAAACAGCTTTATGTTCCCTTGACTCCCCTTTGATATTCCTTTTCTTGGAAGGGTGTGAAGAATCTTTGGGCTTAAATATCTTAGCTTTCACTTTCCTCTTATTCACCATAAGGATGTAAGGCTTTTCATGCTTCATAACTTTTTCCACTTTGGGAATGAGGATAAGAAGATCAGATAGAGACTTCTCAATGTTGTTCATATTGAAATTAACAACAAAACTGGAAAAGCTATGAGGGAGTGATGCAATAATGAGATTGGTACCCAGTTATTTGGAAAGTTTAAACTCTAGAACCTCCAAGCGCTCAATGTATCCAATGAACTTGACTACGTGAGGCCCAGCTGGGGAACCTTCTCCAAGATTACTCTGAAAGAGTGCCTTGGAGATCCCAAACCGTTCTTGTATTGATCTCTCCTGGTAAAGACCACAAAGGTGATCGAGCATGCTATAGGAATCCATGTTTTCATGAGACTTCATGATCTCACTAGATATTGATGATAACATCAAACATTGAACATCAATCATGTCGTTCATATGTTTCTCATAGACCAAGAACTCTTCGCCACTCGCCTCTTGGGAAGGAGGATCAGGTAATGCTGATTCCAGCATGTAAGACTTCCATTCATGGTGTAGAATAACCCTAAGGCATTCAAACCATTCCTGGAAGTTACTGCTGGTGTGGATGTTTTCTTTATCCAGAATTTATCACAGGGATAGTGTGGTTGAAGTTTTTTTAATTTTATTCTACAATTAAAAGAGAAGATCATTAGTACTTTCTTGATTACATTTTATGAGAAATAATAAATTATTTTTATTAAGTCACCCACTATTTTATCAAGTCCCAATGGCCCTCACCATTGAACTCGGGATATCTAGTTTCCATGACATTCTAGTGGCATGGATCCATATTCCCCTTTACATAACCTCAACAAGGGTTGGCCAAGATATTTGAAGGTATTTAGTTAGGAAAGTATTTGCCAACTGTGGGCTTGCAACTCCTTGATCTATTGAGTGGACTTCCCAATCCTGAAATCCTAACTTTGTATTTCCTCAACTCTTTCCTCCAATATTACACCAATTCTAGCAAGGGCTACTTCTCTTGATGTAATATAGTTAAGTCAACCCAAAACCTTTCATAAGGGCTTCATGTATAAAAGTAAGTGTCCCAACAAGGGTTGGTCAAACACATAGTTTTATTGAGTTTTTCCCTTAATCAAGTAACGAAAGGCTTGATCTGACTTCATATTTTATTTGAGGGATTTTAAATATTATGAGTGAATTTCTTATTATCATTATCACATGATTATTAATATTAAGTGGAACTTACTTAAGTGATTAACCATGTTTTGATAATATTTATGTATAATCCTGGTTTATTTTAGTTCCATCTTCCATGCTTGTTTAATTCATTAATTATGTGATCGCGACAACACATCCATAATGATAAACCATGCAACTGACATAAATAAAATAAAGCAAAGGGAATGATCATGAGCTTTTCTAATGGTTAGTTTATCTAGAGGTTGATAAAATAACCTTAACTTAGGGGAGAAACACCTTGAAACTTTTGATTTTGTGTTTACAGCTTTCCACCTATCCACCTCTGTATCTACTGTGATTGGTTTCGTCTTGGCTTCAGCTGGAACCGTCTCCACTAGCTTGGTAGTTTCATCCATTTCATATGATTTTAAACTCACACACAGGTGAGGGGTAAAATGGGGGGGTTTACATAAAAGAAATCATGGGAATGTAGGCCCTACATATTAATGAGGAGAGATAGCTCACAGACCAACAATTAATTTAATAAATAAATTAAAAAGAAACCAATCACATACAAAGGTCTTGTTTTTTCTCATGATCACCCACATACATGCAATGAGTTATGCATTTAATAAAACTAGAATTAAATTCTTTAATCATTCTTGTTTAAGATAAATCATGTTTGAATAAATTAATTATCATCTTCAATTAATCAATCCTTTTATCTTAAACCATTTTTCTAAATTTCCTTGAGATTCTCATAAATCATAATTTTAAACAAATAAATTCATTTAAAATTATCTTTATACATAACTTGTACCTTGGAGGCAACCCGGTGAATTCTCGTTCATAACTACCTAATGAGTAGGAATGAACATTATGCATATGTTAAATTAAACACACACATATATATAACACCTATCACGTGTTGTGCCCCATATTTACACTTGTATCATGGTACACGTCTCAAGGGTTTATATAATATAATAATAAATTTTAATAAATCTGTGTAGTTTGGATGAGTACACAGCATGTAGTTCCTATTACACGGTGTGTACTATCATTAACCATCCATCCAAAGTACGTGCCCGGGGATATGACATGTATATGTACTTTGGAAATCCTCAAAGTACACGGTGTGTCGAGTGGGCCACATGTCGTGTAGTATCTGTATTACACGGTCTCCAGCTGGGAAAACCGTGTATGGGGTACATTTTCTAACCCTAACCAGAAGGGACTACATGCCATGTCTAGTGGGCCACACAGCTTGTAATCCAGAAACTGTGTCCACCTGTTCTGGATCAACACACAAAGTCTTTAAGACTTAGACAAACACCAATGACACAGCTTGGTTTGGTGGACCAATCACGATGCATTGAACCTTGATACACAATGTGTGAATCCAACTACTCACCATGTATTCTAGTGTTGTACGGCCAGGAACCATTGGCACCTCTGGATGAAATCCTCTATTTTATTTTAATCAAAATTAAATGAAAAGATCATTTCTATAAGGTGAATGAGAAACAAAAGAGGAGGAACAGATCTCGAGATTCATATTTGTAGAACAATTAAATTGAATTGAAAAACTAAATTATTAAAGCATAAATCATCAACAAATTATTTAAATAATTATAAACTATGATGTAACCACTCTGATACCACTTGTAAGTTCTGGGTGCAATGGAAGCGCGGTTGGGACGATGCCCAAATTTAATTTTTACCATGATCAATGATTATTCCAGGATCAATACGACGATGAATTCCAATCTCCATGGAATAGAATCAAAGATTTAGATAAATAAGTAAGAGGCCTGAAACCTTTAGATAGGATCCTGTACATCATGTTTATAATTAATTTTATTAATTTCATAAAGAAAAGAATACCTGGATATTCGGTACTCTCTTAATTGATGATGTTGATAATCCAGAATGACCCTTCCGGATTGTCTCATTTCACCTGTGAGGATCCGAACCAAAATCCATCTAGCAGTGATCCACACGTGCTCCAATGGCCTCTGATCGACACCACTCATTCTCCAGGTTCTAGTGCGGTGAAACAAGTGTTTTGTGTCAGTCGTTCTTGATTGCTTGTTCTTTGGTCTTGAAGAACGCCGCTCGTTCTTGAGAGGGGAGGGAAGAGAATTTGAGAGAGAAATTGTTTAACTCAAAAATTCTTAATTTACTGGGCATGCAGTTCAGTACATGGAACAATAGACATACATATCTATTTATAAACATGGGGATTCAGTTACAATATTTAATTGTATAACAACAATTAAATACATTTATAACCTTAGAGAAAAATCATGATTTTAATAATAATACCACGTCATTATTTATGGTGCGCCAACTTTCACAAAATAGAATTATAAATAAAATTCTATGTCACAAAATAATAGCAGCATTATTATTATTTTAACATGTTCCAACTAGTTAAATAACTATTTACCATCTTTCAAATAATTATTTTACTACCGGACCGGTCTTGGTATTCTCGAACTCCAATTCCATTTATTGAACACCTGAACAAATAAATAAATAATTTATTCTCTTAAATAAATATTTTATTTACAAACTAGTAAATAAATATTTATTAAATGTTCAATAAAATAAATAAATATATTTTACCCACAATCTAGTGAATAAATATTTATTTAATTTATGCAATCATTTTAACTTGAATAAATTTATTCCACTGTCTTGAAAATAATATTTATTCCATTAATTAAATTTAAATAGAATTTAACCGAGACCACCAAAAACACTTAGTGTGTGACCCTTTAGGATTATTTATTATTGGCATTAGGTGGGATTGCCTAAAGTCCAAGAGTACTGTCTAGCAATGGGTTAAGGCACCCAAGAAAAATAACTTAAAGTCACACCAACGACATCCACATACGAATTCTCACAGTGTAATATAATCCCTTTGTCTCAATATCTCATCAAGCAGGTTTTATTATAGTGTCATAAACCTTTGTGCTTGATACATAATTCTTTGACTACCTGAAATAAACCTGTGGTTACACCATGACTATGGAATTTCACGCGATGGTTCTATTTTAATCAAAGGGCCAAGATGACAACTTCCATAAATGGAAGGTACAAATCCTTCCTCGACTTATCCATTAATAACATGCCACTCATGACGCACCCAACGTACCCTACTTCCTACCAACTGTCAGCATGATGGTTTTCGTCAGTAAATCAAAGTGCGCGAGTCGTGAAATGTATTAATGATAATCTTAAAGTCTAAGGATCATTACACATGGTCATAGATAGAAATATCTCATGACACCAAAACATGCGGAATTCCTACTGGTGGGTCTGTTCTCGAAATCTCTCATCTTAGACATTACCAAGTACGAACTTCATGAGAGGAAGTCTCATCTGCTTACGAGTACTCATGCCTAACGTTCTGTACACTATGTGTCCCATTATAGTATGTCATCCAACTACAGAACTATATTTAAAAATATTGTCATAGCACTTCAAGGTTCTCATCATAGCGGGGAACTGCTATGACCTTGCAATTGCGAAAAATACTCTAGGACATTATTACACTATAGTCATGTAAAACATGAAAAATATGAAATAAGATGTTTAATATTTAAATATATTAAATATTCATGTAATAAAAGTACAACCAGTTTATTCTAGGATACCAACTCTTACAATACGTTCAGTGGTTTTAGATGAAATAAACAATCTTTACAACCATGGTTTTAATGGAAGGAAACATAAAACCTTCACAACAATTCTCCTTTTCTGTTTCTTTATGGTAGTATAAAGATTCAAATTAACATCATTATTTATTTATTTCCATCTATAAGTACAAAATATTTTCTAATTTTCTCTATTCAAATCTCATTTTCAATAAAGCATACAATCATTGGGATATGAGTGTATCTTCATATTTTTTAGTCTAATATTGTTAATAATATTCTTCATCTCATAAAATGATACCAAGATCTTAGCTTTTCCAAATGCATCAAAAAACAATTCCAATATCAGGAACATTACTTTATTTGTAATTCCACATAGACATTTGATGTGGTACAACTTCATCAGAAGATAAAATTTTGAATATTTGACATATCCTTAATACAATTCCTGATTTCCATATGCAGCTAATTTAAAATACTCAATTGTTTTATCGGTTGAGTTTTACCTTATATTAATTTCCTCATAATCATCCATTAATATGTTATCATCTTGATCAGGTTGTCCTTCAGTTCTGAAAGTGTCATTAATATTTAAAAAATCAACAACTGAATCAACTAATATGTTATATTATTCATAGTGTTTCCTTACTATGTTTAAAGCATCATTTTTCATGTTTTGAATTTCATTATGAACTATCAAAGCATTCACTTGTTCATTTTTATTATATACATAACTGCTTGAATTTTTTATAATGCTTGATTCTCCATGAAAAATAGAGAACACATAATGAGGAAGAAATTGTTTCAATATCAAGTGATAAAATACTTCATCACTCTTCATCCATTATCTAAATTTTCAATTAGGACATTGACATTTTATTATTATATCCACATATTTATTTTCAATTGAAAAATACAAAAACATGTTCAAACTGGTAACATACTAATATATTTTTCAAGGTAAAGTAATCCAAATTTTATCCATATTCACTTGACTTCCTATACTTTAAAATATAAAATATAATTACATTATTATAGATAAAAATAAAATATATTTTATTTCAAAAAGGAATATAATTGAAACTTTTTAAATTGGGATAAACATATTAAGATACGTAATTTAGTCATTCATAAGAAATTTTATTTATAAATTTATATTAAAATATTATATAATGAATAGAATATGAAATAAATATATTTTTAGAATCCATACACACAATTTATACCCAAACACTCATTTCATGATTTATTTCACCATTTATAACAATACACCACACTATAGCATAATCTGTCACGACCTCCTGCCACCAAAGATACTGCAATGAGGGTCGAGAGATAATGACCCCCAAGTCCCACCTCGAATAGACCCCAAGTTAATAACTAGCACTAAGGGTATAAAATATCATGAAATAGGAGGCATTACCCTCTATGATAATATAGAATCAGGAGATAAGATGAATCATCCTCAAGAAACTCCATAACATAATATAAAAAGAAACCAAAACCATCCCACAACGCATGTATAAATAAAACTAATACAGATAAAATTATCTAAAGGAAATACCCAAAAGAAAAGCTAAAGTAGTGACATAGCAGCTACCCAAAGATCCAAGATAGTAATGTCCAGCATGGTCCATGTAGTCCTCATGGAAACCTAAAAATCCGTTTATATATGTTGGGTGAGCATAAAAGTATACTCAGTAGGGAAATCAAAGTCTCTCAAGCACATATGAAATAAGCATACTAATACACTCATGAGCAAACAACAAAACCAACAACACCTAAATATGTCAACCATCCATCTCGACCTCACAAAGGTATGCTCAACAAATAACATAAGGCAAGTATAATAACATAATAAGAAGCATATCAATAAAGGGTACCTCGCACCGCTTTCCCACTGATTTCCACTCTCACACCCCAATGTTGTACATCTTGGAACTCTCATCTCTTCTGAATAATATATATCACTGCCCCAAAAGCACAGTCACATCATATCACACCTACAGACACCTGGGCCACTTCCCCACAACACGGTTACATCTCATCATACTCACAGACACTTGAGATGTCACATCACAACCACAACCAGAGTAGTAGGGTATCGTGAACATGAAGGAAATCAACCCCATGTCCTCCTCCTACCATGAACAACCCCCACCATAATTCATCTCATCACATCTCATCCAAAGACACCTGGGACATCACATCTAGATAGTGAAACTTTTGACTTTTGGCCATCACATCCCGTTATTGATTTGTTAATCAATCATTTTCTATCCTATTAACCAAACCAAACCTCATCCATTTCAATCATTATTAAATAATTATTCCATCACTACCTGTAAATCTGGCCTAATGCAACCACACATCACAAGCATCTCATCACTCCCATCAAACCATCGCCCCACCGCCCCAAAAGCACTACCAAACAACCACCACCTCATCACCCAAAAGCACATCCAAAAAACCACCATCTATCCACCCCAAAAGCATGTCAATAACACCACCACTTTACCACCCCAAAATCACAGCCAAAAAACAACCACCTTGCTGCCCTAAAAGCACATCCAAACAACCACCACCTCACCACCCCAAAATCATGGCCAAACAACCACCACCTCACCGCCCAAAAATCATGGACATATCTCACTCATCGGCCCTCACATCACATCACAATCACACATCATCTCCCCAAAATCATGGCCATGCATCACAACACATCAAAACAATTTTATAGATTTAACAAAGGGTATTTTATCACATTTCACTTTATTTTAGGGGTGTTATCACACAATCCATAATCCATGGGAAACCATTTTATTAACCTAATATAAGTGGTTATCCAATTTTCATTTTGGGGTGATATCACAACAGACACAACAGTCACAACACATATCATCCAGTGCAAATAAATCCCTCAACAGCCATAATGTTTAGTGGGGCATCAAGCCCGTACAATCTATCATATCAGAATAAAATCAAAGTTATAAAATCATGTAGATAATTACCCCTTTCCCCCTCAATTTCAATTAGCCAATTCTTTATCTTTGATTAATTCAGAAAAACCATCTCCCATAGATAAACAAGATCAAATCACAAAATCTTTACCAACTCACTACACACCATAGGGTGAAGAAGAAATGCCTTCAAACCACAACCGCAACATGAGATCACAAATCAACCTACACCATATACAAGTATCATTAAAACATAGTCCAAATCACACCCCAAACCATAAAAAAATCTCCACAATGAATCCCAAATATAAGAATGAAATAAAACTATGAAGAAGATCGGATAACTCACCAAAGATCACCAAAGGGAGTCCACCAAAACCAATAGATCAAAGAAAGGGAAGGAGGGATGGAAGATCCCTCAAAATCACCTAAGGTTTTTCTAGAATGATAGGGGAAGAATATATGGCTGAATAATAGGAAATTTGGTGGGAAGGATTATAAAATAACCTATAATCTTCCGGTTTCACTTCGGGTAAACATTACATGATGTGTAATTCATGGGTTTATGAAAATTTCTAATTTTTTTAAAAATCACGTCGCCTTGGAATTTATTTAATAGATGTCATGAATTACACTTACACAAAATTTAATCCATATCACAGGCTCCCATTTTTTCTGTATACAAGTCATGAATTCACTAGAAACACAAGTTGTGAATCACATTGTTAGGTCCACAAAGATGAATACCCTGAGAGGGGGGGTGAATCAGGGTATGAATAATTTAAAATTAAAGCCCGTTCTGATCCTGTTTTGTTGTTAAGAAAAACACTCTTCTCTCTATTTCTTGTTGCACAATATAAACAGAAAGTAAAGCATGAACATGATACAATAATTTTTACTTAGTTCACCCTCACTAGGCTACGTCCAAGGAGCATACACCGACAATGTGCCGATGTACCAAATCCACTATAAGCACACTGATGTTTACAAGGTTTGGAAAAGATCACTTCTATTCCTAGGCTCACTGCCTTTACAATGTTTAGGGTCAGCTCACTGCTTTCCCAAGGGTCACTCCCTGTTTCTCTCTCTCTAGATCACTACCGGTGGAGAGGATCACCTTCTTCCTCTTCCTTTGCTCACTGATCTGGAAAGGATCCAATCACAGTTTATAGACATGTTGGTCTCTTCATTATAACTAATGAATACATCCTCTGTTGTATGTAGATACTCTGTTGAAGTTTAACCTTCACCCGTAGATGAATCTCTCTTTGCACCGAAGGTATCGGGCAATCTTCCAGCTTTCACGCAGCCCTGAATCACTGTCGTGAATCAAACTTACCTGGCGCCCTTCTCTAAGACGGAGCACAAGTATTGGAGCGCAATTTATAACTGGCACGCAAGTCCACCTCAACCACTTGCACGACACAAGCTTCTGCTACTCCAAACTTGCGCGACTCACACCCTTTTATGCCCAAACCAATATTGGTGCACAACCAACAACTTTCGCGCTTCTTCAAAACTGGCACGCAAGTTCACATCAACAACTTGCGCGACACCCCCTTCTTTAACTCAAAACTTGGGAGACTCACTTCCTTCCTCTCCCAAACCACCTTAGGCACACAACTATCACCTGATGCGCAACTTCTACTTGCATGGCCACATACCACTTATGCGACCACCACACCTGCGCGACGAGAGCTCTGATTTTTCTAAGTGTTGAACTCTTCATTGAATGAGGAGGGGTCGAATTCTATTTATAGGAATTTGGACACCCTGCGCGATGGCGCGCAAGTCTCCTCTTGGTGCGCAAGTTTTGGTGTGCAAGTCACTGCCGCGTAAGTCACTTGCGCGACCAACCCTAAAACTTGGGCACCCCTTATCCCTTTGCCATATTTTGAAGTTCTGAACTTGAAAAACATTAGGTGCACAAGTTTCCTCTCCTTCAAGTACACGATGCGCAATTCCCTTTGCCAAAAACCACTTTTCTTCATTTATCGATTTTCAGGCCCAAAAATTTGGCAAACACTGGAAAACGGCACCACCTAGTATCTGCTCTTTTTGTACCGCCTCCATATCATCCATTCCTTTGTCGACGTTCTTGAATCAAACATGGATCATTAACCACATCCCTTGAACTCGACACACCCCCATGAAATCCCCTTTGTCAAAAAATTTGTATGTCATGGTTTGCTTTGTCAACAGTCACAACACAGATGTCCACTTTGTCAATAAACACAATCACCTCAAAAATGATTCAATGATACCTTGAGGGATTTTTGCTCAATAATCTCCCCCTTTGGGTTTGTTGAAAACTCTTCCATAAAAAGATACATCATTAATTCTTCAGCCACCATTCGCCTATTTTGGTTCCGATAGCGATCAAGGATTTACTCAACACATACTCTAATCCCACATGAGCAATGCTCGGCGTGAGAAACAAGAGTAAATGAAATGTTCATCAATGAATCACATCAACTCTGACACCCACTATTGACACCAAACTGATACCAATTTGTTGGAAATATTCTTACCGCATTCCAATGCCACTCTTCTGCTTTTATCAGGATCCTCAGCTGTCGTGATATCTATTCTTTGATCGATCACTTCAAGCATCATCAGATTTAATAATCTCCCCCTGTCTCATTGCACTCCCCCTATCTCACTGCTCCACCTGTCAGCTTCTCCCCATATCAATCATGATTTATCAAATTGTCACACTATCTCCCCCTTGAACAATCACTATTTTCTCCCCCTTTTTC
The DNA here is from genome assembly GCA_963277665.1 of Viscum album. Taxonomy (NCBI): domain Eukaryota; kingdom Viridiplantae; phylum Streptophyta; class Magnoliopsida; order Santalales; family Viscaceae; genus Viscum; species Viscum album. The sequence continues at coordinate 854,161,303 of OY728126.1, read as the reverse complement.
AACGAACCCAAAGGTCACTTATTTGGAGTCTGTAACAGAGTAGAGAACACATATCAGCACACTAGGGAAAAACACATCATACCTCGGGAAGAGGGGGTTCCACATTCACACTCTTTCAAGTGCGGGGAGTCGACTGAACTCCCAGAGCCAGTCGATGTCTCTTAAAAGCTTCCTTGGGTAAGGCCTTTGTCAGAATGTCTGCAAACTATAGCTCTATAGGAATATACTCCAACTTCATGATTCCCTGCTCAACCTTATCCTTGATAAAATTATACTTTATCTCAATGTGCTTTTTCCTTAAATGATGGACGGTATTTTTTCTAAGATTGATATCACTCGAGTTATCACACTGGATTCTGATTGGAGACTTCACTTCAACTCCCATATCTTCAAGCTACTGCTTCATCCATAATAACTGTGTGCAAGCTTGAGTGGTCGCAATATACTCAGCTTCTACGGTGCTTAATGAAATGCAATCCTACTTCTTGCTTAACCAAGCAATACATAATCCACCAATATAGAATGCACCTCCAGATTTTGATTTCCTGTCATCTGCTGAATCGGCCCAGTCTACATCAGTATATCCCAATAACTCTATCTGAGATTTTTCATTATATGTCAAGCTGAAGTCCATCATGCCCTTGATATACCGAAGTATTGTTTTTTTTTACTTCAAGCATGTGGATTTCCTTGGGATTACTCTAATATCTCGCTGCTTGGAATGTGGTGAAAACAATTTCAGACCTTTTTGCGTTTAAGTACAACAAACTTCTAATAATTTGTCTGTATTCTGTGATATTAACTGCCTTACCATCCTCATCTTTGGATAATTTCGTCCGGGTAGCAACCAGAGTTTTCATCTCCTTGGAATTTTCCATTCCAAACCTTCTTAAAACCTCCTTGGAATATTTGGATTGAGAAATTAATGTTCCATTCCTTCCTTGTGTCACATATAGACCAAGGAAAAATGTTAGCTCTCCAATCATTGACATTTCAAACTCATTTTTCATAAATTCGGAAAACTGTCTGCACTAAGCTTCATCTGATCCGCCAAATATTATGTCATCAAAATAAACCAACACCATCATCCTTTGATTATTATCATTGCTGAAATAGAGATTCTAATCAACTCCCTCATGCTAGAAACCAAGCTTCTTCAAGTACTGATCAAGCCTTGAGTACTATGCTCTTGGTGCTTGTTTGATCCCATACAGCACCTTCTTTAGTCTGTAAACTTTGTTCTCATCCTCATTAATGAGAAAAACATCTAGATGCTCAATATACACTTCCTCCTATAGAAACCCATTAAAGAATGCATATTTGACATCCATCTGAAACACTTTGAACTTTCTTTGCACTGCTATGGATAAAAATAATCCGATTGTCTCTAGTCTTGCAACCAGTGCAAATGTCTCATCAACATCTATTGCCTCTATCTGGGAGTACCCCTTGCACACTAGCCATGCTTTGTTCCGAATCATTGTGCCATATTCATTCATCTTGTTGCGATAGACCCATTTAGTCCCGATGACATTCTTATCTGTTGGCCTCGAAACAATCTCCCACGTATGATTCTTCTCAATCTGGTCTAATTCTTCATTCATAGCCTGAACCTAGTACTCATCTTCAGCTGCATAGGAAAAACATTTTGGCTCTTCCTGAGATAAAAATGATGTTTGCTGCAATGATTTCATTCTTCGAGTCTGAACTGGAGCTGTCTGATCACCAATGATATTTTCCCTATCAATTTCAGCTCGAATATTTGTCCTCCTAGCATATTTAGATTTTGTTTCCTCTTTCTCATCATCAGTATCTTCTTCTGAGTTAGCCTCTGCCACTTCTACTCCCCCTGTGTTGCTTACCTCCTCATCACTTTCATCCAGAAACTGTTCACCGGGTCGTTGAGTATTTTGTTCATTTTCAACTATAGTGACATCATTGCTCTCAACAATTTTTCCCAGCCTTTTGTTGAAGCATTTATATGATTTTCTTTTCCCTGAGTAGCCAAGGAATATCCCCTCATCTCCTTGTGACTCAAACTTCTTGTGGTTTTCTTTGTTGAGAATGAAGCACTTACTTCCAAAGATCTGAAAGTATTTTAACGTTGGTTTCTTTTTGTATCACATTTCATACAGATTCTTCCCTTCTTTTGGACACAACAGAGCCCTATTTGAAATATAGACCGATGTCAAAACTGCTTCCTTCCAAAATTTCTTTGGTAGGTCCTTTTCAATAAGCATTGTTCTGGCCATGTTGTTGATGATCCAATTTCTCATTTCAACTACTCCATTCTTTTGGGGAGTTCTTACCGATGAAACTTGATGCCTTATCTCGTGTTTCTTGAGATAGTCTTACACTTGACTATTTTTGAATTCTGTACCATTATCAGTACGAAACTTCATAACTTTCTTCCCAAGCATCCTTTCTGATTCCCTCCTATACTGCTTGATACAACTGAACACTTCTGTCTTATGGCTAATGAAAAATACCTAAGACATTCTGCTATAATCATCAATGAAAAGAACATAGTACCTTTTCCCATTTATGGCTCGTGGTGAGATAGGTCCACAAACATCAACATGCACCAATTCGAGCACTATGATTGATTTCTGTTCCTTTGGCTTGTATGTCTTTCTGATGATCTTCCCTTGTTGGCAAGCATCACACATATGAGTGCGATCACGTGATAATTTGGGAAGGTCTCTAGTAGTATCACACTTTACAAGATCTTCCATAGATGGTTGACATAGACGCCCAAGTCGCTTATGCCACAACTTGTTTTCTTCCCCACTGGATAAGATACACATAACTTCTTCCCCACTTACAAGGTAAATATTTCCCTTTTTCTTTTTTCCCTGTAGAACAAATGCTCCATCTTTTCCTTTCACAGCACACATCTTCTTGGTAAATCGGATAGAGTGCCCAAAGTCACATAATTGACTGACACTGAGAAAGTTATGACTGAGACCCTCTACTACCAAGACATCAGCACGTCTCATTTATTTTCCCCCAAATTTAGCTTTTTCGGAACCAATAATCTTCAGCCCTTCATCGTTCCCAAACTTGACAACACCTTCTTTGTCATATTTAATGCTTGTAATGACATCCTTGTTACCTGTCATATGGGATGTGCAACCACTGTCAAGGATCCATACTCCTGAATGATCTGAATCTTTAAGGGAAATTTCCGTAACTACTACCTTCTCATACTTTTTCTTTTTGATCCATGTCTTCGACTTCACACTCAGTGTGGTTTGGAGAAGTTGATCTTCCTTAGAGTGTGATGGACCAGCTTCATCCTATAGAGATGAAAATCTATTTTGTGTTTTCAGCACACTTTTCGAATCCCTAACTTGCTGCTTACGACTGCTCGAGTTTTTTTTGGCACATTTCTTTGAATGATTGATGTGCAATATCTAGCCATGTGACCAAATCCTCCACACCAAAAACAATGACCTTAAAAGAATGTTATATAATATTGATCTCTGTTTAGCTGCCACTATTGTTCTTGTGCCCTTCAGTATCTCTTGGCTATATAACACACATTCTGTGAGTGTCCCATCTTTCCACAGCAATAGCATCTAATGTAAGGAGCATTCCTGTGTGTCACTTCTGCACTACTGGTTCTCCCTTGGGATCTGAAAATATTCGGTTTCTGTTTCGTACCCAAATCTATATTCATTCTCAGAGTAGGTTCTTGTGGTTTGTCTTCATCCATGACCGTTTTCTATTATTTTTTTCATGTCCCATACCAGTATTATCTTTGGAACACGACTGTTGCTTCTTTTCCGCTAGAGGTTTGTGCTCCACTTCTTTCTTTTCAGTCTTTTGAATAATTTTTTTTCTAGAACTGTACTGAGTGTCACAAGTTTTTTTTGATCCTTAATCCTTTGTTACAGACCAACAACTTCTTTTTCAAGTTCTTTGATACGTTTGACCTGCTCCTTTCCAGTGTTAGTCAAACAATCGATTTGATTCTTTTGTTCTTCAATTTTAAGCTTATACTCAACAATATTTTCTGAGCTCTCTGGTGTTGAAGATTTTAGTTTTTCAATTTCTTCTAACAGCTCAGAATTTTCTTCATCTTGTTGTTGCATATAGAGTTTGGCATCACAAACCACTTTATTGGATTTCTTCATTTTGTCTCTCTAAACGTCTATCTCCTCAAGAGCTGCTTCCAATTTGGCTTCCATATCAACTATTCCTTCAACTTCTTCCTCTTCTTTTCTAGCGTCAGTTTCTTCTTTTTCCTGAGAACTACCGATGAACACCACCATGGAATTTTTTCCATGATCTTTGAAATTTTCGATCTCTTTAAACTTTTCAACCTTATACTCATCTGAACTTTTATAGTCTTGCAAAAGAATATTCCTTTTCTTGAAGAAATTTCTCTTTAACTATTTCTTTCCTTTCACATAGGCTGAAGACTTCTTTTTGGGAATTTCAACTTCATCCTCTTCATAGTCTTGAGAATTATTTGGGAATATTGCTACGAGATGTCCAACTTTTCCACATCTAAAGCATGCAAGTGGAAGTTTCCCTTTAAACTTTTCTTTTCCTCTTTGAAGGTTCGAGGAAAGGAATGACATCACTTCATTTGTCTCTTCATTCTCCTGAGATTATTCAATGGTGAGATTATTTATGGCCTTAAATGTCACCTCCTTGGATTTCCCATTTTCCATAGTATCATTGTCATCATTCCTCATTTCATATGCAACAAGGGTACTGTGCAGGTTATCCAACGTCAGCTCTTTTGGGTATTTATCTTCCAAGACTGATACTTTCGGATTAAACCAAGGTGGAAGTTTCCACAAGATACACTTCACGATCTTTATATATTCGATTAATTCTCCAAGACCCCACATGTCTTCCACAACAACATTTACCCTGTCGAAAAATGCATCAACAGATTCATTCAGGCTCATTCTCAGATCTTCATACTTGTTCCACAGAACTTGCAGCTTTTCCTCCCTGACTTTTGTATCCCCTTCATATATATTCAAAAGATTTTCCCACATAGCATGTGAAGTTTTTCATGACATCACCTTTGTATAGATAGCATTTGAAAGGGCTCCACCTAAAGCATTAATACCCTTCGCGTCGGCATCTATCTCTCCTCTTTCATCTTCTGATAATGCTCCACTATTGATGTCAGCTGAGATACCATGCATAGCTGCTGAAAACACATCCATTCCCAAATATCAGAAATAGTGTTGTATTTGATTCTTCCATATCTTAAAATTACTTCTGTCGAAGATCGGAATCCCTTTATGATTAGTGACCTCCATTGAGAGAATAACTAATATCAACCTTTCCCTTTGATACTAATTATTAGGTCCAAAAGACTAGATACCCTGAGAGGGGGGTGAATCAGGGTATGACTAATTTAAAATCAAAGCCCATTCTGATCTTGTTTCGTTGTTAATCAAAACACTCTTATCTCTATTTCTCATTGCACAATATAAACAGAAAGTAAAGCATGCACATGATACAATAATTTTTACTCGGTTCACCCTCATTGGGCTACGTCCAAGGAGCATACACCGACAATGTTCTGATGTACCAAATACACTATAAGCACACTGCTGTTTACAAGGTTCGGGATAGATCACTTCTATTCCTAGGATCACTGCCTTTACAATGTTTAGGGTCAGCTCACTGCTTTCCCAAGGGTCACTCCCTATTTCTCTCTCTCTAGCTCAATGCCAGTGGAGAGAATCACATTCTTCCTCTTCCTTTTCTCACTGCTCTAAAAAGGATCCACTCACAGTTTATAGACCTGTAGGTCTCTTCATTATCACTAATGAATACATCCTTTGTTGTATGTAGATGCTCTGTTGAAGTTCAACCTTCACCCGTAGATGAATCTCTCTTTGCACCAAAGGTATCAGGAAATCTTCCAGCTTTCATGCAGCCCTGAATCACTGTTGTGAATCAAACTTACCTGGAGCCCTTCTCTAAGATGGCGCGCAAGTATCAGCGCACAAGTTATAACTGGCGCGCAAGTCCACCTCAACCAATTGTGAGACACAAGTTTCTGCTACTCCAAACTTGCTTGACTCATACCCTTTTACGCCCAAACCAATATTGGCGCACAACCAACAACTTTCGCACTTCTTCAAAACTGGCACACAATTTCACCTCAAAAACTTGCGTGACACCCCCTTCTTCAACTCAAGACTTGGGCGACTCACTTCCTTCCTCACCCAAACCACCTTAGGCACGCAACTATCACCTGGCGCGCAACTTCTACTTGCACGACCACACACCACTTGCACGACCACCACACCTACGCGACGGGAGCTCTGATTTTTCTAAGTGTTGAAATCTTCACCAAATGAGGAGGGATCGACCTCTATTTATAGTCATTTAGACACCCTGCGCGACGGCGCGCAAGTCTCCTCTCAGCGCGCAAGTTTCGGCGTGCAAGTCTCTGTCACGCAAGTCACTTGCGCGACCAACCCTAAAACTTGGGCGCCCTTTATCCCTTTGCCATATTTTGATGTTCTGAACTTGAAAAAAATTAGGCGTGCAAGTTTCCTCTCCTTTAAGTACACAACGCTCAAATCCCTTTTCCAAAAACCACTTTTCTTCATTTGTCGATTTTCAGGCCCAAAAATTTCGCAAACACTGGAAAACAGCACCACCTAGTATCTGCTCTTTTTGTACCGCCTCCATATCATCCATTCCTTTGTCGATGTTCTTGAATCAAACATGGATCATTAACCACAACCCTTGAACTCGACATGCCACCATGAAATCCCCTTTGTCAACAAATTTGTATGTCATGGTTTGTTTTGTCAACAATCACAACATAGTTTTCCACTTTGTCAACAAACACAATCACCTCAAAAATGCTTCAATGATACCTTGAGATATTTTTTTCCCAACACACATTTACACGCTGTGTAAACAATATACAATGTGAACTTCTTACAACAGCTTTGTTGTAGCTCCAACCTCCACAGAAAACTTCCAGAACCTCCCCTAAAAACCTCCAACCACCAAAAGTGGAAAAGTTATAGGATGATAAGGCACAGTCTGTTACATCATATACCTCTCAAATGATTATTTCCCTCAAAAATCCAAAACCAATCCAGAAGGAAAGGGGTCTGATCAACCACCCCATAATATACCTCTCAAGGATCTCATCATACCTCAAATGTTTCCACCATCAAAACAAACCAATCCAAACATACAAAAAACATCTCTCACAACCTCATCACTATACACATACACACAAACAAAAAATATCCAAACTCCACATAACCCAAACTAACAACCACTGCAACCAACAAAATACACTGCCATAAACATACGAATCAGGGAATTACATCCTCTATATAAAGATACTATATGCTCTAGGCAACACTAACTCACCTACACGGGTTTAATTGCATCATATTATAATTCGTCTCGATTAGGAATCAGGTCATAGCATTTTCATATTTTTGAACTTTATCACACACCATAGATCAAGGAAAATATCACATATCATAAAACAAAAGGACCCAAACATTACATCACAAAGTAAAATATAGCAAAGAAAAACTCAAAACAACTCTAGGTACTGGGAACGCGTCTACGTCTCTTTCTCATAAGTATTATCTTCTAGGCCACCATGCCTCCACAACACATGAACTAATGGAATAGTCCATCCACACAACACGTTCTTTTGGAAATATTGGATCTCTACTAGTCGCTCCACGAACATTGCATCGTCCTCAATATCTAACTCTCCTCAGTAAATGACATATGAGTCGTTGTGAAGATACCAACGAAGCAAAGAGATGTGGAAGAAATCATGGATCCTCTCCAACCGTGATAGAAATTTCAACAGATATGTCACCTTGCCAACTTTCCCTAACACCTCAAAGGTCCCAACATACCTGGGAGAAAGATTACTCCCTTTGCCAAACCTCTACTACCCATGTCAAAGGGAAGCCTTCAAGAACACATGGTCCTCAAACTCAAACTACAAGGGCCTCCTCCTATGATTTGCATAATAATTATGTTGTTTATTCACTACTTTCATCCTCTCATAAACAAGATGAACCTTTTATATTGTGTTTTGCACCACATTGAGACCAATAACTACTACCTCCCCAACCTCTATCCAACAAAATAGATAATGACATGGTCTCTCATACAAATCCTCAAACGAATCCATGCCAATAGAATATTAATAAAAATTGTTGTATGAAAACTAAACCAAAGGAAGATGTTGTTCCCAAGATCCACCAAATTCCAAGACGCACACTCGCAGCATATCTTCCAATGTTTGGATGGTTTGCTTTGTCTTTATGTCCGTCTGAGGGTGGAAAGAAATATTGTGGCGTAGTCAAGTTCCAAAAGAATGTTGTATTCCCCTCCATACTTGCAAGGTAAAACATGAATCCTGATCCAAGATAATGGACCTCGTAACTCCATGAAACCACACCACCTCATCCACATGCCTCTTATCCAAATCATCCACTATGCCCGACTCCTTGATTGTTAATAAGTGGTCTGATTTCATCAATTGATCCATGATCACCCAGATAGAATCACAACCTCATTGATCTTAGGGAAACCCTATGATGAAATCCATTTATATTTTATCTCATTTCCACTCGATAAAATCAAAAGGCTACAAAAAACCACGAGGAACATGATGCTCGACCTTTACTTACTGAAAAACCAAACACCTCACCACGAACTCCTCCATTGTCTATTTCATCCCAGGACACCAAAACTATATCTTCAGACTACGGTACATATTGTAAACTCCTGGGTATACCACCAAAGGTGATCTATGAAACTCATGAAGGTATCCATCATGCATCACTATCATAAAAACTTCCCATGAAACAACATCTGGTTTAGAACATCCTCCAACCATTCCTCTGGAGTATCACCATGGCCAACACAATTGTGCATCACCTCTACCTTTAAGTCTCCCCACTGAGACTCCTCCACCTATAGTATTAGAGAATATTTCACCTTCATCTGAAACAAATATACTCTACCATCATCCACCATTGCATGTAAGTTCAAGGCTTTAAACTCCTCCATTTCTCTCTAAGCATCCTCAAACTCCCGAACAACATCCTTCCCCAAATTCCTACTCGAAGCATCAACCACAAAATTTCCTTTTCCAGAGGTGTAAGAGATCTTAAAATCTTAGTCCTAAAGAAACTCTATCCACCTCTGTTTTCACAGATTCAGATCACATTGAGAAAATATATATACCTAAAACTTTTTTGAACTATAAAGACCACAAAGTGATCCCCAAAGAGGTAATATTGCCACAACTTCTGCATAAACATGACCAATGCTATATCTAGATCATGGGTGGTATATTTATGCTCATGGGGAAGTAACGTCTTAGACCTATAAGAGATCATTTTCCTTTGCTAAATCAACATGCATCCCAATCCTAGATAGGTAGCATCACAAAACACCTCAAACATCACACCCTCCTTAGGAAACTGAAGCACTGACCAAATTCCCCTTCAGGTGACCGAATGTTGTCTCGCACTGATATGCCCACACAAAATCCTAGTCCTTCCTAGTCAATGCTGTCAATGGGGATACAACTCAATATAAATCGATCACAAACCTCCGACAATATCCTACAAGACTAAGAAAACTATAAACCTATACCACATTCATGGGTGATACCTAAGAAACAACTACTTAGACCTTAGACAGGCATACTTCCACACCCTGCTAAGACACCAAATGTTCAAGTAAATTAACCTCTCATGTTAAAAACTTACACTTGGGAAACTTTCCATAGAGCTGGTGGTGTCGAAGAACTTATAATATAGATCTGAGATAATTGGCATGCTCCTCCTCTAACTTTGAGTAGATCAATATGTCATCAATGAATATGATGATGAATCATTCCAGGAACTCATGAAACATGGAGTTAATAATCCCCAAAAACATGTATGGTGCATTCGTAACACCAAAATACATGAGTAAAAACTCAAAGTTCTCATACCTGCATTTGAAGGTAGTCTTCAAAATATTGTCCTCATTTAACCTCAACAGGTGATATTCAGACCACAGATCGATCTTATAAAACCAACTCACCCCTTTCAGTTGGTTGAAGATATTTTATATCCTTAGAAGAGGGTAATGGTCGTTAACTATCACCTAATTCAACCTATATTAATCTATGAATAACCTTAGACTACTATCTGCTTTCCTGAAGAACAAAACTAAAGCACACCACAATGACACACTGGGTTGGAAAAAACCCTTCTACATCATATTATCTATCTGAATCCTCAAATATCATATCTTAGAAGGCTTTATCCAATAAGGATTCTTCGAAATTGAAAAAGCATCAGGTTGCAAATCTATCCTGAACTCAATATCATGTCGAGGGGGTAGCATAACAACCTCTTCGGGGGAAACATCCAAAAACACACCAATGACCCTGGGGACCTCCACTATACTAGATTCCACTGATTCCACCAAAAAATCAACCAATAAATAAATAAGGGGCTTCATACACTGACTTTACACATGGAAACCCCCTCTCCAATGAAAACCATGCATTGTCCATCCACATCTGAGAAAAAAAATCTCCTTCGAAAGTATTTGATAAAAACATGCATGGAATACAACCAATCGATGTTGAGGATAACATCGTATGGATGCATATATATCAAGAAAAGATCCCCAAAATACTGATGTGACCCCATCATTAGTCTACACCCCCATCACACATCAAACAAGCTGTTCTGGCCTCCAATTGGTGTAGTCAACACCAGGGGAACGAGAAACCTCTCTACATATAGTCCTAGAGTATGAACTAGAGTGGGTGTAACAAAGGAGTATGAAGGTCCTAAATCAAAAAAGGCACAAAAAATGGTACTAAACAAACTGGTCATACCTCTGACGATCTCTGGACCCTCTAACACTGCCACCTCCACTACATGAAACTGACCCACCCATCTCTTCTACATACCTTTTTATGGACACCTCCACAAACACGCTTGGGTCGAGGTCCCTAAACATGAGTAACATCCTAAGTTTGGCCTCTACCCACTCCATCTCCCCTCGACATAGTATAAGCCTACTACCCCTACTGTTGAAATGGTCTCACTGGAAACTGCTGTTGAGGATGGAATTGAAATTGTCTATCTTCACCAAACAAATCTTGGGGAACCACTGGGAACTAGTTCTGGTGATGTCCAAAAACCCCATAACCAAAACACATTGGCCTGATATCTCCATGAAAATCACAGAAAACACTATCCCCAGAAGGCTGAAAAGGAAGCTGCTAAGGTCGACTCCCCATTGGTCAAAACCTTGAAGGTCCTGGTGCCCTATACCTACCACTAACAATACTACTCCTCAAGGAACCCTGATGATTCCCCTCTCATGGTAAACCTCCTCATGAGTGAATCTACTCGATCACCTTCACCTTCTTCTGAACCTCCAGATGCATTGGAAATGTAAAATGAGTGATTTCATACTAGATGGATGGATGGAGAGCCTCCTCAAGATGTATCGGACGAGACTCTTCATCTAGAAAAAATCTAGGAAAAAGAACATAAGGTCCTTGAAATTGATTCCCAAACCCTGAATTGACATACTCTTCTACTGAAGAGAAATTATATCTTGCCTCTTCACTGCCTTCATGGTCGATAAAAGGAACTTTTCCCAGAACTCTTTCTAAAATTTAACCCATAAAACATCTTCCTCCTTTCACTCACCTAGATACGGTGTACACTACTAACATGAAGCTCCATGCATCTGACTAACTACCAAAGGGACCTAGTATCCCACTAAGTCCAAAATCAAACTAAAAGTGATCTCAATCTTCTCCAGTCATATCTCTATATCCACATTTGAAACACTACCTCCATACTTCCCCAAACTCTACCACTTAAAGACATGCAAAGATCGATGTCATGCCTCATCCTCCTCTGTCAGATCAAACCTATGATGATCAGCCGAATTATCCTGCTGAACCTATACTACCTAATCGACATAAAAATGACATCTATGATCCATATATGAAAGGGAAATAAATATTTCCTAATCCCAGGTAGTATATAATTTTATTTAGTTTCATTTTAATTCACTTTATTTATTTTAACCTTCCCAAAACAACCCAACTTGGATGGGAACACAAGTCATCATGATGCATGTACTTCTCCTATATTTATACCCTACAAATAGGTCTACCTCACTTGGTTATTCAATAAGCTTTGAGTCTGTGCACTAGATCACAGGGGGGCCTAAAATCCCATGTTCTACCCGGTCTCCTTATCCTATATCATGTACCAAGGTCAATCGACACTATTTCCATACCAACCCATGAAATCCTTATTATTCCTAACTCCAAAATCCATCTCATCTCTCAATCATCAGCTCTAATACCACTTTGTCATGACCCCCTCCCTCCAAATATACCATAATGAGGGGAGAGAGATAATGACCCTTGAGCCCCGCCTCCAGTAGGTCCCGCGTTGGTGAATAGCACCAATGGTATAAAAATATTATGGAATGGGAGTCATTTCCCTCTATGATAATATAGGATCAGGAGATAAGATGAATCATCCATAAGCAATTCCATGAAATAATATAAAAAGAAACCAAAACCATCCCATAATACATGTATAAATAAAACTTATAAAGATAAAAGTCTCCAAAGTAAATACCCAAAAAAAACTAAAGTAGCGGCACAGAATCTATCCAAAGATTCAAGATAGTAATGTCCAGTACAGTTCACTTTGAAAACCTGAAAATCAGTTTATATACGTAGGGTTAGAATAAAAGTATACTTAGTAAGAAAACCAAAGTCACTTATGCACATGTGAAAGAATAATACTAAATCACCCATGAGAAAACAATAGAACCAACAACACCTAAATAGATAAACTATCAATTCAAACCTCACCAAGGCACACTCACAAAAAAATGAAAATCCAAGTATAATAACATAATAAGAATCATATCGATAAAAGGTACCCTGCACTGCTTTCCCACTGATTTTCCGATCTCAGAACCCAATGTCATATGTATTGGAAATCTCATCTCTTCTGAATAACATATACCACCACCCCACAAGCACGATCACGTCATATCATGTCAGAGACATCTGATCCATCACCCCACAACATGGTCACATCTCATCACACCCGTAGACACGTGGGTCGTCACATCGCAACCATAACCAGAATAGTAGGGTATTGTGAACATGAAGGACTTCAACTTCATGCCCTCCTCCTACCATGAAGGACCCCCACCATAATCTATCTTATCACATCTCACCTGAAGACACATAAGTCATCGCATCTCATCACATCACATCTAGACAACAATACTTTTGACTTCAGACCATCATAGCCCATTATTTATTTGTTCATTAATCATTTTCCATCCCATTAACTAAACCAAACACCAAAAATTTCAATCATTATTAAATAATTATTCCATTTTTACCTAGGTATCTAGAACAATGAAACTACACATCACAAGAATCTCATCATTCCCATCAAACCAGCGCCTCGCCGCCCTAAAAGCATCGGTAAACAACTACCACCTCATCACCCCAAAAGCATGACCAAACAACCACCGCCTCACTGCTCCCAAAAACATGGTCATCACTCTACCACCTCACCACCCCAAAATCACATCCAAACAACCACTGCTTTTACAGCCCAAAATCACAACCATACGACCACTATCTTGTCGCCCCAAAAGCGCGGCCACATCTCACCCATTAGCCCCCACATTACATCACAATCAAACATCACTTCCCCACAAGCATGACCACACATCACAACACATCAAGAAAATTTTATAGATTTAACAAAGGGGATTTTATCACATTTCACTTTATTTTAGGGGTGTCCTCACACAAGCTATAATCTAGGGGAAACTTGTTTATTAAGCATATATAAGTGGTTAGTCAATTCCCATTTTGGGGTGATATCAAAACAATCACAACATACACAATTGTCACAATACATATCATATAACGCAAAAAAATCCCCCAATGACCACAATTTCTAGTGGGGAATTAATCCTAAACAATCTATCATATCATAATAATAATAAAGTTATACAAGAAAGAAAATCATTCCCATTTTCCCCTTCAATTTCAATTAGCCAGTTATTTATTTTGATTAAGCTAGCATAACCATCTCTCATAGATAAAAAGGAGTAATCCACTCCCGTATGATACATAATAAAGAGAAATGAGGGATCACCTACCTCAAAGAATCTTTTCTTACTCACTGCACACCACAGGGTGAAGAAGAAATATCTGGAAACCAAAAATTCACCATGATATCATAGATCAACCTACACCACATCCAAGGATCATAAAAATGCATCCAAACTCACATCCCAAACCAAAAAAACATTTTTGTCATGAATCCACAAGATAATAATGAAATAAAAACATGGAGAAGAGAGTATAACTCGCCATGAATTGTCAATGGGCACCCACTATAACCAACAAATCGAAGCAAGGGAAAAATGTCTGGAAGATCCCTCAAAATCACTTAGGGTTCATCTGGAATGAGAGGGGAAGAATCCATGACTGAATAAAAAGAAATTCAGCCAGAAGGGCTACAAAATAATGTGGAATCTACCGGTTTCACATCGTGTAAACATTACACGGCGTGTAATTCATGGGTTTTTGAAAAGTTTCACTTTCAACGAAAATCGTATATCTACGGCCTTTATTTAATAAATGTTGTGAATTCCACTTACACAACGTGTAATATAAATCATGGGTTCCCCCTCTTCCTATATACAATATGTGAATTCACCAGCAACACAAGTTGTGAATCACCTTTACACATTGTGTAAAAAATAAATCATGTGAACTTCCTACAACGGTTCTATTATTGTTATAGTCTCCACTGAAAACTCCCGAAACCTCCCCTAAACACCTTCAACCACCAAAACTAAAAAAGTAATGGGCCAAGAAGGCATGGTCCATTACATAACCAAATAACACTAAAAATAATAATTCAATCACACATAAATTTGTTATTAATTCTTATAACAATGTTAATATAAATTTCATGAGTTATTTCACCATTTTCCCAATTAAACATCTTTTTTACATGTAATTTCACTTTCTTGCCTTAAAAAAATTTCATATATAATTTTTATCATTTATCAATTCATGTAAAATCATTATTAATCAATTTAACTCAATTATAAAAATATTAAGTTCACACTAGAAAATCAAACATAAGAGAAGTTCACATTTTGTATAAAATCATCAAAATAAATGACAGTGTCCAATATGTTACCTATCTAAAACTAGAAAAATAATCAACACCAAGAATTGATCTCAAACTACCCCTAAAACACAAATAATTCATAAATATACTAAGGGATACAGGATAAGTACAACCCCAATCTCAAATCTCAAACTGGAGGCCCTGTTCAAACTCCTGAGCTCATAGGAATCAATTTTGAATTGGGCTCGATAAGTGTTCCATCAAAAAACCTAAGGATTATCTCAAACCCTGATCATGGTAGGATAATAGCATTGCGGATTCATATAAACAACATCCAATGATTCGCTGCACAATGAAAGGTAAATCAAACACAATAATCATTATATGATCGACTGATGTCCAAAGTAGATAGGTAACATAAATTTCAAACTCCAAACAATCCTCTACTGATAGAGAATCGGGATCATCTTGAAATATTATGAGGCATCTTTCACTAGAACGTACATATCACATCTAAACTATAGGTAGTCATGTTCATATTAGTTGGAACTATCATCCACTATACATGGAAGATATGTACAAAACATAATACCTAGAGGATCTTTTCCTTGCTCATGGGGTAAAGATACCTCACAATCAGTCTCCAAATCGATCCTTCATAACTCAATTGTGAGGGGATAAAGTACATGGTGCAGGAACATCATAACCTTACCATTGAATAAGATATGGTTTGATATGGGTAGAATCCTATACTATAAAGAAGGGGATGATGATTTATATAGATAATATATGGGTGATATAACATAGTAAGGATATAAAATATCATGGATTACTATTGAATGATTCATGTACTGATCGCACTATGATTCACTGTTTCATTTTCACCCTTACACCACTATGCTAAACTAGTTTTGTATTGAAAATTATAAAAATAATAACAAATTTCACTCCATTTTTTATTCAATTTTTTTATCACTATTAAAAAAGGTAATGTTACTTGTTTTGATAATTGCATTGAAGTTGGAGCTGATTTGGAGGGCCCATGATGAAGTCCAAGAAAAATGGGTCAAGCTGCACAGGATCCAAGCACACCAGTTTACTAAACTGCATACTAATACTTAACCATGCATCCAAATAAGCTTATATTTTGTGGTTTGGTCAAAAATTCATTGGGATACATTTCATATGAAGGAACCCAAGCCTCATTCATCAATCTGTTGGCCTTTCCGACCAGATCTGTCCAGCACACTGAATCTGCACGAAGTCAAAAGTGTTGTGTTGTGATATGTCTATATTTTGGGATCTAGTTGTCCAAATGGTTCCAAACTTTTGGTGGAGATAGTAAATATGTGGGGAAACATGTTTATAGTTTTTTAAAAATCGCAATTCGATTTTCAAGTGGTCTAAAACCATGATCCATGTGGTTTTACACAATCTATGTGCCCAAAACCACCTTCCACTTTGCCTATAAAATGGAAGCTTGGGATACCCACTTGAAAGTTCAGCTAAGGAGTGAAGTGATGCCAATTTGGAGTTCTAGAGGAGTCCTATCCTCATCATAGAAGTTATAGATACCCTAATCCTCATAGGGGGGTCAAGAATGAAGAAGTTCCACCCGAGCTTTCTTCTCCTCTTGATGTCGAGCTAAACGGTGGGCGTTTGTTGTGAGGGAGCTACACACATGTCAAAGGAATTAAGATGCATATATTAGCTACTGTTTTGGATTAATTTGGGGTTTTAAACATTTAATTCCATGTAACTTACATTATTTCATATTTTAATGCTTGTTTTGGTACATGTGAATGTTATGCTCTTAATTTCTAACCGATCGGTGTGAGGTTTTGAGTGTGTGACTTGTGTTGTTCCGATTGGACAACACAAGAATCATTTTCTTACCCAATTTCTTGATATTTCAATATTATTTGGAATCTCTTATTCCATGCATAAGTTCTGGACCTTGACAATACTATTTTTATGTCAAGGTTTGGTTCTTCAAGCAATGAAATAAAGGCTTAGGAATTAATCAGGATTCCAATTAATTTCAACCAAAGAATTACTCCAAAACTAAATGAATATATAAGAACAATGAACTTTAAATGTGTGTAGTGAAATCACAAAGACCCCTTTGTCTCATATTTTTCAAAATCCACTTGGTTTTTCAACTATTAAACTCTTTAAGTTAAGTTATTTTCCTTAAACTGTTTTCAAATCACCCCCAGTTTTAGTACTTTTTATTAAAAACACATACTCTAAACCTACCAACACTCCTTGAGAGACGACCTAGGGTCTTCCCTAAACTATAAATAAACCTTAAAATCATAATAAATTTGACATGTCATGACAACATAGCCAAATTTTGGTGTCGTTTCCGGAGAGCGCTTTGGTTTTTAGTGCGTGTTTTTTATAAGGTTTTTTGTAATTTTTGTGAATATTTATTTGTTTTCTCTTCTACATTTTCAATCATTTTTTATTCTAATATATTTTTTGTGTAGTTTTGGTGCATGATGTGTTCTACTCTGGGAGATTTAGCACCTTTAGAACCTGAATCGGAGAGGATCCTATGTCAACAATACCGATACACACAAGACAACACTTTGAAGCAGGACACACCACACATTGAAACTCTTCTTCACCATTCATCTTCTTCTGGAACCAACATTAAAATATAATTAAACTTTCATAACATGTCTAAAAACAACCAAACATTAAAACAACTAACCTCACCTAATTTTGATATCCAACCCACCTATATTCAAATACAAGGCGAGGCACCTAATTTTAAACAAAAATCTGGTCTAATTCGCTTATTATCAAGATTCTATGGACTCATGAGAGAAGATCATCATAAGCACTTAAAAGAATTTCATATTTTTTATTCTACATCAAAACCTGCAAATGTGGATGAAGAACAAGTAAAGCTTAGGGCATTTACTTTTTCATTAGAAGACACTGAAAAAGATTGGCTTTACTATGTTAATTCACCAATTAAGGGATGGGCAGACATAAAACACCTTTTTCTTGAAAAATACTTCCCTGCCTCTCGAACTGTAACAATAAGAAAAGAAATATGTGGAATAAGGAAATCACAAGGGGAAACACTTCATGAATATTGGGAATGCTTTAAAAGGTTATGTTCAAGTTTCCCACACCACCAAATAAGTGATCAACTTTTAATTCAGTATTTTTATGAAGGGTTAATTCCAATTGATCGTAACATGATTGATGCTACTACAGGTGGTACACTAGTGGATAAAACCCCAATCGCTGCAAGGACCCTAATTAAGAACATGGCGTAAAACACTCAACAATTTGTTTCATGGTCTAGTGTACCCATTCAAGGTGTCCATGAGGTGCAAAGTACTGAATTTGAGAATAATGTGGACACAAATTTTGAAGAGGTAAGTACCCATCTTCAACAACTCGATCTTTCCCAAGGAAAATCTCAAACTTCTCCTCCCATCCATTGTGATATATGATCTTCTGGTACCCACTACTTTGACCAATGTCCTCAATTGAGATAAACTTATGAGAGTTGTGAGGAAATATTTACAGGCCACCCCTATAACCAACCCTTTAGGCAAGAACCTTACTATCCATCCAACCTTGGGTGGAAAGAAAACCAAGATTATAGGTAAGGGGGTATTCAAACCAACCTCAATAATAATGGAATCAATAGGGTTAGAGTAGTCATCCACCGCCACCACCCAGAAATTCTCAACCACCCCAAAGTCCTTTCCAACTACCCCCTCCAAAACCCGAGCCTAGCCTAGAAGATATGATGAAACAAATGGCTGACAACAATCTCCAATTCCAAAAAACCACCCAAGCTTCCATACAAGACCTAAAAACCCGATTAGGCCAACTAGCTAACTCAGTGGGGGAAATTCAAAGTCATGGGTCGGGTAAACTACCCTCTCAACCAGTAGTTAACCCTAGGTATAAAGGAAATGTTAGTGTTATAACCCTTCAAAGTGGAAAAAAACTTGAAAGCCAAATGACTCCTTAAATATATTCATCCCCTCCTAAGGAAACCATCATCCCAACCATTGAAAATGTTCTAAATGTTGAAAAACCTTATCCTGAGAGAAGCCCTGCCAAAGGAAAGAGTGTGTATGTTGATGAGTCACCTATCTCAACTATTCCTCTTCCATTTCCCAAAAGGGAAACCTAACCAAGAAAAAAAGAGGAAACTGAACTTGATAAGGAAATATTGGAAACTTTCAAAAAGGTACAGGTTAACATCCCCTTGATTTATGTCGTGAAAAAAATTCCACGATATGACAAGTTTCTAAAGGATATGTGTACACACTGAAGGCGACTTCATGGAGATGAAAAGGTGAGCTTGGGGAGGAATGTATCAGCATTAATAGAGCCATCACTTCCCACCAAGTGCAATGATCCAGGAACATTCTCAATCCCATACACCATAGGGGGTATTCCTTTTCCAATTCTATGTTTGATTTAGGTGACTCTATAAATGCGATGCCTCACTCCATTTACTCTTTATTGTAGGTCGGGGAATTGAAGCCCAAAGGAATTGTTGTTCAACTTGAAAACTGGAGTACTGCACACCCCTCTGGTGTGTTAGAGGATTCTCTTGTGAGGGTCTAAAATTTAATTTTTCCTGCTTATTTTTATGTGATTAAAATAGAAGATGATAGGATGAATGGACATGACCCAATTATATTGGAGATACCCATCTTGAAAACCGCTAAAACCATAATTATTGTTTATAATGGTACATTATCTATGGAGTTTGGTGGCGACATTATCCACTTCAATATCCTTGATGCCATGAAACACCCCTCAGAAGAACATTCCTCTATCTCTCTCTACTAATTCTATAGATGCACTCCCTTCCCTTGAAAAAAATTCATTTCATTCTCCTGATCCCCTTTATGAGTTTTCTTCATTGATAGAAATTATAGGAAATGATTCATGCATTTATTGGTTTAGTGGTCTAGAAAAGTGTCATGCATGTTTATTAATTGATAATTTCTTGAACAATGAGGATCCAATGACCATTGATGATACTTATAAGCTTGTAAAAGATCATTCCACATCTGAGGATGATGCCATTGAGAATTTAGATGTGATCAGTGACCTATAACTTTCACACACACTCCCATCAATACAAAATCTACCTAAATTGGAACTGAAACAATTTCATCAAGATTTAAAATATTCATATCTTGAGAATGGAAACAATTTTCCCGTCATCATTTCTAGTTTACTCCCTCCTGAGCATGAATTGGGACTGCTTGAACTTCTGAGGGAGTATAAACAAGCTTTGGGATGGACACTTGATGAAATTTCCTAGTATTAGCCCATAAATTTTCACACATCATATTTTATTAAATAATGAGGCTAAACCAGTGAGGCGGGCACAATGTTGACTGAACCCAAACCTCCTAGAAGTTATAAAAAATGAGGTAACAAAATTATTGGCTACTGGAATCATTTAACCCATCTCTAACAGACAATGGGTTAGTCCTGTTCAAGTAGTTTTTAAAAAAATTGGCCTTATAGTAATCAAAAATGAAAACAATGAATTGGTTCCAAATCGTGTGTAGAATAGTTGGTGTGTCTTCATAGACTATCGTCAAATAAACTAATACACTAGGAATAACCATTTACTTTTGTCATTCATTGACCAAATGCTTGAGAGGCTAGCATGGAATTCCCATTACTGTTTTCTTGATGGGTATTTTGGATATTTTCAAATTCATATTTCCCCCGAGGATCAGGAAAAAACAACCTTCACTTGCCCCTTTGGCACATTTTCATATAGGAGGATGTCATTTGGTCTGTGCAATGCTCCGGGTACTTTCCAGCGATGCATGGTTAGTACTTTTTCAGATTACCTAGAGAATTGCATGGAAGTATTTATGGATGATTTCACTGTTTATGGATCCTATTTTGATGAATGTTTGAGTAGTCTTGGTTTAGTCCTATGTCATTGTATTGAAAAGAATCTTTTATTAAATTACGAGAAATTCCATTTCATGGTGCGACAAGGTATAGTTTTGTGACATGCCATTTTTGGGGATGGTATCCAAGTAGATAAATCAAAAGTGGATGTCATTTTGTCCTTACCATTCCCCAAAAAATGTTCGGGATGTGTGGTCTTTCCTAGGTCATGTTGGATTTTACTGTCATTTCATTCATGACTTTAGTAAAATTGCACTCCCCCTATCCCGATTGCTCCAAAAAGACAGGGAATTTGTTTTGTATAATGAATGTGTGGAAGCTTTTAATAAGTTAAAATGGAGTCTCGAATCAGTCCCAGTAATCCAACCACCTTGGTGGGATTTATCATTTGAGCTCATGTGTGACGCCTCTAACTATGCAGTTGGGGAAGTCTTATCACAAAGGGTCGATTGAGCTCCACATGTCATTGTCTATGCCTCGCATACACTGGACCCCACCCAAGCAAACTACACCACAACTGAAAAAGATTTTTTTTTCCATTGTGTTTGCCTTATATAAATTCAAGTCATATCTTTTAGGGTCCAAAGTCATTGTGTTCTTAGACTATGCAGCCCTCCGGTATCTTCTTAAGAAACCGGAAGCCAAATCATGTCTCATTCGCCGAATGATCCTACTTTAGGAATTCAATTTAGAAATTAGAGATAAAAAAAAGGAGTAGAGAATGTGGTGGCTAACCATATAAGTAGGATTCAACCATCCTTGGACATTGACTTGTCCCCCTGTATTCCTATAAATGATATGTTTCCTAATGATCAATTATAGTGAGTGCAAGATGTTATTCCTTGCTATGCCGAAATTGTAAATTATTTGGTAGCATCTTGCATTCCTACTGATTTCAACAAAAACCAAGTCAGACGTCTAAAACATGAGTCTCGTTAATACATTTGGGATGGCCCCTACCTCTGGCGCACATGTAGTGACCAAGTCCTTAGGTGTTGTGTTCTTGATAGTGAGTTTCAGTCTTTCCTTATATTATACCACACTCTTGCTTATGGGGGACACTTTGGTCCCCAATGGAATGCTCACAAATTCCTTGATTCTAGTCTCTTTTGGCCAACACTTTTTTGAAATTCCTGTGATTTTTGTAAATTATGTTCTCATTGTCCAAGAATGGGTAATGTCTCTAAAAGAAATGAAATGCCACAACAACCATTGCTCTTTCATGACATTTTTTATGTTTGGGTTATTGACTTTATGGGTCCATTTCCCAATTCCTTTGGCAACTTTTAAATTCTTCTGGCAGTTGATTACGTGTCAAAATGGGTAGAGGCACGAGCTACAAGGACTGATGATTCTAAATTAGTTGTAGAATTTTTAAGAACTCAAATATTCTGTAGGTTTGTCTTACCTAGGTTCATCATCACTAACCAGGGTTCTCATTTCTATAACCGAACAATGAAATCACTTTTGCGTCAGTATGGGGTCAGTCATCGAGTGTCTACTGCTTATCACCCACAAACCAATGGTCAAGTCAAGGTGTCAAATAAAGAGGCAAAGCAGATTCTTGAAAAAATGATTCAACCTAATAGAAAATATTGGAGTCTTAGGCTCGATGATTCCTTATGGGATTACCGTACTATTTTCAAAACTTCTATTGGCATGTCACCATATCAGATAGTGTTTGGAAAGAGTTTCCACCTCCTTGTTGAGATTGAGCATCAGGCCTACTGGGCCATCAAACAATGAAATTCTAATATTTTTGGTGCAGGTGCTCAAAGGAAGTTACAGATTCAGGAGATGGAGGAAATTATAATAGATTCATATGAGAACTCTAGGATTTATAAGGAGCGAACCAAGGCTGCCCATGACCATCTCATCCTTCATCTTTAGTTCCACATTGGTCAGAAGGTCCTCCTCTATAATGCAAGGCTAAAGTTTCATCTAGGTAATCTTCATTCTCACTAGTTTGGACCATAAATTGTTACTAATGTCTCTCCATTTGGTGTTGTCTAGGTTCAAAATGAAGAAACCAAGAAAACCTTCACTGTCAATGGGTAGCGGCTGAAGCAATTCCACAAATCCCTTTCGGAGTCCCTGATGGAGGAACTCCAAGTTCAAGAAGTAGTCTATGAATGACACCCATCAAGTTTTATACTTCCTTCCCACATTCTATTTTATTACAGTGAGGACACTGCACACTCTAGGTGTGGGTGGATGGGTATATTCTTGGGTTAGTTAGGAATTTTCATCATCTTTCTTCTTTTTCTCTTTTTAGCTTTTTGAATTGTATTGTTACTTTCCCCCCTTTCACCCTCATTTTCCCCCCACTTTTGTGACAAAATGTTAATTTTTTGTTATTCCCACTTTATCATGGAAAATGATGCCTGTTTAATCATGGAAGTAATTGAAAATTCATGTGGAATTTTCGTATTTCATATTGTTTTAAATTTAAAAAAAAATCTGATGAAATGTGCATTTCTATAAGAATTCAATATTTTGGTGTGACTTTCTTTTGAAATTTGGTTGTTTATCAATGATATAAATGTTTGTATCATTTTAAAACCTTTGAGAAGAATGGTTCCCTTTTTTGTGAATAGTTTAAGGGAAAATTGTGTCACTTAATTTCTCCACAAAACTTTGCACCCACCCATGAAGTGTGAAAAAATATACTTAATAAAAGGTAAATATAATTTAGATTTAGTTTTCTCTACTTTCCAAAATCATTTTCCCATACGTTCATTCCTTATCCAATCTATTTCATTGTTGTACCAGATTGACCTATGCATGTGTACCTGTTATCCGACTGTTGTACGCCCTAAAAAACGAAAAAGGGGTTGTGTCTTGGCCAGGTCAAAAAACACCCTTCCTTGACTTTTGATCATGTTATAACTATTACAATTAGTGTCGTGAGTAGATCAAACATGGGTTGAGAGAAGAGTGTGATATTTGTTCCAAGTAAAACTTTTGAAAAAAAAATAATAAATTAGGGGAGTGATGAAATGTACATCATATGGGGATATCTAGGTCAGGAGCTTATGGTTTGACTTCTGGGAATGCTTAAGTGAGTGTTTCTTGAAATTTGATTGCAAAGGATGTGAGGCAAGTTCGGTGGAAAGGATCTTGTAAGTAGACAATTTTAAAAATAACTTATATTTACTCGATAGAAAGTGAAAAAAATAGCATGGAATGGTTGTCACATACACACGTGGAGAATTATTTAAATGATTATCTTTTGAACTATTTTCTCAAATTTGTATCATTCAACTCCTAGAATTTCATACTGATACAATTTTTGAGACATCTTTTTGTTTGATCACTGAGAATAACTCCTCAGTGTGATTTTTTCTTTGATCACATTTCTATCAAGAATTAAAATTTCATTGAATGTTAAATATTTATTAAGTTGGAAATATCTACATGCATAATTTCTAAAAATATGAATTTTCCCAGGAGTGAAAATGTTTAGGTGTGGAGGTGTGATCACATTGTGATTCACAGTTTCATTTTCACCCTTACACCACTGTGCAAAACTAGTTTTGTATTGAAAATTATAAAAATAATAACAATGTTCACTTCATGTTTAATTACATTATTTTGTGTTTATCATTGTTAAAAAGGTAAATTTTACTTGTTTTTATAATTTCATTGAAGGTGGAAGTGATTTGGAGGGCCCATGATGAAGTCCAAGAAAAATGGGCCAAGCTGCGCAGGATCCAAGTACAATAGTTTACTAAACTGCATACTACTACTTACCATGCATCCAAATGGGCATAAATTTTGTTGGATGGTCAAAAATTCATTGGGATACATTTAATATGAAGTAACCCAAGCCTCATTCGGTTATTTGGTGGCCCAACCGACCTGATCTGTCTAGCATACTGAATCTGCACGAAGTCAAAAGTGGTGTGTTGTGATCTGTCCATATCACGGGCTCTAGTTGTCCAAATGGTTCCAAACTTCCAGTGGAAAAATTCAAGAGGTGGGAAATCATGTTTTTAGTTTTTTAAAAAGTGATATTTTACTGTCAAGTGGTCGAAAACCATGGTCCAAGTGGTTTTACACAATCTCTATGCCCAAAACCACCTTCCACTTTGCCTATAAAATGGAAGCTTGGGATCCCCACTTGAAAGTTTGGATAAGGAGTGAAGTTATGAAAATTTGGAGTTTCATAGGATTAGTCTCCTAATATTATAAGTTATGTAGGACCCTATCCTTATATGGGGATCAATAATGAAGAAGTATTTCCACCTGAGCTTTCTCTTCCTCCTGATATCGGGCTAAATGGTGGGTGTTCGTTGTGAGGGAGCTACACACATGTCAAGGGAGTTCCGATGAATATATTAGCTACTATTTTTGAGTAATTTGTGTGTTTAAACATTTCATTTCATATACCTTACATGGTTTCATATTTGAATGCTTCTTTTGATACATGTGAATGTTATGTTCTTAATTTCTAACCGATCGGTGTGAGGTTTTGAGTGCTTGACTTGTGTTGTTCCGATTGGACAACACAAGAATCCTTTTCTTACCCAATTTATTGAGATTTAAATCTTCTTCAGAATTTCTTATTCCATGTAAAAGTTCTGGACCTTGACAATACGATTTTTATGTCAAGGTTTGGTTCTTCAAGCAATGAAATAAAGGCTTAGGAATTAATCGGGATTCCAATTAATTTCAACCAAAGAATTACTCCAAAACTAAATGAATCTCTAATAACAATGAACTTGAAATGTGCGTAGTGAAATCACAAAGACCCCTTTGTCTCATATTTTTTAAAATTCACTTGGTTTGTCAACTATTAAACTCTTTAAATTAAGTTATTTTCATTAAACTTTTTTCAAATCACCCACGTTTTAGTACTTTTTATTAAAAATGCATACTCTAAACCTACCAACACTCCATGAGAGATGACCTAGGGTCTTCCATATACTATAAATCAACCTTAAAATCATAATAAATTTGACGTGTCACAAAAATGTGGTCATGTACCAACTTAATTTTACCCCACAAATGACACCTTAGAGTTCTAGGTTGACTATCAAGTTATCAGTGTCCTGGTGAAAGGATATGTTGATCACCGCACTTATGCAGGTCTCATTGATTTGATAACCAAAATCAAGACACCCTAGCATCACTACCATAGTCCACATACCAATCCTCATAAGAATATTATCTTCAAACTCTGACCCTTGTGATCAAACTACTCTTATACCATTCTGACATGACCCGATCCACCAAGACCCCATCTGGGTCGGTGATAAGCCAATTATGTCACCCCAATCCCACCTTCAGTAGGTCAGGGGCTGGAGACTAGCACCAAAAGGTAATAACAATATATGGGATGCCTTAACCTTTAACAACCCGTAATATTAATGCATCTCCAATATACAATAAAATCCAACAACACCAATAGATAGATATAAAACAACAAAATTGTATGCAATGTGAACATGGGACATCAATGCCAAGTACAACTCCATAAAAGAAAAATATAGAAAGGTAAATACATATGCAGAAGGAAATAACCACCAAATATAATTAACTTTGGATATAGGATGATACATCCTCTCTATAGGGTCTCCTATAATAGTCTCCATCTACAATTTTCTCCTCCAAAACCCATCATCAGTTACTAAGAAATAGCTCCCCAAACTCCATTATCTCCACACCATCTAATGTCATCTATGAACTATGCAACATTTTCATAGACACAACATGTGTGGACATGAAGCATGTGCATGGGTAAGTATAAACATACCTAATAGGATTTCCTAAAAACAAAAAGTAAAGATAATTCAATAAGTCAACTCAAACCCAAAGGAACCAGACATTCTCTAATGTCATGTTAGCCATGGGAAAGGGAAGAAACCAAATATTCATAGCTCAACTCCGCAAAGGATCATATCACACAAGCAACCAATGATACCTAGGATAACATAAGTCCTACAATACCTGAAGTTGACAGTCCAACTACAATCCATTGCTGTAAGGAAGCCAGAAAGGCTAAAAAGACCACTAGTATCCCAAAGTCATCTACATACCATTATGTTATATGTTTTGTGACTCTTGATCTACTAGTATTACATAACATTCATGTTACCTCTCTAGAACTATAGTCGGAGATTGTTCCTCATTGTGGTATATGTGTATCGACTGAGGGAGTACTTGAACCTGGTGGAGGATCACACCCCAACATGTGGGAATGTATCAAATACATGGATGGAGGACCATGCCCTAACATATGGGAGAGTACTGACTCAAATTATGGAGGACCATTCCCCCAACATACGAGGGAGTACCTAAACTCCATCATCATATGGGGGACCACACCCTATCATGTATATATCTCCATGGGACTTCATGAAACCCATACATAGAGGACCATGCCTCAATACACTTGGGAGTGCCTAAATCAATCTCTATTCTAAATGTCTCACCTTCCACCTATCACCTCTCTAGCTGAGCTAAGATCCCCAAACTGTCCAAAAACAATGTGAATAGTCTCCAATGTCTAAGGAGATTATACCATTGTTCTCCATGTGAGAATATACTTGGAATGGACTACTCAAAAAACCAATACTATTATTCAAATGAGAAAACATGGAGAATACTACAAATATCCAAGTACAACCATGTCTAGTGGGGTACACGGTGTGAAGGTCTCTTGAGAAAGGAAGGTCATGTACCGTCACAACTCAACTCATGTGAAGTCCTCATACATGATGTGTCCAGTAGTGTGTACTACATGTATAGTTAAGTGGTACATGTCTTATTTTGACATACATTGAAGGCATTCCAAGTTATCCTTACATGAATTACACAACGTGTGATATGGGAAGTACATGATGTGTAGCTATCTATACATGACATCTCTACAGAATACTCTATGTGTAAGTCCATGTGTATTCTTAGTGTATATAGCTTGTACATGCCAAGTCACCAGACTTGATATAAAATACATGTATATTGGTGGTTTACATTGTGTGGTTCTAGCCCGTTGCCTCGTTGTGTACGTGGTTACACACCGAAGAACGCAGACTCAAGATACATGGCATGTGACCCAGAGTCACACAGTGTGTGATATTTAAAATATTATATATGTTGAGTCTGAGTCATACAGTGAGTCTTATGGTGTGACTTTCAGAGATATATGTCATGCGACATTAAAATCTATATTGAAAATATAGATAGAAAGGTACATGACATGTGACCTGAGGTTACATGTCATGTAGTCATGACATATTCAGAATCCCAAAACACTGTGTTCACGCCACAAACGTCTTTGTCACCTTTTCCACAAGTTGTAACTCCACTGCCAGCCATAAATTTCTCCCTCAAATCCCCCAATGCACCTCATCGGGAAAATATTTGGCAAAAATCCATTCGGTATATCGTCACCCAAACGTCATTAGAACCATGCCCAAAACCTATCACAGCGTTGCTTCCATGTGTCTGAACCCTCAATTCTCTAGTTTCCCTTCGTTGTAACATCGAAAACCACAATCAAACTCAAGCATGAAGAATGATCGAACAATATTTGAGATGGTGGTGGCCAGAGGAACACCTGACCACCCAGGGATTGGCTTGCATTCGAGTTTGTCGAAGAATATAAGTAAGAGACAAGAATGAAACGATTGTTCATGGTAGAGAATCTCTCAGGACATTTGATCAACGTTTCATTTAACAATGAAATAATTTATCATAGGACTTATTTAATCAATGGTATATATATTTATTTAAATTAAACACCATGAACAAACATCATTATAGAAATAACCAAAAATGATACCCGAAAAAAAATTCTTGAATAACATGGATGCTTCTTCCCCATATTCATACCATGCTAGGAAATAAATGATTCAATAATTAAGTTAGCATGCTCATAGAAGAAAATATAATCTAAGTATAAAATTATTTTCTTCATGTGTTGAGAAACTTATCCAAATCAAATATTTAATTCACTTTTCTTTAAAAATCACATTTATTTCATATTATAAAAATCCTAAAATAATCAGATTTGTGCAATGAATATATTTGGGACAAGATTAAAGTATTTTTTGTGTGTGTGTTGAGAGAAATAGACTAATTTAAGTAATTATTATTCTTTTTCTCAATTTCTGATTATAATTTTTCTTCTCATATAAATAATTTTGTCTTAAGAATAATTATTTTATAAATAATTTTTTTTAAAAGAAATACATTTTCCTTTTGTTCTCCACAAAAAAATGTTTTTGTAGGAAAACCAATAAATTGTGTTTTCACCCATTTAAAATCCTCATGATTTTTTCCTTGAAAATAAATATTTGATTAAATTACCACAAAGTATTTGGTAATTAGTCATATTTAAAATCCTTCATGATTTGTATTTATTTCATCGTCGTAGAAGTTTTAACTTATTCGAATATGAGAGGAAGAAGATCAAATAACACAACATAAGAGGAAACTAAATCAGTAAGTCCTACCACAATGGTGAATACCGGCCGCTTAAGGATCATGTTATGTTCCATGATCGTCATTGTAGTCGCCACCGTGAAAAATTTCAAAGAATACCCCCTCTTGTGCAGAGAGGGGGAGAGTGATATATGAATTCACTATTCCCCTTCACCTATGGCAAAAGAGAGTGAGAGGAGATTTTCCGTGTGTGGGGTGAGTTAGAGGAAAGGTCATTCCTTTACCTAAACCAACATTAATTTTTTCTAATTAAATCCTCTAATTATGGGAAAAAATACCACTAAACCTGGGTTCTAGATTTCCCCATGACACGTCATTGTCATCGTGGCATGTAGCTATCATGTCCCCAAGACATGTCTGTCAAGATGGTATGTGAGTATGATATACTCTATAATACCAAATATAGAATCGAAATAATAGAGATACTGTATGGAGTATCTAATGATGCTCAAAATAAAAGAGGGGGTGAATTGTATACTTTTAAAAATTCATTTAGAACATTTAAAGATGGTTATGTTTAACAAGGTTAAACAAGGTAATTCACAAAACCTCTAGTTCTACACACTTTCTTGATTCCAGAAATATGATTCTGAGAATGTGAATCTGGAAAGATGGTTTGGGAAAATGAAACTTAATAAAAGTTTACAAAGATGAAAATTCTACCTTAAAGCGTATAGAATCTAACTAAATCAGAGTACAAGTATAAGAAAGTATAAGATAGTTATACTTTCCTCAACTTCACAAATACAGTGAAAAAACTTGTAACAAAACAAGTAACAGTAGTAAGTCTTTTAACCCTAAGAGAAGGGTATCCAAC
Source organism: Viscum album (assembly GCA_963277665.1). Lineage (NCBI taxonomy): Eukaryota > Viridiplantae > Streptophyta > Magnoliopsida > Santalales > Viscaceae > Viscum > Viscum album. The sequence goes on along the minus strand of OY728126.1, from coordinate 854,130,895 downwards.
AACCTTGGATACAGGTCCCTTGATTTATACTTTCAAGAAAGTCTGTCTTACCCACACTAGGGTAAGCCCTCGATACGAAGATCGGAGTCTGTCTTGTTATCCCCACAAGCCCTCAACTTTAAGGTAGTCGGCACCTCTGTCTTCCTCAGCAAGTAAGCCCTCAACTTCAAGGTATTCGACACCTCTGTCTTCCTATCCCCGGAATCCCTCGATTGTACACAGCAACAATCAGAGTCGCACAAAGCAAATCTGAACAAGAAGTTCAGTACGCACAAAGCATTAAAGCCTCTCTCTCTAGAAATCACTTCAGCAGCATGTAATCTCTAGATTGATCAACTTGTTGTTGGATCTTTCAAATGAGATCCTATTTATAGGCACGACTTCAATGGTCAGATCTCTCCTCCAACGGTCATATTTTTCCTTGAATTTCAGAGGGACCTTTACACGTGTCACTCAAACAACAGTTAGTTAGTAACTGAAATCACGACATCATTTTATAACAAAACAAGTGTAAGCAAAATATGGTTACATAACTAAAATCCAATATTCGGAATGTGAGGAAATATGAAAGTTCAGAGTCTAACCAAAAATGAATTCAGAGTCTATAATACAAAGATATTCGGATTCTGTTTTCTAGGAATTCGGAACCTGAACTCTATAGAATTCTGGAGTTTGAATTTCAAGGAAATTTGGAATCTAGATTCACAAGAATTAGGAACCAGAACTTACAAAGTTCAGAGTCACAGTTCATGAGAATTCAGAGTCAGAACTCATAAGAGTTCGAAGTCTGAATTCAGAGAACTCGGAGTCATAACTTAGAAAGTTTGTATCCAGAATTCATAATCAGAATTCGGAGTCAGAACTTAGAAAGTTCGTAACCAGAATTTGTATTCAGAATTCGAAGTCAGAACTCAGAAAGTTCATAACCAGAATTCGTAATTAGAATTTGGAGTCAGAACTCAGAAAGTTTGTATCCAGAATTCGTAATCAGAATTTGGAGTCAGAGCTCATAAAGTCTGTATCCAGAATTCGTAATCAGAATTTAGATCCTAAAATAGAATACTTCATATCTAGGTATTTATATAAATCCGAGGTTTTGGTTTCAAACCGAATTTTTACACTGAGAAAAATTATGATATGGAAAATGAAACATGGTAAGGATAAATTTCCTTAGGGAAGGAAATTCTTCCTTATAGAAGTAAAACACAGGGTAAAAATAGATTTGCCTTGAGATAAGGTGTTTGTGATTTTCAAAACAAGAGGAATGGTAAAGTCATAAGGAAACCTTAATGAATCAACAATCTCCCCAAGTATAAAGGAATGGAAAAGTTATAAGTAAAACCTTATTGACTCAACAATATCCCCCTTTTTGGAAAGCCCAAAAATCCTTACTAAAAAGAATAAAAGGACTTAGAAAATATTTTTCTAGACTTTGAAAATAAAACTTATCTCCCTTTAATCATGGAAAAGATGAATATGACTAAATCCCCCTTAGGATTTGGAACACTAAGGATCGTATTCTAGATTTCCGAATGAAAATTTTCATTATCTTGAGTATGAAAATATTCATAATGGAAAACTCCCTCTTAGATAAACTCCCCCTTACTTAGGGATACTTCTTCTTTACTCAGAATTCTTTTTCCTTCCCCCCCTTTGTGATTTTCAAAAAGAGTTTGAGGGAATGGAAGAAAAATATGGTACCTGGAAATATTAGTACAAGCATCCAAACAAAACAAGCAACAACAATTTCATTAATATTGGAAGAATTTGTACAAGGAAAAACAGATACAACAAAAGATCGGATTTGGATTCATTTTGCTTCTTTTTTCCTTCGTCGTCAGCTTCTTTACGATGGTTTTAAACTTCTTTAGCTCTTTGTGATCCTCCTCTACTTTATTCTCTAAGGCTTTGATCCTATCATCTTGAGGCTTCAGAACCTCTGCCTGAACCTTCAATTGGACATCTTGCTTCACTAACTTTTCTTCAATCTCAATCTGGAGATTCCTTTCTGTTTTCCAACTTTGGAAAACATAATTCAACTTCCCATTCAGATCTTTGACATCCTGAATCCGAGAATTGTGTTCAATATTTAGCTTTTCTTGAAAGTTATTTGTAAGATCTTTGATTTTTCTATCTTGAGTGTCAAAGGAATCCTTAACATCATTTTGAAACTCATCAAGCTCTCTCAGATCTTCAACTATATTATTTGACCAGCTCACCATTTTCTTGCAAGATTTTCTGTGAGCTTCATAGTTGATGAGGAAATTCTTGTAATCAGCCTCAATCTTTATACACCTATCCATCACCATGGATACAAAATCCTATTTTTGATTCATGTTATGCTGGAGCATCTGGAATCTGGAGTCAATTGTTGGAAAGATCAGAATGGTGTCCTCTAGCTTCTTCAGGGACTGAATGACAAGATCATGTCCTAGAGTTGATGATTCTGAATCTGACACTTTGGTTGGTGATGGTTCTTCCTCTAGCTCGACCAGCTTCCTCTTAGAAGATCCTCCAGCTTATTTCTTCCTTAAATAAATTTTGGTTTGTGTGTCAACAACCACTTGTTTTCCTTTCTGGGTTTTCGGAATAGATTCTTCATCTGGAGACTCATGCTCACTCTCAAACAACTGAACAATCCTGTCTTCATCAATTTTTTCTCTCTCAGCTCCTGCTTTAATATACTCAGGATGAATGAAGTGATGATTATAACTCTCTTCCTCATATAATTTGTTCACTTCCTCTTCAGCCTTCTCATCAACTCCAGGGGTAGCATGTTTTGAAGATCCGTCTTGAGAAGTCCGGATTAACAATTTTTCAGAAGCACTTTCCTTCTCGTGATAATCTTCAACTTTCTTAATTAGATCATCAGTGTGACTACTACTTTCCTCCTTTTCTTGCACTTGTTCCACAGCTTCTATCTGTTCAGCAAATTTCTCTTGAACTTTTTTCGTAGACATGAACTTCTTTCCCGGAGTCTCAGGTAATTGTTCTACTAAGAAAGTTTTCGGTATGGGAATGTTCTCGTATGCAACTTCAGTAGCCTTCAAAAGATATTGGACAATCTCTACCTCAGACATCTTCTTCTTAAGCTTCTTTTCCTTGGATTTCTTCTCAAGCTCATCAGTTGTTTTCTCTTTCAATGCCTTGGCCTCAGCGGGGTCTAGGCCAAACTGTGGCTCCCCTTCCTTCCGATTCTTTTTATCCTCCCTCCATTTGGCTACTACCTCGTCCGGATACGCTTTTGGTTTCTTGGAATTTGGAGGTGCGGATTCGGTTTCTTTGGCCTTAGGGGTTTTCTCTATTTCTTCCACTTCCTTTAGTTTCCTCTTCTTTCCAGCTTTCTTTGATGGTTTAGCCTCTTCTGCATTTTTCAGAACGACTTTTGCTTCATCCTCTGGTAGATCATAAAATTCACCTGAGTCCTTAGAGAAACCAACTTTCATCCTCTTGAGGGTATCATCGCTGATTAGCATTACTTTTCAATTCCTCGGCTTGGAACTGTAAGGGATTTTAAAAGATTCAAGACACCGAACTATCATCTTGGAGAGTAGGGAAGGATACATGATTGTCTGTGCTCTCAAATTCCCATTCTTGATATTCTCTATCGTAATGAGAATATGCCTCATCAAATTGATCTTCCTTAGATTTACCAAAAAGTCCAAGAAATACATATCACTTTTCTTAAGAGTGTCCTTGTCACCCTTTCTTGGTACAATAAGACCCTGAACCCATAACTGTAGGATACGATTGTTAGTAGACAAGTGATCAATTTTTGTGGTCTTGACATCTATAAGTCCAAGACACTCCATAGACTTTACCTTGATAAAACTTCCTTGTACATCCGGTAACTTGTGAGAACAAAATTTTTCTTCTCCTTCGTAGGATAACCCTACCATGATAGCAGCCTTGGTGTATGAAAGTTTGTATTTTTTTCCCATAACTCTTGAAGGAAAATTTTTCTCTACCATCTTCCTTAAAGAAACAAACTAATTCATAAAATTCTATTAGCAAATCTGGATACACTACATCCTGAGCTCCTGGATTTGAAATGGATACACTCTCCCGTCCATTAAGTTTGATATTCTTGGAGATAATAGAGTCATATTTGTTGAATAAGTTTGGATGTACCAACCTCTCCCTGTATATTTGTCATTCCGCAATCGGCTTGACAGTAGACATCTCTTGAGAAGGAATTTCACCAGACATTCAGAATTGACCACTTTTGAAAATCTGAAATGGGCTTTTGTAGTGGGGCAGATCTTCGACACGCAAAATCTTGAGAACCAATGTGGGAAAACCATCAGGGGTCCCCTTTATATAGGCATTGATGTGACGGTTCATCTTCCCATTTCAATCCAATGGATGAAAATTCTTCAGATCTGATTTGACGGTTGAAATGATAGCCGCAAGGAAAATTTGGTTGAATCCGATCTTTTGAGTTTTTTAAAGGAAAACATTCAGATTTAAGTAAACTAGAATCTAAGAAATTTTAAAAACAAAAGAAACTAACAGCAAGTAAAAGGTTATTATGAAAACTCAAGGAAGAATCATACCTTTCGGATTGTCAAGAGAATTATTCGTATTGAGGAAAATTCTTCTTGAAGGACTTCAGATTCCGGAAAAAAACTTGAGTACAAAAAAGAAATGCAGATCTTCATTATGAAAATATCAAATATTAAAATTTTCATTACGAAAATTTCTAGTATGAAAATTTTCATTACGAAGATTTCAAGTATGAAAAACATAAAAAACTTTACTATGAGAAATATGAAAAACTTCATTATGAAAAATATGAAAAAAAACTTCATTACAAAAAATATGAAAAAAACTTCATTACAAAAAATATGAAAAAAAACTTCATTACAAAAAATATGAAAAACTTCATTACAAAAAATATGAAAAAAAACTTCATTACGAAAAATATGAAGAAAAAAACTTCATTTCGAAAAATATAAAAAACTTCATTACGAAAAATATGAAAAACTTCATTACGAAAAATATGAAAAACTTTCAAAGCAAATGTACTCCCCCTGTGAGAAGGAGTTTATTACTGTAAGGAGATTGATTTCAATAGAAAGTTAACAAGGAGGATTACCTTATGGTTATCATTCCTAGCTTCTGTTTAATGTATTCAAATCTATCGAAGGGTAAAGATTTTGTGAAAATATCAGCAAATTGGTCTTGCGTTCTGATGAATTAAAGAATGATATCTCTTTTTTGTGTGTGATCCCTAAGAAAGTGATGCCTAATATCTATGTGCTTTGAACGAGAGTGATGTGAAGGGTTTTTACTAAGGGAAATGACACTTGTATTATCACACAAAATTTTTGTTTTGGTAAAACTCATATCATAGTCTGTGAGTGTGTGTTGCATCTACAACACTTGAGCACAACAACTTCCAGCTACTGCATATTCAGCTTCAGCATTGGAAAGTGCTACTGAGTGTTTCTTCTTGCATGACCAAGAAACTAATGAATCTTCTAAAAAATAACAAGTTCCGGATGTACTCTTTTTATCCATTCTACATCCACCAAAGTCAGCATCTGAAAAACTTTTTAAAACAAAATCATTTCCAGAAGTATAAAAGAGTCATAAATCCGTGGTTCCCTTTAAGTAGCGAAAAATTCTTTTCACTTCCTTTAAATGAGATTACTTAGGATTGGATTGATGTTTTGCACATAAGAATACTAAAAACATTAAGTCTAGACGACTAGCTGTCAAGTAAAGTAAACTTCCTATCATACCTCTAAAAGATGTTTGATCTACTGGTTTCCCAGCTTCATCAAGATCAATTGTGTTTGAGGTACCAATGAGAGTACTTATACTCTTAGTGTTGTCATATCCATACTTTTTAAGAAGAACTTTAATATACTTATGTTGGGATATATAGATTCCTTCTGGTTTTTGAGAAATTTGAAAACCAAGGAGAAATGTTAACTCACCCATCATACTCATTTCAAACTCAGATTTCATTAGATCCGCAAAGGAATCAGTTAAAGATTGCTGATTTGAACAAAATATAATTTCATCAACATAAATTTGAACAATCAAAACATTTTTCTTGTCTTTCTTTATAAAAAGGGTTGGATCTTCATTTCCCTTAACATAGTTATTTTGACGCAAAAAACCTATAAGTCTATCATACCAGGATCGAGGGGCTTGTTTAAGGCCATACAAAGCTTTGGTAAGTCTAAAAACATGATCAGGATGTTTTGTATCTTAAAAACTAGAAGGTTGTTCAACAAAAGCTTCCTCTTGAACATAACCATTAAGAAAAGCACATTTCACATCCATTTGAAAAAGTTTGAAATTCAATAATGCTGCAAAGGCGAGTAAAATACGAATAGATTTAAGTATAGATACTGGAGCATAGGTTTATTTATAGTCTATTCCCTCTTGTTGATTATAGCCTTTAGCAACTAATCTAGATTTATTTCTTACAATGATTCCATTTTAGTCACACTTATTTCTGAAGACCCATTTTACTCCAATAACAGAAGTTTCCTTAGGTCTTTCAACCAAGGTCCAAACTTTATTCCTTCCGAATTCATTTAGTTCATCTTGCATGGCTTTAATCCAATCATCATCACCTAAAGCCTCATCAGTGCTTTTTGGATCTAATTGAGACAGGAATGATAGATGTTCTACTTCATTTCTTAAATAACTTCTAGTCCTTACAGGTTTATTCACATCTCCAATGATGTTATCTCTAGGATGATTCTTTAGAAATGACTGATTTGGGTTTTGTAAAACCTGTTCATCAACATAGGGTAGAAAATCTTTTGGGGTAAATGTTTCAGAAGTATCTTCTTGAACATTTTCCTTATCAGAAGGATCTTTTATCAAAGGTTGATAATCAGTTTTTGAAAACACATCCAAAGATGTAGGTAGGGGTTGTTTAAAAACAAAAGGATCAGTTTCATCAAATTTCACATGCACTGTCTCTTCAATAATACAAGTGTTTTTATTGAAAACTCTATAAGCCTTAGAAGTTGTAGAGTAGCCTAAGAAAATTACTTCATCAAATTCTGGTGCGAATTTATGTAGAGTGTCTTTAGTATTCAGAATGAATACCTTGCAACCAAAAACCTTAAAGTATGAAAGTCTAGGTTTCCTACCATTCCATAACTCATAAGGAGTTTTATTAAGAAACAGTCTAATCAAAACTCGATTTATAGTATAAAAAGCAGTACTTACAACTTCATCCCAAAAATGTTTGGCTATAGAATATTCACTCAACATGGTTCTTGTTATCTCTTGAAGAATTCTATTTCTTCTTTCAACAACACCATTTTTTTGAGGTGTTCTAGGAGTTGAGAAGTTATGAGTAATGCCTTTTCTACTACAAAAAGTTTCAAAATTAGAATTTTGAAATTCTCCTCCATGATCACTATGAATATTTTTCAATGGAAGATTTTTCTCATTTTTAACTTTGGCTCTAAAACTTTTGAAATATGAAAAAGCTTCAGATTTCTTTGCTAGAAAATAGACCCATGTAAATCTAGTGTAATCATCAACCAAGAAAAATACATAATACTTGCCCCCAATACTTCCAGCTTGTGTAAGAAAAAAGAGATCCATATGCACTAACTGTAATGCATCAGTAGTTGTGACTTCACCAACTGATTTAAAACTTTATTTATGTTGCTTTCCATATTGACAAGGGTCACAAACTTTATAAGAATAAAATCTAAGCTCCGGTAGATCCTTAACTAATCTTTTCTTAGAAAGTTTGCATAAGTTCCTAAGGTTACAGTGTCCTAACCTTCTATGACACAACCAAGAATGATCTTTCATTGCACTAAGACAAGGTAGATCTTGGCTCCTAAGGTCTTCTAAGTTTAGTGTGTAAACATTCTCTTGCCTATGGGCAGAAAGAATAAACTCTTCCTTGGAATTGTGTACTAAACACTTGTCATTCCTAAAATTCACAAGGCAACCTTCATCACATAATTGGATTATGCTAATAAGGTTGTGCTTAAGACCTTTACAAAATAAAACATTTGAAATCAAAGTTTTTTCAAGAAGAACGATGTTACCTATACCAATAATTTCTCCCCGAGCATTATCTCCAAAAGTTATTTTTCCTCCTTTCGTCTTGATAATATTTTCAAAATAGTTTTTGTTACCAGTCATATTTCGGGAACATACACTATTCATGTACCATGTATTTTTGTTGGTACCTTCTCTATTTTCCTGAAAATAAGAAAAAGTTAGATTTTCAGAATCCAAACTTGCTTGGATCTGGAATTCTTAGAAAGTAAAATTTTCGGCACCCATATCTTTTTAGAAAAATAGGCCTTATGAAATCCTAAAGATTGGGTTTTGTTTAAGGAAAAAAAATTTGCTTAGTGTCCACCACACTGACACTTAATGTAAAAAGGAGCACTTTGTGGAACAAAATAATTTTTACTAAAAACAGATTTAAAACTAGTATAACCAAACCCAGAACTATTCCTTAGAGGTCGGATTTGGGAATACATTTTATCAAAATTTTCCTTACCTAAGGTAAAGTTTGACAAACACTTCCTCAAGGAGAAGATTTTGGATTTGATTTTGATAACTAAGTTATTGTCTTCTAAAACATTTGATTTTGAACTAGAGTTCGGCTTGAAAACATTTTTCTTAGAAATTACGTTTTCTAGATCTTTAGAAAGTTTATTCTTCTCAGAATTAAATTCCTCAAGATTTTTTGAAATACTTTCAAAATCAGCATTTTTCTTATCAAGATCTTTAGAAAGATATGATATTTCCTTAGTAAGAATAGTATTCCTAGAATTTGCCTTATCAATCTTTTTCATGAGTTTTGAATTCTCAATCTCAAGAAGTTTGGCAAACCTAGAAACTTATTCATAGGTAGGTAAAGTATTATCTTCATCAGAAGAAGATTCTTCATCAGAAGAGTTATAATATTTAATATCATTAGCATTCAAAGATATATTGGTCATAGATTCAGCATTGTGTACCTTAGCCATTAAACAGTGGTTGTCAATAGGTATTCTGGCTATTAGACCAAGATTCTTCTGTCAAGAAGATTTATAACCTGAAGATTCATCTAAAGAGTCACCACCACTGGCACTCCAGGTGTCATTAGCTTTCAAGACTTTTTTAGCTTTAGCCTTGTAATACTTCTTTCTGTTTCTCTCAGAATGTTTTTCCTTTCTTTCTTTTCTTTTAAACATAGGGCAATCAGGCCTTATATGTCCATCTCTCTTGCATTAATAACATGTGACTTCTGAATCTTTCTTATCTTTCCTTTATTTATTCTTATATCTGGATTGAAAGTTCCTCTATCTAGCTATCTTGTTCATCCTTCGAGCAAGATTTGTTAATTCATTCTCTGAAGATTCACTTCCACTAGATTCGGATTGGATAATAACCTTCTTAGATTTAGATCTAGTAACTCTCTCATGAGTCTTAGCTTTCATCTGATTTGAAGTAGTAGTAAAAGCAACATTTCCATTCCCATTCTCATTCTTCTTTTTTATGTTGTCAGCATCTCTCTTCATTCTAGTCTCATGTTGAAGTAGAGTTCCAAAGAGTTCATCAAGAGTAATATGAGTAACCTTTCTATTCTCATCTATAGTTTTCCTCTTGGATTCCCACTCATTCAGCATGATGTCTATGATCTTATCAACAAGAGCTTCATTATCTAATCCTTTCTCACCCATGGATTGTAAACTATTCACAATAGTCATGAACCTTTGTTTCACCTTGCATATGGGTTCTCCATAAGGAAAGCAAAAACCATGATATTCAGCTCTAAGCATGGCTCTTCTTGTTTCAATGACTTTGGAAGTTCCAAAGTGAGTAACTTCAAGTTTCTTCCATATAGAATTTGTTGCTTCACAAGATGAAATTTGGCTATATATATTTCTAGTCATAGAACAAAGTAAAGTATTGTGTACCTTATAATTTAGTTGATATTCATGTTTTTCTTAATTGGTAAAGGTACTAACTTCCTTGTCAGGGATTTTATATCCTCTGTAAGCATAACAAAATTATCAACACCAGTATTGATAATGAAGTTCTTCATTCGATCTCTCTAATACTCATAGTCATTTCCATAAAAGATAGGTGGTCTTGTTGGATTGAGATTGTCTATGGAACCAACATTGACTCCTACCATATTTAAGAAAAATTTCTTTCCACACAAAACTTGTTAATAGAAAGAGTTTGTAAACAAATAAAATATTCCTAAGAAAGGAAAATAAAGAACCAGAGTATCTCTAAGAAAAAAAAAATATGAATCCAAACTATATGAATCCGAAAAACTAATTCCGAAAAATATGATTCCGAAAAATATAAGAAGAAGATGAATTCTCTTCTGAATCTAATCATGAGATTAATTCAGATTGAACCAATCCTCTGATACCAATTGTTGAGATGGTATATGAGTATGATATACTCTATAATACCAAATGTAGGATCGAAATAATAGAGATACTGTATGGAGTATCTAATGATTCTCAAAATACAATAGGGGTAAATTGTATACTTTTAAAAATTCCTTTGGAACTTTTAAAGACGATTATGTTTAACAAGGTTAAACAAGGTAATTCACAGAACCTCTAGTTCTACACACTTGCCTGATTCCGGAAATATGATTCCGAGAATGTGAATCCGGAAAGATGGTTCCAGAAAATGAAACTTAATGAAAGTTTACAAAGATGAAGATTCTACCTTAAAGCGTATAGAATCTAACTAAATCAGAGTACAAGTATAAGAAAGTATAAGATAGTTATACTTTCCTCAACTTCACAAATACAGCGGAAAAACTTGTAACAAAACAAGTAACAGTAGTAACCCAAAGAGAAGGGTATCCAACAACCTTGGATAAAGGTCCCTTGATTTATACTTTCAAGAAAGTATGTCTTACCCACACCAGGGTAAGCCCTAGATACGAAGATCGGAGTCTGTCTTGCTATCCCCACAAGCCCTCGACTTCAAGGTAGTTGACACCTCTGTCTTCCTATCCCTGGAAGCCCTCGATTGTACACAGAAACAATCGGAGTCGCACAAAGCAAATCTGAACAAGAAGTTTAGTACGCACAAAGCATTAAAGCCTCTCTCTCTAGAAATCACTTCAGCATCATGTAATCTCTAGATTGATCAACTTGTTGTTGGCTCTTTTAAATGAGCTCCTATTTATAGGCACGGATTCAACGGTCGGCTCCCTCCTCTAACGGTCATATTTTTCGTTGAATTTCGGAGGGACCTTTACACGTGTCACTCAAACAACGGTTAGTTAGTAATTGAAAGCATGACATCATTTTATAACAAAACAAGTGTAAGCAAAATATGGTTACATAACTAAAATCCAATATTCGGAATGTAAGGAAATATGAAAGTTTGGAGTCTAACCAAAAATGAATTCAGAGTCTATAATACAAAGATATTCGAATTCTGTTTTCTAGGAATTCGGAACCTAAACTCTATAGAATTCTGGAGTCTGAATTCCAAGGAAATTTGGAATCTGGATTCACGAGAATTCGGAACCAGAACTTACAAAGTTCGGAGTCACAGTTCATGAGAATTCGGAGTCAGAACTCATAAGAGTTTGGAATCTGAATTCAGAGTACTCGGAGTCAGAACTTAGAAAGTTCGTATCCAGAATTTGTAATCAGAATTCGGAGTCAGAACTCAGAAAGTTCGTAACCAGAATTCATATTCAGAATTCGGAGTCAGAACTCAGAAAGTTCGTAACCAGAATTCGTAATTAGAATTCGGAGTCAGAACTCAGAAAGTTCGTATCTAGAATTCGTAATCAAAATTCGAAGTCATAACTCAGAAAGTTCGTATCCAGAATTCATAATCAGAATTCGGATCCTAAAACAGAATGCTTCATATCTAGGTATTTATATAAATCCGAGTTTTTAGTTTCAAACTGAATTTTTACACTTAGAAAAATTATGATATGGACAATGAAACATGGTAAGGATAAATTTCCTTGGGGAAGGAAATTTTTCCTTATAGAGGTAAAACACATGGTAAAAATAGATTTGTCTTGAGATAAGGTGTTTGTGATTTTCAAAACAAGAGGAATGGTAAAGTCATAAGGAAACCTTAATGACTCAACAATCTCCCCAAGTATGAAGGAATGGAAAAGTCATAAGGAAACCCTTATTGACTCAACAATGTCATCGCCACGTCACGGTGCACTGCAAATAAAAAAATATTTTTATTTAATTTTAATGTGTGCAAATACTCGGTCCTATGGTGCAATGACGTGTCATTAAATTATACCTCTTCTAGGAAAAATTGCTCATACACAACCAAGATAGGAGAATTTCAATTTGAGACTCCATGTAGAGGTTATGAAATGTTCACACTCACGAGATTAATATTTATTTATTTAATACATGTTGAATAGCCACAAGAATTCAACTAACTTGAAATTCCACCAAAATTCAGCCGAAGGGTAAATACCATCATCATCATTATTATATATTTATTCAAAGGGGAAAGTACAAGATACAAGGGGGTGGAACAAAAGCAAACCTAGGATTAGGGGGGTCTAAAATAGTGGAGGTCGAGGGCATCCCCACGAATTAGATTAACTCCCTCGGGCTTGAGGGAGATGATATTTGGGAGGCAAGTGACATTGGAGCCTGGGGCTGCTAGGGAGGCGAGGTGATCTGCAACTTTATTCCCCTCTCTCCATGTGTGGGTGACCCGAATCTTGTTGTTAAGGAGTTGTTTGCATTTCCTGATTATGTACGAAACTGGTCAAGGAGTGTTGCCTCTGCCCAGTAGAGATTCATGTATAATCCTTTAGTTTATTTCTACCTGGGATAGAACAATGTTCTTTTGTTTGCATAGATTGAGCCCTGTGAGGACTGCATTAGCCTTCGCCTGAAGTGCACTGCCATCACCAAAGTGTGTCATGAATGCAAGGAATACACTCCCTCCTGGGCTGCGGACCACTCTGCCACCTCGTATGTCACCCACGATGCATGAGCCATCTGTATTTAATTTGAAACCATCTATTGGTGGGATCCATTTTATCCAACGACCCCGCGCTCTGTCCATGGGAGGAGTGGCCGAAGAGGAGCGATCTTGCAGGATACACAAGGAGGGGGTTTCACACCAGTTCTCGGTGAGTGTGACCATATCAATCAGCAAGCTTCTGGTTCTCATAATGATGGACCTTCCTGTGGAGGGAGACCCCTCAAATCTAAACTTGTTACGGGCCTGCCAGAGGCACCAATAGCTGGCACTGAGGATAATTGACCTCGCTACCCTCTCGGGGCCCTTGTTTGTTGTCCCCTGGAACCACCTCTCCAAGAACGACGTATCCCGAAGATCAGCTGATGAGATCGCCGTGAAATCTCCAAAGAACTTCCACACGTCTTGCGCCCACTCTCCTTGAAAGAATATGTGGTTAGTGCTTTCTTCCCGCTTGTTGTTGCAGCACTGACAACATGATACAAGATTAATGCCCATTTTCTTGATGCCTTTGTCTGATGGGATCACGGAGTTCCTAATTCGCCACACAAGGAAGTTGGGGTAAATACCACATTCTAAGTTCAATGGAACCATGAGAAACTTCTTCTGAGGTCAACCCATAAGGTAAATTTCCCATTTTACCATCATTAAAGTACTTGACTTGCAAAACTTAAAAAAAATCTCACTCTTAAAAAAACTGGGCCACTAAACACAACCCATTTTTATATTGAAGATGTCTGTATTTGATGGATTGTATCACTTGCTTAGTCATGAGGTTTAATTGTCAATGAATTTTTCTCTGAACAACTTTCAATGTTGTCCAATCCTTGAGAATTACAACTTGTTCTGGATGTCTACTATAACAAACTCTTTTTTCAATCTCAATTATTTAACTGTTAATAAATATAAACAGACATCATTTTATCTCAAATAAGACTATATCAATGCTAATAAATTTTAAATATTTTGATTATTTAAACAAATCAACGACATTAACTTCGGTTTATTAGCTAATTATATTGATATGTTTTTTAAAATATTTTAGCATTTTGTTTTAAGTGAGTCTTCTAATTAACAACCAGATATTACTCTGATTAAACACCAGACATCCCGCTGGAGTTCTCAAATTGAATAAATCTAAATAATCTATTAATTAAAAGAATATTTTATATTGTTATTATGACACCTATTTAAACACTGGAGGAGACGTAAAGTTTAATTTTATAATTACTATTAATATTACATTATTATAATATATTTTAAACCGTCGGTATTTATAATAAATAACTAATTACACATTATTTAACACTAAACTAATATTACATCATAATTTAAATAATTAAATATTTGATCCATTTTTATTCACGGAGTCGGTGGTCCCTCCCCCTACCCTTTTGTGTTGTCTGCGACGCACTTTGAAACCCTGACCGATCTTATCCCTCTGAGTGAAGGACTGGACATCACATAGCCCTTTTTGATATTCTTGTTTTTCTTGAAATCCTTTTAATAGAGCAAAACGATAAATGAGGCATCGGCCAGGCAATCATGACGGCAGTCCCTACCACCCAGTGGAGATTCAGGTTTTTGCGAACCACTCCTCCCCAAAATATTAATAAATTGTCATATAATTTTAAATATCATTTAATAACACTACTGATATCGTTTATTACATATAAAAAACATGTTAGTATAGTATAAAAAGATAAAAATAAAATAAAATAAACAATCCATTTAGTTTTCATAAATTATATTAAAAAAACAACACATTTTTACAAAAAAACATCACGTTGGAACGTTCCGGACACACCACACATCATATTGGTGTGTGATTCATTTCTACATTTACAAGTTAATCTATGATTGTTGTCCTAATATTTCAAAACATTACAAGATCCCTTTATTCATTTTGATCATTTGACCTATGTTTAGAAGTTTAAAAAGTGTTATAATTCTAAATATATATTTTAGATCATTTTGGGCAAGCTGGTTGGTGGATTGACTTGTGATTCATTCCTCCATATCACAAATTAATTGAAAATTATTGTCTAATATTTCCATGATCATTTGAACATGGTTGACTGATTTCAATCATTTAACACACGTGTTGAATGTTTATATAAATGCATTTTCGATCAACCTGTCCACACCACACACCTAACTAACTTGTTAATTGTTCCTACCAATTACAAATCAATCGACGATCATTTTCCTACATTTTCAATACAGTCTAAGTTCATTTTATTGGGTTGGATCGTTTGATCCATTTTTTGAAATTTTTAAAAAGTTATAATCCCCCAAATGCATATTCAGTCATTTTGGGTACATTGCACATGAAATGGTTGTGAAACGCATAACTAGGGATCACAAATTTATTAGCAATCCTTATCAGAGAGTTTCACTACAATATGACTTCGTTTTCTAGGTTTTCACTATAGATTTCGGTATGTACAATGATACCTTTCATCAATGCTAAAAAAATGTTAATAAAAGTCTCATTTGTTGGCGCTTTTTTAGCACTGATAAATGATATATTTCTCACACACACACATATATATCATTGAAAATCATGTATTAATATCTAAATATATTTATATTGATATAAATTTGATATATTTTATTAAATATGATTTATATAATACTAATTATGTATTTACACTTAATATATAAGATATTTAGTGAAAATTGGTTTATAGAATAATTAAAAATTTATATAAATTAAGAATTTGCTAATTATTATTGAGTGATATTCATTTAATAACAATTTGATGATAAAAAATTTAATAAATTAATGAACGATCTAAAATAAGTTGAAAATAATATTTATATTTCAAACAGTCAAAACTTTTGATTCGAGTGTCCATTTGAATTCGACCAGATATCAAATCCAAGCTTGCGAAAAGATCTATAACTTGGTGACTAGGGAGGAACACGATCAATGTTTTTTTATGTCAAGAATGGTCTGGAAGGCCTCAAAAACTGAATGTTTTGTCATGGTACCTTGATTTTTCAACATTCGATAAGATTTCTACCTCGTTTAAGGGGAGATTTTTGTCTTTTTTAGTAGAGATTGAATTCATTACCAATGCTTACTTTCATGTGGATATCACAGTGTTCAAATTTTATATCTTTCATGTTGTAGTCTTATTTATATTTAAACACACACATACATATATTTGTATATATTTACATATAAAAATTTAACCGTATAAATTAATATTTATACATTTGTACACATAAAATATATTTCTCAATATATAAATCTTGTGGAAATAATTATTATCCATTTTATTTAAAACAAGATCTAACCATTTTTCTACATTATAAAAATGTATTGGCACACACACACATACCTATGCAAATGTATATATAATTTTTATATATACATATGTGTGTATTAATAAACAGATATATATTTATATTTCTATTCTAATATCACTACTACGAAACCCGTGTTTAACACCGCTGGTATTTACCAACGTTTTATTTTTAACACTGATAAAGAGTATTCTTTATCTGATGAAATGATATGGAGGCATGAACCTTCCGTTTCGTCAGCTCTCTTTCCCACAGTTCGCGGCGATGACCTAGCTCCGATGACGGAGGTCTGGTCTCCCCCCTCCCCATTGGAGGGGGGAGTTCCTTCTCTTTCATCGCCACAGGTGCGCCTTCTCAAAACCAGAGTTCCCTTCATTCCCTTCTCAAATCTGGAGTTCCTTCCCTCTTTTCCGCGGATCCCGATATGTCCGAAAGTTCCAAATTTGTACCGTGGTTCACCCCAACTATCTTTAGCACCTACGGAGTTCAATACTGCTTCAGATCTATTTAAGCTGACGCTGGTGGCTCGGTTTCTTCATCGACGCCCTTCAATTGATGCTTTTGACCGTTTTGTCTTTGAAGCCTGGGATCTTCAAGATCGTGCGGTTGTTGGCCTTCTTGATCGAAGGCATATCATGATCCGGTTTGGGTCGATGGAAGATCTCATCAGTGCGTGGTCTAAAGCTCCTCAAAGGTGCAATGGCTCCTTCTTCTATTTTTTTTCAGTGGAACTTTGACTTTCACATGCGGATAGATAATTCGAGCACGACGATTTGGGTAAGTTTCCCTGGTCTTCGATCTTGCCTATTCTTGGGAACATGGTCGGTTGTTACCTATGCTCCGACAACAAAACAGAGGTTGTGCGTCATCCCATTTGCCCCCACATCTGTGTGGAGGTTGACGTTTCCAAGCCTCTGGTTGATTGGGTGTGGATTACTGATGGACAAGAGTTCTGGTGGAGACAAGCTGTGATGTTTGAGTCGTGGACAATTTTTTGCAGCTCTTGCAATCGGCTGGGTCATATTGCTTCAGCTTGCCGTAATGGGTCTTTGAGTAGGAAGGTGCACAGGCAGGGAAATGTTGTTTCTGTTGTCCGTGATGGTCCTGTGGTGGAAGATCTGAATCTGCAAGTGAAGGAACAACTAGATGGCTGCTTACAGGAAGCCCAAGATATGATCCCTCAACCTCAGGTGGCGGATGTCTTAGGTGATGGTGGCACTGGCAAGGGGGCTAGACTGGAGAAATCAAGGGTGGTGCCTCCTGAGCCGAAGGTCAAGGATATCTTTGCCAGGTTAAAGCGAGATTTGAGGGTTTCTTTGAATGTTAATGGGATTCACAGTGGATCGGTTGTACCTCAGAAGGTTGCAGGGGGCGCTCATGAGTCTACAGTGTTTGAGGGCTCCTCAATGGTGGCAGACCCTCGAATGGAAGTGGTAAGTGTTGAACTGGATAATCGTTTTGAACAGCTGCCCATGGATCTGGAGTCTGAAGATGCTCGGCTTGTGGAGAGGGAGGTTCTTTTAGAACCAGTTTGTGAAGTGGTAGTTAAAGATGCAGTTTATGGTGGTCAAGCATGTGGTGAGGACTCTATTAGTTTGGAACCAGTGGGTGGGGCTGCAGTGAAGGATGCAGCGTGTGCTGGCCAAGATAGCGGTGAAGGTTCTCTATGCTTGCTTTATGAGGATACTAATACACTTCCACATTACACGGATCGTGGCTTTGTGCATCCATCTGGCTCAGATTTTCCAGTGCAGAATCCAATCAATCTGATGGAATGTCCTCAAGTGAATGCTGATGTGGGCATACAGCTTGATTGCAAAGCTCATAATGCAATGGTGGCGGAGGATGTTTTGAGGAAGGAGCCCCAGGATGTCCATGGCACTAAGGTGAACTCCCGATGCTTCGTCCCGATTGATTCTAACAAACTCCCCCTGATGGCAGAAGGAGTTGTTTCAGAGGGTGCGATGTTGGGAGTAAATGATGGATGCCAAAGTTATGTCTCTATGCATATACCGGGCAAATGAGGGGATGCCTCAGCGATAAGAAAAATGTTTGTGGCGTTGTTAGGCCTTCATATAGTGATATTGTGCAAGGTGGAAGCAACAAGATGTCTGAAGGTGAAGGGGTTGTGACCGCTCTTCCAAAGAGAAGGCCGAGAAAGGATTATTCCAACTTACCGAAGCCGATGTCTACCAGGTCCTCCTCTAAGAAAAGGGGGGATGTCCTTGGGGTTACAAATGGTCGTGTTGACAATCAATCTAGTAAGGAGCAATTATTGTTGGATCAACTGAATTTGAGAAAGCAATATGTCAATCTTCTGATGAAGTCACATTCAGAGTGGGAGTTGACTACTGCGGGTGAAGCACCCTATGATGGTTGTGGTGAGGGGAGTGACTTTTATAATATATAATTCTCTTTCTGGTTAGGACCTTGCTTGATGTACTTTTCATTTCATTTAATAAACGGTCAATGGTTTTTGTTAAGTAACAGTTCCACTACTTAAATACTCACCTATACTTATAATTTATAATTTAAAAACTTAAAAAGGTATCCTTTATTAGCACTTTGTTTTTATTACTGATAAATATTCCTTTCATCAACGCTTTTTTAGCTTTGATAAATGTTTGAATAAATAAAATGAAATAATTAAATAAATTAATAATAAAAAATGAGTTTATTAAAAAAAATATTACAAATTTTATTAATTAAATAATTAATGATAAAAATGAACAAATTGATTACACATTATTAAATATTAAACATTTTATTAATTAGATAATTATGATAATTAATGTTATTAAATTGTATATATTAAATATATAGATATATATTAATGTATATAAATATAATTTATATATTGAAAAATATTTATGCGGTTTACATTAAATAGTCATATATTTATTGAATAATGCTTTATAATTAAAAATTAATATGAATTAAAAATATTGACTAATTACATGGTACTCGACATGTAATTGAATGTCGTTTGATTTTTCAATTTAACATAGATCAAATTTGTGTTATATTGATTTCACATATACGTAATTAATTCATTTTTATCTACACTACACACACAAAAAACTTATCAATTTTTTCAATATTGTTAGTGTACTTATTCTCAATTTATTCAATTTCACCCATTTTTAACAGATATGCATGCACTTAAAATTAGATATTCATTAATAATGTTAAAATATGTTTATAAAAAATATTTATAAATGTACATTTACTATATTTATACAATTATATATTTATAATTATAAATAAATAAATATTTTTTAAAAGTATTTATATAATTACAAATAAATAATTATATATTTAAATAATTATTAAATTTATAATAAATTTACTTAAATAATGAATATATTTACTATATTATATATATTTATTAAATATATATATGTATAATTATATAAATATATATAATGATATAAATATTATTTTTTAAAAATATTTCTATAATTATAAATAATAATTATAAGGTTATAATATATTTAAAAAGGAATATATTTACTATATATATATATATATTTATTAAGTATATATAAATATTTTCAATTTTTTTATATATAATTATAATTATAAATCCTTTATCAGCGCTGAACAAAACACTGATAAAATTAACATTTATCAGTGCTAAAAAAATACCAATAAAGTGTCTTTTATCAGCACTTAAGTAATAAGCGCTGATAAAAGGGATCTGTATAAGCGTTTATTTGTAAGCGCTAATAAAAGTGTCCCAATCTAATTAAAAAACTCTAACCATTTGCGAACTCATCGCGATATCAAAAGCTTTCCGCAGAAGCCACCCACTGACGATGCTCATCCTCGGTGAATCGAAGGTCAAATCACACCACTCGACTGCCTCCAGTTTCTCGAACATCTCGTCTGATGTCTGGTGTTTGATTGCAGTTAGGGTTTCCGAAGAGGGTCTCGGATTTTCTTCAACCTAGTGAGGTAGGCCTTCCGATTTTCTTTGTGTATTTTTGGTTTTGTTTTTGATTTCTTCTTCTATGATTTGTTTATGATCTGTTGTTTACGATTTGTTTGTGATCTGTTATTTAGGGAATGATATGTGGTTCCTTGTTTGTATTGAATACTAATGTATGATCCGTTGTTTATATCTGACACTTTATTCATTATTGTTTTACTGCTATGTTTTATATCTTATTACTAAATAATTTTTTCATATATGTATATAAATGTGTAGAAATTTTCATGTATATTCTTGTTTATTGACTACTGATTTGAGGCACATTGATGTTTCCCTAATGATTATATATATGCCGACACCTTTTATGGACACCTTAGTAGACATGCAACTTCAGATTATTTTTCAGGAACCAAGTTAGTGGAGTGATGTATGTTCCTCTATTGGTTATATGTATCATATGATCTAGTTCCTCTTAGAATCTACTATTGTCCTTAGTTTTCTTATGGAGCATATTCAAAGGGGTCATCCTCAGTTAAGCACATGAGGTTTTATCACATCAACCGATTACCGAATGGACCGAAGGCCTTCATTTTTTATTATTTTTTGATAATCCTCCTTTGAAGGGGTGAGGTGGAACCCTTACAAGGCCCGAAGGCTTAGAGATAATTATATGACCCGTAGGTCTTAGAGGGAATCACCCAAACAAGACAACATAGAACTGCTCCTCCTTAGCACATGTCATGATATCAACAATTCACCTTCGCAAGGTTGGTAGGCTAGCTGTCCTGTGCAGAGTTTCACATGCCCAATACTGATGGAAAAAACATACCTTCTCGTTCTTCAAATCGGGTTAGCTCTATTCTGGTGAATGCGCCTGCTCTGGATCCTCATCTGGAGCCTTTTCCCTTGTAGTATGCCTAGTACGTCTGCATAATCATGTGACCCGAAGGCCTTGGGGTGGCCTGAAGGCCTCGAGGTGGTCCTAAGGCCTTGAGAGACAACTGGCCCGAAGGCCTTGGGTGGTCTGAAAGCCTTGCAGGACCCGAGGAACAAATCGGTGGCCCAGAGGCCCAGATGGATGAATAGTTCCAACTGCTACAACACCTACTACAGTACTGCTACAATACTGCTACAGTACTCTGGAAATATGTCTCCACCCGGATTTGATCTTGGGTCTCTTGGATACACTTGTCGAGTCCTCACCAACCGGGTTGAGACTCATGTGCAGGTTTTATCACATCAAGCCTTTACTTTTTGAATCATTATGGTGCCTTTAGTTCACGTTATGTTTGAATATCAGGTTTTTATCTATTTGATATTTCTTATAGACTATAAGTGATTTTTTTATACTGGTGTGATATTAATGTGTGTCTGTATAGCTACTACATCATTTATTTCTATAGTTGTTTGTCTAATCGGTATGCTTATATCAGGTAATGATGATTTTGGGTCTGCATGTCCATTGACCCCAAGGGTCATGCTAGAATTTTGTTTGACCTCTGGTACTAATTGTTTCTATTGGGGGGGACCACCTCCCATTTATGGTTTTTTACATCCAAAGTTTAAACCATCCTTTAGTGACTTTGAGGTGTGTTAGAGGTCATACGATGATCTGATCTGGTGTTGTTTGGGTAATTCAGGCTTGGGTCATTACATTATCCATCTTCTAGTTTACACCTATAAAGTTTAGTGATAATATCATTTATTATTTGCATTTATCTCCCTCTCATTATCATATTATTTGAGATGATTTAGCATAGTGCATCCATCTATGTCCTTATCGTGTATCCTCATATCAGAGACATAACTAATAACATGATTCATCAGAAATATGATGCATCCCCTATGTGCCTTCTATAGGCACCCTTCTCACCCTCACTCTCTCTACGTGGTTGATAATCAGGTATAAGAGATTCCAACAAATTTAACTTCTATTCTTGGTATAATATAACGCGTTAGTGTCTGTACTGCTTCTAGAAGTTTTCACTGGATATGATATTCTCTTTCTCTAACTTATTCCTTTCTTTCCAAATGCACCAAAATGCAACAAAAATAATGATAGTTCTCTCCCTTTTATCATTAGCGTTATTCCTTGATCCATGAAACCACTGATCTAGTTGATTGAATGAGAGTTTATTATTCTTGTTTATCATATTTGAGTTTCTTATTACTCCTTAATTGCTTATATTATATTTTCATTTTTTAGGGGATTTAAGAAAGATTTGACGTGAAGTAATTCTTTTCTTAAATTCAATTACCTATTTTCTTCAACATACTAAAATTCTTTGAAACAATCAAATGTTGAGTTTCCCTTATTAGAATTTTCTATAACTTTCACTTTTGATAATAAATATCTTATGAGTATTTATTTATATATTTTACAAAATTAATCTTTTATGAACCCAATAGGATGGATATAAATCGAAAATGGATGCACGCTAATCGTTTGAAAAATGAATATGAAGATGGAGTTAAAGAGTTCATCAGGTCCGCAAGAGAGCTTGCAGATGAACCTTCTAAAATCCTATGTTTGTGTTTACGTTGTTCTTATTCAAGAAAAATTAGTTTGTAAGAATTGGAAGACCATTTGATTTGTCACCGAACATATCAAAGCTATAAATGTCGGACTAAACACGAGAAAAAACTGAATGTGGACATATATTGGGATGATACTACAATTTATGAATCATTTGATATGAATACCTTTGTAAAAGATGATGGAGATCGCATGGAAGAAATGATAATGGAAATTGAAGACGACCTTTGTGATTGTCCAAAATTGTTTGAGGTGTTAAATAGCTATTCCAAGAAACCATTGTATACTAGTTGTACTAAATACACAACATTGTCAGCTGTATTGAAGTTATATAATTTGAAAGCTGACAGCAGATGGAGTGACACCGACTTTACAGAATTACTTGGTCTTCTGAAAGATATGCTTCCAGAAGAGAATAAACTACCATGCCGAACATACAACGTTAAATGAATTTTACGTTCAATGGGAATGATCTCTAAAAAAATACATGCTTGTCCAAATGATTGCATATTGTTTCACAAGGACCATGAATCACTCATAAAATTCCCTAAGTGTGGTGCATATCGATATAAAAAAAATAATTAAGTCCTTTGAAATCTGCATGGTACTTTCCTATCACTCCACAGTTTAGAAGACTATATGGATGTCAGGAAACCACGATACAATTAACATGGCATGAAAAATTCAAGAATTAAAGATGGGAACTTATGTCATCCAGTAGATTCTTCTCAGTGTAAAAAAATTGATTACGAGTTTTCTGAATTTGGAGATGAGCCAAGAATCTTTCGTCTTGCGTTATCTACAGATGGAATAAATCCTTTTGGTGTACAAAGTAGTTTTCAAAGTACATGGACCTCCATGTTGGTAAATTATAACTTGTCGCCATAGTTGTGCATGAAGAGAAAATACATCATGTTGTCTCTGCTTATATCTGGACGAAAGCAACCCGGTAATGATATTGATGTCTATTTGGATCCATTGATCAAAGATCTAAAATTGATGTGGACTGGTGTTACAATGTATGATGGTCATAGAAGTAAAGAATTCACATTGAGGGTCATGTTGTATGGAATGATAAATGAATTCCCCGCTTATGAAAATTTATCAAGCTATACCATTAAAGGAATTTTGGGTATCCCATTTGTGAAAAATGCACATACTCAGTTCAACTGAAACATTTCTCAAAGAAGGTGTTTTTAGGACATCATAAATTTTAACCTCGAAGACATAAATATTGATCCTGGACGACAACATTCGATGGAAATATCAAACAAGGTACAACACCATCTCCAACAACGGGTGATCAACTATACAAATAAGTAAAAAATATTGACACTTTTTTCGATAAACCATTTTTGAAAAACCTTAAAAAATCAGGTTGGAAGAAGAGATCATTTTTCTTTTAATTACCGTATTGGAATTGTTTGTATATCAAACATTTTCACGATGTCATGAATGTAGAAAAAAATGCATTTGATAGTGTTATTGGAACATTACTAAATGTTCCTAGAAAAACAAAAGATGACATCAAGGCTAGGTTGGAGTTGATTAAAATGGGGATAAGGGAAGAGTTGGCACTGGTGAAGGGTAAAAGGTGGAATTTTCTTCCTCCAACAACTTACACTCTATCCAGAAAGGAAAATTTTCAACTTTTCTTTTTTCCTTACTAGTGTAAAAGTTCCACATGAGTATTCATTAAATATCAAGAATGTCATTTCAATGACTAATTTGAATTTATAAGGACTAAAATCACACGAATTCCATGTTTTGATGCAAGATTTAATGCATGTTGCTTTCCGTTTCATTCTGCCTCAAAATGTACGAAATACATTAACCAAACTCTGCTTCTTTTTCAAAGCCACGTGTAGTAAAGTTGTAGACCCAACAAAGTTTATCATCATGAATAAGGAGATTGCAGTCATGTTATGTTAATTAGAGATGTTTTTACCACCACCATTCTTGGATATAATGGTCTACCCGATGGTTCACTTGGTCAGTGAGGTTCAACTATGTGGTCCTATTTATTATAGATGGATATACCCTATTGAACGGTATATGAAGATTTTGAAAGGCTATGTCAAGAATCGAAGTTGTCCAGAAGGTTTTATTGTAGAATGGTATATTGTTGAAGAAGCTATTGAATTCTGTACCGATTACCTATCAGATGTTGAAAACATCGGTCTTCGAAAGTCTCATCATAGCGAATGCCTTATGGGAGAAGGGATTTCTGGAAGAGATGTTGTTATAATTACCTTGAAAGAGCGGGAGCAAGCACATCTTTACATATTACATAATAGTGAATATGTTTATCTATATATTGAAGCCCACAAAAAAATTCTTAGGGATTTGAATCCATCTAGGGATGAAGGATGGATATCAAATACACATAATCAATAGTTTATAGGATGGTTTATAGATCAAATTTATAAGGAGTTATATGAAAATTTGAACTCAATTGCTGAACGAGAATTCAATGGATAGCCAGAGGACCGAATGCAAATGTTTTATATTACACTGGTTTTGTAATCAATGGTTATATGTTCTATACAAAAGAACACAATGACTTCAGTACGATGCAAAACAGTGGTGTTACGCTTGTGGTCGAAGTGATGCACATATCTGGTTCCAAGGATAGAAATCCAATTTATGAAAATATTTCATATTTTGGCATTATTGAATATATATATGAGTTGGATAATACAACATTTCAAGTGCTGCTTTTCTGTTGCAAATGGGTTAACAATATCAATGGAGTGAAAGTTGATGAAATGGGCTTTGTGAAGGTGAATTTCAGTGTGGAAGGTAAAAAAGACGAGTCGTTCATAATGACATCACAAGTAGTGCAAGTGTTTTATGTCTCTAATCCAATAAACAAGAATTGGTCGATTATCCTACTAATGACTAAAACAAATGTTGAGTCAGATGAAAATTCAATCGAGGATGACCCTTTTATTGGGACATCACAATCAATTCATGGCGGTCCCAATGTAGACAATGTATTGTACGTTAGAGGGGACCACAAAGAGGAGATTTGGATTCTCGATAGAGGAACTAAATCCTTGAAACCTTAAAAAAAGAAATATGGTTCAATAAGAAGGTAAAAGTGTTTTTTAATATATTATGTTTTTCCTCATAATATTATATGTTATTTATTGCATTAACATAATCTAAATTAAATGTTTGACTACTCATGTATACAATGTTTTCTGCACATGATGGAAGAACAAACTATAATGAAGGAAACCCTTTGGAAATATGTAATGGTAATGTTACGATATACTTTCTCTATTTTACCAAAAAATTATATAATGAAATGTTGATTTAATTTTCATTATTCCTTATAGAGTTTGTTTATTTTAGAAGATTTCTATCCATGTGTCATGCCTTTACAGGAAGAGCAATGACGCTGTCTCTGCTCAATTACAAAGGTAATCTTAATGTTTGAATAGTAAAATCATTGTCTATAGAATTAATGTATTGTTTCATATTTATATTTAATTTATTTCTTTTTAGTATCACTCAAATAATAATTGTTTTCTTATACAAGTGGATTATTTTGTTCGAGTTAGGGTGATCTGTCCAACTTTTATGCTTCTTCTCCCTTAAAACCTTTCCACCCCTATAGTGGCGCATTTATCACTTTCTTTCAAGTTATCTCCATTGCCTTTGCAGGAAGAGCAACGACACTACCTCTACTCAATCATAGAGGTAATTTTGATATTTGCACAGCAAAATCATTGTACATAGAATTAATGTATTATCTCATATTTATGTTTTATTTATTTCTTTTTAGTATTACTCACATAATAATTGTTTTATTATACAGGTGGATTCTTTTGTTTGAGTTGGGGTGCTTTGTCTGACTTTCATACTTATTCACCCTTAAAACCTTTTCACCCCTACAATGGTTCATTTATCAATTTCTTTCATGTTACCTCCATTGTCTTTGCAGGAAGAGAAACGACGCTGCCTCTGCTCAATTACAGAGGTAATCTTGATTTTTGCACAATAAAATCATTGTCCATAGAATTAATGTATTGTTTCATATTTATATTTAATATATTTATTTTTAGTATTACTCACATAATAATTGTTTTCTTATACAGGTGGATTCTTTTGTTTGAGTTGGGGTACTCTGTCCAACTTTCATGCTTCTTCTCACTTAAAACCTTTTCATCTCTATAGTGAAGCATTTATCACTTTCTTTCAAGTTACCTCCACTACCTTTGTGGGAAGAGCAACGACGCTACCTCTGAGCAATCACATAGGCAATCTTGATGTTTGTACAGTAAAATCATTGTCCATAGAATTAATGTATTATTTCATATTTATGTTTAATTTATTTCTTTTTTGTATTACTTACATAATATTTTGTTCTTATATAGGTGGGTTCTTTTGTTTGAGTTGGGGTGCTATGTCCATCTTTCATCTCTTTCTGCACCAAAACTTCCACAAACTTCTCCCTCAAAACCTTTCACCCCTTTAGTGTTGAAATTTATCACTTTCTTTCAATTTCCCTCCACTGCTCAATCACAGAGGTAAAATCTTGACATTTTCATAGTAAAATCATTGTACATAGAATTAATTAATTATTTAATATTTATGTTTAATATTTATGTTTAATTTATTTATGTTTAACTATCATTGTTTTCAATCATTGTACATAACATTAATTCATTATTTAATATTTATGTTTAATTCATTTTCAAGTTGATGTGGTTTGTTCAAATCTGCTCATGCAGTGTTGGCAGTTTGAAAAAGAAAGTCAATGGAAGTTGTAGTAACATTGATAGTTAGGATTGTTTTGAGACTTTGAGATATGTAGGAATCAGCCACACCTCAATCTAACACATGATGTGATCAGTATTGCTCCAAGTAATTCTTTCTATTTTAAATTGACATTAATTTTAGTAAAAAGGACAACTGACTCAATGTGCCTGTTATCAGTTTAAAATCGATATTTGACTTTAAAAAGTTTCACTCACTAAAAATCGAGAAAACACACACGGATTTTATTGATAATTTATAACATCAATTCATAAATTATTTGTGATGTGTAGGAATTAGTCTCACATCAAACTGATACATGATGTGGTCCATATGAGTCAAGGTGCATGTTTTAAGTTTAAAATGACATTTTAGTAAAAAAGACAAGTGATGTAATCAAAACCGAACAAACACATTTAGATTATTTTTATACTTTAGGAAAACAATCCATAAGTGATTTCAAATATATAAGAATTAGACACACCTCAATCTGATGCATGATGTAAGAACCCGGTTCTTAGTTTTGAGGTACAAGTTTCTTCTTTTCTCTTTTCCTTAAGTGTTTTTTAGAAAATAAGGAAAATGGAGGAAAATCCTAAATTTTGGGACTACACACTGTGTAATATTCCACATGTCATGTACTTGTAGCCGTATAGAATGAGTACACATGGTGTGTAGGCATGTCGGCGACGAAGGGTGTAAAAACCGAGTACACGCCGTGTAGTAGATATTTACACGCTGTGTAGTCAGTTGGCAGGCGAATAGTAAGGCGGTGACCAGCTGGGCGACATTACACACCGTGTATAGAGGCATACACGCTGTGTACCCATGTCGACAGATGAACAGTGTCACGCTGGTGAGAAGCCGCCAGCGGAACAGTTAAAAAAATGGAAAGTACACGCCGTGTACTTGAGAGTACACACCGTGTATTTTGTTTTTTTCGCTTAAAACGGGCAGTAGCCTCCCCTGTTTATAGGGAAGGCTTATAACAATGGAGGGAAGCTCAAGGAGATGGCCGGAGCTTTGGAGATCTGCCGATCACGAACTGGGAAGTCGATTTCGCCTTCGTCGATCTTGTTGGAACCGCGCGGGTAAGAGCTTCCTTCTCCTTGAGTGTTTCTTTCCAATTATTCCTCAAAGGGAAGTTATTTGAGGTTGAACGAGAATTATTTTACCTCAGATATACGATGTTCTTGGACGTTTCAGAAGGCATCGTTTGGATATATCAATCACGGGTGATCGAGGTAGGTGGCTTAGTGTTTATTTCCAACTGTTGTGTGTTTTTGTGTATCGTTGAGCTATGAACCCATGTTGGGGGTGTCGTGCGGTAGAGGCCTTGGCTGTTTTGAATACCTAGAATTGCATAGGTAATTAAATGTGATAATAAATTGTTGTTTGGGGTCGTTGCTTGGATCCAAGACCACCCCGGGGGTGCGTTCCTCTGTTTAGCCGTTTGGCCAGGATACCCGAGGGTATGCCATGTTTAATTTGTGCATTGCTTTTTCCTTGAGAGGAAATGCATGTGAATTGTTTGTTATATGTTGGGCATGACCCAGTTACTTTCTTGGCCTGAGGGCAGTGTTTTACTTAGCCTGAGGGCAGTGTTACCTTTAGCCTGAGGGCAATGGTTATCTCGGCCTGAGGGAAACTTATTCCGTGCCTGTGGGCGATAGACTCTGTGCCTGAGGGTGACACTTTGTATGCCTGAGGGAAATATCTGTTATGCATGTGGGCAATTACCTACGGGTTACGTTTCTGATTACCTGAGGGTAAGAGTTTGCGTGTCTGAGGACACTGACTGTTTACATAGAAATTCACTGTGGTGGTTTCCTTATAATGAACGATTAAATGAATATTAAAATGGCAATATAACCGGTAAAGCTAGTTACTTTTGAGTAATGCTTAGTTTATTGCATTTAATTTTGCACTTTGTTGTTGCATGTGTACACACAGTTGAGCACGAGCCTTCGGTGGGTGCCTACTAGAAATTCTTTTCTCACACCCTGTTTGGGTCATGTCTTCGGACCAAACAGATTACATTTCTGCAGGTGTGGATAAGGGAAATGGTCCCTATATAGGTACTTGATTGCTGCTAAGGAGTAGGGGAGCATGGGACCGGGCTTAGGCTCGCGATGCTACCGGCTGTTTTGTTTTGTTTTGTTGTACTCTGTATTGAACTATCCTGTATTGTTGTGTAACATGTTCTGACTGTTTTCTTAGAACTTGAGGCATGTTGCATCATTATATATAACTGTTGGTTATCTTTTATTGTAGTTGTGTATGTATGGTTTATTGCTTCTACTGTTGTTGTATGCTTTATCTTGTATTCCGTTGCGCTACACTTTGACAAATGAGGGCATAGTTTCTCCACTATCAGATCTGGGCTCTCGTTGCTAGTCGGAAACCTCTGGCGTTTGGGGAAATGCGCTTGAGGTCATGTGACCAACCGGGTTCGGGGCACCCGTGGAGTGGTACCCGGATCCGGGACATTACACATGATATGACCAGTATGACTCTAAGTGTGTCTTTATTTAATATTGACATCAATTTTAGAAAAAAAAAACAAACTAACCTACTCAAAATCGAAAAAACACATTCAGATTATTTTAATACTTTAGGACAATGATCCATAAGTGATTTTAGATGTGCATGAATTAGCCGCACCTCAATCCGACCCACGATGTGACCAATATGACTCCAGGTGTGTGTTTTTATTTAAAATTGACATCAATTTTAGTAAAAAGGAAAAATGGTCTACTCAAAACCAATAAAATGCATTCAAATTGTTTAAATACTTTAATAAAATGATCCATAAGTCATTTTGGATGTGTAGGAATCAACCGTACTTCAATCTGATACACAATGTGATCGATATGAGCCAAAGTGCATGTTTCAATTTTAAAATGACATTTTAGTAAAAAAGAAAAGTGACGTACTTAAAACCAAGAAAACACATTCATATTGTTTTTATACTTTAGGATAATGATCCATAAGTCATTTGAGATGTGTAGGAAACACTCGTACCTTAATCCGATGCGTGGTGTGACCAGTATGACTCAAAGTGCGTATTTTATTTAAAATTGTCATCAATTTTAGTAAAATGGACAATTGTCCTGCTCAAAACTTAGAAAACACATTCTGATTGTTTTGATATTTTATAAAA
Organism: Viscum album; assembly: GCA_963277665.1. NCBI lineage: Eukaryota > Viridiplantae > Streptophyta > Magnoliopsida > Santalales > Viscaceae > Viscum > Viscum album. Next base: position 854,100,229 of record OY728126.1, on the reverse strand, counting down.
ATGATCCATAAGTCATTTTTGATATGTAGGAATCATCCACACCTCAATTCGATACACGATGTGCCCGGTATGACTCAAAGTGTCTGTTACCAGTTTAAAATCGACATTTTAGTTCAAAAAGTGTCACTCACTAAAAATCAATCAAACATGCTTGGATTTTCATGATAATTTAGGAAAATGATCCATAAGTCATTTTTGACATGTAGGAATCTGTTTCACATCAAACCGATACATGATGTGATCAGAATGATTCAAAAGTGCGTGTTTCCAGTTTAAAATGACATTTTAGTAAAAAAAACAACTGACGTACTCAAAATCGAGAAAACACATTACGATTATTTTGATACTTTAGGACAAGGATCCAAACATCATTTGAGATGTTTTGGAATCATTCTCACCTCAATCCGATGAACGATGTGATCGGTATGACTCCAAGTGCATCTTTTTATTTAAAATTGACATCAATTTTAGTAAAATTAACACTTTATATTAATTTATTTCTTTACATCATTACTAACATAATAATTGTTTTCTTATATAGGTGCATTATTTTTCTCGATCAGGGGTGGTTTGTTCAACAATAACATGATTCGGGTCAGGATTAAAAGATAATGGAACATTGATGTTTTTGAATATATGTAATAATTTGTATTTATGTAATTGTATGAACCAATGTTCGAAATGTCTATAATAGAGTGTTTTTTATTGTGCTTGTGCTGTAAATTTCAATTCATTTAAAACCTGTATTGGGACTTTTTTTTGTTGACATCTAGTGAGGTTTTGGTGTTGCGGTGTGTTGTTACAACACACTGCAGTATGACCCTTTATCAACACTTTTAAAGTGCTTATAAATGTCTACTTTATTAGAGCTCATAGAAGTGCTCATAAAGGTCTATTTTATTAGTGATCATAAAAGCACTGATAAAAGACCAGGGCTTTTACCTCTCTCATGTAGTCAACGCTTTTCTAGCGTTGATAAGGCCATTTCTATCGCTGTTAAAGGCCGATTTTGTAGTAGTGTATATGTAAATGAATATTAATATAATATATATATTTAAATATATATATAAGTATATATATATATTGAGATAAAGGGGATAATATATTACTAATCAATCAAACCAGGCCTACAAATCCAATCAGAAAAAGAGTCGACCTAACAATGATCACCCCAGGATTTCCCATAGCATGTGAAACGATGAGCATCCAGATTACCCCCTCGCTTGATGAATGATAATTTTCATTCTGAGAAGATTACAGACAAGGAACAAATCTTTCTCAAAATAAGGCCAAAAGTCTATAATCCCTCCTCCTCCTTAGATAAGGTGGTAATCACTTCAAGCCAATTAGATTCCACCAAAACATTGTTCCAATATTTTGAACAAGCAATAAGGATCCCATGAAGGATTGAAGATTCCTTCACCACCATAGGACTCCAAGAGGCTTAAACACCCATACAATGAGATTCCACAACCTGACCATTGCTATGATGGGAAATGAATCCAACACCCACCATCAAATTAGCAGAGGCGACCACATCTGTATTAATTTTAATGAAACCCTCTGGGGGAGGAGTCCAATAAAAAGAGCCCTGCTAAATGATATCTAAAGAGGACACCACATCATTCGCCTTCCAGAAATTCATCCATTCAGTGTCCCTCTCAACCCAAATACAATCTTGGGTCACCTTATTTTGGAAAATGCACTCATTTCTTCTAGTCCAAACCAACCAAACAATTGTGCATATCAGTCCAACCACTCTCAGTTCCAATGAAAACACCCTTTTATTGAGATTTTGAACCAGCCCTACAAATGGATTAAATAAATTTTTAAAGCTTGATTCCCATTCCTTCTACACCCCTTCCACCCCACAATAGAAGAGAATTGCATGAAAAGGAGATTCCACCCCTTGGAGGCACATATGACAGTCGTCGTCCTCTGCAAGATGTCGTCTCACCAGAAAGCAACAGGTTGGAAGTACACTAGAGTAAGCCTTCCACCAAACAAATTTAACCTTGGGTGATCCAATGAGTGACTAGAGACACTTCCAATGATCATCAGGATAGAACTGAGCCAAACCATGAACTCGTATTTTGTAGCCCAAACAAACTAAGTACCTCCTAGAAGATTCCCCAATCCAACAAATATGATCATGACCCATTCCTAGCATGAGAGGAATACTGAAAATGATTTAATGATCAAAATCATTAAACCATCTAAAAATATTTTCCCTATCCCATTCCTCTAAAGAGTCGTTGATAAGGTCTCTCACCCTTGCATTTTCGAACCCAGGTACAACAGTCAAGGAAACCTTAAGGTTGACACAATTTTCCAGCCACAAATCATTCCAAACACTAATGTCATTACCATCATCAATTCTCTAAACACAACCTCTATCAAGAAGGGATTTAGCACCCCATATGCTTCTCCACATAAAACTAGGTCGCGACCCCAACTGGGCATGTAAGAATCCGGAATGAGGGAAATATTTTGCATGCAAAACTTTTGAGAAGAGGGCATTTGGATTGGATAGAAGGCACCATCCTTGCTTCTCCAAAAGACCTCATTAAACCATTTGAGATTCCTAAAGTAGAGACCTCCACAAAACTTTGAAACATGTATTTTCTCCCAAAACACCCAATGGGTGTTATGTTTTCCATCGTGAGAGCCCCACCAAAAGTTAGCCAAATGAGAATGGATCAAGTCAATAAGAGATTTCAGAAATTTGGATAATTATATATCATAAGATGGAATTACTTGTTCCATTGACTTAATGAGAACTTACTTCCTGCCTTGGAAATCTTCCTACTAGACCATAAGAAAATCATACTATTTGTTTGATCCATAATTGAAGTGAACACTTGTTTCTTTGATCTGCCAACAAGGGTGGGAAGGCCCAGGTTTCAACCAAAGGAAAACCACACACTCACTTCAACTCTCCCCTCTTCGCTTGTAACACACCTTTACTAAAGGATAATTATGACTTCAAAGGGTTAATACGTTACCTAGAAGCCCTTTCATACAAATTAATGATTTTTAGTACTGAACTGCATTCTTGTGGGGTAGCACATACAAAAAGGAGACTATCATCTACAAATAAGAGATAGAAGATAAGGGGCCATTACGAAAAACCTCATCACCATAGATAACTCCTTGCTCCACCGCTTTCAAGAGGAGATGAGAAAAGACGTCATCCACTAGGATGAAAAGATAAGGTGAGAGTGGATCCCCTTGATGCAAACCCCTTGAGAGTTTAAAACTCTATGAAGAGGCCCCATTAATATTAATTCTGAAAGAAACAAATGTAACACAGTTCATGATATTAAATATCCATTTTATCCAAAATCCCAAACTGGAAAGAATGAGCTCAAGAAAAGGCCATTTGACCCTATCACAATCTTTCATCATATCTAATTTCATTTCCATAACGCCTTTTTTTGACGATGAATGAGTTTTTTATAGAGTGGAATAATGTATACACAATGGATTCATTATCAGTAATGGATATCCTTGGAACAAAAACACTTTGATTTTCAATAACAAGAAGCGGGAGGAAATCCCTAAGCCTGACCACCAAGATATTTTAATATATTTTGTAAACAACATTGCACAAAATGATTGGTCAAAATTCTGTGATTTTATACGGGCAATGGGTTATTGGGATGAGATTAATAAGAGTTTCATTCAGGGACTCAAGATAGGATCTTCTTGCCCATAACTCCTTCATCAGGGCAACTACATCAGGCTCAACAATGTACGAAAATCATTTGAAAAACAATGTGTAGTGACTCGGGTTGGGCCATGTTAGACTTTGGAATATTTCTGTATATATTTACAGATCTAGGTGCTGAGATGACGTGCGATTCTGTGGCCCAGTGTGCCCGAAATAAATTTTATAAAAATATCAAGTATTTTTATACTATGGAAACAGAAGAAATGAGTTATCTCTTAAATGGTGGCTCAGATCAGAAAACTGAGGCCACAGTTGAGTTCGGAGCATGTCGTTTACCCTAGGCTGGGTATAAATTTTGTGGGTGAAGAATTTCTATAGAAAAAGTTACCGAGGGAATTTTCGTAAATAAATAAATTTATTTATTTAGGACGTCAGATCAAATAACTCCTAAACGAAGTCTTGAATCAAATTTTTGAGATCACAGTTGGGTCCGGAATGTCGCGTTTACCCTAGGCGTGACATAAACTTCGTCGGTGTTGGGTGTTCGGTTGGAGGTGAAGCGTAGGTAGGGAGTTAAATAGAGGGTTATGGATTTAATTAAAAATTAAATCCATTAACCCCTCCCCCCTTGGTGCACACAGTAGGAGCCTCCTCCTCCTCCTCTCCCTTTGGCGATGAATGAACCAGTCAGATCGAGAAAACGAGGTGCAATCAGACTCGAATCTCGACGAAGATCGTTCCCGGATCGTGCAACACCAGCTTCGGAGCACAGATCTGACCTCGAAGCTTCGACATTTCACCCCGAGGTAGGTGGTTTCGCGTTTTAATCCCAATCCCCTTGTTTATACATCGTTTTTGTTTGAATCATCATCATGTTTGTGTAGATCAGGTCCTGAGTTTTTCGAAATAGGTCTTAGATTAATTTTTGGAGCACCGAGGTGATCCGCGGAAGGTTCGCTGGTGTGCAGAGGTCCATGGTGGAGTCTGCTGGGCGACGCGGAGCATCGGCGGGCGGGCTGGCCTAGCCAGAACGACCCAAGGGAGTTTTAAACACCTGTATCTTTCAAACTAGGTGTCCGATTTACGTGTCATCTATGACAACATGACCCTTGGGTCGAGGCGGACCTTTTAATGCCTCTTTGAGAAATTTTCTCTTCGGGCTTGAGACTCAGTGGCATGAAACATCCAATTATAATAATAACAATATAATAATTATTATTTTGGCGATTCTTGTATCAGACATATCCCCTGCATCCGATGTTAGATTGACGCAACATCAGTGGTGTTGCGACCTTGAATTTAATGTGGACGTTTCAATAACAATTTTAGGTGCTTACACTGAAATTGAGGTGCGAGCCCTACGAGGCCCAGTTTGGGCATTTGCGGTGAAATATGACTTTTCCACCGGGTGTTCATTTTGGACGAACGAGTAGTCAATCCCGTGTGTTTTTTCAAGAGGATCGAAATTATGTGATCCATTTGATGTGTTTAGGGATCAAGGTGTGGGCCCCATGAGGTCCCTTTTGGGAGTGTCGTGGTGAGAATCACCCTTTTCACTGATTTCCCGATTGTGGCAAGTAAATAACCTATCATGCATGTTTTTCCACGTAGAATGCGATGGTGGCCACAGTTTGGGTCTAGGAGACATGGTGTGCAGGCGATGTTGTGTGGGCTGCTTAGGTCATTGACGCCTTTACCGGTAGGGTTGAGTGGATCCCTTGGTCCATGTTTGTGATGTTTCGATCAGTTGGGTTGAGTGCCCCCTGGTCCTTTAGCTACAAAGGTTTTCAATATCATGTCCCCTTCACCAGACCATGACCCCTCTTCGGCTGCTTTGCGTACCTGCAGTGTGGGTTTCCCACTTTCTAGAGTGAGTTGTCTTAATCCTATTTGATAGCAGACTCAATGGATTTGGATCATGTATCACACCGAGAGGCCCGGTGCGATCCTCACATCCCTTCGTGTTTTCCTAGTAGGGTTTTTGGTGTCGACGTGACCAATATTTAACTCGGGCACTAATCCTCTACCCAGGATGTTTCAGTATGGTACAGAGCCCTCAGTGATCCCTAAGTGCAAACTCCCTATCTATGTATCGATATGAATTTCTTCTGTGATCTATCATGACGTTTTCCTCATTGGAGTCAAAATCGGCCTGACCAACTCTACACAGGTGTTGATCCTCTGCTAAGTGAGTGGTTCCAGATTCAGGTTGGTGGGCGATACCCTTATCTGAGGAGTTGGAGTTTGTTTAGTCCCTGTAAGACTTCTTTCGTGGAACTATCCATCGAGAGTGCCCTCACGGATAGGTACCATGAGGGTTGGTTGGGTTGTGTCGTTAGTTCGTTTTTATCGATAGAGTGGCATCTCGCGGATGAGTGTTATCTGGGATGACTCGGCCCTTGAAGTGTGCTTCTAGTGGTTTTCTTTAGAGCCTCGAGTAGAAACATGTCGCTGACAATGAGGTCAGAACCTTCTAAGCCTTAGTGCCCGAGAGGAGTATATCTTATGTGTTTTATGGGTTTCCCTTGTGGTGTTGTCACTTCGTTGACATACGCGATGGTTTGAGATGACTAGTCGTGTTTATCCGAGGATGTTATCGAGATGGATTTTCTCTCTCATTTGGGTTCCCTATGGATGGGATGAGTAGACTATTGCCTTTCAGTTTCTCCTTTTCTTTTGGGGGTTTTGGAGCACCTACTAAGTATCTTTATACTCACCCCTACACGGTCTTTTCCCGCACATGTTTTGTGTCTTATGCAGACCATATGCCTTTCGACGGAGTCCCAGGAGGACCTAGAGTAGGCGAGGCTTAGTGAGCTTGACCGACCGGGGTGTTTACCATAGCTTGGCCGAGGAGCTTTCCAACAGGTACATCTGACAGTGATCCCCTCCATCTGAGTAGGATAGAAGCTTTTGCAGTTTTATTTTGGTAGAACATGTATTTTCCCTTTTTGTACATCTGCAGTACTTTGGTTTGGTATAGTTGTATGCATGCATTTATTTTTAGTTTTTATATATCTCTACTCTATTGCATGGAGGTGTATGTGGGTGACTGCATACAAATATCTTAGGCTAAGGCCTCCCATGTGTGTGATATCCTACTTGGCACTAGTCTCCATCCCCTAGCCTATTGGAGGCAGGCTTGGGGAGTCACGACTCTAGCCCTATTGGTTCGGGTCATGATAGAGTGGTATTAGAGGAGGTTCCACCTTTGGGACCCTAGAGTGTAGTTGGTTTAGCTGTGATCTTGGTTTGGGTTGCATAACAATAGTGTTAGAGTGTTTTGAGTTCAGATTTCAGGCCAGAGACTCCAGTGTTGGTGCAACAGCCAACATATTCATTCACTGGGACTCGGATAACCTGCCTTTCGACTCGAGATATTAGGATACTGGTCGTATGGAAATAATGGTACATGCATCATATAAGATTGAGTTTTGGGTTTTTCATGTCCTTCTTGAGTCATCTCCCTAGATATACTCTTTGACCGTGGTGCGTCTTGATGTTATTTCAGGATGCCTCCATGACGACATCCAGTTAGGGTTTCGCGGTAGGATTGTGGTGATGATCCGCACTAAGTAGAGGCTTCAGAGCAGGGCATAGGTTCTGAGGTTGGACCTCCAAGTGGTCCGCCAGTTGATCCACCACCTGTCGAGAAGTAGGTTATGTCGGCAGTTAAGGACAAAGATGCGTGCAGGCTGAGTGCGTTGCATGAGTTTCAGAGGCAGCGAGCTCAAAGGTTCCAGGGTGACCCAGACCCCCAAACAACCGATGACTAGCTTGTGGAAATCATGCACATTTTTTCACCTTGTGAGAAAACCTTCCGATCAGATGGTAGTCCCAGCAGCAAGCCTTTTTTAGGGTTCAACCGGGAACTGGTGGAGTCCTGTGATGCAGACCCACGATGAGGATATGCGCTCTTAGGTAGAGTTTGAGTGGCTCTTCAGGGAAGAGTTTTATCTGGACACTCTGAGGACAGTGTGTATGCAAGAGATTCTACAACTTTGGTAGGAGAGAAGAACCATGGTAGAGTACTCAGTGAGGTTCAAAGACCTATCGCGTTACTCCCTATATATGGTTCGGGATCCTTTCTTCTGAGAACAGACCTTCAAGCAGGGCTTGCACTATGAGATTAGGGTGTCGGTGGATGTTGTGCATTCCCACCTATACTAGAGTGTTGGAGTGGGCCTTAGTGGTGGAGAGATTTCTGACAGAGCAGACTCCAACCGTCAGTGCTGGGCACACAGGAGATGAGACCTCAATAGCTGATTCGGTAGCTGGTAGTCGACGACAGACTCAAGGGTCCGGGCATGCTTGAAATTTCAGGAGACAGCCACAAGACAGAGAATATGAGGCTTAGGGCTCTCAGGGATCTCAGGCTGGTTTTGGTTAGCTGTAGGAGAGGCAGTGTTATGCTTGTGACGACCGAAGAAATCTTACTAGAGATTGTTCAACCCGTCGTGTTGCTGAGATGAAGATAGTCGACAAACCGCCTTAGCAGAGGAATCATTTTGAGCATAGAGGTCTGTAGGGTGGTGGATGTGGTGGAGGAGCAGGTGTAGTAGTGGGAGGTGGAAAGAGGTACAAGTTTCCACCACCACCACCCCTAGGTGGTCCACACCAGGCTCAGAGAGCTAGAGGATGGGGGCGGGGACAACTGCAGGCTGTAGACACCGTTGACCCAGAGGCTCCGTAGATGGATAAAGGTATTCTCTATGTTCTTTCTACTTTTTGCAGTAGTTGGTAAACACTTTTAAGAGGCACTCTTTTCTTTCAGTTGTTTTCTCTAGGTTTGTTTGGGGTGACATGGGGCATCGGTAAGACCTTGTTTCGGTGTTGTTCATCATAGATTCAAATTGCATGAGGAAGAAAGATCCTTCCCCCACCGAGACACATTTTTGTGATTCGATTAAAACTGTGCGGGTGAGTCAATGCCTCCCAAATAGGACAATGTCGAGGTGTGGTGGAAAAGTAACTTTGACTTGTGTGTTTGGGGTGGGGTTGTGTGTTGTGAACTTTGCGTGAAGATCCCGGTAAGACCCAGGGTGTGTGCTTGGGCAGCCCTATTTTGTTTGTTTATACCCTCGCATGTTCGGCGTTATATTGTTACGCGAGTCGCTTGAGGATGTTGTGGTGTGGTTTGACATGGATTCAAACACACAAGAATGAGGGACGCTTTCCCCACTAAAACGTGTTCTTGATACGCAATGAAAAACTGTGCGGGCAAGTCAGTGTCGCCCAAAGAGAATAATATTGAGGTTTGGTGGATGATTCCCTTTTAATTGTGTGTTTAGTGTAGGTTTGTTGGTCTCTGCGTCGGGTTAGCGAGGTGGCACACCGCTAGACCCTATGACTGTAGGAGATCCGGCGCTTGGTGTTTCCCACCTATCGTAGCTGAGGAGACATGTGCCTGGTTGCATGATGTCTACCTGGTATGAGCTGGACTTGGGTGTGGTAGCCCTTGTGGTTCCCCTGAGTGTGTGCTTGTGGGAAGCACAGGAACCCTTGGTGGCTTTGTGGTGGTCTTTTAGTATTGTGGTTCCTCTGGGTGCGTGTTTGTTACAACATAGGGATTTCGGGTGAGCTCGCTGGCGTGGGAGTCCTAGTGAAGAGCTTAGGTTATTTCCCATGTTCCTAGGATTTTTCTTTTTGGGGATAAAAAACCTTAAGGTTGGGAGGATGTAGTGACTCGGGTTTGACCCTGTCGGACTTTGGAATATTTTTGCATATATTTTCAGAGTTATGAGCTTGAGACGGTGTGTGATTTCGTGGACCACTTTTCCCAGAATAAATTTTATAAAAATATTAAGTATTTTTATACTATGAATGTGGAGAAAATGAGTTATCTATTAAACGATGGATCATATCAAAAAATCGAGGCTACGGTTGAGTCTGGAGCGTGTTGTTTACCCTAAGCGAGGGTATAAGTCTTGTGGGCGCAAACTTTATGTGGAAAAAGTTATCGAGGGAGTTTCTGTAAATAAATAAATTAATTTATTTTGGATTTTGGATCTAATAACTCCTAAACAGAGTCTCAGATTGAATTTCTGAGACTTCAATTGAGTTTGGAATGTCACATTTACCCTAAGCACGACATAAATTTCATCGATGCTGGGTGTTTGGTTGGAGGTGAAGCGTAGGCGGGGAGTTAAATGGAGGGTTATGAATTTAATTAAAAATTAAATCCATTAACACCTCATCCCCCCTTGTTGTTCATGGTAGGAGACTCCTCCTCTCCCTTTGGCGATGAAAAAACCAGCCAGATCGAACAAACGAGGTGCTGTCAGACTCAGATCTTGACGATGATCACTCTCGGATCGTGCAGCAGCAGCTTCGTAGGTAGATCTGAGCTCGAAGCTTCGGCGTTTCACCCCGAGGTAGGTGGTTTTTAATTTTAATCCCAATAACCTTTTTTATACATCGTTTTTGTTCGAATCATCACCGTGTATGTGTAAATCGGGTCCCGAAGTTTCTGAAACAGGTCTCAGATTAATTTTTGGAGCACCGGGGTGATCCTGGAGGTCCACGAAAGGTCCGCTAACGGCGCTGGGCGGCCGAGCCGCAGGCTGTACACGGCTAGGCCGCGGTGCGGTGGGCCAGGCCGGTGGCTGAGCCGTGGTCTGGCGAGGTGAGTCGGGCCAGCCGAAGCGGACCGATCAGAGCGGGCCGGTCCAGCCAGGACGAGCTGAGGGAGTTTTAAACACTAGTATCTTTCAAACTGGGTGTCTGATTTACATGTCGTCTATGAAAACATGACCCTTGGGTCGAGGCGGACCTTTTAAGGCTAGTTTTAGAATTTTTTTGCTTCAGTCTTGAGACTCGGTGGCACAAAACGTCCCATAATAATAATAATAATAATAATAATAATATTATTATTATTATTATTATTATTGTTATTATTATTATTATTATTTTGACGATTCTTGTATCGGATGTATCTCATGCGTCCGATGTCTGATTGATGCACCGTTAGCAGCGTTGAATCCCTAAATTTAATACGGACGTTTCAAGACCGAAATGCGACTTTTTCACCAAGTGTCCGTTTTGGACGAATGAATAGTCAATCCCGTGTGTTTTTCTGAGAGGATCAAAATGGTGCGACCCATTTGATGTGTTTTGAGATTGAGTTTTGGGCCCTACGAGGTTTCTTTTGGGTGTGTTGTGGTGAAAAGAACCCTTTTCATCGGTTGCCCGATTGTGGCAAGTAAATATCCTATTCAGCGTGTTTTTCTACATAGAACGCGATGGTGGCTATAGTTTGGGTCTAAGAGATGCGGTGTGTAGGCGATGTTGTGTGGGTCACTTGGGTCAGCGACGCCATTGCCGACAGGGTTGAGTGGGTCCCTCTGGTCCATGTTTGTGATGTTTTGATTAGCTGGGTTGAGTGGGTCCCCCTAGTCCTTTAGCTACGAAGGTTTTAGGTATCATGTTCCCTTCACTAGACTGTGACCCCTCTTCAGCTGCTTTGCGTACGTGCAGTGTGGGTTTCCTATTTTTTGGAGTGAGTTGTCTTAATCTGCTTTGATAGTAGACTCAATGGATTTGGATTATGTATCACCCCGAGAGGCCCGACACAATCCTCACGTCCCTTTATGTATCCATAGTAGGGTTTTTGGTGTCAACGTGACCAATATTTTCCTGGGTGTTGATCCTCTACCCAGGATGTTCCAATAGGGTACAGAGCCCCCAGTGAGCCCTGGGAGCATACTCCCTATCTATGTATTGATATGTGTTTCTTTTATGATCTATCATGTTGTTTTCCTCAACGAAGTTGGAATTGGTGTGACAAACTCTACACTGGCGTTGATCCTCTGCTAGGTGAGTGGTTCTAGATTTGGGTTGGTGCGCAATACCCCTATCTGAGGAGTTGGAGTTTGTTTAGTCCCTAGGAGACTTATTCCATGGTGTTATCCGTCAAGCATGCCCTCACGGATAGGTACCACGAGGGTTGGTCGGGTTGTGTTGTTAGTTCGTTTTTACTGATAGAGTGGCATCTCTCAGACGAGTATCATCTGGGATGATTCGGCTCTTGGAGTGTGCTTCTAGTAGTTTGCTTTAGAGCCTCGAGTAGAAACCTGTCACTGGCGCGATGAGGTCGGAACCTCCCGATCCTTGGTGTCTGAGATGAGTATATCTGATGTGTTTTTTGGGTTTCCCTTGTGGTGTTATGACATCTTCATTGACACACCTAATGGTTTGAGATGACTAGTCGTGTTTAGCCGAGGTTGGTCTCGAGATGAAGTTTATCTCTCATTTTTGTTCCTTCTGGCAGGGATGAGCATACTATTTCCTTTAAGTTACTCCTTTTCTTTTGGGGTTTTTGGGGTGCTTACTGAGTATCTTTATACTCACCCCTACACAGGCTTTTCCCACACATATTTTTTGTCTTGTGCAGACGACATACCTTCTGATGGAGTCCCAGGAGGACCCAGGGCAGGCGAAACTTAGTGAGCTTGACCTACCAGGGTGTTTATCAGAGCTTGACTGAAGAGATTTCTGGAAGGTGCATCAGAAAGTGATCCCCTCCCTCTAAGCAGGTTAGACACCTTTTCAGTTTTCTTTTAGTGTTCCCTATATTTTTCCTTTTTGTACATCTGTTGTACTCTGGTTTGGGATAATTGTATGCGTGCATTTATTTTCAGTTTTTATATATCTCTACTCTGTTGCATGGAGGTGTATGTGGGTGCATGCATACAGGTACCTTAGGCTAAGGTCTCTCATGTGTGTGATAGCCTACTCGGTACTAGTCGCCAGCCCCTGGCCTATTGGAGGCAGGTTTGGGGAGTCGTATATCAAGCCTTGTTAGGCCGGGTTGTGACACAGTGCATCAAACCCACCAGGCCCCATGGCCTTTGTAAAGTGAATAAGATAGAGAGCCCCAAGAACTTCATAATCAAAGATATTTCTCTCTAACTTACAATTCATATCCTCTGTGACAATTTTTGGAACGCAGTTAGTCAGACATAAAGGAGTGTCAATAATTTTTGCTTTATAGAGGCTATTGAAAAAATTCAAAATAATGGATTGAATATCAATATTGTCATTAAAAACCCTCCTGATATGATCCTCAAGCTAAGAAATGTGGGTTTTCCTCCTTACAGACACTGGTGAAAAAATTCAGTATTCTGATCACCACCCCTTATGTGGGATTCTCTTACCCCCAGAAACCAAAAGATCTTCTTCTCCCTCAATGCCATATTAAGATTCTTTTCCACAAGTGAGATATCCGTAAGTACGGAATCACAACAAGGAATAAAGTGGAGCAGCTTAAAGCAATTTTTTGTAGCATTAATGCATCTGTCAAAATCCTCAAACCTAACCGAACTCCATTTCTGTAAACAAGATGCAGTACTGTGGATATTAGATGTGAGGCAGCAGTTCAGCCTCTCCCAAGCCGATCAAACCACCTTCTCACAATTATTGTCTTGGATCCATAGACTTTCAAAGTGAAAGGAACACATAGTCCTCTTTTCCCCTAGAGAGGTCGTCGACAACATGATCATGCAGTGGTTGGAAGAAACCAGAGGCTGGTGAACAATATAGAAGGCATGAAAGAGATATTTCCACTTGTATGTCCCTACAAATCTATCCAACCTTTCAACAATACGATTCTTCATTGATCTGCCCCTATGCCATGTAAATAGAGAGCCAAAAAACACGATATCATAGATAGAATTCAACAAAAGAGAATTCCAAAATTCTTCCATAGATGCACCAATCCTCAAGCGCCCCCTTCTTTTTCATGATGAAAAAGGACCTCCTTGAAATCTCCCCCAACCAGCAGGGGGATAGGGAGAGGATTCTATAGTCGGTTCAACAGCTTCCAAGATTTGTGTTTATCTTGACCACCAGGCTACCCATAGAATCCATCAAAAGACCATGACAGAGATCCTGGGATAACAACTGTCACAACAATGTGATTATTTGAAAATTTAGTAATTTGAACACCAAGACCCTCCTTCTAAACGAGGCACAGATCTCCGAAGTTTCCATATCTTCCAATGGGAAAGATGTTATTGAAACCAATATTCAAACCCAAGAGGCCAACGTCCTTATTATCCAACATATTTTCGGATACAAAAACCATGCCAGGGCGGTATTTTGAACTCTAGTGATGGAGTTCATGAACCGTTCGGGAGTTTCCAAGCCCCCCGACAGTTCTAACATAATATTTTCATATCTCCAGGCGGGGTTGGGACACACCCGCCTTCGCCTATGAAATTACAAGAAACTGTCCGTTGTCCGCCGCTTTCCACCTATTTGAAAGGCTCTCAGTCATGTGACAAGCCTCCAAGCTCTGTTTGTGCTCACCGGGCTTTGAAATGATTAGATCACCACCCTGGCCTCCTCTAACTATCCTTCACCGTGTCTGATGATTTTTAACACCTGGCGATGTTAACCCAAACATATCTTCTCCATATTGAAATATGATAATTGGAGACTCATAACCTGGAGGAGGAACTAGATATGGGGGTTCAGTACAAATTTTATCCAGCCCATAACCTGGGTCTAGTGGTTCCTTGCATTTTGGATTCATCCCATTAGGTTGTTTAGAAATTTCCTTCACAAAAAGCACTAGGTTTTAAGCTGGATCCTTACCATGACTGTCTTGCTTTTCCCTAGAGTCGACCAAGGCCACTCCACTACACAAAGACACTCCTTTCACTTGCTGATCCTCCTGAGAGCCAGTAGAAAAATCTAGTGTCCCAAGTATGATGATATTATTGTGAGTTTGGTTTAGACTGCTTAATGAATGCCTTCACAAGTCTGTCACAGTCCATTTGTTTTTCCAACTCTGAAATGAAAGCTGTTTCGACACCTTTTTGATGAAGCCAAGGGCCATATTGCATAATAAAATTTCCTTGTTCATCCTCCTTCAAACCACAATCCTTCTTTGAATGTTCGAGGCACCCACAAAAGGTAGAAAATTGGAAACTTTTATGTAGGTGTTAGAATCCTCTTGATAGGAACACACCCCTCATTAGTGGGTGTGCAACGTTGACCAAGGCTCTGATATGCAAAACAGGTTGTCGGTGAATTGGATCAGACCGATCCCATTCCAGATATTTACCAATGCGTCCTCCAATTTTATGTATAACTCATTCCGTTTTAATGTGAAACAGAATTCCTTTGATTCATATCCAAAAAAGTGAACTAAAACCTGTCCCACTTCTCTTATGAAAACACATTCCTAGAATCTCTAAATGTTTTGCAGAGTGTTTTTTAGGGTACCTTGATTGAAGTATCATTTCTCATGCGATGTGAAAGAAACACGTCTTTGTTCTTCTGTGTGGAAATCGTTCTCTTTGGTTGTCACCAAAAGATTCTTCCAACGATTCACCAGATCTGATTCCATGGATTTGAACTGTGAAGAGGAAGCCACAAGACATTGACAAATAGGTTGCAGAATGCCCGTAGAAGAGCAACCGTCGACTCACCTGTAAAGAACATATCAGAACCGAAAGATAGCCGGTTCGTCTAGGAAGGACACATGAGGTGGGGATCACCGGCGAATCACTGTCGTGGAGATGAGATCCACGAGCGAAGCCCTCAGTGAGCCAAGGCCTCCATGAGCACTCTTCGTGAGCACATACCTCCATGAGCGGAAACCTCAAGTCCCAAGCCATAGATCGGAAACCTTAAGCCAGGACCTCCTCAAGTAGAGAAATCCATTAGTCAAGGCCTCTCAGAGCACAGATCTTCACGAGCACAGACATCTGTGAGCAGAAACCTCAAGTCGCAAGCCATAGATTGGAAATCTGTAGATCGGAAAGCACATACCTCCACTTGGAAAGCACAAACCTCTGTAGATCGGAAAGCCATAAAACGAGGAAGCCACAAGTCAAAGATCAGAAACCTCAAGCCGATCGTGAACCTCAAGTCACGAGCACCGACAAAAGGGGATTATCACTGATAAAAGTAATCCATTTTTAAGTACTTAGAATGTCAACATATTTTTAGCACTGAAAAATCTCATTTTGAGCACCGGCAAAAGGGGATTCTATAGCACTGTTTGATCGTTTGACACATATTTCAAACTTAAAAAGAGATATAATGTTAAAAATCAAATTTCAATCATTCTGGGAATATCAAATGCCCAATTAAAATGTGATTTACTCTTAAAGGTTAAAAATTTGTCTTTGATCATTTTTATATATTTTCACAACAGTATGATATCCTTTTTTTTGTTTTGATCGCACTACGCCAAAAACTGGCAAGGGAAGCGCTACCCCTTTATCAGCGCTCAAAAAAAGTGTTGATAAAGGGGGCCTTTATCAGCGCTTTTCCTGAGCGCTGATAAATGTTGAGTTTCAAAAAAATATATTTTTTCATGAAAAATAATATTTTGTTATATAAGTATATTTATATTGATATAAATACAATATATATTTTTTAAATATATTATAGATACATATAAATAGACTATTACATTTAATATATAAGAAATTTAGTGAAAATGGCTTCAAAATATTTTTAAAATATATTATTAATCAATAATTTTCTAATTATTATCGATTAAAAATTATTTAATAACAATTTGAGGACTCCAAAAATCAAAACAATTAATAAAAGATCTAAAATACGTTGAAAATGTAACTCAACCTTCAAACGGCCATAACTTTTGATCCGGGTGTCCGTTTGAGCTCTACAGCATATCAAATCGAAACCTGCGATGAGCTCTACGTGCTATTGATTTAGGAAAAGCCTCTGTCACATTTTTCAAGCCCAAAAAAGGTTCAGAAGGCCTCCACAACTAAGTTTTTAGTCGGGATACCCCGATTTTTTAACATTCAAACAAGTATAACTTTTGATCCGAATGTCCGTTAGGCCTGTTCCATATATCATATCGAAGATTGTTTCATTTTCTTCGACTTGACTAGTTGTGGTGTTGAAACGGAATTCTAGATTATAAGTTATGGTCGTTTTAACATTTTATGGCTTTTCAAATACACATATATATGTATTTATTCGTAAATATATGTGTCTGTGTGTGTGTGGGTGTCTACGTGTGTGTCTGTGTGTTGTATATATGTATATATGTATTTATTTATTTACTTATAAACACACATAAAAAACATATTTTTTTTTCATAAATGCATTTAAAACTAATCTTATATGTACATTCTATGGCTTTTCAAATACACACATATATATATGTATTTATTCGTAAATATAAATGTGTTTGTGTGTGTGTGTGTCTCTGTGTGTGTCTGTGTGTTGTATATATATATGTATATGTATTGTATATATCTATGTATGTATGCATGTATTTATTTATTTATAAACACACATAAAAAACATATTTTTTCGTAAATGTATTTAAAACTAATCTTATATGTATATATTAATATACAAATAAATATACGTATAAAAAACTATAACTAAATATATATATAAATATATTAATATACGAATTAATATATATATATATACTAATATATGAATAAATATAACTATATATATATAGATATATCACTAAATAGAGAACAAAATGAAATGGCATAGTGGTAAAGGTGCAGCACCGAAAGTGTAACAGCCCGAGATTTTATGAAAACTATTCTTTTTAATTTTATTAATGTCTTGTGTTGTACGCTACACCAAAAGGAGCTTGCACAATACGCATCCTTGACTTGCCTTGCATTACACGCAATCACGACCTTCCTCGATAGCGTGTGTAATACGCAATACCGAGTTTCACTAAACAACGACGTGCTATTAAAATATTATTAAAACTAGCCGTTATGAATAGTAATAACCACTTTTTAAAATTCTGTAAATCTTATTTTTCAAAATGAGCTTCATTCTTGGATTCGGAGTATCGAATTTAGCCTAAGGTGAAATTTTGGTACTTTTCGGATAACTTTCATATTCTGATGAATAGTGAAAAATTACTAAATTATAATTAAAAACAACTTTTTTAATCGAAATAATTAATAGTGATAAATTATTAATTTGAGTGGTTTTAAAGTATATTTAGAATATATTTTTACAATTTAATACAATGTTGGTCATTGTTTGTAATTTCACATTTAAACCAGACATAATCAAGTGTCAATCTTTTGATATATATTGTTTCCTAAAAACACGCTATTTATTTTAACAGCAAGATTTAATTATAAAATTAATTAATGCAACTTCTATGTTATGAATTTGGTAAAATAGATTTCATTTTTGAATTCGGAATATGAAATATAGCTTAGGATGAAATTTTGGCATTGTTCTGAAAAACATCAATTTTTGATGAATAGTGAAACTACTAAGTGGTAGTTAAAAAAAACTGAATTTTTCATAAAACTTAATTTTGCCGCTTCTGTGAATGGAATTTCGAAAATCCGAGAAACACGGTTAATATCAAGGACTAAAATGTGGTTCAATGAGATGAAAATAATTTTTTGGTGAATAGTAACTTTTTACCTTTTTACCGCAGTTAATAGTAAATAGGGTAACTAAGGGTAAATATGATATTACTATTACCCTAACACATGTCCTAATTCTATTGGACAAGTGAAATTCGACCAAAAACAAACTTAGGGATAAAATATGACCATTTAGGCCCACTTGGATTAGATTAGGACATTTATTATTAATTTATTTAAAGAAAGGTTAAAATAGTTAAAATCAAAGTTTAATAAGTAAATCATTTTTAATTTAGGGTTATACATAAGATAAATTCGATTGTAAATATTCATTAGAAATATAAAAAGATTTCCTACATGATGGTATTTTATTTGTAATTTTTAGACATAAAATAATTTAATTTATTTATGACACAACAATGATGCAGTAATTATCTTATTAATGAAATATTGACATAATTGATGTTATAAACACCAAAATAAATGTAATTTGAGATTTTTTATGAATTCCACTAATTTTCTAGGTTACTATGATATATTAATGTTGATTTAATCAACTTGGTTCGAACATTTAATTCTGTTATGACTTTCACAAAAATCATATATCAAATAGTGTCAAAATTGACACAAAATAGTTTTTAAATCAAACATTATATTATTAATTGTTATTGTATTCCTAAAAATCTAAGGTTCGGCAAAATGACTTAGATAAGGATATATATATTAATAATAAACAATTTGGGGTTCGTTTGGCATGTTATAGTAAGTTTATTAACCATATAGTGAAAGAAAACAAAAAGACATGGTAAAAGTTAAATTATTTAACTTAGAGTTAAATTTAATTGATAAGGTTAAAATAATATCCTAAACTTGTCTAAATTCTATTGGTTGATAGGATTTCGACCCCTCCTCACCTTATCTTCGAAATAAGACCCTTTGGAACCATTATAAACCGATTTTGACTTTAATATAAAATAATATTTTGAGATATTCCTAAGGTGCCCCTCTCCTCCCTTATAAAAGGACACCTCCTCCCCCTCCTCCTCACACCAATTTGAGCACTCAAGCTCGGCCAACCCCTGCCAATTTCTCCTCTCCACTTCCCTAGCAACATCCTAGAGGTTCTGGTCTTCCTCAAAGACCAATTTTAGTGCCCTAAGAGGAGGTCTCAAAGAGGCACTTCAAAGAAGAGGTAATTACCGTTACCAATTCTTTCATCTTTATTTCTTCTTCCACTTCTTCTTCTTAGGTTGTTTCATTATGAAGTAATAACATCAGTATCACTCATATACTGATATGTTATTATAAGTATGAAACAACCCTATTTCACCATCTATCCATCCTACGGAAAAAGAAATCACCGCGCGTGCGTACGTACGGAATACCGTCTCCACGCCGTGGTGTAATCTATTTTCCACCACCACCTTACATGGATGGGTATAATGGTGTAAAGAATAACTATACATAGTTATTACAACATCATATTTATTCTGATATATTGTATAATCCACTCCAATTCAATTCAATATTTATGATATCATCGCTCGTGCGTACGTACGGAATACCGTCTCCACGACGCGATGAGATTCATTCTCCATGTTAACCATTTAAGAATGATTATAAAGTATATATAAGAAATAATAATGAAATATATGACATTATAAAGCTACTGGATTTATGTATATATATAAATGTATGTCATCAACTTACTTCCATTCAAGACAATAAGGAAAGGAAAACAGCGTTCATGCGTACGTACGGACTACCGTCTCCATGAACGGTGTTTTTCATTTCATTTATCTACCTATTATATATATATATATACTGAATATATATGATATATAAATCATATTTTATATTGTGGAAGTAAGTAAATCATGATATAAGTAATAATGATGTCAAGAACAACAAGTCAAAACACCTACGATAAATGAAACGATTTTACCCAAAATGCTTCTTTAACATGGAATTTACAAAAGAACGGGTAATATAATGTCATAATTGAACCATATATGATATCATAACAATAAATATGATTCTGTAATAAGTCAATAACATGATTTAAATCATTATACAGGAGGTTCGGACACTTACAAAGCAAGTCGGACCTAAGGTAAGGGAAATATCACAATCTCATTTTTATCCGAGATTGTTTATTCGTAAGTATTTACTGGGGTGTATTTTATCATATACATCCATGTTTCATAAATATGTAATATTATTTCCATCCACTTACAATAGTTTAAATACAATTTTACCCTTAGGTGAGTTTTTAGTAAAGAATATGAAAGGAATCTTTTGTCGTTTTTCGTACGAGGTACTTTTTGACTTTTCCGACAAAAGTACGAAGAATGTTTTTTTTAACTTATACGGCATGAATGGATTTTTAAAACATTATTTCCAAGAAGCTTCCTTTACAAATTTTAAAGTTTATTTTTAATCAACTTCTTTTATTTTAAAGTCATATGACATGTTATGAAAGGAAAAAAATGTTTTTAAAGTAGAAAGAATATTTTCCTCAAGAATGGAGTTCAAGTGTTTTATCAAAATTATTTTCCATCTAAGATAATAAAGGGTTCTGTTTTTATCCCTATTATTGCATGGATTTGATTATGTTGTTATGGAAATATTTTTATGAATTCCTTTATCTTATATGAATTGTTTTATGATGTCATGATGTTTCAAGAATCCCATTTTTGTTACATGTGTTATGCGATGATGTATGTTTTATGATTATGTGGCACACATAAGAAAGGATTCATTATAAGATGGGTGGGACCTATATCTCCCTCCAATGCATTGGGTAATGATTTTATATCTCATGAGATAGACATGGCTGGAACGGAAGGTTATTTCGGTTCAGTGATACAGGACTGAAATGAGGAGTGAACTCGGTTCAGAAAGGGACTTTGTCCACTAAGATAGTCTTGACAATGAGTCATGACTAACAAGAAATGATTTTCCATGATTATGTGTGCATTCCACAAAGTTTCAAGTTTTATGGGGATCTCATTTTCACTTCTATGATTTATTCCATGTTATGATATTATGAGCTCTTTTGCAGGTTAAGATTTCCAAAAGCTATGTATATGATGTGATTGATTTTTCTTTTGTTTACCCTTACTGAGCATTTGAGCTCACCCTTTTATGTTTTCTTTTCCCCAGGATATAAAGAAAGGTTTTAGGTAGAAAAAAGGGATGACCTTTATTGGAGATATTGAAGAACTTTCACCATGATTAGAAGATTACGTTCCGAGTTTCCAAAGACACTAAACTATTACGATCCTTTGGTGTGTGTTTTTGTTATGTACTAAGTATTCCGCAAATGTAATGTAATGTCCATGTACGTCAAGCTTCGGGTCTCTATAGTTGGTATCAGAGGAAAGGTTTAGTCAACCTTTGGAAACTAGGATGCGAGAACTTTAGTGAGATCCCTAGAGATATTTCTAAGGTATGTCTAGGGATGTATCTAAGGTTAAGTATACGTATAGGTTATAGTCCTAGAATTGCGCTAACGATCTTAGAATTTAACCTAAGATGCTAGATATTGAGGGTACTAACCCTTTATTATGTTGTTTTCCCTAGCATGATTTTTGCCTCTCATACTATTCTTTTGGGGTTTTAGACGATGGCTGGAACCCGAAGGAACCGTGTTAATGCGGAATGTGATGGGCAATGCAATGATTGTCCCCCTGAGCAACCAAACGATATGGGAGCCGGAATGCAAAATCTTGTAGCCATGCTCACACAACTTTCTCAAGCTATGAATCATGCAGGACTTCCAAACGAGCAAAGGAAGGAGCAACATTCTGTTGAATCCTTCATGAGGCAGCGTCCACCTTCTTTCAGTGGGTCTACTGATCCATTAGTTGCTGAACAATGGATTAGTACTACTGAAAAGATATTTTCAGTTCTTCAATGTTCTGAACATGATAAAGTCATCCTAGCAGTGTATCGTTTGGAAGGAGATGCTGATCAATGGTGGAATCTTATTAAGAATACGAGGCAAAGGGATGAAATTGAGTCTATGGAATGGGACGAGTTCAAGAACTTATTTTTCAATAAGTACTTCCCTCGTATTCTCCGAACAAAGATGGAGAAAGAGTTTCTTGAACTGAAGCAAAGGGATGATGAATCTGTTGGTACCTATGAAGCGAATTTTACAAGACTTGCAAGGTACGCTTCTGGTATTATCATCCAACCTGAAAGTAAAGTTGATCGATTTTTCAGTGGCTTAAAACCAAGTCTTCGAAGGGCATTAGCTATAAGAGACTTCAGTAGCTATGAAGAAATTGTGCGTTGTGCTATCAAGGTAGAAATAGAAGTTGGTGTTACATATCCATCTCATGGGTTTGACAAGAAACGAAAGATGGAGTTCAAGGAGAAAACTCAGAATAATGGTGAAAAGAAGATGAATGTTTCCTTATGCACAAAGTGTGGAAAGAAGCATGGTGGAGATTGTCTAAAAGGGACTAGAAAATGTTTTAAGTGTGGAAAAGAAGGTCATCGAGCAGCTGAGTGTCGAAGTAATGGAAAAAGGGTTTCTAATGATAAAGAAAACACTGCAGAGAACGCACCGCCAACACTTCAATGCTTCAAGTGCAAGGAAATGGGGCATTATGCTAATAATTGCCCTAATCCAAGGGTTAGTGATGATCAACATGAGCAACCACTGAAGGCAAAGGACAAAGGGAAATCACATGCGATCACTATTGGCAATGTTGAATATGACAACGATGTGGTGGAATGATTAAGTGTTTATGTAATGGGATTCCAAAATAATGTTGTATCATTGAGTATTGCAATATTTATTGATGTGGTATTCAAAGTGATTGAGATATTTTTTGGAAATAAGATGATATGCGCATAATGAAGACGAGAAAATGAAATGTTTAATAG
The DNA here is from genome assembly GCA_963277665.1 of Viscum album. Lineage (NCBI taxonomy): Eukaryota > Viridiplantae > Streptophyta > Magnoliopsida > Santalales > Viscaceae > Viscum > Viscum album. The sequence continues at coordinate 854,077,303 of OY728126.1, read as the reverse complement.
TATTCATGAGCTCATGATTGATATAAGGACTAAGTGATATCATGGTTTGAGTATATAGAATTTTGAGGATTTTGGTATGTGGAAAGTGTTAACTTTTAACTGCACTCATGTTTTCACTAAGGTATTAAAGAGAATACACGATTAAGGACTTTGAATGTTTGGAATGTGACCAACAAGACATATCTTATGATATGTGGGGATCAACGACAGTATTAAATCTCTGGTAATCGATGTCACTATATTATGAGAGTGGACTACAGTATTATGTATAAGCCTAAAGATTAGACTGGATTATGTTGGACATAAGTTAGTATTGTTTAAAGATAGAAGATTTTCGATATTATTGATGGGATGTTATAGTAATGTAGTTTTAGAAAAAGGACAACCTGCAGGACGGGCGACAGCCCATCGCTTCGGACAAGGCTGTAGGAATCGAACCCACAACCGAAGTGCGACTGGACTTTATCGCCTACCACTAGCCTACAGGAAGTCCCTGTTTAGTAGAAACTAGTTTTATTATATTAAGCAGTATGATATATGAAGTATAATCCCATTTTAGGAACCATATGTGATTAATCTCACTATAGATCGACTTATGTATATAATTTTTGCTAACCTTTTGTTTGAGACAGATGGAATGACCCGTCATTCTATCACATGATCTGCTAACACTTCACGAATAACAAATTCAACTTCATTTATTTAAGAGATGAAGTGGAAATTGTTAAAGGCACGAACAACAGTGAGATTGTACCAAAATAAAGTAAGTATTTATTCTAATTCAAATTCTTTAACTTTAGGGAAATGATCTTGAAAACCAAAAATGTTGTCCTAGTTCTCTTATACCTGATGAATCAGATGGTACCTTAGATCGTCACAAATTTATGGATTTGTGATTACTGGCTTTTCCATAGCCATGTTCTCTACCACTCTCTATCAGAACATGATGGTTAGATTTCTCTTCCATATCCATATTTTCACCTATGTGGAAACCCAGTGATTGGTTTATTTGGGTAACCATTACGTTTCATACTTTTGTTTTTAAAGATTGGTTTTGGTATTCCTTTTTACGATGTGGGTTTCTATTAAAGAAACTTTCGAATAGTAAACTATTTATAACCCCGACGAATTTCGAGGGCGAAATTCATTTTAAGGGGGGTAGAATGTAACAGCCCGAGATTTTATGAAAACTATTCTTTTTAATTTTATTAATGTCTTGTGTTGTACGCTACACCAAAAGGAGCTTGCACAATACGCATCCTTGAATTGCCTTGCATTACACGCAATCGCGACCTTCCTCGATAGCGTGTGTAATACGCAATACCGAGTTTCACTAAACAACGATGTGCTATTAAAATATTATTAAAACTAGCCGTTATGAATAGTAATAACCACTTTTTAAAATTATGTAAATCTTATTTTTCAAAATGAGCTTCATTCTTGGATTCGGAGTATCGAATTTAGCCTAAGGTGAAATTTTGGTACTTTTCGGATAACTTTCATATTCTGATGAATAGTGAAAAATTACTAAATTATAATTAAAAACAACTTTTTTAATCGAAATAATTAATAGTGATAAATTATTAATTTGAGTGGTTTTAAAGTATATTTAGAATATATTTTTACAATTTAATACAATGTTGGTCATTGTTTGTAATTTCACATTTAAACCAGACATAATCAAGTGTCAATCTTTTGATATATATTGTTTCCTAAAAACACGCTATTTATTTTAACAGCGAGATTTAATTATAAAATTAATTAATGCAACTTCTATGTTATGAATTTTGTAAAATAGATTTCATTTTTGAATTCGGAATATTAAATATAGCTTAGGATGAAATTTTGGCATTGTTCTGAAAAACATCAATTTTTGATGAATAGTGAAACTACTAAGTGGTAGTTAAAAAAACTGATTTTTTCATAAAACTTAATTTTGCCGCTTCTGTGAATGGAATTTCGAAAATCCGAGAAACACGGTTAATATAAAGGACTAAAATGTGGTTCAATGAGATGAAAATAATTTTTTGGTGAATAGTAACTTTTTACCTTTTTACCGCGGTTAATAGTAAATAGGGTAACTAAGGGTAAATATGATATTACTATTACCCTAACACATGTCCTAATTCTATTGGACAAGTGTAATTTGACCAAAAACAAACTTAGGGATAAAATATGACCATTTAGGCCCACTTGGATTAGATTAGGACATTTATTATTAATTTATTTAAAGAAAGGTTAAAATAGTTAAAATCAAAGTTTAATAAGTAAATCATTTTTAATTTGGGGTTATACATAAGATAAATTCGATTGTAAATATTAATTAGAAATCTAAAAAGATTTCCTACATTATGGTATTTTATTTGTAATTTTTAGACATAAAATAATTTAATTTATTTATGACACAACGATGATGCAGTAATTATCTTATTAATGAAATATTGACATAATTGATGTTATAAACACCAAAATAAATGTAATTTGAGATTTTTTATGAATTCCACTAATTTTCTAGGTTACTATGATATATTAATGTTGATTTAATCAACTTGGTTCTAACATTTAATTCTGTTATGACTTTCACAAAAATCATATATCAAATAGTGTCAAAATTGACACAAAATAGTTTTTAAATCAAATATTATATTATTAATTGTTATTGTATTCCTAAAAATCTAAGGTTCGGCCAAATGACTTAGATAAGGATATATATATTAATAATAAACAATTTGGGGTTCGTTTGGCATGTTATAGTAAGTTTATTAACCATATAGTGAAAGAAAACAAAAAGACATGGTAAAAGTTAAATTATTTAACTTAGAGTTAAATTTAATTTATAAGGTTAAAATAATATCCTAAACTTGTCTAAATTCTATTGGTTGATAGTATTTCGACCCCTCCTCACCTTATCTTCGAAATAAGACCCTTTGGAACCATTATAAACCGATTTTGACTTTAATATAAAATAATATTTTGAGATATTCCTAAGGTGCCCCTCTCCTCCCTTATAAAAGGACACCTCCTCCCCCTCCTCCTCACACCAATTTGAGCACTCAAGCTCGGCCAACCCCTGCCAATTTCTCCTCTCCACTTCCCTAGCAACATACTAGAGGTTCTGGTCTTCCTAAAAGACCAATTGTAGTGCCCTAAGAGGAGGTCTCAAAGAGGCACTTCAAAGAAGAGGTAATTACCGTTACCAATTCTTTCATCTTTATTTCTTCTTCCACTTCTTCTTCTTAGGTTGTTTCATTATGAAGTAATAACATCAGTATCACTCATATACTGATATGTTATTATAAGTATGAAACAACCCTATTTCACCATCTATCCATCCTACGGAAAAAGAAATCACCGTGCGTGCGTACGTACGGAATACCGTCTCCACGCCGTGGTGTAATCTATTTTCCACCACCACCTTACATGGATGGGTATAATGGTGTAACGAATAACTATACATAGTTATTACAACATCATATTTATTCTGATATATTGTATAATCCACTCCAATTCAATTCAATATTTATGATATCATCGCTCGTGCGTACGTACGGAATACCGTCTCCACGACGCGATGAGATTCATTCTCCATGTTAACCATTTAAGAATGATTATAAAGTATATATAAGAAATAATAATGAAATATATGACATTATAAAGCTACTGGATTTATGTATATATATATATGTATGTCATCAACTTACTTCCATTCAAGACAATAAGGAAAGGAAAACAACGTTCATGCGTACGTACGGACTACCGTCTCCATGAACGGTGTTTTTCATTTCATTTATCTACCTATTATATATATATATATACTGAATATATATGATATATAAATCATATTTTATATTGTGGAAGTAAGTAAATCATTATATAAGTAATAATGATGTCAAGAACAACAAGTCAAAACACCTACGATAAATGAAACAATTTTACCCAAAACGCTTCTTTAACATGGAATTTACAAAAGAACGGGTAATATAATGTCATAAGTGAACCATATATGATATCATAACAATGAATATGATTCTGTAATAAGTCAATAACATGATTTAAATCATTATACAGGAGGTTCGGACACTTACAAAGCAAGTCGGACCTAAGGTAAGGGAAATATCACAATCTCATTTTTATCCGAGATTGTTTATTCGTAAGTATTTACTGGGGTGTATTTTATCATCCACATCCATGTTTCATAAATATGTAATATTATTTCCATCCACTTACAATAGTTTAAATCCAATTTTACCCTTAGGTGAGTTTTTAGTAAAGAATATGAAAGGAATCTTTTGTCGTTTTTCGTACGAGATACTTTTTGACTTTTCCGACAAAAGTACGAAGAATGTTTTTTTTAACTTATACGGCATGAATGGATTTTTAAAACATTATTTCCAAGAAGCTTACTTTACAAGTTTTCAAGTTTATTTTTAATCAACTTCTTTTATTTTAAAGTCACATGACATGTTATGAAAGGAAAAAAATGTTTTTAAAGTAGAAAGGATATTTTCCTCAAGAATGGAGTTCAAGTGTTTTATCAAAATTATTTTCCATCTAAGATAATAAAGGTTTCTGTTTTTATCCCTATTATTACATGGATTTGATTATGTTGTTATGGAAATATTTTTATGAATTCCTTTATCTTATATGAATTGTTTTATGATGTCATGATGTTTCAAGAATCCCATTTTTGTTACATGTGTTATGCGATGATGTATGTTTTATGATTATGTGGCACACATAAGAAAGGATTCATTATAAGATGGGTGGGACCTATATCTCCCTCCAATGCATTGGGTAATGATTTTATATCTCATGAGATAGACATGGCTGGAACGGAAGGTTATTTCGGTTCAGTGATACAGGACTGAAACGAGGAGTGAACTCGGTTCAGAAAGGGACTTTGTCCACTAAGATAGTATTGGAAATGAGTCATGACTAACAAGAAATGATTTTCCATGATTATGTGTGCATGCCACAAAGTTTCAAGTTTTATGGGGATCTCATTTTCACTTCTATGATTTATTCCATGTTATGATATTATGAGCTCTTTTGCAGGTTAAGATTTCCAAAAGCTATGTATATGATGTGATTGATTTTTCTTTTGTTTACCCTTACTGAGCATTTGAGCTCACCCTTTTATGTTTTCTTTTCCCCAGGATATAAAGAAAGGTTTTAGGTAGAAAAAAGGGATGACCTTTATGAGAGATATTGAAGAACTTTCACCATGATTAGAAGATTACGTTCCGAGTTTCCAAAGACACTAAACTATTACGATCCTTTAGTGTGTGTTTTTGTTATGTACTAAGTATTCCGCAAATGTAATGTAATGTCCATGTACGTCAAGCTTCGGGTCTCTACAGAAAGGGGGGAGGTCCCGGGTTCGAGTTCGGGTGGAAATGAAGGGGGTGCGCCCGTATGAGGATGCGCGGGAAGGGCAGCGCGCAGAAGACCTCCTAGCGCTGATAAAGGGGGTGTGAAGCGCTGATAAAAACACTCCCTCCGTATTATATTTTTTTTTTATTTTTTTTTTATTTTTTGACCTTTATCAGCGCTTTTCGGAGCGCTGATAAAAGGGACCCCCTATATCAGTGCTGAGCTTTACAACGCTTTTTTAGCGCTGTTAAAGCCCTTTTTTAGCGCTGATATAAGCCGTTTTTTGTAATAGTGTTGTATGAAACACCTTTTTAACTTGAAAAATAGTTATAATTCAACAAATATACTTTTGATCATTCTCGACACACTGCATGAATATTAACATGTTCTTTTCTCACTATTGCAGATCAGCCCTTTAACAACACCCAAAAAGAGCTTTAAAAGCTATAAAAACACTGTTTTCCTCATCACTATTAAAAGGAGATCCCCCTTTATCAGCACTAAAAAAAGTTAAAAAAAATATATATATTTTTTTAAAATTGTAAGTTAGAGGGTGGACCACCCCCTTTTATCAGCGCTCGATCCCACCTTTTAACAACACTCATCTAGCCTCCCCACCCCTTTAACAACGCTAAGTAGCACCTCCCTACTTTAACAGTGCTATCCATCTACTTCACTCACCCCTGCGCGCACCTTCCTTTGGTGGGTTTCAAACCTGAGATCCCCCCTCATACTCCAACACCTTTTCCACTCCACTATATTGTTTTGTTCTGTATTTTATGATATATCTATATATTTATATATATTTTGTTACATTTTTATTCATATATTTATATATATTTATTTAAATACATGTATAAAATATGTTTGTGTGTGTGTGTGTGTTTATACATACATACATACATACATATATTTATACATACATACATATATTTATATATATGTATGCATCTATAGGTATAATTATACATATTTATATTTATTTACATATATTATATATCAATATTTATCTACATATATTAGAATATATAGATAAATATATATATGTTCATCAACACACACACAAATATATTTATATATATATATATAAACATTATATATATATATTAATTGTATATGTATATAAATATTCATACATTTTTATTTTAAATAAAATGGATATTATTTTTTATTTAGATAAGGTTTATATATTTAGAAATATATTTTATATGTAAATATATTTACACATATATATTTATAAAATTAAATTTTTATGTGTGAATATATACAAAATATGTATATATTTTTATATATTTGATTATAAATAACAATAAAATATAAAAAATGATAAAATTTTAAAACCATAATATCAATATGAACAGAACACCTAATAATAAATTCAGTCCCAACTAAAAACGGGCAAAAAGACCCCCTTAAATGTGGCTGAAATTCCATCTAATGTTAAAAAATTAAGGTACCCCGACTAAAAACTCAGTTTTTGAGGTCTTTTGGGCCTCAAAAAATGTGGAAGGAGGCTCTACCATATCATTAGGTCATAGATATCGTTTTAAGTTTCGATTTGATATGTGGTAGAGCCCAAACAGACACTCGGATCAAAAGTTATGACCATTTGAAGTTCGAGTTACGTTTTCAACTTATTTTCAATCTTTTATTAATTTTTTGATTTTTTATATTCAAATTGTTATTAAATGACTATTACTCGATAATAATTAGTAAATTATTAATTAAAAAAATATTTTTAATTATTTTATAATTCATTTTCACTAATTATCTTATATATTAATTGTAAATGCCTATTTAGCCTCATCCAAAACATATTTAAAAAATATATATTATATTTATATCAATATAAATATATTTATATATTAATATGTTATTTTTAATTAAATATTTTTTTGAAATACACCATTTATCAGTGCTAGTAAAGAAACACTGATAGGGGGGGGGGGGGTCTTTATCAGCGCTTTTAAAAAAGCGCTGATAAAGGGGTCCCTTTAACAACATTAAAAAAAGTGATGATAAAGGGGGTACCTTTACCAGTATTTAAAAAAGCACTGATAAAGTTGTAATTTTAACAGTGTTTTTTTTAGCATTGTTAAAAGTACTCTATATCAACATTTTTTTTAGCGCTGTTAAAGGGTGGCACTGCATAAAGCTGTTTTTTTGGCAGTATCTTATAAAACAAAAATTAAGAAACGATATTTGTACTATGTATTCATTTAAATATGAAATTTTTTGCTTATTTTTGATCATTTAACATTTGTTTTGAATAAAAATAATATTTATACTTTTAAAAATAGAGTTTCTATATTTTTGGTACATCACACGTCAGATTGATATGCAATTCATTCATATATGTAAAAAATGAACTTGTTTCGTTAATTTTCATGAAATTTTGAGTTGGATTCTTTGGGTTTGATCATTAACGTGTAGTTCATTTATGCATATCACAAATTAATAAACTATAATTTTCCTACATTTTTATGATTATTCAAGAAACTTTGATTGATTTAGATCATTTAAAACATGTTTTGAACTGAACAAAATATTTATATTTCAATAAATTCACCTTTGATCATTTTGAGGAATTACCCACTATAAATGAAGTTAATGTCAAGAGATAAGATGGAATCAACCAATCAACACCACTTTATATAAAATAAAATAAGATCTCATAATAATAGAAATATCACAATGCATGAAATGAAATATAATCTTTCTCCCAAAATAACGTATGAAAAAACTCCTTGGTAGTAGCTTCAACAACAACACTCCACTCCAAGCTAGTATGTTCCATCCTGGTCACAAAATGCATCCTGGATACCTGAAAAATAGTTTATATATATGTATATATATGGGTGATCATAACATGTATACTAAGTAGAATCCTCCACAAGTCCTCTTGTGAAAATGTGATAAGAGCAAACTAATGCTCTAGTGAACAAGTAACAGGACCAACAAGAACTCACAAGGTTAAGGAACCATTCCCATCCTCACCAAGACTCACTCACCAAGCATCGCACACAAAATAGGAACATAATATCAGAATAATATAATCAAAGTCACCATGTAACCACTTCCTCACCGGTTTTCCACTCTCATTCCCCAACGTCGAACATCTTGTGCTTCCATCCTTTCCATGTATGTATATATAAATCAGCCAGGTCTGATGTGGTTTAGGTCGCAACTCTTTCTACCCCAACCTATGCCCAGGTCCAACACCTTATGTTTTCATTATTCAAAATATGTAATATCAATATCCAATCCATCTCCATCAAAACATGGTGTTATGAACATCAAAAACATCAACCTTGTGTCCTCCCCCTTCCATGCATGACCCCATCATGTACTACTATTACCATGTACTACTTCCAAAGGGAGAGTAGGGAAGAGTGGGTTTCCATCCATCTACCATCATCCAACCTAGATGTTGACGAAAACAACAAGAACCTAAAACATTTGCGTGTCAGTAAGGTTATATGAGTTAGGTGGGGTGTATAAAGAAATCACAAGAAAAATACAAGGATAGGTACTCACAAATAAGTCCCAGCCTAGGGGTGCACACAAATAGCATTATAACTACTCATCCATTCCACCATTTCATCACCACCACCCATCAACAACCATTAGTACCTTTATAACACAATTGACCATATACCACACAATAATAGTCAAGTAACTAGCCGTAACTTCTCAATTAACAACATATTCAACCGATTTCCAAATTTACTATTAATATTTCACATCATGTTCATTTGTCTTTCATTACCCACATTTAATTAATATCCCACCATCATTTTATTCCAACCACATTCATGTTACTAGATTCATGTATTTCATTCTACCCCATATAATCAAGCATCACTATCAAGACCAACATGACCTGGCTATAACCATGCAACCCGCCCCTTCCTTCCTCAACCAATAACTTCAACACTACCAAAACATCTCCAGCCACACTCCCACCACATATCACATCTAAAATAAAAAACATCAACAATGATAATTTTCTAAAGGGTCAGAAAATTGATTATAATGATAATTTAATTTTATGAGACCATAATTAATTTTCTAAAGGGTCAGAAAATTGATTATAATATTAAAATTAGTATTTTTAAATAAATGAAAATTTTATTTAAAAATTGAATTTATCATATTTATAAAATTATTTTTATAAAATGGATTTAATATTTTTAATATACACATTGAAAAAATTATAGGGTTAATTTTGGGTATTTTTTTAAAATAGCTGATTTTTTGGTGAATAGTGAAATATGGTATTTAATATTATAAGCTAAATACATGAATTTATGAGACATATATGATTTAATAACCCATTAGTTTGAACTCATAGGAACCATTTACTATATATAGTCAAAAAAATCAATACTATTGATAGTATTGATCCAAAAATAATAAAATAATGAATATAATATTTAAAAACACCCCTCTCCTCCCCTAATAAATACTACCCCTTTCCACCCCTTATCCTCACAACTTCTAAGCCTTAGAGCTTGCAAAATTTCTACCCAATTATCTTTCCAATACTCTCCCTAGTGTCTTTTTTCTATTGTTCTTACCAAAGGTCCAATTCTAAGTGTCTTAAGGAGTTTTTTCACAGGGACAACATTTAAGAGGCAATATTCTCAATTTACCTATTTTAAATTCATCTATTCTTCCATATTATCCTATTATCCCTTATACAACGTAAAATAATGAATATATTATCATACCTATAACATAATTTTATTGTTTTAATGGAATATCCATCTTCTACCCTCCCTTTATTTGATTCTTAAACGAATACATTGTTTACAATATGGTTGGTTCATCACCTCTGAGAACAACGTACTTCATTTTTCTCCACCACATTCAAGGATGGTTATAGAAACAATATTATGGTTAAATATGATTATAATAAGTATATTATAACTTATTTGAAGTTTTTTAATGTTTTAATAATCATTTAATTAAATAAAATGAATCTAGTTCGTGATGATTAGTAAAATAACCTAAATAAACTAACCACATAACATTAACATCTTTGCTAAGTTAATCATCCCTTTGTTAGAAAACATACGGGTATTTAAGACTATTTCAATTTTTATAAGTACATAAATGCTAATTCACTTCACTTTTGGAGTTTTATTCCCATTTTAAAATAACTTCAAAAATTATATAAAAGTGATTCGACCAAGGAACTATGAAATGAACGCCCTCAGAACAAAAAACTAAACATTATATCTCATATAAATAGTTATAAATTAACATAATAAAATTATATTAAATAAAATATAGATAGTAAAGGTTCTTAATTAATTAATTAATGAATCTAATTTTATTATACAAGAAGTTAAGTACAAGTGCAGAATGATTCTGGAAAGGTAAGGGATCTCACCAAAGCACCCTTTTTCATTGGGTTATGAACATTCTCTCTATAAATAATTTTATAACACTATTTGATATTATAGAATGATTATAAATTATGTATGTATGTATCTTACATATATACCTAGATTATTCTCCCTTATTTTGATGGGGTAATACATTCTTTAAGTTCATTTCACAAATGCCTTCTTTAAAATCAAACTAGATTAAGGGGAACTAATATATCCCCTAAATCCTTTTATGAAATGATCATTTAAAGTCTTTATTTATAAATAAACACCATATTTTGAGACTTATTCTTATGTACTTATATATTAATGACTAAAATATTTAATTACTTATTCTTTTTGGAATCTTTATGAAATCTCCTTTGATTATGATATGAGGAAAAATTATGCAAACCATTTATTTTAATGGGTAATTCATATTTTTATGAATTATGATTTATTTACTTTTATAGAACAAATAATCATGTAAATTTTATGATGGGTGTGATCATATAGTACTTTAATACATTAGGTAATATTTTTGTCCCATGAGATGTTATGTATGGGTTAGGGAGTGAATCATATCCCTGATGGGACTCTAACCACCATGTGATGTTGTCATGGTGGTTAGCCTTGATTTATGATTATGCCATATTTTATATTGCTACAAATCTCCTATGTTTACATGATCATATTCTACCATGTTATTTATGTTATGGTCCTATGTGATTATTCATGAGCTGTTTACTTTTATGATATCACGTTTTCCCACCTGAATCATATGTTATGCTTCATTTCCATGCTTATTTCCTTACTGGGATTTTTTGCTCACACCTTTATTTTATGTATTTATAAGGGTATCCTATGAAGTTTTAGGTGATAAAATGGATTTAGAAGCTCATTATGTAGAATAAAATAAATATGTTGTGTTTTAGTTTCTTTTGATATATTATGAACCTAGTCTTCTAAGGACACTAGGCCTCACGATATTTGGGTTGTGATTATTGGATATTTATATTAATAATCATGTAATAATATATGTAAAAGGATTGAGTCTCTATAGTTGTTATTAGAGTGAGGAATACTTATTTTTGGGTACTAGGATCATAATAATTTGGTAAGAACCCTAGAGATAAGTCTATGTATAGGAAAATATCCTGGAATTTTGGTGAAGTGTAGAGTGATTGGTTTATAAGAAATTGCATCCTTGTCTGGTTACTATAAGTGGATGTGGATCTGTAATAATTATACCTAGGGGTAATAAACCCAAAATTCTGAATTTATTATTAAAACTATCATCACTTGGTGCATGAAAAAGTGGCCTTTCTACACATCTAATTTGACACTCTCATGGGATATTCTTTGGAAAATTCATAAATTCATTATAAACCATTTTCAAGGTCTTGAACAGGTTGTTAGGTTAGAAAAATTAATAAGGAAATTACCATATATAACCTAGAATGAAACATAGAGACTCATAATTTAGGATAAATTTTTTTATTTACAAGTTATTCCTTCTATGTTTATAGTTTTCCTTTTTATATGTTTATTAGTTAAAGTATTATCATCTCATTTTCCCTTTTTTAGTTAATGGTGGGAAATATGAGGAATTTTTCTAATAAATAATGTGATAGGAAATGTGATGATTTTCTTAATGAGATGCCTATACTTATGGGAGAAGGATTTAGGAATTTTATGACATCACTGACTCAGCCGACTCATGCTATGAATAATAACTTGAATCATGTAGAATTTTCTCCTTATCTTAAGAAAGGTAAAGTTATGGTCGAGTCCTTTATAAGAAAATTCCTCCTACCTTTAGTGGATATTATGATCCCCTCATCACATAAAAATTTATTAAATCCATTGAAAATATAATCTCTATCATCCAATGATCAAAATAATAGAAATTAATGCTGAACATTTATCACATGGAGGGGGAATATGATCAATGGTGGAAAATGATCAAGAAAATGATGTCTGAAGAGGAAATTGATTCCATGGAATGAAAAGGATTTAAGAAAATATTTTTCAATAAAAATTTTCCCTAAACTCTCCATATTAAAATAGAGAGGAAGTTACTTGGATTGAAGAAAAAAGAAGATGAGTCTATTGGGTTGTATAAGGAAAACTTTACAAGGATTCCACGGTACACCTATAGCTCTGTCATCAACACAAAAAGTAATATAGAATATTAATTTAGTGGATTAAATATGAATCTATGAATTTTTTTGATTCAAGACTTTGATAGTTATGAAGATATTGCCAATTGTGCCTTTAATGTTGAGATGGAGAATATAAATACTCAAGACCCGTGCTTCAAAATCTGGTGTAAAAAACACACAGTAAAGCATAAGTAACATTAAATAATGTTATCATAGATGGAAAATTGTTTTGAAATACCACTTGAAATAATTCTTGAGGAAAATATCCTTTTCATTTTTAAAATAACTATTTATTTTTAAAAGTCACACAATTATTAAGAAAAAAATTTTATTTGAAAATAACTTTATAAACTTATAAATAATTCATCAAGACATTAAGGCATCATGAAAGAAGGATAATAAAATCATGCTATGTATGTAAAAAAACATTCTTTCCATAATTTTTTGTTGGAAAATTTACAAAGATCCTTATTTAGAAAACAAAAAAAATATATTTTTCAAATTGTTTTGTAAAAAGTCAAACACGGGTAAAAATGAATTTAAAAATTCATATGATAATAGTAATTTTTTTTTGATTTTTTTAGAAAACATGAACATGGATTAGAAATATTCCCCAATTAAGATTTAAATGTAAACAATCCCAAATAACGATGAGATTGTGAAATAAACCTTTACAAATATCATATCATTGAAGTGAGCATTAATCAAATGAATAGATTATGTGTATTTGATGTAAATACATATAAAACAAATGGTAATAAAACTTAATATAATTAGAATCCATTTCACACATAATCGTAGGATGACATAATCAATGAAATAACAGTTTAACCTAATGAATGGAAATTGAGTTAAAAATTCCCTTACCTCAAGTCTTGACTTTCATTGTTCACCTTCAAACCTCCCATATAATAAATACGGATTTATTATAAATTTATTACATAAAATTAATTTTAACATATCATTTATTATTTATTTATAAAATCATATCATGCTTTTTTAATAATTTTTTATTAATATCACTGTTCTGGGTGATAACTGCTTCGTTTTCCAAGCATGTTTCTTTTTGGCAGTACTGGTCCTTATAATTTGATCTTAGTCTCATCATTTATAGAATTTTAATAATGGTATAAAAATTATATATAAAAATTATATACATATTTATAATCATTCATAGAATGTGTAAATAGAAAAGATGAATTACACCGTTCATGGAGACGAGAGACCGTATGTATGCATGGACACTATTTTTATTTTTCGATTGATGGAATGAAGAAAAGGTAAATAATATTTCATATCTACAGAATAATTATTAATGGGTTATGAATGAGAAAAGAATATCTTCTAATTTTTTTCTTAAAATTAGGCACTTTCATATCAAATGAGATAATGGAGAATGGGGAGTGAACCCACAACCCCAATGGGACATTGTCAAGCAAGTGATACTGCAAAGTGGCCACATGGTTTTCATAAGATCCACCAAATATCATTTCAATCCATAAAATAAATATTATTTTAAAATTATTTTTAAATTATTCCTTAATACATCAAGGTTTCATTAAATCGGTAAAATCCTCTCATGTTGTATAAGTAAAAAAACATTCTTTCCATAAATTTTTACTAAAAAAGTCACAAAGATCCTTGTTTATAAAATAAAAAAAAATTCTTTTCAAACCATTTTGTAAAAAGTAAAACATGGGTAAAAATGAATTTAAAAATTAATAGGATAATAGTAAAAAATTTTTTGAAAAAACTTTTATAAAACATGTACATGGAAGAGAAATATTCCCCAAAGGAGACTTAAATGTAAACAATCCCAAATAATGATGAGATTGTGAAATAAACACTTACAAATATCATATCATTGAATTGAGAATTAATAAAATGAATCAATTATGTGTATTAATAATAAATAAAAAAAGTGTAAATAAAACATAAGATAATAAAAATTCACTTAACATATAATCATATAATGATATAATCAATGAAATAATAGTTAACCCAATGAATGGAAATTGAGTTAAGAATTCCTTTACCTCAAGTCTTGTATTTCTTTGTTCACATTAAAACATGCTGTATAATAAATATGTATTTATTATAAATTTATTCCATAACCACATATATATCATACCATGAATTATTTTTTTTATAACATATTATCACCTATTTATTAATAATTTGTTATTAAAATTATTGTTCTGGGTGATAATTGCTTCATTTTCCAAGCATGTTTTGGTTCAGCAGTCCTTGTCCTTATACTTTTATTATGGTACCATTATTTATATAATCATAATTATTTTTTATATATATATATCATATATATTCACAAAATTCATCCTTATTACCATCCATGTGAAATATAGATGAAAAAACATTTATTTTTTAAGGAATAGTGAAAAATACGGATTTTTATTTAAAATTATATATTCTTTTAAAGTTTTTACAAGGTCAAATTATGTTTTGGATTATTTTTAAATTTTTATTATCTAATTTTGATTTAAAATAATCCCATTATGTTTTTTTAAATAGATTTTATACTTGAATCTAGTATATTTTTTTTTTATATTTTAAAAAAGGTATACTGTTTTTTGTTGATTTTTGTCAGTTTCATGTTAAATTAAATTATGAAACTTATATATTTTGAATTAGATAAAATTAATTAAATATTTTTAATAATTAGGTTCAAATTTTGTAAATAAGTCCTTTTTATTTTTAGTCAATATTAATAGTAAATATGCTAAAATTTATTACCTCGGTAAAGGGTAAAATGAGTTAATATGGATTAAAAATAAGTGATAAGGACATAATTTTTCATCCTATTTATTATTTGATGAATTTTATTCTAATATTAACACCTAAGGTTCTAAATTGAGCTATTTTATGGACAATTTTCTATGAAAATGATTTAGGTACTATTAAAAAAGTGACAAAATGTCACACTCTTATTTTTAATAAGTATAATATTTTCAATATTAGGTCAACCAAAATATATTGTAAACTATAAATATTATTTGGAAATATAAATGATTTATCTTCATCATGGAAATTTATTTATAATTTTTAATAATTAAATTATTACCCTAAATTCCTACACAACGCCTATGCAGTAATTATTCTATTAAGTGAAAAATCAAATAAATGATGTTAAAAATATCTAAAGAAATATAATTTGAATTAATTAATGTTTTACATGATTTTTGGGATTATTATGACATATTAGGGGTGTATTAAATTTTTTTTTTCTAATATATCTTGTTGTCTTGATTTTTTTAAAGTCAAAGTAATGAATAATGCCAAAATTGACACTAATGATATTTTATGAAAATAATATTTTATTAAATTATTTAAAATTCATAAAAATATTAAATAAGGACAAAAAAATAATATATATATTAAAATATCCTAAATTTTCCATTTATGGTCTAATTTAAACTTTATTAGTTAAAATTACAATCTTTTAATATTGAAAAAGTTGTTACTGTATTAAAATTAAATCAGGTTAATTGAGGGTTAATCAAAATGATATGGTTTAAAATAATAAGGAAACATGTAAAAATTATTTTTATTGATGATATTACGAAATTATCATATATTATATTATAATACATATCCATTTTGTGATATTTGGATATAAAATTAATTTATTATAATTTAATCTTTTAAAAAATCCCAAAAGTACCCCTCACCTCAATTATAAAAGGGAACCTCTTGGATCACTTATTCACATAAATTTGAGCCTTTTATATCAATCATAACCTACCAATTTATACTCTAAAATTACTTATACACCTTATATGGGTTCTTGTATTCTCAGAAGACCAACCCTAGATCTATTTAGAGGAGTTCCAAAGGAGACATTTTGAAGAAGAGGTAATCACTTTAACCGATCATTTTCTTTTTCTACTCTTCATGACCTCCTGTAAATATAATATTTTTATCATAAAATAATAAATTTAGTACCCTAAATATTATTAAATTTTATTATGATTATGAAAACTCCATTATATACCCTCTTCCCATCAAACAAGAAGTAAAAATATCGCTCGTGCGTACGTACAACTTGCCGTCTCCACGTTGCGATACAATTCATTTTTCATTACCATCTATTATGGATGGGTGTTATGATGGGTTTAGTGAATATATATGATAAATATTATATAATAATTATTATTGAAACATTAATTATTATTTACCTTTCTCTCATTCCATCAATCGAAAAATGAAAATAGCGTTCATGCGCACATACGACCTACCGTCTCTATATTGGTGAAATTAATTTTTCTATTTATACTTTATATGAATGATTATAAATATGTATATAATTATTATATATTATGTTTATACCATTATTAATATTCTATAAATGATGATACCAAGACCAAAGTATAAGGACCAAGACTGGCGAACCGAAACACGCTTGGAAAATGAAGCAGTTATCACCCAAAATAATGATTTTAATAACAAATTATTAATAAAAAAGTGATAAGATTTTATAAATAAATAATACATGATATGTAGGATATGTAATAAATTTATAATAAATCCATATTTATTATACAAGATGTTTTAACGTGAACAAATAAAGGCAAGACTTGAGGTAAGGTAATTCTTAACTCAATTTCTTTCATTGAGTTAAACTTCAACTATGTCATACTACGATTATTTTTGAAATTAATTTTGATTATATTTTGTTTTTTTACAATTTTTTATCTATATTTATAGCTAATATACATAATATATTTTATCATTAACTTAAATGTTATTTGTAAGACACTTTCTTTCAAAAATACCCCTTTAATGTTTCTTTTTAAGAAAGTAAAAAAGGAATGTTTTTTAACTTAAAAAAAATGAGAGGATTTTCCTTCTTTCATGACACCTTAATGATTTGAAGCTTTTTATATAAACATAAAAGTTTATTTTTAAATAAATTTTTTCCTTTTTAATTGAGAAGATTTTAAAAAAATGTTTTCAAAATGGAAAGGATATTTTCCTCGTGAATTATTCCAAATGATCTTTCAAATTAATTTTCCATCTAAGAAAACATTATTTAATGTTATTTATGATTTAATGGGGATATGATCTGAGAATATCATCCTTATTATTTCACTGGATGTTTTATGTTGATGATGACATGATTTTCATGAATCCTATTACTTTTATATGGGTTATTAAATGATGAAATTTTTATGAAACCCATTTCATTAATTGGGTTCTAATATGATGAATGATTTATATTAATGTGAAACACATATGTATGGTTTTAATTATGTGATGAGTGGGACCTATATCTCCTTACAATGTATTGGGTAAAGATTTATATCTCATTATATATATAAGAATGTAATGAGGAGTGAACTAAATTCAGTAATACTGGGCAGGAATGAGAAGTGAACCCAATTCAGTAACACAGGACTGGAATAGGGAGTGAACTCGGTTCAGTAATATAGGGCTAAAATAGGAAGTGACCCCGGTTTAGTAAAGAAACTTTTTCCTCTGTTATGGTTTTGTAAGTGAGGCATGAATAATATGGAAATATTTTTCTATGCTTATGTGTATGAGGAGTGAACCCATTTCAGTAATACAGGGTTAGAATGAGTAGTGAACCTGGTTCAGTAATACAAGGCTAGAATATGGAGTGAACCTGGTTTAGTAAAAAAGTTTTTCCACAGTGATGGTCTCAATAGATAGACTTTAATAATATGTAAATGGGTTTTTATGCATATGTGTATGCTAAAAATTCCATGTCTTATGCCATGTTATGCTTTGATGGAACATGTTTTTCGATTTTCTTATGATTCATGCCTTACAAACTACTAAGATTTATTCCATCATTCAAGATTATGTTCTTTTTTATGAATATTATAATTTTCAAATGTTGTGTAATGGGACCTAATAATATCACATACACCCCACCTTAACATGTTCATTAGGTCTTGGACTTCTAGGTACCACCAATTTCCCCATAGACATGTGGTCCCCTACCTAGGGCTCACCTACATGCCCAAAAAGGTCATCAGACTAACGACTATTCCAAAAAACACATGTTCTTTCTAATGTTACTTTTCCTCACTTGCACACACCTTGTGAAACTTTCCTGTTGGACACCTATCCTGATCACTACTTCCGGCCAAGCATGCTTAACTGTGGTGTTCTAATCAGGTTGGCTCCCAAAAATAAAGGTGCACCTTGTTAACATGAGTTATGTCCTTTAGTCATTTAACCCTTTATCATTCTAGGGTGTTATATTTACCCCCATTTATAGGTCAATGTCCTCATTTTGGACCCTAAATCTCAACCCACATAGTGCCACATCACTTAAGGGTGGGTTCTTACTCTGATACCAATGTGATTTAGAGTATATTAGAAGCTTAACAAAACCCTTATTTGGTTCTGTTTTTTTCAAGGTTTTAAATACTTTTTGGATATTTTATTCATAGTGATATATATAATACATATATATATATATTCATAATCTAAGTTTATGCTTACTTTTCAAGCAATAGAAATTCGAGTATTTTATTTTGATCATGGAATTTGGTTCCTGTCTTGAACAATCATCAATATTGTGAGTCTTTTTGCAAAAGATATAAAATAAATATATATTATATTTCACTTCATTTTATAATAATACTTCCCAAATTTTTCAAATAACTTAATTTAAGTTTATTTTGTGTAAATACATAGAATTGGTGTATATATACACACACATGAAACCCTTACTTATTCCATTAAAAAAATGACCCGATTCACATGTCCAAAACTCCCTCTATCATTTTTCTCAAACATCCAATGAGTTTAAGAAACTGGAAATAGGCTTACTTAGTTCATTTTAAGGTAACTTATTTGTATTATTAAATTTATATCGATATACTTCAAAACCTCTATTTTACAAAAATTATTTTTGATTCTTTAAGGAAATTTGATCTTTCTAAACCTCTACGTATATTGGAAATTTATTTAAATTTTTATATTCAAAGTTAGAATGTTATTTTAAGTATGGTTGGACTGATAAAGTCTATCATTTTATTTTTTTAATGTTATTTTATTTATTAAATTTCATTTTTAGTATTAAATATGGACATATATTATGATTATAAATGACATATCATGTATATTAATACAAGCAGTTATTTCAAGGTGTTTAGATATATTGTCTTTAAATTTATGTCATTATTATGGAATTATGGATTTCTCCTCATTCTTAAGGAATTTTCTAAATTTTTTTTCCAATATTAGAAGTTATAAGATCATTTTCTTCTATGAAAGTAATTTATGTAATATTTTCAAATGTTTTTAATGGGTTATGAATGAGAAAAACATATATTCTAAAAATGTTTTCTTAAAATTCGGCACTTGCATATCAAATGAGATGATAAGGAATAGAGATTGAACAGACGACCTTGACACCTTAATGTCTTGAGAAATCCTTTACAAGTTTACAAGGTTCTTTTCAAAGAAATTTTTTTCCTTTATAATTGCATGACTTTTTATAATAAATAATGATTTTAAAAATGGAAAGGATATTTTCCTGAAGAATTATTTCAAGTGATATTTCAAAACCATTTTCTATATAAGATAAAATTATTTAATGTTACTTATGATTTAATGGGGTTATGATTCAATGATAATATACATATTATTTCTATGTTTGGATTTTATTTATGATGAAATGATATTTATGAAACACATTTCTTTTCCATGGGTTATGTGATGATGAAATGTTTATAAAACCCATTTATTTTCATGGGTTATGATCAGATGAATGATTTATGTTCCTATGGATCACATATGTATGGTTTTTATTATGTGATGGGTGAGACCTATATATCCCTCAAATAAATTGGGTAAATATTTATATCTCATGAGATATATAGGATTAGAATGAGGAGTGAACTCAGTTTAGTAATACAGGGCAGGAATGGAAAGTGAACCCAGTTCAGAAATATAGGGCTAGAATAGGGAGTGGACAAAATTAAATAAATTACTTTTTCTATTATGATTGTCTTGGAAGTCATGCTTGATTAATATGGAAATTATTTTCTATGCATATGTGCATTCCACAAATTTCATGTCTTATGACAATATTATGCACTCATGGCTCATGTTCTTTGACATATCATGTATATTAATTAAAGCAGTCGTTTCAAGGTGTTTAGATATATTGTAAATAAATTTATTTCAGTCTTTTGGAATTATATTTCTATCCCCCTTCTTAATAAATTTTCTAAAAAAAAGTATTTCTCCAAGATTAAAAGTTATAAAATTATTTTCTTCTTTGAAAATAATTTATGTAAGATTTTCAAATGTTTTAATGGGTTATGAATGAGAAAAGTGGAGCTTATAAAAACGTTTTCTTTAAATTTGGAACTTTCAAATAAAATGAGATGATGAGAAATGTGGAGTGAACTCATGGCCTCAAGAGGAAATTATCCAACAAGTGACACTACTAAATGGCCACATGGTTTTCACAAGATCTTCCAAGTATCATTTTAATCCATAAAAGAAACATTATTTTCAATTTTTTTTTAAATTATTACTTAAGAAATTAAGCCATCATGAAAGTGGGAAAATTTTCTCATGATGTATAAGTAAAAAAAAACACTCTTTCCTTAATTTTTTGTTGAAAAAGTCACAAAGGGCCTTTTTTATAAAATAAAAAAATATTATTTTCAAACTATTTTTTAAAAATTCAAACATGGGTAATAATCATATGATCTTGGTCTCATCATTTCTAGAATTTTAATCATGGAATAAAAATATTATATAATAATTATAAATATATAAATATATATATATATATATATATATATATTTATAATCATTCATAGAAAGTATAAATAGAAAAATGAATTACACCATTCATGGAGACCGTAGGTCAAACATATGCATGAATGCTATTTAGATTCTTCAAAGATCATAATATTGAATGATGGAATAAGTATTGGTGGTTTCTAAGACATTAATAATAAAAAAATCAAAGAACTTGAGCAATGAGAGCAAAATATTGGCTAAGACATGAAATTTATGGTATACACATAAGCATAGAAAATCATTTCCATATTAGTCAAGGATTATTTCCAAGACTATCATATCATACCAATTCCTTTAATAAACTGGGTTTACTCCTTATTATAACTCTGTATTACTAAACGGAGTTTATTTCCCATTCTAGCCCTGTATTACTGAACTAAGCTCACTTCTCATTCCAGTCATATCTATCTCATATGATATAAATCTTTACCTAATTCATTAGAGAGAGATATAAGTCTCACCCATTACAAAATTAAAAACCATACATATGTGTGCCATAGGAACATAAATCATTCATTATATCATAACCCATAAAAAGAAATGGGTTTCATAAACATTTTATGATAACATAACCCATGGAAAAGAAATAGGTTTCATATATATAATTTAATCATAATAATAAAGCAACCATATAAAGATTAAGGATAATATCCTTGAATCATAACCCCATTAAATCATAAGCAACATTAAATAATGTTATTTTAGCTAGAAAATGGTTTTGAAATATCAATTGTAACAATTCTTGAATAAAATATCCTTTCCATTTTTGAAATCATTATTTATTTTAAAAATCAACACAATTATAAATGAAATAATGTTCTTTGAAAATAAACTTGTAAAATTTTAAAGGATTCCTCAATACATTAAGGCATCAGGAAAGCTAGAAAATCCGCTCATGCTGTATAAGAAAAAAAAACATTATTTCCATATTTTTTTTAAAAAAATTCATAAAGAGCCTTGTTTAGAAAATGGAAAAAATATATATTTTCAAAATATTTTATAAAAAGTAAAACAAGGGTAAAAATTACTTTAAACATTCATAGTAGATTTTTTTAAAATATATATGGTTTATAAAACCATTTACTTTCCAAAAATATTTATTCTTTTGAAAATAATCCTTGAATTTATCCTTTTCAAACTTATGAAAATAATACCTTTTATGGATTGATTATGATACTAGACACACCTTAAAAAAACCATATGGCCACTTAGAAGTATCACTTATAGGTCAGAATTCCCTTAGAGGTCATGGGTTCACTCCCTATACCATATTATCTCATTCGATACCCAAGTGCCAAATTATTAAGTAATTTTTTATAAAGAATCTGTCTTTCTCATTCATAACCCATTAAAAACCCATTAAAAAACCATACATAAATTATTTTCATATAATAAAATAATTTTATAACTTCTATATTTTAAAAGTATCCACTTTCATAAAATTTCAAGAGATTAAGGAGAAATCTATCTTTCCATAAGAGATACTTACATTAGAAATACATAAACACGAATTCTCTATAATTAAAACAAATGCTTGTATAAAAGTTCTTGGAATGTCATGAAATATTCATAAAATATGGACATATATACTTGAATGATATTCATGGATAAAAGAAAATCATTTTTCACATAAAATGATAACTTTCATTTATTTTCAAGGTTATTTTTCACATAAAATAATAACTTTTATCTCTATAAATATTAATATAGATATTTTAATAAATTCAATTACCCTTTAAAATTAGAGTTAAATAATAAAAAACAATTTTTTTATTATTGTTTTACATTATTAAAAAAAAACTTTGAAAATATAATTTTTTGTATGAAACCCCCTTACATGAAATAATAATAAATTACTCTTAAAAAGGGCTTTGATAATCATAAAATTTTCCTTGCATAAAATGGAAACTTTGAAAATAAAATCCTCTTAAAAGAAGGTTTTGAAAATAAATAAAAATGGAAAATTAATTTCATAAAATGGTTTTTGAAATATATTATATAATTTTGAAATAAATAAATAAATGTTTGAAATTGAAAATAATCCCCTTATATGTTTCCTTATACTTATTCTTCTTCTTGGTGTACCCTTTAGACTCTCTCCCTCTCTTCTCTTCCCTCTATCTTTTTCTTTCTCTTCCAAAAATAGGCATTCCAACCGATGTAAGCACCACCTTAAATAGGATTTTCATTTTAATATTTTTACAATATCTAAATTTATATAAATTCATATATTTATATACATATTTATCTTCATCCGTATATATCCATTGAAGAAAACCAACAAATTTAGAGAAATCCTGATTCTTAAATTTTTTTAGTTCAGGTTTATAGATTACTAAAAAATCATATATATATATATATTTATATTCATCACTGTAAAAATTTATATTTATATATTTTTTAATTAGTTAGAGATTCTTCAGGAATCTTCATAGATCAAGAAAAGTCTTACCGACATCATCGACACAATACAATTTCAACTCATCTCATTTATTAAAGATGGATTTTTTTGAAAGATGAGGGAAAATGTGGAATAAATTCCAGTCAAGTTTTTACCCATGTTTGAATTTTTACAAAATGGTTTGAAAATAATATTTTTTTTCATTTTATAAACAAGGGTCTTTGTGATTTTTTTGACAAAAATTTACAGAAATAATGTTTTTTTGCTTATACAGTAGTCGTGGATTTTCCCAATTTCATGACACCTTAATGACTTGAGGAATAATTTACAAGTTTATGAGGTTATTTTAAAATAAAATGTGTTCATTTATAATTGTTTTACTTTTTAAAATAAATAATTATTTCAAAAATGGAAAGGATATTTTCCTCAAGAATTATTTCAATCGATCTTTCAAAACCATTTTCTATCTAAGATAACATTATTTAATGTTACTTATGATTTATTAGAGTTAGGATTCTAGGATGTTGTCCTTATTCTTTCTATGGTTGGTTTATGTTTATGATGGAATGATATTTATGAAACCCATTTATTTTCTATGGGTTATGTTATGATGAAATGTTTATGAAACCCATTTTTTTTCATGGGATATGATATGGTGAATGATTTATGTTCCTGTGGAACACATATGTATGATTTTTATTATGTGATGGGTAGGAACTATATCTCCCTTCAATGAATTAGGTAATTATTTATATCTCATGAGATAGTCAGGACTGGAACAAGGAGTGAACTTAGTTTAGTAATACAAGGCTAGAATGGGAAGTGAACCCAGTTTAGTAACACTAGTCTAGAACGGGGAGTGAACCCAGTCTAGTAAAGGATTTTATTCGCTATGATGGTCTTGGAAGTGAGCCTTTAATAATATGGAAATATTTTTCTATACTTATGTATATGAAAAAAATTCCATTTCTTATTCAAATATTATGATCTCATGGCTCATGTTCTTTTATTTCATTATGATTCATGTCTTATGAATTGCCATGATTTATTCCATCATTCAAGATTATGATCTTTGATATGCATGGTATATTTTTCCATCTATCCTTTTCTTTATCTCTCAAGAACAGGCATTCCAACCAAAGTAAGTAATTTATTAAATGGGATTTTAATTATACTATTTTTATAATATCAATATTTATATAAATGTATATATTTATGTATATATTTTTCTTCAGCTGTATACAAACTTTGGATAAAACCACCAAATCAAGAGAAATATCGACTCTTCACAATTTTTAGTTTGAGTTTATGGATAGACAAGCAATCATATATATATATATATGTGTGTGTGTGTGTCGTTGTAAAAATTTATATTTATCTAGTTTTTAATCAGTTTATTAGAGCTGCTTCAGGAAGCTTCATAGAGTAAGACAAATCCTGCTGACATCATTGACACAAAATAATTTCAGCTCGACTCATTAATTTTAGATGGAAGTTTATCAAATATCGGGAAGACCACAGAATAAATCATAGCAAAGTTTTTACCCAAGTTTTAATTTTTTTAAAATGGTTTGAATAAAATATTTTTTTTCATTTTCTAAAGAAGGATCTTTGTGACTTTTCTGAAAAAAATTTACAGATTTTTTTTTACTTACACAGGATGAGCGAATTTTCTTGATTTCATGATACTGTAATGTATTGAGGAATACTTTACTAGTTTACAAGGTTATTTTCAAATAAATTTTTTTCCTTTATAAATTTTTGGCTTTTTAAAATAAATAATGATTTCAAAAATTGAAAGGATATTTTCCTAAATACTTTGTTCAAGTGATCTTTCAAAAAAAAATTCCAGCTAAAATAACATTAGTTAATGTTATTTATGCTTTAATGTGGTTATGATTCAAGGATACTATCCTTATTCTTTCCATGGTTGGTTTATTATTGTGATGAAATGATATTTATAAAACCCATTTCTTTTCCATGAGTTATGTTATGATGAAATGTTTATGAAATACATTTCTTTTTATGAGTTATGATATAATGAATGATTTATGTCCCTGTGACACATAAATGTATAGTTTTCATTATGTGACAGGTGTGACCTATATTTCCCTCCAATGAATTAGATAAATATTTATATCTCAATAGATAGGTAGGAATGGAATGAGGAGTGAAATCGGTTCAGTAATACAGGGATGGAAAGGGAAGTAAACATGGTTCAGTAATATATTGATGTAATGGGGAGTGAACCCAGTTTAGTAAAAGAATTTTTTCACTATGATTCTTTTTGCAGTGATTCTTGACTAATATGGAAATGATTTTCTATGCTTATGTGTATGAAACACATTTTATGTCTTATTACAATATTATGATCTCATGGATTATTTTATTTGATTTCCTTATGATTCATTTTTTATGAACTGCTGAGATTTATTCCATAATTCAAGATTATGCTCTTTGATATGAAGGGTATATTTTCCAAATGTTGTGTTCATGGTCATATACCCTTATTCTCAAATTATACTTTTGAAATCATTGTTATCTCCCTTTTTTACCCTTACTAAGCATTCTAACTCACCCTTTCTTATGTTTCTTTTAACCACCATATAAAGAAAAGAACTAAGTATGATATGTAAAAAGGGTTTTAGTTATAATGTAATAAGTGGGAGACGATGCAGATATTTTATGAACCTATTTTTTATGTTTCCAAGTTTCCAAATGCACTAAGACCATGCCATTCTTGCATGGTTTTGTTATGTTATTTCATAAATATTTATCTAAAAAGATTTAATATCTATAAAAATTATTACATAAGAATAATATAAGAATAAGGTATAAGAACATGAAAACAACAATTTGAAATTATACCCTACATATCAAAGATCATAATATTGAATTATGGAATAAATATTAGAAGTTCACAAGACATGAATCATAAGTAAACCAAAGAACATGAGTCATGAGAGCATAATATTGGCATAAGACATGGAATTCATAGCATACACATAATCATAGAAAATATTTTCCATATTAGTAAAGGCTCACTGCCAAGAATGTTATAGCGGGAAAATACCTTTATCGAATTGAGTTCACTCCCTGTTCTTGACCTGTATTAAAAAATCAGGTTCACTTCCTGTTCAAGCCCTATATTACTGAATCGAGTTCACTCCTTATTCTAGTCCTGTCTATATCATATGATATAAATCTTTATAAAATTAATTGGAGGGAGATATAGGTCCCACTCATCACATAATGAAAACTATACATATGTATGCCACATGAACTAAATCATTCATCATATTAGAACCCAAGAAAAGAAATGAGTTTCATAAACATTTCATCATTGAAAAACCCATATAAATGTAACGGGATTCATAAAAATCATGCCATAATAAACATAAACCATCCAAAGAATGAATAATGATGGTATCCTTG
The DNA here is from genome assembly GCA_963277665.1 of Viscum album. Taxonomy (NCBI): domain Eukaryota; kingdom Viridiplantae; phylum Streptophyta; class Magnoliopsida; order Santalales; family Viscaceae; genus Viscum; species Viscum album. The sequence continues at coordinate 854,049,743 of OY728126.1, read as the reverse complement.
GATCCTATCCCCAATAAAGCATAAATAACATTAAATAATTTTGTCTTATATGGAAATTGATTTCGAAAGATCACTTGAAATAATTCTTGAGGAAAAAATCCTTTCCATTTTTATTTTTTTAAAAGACAAAAAATTACAAAGGAAAAAATTTTATTTCAAAATAACCTTATAAGATTGTATAGGAATCTTTAAAACATTATTTCATCATGAAAGTAGGAAAATCCTCTCATCCTGTTTAAGTTAAAAAAATATTCCTTTTTAATTTTGTAGAAAGAAACATTAAAGGAGGATTTTTAAAAGAAAACCCTTATAAATAATATTAAAGTGAACGTTAATATATATCATGTATATCAGCTGTAAATTCACATAAAAAAAGTGTAATTACAACCTAATATAATCAAAATTTATTTCACAAATAATCTTAGTATGACATATTATAAGTTTAACTCAATGAAAGAAAATTGAGTTAAAAATTCCCTTACCCCAAGTCTTGGATTTCTTTGTTCACGTTCAAAAATAATTTATAATAAATATAGATTTATTATAAATTTATTACATAACCTTAATTTTATCATATCATGTATTATTTATTTATAAAATCTTATCACCTATTTATTAATAATTTTTTATGAAAATCCCTGTTTTGGGTGATAACTGCTTTGTTTTCCAAGCATGTTTCGGTTCGATAGTCTTGGTCTATATACTTTGATCTTGGTATCATCATTTACAGAATTTTAATCATAGTATAAAAATAATATATAATAATTATATTTGTACTTATAATCATTTATTTAAAGTATAAATAGAAAAATGAATTACACCATTCATGGAAACGGTAGGCTATACGTACGCATGAACACTATTTTTAATTTTCGATTGATGGAATAAAAGAAAGGTAAATAACAATTCATATTTAAAGAATAATTATTATATCATATTTATCATATATATTAATTAAACCCATCATAATACCCATCTACAATAGATGGTGATGAAAAATTAATTGTATCGCTATGTGGTGACGGTAAGCCGTACATACGCATGAGTGATACTTTCACTTCTTGTTTGATGAAAAATAGGGTGTATAATGGTGTTTTCATAATCATAATAACATTCCAAAATTTTTAGGATACCAAAGTTTATATTTTATGATAAACATATTATATTTATAGGATCTAAGTAAGAGTAAAAAAACAAAGTGATTGGTTAGAGTGATTACCTCTTCTTCAAAACGTCTCTTTTAGATCTCCTTAGGTTCACAATGTGTTCCATGCATCTCTCATGAGGAAGTACATACACAATCCATCACATTAAATAAACTTAGTGGTCATACTAATGGAGCATAATATTCCTTATGAGTAACAACTGATAGTTTTTATGGACCGAATAGAGAAGGTTCTATGAAATAGGACCACTCAAGTGGTCAATGGTTTGTGGCAAAACCACCAATTTGAGGAAGCTACATGGGAACCTTGGTATGCAACGAGGAAGAAGTATCATCATTGATTGATACAAAAGTGATGAATTTCGAGGGATAAATTCTATTTAAGGGGGGTATAATGTAACAACCCAATATTTTTATGAAATATTTTTTTAAATAACTTTATTTCTTTGATATCTTACATTGCACGCAACATCAAGTTTGGACGAAACATGAAATATTATTAAAATATTATATGTCCATCATAACCTCAAAGTTAAATTGATTGAAATGAATAGGAATAACTAATTTTTTAAATAAATATAAAGGTCCAACTCAATATTAATGTATCGGTAATTTCTTATAAAATGATTACATATTTTTTTAGTAAAGTTTTTTTATTCTTCAAAAAATATGTTTTTCTTTAAAAATGAGTTTTTCTTATTTTTCTCGAATGAATATTAATTTATAGAAGTTATAGAAAATTTATTTTAAAAAATTAATTTCAGGTTTTAATTCATAATGAAAAATTTATCTTAAAACGATTCTTTGATAATTTACTAAAAATATTTATTTTTCAAGGAATAGTGAAAATATTATTTTTTATTGAAAATTGTATTTTATTTTAAAGTATTTACAAGGTAAAATTATGTTTTTGATTATTTTTAAATTTTTATTAATTTATTTTTATTTAAAATAACCAAATTATTGTTTTTGAATTGGATTTTTTACTTGAATTTAATATACAAATTTTTTATATAGTGATTTTTTCTGAAAAACTATTTTTCATTACGTGTTGTTTTTTTATTTTAAATTAAATTATGATACTTATATGTTTTAAATTTTTTAAAAATGGATTCCATATTTTTATTCATTGGGTCCAAATTTAGTAAATATGTCACTTTTATTTTTGATCAATAGTAACTGTGGTAAAATTTATTACCTTAGTAAAAGGTAAAATGGGTTAATATTGATTAAAAATAAGTGATAAGACCATAATTTTTAATATTATTTATTATTAGAAGAATTTAATTTGTCCCTTAAAACCTAAGATTCAAAATTGAATTCTTTAATGGACACTTTTCCCTGAAAATGACTTATATATTATATAAATTAAATAAAGTCACAAAATGTCACTTTCTTTGTCTTAAATATTACTTATGTGACCCCATGAAGAAAAAATAGGTTATGAACGAATATAAGTGTCCATTTTTAACATAATAAACTTATTTTTATGAAAAAAATTTATTTATGACTTTTGAGGCCACTTGGATGAGATTATGATGTTTATAATATTTTTTTTAATAAAAAGTCAAAGATATCAAATTCATGTTTTAAATACCATAACATTTTTAATATAGGGTTATCCAAAAAATGTGTTTGTTATCTACTTCATGGGTTTTTATTTTTAATTTTTATAAAGGAAATAAGTACCTTAAATAATTACACAATGATGATGCAGTAATTATTCAGTTAATAAAAAATTAAAATAAATGATGTTAAAAATATTAAAAGAAATATAATTTGAAATAATTAAGGTGTTACATGAATTTTATATATTATTACGACATATTAAGTGTGAATTAAATTAGTTGGTTCAAAGATATCTTTTTCTCTTGATTTTTCTTAATGTCAAAGTAATGAATAATGTCAAAATTAACACTAATGATATTTTTTGAAAATAATATTTTATTAAATTATTTAAAAATCATAAAATATTAAATAAAGTAAAATAGTATATTTTATAGTTTAAAATATCATAAATTTTCCATTTATGGTCCAACTGACACTTTATAAGTAAAAATTACAACATTTTAATATTGATTTTTTTTACCATAGTTAAAATTAAAATAGGTTAACTAAGGGTTAAACAAAATGATAAGGTTTAAAATAACAAAAAAAATAGGTATAAATTTTATTGATTGATGATATTAAAACCTTATATTATCTTAGATTTGAATTGATGTCCATTTTTTGGTATTTGTATAGAAAATGAATTTATTATAATATATTGTTTTGGGAAATTCCAAAAGTGACCCTCAGGTCAATTATAAATAGGAAACTCCTCCCTCACTTATTTACACTACTGTGATCCTTATATCTTGACCATACTGTTATAATTTCTTTTATCAACTTCTCTAGTCACATTCTAGAGGTTCTAGATTCTCAAAATACTAACCCTTGATCCATTTAGAAGAGATCCAAAGGAGAAGTTTCAAAGAAGAGGAGGTTTGAACGTGAACAAAGAAATGCAAGACTTGAGGTAAGGTAATTCTTAATTAAATTTAATTTCATTGATTTAAATTTATAATTTATTTATTATTTCATACTAAGATTATATATGAAATTAATTTTGATTATCTCATGTTGTATTTTCACTTATTTTATGTGGATTTACAACTGATACACAGAATCAATTTTTAATGTTCACTTCAATGTTATTTGTAAGTTTATTTATTTTAAAAATCCTTAAATTTTATTTTTAAAAAATACAAAAGGAATGTTTTTTAACTATTAAAACATGAGAGTATTTTCCCACTTTCATAATGCCTGAATGTTTTGAAGCTTCCTATACAAGTTCACATGGCTCTTTTGAGAGAATCAGGTTCACTTCCTGTTCCAAACCTGTATTACTAAACTGACTTCACTCCTCATTTCAGTTCTGCCTATCTCATGAGATATAAATATTTAAAAAATGCCTTGGAGGTATATATATGTCCCACCCATCACAAAATGAAAACCATACATCTGTGTGCCATAGGAACATAAATGATTCATCACATCATAACCCATGAAAATAAATGGGTTTCCTAAACATTTCATCATAACATAACCCATGGAAAAGAAATGAGTTTCATAAATATCATTACATTATAAAAATAAACTAACAATAGAAATAATAAGGATATTATCCAGGAATCATAACCCTATTAAAGCATAAGTAACATTAAGTAATGTTATATTATATGGGAACTGGTTTTGAAAGATCACTTGAAATAATTCTTAAGGTGAATATCCTTTCCAATTTTGAAATCATAATTTATTTTAAAATGTTTCCCAATTATAAAGGAAGAAATTTTATTTGAAAATAATCTTGCATACTTGTAAAATATTTCTCAAGACATTAAGGCATCATGAAAGTAGGAAAATCCACTCATATTGTATAAAAAAAAACATTATTCCCATAATTTTTTTTTTCAGAAAATTCATAAGGAGACTTGTTTAGAAAATGAAAAAAATATTCTTTTCAAACCATTTCATAAAAAGTTAAACATGGGTAAAAATGAATTTAAAAATTCATAGAAGAATAGTAAAAACCTTTTTAAGACATTTTTAGAAAACATGGATTTATAGCTGATACACAAAATAGATTTGTTTGATTAACGTTTGATTCAATGATATGATATTTTTAAATTAATTTATTTTAAAAATAATATTTTAATGTTTCTTTTTAAAAAATTCAAGAATCTTTTTTAACTTATAGGGTGTGAGTGGATTTTCCTTCTTTCATGACGCCTTAATGTTTTGAATCTTCCTTTAGAAGTTTACATATTTATTTTCAAATAAACAATTTTCCTTTTTATGTGCACAATATTCTTTTGAAATAAGTTATTTTTCCTCAAAGAATGTTTTTATGATGAAATCATTCATGTTTTATGATTATTTTATAGTTATTGGGCATTTTTTATGATTATGTGTGGTTCCTTTATAAACTAATTATGGGTGGTTCTGTGATAATCCAAGTATGGGTGGTTACATTATTAACTAATGATGGGTGGTTCCATGATAAACCAAGGATGGTTGGTTAATTTATAACCTCCAATGAATTAGGTACTCCAGAGATGTAAGTTGACAATATTGGTTATTCCATTTGTAGGTATGATATGGAAAATGATGTCCCAAGTTACCTATATGAATTTTATATGCTTGATAAATAACATTTTCCATGAGAACATAACATTGGAATAAGACATGGAATTTGTGGCATACACATAAGTATAGAAAATTATTTTTTATTAGTCAAGGATCACTACCAGAACCATCATAGAAGACAAAGTCCTTTACTAAACTGGGTTCACTTCCCGTTTTATCCTCATATTACTGAACCAGGTTAACTTCCCATTCCAATCCTATCTATCTCATGAGATATAAATATTTAACTAATGCATTGGAGGGAGATATAGGTCCCACACAACACATAAAGAAATATATACATATGTGTGCCACATGAAAAAAAATTATTCATCATAGCAAATCCTATGAAAAGGAATTGGTTTTATAATCATTTCATCATTTCATAATCCATATAAAAGTAACGGGATTCATAAACATCATGCCATCATAAACATAAACCATCCATAGAAAGAATACGGATGATATCCTTGGATAATATCCCCTGTAAATCATAAATAACATTAAATAATGTTTTCATATATGAAAAATGATTTTGACAGATCACTTGAAATAATTATTGAGGAAAATATCCTTTCCATTTTGATTTTTTAAAAGACGCACAATTATAAAGGAAAAATTTTTCTTTGAAAATAACCTCATAACATTGTATAGGAAGCTCAAAACATTAAGGCACCATGAATTGGGAAAATCCTCTCATTCCATTTTAGTTAAAAAACATTTCTTGTGACTTTTGAAAAGAGAAACATTAAAGGTGGTTTTTTAAAAGAAAGTCCCTTACAAATAAAATTGAAGTGAATGTTAAAACCAATTATGTATATTATATGTAAATCCCTATAAAATAAGTGGAAATAAAATATAAGATAATAAAAATTCATTTCACAAATGATCTTAGTATAACATAGTAGAAGTTTAACTCAATAAAAGGAAATCGAGTTAAGAATCCCCTTACACCAACCCTTTCCTTTCTTTGTTCACATTAAAACCTCTTGTACAATAAATATGGATTTATTATAAATTTATTCCATAATTTTAATTTTATAATATCATGTATTATTTATTTATTATATCTCATCACCTATTTATTATAGGAGGAACCTATCCTTAATTGTGGTAGCACTTTCTAGGTTGAGATGTTGGGTCCACAACAAGGACATAATGCTCTAAAGTGGGGGTGAATGTAACACCCCATAATGAAAAAGGGTTAAATTAATGAATGATATGACTTATGTTAACATGATGAACCTTTATTTTTGGGATTCTACCTGGTTATAACTCTATAGTTAAGTGTGCTTGGCCTAGAGTAGTGATTAGGACGAGTAACCTTCTGAGAAGTTTTCCAAGTTGTGTGAAAGTGAGGAAAAATCACACTAGAAAGAATATGTGTTAGAATATGGAGAAAATCATTAGTTTGATGACCCATTAAGGCATGTGGGTGGGCCCTAAGTAGGGGAACACATGTCTATGGGGAAACTGGTGGTGCCTAGAGAGTCAGGACCCAATGACCATATTAAGGTGGGGTGTCTGTGCGGTCAATGGGCCTAAGTTATTATAGAGATCAGTGAATCTTAATGGTATCATAGGGTTGAAGATAAAAATCATAAAATAGATTCTAATATGGGGTGGGGGTCTATGGATAAATATCACACTGGAAAGAAAACCCAACATCCCACATGTCAAAAATATGGATAGAAGCATCCTAGATATTTTCTCAAGAGAACCAGAATATGCTTTAAATGTTGAAAAAATGGGCATTAGGATAATCAATTCCAATGAGAGATGAAGAAATCTACTAATGTGATGGAATAAAATAAGGTTTAGATCAACACTTTCCCCATGGTATAACTTTTTCAATTGTAAGGAACACGAGCATTATACGAACCAATACCCTAATTGATCGAAGATTCTTAGTGGTCTCATGGGTATGGAGATAAAAAACATAAAATAGAGTTTAATATGGAGGGGAGGGGGTGATATGGAAAAATATCATGGAGTAAATAAAACCCAACATCTCACATATAAAAAATGTGGGAAGAATCATCCTAGAAACTATCTCAAGAGAACCAAAAGATGCTTTAAATATTGAAAAAAGGGGAATCAGGATAATCATTACTAATGAGAGATGAAGAAATCTACTAATGCAATGTAATAAAATAAGTTTCAAATCAAAAAATACCCTACATTACATTTTTTTCAACTACAAATAACATGAGAATTATGTGAACCAATACCCTAAGCTAATGGTTGTTATATACAATTATCATAAACAACATCTAAGTCATAGAGATCAAGGAAGTAAATATGCGATGTTGAGTTAAAAAAACATAAAATAGAGTTTAATATGGAGTGTGGGGAGGGGGGGTATATGGGTAAATATCATGTTTGAAAGAAAACCCAACATCCTACATGTCAAAAATGTGGGAAGAAGAATCTTAGAAACTATCTGAAGAGAACTAGAAGATGCTTAAAATTTTGAAAAAAATGGATCAGGATAATCAATTCCAATGAGATATGAAGAAATCTAATAATGCGATGTAATTAAATAAGGTTCAGATAAAAACTTACCCTATAATAAAGTGTTTTAAACTTCTAGAAACACAAGCATTATATGAACTAATACCCTAAGAGATCAACGACTCTTAGTGGTCTCATGGGGATAGAGATTAAAATCATAAAATAGAGTTTACTATAGGGGGTGGGGTCTATGGATAAATATCATATAGGAAAGAAAACCCAACATCACACATGTTAAAAATGTGGGAATAATCATCCTATAAACCATCTTAAGAGAATCAAAAGATGATTTAAATGTTTTAAAAAGGGGAATCAGGATAATCAATTACAATGAGAGATGAAGAAATATACTATTGTGATGGAATAAAATAAGGTTCAAATCAACACTTACCATATATTACAATGTTTTCAACTACAATAAATATGAGAATTATATGAACAAATACCCTAATTCAATGGATGTTAGAGACAATCAATGGAATAAACCTCTAAGGAATAGAGATTAAGGAAATACATATGCTATGATTACTACTAAAGTGGATACTAAAAACAATGTGGTGACTGGTATGCTGGTTATTCATTCAAGAATAGAAAAAGTACTATTTGATTTTTGTTCTTCACATTATTTCATATCATTCACATTTAGTATGAATATTTAAATACCAACTAAAAACTTGAAGGTTGAGTTATCCGTGAGAATAGAAAATAGGGAAATTATTGCATCTCAAGTATATAACGCCTCCCCAGTCAATGTTTGTTGGAAGAAACTCCTATAAATTTTTTTCTTACTTCCTTTAGTGAAGTTTGATGCTATATTGGGAATGTATTTTATATCCTTATATAAATCCAACATCAAATTTTAGAAGAGGGGGATCACTCTTCACATCCCTAGTCGTCCTCCAATTTTGTACAAGTGTAAGGAGGAGAATGAATATCCTTTGGAATATTATTCTTTAGAATGAATATTATCACCTTATGAGAAAGAAAATATATCTCAAATGATAGATATAGAGGATATAATCATGCTCAAAGACATGCCCATTATGAGGGATTATACTGATACATTCCTTGAATATTTTCTTGGCCTCCTTGACTGAGAGGTTGAGTTATCTGTTGAACTTATACCTGGATCTCCACCCATATCAAAGGATCCTTATAGAATGTCCACCATTGAGTTAGAATAACTAATGAAGAAGTTAACATAGAATCTAGAAAATGGTTTTACATGCGAGAGTGCTTCACTGCGGGGTGTTCTGGTCCACTTTGTCAAGAATAAGGATGAGTTAATGCACATCAACATTAATTATCATGAACTCAAAAAAATAACAATAAATAACAATCATCCCCTAACATGAATTGATGACTTGTTCAATCAACAATGTGGGTCATGGAATTTCCCTAAAGTGGAACTTCAATAAAGATATCACTAATTAATGGAAAAGAATGAAGACATTCCCAATAACACCTTTAAAAAAGCTATGGACACTATATGTTTATAGTGATTCCCTTTGGACTCACTGATGCTGCAAAAATATTTATAGACTTAATGAATATAGTCTTTAGAGAATACCTCGACAATTTTATGGTAGTATTTATATATTATATTATGATATACTCCAAAAGTAAGGAGGAACATGGGGAGAATTTGAATACTATGATAAAGAATTTGTAAAAGGAGAATCTATGTTCAAAGTACAATAAATGTGAGTTATATATGAAAGAAGTATCATTCTTAGGGATGATATCACCAGTAAATTGATATCTGTGGACCCATATGAGAAAAATGAAATTGAAGAGTGACCCATACTGGTATTTTTAATAGAGATCAAGAGTTTCCTTTGACTATCTGGGTATTCCTGATGATTTGTGAGAAAATTTTCATGATTGTCAAACCTTTTAACCAAGATAACTCGAAAGGGGGTAAAGTTTGTATAGACTATTTAATGTGAAGGGAGATTCAAGGAATTGAAAAAGAATCTTGTAACTTCATCAGTACTCATGCTTCCCTCAAGTGGGGAACTTTTTTTGGTATACAATGATGCTTCAATGAAGGTCTTGAGATGGATACTAATAAAAAATGATAAGGTGATAACCTATTACTCAATCCAATTGAACGTTCATGAATATAACTATACAACACATGATCTAAAGTTGGCTATAGTGATATTAAAATTCAAAATCTATCAACATTATATTTTTGGGGAGAAGTGTGAGATATATATGGATAAAAAAGTATCAAGTACACAAAATAAGATTAATAACCATCTGTAAATATGGTTAGAGCTGATCAAGGATTATGACTAATCAATCCACTATAATCCTTAGAAAAAAAATTAAATTGTTAGATAATCCAAGTATAAAGGATATGGAATAATTATCAATGATGAGAATTGATAAATATCCAATATTCTAATATTTTTGAAGTATGGACATGAGAATCATAGAGGAAGAAACATCATCATTACTTTATATAATTATTCTTAAACCATCCCTTTTAGAGATGATAAAGGATTCTCAAAGATATGATATGAAAATATAGAAGTAGGTATATGATATAAGAAAATGGAAATCATTAGAGTTCAAAATGATGAAAAATAATTTTTAATATTAGGTTCATGACTATGTGTACCATTAAATTATTATTTAAAGGAGTTGTTAGATGATTTATATAACTAGACCTTCTCCATACATCTAGAGGGCATGAAGATGTATTGAGGTCTCTAAGAGAATTATTGGTGGGAAAATATAAAGAAGTGGATTGCATAATATATATCAAAGTGTCTGGTATGTCAGTAGGTGAATGATAAAAGGAAAAAAATACAAGGGAATGATGTAACCATTACCCATACCTATATGGAGATGGGAAAACATCACCTTGGTCTTTGTCACTGGTATTCCAAATAAATCTATAGGAAATAATGTTATATGAATTATGGCGGATCATCTTACAAATAATGATCACTTCATTATGATTATAGAGGATTTCTCATTTGATCAACCTATAAGGATATACCTCAGACAAGTGGTGAGGCTGTATAAAACACCACTATAAATTGTATCTGATTGAGATATGAGATTTACCTACAAGTTCTGGAAGAGTATCCAACATGCTGTAAACACTAAGTTGAAATTCTCTATGTCTTACCACTTCCAAATTGATGTCCAATATAATTAGACTATCCAAACACTGGAAGATATGTTGAGATAATGCTCGATAGACTTTAAACAAGGATGATACCAACATCTTCCTTTGGTCAAGTTATCATAGAATAATGGTTTTCACTCAAAAATCCAAATGGACCCATATGAAGACCTTTATGGGAAGAGATATAGAATACCACTGTACTGGTATAAATTTTGTGAACACAATATTCTGGGTTCCAAAATGGTTGAGGAAATGTTGGACAAGTTCAAGATTATTCAACATCACATCAGGGATGCTCAAATTTGGTAGAAGATCTATGCAAACAATTGTCAATGAGATATGGAGTCTGAGGTTGGAGATAAAGGGTTCCTCTACATATATCCATGAAAGAGAGTCATGAAATTTGGAAATAAGGTAAATTTAAGTCCCACGTACATCAACCCTTTTTAGATTATTAATTGTATCAAAGTTCTGGATTATCGACTAGAACTCCCACCAACCCCATCACAAGTACACAACTTATTCCATGGATCCTTATAAGGAAGTACACATCAGATCACTTGCATGTATTGAATTTAGTGGTGGTATAGCTAAGAAATGATCTCTATTATGAGGATATTCTAGTGTAGATCTTAGACCATAGAGATAAAGTTATACACAATAAGACAACTCACCTAGTCAAAGTACTATGGAGAAACCATAAGTACAAAAAGGTGATATAGGAACCAGAGGAATAAATGAAATAGAATTACCCTCACATGTTTTCACCTTAGTATGTAAAATGAAAATTTCTCAGGATAAATTTATTAAGGGATGAATAATGTAATAACCTAGAATTTTATCAATAGAATTTCTCTCTTTATAATTATATCATATTTTGTAATGTAGAATAAAGAAAATTCCCCACATGATAAAACCAAAAACATTTTATCATATTAATTTTAACATTACACTTAGAGAATAAAAATGGACATTATAATTGAAAATATTATAATGGGAAAAAAATACAAACTAAGAGAACTAAAAATATGAAAATTTGGATATTCTTGATCCACCAGAATAACCGCACTCATGAATAACACTATAGAAATGAGACAAAATATTAGTAATAAAATATTCATCATGAAAATGAAAATACATAAAAAATTGATAGATAATATAAGTTGATAAAGAATGAATGAAATATGAGGTATTTATAGAAATTAAATTACCCATATTACCATTACAATTTGACCACTAGAATAGTAATTTGACTATTAGAATAGTAACCTGATCGTTGTAATAGATTTATGATCGTTAGGAATAAAAAAATGACCATTATAATAATAACCTCAACTATGGAAGTGTAAAATAATATTTATGTATCTTATAATATGAAAATATGGCATATTTATATCATGATACAAGTAAATAAATGTTCTAAAAATTATAAATAAATGTTTTTATTTTTGTAAAACATATATATTTTTTATTTTTATTTATATAATAAATATAATAATTAAAATAATTTTATTTTAATAAAATTAGTTTATAAATTAATATTATGTTGTATTATAATGACACTATAATTTTATGTTACCTTAATTTATTTTCCAAAGGGTTAAAAATTGATCATAATATTAAAATTGGCATTTTTAAAATAAATGAGGATTTTATTTAAAAATTAAATTTATCATAGTTAGAAAACTATTTTCATAAAATATATTTCATTTTTTAAATATACATGTCAAAAAAATGGTTAGGTTATTTTTTTTTTGTATTTTTATAAAATAGTTGAATTTTTGTTAAATATTGAAATGTGGTAAAATATAGTATTTAACATTATAAATGAGGATTTTATTTAAAAATTTAATTTATCATAATTATAAAATTATTTTCATAAAATAAATTTCATTTTTTAAATATACATGTAAAAAATTGGTTAGGGTATTTTTTTTGTATTTTTCTAAAGTAGTTGAATTTTTGTTGAATAGTGAAATGTGGTAAAATATAGTATTTAATATTATAAGCTATATACATGAATTTTTGAGTCATAGATGATCTAAGTACCAATTATTTCAAAATAATATAAACCATTTAATTTATATATTTATAATAATTAATACTATTGGTATTATTGATCCAAAATTATAAACTAATGAATATAATATTTAAAAACACCAGTCTCGTCCCCTTATAAATACCACACCTTTCCACCCCTTCTCATCACAACTTATAATCATTTGAGTTTGATAAATTTATAACCAATTCCATTCTGAATCCTCTACCCCATGTCCTAGTGCTACTATTCTCACCAAAATACCAATTCCATGCGCCTTAAGGAGTTTTTCAATGAGACAACATTTAAGAGGTTGTATTCTCAATTTACCACTTTTAAATTCATTTATTATTATAATTTATCTTATTTTACCTCATAAAACATGAAATAATAACTCCAATATCATAAATATACTAAAATTTTATTTTTTTAATGTCATATCCATCTTCTACTCTCCCTTCAATTGATTCTTAAATGAATACGTTGTTTACAATATGGCTGGTTCACCACATCCGAGAACAAGGAACTTAGTTTTTATCCACCACCTTTAAGGGTGATTATAGAAATAATATCAATGTTAAATATTATTTTAATAATTATTTTATAACTTATTTAATTTTAATTAATATTTTAACAATCATTTAATTAAATAAAATAAATCTAGTTTCTGATGGTCAGTAAAACGACCTAAATAAACTAACCACATAACATCACCATTTTAACTAAGTTATTCATCCCTATCTTGGAAAACATATGGGTATTTGGGACCATTTAAATTTCTGTTATTTCATTAATACCATTTCATTTCAATTCAATAGTTATAGACCCTTTTTATAATAATTTTAAAAATTATACAAAAGTGATCCGATCATGGAACCATGAAATGAACGCCCTTGGAACAAAAAAAATCAAAAATTATATCTTATAAAAATGGAAATAAATGAACATAATAAAATTATATTAAACCAAATATAGATGGAAAATATTATTAATTAATTAATTAATGAATCTAATTTGATTGTATAGTATGTTAAGTGAAAGGGAAGAATGGTTTTGGAACCTAAGGTAAGGGATCTCCCCAAACCACCCCTTTTCTTTGGGTTATGAATTTTATCTATCTAAATAATTTATATATCTCTATGATATTATAGAATTATTATGAAATATATATATATATATATATATATATGTATCTTACATATATACCTAGCTTATTTTCTCTTTCTTTGTTGGGGTAATACATGCCTTAAGTTCATTTCACAAATTCATTATTTAAAATAAGACCCAATTAAGGGGGAATTTTCTATCCCCTTAATCCTTTTATGTAATTATAATTTAAAGTATTTATTATAAAATGGAAACTATATTTTGATATCTATGCTTATGTACTCATATATTAATGTCCAAAATATCTAATTGCTTCTTCTCTTTGGAATATTTTTGAAATCTCCTTTGATTATGATATGAGGCAAAATTATGTAGCCCATTTCTTTATATGGGTAATTATTATGTTTATTCACTATGATTGATTTCCTTTTATGAAACACCTAAGCATGTACATGTTATTATGGGTGTTCCCATATTGTACTCTAATGCATTGGGTAATGTTTTTGTCTCATGAGATGTTATGTATGAAATTAGTGAGTGAACCTAATCTATGATGAGACCCTATCCACCATGTGATGTTGTCTTGGTAGTTAGCCTTAAATTATACCTATGTCATGTTTTATGTTGCTGCCACATGACTATATTTACATAGTCATATGATACCATGTTTTTATGTTATTCTCACATGTGATTATTCATTAGCCATATTTTTTTATGATATCATATTTTGCCTCTTGACTCATATGTTATGCTTTATTTCAATGTTTATTCACTTACTAAGTTTTTTATCCCACCCATTTATTTTATGTATTCCCTAGGGTATCCTATGAAGTTTTATATTCTAAAATATATTTAAGAGATCATTATGAAGAATAATATAATGATGTTGTGTTTTAGGTTCTTTTTATTATTATGAACCTAGTCTTCCTATGACAGTAGGCCTCATGATATTTGGGTTGTTATTATTGTATGTTTATGTTAAAAATAATGTAATAATATGTGTAAAAGGATTGAGTCACTATAAAATAACTTCTCATGATGGTATTGGATCTATACAAGCCACTCATTAAAGGCCTCATCATCATCAACATCTATATCTCTCTAATTAGCGAAGTGAGAATCATCATGAAGATACTGGAAATGCTATGACACATGAAAGAAATCATGTATTTGGATCATCCATGTGGGGAAGTTCTAACCGATATTCCACCTCGCTAACTCACCTCAACATATCAAAAGTATATGTAAACTTAGGAGATAACATTCTCTCATAACTAAAACTCAAAAAACATGATGAGGAAAATCCTTCAGAAATACAATGTCCCCAACCTAAAAAATTAAAGGTCTCATCATTCGATCAACATAGGACTTATAATGGTCATGCACTACCTTTATTTGATCATGAAGCATCCAAACCTTATCTACCATGCTAAACAAAAATTCTAATCAAAGAATATCTATTTCTATATTACAAGTACAACATAATAGGGATCAATGAGGTTTCTTGTATAAAGAATCAAAAGGAACCATGCTGATGGAAGTGTGATATATATTTTTATAATAAAATTCCACTAATAATAAGTGCTTAACCTAGGAGCTACCAAAATACAAGATGAGATCCTACAATATATCTTCCAAGGTTTGGATATTTTGATCAATATAAAGGTTCTGAGCACAACAAAATCATCATATGGGGAATGAACAACTCATCTTTTTGTCATGATCAATGATTAATATGAGATTTAAAAAATTATAAATTCCATGATCAATAGAATTTAATCAAAGAATATATATAATATATAAATTCTAGAACCAAAATATATGATTATCACATATTATTTATAATTAATTTAAGCAATTTAATAATTACCTTGCAATAAATTATTTCTTCATTTATGGATCTAACAATGTATCTATGTCATACTATCATTTCATTGTAGTGTAAGTGTCTAGCCATGATAATTTTATCACTGAGAGAGGGAGGGGGTGAATCAGTGATACCTTTTCTTTTATGTTTCCTTGAAAATGAAACAAACTTCTCCTCTTGTTAAGGATTTCATTCCTTGTTGAAAAAAATTCAAACACACATCAACATGAACACAAGTATTTACAAGGTTCACTATTAAATAAGAATAGATATGTCCTTGGAATGGTTTGGAAATGATCCAAAAACCACACAATCCACTAGAAAACAATCCCTTGATGTGGAATACAATAAATAGGATATACCCTTACAATCGTGTAGCACTATGTAAACAATCCAATAGTATGTGTGCACCCTTTAGCACAATTGGGGTAATATAATGTTTGTGTAACAACACATGTTACCTATGATTCCTTTTCAATTTCCACAAATGTATTCCTTCCAATTTTTTTTTTCAATTTCTTACTTAGAAGCTAGTAAAAACTTCAGGGAATTTGTAATAAAACTCAGTCCGATTGAATAGTCTGATCTTCCCAGTATGATTTTTTTAGTACGATTATTCCAACATGATTTCCCAATCTTATAATACATCTATATCAGAATATGATTTATTCAATCCAGAAATCCTTATTCCTTAGTCTAAAAATCTCAATATGGAAATCCCAATCCAATTATCCAGCCCGATATGATGACCAACCGAATACAATAACAAGCAGAATATGATAAATAGATGAACACAATGATAAATGAATAAGATGACCATCTGAATACATTGAGATCTTGTCTCTTCTCCTTTCACTTCTCTCCATCGAGACTTCTTCAAAAGATCTCAATATAGAAACTCCTTTATCTCCCTATAACTTAGGACCTTCTCTCACTTATCTCGTGAACATTATATAGTCATAATGTAAGATTTATTTATCGTCTTTTATAAGTTACCCATGAGTGGTTTTGGTGGGAATCTAAAATGGTTTCCCGTTCAACCAAATTCCTTGAATTTTAATTATTCCTTTAATTTTGGGTGCATTTATGACTTCGTTAATGATTCTCAACTCTTCTCAACTCTTCTCAATCCTTCTAAAATCTTCTTCATAATTTATTTTCAAACACTAGTCCAATTTCAATTCCCATACTAATTTTCTCACTATGATTTCTTCAATACGATTTTTTATAACAATTTTATATTAATGTATGAATAAATATACAACATTCATCTTCTTAGAGAACTCCATTTTGATGTGTTTTATTCATTATAATGATTTGTACTAACTGTTGAAAACAAATATCCTCTTAGAATTTAAAGCCCCCCTCAACAACACATTCAACTATTTCTTTCAGATCTTCTCTTGATTCACTTGAATGAAGTGATTCAATCACATATTATTCTTATTATATTTAGAAAGATTAATTGGTATCAAATATGATATGATGAATCTTGAACCGATTGAAAAAAAATAGTTGAAAACAAATCAGAGTTCATATTTCTCTTCCAAATATGATACCATTGACTCCTCCTGAAAAATATTCTACCACTGGTGAATATTATGAAGTACTAAATATGATGGATCAGTCTCAATAGTTTCAACTTTAGTAACTTCTTTCATTCACAATATTGTACTTGTATCATGACTTACTTCATGGATTTGAATACATTGGAGACTATATTTAGCATTGTCTAACTTATATTTGAAAGTATTATTACTTCCTAATGAATTCCTTCCTTTCCTTCTTAGACTGAATATAATTAACATGAATACAATTGGAATTATTTTGATTAGACTAAATACAATCTCTAGTCTTGGAAATTAAAAAAATATAGGTCTAAGGTAGATGATAAGTACATTGAACAACTGTAGGTCCCTCAGGTGCTTACACCTTTCCAGAATGAAACTAACCACACCCAGCTCTCATGCCTCTATAATGACAACTACCTCCATGGATGTGCTCTGTTTTGGGTCCCTAGGGGTGAGGGACATCATGGGGTGGACCCCTACCAGCTTCATCACCTCTTAGAGGAATGTAGGCTTTCTACCCTGTTTGCTAAAAATACCAATGAGGAAGCTAATATTGAGGATGAAACATAATCTAACCACCCATAACATACTAACCCCATTAGATAGTTGGGAACTCAGATCACCAATGACCACAACCTAAACATGCATATAACACCATCATTGAGCTCTCAGTATATGCTCAGTAACTTTTAGCACTAGAAAAATGAAAAACATACTACTGTGATCGACTCATAGCCTACTAGAATCTTGACTACCATGATATTTGGGATCCTGCAACCAAAGATATTCTCCTTGAGAGACTCTTATTGCCTCCCTCTTGAGAAAATATTCACTATTGATGCATTATATCAACAAACGCATCCTTATTCTATACCTCCAAGTATGTAGGTAATGTAAACAAAGTGACTTTATATCTGATAGTTGAACACAACGCCTAATCAAGGCACTATACACTGGACTCCTCATTAAGGAATGGATTAGTGGTGAAATGAATAAGGTCTTTGGACATAATATCGAGTATTCATATGCTCAAGCTCCTTTACTGATGGGAGAGAAACTCCTATTTCTTTTTTACCCTCATCGTTGAAGATAGAAACTCTAAATAGAACTCATTTTGGAAATCATCCCAGGAGACATCTAATTACTTTCTCTCTCTAAGATACAATATACACCACAATGGGATAATCCTCTAATATGACTAACTAACAACTAAAACCAATACTGAACCTAGGAATGGATCAAACTAAACACAATTTATAGCTCATCTAACTAATGTTCTATCTATAGACATGAGATTAACCCTTTATATTTCACTAAACTCCGATACTAAAAATCATGAAACATACTCTACTAAAACTCATCCTCCTTAGTTGGGTTGACCCTACAAAGGTCAACCGAATCATCCTAATAAACTTCACCAACCTGCACTGTATATAGTTGATGATGATCCAACATCTATGCATTAAATGAGAAACTCTTAAGACTTATTATTTGAAATTCATTTAATCAAAGGTATTTATATAGATTCATTTCATTTACCCCCCAATACACCCAGTTCAAACACAAGTGTAACTTAGTATAGTGCATTTATGTCTCCCAGGAATTTACACTATAAGAAGTATCACTTCACTAAGTATATTTGGTAAGCCTAAAGTCCTTACATCAGATCACAGTGGACCCTAAAATTTTTGGTTCTAATTAGTCTCCCTTGTGTACATCACATACTAAGTTTAATCAATATTATTTCCTTAACAAACCTTATAGTGATCACCAGTTCATATTCCCCAAGATCCGTTCTATCTCTCAATCATAATCTATAATACCACTCTATCATAATTCCCTTCCATTGGTACCCCTTCTAGGCTAACAATGAAAAGAGATATATATATATAGAGATAGTAATCTCTGAATCCCGCCTCCAATAATCCATGGTTTGGATACTAGCACCGAGGGTATGAAACACACAATGGTGGGAATTAATTTTTGATTAATGATTTTTTTTGAAAAGAGATAAGATGGAAACCACCAATGAACACCACATAATATAAAATAAACCAATATCTAATAATAATAAAAATCCCACATTGTATGAAATTAAATACAAGTAGTCTACCAAAATAAAGTACCAAAAGAATCCTAGGAAGAAGCTCCAACAAAAACTCTCCACTCAAAGCTAGTATAGTCCATATCGGTTAATAAATCCCTCCTAGATACCTAAAAAACTATATATATATATATATATCAAGGTTATCATAACATGTATACTTAGTAGGATCCTTTTAATTACCACCCACACATATGTGAGAAGAGTGTACTAATGCTCGAGTGAACAAGTAGAAAAACCAACAAGTACTTACAAGGTTAACTAACCATTCTTGGACACACCAAGGCTCACTCAAAAAGTGTCACACACAATTTTGAAATAGAATATTCAAATAATATAATCAAAGGTTCCCCACAACCACTTCCCCACTAGTTTTCCTCTCCCATTCCCCAACATCAAATGTCCTGTGCTTCCATCCCATTCATGTATGTATAAAGAAACCCATCGAGTCTGATGTGGGATGATTTTTGACTATTACTACCCCAACCTATGCTCAAGTCCCATATATTGTGTTGAAATTAATCATGATATGAAATATAAATATCCAATCCATATCTATCACAATACGGTATCATGAATATGAAGGAAATAAAAAATGTTTCCTCCTCGTTCCAATCCTAGAAACCAATATATACTAAAATTACCATATAATACTATAAAAGGGGGATCATGAAATAGAGGGTAGATATCCATACACCCTTTCCAACATGGTTTCTTGGGAAAAGACCCAAAACCCAAAGAATTTGAGCATTGATAATATGATCCTACTCATGCAGGGTGTGTAAATAAATGCCAAGAAAAATACAAGGATAGATATTCACACAAAAATCCCAACCTAGGGGTTCACATAAGTAACCCTGTAATAAATAATCTATTCCACCATTTCATCACCACTTTACATCAACAACCATCACTTCTTCTACAACACAATTAGCCATATACCACACAATAATAGTCAACCAACTAGCCACAAATTCTCAATTAACAACATATTCAACCAATTTATTGATTTACCATTAATATTTCACATGATAATGAACAACCCACCATCACATTATTCCAGCCAAATTATACTTCCCATATTTATTAATTTCATTATATCTCATACCATCAATAATCACAAAAAATCCCTAAATCACTTGGATATAACCAAGAAACTATCCCATTAATTTCTCAACTAACCACTTCACTACTAACACAATATCTCCATCCACACACCCACCATATATCACAACAAAAATCGCACAAAATTAACAACACTAACCTTATAGGCATACAAAAAATAAGGGCCAACACCATTATCACTTCAGAATATATTATGAAAACAAAAACTTTTATTTCCATATTTAATTATTATTAAATTATGTAAGGTGATTCTAGTGTTTAATCAAAACAACAAGAAATTATTCTATAGGAATCAATTCGTAGTAAAAAGGGACTCAAAATAGTATATAAACATGAAAGAATTTTTTAATTTTAGGGGTTCATTTTCCATAAAAACATAAAGGATCACACTACACTTTATTCTCTTAGGTTCTATACCTATTTTATCAAAATATTATTTCATAGTTATCCATGTATTCCTTTACTAAATATATAGTAGCAACAATAACACTTGAAATAACATGAGAATATAGATATACAGATGCAAAAAACTTCTATTTGTTTTATTTCCCATCTTACCAATTATTTATCTTCTTATGTGAGTTAATATTAATCACACAAAGAACCAAAATAATTATAATCTCATAATTCAAACAAAAATAAAGGATATAGACTTCAATTCACTAACTTGATTCAGATTCAAGGAATAATCACCATTCAAGAATAGAATAATTGGGGAATCAACACCACTATACTCAAAGAAACACTCACCAAAAACTATCCACAATAAAACATCATCAGGTATCATGAAAACCTCATCTTAAAATATAATAACATCATCAAAAACAACATACAATATAATAAAATAAATAAAGATTAGGAGAATAGGATAAGAGAGAGTACCTTGATTTGAGATACTTTGATTTGAATGGAGAAAAAGGTTTAGACTCTAAAATAAGTGGCTGAAGATTGGTGTGAGGTCTAGGGTCAACTAGGGTTCAAGAGAAGAGTTATAAATTTAAACCATGGAAATCAGAACCCTCTATTTATGTAGGAGATTTAAAAAGATTTTACCTCGATGTGGCAATCTCTCTCTATGATGCAGTTTCCTTTGATCAAATTAATTCCTATTTTTATAGTTTTAAATCTTTAAAATTTCACACCTTAAAACCATGTTGAAGTATACTTGAACACCCCCATTTATTAGGGCATGATGTTTCATTATGGCCATTTCCCATTGGTGTCACTCAATATCCACTATACCCAAAAATTGAGAATGATGGTATCCTTATTTCCAACAGATATAACCCAACAATTCCCCACTGAATACCTCCTCATATGTGTGCCACCAAACTATAAAATGGGTTCCTTAAGGAATTTTAGCATTATCTTTTTTCACAGGTGGAAACCCCATGCAAAACACTGACCACCACATGAATTTCAATGCCCATGGTGCACCATAATTCCAAAACAACTACCTTTATTCACTATTAGAAGCTTTACCTTGATGTAAAGAGAGAAATACCCATAAAAACTGATTTTGACATGAGATCTACCTATAAAATCTCAAATTTTCCATGTATTATTTTTGGATATTATAAGCATTATTATTGAGGCTAGGCACTGAAGCGACATGTGATTCTGAGGCCCGGTGTGCTCGGAATAAATGTTTGAAAAATATTAAAATATTTAATATCACTTGAGCATGATTTTATTGAAAAACTAGAATAAATATTAAACAAGTGATGAGATCAGAAATCTTAGGGCACTTTTGAGTTCAAAATTTGGTTTTACCCTAGGCGTGACCTAACATTGGTCGGTGAGGGTTGTTTGTGAAAAATTTGTCGTGGACGTAAAAGGAATAAAATAATTTAATAAAAAATATTTTGATTCAGCGACTTAATTCTCTCTTTAAGTATACACTTATAGTAAATTCATAGGGTTAGCTATATAAACCTATGAATTTGACGAGTTCCATTGGAGCATTGAAGGATACCCTGTGGGCGGATGATGTCGACGACAGATTTGAAAATCAGAGATCGATGATCGGTGTGAGATAGGATCGAGGTATATCACCAATGAATGTTATGAAACTTCATTATACATCAATGATAAATCCAAATTGAGGTAGTTCATGTGTTTTAATTGGTTTATTCGCCATTATTTATTTCTATGTCGAACGTGAATCAATCGATGAACAGATTGATTCAAAGATTGTGCATATTGCGAGATGAGGTTTTATTATAGGGGATTTATTTAATTTGGTTTTCTAACCCAAATCCACCATTATTGACCATTTTATAATAACACTTGTCCAATGATGATAAAACTTTGTTCTTGTGCATTTATCCCTTTTTTCTTCATGTTCTGCATTGTTAGATCCCTGTGGTTCTGTCTCGACGTTTCTGGGTGGTTTTGAGCTCGATTGGATCCCCCAAATTTGAGAAAAATTGATAATTGAGGCTGAAACAGTGTATATCGGGGTTTAAGGATCATGTATCTATAATAATTTTCATTTTCTGGTTCCGATGGAGGTTTGGTGGTTCATAGAAGTGGAGGCGGTGGCAGCTGGTGTAGGCAGTGGCGTTCGGTGGGAAAACGGAGTGCAGTGGCGTAGGTGCATGGTGGAGGATACTGGTGCCATGGTAAGGAAGAAGAGACATGTAGCATGGGTCATCTAGATGGTGGAAACAGTGGTGAAGATGGGCACGATGGACATAGTCGAATCCATGTCATGCTAGAGGGTCAGATTCAGGTTGGGCTAGCAGGTCAGTTTCAGGTTGGGCCAATGGGTCAAATCCGGGTCTTGTGAGATAGATACAAGATGGTTAAAACTGGGTGGAGTTGGGTATGGTTGACCATGTAGATTAGTCAACCGCGATTCCGAGTGGCAGGTGGAGCTACCACGTGTACAACGACCGCACAACCAGTCCGTAGGCAATCGACTACGGAGGTTGACCGCAACAGTCAGTCTATGCAGTGGGTGGACTAACCACGATGTTCAATCCATGGAAGGATAGTATACATGGTAGGTGGAACTACAACGATGGTAGGTGGACCAACCGTAGTGGTTGGTCCATGGGCCCCGGTCAGGTCCTCGAGGAACTTCTTGAGTGGCAAGTTTAAATGGTCATAACTCCTAAATGGAGCATCCAAACGATGTGCTGTCAGTGGAAGTGTGAATCTAATTTTAAGATAGTCAACTCAAGACCAATTTTGGGTACCTTCTTTGGATGGAGTCTCTTTTTTTTCTAGTTTGTACCAGTATAGGTTGATTGCATTCCCTTGGTTCTTTCCTTGAGGGTATAGTTGGGCATTACATTCACATCACTGGATTTTAATCCCCTCTAGAGCCCGAGTATCAGATAGAGTTGTGGTATCCCTACGTGAGACTGAAGTGCAATCCTACATTATCCCTAATAAAGTTTATGTAATCAGAGTAACCTCTCCAAGAAAGGTGTTGATCCTCTATCTAGAGGACCACATCGGTAGGGTTTGCAGAATCATTTTCTTGCAATCCCCTATGTAGCAGTTTGATCCAGATTGGGTTTGTGGTGTCCCCAAGTGGTTTTTGGAATGAACCCCTCTCCATGTATCATAGTCTTATTTGACTAGTGCATTCTATTTGGGCGGGGACCAAATGAGATATACCCATTCGTTGAGTCTCTCTGATGATATCATGGCTCAAGGAGTGAGTTCTCCTAGAACGAGCATGCTTCGAGTATAATTCTTTGGCTAATAGTTGGTTATGACCAACTAATGGCATGTTGTATCTTCTGAGTATATTTGGGTTATTTTTGTAACATATTGTATTAATATAACTATACTTTGTGCTTCGTGTTTAGTATTTTTGGGATTTCCTACTGAGTATTGTTATACTCACCCCTACACAGACTTTGCCTGCACATGTCAAGTTTTGTGCTGATGGTGGACATTTTGATGATGTCCTAGGAGGACCAGGAGAAGGTAGAGAATATCTAGATCTGGGAAGACCAAGGTGTTTACTAGGAATGTACCTTTGAAATAGTTCTCTACCTTGGAGAAGGTTATACTTCAAGATTTTTAGTTAGACTTGTGTTATAGACCTTCTTTGTGGTGGGCTTGTATTTGGACCTATTTACTTTTCCTTTACTTCCTATTGTACTCTGGTTATGGGATCTTAGTTGTTTTCATGTATTATATTAGTTGTTTTACATTTCAGCATTATGTGGCTTGGATATGTGTGTGTGTGTACATGTACTTTAGGCTAATGGATCCCATTTGTGGGAAATTAATACTCAATGCTAGTAATAAACCCATGTCCTGTTGAAGGCGGGTTTGGGGTAGTCACAACACATGCCCCTCTAAGATAGGTTATGACAGAGTGGTATCATAGGAAGGTTGGTTCTACTTTAGGACTGAGAGTCTGTGATATTGGTTTGGGGAAACAATGTTAAGTGTTTTGAGTTTGGATTTTAGGCCAGAGACTCTAGTGTTGGTGTGGTGGCCGATGTATCCATACAACAGGACTCTGAGCACCTATTTTTCAACTCAGTACATGAAAGCACTAGTTTTAGGGAAAAAATGGTACATGCATCATATAGGAATGGTTTTGTCTTCCAAGTCATTCTGGAGTCAGGTCCCTAGATATACTCTTTTGACCATGGTACAAATTGTTTTATTTCAAGATACCTTCATGTAGATAGCTAGCCAGGATTCCACCACATGATCACGAGGTTGATTCACCTAGTGAAGAGGCATCGATATAGGGGCTTGTACCGAAGATAAAACCTTCATGTGGTTTACTATCTATACCACCACCCATAGAGCAATATCTATTACCAGCACTATTATGTGAGGATGAACGTAGGCTGAGTGAATTTCATGAGTTTCAGAGGTAGTGACCTCCCAAGTTTAGGGGTGAGATAGACCCCCAGATGGTTGGGGATTGGATAGAGGCAGTCACCCATGTTTTCTGCCTTGTGAGGACACTTACCGAGCAGATGAAAATATTTTCTGTGAGTCTTTTTCAGGGCCCTGTCGAACGATGGTGGATCTTTGGGACTTAGTTACATGAAAAGAAATATGACTCTTGGACATACTTCAAGCGTCTCTTCATAGATGATTTTTATCCATCCATGTCACTATCAGTACACATATTAGATCTTTTTCATCTGAAATAGGACAATATGACCATGGTATAGTATTCATCGAAGTTTACCGATCTTTCACACTAATAATTAGATATGGTATGATACCCATTATTTTTAGCTACGACCTTAGAGAAGGGATTACGTCGAGACATCAGGGTGTCAGTGGTATCCCTTAGAATTTCTGCCTCTATTGGGGTACTTGAGCGAGCCATGTTGGTAGAAAGTTTTCTGGCAGAGAATACACCAGTAGTGAGATCTAGTAGTGGGAACCTGGTAGCTGTGACCTTGGAAACAGGTAGTTGATGATAGTCACATGGATCTAGGTAGTTTAGGTGATTTAGGAGGTGATCTCAGGACTCAGGGTGAGTGGTATATGTCTCCCAAGGCGGTTCAAATCAGCTAAGGGACATGCAGTGTTTCTCATGTGATGGTTGGGGATATATGGAATGAGATTTCTTAACCCATCATGAAGTTGATCAGGAGATGGTCTAAGGACCACCTAGGTAGAGACAGATATAGGAGAATAGTGGTTTTTAGGTTTGAAGACGTGGTAGAGGGGCCGATAAGGCAACATAAGGTGGTCATAGGTTCGAGCTACCACCACCACCACCTAGGTGGTCCATGTCAGGCTTAGGGAGATGGTGTAAAGGGATAATGCTAGCCATAGGCTATGAAGACTTATGACCTTGAGGCCCCAAGGATGATATGAGGTAAGATCTATGTCTTTTCTTCCCTAGTTGAAGTATTGATAGACACATGTGCTATTCATTCTTTTCTCACTATGAATATTGTTCGAGACTCAGAGATTCTAGTTAAACCATTGACTCGACCCTTATGACTGGAGATTCTTACTAGAGGAGACTCGATGATCACACACTTGTGCCGATAGTGTGACATAACTCTTTGAGGAAAGAGTTTCAGTTGGTATCTATTTTTTTAAAACGTCAAGGAATTACAATGAAATTCTTGGTATGGACTGGTTATCTATAGTTCATGCTTAGATTGATAGTTTTAGGTGAAGAGTGCAGTGTTTACTCAGTGAAGAAACCAATTTTTTCTTTTTTTTTTGTGAAAAATAAATCCAGATAGCATAGGATGGACTCACACAAAGGAGAGTGAAACTGATTAATCATTAGTTTTATATCTTGATCCTTAGTGAAATGGATGTTATAAGTCCTCAGTTTCCTAAAATGGTGGAGGAATATGAGGGCGTATTTCCTGAAGATGTTCTAGGTTTACCTCCCCGTCAGAAGATGGACTTCTATATTTATTTATACCCCAAGATGACATCGATATCTACATCTGTATTTAAGATGGCTCCCATAGAGCTTCATGAGATGAGGATATAGTTGGAGGACTTGTAGAGGATGGGATTCATGAGACCCAATGTTTTACCCTGGTAAGCCCTAGTTTTGTTTGCCAAGAAGGCATACGGGAGCCCAAGTTTTTGTGTGTATTTCTAGTGCTTGAACCAAGTGAATGTGAAGAAAAAGTATCCACTACTGATGATTGATTACCTCTTTGATCAGTTGAAGGGGGAATGGTGGTTCTCAAATGTTGACCTTAGATCAGGCTATCACCAGCTACGATTATGAGATAAGTATATACCAAAGATGATGTTTAGATGTTCCTACAATCACTATGAGTACTTAGTGATGTCATTTGGAATGAAGAATTCCCTAACAATATTCATAGGACTCGTGAACTAGATCTTTCAACCTTTCTTAGACTGGTTTGTGGTAGTCTTAATCAATGATATCCCAGTGTAATTGTTGTCTAAGGAGGAGCATGAGAGACACTTGAGGATGGTCCTAGATACACTCTGAGAGCACCAAATTTATGGGAAGCTCTTATAGTTCTAGTTTTGGATTCGAGAGGTCCATTTTATAGGACATTTCATCTTAGAGGTTGGAGTTGTAGTGGATCTAGTGAAGGTTGAGGAATTTCTTTCTTGGGAGCCACTCAAGAGTGTTTCTCCATAGTGGCATCAACCTTGATATATTTGATTCAAAAGGGGAAGCCTTTCATGTGTAAAGAAAAGTGCCGACAATGGTTTTAAGAGATGAGGCATAGGTTGAAAAGAACTCCCATCTTGAGGTTACCAGAGGAAGGTGTTGAGTACATGATGTTCTGTGATGCATCAAGAAATGGGATTGGTTGTGTACTATTGTAGAGGAAATCATTTATTTCACATGGTTCATGAAAGTTAATACCACACAACCCATGATCTTGAGTTAGCATCGGTAGTCTTCTCATTGAAGATGTGATGACACTACTTGATAGGTGAGTGATTTATCTTCTACCATGACCATAAGAGTCTCAAGTATATTTTCTCTCAGAGAGATATTAACTTGAGAAATAGGTGATGGCTAGAGTTCCTCTAGGAACATGAATTTAATATTGTCTATACTCTTGTAAAGGGGAACGTGGTGGAAGATGCTCTCAGTAGGAGATCCAGTTCATAGTTGTTGAATGAGTTATCAAAGATGTTTTCCTCATTGCACATATCTTTTATTAATGGAAATGGAGAAAATTACTTCCAGTTAGTGGTTTTCACCCCTCCATTATTACATCACGTTATGGAGACACAACTTGGGGATACCGACTATGAGATGCTACATGCTCAGATATCCACTAGGAATGCTTCTAATGGATATTCAAAAGGCTGGGAGCACGTCGTTATATTAAGAGGATGCATGATGATACCAGTGACATTGCAAGATGAGGTTTTGAGGGAGTTTCATACATCCCATTTGGTAGTAAACCTAGGTGTGGTGAAGATGCACCAAGACCTCCAATGTTAGTTTTGGTGGCCATGAATGATGAAAGGAGTTGTAGAGTTTGTTTCTCGATTCCTTACTTGTCAGCAAGTAAAGGATGATCACTAGGTTCCAATGGGTTTAGACCAACCCCTTAAGGTGAAAAAATATAAGTGGAATGGGATTTAAATAGAACTCTTGATAGTATTACCACGTACATCCGGGGGACATGATTCCATATGGGTGATTGTTGACCAACTCACCAATTCAGCCCACTTCCTAGATATCCGAGAATAGAGTTCGGTAGAGATATTGGTATGACTCTATATTCAAGAGATATTTTGATTCCATAGAGTTCCATCAGTGATTTTTTCTAATCATGATGCTCTCTTTACATCTCAGTTGTGGAAGGAATTACTAGAGGCATTTGGGAACTAGTTACACTTGAGCACTATGTTTCACCCATAAACGGATAACCAGACTGAACAGACCATTCAGGTTCTAGAGGACATGCTATGATCTTTCATGTTATAATTTGTTCATAGTTGGTTAGATACCTAACATTGGTGGAGTTTACATGCAATAATGGATAAAATTACACCATTGTTATGGAACCGTTTAAGGCTTTGTACGGGTGACCCTGCATGTCACCACTTTGCTGGATTGGCCCAGGAGAGTTAGAACTAATGGGCCCGGAGTTGGTGATAGGTACTACAGAGAAACTGAAGATCATCCAAGTGTAGATAAAGACTCTATAGAACCATCATAAGTCTTATGCTGATAGGTGACAGAGGGATTTGGAGTTCTAAGAAGGATACTATGTGTTACTTTGAGTTTCACTTCATTGTGGATTACAAAGATTTTTCTGGGGCAGAAAGTAATCTTTAAGGTTCATCGGTCCTTTCTAGATACTGCATAGAGTTATTGAGGTAGAGTACCACTTATATCTACCTCCAAATTTAGACCAAGCACATGATGTCTTCCATGTGTCGCATTTGAGGAGGTACATGTATGACCCATAACATGTTATTTATTGGGGAGAGATGGACATTGAGGATGGAAAAACTTTGGCAGAGTACCCAATGGATATTGGGGATTGGTAGGAGAGGATAATTTAAGGATGATCGATTCCTTTAGTGCATGCTCAGTGGAAACACAAGAATATCCAAGAGAGAATATGGGAGTAGGAGGCTCAAATTTGTGCTCAGTACCCCCATCTATTTGAGTAGCCCTTATTTTGTATTTTCAGGGATGCAAAGCCCCAAGGTGAGGAGAATGTAACTTCTATGATTTTCAATATATTATTTTTGGATATTATATGAATTATTATCGAGACCTTGTGCTGAGATGGTGTGCGATTATGAGGCCCGGTGTGGCTAAAATAAATTCTTGAAAAATATTAAAATATTTAATAGCACGCATGTGCGATTTTCTATAAAAAGTGGAATAACTCTTAAAAGGGCTACTGAATTAGAAATATGAGGGCACCACTGAGTTCAGAATAGTGGATTTACCCTATATGCGACCTAACATTGGTTGGCATAAGTCGTTTGTGAAAAAGTTGTAACTGACGTAAAAGAAATAAAATAATTTAATAAAAATTATTTTTGTTGGAACCAAGGATGGTATTTGCTGTAAATGAAGCACAGTTTATGTTTGTTTTCAACCCTCATATAAAAGATCAGAAAGTTTTCAAGGAAAGGGATATTACATTTCAATCTGATAAAAGTATTGAATGTGGAATCATTTACCCATGTTTGCCAAATTTTTACATTCAACAATTGAAAAATGGAGAAAAGTGTTTTTGGGAAAGGAATTTGTGTGAAAGTTTGAATATGGTTTTGAAAGTTTCATTCAAGGCATGTTTTGTGATCATCACATTAAAATATGGAAAAGGAAAAAAGCTTTGAAATGATTTAAAATGTTCGTGAAAGATGAGGTTTTGTGGAAGTGTCTTACGCGACCAATGCGATGTCAAATATGGTATTGCACACATGGTGAGAATCTTTAGTGCAGTGTCATCAAGGCCTACAAATATGTGGGTACTCCCAATCAAGACTCATAAATTTTCAACTAAGATCAGGTTCCTCTACTGCATGAAAGAGTTATGCGTGGAAGAGTTGGAGAAAGCAAATCTTGCTCACAAAGTGTTCATTTAGTCTAAAAAGGCCAAGTGAAACTTGTGGTGAAGCTGTGTAAAAGATAAGGGTTGATCTAAAAATAATATTTGCATGAAATCTATCTTACATGAAAATACCAAATCTTGATTGAAAGGGAAGGTGGTGCATGCAAGTTCCAATGTGTGTTTCTCTCATGTTTTGAATATCTAATGTATTTGATCAGTTCCTCCAAGTGAATCAATTCAGGACTTTGATATAAGAAGAGTCTCATTTTGGATAGAGACATATAATTCAATGAAAATCTATTGAGGATACCTTTAGGTTGATAAACTGAGTAAGTCTTCACCCAAGGAAATGAGCTAGGGGGAGTCGATGGAAGTATTCTGAGGGATGGAGTGTGATATCCCTAAAGCATTGTAAAGATAGTGTGACTGGAATAGAGTGACTATTTATGAACTCATGTATTCCACAAATAGTGAATATTAGTGGATTTAGGTATGACCGATACACTTTCAGCGTATTCTCTATGGACTATCCCTTAGTGGCGAACCAAGTAAAATTACTGTGTTGTCTCTTTTCATGTGAATGTTTTATTACTCTACTATTCAAACAAGCGGGTTTAACAAGTTCCTACTAATGTGGGAATAAGATACACTACTTTAAAAGAAAAAAAATTACACCCTGATTCACCCCTCCCCTCTCAGGATGTTCTAGGGTCCTACAATTTTGACAGAACGACCTAATTCTCTCTTTAAGTAACGCTTATAACAAATTCACAGAGTTAGTTGCATAAAAATGTGAATTTGAAGAGTGGCATTGGAGAATTTAAGGATATCCCATGGGAAGATGTAATCAGAGATGGATTTTTAAATAAAATATTGATGATAGGTGTGATTTAGGATAGAGGGATCTCCCTAACGAACGTGACACAACTTCTTTCTTCATCAATGATTAATATAAGTTGAGGTAGGGTGTGTGTTTTAATTGCTTTATTCCCAGTTATTTATTTCTATGATGAACATGAATCAATTGAAGAATTTATTGATTCAAGGATCATGTTTATTGTTATATGAGGTATTATTATATAGGATTTATTTATTTTGGTTATCTAACCCAAATCCCCTATTATTGGTCATTGGCTAAGAACACTTAGACAATGATGATAAACCTTTTTTCTTGTGCATTATTCACTTAGTTCCTCACATTCTTCACTTTTGGATCCCTGTGGTTCCAACTCAAAGTTTTCGGGAGGTTTTAAGCGTAATTGGACCTCTCAGATTTGAGGAAAATTGACAACTGAGGCTAGATCAGTGTAGATCGGTGTTCGAGGATCATGGATCAGTGTTCATTTTTATTTTTGGGTTTTGATGGAGGTTTTGAGGCTCATAAAAGTATAGGCAACAATGACTGGTATAAGCGGAAACACCTGGAGGAAATCTATAGTGGGAAGGCAGAGTGGGGTGGCGTGAGTGGCCATCAGAGGTAGCTGGTGCCATGTGTCAACTGGACAACCAATGAAGCGGTGGCCGAAGGTGTGGCGGACACGGTCAGATCCGAGTTGAGCCATCGGGTTAGATCTGGGTCAGGAAAGTGGGTCAGATCTAGCTTGGGATAATGGGTCTAATCTGGGTTTGGTGAGATGAATCCGAGTTGGGTCAATTGGGGTGGAGTTGGGTGTGGTTGACCATGCGGAGCGGGTGACTACAAGTCGAAGCGGCAGGTGGAGCTACTGCAGGTGCAGCCAGTCCGCAGACGGTCGACCACAACGGTTGACCGTAGCAGTCAGTCTACATGATAGGTGGACTGACCATGGTATTTAGTCCATGGACGACCAGTCTACGCTGTAGGTTGACCGACCATAGTGGTCAGTCTGCGGGCCCTGGGCAAGTCCTCATGCAACTTCTCGAGCGACAGGTTCAAGTGGTCATAACTCCTAAACAAAGCATCCAAAATATGTACCATCAGTGATAGCCTAACCATAATTTTAATATGGTAAATTCAAGGCCAATGTTGCTTACCTTATTCATAATGATAATATTTTATCCTAGTTTGGAATAATATAGTTTGATTTCATTCCCCTGGTCCTTTCCTTGAGGTTACAACGCAACATTACATCCACATCACTGGATTGTAATCCCCTCTAGAGGCTGAGCCTCAGATATATTTGTAGTGTCCCTCCATGAAAATGGAGTGAGATCCTCTATCATCCCTAGTAGAATTTATGGAATTATAATAACCTACCTGAGAAAGGTGTTGATCTGATATCTAGCTGACCACATCAGTAGGGTTTGCAGAATCGTTGACATGTGATCCCTTACATAATGGGTTGATCCATATTAGGTTCATGGTGTCCCCTAGTGGTTCTGGGCATGAACCCCTCTATGTGTATCATAGTCTTCTTTGACCAATTAATTCTCTTTGGTTGAGGCCCAAATGAGCTAGACCTCTTCATCAAGTATCTCCAATGATATCATGGCTCAAGGAGTGAGTTCTCCTGGAATGAGCATGCTTCGAGCAGAATCCTTTGGATGGTAGTTGGTTATGTCCGCCTGATGGTGTGGTGTCTTTCCTGAGTTTATCTGGGTTCTTTTTTTTATATCCTATATTGATATGACTATAAAAAATGATTCATGTTTAGTGTTTTTGAGGTTTCCTAATGAGTATTTTTATACTCACCCCTGCACGATCTTTTCCCACACGTGCCATGTCTTGTGCAGACGACAACCCTTTTAACGGTATCCTAGGAGGACCAGGAGTGGGTGGAGCATAGCTGGAGCTAGTTATAATGATGTGTTTACTAGGAGAATACCTTTGATATAGTCCTCTCCCTTGGATCAGGTTGGACTTTTAAAGTTTTAGTTAGACTTTTGTTACATACTCTCAGTATGGTGGGCTTGTATTTGGCCCTGTTTACTTTTTATTTATTTCCAGTTGTACTTTGGTTGTGGGATATTAGTTGTATGCATGCATTCTATTTGTTGTTTTACATTTCATAATTGTTTGTCTTAGAGACGTGTGAGTGTGTTCAGGTAATTTAGGATAATTTATCCTATTTGTGGGAAATTCCTACTGAGTGCTAGTCACCAGCCCCTGATCTATTGGAGGTAGGCTTGGGGTATCCATGACACAGGCCCCTCTAGGATGGATTGTGAAACTAACCTCGCATGATATATGGAGTCCCATCATACATCTTGGATTTACCCTTACATAAATTTCAAGTCACACTCATAGGATATCTAAAGTACCTTCACAAAAATAGGGTCTACTTTCATGTGAAGGTCAACTTATCCTTACATGATATTATATTTCCCCAACATGACTAGTGTAAGATCTTATGTTTTCCTATGAGGTACAGTTCTTTTTGTTTTCAATTTAATTCCTTGGTTTTGACCTAATGTGAGTTCCTAATGAGATTAATAGAGTTGGGGGGGGGGTGTTCATGGCTTGTTTGAAGCCCTAAGTCTGATTTTTGGAGTGAAAGAGATGGGTCGCATGGTTATAGGAAATTGTGAAACCCAATATGCATAATTAGGTTTAACCGTGTGGGGATAGATAGAATCCAGAAGGATGATGTATGGTTTGATTAAACCATACAACCTGAGGCACATGCCCGTGTGAGATATTACAGAACTTTGATAAATAATCAGTGCATAGTTGTCGCATATTCTGTCTAACTATGCATCATGACCATGTGCGGTCCCCCTTTAAGTAGAGAAGGGAGTATAGTTGGCACACAATTTGGCCAACTGTGCAGCCAAACCATGTGACTTAGTTAAAATATGGGAAATTACCATTTTCTCTTTGTGAGTTTGAAACTTAAAGCCTCCTTTTTTTCTTCTTCTCTAGTGGAAAACCAAGGATTTGGGAGCTCCCATTGAAGACAAATCATAGGATTTGCTCCCTTTTGTCCATTCAAACTCAAATTCGAACACCATTCATATTTTTGGATCTGCACTGGTGAGTTATTCATTCATCTTGTGCCATTATTCATTTGTATTCATATCGATAGAGTTGTTTAGGTGAAAACTAATATGCCCTATTTCCAGAATTTTTGTCAGTTCTTAATTTTTCTTCTAATCTAGACTGAATCAAAGGTCAATACTAGAAAAGTTCTCTACCATGTGTATATGGTAGGTGGTATATACCTTTTCCCTTTTAGTTTGGTGTTTTATAAGACATGTTTCCATTGTGTTGCACGCCAAACTTTTTGGAATTTCCCCTCAAATAAATTAAATGTTTAAATTGAATAATTTGGAACCTGTTAGTTTTCTCCTTGAGTACCATTTTATGGTTGGAGTTCATTTAGACTCAACCTAGGCTACCCATGGAGTGATCCCTTAATTTTTACCTATGTTGTATCACCCTGCTGGGTGCATGTGATCTCACCTCTGATTTTGGGATCCTTGATAAATTGAATGATACTTGAATGAATATTTAGGATAAGGTTATTACTTCTTTCCATATGATTAAATGATGATTAATTTTTTGTTATTTAAATAGAGTTAATAAAAAATGTGAAAATGATTTGGAAGAACTCATTAAATGTAAATGGTTGTGAAATTTTAATGAAAAGTGATGATGAATTGATTATGGTAGTGAAATCCTTGGATGAGCTCCTTTTATCCTAATTCCATAGGTTTCCATGTAAATTTCTACTCCATAGTTCTTGATTACAATAGCAGTTCCTTGTACCTATTTTCCTCATTGGATCCTAATTCTATAGGATTCTTCAAGCCTTGATACCCCTTGGATCTATCTTTCTTATAATTGCTTTATACCTGATCTATTGACATACTCCTTGGATGACACCCAAGACATTACCGAGTTTTTATCAGGATGATCTTGGTACTTGATGTGGATTACTTGGTCCTCTATAACTTGGATCTAGCCCTTCGTGGTATAAAAATTTAATTTCATGGCACGACCATTGTGGACATGATACACTCTTGATTATATAGCGTGTCCATAATGGGTATCATACACTGTATTATAATACATGTCCATGGTAGATGTTATACACTTGGTTGTATGGTGTGTCTATGGTGGATATTTTTTCTATGATTTATAGAGAGCCCTGGTTTAGGTATCATTTTACAGCTATTATAATGGATAGTATCACTTGTTTATTTATGCCTTACAACCTCCCTTATTTGTTGGAGTTTGACTGTTGTTTTTATGGAGACTTTTTTGGATAGATGAGATCACACTTTACTTTTGTACTATTTTACCTATGATATATATTGCATACTGCTTTTATTTATATTTCATAAACTCAATTTTCTATAGATACCATTGGTGGTGGACTATTGAGTGTTATCTCACACCCTATTTAGTCTATCATTGGGTACTGGAATAAACATTATGGATGTAGGTAGGGATTAGGTAAAGTTCCCACTATATGATGCTTGATTTTCTTGTTGCTTAGGAGTAGGAGAGCACCAGACTGAGCTAGGATCGTGATGCTATTTGGAGATAGCATTTTTTGGTATTTTGATACATGTATTTTACTGAATGCTTGTATAAATATTTTACTTATTTATAGAGGGATTACACAACACATCATTTTGTATATGAGATTACATCTGAAATTTTTTATTATTAAAGTATCTTGGATGTTTATATGTTATTCAGTTATTTTTCTACTTCCGTTATTTCCTATTATGATTACTACCACTATGTTTCAATCTAACATGAGAGAATATTCTTCCTATAGACACACCCTAGGACCTTGCTGCTAGTCGGAAACCTCTGGCATATGGGGAGGTGCACTTGAGGCCATTTGACCCACTGGCACGAGGCACCATTTAGTAGCATTTAGGTCATGATGTTACAAAACACTATCAGAGAAGTTTTTCTTTTGAGGATTTACTATTTTGAGATAATAGAAAAAATATTATGAAGGTAATGGAATTTGGTAATGAGTTGCACCTTGGAGTATCTAACCCACATACAGGAAAAAGCCAAATTACCTGAAATGGAACATGTTTTTATGGTTTTTTCCAATTATAGGTCATTTGATTCCAATTTTAGGTAACATAATTGAGGTTTTATGTTTATTATGATTATAAATTTTTATAATTTTCCTGATTATATGAGGGAATTACATATCATTCATCATTTTAGTAACTTTATAGGAGTTACATGACATGCATTATGCAATGCCATATAGGATGCATTGCTTGAATACATGACATTATGAGGCATGCCTTGAATGATATCTCCATAGTTTGATAAATTATTGTGCAAGTAATTGAGAAACATGGCTGGTACTTAGAGTGCTTGCCGAAAACTAAACATTTTTTCCTAAATATTCTATAGAAGACACCCTAAGCATCCAATTATGGAACGTTGAGTCATGGACCATTGGTTTCATGGGCTGGAATGTGTTATGGTATGGATTAGGTGGATTCCATATTTTGGTTCATGAGGTGTATATACCCTTATAGACCAAAAGTGATGAACCATTTGGTTTAACCATTTAAATATAATTGTGAGATAATTATGAATTTAAATGAAATGGAAATTTAAAAATAGGGAACTTGATTTAGACCTGACTTTAGAGTGGACAGTAAGTAGTGTATCTAGGGATGTTTATGACTATTTATTTTTACCCAACCCTAGATTTTTGAGTAGGTAAAGGGGTATGATCTATTTATGAATAAGGTTTCAACATATCCTATGTTTTTAGCTATGAACTTATCATTTTTGATCTTTTATGATGTGTGTATTTGGAATTGTAGAGACATTCCACCACAACAAACTCCAGCTGTACACCAAGAGAGCGACGACGACTATGATCTAGAGGTGGTGGGCCATGTGATACCAGTAGATATTATAGTATTGCTAGACGAGGAACCAGTTTTAGTACCAAATATGGGCGTTGACATACAATTTCATTATATTTTTATACATTTCATGCAGACCGCTTAGGGAGCACCGAAGCCTGCGTCGTCTAAGGAAGAGCTAACACGTGTGTTCCATCAGTAGAATCCTCCCATATTTTTGAGGGATGGTGGTCCATAGGCTACTAATATATGGATGTATAACACCTTTTTTATATTTTAGTATCTTAAGACACATCTTGATAGGAGAGTGAAGCTGATGACATATATGCTTCGGGGAGCAACTAAGCACTGGTGGGATGTTTTGAACCAGGATGATGTGCTCTGAGATATGGTTTGGAGGTATTTCCAATCTAGGTTTTATGATTAATTATTTTCTAAGACCTTGATAGATAAAAGGGATATCGAGTTTATGCATTTAGAGAAGGGTGTGATTACTGTTATTTAGTATCCAGTACACTTTATAGAGCTTTAGTGTTTTGCACTGATTTAACTTGCTGATGAGCTATAATGGGTGAGATGCTTCGAGGAATGTCTCAGAGGTGCCATTAGATCACATGTAAATTTGTTTTGGTTGAATAATATTATTAATATAGTGAATAAATTTCTTATTACTGATCAAAACCTAAGGGAAAAAGGTGGCGTGGAATAGGGCGGTTCAGTCTCTCGCCCTAGTGGTTTAATGACTTCTGGAAGGAAGCATTGTTTTGAGGCTTCTTGTTAGGGGAGTACCAGCCAGGATGTTAGTTTTGGTAGCTATGTTTTCCGTCATCAGTGTGGAATATGAGAATATATGAGGAATCAATGTGATTAAGACCCAATCGAGTTCTGGGCATTTAGTAGAAAGGGTCACAATCAATGTTTTTTCAGGACCTTCCATATAGTAGTCAGTGGAAGGGAACCAAATATGAATCTAGGTTCAGGAGTGGAATTCATTGATCTATATCAGGATAGGAGCTGGAGTATTTCTAATAGATTTGGCCGAGGTGGTGGTCGTGGATGAGTCATCCATGCACTATTTATACCTAGACAATAGAGTGGTCCTGCTTTGTATAGTGAGGTTGTTTTACAGGGACACAATTCAGGACATATATATTCTATATAGCCTAAACCTGAGTATTAGAGTCCCTATCTATCTATAGTGAGATTTAAGATCTTAGTAGCCTCTACTCTAGTGTCCAATTTTTTTAATACAGGTGATTCTCATAGATTTATATCTGTACATGTTTTAGAGACTTGGGTTCACTGTTTAGTTTTTTGATTGTGTCATGAGATTAGATAATCCATTGGGGATCATAACATAGGGTGTATAGAAGTGTAGTGCATGACCCTTGAGATTGGTGGGTGTCACTTCATATGGGATATTTGTGTCATTGAGATGAATGTGTTTGACATCATACTCGAGATAGACTATCTCATTTCTTATCAAACCTATGTTGATTTCTTTCAATGGAGGGTGACATTCACATCAACAAAGGGTGGAGTTTTGTTCACAAAGGTGAATGGGATTTCTAGGAAAGACAAGATAGATTGGAGGATCATGGGTTGGGAAGGATGACATGACATATTTCTAGTTTATATCTAGATGATCAGGGATCGTGTGAGGTAAATTTCCCACGAGTGGTTGATCATTTTAGGGATGTTTTCCTAGATTTTTTTGGGTTTAACTCCTAAGATATAGGTGGAATTATCTATTAATATAGTTTTAGGACCCGCACTAGTATCCATTACTCCTCACTAGATAGGTACTACTTAGTTGCAGGAGCTCAAGAGGCATCTAGATGACCTAGAGGAAAATGGGTTTATATGACCTAATACTTCTCCACAGGGTTTGATGGTCCTTTTTGTGGAAATGGATAATGGTACCCTCAAGATATGTGTGGATTATTGGAAATTTAACCAATTTACTATTAAGAATCAGTATCTATTTCCATAGATAGATGATATATTCATCCAACTTCGAGGATCTTGAGTTTTCTCAAAGACTGATTTGAGGCCAGGTTATCACCAGCTATGTGTTCAACCTACAGAAATACCTCATACAACTTTTCATAATAGGTATGGTCTATATGAGTATTTGGTTATTCCATTAAGTATCATGAACATTCCAAAAGTTCTCATGGAACTGATGAATTGAGTTTTCCATCCATATTTAGATTCATTTGTGGTGGTATTCGTGAACAATATATAGGTGTATTCTCAAAATCAACAAAACCATTGAAAATGCCTTGAGATCATTTTAGATATACTAAGATAACATCAATTATATTCTAATCTCACAAAGTTCCACTTCTAGATGGATAATATTCACTTCTTGGGTCATATTATCTTAGAGACATGAGTATCAGTTGACCTAGATAAGTTGAGAGCTATAGTTTCATGGGAGAATCCAAAGAATATATTTAATATTAGATGATTCTTAGAGATAGATAGATATTATATTCATTTATTATATAAATTTTCACACTTATAATCACATCTTATAGGCTTTAATAAGAAGGGTGTGATTTTTTTATGGTCAGATACCTGCGAGATAGCCTTTCAAGAGCTGAAACAAAGATTGACTTCATTTCCAGTCCTGATTATACCAGAGCTGTGCATGAGCTACACT
Organism: Viscum album; assembly: GCA_963277665.1. Classification (NCBI taxonomy): domain Eukaryota; kingdom Viridiplantae; phylum Streptophyta; class Magnoliopsida; order Santalales; family Viscaceae; genus Viscum; species Viscum album. The sequence goes on along the minus strand of OY728126.1, from coordinate 854,009,497 downwards.
GTGTATTGTGGCGCATTAGGTATAAATTTGGGATGAGTTATGATATACGAGGATCAAGTCATGGGGTATGAGCCTCATCGGTTTCAGCCACATGATAGGAATTACTTGATGCATGATATCAAGTTATCTATCGTTCTTCATGTTTTCTACTATTAGAGACATCATTTACTGGGCGAGAATTTTGTGGTATACATAGACCAAAAAAGCCTCAATTATATATTTACACAGTGGGACTTGAATATGAGGCTATAAAGGTGAATTGATTACCTATAGAATTTTTTTACTTTAAACTTGCTTATATGCCCTAAAAAGGCAATGAAGTTGCTGATGCACTATACAGAAGGACTTAGATACAAGTAGTTCAGGAGGCCAGTAGTGTGTGGTATCTTATGACCTTATTTATCGATATGCACTTGGAGGTGTAAGATAGTCTCGAGTATACTTTTATCTCATACTTAGAAGTGAATTACACTCTTCTGAATAGAGTGAGGATGAGATAGTTATCTGATGACAAGGGCCTAGTCCTACAAGAGAGTGTGGTAGGTGAGGACATACCTCATGGTTGTAATGTAGGTGAAGATGAAATTATATGCATCGATAGTAATATTTGGGTTCTAGAAGACATATGTGAGGAGTTGCTGTGGGATTTTCATGCCTCAGTTTGGGTAGTATAACATGGCATCACTAATATGTATCATGACTTGCATCGTCAGTACTGGTGGCCTGTAATGAAATTATAGGTACTTGGTTTTTTCATGAGGCATTACACCTATTAACAGGTGACTGTGGAACATAAGTGACTAGTTGGGATTTTACAACAATGACCAATTACCAAGTAGAAATGGGAATATTTCATGATAGATTTCATGACTGGGTTTCCGAGTTCACCTTGAGGGAGTGATGCTGTTTGGTTTGTGGTGGATAGGCTCAGTAAGGTCACTCATTTCCTAAGAATATGGGAGACCTTATAAGTAGATGAGATTATAAGGTTGTATATCCATGAGATAGTGTGATTTCATAGGGTTCCTCAGACCATTGTATTAGATATGGATGCCCAATTCACATCTCGATTCTGGCAGAGTTTGGGTATACAGGTGCTTCTAATCACAACATACCACCCTCAGAATGATGGCTAGTCAGAGCACATGATTAAAGTGCTTAAGGACATGCATAAATCATGTGTCATGTATTTTAAGGGCTCTTAGGAGAGGAATATACCCCTAGTTTATTTTACCTATAATAATATATATCAAGAGACTATATTTATGACATCTTATGAGGTTTTGTATGGTAAGATATACCGATCAACCAAATTCTAGTTAGAAGAAGGAGATGAAACTTTTCTATGTCCTTGTTTCATTCAGGGGACTTTAGAGCAGGTCCATTTGATTAGAAAGTGGATGGCTACTGCAAGATTGAGACAAAAATCTTATTTCAATCATCATTAATGACCTCTAGATTTCAAGGTCGAGGATCAGGTCTTCTACATATCTCACCAAGGCTGGGACACATATGGATCAGGAGAAAGAGTAAGATTTTTTCACAATATGTTGATACATTTGAGATTCTGGAGAGATTTGGGATGGTATCCTATCAGTTGTAGTTACCTTAGAGGTACTGATCCATGCATGGAATCTTCCATGCGTCTTAGCTACATCGTTATCACTCAGAACCATCTCATACTCTATAGCAAGATGAGGTAGAGTTATAGGTAGATGCATATTTCGAGGAGCATCTTATACATATTACTGATAGGAGCACAAAGGTGCTCTGAGGCTTGTCAGTTCCTCTAATATGGGTGCTATGGCAGCATAACCATTTATAGGACGAGACTTGGGAGTGGGAGGTTGAAATATGTGCTCAGTGGAAAGAGTTATTCTTAGACATTTCTTAACCACCCATGGAAGGGAAATTCCCAGATAAATTTCTTTAAGTTGGAAGATTTTAAATCCCGGGTTTTCCTATGAGGTATGGATCTATTTGTTTTCAGTTTAAATCCTTTGTTTAGATCTAATGTGAGGGATTATTGTGATCACAAGATTTTTAGGGGTGTTCGGGGTTTTTTCGGTGCCTAGAGATCGATTTTTGGAGATAAATAGCTAGGCCGCATGGTTAGAGGAAATTGTGCAACCCAAGATACATAGGTGTTACAATGTAGGGTTGGAAAGAAGGTAGTAGGAGGACACACAGTTTGAGGAAACCATGCAACCTAATGTGCACACTTGTGTGAGATGCTGTATATCTTTAATAGAGGACCAACACATGGTTGGAATATGGTTTGTCTAACCATTCATCATTACCATAAAAGGCCCCCCTTAAGAATGAGAAGGTCGCATGATTAGTGCATGGTTTCTCCAACAATGTGTTCAAATCATGTAACTCAGTTAAAGTATGGTAAATTACTATTTTTCCTTAGTGAGTTTAAAAATTAAAACATACTTTTATTTCTTCTTCTCCAGCATAATTCCTTGGCGTTGGGAGCTCCCTTTGAAGCGAAATCACAGGTTTTTCTCCTACTTCATCATTTAAACTCAGATTTGAAAACCGTTCATCTTGTTGGATATATGCTAGTGAATTATTCATTTATCTTGTTCCATTATTCATTTCTCTTCATATCAAGAAAATTATTTAGGTGAAAGAGAATATTCACCATTTCCAAGATTTTCACATGTTCTTCATTTTTATTCTGATATGGACCAAATCAGAGGTCAACACTAGATAAGTTCTCTAACATGTGTATATGGTAGGTGGTATATACCTTTTGCCTTATGTTTTGGTGTTTTATAATCCATGTTTCCATTGTGTCACTCGCTAGACTCACTACCACAAAACTGGGAAAGGGTAGCATCACCCCTTTATCAGCGCTAACAAAAAAGAACTGATAAAGGGGGGGTACCTTTATCAGTGCTTTTTTTAGTGCTGATAAAGGGACCCCTTTATCAGCGTTTTTTTAGTAGCGCTGATAAAGGGGTCGACTTCAAAAAAAAATAATTAAAAATAATATATAAATATATAAATATATCAATATAGTTATATTGATATAAATATAATATATAATTTTTAAATATATTTTAGATAAGTATAAATATACATTTACACTTAATATACTTAATATATAAGATATTTAGTGAAAATGGCTTATAAAAAAATTTAAAAAATATTTTTAATTAATAATTATCTAATTATTATGGGTAAATAGTCATTTAATAACAAATTGAAGACTAAAAAAATAAAAAAAATTAAGAAAAGATCCAATTTACCTTGAAAACGCAACCCGAACTTCAAACGGCCATAACTTTTGATCTGGGTGTCCGTTTGGGCTTTACCACATATCAAATTTAAGCCTGCGATGAGGTCTACGTTGCTATGACTTGGGAGGACCCAGGTCAAGGATTTTTCAAGGCTAAAAAAGGCCCATAAGGCATCCAAAACTGAGTTTTTTATCGGGGTACCCTATTTTTTTTAACATTTTGTGGATTTTCTTCCTCGTTTAAGGGGGTATTATTGGAATATTTTGGTGGGGAATGAATTTATTCCAAGGTATTATATTCATATTGATATTATGTCTTTGAAATTTTATCGTTTTTTATAATGCACTACTATTTATAATCAAATATATAACTACATGTACATATTTTTTTATATATTCACACCTAAAAATTTAATTTTTTAAATAAATAATTAAACATATTTACATATAAAATATATTATCTTTATCTAAATAATAACTAATATCCATTTTATTTAAAATACTAATATATTAATATTTAAATAACTATATATTAATATAACTATATATATATTAATACAACTATATATATATATCTTAATATAACTATAAATATATATATTAATATAAATATAAATATATATATTAATATAAATAAATAAACATATATATATTAACATAACTATATATATTAATATAAATATATATTACTATATGAATAAATATATCTAAATATATATATAAATAAATAGATATATCATAAATAAGAGAACAAATAAATATAGGGGAGTGGCAAAGGCTTTAGGTGCGTAGGAGGGATGTCTCGAGATCAAATCTGGATGGAGGCAGGGGCGTGTGCGCATGAGTGATTTAGAGGGGCTAGCGCTGATAAAGGGTGTAGGCTGTGCGTGCGGGCGCTGGAGGAGTGGCAGAACGCTGATAGGGGGGGGGGCTCAAGCGCTGTAAAAATCCCCCCCTAAGATTGGCAGTATTTTTTTAATTTTTTTTAATTTTTTTTAGTTTTATCAGAGCTAAAAAAAAGCGCTGATAAAAGGGGTCTTTATCAGCTCTTTTTGGAGCACTGATAAAGGGGACCCCCCTTTATCTTTACTGGCATTAACAACGCTTTTCTAGTGCTGTTAAAGGCCATTTTTAGCGCTGATAAAAGCCGTATTTGTAGTAGTGAATTTATGGTATTTCCCCATAAATTAATTTAATGTTTAAATTAAATGAATTGGAAACTTTTAGGTTTCCCCTTAAGTACCATTTTATGGTTGGCGGTCATTCTGCCTCAACCTTGGCCACCCATGGGGTGAACCCTTGATTTTTCCCAATGTTGTACCACTCCGTTGGGTTCGTGTGTGCTCAAATCCAATTTTGGGATCCTTGATAAATTGAATAAGACTTGAATAAATGTTTATGAGAAGTTTATGCCTCCTTTTCACATGATTACATGATGATTAATTTGTTTATTTTTTAAATGGATTTTATAAAAACTGTAGAAATGAGTTGGAAGAACTCATGGAATGTAAATGGTTGTGAAATGTTTAATGAAATGAGATGATGAATTGATTATGATAGTTGATTCCTTGGATGAGCTCCTTGGATCGTGATTACATATTATTCCATGGGAATTTATTCTCCATGGGTCTTTATTAAGGTAGGGGATTCCTTGAACCTATTTTCCTTCTTGGATCCTAATCATATAGGATGACTTGGGCCTTGCTTTCCCTTATATCCAGATTGCATGGAATCACATTGGACATGATCTGTTGACATGCTTCTTAGACTCTACCCAAGTATTTACTGAGTTTCCATTGAGATTCTCTTCGGACCCAATGTGGATTCCTTGGTCTTCAATACCTTGGACCCGACCCTTCATGGTCTGATACCTTGATTTCATGGAACTACCATTGTGGATGTGATACATTCTTGATTATATGGCATGGTCATGATGGGTATTATACATTGGATTATACGGCATGGCCATGGTAGATTTTATACATTTGGTTGTATAGAATGGATATGGTGGATATTTTTTCTATTCTTTATAAATCACCCTCATATGGGTATCAATCTACAGTTTTTTAGACTAGATAATATCAATTATTTATTTATGCCTTATATCTACACTTGTTTATGGGATCTTTATTTTTTTTCTATAGAGATCCTTGTTTGGATGAAAAGGATCACACTTTACTTTTGTATTTTTTTACCTATGATATATATTGCACATTTCTTTTGTTTATATTTCACAGAATGGACCTGTTATAGACACTATTGGTGGGGGCCTACTGAGTATTATCTCACACCCTATTCAGGCTGCCATTGGGTACCCGAACAGACTTCATGGATGCAGGTAGGGACCGGGGTAATCTCCCACTATATGATGCTTGATTTTCTTGTTTCTTAGGAGAATGAGAGCATAGGAATAAGCTAGGATCATGATGCTATCTAGAGATATTCATTTTGTTATTTTTGCTATTTTGATACGTGGAATATACTAGATTCTTGTATACCTATTTTACTTCTTTTTAGAGATATAAAATGAAACATAATTTTTTATATGATATTTCTTTTTGCATTTTTTATTATTAAAGTCTCCTGAATGTTTATCTTCTATTCATTTATTTGTATTCTATTTCTATTGCCTATTATGAATACTATCACTATGTTTCACTCTGATATGAGGGAATAGTCTCCCCACAAACACACCCTAATCCATTTATGATAGTCGGTAACATTTGGAATATGGAGAGGCATGCATGAGGTCATGTTACCCACCTGATCATGGAGCCATTTAGTGGAATTCAGTTCAGGAAATTACAACTAGGTTACCTTTATAGATGAAAGTACCCTTTCATGGGAATGTTACCTTCATGAAACATTAAATCTACCTTCATGTTTCTGATTAAAATAACTTTACCCTTATACAAAAAGTATCTATGTAAGGTTTGATAGGCTTACCTCTATATAGTCATGATGCCCTACACAAGGGTAAATAAAATTTAAATGAATTAAATTTTCAAACAAAGAAACTCCTCTATAGCCTTTAAAACAGATATGAACTCCCTATTGGAACCTCCAAGTCTCAAGGAAACACAAAGGGAGGGTTCTAGTAGCTTGATCACTTAAAAAAATTTATTTAATTTTCTTCCAAATAATAACTCAAAAATTGAAATTTACGTCTTCCTCTATAGGAGGTTTTAACGAAGACATTATACTCCTAAAGTGGGTTTTCTCTATTGTCCCAAACCAGGCTGACCTCTTATCCGACTTAACACCTGACTTGGTATGTGGAAAATCTTGAGAGGCATTCCCAATTTTCTTGAACTAGAAAATAGAACTGGGCATTAAATATAAACCAATTGGGAATGATTTCACCCAATAAAAAACCAAGATCAACTAACCAAAACAGAGCACACAGCATAACAACTAATAAATGAACAATAATAAATATAAAAATGATCCCAATAGAAAAGCGTTTAAATAAAAAAAATCTAAAAAAAAACTAGAACCAAACAAGAAACAACTCAATCTCTATGTGAACTCTTAGTCACCACCAACCACAAGAACCTCCTACTCCAAAGGCAAAACCAAACTAGAAACCCGAACCTGCAAAACAACTTGAGTCTACTGATTCTGGGTGGCACAAGTAGGGTGTGAGCATAAACATCTTAGTATGTAAGTAATAGAGATTCCATAAATTTCCTTTCCCAAAATAGTCCATAAACACTGGTTTGAACATACATATATAAATTAGGTTTTTTTTATCATTTCAAAATCCAAACACATTTTTATAGAAAATCCCACATGTATAAGAAACACACAAAACTTTTCTTTAGAAAACAACTTTCCATTTCAAAACCCATCACACAAAGCCAAAACCCAAATAGGAAACCACAATAGAAAATAAAAGGGGATATGATTAAAATAAAGTAAACAAAAGAAGCAGGTAAAAATTATCTAGGCTAAACAAACAAAAGGTTGTAGAAAGAAAACAAAAAATACATAAGTAATCATGGGAATTTCCTAAACATATATATAATAAATCCATGAACGTACTCGTTTTAGACTCACCCACTAGTGTATGGTGTAGCTACATAGTCAATAACAAATTGGCCACTCTAGAATAGCCAATTCAGTGACACGTCCCACCTAGCTTGTTCAAAAATCTTGGGGGTACCAACCCTTCTAATCAGGATTGATAAGAAATCATCACTCGACCCTCTATATGACACCTAGAAATCCCATGATATTAATACATGGTGAATTAAGAGTTCCTCAAACATGTTTCCAAAACCAATAACCAACATTCCACTATTATTTCCTAGCACAAAAATTGACACCACCATTAGATGTCCCTCTCCAAGGAGGTACCACCATTAAGGTTCCCAACACACATAAAATCTTCAAAAGTGCCGACCATGCCTCCACATCACATCACTTTAAAATCAATTTCCCAAAAAAAAACATTGTTCTAACTAGAAATTTATCATTTCAAATAAAAATCCATTTCTATACCATTTCCAAAACTAATCCAAAAAACACACAACATGCTCGAGAGGCACCAAACAAGCCTTTATAACATTCAGTTACCAAACTACACTTCAAGAAACCAAAAAGGACAAGATTTAGAAAACAAATTTGAAACCCCATTTTAGTCACTTCAAAACCATAGAATCATTTGAGAAATCACTAGGTAATTTAAAAGAACTATTTCAAAAGTAGAGTGCTATGGAAGAGAAGGAATAAGGGGAAGTGTATTTTGGAAACCAGGGTTTTAATCAAGCTTCATTTTAAAAATCCATTATCACCTGTGTGCCTATCCATATTTGAACCCTGTTCATATATGGACATAACCACATCTAATGGAGTAACCAAATAAGACCATAAAAACATCCAAGGATTTAATTGAAGAACCATAAGTAGCACAAAAAATGACAAAAAAACCCACACTTACACACAAAAACACACACAAATCCAATTCATAATGAAATCCAAATTACTAAAAAATCACCAAGGCCAAACACACTTGGAAAAACTCAATTCCATTTCAAAGGGTCAATTATAATTTCAACAAACACCTTGAAAGCATACACACATAAGTATAATTAGGAAAACCCCCTTTGTAATGATATGATGTTTTATCAATGGAAATTCATTTTTTATAAATATAAGAACATTAAATTACAACATAATGAACTAAAAAATTCCTTTTGACCCTTAAATATAAGTTTTTATCTTCTGTGTTTGGAATTTTGAAAATCTGACATACACGATTGTGATCAGTAAGTTATTTGGAGTCTAATATGACCAACTTAAATTTTTGGTGAATAGTTACATACCCTTATGAATAGTAATGTTACCCTTATTAATAGTGATATATCCTAATGAATAGTAACCTTACCTATGATAGTACATAAATAAGATTCAAGTGAAAGTATGATGTACCATTATTTTAGAGTAAGTAAATGAATGTTTTAAAACTAGTTTTTTAATAATAAATTATGATTTTAATTAAATATAAAATTAATCATATTTAGAAAATTATTTTTAAAAAATGGACTTCATTTTTTTATTCTACACATCGAAAAATGGTTAGGGTGAATTTTTGAGATTTTTTTGAAATACTTGAATGTTTAATGAATAGTAAAATACGGTAATTTACCGTATATATACATGATAAGCTAAATGAACTATTCCTAGCATCATGGATGATGTCACCACCCTTGGTTCGAATTCACATGACCCATTTAATATTTTTGGTCATAGAATCATCACTCTTTCTGGTATTGAGGGAAATTAATAAACTAATGATTAAAAAATTATGAAAACCCTCCTATCCTCCACTATAAACCCCCCTCACTCCCGATTCTATTTACTCCTCTCAAGCCTTTTGACTTGAAAATATTCTACCCAAATCTCCCCCAGCTCCATCCTCACATCCAAAAGTCCCTAGTCTCTTCAAAATACCAAAGCCTCTCCACTTAAGAAGCTCTCAAGGAAGGTTTATTCAAGAGGTAAAATTCCTCTTTTTATTTCTTTCTTTTTTAAGTTCCTTTGTTCTATTTTCTTTCCTAACACCTACTCATCCAAATGGTATAAAAAATACAGTACCATACATGTAATAGAATATTTTTATGATAATGTGATATTTAATTATCATCTCTCCTTTCCCCTCCTTTCATTTGAAAGAAATGAAAACACCATTTGAGATGTGTTAATTTAGCACATTCAAGGATAATAGTTTATCAATTTCTATTATCATCTTTAATTCTGGTCATAAAACCATTTGTGTTATGGTTGAACTAGATTACATATATACATATATCCTAGTTATGTTTCTCTAATACTTTTGTACAAATGGTATTAAGTTATAAATAAAAACATGTTCGTTGTAATCAAAACCACCAATTAACAATACAGTTGTAACTAAGGTTTTATATAATAATTCAGCTTCACTCTAAGTAAAAAAATTAAATTTTCAACCATGAAATTTCTTTTATTTTAACTAATAACATATAAATTCAATTTTGGTCAACCAATTTCATCTTACATGTTTATCTGAACATGAATATAAGAAAACCAGTGATTAAAACCAAGTAAGCAAATAGGCCCGAACAATGAAATTGAACCTTATAACCAATAAAAAAGGTCATGAATGAACTAAAAAGGGTTATACTAAATAAATTAATTATACAAAAGGTTATGGATTTATTAATTAATAAACCTACTTTTTTATTCAGTTTATTAACAACAAGCGGAAAACACCACCATACTTAGCGTAAGAGATCCTCTCCATTTCACTCTTAATCATGATTGTTCTTTATGTTATGAATTTCCATGTGTAATACCATATGATGAAGCATGATTTATCATCCCCTTACTTCCCTAATAATGTATAAGTTATTATAATCCTCTATTATATCTCATTAATCCCTCTTAGGTACACCTGATACCATGCCGATAATCCGTAACAAATTCGACTCGAACATCCTTTGTTATTTTTGGTTGCCTTATATTTCTTTATATCAAAATGGAGTTATCTTTTATATTTATGTGCATCTTATAAATGATTATTAGTTTTTAAAAATTCAATTTTCAAGACCCTATCATAACTCTCTTTCGGGGATATACATGTTTTTAAAATATTTCCTCCTTAGTACTTTTTGATAAGCAAACCTGTTTTAAGGGGAATTCCCAAATTATTACCCAATTTCAAGTGAATAATATATTCTATTTTAAGCCACCATTGCCTTTATAAAATCAGTTCTTTTATTATTAAAAAATTCTTGGTTCACTCTAGTTTTATCTAAAATATTGTCCCCTTTTTTATTTTAAAGGCTCTAAAGTATTTTCCTTAAAACCGCACAAAAATGTTTTAATGCTAAAATTTATCAAATACATTTCTTACATTTTTCACTTCTGTTTGACATCACTTACCATGATATATGCCTATTTTGACTTATGATCGTCCATGTATGGTCTAATTACTTTCTTCATGGATACTTTCATGATACGCCCATTGGTTATGCTTTATGTCATGATTATGGTACCCAATTCTTTCCATGGGTAACCCTTATGTTTATATAAGACTAATTATGTATGATTATTTATATGGAAAACATATTCATGAAATGTAATATGGGTGTGCCCAGATAGCACTCCAATTAATCGTGTAAATTTAAGTCTCATGAGATGCTATGTGCAACGGTCTTGGCAGTTAGGCTTGGGTATGGGAAATAGGATTGGCGGTTAGCCTTGACCCGTACTACTATAGGAAATAGGATTGGAGGTTATCCTTGACTGGTAATAAAGACTTGTTTTATATTTTTTCCACATTTATATGATTCCATTTTTATATGATCCCATGTTTATATTTTATGATTACATATGTTCCAGGATTTTAATATCATTATGTCATTCCTCCTAACTCATGTGCTTAAGCTTTATTCTTATGATCATTCCCTTACTAGGATTTTTAGCTCATCCCTTTGTTCATGTGTTCCCCAGGGTACCCTATGTAGATGTAAGGGATCAAAGGAAGTTAGGATCTCTTTATGAAGATTAAATAAATAATTTTTTTAGCCCCATGTTTTATGTTTTATGTACCTAGTCTTCCAAGACACTATAATTAACGATCCTTGGCTTGTACTCTGATGTATAATTATGCATAAAATCATGTAATGTTATATGTAAAAGGCTAGGGTCTCTATACCCTTGAAAACCCATTTTCACCAAATTTCCCACATGAAAACACCATAACAATCCACACAAACACATCACAACTATAAATAACACATTTGGAAATTAACAAGAAAATATCAAGCATCCAAAGACATGCATCATAAATGAAATGTATAGAAACACCTACTTTAATGATGTGAGGATGTGACCAAACTCTGGGATAAGGAAGAACACGCCCCAAGAAACAATATACACACCCTAAAATCAAAGGAACACAATATACACATCCAATATAGCTTTTAGGGTTCAGAAAAGAGGGAAACTACCAATAGAAAACCAAGAAAACAAGATGGAAGAAGAAGAAGAGGATAAAATTGACCAAAATCCCAAATAAAATCACCTTATAAAATTTGATGGATCACCAAGGGAGGAGGGGGAAATAAGGAAAGGGGGTTTGGGATCCTTATCACATTCCAAAAACAACCAAGAGGGATAAAAGATCAATTTGGGGTAAAAAGGAGGGAGGGTCGAATTGGAAATTCAAAATTTTAAAGATCTAGGCAACTCACACAGTTTTACCACACAGTTTTCTAAACGATGCATGAGATGTGAACACCCTCTTGGAGAAGAGGGGCACTCACATTGTTTGGAAATACTGTGCGCCAACCATTTTATTTGGCTCTATCAAATTGCATAGTCACTAGCCTCAAACCGCACAATTCCTCCTTTGGCTCTCACAGTTTGAGCCAAACTATTCTCTAACCATGAAAACCAAACCATGCAAGAAGAATTTGAACTGGATAAGACATCATCCTCAAAATGCTGCACGGTTAACCCCTAACTATGCACACAGGCCATGCATAGGCAAAAAAAGCCACCTGGAAGCATAAAAAATCAAACATTCAGTCTAGGAAAACAACATGAACCTCGAACAAAATATACAACATCAGGAAAAGATTAAAATAAATGAAAAACTATGGTCAGAGTGTGACATCCAAAAATTTAAGTCAATTTTTGATTATATGATTCTAATTTTATTCAATGTGAATTTTTTTTAAATAGTTGTTTCATTGGATCAAAATACTTTTTCATTTTTTTTACACAAAATATCAATACACGAAAAATATTTTGTGGTTGGAAAATATCTCAAGATAATGGGAAGAAGGCACAAGTTGTGCTGGGAAAGGGGGCACTGGGCTCAAGGTGGTCTGACCTATATCGACTAATCTACTTTCAAAATATCTTGTTTTTTTGATTTTTTTTCCTTTTGTCTTCTGTGGTGGTGTTAGTTGGTTTTTATATTTTAGGTTAAGCTATGCAGATATGCACAAGTTCCCATCGACTCATAAAAGCATACTCTTATTCTAAAAAAACAAGAAACAACCACTGCTACAAATTCTATGATATTAAGCATTGAACATTATTAATGTTTTTTATAAGTGTTGATGACAAATAATTTTTATTAGTGCTAAAATAAAGAACTGATAAAAGTTAAATTTATAAATTCATATTTTTTCATTGATAAGAGTTTTAATTTTATCAGTGTTTTATTTTGTGCTGATTAGTACAACTTCTATGAGTTCTAGTAATAATGTTGTTAAAATATTTATCCATTTATTTATGGTAAAATATCTATATATTTTTATTATAATGAAGGATTTTTAACTTTAAATTTTAAATGAATAAATTAATTTAACTTTTAAAATATTATAAATTATCTTATAAGAAATGTTATATATTTGTAATATATATATGCCATATTTATATATAAATTGTAATTAATTTTAGTTTCATTTATATAGAAATTACAATCAAATTAATATTATAGGCATTGTATATAGTTGGATATACACTCGTATGTTTTGAGTTCCCCTACACATACATGTCCTTTAAAACACTATTACACACACACATACATTTATATATAAATAAAAATGGCTCTATGTGTAAATAAAATATTAAAAAAATAAAAAACTTAAAATCATTAAATGAATTTATAAAATGAACTTATATTTAAAATTTTAGAAATATTATATTTAATTCTTTATATATTATTATAAGACTAAAATTATTAATTAATATTTATATTTAAGTAATTTGTAAATTATATTTATTTTAAAACTCTTTTTATCTATACATATAATTATTTATTTATATAAAGATATATTTATATAATAATTGATATATTTTAAAAAATATTTAATTATTTATATAAATAAAATATTTTAAATTTTAATTAATAACTAATTATAGATTTTATAAAATTACATAGTAGATGTAGAGCTTCTCTCTCTAGAATGGATATATTTCTCTCTTGAATTCTATGGGGATAACTCCGATGATCATGGTTTGGTGTGGCTTATCCCAAGAGGATTTTAAGAAGAAATCATTAGCCACTATGAGATTCTTGTAGTGTGTGGGGGAAAGTGTCCTAGGGCCGACCATGGTGAAGTTACTGGAAATGATGGATCATTTTCAAGATTAAGGAGTGTTGGAGATCTTTTTGAAGTGGATCACTCTATAGATCAAAATTATGATGAGGCATTGAAGAATGAAAACCCCAAATCAGGTAATCTCTTTGTTTGGGTTAGATTACTTATGGTCAAGATGGGTATTTATACTTTTGAAGAAACATTAACGGTAGTGAATGGGAGCTAGTCTGGCATCAGAGGAGCTACGAATAGAGATTCCAACATTGTCCTTGGGATGTGTGAAGCTGGTTGGTGAGAGATTTGGGACCTCAGTGGTGGTATGGTGGGAGGCGATGACATGGGGCTAGTGGATGGTCCGCACCTCACTTGATAGGTAGAAGGAGCCCTGCCTTGACAATGGGGCTGGAAAAGTATGCCGAAAAAATACTGGCAATGAACTTGGGAAATGGATGTCTTTTTGATGATGCACTATCCAAGGATGGACCTGTGGTAGTGTCTTCACTGATATCGGATGGAAGTGATGACATGGAAGCAGTGTGCCAATGATAACTTGAGGTGGAATCTTTTAATTCTTTTTTGTAGGGCTATGATTGTATTAACCTTCCCAACTATGGGGATTTTGATGAGAGCAGGCCAATGATGACACTTGAGAGTAGGTCAATGATGACCTTGTGATGCAAGACCCAGTTGGAGATGAACTCATTAACTTCGAGGTGCAGGGATACAGTGACAACCTCAGCATGGATGGTTGGAAACTGGCGACAATGTGGGGAGGGGTTTGGGGATGACTTCGGGTGCTGGAAGCTGAGGACCTCGAGATGTGGGGTTTCAAAGAGACCATAAGATGCAGGGTTACCTTGGGATGTGTCACACTTAGAATGTGACATGAGACACGCTAGAGATTCTTTTTGTTGATGACCTTGAGTGCGGTGGTATCACAGAGTAATGAGGGGAGACTCAATCTAGAAGGGCCAACCCATATCCCAAGCTCAAGGGAAAGCCTTTAGGCTCTATAAAAAATGTATGTATTTTGGGCCTTAGACTAAGGATAAATGGTATTTTGGGGGATTTTAGTTTGACCTTACTCTATGAAGGTATTTTTTAGGGCTTTGGGTATGTATTTTCCCTGTGTATTTGTACCGTTTCTCCTTGCTTTAATTTGTATGTTTCCTTTTATTAATAAAATTTTCAATCATGGATTTGGGTCTCCAAATCAATGGATGAACCATCTCGAATACAATAATTACATCTACAATTAGTAATAATTATATATCCATATATTATCAATTATAAAACTATTTAAATTTAATTATTAATATGATTACATTTATTTTTATAGTTTTATAATTTATAATATATTGTGAAAACATTTATACATTTATATTTTTCATGTAATTGATATATTTTTTATTATTACATATATGATTTATATATATTTTCTTAAAATAAAAATAATTTATAATTAATTTAAATATAATTGATAGTAAATTTAATATAAATTAGTAATATATTTAAAATAATCCTCTCTAAATTGAAACATAATTATTTATATTTTTAAATATAAGTATAAATTTTAATAATATGAAATATTTATTCATTAAAATAACTAATAATAATTTTTTAATATTATGAAATATATTTAAATATAATTGTGAATTATTAATAATTTTTTATAAATCATTTTTATTTAAATGTAATTTTTAATATTTTTATATTTATTTATACATTGTTATATAGTATAAAATATTTACATATTTAAATAATTTTTTACATTTCTTAAATAAAAGTAGTCACATTGAAACACGATTTTTAATTGCCAATGTATTTTATATAATTATTAATATATACAAATTTATGTTATTCTTGTATTATTTTTTTTATCTTTGATATTTATCTTTTCATATATATACATATAATTTTTTTTAATATAATTATAAATTAATATAATTAATAATATATTTTAACAAATATTTATTTTATATATATTTTTTAATTATAATTAATTTTTAATGATAGTTAATAATTAATTATATTTTATATATATAATCATTTCAATATATTCATATATATAATTAATTATTTATTATAATTTATCTATACATTATCAATTATTAATCTATTCAAATATAATTATTAAAATTCATAGTTTTAATTTTACAATTTTATAATTAATATAATAGTGTGAAAAACATTTATAGATTTATATTTTTCTTGTTTTTGATAAAAAATATATTATATTATTGCATATTTAATATATATATAATCTTTAAATAATAATAATAATTTAGTGTTATTTTAAATATAGTTGATCATAAATTTAAAAATAATTAATAATATATTGAATATAATCCTCTATAAATTGAAACATAATTATTAATATTTTTAAATATAAGTAAACATTTTTATTATATTAAATATTTATTCATTTTTATAATTAATAAAAGTTTTTAAATATTAGTGAACATATTTAAGCAAAATTACTAATTATCAATATATATATAATTAATATTAAATAAAATTATATGATTAGTAATTTATTTTAAACATTTTGTATGTAAATGTAAATTTCAATATTTTCATATTTATTTATAAGTTTATACTAAGTAAAAAATATTTACACATTTATATAATTAATAATATTTCTTAAATAAAATTAGTCACATTGAAATATAATTATTAAATATTAATTTTTTTAATATAATTAAAAATATATACACTCAATAAAATATATACATTTATATAATTAATAAGTAATAATAATATATCTATACATTAACAATTGTTAATATATTTAAATATAATTATTAAAATTGCTACTTTTTTATTTTACAATTTTATAATTAATAGTATACTATGAAAAACTTTTATACATTTATATTTTCCAGGTAGTTAATAATAAAAATATTGTAGTATTACATATGTGATTTATATGTTTTTTCTTAAGTTGATATGTAATGGTTAACACCACAATATGTAATAGTTGATTCAGATTCTTAAATGTATATGTAAGGGTCACTCTGTATCTGCACTAATTTTAGAATTGATTGTAACAATATGGGGATAATAAACCTTTATTAAAAGATGATAAAAAATAGGAGAGGATGGTTTTAGACAATAATACTTACCCCATTTAAAGAAGTAGACCAATCCAACAATATAGAAGCACCAAAATAAAAGAACCAAAGAAAACAAGATACTGCAAACTAGGCCACAAGTTTCTTCAGCATACATCATCCACCACTAGGGAAAAAAAGAATAGCAATGTCAGAATTGAAAATAGACTAAATAAATCAATTAAGTCACATATTTCTAGCCTAAGAGTGAGTGCTCATGTTATGAAAAGTGCTCTGAGTTCCCTGAGAATATAAAATTCTTCTTCTCCTTCAACTTTTAGCTATTTTCCATGAATTCCATTGATCATGAGAGTCTCCTTCCATAGATACATTCATATTACTATAATTCACAATTTTCCTATTCTTAGAGAACACTTGTTTTACTCCAATAATAATACCATTGTTAGGATCCAACAACTTGTCACTTTGAACAAAGGCTTCCATAGAATCAAACATATTAAAGGAATTATAAGTAGATACATTTTTTTTCTCACAATACCTTGATAATGTAATGGACTCTCATTTAAAGAAATTGTAACAGGAGTACTAACATCTTTAGAAAAACCATGATCATATGCAAAAAATTTCTTTTGTAGATCTGAAGAAAAAAATTAAAGAATAAATGATTTTTTTTGAAAACTTTTTCTTTAGTAGTAATAATTCCATGTGAAATAACCATGACCATTTTTATTTAATCAACAATATTAGGTATCTTATATCAAGCCCTACTATCATCAAAATTCCTAGGAATAGAGCCAACAAGAAGAGAAGGCACTTCTAAGGATATTACCCTACCATGTGTCCTCAGGATATCCTCCCTACATCTATCCGAAATAAAAAAGAATGAATTCAGGTCCTTACCCTTAGAGTAATATGATCTTAAAATATGATATTTATTCCCAACTACCACTTGGCTTGGATAAGAAAAAATAGATTTCGGTACCATCTTGTATAAATATTCCAAATCTATAATACCCTAAAATTTCATAAAATTTAAATCATAAGTATCACCCTAAATCCATTAATTTTAAAGTTACATATAGTATTAGAATCCCAACCCTAGTTAGCTCTCATAAAAGATGATTTCCCTTTGTATTTGAATTTGGTAGGAGCCTCATCATACAATTTTTTTTTCTCTTTTTTATCCCAAGAAGATATCATCCTTTTCTCCTTCCAAAATTTAGGATCAACACTTATATAGTAGAAACATCACAATCATATTGAACATCATTAACTTAATATTCAGGTATAGAAACCATTCCTTCTTCCACAACATCAACCCATTATCCACCAATATTACATAATAACATATTTATATAAGATTGTTTCTGAATATATTGTACAAGTTCAAAGGATTTTTTTTCCAGAGAGACCTTATGTATGTGGCCCATAAAATTCCTTCATTGGCTGACCACAATAAGTTCTATCAATTTTGAAAGTTATATCCTCTTGAACAACTTTACTTCCTATAATGAAAGATCCATATTTCTTCAAAAGTATGTCATCAACATTCTGCTCCACAAGTCCAACTATATGTGAAATATCTTACTGATCAACCACAACTTGATTCTGACTCTAGTATTTAGAAAGTGATGAATCAAGTCCTTGTTCCAACAAGGGTTCACCAATATTCAAGTCCACATTCCTATGGGAATACATCCATTGCATTCCCCTAAAATATCTTTCAACAACCTACCTTGTATAATCCTGCTTTAACTTCCTTCTATAGTTATGCATAAGATGTACTGTATTAATACATGCCTCACCCTTTGGTGATCCAAATTATTTATTATTCAAACGTACAACCACATTAAAATACTTTGAGATAAAAGGAAAATTCTCATACGAAATTTTCAAATTTATGTCATCATTATGAGTAGATAAAACAAATTTATCTATCAAAGTACGAGTGTGATAAATTTCTACAAGAACTATGAAAAAATGATTATACTGTAATAATTCATTTTTTATCCATTAATATTATAATCCAAATCTATACTACAATACATGATCTTAGGATTCCAAATAATCCAAGACAAACCAAAAATTTTAATCCAAACCAAATAAAAGTAATTCTTAACATATAAATGATAAAAATAAATAGACCATTAATGAATATGAAATGATCCAAGATTTAAATACTATGAAATGAAACCCCAAACTTTCTACTTCATCTCATCAGATAGAAACATACAATGAAAGTTACCACACCTAATATAAATACACTTCTAATAAAAAAACTCTAAATTTAAGAAAATTGACTTTCAAATTCATCATACCAGAAAGAATTATATAAATTTGAAATTAAAATTTGAGTGATAAGAGAGTGTTTACACATCTCCCAAATCTTAAACACTATATCATAATTAGTTGCAATGTGTGTTTCATAACCCTTCTTGATGAATCTCCCTAGTAAAAAATCCTTAAAGGAGGAAAAGGATTGAACTGATACTGGAGATCTAAATCCAAATTCCACATCTATATGTTCTACATCCAGCCAAGAAACAAAAAAATACCAATCTTTACATCCTGAAATAAATTCCTCAAGATCAAAATCACTATAGCAAAGAAAATACATCAACAGTGATACAAAAATTCCATGTAAATCACCTTTCGGATCACCATGATTACCTAAAAATTGCCCCATATCCTCCTGAAAATCTACATTTATCATCACTAAGTTTAGTATTTATAAAATTATCTATATTTGATAGTGATAAATTTGGCATTGATAAAGATCAATCTTAATCATCCCTAAAAATATAATTTATAAAATATTAAATTACCAGCTCTTATAATTACAACACTGATAGGTATCAATGATTTTTAGTAAGTAATGATAAATCCATTAATGTCTCTATAAAAGTACCATAACCACACTATATATTGGAACTTTCATTCAAACTACTATAAAATATTCACTCTTTATCACCTTTGTCGCATCATTTTGTGAACAATTCCACTTCCAAAATCAAATACATGAAATATCCTCTAATCATTATGTGTTTTTAGTGTTTTTAGGATTTTTCATCAATAAAACGATTCAAAATGATGTAATTATTTCAAGTAGGGTTGAATTTTTACTTATTTGATTTATTTTTTTAAAGTTATTTATAAGATATAAGTTATATTTTTTCTGATTTAAGTTATTTTTTGGATTTGTTAAATTGGATTAATTCTTCACATGTATAAGTTTTTGTTTTAACCTTTTTAAGAAACAAGTCAAAAGGTGTTGTAAATATGGATTTATAATTGAAATTCCATGTTGATTGGTGTTTTGATAGATTTGTTTCAAATTAAAACATTTAAAAAGGTTTTATTAATCAAAAGTTCATTGTTTTTTAGGAATTTTTAGAAATAGAGGTTCATTTCAATTTTCTGTTTGTATATATTAGAAGGGGAATAGTTTTTAAAAAATAATTCCATGTTTTTTTGGGTGTCTTTTTAAAGAGAATTTTTTTATAATTAATACTTTATTAATAAAATTTTTATTGAAGTTTGATTAATTTTGATGAGAGGAAGAGTATTTTGGGTGTTTGAGGCCTTATTTGGTTTTCATTTAAATTAAAAATTTAATTATTTTTATAATTAATTTATTGATTTTTATAATAATGGACATGAGATAAATATTTATTTAATTTAATTTATTTAAAAATCCTTTGGTTATTAAGGATGTGTTTTCTTGGTATGTTTTCCATGAGAATGTTTTTTTTAAATTAATTTTATAATTTTTGATGGAAATATATAGGTTTAAGTTGTAGATGGATTCAAAATTTATAATTCAAGTTTGAACCAAGTGTAATATTTTTAAATAGGCATATTGGTATTTGTTTTAATGATTTTTTTCATACTAATAGTGAACCAAGTAAGGTATTTAGTATTGAATTAATCATAACCAATGCATAATCTTAACAATTTAAATAAAGGATAAGATATGGAATAAAAACCATTTATTACTTGTAAGTATAAAATTACATTTTCTTTATCCAAACATGCTCCCTACATTTGAAACTTAATTTAGAAAGCAAAAGAATTTACTAACTAAAAGTTCCCATACCAAGTTAAGGTTCGCTCATGATGCACATATTTAAATAGAGGAAATATTTACATACTATATCATTAAAATATAAATTAAATCCATTTAGTTTTGGGTAGAAAATGAGTTTCATATAAAACATTTTTTATAAATAGATAACCCAAAATTATAGATTCACTCAGAACAAAAATAAGTTCTCAAGTATTTATTTTATAAAAATCCATACTCAAATATTTATAAAAATAAAAACCACTAGAATTTAAAATGTTTTAAGTTTAGTTTAGGAAAAAACATAGTTAATGAAACCCAATAGCTATAATAACAAAATCATTCTTTTTCACATGGTCAAAACTGGCCATTATTTTCTCACCGATTCAATTCTTAACTATGGTTAAGTATTGTTCATTGACTTAAAATTAATTTAGGTTTTAGCTGAAATAAATGAATTAATTTTTAATGTATATAAATTTACAAAATGATTTGGTTAACTAAGGTATATTTATATCATTCAAATTTTATCTTTATAAACTATATTTAGTTTACTAAAAGAACTCAAGATAATACAAAATAAATTGACTATACACCCCTATTTTTACAAGAACTGATGAATTAATCTATCTTAGACATAATATCAATTCCTAAAATCCAATATAAATAAAAGAAAAGTTATTTTAGACTTGTAGGATGATCATGAAAGTATAATAGCAAATGATTGAATCAATAATTGATTTCTATCCTTCCAAACCAATTCCTCCTTTTATAGAGAAAAATCCACCCATATATCTTCTTATATCTTCGACATCGTATTTCCTATTATTCAAAATTAAAACCCCATTTTTTTAAAATCTAGTAGGATATAATAAATATCACACATATTTATGTATTAAAATTTATAATTATATTTTTTAGAGTTATAATTTATATAATTTATAAACGTAAAAAATGTTACATTATATTCATATATTATGTGTATTTATTTATTTATTGTTAAATATGAATATTTTTGAACTAAATAGGTTGAATATGAATAAAAAATGGTTGGGTAAAAATCATATAACAAAAGAGTATTAGTATATTGTTCAAGGGTTCATCAGGTTTGCAACAAAGTGTGAAAATGTCCCTCCACAAATCATTTGGTTGTGTTTATATTATATCTATTCAAGATGAATTTTTCCACATGAGTTGTAATAACATTTTATTTATAATGAAATATATTAGAGTTATAAATATTAAACTAAACACATGGAAGAACTAAATGTAACTAGTGATTGGATAACACTATAATATTTGGATTTCTTAATATGTGTATAATTATAAATGATAATGAATATCGTATTGAGGAAATAAAAAAAAATTTAATATGAACATTATGGATTTACAAAGATGTTTAAGAATCCAAATTTCTATGAAAAGATTCCATTGAATACTGGTTGTACTAAATATACAATATTTTTAGTCATACTAGAGCTATATAATTTGAAAACTGGAAATGGATGGAGTGATACTAGATTTATATAACTACTTTCTCCCTTGAATGACATTCTACTAGAAGATAATAAGATTTCTTGTTGAGCATATGACATTAAATGAATGTTATGTTCAATGGGTATGATCTTTGAAAGAATATAACTATTTCCAAATGACTGTATATTGTTTTTAAAGGATAATGAATCACTTAAAACATTTTCTAATTATGGTTAAACTTAGTAGAAGAAAGATGAACCAAGTCCGTCAAAAGTTTTATGGTAAATTCCAATCATTCCATGGACTAGAAAACTATATGAAAGTGAGTATACCAGAAGGAAATTGATGTGGAATATAAATACAAGAATTTAAGATAGGAAACTTCATCACCTAACAGATTCTCCCCATTAGAATAAAACTGATCATGAGTATCCCAAATTTGGAAATGAGTTGAGAAACCTACATATTACACTCTCTACCGATGAAATTAATCCTTTTGGAATACAAATTAGTACTCATCGTACATGGTTGTTTATGTTGGTAGATCATAACCTACCATCATGGTTTTCCATGAAGTGAAATTACATTACATTTTCATTTCTTATATTGGGAAAATAAACTAGGTAATGATATTTATGTTTATTTTCATCCATTTATCTTAAAATTGATGTGGGAATCAGGTGTTATGTTGTATAATGATCGAAGAATTTAAGAGTTCATATTGGGAGTCATTTTGTTTAAGATGATAAATGAATTTCTCTCTTATGGAAAATTTTTAGGAGATATAATTAAATGAATTCTATGGTCTCAAATTTCTGAATAAGGTTCACTATAAGTTAGGTTGAAACATTCTATAAACATAGTGTTCATAGTTTTTTATATTTTTTTACCGTGGTGATGTATATACCAATATTGGATAACATCATTCGATGGAAATTTTGAAGAATGTATAAATCACTCTCTATTAACAGGTGATGAAAAATTTGAGAAAGCAAATAATATTATCACCATTTTTGGTAAACCCTTTTCCAAAAACCTTATAAAAATAATTTATAAAATGTGATCATTTTTTTGAATTATAGTATTGAAATTGTTTATATGCAAGATAGTTTCTTGATTTCATTCACATAAAAAAATGTATGTGATAGTGTCATTGAAATGTTACTAAATGAACCTAAAAATATATGATATTAAGGATAGGTTGGACATGATTGATATTGGGATAAAGAAATATTTTTCTCTAGTGAAGGGTGAAAGATGGATTTTACTTCTTTTAGCGTCTTACACTCTTTTTAGGCAAGATATTTTTTTTGATACTTCTTTATTGGAGTAAATGTTTAAGAGGGGGTATTCATCAAATATCAAGAATACCATGTCAATAAATATTTTAATTAAAAGGGAATAAAATCAAATGAGTATCATGTTTTTATGTAATATTTAATGCTCAAGACTTGGAATTTTATTCTAAATAAAAATTTTGGATACAAATTAATAAGGCCTTAATTATTTTTCAAATATATATACAATAATTTTATAGACCCAATGAATTTTCCAACTATAGAATATTAAATTTAAATCATAATATGTGAATTGGAGATGTTCTTCCCACTATCATTATTTGATATAATAGTTCCCTTCAGGGTTCACCTAGTTATAAAGATTTAACTATGCACCCTTACACATTTTATATGGTTGTACCCCATTGAAAAATATATGAATATATTTATAGGGTATAAAAAAATTGAATTTATCCATAAGATTGTATTCTAGAGTAATATATTTTTGAGGAAGTATTTGAATTATTTATAGAATACTTATCTAATATGGCTAACATTGGTCTCCCAAAATCTTATCACAAAGGGAACCCTATGAGTAAAGGAATTTATGGAATAAATATTGTCATAATTACCATTATTGATCATGATAAGTATCACCATTATATTTTACATAAAAACATAATTATTTCACCATATTATTAAACTCATAAATTAGTTATTAGGTATTTGAATCCATCAAGGGATAAAAGTTGAATTTAAAAAACACATAATAAAAAATTTATAGAATGATTTTGAGACCATATTTTTAATGAGTTATCTATAAACCTTAATTCAATTTCAAAATAAATTTAACGTATATCTAGAGTAATAGGTGTATATGTATTATCTTATAATAGTTATTTAATTAACAATTATGTATTCTATATAAAGGAACAAGATGAACTAATTATGATACCAAATAGTGTAGTTACTTTTATAGAGTAAGTGATACATATATCTAGTAGTAATGATAGAAATCAAATTTATGAAAATATGACATACCTTTTCATCATAAAAAACATGGGAGTTTTATCTTACAACATTACAATTACTAATTTTTTTGATTCAAATGGTTTGATAACTAGAGTTTTGTTAAAAGTAATGAATTTTTATTTATTAATATAAATTTTAGTAAGTAATGATACAAGGATGAATTGTTCATAATTTCATCACAAACAGTAAACATATTTTATTCCTTAAATTACACAAACAACAAATAGTCTATTTTTCTATTATAGAGTAAACTAAATATAGGGTCAAATGAAAATTCTAATGAGAATGAAACTATCATTAGGTTGTTGTAATAATTTTATAATCCCCCCAATGTTGATGGTGTCTTGTATGTCAAATGGGACCATAAGGAGGTGATTTGGATACTCGATAGAGTGGGAAAATCTGTTCAATATTTAAATAAAAAAATATTTCATTGGATAGGTCAAATGTGTTAGATTAGTTTTTCTATATACAATATGTTTCATCATAATATTATATGTTCACTACATTATTTACATAATCTAAATTAAATGTTCAATTTTTTGTGTGTATAATATTTTCTTTACCTATTGATGAAACCAATCTTGAGGAACAACATATTGGAAATATTGAGATTTACAAAATTTTAGAAGGTGAAAAAATTATAAAGTTGGAAAATAACATAAATGTGAGAAAGTGGGAAAAATTGGTATGGTAAAAAAAGGAATAAGTGACATAGCATGATAGTGTTTATAAAAATTATTAAAGTGATAAGTAATGGTAAAACATTGGTCATTGGATAGAATTTATGTGGAAAACCTATTAACCCCTAACAAGTCCATTTTTATTAGTGACATTGGGGTCAATACTTCAATGAAAATGCTAATATATATATATATATATGGGGTATAATTTTATTCCCACATTGAAGGAAACAATCTAGGAATACATTTGGGTAACATTATATTATAATTTCTTTTTTTTTTCAAAAAATATAACATTGAAATATTTATTTACTCTTCATTACCCCTTATGGATAAAATTTATATTAGAATATTATTGGATGGAATTCATAAAAATGGTCACTATAAAGGCTCATAGAAAATTTTAGAAACTTTATAGAAAATATCATCTTAAGGATGATAAGGGGAAAGTAAAAACCCACCCAATAGCTATATACTCACACATGAAAAACAGGGAAACCTGGGATGCTTTTATTAGTCATTGGGAGAAAGAAACATTTAAGGTATATTATAATTATTAATATTTTATTTTAAATTATATGTATTAATCACTTTGTTTTAGAATTATTAAATTAAGAAATAATAAATGAGTTAAAAAATAAACACCATGCATCAAAACTACCATACCTCTATCATAAAGAAAGGATAGACTACACTTTACTTAAAAAAATGATATTTATTTAGAATCTAAAATATAATTTTTATGAGATAAGAAATAGAAAAATAATTATATTCCTTTGTTTATATATAAATTGATGAATCAGAATCTCAAGCCTCTTCCATCCCAATTTATATTCTATAGAAGAAGTATCGGGTAAATTATAAGTGATAAATTGTAGATAAAAACACATGGAAAGTATGATAATCATGCGTAAGTATGACGTAATGTAATTTTTTATGATTTAAAACAAAATTTCATTACCATTAATACATATTTTTGAATATTTTCCATCTAGTTTTGACAGAATAATCTTTATCTATTGTACCTAATGGATGAATACTTTCCATGTCATTGA
The DNA here is from genome assembly GCA_963277665.1 of Viscum album. Classification (NCBI taxonomy): domain Eukaryota; kingdom Viridiplantae; phylum Streptophyta; class Magnoliopsida; order Santalales; family Viscaceae; genus Viscum; species Viscum album. Next base: position 853,982,986 of record OY728126.1, on the reverse strand, counting down.
ATCATCCATAACTGTATAGTTATGTTAGAGGTGCATGTTTTAGAGTTTCACACTAATAATAATTTGATAATGAAAATAAAAAGGGGATATATATGATAAAATAAAAAATATGTAGATATAGATAGATGTTCTAATAGAAAAATTTAGTTAATTGGATGATGTGATAAACCAATTTATTTGAAGGTATTAATAAGAAAAATCAACAATTCACAACAACCCCAACACGAAGAGCTACCCCCCAGTTTTATGGCTATCCATTCACCTAAAAATATTTCCTTACTTGAGGTAATCTATTTTTTTAACAATTTTTGCTAAGTGTGAACCAAATAAATATTGATACGTTTATTTTACTGAAATTCCATAGGTTGAAATTTATTATGATTTATATCTATTAAGAGATACTCATCATATTTTTGAGAGAGTTACATTTTTCAATATCCAAGGTGATATTATATATAATAAATAACATCCATAGGATCATGTGAGAGTAAAGATTCATATAGACCATGATTCTATTATCAAGATACCTTTTCCCCTTGAGATCTTGATGTTCCCAAATTTAACATGCTATTATAACTTTCATATTAGGGTCATTTAATCTTATAATGTTACATGATGATAATGAGGTATATCTTTTACAAGTTATTTTATATGAAAAACCTTTTGAAATTAATAAAAATGGTTTAAACTAGGTTATATTATTATATAAGGGTAAAAAAATGGGGTAGTAGAATGTTAAGTCATGAAAATCTAAAGGATCATCTAATAGATTTAAAAGATCTTTTGAAAGTACATTTTACCCCACAAATTTCACTATTGTATTTGTTAAAATTACGTATTCATATAGATACATCATTCCAAGATAAAAATATGGCCTAAATTGAATATGGAGAAAAAATGTATAGAGAGTGCATTAATGAAATTATTTGTCTGGAGAATGTAAATAAAATTCTAAATCATGAATAGTAATGATCCTTAGTTTCGATTGTATACATGAGGTGTTTTTTTTTGTAATTTAGTTGTTAAATAATATATTTACTATGTTTATCATAGTTTAATACTATTCAAATTTTCTATAAGAATATATATCACACTAAGGTAAATTAAATACCTAGGGAATAAAAATTTGGACTCACTAGTCATCATTTAAATTTTAGAGAAAAATATTGATGAAAGAAGATGAATTTTTAGTAATTATACACCAAGTAGCCACTATATTTGTAATGAAAATAAAGGACGTCATGATCTTTTTAATACCAACAATGCTAAGGTAAAACTCTATAATCTAATCATATAAAATATATTGTTATATTTTTTAATTAATTATTAATTCTTATTTTATAGAACTCACTAGATGATTATTACGATTAATTTTGATACCCCACATACATATTTTTTGTATTCAATGTAAATACATCCAATAAATTGACCACACATGATATTTTTTTTTAATTTTTAATAAACTAAATTAAATATTTTACAATTAATCTTCAAATTTTATGTTTTTTATTATATTTTAAAAAGTTTTATTTATTATATGGTGGTGTTTATTTATCATCAAAACCATGATATGTGTATGGACAATACACATAATAAACCTATGGATTTCTGCAACTAGATAATTATTCGGGTATATAATATAATATTTCATCAAAAGATATATTAAAAAAATTACTTATTTTTCTAAATGTTTCTATAATTTCTAGAAAAATATAATCACATCCACTATGTTTTTTAAAATTATAAATTTATAAAATAAATCATATTCCCTCTATAAATTAGTATCTTGAAAGATATATTTTTGTATGTATTTACAATTTCATTTAAAATATTTAATAAATATTTTTAATATATATTTTTACTCTATTACCAAGGCTATCAACAATCCACATATTAAAAATAGAAAATAGATTTGTTTTGGAATTATTAGGAAACTAACATGGTGTTAGAATGTTTATATATAAAATAAAGAGGTGGTTTTCTGTCATGTTTTTAATTTTCTATTTCATAGAGATTTTTAAGAGATGATTTATCTACTATTTATTTAGAAAAATTTATCATTTTTTTATTTCAGAGTAATCAAAAGTGAATTTATAATCAAATGGTTTCCATCTTAGTAAGGATAATATTGAATATATGGAGTGTCATTTTAGTAAATAATTATATAATAATGTTATGTATGTGAGATTGGAAGCCCACATTATTTCAAAATATGAGCATTTAGGATCATTTATGCACTGTGATAGAGATATTATTACATATTTATCTCGTAGAATTCAATCTATATGGATAAAATGGAGAAAAGATTCTATGGTTCTTTGTGATTGTAAAATTCCATTGAAATTAAATGGTCAATTTTATATAACTATTATTAGACCACCTATTCTATATGGTAGTTAGTATTGGAATTTTATGATACATGTAGAATAAAATATATGGTCAGAAGAAATGAAAATGTTAAGACAGAATTATGACAATACTAAGATGGATAAGATAGAAATGAAATTGTTCAAGAGAAAATGAAGTGACTCTAATTGATGAGAGATGAAAGAGACTAGACTAAGATGATTTGGACATGTTAGAAGAATAACTAGGGATGAAATTATTAATAAGGTAATATTATGGAAAAATTCACTTATTAAAAGTGGTATAGGTAGAATTATGATGATATTTTAGTTCACAACTTGAATAACATACTCAAAACTGAGAAAACACACTCAGAATGTCAAGATAATTTTGGAAAATGTTTTTGTGATTTTTTTTTGACGTGTATGAATCAAATACACATCAAAATAATACATAGTGTGGATGGTATGCCTCTAAATGTGTGTTTTCTGTTTAAAAGTAACATTTTACTTCATATAGGTCATCACATACTAAAAAATAATAAAATATGGTTGATTTTTATTGATACTTTATAAAAAATATTAACAATTCATTCATGACGTGAAGAAATTAATCTCAAGTTAACATGACACACGACATGGATAATATGATTGAAAGTGCGTGTTTTCAATTTAAAAGTGACATTTTAGTTCAAAACATGTTCCAAATACTCAAAATCAATCAAACACACTCATATTATCTTAATACATTAGGAAAAAATTGGTAATTTATTCTTGATGTGTAGAAATTAACCACATGTTAATCTAATACGTAGTGTGGCCGGTGTGTTTGAAAATGATTTATTTCATTTAAAAGGTATATTTTAGTTCAAAATTCATGCCACGTAATCAAAAAAAATCTTGAATTATTATTAAAATTTAGGAAAAAGATCGATAATTCATTTTTGTTGTATATGAATTTATCCCACATTAATCTGACATGCGGTATGTCGGGGGTGACTGAAAGTACTTGTTTTTTGTTTAAAAGCGACATTTTATCTCAAAATTCTCATCACATAATCAAAATAGAGAAAAGAAATTCTTATTGTCATAATACATTAGAAAAAAGATCTATAATTCATTTTTTCCATGTAGGAATTAACTGTATGTCAATCCAAAAAATGGTTTGGTTAGTATGACCAAATGTGGATGTTTTCATTTAAAGTGACATTTTAGTTTGTAGCGTGCATATCATACTAAAAAAATGAGAAAACACACTTGGATTATCTTGATAATTTATAAAAATATTTAATAATAATTTGTGATATGTTTGAATTAACCTCACATTAATTCAACACCTAGTGTGTCTAATATGACTGAAAGTGCGTTACATACTCAAAATAAATAAAATATGATTAGAGTGTCAAGTTAATTTGTAATATTTTTTTATGTTAACCTTTTGATTTATTCACTATGTTTTATAATTCATGTTAAGTTTTTTATTTAATTTTTATTTATGAAATACTATATCCTATTTATGTTTTATTTATTTCATTATTGTATAATTAAAATAATCATTTTTTTAAATAAAAGAACACTTTTATTTATTTGAGTTGGGAGTGGTGTGTTCAACAACTTGTAGTATGATTGGGCCTTATTATAATAGATAATAGTGAAATATAGGGCCACCCGGTCTCTTATAAGTTAAATTATTTTTTAGTCAGTTTTAAATTATAAATATTTGAAATAAATTGAACATATCAATGTAATTTTTATTTAATAATTTTTTTTACGTTTTTATTTTCAATTAATTTCAATGTAAATTTTTTAATATATTTTTTATATAATTATATTTTATTTATTTTGGTGTTGAAATGTACTATGTAGAAATACACTCCTAGAGTTGAGAACTCTTACCAGTGCTAGAGATAACCCGAACATCCAAAGGACTTATTTTTTTTTCAATTTTGATAATACCCTTTTTAAAGGTTTAAGGGAAAACTTTTACGTAGTCCATTGACCCAGAGGCACTAAGCCTTAAAACATATCCATTTCAGGCCCAAAGACCAAACACCCAGTATCAATCCCCACCCAAATGATGCTTTCTTTTTCCTCTAAAGTGACCAACCTACAAATCTACTCAGAAAGAAGTAACAATGCATGACTGTATGGGCTTGGTAATAATGGAAAAGCCATACCCTCTCATTCATCCAAATATGAAAGAATTACTAGTGATTTGTTCTTACTATGACCTCATATAAGACTGTACCTCAGTATTTGGACCAAATTTTTGCTACATTCAAACTCATCTGTTGAAGCCTAAAACACTTATTTATCATTTTTAAAATCTCCATGATTTTATCACCATAGGAAACATCATTGTTTTTTAGAACCAATAAATCCAATAACAAACACAGACAAAATTTATATTTGTAGTAGTTAATTCACGAATGAACTAATCATGAACTTCCATCATCAACCCCACCACTATTTTGTCATAATTTATTCTATTTACATTATTTACATGAGCTTGTGGATTCTTTTGTGAGGGATTATGGATGACACATGATTTTACATATACACATAATATTAGAACAATGAACCACCGAGGATTAGTGGTTTGCAGGAGGGAAAAAGATCGATGATTTTTCATGAGGTGTAGTGAATGAGAATAGTGTTCCATATTGAGATAGTGAGATTCTATATTATGTGATTTACAAGGGGTGATAAATTAGATTTTTCCATGTAAATGCAGTGACTGAAATTTTAGAATCAATCCATCTCACTACATATTGGAATTAGTGCAATACATAAGGGAGTTATGATTGCATCCAAGATTCAAATAGGATCAATGAAGAATGAGTTTTCTGATATTATCATTATAAAATCTCTTGGTGTTAATGGTATGATCAAAAATCCACTGGTGAATAATTCAGTTGGATAGATAGATCCAATTCCTGAATGATTGAAAGTCAATGTGTATGGGGTGTCATCAGGTGCACCCGGATCTTCAGGTTGTGGTGGTATCCTTCACACCTATCAGGGCCTCGTTAAGGGATTTTATTATCATTTCATTGGGAATGGTCATGTGATTGAAGTTGAATTGTAGGCTATGATCAAGGTGGCTAGGTATAATTTCTACCAAAGTTAGTGGGCTCTATGGATTGAATTTGATTCCAGTGTGGTGGTTGAAATCCTTATAAGTCACACCAGAAATGTCCCATGGAAGATGTTTCCATATTGGATTGATTACCTTCAACTTTTAGATCATATTTACCATGTTGTTACACATGTCTACAAAGAAGAAAATTAGGTTGTTGATGCTCTTTCCAAGAGAGAAATTGCAGAGGAAAGTTACATATAGTCTTTCTTGGTACCTGATTTTTTTTTATATTTTGGTTGATTTGGATGCATGTGGTGATGTGTATACCCATATTTGTAAACTCTGTTTTAATTCTTTCCCTACTAATTTTATATTTTAATAAATTTATTTAAGAGCAGGCTTAACTGTCTTTTAAAACTTATGATTAAGTAAATCATATATATATATATATACACACACATTATTTTATTTTTAATGTTTAAAATATTTTTAAGTTTTTTATTTAATAATATTCTCATTTATTAAGAAAATATAAACTTTAAGTGTGAATATATAAATTAATTATATGAAAGTTGATAATTTTATATTTTAAATTTATCAGTTATTTATATTTGATGTTTTCAAGTTTTATTAAATGCTATTTAGAGTTTAGTAACATATAATATGAATTAATATTTAATACTTTCATAAATTTAAGTATATATATTTATTTTTTTATAATAAAAATATCACATCATCATCGTCCACATGTGCCAAATCATTGTATATGAACATTATGCCCACTTATGGTCCAATGTTTAGGTTGCTTTGGTATACTGACAACATGAGTTGGTTTCTCTATGCATATTGGCTCTACCTTGATAGAGAGAAAACATAGTAGTGTCCCCACTGAATCCATGTACTGTAGTTCCGCCACAAGTATAAAGATCCAATATTAAACATTACATAATCTAGTAAATTACTTTAGAATTCATTTCTTCAAATTACCAAAGATATTTTAATTTTAGAGTTTTAGAAAATCAGGAAATAATTAATAAATATCAAACCATAAGCATAAAAAGTGGGTACTACTAAAATAATATCCATTTATTCTATAATAAAAAAGTTTTTTATAAAAACATGAAATATTTTCAGGAAAAGTCTTCACAACATTCATCTTAGATCATCCTTTCCTCTTACCCATCCTTAAACCATGTGATTTTTTTAAAACTTTGAATGAGCAAAAAAATCTCAGTAAGAGGCATAAAAATAATGAGAGAAACCATTAGTACATGAATACTTATAAACATAAGAAATCATTTTTCACAAAGACATACTTCTCACCCAATAAGCATCATATACTTACTTTGTGAAAAATGAGATTTCCATAAAACATAGAAAAAATAAATAATTCCAAGAATGTATATTGGTTTATTAATTACTTAATATTGTAACCCTCACAACTATATTATGATTTTTAACCCTCATGGATACCTTATAATGTAACCCTGACGTCTACCTTATGGTGTAAACATCGCAGTTACACTTGGAGTAACCATATGGTCAACCTCCAACATAAACATAACCAATTAATTGGATAGAGATATAGTTCCCACACTTCATTATAAAGAATTACCAAGAACCATAGAATAATCATAAAACAATAATACTTGTGTAAAAATATTCTGTTTGAATTTTGTAAAAATAGAAATTTAAAAGAGGATTTTTAAAGAAAACTTAAAATCATCATATAATTAAAGTGAGAATTAATAAAGTGAATGAAATATGTGTATAAAATGTAAATAAAACATAATATAAACGAAATTAATTTCACAAATAATCTTAGTACTGCATAATTAATGAAGTATAAGGTTAACCCAAAGAATGGAAATTGGGTTAAGAATTCCCTTACCTTGGGTTCATCTTACTTCAAACATGTTTAAACATACTGTATAATGGTTTAAAGAGTGTTATTATTATATTACAAGACCATATTAATATTTATAATTACTTATATGATATTTTTATAACATCTTTCTACCCATTTACTAATAATATTTTGTTATTTTTATTGTTTTAGGTGAATTTATTTCATGGTTTCCATGGTTGGTTCATATTGGATTTTATTTTCGAATGGAAGAAAAACTCAAGAAGTGAAATGAAATGGTGTTAATATGTTTCCATAATTTTAAATGATTCCATATATAATTTTTTTATATGATGATTAATAATTAGATAAAACATTAATGAGAATGATTTAATTTATTTTGGTGGTTTTTATGCTCATCACAAACTTATATAATTTTTTTTCAATGTCATATTTATATATTGAACCAAAACATTAAATAAATTATAATATGTATAATAAAATACTATTTAACCATTATAATGGTTTTATGACCATAATTTAAGGCTCTAATGAAAAATTAAAGTTTATCTTTCATGATGGCGGTAAATCGACACATCACAGATGATGTTCTCATTTTTAGAATAAAAGGGAGAGGAGAAGAAGTTTGATGATGAATTTTTCCATGAAAATGATAAAATTAAAGTATATATAATATAATAAAGTTTTAATTCCACTTGGATAAGGGTAGGTGAAGAGAGTATATGAAAATAAAAAGAATTGAAAAGAAAATAAAAATATGAAAGAAGATTTTACCTCTTGAATTATCCTCTTTGAGAACCTCATTAAGGAACTTGGTTTTCACATTTTGGTGAGACTGGAAGTCTTGGATGTGAGAAAGATACTTGGGAAGGGAATTTTGTAGAAAATAAAAAATCTACAAGGCTTTAAGGTGTGATTAGAATAGGTGGTTAGGGGTGGTATTTATAGTGGAGGAGAGGGGTGTTTTCTCATTATTATATCCATTAGCTTATTATTTTAGCTCAAGACAGTGAATAGTTTGAGAATTATCACTAAATATATTAAAATAATAATTTTAATTTTGATATTATGGTGATTAAATCATTCATGACTCAAGAAATAGTGTATTTATCTAATAATGTATATATTCCATAAATTACTGTATTTCACTATTCACCAGAAATTCTACTATTTTAGAAAAATCCCAAAAATTTACCCTAACCATTTTTAAATATTTATAATTAAAAAATGAATTCCATTTTATGATAATAATTTTTTAAATATAATAAATTTAATTTTTAATTAAAATCATAATTTATTCTAAAAATACCAATTTTAAAAGTGTAACTGATTTTTTCACACTTTGAAAAATTAATTGAGGTCTCATAAAATTAAATTATAATAATAAAACAATAAAATATTAATTTATGAATCTAATTTATGAAAATATACTTTCTTTTAAATCATTATATTAATTATAAAATTTTAATTAAATACTTATGACTCAAAAGATACCAATACTTAATTTATAATTTTCAAAAAGAATTATTTACTAATTAAATGATATAAATATATCATATTTTCAATCATAAGATGACTAAATTTTATTTATAATTTATTAGTTAAGGTTACAATTATATTGGCCATATTATTATTCCTAATGGTTGACTTACTATTCCATTAGTTTAAATTACATAATTTCTATAAATGTCACTCATTTGATTATACATTTATAATGAATTTTTCTATTTAATTCCAAAAAGAAAATAACTTATTATATAAGTACCTGGGTCATTACATTCTACACACCTTATATAAATTGTGTTCTCACAATTTGTTTTACTTATTAAACAAGTGAGGATACCTTTCCCTTATAGTATTTTTAGATTCCCATATTGCTTCTTCAACCATGTGGTTTCTCCATAAAGATTTAACTTGGTGAATTACCTTATTCGGCAATACTTTCCCTATATGATCAAGAATATGATTAGGTTTCTCTTCATAAGAAAGGTTCCCTTCCTGATAAACTACTTCTCGTCTTAAAACATGATATGAATCTATCACATACTTTCTCAACATCAAAACATGAAGAACATAGTGTACTTGAGATAAACTAGGAGGAAAAGCTACTCAGCAGGAAACTGGTCCAACTTTCTCCAGGATTTCATAAGATCCAATGAACCGTGGACTTAGATTTCCTTTATTTTCAAAACGAATAACACTTTTACATGGAGAGATTATAAGAAAAATATGATCACATACCTCAAAATAAAAGTCTTTTCTCCTATTATCTATATAAATTTTCTTTACTCTTTGAGCTGTACTCATGTGTTACTGGATCATCTTCACTTTCTCAGCCACTTACTCTACTAATTATAGTCCCATCAACATCCTTTCCCTAAATTCATCCCAAAAAGTTAGAGTTCAACACTTCTTTCCATATAATTCCTCAAAAGGTTCCATCTATATACTAGAATGCAAGATGTTATTATAAGAAAACTCAACTAAAGAAAGACATCGATCCTAACTTCCCATGTAGTTCATTGAACAAGATGAAATCATATACTACAATGTCTAAATTTTTCATTCAGTATGTCCATAAAATTGGGTATGAAAAGAAGTTTAGAAATTTAATTTTATGCCCAATGACTTCTGAAGGTCTTTCCAAAATATAGAAGTGAACCTGTGATCACGGTCAAATACAATGGGAAGAGTAACTCCATGTAACCTGACAATCTCTTTGAGGTACAATTGAGAAAGATAATTCAAAGACATAATATCTCGAATAGGAAGTAACTGTATAGATTTTTTTAGTCGTTCAACAATAAACCAAATCATATTATTACCTTGAGAAGTGTTTGGCAGTTCCCCCATGAATTCTGTGGATATATTTTCTCATTTCCACTCTAGTACTCAAAAAGGCTGAAGCATCCTCTTTAGTAATTGTTTCTCTGCTTTAACCTATTGACAATCCAAACATTTCATGGTAAAATATAAAATATCACTTTTCATTATATCCCTCATGTAATACTCTTGAAGGTCCCTGTACATCTTTGTGGTGCAAGGATGATTTAAAAATAATGATCTATGAGCTCCACTTAACAACTCTTTCTTCAACTGTGAATCACAAGGCACACATAATCTCTCCATGAAACTAAAAACACAATATTTATCAATGTTAAATTCTAGAAAGTTTCTATTTTTAACTAATTATACATTTTTATTTAACCCACCATCTTCCTTTTATGATTTCTTAATTTTGTCTGACAGAGATTACTTCACTAAAACCTGAAACAAAATAAAGGAATTTTTGATACCAACAACTTCCAACCCAAAATCATTCAAATAATTATTCAATAGGTCTTGTTACAAACACTATGTGTTTAATTATTTATGATGTTTTCGACTCAAGTCATCCATCACATTATTTTATTTTCCAGGATGGTAATTTATTCTGCAATCATAATCATTTTTCAGTTCAAGCGATCTTCTCCACCTCATGTTTAATTCCTTTTAAGTGAATATATACTTCATACTTTTATGGTTAGTATATATTTCACACTTTGATATATATAAATGACGCCTCCAAATTTTCAAAGTGAATACCAAAACTACTAATTCCAAATCACGCGTGAGGTAATTTAACTCATGAGGTTCAAGTTTTCTTGAATCATGAACAATTACCTGATCATTTGTCATTAGAACACAACCAAGACCCTTAAATAAAGCATTAATTTAGATAACAAATTCACTATTTCTGAAAGGAAGGTCCAAAATTAGATAATTCACTAATCTGTTATTAAGTTCTTGAAAACAAACATCATAGTATTCTATCAAAATAAATTTAACCCCTTTTCATATTAACTTAGTTATTAGGATAGATAACCATGAAAAGTTTTTAACAAACTGTTGATAATAACCTACTAATAGAAGAAAACTATGAATATCTATAACATTTTTAGATATTTTCCATTCATCAACCAATTTTATTTTGGTGGGATCAACTATTATATCATCATTATTTACAATGTACTCAAGAAAAAAAATTTGTTGCAACCAAAAATCACATTTTCTAAATTTTCTACATAACTTATTTTCTTTGATAAATTTCAAGAAAATACTTAAATTTTTTCATGATCCTCAATTTTTTTTAAAAGATGAAAATATCATCAATAAAAACAATAAAAAACTTATCAAAATATTCACAGAATATTCTATTCATAAGATCCATGAATAGAGAAGGGAAATTTGTCAAACCAAAGGGAATAACAACAAACTCATAATACCCATATATAGTATAAAAATTTATTTTTTAGATATCATCCTACTTCACCTTAAACAGATGGTATATGGATCTCATTTCAATCTTGGAAAAAATATTAAGCTCCCATAAAATAGTTAAACAAGTCATCGATATAAGGCAATGGATACATATTATTTATAGTAATGTTATTCAATGATCTATAATCAATGAAAATCCTAATGGAACCACCTTTCTTTTCAATAAACAAAATAGGATCACCCCTTAGTGAAGTGATATGACAAATGAATCCTTTATCAAAAAAATACTTCAATTGAATTTTCAATTCAATAAGTTCCACATGATCCATTCGATACAAGGGTTCTAAAATTGGATTAGCATCAGGAACCAAGTCAATAGTAAATTTAACTTCCTAATTAGGTATAACACAAGGAAACTCATTATAAAAAACATCTATCTATTCATTTACCACCAAAAAATAATTAATCTGAACATTTCCTTTTTTCTCTACAATATGAGAAAGATAACTTTCATTTCCATAATTTAATAGTTTCTCAACTTCATGATATGTTATCAATTGTATGGGTTAATTCTTGTATACAAACTAAAACTGTTTCTGAAAAAAAACTTCTTTAGATCTACAATAAATCTTAGTATGATAAACAGAAAGCTAATCCATATCCAGAGTGACATCAAACTCTACTGATGAAAAAAACAAGGTTTGAAGGTAATTTATTTCCACAGAAAATAATAGGAAGATTATTTTAATGCCTTTTTGCTATAATATTTCACCTGGTGTTTTAACCATAATTTCTAGTCTCATTTCTTGAGGTGAACTTTCCAATTTACTAGAAAATTTCTTAGAAATGAAGGAATGTATAGGCCACGTATCAAACAAGACATTAAAAAAATCTGAGTAAACAAAAAACTTACCTGATAACACTTTATTGGATGGTTCGACATCTACTGATGTAGCCTTAAAGGATCTCACAACACCTTTCTACTTATCATCTGTCTTCTTTCCATCATTTAGATCATTCTTTGGGAATGTAATTGCCTAATTCTTCATCTCAACACATTTAAATCACCTTAAAATTTTCTTATCAGAATTAAATATACCATAACTAGGATCTTTTTCATCAAAATATTGGTCCATATGTTTAAATTTACCACATAGAAAATGCTTCCTAGTTTTTTAAGGCATTATCTAGGGTTATTTTTATCACACTTCCCACAAACTATAAACTGGACTTTCTTACCTTCAGATTTCTTTGATTAATTCTTACCCATCACTTTATATCTAGACCTATTTTTTGCTTATTGTCAAATTTCACGTGATCATCATAAAACTCAATTTATACCCTCTCAACACATCATACAATTTTCTCATAACTTTTGAATTCATAGGCGGCCAAAGCCCTTCAGTATCTTGTCTTTAATCCTGAGTAAAAACTATTGATTTTTCTATCAAGATCCTGAATAAGATTTGGAGCGTACCTTGAAAATAGGGTGAAGTTTGATTCATACATAGAAACTAATTATTCCTCCATTTTTTTCAATTCAAGTAATTGTTTTTCCTTCATAAGTCAAACTACCTTAGGAAAATATTTTTCAAAGAATTTTTTTAAATTCATCCCATTCCAAGGAATTAATCTCCTCACTATCCCTAATATTATTAATATTGACCACCATTGGTCATATTCAACTTCAAAATGAAAAATAAAAAGTATAAAATTTTGATTATCCAATTACCCCATAATATAAAATATTTCTTTAAGGGCTTTACACCATCCTTCAGCCGCCACTGGGTTAGAATATCCATTCAAAGGAGGACGGTGTTGCCTCATAAAATGTTTTGCTATCATCATGTTCTTTTTGGTAGCTATTCTTGTTCTCTTTATTAGATTATACCATCATATATATCCTATGTAAACTGAGCCATTACTATCACAAATTTTTTGGTTTTAATTCCCACCATTCCAGGTAGCAGATTCAAAAATATATCATCTTCTTGGTGCCTTCCTACTTCAGCTTCCCTGTTTCTTCTGCAAAAAATCATTCTGAATAGAAATATCTTAGATAAAGAAACATGGTAATATTTAAATGATATATAATTTAAAACAAAAAATAAGGTAAAAATCATTTATTACTTTCTATTAACTTCATTCTAACCCCTAAATTTATCTAAACCATTCTCTAATATCAACTATAAGGACCCGACCATAAACATTACATAATCTAGTAAATTCCTTTATAATTTACTTCTTTACATTACCAAATATCTTTTTGGTTTAGAGTTTTAGAAAATTAGAATATAATTCATACATATCATTCCAAAATCATACAAATTGGGTACAACTAAAATAGTATCCATTTCTTTAATAATACAAATGTTTTTAACAAAAACATGAAATCTCTTCATGAAAAGTCTTCACAACATTAATCTTAGCTTTTCCTTTTATCTTACCCATAATTAAACCCTATAAAAAACATTTTAAACTTTGAATAAGAATAAAAATCTTATTAATGGACTTAAAAAGAGGGAGATAAACCATTATTATATGAATACTTATAAACATATGAAATAATTTTCACTAAGACCTACTTCTCACACAATAAGTATCATATAGTCAATTTGTGAAAACATGAGATTTCAATAAAACATAGAAAACCTAAATAATACCATAAAGGTAACTTGGGGAGTTACTTAATATTTTAACCCTCATGTCTATCATATGATTTGTAACTGTTATGAGTACCTTACAATGTAACCCTCGTGGCCACCTTATGGTGTAACCATCGCAGTTACACTTGGAGTAACCATACAATTGACCTACAACATAAACATACCCGATGAATTTGTGGGAGATATAGTTCCCACCATTCATAATAAAAAATTACCAATAACCATAAAATAATCATAAAATAATAATACTTTCATAAAAAAATTCCCTTTGAATTTTGTGAAAACAGAAATTTAAAAGAGAATTTTTAAAGAAAAACCCCTTATAAATATCATATAATTGAAGTAAGAATTAATAAATTGAATGGAATATGTGTATACATTGTAAATAAAACATAATATAAGAAAAATTAATTTAAAAAATAATCTAATTACCACATAATTAATGAATTAGAAGGTTAACCCAAAGAATGGAAATTAAGTTAAGAATTCGATTACCTCGGGTTTTTCTTACTTTAAACTTGTTAAAACCTCCTATAAAATGGTTTAAAGAGTGTTATTAATATATTAAAGAACCATATTAATATTTATATTTACTTATATAATATTCTTATAACTTATTTCCACCTATTTATCAATAATATTTTGTTACTTTCATTGTTTCAGATGCATTTATTTCATGGTTGCCATGGTTGGTTTATTATGAATTTTCTTATCGAATGAAATAAAAACTATAGAAGTGGAATTAAATGGTGTTAATATGTGTAATTTTTTTTTAAATTTTACCATATATAATTTTATTATATAACTTGAGGATGAATAATTATATAAAACATTAATGAGAACGATTTAATTTATTTTGGTAGTTTTTATGATCATCATGAACTTATATCATTTTGTTCAATATCATGTTTATATATTGGTTATAGAACATTAAATATCTTTAAATATGTGTAATTAAATATTATTTCACCATAATTATGGTTTTATGACCAGAATTGAAGGCACTAATGAAAAATGAATGTGTATCGTCCGCGATGGCTGTAAATTGACACATCACGGACAATATTATCTATTTTAGAATAAAAGGGGGAGGAGAAATAGTTAGATGATGATTTTTTCATAAACATGATAAAATTACAGTATAAATATGATATTGGAGTTTTCATTACACTTTGATAAGGGGAGGTGAATGGAGTATAAGTAAATAAAAAAAATTGAAAAGAAAATAAAAGAAAATGAAAGAGGATTTTACCTCTTGAATTCTTCTCCTTGAGAACCTACTTAAGAAACTTGGTTTTGGCCTTTTGGTGAGACCATCAGGTATTGGATGTGGGAAAGAGGCTTGGTAATGGAATTGGGTAGAAATTAAACAATCTACAAAGATTTTATGTGTGAGGAGAATAGGTGGTGAGGGGTGGTATTTATAGTGGAGGAGAGGTGTTTTATTATTATTATATTCATTAGTTTATTATTTTGAATCAAGACTATGAATAGTTTGGTAATTATCAATAAATATATTAAAAATAATTAAGGTAAGTTCTATATTATGGTTCTTAAACCATTCATGACTCAAAGAATAGTGTATTTATCTTATACTGTTTATATGCCATAAATTACCATATTTCACTATTCCCAAAAATTCAATATTTTTAGAAAAATCCCAAAAATCTACCCTAACAAATTTTCAACATGTAGAATTCAAAAATGAACTCCATGTTATAAAAATATATATTTTTAAAATATTATAAATTTAATTTTTAATTAAAATCATAATATATTCAAAAAATACCAATTTTAAAACTATAACTGAATTTTAATACTTTGAACAATTAATTAAGGTATCATAAAACTATCTTATAATCATAAGAAAATAAATTATTAATTTATGAATCTAATTTCTGAAAATATATTTTATTTAAAAGCATTATATTAATTAAAAAATTCTAACTAAATATTTATAACTCACAAAAATAAAAACACTTAATTTATAATTTTGAAAAAAAATTATTTACTTATTCCATTATATAAATATACCATATTTTCACTTATATGATGGATATATTTTATTTATACTTTCTTAAGGAAGGATACTATTCTATTGGCCAGATTACTATTCCTAATTGTCAAGTTACTATTCTATCAGTTTAAATTTTATAATATTTATAAATGAAAATTATTTAATTATAAATTTATAATTAATTTTACTATTTAATTAAAAAATGAAAATAAATTATTATATAAGTACTTAGGTTATTAAAAAAGTCTCTTCATTATGCTATGATACTATTTGATCCTCATACTGCTTACTTGATGACTCCCCAATGCATCTCATTGAGGACTCCCCAATATGAGATGTGGATCCATATATCAGTATAAATGAGTTGATGGTAAAACCATATGAATATGATGTCAATGGAATAAAGAAATCAACCATGTCATCTAAAATAATATCGGTTGAGTTCCATGGACATTGCGATAAAACAGAGGGGTCCCAATACATTGAATCACTAGGAGCCTTGGTCATATGATGTGTTTGAGTCGAGGATGGTATATATTATAAAAGAATAAATGAATGTGGAACATGTTCCTCTATTAGTGGTGTATCATCCTCTATCTAGTGACATTGTCATTATTTTCATCCTTGTTATTATATCTTTTATCACCCCTGACATCATGGTGGCGATGATGATAGTTATGCATCTTCCTTAGTGTTCTTAGAAGCATTATTAGAATCCTCAACTATCTCAGTCAATGCATGTATATCAAGATATATATTTTACTTCTCATATTTTACACTTTAATATAAATAACATATATTAGATATTGGGTCAAAGAGATATATATATAATAAATATCTACTAAACACTTCCTCCTCCTTAGGATCATATATTTCAATAGGACACTCTAATCCTTCATACTAAAAATTAAATAACATTCAAATACATAAAAAATTAGAATTAAAATATCTAATAAAAAATAGTAAACATACCAACCAGTGGAGGCCAATCCCATGGTGTATAAGGTAAAAAATAGTGTGTTTTTGGTACTAATATGCATAATATATTTGATCAAATAGGTGGAGAAATTTCAGGGGATGTGTATATTGGAGGATACTATAATAGGCACACATGTACCATCACTCTATGTAATGATCACGATAGTCACCCAAATTAACCTCCAGCCTACCTATGAGTTTAACAATATTTAGTTCATCAACTTTTCATGGTGAAGAAGGAATTCACTTTAAGAATGAAAACTATTACAATACATGATCTAGATGATTTCACTCTGCAATGTAGATGTTGAACAGTGGCACCACTACTCCATAGTCTCCATAAATATCTATGAAATATGGTGGAAGTGACAACAATAAAAGTATTTTATATGGGATCCATGTAACCTAAAATGAAAATACATACAAATAATTTATAAATTAGTAAAAAATCTAACTACCTTATCAAAATAAACTTTTATAAAATTAATAAAAAATATATTTTAACTTATATTGCGTGGTTGTAGGAAATCAAAGATCTAGGGAAAACTATCTACTAAGTCCCTAGGAATAAATATTAAACTCTAAGCCTAAATCCACCTAGTATGAGAATTAATATATGGTTAGTGCATGATTGAAAACATTAGAGAAATAAAATAAAAAACTTTAAAGTGGTAAATATACCATCATCTCTAAGGATAGAATTGTAATTGATGTTTAGTAAGTGGTATGATAACTCATGGAGAAATGATTGGAAAACACTCCCATGCCCACATTTATAGTAGAACAAGGAATATTGCAACCTACCACTCCTATGAGGAACATGTATTAAAAATAAACCTATTTTTATATTCTAATATAACTGTGCTATAAATATATCTTGTTGTACCATCTAGATCCTCAAGTAGTGATAAGTACATCATGTGTACTATTGTGGTAAAGTAACCAACACATAACATGCCTTCGAGTACCTATATAACATAATAATGTGTGTATATAATAATATTATCCTCATTTGTATCATGTGGAAGAAACATGAAGAGATCATTTGGTAATGCCATCCATATTTGATCACCCTAAATGACATAAAACTAGGTGACAACTTCAATTTCTGGTAAATAGTGCCCGAAATCACACCAGTATCCTATCACGTCACCTATAAAAAAAATTCATATATTGGAAGACCCAACTTTTATACATTATCCACTAAATTCAATATCATCTTATCCTTGGGAAAATAGAATGTGTTTGTCTTTGGTCACCATATCTTGAAAAAATAAGCTATAAGGTAATGATTAATAGATTTGAATCTTCACATCTTGACTCAAAAAAATATAATGCATTAAAGGTAGGGAACAATATTAGTAGGAGGTATATCATGGTGGAAATTATGTGATCTTTAGATATCTCGATAGTGAATTGGACACCATACTAGCAAGTCACGTGATACATGGGATTTCTAGGCAGATAACACAACCTACTCTATATAAACATATAAGATTTTCATAAACGTTTTTCAACCAATTATTTATTCAAATTATAAAAACTTAAAAATATATACAATAAAAATTTAATATTTAAATTATTCACATATTAAAATGGGTGAATAATTAACCCATTATAAAATCATTATAACAATATATTATTATTATCTAAAACCATTATAATTTATAAAATATGTTTTCTAATTAGTTTAACATATTGTTAGCATTGTTATATTAATTAAAGATTTATAATTAAAGAATATTTACATTTTATTTATAACAAAAAACTCATTGGTCACACATACTTTGACAATAATAATAATAATTACGACAACACATCAACCATGTTGACTGTTTAATGATTTCCCTATATGGTTTGGGATACATTTAAAAATATAAACATACTACCCACATAAACCAAATCTCTGTGTAGGGTCTTGTTCATGGGGACAATCCATCTCATTTCAAATGTGAATCAACTTTTACCTACCTTTTGGTCGCAACCTATTCATGTTTTCTAGAAGCATGGGTGAATCAACAAGAAGACTGATATTTTGATATTCACCATTGAGAATGCATGGATAACTATAATAGTCATTAATTATCTAGATACCATACACTATATTGAATAATTGATCGCATGATAAGTGTATATATTTATAGTATTCCATCACATGTTCAAAAATATACTCTAATGCTCATAAATTACTATGATCACAATAATGATTCTCCATTAAAATGACAAGAACATGACCACTACTACCAATCAGAGTATCTTAAAAATAATTGACCTCAAATGTACTCCCAACATGATCAAATATCTAACATAAAATGTTTTAGCATCCTGTAATTTTCTGTTAATCTCAAATAGAAAATGGTTCCCACAATATATTCCTATATGAAGACCCTATTTAACCTACTTTATTATTTCTATAAAAAAATTCATTGAGTAATAGAATGTTTATTACACTAAAAAAGTAATATCTAGCTTAAAAAATACCTTTAAGACTCTATTAACACTTTCAATAATGTTAGTCATCATGTAATCATATATCCTCCCATCACCATATGCCAGCAACTAACTAACCTTTTAGATTTTCATCATGTCATCATACATTACTTAATTATATATATTAATGACTTCTATAGAATCATTCATCTATTGGTAAGGTGTGAATTCTACTTTATTTTAATGAAGTTAGTCAACTTGAAGGAGTGTTTCTATAATATCTTTAGTGAACTGGAGTCATGGTAGTGGATGTTTTTTATTTTTCATTTCTAAAAGTGTTTCTAGAATGAGGTGGTTTAGAAGGAGGTTCATTAGATGTTCATAGTTTTAAATAGTATTGTTCTAAAAGTGCATATGGGACTTCTGGATGGTGTAAAACATTTAATTATTTACTTAAAGTGGTAGGTTTTTGAGGATTTCTCTAGGAGATCGGGAGTGAGAATAATTAAATGGATGGACTCCCACATTTCTTGAAAGTTGGTGTAACCAAATAACTGACTATAAATCTCTATAAATGAGAGGGTTTTACCAATTTGTTTGAATATAGAATCTGTATAGTGATTTTATGATTTAATTTTTTAGTAATCCACATGGCTCATTCATCACAAGTTGTAATCCATTCCTTCCAGAATTGAAATATTGCAGTGTTTCTCCCATGTACATAGGAATTTTAGTCCAGAATATAAAAAACCAAAGTGTTATTTATTTATTTCATTTAATTTTATTTTTTATAAATGTTTTTTATTTTTTTAGTGAACAATTATGGAGTTTTTTTTAACCTAAGGTGGTGATTTGGGTGAATTAATTTCTTCTAAGTTTCAAAACCTTAAGGTTCAGAGAGTTACTTATAGAATCTATTTCCACTAGAGTGATTTCAATTTGATTTATTCCATTATTTTATTTAAAGGATAGTGAAAATTCATTTCAACAAGTTTTATTAGAGGTTGGTTCTCTATAATCTTAGCAGTTTTGTCAATATTTTAGTTTAATTTCTGTTTCTTAGACATATTTTTTGAATTTTAGTCTGAGTCTTTGTTTTTCATAAGGATGGTTCAAAGGGATGAAAATTTATACAATGAAAGATTTGATGGTATAAATTTTTGTTTATAGAAAATTAAAATAGAAGACTATATCATTTATAAATATTTGGAGCTTCCATTGAATGGTACCAAACCAGAATAATGGATAAAGGTGAATGGGAAAAGCTAGATCAGAAGGCACTTGGTGTGATATGAATTTCATTAATCTGAAATGTGGATATAAAAATTTAAATGAATAAAAACTAATCAGAGTTGATGGAATTTCTTGTATATATTTATGAGAGACCTATAATATTGAATGAAGTGTGCTGGATGTAGAGGTTATTCACCATGTTATTATAAAAAGGAATATCGACATTAGATACATTGAATGACTTCAACTAAATCCAGAGCCATCTCGAGTCTATGAGGCTCACATTCAAAGTTGATGTTTTGGTGACAATGATGCTATCATATTTACTATAATATTGAGAATCCATGGTGACAACTATTTTTAGTTTTAGAAAAATAGTGATTTGTGTTTAGTATTATCCATAACATGATTCTTTATGAGGAGCTCCAAAATAGAGAGATTTTATATTTTTCTAGTGATGTGTTGAATATATAAGGAACGGGAAACTCACCTCATTAAAAAAATTAGTGGTAATCGTAGGGGAAATCAGGGGAAATGAGTAGATGAAACTATTCTATAACTATGCCTATTTATTATCATTGAAGAAAATGAGGTTACCTAAAGAAATATTATCATGTTATAAAGACAACCTCTATATGGGAAGTATAAAAAAACAAGTATAGTAGTAGGGATTTTCATAAACCTTGTTTCAAGTGTTTTTACTCAAATCAAATATTTGATCATAGATTCTGAATCTTTATTCCATTATCTAGGAGAAAAATGACTCATGTAAAATTATTTATTTTGGAATTTTAGTAGAGTGGATCTTGAAGATGATGAATCTATTAACATTGTGGGGGAAGGGAGAAGAAAAAGTTCAGTTGAATAAAAAAAGATTATTTATATTGATTATAGTGTGACATGTTCCAGGTCTCTATAAGAACCCAATTTTAGTTGGTCAGCTGGATGAAGTAGGTTTCAGAACTAGTTTTCTGAAAGGATTATGGAAGATTACTCAAGGATCTCTTATTATAGCCATAGGTGTAATATATGGGTCATTATATCCAACCAGAAGGGCAGTGGGAGATACACCTTCTGGACCATTATCTATTGAAAGTTTAGAAATTAAAATAATTTTTTAGGCACCTCAATGATAGAGGCATAAAGATTATAGTGGAAAAGGGAATACTAAATCTATATCATTTAGACATTAGAAGATTTAAGAGTTGTATACGCAGTAAGTAACAAAATATTCCTTTTAACATTTCCTAAAGAACACCAAAATACCAGAATCTAGACTTGGTACATATAGATGTTTGTGGACTTGACCCAATTAATTATCTTATAAGAGATAGGTACTTAGATACCTTTATTGATGATTCCATAAGAAAAGGATGAGTATAGTTTTTGAAACATAAAAGGTAAGTGTTGGAATATTTATTTATTTAAATGCTATATTGGAAAGAGAAACTAGAAGAAAGATAAAATGTCTGAGGCCAGACAATAATGGTGAGTTTATCGAAAGGAGTTTCTAGAATTACTACAGACACAAAGGGATTCTACATGATATGATTTTTCCAGGAAAACCTAAACAAAATTGCATAAATAAGAAAATAAATCAGATGTTGATTGATAAAATAATAAGTATGCTACTATATTTTATAATTCATTGTGAGTTTTGGGTAGAAGCAATGGGTACATCAATTTAACAAACAAATATAATCCCATCATCACCTATTGGATAGAGGTTACTATAAGAAATATGATTTTAATTATTCTATAAGTTTTTCTTCTCAAAGTCTTTGGAATATTTTCCAACATGTATGTGGAAGAAACTTAGAGGGAAATAATATTGAAGAAAAATATAGGGAATGTTTCTTCATAATCTATAGAGATGAATACTTTGGTTTTTAAATTTTGGATATTGAAAGTAATTTTTTATAAGTCAAAATTTGATATTAAATGAGTAGATATTTTGGAAATATTATAAATTTAATAGAAAAAAAGTTTTGGGTATTTATTCAACTTCAATTAGAGTTGATATGGATGAAGTTTCAAGAATTTCATAGGTTCCATAAAGTTTATATGTCTCTAAATCTATTATAAACTCATATATTTTGAAGGGAAGTTCAGAGGGTTATGTGGAATGTTTAAAAGTTTATCCAACAAAAAATATACAAGAAATATTAGGAAAGAATATGTCATGACCCGACCCAAGTCAGGGCTTGATCCGTTACTAAACCAAGCCCGCCACCATAGTCTAGGGGTGGAAACAAGTTCTGAAGCCATAACTAACTCAGGGATTCCTTTTCCTATAAACCTATACACATGCACATTGCCAACTCAATGTAAAAGTGCCTAGGGAAAGAAGAAAAGATGTAACACTGATATAAAGTAAAATAAGTATGCATGAATATCTAGATAGTAAAAATGTATGATAGTTTATATTGAAAAGTGTAGGGAAAAAATACATACCCAACAAAAAATGTGTCCCAACAAGATAGAAAACTGGAAAGTGTAAAAAGTTGAGAGAGCCCAACTCCTGAATCCCAAGATTCAACCACCATACATGTTCCAAGCACCCAATATCCCTAAGATCATCTGTAGTCATGGTCTACCTGTCCACCATCTTCATAATACAAAATGTGTGTGGGAAAATCTTATGTAGGGGTGAGTATAATTATACCCTTTAGGAAACCCTGAAAGATGAAGGGGGAGAAGTGAGAGATAAAATAGAATCTAAAAATAGTAGATAGAACAAGGTATAATGAAATAGTATTACTCAACTTAAAAAGAGTGAAAGTAAGATCATCCATGCACAAGGTTCCAAACATGGTTAGTAGATAAAATACTCATTGAGTGTTCACCACATATGGTAGGAGAGTAGACGCATCCAACCATGAGAAGCTAAACACAAAAAGCGTGTGGCATACCTCACGCATCTTTGCCTCTCATGCAAGTAGATTAACTAAATCTAATGAGTGGATAGAAAATAAATAAATAAATATATATGTATGTATGTGTATATACGAACAGTAAAAAGAAGTCCAAATATTAGAGTAAAGGGATCTCCATCTCACAACTCAACCCATCAAGAATAGTTGCCAATAGTTCCAAAATTCCAACAATGATGCCCAACATCTCATGCATATGCCCTGAACACACAAGTCTAAGGAACGTTTTTGAAACACCTTGACACTATCCAATTTGGGTGGCACTGACTTTCCTGTAGGGTTTTGATCATGTCTAAAAAATGTGTCTCAGTAGGGAAAGAATCCCTCTTCCTCTTGAGTCCAAAGCTATGACAAACCACATATCTTCACCGTGACACATAGTTGAGTGGACCTAATTTCTAGGTGGAGGACCCATGCCGTGGTACTATATGGGTGTTTCACTATGAAGGTTGAGGACCCATGCCCATGCCAGCTGGAGGGTTCCACTTATGGTCACTGATGACGCATTCCCTACCCTATAGGAGGGTTCCACTCAGAAAGTCGGGGACCCATGCCCAGCCCGTCTGGATGGTTCCACACTAGGTCATCGAGGAAGAATTAACTGCCTCGTAGGAGGGTTACACATTGAAATTCAAGTACCCATTCCTATCTCTACAGAAGGGTTCCACTCTAGGTGCTCGATGACACATGCCCTAACCCACATGAGGGTTTCACTTGGAAAGTAACCTCTGGTGATATTGTCTAATCATGACCATCATCAAGCATCACCTAAAAAGGTTCCATGCATGTAATATTTTACATCGTATCTTTAAATTCATAACCAAGGGATCCATCACATTCTAAATAAAGAAACCCTCAGGATAGGTTACTCGAATTCCAAAATTCTAGTTCAAACGAAGGAGATACGAACATTCGAAGTTCGCTCAAAAGAGATCAAGTGGTACATGACATATGAGGGGACCAACATGGATTGTGGTTTTTCTCCACTACATTGATGTGCCTCTATCAAGAACATGACTCCATCCCATGTAGTAGTACATGCCATGCAGGTGGATTACACAACATGTCCTTGCTAATTGGGTATGGGGTTGTGTGCTGCTTACCATGCCTGTGTACCAAACCCAATGTAACTCTCATGGGTTCCCATCCATGTGACCCATAAAATGGATTTTCTAAATATTATAGGGTACATGATGTGTAGGGGAGGACTACACTCCATGTTATCCTTAAAGTTTCCCAAACCCTAGCACCACCGCTGAAAGGCGAAACACCATGTATTCATCTTAGAACAAGGTGTGTTGTTGGGATTTTTCTTCTTAACTTTAGATCCACTCTTAGAACCTTGAAATACCTCTATATTATTAGATCTTAGCCTCCAATCCATCTGAAAATGATGTATCTACCCAAAAATATTAGGTCTCAGACATTGTTCACTGGAAAATGGCTCCGGGGAAGATTTAGGGGTTCCGTTACTTATTCTGCATGCTCCCATGATTTCCACCATTGATGATATAGCCTCAAACCATAAAATCAATCATATTTGAACTTAAATGATCCCAAATATTTGCTCAGTTCATCAAAAAATTATTATTTCATGGATCTTCTATGAATATGGGGTTTCGATCGAGCTTGGTACCTCCCGACAAGGTCGAACCGGGACCATGGGGATCTAACCAGTGAAAAACATGAAGAGAAAAGGAGGGAAAATCACAAAAACAATGGTCAATTGATCGAGGCCATTCATTATTGGTAAATCAATTAATAACATGGATTCCATATTAGAAAACAACTGAAAATAACTTAATTTTGTACACAGGCACATGCATAGGTTACAAAGGGGTGAAGATTGAATAACAATAATTTTTTTATCAATATATTTAATCAAGGGTGAAAAAAAATTGATGAGTCCTACCTTGATAATGGATCATTATTTGTTGAATAATTCATTCACAAATTATTTGGGAGGAGTTATTGCGTTTACTATGTTTTGATCTGATCTGATCCAGAGGTTTTTCATTGTTTGATTGAAATTCTCCAAAGGAAGGAGGAAGAGAGATCTCACCATAGATTTCAGAATTATTTGAAAACATGAGAAAATTATCCATAATGATATATTTATAAAAATGTCATTTTTCTCAAAGAGGAATAAATTAATTAATTTAATAATTAATTAATCCAATTAACATACTACCAACGAGTGAGGGGTCCGAACATCTCATGTCGACTCATTTTATGTCGCTCCTAGGGTAAACACTACATTTCGGACTCAAACATGGTCTCAGGTTTCTAATATGATAAAATATTTAAGAGTGATCCCATTTTATTTAGGAATTTTTTTTGAACAATATAAAATATATATTAGTATTTTTATTAAATTAATTTCAGGCACACTGGGCCTCATAATCACATTCTATTTGAGTGCCTATCTCTAGATATATATATAGATTTATTTCAAATTCTTACAAGTCAAAAAATGGGTCTCTCCATTATTCCATCCTTCATAATTTTTGTCCCTTAAAAGAAAAAATAAGAAAAAAACTTGGGATACTGGGCCTGTAATTTTCTCTCCCTCTCCCAGGAAATCTCTTACACATTTATGTGAAACAAAAGCACATAAACCAAAGGTATGGTCCATCCACATAGGGTCCTCTCCTATCGATCCTCGATCACCACCAGGTTCTCCACAAATGGGGATCTATCCTTGATGTCCAGCTCACCCCAGTCGATGAAGTGCGCGGGTTCATGCATGTATCTCCTCAGCTATGACACATGGAAGACTTCGTGCACCCGTTCTAGCTGTGGGGGTAGGGAAAGGTGGTAAGCAAACTCATTAACCCTTTTCATGATCTCAAATGGCATGATGAATGTCAGGGATAACTTGCCTACCTGGATGAACCTATTAAATATTCATCATAGGGAGACTCTCATGAAAATGTGGTCACCTTTCTCTAACTCCAAGGGCTTATGATGGTGATATGTGTAATATTTCTTTCTAATCCGGGCCATCCTCATCCACTCATGGATGACCTAAAATTTCTCTGTTTTCTCCTGCACCAACTCTAGGCCTACCATAGATGGCCTTCCAATCTCTATCCAACACAAGGATGAATTTTTAGATCTCCCATATAGGGCCTCAAAAGTTTCCATTCTAATGGTAGAGTGGTAGATGTTTTTTGTATGCAAAATCTACCAAGGGTAGGTGATCCTCTTAGCTCTAGTCTAAGTCTAACAGGCATGACCTTAACATATCCTCTAGCACTTGGATATTGCACTAAGTTTTCCAATCATTTTAGGGGTGAAAACCTGTACTCATCAGTAATTGGGTCCTGAATTCCTCCTATAGGCCTCTCCAAAATATTAATGTAAACTGCACGTAACGATAAAAGAAAATCATCGAGGGCACCCCGTGAATGAAAACAATATATCGTATGTAAAATTTCCCCAAACTCTTCACTGAACTCTACTCCCTAATAACAAGTAAGTGTTCCAACTTCGTGAGTCAGTCAACCGTCACCCATATGGTTTTATGGTTCTTCACTATGTGGGGTAGCTCTGTGAAAAAATCCATTGACATTCCATCCCATTTCTACTTCGTGATCTCAAGGGGTGAGAATAAACTTATTTGAACTTGGTGCTCAACCATCACCTATTAACAAGTGAGGAACTGAGTGTTAAACTCAACTACACTCTATCTGAGACTAGACCACCAAAACTACAGTTGAAGGTATCTGTACATATTCCCCCACACCAGGATGTATAACTAAGGGAGAGGTGTGTAACTCCCGCATCACCTCTTCCCGCAATATGACTGGAACCATTCTTCATCTTTGGAATAAGATGATGTGATTTCCTCCTTTATAATATCCATCTGGTGAGTCACATGTGGATATATGATCACATAATACCTCGCATTCTATTTTCACTATCCAAGACTCTTGCACATGCTCAAGAAGTGAAGGAGTCAACACCATCTTCTATAGAAAAGCTATACACTCCTGCTCCATTAGGGTTAGCTTCAAGGAGTTCAACTACTTCGAAGCCTCTTACACTTATCAATCCTGGGACTTCTTGATAAGGGAGTCTTCTATAATGTTTCCCTTCACTATAGTATAGACTATATTAAAATATCAGTCCTATAGAAATTCCAACTAGCGTCACTGTCTTAGGTTCAGGTCTCTCTTTGTGAAGACATACCTCAAACTCCAGTGGTCTGAGTAAACCACTATGTGCTCCCCTATAATGTAGTGCCTCCACATTCTCAAGGAGAATACCACCACTACCTAATCTAGTTCATGAGTCACATAGTTCTTCTCATGGGGTCTCAACTGCCTCTATCCATACATGATAACTACCTACCGCTGCATCAACACAAATCTAATACCAGCTCCCGAGGCATCATAATACACAAAAAAATCCACACTCTCCTATGGCATCCTCAGTAATGGATCACTCATCATCTTGAGCCTTAACTCCTCAAAGGCCTTCTGGAACTACTCAAATAAGGTAAACAACCTCCCTTTCCATGTTAGGGTGGTCAAAGGGGCTGTGATTCTGGAGAAGTCTGCTGCAAACCTCCTACACTACCCTACCAATCCAATAAATCTCTTCACCTATGACACATTCTTTGGAGGCTCCCAATATTGCACTACTTCAATCTTTTATACATCCATGACTAAACCCTAGTTAGTAATGAAATTCCCTATAAAGTGAACCTCATGTATTTAGATTTGGCACTTTGAGAGTATCCCATAAATACGGTACTCTCAAAGCAAGTATATGACTATCCTCAAGTGTTATGCATGCTCTTCCTCAAATACAGAGTAGACGAGTATGTCGTCGATGAATAAAAAATAAAAATAGTCCATGTATGGATAGAAAATATGGTTCATAAAATCCATAAACACTGCGATTGAATTCATCACACCAAAGGTCATCACAAGGAAATCACAGTGTCAGTAGTGACATCAGAATTCCAACTTTGGGAAATCAGCCTCATGAACTCTCAATTGGTGGTAGCCAAAACTAATATCGATATTCAAGAACCATATAATGTATCACAATAAGTCAAATAGGCCATAAATACTTGAAAATGGATACTTATTATTTATCGTAGCTTGGTTCAGGCGATGATAATCTACATAAAGACTTAAGCTTCCATCTACCTTTTTCATGAAAAGGAATGGAGTTACCCAGGGGGACACATCGGGTCTGATGAAACATTTCCAAAGGAGGCCCTACAACTGAAACCATATATCCCATAGTTTGTTAGGTTTAATAAAATATTCTGTAGAAGATATTGGAGTAGTCCCATGTTTCCAGTCAATACAAAACTCCATCTTTCTCCTTATAGGAAGTCCTAGAACATCCTCAGTGAAGACGTCCATGTAATCATCCAAAACTGAAGGAACCCATATTACTAAAGAGATTACTATATAAGGGAATATACTCACTATCTAATGGGTGATGGGCTGCAACCTCTTACTCATAGAACCCACTTTTCTAACCATGATATCTCTCTCACCAGAAAAGGAGAATATCATCCCCTCAGTGTGTAGACATATGAACTATCTATAGTAATAGTTGATATGAGCTCAAAACATGGATATAAAATCCATACCCAATGTGATTTTATAGGGTTCCATCATTATGACCAAAAGGTCCCACACAAACCTCACTCCACCAAGTGATAGATCACATTTCCATCAAATGAAAGATACAGATGACGAATTCCCTATAGGAACCTCAAGACAGAGTTATTGGGATAGCCCCTCAAATAGGAGCTCTATATCTTTCACCAAAATTATAGAGGTAAAGTAATGAATGGTATATGTGTCTACTAGTATTGAAGCAAGAGTTGAAAACACACAGATCATACCTCATATCATCTTGTGCACTACGGGATCATAGACATCCAAACCATGCTGCTGCCTGTGGCCTCAGATGCCAAATCCCTGAGCCTAACATGGGACTTCTAGTGGTGGTGGTGGAAGGGAATAATAATGGTGTCCACCACCTATAGCTCTTACTACCCCTTTGTCGGCCCCACCTCTTTTGGGACCACCCTTTCTGCACATGGGAGATCACTGATCACGGTGCTACCTATTCTATGGCGGTCCATGAGCTATCTTCTTGTGCTACTCAGTACATCTAGTCATGTAGTATCATGAATTATGACCTATATCATAATAAGTAAAGAAATTTACCTCTATATGATACCCTGTAACTCTATGATTCCTCTAGAAATTATCCTGAGTTTGATCATGGAAGGATATGTTACTCCAAGATCTTGGCTCCTAGAATCTGCTAGATGATGCAAATGACTTAGCTCTGTAGCACACACTACCAACTCCATCTATCTAGTATTACTCTTACATAAATATATCTATCACTAGTGCCCTCTTTAGCACCCCGTAATATGTGGGGATGAACAAGTGTACAATTCTGGATCATATCTCTCTACGGAGCCCCTGCTCAAACTTCCATTATCGGAAGTATCCACCCCAAATCATTTCAAGGGAGTAATGTGTATGGTCTATAAACCTCAACATGTAATCATCCACTATCATCCTTCCATATTATAGCTCCATAAGATCTTAAATCTAGAATGAGCGCAAGTAGAAGTGGTAGTACTCCTCATGAAACAGTTGTTGGAATTTGGTTGAGGAGAGTGTATACTAATCGTGCATCTGTATAATAAGGATCCACCAGCTCCCAGCAACATTGTGGAAAAGTCTAGTTGCTAGCACAACCAAATGATCCTTTAAGGCTTGAACAGTCCTGAAGATACAAGCCACTGAATCTATTTAATCATCTCCTTCCTAAGGATCTGGATCACTGTGAAACCTCAACCGTCTTTGATACTATAACTCGTGGAGCGCATTAAGCCTGCACACATCCTCAAACTACTTTTCTAGAACTATCCACTACCCGAGTGGGTTAGGTGCTTCTACCTTCCCACATGGAGGAACGAGATTGCGGGATGGACCTTGAAATGAGGCCTAGTTGCTCATAGGGTCTTCATTATGAACCAGAGATGGTATCCTGGATGGCTATCATTTTGGAGGCATCTTGAAATTTATCAAGGAGTACCACAACCAAATGAGAATAAATATATATAAAAAACAATGGGGAGATGAATTAAGAAGGATAGTAAAAGTCTCAATCCTATATGATGCATGTACCATTTAACCATGCAACAAATGTCTCAGCATGCTGAGTCATCAAGTAGATAGTCAACGTCCTGGTGAATGGATACATCATCCATCATGCCATCACTAGAATCCCTATCCAGAGAACCGCACTCGAGACACTTTGACATTATTTACCTAAACCCAACCAAACCCTCTTAAAGGGATATGTCTGAAATAAATCCCAAGGATTGAACTTTATATTATACCAATCTATCATGACCAGACCCAAGATGGGGCTCAATCCATGAATACACCAAGCCCTTATCTATAGGCTATTGTGTTGTGACTGGCCCTGAATGAATAACTATCTTGGGGAGGCCTTTGCCTAAAAACCTGTACACATACACACAACCAATTCAAAGTAAAAGTTCATAGGGAAAGAAGAAAAAATGCAACACTGCTATAAAGTAAAGCAAACGTGCATAAACCTCTAGAAAATACAAAAGTATGGTAGTGTATGCTGAATAGTAAAGGAAAAAAATACATGCCCACCCATAAATATGTCCCAAACTAAAAAAAACTAGAAAGAGTAAATAGATGAGAGAGCCTATCTCCCAAATCCCAAGCTACAACCAATGTATATGGTCCAAGAACCCAATATCCCTAAGATCCTATGTAGTCATAGTTGACCTTTTCTCCATATGTATAATATACAATGCATGTAAGCAAAGCCCATGAAAGAGTGAGTAATAGAATACCTAGTAGGACACCCCAAAATATAAAGGGGGAGCTGTAAGAGATAAAATAGAAGATAAAAATAGTAGATAGAACAATGTATAGTGAAAGAGTATAGCTCTACTCAACAAGAGTGAAAGTAAGATCATCCAAGCATAAGAGACCAATCTTGGCAATTAGATGAAATACCCATCAAGTCTTCACCACCTATCATATTATATTAGACTCATCCAACCACGAGAATCTAAAAATAGAAAGAACGTGAAATACCCCGTACCTCTTCATCTCTCTTAGATGGAGATTAACCAAATATAATTTGTGGATAAAATATAAGGATATATATATATATTAATTATTAAAATAATCCCAAATGAGAGAGTGATGGGATCTCAATCTCATAGCTCAGCCCAGAAAGAATAATATCCAATAGTTCAAAAAGTCCAATGATGATGTCTAGTATCTCACACATATGACCTGAACACACAAGTCTAACAAAATAATTTTCAACACCTTGAAACTATATGCTTTGTATGGAAATTAATCACTTGCATGGTTTTGATCATGTCTAAAAAATGTATCTTAGTGGGGAAAGAATCGCTCTTCCCCGCGAGTCCTAATCTATGTCAAACCACATATCATCATTGTGACGCATAGTCAATGGTCCAAAATTTCAAGGATGAGGGTCCATTAACTATAATGAAAAGAGGGTTACACTCTGAATATTGAGGACCCATTCCCAACATAGATATAGGGTTCCACTCTAGGTCGTCGTGGATCCATGCCCTGCCCCGTAGGAGGGTTCCACTTAGAAAGTTGAGGACCCATGCCTAGCCTGGATGGAGGGTTCCACTCTAGGTCATCAAGGACCCATGCCCTACCACACATTAGGGTTACACTTATAAAGTCAAGGAAGATTTCCCATCCTGGCTGGAAGGTTCCACTCGAGGTCATCAGGGACCCATGCCCTACCCCACAGGAGGGTTCCACTTAGAAAGTTACCTTTGGTGATCATACCTGATCACAATCTTCATCGAGCAACACCTAAAAAATTTCTATTCCCGGAAAATTCCAAATAATATATCAAATTCCACAACAGAGAGAACCATCACATTATACTTGAAAAAACACTCAGGATAGGCTACTCGTAGGCCCAAATATGAGTTCAAACGAAAGAGATATAGACGTTTAAAGTTCATTCAAAAAAGATCAAGGGGTAAAAGATGTGTGAGGGGACCAACATGGAATGCAGTCCCACTCCACCACCTGGATGTATCCCTAGTTAGAACTTGGATCCATACTATGTATTAGTACATGACGTGTAGGTGGAATAAACAGAATGTCCTAGCTAATTAGGGTTGGGGCCCTGTGCTTCTCACCATGTCTATGTACTGGAGTACACGACGATGTACTAGACCCTGTGTACCTCCACACGAATTCCCATCTGTGTGACATATCACATCGGTTTTCCTACCAGGATATGGTACAAAAATTTTAAGGGAGGACTACACTCTATTTTATCATTAATTTTTCTCAAACCCTATCTCTACAGCTGAAAAGCTACACGTCATGTGTTCATCTTGGAGCATGACATGTAGTCGAGATTAATTTGAAGAACTTTCGATCTGTTCGCAACACCTTGATATCCATCTATCGACTTCAATCTAGGAATCCAATATATCTGAAAATGATTTATCTACCCAAAAATCATGGACCTTAGTTGTAGTTTTATAGAAAATGGCTTCAGGAAAGATTCAAGGGTTTTATTGCTTGTTCTATATGCTCCCATGTTTCAAACCATAAAATATTCAGACTCAATCCATAAAATTTATCATATTTGAACTGAAATGATCCTAGTTATATGATCATTTGTCAAACCATTCTTGTTTTGTTGATCCGTTGCGAATATGGGGGTCAGATCGGGCTTGGTACCTCCCAGAATGGTCGAATCGGGACCGTGGGGGTCCAACTGGTGAAGAACATGAAGAGACGAGTTGATAAAAGCACAAGAACAAAGTTCAATTTATCTAGGCACATAATTCATGTACAATCAATGAATAATGGGGATTTTGATTAAGAAACAACTAAAAACAACTTAATTTATGTACACGGGCACATACAGATGCTGCGAAGGGAAAAAATCGAAGAACAACAATAAATCTACTCAATATATTTATTAAAGGGAAAAAAACCAATTTAAGAGAGATACATATATTATGGATCATTTTTTGATGAATAACATGTTCACTAAAAATTTGGGAGGATCCTTTGTATTCGCTGCCAGCTGATCTGATTGGATCTGGTGGTTCGTTGTCATTTGATTGAAATCTTCTAATAGATGGGGGAAGAGAGCTCTCACCAAAGATTTCAGAATTATGAGCCCAAATTGGAAAATTGTACATAATGATATATTTATAAACATATAATTTATTTCATAAAGGATTAAATTTGTTAATTTAATAATTAATTAATCCCCTTAACATACCGCCAATGAGCAAGGGGTCTAAATCTCCTGCACCAGCTCATTTTATGTTACGCCTAGTGTAAAAAAACATGTTCTAGACTCAACTGTGGTCTCATATTTCTGATCTGATCAACCTTTTAAGACTTATCCCATTTTCTTTAAGAATCTATTCATGTGCAATATAAAATATATATTGGTATTTTTATAAAATTAATTTTGGGGACATCGGGCCTTGGAATCACATGCTGTCTAAGCTCCTAGATCTGTAAATATATATAGAAGCATTTCAAAGTCTTACTACGAAAAAGATGGGTCTCAATAGAATGAAAATCATTTAAGAGTCCCAGATAGTGAAGTCCAGGAGGTTTCAATTCTGGAAGAATCTGAATCATAAGTTAATTTGTATAGATCATTAAGGGTGATATAGCTAGTGATCAGGTATGTAGATGATCCATTTTTATTACTTTTAACTGATGTTGTAGAGATATAAATTATTAAATAATTGGATACTCTGTATGATTTCAGAAAGTGGTAGTTAGAAATATAGGAGGTGATGGATTCACAATAAGTTAATACCACTGAGGAGATAACAAAATTACCACTAGAGAAGAAATAACTTGAGAACTAGTAGGTATTATAGTTGGAAGAAGATTTTAATGGAAGGAAAAGGTATAATGAAAAATTTTATGTGAATGAGTTTCAAAATAATGAGGGTTTGAATTCTCTAAATTTTTTTATTCAATAGTTAAATAGACTACCATATGAAATGTTTTAAGAATTGCTACTTCTAAAAATTTATACCTTGAATAAATGGATATGAAGATATTTTTTTCATGGGTATTTAGAGGAAGAAATTTATATGAATAAACTAGTTTGTTTTGTGGATAATCAGAATAATGGTTTAGTGTGAGTTCTGAAAATAAGTCTTTATGGTTTGAAGTAAGCACTGGATTTTTGAAGATGGAAGTTTTATTCCTTCAGATTAGAGAAATGTTTCATACATAGTAACTATGATAATTTCTATTACCATATGGTGTTCAATAGAAATGAGATTCATTATCTTACTCTTATATGTATACGATATACTCATGGTGGGTCTGAAAGTTCATTGGATTTGAAATTTGAAGGATAAATTGTATAAAAAGTTTGAAATGAAAGGTATTAGTAAAGAAAATAAGTTCTTGGGCATGAGTTTTTCTCATGACAGGAAAACTAGGATATTTTATTTATCATAGAAGGATTAAATGTTGAATATTGTTGAGAGAATCAGAATGAGTGTATATAAGATAGTTTTAACTCCACTCACTAGTTACTTTTAGCGTTAAAAGAGGTAGGAACTATTAACATAAAAAAATAAAGAATATGGAAAAAGTAATGTATACTTGAACAGTTGGAAGTTTTATGTATTCTGTAGTGTGAAATAATTCAAATATTGCTCATGCCGTGTGAGTGGTTGTCCAGTTCATGGAAAATTCAAGGAAAGATCATTGGGAATATTTAAAGTGTATTATTTAGTATCTCAAAGTATTTAAAGGAACAACCCTTTTTTTCAAAGATGATTATGTATTACTTGGTTTTAGAGATGAAAACTTTGAGGGTGATTCCAATTTTCAGAATATCGCAACTTGATATATTTTTAATTTCAGGGGAACAATGATCAGTTTGATGTCAATGTTACAACAAATGATTTTAATTTCTAAAATGGAAGTAGATTTTATGGAGATGACACAGTCTAATAATAATTTGGTGTGGTTTTAAGTGTTTAGTTAAAGAAATTATATGTATTCAAGGGAAAGGGTTTCTCTACTATGATAGTCAGAATGAGATTCACCTGGTTAAGAATTTTGTATTTCATTTAGTAACCAAACACATTGAGATGAAGTAACATTAGATTTGTAAGATTATGTAAGCTAGTTAGATAAAGTAACAAAATATATATGATAAAATGAATCTTGTGTAAATTTTTATCATGATTTTGGGTCTATATATACTGAGGAATTGTCAAGCCTTAGTTAGACTTGGGTGAATGGAATGAGGTAGAGAAGTATTGTACACAACAAATGTTGAAGGTAGTGTCATAGTTTTCTCTATTTTTTTTCAATTAGGATATTTTTGGGAATGTGTGAAGTATAATTTAGTTAAATTAATTCAGTATACCAAAAAAAGTGGTTTTGGAAGATCTTTCATGTACTATAGTAACAGAAGTAGCCGTTTTTTCTTCCACTTTTCTAAAAGGGTTTCCAAAAGGATATTTTTTGGAAGAAGGATCCTATAATGTTCTTAGTTTCAAGTGGTATTGTTTCGGAAGTTTGGATGTGACTTCTAGAAGTTTTCATATGTTCAATGTGCTTTTGATAGGTTATTAATATTCTTAAGATGGTGGTCATTCTAATAATTTTACAGGAGATCTGCAGTAGGAATAGTGGTCCAGATTGAGTGCCATATTTCCTAAAGGTTGATGTAACTAGGTAATCTAATGTAACTATATATAAAAAATAGGGTGGGGACACATTATTTGGATATATAATGTGTATAGTGATTTTATGATTAATTTTTTATATAATCTTCATGAATATCTAT
Source organism: Viscum album (assembly GCA_963277665.1). NCBI lineage: Eukaryota > Viridiplantae > Streptophyta > Magnoliopsida > Santalales > Viscaceae > Viscum > Viscum album. Next base: position 853,946,269 of record OY728126.1, on the reverse strand, counting down.
TTAGAAATTTTAATCTTTTATTTTTAGATATGAAATACTATAGTGTTTCTCCCATAGACATAGGACTTTCAGTTCGAACAACATAAAACCAATGTGTTATTTCTTACTTGTATTTACATTTATTTTCCATGAATGTTTTGTATCAGTTTGAGTGAACATGGATGGAGTTTTGTTTCAAATTAGTGTAGCGATTTAGGTGAATTATTTTCTTCCAAATTTCAGAACACAAAGGTTTTATGATTTCCTTCGAAAATATTTTTATTCCAGAGAAATTCTTGTATGAATGATTCCAATATTTTATGAAAATGATAGTTCTGAAGGATTCTCAACACCATGTTCCACCATTGAGGTATTCATGCTATAAGAAATTTTATATTATAAGAGAACATAAACCAATATGGACATGATTAACATATTTTTTTGAAAAGGATATACATGTACCAAGATTGATGATTCCCTTTTTTATGGACTCATCCTTGAACTTCTTTCAAAAGTTTCTTACAATATTCCTAATAAATTATTAATGATAAAAATGTGTATATAAGAACTAGGATCTTCATTTCTGGTATGGATCTTGATTTTGGGTTGTTTTTGAGGAAAAACGATGAAATGAGAATTTTTTAAGTACACACTGTGTACTTATGATTACACACTGTGTATCGGGGTACCACATACAACCACATACTGGATATGTAATAGTCGAGTACATGGCCATGTAGGTGACATGGTAGATCGCTTAAGGAAGGGGGTGGTTAAGGTCACTACACGATGTGAAAATTTAATGAACCCGCCACGTAGTTTTCTTTTTATTCGATAAATTGGTGTGGGGTCGCGTCTCATCCACAAAAAAAATTCTTCTCTCATTAGTTCATATAGGAGAGCGACAGAAGGGCTGAAAAACTCTGAACCCCTCTCGATTCTCCATCCGACCTCTGATTGAGACGTTGTCGGGTGCATTGGAATCCCACTGGTGAGTTTTAAATTCTTTTAGATCCTTTATTCCCGATTCCTCATCTCTCGTGAGTTATTTAAGGTTGAATTTTTTTCACTTTTTATAGATCTATGCTGTTCTAGGCCAATTAAAGGGCTGACATTCAAGGATATCGATCGTGCAATATAAAGGTAGGTGGTTTATGCCTTTTGTTGTTCATCATTGGATTATATATGCATAAAGTGCCACATACCCATATTTGGGGTATTGCTTGATTTGTAATTTAACCCTTTTTATCACCTACTATGGTTTACTTAATTGATAAAAGGATAGTTACTTATGAATAAGGTTATATAACTTGATTATGGGATTCCATGGGTGTGTTTCCCTTGTTGACTGTTTTCTAGCCATTTGGTCTAGGATGCCTATTAGGCTTGCCTTGTTTTCCATGCCTTGAATGTTAGTATGGAGTCGATTATTATATGAGATGCATGTGATATGCATTGTGAAATTTTGACCAAGGAGAATTTTACTGTGAGAGATTCCTAAGGTAGGTTCACTTATGTATGTTTTACTATTATCTTGAACAAGGGGGTATTGACTGTGAGAGTTTCCAGGTGGTCATCGACTTTGGGTTTAGACCATGATAGCTACCTAGGTGGTTGTTTATAATTTTTTAATTCTTTTTTGACAAAGGGTTATTGATTATGTGAGATTAACAAGTGGTCATTTATAAATATTTTAATATTTTTGAAGATTCTATCAAGGAAAAGCACAAGCTTGGACTCAATCTTACTTGATTTTTTAGATTGTTTTCTGAGATATCAGTTTTGTTACTATTACACAGGGGATATAGATCTTAGGCTAGATCCCATGGTTTACATGATTAAATGGACGAATAATGAATGTTAAATTAATATAATTGAAAATTTTAGGACAATTTAATTTTGATTACTTCCTAGTTTATTGCTTCATTTTTTCATATTACCTGCTATACATATTCACTGATAGTTAAGCACAAATCTTTTGGTGGTTGCCTAATTGGATTGATCTCAGAACCTGTTTGGGTCATGTTTTTGGACCCAAATAGATTATATGGTTACAGGTATAGATAAGGGAAATCATCTTTCTTCATCAGGTGCTTGATTGTTGTTGAAGCTAGAGAGCATGAGACCAAACTGAGGCTTGTGATGCTGTTGGAGTTTACGTTCCTTTCTGTACTTTGGTTTCTATATTATATTTCCAACATTGTGACTTGTTTGGCTAATTTCCTAGACACACGTGACATGCATCATTTATATATTCTCTAGTTGTTATATTATTATCAGTCTTCCACTGTTTACTTTGTTTTATGGTATTATTGCTACCAATATTATTTATATTTTCTTCTACTATGTATACAATACCAATGAGGGAATAGTTTCCCCATTATCACACCATGTCCCTCACTAATATTCTGTAGCCTCTAGAATTTGGGGAAATATTCTTGAGGTAATGTGACCAACCAGGTTTGGGGCACCTTTGGGTGGCACCAGGAACTGAGACATTACAGTGTTGGTATCCATTTTAGACCCTGAGACTTTATTTTCTCTTTGATTGGCCAATTTAAAGAGAAAATAAATAAAATTCCTTTAGAATTAATTACATTCTCTCAGAGGTATTAAAAAAAATAACTCTAAGATGATAAGTTATCCTTCTCAAAAATAGAAAAGTCTAATGGTACTGGGGAGTGATTTCCATATTGTGTGGTAGTAAATAACAAAATTATAATATACTTTCTATAATGGAATGTACCATCAATATGGATAATTTTTTTCAATTTATGAATACAATAATACATGGTAATAATTTATAAAATAATATATCAAACATAAAATATGATTGGTTAACTCAGTTTTATTGTTTGATGAATTCCACTATATATAACTAATAGAAAAGCTATTTTTATGAAACAAAAACTCCATAAGTTCTGATAAAACTATATTGGATTCATTCTTCTCAACATAAAATTTAACAATGGTTTTTACCATGCATTTCATTCCTTCTTATAAGATAGTATATTCCCAAAGTTTTTTTACTCTCTCCCTAAAAATAACTATTATAACACATTGAAAAACTCTAATCATTTGAACAATGATGATTTAAATGAATTCAATATCTATGTCTACACTCACCTGAGATAGTATTGGGTTTACACATGTGTTCCAAAATAATTTTGAGATTATAAAACAAATAAATATGTATCCAGTATGTATTACAGACACATCTGGAAATCTGAATCATATTTATCACATAAAATCATATAATTAACCCTTTTTTATTATTCTATGATAATAATTTAATTTTGTTCAAAATGGTGTTGTTTGAACACTATATTTATCACTTATTTTCTATCAAATCCTCCCTAGTAATCAAAACAATACTATATATTTCCCGATGCATGTCAATAACAACTCATTGAAATCATGTTTTAGGAGTAATGATCAACCAATCAAATTTTTGAAAATGTGACATACCTTATGTTGACTATGATTTTAGTAGTGAAGGTCGATTCAAATTTTGGTATAACTTTACAGGTATTAATCATGATTGATCTTATATATCTTCTTATCATTATGTATCCCCATCATGAGAATCTATCTCATCATACGATTCTTCATTATTTATGAAATTCTCCAGCTTCAAGTCTATATTATATAGAGGATTTTACCAAAAGGATCCACTATCTCTAGTAGGTTTCATAGTTTAATTATATGACATGGTATCACTTTACTATGGGGGAATAAATTCTACTATAGATGGCGCAACATTTACTATAGATACAGTGACATACAACACTATAATTTGACCTCATCAGATTGATTCACTACCATATATGGTACTTTTTCTAGTCCTCATCATTAATAATTGGATATTCTATATGCAACAAATTTTATTTATATTATAGATGTTTGTATATGATGGATTTTATCACTTGGTTAAACATTTTTTCTAATTGTCGATAAATTTTTCTATGAATAGATTATAAGGTTGTAAAATACTTGAGAATTATAGCTCATTTTGGTTTTCTAACTATAATAAACTCTTTATTCAATATCAATTATTTGATTTTTGTAATAATTATATATAAATGTCACTGTATCTACAATATGAATTCAAATTTTTTGTTTTTATAAATTATTGATAATTTCCCTACTAAAAAAATCATAAACATCAAATTCAAATTAACAAAAAAATTTATTTAATCCTGAAAACATATAATGATTTTAGTCTAAATTAGAATTATATAAAAAATATTATTCATGGAAAGCTTTTAGATCAACATAGGATAATAAAAATATCTAAAGAGTCTATTAATTAAAAGCATATTTGATATTTTTATTATGGAACTTATCAAAACAATATCATAATTATAAATTTTAGTTTTTGTATTATAATTAATACCCTAATATTATTTTAACAAAAATTAAAACTAAGTTATTTTACACTGATAATCTCATTATCTAAGTTAATTTAAACATGCATAATGTTAATTTAAAAAATATTTCTAACTACCTAACTTTTAAAATGAAATAAAAAAAACATGCATAATAATATAAATTAAACTACCTAATAATATTTAATAAACCTACATGATTTAAATAATAGGAAAAATATCTATAAAAATAATTAACTACCTTACATAAAAAATTTAAACATGTATAAAAAAAATTAAATTACCTAACTAAATAACTACAAAACAAGTATAATTTAATATTTCATAATACCAATTCTAGTAAAAATAAAAAGTAATATTTTGAAATTATAAAATATAATAATAAAAAGATAAATAACTTAAAACTAATTAATTTCAAAAACTAATAAGAATAAAAAATTTAAAATAGTAAAAAGAACTAGATAAATACATCAAAATTTAAAGGCTGGAAGACATAGAACACCAAAATGAGAGATCATGGAGTTTATGAAAGAGTAGATTAAGAGAAGAAAGTGAGAAAAATTAGAGGATTATTTTTATAGTATCTTTAGTGAAAATCATAAAATTATTTAATGATTTTCACTGGAACATTAATGAAGAGAATGAAATAATTATTACCTTTTCATTATGGCTTTGTTGAATAGTGTGAAATGATTTCATTCCATTACTTTTTACTGAATTACAGTGGAAACATGAAATTGTTTCATGATTTTAGCTATGATAGAAAAATCATGAAACAAATTCATGCATTTGAGACCCATTTTTTAAAAATATTGTCCACAACGGCAAAAAAAAAAAAAAATAAACCCCCTTCCAGTAAAAAGACATTGATGTGGATTTGGTTCAGAGGACAGCGAGTCACAACATTGTGATAAAAGTATGTAGGGTTGGGAATATATTGTTTTGGTTTGGTTTGGCTAAACACCAAACCAAACCAAATATTCTTGTGTGTTTTTTAAATATATAAAACCAAACCATTTAATAATGATTTAGTTTAGATTAAAAAATTTCTAGACCATTAATTTTTGGTTTAGTTTGGTTTGGATTTAAAATTAAAATATATTTTTATGATAATATATTATTGATATTTTATAATTTTTGTCTGGTGATTTAAACAAAATTCATCTATAATCACTAAATGTTAATTACAAAATAGTCAACCATAAGAAACTAACATGAAACTAGAAATAATATATAGAAAAAAAAATAATGACATGAAAGATGGATAATAAAAAAATAAAGAACATTAAAGTATTCAAATTAGAGTAACAAAAATATTATCAAGGAGAAAAAGAATTTGGATAAATTGAAGTAGTATCTATCTTAACTACAACCACTAAATCTATAATGTGGCTCACATTGTCTTACTAAATGTTGGCTCAAACCAAGTGAGATAGTTTACTAAACAAGATAAACATACCCTTAAAATAAATACAAAATTAAAACCAGCCTATATGATGTAATCTCCAAAACTACCTCACACAAAATTCCTACTAGAAGAGATCACATGTGAATCTTAGATAGAAAAAGATGAAAATGGAATAATTTCAACTAAAAATAGGGAAATATAACCCCCAACCACACACTAGTAGCTAACAAATATAGAAATCCATTATTGACACACCGTATCACCAAAAACCATCAAGAAAGAGCCATGTTCCAATTCTAATTAGAAACCAACACTACAAACCTGAGCTCAAAGACAATAAAAAATAACCAGTGACACCTCTTTATTAAGTAAGTAAGTCTTGTGGAATCACATGAAATGATATGAACTAAACAAAAAATGATTAGTTTTAATGGTCAACTCTTTACTAATCATATCAAACCACCATACTAGAATATGAAGTTATAAATCATTAATATTAACCAATATTGAGAAAAATATATATCATATTAAAATTAAAACACAAAAAATTTAAATTTCCTCACACATTAATTCTAAGTGAATAAATTGACAGATCTACTGATGTAGTTTAATCTTTATTAGAAAAACCATTTTCTAAAAATATTAAAAAATAAAACTATTAACTTCCAATAAAAAATTTTATTTAATACTTATAATTTACTATATAGTATACACATACAATTTTATGAAACATAGAGTTTTAATAAGAGTAAGTTTTTTAAAACAATTTCATACCTCTCTCTATCTCTTCTAGTTATTCAAAAAGTTAGACATAATTTTTCAAAATGGTACATGATTTTAGATAATATTTACCATAAACAAGAGCCTCTATCGTGGATGGAGTAAAAGAACTTATAAAAACTATAAGCACCCACACTTCTATACTAAAAGTACTCTCAGATGATACATTATATATTATAATGGCTAAAAAATATTTTCCCATCAAAGTAAAAATAGATACCAAGATGAATTTTTATAACACCATTCTAGTAAACTGCATTTCTCAATCTCCATAAAACATTCATTTTCTTCTCCTGCATATTTTCCAATTCATATATGTCTATCAAGGACTCCTCTTCAACCTGTTTTGAAAAGATAGTGATGCCTGAATTAGAATTGATATTATTACCTTTATTTAAAGAAACTTCATCAATATTTTGATTGTTCCACTTCTTATTTGGACCAGTAAGACAATTATAATGAGTAAAAAAACCCTAAATATCATATAAAATTTTCCCATTCAACTGGTAGTCTCATAATCATAAACAGCTTTAATCACCCATTTAACACAAAATAATTTTAGATGAGGTTCTAATACATTAGAAACAAATAATAAAACATTCATATTATTGAGGTTAGAACAATATTTATCAAGATTTTTACTCATCCTCCAAACTATCATACAAATAGAAACATTATCACATTTACATAATTTATTGATCTCAAATCTAAATTCAAAAATATGATAAAAATAGTTTTTACAAGTAATATAATTATACCAAAAAATATTCAATGTAGTATTATAAAAATATTTTTAAAGGGGAAAATTGTTACATGGGAACTTATAGTCATATTTAATTGAAACTCCCATCATTTTATACTTTTATTGTTTTGATCCAAAATTTTTATCTTAAATATCTAATAAAAAAGACTTTTGTAATTTAATTATAATATCAAACATAAAATATGTAGAGTGTCATCTCATCACAAAATCTAAACAAAGAATACTTATTATTTCAATCAATTTTTACATATAATAACCCTTAAACCTATCCAATATTGTAGGGTATAATATCCCATATCTTACTACAAATCAAATTATAAATATAGAACCATCTTTATCTTTTAAGACCTCTTTTATAGTTAAATTTAATATGTGATCACAACTTATCATATGAATATATTCCTCCTTTATGAAAAGTGTATTCCATGATTAGAATCATTTTTTCAAATATTTAATGTCTAAATCAATTTAATAAGAATTATTTATAGTGATAATGATGATATTTTTAATCCCTAAAATAATAAAACATTTCTACATAGCTTAAAAAATAATCACACTGGAATATCATGTAATTTGACAAAAATTAATAACATTTTTACACTAATTCCACTCCTAATAAAAAAAGTGACATGTTAGAGACATATAGTTTAGATTTTTATTTTATTTACATGTTTCTATATTTATAGAAATTCTAGGAGAATAATATGAAAAATATATTTACAATTTTACCCTCTCCTCCCTAAACAATTCTAAACAATATTGAATCAGTGTTCTATGAAAACAATGACTAAATTTTGGATGAACTGATTCTAAAAATAAATGAGACTCTTTATTTTTAACAAACTTAAATGTAATTTCAATGAAAAAAACATCCTAAAAGTATTCCTCCAACATATATGTTGTTCAAATCAAGCAATCAAACTTCCACTGGCCCCTTTATTTTTAATAATTTTATGAGGAGTATTTTGTTTTAAGACATTTATAAATTTAAGTTTATATTGGAAAAATCTACCAAATGATAATGTAAAGTACTAGTTCCTCATCCACATTTGAATGAATATTGTTTTGAACTATAATTACAAAATACCCTCAATTTACCATGTTACTCTATCTTTGTAAAATGATCCCTAACCTTATATATCCCTCTCTTATTAGTTAATGTATAAATATGGGTTTTAAATTTTTTAATAGAATATAGAATATTTTCATTACCAAATTCTTCGGTATTATCAAGGTTATGTGTTCGAACCAAAACACTATCATAAATTATTTGTACCACGTTATCAGGTGTATCCAGCAACATTAAAAAAATAATATAATTATATTGCAGAACCAATAAGAAGTTTATTCCATTGACTATATAAAAAATTTCCTACATTATTAAAAAAACACACTAAGAAAAACAATAACACATTAACACCCCTTAGATTTCAAAAATTAACAAGAAATCATACTAAAATTAGATTTTTTTTGTACTAAATTAGTTATTAAAAAGATTCTAAAACAACAAAATTGTATAATCATTAACAAGAAGAGATGAAAATAATACAAAAAATAAGTAATTTATTGACATAAAAATAATAAAATTCTAGTGTACTAACTTGAAGATATGGTTTACCAAAACTAGAATATTTGATTAGGGATTTAAGTTTTGAAGATTTGATGCCATATCTAGGTTGTAGTAAAGAGTCTACCTTATTAAGGAGTTTATGACCCTTTTGTGGTTAATATAATTTTTTAGGGAAAATATGTGTGAGGGAGGGAGGATTTAGTCATTGTTTAGGACAGATGGTTGAGATGGGATCATGAATAATGTGGTGATTTCAAACTAATAATGATGTGAAAAGGAGGATTTATATAGGGGTATCAGAATGAGTGAATTGGATCAAAACAAAACGGGGATCATTGGACACGTGGGTGATATGTGAGTGGAGTGAATACTAAAAAATTGGGAGAGAGGAAAGTGGAGGGATTGAAGGATGTGAAGGCTATTAGAGTAATTTCAGGATAGATTCATGGGGGGGGTGGGGTATGTGAGTGGAGTAGTGGGATGATGAGATGAATTGGTATGTTAATAATTAAATACATTATTTTAAAATTTTTGAGTTCTTTTAATTAAACTAACAATCAGTTTTAAACTAAAAATTATGCTTTGAAAAATTTAAATATATTTTAATATGCGTTATTCAATTTAACAGGTGATGTTTGGTTTGGATTCTTAGCCAAACTGTAAACCATAGGGGTTTATTCAATCCTCATTTAAAGTCAAACCATAAGAAAAAAAACCACTATTTAGATTTAGTTTAAGTTTTTTTTCTATTTGGGAAGTTTTGTTGGACACCCCTAGTAGGAGGGAGGGGGTGACATAATGAGGAAGAATAGTAGAAAACCTAATAAGTGTTGGGATGAGGTATGATACATGACCATGACGGATTCAAAAGTAAAAATATATAATAATTATTATAACCACAAAAATGATAAGAACAACAACAACAAAAAATTATTAATGATAATAATATGCATATAATAATAATAATAATAATAATATTATTATTATTATTATTATCCAATATGGAAATATCCATGCGGAGAGGTGTACTTGAATGATAAGAATTGAAAGGATGATATAAATTTATTAAGTAAATAATAATAATAATAATAATAATAATAATAATAATACAACTAATAATGATAATTACTTGTAGGAATTAAATGTTACATGTAAATTGAAAAAACCACACACATAAAGGTAAGAAATGACAAGATACATCCCTGTCCAATGGTTGGCCCACTCTAAAGCTAACCCATTACATTGTTTTTGAAATTGATCGAAGGACCTATGGACCTATGGCCTTGAAGGTGGGATGAAGGCCTAATTTTTGATAAGCCTAAAGCCTCCTGTGGCCTATAGAACCTTGTAAAGTGGAATGGAAGACTATATTGTTGAAAAGTACTATAGCTACAATACCAATCCTGATACAATTCTCAATTTTCACAACACTTGTTACTATATTCACACAACTATAATTTCTACTATTGTTCCATCACCACTACATTACAAGATTATGCAATTCTATAACAAAAACAAAAACAAAAACAAAAACAAAAACAAAAACAAAAACAAAAACAATTATATAATTTATTTAAGGTCATGAAGCATATAAGAAAAAATCAACCCAAACACCTAAGGGGTTAGTAAGTATAGTCCACACACCCTACAAGGGTTTTAATACTCAAAATCTATCCAATTATAATATTTAATTATACTAAAGGTGCAATACTTCTGTGACCCAAATCACCCATGGAATAAATACCCAATATATATAGCCCAAAGGCATGTTATTAATTAATATTAAATTTAATAAACACCTATATTTTTATAGTACTAGATAATATAGTATCTTTCTAATTTAGTGATACAATACCAACTATAGTACAATGAAAAATCCCCCATAAATGGGGGCTATTGGGGTTGAACCCCTAACCTTAAGGATATTGAACAGGAGGTGGTATCACTTACACACCATCTATCAGAAAATAATAATCACAATAATATAACATTAATAAAAAAATGTTGGGTAATAGGATAAAACCCATACTATAAAATGAAAATGAAAAGGAGAAAGGTATATAAAGTGGAAGGATGAAGGCATGTATACACATATCCTTTTACATTGGAGTCATGTAAATTAAAAAACTCATAAAATATATTGAAGGACCAACTGAAGTCCTGATCCACAACCACCTTATTTTATAGGGAATCAACACTCATGTTTCCTTCCCTATATATTTGGTTTATTATAACTTATATCCCTTCCAAATATTTGAGGCATTGGACCAAATCTGTATAAAGTTTCCATTGAACCAAGCATGTGCAATATACAAGGGATTTAATAGTGGCGGTCAAGTCTCTTTTAATCCAAAGATAATTCCTTCCATAATGAATGGAATATTTGAGAACATGGATAATAGAAAATAATTCTAATTTATATGAAATATAATAATTGAGAAACTGGATGAATATACCTTTGATAAAGACTATATTGTTTTGGGATATGACACCATGTTCTTCTAGCCTTGGAGCTCCCATAACAGCTCCATAAATATTAAACATTGTACCGTTTGGTCATTGAAGGATCCATTGAAAAAATAAGATCTTAATAGGATTCATTAGGATTATATGGAAACTAAGAGTTTTAAGTATAATTAGTTCTTGTATGTCATTGTTCATGGATCGAGATTGAACCCTCACTAATATTTAGACATCCTTGATAATGGAAGGGAGGATGCACCTATTACTAGTGAAACTCTCCTCAAATATAATATTATTTTTCATTTTCCATATTGTATGAAATTATAATACAATGGAAGCCTTTGAGAAAGTTAAAACCATTTCACTAAGCTTCAAATAAAAAATAGTAGCTATAAACATGTTCAATTCATTTATTTCAAAAAATTATAGTGAAAACCAACCAAACAGCTTCCTCAAGTTGTTATTAAAGAACCCATAACCAAAAAGGAAATGCACGATGCTCTCCCAACTCCAAAAGTAGATAGAGTAGATGGAGATAGTGTGAAATCCTATGACTTGAAGTTTTTCATCATTTAAAATCATATTATGCCAAATATTATAGATTAAAGGCATGAAATCCATATAGATGAATGGTTTCATAAAACTATCCATCCATTTAGGAGTATTATCAAATATTCCACAAAGGTATTGATATTATAGTTTAACCATTAGCTTCCCCATCAGAGTATGTGTTTGAGACTTGGAATCAAATTCTACGAAGGGAAAAATCTGAATTTTATGGTTCAGGTTAGTTAGGAATTGTTATATGAAATTATCCGAGTTGTCCAAAGCTTTTTAGATAGAGAGTTTTCAAAAACCAATTGAAATATTACAAAAAAATTTGATTGGAGAATCCAACCATTTCACAGTTTAGAAGTTTAGTTCAAATTTACTTGAGGGTATCAACTTCACACATTAATTTATTTCATCATATGCATTCTAGATTGTAGGAAACAAAATTGAGACTAGGTGGAAATTATTCCCCTATAGAAGTATATCCACTAGATTTACCTTGAGGAATTTTGTCAACTCCTTCATTCTGTCAAGGAATTTCCTATGGAATATCGTGATAACAGCATCACTAAACATTCATATATTTTTAGTTCCAATCCTACCCATATCCATGGATGGACACATTTCTTCTTCGGGACACTGATCAATTTTTTCTAAAAAATGGATTCTATCCATATAATGTCTAAGATATAATTTTAAAGTATCTTGATTATAACATTATGATATTTATAAAATTGAAACTAATAAAAAACGTTGAATTCATAACTGAGTTAAAAATACATACCTTTCCTGCTTGAGATATACTTTTCCCTTTTAAATAGGCTAGTTGAGATGTAATCTTTGAGGAAATTCCTTCTAGGTAGGTATCCTTGAACCTTCCATAAAAAAGGTAACCCCAATATATTTTAAGTGAGAACTCCCACACTTAATGTTCAGCTAGTTAGTAAATCTATTTTTGAAGAAAATAAAGGATTTTATCTTGCGAATAACTTTGATAGAGACTTATTCAAATTTTTAGAAGATGTATTTGATTATAATTAAAGAGATATCATTACCTTTATAGAATATAATGAAATCATAAACATAGAATATATGTGTGGGTGACTTAAAATTTTAGGAATATTTGATAGGAGTTAGAAAGATAATAGTCACTGGTTTCAAAAAAATTAATAAAATGATATTTATCTATACCAAAGAGAAGAATAGATATAGTATCTACCTATCTGCCACTTATTTATAATTTGAAATATCCTAAGGGGATATATTCTAAAATTCAAAAATACTGGTGCTCTATTAAAGAGTGAAGATTATCCTAACAAGTCTAGAAGATAGAACATACTCCTTAAAAAAATCCCTAATGAAGCTCTAATTGAGAGTATGAAATAATTTATATATATTAAGATTCAAAGAAAGGTTCCTATTTCTCGATTTCTTTTAGATCCGCTTAACACACTTTGAGGCGGTGTAGATCAAATACCCAAAAATATTATTTTAATTAATATTATATATCTCATAGGCCTAAATTTATCTTTAACCAACCATAGGACCTAATTAAGATGACATGTATGCCTTGTCTGAAACTAGAATACATGGTGGTCCATTCATGTATGCACATGAATGACATCTATTTTTTTAGTTTTTTAACCAAATATATTACCCCATGATCATATTACAATTCACTATTTTATCTCACAATTATAAAACTGTGCTAAATTGTTTTTATATTGAAAACTACAAATTTAATAACCAATTACACTTATTATTTAATTAAAATAGTTAATTTTAATTACTTTAAAAATGGGAAATTTTACTTGTTTGGATTATTTTAATGGATGTTAACTAAAATGTACATGAATTAGATGCATGGAAACATGAATATGATTCATGACACACACACACACATATATAATATGATATTATATATACAAGTGTACATTTAATAAATGAATTTGATGCATGTATTTTCCATGCACATGATGCATGGATTATATATATATATATATATATTATTTTCTCACAAATAGTTTCATTAGTTACAATCCATTTATGAATGGATTAAAACATTTTCATTAGTTAATTGAAACCATTCAATGAATTATATAAAAAATGGAAAAAAATTCATATGATGCATTGAGGAGCCTCGTGATTTGGTTATATAATAGTATGATATACTTCTATTGTGGGTGTGTGGCATGAAATGTGTATGAGAATATATTAGAATTTATTATCCCTAAGCACTGTTTATCTCATTTTGAGAATGCGACAACACCCATTTGGGTTTGGGTATACTCATGAAGCATTCATGGATCATTTGGATAGTGTTATCCTTCAGAGGTAGGGTGGTTATGTTCACCACTCCATGTGATCTCCCTCATGCATTTTATTTCGATGAGAAGATAATGGATACTACAACTATTGAATACTAGGTACTCTATTTTATAGTATTATTTCTTACATTAACTTCTTGAAGAAAGATCACCTATTTTTGAGTCGTATTCCACTGTATATGGTTATTAGATGATAATACGAAACCCATCAGTGGTTTTGGAGCCATTTTTTCATGTTTTTAATGTGTTTGAATCACTTTTTTTGAATAAAAATGATACACATATTTTTTTTTAAAATAGTATTAAGGTTTTAGACCCTTATGTGAGATGTGTGAGGTTAAATATGGTTCAACCTTACATAGGTTGGATTTTTAAAGGTTATACCCTTGTACAAGACATTGTGTAATAGTTATACTCTTACACGAGCCTTTTACATAAAGGTAAATATGTTTTTGACTTATGCAATACATTTACGTGAGACCCTTCTACGAGTCACTATGTAAAGGTAGATATGACTTTACCATTAAATGGAACCCTTATGAAAATGAGTTATGTAGAGGTAATACCTTTACATGATGGATATATATAAAGGTAGAACCCTTACACATAAGGTCAGTGTAATGGTAACCTTTATATTACCTTTATGAAAATGGGTTGTGTAAAGGTAGTACCCTTATGTTGCAATGTTGCGTACTGGCTATGTAGGTATATAATGTGTTAATTAAAGGTAAAAAAGGACTCACCTTTATGTAAAGGAACTATTTCAAAGGTAATAGATCAGTACCCTTATGCAGTATGCACTGTGTAAGGGTCAAGCATTTTTACCCTCACATAGATTATCTGCGTAAGGGTAAAAGAATATTACCCTTATGAAAAATTGCAGTTATGCATAAGTGTCCGAAGAATATTGTTAATTTTTTTGACATATTAAATGATTTTGTTGTTTATAAAGTTTTTATAAATCACAATAAAAGTTATTTTGGATATTTTAATTAATAAGGATCTTATAAATAAATAAATAAATAATATATAGTTTTATAATTATTTAAACAAATGTTTATGAAACATTTTCCCCAAATATTAGAGGTTTATATATTAAAATACATTTTAAAAAATTACATGGAAATTATTATGATTTATAAATAAAAGGTTTTATTTTTAAATCATAAGAAATAATTTATAAATGGTTATAAATTATGAAATATGGATAAAATATAAAATATTTATATTTAAAATTATGAATTTTTCATAATTTATTAATTTTTAAATTTTCAATTTAAGGGGTCCTTATGCATAACATTATTTAAGACACATCAAAAGGTGTTTTGATAAATGATATGAACGTGGTTTGAATACTAAAAAAGTACATAATATTTAGATTATATTAAATCTTTAAATAATAAAAATTAAATTTTAAATTGTTTATAATTCTTAAAATATCTTATATATAAAATTAAAATTCCATATAATTATAAATATTAAAGAGTTAATATTGGAATAAATAAAAAAATATTTATATTAAAAATTATATAATTTCCATAATGTTAAATTTGGAAATTATAAAAGGGTTTATAATTAGATTTTATTCATAAATGTTTATCTCATGTTTGAATATCTGAATTTTTCATTTATTTAAGGTTAGTCTATAATTTATTTATATTTAGTAATGTTTTTAAGAAATATGAAGGTTTTTCATGCTTTAGATTAAAATGATATATTTATTCTTGGATAGATCCTTGCATTACATACTGGAATTGACTCCATAAGGAATTTAGTGTGAGTCTTGGCCCAGGTGCCACTCAAAGGTGCCCCGAAGCAGGTTGTCCACATGGCCACAAGTGCGACTCCCCATATTCTAGAGGCTACTTGCTAGGAACAAGGTTCTAGGGTGTGTATGTATGGATAATATACCCTAAATACCATAGTGTAGCACAATAGATATAAATACAATAACCAGTAAATAGTGGAAGCATGTGTAAACTGATTGAGTAATGAAAAGAGACACTATAACAACTAAACCAGTAACCCGCCAGAGTAGAAGCAATATAACAACAAATAACAACTCAGTAAATAGATAATAATACTCAAATATGTAAAATTAATGATATAAAAATGACGATTATACATGTCATGTCTCTAGAAAGCTGGAAAATAGGTATACATGGTAGTAGGAAATATATATTATACAAAAATAATCAAAAAGTGACAAAAAACTATCTAACATCCCAAGTAATGAACCGATCATCTTCTAAAAAGATCCTTCCTAATAAAAGAAATAAATATCTAGTGTTTATAGTGGGATAATTCCCCTTATCAACACCTATATACATATAATATTTCTGAGTACCAATGGCAGTCTGGATAGGGTATGAGATAAATCTTAGTAGGCCACCACCAACAAAATCTACACCATCTTGTCCAAGAAATATAATCTAATAGTGTTCAAGTGTAAATAAAAGTAAAGTATTATGGTAATTTAAATACCCAAGTACATACTTTAGCATAAAATGGTTCTTTAAGTGCATCCAGGTGACCCGGGATCAAATCCAAGCGAAGGCATAATTTCTAGGTTACTGTAGCGGTATTGTAGTGGGAACTATAGCAGTTACTGTTTGAAACTATAGCACCCGGGACTATTTCCCCATTTGGGTATTTGGGCCACCGATTTGGTCCCCAAGTCCTTTAAGGACTTCAAGCCATCAAGGCCTTTGGGTCGGTAAGACCTTCAGGCCACCTCAAGGCTTTCGGGCCCTTATAAGTGCAGATGCAAACCAGACAATCTACAAGGAACAATATCTTGAAGGAGGATGAGAAAGAAGATTTCACCATAGCCGAAGCTAAATGGATTGCAAGAATGAGAGGGTATGGCGCCTGCCATCGGGACAAGCCTGTGCATTCATGAGAAAGCCTAGCCGAACAACCATGCAAAAGTGGAGAGCTGATATCACAATGAAGATGTTGGGGAGGAGCAGTTCCAATTATTTAGTCTGGGTTGTATGTAATGTTTGAAGCCTATGGGCAATGAATTCTTCTAAGGCCTATAATAAATGTAAAAATTATGCCTAAGGGCCTTGGAAGGGTTCCACATCACCCCTTAAAAGGTAGATTATCAAAAATCAGTAAAAAATGAAGGCCTTCGGGCCATTGGATGGATAGATAATAAATAAGTCACATAAAATACAACAAGAACTGATATAATATCATGATAATAATATTTAAGGATCCAATGTATAATAAGGAATCCTATGATGATGATAATAGTAAGATGATCCAAGGTAATAACCAAGGCATCCATGACCTCAAGGGTTAATCCAACTCAGTAATAACATACAACCTATCTACAACTGGTCTGAGTTTAATACAAGGGGAATAACACAAGGTATTATAATTTAATATGATTTTATGTGACTTTAAGGATCTTATCCAAGGTAAAACATGCTAATTATGATTGGGACCAATGCGGTGTATCCATGGAACCATGTGTCCGAAGACATCATGTTGAATCCAAGGAGTGTATCCAAGGTATCCTAATATCTAGAAGATAGTGAAGTGATCCTACAACGTCATACTGAGAATTCTCTAGTAGACAAGGACCGTGTTCCAAGGTGGTTATCTCCTTTAAAAACCATCTCCTTGAATTATAATTCAATCCTATGAGTGCTTATGGTATTCCCTTAAGAATCCAAGGCTAGCTCAAGTATGAACCCTCCTGTAAAGATGAAAGGTCCATAGGCAATAGTCACCTTATACTTATATTTTTTAATTAAGTCCATGTAATACTCATTCCTTTTTATAAATAAATTGGTTCTTTCCATTACCTTCCATACTAAGTGGAAAGGTTAAGATGTACATTCAACCATTTATTACTTTAATTACTTAAAAATTAATTAGGTTCACTCCAAAACCTTCCATCATTCATTATAAGGTGTTATATGAACGTAAAACCAAGTCATTTCTTTATATTCAATTAGGACAAGTGTTACATTTATTATACTTTCTAATTAAAATTGATATTCATTAATTATATTGAAGAAATTAACTTAGAAGGGTCAAGTGGTACTATAGGGTGGTAATTATTATCAAATCATTCATTTAATTATAACACTTAAATTTATAAGGGCAAGTTCAAAGTTCACCTGAACAGTGGTGTAGAAGGTCACAACAGACCACTAAAGGCATAATCATGGAAACACCCAACTTGGGGTGGAAAGAGTTGAAGTCTTGACCTGTAATGGGATGATGAAACTAGATGGACATGGATCTAGAATATGAGGTTTTTGATTATAATCAATACATATGAATTATATATGCAACAACCAATGAAATCAGCATTCTCATAATAATGATAGTTTATAAAATTGAAATACTTGAGGGATGATTCATAGACCATCTACCTTTAAGCCACAACAGTCTCCTCATCCAGTATCAACCTTTAGTTTGGCCTAGATCTGATTAAATATGAATAATAGATAAATGACCAAAAAATAGGGCATATGATCCTGAAAATTGATAAATATATCAAGGATAAGATAAATGAAGAATGGGTCAAGTTGAATAATGATATTACTTGTATGAATCAAAATAGATGAATAATGCTTCCACTGGACAACAGATGAAGAATCAGGATAAAAAAACTTGAAAGTAGATTCAAAGGTGATCAAAATAGAGAGGGAGAGCTCTCCTATACCCTATAAAATAATTAATAGGGTAGGGTTAAGTTTATTAAAACTTAATGTAATTTTGGTAATTTTTCCTAAGAATTTTAGGGGCATATGGTTTTAGAACATAGTTAAGAAAACCGTGCATTAATCATACACCTCTCTCTTCTTGAAGAGATTCCCTAGATGGTTGGGGGAGAATATTTTTACAAACCATGGTCTACCCATGAAACCACCTCACTACATTTTGATGAGGTATTCACGTGGGAATGGATCCCATGGTACACTCTTAGGAAAAACCATGTGCCCTAATTCTACCCTAGGCCCATCCCTTGAACGGTTAGGGAAACCATACAGACTGGCTCATACGGTTTCTATTAACATTATGGCCAGTGTAAGTTTTCCACAGGCTAGGTTTCTTACCTCCAAAAAATCCTAAGACACCCCTAAAATATGTCACTCTAGACTTACACATGTGGATAACTCTATTCCATTACATGAATTGTTTATGTAACTTAGGAATATGATTCATATGGACACGTATGAATATATTTGACTTCTATTTTTGGTAAGTGACATAAACTTGTTGGTTGTGTAAAGAGTTACACATTAATATGATTTGAACATATTGAATATACGGAGGGAATAAAATTCCAAAATAAGTTACTAGAATCATGCATCCATTAAATGGAATACCATGATATAAAATGGTGAAGATAAAATCCCCTTTAAATACTAAGTGTGAGATTCCTTATAAAGAGAAACTTTTCAATACCACAATCATACATCTAGGAAGATCATACCATAGCTGGTTTCCCATGGATTATATTGTGCAAGGAAATAAAGAAATGGGTTATACTAGAATATCCCGGGGTAGGTCATTCCATAACTGAGTGCCCTTAGATTGACCTTTATCATCCTATTTTTGGAATTTTATTTGGGTTACACTGTCCTTGAGACCTTAATAGGATTAGGTTACTGGAATAATCGAGTTGAGTGAACCCATATGATGGATTTGTATAAAGAGTCATCCAATCAACTATCAAGGAGTCACAACTGTTGTGATTGGGATGATTCCTTAACTAAATAACTAAGTGATGAGAGAAATTCCATAACAGACTCATTTCTATGTGAAATATGGATCTTAGATCACTAAATGGATATGATGTATGGGTTCATAATTTTAGTTGGATCACATTAATTAGAATTCCTTAATGAAATTATATAAGAAATAATATTCATTCGATTAATATTTCTATTATAGATAACTGCATCATCATTATAAAACTAAATTTTAGATTAATCTTTAATAAAGAGTATCTTAATGTAAGTTAATCTAAATAATGGTAACTTAATAAAAGTTCTTAAGAAATATTTGTGATTAAAACAATGTTCTTAATGTAAAATTCTAGGTTATGGAATAGTTCCTTCCTCAGTGACCAAATATTGAAATTATTCAAAAAGTGTATCTATATTTTTATGGAAGTGTAAAGTGATCCATTTATGGTTTCAAAATTATTAGATGCATAATGAACAAAGGAGTCTTAGTATCTAATTGTGTAATAATTATGATTAGGTACATAAATGATGTTAGTATGATATAATTAATATGATTGGGTATGTCAGATGATATTTGATGTGATTGAATATATTGATGAATTAATGAGACTAAAGGTTTCATTAAAAAAACTTTTCTTTATAGAAAATAATTATATTATTCTAATGTATATATGATATCAACTCTATGTTTTAAAAAGTTTTCTAAACATACATAAGTTCAGATGATGAAAATAATTGAAGCTTTATTTTTTTCAAGTAACGCATCAATGGATTTTCTATATTGATAACTTGGATTATTAAGTCTTGGATAAAATCATCATAATTTGTGTATTTTATTTCATTCATCCCTTGAGAAGAGAATGTAAAAAATAGTTGTTTATATGAAATAAGATGGGTGTTTTTACACATAGTAAATATTCAATTATTTTTATAAATTTATTTAAGGAGAGTCTTTAATAGATTTTTTCTAGTTAGGAAATTAATACTATTTTCATTTATAGAATTATTATGACAATGTGAATGTATTTAAATAAAATTTTACCTAATATTATCAAAGTGTTGAGAATGGATAAATTGGGAATATGATATCTGGATTCTAGTACTTTATGGACAATATAAGTGGGTAAAATTTCAAACTCAAAGAATATAAGTTAATTGAAAAATTCAACAATTTTTCTTCAAGAATAAAATCAAGGTCATTGAAACCTCAGTTTTTAGGGAGTAGGAACTATAATTAAATATGGCTGGATTATCCTAGATATACTTGAATGAGTTTATGAAACTCCATGGAATTTCCATGTCAGGTTTGAATGTTATTGAAATTAATTATTTAGTTTTGAAGGGTATAGTATACCAAATTTATATTTTACAAGTTTTTTAAATATACAAGAGTTCAAAATTAAAGGAAGAATTGATTCATCTTGTAGTTTATATTCATGTGATGAATTAAACAATTTATATATCACAAATTTTTATATAAAGTTTTTTATCATTCTCAAATGAATCTAAGTAAAATATGTGTATCTTCATATCATTTATATAATTTGATATTAAAGGATGTTTTAAAACAAAGAGTTTTCCTGAGATGATTAAATTTATACACATTTTTTTATTTAATTTATATAATATGTTTTGAGAAGAATATTTGGGTAAAAAAAATTTATCTATGAAAAATTGTTTATCTATATTTTTATTAAAATATATGAGAATGTGTTCCCACCAAACATTGATGAGAAATTTTAATAGAACATTATTTTCAAAAGTGAAATTCCATGAAAATATAATACCATATATGATATGGAAACATCTGTTTATTTGTTTAGTATTCACAATGAATGAAAATAAATGTTATTTACTAAAAAAATTAGTAGTTTTTTTGAGTCTTAGAAAGATATTCAAAAGAATATATAATGTGTAAGAGGTTAGTGGTAGCATGTTTGTACATGGAGAAGTTAAAAGTTAACAAATAAATGACCGTTTCAATCTAATATTGAGTTATTTTACACTTAATATCCTAAAAGGTTTGGATATGAGATGTTAAAAAATTCAAATAGTAACATTTAGTTACTAAGAGAAAATTAATACCACTCTTAACTGAAAGATATTATCGGTCTAAGATTATTGGGATTTTTCACTTAATATGCTAAAGAAGTTTAGGATATGTTATGGGAAAGAAAAAAGTACAAAGTTATATTTAGTTATCATAACAAGTGAAAATCACTATTCCATAAAGGTTTATACAGGCGAATATACAAAGTTCTTCACTTGATATCGGTAAAGAGAAATGTATATAGATACATTAGTTACCCTAAAAATGAAAATATCACTTTATCATTAAAGAGTTTAGAATGCAATGATAAAGTAATAATGTAAATAGTTTCATTATTTATATAATATTTAAAGGAAAATTTTTGATGGAAAGGTTTCCAAAGGATGATGATAATGTACTTAGAAAGAGTTATAAGTGGAAAATAGAAGATAAAATTATAACATTTGATGTTATAAAGTTATGGATTATGAATATAAGTTCAAATAATTGAACTTAAATAATATGATTCCTAAGTATCACCATTACTCAAAGAATCTTACATTGTTAATAATACTTCTTAAGAGGTTAGTGGGAGTATTTTATCAAATGGTCACATTGGTATGTGACAAGGATTATATTTGGATATAATATTCAAAAACCATTATTGCGGAAACAACATGATGGTCATGTAGAATCTCTAGGTGTTTGATACTTTAGAGATTGGTAGTAATAGTTGTAAATGTATCATCTTATTATAATAAGAAAATCTCCAATTATCATTCATTAATGTGGGATGCGATTTTATTTTAGATGAATAGTGAAATGATATGATCCCCTCAAAGTACAACTTTGAGTTGTCCCTAACGAATGATCATTATGGATAATTATGGTTTATAATGATATTATATGGTTAGTATGGAAATAATCTTGTATTAAATGCAAATAGTTGTATAAAAGATGAAAATAATAGATCCATGAGGAAATAAGTAGAGACTTATTGCTTGGATTGATCCGTTAAAGTATATCTCATGGAATTTCATGCATTCATCAATATACTTAAGGGAGTATACTTATTATAAATCCTTTTAACTAGAGGTTAGATAGATAACTAGAATTATAACATTAATACTTTGATACACTACTTTTTAAAGTCAATAAATGAACTTAGATAATCTGAGTTTGGTTGGGTATGTTGTTGATCATGTCATTAGTTGGAGTGGAACCAAGGTGGTATTTTTCCAGTTGTATGATAAGAAAAGAAATCTATCCCATGATTGAATTAGACTAAGGAAATTCATGACCATTCTTATTTGTTTCACATATTATGTTTTCAACTACTTTAATAAGTGACATGTGATGGGATTATCAGATAAATGAATGACATGTGATGTTTTGGTCACTATACACCATTTAAAAGGGATAATATAAGAATAAATACAATATATATTATATATCTTGTTTTTTACATGTTTTTATAGAGATATGAATATGTTTGATGAATATCACACTAGACCCCTTAGTAGCCTGAGTAATGCTAATGCTTTGTTAGAATCCAATCTTCTCTTACATCTATGAAATTTTTATTTCATAGTTTTTTTCAATGATGGTAAGTCCCATAGGGTTACACATCTAGGCCCTTGGATAATGATAAAATTTTGGAAAAAATATTTATTCAAAATTAATAGAGTTTGATGAAAAACCATTTCCCAAAGAGTTTGGAAAGATTCCCAATGAGTTGTTAATTTATTCATAAAGTCCTTATGGGATTTTAGTATAAGTGGGACATTGTCAGATGTGAACTAAAATTTACATGTATGTGATTCATGGAAACATTCATAAGATGCATGATATATATATATATATAACATATGATATTATATATATAAGTGTACATTTAATAAATTAATTTTATGCATATATTTTCCATGAATGTGATGCATGAATAATATATATATATATATATATATATATATATATATTCTCTCAAATGATTTTATCAGTTAAAATACATTTATGAATGGATTAAAGGATTTATATTAATTCATTAAAACTATCCAATTAATTATATCCAAATGGGACCAAACATATATGATGCATTGGAGGAGCCTCAAGGTTTGGCTATATAATTGGATGAGATCCTTCTATTGGGTGTCTGTGGTATGCACTATGTATGAGCCTTTATTAATCTTGCTTCTTAACAAGAACCATTTATATAATTTTGATATGGATATAGAACCCCTTTAGATATCTATTATCCTCATGAAGAATTCATGTGTTCTTTGGCCAGTGTACTCCCTCGAAAGTAGGGCACTTATTTTCCCTTCTCCTCATGATCACCCTCAAGCATTCTCTTTCAAAGAGAAGAAAACCACTGCTATAACTATCGAATAACACATACCCTATTTTATAGTATTATTTCATACGTTAATTTACTAATGTTATATATCCTATATTTGAGTTATCTTTTACTACATATATTCCTTATATGATCACAGAAAAACCATTAGTTTTTTTGTAAGAGGTAGTTATTTGGATGGTCTGAGATAAAGTATAAGGAAAATTGGTCAAACTGCATGGAAGAAAAAGACCACATGTCCACTATTTCAAAAATTCCGAGGAATAAATACATTCAATAGAGATGAAATTTTAGGGAGTGATCCAAAATTCCATGGGATATAACAATTATAAATACACCCAATCCCAGCTTATCCATCATTGGGCCCAAATGATTTAATATTTCCAAAAAATAGAATCTTCTCAAAGTCAAGGGTTTGGTTCTATATTTTTTCAATTTATACCAATCTTGATGTCAAATTTTATTTATATTTTATAGGTATATAGTAAATATTATTTCCAAAAACTCTTATCATTTTTAATGTCAATATTATGTCATTTAATTATACATAACTCAGACACAAGTGGTATCTTGAAATATGGGTGCTTAAAATGGCCTTCCAATTTCTCTATAAAATGGAACCTTTGGAAACTCATTTGTAAGATCGACCAAGAAGTGAAGTGATTCCATTTTTGAGTTCAAAATGATTCCTCTCATCACATTAGGGTGTCTTATTCTTTCCATCCTCATAGAGAGATCTGAGTTTAAGAAGGATATCCACCCAATCCTCTACCTACTATCGGGCGAGAGATAATTGGTGGGAGATCATTATGAGGGACATATTCACATGTAAATGGAGTTTTTGAATATTGATTAGATACTATATATATATTTTTAATTTGGTTTTTAAAACAACTCTTTCAGTTGTATCTTACTTGTATTCATATTTGAATTGTAAGATCCTAAACTTTATAGAGATGCCTTGTGCTCATCTTCAGGTACTCTTTTACCATTATTTTGGTTATACCATGGATAGGTTTTAATTTGGGGTTGTTTTGGGTGTATTTGGGGAAATTTATAAGTCCATGGGGATGAAAATTGTTGGTTCATGGTTAGGGAAATCCCTATGATTTTCCTAAGAAACTGTGTGCCCCATTTTTGTGTTATAAGAGGTTGCACATGGTTAGTGCATGGTTTGGCCAAACTGTGTGACCACCATCCCCAAAACATGAACCCTTAAACATAGGGTATTTTCTTGGTTGGATCACAGTTTATAAAATTGTGTTCCACTTAGGAGAAAACCTATTCCCCTAAAGTAAAGGTGCATGATTTGGAAACCTCTGCACCATCCCCTAGAAAGCTATGTGCACGGGTTTATTTCCACTGATATTTTTATAAAAATTTCTAAACCCCCTGGTTGTAACCCCTAGTCACCTTATATTATACCTAAAATTTTTCCTTAAAATTTTGAAGGTCTTGGAAGGATTCCAAGGCCTCAAAACCCTTATCTTGGTAAATTAAAGATTTGATTAATGGATCTTCTCCTCATTGGTTTGTAATTTCTTCCCCATTTGGTTTTATCTCTCTCCCACCTCTCTTTCCTAATGAATATGGATGATTTTAATCCATTTTAGATTATTTAGATCTTGGTTTTAATGGTTGTGTTTATTTGGATCTCTATCTTAGTAATTGGTCCAATATCTTTTGCACCATTGTGATTTTGATCTTTCACCATCAAATTAGTGATTACTGGTTGGCGAGCATCCATCAACGATCTTGAGTTAGGTGGTATATTTTTTCAATTTCCATATTCTTGATAATATTTTCATTTATGTGGCTATGAAATTATAATTGACATGTTAGAAAATTTCATTCTAATATGAATTAATTAATTAAATGTTTTTTCTTATGTGATTATGAAATTGGTCCAACATGTGATTATGAAACTTGTGAATAATGTGATTATGAAATTGATTGAATAATTATTTTAGGAAATTTATTAATTAACGGGATTATGAAATTGATGGAAACCCATTAGGTGTGAGATATGATTTAAATTACTATTTGTAAATTATTCATGGATAAATAATGAATTATGGAAATGGTTGATAAATGGGTTGAGAATTTGGTACCATGAGATATGATATTTGTGACAGAGTTATGGGATAGGGATAGTTGTTCCAAATACCCATGGAGTTTGAGACTGCTACACTAGGACCTAATGATATATATGTATTGAATGTGAAAAATGAGTTGTGGGACATGGAATGCTTCTCTAAATACCCAAATAAAGCCAAATTGATACTCTTGGACCCCCAATATATGGATGTAAAATCAGAATTAAATGATTAATGGAAACCCATGATATAATTAAATGTGATATCCTTTTTTGTGGATGGTTCAGACTCTGATAATGACCAAAGCAAGTATTATTGGTTCAGTTGTCAATGTGAACCCGAGGATTTTATGTGGTTAACTAAATAATAATTTAATGTAAAAAATATTTACTTTATCTTTTTTAGTTTATTATTTATAAAATTTCATGCACTTTTATATAATGGATATTTTTATAGATTCCATTTATGGTGGTTTTCTAATTTATACTCACACCCTACTTGGGATGCCAGATCGGTACCAGAATGGACTTCATGTTTGGAGACAAGGTAAGGGAAAGATCCCTATATTAGATGGATGAGTTGGGATATGGGACAGAGCATGGATGATGGATCCAGACAAGATTTCGGGACCCACTTGGTAGATATCAATGTCTTTATTTTGGGATTTAATTTTAAACATGACACTTATTTGGAATGAAATATCTATTGCTTTGGTTTGGATATTGCTTTGCTATTTTTATCTTATCATGTGATGTTGGTGTTTATTTGTTATAGTATTATTTGAGTTATTTTTTATTACCATTTGGATATAATTTAGTTATTTATAATGTAGTGATGATTTGATAAATAGGGTAAAGTATCCCCAATATATATATATATTAGATCCTCATTGCTAGTCAGAATCCTCTGGCATACAGGGAGGAGTGCCTGAGGTCACGTAACCAACTGGATTAGGGAACTAGTATTTGGAACTCAGGTCTGGACGTTAAATGAATAATTTTACTTAGTGTGATTTAATTTAATGCCATCTATTTATAACCTATTATTATTATATTATGTGTGCATGACTTGTGTCATTATCATTGGACAACATAATAATTCTTTTCTTCCCTACTTACTTGAGATTTAAATCTTCTTTGAAAGATCTTATACCATGCGTAAGAGATAGACCTTGGAAAAATGACTGTTTTTTCAAGGATTAAGTTCTATATGGATTGACATAGAATATTAGAGAGTAATTGGGATTTGAACTAATCTCAACCAAAAGTTATTCCTAACCAAAATAAACCTCTAAGAACAATGAACTTGAAATTTCATGTATAAAACTGAAAATGACCTCTTCATCTAATATTTAAAAAAACATGATCTTTTAAAATATGAGTCTCATTGTTACATTTTTGAGAAACCCTACCTTTGGAAGACATGTAGTGATAAATTCCTCAAGTTTTGTGTTGTTGATAGTGAATTTTCATCCATCCTTTGGTTCTATCACACTCTTTCATATGGGACCCATTTCAATCCCCAATAGACTACTCGCAAGGTCTTTCATTCTACTCTATTTTGGAAAAAACTATTTCAGGATGCCTATGATTTTTAATATCTTTTCCTCATCATCAAAGGATATATAATGTGTCCAAAACAAATGAAATACCCCAATAACCCTTTCTCTTTCATTAATTTTTTGATGTTTTGGGAATTAGAATAATGGGGCTATTTTCTAATTCATTTGGAAACATGTACATTATTCTAGTAGTGGATTATGTGTAAAAATGGGTAGAGGAACATTAAATAAGGATTGGTGATTCAAATATATTTGTATAATTTTTAGGAACCCGAATTTTTTATAGGTTTCGATTTCTTAGGTTCATCATAAGAGACCATAGTTCTCATTATTGCAACTTTTTAATGAAATAAATTTTTCATCAATATGGGGTTGGTAATCAATTTTTTAAAACATATCACCCCCAAAACAATGGTTAATATATGGTGTAAAATAGATAGGACAAACAAATTCTCAAAAAAAATCTCAACCCACCAAAAAATATTAGAGTCATATACTTAATGTTGTTTTGTAGGATGACCATACTATCTCTAAAACACGCATTTTCATGTCACCTTATCAACTTATTTTCACAAAGATTTGTCACCAAATTATAAAGATAGATCACTGAGCCTATTATTATATTAAAAAAAGAAACTTTAATCTTTATGGTATAGGAGATAAAATAAAATTATATATTCAGGAACTAGAGAAAATAGAAAGAAATTAATATAAGAACTCCCATACATATAAGGAGTGAAACAAGGATTCCCATTAATATATAATGCTTCTTCATTGGTTCCATATTAAGATAAAGGTATGTAATTTCATTATAAGGCTAAATTTTCACCAAAGTAAGTTTTTTTTTCCACTAGTTTGGCTCATACACTATTACTAATTTCTACCCATTTGGTGTTGTAAAGGTTAAAAATGAAGAAACAAAACAAACATTCACCATCAATGGGTACTGGATAAATCACATCCATGAAACCATTCCAGAGTCCCCAATAGAGGATATCCACCTTCCAGGAATGACCTATCAGTGATACCCACCATGTTATATTTATCTTCCAGACATTCTATTTTATTATAGCGAGGACATTACATGTTCTAGGTGTGTATATGGTGGTGGGGTAGGGTAGGTGGGTATATTCATGGGTTAATATTTCATCATATTTATTATTTTTATAGTTTTTTTTATTAAATGGTATTTTAACTTTTAACCGCTTTCCTGAGTTCATTAATACTTGTTTTTATCTTTCTTATTTTTCAATTTTTCTATTTATGTAAGGTATTTTTACTACCCCTCTTGTATTTTTTTCTATTTCATGTTGGAATAATAATTTTAAGAGCCTATATAAACATGGATTTATTGAAAATACATTTCAATATTCTTGATTTCATATTGTTTTAACATTTAATGAAAATTTATTTCACTAATGTATTTCGAGTTTTATCATGAATTTAACATTCAGATTTGCTTTTTAGTAATTAGTTGTTTGTAAATAATATAAATGGTTGTATCTATATAAATTATTTGACATGATTAACACCCTATATGTGATTAGTTTATGAGAATACTATGTCACTAAATATCTTCACAAATCATTAAAAAACTAGGAAATGTGATTCTTTTACTAATTAATTTAAGGTATGTTTAGTTTATAATTAATGTTAGTTGAATTTCCCAAATTATTTTGTTGTACGTTTTTACTTATCTGGTTAATTTAATTATTATACAAGATTAAACCAGGGATAATTCCTAAAATTTTTATTATTAAAAAAATAAAAATAAAAAATAAAAAAATATCAAAAAACTAAAATAAATAAAAAAATAAAACAAAAAATATAGGATGTAAAAAAACAGGTTTGACTTTTGGGAATTATTAATTGAGTGGGTTTTAAAAATTTTACTGCAAAGGGTGTTGGGAAAGTTTGGTTGAAAGAATAATGTAATCTGATTTTTTTAAATGAATTATGCATACTAAATAAAAATTTGAATGATAATCATGATTTTTTTCACACACAAATGTGGGGATTTAATGGACTATTTTAATCATGTATTTCCTTGCTAGAAAAAATATCATACATCTCCTTCAATTTCATTCTAATGCAATTTATGATACATATTTTTCCATGATCATTGAGAATAAATACTTATTGTGGTTATGGATTTGATCACATTTCTATAATGAATTAAATTTTCTCTGAATATTAAATATTCATGAAGTTTGGAATATATCTATACATTATTTTAAAAAATGTTAATTTTCCCAGGGGTGAAAATTTTTAAGTGTGGGGGTGTAATCGCACTGAGATTCACTGTTTTATTTTTCCCTTATACCACTATACTGAACTATAATTATATTGAAAATTAAAAATTTTAATAACCAATTTCAATTCTTATTTCATTAAAATAGTTGATTTTAATTACCATTAAAATGATAAATTTTACCTTTTTGGATTATTTTATTATAGTAGGAGGTTATTTGGAGGGCTCATGATGAAGTAGAAGAAAAATGGGCTAAAATGTATGGAATCCCAATAGCATATGTCCACATTTTTAAAAATTATGAGGAATATTTTTATCTATTTGGGATTAAATTTTTTTGATATGATCAAAAAATACATGGTATAAAACTCCTTTGAAGACACCCAAGTACAATTCTTCAATATTGAAGCCCAATCGAACTGATCTATCAAGAAAATTGAATCTACTTGAAGCCAAGAGTTTGGTTATGTATTTTGAAAATTTCTCCTAATATATATATACAATAACCACCAAAGTTTATAGGGAGATAGTAAATAGGCAAGGAAAAATCTATTATATATTTTTTTAAATTATAGATTAATCTGTTTCCTATCTAAAACTGAGACAAAAGTGGCATCTAGAAATATCATTGCTCAAAACCACCTTACACATTTTGTATAAAATGAAATGTTGGGAACCTCATTTACAATCTTGAAAAATAATTAAAGTGATACCATTTGTGATTTATAATGGATTTATCTATTAACCTTATAGGTTATAGAGCTCCCAATCCTCATCGGGAGAGTTGATATAAAGAAGAAGACCCACCCAATCCTACACCTCCTCTTTAGTGAAAGTTTATCAATGGGAGAATTTTATGAGGGAGATATGCACATTTAAATGGTGTTATGGGACAACTATTAGCAATTGGATTTGTGTAATTTTGTTTTGAAAACATCTCTTTTAGTTTTATATTAGTTTGATTCAGATTTTAATAATGTTATTGGTGTGATTGAATTTAATGTTATTTGTTTATAATCGGTTAATATTAGATTTAGAGTGTTTGACTTGTGTGTTTCCAATTATAAAACAAAATATTCATTTTATTCCCCACTTACAAGATATTTCAATCTGGTTTGGAAGTTCTTATACCATATATAAGGGATGGAGCTTTAAAACATGATTTTTGTGTCAAGGATTCTATTCGACTTGAATTCATATAAAAACTTAGAGAGTAACTAGGATTCCGATTAAGCTAAAACAAATACGTACTCCAAATAAAAATGAACCTCTAATAATAATGAACTTGTGTTTAGAGAACTCAAAATGAACTCTTTGTATCATATTTTTTAAAACCCACTTTATTATCAATTATTAAACTCTTTAATTAAGATTGTTATACTTTGAAATGTTTTCAAAACTACCCCCTCTTTTTAGTCCATTTTAGTAATGATACGCACTTTAAACCTCTAATGATCCATGCAAGATGACCTAGTGTACGCCCTATTCTATAAATGAACTCTAAGAAAATAATCAATTTAAAGTCTCACAACAACAGAACCACCCCAACTACCCACTTCTTCACTAAATTAAGACTGTTATTTTAGTGAAATGACTCTTCTATATCATTTCTTTTGAAAACTACAATACACTTCATTTTTCTTTTTTTATAACATTAGGATGTTGTAAGTTCTATTTTTATATAGAATTTACTTATGTTTTTCTAATTTATAATGAACTGAAGGGATCCATTTAATTTCTAGAGCATTAATATATGGTTTAAATTTCTTTCATCAAAAGATAGATTTGCCTCTACTACTGTTATAACTAAAACCAAAGGTCTCAATGGAGTTAGTTACATCGAAACTTGTAAATTAGATTGAGATTTAAGGTTCAAAATAAGTTGTAAATAATTTACTTTGTGTCTTAAATTACCTCAATGCTTTGGGGGTTATCACTTTTATCATATTTATAGTTTGTTTTTCCTAGATCTTATGTTTGTAAGGAACTGTATTGTGAAATATCTAATAATTTTCATTTATAATTTTTTCTTATGATCTTACACGATTAAAGAGTTTTTCTAAGATAAAAAACTATACATTTTGAATGATCTAGTTTGAAAAATCATGGAATATACTTGGTAATGATTATGATTATTAAAGAGGACCTCAGTGATAAAACTACACACAACCAATGATTATATCAAAGAAGTTCTTGGTGTTGAAATTGTACATTCTAATGGGTTTGTTGATGAATTTACTATAGTGAATTACGAATATATTGTTTTTTATTATTAAACCTTCTAATTATTTTGGATTAAACTGAGTAATTACCTTTATAAGAAGTATTTTTTAATAAAGTTATTTATAGTAGTTTTAAAATTGTTATCTAAATCGAGGTGTTTTGTTTCTTATTAATTTTTTCTTAATTTCAAATTGTTTTTCTTTTATAGGTCATGTTTTTTTAACTTTTAAGTGATTATTTATTGTTACATATATTATGTTTTTTTTAATTTAATATACTCTAATTTGTGAGAAATTATATTTTCCTAAAAACTTAATCTTGAGAGGGAATAATTGGGTTGGTATTTAAACTTCAATTCACCACCTTTTGATGCTTCTATTTATTTTCTTACTAGAAAAATACTATTATTATATATTGTCTCTTTATTTTTTTCTAATCCCAACACTTGGGATAGATATTACCACTTTATATTTTAGAAAATTATATTTCTTTTGGTTTTGATCTATTTTCCATTTCCATATAATAACATTTTAGAATAAGAAAGATATTTTGTTTTTTATGGTAGAGATACCATTAGAACTGTTGAAAATTTGAATATGTGACAACCACTTATTTTTTTGAAGATGAATATGAGTAGTGAAGTGCTCAAATAAATATGGTTTTTTAAATACTAGAGTGGATCATTATCAAACGATGACTAGAAATTATATAATTTTGTAGATATAAATTTCTCAATTTAACCAAGATGAAAAATTAGAACATTAAATGAATTAAAAATCTCATAACACTCTATTTTTCCCTGTGATATGGAATATCTATGGGAATATTTATTCATGTAAAAGATAAAATGTTATTTTGAGGAAATTGAAAAATAACACATTTTGGAACATCAAAAGTCTTGGAGGATAAAAGAGAGATTATTTGAGATAACTACCAAGTATTTAACTTTTTAGCTGTTGAATATGTGACACAGATGCACCAAAAAATTATGATGGAAGTTTTTCTCTTATAATATTTGTGTGAGAATGAAATTACTAATTGAGTAGTAAGTTGAAAATTTTATTGAAATTATTATAAAATAATTTAAATTTAAATTTATTGTGATTGGAGATATAAAACATCTTATAAATCTTAGATTTGGGGATCTTTTTGTGGCTATCGTTTAGTATGAGAATAAGCTTAAGATATATACTGAGATGGAGAAAAGGAAAAATAGAGATTCATTTTCTTTAACATCTACTAAATTATATTTTAGAGCCATTTTTATAATACTAGTATAACTATAAAGAGGAAATAAAAAAAAATTGATAATATTTTTTTAGAAGTCAATGAAGGTGAAATTGATCAACTTTGAAGGCATATGGACATGATTTATAGAAAAAAGGATTTCATAAAAACCATCAAAAGGAAAGTTTTTAAATGAATAGAATAATATAGGATGTATTCAACACCATTTTTTAATATTGATAGAAACCAGGATACAATGAATTTAATTCTCCATGAATAATAAAAGAAGGATAAGGAGGCCATAATACCTTCTAATAGAAAAGGAATAATTTTTTTAAGGCTATTGTGGATACACAAAGAACTAGTAATGATCCATAATATGATGAAAATAGTGGTGCAGATAGAAATTAAAATTTAAATATAACCATTTTATTTGTAAAAGTACCTTATAATGAAATGTGACTTATAAGAATGTTAATGTATAATACCTTACTAATTTGTATTTAGAATTTGCCTATCATTTTTCATATGATGATGTGGATGATTCACTATAATTTTAAGAAAGGGATAGATAATTGTATTTCCTAGAAAAGAAAAATAAAATACTAATAAATAACTTAATTAGACTAATAAAGATCTGGTTAAAGATGAGGATAAAATTTCTAAACTTATTTCTGAGCTAGATTCTAAATCTATTTATATTTCAGCTACTGTTGGTCAAAACTTAGTTTTAAAACTAAAGTATAAAGTTAGTATTCTCATCTGGTAGGGATAAATTTGATAATATCTTAAGTTATTTGACACCTAATTGTATATCTTCCAGAATTTTTTTTACTTCCATAGAGTCATATTTTAAATCTAACAATTTGCTTCCTAAAAATTCCCTTTTAATACTAAATTTTAGAGATTAGTCATTATAGGAAACATTTTTACCTAAATAAGGTTTATTCCTTGTGAAATTATAGGGATTATATTTATAGATAAGTAACATATTGAAAATAATATATGGATGGATAGATGTGGGTTCAAAGAGCATTGCTCACAACCAATATCAGATCCAAGAAAGTATTGTTCCAAAATTATAGCCTTATGATTTTCAGAATAAATTCCAAGTACTAGTATCCAAAATACATGGTATATGTATTTTGTTTGTTATTGTCACATGATGGGAAATAAGATAAACTTCTAGAACATACAAAAACTTTTGGGTGTACATATCACTTTAGAATATAATGAACATTTATTAATAATAGGAATTGGTGATGTTTCATTTTTATGTATACTTTAATTTATAATATAAATTATTTATTTGGACATAATAATAACCTTATCAACCTTATCCAATTAGGTGATGAGTGTTACCCTATGTACTTTGGGAATAAAAAAATGAACCATCACATATTTGGAAGGAATTGATTTATTATCTTCAAATATGCATGATAATTATTATAGTATTGACGTAGATGACTATAGTTTTTAGAACATTCCTTTACTTAGTGTAGTTGAGGATATGTCCTGGATTTGACATAGGAGGCTAGGAAACTATAATGTTCATAACTTAGCTAAAATTTATAAGAGAGGACTAGTGAAGTAATTACTAAAAATTAATTTTAATTCTTTCAGAGTCTATAAATCTTGAAAATATGGTATGTAGAATATATCAATATTTAAACCAACAGGAGAAATCTCAAATTTTTAACTATTACAATTAATGCACATGGAAAATTTTTATCCTATAAAAACTATAAGTTTTGAAAACTAACATTTTGTGTATATCCTTGTTGATGATTATACTAGGTCGACCTGCTTTTATATTCTTTCTCTTAAGTTTTAATCAATCACATTTTTTAAAAGGTGTTATTCCCTTGTTGAAAATGAGAAAAAACCACCTGTAGTTACTATCTATAGTGTTCATGGTAGAGAATTTATAAACTCCTCTTTTGAAGATTTTTATAGAGAACAAGGAATTAATCATAACTTATTGACACCAAAAATTCCAAAATAGAATGGTATATTTGACAAAATGAATAAAACCCTTAAGAAATTTCTTAGACATTGTTATGTGAATATTGTTTTTTTATGTATTTTTGTGTCGAATCCATTATTAGTACTTTTTCTTACTATAAATAGAGTTTTACTTTGCCTCTTTAAATAAAACACATTACAAATCATTGTATGGGAGGAAGACATAGATTAACTACTTTAGAGTTTTTGGATGCAAAGTGTTCACCTTAAATATTAAATATAATTTATATAAATTTTACCCCAAATTTTATGAAGTTAATATTTTTTTTACTCTACCACTAGTGAAGTGTATCATCTATTCAACATACATACACATGTCATTGAAGAAATGGTTCATGTTGAGTTTAATGGGGCTGATCCTTATGAAAAATTAAAATGTTTTAATTATGAAAATAATATAGATTGAGTTTTTAAAAATATTACTATTTCACTTCTAATATTTGAACCACATCCATCAGAAATTCACATTCTAGAATCTAGTCTAGAAAAACTCAATCAACCGATAGATGAGAAACAATATTATTTTTTCCAAGAAACCAAAATATCTTAAGGAATCATCCTGATGATAATATCATTGGTGATGTAAAGAAAGCTGTCATAACTCAAAATTCCTTATAGAATGAATGTAATAATATTTTATTTATATCTAAATTTGAGCCTAAATAATAGATGATTCCTTGGGTGATGAGAGTTTGATAATTTATATCTATGAAGAGCTTGATCAATTCAAACATATTAAGTTTTGGACTTTGATTAAACAACCTAGATATATTCTTATTAAAATAGTCAAATGAGTCTTCCAAAATATGTGTGATGAGAATGTAGAAAATGCTCAGAATAAGTGTATACTACTTTCTAAGGATTATTATTTGAAATATATCATGAATTTTAAAGAAACATTTTCACCAATAAAAATTGTTGATTCAATCCATATTCTTTTATCTTTTATAATGCATTCAAATTTTACTCTTTTTCAAGTGGATATAAAGATTTATTCTCTTAATAGATATGTTATGGAGGAATTTTATGTTTAAAATACTCTTAATTTTTAAATATATTATTTTTTTGAATCATGTATTTCAACCACCAAGGTACTTTATAGAATTAAAAAGTCCTTAAGATCTTAGTATAATAGATTAAATATATTCTTACTACAAAATTAACTTTTTAAAGGAATTCCATATCCCTATTTTTTTCAAGAATGTTTTTAATGATACCATCATTATAAAAATATATATAGATGACATTATTTTTGTGTAAACCCATAAAACACTTGAAGATATTTTTTTAGAACTTATGAAAAGAAAATTTCAGATGAGAATGATGGGTAAACTTAATTACTTTCATGGATTCCAAATTAATTAGAATTGAGAAGTAACTATATTAACTCAATATATGTATATTAGATATTTTATTAAACATTTTGGATTTGAAAATGATTTTAGTATAATTACTTTTTTAGGAACCTCATATAAAAATTATCTCGATGAATATATGAAATATGTGGATCATAAATTGAATATGAAAGGTTTCGGGGCCTGGAACGGAAGCCGGTGGGCCAGGGATTTTGAAAAATTTCATCGATGGGATGAAGGAACTTTCATCACCGATGATTCGAGCCCTGATAAGGTCCAATGATCTTTTGTAAATTGTAAAGAGCATAAAATGATTATGAAAAAAATACCATTACAGATCCGAAGGAACAATCAATTGCAACTTGTATCTGGTGATCATTGCTTGAATAATCTATTGCAGGATCCCTCTATATTGTCCAAATGCACTTAAAAAATCCACTGGAATGTCTATCATCAAATTCTAGGTGCTAGCACGGTGATCGGACAATGTATTTGATGTCCCTACAATCACCACATTGAGATCCATTTGATGCTTGAGGAAGATCTTGATCCTAGCTCTTGGATCAACTACTTATCTCTCTAGGAAGCGGGAGGAGAGAGAGGCTCTCATTTTTCATTCTATGAAAATAAATGAATATTTACATGAAGAGATAACCTTACCACTATTTATAATGGCTTTTCTAAATACCCGGTTGGGTTCCCCAACACCTATTTATTTCAACGTCCACTAAATAAATAATTTTTGTGAAATAAACTACATCAATGTTATTAATTACTTAATCACATACTTGTAATATTTATAAAATATATTAAGTGATAAAAACCACACCATTTAACTCAACTCGCTATCCCACTTAATATTAAATGAACCTTGAATATTAAAATAATATTTGTTCGATTAATATTTTCTCGTATTTACTTATCTTGTAAATACATTAAATAAACTCAATCCCAATTATTCATAACTTGAATAATAATGAATTTATTTAATTATTGGTGATCAAAAACTTGGACACCACTCGGACCTTATGGTGGGTCCCTCCATGTCCATATACTTATTCAACTGAATAGGGAATATTCTTGAATATGCTATTGTGTGTTACCCTCTAGGACCTTATCTCGATAGCAGTGAATAAATCCACAGACCAAGAGTGGAGTCTAGAAACCCATTAAGGACCCTAAAAAGATTAGGATTGTCATAGCAATGACAACCAACCTTGGAACATTGTT
This sequence comes from Viscum album, assembly GCA_963277665.1. Classification (NCBI taxonomy): domain Eukaryota; kingdom Viridiplantae; phylum Streptophyta; class Magnoliopsida; order Santalales; family Viscaceae; genus Viscum; species Viscum album. The sequence continues at coordinate 853,907,969 of OY728126.1, read as the reverse complement.
TGTGTACTATAATCTCTTTGTCATTAACTATCTCATAAATCATGACATACACTCACGTCATCGTCCTTTTCTTGATTTGTTATTTTTGATCTATCCGAATAGATTTACCTTTCTAATACTTTGTCCAAATACTTATGAAGGTTGAACCATCCTAATCAACCAGGCCTGATATATACAACTTCATAAACTTGGAAGCAAAAAATGCTTTCTTGACCATTCAACCAATTTAATACCACCAACGACGCACCCAACACATGCTAACTCACCACAATTTCAATACCTTTGTTTTTTCCTTGCATCAAAGTATGATATCAAATGATACACATTGTTAATGGTCTCAGGTCAGTAAACCAGTACACATGTCCATAGATATGAATGACCAATGACACCCAAAACACGTGGTGTTCCAATTGGTAGGTCTATCCTCATGATCTCACTACTAGAGATCACCAAGTGTGAACTTCATGAGAAGAAGTCTCAATGCTTGTGAGCCCCCAACACCTGTTAGTCAAAAATCTACAATGCCCAGTCAGTAATATGTATATATACTATAGAGCATATATTTAAGATTAATGTCATAATATCTTGAGGTTCTCATTATAACCTAGAATCTTCTATAACCTATCGACATGAAAATTAATCTTAAGACATTACTATTTAAATAGTGGGTGTAAAAAAGTTTACACTATAATGGTAAGATGACATCATATATAAATAACTATACACATGATATGGTAATCAAAAGTACTGCATAGTTGGGTCTAGGGCACCCACTATTTCAACACTGCCAAGTGCACTAGATCCAGCTTACTTACCAAACTTGTTAGTTACTGACATGATAAATATCATGCTTCTACTGAGTTATAGCTTTAACTGCTGATCCTACCACATTTTCTCTGCTTGGTATATCAGCTTTATGTGATATTATTGCATTGAGTAAAACTTCTCAAGATGAGGTATCTCGAAGTATATCACTTTTGTACACTGTCATAATTTTCCATCTTAGCTAGTAAGAATATCATAATTATGATAATAATTTTCTCACTAGGTGAGATTCTAAGAAATGGAAAAAATCTTTGCATTTAACTACTTCTTAGCTACCTTATAAGCTACAATGTACTTAGTATTTGTAGGTATATCTACCATTGGATTTTATGAGATTGAATCGATCATTGCCTTAGCCTAACTGTGATACTAGATCAAATTGTTCTAAGTATTACGAGTTTGTGTCCCAAAAAAGCTAGTATACCTTCTTCTCCATATACCAGGTACATATCATTTGTACCTTCTAAAGTACAAGATGATAGTTCTAACTTCTTAACTTGCAGTGCTCCTGGAAACAATGGATATCTTCCTATTATAAAGTATATTGTCACAATATCAATTATTGTATATATTATGGCACATGTGATTGATCCATCAATGAAGCGTATGAAAATAAACTCACAACTTTAATCTCCTCCCATGTTATGAACATTTCAACCTATAGAGATTAAGCCATGTTACATTGGCAATAATTCTGAACTTGAATTTTTCCAACTTGTATTTTTTAATACAATTTCACTTTATGTATTATTGACTAGGTCCAAACAGCCGTTAGATCTACCTCAATAGATCCAGTTCCCTAGAAATTAGGTTACTAATTTAAGTTAACTAGTGGAGAATTAAATTTATCATGGTCTTAACTAAATTTAGAACCAATATATATTTTCTATATGTTAAGAAACATATTTTTCTTAGAAAACATTGGCGCTCCCACTAACCTTTGGTAGATAGAAGGAAAATATTCATTCGAAATAAATTCTCTAAGATCTTGTTGCTTACTTGAATCCTGTACTGGATTTTTGTAACTTTCAACCCTTCATAGTCATCCAATGGTGTCATCATCTATTTCTAGTTGTGTCGTATATAAACCTTATACAAAAGTTGATTTTGATAAACAATGGTCAATAAAATGATCTTAGAAGATAGCTATGACAAGTAAAATTCTAATGGATTTAGGCATACTGATATGGTATAACCAATTGAGCCAGACATATACCCTCCATGTATCATCTCATTTGAATACCCATCATAGTATGCATTTTATAATCCCATTTGCAATTTGATACATGGAATCTATTATTATATTTTAATTGATCTTTCCAATCTTATCTTATTTCCATATATTGCTTACTTGTAGGATTTATTATTCTTAATTAATAATATATCACTGGCTACAGTGAATACAAAACCATCACCATGGTTTTTACCCATCCTACACAGTATGTGTCACTAGAACATGCCTCTTCCACATGAACTTGTGGAAATTGTTCCTATGTCAACTATTTGTGAATCTCAATCATTGACTAAGTCCAAGTCAATTCAGATCCCAATATATCTAATTGGGATGTGTACCCTTATATGGAAACGTAGTCTATCACTTGACCATATATTTTCTATGTTAGGGATTTATGTAATATTCTAAGAAACTGTTAGGAAAATTACCTTAGATGCACAATGTGTTTAACTTGATGCATGTTTTTTTGTTTTTCCATAAAAAATGATTTTCATATTTAACACATGTCCTATGAAATAATGGATTTTCTATCATAATAAAACTCATATGATATTCATTTTTCATATTAGATGGCATATTAGTTATGGGTTTTAGTCTTTATTTGCAAGTATGTTTTTTGAAATATAATAGAAGTTTATGCAAGTTGTAACAATGATACTACTTACATCATAACTTGGATGTATAAAATATGCATTTAAGAATTTCTCCATAGTACATTTTATCAATAAATGTTAACATGTAGGACTTTATTATAGATCCTCATTAGGAACATCAATAACATGATGTAGATAAGGTAACATGCATTTTGGAATTACTCCACACTACATTATCCTAATCAATGAATGTTTGGTCAAGATATTCTTCGACATGCCGATCTGAAGCAACTCATATATTATGACCATGCTTATACTTAACCAGTAAATTCCATAATAACTTAAGGAATCTTATGAAGTATCTTTACCTCTAGCTTTCCTTTGTAATAGTTCACACTCTCTTGTTGAACTAACCCTGAAAGCTTTGTGGCATAGCTTTATTTCTAAAGGTTTCTTTGTCTAAACTAAATATGTCAATAATACCAAATGTGTTTAGCTATGCTGATCCCAAATACCATAATGGGTATATTTTTGATGTCCAATTTTAGTTTTAATTGACAAATAATCATCTTTCCACCCCTGGATAAGTCTTACATTTTTATATTCATTATGTATTGCCTTTGATTCAAGTATGTCTGAACTATTTGTTGAGTATGAGTCATCACAAACAATATTCATTCCTGAACTTAGAATAATGTCTCATTATGACCAAATGAGCACTTGATATAAATGTTTTGGTTATACTCAACAACTTGTTCAACTAAAATCATTTGACAATTAGAAGTTACGTGTTTATCACCGCTGACTTAGGAATCAACCTTTCTAAACTACTTAGAGAAGACACCTTACGTCATGTAATGTTTTTATACTTGCTTGGTTACTATATTTAAATACACATATGTTATTGTCATATTGTATTCAATACCCAAGAATTATGTTAAAAACATTAATTTATATTGATGTATATACTTGAACGAGAAGTGGGTACTTGCTTCTTGTATTTCAGTTCATTGCATTTTTAAACTTCCATAATTTTTTTTAATATGTGATGAAAATAACATCCTATTAAATAACCAACCACCTTTATTTGAAGGAAATGATGAAGGTGCATTTTCCATAACTTTCCTTAGGATTTTTCACCTTGTCTTTCAATATATTCTCTATAAGAACAAAAGATGGTGCTATCTTTAATATTCTTATTACTCGAAGAATGTCACCTTAAAGGTAATGAAGCACTTACTCTATACCATTCGTTTGTATCCTTAAAAGAAACTAGATTAATTGGGTGTAAAAGGCACAAGAATGGGATTCCATGAAATATTGTGAAATTTCTTTCACTTTACACAAACCGAGTGTAATCATCACATTCAGATCTTTCTTAGCTTTATCCTTGGGAACTTCTTGGAACTGAGACTACTTGTAATAATAATCCAAGTCATGATGTAGTGACCGCAAATAACATCAGATGTTGATGATATCATTATAATAGAACCATTATATTCTTGATTCATGAGTCTCCTGTAAGCAGTTTTACACTCTCACTTCTTGAGGTGGCTTAACAGGTTGTGACACAAGCACCTTGAATTTCTGATATAATAATATTATGCCCAAGTGTCTATACTATATTGGAAATTCTTGCTAGTTTAGACATTTAAATTTTTCCAATATTTATCAAAAAGTTTACTTATGGTGCCATTTTTAGAAAATAAAATTTAGCAGATTAGTACCTTTTATATTGATTACAAAATGTGACATTATCGATTAATTTAAACATTAAATGTCTCCCACTAATTTATTGAATTCTAGGAACCCTTTGTACTAGAATGAGAATTATCTATCGTTTGAGTATTCTGGTGGAAAGGATCCCTGAACCTCCTTCATATTTTACAAGCTATGGATACACCACTACTCGGAGGGTTCATGGTAAGATTTTGGCTGGCCAACTACATTAGCTCATGGTTGCTTGATCTTTTGAGTGTAGTCCCAGCTTCTAAAATAATTACATGATTTACTCAACGCTTGCCTCTAAAATTAAAAAAATCTAGATATGGATATTTTTTTAGTGTAATTTTATTTAATTCAACCCACCACCCTAATAAGAACTCCCTGGTAGTAAGAGGAACCCTCAGCAATTACAAGTCTCGTACCCCAAACACTCAGTTTTGTTCAAACTTGAATGATGGAAGGATGCGGTGAATTAATATTTCTTTGTGGGGTTTGTATTTTTCTCTTGAAAAATGCGATTCATTTCTATTAATATTGTTCATCTATGTTTCTACGCTCACAACTAAACATTAATAGAAAAACATACGCTGATAGTTTTTTTTTATTTTATTATCTATTATTTTATACATTTCTCCTGTTGTTTATAAATGCATAAAATAATAAATAAATGCATAAAGGTAAACTACCACCTGACTGGTCTTGAGCATATAAATGACCTAGGGGCATCATACCTGAGTTGAATATTGACTCTTGATGCATCTCGCCCTATCATGTACGTCCTATTGTAATATGAAGTATTGCCTCGTCTTGGTGGGGTCCACGTCACGTCTTGGAGTACTGCCTCATATTAGTGGGGTCCATGTCACGTCTTGGAGTACCAGCTCATCTTAGCGGGGTCCACATCACGTCTTAGAGTACCTCCTCATCGTGGCGGTGTCTATGTCATGTCTTGGAGTACCACCTCATATTGGTGGGGTCCACATCACGTCTTGGAGTATCGGCTCATCTTGGAAGGCTTCTGCTTGGCATCCAATAGACCCAGATTCAAAATGGGTGGAGGTGAATTTCTGGGTTACTTTAGTAGTACTGTTGTAGGTACTGTTCGGTATTGTAGCAGCCAGAACTATTCACCCGATTTGGGCCTTCGACCCCCCTGTTTGGGCATACGGGTCTCAAGGGCCTTCGGGCCATCAAAGGCCTTCGGGCCACAGGGACTTCGGGCCATTGAGACTATAGACTAGCCCAATTCACACAGAGCATACCCTAGAAGAGGATTAGAGCAACAAGAATAGCTGTCACCAGAAGCAGAGCTATCTGGATTGGAAGAATGAAAGGGTATGGCAACCACCATCAGGACCAGGCACCGTGTAGATTTGTATGGGGAAATGCTAGCCGATCATAAATTCAAGGTGGGGAGATAGACGATCAATGATATAGAAGCTGAGGTGGGGCAGTTCGAGTGGGTTGGGCCTACGGGTCATGTATTGGGCTTGGTATGCCTCTGGGCCTTCAGGTCATGTATTGCAAGTCATGTCGATCCTTGTTCCTTGGGCCTATGGGTCATGTACGGGTTCCCCTTCAACCCTTATAAGGGGGATTATCCATAATAAAATAAAAAATAAGGCCTTCGGGCCATTCGGGCTATTTGTAAATATTGGGCGCGCAGAGACTTATACATTTTAACCGAAATGAAAAACGATGCGCACACCGTGTATTTAATTAATTACAATCATCACACAGAGTTAAATAATTAATTAAATAAAAAAACATACACGGGTTTGTGCTCAAGACCAGAATACGGGTAAATAATGCGTGATAAAATTAAATTTTATTAAAAAATACGAGGGTTATATAATTAAATTAAATGAATTAATAAATTTAAATAATTTAATTATTCATCGATCCTCTAATTAATTTAATTTTTTATGACAAAATTAAATTAATTAATCAATTTAATTTAATTGAACAATTAAATTAGTTTATATCCCTGAGTAATAAAATAATTAACCAAAATTAATTTTAATTAATTTAATTTAAATACTAAAACTAAATTAATTATTTTTGATTAATTTAAATTGTTCGATCCCTGAAACACCACTGTTAGGCTTGCGTAGGTCGGGACAAACCCGCACAGGGTCTTACTGCAGGGGCAAACTAGGTCATGCCGATCCACCCAAACCCTTTTCGGGTTGGGTAGATGTGCCCGAACCATTTTTGGGGCCAATTTTTCCCTGCAAAAAAAAAAACTTGTAGGAAAAAGAAGTTCAGACCGGAGGCAACTATGCCCGAGCAGCGATGACCGGTAGGCCTCGGGAAGCTGGAGATGGGTCAAGCGGTTTGCTGACGAGCCCGGGGATGCCGCAACTCATGGGTGATGTGTGGATCTGGTCTGGTAGGGTAGCACCTTGGGTGCGACGCAGATGGGGAGTCCACCGTACGACTATGAGGGAGACTGGAGGCGGGGCCACAGCTACATGAGGCGACAATGACACTGGTCCAAGAGAGGAGCTAAGCGGGAACGCCGCTAATGGTCATCCAGTGCGGTATAGGGCGAATCCAGAGTGATGACGGGGACGATCAGGTGGCGCGATGGTGAAGTAGGCAGCGGTTCCCGTCGGGATAGACGGCGGCAGTGCGAACTGGGTGACAACTGGGAAAGGGGACGACGGATGGGACTCGGGGAGGCCGGTGTAGCAACACCAGTGCAATTGCAGGATGTGCGGTGGCTGGGATCCACCTGGAGCGGAGGTCAAGAGGGGTGATCGGGTTGGAGGAGGTTGATGTCGGTCGGTCAGCGCGACAGCTGAGAATCATGGGTGACCCATGAGGGAGGCCACGAAGGAGGGAAGTAGCCATGCCATCTATGTACCGAGGAGAGGAGGTGGGATGGCGAGACCAGAGCAACACTAGGAGCAACAGAGGCCAGAGTCGACCGGGATGGGGTTGGGTTAGCATGCGACGACAGCGGGCGATGACAGCGGTTAGCTGCTGCAGGATGCACAACAGTGACAACCAAGTGCAGGGCATCCAGGCTGCAAAGGAGGATGAAGCCGTCTCTAATGGGAGTTGGGTTGCCTGCTGGGCATTGGTCTTGCGTGTCGAGGAAGAAGAAGGATTCCACCACGGACCCCTATTTTTCTCCTTTTTTTCTGATTTCCCATTACATCACCCCCTTAGGTTTTTTTTGATTTACTTTACTTTTTTTTATCTTTATTAATTATTTTGAACTCTTCCCCCTTTTTCATTTATTTTTTTAAGTCAAGTCCCCTTACATTTATTCTCTTGTGTGTTTTTGCACACACAAACTTTCTAAAGGCTACTTGATAGCCTTTTAATTTAATAAGAATAAAATAATTACAATAAAATAATTTATTATTATAATATTATAATAATAATAAAATAAAAATTATTATAATAGTAAAATTATTATAAAAATTATTAAATTATAAAATTTATAATTTTCATTTAATTTTAATTATATCCGATGAACCGATGTCAACTTGATCGGTTATTTAGAATGAATAAAATTAATACACGCGGCCATACCGCAAATTCGATCTAATCTGAAATTTTGAAATGGTCATAACTGAGTCATTAGGCATCAGATCGATGCGTGGTTTGAACCGTTGGGACTGTTTTTGAACATTTTACTTAATTGTAATGAAAATTTAATTTTCTAGGATCATAAAATCTACGCAATCCCTCTGATACCACTGAAAGGTTTTGTGGCCCACAGTGGAAGATGAGGACTGGTTTTTTTAAAAATTTCATCGACGGGATGACAGAACTTGTCATCATCAACGGTCTGAGCCCCAGTAAGGTCATAGGATCTTGCGTAAATTGTAAATAGAAAAAAATTATTATGAAAAACATACCATTCTATATCTGAAGGCGCGCTCGACTGCAACTCATTGCTTGTGATCATTTCTTGAAGAATCCATAGTAGGGACCCTCTAGATCATCCACACATGCTTCAAAAATCGACTAGAATGTCGATTGTCAAATTCTGACTACTAGCATGGCTATTCGAGAATGTATTCGATGTCTTAGCGATCACCGCATCGAGATCCCATTGATTCTTGAAGAAGATCTTGATTCTAGCTCTTGGATCAAATGCTTCTCTCTCTAAGAAGTGGGAGGAGAGAGAGGCTCTCATTTTTCATTCCATGAAAATGAATGAATAGTTACATGAATAGAGAGCCTTATCACTATTTATAGTGGTGTTGCTAAATACCCGATTGGCTTCCCCGACCCCGGTTTATTTCAATGTCCACTAAATAAATAATTTTAATGAACTAATCTGCATTAATATTATATATTATTTTATCACATACTTGTAATATATATAAAATATATTAAATGATAAAAACTGAGCCATTTAACTGGACTCGCTATCTGTCACGACCCCCTCCCACCAAAGATGCCCCTCCTATGCTGGAAATGGTCAAAGGGAGATAATGACCCCCTGAGTCTGGCCTCCAGTAGGCCCCGGAGTGGAGAATAGCACCAAGGGTATGAGTTTTTACAAATATGGGAGGCATTACCCTTTTTATTATTTAAGATAGGGAAATAGGACGAGTCAAACATAAAAAGAAAAATGAACAAGTAAATAAACCCAAACCAATCCCACATGCATGTTTAAACAGTTCTAAAATAAGTACAAGTACAAGAAAACTCAAAAGTACAATACCAAAAGAAACAAGAGTACAAAAAACTGCAACAACTCCAACTATCCCGACTAGTAGGGTCCCGCACGGCCCTGTTAGTCCTCCTGTAAACCTGAAAGTAAACGTAGGGTGAGCATACAAGTATAATAATTAGGGAAACCTAAAGCTCTTGTTCACAATTGGGGATACATCCTAATGTCCTGTGAGAAAAACAGAAGAAACCAAAACCTATCAAGGAATTCTATCCACCCAACCTCACCGGCCAAGCTCACCAAAACACAAAACAACAGGTATTAGTATATAAGAACAAGAGTATTGGGCACGCCGCACCATTTCCCCCCACTTGTTAGCTGCTCTCCCTAACGGAGAACGTCCTGACGCTACCACACTCTTCCTGCCCGCACACACCTGGGCCTCACAACCACAGATCCCGCCCGCACACACCTGGGACTCACAACCACACATCCCTCTCGCACAAACCTGGGCCTCACAACCACACATCCCGCCCGCACACACCTGGGCCTCACAACCACACATCCCGCCCGCACACACCTGGGCCTCACAACCACATATCCCGCCCGCACACACCTGAGCCTCATAACCACACATCCCGCCCGCACACACCAGGGCCTCACAACCACATATCTCGCCCAGACACACCTGGGCGTCACAACCACATATCCCTCCCACACACACCTGGGCCTCACAAGCACAAATCCCACTCGCACACAACTGGGACTCATCCCAAATATTCTTGGGAAAAAGTAAACCTGCCCGAAGAGTCTTGGGATAAAACCACCCCAATCAAAACCTACCAGAAGAGTCTTAGGTGTAAGGTTGCCTCAAGCCATCACAACCTATGGAAGAAGGTTCAGGAAGGAGCTAGTAACTAAGGGGAAAAAACCCTATCCCATGAAATGGGACTGTTCGGCACTAAGTTCTCAACATGGGTGGGGTGCGACAAAACACAAAGATACAGATATATATATGTATACCAAACACACAGCCCAACCTATGGCTTCTAAACAGAGAAACTGAGCATGTTCCTCAGCACTGCTATGTCGAAGAGTGCATACAACAAACAACCCCAACCCCATTTAGGTTTTCATGTTTCAATAGAATTAGTTTATTAGTTCCTTAACTACTGGGCAATTATCCACAACCAACCATATCAATCGTTCGTAAAACATATCCCTGCCATCCACAAATCAAGTTAGGAAATCACAAGCAACCCAAACAAGTCCCTTCTTATTAACCAACCAACCCCATTGATTATTATTCCCATTCCATTACCATGACCCACCATTCATTAACTCTTCCACTTTTATTTATTATTCACAAACCATAGTTCGTTCACATTCAAACCCGTCCCTGCAACCCCGCTGCCAACCAACATAACCACAAACACACTGAAACCCATACATCATCATCCCTTGATACCATTTATCGTAGCCCCGCTACCCATCACCAAAATAGCATTCAAACCAACCCACAACCAAGCCAACCGCATCCCTCCTGCTCACCCAATCCACAAAAACCCAAAAAACACCCCCTTCACATAAATAAACCCTAACTAGCACCCATATGTTTATTATTTCAGTTTTGTTCAATCGGGGTGATCACACAAGGGTTCCAGTTATTAATTTAATCAGCCAACTTTACGTGATTAAACAATTCCCACATTCCGCAAAGTTTCCATCCATAAACGGTCTAGAAAGATAGGGTAGCATTTAATTGCGCAAGAAAAGTCCCCCAACGACCGTGATTTTCAGTAGGAATAATCCTATTCAATTCACAATATAACAATAGGATAAACAAAGATAAACATACATCTTCCCCATCCCCGTTCTTTAAGCCAGTTATTATCTTCATGAAACTGGTTCAACTATGTATCGTGAAAGCAAGAGGACACCCAGCCCACATGATGCACAATTTAGAGAGACGAAGGTAAGATCCCTACCTCAATGGGTTCTGATCACAACGCTCCCCTAGATCAACTTTAGAAGATGTCCGTCAGCGTCCGTCGCTTCTGGAAAAACCTGGAAAAACCTCCACGGGTGGAATCTGTGAAGGAACGGCTGATGGGAAGCAACAGATCCAAGCTCAAAAGTTATGCCTCATCGTTACGATCTCGTGGCCATTGACGGATCGTAAATCAGAGCTCGGACGAAGAAGTTATGGAAGAAAAGAGACTTGGAGTCTCCTGGGAGAGCTCTGCTCGAAGGAATGGGGAGGAGAGGATGATTTGAAAATGAGGAGAGCCCCCCTCCTTTTATAGGCGAGAAAAACTAAAGTACACGGCGTGTACTTTATAGTACATGGCATGTACTCGACCATTTCACATGGCCGCCACACGGCTTCCAACACGACATTCAACGTGGCACACAGTCATTGACTGGTCAACACATGGTTTGAAGGTAACGCATACATGGGGAGACACTACACGGCTTGTAGTATGGGCTACACAGCGTGCACTCATTTATTTCACACAACAGGGACACGGCTTCAACACGGCATACGGCCGTTGACTGGTCAACACGCGGTTTGAGGGTAACGCGTACACAGGGAGACACTACACGGCATGTAGTATGGGATCCACAATGTTTAATCATTTATTTCACACGACAAGGACACGCCTTCAACACATGGTATACCCAGTAAGGTGGTACATGACGTTTACTCACACTACATGGCGTGTAGTTACAAAATTCTGAAAAGTGTGGGAAAAGTCCATTTTACCCTCCAGAACACTTCATGACCTTCTTTTTGACAAACGAATGGGATGGAGAGGTCCAGGCCATTACATCAGATACCTCTTAAAACATTCTCATCCCTGAGAATTCAAAATCCAACCTAGAGGAACCCAACAAGATACCTCTCAGGGATCTCATTATAACAGGAACTCATCCAACAACCCTAATAATATGTGTTAGGAATTCCTTCTACTATGTCGAGATATTATCCGATTTAGGCGGCACTGACTCGCCTGCACGGGTTTAATCATATCCTCATTAATGCCTCTCGATTAAGAATTGGGTATTCCCACTTCCATACATTAGGATTTTTCAACTTGCACTACCCTCAACACCGTAAAACCAACACACTGCCCGAACATGTGGTTTGGGGAAATTCCTTCTCCTATGTTGAGATATTATCCTCTTTAGGCGGAAATGACTCGTCCACATGGGTTCAATCGCATCCTCATTAATGCGTTTCAATTAAGGATCAGGTTTTTCCTTTTCCCCACACATCTGGACATGTTACACACTTCCAGATAACAAGGAATCAAAAAGTCTCACAACTGACAAGCCAAGCATTCCATATATCAAAGGTACAAAGTATAACATCAAAAAAAGCTTAGAAGAACAAAGCAAAACCCAAGTCAAAACAACTCCGGGTACTGAGCATGCATCTGAGCTTCCTTCTCCCAAGTGCTCTCCTCAAGGCCGACATGCCTCCACAACACACAAACCAAGGAAATGGTTCGTCCATGGAGCACCTTCTCTTTACGATCCTCGATTCTGACTGGTTGTTCCTCGAAGGTCCCGTCGTCTCCCATATCTAACTCTCCCTAGTCGATAACATGAGAGTCGTCGTGTAAGTACCGAAAAAGATTTGATATGTGGAAGACGTCATGAACCTTCTCCAACAGAGGTGGCAGGGATAGCTGATATGCCACCTCATCGACTCACCTCAACACCTCGAAAGGTCCGATGAACCTAGGGGAGAGCTTACTCCCTTTCCCAAACCTCCCCTGCCCCTATCGATGGGAAATCTTCAAGAACACATGATCTCCCACCTCGAACTCCAAGGGCCTCCTCTGACGATCGACATAAGACTTCTGTTATTCCTGAGCCGCTTTCATCCTCTCACGCACAAGATGGACTTTCTCTGTGGTGCTCTGTACTACCTCTAGCCCAAGAGCACCTATCTCACCAACCTCTGCCCAGCAAATGGGTGAACGACATGGTCTTCCATACAAAGCCTCAAACGGTGCCATGCCAATAGTAGAGTGGAAGCTGTTGTTGTAGGCAAACTCAACTAAAGGCAAGTGTCACACCCATGATCCTATAAAATCCAGAACGCATGGTCGCAGCATGTCCTCCAACATCTGGATAGTCCGCTCTGTCTGCCCATCGGTCTGGGGGTGGAAAGCAGTGCTAAGGTGTAGCTGGGTGCCAAAAGAATGTTGTAACCCCCTTCAGACTCGTGAGGTAAACTGAGTTTCCCGATCTGAGATGATAGTCTTTGGAACTCCATGCAAGCGTACCACCTCGTCTACATACCTCTGTGCTAAGGTACTCACCGGGCCCGACTCCTTAATTGATAAGAAGTGAGCTGATTTCGTCAGTCAATCCACCACTACCCAGATAGCATCATAACCACCCTGAGATCTGGGTAGTCCTGTGACGAATTCTATTGAGATGTCATCCGATTTCCACTCGGGGACATCTAAAAGATGCAAAAAACCACTGGTAACACAGTGTTCATCCTTTACTTTTTGACACACTAGGCACTTAGCCACAAACTCCGCCACTGCCCGTTTCACCCCGGGCCACCAAAACTGTTCCCTTAGGCCTCGGTACATTTTTCAAACTTCTGGATGTACCACCAAGGCCGAGCTATGGAAATCATAGAGAACTCCCTCACACATCGCCTCTGGAACAAACAGCCTTCCATGAAAAAGCATCTGATATCGTCTATCCTCTGACCATCCTTCTGGAGCGTTTCCCTGATCGATACAATCCTGCATTACTTCTGCCTCGGAGTCTCCCCACTGAGACTCTTCCACCTACTACAACAAGGAGGACTACACCGTCATCTGAAAAAAACAGCCACTAACACCTTCTACCCTTGCATCCAAGTGCAAGGCAGCCAACTCTCCCATCACTCTCCAAGCATCAACGGATTCCCGAACCACTTCCTTATGCGACTTACTGCTCAGGGCATCAACCACAATGTTTCCCTTACCTTCAGGGTAAGAGATCTCAAAGTCATAGTCTTGGAGAAACTCGACCCATCTCTGCTGCTGTAAGTTCAGGTCATGCTGGGAGAAGATATAACGTAAGCTCTTGTGATCTGAGAAGACCACAAAGTGCTCCCCAAAGAGGTAATGTCGCCACAATTTCAGTGCGAACACTACTGCTGCAAGCTCTAGGTCATGGGTGGCATAGTTACGCTCGTGAGGGCGCAACTGCCTAGACACATAACAGATCACACCCTTCTTCTGCATCAGTACGCACCCCAAACCAAGGTCAGAAGCATCACAAAACACCTCATACAACAACCCTTCCTCTGGAAACCTGAGTATGGGAGCACTGGCCAACTTCTCCTTGAGGTAGTTGAAAGATTTCTGGCACTGTTCGCTCCATAGGAAGACCTGGTTATTCCTATTAAAAGCTGTCAATGGAGTAGCAACTTGAGAGAAGTCCGAAACGAACCTCCGATAATAACCAGCCAACCCCAGGAAACTACAAACTTCTGCCACGTTCTTGGGTGCCGCCCAAGAAACAACTGCCTCCACCTTCGATGGGTCCACTGACACTCCATGCTGAGACACTACGTGCCCAAGGAAGTGTACTTATTGTGTCAATGTCACGACCCCCTCCCACCAAAGATGCCCCTCTTGAGCTGGAAATGGTGAAAGGGAGATAATGACCCCCGAGTCCCGCCTCCAGTAGGCCCCGGAGTGGCGACTAGCAACAAGGGTATGAGTTTTCACAAAATATGGGAGGCATTACCCTTTTTATTATTTAGGATCGGGAAATAGGATGAGTCAACCACCCAAAGAAAAAGGAACAAGTAAATAAAACGAAACCAATCCCACATGCATGTTTAAACAGTTCTGAAACAAAGTACAAGTACAAGAAAGCTCAAAAGTACAATACCAAAAGAAACAAGAGTACAAAAAACTGCAACAAATCCAACTGTACCGACTAGTAGGGTCCCACACGGCCCTGGTAGTCCTCCTGGAAACCTGAAAGTAAACGTAGGGTGAGCATACAAGTATACTAAATAGGGAAACCTAAAGCTCTCGTGCACAAGTGGGGAGACATCCGAATGTCCCGTGAGAACAAAAGAAGAAACCAAAACCTATGAAGGAATTCTATCCACCCAGCCTCACCAACCACGCTCACCAAAACACAAAACAACAGGTAGTAGTAGTATATAAGAACAAGAGTATTGGGTACCCCACACCATTTTCCCCCATGAGTTAGTTTCTCTTCCTAACAGCGAACATCCTGACGCTACCACACTCTTCCCGCCCATACACACCTGGGCCTCACAACCACATATCCCGTCCGCACACACCTAGGCCTCTCAACCACATATCCCGTCCACACACACCTGGGCCTCACAACCACATATTTTACCCGCACACACCTGGGCCTCACAACCACAAATCCCGCCCACACACACCTGGGCCTCATCCTGAAGATTCTTGGGAAATAGTAAACCTGCCTGAAGAGTCTTGGGCTAAAACCACCCCAATAGAAACCTACCTAAAGAGCCTTAGGTGTAAGGTCGCCTCAAGACATCACAGCCTATGGAAGAAGGAGCAGGAAGGAGCTAGTAACTAAGGGGAAAACACCCTCTCCCATGAAATGGGAGTGTTCAACACTAAGTGGTCAACATGGGTGGGGTGCAACAAAACACAAAATATAGATATATATATGTATACCAAACACACAGCCCAACCTATGGATTCTAAACAGAGAAACTGAGCACATGTCTTGGCACTGCTATTTCGAAGCATGCATACAACAAACAACCCCAACCCCATTTAGGTTTTCATGTTTCAACAGAATCAGTTTATTAGTTCCTTAACAACTGGGAAATTATCCACAACCAACCACATCGATCATTCATAAAACATATCCCTGCCATCCACAAATCAAGTTAGGAAAACACAAGCAACCCAAACAAGTCCCTTATTATTAACAAACCAACCCCATTGATTATTATTCCCGTTCCATTACCATGCCCCACCATTCATTAACCCTTCCACTTTAATTTATTATTCACAACCCATAGTTTTTTCACATTCAAACCCATACCTGCAGCCCCGCTACCAATCACCATAACCACAATCACACCGAAACCCCTACATCATCATCCCTTGATACCATTTATCGCAGCCCCACTTCCCATCACCAACATAGCATTCACACCAACCCACAACCAAGCCAACCGCAGACCCACTACTCACCCGATCCACAACAACCCACAAAACACCCCCTTCACATTAATAAACCCTAACCAGCATCCACATGTTTATTATTTCAGTTTTTTTCAACCGGGGTGATCACACAAGGGTTCCAGATTTTCATTTAATCGGCCAACTTTACGAGACTAACCAATTTACACATTCCACAAAGTTTCCATCCATAAACGGTCTATAAATATTGGGCATCATTTAATTGCACAAGAAAAGGCTCCCAATGACCGTGATTTTCAGTAGGCATAAGCCTATTCAATTCACATCATAATATCACCAGATATAAATAATGTAACTGCATTAACAAACTTCCCATCCCCATTATATAAGCCAGTTATTATTTTTATTAAACCAGTTCAAATTTGTTTCACATAAACAAGAGGGAACCCACCCTGCATGATACAAAAATTATAGAGAAGAAGGTAATACCCCTACCTCAACAGGTTATGATCACAACGCTCCCCTAGATCAGCTTTAAAAGACGTCCGTCGGTGTCCGTGGCTTCTGTCAAAACCCGGAAAAACCTTCTCGGGTGGAAGCTGGGAAGGAAAGGCCGAAGGAAAAGCAATAGATCCGAGCTCAGAAGTTCAGGCTCGTTGTTATGATCCCGTGGCCACTGACGGATCATAAATCGGAGCTCGGATGAAGAAGTTATGGAGGAAAGGAGCTTTGGAGTCTCTCGGGAGAGCTCTGCTCGAAGGAGAGGGGAGGAGAGGAGTGATTTGAAAAGGAGGAGAGGACCCCTCCTTTTATAGGAAAGAAAAACTAAAGTACACGGTGTGTACTTGGCCACTTCAAACGGTCACCATGCGGCTTCCAACACGACCTTCAACGCGGCACACTGTCTTTGAGTGGTCAACACACGGTTTGAGGGTAACATATACGCAGGGAGTCACTACACGACGTGTAGTATGGGCTACACGGCGTGTACTCATTTATTTCACACGGAAAGGACATGGCTTCAAAACGGAACATGCCTGTTGACTGGTAAACACACGGTTTGAGGGTAACGCATATGCGGGGAGACACTACACGACATGTAGTATGGGCTACATGGCGTGTACTCATTTATTTCACAAGGTAAGGACATGACTTCAACACGGAACACGCTTGTTGACTGGTCAACACACGGTTTGAGGGTAACGCATACGCAGGGAGACACTACAGGGCGTGTAGTATGAGATACATGGTGTGTACTCATTTATTTCACACGGCAAGGACATGAATTCAACACGGAGTATACCTGGTGAGGTGGTACACGATGTGTACTCACACTACACGGCGTGTAGTTACAAAATTCTGAAAGGTGTGGGAAAGGTCCATTCTACCATCCAGAACACTTCATGACATTCTTTTCGACAAAGGAATGGGACGGAGAGGTCCGAGCCATTACATCAGATACCTCTTAAAACATTCTAGTCCCCAATAATTCAAAACCAACCCAGAGGAACCCCACAAGACACCTCTTAGGGATGTTGTTATAATAGGAACCCATCCAACAACCCTAATCATATGTGTTAGGAATTTATTCTCCTATGTCGAGATATTATCCTCTTTAGGAGGCACTGACTCGCCTGCATGGGTTTAATCGCATCCTCATTAATGCATCTCGATTAAGAATTGGGTCTTCCCACTTCCATATATTAGGATTTTCCAACTTACACTGCCCCCAACACCGTACAACCAACACACTGCCCGAACACATGGCTTGGGGAATTCCTTCTCCCATGTCGAGATATTATCCGCTTTAGGCGGCACTGACTCACCCACATGGGTTCAATCGCATCCGCATTATTGCGTCTCGATTAAGGATCAGGTTTTTCCCTTTCCCCACACATCCGGACATGTTGCACACTTCCAGAGAACAAGGAAACAAAAGGTCTCACAACCGACAAGCCAAGCATTCCATATATCAAAGGTACAAAGTATAACATCAAAACAAGCTTAGAAGAACAAAGAAGAACACAAGTCAAAACAACTCTAGGTACTGAGCATGCATCTAATCCTCATGCTCCCAAGTGCTCTCCTTGAGTCCGCCATGCCTTTACAACACACGAACCAAGGAAATGGTTCATCCATAGAGCACCATATCTTTACGATCCTCGATTCTGACTGGTCGTTCCTCGAAGGTCGCATCGTCTCCCATATCTAACTCTCCCCAGTCGATAATGTGAGAGTCGTCATGTAAGTACTGACGAACCTGAGAGACGTGAAAGACATCATGAACCTTCTCCAACTGAGGTGGCAGGGCTAGCTGATATGCCACCTTGCTGACTCGCCTCAGCACCTCGAAAGGTCCGATGAATCTAGGGGAGATCTTACTCCCCTTCCCAAACCTCCTCTGCCCCCGTCAAGGGGAAACCTTCAAGAACACATGATCTCCCACCTCAAACTCCAAGGGCCTCCTCCGACGATCAACATACGACTTCTGTCGGTCCTGAGTCGCTTTCATCCTCTCATGCACAAGCTGGACTTTCTCTGTGGTGGTCTGTACTACCTCCGTCCCAAGAGCACCTGTCTCACCAACCTCTGCCAAACAAATGGGTGAATGACATGGTCTTTTATACAAATACTCAAACGGTGCCATGCCAATAGTGGAGTGGAAGCTGTTTTTGTAGGAGAACTCTACTAAAGGTAAGTGTCACAACCATGATCCTCTGAAATCCAGAACGCATGCCCGCAACATGTCCTCCAACGTCTGGATAGTTCGCTCTGTCTGCCCATCGGTCTGGGGGTGGAAAGCAGTGCTAAGGCGTATCTGGGTGCCAAAATCATGTTGTATCCCCCTAATAACTCATGAGGTAAACCGAGTATCTCGATCTGAGACGATAGTCTTCGGAACTCCATGAAACCGCACCACCTCGTCTACGTACCTTTGTGCTAAGGTACTCACCGGGCCCATCTCCTTAACTGCTAAGAAGTGAGCTGACTTCGTCAGTCAATCCAACACTACCCAGATAGAATCATAACCACCCTGAGCTCTGGGTAGTCCTGTGATGAAGTCCATCGAGATGTCATCCCAATTCCACTCAGGGATATCTAAAGGATGCAACAAACCACTGGGAACACGGTGTTCTGCCTTTACTTGCTGACACACTAGGCACTTAGCCACAAACTCCGCCACTGCTCGTTTCACCTCAGGCCACCAAAACTTTTCCCTCAGGCCTTGGTACATTTTTGAAACTTCTGGATGTACCGCTAAGGCTGAGTTATGGAACTCACAGAGAACTCCCTCTCGCATCGCCTCCAGAACAAACAACCTTCCATGGAAAAGCATCCAATGTCGGCTGTCCTCTGACCATCCTTCTGGAGCGTTTCCCTGATCAACACAATCCCGCATTACTTCTGCCTTGGAGTCCCCCCACTGAGACTATTCCACCTGCTGCAACAAGGAGGACTGCACCGTCATCTGAAACAAAAATACTCTGACACCCTCTACCCTTGCATCCAAGTGCAAGGCATCCAACTCTCCCATTGCTTTCCAAGCATCTGTGGATTCCCGAACCACTTCCTTATGCGACTTCCTGCTCAGGGAATCAGCCAAAACGTTGCCCTTACCTTCAGTGTAAGAGATCTCGAAGTCATAGTCTTGGAGAAACTTGACCCATCTCTACTGCCGTAAGTTCGGGTCACGCTGGGAGAAGATATAATGCAATCTCTTATGATCTGAGAAGAACACAAAGTGCTCCCCAAAGAGGTAATGTCGCTACAATTTCAGTGCGAACACTACTGCTACAAGCTCTTGGTCATGGGTGGCATAGTTATGCTCATGAGGGAGAAACTTCCTAGACCCATAACAGATCACACCCTTCTTCTGCATCAGTACGCACCCCAAGCCAAGGCCGGAAGCATCACAAAACACCTCATACAAAAACCCTTTCTCTGGAAACCTGAGTACTAGAGCACTGACCAACTTCTCCTTCAGGTATTAGAAAGCTTTCTAGCACTGCTCGCTCCATAAGAAGACCTGGTTCTTCCTAGTCAAAGATGTCAATGGAGCATAAACTTGAGAGAAGTCTGAAACGAACCTCCGATAATAACCTGCCAACCCCAGGAAACTACGAACTTCTGACACGCTCTTGGGTGCTACCCAAGAAACAACTGGATCTAACTTCGACGGGTCCACTGACACTCCATGCCGAGACACTACGTGCCCAAGGAAGTGTACTTCTTGTGTCAAGAATTTACACTTCGACAATTTCCCATAAAGCTGGTGGTGTCGAATGACTTCCAAGACTGCCCTGAGATGCTCAACGTGCTCCTCCTCCGATCTTGAGTAGATCAGGATGTCATCGATAAACACAACGATGAACCGGTCCATAAACTCTAGGAAGACAAAGTTCATAAGTCCCATGAACACAACTGGTGTATTCGTAACTCCAAACGACATCACTATAAACTCAAAGTGCCCATACCTTCACCTAAAATCCATCTTTGAGATGTCACTATCCTTTACCCTCAGCTGATGATATCCAGATCGTAGATCAATCTTAGAAAACCAACCTGATCCCCTTAGCTGGTCAAAGAGATCATCTATCCTTGAAAGAGGGTAACGACTCTTGACCGTTACCGGATTCAACCTTCGGTAGTCTATGCGTAGCCTGAGACCACCATCTGCCTTCTTCACGAACAAAACTGGAGCACCCCATAGTGATACGCTAGGTCGAACAAAACCCTTCTCCATCAGATCGTCAATCTAAATCCGTAACTTCCGCAACTCCGAAGGTGCCATACGATAATGGGCCATCGAAATTGGACGGGCACCAGGCTATAAGTCTATCCTAAACTCAACGTCACGTCAGGGGGGGTAGAGTCACAAACTCCTTGGGGAAAACATCGAGGAACTCCCCAACAACCTCTGGGACATCCATATTCTTTGTATCATTTTAAACCACTGATAACCCTCCTAAAAAGGAAAGGAGAGGCTTCACATGCTGACTTCCCACCTGATAGCTCCTCTCACCAAGAAAAGATACACGCTGCCCATCCACGTTAGAGAACCCAACTCTTCTTCGAAAGCAGTCGATAACGACACTAACAAAAAACAACCAGTCGATGCCTAGGATGACATCGTATGGATGCATCTATATAAAAATAAGATCCCCACTAGATCGAGGCGGTCCCAATTTCAGCCCACATCACCAAAAAACACAAGATACGCTGGTCTGGCCTCCAACTGGTGTACTCATCACCAATGGTATGGAAAGTATCTCTACGTCTAGTCCCAAAGCATGGGCTAGACTAGGTGCAACAAAGGAGTTTGAAGCTCCCAAATCAAACAAAGAAAAAATGAGAGTGTTGAACAAACAAGTCATAACTCGCACCACCTCTGGTCCTGCCGGAGCTGCCAAGTCTGCTACGTGCAACTGTCCATGCCCAGCTCCTCTGCCTCTCTGATGTCATCCACCTCCCTGACCACGTCCTGGTCGAGGTCCTTGAGGAGAACCCTGAGGTCGGCCTCCTCCTGCAAGGTCTTCCCTCGGAGGAGCAGGGTCCTGTTGCTACTGGAAGGGCCTCGCCAACAAATGGTGCTTATGAGGCGTGCGCTGAGCCTGCCCACCTCCATCGTACTGAGCTCGGATTGGGTACAGACTCTGAATGTGCCCAAAACCTCCACAAGAGAAACACTTCGGTCATGGGCTCGTGAAAAAGGGACGAGGACCTGAAGATCTGAACTGGAATAGCTAGAGCCTACTCCCCACTGGCCTGAATCTGGAATGTCCTATCACAGGAGACCTGCTGCTAACTGCCTTCCCCTTCGACAAACCCGGATGGACCCCCTCAAGTGGTGCACCTCCCTGCGAGTGAATCCTCTCTACAACCTCTACCTTCTTCTGCACTGCCAAGTACGTCTGAAGGGTGAAGGGGGTAACAACATAATGGAGCGAAGGACGAATCACCTCATCCAAACGCCTCGCGTGAGACTCCTCATCCGGAAAGTGATCTGGAGCAAAGAGTAAGAGATCCTTGAACTTGATCCCCAACTCTCGTACTAACATACACCCCTGCTGGAGGGAGAGTAACTCGTGCCTCTTCTCTACACTGATCATGGAAGAAAAGAATTCCTCTCAGAATTCCTTCTCAAAGTCAGCCCATGTAACCTCTACCTCTGTTCTCTCTCTGAGTTAGAGCATCCACCACTGTCACGCCGCACCTCTCAGGTGACTGACTGCTAGGGGAACCCAGTACTCCCTCAGAGCATAGATCAAAGTAAAAGCGATCCCTAGCTCCTCAAGACACCCCTCCGTCTCCATATCTGAAGTACTAGCCTCGTACTTCTTGAGGATTTGTTGCTGGAAAGAATGAAGAGTCTTTTTCCACTGGCTATCTTCATCCTCTCGGTCAATCCTCAACTGATCGAACGCCTGAATCTACTGGGCCTCGACCGTCTAAGTCACCCGGGGACATCATCCAGGTGCCATAGCTGTACAGTAAACAAGGATTTCCTAATCCCAAGTAGTAATAAATTTTTTCACAAGGTTTTATTTTATCCTTTTATTTTAATTTCTTTACGAGAACACCCAAATCTAGTAAAAAACAATCATGATGATGCATATACCTTCCCTAGGGTCTCTACCCTGAAATCAATGTAGTCACACTTGGTCATTCGGTAGGGTCAGAGTCCTTGCATCAGATCACGGGGCCCCCTAAAATCCCGTGTCCTAGCCGGTCTTCCCTGGCCTATTTCACGCACCCAGATCAGCCAATACTGTTTCCCTACCATCCCATGAAATCCTCATTGTGCCTAACTCCAAACTCCATCCTATCTATCAACCATCACCTATGATACCATTCTGTCATGACCCCCTCCCACCAAAGATGCCCCTCCTGAGCTGGCAATGGTGAAAGGGAGATAATGACTCCCGAGTCCCGCCTCCAGTTGGCCCCAGAGTGGCGACTAGCACCAAGGGTATGAGTTTTCACAAAATATGGGAGGTATTTCCCTTTTTATTATTTAGGATCAGGAAATAGGATGAGTCAACCACCAAAAGAAAAAGGAACAAGTAAATAAACCCAATCCAATCCCACATGCATGTTTAAACAGTTCTGAAACAAAGTACAAGTACAAGAAAGCTCAAAAGTATAATACCAAAAGAAACAAGAGTACAACAAACTGCAACAACTCCAACTGTCCCGACTAGTATGGTCTTGAACGGCACTGGTAGTACTCCTGGAAACCTGAAAGTAAATGTAGGGTGAGAATACAAGTATACTCAGTAGGGAAACTGAAAGATCTCGTGCATAAGTGGGGAGACATCCTAATGTCCCATGAGAACAACAGAAGAAACCAAAACCTATCAAGGAATTATATCCACCCAGCCTCACCGTCCACACTCACCAAAACACAAAACAACAGGTAGTAGCAATATATAATTACAAGAGTATTGGGTACCCCGCACCATTTTCCCCCACTAGTTAGCTGCTCTTCCTAACAAAGAATGTCCTGACGGTACTATACTCTTCCTGCCCGTACACACTTGGGACTCACAACCACATATCCCGCCCGCACACACCTGGGCCTCTCAACCACATATCCCGCCCCACACACTTGGTCCTCACAACCACATATCCCGCCCGCACACACCTGGGCCTCACAACCACAAATCCCGCCCGCACACACCTGGGCCTCATCCTGAAGATTCTTGGGAAATAGTAAACCTTCCTGAAGAGTCTGGGGATAAAACCACCCCAATAAAAACCTACCTGAAGAGTCATAGGTGTAAGGTCACCTCAAGCCATCACATACAATGGAAGAGGGAGCAGGAAGAAGCTAGTAACTAAGGGGAAAACACCATCTCCCATGAAATGGGAGTGTTCGGCACTAAGTGCTCAACATGGGTGGGGTGCGAGAAAACACAAAGATACAAATATATATATATATACCAAACACACATCCCAACCTATGGATTCTAAATAGAGAAACTGAGAACATGCCTCGACATTGCTACTTTTAAGCATGCATACAACAAAAAACCCCAACCCCATTTAGGTTTTCATGTTTCAACAGAATCAGTTTTTTAGTTCCTTAACTACTGGGCAATTATCCACAACCAGCCACATCGATCGTTCATAAAACATATCCCTTCCATCCACAAATCAAGTTAGGAAAACACAAGCAACACAAACAAGTCCCTTCTTATTAACCAACCAACCCCATTAATTATTATCCCCATTCCATTACCATGCCCCACCATTCATTAACCCTTCCACTTTTATTTGTTATTCACAACCCATACTTCATTCACATTCAAACCCATCCCTGTAGCCCCACTGCCAACCACTATAACCACAATCACACTGAAACCCATACATCATCATACCTTGATACCATTTATCATAGCCCCGCTGCCCATCACCAACATAGCATTCAGACCAACCCACAACCAAGCCAATCGCAGCTGCACTGCTCACCTGATCCACAACAACCCACAAAACACCCCCTTCACATAAATAAACCCTAACCGACACCCACATGTTTATTATTTCAGTTTTTTTCAACAAAGGTGATCGAACAAGGGTTCCAGATTTTCATTTAATCCGCCAACTTTACGTGATTAAAAAATTTCCACATTCCACAAAGTTTCCATCCATAAATGGTCTAGAAAGATAGGGAAACATTTAATTGCACAAGAAAAGTCCCCCAACGACTGTGATTTTTAGTGGGCACAAGCCTATTCAATTCACATCATAATATCATCGGATATAAATAATGTAACTGCATTCACAAACTTCCCATCCCCATTATATAATCCAGTTATTATTTTTATTAAACCAGTTCAAATGTTTTTCACATAAACAAGAGGACACCCACCCCGCATGAAGCACAAATTAGAGAGAAAAAGGTAAGAACCCTACCTCAACAGGTTCTGATCACAATGGTCCCCCGGATCAACTTTAAAAGACATCCTTCAGCGTCCTTCGCTTCTGTCAAAACCCATCAAAACCTCTTCGGGTGGAAGCTGGGAAGGAAAGGCCGAAGGGAAAGCAATAGATTTGAGCTCATAAGTTCTGTCTCATCGTTACGATCCCGTGGCCAGTGACAGATCGTAAATCGGAGCTCGGACGAAGAAGTTATGGAGGAAAGGAGATTTGGAGTCTCTCGGGAGAGCTCTGCTCGAAGGAGAGGGGAGGAGAGGAGTGATTTGAAAAGGAGGAGAGGACCCCTCCTTTTATAGGTGAGAAAAACTGAAGTACACGATGTGTACATTATAGTACACGGTGTGTACTCGGCCACTTCACACGGTCACCACGCGGCTTCCAACACAGCCTTCAATGCGGCACATGGTCGTTGAATGATCAAGACATGATTTTAGGGTAACGCATACGCGGGGAGACACTACACCGCGTGTAGTATGGGGTACATGATGTGTAATCATTTATTTCACATGGCAAGGACACGGCTTCAACACGGAACACGACCATTTACTGGTCAACACACGGTTTGAGGGCAACGCATGCGTGGGGAGACACTACATGGCGTGTAGTATGGGCTACATGGTGTGTACTCATTTATTTCACACAGCAAGGAAACGAAATCAACATGGCACACACCTATTGACTGGTCAACAGACGGTTTGAGGGCAACACATACGTGGGGAGACACTACACGATGTGTAGTATGGGCTACACGGCGTGTACTCATTTATTTCACATGGCAAGGACACGGATTCAACACAGGTTATACCCGGCGAGGTGGTACACGACGTGTACTCACACTACACGGACTGTAGTTACAAAATTCTTAAAAGTGTGGGAAAGGTCCATTCTACCCTGCAGAACAATTCATGACCTTATTTTTGACAAAGGAATGGGCCAGGGAGGTCCGGGCCATTACAGTCAAGAACTTACACTTCGACAATTTCCCATAAATCTAGTGGTGTCGAAGGACTTCCAAGACTTCCCTGAGATGCTCAATGTGCTCCTCCTCTGATCTTGAGTAGATCAGGATTTCATCGATAAACTCAACGATGAACTGGTCCAGAAACTCTTGAAAGACAAGGTTCATAAGTCCCATGAACACAATTGGTGCATTCATAAATCCAAACGGCATCACTACAAACTCGAAGTGCCCATACCTACACCTGAAAGACGTCTTCGAGATGTCACTGTCCTTTACCCTCAGCTGATGATATACAGATCATAGATCAATCTTAGAAAACCAACATGCTCCCCTCAGCTGGTCGAAGAGATCATCTATCCTTGGAAGGGGGTAACGGTTCTTGACTGTTACCTGATTCAACCTTCGTTAGTCTATGCATAGCCTGAGACCACCATCTGCCTTCTTCACGAACAAAACTAGAGCACCCCATGGCGACACGCTGGGTCGAACAAAACCCTTCTCCATCAGATCGTCAATCTGAATTCGCAACTTCTGCAACTCTGAAGGTTCCATCTGATAAGGGGCCATCGAAATCAGATAGGCACCAGGCTATAAGTCTATCCCGAACTCAATGTCACATCGGGGGGGGGGGGGGTAGATTCACAACCTCCTTGGAAAAAACATAAAGGAAATCCCCAAAAACCTCTGGAACATCCATCATCTCTGTATTAGTTGAAACCACTGATAACCCGCCTAACAAGGAAAGGAGAGGCTTCACATGCCAGATTCCCACCTGATAGCTCCTCTCACCAAAAAAAGATACGCGCTTCCCATCCACATCGGAGAACACGACCCTTCTTCGGAAGCAGTCGATAACGACACTAATAGAAAACAACTAGTCGATGCCTAGGATGACATCGTATGGCTGCATCTATAGAAAAAGAAGGTCCCCACTAGATCGATACGGTCCCAATGTTCTCCCACATCCACGACAAACACAAGATACGCTGGTCTAGCCTCCAACTAGTGTACTCAGCACCAGGTGTACGGAAACTCTCTCTACGTCTAGACCCAAAGCATGGGCTAGAACGGGTGTAACAAAAAAGTGCGAAGCTCCTGAATCGAACAAAGCAGAAATGAGAGGGCTGAACAAAAAAATCGTACCTCGCACCACCTATGGTCCTTCCAGAGCTGCCAACTCTGCTGCGTGCAACTATCCACGCCCAGCTCCTATGCCTCTCTGATGTCATCCACCTCCCCAAACACCCCCTGGTCGAGGTCCCCGAGGATCACCCTGAGGTCGGCCTCCTCCTGTAAAGTTTTCCCTCAGAGGAGCAGGGTCCTGCTGTTGCTGGAAGGGTCTCATCAGCAACTGGTGCTGCTGAGGTGGGCGCTAAACCTACCCACCTCCACCAAACTGAGCTCAGGTCGGGCACCGACTTTGAACGTGCCCGAAACCTCCACAAGAGAAACACTTCGTTCCTAGGCCCATGAAAAAGGGACGAGGACCTGAAGATATGAACTGGAACTGCTAGGGCCTTCTCCCTACTGGCCTGAATCTGGAAGGTCCTGTCGCAGGAGACCTGCTGCTGACTGCCTTCCCTTTCAACAAACCTGGCTGGATCCCCTCTTGTGGTGCACCTCCCTACGAGTACATCCTCTCTACCACCTCTACCTTATTCTGTACTGCCAAGTATGTCAGAATGGTGAAGGGGGTGACAAAATACTGGAGAGAAGGATGAAGTGCCTCCTCCAAACGTCTCACCCGAGACTCCTCATCCGGAAAGAGATCTGGAGAAAAGCATAGGAGATCCTTGAACTTGATCCCCAATTCTCGTACTGACATACTCCCCTACTGAAGGGAGAGTAACTTCTAATGCTTCTCTACCATGATCATATAAGAAAGAAATTCCTCTTTTAAATTCCTTCTCAAAGTCAGAACATGGAACCTCTACCTCTTACCTCTCCCCGAGGTAGAGCGTCCACCACTGACGCGCCGCACCTCTCAGCTGACTAGCTGCTAGGGGAACCTAGTACTCCCTCAGAGCACAGATCAAAGTAAAAGAAATCCCAAGCTCCTCAAGCCACCCCTCCGTCTCCATATTAGAATTACTACCCTCGTACTTCTTGAGGGTTTGTTGCTGGAAGGAACAAAGAGTGTTCTGCCACTGGCCATCTTCCTCCTCTCGGTTAATCCTCAACTGATCGACTGCCTGAATCTGCTTGGCCTCAGCTGTCTGAGTCACCCGGGGAAGACGTCCAGGTGCCATTGTTGTACGGTAAACAAATATCACCTAAGCCCAAGTAGTAAGGAAAATTTATAAAGGTTTTATTTTATCATTTTTATTTAAATTCCTTTCCCAGAACACCCAAATCAAGTAAAACACAAACATGATGATGCATGTACCTTCCCTAGGGTCTCTACCCTGAAATCAATGTAGTCTCACTTGGTTGTTTGGTAGGCTCAGAGTCCTTACATAGGATCACGGGGGGCCCTAAAATCCCATGTCCTAGCCAGTCTTCCCTGGACTATGTCATGCACCAAGATCATCCAATACTATTTCCCTACCATCCCACGCAATCCTCACTATGCCTAACTCCAGACTCCATCCTATATCTCAATCATCAGCTCTGATACCATTCTGTCATGACCCCCTCCCACCAAAGATGCCGCTCTTGAGTTGGCAATGGTGAAAGGGAGATAATGACCCCCGAGTCCAGGCTCCAGTAGGCCCCAGAGTGGCGAATAGCACCAAGGGTATGAGTTTTTAGAAATATGGGAGGCATTACCCTATTTATTATTTAAGATCAGGAAATAGGATGAGTCAAACACCAAAAGAAAAAGGAACAAGTAAATAAACCCAAACCAATCACACATGCATGTTTAAACAGTTATGAAACAAGTACAAGTAAAAGAAAACTCAAAAGTACAATACCAAAAGAAACAAGAGTATATCAAACTACAAAAAATCCAACTGTCCCAACTAGTAGGGTCCCACACGACCCTTGTAGTCCTCCTAGAAACCTGAAAGTAAACATAGGGTGAACATACAAGTATACTCAGTAGGGAAACCTAAAGCTCTCTTTCACAAGTGGGGATACATCCTAATGTCCCGGGATAACAACAGAAGAAACCAAAACCTATCAAGGATTTCTATCCACCCAAACTCACTGTCCACGCTCACCAAAACACAAAACAACAGGTAGTAGTATATAAGAAGAAGAGTATTGGGTACTCCGCACCATTTCCCCCCACTAGTTAGATGCTCTCCCTTATGGAGAACGTCCTCAAGCTACCACAATCTTCCTGCCCGTACACACCAGGGCCTCACAACCACACATACCTCCCACACACACCTGGGAATCACAACCACACATCCCGCTCGCACACACCTGGGACTCACAACCACACACCCTGCCCACACACACCTGGGCCTCACAAACACATATCCCGCCCGCACACACCTGGGCCTCACAACCACATATCCTGCCCGCACACACATGGGCCTCACAACCACATATCTCGCCCGCAAACACATGGGCCTCACAACCACATATCCCACCCGCACACACCTGGGCCTCATCCTGAAGATTCATGGGAAAAAGTAAACCTGCCCGAAGAGTCTTGGGCTAAACCACCCCAATCAAAACCTACCTGAAGAGTCTTAGGTGTAAGGTCGCCTCAAGACATCACAAATTATGAAAGAAGGAGAAGGAAGGAGCTAGTGACTAAGGGGAAAACACCCTCTCCCATAAAATGGGAGTGTTCAACCCTAAGTGCTCAACATGGGTGGGGTGTGACAAAACAAAGAGATACAAATATATATATGTATACCAAACACACAGCCCAACCTATGGCTTCTAAACAGAGAAACTGAGCACGTGCCTCAACACTGCTATGTCGAAGCATGCATACAACAAACAACCCCAACCCCATTTAGGTTTTTATGTTTCAATAGAATTAGTTTATTAGTTCCTTAAGTACTGGGAAATTATCCACAACCAACCATATCAATCATTCATAAAACATATCCCTACCATCCACAAATCAAGTTAGGAAATCACAAGAAACACAAACAAGTCCCTTCTTATTAACCAACCAACCCCATTGATTATTATTCCCATTCCATTACCATGCCCCACCATTCATTAACTCTTCAACTTTTATTTATTATTCAAAACCCATAGTTCGTTCACATTCAAACCCATCCCTACAGCCCCTCCATGAACCACCATAACCACAAACACACCGAAGCCCGTACATCATAATCCCTTGATACCATTTATCACAGCCTCGCTGCCCATCACCAACATAGCATTCACACCAACCCACAACCAAGCCAACCGCAGCCCTGCTGCCCACCCGATCCACAAAAACCCACAAAACACCGCCTTCATATAAATAAACCCTAACCAGCACCCACATGTTTATTATTTTAGTTTTGTTTAACCGGGGTGATCACACAGGGGTTCCAGTTATTTATTTAATCAGAAAAATTTACGTGATTAACCAATTCCCACATTCCACAAAGTTTCCATCCATAAACAGTCTAGAAAGATAGGGAAACATTTAATTGTGCAAGCAAAGGCCCCCAACGACTGTGATTTTCAGTAGGCATAAGCCTATTCAATTCACAATATAACAATAGGATAAAGAAAGATAAACATAAAAAATTCCCCATCCCCATTCTTTAAGACAGTTATTATCTTCATTAAACTGGTTCAACTATGTCTCGTGAAAGCAAAAGGACACCCATCCCGCATGATGCACAATTTAGAGAGATGAAGGTAAGATCCCTACCTCAATAAGTTCTGATCACAACGCTCCCCCGGATCAACTTTAGAAGACGTCCGTCGGCATCTGTCACTTCTGGAAAAACCCAGAAAAACCTCCTCGGGTGGAAGCTGGGAAGGAAAGGCCAAGGGGAAGCAACAAATCCTAGATCAGAAGTTCCGCCTCGTCGTTACGATCTCGTGGCCACTGATGGATTGTAAATCAGAGCTCGGACGAAGAATTTATGGAAGAAAGGAGCCTTGGAGTCTCTTGGGAGAGCTCTACTCGAAGGAATGAGAAGGATAGGGATGCTTTGAAAATGAGGAGAGGCCCCCTACTTTTATAGGTGAGAAAAACTAAATTACACGGCGTGTACTCGACCATTTCACACAGTCACCACACGGCTTCCAACACGACATTCAACGCAGAACACGACCGGAGACTGGTCAACACACGGTTTGAAGGTAACGTGTATGCGGGGAGACACTACACGATGTGTAGTATGAGATACATGGAATGTACTCATTTATTTCACACGACAAGGACACAGATTCAACACAGCACACGGTCGTTGACTGGTCAACACACGGTTTGAGGGTAACACGTATGCGGGGAGACACTACACGACGTGTAGTATGGGCTACACGGCGTGTAATCATTTATTTCACATGGCAAGGACACGACTTCAACACGGGGTATACCTGGAAAGGTGGTACACGACGTGTACTCACACTACACGGCGTGTAGTTACAAAATTCTGAAAAGTGTGGGAAAAGTCCATTTTACCCTCCAGAACACTTTATGACCTTCTTTTCGACAAAGGAATGGGCCGGAGAGGTCTAGGCCATTACACTATCCCACTAAATATTAAAAGAACCTTGAATATTAAAATAATATTTGTTCGATTAGTATTTTCTCGTATTTACATTACTTGTAAATAAATTAAATAAATTCAATCCCAATTATTCATAACTTGAATAATAATGAATTTATTTAATTATCGGTGATCGATAACTTGGAAAAAACTAAGACTCCATGGTGGGACCCTCCATTTACATATACACATTCAACTGAATATGGTAGATTCTTGAATATGCTATTTTGTGTGATCCTATAGGCCCTTATCTCGATAATAGTAAATAAATCCCTAGGCCAAGAGAAGAGTCTAGCAACCCATCAATGCCCCTAAAGAGATAAGGATTGCCATAGCAATGACAACCATCCTACAAACACTGGCCATGTATTATAATATATTTTTCATTAAATATCTCATAAAGTTGGATGCACACTCGTGTAATCATCCTTTTCTTACCTTATTATTTGTTGATCTATCTAGATGTATTTACCTTTCTACTAATTTGTCCAAAAACTTTTGAGGGTTTCACCATCCTGGTCAACTAGTCCTAAAAAATATGCCTTCCTAAACTTGGAAGTGACAAATCCTTTCTTGACCATTCAACCAATGTAATACCACCAACGATGCACCCAACATAAGCTACCTCACCAAGATTTCAATTCCATGGTTTTTTCCTTAAATAAAATTACACAATCAAATGATATACATTGGTAATGGTCTCAATTAAGGAGACCAATACACATGTACACAGATAGGAATGACCAATGACACCCAAAACATTTGGTGTACCTATTGGCGGTTCTGTCCTCATGATCCCACAACTAGAGATCACCAAGTGTGAACTTCATGAGAAGAAGTCTCAATGATTATGAGCCCTCAGTACCTAATAGTCAAACATATACTGTGTGTAGTCAATAAAATGTGTCTAGACTATAGAACATATATTTAATATTAATTTCATAGTATCTCGAGGTTCTCATTATAACCTGGGATCTACTATAACCAATCGAAGCGACAATTAATCTTTTTTACATTACCATTTCAATAGTGGATGTAGAAAATTATACACTATAATGGTAAGATGAAATAATGTATAAATAACTGTACACGTTATATGGTAATCAAAAGTACTCCATAGTTGGGTCTAGGGAACCCACTATTTCAATAGAATAGAGAGATGATTACATGTTTAATTTATTTTATGACTAGTCACCCAAATGATATGTACTTTTTATACTTTTATGTAAGTTTCTAGGATAATATGATAGGGTACCATTATAAATAAGTTAAAAATATCTTCCATTATCTTATATAAACTTCAAAACATTGAATATTTTATTCTTCTAGAAAATATTTTACTTCAAAGAGTTATCTTGATACTAATTTTGGATGTTTTAGAATGGATTATAAAAGTAGTTCTAGAAATTCTCACTTTCTTAGAGAATATTTTGTCTCTTGGTGTAGAATGAAGCAATATTCAGTCTCTATTTCCACTACCAAATCTTAATATGTGGATACTGGAAGATGTTGCGCTAAAAGTTTGTGGATGTAGCACACTCTCATTGATTTTGGGTTGAATTTTAATCAATATCAGATTATTTTTGTTAATAAAAATTCAATTTCATTACATAAGAACCCAACACCTCATTCATGATATAAACACATAGATATAAGACCCCACTTACTTTGATACCACACACATAAAGGATACATGATTCTCATGTTTATTGGAAGAGAACAAAATCATGTTTAAATTTTTACCAAACCTTTATGTTTTGATAGATTTTATTATATTAAAAAATATAGTTTTTATTATTATTAAGTGATCATAAGTTTTAATTATCATTTCATTATCTCTTAATATTGAAAACTCACTAATAAAGGGGGATGCAATTATTTTTTTATGACCACACTATCTTTTTATAGAGTTACTTCATATATTATGTAATTTCATAAAATATAAATTAAAATATATACTATAAACATGTTCTAGAACTACACTAAAAAATGTTACATTTCTTATATATTTAAATGGTTGTTAACTTTTGAATGGTATATTTACTTCATGTTTTTACTTGCATATGAAGACCCCCTTATAATATATAACCTTAAATTTTATTTAGTTTTCTATTACTTATTCTCAATTTTTGTTGAGTTTAATTTTTTATATCACAGAGTTTACTTTCACATATACCTGCTATTACTCTTACATTTGAAAAATCTAATCTCATATTTAGTCTTACGTAATATTTACAACTTGATAATTTAATGATTATTCTTATTAACCCTTTAGAATAGGAGAGTTTTTTTATCCGTGCATAATAATCAATAATTTTTCAAATTAATTCTATTGATGATATGGTAAATACTTTATAATTTTTTTTGAAACTTTCTTTTATAGAATAATATCATATTTATGCTTCGGAAGAAAACTTCTCAAAGGTTAATTTCTTTTGTTCTTAACATCTGATAACTAGTATTACTGAACCTCTTTTATTTTTTTCATTTATCTCAAATGGGAAGATAATTTTAATTTTTTATGATTTTTCATTAAAAAGTATTGTTTTCTATTAAAAAAAATATTTATAGAAGTTATTATTTTTTCATCATTTTTTTGATCTTACTCAGTTTAATTACCATTCTTGTACTTAATGGTTTAATTCTTAATGAATATTTTTTTTATTTTTGAAAATAATAAAGTGGATAATTTATATATGAGAGATATTTATATGTTGTAAGTTTTATTTTTCCCATTAGTTTATGTTTCCCATTCTTTATTAGTGGAGTAGAGTTTTGTTAATGGGGATACCTGTTATTACTAACCCTATGTGTTTCATAGAAGGTATATTTGTTTTCTTGAATGTTATTTCTAAGGGAGATTTATTGGATGTTAAATGGTATTTTTTTGTTTCTATTAAACACACCTTTTCTTGAGTTTTATTGTGTGTATTATGATTTTAAAAAGTGGGGATATTATTGAATCAAATGAATATTTGGTACCCTTTGTTTTGAAATGTCATAAAAAATTACTTTTTATGTGTTCTAACATTAGGTTTTGTATGATTTTTTTGAATAAAAAATTAACTTATATTTTTCTATGTTTAGATGAAATAAATAGATCCATATAATTTATATGTATTTGATAAGCAACATTGAATTTATTTCATAAGATGATATATATTATTTTATTGTTTCTATAATCAAAACTAGAGATCATATATGAGTTAGTTAAATCGATGCTTATAAATTAGAAACATCTTCAAGGAATAGAAGAAACTGAAAATAATTTACATAGATTAATGAATTACCACAATTCTTTGAGGGTTATCTCTGGTATTATCTTTTTAATTATACTTTTCATAGAGATTTTTTCATGAGGAACTGCATTGTAAAATCTATATGTTTTTTACTATGTAACTATTTCTTCAGTCCTACATGATCAAAGTGTTTCTTTGGAAAGGAAAATGTATAATTAGAATGATATATTCAATTAATTTCTAGTGTGGAATTACTAATGATTATTCTGGTTGAGGAGGAAATCTAGAATAAAGAAACCCACTATTAATGATTCTATCGAAGAAGTTATAGTTCCTAAACTTATACCTTTTTATGGGAATAGTAGATGAAGTTCATAGTGAAAATCTTGGAAAACTTGTTAATTATTATTGAGCCTAATATCACTTAGGGATAAAAGTGAAGTTTTCCCTTGATAAGATTTTTTTTTAAAAATATAATTTATAAGTTTTTTTAAATTATTATCCGAAACTCGTTGTTTTTTCTTGTTAAATTGTTATTAATTTTCTTTTATATTAATTTTTGTGGTTTTGTTGTTTATATTTTGATTTTTTATTTTCCACTTCTTATATTTGGTGTTTTTAGTTTGATATACATTGATTTATCAGAAATTATATCTTCTAAATAACTTACTCATGAGTGGATGATAAATGAGTTCGGTCTTTCAACTTTAATTCAACCCTCTTAAAGATACCATACATTTTTATAATAGGACCACATTTATGACATCATTAAGCCACTCTATCATTCCATAAGTGTGTCCCCCATACCAAATTCAATAATAAAACTTCAGAAAAATATCAATGTGCGTTCTAGGGATTAATTAACCCCTTCACTCCTCTCCTTCAGTCAAGAAACATGACCATGCATCACTTAGGTTTCTCCAAACATCCTTCATTGAACTACCCCTATCAAGCTCTTATATGCCTATAAATATAAACTGATACGTCTTAATTATGAATATTATTTCAGAATATTTTTCATTATTTAATGGAATTAATATTTTCTATTTTTTTTATTATTTTTGTTAATTTTTGGAAAGATGGATCTTGATAATTCATTTGGAAATTTAAAAAAAATTCAAAGTAGCTCTAAAGAAATCATGAAACAAAAAGAAAATTATTTATGTGAGAATTTAGAACTAAGTAAGAGTTTTATGACTTGGAATACAATCAATTGAGAGACTTAAATCACAATATGAATGAATATAAGTAACATTTCATCATAGCATAATAATGTTTATTACACCGCAAAAAGTTGCAACCAAGGATATGTTTGTCTATCAAATAACCATATTACCACAACTCCTTTATATTATGGTGTGATATGTTTCAAGAATATAAAAAGGGAAATGAAGTAAATTTAATCCACTCATCTTATGTGTTCATGTACACCAATTTCACAGCCTATCACCATATATATGCTATAACTATGAGGGTTTAGCGCAACTTTATAGAAATAACTATTATAGAACCCCCAATTTCAGACACTTGAACCTTTATTTATATATTTTAAATATCTAAAATTATTTTTATAAGTTTTGGGAGGTTAATAGAAGAATTTAAATGTTTTTTTATTTTTATAGAGGTTCATGGTTTGAGCACGGTTAGTAGAAACCACGCAACACCTCTAGGAAATCATGGAATTAAAACAGCGGGCACTGAGTATGTGCATGGTTAGGTGCATGGTGTTTCCACACCATGAGTATTACCAGGAGAAACCATGAAAATATTAATATGAAGTATAGCATGGTTTGTTCATGGTTTGTTAAACTATGTGAACCAACCATCTGAGGTGTGGTTTGAGGTAGTGGATCATGCATGGTTTGGACATGATTTTCCTAACCACGCTCTCTAAATATGCACTGTGAAAAAGTAGATCCAAGAATCATGAATTTAATTCTATTTACCTCTTAAACCACTCTTTCCCCCATAAAAATGTCATAACATGAATTCTTTTTCCTCCTAAGGTGGGATAGACCATTCCTTTTGATCTGGGAGAGTTTCTTAGGCAAATCGAAGTGAGTTGGATGCCTAGATTCATTTGTAAGTGCTCTTTCTTCATCATTTTCCTTGGATATATTATTCTTTCCTCTCTTGGAATCATTTATATAGTCTAATGTGTACATATACAACTTTCATGATGTCAATGTTGAGGATATATGATTGTTTTGATTTAAGTTAATGAAATCTATAGACGTTTGTAGGTGTTTCAAGCTTGTATTTTGTAGTTTTTATGTCGTTCTTTATTTTAAACTATGTTTGAGAGGTAGGTGAATTCACTCTTGACTCTTATTGAGAATAAATTGAAGTATTAATTTAAAATTGATTGAATTTATTGAATTTAATTATGAAATTGATGTGGGATTATTGATGGAAGACATACTTTGTGATGGTTTTGTGAAATTGTAAAAATTAGATGGTTTTGTGGAAAGTGATTTTGGTTAAAGATTTTAAAATAATGATTTTAAAATTATGTTTTGGTTATGATGCATGGAAAAAAGTTTGTATAAATGTTTTCAATAAAAGATATTTCTTCCATAAAACAAATATTTTATTCAAATCACTTGGAATGGTTGGTTTGACATAGTCTTTGGAATACATGGTTGGTGTGAGTATATTTAATTGACATGACCCTGGATAAGGGGTGTGTACCATTGGGGTATAATGATGTGAAACATCAGAAGGGGCGTGGCCCTTGGGGCACTTGATAATTGGTTACCATGTGATGAATTCGTAGATTAATGAGAGACCACCCATGGGTACGAAACTTTCACCAAATCATGCATGTGTGTGTGTGTGTGAATTCATGAAGTGGTTATTATAAATGAGATGAAAAATGTGTTAAATGGTTATTTGATTTATTCAATGGAAAACCATTTTAGTTTGAATTTTTTTTGAATTTGATATAAAATATTTTAAATTATTTTAAAATAATTTATATAAATTGTGATAACTTGTTATTATCCTAGTAGAGTGAGTTGGGAAGTCATTGGGTAAATCCTACTGAGTTTTATAATCTACCCTTTATTTGAAGCTATGATGCGTTTATATATGTGACATATTGATACATAGGTAAAGGAAATGTATCCCCATTATTTAGTGATTTTTCTCGATACCTTGTGTTGGAAATGGGGTTTGGGAGCTTGGATTATATTAGTAGTTACTGTTTGTTGTATTACATGACATTGAGTTTTGTTGATCTTGGTTTTTTCATTGTACTCTGATATAGTTTTTTATTATTGTTTTGGTTATACGTTTAGTTTTATTTCATTATTCTCTTGAATCATATTGTGGTTGTTTTTGGTTTTTTATTGGTTTGGTTGTTTTATATTTAAAGGTAAATTATCCCCAATTATTTATTAAGCCCTTGGAATTTATTTCTAGACTTTGGTGTCTTGGGGATGTAACCTAATACTTACTAACACCTCCTCCTCTTCCCAAGACATTGGGTGATTGGTGAGATGTTATATCCATAGCGTAGGGTGACATGAAGGAGATATCAGAGGATTAAAAGTGAGTCCATACATGATTTGGTACCATGTGATAACCATGATAGTGAGGAGGTGTTCCCATTCTTATGAATAAGGATATAATTGAATTATAATTTTTAAGTGGAATTAAATTTTCTGGATCTTGTGAAGAAATTAAATTACATTATAACACTTATCTCCATGAAAAAATGATTTTACATGAAAAACAACCCATAGAAGTGGGTTTTAAATTATCATGAAATAGATATCATTTTTACACTGGAATGCGTTGAAGATAAGTTATATAGATAAAAGTTTAAAAATCACAACACAACCCATTCTTCTCAATTCCATGACAATCCTAATCAAGATAAAGGAAAGTTAGACCATGGTTGAAGTGTTCAGAGTACTACACTATGATGTCTAAGCTATTTATATTTTGAATATGGAAGATATGAGTGGCACACCAAATATCTATACCTCATGTTGTGATAAATATGGATGAGAGGAACATATAAGAGTTTTCATCTATAGTTATATCTTATAACACTATGACTAGTATCATTACACCATAATGATTATTCAGTCTATATATAGAGTAATTAAATTAACTTTTAGAAGAATTTTGGATTTTATTTATAATTCTATTAGTTTATTAAGTAATTTTATATTTCTTTTCATTTTTAGATTCTAATTTTATCAATTTGGTCATTAATTCAAGTAATTTATTCATTGTTGATTTTAATTTTTTTTACCATTATTTGATCCAGAAACTCATTTATTAAGATGAAGAATTTAAGAGTGATTGAGTTTCTCTCAATCATGACTAGATTATTACTTAAGGGGAAATGGATAAAGAGTAAGAGGATGGGTTTCTTAAATTATTCTATCAATTTGGTTTATGAATAATCATTTTAATTTAGAATAATATTGAAACTTTAGTTTTATTTTATTCCTTAATACATCTTATATCGAAAGAATTATTAATGGGGGAAAACCAAATTACTTAAGTATATTAATAAATTAAGAATATATTTGTTTTTTATTCTACTTTAGGATAAAAATTTGTTCATTTATGTTAAATTTATTCTCTAATTAATATATTTTTATTGACATAATTAGTATAAATATATTTAACCAAAAATAATTTGGTATTTTTAGAGTGTTTATTCAAACTATTGATTCATCCATTTCATGAATGTAAAGTTATTCATATTTTATTGATCATCCTTTTAAATTGACCCCTTACTTCAATTTTTAATGGATTTATTTTTAATCTTTTTTTATTATTTAAATTCTTTTCAATCTATCATTATTTTTTAAATTGTTCATATTAAAAATAATTTCATACACATATATTTGGGATCACATGTATTCCTCATGGGAATGAACTCATAGCTAAACTTTTATATTCTTTATTAGTATATTAAATGATTGAGAAATTCAATTCTAAACTCAATAAACATCTAGAATTAATTATGCGAATTCAAAAATAATTTTTGGCATATTTTCCTAAGAGAATGATGAAATTAAGAGCTAATAAAATTTTATGATTAACCAATTATATTGTTAACCTATTTTTTTATTCCTTTTTAGGTTAATGGATTTCCATATTTTTTTATTATAGGAATATAAATGCATGTATAAGACATGAAAAACTCAATTGAACAGGTTTATTCTTGATAACCCTTGTTTTATAACTTCAAGATCGAGAAGTTATTATTTTCTAACCAACAATCCACCAAAACAGAACTTTTAAATCCTAATAGATCTAATATACAATTCCATAATTATAATAAAAAAAATGGAGCAAAATAATTTACTTGGGATAAAACCATCAGGGACTATGGTTTACCATATATGGATGAGGATTTACTAAGGATTTTTGGTCCACATATATGTTCCATTAATTTATAAATCAAACTAAGTCACATATAAATGATCAAAATATGAAACAATTTATTGGAGTACAAAATTAATATCACCAAACTAATTGTTCTAATTTTGTGGAAATATGTGATATAATAGAGCATAATAAATCAACATAAAATTCTATATAGTTTTTAGTTTTTCTATTCTCGCTTAAATATTTGGTTAGGAATTGGTTTAAGATCTAACTGGTTGGATCCATCACTACTTAGTTTGTGCTAGTGTAAGAGTCTTTGGATAAATATTTATACCAATAAGTGTATAGAATCTACAAAATGATTTACAAATTTCTTCCCAAATTGATAGAGAATTCATGGTTGAAGTAGGGGATAAATTTAATGAGCTTATGAGGAAGTTCCCACATTACAAACTTTATGTTTGGATATAAATGAAGAAATTTTAACATGGTTTATAGCATATGTAATAAGCTATGATTGACGATTCATTCGATAGAGGGGTGATGATAAAAACACCTAAAGTTGAAAAGCACTTTCTCAATGATATTTATCAAAATGATAGCACATGGAAAATTCATACATTCCCACTAATTAGAGAAATTTATTAAGTTGAGGAAACCAACCATTTCACCACACAAGTGGAGGAATTAATAAATAAGTACAAAACTTTCAATTTCTATAGGAACCAACATAAACATAGAAGTAATAACTGCTATAACCCACATACATTTAACTATCTTATAAGATATATAAAGGACCTCAAGCATATCTAGAGTAAATATATGGTTTAAAGGTTAATCATACCTTTGGATTGAAACTTTTTAAGCTATAACTGAGAGCTTTAATAGTACCAAAATACCTACAACCTAAAGCGGATAGTTTAACCTAATATAAAACCAAATCTTAGATAGAATCAATATCTAGTTAATTTTTTTAATCTAAACCAAGACCATAACATATTTTCAACTCAACTCTAAAACCTGAGTTTATTCTAATTATTCCCACCCATTAGACATTAGACTAATAAGACTCCATATAAATTATAGAAACAAACTCCCCCTAATACATTTAAAAAATCCCTCGAGGAGATGATAAATTACTTAATATAGAAGTTATATTAGTGGATGGAAAACCATGATAATTCTCTAATGAATAATAAATACTCCTTATAAAACCTTGAGAAACCAGTACAAAAATAAAAAAAATTATATAAAATAGATTACTTGATGCACTATTTGTTAACATAGAGAAAAACATAAGGGTAGAATTAAAATCTATGGCACTTTATAACAGGTGAAATCTAGATGATAAGTAAAAAGATGGTAGAAAATAAGAATTAGGATGAAGTGGAAAATAAATGATAAAAGAAAGATGAGAAAATGAATGAGGAAATAGAGAAGGATAATCTAACAAAATTAAATATAAGTACACATAGAGAATAAGGAGGAGTATAGGAATCTTTTACCCTACAACCCACCTCTTCTATTCCTAGAGAGAATAAGGTAAGAAAGAGTGGAGAGACAATAAAAAATTCTTTTTAGTTATTTTTAATCAACTCTACATTAAAATACCTATTGTAGAAGCTATCTCATAAATATTGGATTATGAAAAATTCAAAGAGGTTCTTTTCAGTAATAGGAAGTTATAGAATCTAGGAATACATTATATTAGTGAAGAATGTTTGACATTAGTTCAAAGGAATATCCCTTTAAAGGTGATAAGTCTTTGGAACTTTTCCATACCATGCATAATTGGTTTGTGAAAATTTAGGAAAACACTGTGTGACTTGGAGTCCCGTGAATATCAAATTTACCTAAGTGTATCTCTAAACATAGGATTTGATGAGTTAAATTAAACAAATTAGTAATTCAACTTTCTGATGATTGATTAAGGTCCCATCGAGGCATTCTTGATGATGATATTTTTAAGGTGGGAAAATATATATTCCTCACTAATTTTTTGATCATTGAGATAAAAGAAGAAAGATATGTTTCAATTAACCTTTAGATACCCGTCCTAGATACTGGAAAAGATTTAGTCAATGACAATCAAGGAATATTAATTCTGAAAGTTAGTGATAAACATGCAACCTTTGATCTTTTGAAGGCTGTAATGAAAAAAACTGAATTAAAGGATTGTCATGACATATTTTTTTACAAAATAAGACCCATCCGTTATGAGTTTAATATAGAATGAAGAGGAAAATTAAATGTCTCTTGTTTATGGGATAGTGGATTGAAATAATGAAAATTTTATTATAGTGAATCAAGAAGAATCAGAAGTAATGTAATTGAAAGAATATTTTTCAAGGGATTGCTTCCTAGAAATGATCACTTTAATTATCAATCCATTAACATTAGTGATGAACCTGTTTCCACAAACAATTAGGTAATTATTCTAGGGAGATAAATACACTCTATAAATGATTAATAATTCATAATTTACAATGGAATGAAAAGAAAAACTAGACAATGTTTTGAGTAAGATAAAGAAATACATTTCTTGGGGTATTGTTAATTTCAAAGGCATTGACCCCAATATTTTCACACACAAGTTTTTAACAAAGTAATGTTATAAAATGATCTACAAACCATAAAGGAGACTCAGTCTACATATAGAGTTGTTTAAGAAATAATTTTTTAAAATCATTGATGTAGGTGTTATATTTTTTTATTTTAGATAGAGAATGGGTAATCCCATTTCAATAAATTCCAATAAAGGGAGGAATAATTGTGATAAAAAATGTAGGTGGTGAGATTATTCCTAAAAGAATAGTCATGAGATAAATTTTATGAATTGATAACTATAATATTAACAAATCTATAAAGAAGGAGATCTTTTTATTACCATTTATTGGTAAAATTTTTGATAGGTTAACTGTACCTGATTTTTATTGTTTTTTGATGTATAAAATGATTTCAACTAAATATTGATGGATCTGGATAACCAAGAAACAATAAAATTTACCCATACTTATGAAACTTTAATGTATAATCGTATGTCATTTGGCATGTTCAATGAAAAAAAACTTTTCAAAGGTGCACAAAACATATCTATCATGACATGAAGAAATAAGTTCATTAAATTATCATTTATAATTTCAAAATATATGAGAGATATTTTGAGGTATGTCTACACAATATTGATCTGGAACTTCAATGATGAAAACAATAGTAATTGGTTCTCAATTGGTAAAATTTTAAATTCATGGTTAAAGAAGGAATTTTCCTTGGGAATAAGATATTCAAATGGATAATTGAGGTTGGTATAGATATGATATATATGATACAAGAGATACTTGAGGTCACTATGATGAATTTAATTATAATATTTCTTATAAACTTAAGTTTTTACATTTTTTTTCATGGATTTTTCAAGATATCAAGGCCACTTAAGAATATATTGTTAAATGAATTTTTGTTTAACTTTTATTAATCATGTAAGAAACACTTCTTTAATCAAAATAATAATTTTATGGCAGACCTAATCTTGTTATCTCTAAATTGGGTAATTATATTTGAGTTGCTGTGTGACACCAATGATTCTTATATAGGATGTGCTCTAGGATAGTGGGTTTATGAAATATTTATACCCATATATTATAAAATAAAAACATGTAATGAATCTTGAATCAATTACACTACTATAAAGAAGCAACATATAGCATTAGTTTTTTTATTTGTGATGTTTAGAATTTATTTTTTACTCTCCAAGGTT
This sequence comes from Viscum album, assembly GCA_963277665.1. NCBI lineage: Eukaryota > Viridiplantae > Streptophyta > Magnoliopsida > Santalales > Viscaceae > Viscum > Viscum album. The sequence continues at coordinate 853,863,887 of OY728126.1, read as the reverse complement.
ATTTTATACACTAATAATGCCACATTGAGGAACTTACAAAAAAGGATGTAAATTTAATAATGATTTGGTTCCATTTTTACTAAAAATTATAACATTATGATTATTGAAATAAGGGATTAGATAATGTCATGGTTGATAATTTATAAATATTAAAATTATTGAATATAAAATAAGAGAAAGATATAAATATCTTAGATGAGTTAATGGATGAGAATATTTTCTATATTGATTTACAAAGTTATACATGGTTTGAAAACATTATAATTTATTTTGAAAATGGATTAATTCACCCTCATTTTACCTATCATTAAATAAATATATTCTTATCCCATACAATGGACTATTTCTATGATGAGACCTTATTCTTAAAGAAATGTGGAGTTAGATTAATTCAATGGTGTGTATTCCTGATTGAGGTAAAAAGTATCTTGGAATTTCAACATTCATCACTAATTGGAGAACACTATGGACTTGATAAAACCATAAAAAAATTATTACAGAGTGTATTCTTTTTTCCCACCCAATCCAAAGAGTCTGGTGAGTTTTTTAAGAAGATGTGATTTCTTATAAATAATTCTAATTATTAAAAATTGTTGGAAATTACATAGAACCCAATTTTATGACTCAAAGTGTTTGATGTGTACAAAATTTATATTATGGGATCCCTTCCAAGATCCTTCATAAAAAAATAAATTTTTATGTGTGTAGATTATGTGTGAAAATGTGTAGAAGCTGAGGGCACATTAAAAAATAATAAAAATGAGGCAATTATATTCATGATAAATATTTTTCCTAGTTTATAATTACTTTATTTCTTATTAGTGATTGAGGTACCCATTACAATTGTCACTTATGAAGGGTATTTCTAAAAAAATATAGAGTTTTATAATGACTTGAGATTTCTACATATATTTTACTTAATTAAATAATGTGTTCGACAGATTGAAGCACATGAAATGTCGAATAAGAAAACAATGATATATATTTTTTGTAAATGTTAAATATAGCTGTTAAAACTATCCATTTAATTAGAGAGTATGAATAGGAGTAATTGAATTATGGAATATATATATACACTTATATAATTATTATGCATAAGTATCTATGTTTTGATGGAATTAACATTTTATAAAGGAAATTAAGTATATTATTATTGAATGACTATGAATTAATGCTATTTTTATTAGTGTTTTATAGAAATTAATAATGAGAACAAATATCATTTTAAGAATTTATTTTCTTATAAAACAATTTTCCATTATATTTTATGATTTTATTTAAAGGTTATGTTTGAATTTTTTTGAATCTTAATTTAAAAAATAGACCCCCTTTTTAGATTCATCATGAAAATATTGTCTTAGGATATTTTTTTGGATTTTTCTAGAAATATTGATTTTATGTGAATCGAAAAAAGAAATGTCTTATGAATACCACATATTTTATGATATTTTAACAATATAAATGTTTATTAAATATGTATAAAGCATTTTTCATGAGAAATTAAGTTTTAAATATTTAAAATTATACATTTTAAAACTTTATTATGAATCTAAAGAAACAATTTTTATAATTTTGGAACTCAAGTAATATTTTACTTTAATAAAAACTATTTTTAGACTTTTCTTATAATTAATTATTAAAAAGGTATAATTTTGTGTTTAATTTATTTTAAAATTTATATATTTTTTATTTTATTTATTAATAAACCAATTAAGGACATAAAAATCATCAATATTGATAATTCTATCCAAAACATAATTTATAGGCTTAAAAATAAATTTTCTCCAAAAACTGTTTTTTTGTTTGTGATCTAATTTAAAAATAAATTTTATCACGCCTATAATTTTTATTTAATTAAATTATATTATTTTTTTAAATAAAAATGTTTAGATTAGTTTTTAAGACTAGTATTAATTTTTTTCATTAAAATTAGTTTTCGAATGTAAAAAGTGGAGGTACCATGGTAAGGGTAAAAAATGGTTAAAAGGGTTTAACTTAGTTTAAAAGGATAAATTATTTTTAAAACATGTGTGATAATGGATATTTTAGGGAAAGTAAATCTTATCTTCTCTCCCAATACATTGTTTTTTTTATTTTTTTGAGCATTTATCCTTTAATAATATAATGAAATTATTGAAAAGTAAATAATATTTATAAAAAATCAATTCCCACCACTTATAAAGGGGGATTACACCACCCCTTCAAGGCCATACAAAATTTATATTTCCTATAAAAACACTAAAATTTAAAATTATCCTAGTATCCTAATTTACTTATATAATTTTATTCTCACAAGGAATTTTTCTAAGACTACCATTTACATAGAATCCTCTAAGAAAATTTCAAAGTTCTCAACATGAGTATTCATATTCCTAAAGTTTCATCCTTTCTGTCTTAGTTTTTAAATTATAATTTTATCATTCCTATATAATTAAATTATTATTATTTTATTTTGAATTTTATTTTTCTATATTAATAACTATTAACCAGTTTTCCTCTTTTTCTTTAAGAAAAACAAAACCATCATTTGGGCAAACTACTGCCTCCACAAAGAAACAAATTCTATTTTCACCACTTCCTGAATTCATTGATTATATATGTTTAATTGTAGAATAAATATTAAAGATGTAATATAATTATTATTATTAACATAAAAATAATAATACACCTTATTTTTCTCTCATTCTTCAAGAAATGAAACAGTTGACAGTGTATTGTGCAGACTGCTGCCCCCATGAAGTGACATATCTTTTTTTTCATCTAGTTCCCTTTTTTATTTATTAAAATATATTAAAATATAGTTAAATAGATTAAAATTATCTAAATAAAATAACTATACCTATGTAATAATGATGTTATTCTATAATTAACCACTTTTATAATCATAATCATTCGTTAATTACAGTACATTCATTTTTGTGTTATTCTGACCACATACTTAAACAATACTATAAAATAATATCATGAATAAATATGAGAACTTAATTATTGATAATATATGATTTAAATATATAAATAAATATTTTATTTAAGTAATCAAATGGTAATAGTAAAAATACACTTATTCATTATGATACCACTACCCATTTAATAAAAATCTCTGAAACATTCTCATCACTGAGTTCATATTCATAGATTGTAATAGAAAATCCCAGAGAATGAAATTATATATTTATAAATAATTATAAATAATAAATTATAGTACCTTTAATTACCTCAAAATGATGAAATTTTGAAGAATAAACAATGCCAAAAACACTGTAAAGAAACTAATTAAACAATAAGGGTTACTCCCCTTCGACACTGAACATAGATAATATGTAATCACTATACATATAAAGATTACTTATAAATGAGTATTATAAATGGTAATTGTTTTGAATAATATTATGAAATAATTAATTAATATATTTATGTTTTTTATACTATAGGTTAGAGCACATTTGAGGAAATCAAGATAAAAGGTAAGGGTTTTTGGATATCAATTTTGTTTCATTAAGATATGAATTGTATTCAGCACTTATTTAATTTTATGTGGTATGTATTGGAAATGGAATTATTTATATCATAATTTTTTTTCTAAAATCAATGGTATGTAAAAAAACATCTAATGCTCTACCTATATGGGATTTCATTTTGAAAGATAATGATGATGTAGGGGTCTTTGTTAACTCTAATTATTTTGTTGAGCTAAAGTTATTCCTTTTGAAATTGTTTATTCCAATATTGTTTTTTGTCTAAACTATAATTTTATTTCATGTTTCTTTATTTTACCTTATAGGTAGAATATATTTTCAATTCAATGATTTTATATTGATTAATTTCTCTCTCAAAAATTATAATATTATTGAGAATAATTCCCATCACCTTCAATGATGGTTTCCCATTCTTGTCCATAATTTACTTTCCCACAAATTTTATGATTTATAATTTAAAACCTAATTATGTGTTATATCATGTGAAATTAATATTAACCTTCACACATTTTCAAAATAGTTTTTTATCATCCTTTCAATGATGTGGGATTTCAATAAAGGTTTCTTTAAAAATAAAAAAAGTTATCTTTAGAAACCACCCTCATTGCTTTTAGGTTACACATTTATCTATATCTATATATCTATATTATTAAAATTTATTTATTAAATATTATATATATATGTTACTTAAATATTTACATAGTTTATTTTTAGGGATTATACTTGTTTTGGGATCCCTTTGAAATTCCTTTTTTTAATTAAACATGACTTAATGGAATTTTTTTTGATTTTTTATATCATGACATGTGTCACCTCTATAAAATGTTTTTAACCATTAATAGATACTAAAAAACCCTAATTATTTTATATAAAACTATTTTGTATCAATTACTATTTTTTAGAATATAATAATACATTTTCTTCTTGAAGAGACCCTTTAGTCATCTTAAAAGGTGTCACTATTGAAATTCATTTTTATTATTACTTATCCTTGATCCTTCTCATGAATTTTACTAAATTGGAACCCAATATAAAAGACCTATGTTTTCTTATTAAAATATAATCTTCCAAAATTATTTAATTCATTGTCCTTTATGGAATACATATGACACAACCTTTAGTAATTCTTTGAGACAAGATTAGGAAACCCATTTTTTCTCATGGGTTTTATTATGATTATTCTTTATATATGTTTTTTATCATGCGAAACAAATATAAATTTATATATTATAATTTTATTTATGTTATGGTTGTTACCAAAATTATATATCCCTCTAATTCATTGGGTAATATTTTTACCTCGCGAGATACCATATATGGTGCATGACCAGTTAGCCTAAGGACACTTTGTTATGTGACGAGTGGGCCCAAAATTATATAGGCTTCTAATGAATTGGGTAAAGCTTTATATATCATGAGATAATATCAAAGGGAATATTGATTGAACCTAATCCACCTGATGATTTTTTCAACTATGTTTATGGGAATGAAGAGTGAACCCAATCCATTATGGGAATCTTTCCACAACGATTATCTTTCCAATGATCCTTGGATTATTCTTATGATGTCATATTTTATGTTTTTCACATGTTTAGGATTCACTTAAATTATGATACCAGTTTCTTATTCCATGTTTCCATGCTTATCACACACTTTTATGTCATGGTAAACATTTTTTTTTGAGATCACATGTCCTTCCTTAATGATTTATGGAAAAATATTATTATCCCATGTTATATTTAATAATAAATCTATCCCTACTCATGTTTTATCATATTCTTATGATCTAAACATTGATGACATGTTGAAAGGTTTTTCCCTTACCAATTATTTGACCTCCCTCATCTCTTATGTTTCCCTTCATTAGGTTATAAAGATAATTATAACTTATGAGAAGTCGAGAAGGGGATATATAAGAGTTTTATTATAGAGAAGCATTCACAAATTTTGTAAAATAAGTTACCTTTGTAAATAGTCCTCAAATTCACTATACCAAGAAGTTCTTTGAGTTATGTGAGTTTTTTTGAGATGTAATATTTAATTTTTCGTAAGGATTTCAAATGAAGATATGCTTAACATGAGTTTATATAGTTGGTATCAAAGGAAGATTTAATTATTCTTGAGGAATAGTATATTTATTTTGATGAGGATTAGTGAATTTTAGTTTAAACCCTTGGAATCAATCTATGGGATAATTCTAAGTATATGAAAACTCCATGAAAATTTAGTAAGGTCGAAATTGTGTGGTTTTTCTAGAAATAATAGTCCTAAATAAATACTACAAGTTGATGTAGTATTTGGTACATATGTAAAAAGGGGTAGTAACTCTGAAAGGGGTTTATTGGGTATTAAATCAATATTCACCCAATGGATGAAAAAGAGGCATAACTGCACACCAGTTTGGAACTCTAGAGGTATATTATTTAAATAATCATATGGTCTTTATAAACCACTATTAGAGATTCATTTCCAAGATATTTTAAGGGATTATATTAAGAAATATGAGAAAAATGAACTTAAAGTTACCTTGGTTAAATGAATAATGATATTGGTAGAACTATAAGTGATATAGGTTGAAATAAAATAATGGTAGGTTAATGTGATAGTATCATAAATCTTGACATATTGTGGTTAAATTTTCCTAAGGATATTTATTATATTATAATTTTAATTTTAATTTTCTATCACTTAGGTTAACCCCTTTTGGTTTCAGTAATGGATTAAAATATAAGCACCATGGGTGAAGGAGTAATGTGATGATTACCTCAATAAATAGTCCATCTGAATGGGAGATGGAGTAAGAAACCTTGTGATTATGCCAAAAAAACTAGTATAAAATATGACTAAGCAAGTTAACATAGTCGAATTACCAAACACACCAAATAAGATAAGGATGGAGAATCTTGGAAGTTTATGTGACAAGGATAATGGTGTAAAGAAGATTAAATTCCCTATATGTCAGAAATGTGGAATGAAGCATGTGGGAAATTTCACTAAAGGGATAGGTATATGATACACTTCTAGAAATAATGGACATAAAACTCAATTGTTTAAGGGAAATATAGAATCTATAAAATTTAAGTACTTTAATTTTAAATAAATTTTACTTTACCAAAATAAATGCCTCAACCTAGGGGATAGTAAGAAAAATAGGTTCAAATACTCACTTAGACCATGGGAGTAAGAAAAAACCTTTGAAACTTATTTTATTAAAGTAGAAAGAAAAGTTTCACTAAATTTTTTCATATATATTTGATTATGTAATTATTATCCTATTAGATAATGAATTAAGAATAAAACTTGTAATGGTATAGTTATTATATACATATTATAAAATCTTCTTCAAGGTTTGGGGAAATTTATTTCTTATTAATTTATCTCTTCTTTAGTTATGAGGATTATATTAAGAGTGGATTATTTCTTTTTCAAAAGGGTTCATATAATATTTTTTATAAATAAATATTAATTTATATACTAAATTAACCCATGATAAACTATAATTGTATAGTTAATTAGTATATCCCTATGTAAATTACTCCCATCATATGTGTTTTGAAATTGTGAGGATAAAATTTATTTAAGGGGTAAACAATATAACAACCCAAGATTTAATTTTATATTTAACTTAATTAAATATTGTGTTGGATATATTTCTCTACATTTAACATCTAACTAAAATAAAACTATGATATTTTATTTATAAATATTAAATATGATTATTAAAACTATGCATTGAATTAGCAAGTATGAATAGGAGTAATGTATAATTAATTCATTTTTATAATTAAGAATTTAATTTTTTATACACAAAAATTTTTATTTAAAAAATAATTTTATTATCTTTTAATTACGAGCGATGAATTATTTTTTATTAGTGTTTTATAGAAATTTAGAATAAAAACAACTTGTATTTTAAAAAGTTATTTTCTTATGAAAATATATTTTAATTTTATTTTATGATTTTATTTAAAGGTTAAATTTATAAATTTTAGAACCTTAATATTAAAATATAAATATCAATTTTATATTCATGATGAAAATATTATATTAGGATAATTTTTAGTATTTTTTGGTAAGAATTATTTTTAAGTGAACAATATAAAAATCGTTATATGAATACAACATATTTTATAACATTTTCATAATATAAATATATCTTAAATATTTTTAAAACATTTTTCCTGACTAATTTTTTATGTAATATGTAAAATTATATATTTTAAAATACTATTATGAATCTAGGAAATCCATCTTTATAATTTTGGAATTAAGAGATATTTTATTATAATAAAAATAATTTTTGGTATTTTCCTATAATTTTTATTGTTTAATTCCTTTTAAAATTAATATTGATATTATGTTATTTAATAATAAAACAATTAAATATATATAAATTAATAAAATTGATATTTTTATCATAAAGATAATTTTTATACTAAAAAATACACTTTATCTAAAAACTGTTTATATGTATTTGTACACTAATTATAAGATTAAATTTTCAAAAACTTATATTTTTTATTTTATAGAATTATATTGGTTTGAAATAAACATGATCAATTATTTTGTTAAGGAGAATTTCAATTTTGATGTTTAAAATTATTTTCCAAGGGAAAAAATAGAGTTACTACAATTAGGGAGAATAAGGTTTAAAATGGTATCACCTAGTGAAAAAGGAAAAAATATGTCAAAAATATAATGAAATAAAATTTTATCAATTGAATTTACCTTATGATTATATAATTATTTCATATTTAGTAATAGTGTATTTTTTAATGCACACACACAACATGAAAGAACCGAAAACATTTTATTATTTTATTATGAACATTACATTTTGAGAATAGATATGGCTATAAGAATTGAAAATATTCAATGGGATAAAAATAGAAAACATGATAACTATAATATGAAAATTTGGGTATGATCAGTCCATCAAAATAAATGCACTCATGAATAACATTATAGAAATGAAATAAAATATTAGTAATACAATACTCATTTTGAAAATGAAAATATAACCTTGATTGAAAATATAAGTGAATGAAGAGTGAATTAAATATGAGGTATTTCTATAAATTTAGGGAACCCATATGACCATTACAAATATGATAGTCAGAATTGTAATATGACAATTGGAATAGTAATCCGACTATTGGAATAGTAATCTGACCATTGGAATAGTAATATGATCGTTTGGAAGAATAACATGATCATTAGAATAGTATCATCACTTATGGAATTGTAAAATAATGTTTATTTATCTTACAAAATGAAAATATGAAAAATTTATTTCATGATACATGCATAGAAATGTTTTAAAAATGATAAAATAAGTGTTTATGGTTTTGTAAAACAAATTGGTTATATTTTTATTTTTATAGTATATATAATTATTTAAAATATAATTAATTTTATTAAAATAGAATTATAAAACAATAATTTGGTTCATTATAATTATAATATTATTTTATTACACAATAAATAATTTTTCAAAAGGATATAAAATTGATCAAAATATTAAAATTGATATTTTTCAAATAAATAAGGATTTTAATTAAAAATTAAATTTATCATATTTAGAATTTTTATTATTAATAAAGTTGATTCAATTTTTGGAATATACATGTTAAAAAATTATAAGATTTATTTTTTGGTATTTTACTAAAATAGTTGAGTTTTTGGTGAATAGTGAAATACTGCCCAATCTGATATTTAACATTATAAGATAAATACATGAATTTATGAGCATTTACTAATGTAAAGACCCATTATTTCAGTCTCAAATGCACTATTTTTTATATGGTTACTATATTCATCAATATTGGCAGTCTTGATCTAAAATAATAAACTAATGAATATAATATTCAATAAAACCCCTCTCATCCCTTTGTAAATATCACCACTCACCACCCCTTCTTCTCACACCTTATGAGATTTTAATTAGATAATAAATCTACCAAAATATTTCCTCATACATCTACCCATGTCTCTATAATCATTGGTATCACTAAATACCATTCCAAGAATCCTAAATTTGTAGCCTAAGAGGAGACAATCAAAGCGAGAGGGAAAATCTCGACTAAACTTATTTAAATTTTATTCTTCTTCTACCATACCCATATGTTTTCCATAAACCTATAAATAGTAAAATAAGCATACCAAATACAATTATATGTTATTATTATGTCATACTATCCATATTATACCCTCAATTCATTTGTTTCTAAAGAGAAATTGTTATTCACAATATGGTTGGTTCACCGCCTCCATAAACAACATTCTTTTTTTTCTACACCGCCATCAAGATTGTTTATAGAAATATTATTTTAGTTAAATATGATTATAATAAGTACATTATATCTTATTTCATGATTTTGGAATGTATTTTTTACCTTTTAATTAAATAAAATAAATCTAATTCATGATGGACAGTAAAACCACCTAAATGTATTAATCATATAATGATAACCTTTACAAAAAATGAATAATATCTATATCAAAAAATTTATGGATATTTGGGGAATTTTTAATTTTTTTAATTACATGAATATAATTTCATTTCACTTCTATAGTTATATTTCCATTTGAAAATTACTCTAATAATTATTCACAAGTAATCTGACCTTGGAACCATGAAACAAATGCCCTTAGAAAAGAGAAATTAAACATTATATATCATTGAAATGGTTGTAAATTGATATAATATAATTATATTAAATAAAATATAAATTAAAAATGTTATTAATTAAATAATTATTGAATCTGATTTTTTATTCAATATGTTTTGTGCAAGTGTAGAATGATTTTGGAACCTAAGGCAAGGGAACTCTCCGAACAACCCGATTTTCTTTGGGGTTATGATTTATTTCTATTTCCTCACTTTATAGATCTATAATTATTTTTTAATTCTTTTGTATTATTTATATATTTCCCACAAATATATATCTAGATTAATTTTCCTTTACCCTAATCGTTATATTCATGTTTTAAAGGTTCCCATCTCAATTTCATTCGTTAAGGATAACTGATCAAAGTGAACTTCTCTATTTATTTTCGTAATTACAAGTACAACTCTGTGTAATTTTATTAACATTACATGGATTTTGAAAACAATAAAATTAGTATAATAAACCTTTTTAGTTTATTTATGTTTTAGGTCAATTATTATTCCGTTACCTACTTTTATGATTATATACCCCTTTCCCTAAACCCGTGCTAAAAAGTAATATTTAAAAAATTATTTCTCCACTAATTTTTGTATTCAATTCACATGGACTTATTTTTCATGAACTATGATTATTTATTAATCCAATAATATACAAGAATTATTTAACTTTTGGTTTTATGGAATTCATTATGATATTTCATTTGTATTTGTTACGGGACTTATATAACCCATTTCTTTTCTATGGGGTTTTTTGATGTTTATGCCTTACGTTTGATTTCCTTATATGGAATACATATGCTTGGGAATGTTATTATGGGTGAAAAAATATATATATCCAACACATTGGGTAATTTTTATGTCTCATGAGACACAATTTATGGTATTAGAGAGTAAAAATAATCCATGATGGGACTCTGTCCACCATATGATGTTTCCATAGTCGTTATTATTAACTTATGGTCATGTCATGTTTTATGTCGATGTCACAATAATATGTTTCCATAATCTTATGATTACATGTTAATTATGTCATGATACCATAAAATTATTATTTATCCATGTGTTTTATAGTTTCATGTCATTCATTTTGTATCATAAACTTTGCTTTGCAATCATGTTTATTCTCTTAGTAGGTTTTATAGCCTAATAATTTAATTTATTTATTCCCAAAGTTATCCTAGGAAGTTTTAAGATATAAAAGTGATTTAAAATATTATTTTAGAGAATAAAATAAATATATTTTTTGATTTGGTTTCATTTTGATGTGTTATGAAACTAGTCTTTCCAATAAACTAGGACTCTCGATATTTGGGCTATGTTTATTTGAAATTTATGTTAAAAACCATGTAATAATATGTATAAAATTATTGGAATGATATAGTTGGTATCATTGGAAGTTGTTTTTTTTGGGGATTAATAATAGAATAATTTAGTGATAACCCTAAATATAAGTAAAATTATTGGAAAATATCCTGAAACTTTGGAGAAGTATAGATTGAGTTGTTTCCAAGCAATTACATCCCTATCTATAAATTAAAAGTGGATATGGCTATGGAAATATTATACCTCGGGGTAATAACCCCAAAAAGTTTCATTGGGTTTTGACTCAACCTGAACCTTGTGCATGAAAAAGAGACCTTACTACACACCTAGTTTGAACAATTTTGAACAAGTTGAGTAGATCGTTAGGTATGAAACTTAATAGAGAAATTTCTATGGATAACATAAATTTAAACCTATATACACATACATTTGTATATACATATCATTCATAAGTTATTATTTATAAGTTCATAGTTTCCATGTTATATGGTTTTTAGACCGAGTATTCTCATCTTAAATTTTTGTTTACTTTATTTTGGTTAATAGTGAGAAATAAAAGAACTGTGTGAAAAACCAATGTTATAGGAAATGTGATTATAACCTTAATGAGATTCCTAAACATATGTGATAAGGATATGATAACTTTATTACAGTGTGGCTTCAACTTAATCAATTTATTATTTATAAATTGAATCAATTGGAACACCCTACTTCTCTAAAGAAAGATTAAGTCGTGGTTGAGTATTTTATGAGACCAAGGCCTCCTACCTTTAGTGGACCTTTTTACCCCCTCATAATGAATAAATGGATTAACTACATTGAGAAGATATTATATATCCTCTAATTCTCAGGATAAGATAAAGTAATACTGGCTATTTATCATATAGAGGGGGAAGCTGATTAGTGGAAGAAATTGATCAAGAACATAAAGACAAAGGAGGAAATTAATTCCATGAAATTGGAAGGATTCAAGAAAATATTTTCAATAAATACTTTCCTTGAAATCTATATCTTAAAATAGAGAGGTATTTCCTTGGACTAAATCAAAAGGAATATGAGTCTATCAGGTCACATGAGGTAAACATCAAAAGGATTTTACAAAAGAATCTATCTATATCATCAACATCAAAATAAATGTATACCACTTCTTTAGTAGATTGAAGATGAGTTAATAATTTTTTTTTGGAAATTATATAATTTCATAGTTATTAATAGAGTTTCCATTTTTCCATTAAGGTCGATATGAATATTACTAACTTTTTGTGGTCTCATGGGGTTAGAGATAAAAATGTAAAATGGAGTTTAATTTGGGAGGATCAATGGATAATTCTTATAGAGGGAAGAAAATCCAACTTACAATATATTATAAGTGTGGTAATAGGCATTATAAAAACTATCTAAAGGAAATTTAGAGGTTCTTCTAATGTAGAAACGTAGGGAATTTGGTTAATCAATGCTAAAGGGAGATGAACGATCCCACTAATGAAATAAATTAAAATAAGTTTTAGATCAAAACTCAGCCTATTTTATAGTGTTTTAATTGTAAGGAGCATGAGAATTATTAATCCAATACCATAATATAATGGCCATCATATATAATCAATGCAACAATATCCATATCCTAGAGAGAAAGGAAGGGAAAATTCTATCACCACTGCTGAGGTGGATCCTAACAATGATATAGTGTTAGGAATGATAGTTATTCAATCAATGATAGAAAACATACTATTTCATTCTGGTTTTATATATTATTTCATATATTTCAAGATTAGTATAACTATTCAAACACCACCAAAAAACATGGATATTGAGTTATCTATGAGAACAATATATGGGGAAATTATTGAATCTCAACTATATAACTCCTCCCTTGTTAATGTTTGGGGACTAAATCTCATTGAAAACATTATCGTAATTCTTTTATTTAAATTTGATCCTATATTTTTTATAGATTTTAAATCCTTATATATATAAAAAATTATTATTTAGGATAATAAGATCATTATTCATGTCTCATTCATCCTTTGATTCTATACGTGTGTAAAGAGAAGAATGAATCTCTTGAATATTCTTCTCATGCATATATATTATTTCCTTATGAGAAATAATATCTACATCAAATTATTTATACAAAGAAGAAAATAATACTTGAATACATGCCCATTGTGAGGGAATGTACTAATGTATTTCTTAAAGAATTTCTAGTTCTTACTCCTGATCGAGAGGTTGAGTACTCAATTGAACTTATAACTATATCTATATTAATATCCAAAAATACTTAAATAATAACCACTATTGAGTTATAATAACTAAAGAGGAAGTTACATGAGAACATATAATATTGTTTGAGAAACCCAAGTGCTTCATTGTGGGGTGTTTTAGTCCTCTTAGATAAGAATTATTGGTTAATGTGCCTCTATATTAATATTCATAACTCTAAAATTTAATGACAAAGAAAAATTATTCCCTTCCATAGATTGATGTCTTATTCGATCAAATACATGGGTCCCAATACTTATCTAGGGTGGATTTTTGGTTAGGATATCACCAATTAAAGGTGAGGAAGCTAGATATACCAAAAAATACCTTTTAAACAAGGTATGAACAATATGATTTTTTAGTTATTCCCATCCAACTCACTAATACTCCAAAAATATTCATTAAATTAATGAATAAATTATTTAGTGATAACCTTAAAAATTAGTGGTAGTATTTATCAATGATATTACGATATACCCCAAAATTTTGGAAGAGTATGAGGGGAATTTTAATATTGTGGTAAAGAATTTTAAAAATGAGAAGCTATATGAAAAGTATATTAATTATGAGTTCTAGATAGAGGAAGTATTAATATTGGGTTATGTTATCACTAAAAAATGGATATCTATGGATAATTATAAGATAAATGTGATTGATTAATGTCCTAGACCAGTATATCTAAGGGATATTCATTGTTTATTTGGACTAGATTGGTATTAATGGTGATTTGTGAGAAACTTACAGTGATTGTGAAATCCACTAACCAAACTGACTCATAAGGAGTAAAGTTTATCTATACCAATGAATATGAATAGAGATTCATGGAATTGGGAATGAGACATATAACTGCACCATTAATCACACTTCTCTCAAGTGGGGAATATTTCATGGTATACAATGACACTTAAAAGAAGGTATTAGGATGTGTTTTGATAAAAAATAATAGAGTGATAGCCTATTAAATAAGGAAAAATAATATTCATGAGTAAAATTATCCAACACATGATCTGGAGTTAGCTAGAGTAATCTTCACATTAAATATTTGGCATCATTATATATATGGGATGAAGTGTGAAATATATATGGATGATAGGAGCCTAAAAATTATATTCACACAAATGGAGCTTAATATGCACCCATGAATATGGTTATCAAGGATTGTGACTGATGAATCCACTACCACATAGGGAAGGAAAATATAGTGGAAAATTCTCTAAGTAAAAAGGATCCTCTGACCTTATCAATGTTGACAATTGAGGAGAATCCAATATTCTTAGACTCAAAAAGTATAGATATGGAAGTTATAAAGGAAACAACATGTTAAGACCCCAAAACCAATAGTCTAGAGTTAGTGGTTACTTTATTACATTAACACTATATACAATCGATCACATCCAAAAGGACTAAATAGTTCAGTAGTCTTGGTAAACTAGATACATACATGATTCCCAAATTATATTATAAATATAAAAATATAACATAAGTAACATTATTTAATCCTTGATATCATTCATAATATCCTTCTTCATATCTTGGGTAAAGGAAAATAAATAAAGGGTGGGCTCAGATGCTCAGTAAGGTTTTCTTACAATAGAAGCTATCATGAGTAAATAAGGAATAATTAACATGATAGAGTGGATAATAAAAAAAATTACATTCAATCAATATCTTGAGTTAAATAACCATCCATATCTAATATCAATATAGAAAAAACTTGGATAATTAAAACTGAATTCTTAATAATGGAAATGTATAATTTTTGATGTATATTATTAATGACTCTCAACCAAGACATTATCTTTCCATCAAGGCCTCTCAACTAAGAAATTATCATTCAATCAAGGCCTCTCAACCAAGACATTATCATTGTATGGGAATACATAACCAAATACACAACTATTATGACATGATCCTACAACCTCAGTCTATACATCATGCCAAACTATTTTGTCTCATGAGACCTATCAATGCATCGATTGTCTATCAAAAACCTGGTCCCACCCATCACTTCCATGTACTATTAATCCCTTATATTTTTAATGATCAATACAATTCATTCTAAAAAATCCTTATAAATCAATAATTATCCATATTGAATCAAGAATATGGAACATAAATATTTATGACCATAGACTACGTAGAGAAAGAATAAGACAATATCATTGTATCATATCCCAAGTAACATAATTGGGGGTTTTATAGTTTAGAATACCTTTAAAAGATTACTGTAAAATTTATTGATGAAAAATAACCATTTTAATTTCAAAAAACGTATTATAATATAAAAATTTCCCAAATATTAGAGAAAAAAATTTCTTTGAAAAGAACCTTGGAATCCTGTGAAGGAAGCTTCAAACCAATGAGTAGTAATGACTATGATAATTTTTTTTTCACACTTTGTATTTTAAAATAATGTTTCCTTTCACACTTTTAATAAAATTTCAAAGGTAACTTATTCAGAAAATGAAAATAATATTCCTTTTAAACTATTTTTAAAAACCGTTAATAATGGTTTAAAATTAATTTAAACAATTATAGTGTAATATTTAAAACATTCATGATTTTTTTATAAAATATAGATATCGAAGAAAAAGGATTCTTGACCGAAGATAGAAATAAAGCCAATTTAATTTTAAAAAATTATTTCATTATCTTCAATAATTAAAGAGAATAAAATGAATTTAAACCATGAAATATCAAAAACTAACTCCAGGATAAGAAAATTCATGAGTTTCTTGAGAGATACATCATAAAATTTAATCATCAAAAACTTAATCATAAACAATCCTAGTATACAATGATATTGTAACATAAATCCCTTACCACTTTGGAATCATTACAATAAAACCTCATGAAATATATAAAATTATATTGAAATATATATCCCTATTATATTAATATTAATAATAATAATAAAATACACTCATATAATGTATATTTACCACATAAATTAAACAAGTGGCGAATAAGGCATGTGTCTCACATAAGTAAAAGTGAGATGAAAATCCCTTACCTCAAGTTTGACTTACCTCATACATGATTTAAACCTAAGGTATAATAGATTTATATTTATTATAATTTCATAAAAAAAAGTATAAATATTTATAATATTATATATGACCATTTATAACATTTTATCACTTTTTTGATAATAATCTTTTATTATTATTATTATTTTAGGCATTAACTGCTTAATTTTTCATGTAAGTTTTAATTCATTAGTTTTTGTCCTTGTGTCTTGCTCATGGTTCCATAATATAGAAAATTTTATTCATGATATAAATGTAATATATATCCATTAT
Organism: Viscum album; assembly: GCA_963277665.1. Classification (NCBI taxonomy): domain Eukaryota; kingdom Viridiplantae; phylum Streptophyta; class Magnoliopsida; order Santalales; family Viscaceae; genus Viscum; species Viscum album. Next base: position 853,846,857 of record OY728126.1, on the reverse strand, counting down.
ATATATATATATATTTATATTCATCAATAAAATATAGAGATAGAAAAATGAATTACACCATTCATGGAGACGGTAGGCTACACATACGCATGAACACTATTTCCATTTTCTAACAGATGGAATGAAATAAAGGTAACAACAGTTTAAATTTTAATGATAATTATTATATCATATATATATATATATTATATATTCATTAAATCTATCTTTATTATAATCCGTGTAAATCCAAAATGAAAAAAGGATCACATCGCTTCGGGGAGGAGATAATCCACACATACTCACAAGAAACACTATCATTTTCTAGCCGATTGGAAGGTAAGAAGGTATATTTGAAATTATAATTAAAAAAGAATAATTATATCATAAATATCATATAAAATCATTATTTAAATCATTATAACCATCCAAATAAAGTTTTTATGGAAAATTAATTATGCTGCTATGTGGAAACCGTAAGCCGTACATATGCACGAGAGATGTTTTCACATATTTTAAGATGGAAAAATTGGAAAATGGTAGTAAAATAATCATAATAAGAAAATAGTACATTTATGATACTGGATTTATTATTTCATAATGGTGATAAAATATTAGTAGGAAGTATAACTTGAAATAAACTTGAAAGAGTTGGTAAAGATGATTTCCTATTCTTTAATAGACTAATTTTAGACCCATTATTATGGACCCTTGGAATGGTATTTTAAGAAGAAAATCACCCATAATTCATGTATAGAGAATTTTAGAATATAATTGGGAAGGGTTTGGTTGATCTAGGTTTTTAAATTAGCTGTAAATAAAATAGAGAAGGGGGTTATTTTTATATGTGATGGGAGGGACATTCTTGGAGTTTCTTAATGTATAAAACTAATATTAATTAATTTTAATGTTTATGTAGCTCCAAATTGATTTAATTATAATATTGGATGAATATAATTCTAAATAATCACATATAATAAAATTTGGACAAGTTTATGTTATTTCTCCCCTCTCTCTTTGTGTTAACCCCTTGTTAACTCTTTTGAGAATTATCAAGATATCATTGTTTTTCTACACTTTAGGGGTTAAGAAAGTTTCTCTAAAAGGAAAAATGAAATATAAATGGTTCATGGTTAATATTTTAAACCATACCAAATTTATTTGGACAAATATAATACTTTTATTAGTTTTAAATCATTTAATAAAATAATTTTTATTATAAAATATCATTTAAGTCATTTTTGGAAACAAATGAATTATTATAATATAATATGCATCTAAATCTTGTAAAATGGTTCCAAAATAACATGTAACATATGATAAGGAGGATATGGTGTTAGTATAATAATAAAATAAAATCATTACAAATTTAGATATTATTTAAAACCTTGTCATTTGGTTTAACCCCTTAGTTAACCAATTTTAAACTTAACTCTGACAAGGGGTTTTTTCAATATTAAAGGTTCATAATTTTACTTATAATGTGAAAATTGGATCATAAACAAAAAATAGATTATATTTCAGACTATTTTTTGTTTTAATTTTTCTATTTCATCATTTTCACGATTTTTAATTAATTTAATAAAATATATTTTACATAAAATTCTATTAATGTCATTTTAAGAACTATTCACATAATTTGACATTTAAAACAACATGAAAACAATGGAATTAAAATATAAACCTTTAAAACATATATAATATGTTATATTTATCTTCAAAATTCATATTATACTTTAAATCACCCAAAAAAATTCTTTTATTTTTTTTAAATTTATTTACTTAATTGTTTACTGCTTGCACAAACACTACGTCAGCGTCGCATAAGTATTTTAGCTAATTATTTACTTAATAAAAATTAAAATAAATCAACTGGAAAATTTATTTTATATTTTATGTAAAATTTTTGGGAAGAATATAATTTATTTTTATCCCTATCATAAAATATTCTAGATATTAAAACCAAGATAGTGTATTTTTTACTATATTTTTACATAAAAAAATATAAATGTTATTATCAAAGGAAAGTGACATGAAATTTTCCAATTTTAAATTTCTAAAAGATTATTGATTAAATTTAAAAACAAAATGAAATTAAGGAAAGTTTTAGGTTGATTTTGAGACCTTATCATATTAATTTGTACCTTAATTACCATATTTACCTTTATAGTGGTTATAAAAATTACTATGGTTACTATTCATAATGAAAAAATATAAATGGAACTTATTTTACAAATTTTAATAACATGATTACAAATATAGTATCAAATTTTCATGATTAAATCTTTATAATTGATAGAAATAAATTTTAATAGAAATTCATAAAACAAAATAAAAAATAGTTTTAGAAAAAATGCATTTTAAGCATTAAAATTAACTTATATCAATAACATGAATATTATTAATTAAAATATAATTAATTAGATTATTAAAAATAAAATGGGTCATATGTAACTTTAAGAAAAAAATAAAAAATATAATGGGACTTTTTAATTACTTTATTTAATGAATATAAATGCAACTATTGTAAAAATGGGTATTTTAACTATTCACTGAAAAATCAATAATTTCTAAGAAATCACCAAATTTTACATAAATATAATTTTGATATATTTATTTGAGAAATGATCTTAATTTTATGAAATAAAATTTGTAAAATTTTCATAAATTAATTATAATTTCCACCAAAAATGCAATAAAATCCATTTTTAATATATTTTTAGCATAAAAGAGACTTCACAAAAAATCAAGTGGTTAATTATTAATAATTAATCAATAAATTTGTATTGAGTATGAATATTATAAATATATTTCATAATATGGTTACTAATATTCATACCTACTAATTTAATGGTTAGGTTATAATAGTCTCATTTAAAAAATATTATGTTTATAGTATATCAAAATTCAATTAATACTCAATGTTGTGTGTTACGAAAGATATTAAACAAATAAAATTATTTAAATAGAAATATATCTTAAAATATTATGATCATACATTCAATCAAATTTTAAAAAAATTCACCCAAGAAATTTTATCCCAGTCATCAAATGTTCAATATTTGAAAATACAATTGTTGAAACCCACATCACAGAGATGGATAATAAAACTTATTTTAAATAGGGATGTGTAAAGGATAAATGTTTCTTGAAATAACACATAATTGGTTTCTCAGATAATGAGTAAATTTTTGGGTAGTTAAATTATAAACATAGATGATAATATTTGTTTCTAAATACAAATAGAGAGTGATAGATAACATGATTAAGAGAAAGTTAATGAACAAAAAACCATAAATAAGTGAGGAGTTCAATGGACATAAATACATTAGAAAGGTAGGTAAAAGGATAATTTTTTAATTTAAATATCCCTCTTATGGTGTTGATGGATTATTTTACATTCAATATAGAGAACATGAAAAAATGTACTTACTTGATTTTTTTCCATTTCATAAGAACTATTTCATACTTTGGTTGTGCTTTGATGAATTTACACGCCATATATTATTATAATTAATGAATATTCAACATCAATTTTTCTAACTTGAAGTACTAAAATTAACTTTTAATAGATCATAAAATCCATTAAATAATGAAAACTCATTACTTATTTCTATAAATAATTTATAAAACGAAAATGGTTGTCATAAGTTATACAATATGTTTAAATATAATATATAAATCTTTAAAACCTCTAAAATAATGTGCAAAGTTCAATATAACCTTAGTAATCCTCTAAAAACCCTAAAATCCAAAATATTTGTTCACATATTTTCTTAAGATCAATATAACTATTGTCTCTACATAAAATCAATTACTTATAAGGTTATATATTAAAACTCAAAATAGATTAATTAAATACTCTAAAAAATATGCTAATCTTTTTCATAAATATCTTAAATCACCATAAATCTATCATAAAAGTACAAATACTTCCATATATTCACTCAATATTCATTCAAAAATTATGTTTACTTTAATTATTTAATATTTCAAGTATAGTGCACATGTTGACAAATAAAATAATAACTTAGTAACCAAATCACTTTTCAATACCATGGTTATCTATATGATAAAAATATAATCTCAAAATATGAAATCTAGGGAATATCATAGGTTTCTATAGGTTATATTATATCATTAATCATAATGGGTCAGAAAGAAAATTTGAATTAACCCTAAATAATAGGCTAGGAGTGTCAATCTTGGTTCCCAATAAGGGAACACACAACGTGCACCAGAATGAGGAATGATATATATTTAACTAAATATTTTTCTGATTAATACCTCAAGATGAATCTGTTCCAAAACCACATCCATTTATAGTATCTATATAAGTATTTACTTCTAGGAAACCAAATAATCTCTACTTTAAAAAAACTTTAGATTGTTATTCTTTACTTTAACTTATCCTAAAACTATATTATAGGGTTTACCCCTAATCTATATCTTACCAAATCTATTTCCTAAGGTTTTGAATAATTTTTTATAACTATCAGTAAATTTTCCAACTCTAGTAGCCTAGAGTTGGTATTTAATTTATTAATTGGCACTAGATATAAGAGATTACATCCCAAAGGAAAAAATAGGTTATAAATCTCAGTAGAATAGATACATACATGATTCCCATATTATATTGTACATATAAAAAATTTCATTAGAAATATTATTTTATCCTTGATTCAATTTATAATATAATTCTTCACATCCTTGGGAAAAGAAAACAAATAAAGTCTGAGCTCAAATTCTTAGAAAGGGTTACATTCAATGAAAGCTATAATGAGTAAATACGGAATAATTAACATGGATGTTCTGATAATCAAAACCCATGTTATTCAATCAATAACTTGAGTTTAATGAGAATCCATTGAAAATAGAAACATTAAAAACACATGGTTAATGAAAAATAAATTCTTAATAATGTAATTTCATAATTATGGACATTCATTAACATGGAATCTTAACTAATACATCAAAAATCTCACCATCCAGGCATCATAACCAAGAAATTATCATTCCGTCAAGTCATTTGAACCAAGACATTTACATTATATGATTAGAAATACACCAAATACCAATTATTATGACATGATCTCATAGACTCAGCCTATACATCATGACCACATGTTTTTTCTCATGAAATATATTGATGCATTGAGGGGCTATGAGTAACAAGGACCTACTCGTAACTTTCATGTTATATGTATTACATATATTTTTAAGGATTAATACAATTAATTGTAAAAATTCCTTATAAATAAAAAATTATCTATATTTATTAAAGAATATAGAAACTTAATAATTCATTATCATATACCATTAATAGAAAGAATAAAGATGGTATATTCTGATTATATTCCCAACATCATCGATGAGTGTTTCCATAGTTGAAAATACCTTTAAAAGATCATTGAAACATTATTGAGGAAAAATAATCTTTTCAATTTTAAATCAATTTTTAAAATCTAAAAAATTACCAAATATTAAAGAAAAAATTTTCTTTGAAAATAAAATTTTAATATTTTAAATGAAGATTCAAAACATTTAGCAGTCATGATGGAGGGAAATTAGGTTCATTCTGCATATGTTAAAACAAATCTTTCATTCACACTTTCAGTAAAAAGTAAAAAGTACCTCATTCGAAAAATAATAATAATATTAAATTTAAACCATTTTGTAAAAAAATAAATCATTTATAATAATGAATTTAAACATTCATAGTATAATATTAAAAACATGATTTAAAATATTTTAAAGAAACACTGATATGGAAGAAAAAATGATTTTTGACTGAAGAGAGAAATATGCCAGTTTTATTTAGAACTATTCTTTGCTTCTATTGTATACATAAAGGGAGAAAAATGGAAGGAAAATATATAATTCATATAAACAACCCAATAATAATAATATTACTGATTTTATTGAGATATAGGTCATAAAATTACATCAAGAGAAACTTAATCCTAAATATTACCAGTAAATAATGTGATTGTAACATAAATCGCTTACCACTTTGGTAAATAGGAAATAAAAACCTCACGGAGGATTGAAAATTACATGAAATTGTATATCCCAATATATTTTATTGTAATCCTCATAAAATACATTCATGAGTGGTATATGCACCACATAAATGAAACAACTAGTGAATATGACATGTATCTAACAAAAGTAAAAGTTAGAAGAAAAATACCTCACATCAAGTTTGACTTAAAAATACTATATAATAAATACATAGTTATTATAAAGATATAAAATATCCATATAAATATATATGATATGATGTTTTATCCATTTATAACATTTATCACTCATTTTATAACAATCTTTTATTATTATTATTATTTTAGGTGATAACTGCTTCATTTTTCATGTATGTTTTGAATATGTATTTTATATATTTAAATATTTCTCATGGTTAAATTATATTAATAATGTCATTTATGATATAAATATCATAAATATGGAATATATATATATATATATTTATTTTAATCCCTAAAATATAGAGATAAAAAAACGAATTACACCGTTCATGAAATGGTCGGTCATACATACACATGAATGTTGTTTCTATTTTCTAATGGATGGAATGAAATAAAGGTAAACAATAATTCAAATTTATATAATAATTTTTATATCATATATATTTTATATATTAATTGAATCTACCCTTATTCATGATAAATTAAAAATGGTTCACATCGCTTTGCGACAACAATAGTCCACATGTACACACTAGTGATGTTACCATTTTCCAACAGATTAGATGATAGGAAGATAGAGATGATATTATAATTAAACAATAAAAATTATTTCATGAATATAATATATATTCATAATTTTTTATCTTTATAACCATCCAAATAAAGTGGTGATGAAAAATGAATTACACCACTCTGTGGATACAAAATGTTGTACATATGCACGAGCATTGTTTTTACTTTTTGTTAAGTGGAAAGAGGTGGAAAATAGTTATAACATAATCATAATAAAATAGAAATATATTTATGATACTATAGTTATTATTTTTGGATGGTTTAAAAAATTTATTGTATGTATAAAAATAAAAAATCTTGAAAGAGTTGGTAGTTACGATTATCACTTCTTCGGTAGACTTTCTTTAGATCCCTTATTGAGAAACTTTGTAAAGATATGATTGGAAAACCAAAACCATTAATTAATGTATATATATGTTAAGAATATAATTTTATAGGTTTTGGTTTATACTGGTTGATCAAGAAGGTGTAAGATAAAAGATATAAGAGGTTTCCTTTTATAACTAATAAGAGGGGCATTCTTGGAATATTTAGAAGTATTTAATTAATATTAGTTAATTTTCATGTTAAAGTGGATAAAAAATATATAATTATAATATAATATGGTTATTAGTTTAAATAGTCTCATATAATAAAATTTGGATATGTTTATATTAAGTTTTTATCCCCATATCTTTGTTTTAACTCATCATAACCCTTTTGACAATTATCATGATATTAATGTTTTTTACTCTTTAGGGGTCAAGAATGTTACTATAAAAGGAAAAACGACAAATAAATGGAAATTGGTTTATATTTTAAACCATATCCAATTAACTTGTCCAAATATAATATTTTTATGAATTTTAAATCATTTAAAAAATTATTATTTATTATAAAATATCATTAATGTCATTTTTGGAAATACATGAATTATTATAATATAATAGGTGTCTAAATCAAGTAAAATGGTTACCAAATGATATTTTTTTTAAAAGGTTGGGGCCGAAGCCTCATTTTTATTATTAAATCAAAGCAAAGTCCTCTTTTAACTGGGTAGAGGGAAACCCATTACATAACCCGAAGGCCCAGTGGGCTTGTAGCCTATTACATAGCCCGTAGGCCCAAGTTTATTTATAGGTTTATAAATCTTTTTAATCATCCAAATTTATTTATAGGTTTACAAAGATTTTTAAACCATTTTTTTCTTTTAATCCCTTTCTTTACCAATATTAACCTTAATCATGGTAATGAATTTTTTGAATATTGAAGTATTATAATATTTCTTATTAGGTAAAAATTGTCTCATAAATATCAAATTATTGATATTTTATACCATTAATAATCCTAATTTCCCTATTTTCCAATTTTATTATTTTTAAATAATTTAATAAAAAATTATTTAACATAAAATACTATTAATGTCATTTCAATAACTATTCACATAATTTGACATTAAAAACAACATGAAAACAATTTAATTCAAATATAAACCTTTAAAAATCTATATTATTTTATTTTTATCTTTTAAATTTGTGTTACACTTTAAATCACCCAAAAAAATATTTCTTTTAGAGTTTTTAAAATCGTCAACATTATTTTTTACTGCTTGCACATGCACTATTTCGGCGTTGAATAAACATTTAATGTAATTATTTGTTTAATAAAAACATAAAATAAATTACCATGATAAAAGAAAATGATTTATATTTTGATTATATATTTATTTAATAAAATAATTAATTTTTTATCCCTATTAAAAAATTATATTTATTAAAATCAAGAGAGTACCAATTTTTACCTTTTTATATAAAATAAAAAAATGTTATAACCAAATGAAAGTGAAAATAAATTGTCCCATTTTAAAATTTTAGATTATTATAGATGAAATATATTAATAAAATTAAATAAGGATGTGTTTTGGGTAGATTTGAAGATGGTATCATAATAATTTTATCCTCAATTACCCAATTTACCTTTACCATCACAACAAAAAATTTCATGGTTACTATTCATAATTATAAAAGAATAAAATGAAATTATTTATAAAATTTAAAATTATAAATTCAAAATTTGGTACCATTTTTTTATTATTATATCTCTATATATGGTATATATAAATTTTAATATAAATTCATAAAACGCAATGAAATACAATTTTTTATAAAAATGTGTTTTTAAGCATAACGATTAACTTAAATAAAAATAATAAATAATAATGAATCAAATCTAAATATTTAGATTTTTAAAACTTTAAAGGATAGTATTTTAATTTAAGGTCAGATATGAAATATAATTATAATTTAAATTACTTTATTTGATGAAAATAAATTAGAGTATTAAAAAAATTGAATTTTTCATTATTAACTGAAAAATAAACCATTTTAGAAAAATGCGCAAATTTCTTCCTAAGTTAATTTTGATATGAAAATTTCGTTTTTTTATTTTATAAAATAAAATATATAAAATTGGTAGAAACTAATTATAATATCCATACACATAATGCAATGAAAACTATTGTTTGAAGATGATATATTATTGAAGGATAAAATTCACTTCACTAAAATTTAGTTCTTAATTTCTAATAATTTATCAACACATTTTTTTGAGTAGGACCATTACAAATAAATTTCCTAAAGTGGTTACTAATATTCATACTTTTCAATTTAAAAACTAGTTTATAATGGCTATATTTAAATAATAATATTTTTATTGTATATCTCAATTCCCTTAAACCCTAGTTTTGAATGTTAATCAAGATATTGAAAACTTTATATTATTTAAAGAGAAATATGTCTTAAAATATCATGATGTGATAGAATTAAATCCTACCTAGATCAAATAAATTCTCAACCATCCTTTCTAGATAGAATAAAAGATACTCAAAGAGATGATGTATAAATACAAGAGAAATTAAAGGCTATAAGAAAAGGAAAATACTTGGAGTTAAAAAATTTATAAATATGTTGTCATAAGATTTGACTCATGACTATGTGTACCATAAAATATAGAGATAAAGAAGTTGTTATTGATTTATGCACATATCTCGACCTTATCTATCCATCAAGGGAGGAAAAATATGTATAGGTATCTTTGAGAGAAATATTGATGTGATAATTTCAAGAAAGAGATCACAAAATATACATCAAAGTGCCTGGTATGTTAAAAAGTGAAGGCAAATAAGTAAAACTCAAAGGGGATGATGAAACCAATACCCATACTGATATGTAAATTGGAAAACATCACTATGGAATTTTTCACTATCTATCCAAGGAAATTAATTAGAAATATTTCCATATGTGTTGTAGTGAATTATGTTGAAAATTCTTCTCACTTAATTACATTTTGATAGGAATTCTCACTCAATCCAATTTCAAGGATATACATCAGAGAATTGATTTGGATACATTGAACACCACTATCAGTTGTATCATATTAAGATATAATATTCACCTATATGTTCATGAATATTATCTAACATACTGTAAACATTGAGTTTAAATTCAATAAGGATTATCTCTCCCAAATGATTGACACTATGACCATACTATCTAGATACTACGTATTGTGATCTTTCTTGATGGAATTCAAAGGAGGATGAGATCACATCTACCTCTGGTCAAGTTATCATACAATAACAACTCTCACTCAAGAATTCAATTATCTCTATATTAATCCCTTTATGGGAATAAATTTATAAAACCTACATGTTTCTATGAAGTTCATGAACACAATATACTGGGTCATAAAATATTCTAAGAAATGGTAAAAAAGTTTAATACCATTCAATAGAACCTCAAAAATCACTCAAAGTTGACATATGATATATGCTGACAATCATCAATGAGAACTAGAGTTTGAGGTCAGGGATAAAGTGTACCTATCTTCATGGGTGAGAGTTATGAGATTTGGGAAGAAGGTAAAGCTAAGTACTTGGTACATCAACACTTTTTAGATTCTTTATTACATTGGAGTTGTGACCTATTAGCTAGCACTAACACCCACCATGTCTCAAGTGCATGACATGTTCCATGTATCCCTCTTGAATGGGTATATACTAGATCCCCCACATATACTGATTTAGAGGTTGAATATTTGGAAAATGATATATATTATAAGAAGAATTCGGTAATGATCTTGGACTATAGACACAAAGTTATATGGATCATGATGAATTACATAGTCATAGTGCTATAGAAGAACCATAAGTATGAGGAGGAGACTTGGGAACCAAAGGAAGATAAGAATAAAAATCAACCTCATCTATTTTTATATTAGTGAGAGAAATGAATTTTTGAGGAAGAAATTTCTTAAGGGGGAATAATGTGATGAACTATAATTTTATCAATGAATTTTTCATCTTAATTATATAATCGAGATATATTTGGTAATTTATTATTTTAAAATTCACAAACACCAGATGATAGAACCAATTTTTTTTATTATATTAATTTTGAAAATAAATTTGGAGAATAAATATGAATATAACAATTGAACACCTTATTATAGGGTAAAAAATAGAAAAAGATAACTATATTATAAATTTTTTGGATATGATCAATCCACAAGAATAACTACCCTCACAAACCACAATGTAGAAATGAAACAAAATATTAAAAAAATATTCATCTTTAAAATGAAAATATAAACTTGGTTAAAAATACAAGTCAATTAATAATGAATATAATGTTAGTTTTTTATAGAAAGTAGGGAATCCATACAACTTTTTCAAATCTAACTGTTGGAATAGTAATCTGACCATTGGAAGAGTAATATGACTATTAAGAATATTAACCTGAGATTTATAATTGTATTCTTAGTTATATAAGTGTAAGACAATATTTTTATATCTATAAAATTAAAACATGACATATTTATATGATGATATAAGCAAATAAATGTTTTAAAAATGATAAAATAAGTGTTTTTATTTTTATTAAACAAATATGTTTTATTTTAATTGTTTTTAAAATTGTAGTGATTCAAAAAAAAATTATTTTACTAAAATGGTCTTATAAAACAATATTATGGTTTATTATTATGATAATATAATTTAAGATACCATAAGTAATTTTTCAAAAGGTCTGTAAATTTATCATAATATTCAAATATCCATTTTTCAAATAAATAAGGATTTTAATAAAAATTTAAATTTATCATATTTAGAAAATTATTTTTATAAAATTGATATAAATTTTTGAATCTAATCATTGAAAAATGGTTAAGGTTAATTTTTGATAATTTTCTATAATAGTTGAATTTTTAGGGCATAGTGAAATATGAAAAATATGATATTTAACATTATAAGATAAATACATGAATTTTTTAGTAATGGATGATGTAATCACCAATTAGTTATAACTCACATGCACCATTTACTATATATGGATATAATATTCATCACTATTGGTATTATTGAGAAAAAATAATAAACTAATGAATATAATATTAAAAAATCAGCCCACTCCTCCCCTTATAAATACCACTCCTCATCACCCATTCTACTGAATCCTTATAAGCATTGGATCTTAACCAAATTATAAAAATCAGTATAGTAATTTATCTTCCTGTTTCCATAAAATCCTTGGTATTAGTAAATATATAATAGATAATAAGAGTTAATATAGGCGAATCCTATATGAATGGATAGATGAGAGGTGAAGAGCTTCTCAGAGACTCCATAGGTTCAATCTTAGTCGGGTTTAATGATTTTTATGGTCTGGGCTAGTTCTTGGGTGAAAAGATAAGGGTGATTCACACTGGAATCATATTATTCAAGAGGTACTTCCTTCAATTGACTAAGGTTGAGTTGAACTCTGAGGTGCTGGTGGGAAATTTTTAGAGGAAAAGTGACCCACCATGGGATCTGACATACCTTATCAGAAGCTGCTCAATGGAGACCAACCATGTTTAGATATCACACCATATTTAGAGAGAAGTTAATTACTTAGAGGATGCAACAGTTCATGTTAGGAGGATGGATGATACTTTTTTTTATCTATGATAGCTTAGGATCTCTTCCTATTGAATGTAATATTTTTCATTCAAGGAGATTCCCTTGGTCTATATCACTTTAGGCCTTTATGAGGTCTCTCTTTTTTTCTCCTGGTGAGTGTTGTCTCACCTTATTTTTTAATAAAAAAAACTTTTAGTCAGTTAAATAGGATTGTAATAATTATATTATAACTTATTTCATGATTCAAGAATGTATTAATAACATTTTAATTAAATAAATAAAGCTTAGTTTCTAATGGTTGATTAGACCTCCTAAATGAACTAACTGTATAATGATAATGTTTATACTAAATGAATCAACACTATATCGTAATAATTATGTAAATTTAGTAAAAATTTAATTTCTCAATGGAAATTAATATCATTTCATTACACTTAAGAAGTTATAGTTCCATATTACATGAACTTTAATAGTTATCCACAAGTGTTCTAACATTGGAACCATGAAAATATGTGAGAGAGGACCACTCCAAAAATGCCTCATCTATAATAATAATAATAATAATAATAATAATAATAATAATAATTAAAATTAAAATGAAAATAAAAATGATAATAATAAAAATAGTAATATTATTATTATGACAAACACACATGCATGTAAATTGGGAAAAGTATGCCATTTCTAGGTGGTGTCTAAATTTTGAATAAGAATATTAAAATATCTCTATTTTTCACTTAGATCAAAATGGAGATAAATTTGAGAAAATTTTGATATTTAATAGTGTTTTGGGAATTTTAAAAAATTCCAGAGTCAAGATGATGAATACCAGACACAAAAACAATTTGAGGGTACTACACATACCATTTTTCTCTGCAGAAAATTACATCACACACTATTTTAAATTGAAAACTATTAAGTGGATGAAAATAATAAATTATAATTTTATATATGGATGATCATGTGTGTAATTTTTTTCTTCTTTCAATGACCACGACACACAAGAAACTTTCAGTAGGATACAGAGGGGGGATACATATTTGAGAATTATAATATCCCAAAATTTCACTATATATTTCTCTTTAAATAAATAATGTGTTTGATGGATTTCTCCACACAGAACACTGAAACCAAGAATATATGGATCATTTTAAGGTAGCTGTATAATTGGATAGTATAAAATTTAGTAACAAGATTATGAATGTATATATATATATATATATAAACAAAATAAAGTTCACTTTAAATACCAACTAAACTAGTGTAGCTATGAAACTAATGAAATAAATTTTCTAAAATTTACTTCTTTTCAATTATAATGTATTTTTTAGGAATAAAGTATTAAATCTAGTTTAATTAGTAATATATAATAAACATGAAGAAGAATATATATTGTATAAATATTTTTTTACGATAAATAATATTCTTATAGTATTTTTAAATTAAAATAAAATTTAAAAATTTTAGGAAGTGAATTTGAAAATATTAGCATATTTTTTGGATTTTTTGTGATCTTATTTACTTTATATTATTTTTTGGGATTTTTTTGAAACAAATTATTTTCAAGTGAGTAGTGAAAATATTGATTTTATTAATAACACCACTTTTATGAAATAATTTTATAATATAAATAAATTAAAATATTTTAAAATTGTTTTAAAATAATATTATATATTATAACTTATAATAAATTATGTTAAAATACTATGTTGAATTTATAAACCCGTGGTCATAATTTTCAAAATTTATGTAGCATTTTAAATGAATTTTTTAATTGTTTTGTTTAATTAATTATAACATGATGAAATAATGTTTCCAATTTATTTTATTTTAAAATAAATACTATTTTAATTATTTTAATTATTTTAAATTCATTGTAATCAATTTCATTGATAACTCTATCCTAATAATAAATCATTTTTCTTAAAACAAACTTAAAATAAAGGGTTTGTGCGCATTACATGCACATGTGTTAAAAATATTTTTCCTAAACATAGAATGTTAATTTGATAAAATTATTCTTATATATGATAAAATAATTTTCATTTTATTTAATATGATCAATTTAATTTTTATGTATTAAATTATTTTTGTAGGATTAGTGATAACCACAAGGATAATAGTGAAATTAATATTTTAAAATTAATATTTTTATTAATAACATGGAATTTATATGGAATTAACTAAATTGAAATATTTTAAATAATGAATCTAATATTATTTATAAAAACATAAATAAATATATTAACACTCATTTAGTTTGTAATAAATAATAAATAATATTAAAAATCCATAATATAACATCCCTAAACCCAAAATCCTAAATCCCCTATTGAAAACATAAAATTTAAATTTTCAGATTTAATAGCAATGAAGGTGATATAATTTTCCCTATCCAAAACTTAAAACGTCAATTTTTTTGGATCACTTAGATTATTTAAAAGTTTTTAGGTTTAGAGTTTTAGAGAAATAGAAAAAACTCTTAACATCATGGATTCATAAACAACTACTTCATAAAGATGAACGTCATCTCCCACTATTTTTAGCTTTTAATTCTCTAAATTAGGTCGTCATCATCATCTACATGAAACTCTTATAGACATAATTTGTTCAAACTCAGTATTTAAAACTAGGAGAAAATTAAACATATGAAGGGTGAGCTCAAATGATCAGTAAGGGTAAATGTAAGCATGAACAATTTAATGTCATTAGGGAGCATAAAAAGAGCATAAAAATATAGATACATAATCAAATATCATGAGTATAACATAAGGATATTCATACCCATAATTACATGGATCACCATACATAAAAACATGACATAAGTATTTAACAAAGGAAAGAGTTATCGGAATTAATAACCATGAGCCATGTGATTCCAATATAGATGAAAATAAATATTATAAACCCATAGAAATAATAGATAAAATTTATTGGTATTTTGGAAAATTATCTCCACATCACTTATTAGAAATTGAATAACCAATATAGTATATTTCTATCTCCAAATTAACAAATGTTTTGGAGGGATTTAACGGATCCAACTGACCTTGGTTTATCACAGAACCAACCATCCATGGTCAATAATATAACCAACCATCCTTGGTTTATAACAAAACCACCCTTACTTAGTTTTTATAGAACCTCCTCCCATTAAAAACAATTTTCAATAACCATATCAATAGTATATTAAATATAGAATTAATTTCAGACAAAAATAATTAAAACAACCTTTATTATTAGTTTATTAACCCATGTAAAAGAAATGGGTTCCATAAACATTTTTTTGAAGCATGATTAAATTATTAAAAATAATAGTTTTCTATAAAAATCTCTTTGAAACATTATTAATGAATAGAAAAGAAACAAGTTCTATAAAAATCTATTTGAGACATTAATAACCCATAGAAAAGGAAAGGGGTCCAATAAAATATCATTATCCATCCATAAAAATAATAAATTTTGTATTTTTTAAAAATATAACCAATGTAGAATATTTAACAAAATAGGTTTTTGATTTTGATGAATGGGAATTCTATTAAAACACCCTGATTTTTTTGATAAAAACAACCATTTTATTTTTAAAATCACTTTTGAAAACATAAAATTCAAAATACTTTGAAAAAATATTTTTTTGAATAAATACTTTGAAACATATAAAGGAAAATTCAAGGAAAATAATGGGAATTATAGAGGTATATTCCTTTCATGTTATTAATATTAAAAATAAACATTATTTTCAAAACATTTTGAAAAAGGGAGGCGAAAGTAACCCATTTGGAAAAAATTAGGAAATTTCCTTTTAAAACCTCTTAAAATAAGGTA
Source organism: Viscum album (assembly GCA_963277665.1). Lineage (NCBI taxonomy): Eukaryota > Viridiplantae > Streptophyta > Magnoliopsida > Santalales > Viscaceae > Viscum > Viscum album. Next base: position 853,830,339 of record OY728126.1, on the reverse strand, counting down.
AATGATTTTGTAAAATGGATCTAGGAAATCATTTATTTTTAAAAAATAACATTTTTAAAACATTTTGGAAAAAATGAAAATGGAAGATAAAGATACCAGATCTAATAGAAAATACAAGGTTAATATCGATTAGAAATGACTTTTCTGATATTTATTAAATAAATAAGGGTGTAAATTGAAATAAAAACTTTTAAAAATATTAATAAATATCATATTATAAAATATATGTGGTTAAAGAAAACAATATCACATTAGTATCTCCAAAATAAACTTGAACATAAACAATCTCGAAACAAAGGACATTTTCAAATGAAACCTTTACCTCTTTAGAAACTCTTCAATTGCATGACCTGGGGTAAAATAATATCGAATAATACTTTAAATATGATAAAAATAATGAGTTACATGATATAAAATTTTAAATGGCATTATATGTGGCTTACATAATAATAAAGGTGCATATCATAAACATATATCACACAAAATTAGAATTTAAGATGATTAGCCATTTTAAAAATCATACCATTGAATTAGAGGATTAATAAATGAACATATTATGTGTGTAAATTGTAAATACTCATAAAAAATGGAAAATAAAACATAATATAATCTAAATTCATTACACACATAATCATAGAATATCAAATACATTGAAGAATTATTATTACCCATTGAAATGAAATTGAGTTATGAAATTATTCTATACTTCATAACTTTCAATTCAAATCCACTTGGATAAAATAATTCAAATTTTAACATAAAATACCATGATTTATGGTAGGTTCATGACATAACATGTAAAATTAGAAATATATACACCACACAATAAAAAAAGTGGTGAATATGTTAAATGTCTCATAGAAGTAAAAGTGAGATGAGAAACCCTTACCCTGAATCCATACTTTCCTTGTATGAAATTTAACTCCTATATAATAAGATTACATTATTATTTTTATTTATTAACAAAATATTCTAGGTTTAATACCTCATAGTTTAATCATTTAATTTTTTACTTTTTATTTAGATATTTAAATATTTAATATGTTAAGTCCGCGTTTTTGTTTTAAGCACATTTAGTTCATTATTTCAAAACAGATTCGATGTGTTTACTACGGTCAAAGAAATCATCATTTCAAAATCAATAGAAAAATAATCAATAAATAATTATCCTATTTGATCATATATTTTACTTTTACATCTAATCAGGAATTTTTTTTATGAAAAATAAAATATGTTACGATCACAGAGACGGTAGTCCGTACCTACTCTTGAGTAACATTTCTAATTTTCAATGATAATTATGGAAAGAAGGTTTGTATTATTTTATCTTTATAAAGTGGTCATAATATATTAAATATACTTATATTTATATAATTATTATTTTGTGGTGATGAAAAAGTATCACATCGCTTTGTGGATGTTGTAGTATACTCATACACGAACGAAGTAATCATTTTTTAGTATATGAAAGAAAATGATATATTAGCTTTTAATAATTATAAATATTTCATTAATATAACTATTATTTCATGTATATCACATATATTCATTAACATTATCATTATTACCTTCTATATAAATCAATAGTGAAAAATGAATCACATCTCTTTATGAGGCGGTAGTCCGACGTACACACGAACGATGTTATCGTATCCCCCCAAAGAATGAAAAGTAAAATGGTATATAAGATATAATTACTAAATAACTATAAATATGTTATAAATATAATATATATAATTTAAATCCATCATTACAACAATCTGTGAGAGGTGATGATAGAAAACAAATGACAATAGTTCATGAGGCAGTAGTCTTCCGTACACATGAATGATGATTTCAATTCCCATTTGGTAGAATATGAGATGGATTTAGGATAATATATTAATATATTAAAATATAATTATATATTATACATTTTTATCATATGAAAATATTTTAATAATATTTGAAGGAGGTGGAAGAAGAAATAAAAAATGCATAGTTAGGAATTTTACCACTTCTTGGACCACCTCATTAGTTTTATACCTAAAGTATTCCTAAAATGAATTTATTAAAAAACCAATAATTATATTATTAGTTGATTACATTTTTTAAGTTACTTGGGCAGGGCTAAGAAAACCCAAAATGGTTTAAATATGTGAAAAATAGAGAAGATTGGGTGGCCTTTTATAAGTGAGGTGAGTGACACATGTAATTTTTGAATAGAAAAAGGTGTACTCACATTTTTCACATTCCATAAGGATTCAATGTAGAGAACTATTTTTTCCTTTAAACGTTTTGAAATATATTTATATATATTTTCAGATCCATTCACTAAGATGGCATACGATTTCGAGGCCCGATGTACCAGAAATTAATTTTATAAAAATATTAAATATATTTTATATTACACATGTGTTGTTTATTAAATAAAATTAGATATATCTTAAAATGAATATATGATTAGAAATTTGAGACCATGTTTGAGTCCAAGACGTGATTTTCACCATAGGTGTGACCTAAAATAGGACGACGCGGGACGTTCAGATATAACAACCATTGGAAAGTGTGTTTAGTTAAAATAAATAAACTAAATTTATTTATTTTAATTAAATTAACCTAATATATTTCCCATAAATCCACCACTATGGAAATTATCCATGGTTATCTATATAAAAACCAATGGAATTGATAGTGTTCTTCCTAGCCTTCTATTGGAAAATCGAATCAGTTAACGATGAGACTTTGAATCGAATTAGATCAAAGCACAACAGATGAAATAACTCCTATTAATCATTATGAAGCATGTTTTTCAATGTAGAAAAATCCAATCTCTATGTAGGACTAATCATTTGTTGTTTCTTCCCCATTGAATTTACTTTTTGACCATGATCAATCTTTTCTTTGATCTGTACCAACTGTAGACAATTGCATGCACCCGCGTATTGAAATTTAATTGATTATTTAATTTTTTTCTAACCCTGGATCTTCCAATTGTATTAATTTGACAAGAATACTTGGACAAATATTGTTAAACCTATGTTGGTTTTTCTTTCTCCACTTAAATTTTTCTATTTCTTCACCGATTGGCCTATGGGGTACCAGTTCAACATTACTGGGTAGGGCTAAGCTTTATCGGACCCCCGGATTCATGGCAGATTCCTGTGTGAGGGAAAGATCAACAAATACAAGATAAATTTGGTTATATTTCAGGTTGTGGTTGATCATTTTGATGATTTGAATCCAAATTACCAATGGGGGAAGAAAATGATATGTGTGAGGTGTGTGGTACACGCAGTAAGCGACGAACCAATGAGGATTTTATTTTTTGCAATCGAATGACCAGAAATGATGAAAAGTGGAAAGATTCTCCATTTCTGGGAGGATATGACACCATATTCGAAGCAATTAAACCAGATCTGGATGCTTGGGTGATGATCTGGATTTCTTTTTAAAATGTGACTATATGTTGTGTATTTTGAAGAACACATGGCATGTAGGTCCCTATATGTGGAAGTAAGGGTTTCAAAAAATTATGAGTATCAAATGTTGTGTGGGATCCCCACATGCCATGTGACTTTTTACAGTAGCCCGGCGTGTACTTTAGGAGTAAATTGGCATGTGCACAGCTAGGAACTTCCCCTATACTTGAGTACACAAACATGACCAGAGACACGGTTGGAACCCTATGTGGACGGATACACCATGCACCAAAGTACACATATATAGGATGTATACTCATACATGACCAAAGAGCATGAGAAATAACTTGAGTGGCATGGACACGTTATGCATACCCCTTACACGCCATGTAGCCCTACATGGGTGATGAGCTTTTTACCATCAGGGAAACTGTCAGGAGATTTAAAGGGACCACATTCCATGTGGGTCCCCTTACATGCTTTGTATCCCTCTCTTCCTTTTGAGGAAACTTCAAACTATCATATCTCCTTCGTTTGGACTCAAATTTTGTCCTGTGAGTATCCAATCCTGAGTGTTTTTCCTCTTAGAACACGATGTTCCCTCCATTGTGGATTTTAAATATGCCAGATGTTATGTAAGTGAATATAATTTTGGGAATTCTCAATAATGATAGTGATAAAACAGGACCACAATAGGCTTCTAGAGTGGAAACCTCATGACAAAACATGACATGAGTCCTTTATCTACCGAGTGAAACACTCCTACCAAATAGGCCCTAAATCCTTATAAAACTATATTGGAACCATCTGTCACACCAGGGGGTGGGTCATTGACCTATAAATTAGAACCCCAATTACAAACCACAAAGTGGGTCCATCTACCCAGTGGAACTGCATACTGGATAGCCCAAGGGTTGTTGTGATACCAAAGTGGAGCCCCCTGTCGATCCAGGGCGTGGGTCCTCGACTTATAGAGTGGAACCCCATGATGGACCTAAGTGTGGGTCCTCTATCAACTTATTGGAACTCCTATATTAGATAGGGTATAGGTCCTCATGAATCCAGAAAAGAACCCACCTATTACCCCAGGACGTGGGTCCTCAACCTATAGAGTGGAACCCCCTTACGGACCACGATGCAGGTCCTCTACCTACATAGTGTAACCCCCTGATTCATCATGGTGTTGGTATTATATGAACATTTATTAAGTTAAAACTAACTAACACACTAGGGTATGGGTCCTCTACTTGGAGATTGTTCCCCCTATAATTCATAATATAATGGCGAGGTGTGGTAATTCACCTTATTAATTCATGGGAGATGAAAGAAATGTTAGGCGTCATTGATGGACTTCTAGAAATGTTAGCACTCTTTTCCTTGGCTGGTATGTGAGATGGAGGTCCACTTATCTCTCATTTGGGTTTCTTTTAATTGATTATATATATTTGTATCCTTGTGTTGGAATCTATGTTGGGTTGAGCGATTTTCTATCTTCCTACCCCTATTGTGTCTCTTACTACTTCTACTTTGTATTTTGGAGTATCCTACTGGTTATGTATATACTCCCCCTTACATGGTATTTTCCAGCGTGTGTCGTGTTTATGATGATGACAGACAAGTGGATAGTGACTTCATGGGATCTTAGGGATACCAGGTGCATTGGACCGTGAATAGTGGCCATAGCTTGGAGATCAAAAGATGGTCTCTCTCAGCATTTTACCTTATAGTTTTCTCAGGTTGGGACATCATCCTAGTTTTTCATGTGTTTTTACCCTATAATTTTCAGTTTTCACTATCATACACTTTTACACAATAGAAGTTTTCATTCTTGGTTTATATTCTTGTTTTTCATATTTTTATTCTTATTCTTCTACACCTTTTTATTAATATGGTCAGGTGTGTGAATATAGGAACATTAGGAAAAGTCCTCCCATTTTATATATTCCTTTCATTACTTGTCTCCCCCCTGGCCAATGGGGGTGGGCTTGGGGTAGTTACGAATCGAGACCTGATTTGAGTCAGTTCGTGAAAAATTCGAGTGAAAGTAGATCATTCCTTGGGAAGATGTTTTGATTGGTCCCCTTAAAAGTATTTGGTTGGGATTTAGGGTAGTAGTTTCAAAGTGTCTATAGTGTGGATATCAGGTCAAGGAATCCATTTATGGTATGGGAAATTGACGTATCCTTTGACTAGTACCTTGACTATATTCATGTTGACTCAGCATACTGAGACATTGGTTTCAGTGATAAATGGTATATGAATAATATAGGATTGAAGGATGAGGCCTTAGTTTAGGTTCCATCCTACAAGATGCTTCCTCTATGAATATAGGTAGCATCACACCAACCCATTGAGTAACATATCATTACAGTAGGGAATACTGAAGATGTGTGTAGGCTTACCAAACTCCCTGAGTTCTAGCACCATAGGCCTCTAAGGTTCCTTAGTGAGCCAGATCCCTAATAAATGGGGGATTGGGTAGAGATAATGGTTTTTATCTTCATGATTATTCAGACATTGATGGATGAGGTGGTTACACTGGTAGCTAGCCTTTTCCATGGAGATACTAGGAATTGTTGAATCCTTGTTACACATAGGTACGATTAGTTGACACTCTCATAGACTAAATTATTATAGCTATTTCACGAGGAGTACTACCCATCCTATTTTTTCTCAGTTCAGATTTCGGATCTTTTAGAGATGAATCATATAGGGATGATAGTGGATTAGTATGTCATGAGGTTCACAAACCTTATTCTATACTCCCTCAACATGATATGGGATTCCTACTTTTGATCATTTAAGTTCGATCGTAGAATCTATAGAGAGATATGTTCCAGTGTGGTGCCCTTGTGCATTCTCACTTATGCTAGGGTGTTGAAGCAGGTGATGGTGATAGATATATTTCTATCAGTGGGATTCCAAACAGCTGTATCTAGGACTAGATGATATAGGGTTGTATTGTCAACAACATCTAGTAGGCGCCAGTTGATAGGATCTTAATGTATAATAACTCCCCATGATTTGACTCTAGCATGTGGTAGATTAGAATGTGGATAACCTAGAGGACTGGGTAATCATAGAGAGAGGAAGGTCTATGCTTATGACATGTGATTTCACATAGAAAATGATTTCTTAAACCAACGTGTTGGGGATGGAAGATAGATAGCTAATGGACCGCTAGTTCAGAGACAATACTGTGATCAAGGATCTACCAAGAGATTGAAGGGAGGCCACCAGAGAGGTAGAGCTATAAGAAGAGTAGGCAAAGCTCTAGGAGGAGGATTTGTGGGTGGTGGATGAACTATGAGATCTTACACCACCACCACTAGGTGGACCACATTACTATTAAGGATCAATATTTTAGGGTCTTGGATATCTTTAGGCTATGGAGTCATATGACCAAGTGGCACACTAGATGATTAGAGGTATAATATATTCTTATTCTACTATTACCTCAGTATTAGTAGACATAGGTGTGATTTATTGCTTTATCTCTATACTCCTGATGCGTGAGATAGATCTCCTAATAGATTCTTTATACTTGTAGATTTTTATTGAGGTTTCTACATGAAACACTTATTCTATTTCATTTATCTTCCAGAAGTACAAGATTTCTCTTGGTAGGGAGAGGTTCGCGTGGGACCTTTTGGTTGTCATGATGGAACCCTATGAAGCCATTTTGGGTATGGATCAGTTATCCATAGTCTGAGCCCCGATTGAATGTCATTATAGATGAGTTAGATTCCTTCACACTAATGGGAGAAAATTCTCTTTTATAGAAGAGAGAGATTTCATGACAAAATGAGTGGGTTTTGTGAGCATGAGGCTACATCCCATTACCAATCAGTTGGTGAGTACATCCCTTGGTGTGGTTGGCTCTTTAAGCATATATTTTTCTCCCATATAAAGTATTATATGGAAGTCTTCCTTGAGGATGTTCCGAGACAACCTATGAGGTGGGAGATGGAGTTTTGTATCGACTTGCATCCCTAGATCACACTGATATTCTTTATAGAATATCATATAGACCCTAGTAAGCTTTAGGAAATGCAGTTGTAGTAGGTGGAATTTTGAGAGAATGGTTTCAAAAGATCCAATGTTTTCCCCTCGGAAGATCTAATTTGTTCATGAAAAAGGTGGATGAGATTTTATGGATTTGTGTGGTTTATCATCATCTAAACTAGGCCACCATAATGAACATGTACCCCTTTCTAATGGTTGATAAACTATTGACCATTTTCGAGGCATGAGATGGTTCTAGGAGATTGATCTCATGTTCAGATACCACCAATTGAGTGTTTGTAAGTATGATATTATGAAGTTTGCATTCTGATGTCACTATATATACTAAGAGTTCCTTGTGATACCCTTTACTGTGATGAGTTCCCTTATTGTGTTTATGTCTTTGATGAACTAGATATTTACAATGTACTTGTATAAGATTGTGGTTTTCTTCATCAATGGAATTTATTATGAGGTCTTTCATGACTAGATATCCAAAGGGGGTTCACCTGATGGTTATTACAAAGGAGGGAATCATTTCATCCTTTTCTAGGGATGGACGGTGGACTGGGTCATGAAGTTGGAGGAGGTAAAGAATGGGTTTCACACCTCTCCTTTTACTGTACATCCCAATGTGGAGAAGATGTATATAGAACTTTATTGGCATTTTTATGGCCTAAACAGAGATAGATCATGGAATAGTTTATATCTCGACGACTCCCTAATTAGTAGGTGAAGGATGCGAACTAGGTTTTGAAAGGTTTTTTGTTTCCCCTTGAGTTCCCATAATAAAATTGGGATGGAGTATAAATGGAATTTGTGAAAGTGGTTCCATAGATATTGAAGGTCCATGACACAATTTGGGTGATAGTTGACCGACTCATGATTTCAGAAAACTTACTTTCAATCATGGAGTAGAGTTTGGTGAAGAGTTTGGGGAATATTTACATATGAGAGATTGTTCGCTTTCTTGTGGTTACCTATACTATTGTCTCTAATTGTGATGTGTGGTTTATTTCATGATTATGGAGTAGAATTTAGGATGAATTAAAGACCTATATGAGGATGAGTAATACCTTTTACCCCAAGATAGATTGGAATGCTTTTTGCACTATCCTGGTATTGGAGGATATGTTGAAGGCTTGTGTGTCAGAAATTGGTTAGAGTTGGGAGGATCACTTTACCTTGGTAGTGTTTGAATAAAATAATAGATATCACTATACTATAGGCAAGGAATCTTTTGAGGCCCTATATAGGAGACCCTGCATGTCACCCTTGTTTTGAAAATTAATTGGCGATGCATCTCTTGTGGGTCCATATTTGGTGCGAGAGATGGCAGATAAGGTCCAAGTCATCTGTGAGTGGTTTATGACAGATCATAGATGGAATAAATCTTACATGGATTGACATTGTAGACCCACGGAGTTTGAAGAGGAATACAACTTTTTCCTAAGAGTATTCCCATGGTGAGGATTACAAAGATTTATCTTAGGAGGCAAACTATCCCTAAAGTTTTTCAGGATGTTTGAAGTTATAGAGAGGGTTGGTGAGGTTTCCTACCACCTCTCCCTACCCCCAAAGTTGGTGCAGGTGCATTACATCTTCCACATGTCATAGATGAGGAGACACATGCATGAACCTATACACATTGTTGATAGGTTTGATCAATACATCAAAGATGTGGCCACTTTTTTAGAGCACATAGTGGATATCAAGGATTGTGAGAAAATGACAATGTTTGGATGAACCATCCCCTTATTTCTCATGTTGTGGAAGTATGGGAACGTGCAAGGGAGATATAGGGAGTAGGAGAGCCAGATTTAGGCTCAGTATCCAGAAATTTTAGTATATTTTTCTTTTTAGGGAGAAAACATTGGAAGGAGGGAAAGATGTGGAGACCCATTTTTTCCTTATGTGAACATGAAATATTTCTATATATGTTTTAGGAGCCAGGTGCTGAAAAAATGTGCGATTCCGAGGCTCGATGTTCTCGAGATTAATTTTATAATAATACTAAACACATTTTCTATTATATTAGCATTTTTTATTAATTAAAATGGGATATACTTTAAATATAATCTCAAATTATATATACGAGATCACTGTTTAGTCTGGAATGCAATGTTTACCCTATGTGAAACCTACAGTAGTTCAGTATGGGGAATTCAGATATAATGACCATTGGTGGGTGAGTTTATTTAAAATAAATAAATAAAATTTATTTATTTTAATTAAATAACCCAAATATAATTTATATAAATCCATTGTTATGGAAATTCTACAAGGTTAACTACATAAACCTTGGGAGAATTGAGATATTTTTTCCTCTCCATCCATTGGCGAATTGAATCAAATGATGAAAAGAGTCATAATTGAAGCAGATCGAAGTTTAGTGAACACAATGACCCATCTCAATCATTGGAGAGTGCGTTATTTAATGAAAAATGATCCAATATCTTGATGGGACTCATAATTTTTGGTTTCTGCCTCATTTGATTAAATTTTTTAGCATGATCAATCCCTTTCTTTGATCTATGAAAATTTTGTACAATTACATGCACCCACATATTGAAATTTAATTGATTATTCAATTTTTTTATAACCCTAAATCTCACAATTGTGTTCATTTACCAATAAAAATTAGAAAATGATTGGTAAACCTTTTTTTCCCTTCTCCCAAAAATTCTTCGAATTATTTGCCGATCGAACTACAAGGTATAAATTTAAAATTTCTAGGTTGGGCTTAGCCCGATTAGATTCTTAGATTCATGATATATTCACATGTGAGGGATGGATAAATAAATCAGGTATGAATTCAGTTAGATTGAAGGTTTCGCATGATGTTTTAATGATTTTAATCCAAAATTTCTAGGTTGGGCTTAGCCCGATTAGATTCTTAGATTCATGATAGATTCACATGTGAGGGATGGATCAATAAATAAGGTATGAATTCAGTTAGATTGAAGGTTTCACATGATGTTTTAATGATTTGAATCCAAATTATCAAGGGTGGAAGAACCAGATACGTGCGAGGTGTGCAATGTGTGAGGAGAGAAAAAACTATTGAGGATTTGATTATCATCCATATGATAAGTAGAAATGATGATAAGCATAAAGATCTACCATTTCTGTGAGGATATGAGGTTATATTTGATGTGTCGAAGAAAAATTTAGGCACGTGGGTGAAGATATAGATTTCTGTGAGAAACTTTAATGTACTCCGTGTATTCCAAAGAAAATATGCTGTGTAGTTACCAAGCTTTGACAACTAAGTTTTTGTGAAATTATATGTATCACTTGCTATGTGGGATCCCGACATGCCATGTGACCTTATTCTAGTGTCCTGACGTGTAATTCGGTAGTACACAGGAATGAGAATGACCTAGAACAAACCATGTAAAAAAAGTACATGGACATGGACCAAGACACATGTGGTGCCCCCGTGTTGATGGACACATTGTGTACCTAAGTACAAAAACATGGGATGGATACACAGACATGACCAAGGAGCATGGGAAATACCTTGACTAGCTAGGACACTCCATGTATACCCCCTACATGCAGTGTAGCCAAACATGGGAAGTGAACCATGTACCATCAAGTACATGGTCTGGAGATAGAGCCGGACCACACAAGGTGTGGCCCCCCTCACATGCTGTGTACCCCTTGGTTCCTTTTGAGGAAAATTAAAACTCTCATATCTACTTTGTTTGGACTAGGATTTTGGCCTACAAGTTGGGTATCCTGAGTCCTTTTCTATGTAGAATGTGATGGCTACCTCATTTTTGTATTTTGAGGTATTATGTGATATTTTCTAGGCTTGATTCTTATTTTGGTGATGCTCGATAGTGGCAGTGATCACACATGATCACTACAGGAATCTAGAGTGAAACCCCCTTGATAGACTGGGGTGCAGGCCCTCTATCTTCCAACTTGAACCCCTAACAAATAGGGCATAGGTCCTCATGATACAATAGTGGAATCTACCTATCTCTCTAAATGAAGATTCATCAACTTATAGAGAGGAATTACCCTAATGGACTAGGGTGAGAGTCTTTTATCTATCGAGTGATTCCCCTTACCAGATAGGGTGCAGATCTTCATTACACCATAGTGGAAGTATCCTATCACAACAAGGCAGAGTTCCTCAACCTATAGAGTGGAGAACACCTAATGGAATAGAGTGTGGGTCCTCTATCTAACGAGTGGAACCCCCTACCAGATAGGGTACAGGTCTTCGTGACACCATAGTGGAACCCCCTGTCGCATTAGGTCACGTTTCCTCGACCAATAGAGTAGAACCCCCTATCATATAAGGCCAAGAGTCCTCGACCTATAGAGTTTAAGCCCCCTTAAAGACTTGGGTGTTGGTCCTATACCTATAGAGTAAACCCCCCTCCTAATGCATCATGTCACTAGTCCTATACATATACTTATTGAGTGGAACCCCCCTAACACACTAGTGCATGCATGATCTAATTGGAGATTTCTCCCCCTTGACAGTTTGGCATAGTGGTAATGTGTGGGACTTCAAACAATTAATTATATGAAGATACGCCAGATGATGGGAATTATTTATGGACTTCTGGAATTGTTTCCACTCTTTTATTAGGTTGGGATATGAGTTGGAGAACCCCTTCTCTCTTTTATTTTGGTTTCATAAGCTTGAGAATATATATATATATATGTGCATGTATGTATCCATGAGTTATATTCTATTTAATATCTTGATTTGGATTGATATTTTTACCATCTTCCTATTCTTATTGTCTCTCTTACTACTCGCCCTTTAGCTCTCAGGGTTTCCAACTAGGTATGTATATACTCACCCATGTATGGTCTTTTCTCATACTATTAGTGTCTTATGAAGATGATGTACAGGCCGATGGTGACTTTATAGGATCTTAAGAATACCTGGGGAATTGGTCCACGTACGGTGGTCATTTCTTGGAGATAAAGAGTTGGGATCTTTCAACATTTTACTTTCTTGTTTTTTCAGGTTGAGACATCTTCCTAGTTGAGCACATATTTTTCCCCTTTACTATTCAGTTTACACAGTTGTACTCTAGTACACAGTAGAGGATTTCATGCTTGGTTTATATTCTAACCATTTCATCCTTTTATTTTAATTCCTCTAAACTTATTCGTTTATATTAGAGGGATTGTTTAGGTACATCAGGAAAAGGCCTCCCATTTAGGATATTCCTTTCAGTGCTTGTCGCCACTCCTAGCCTCTGGAGGCAGGCTTAGGGTAATTTTGGCCTGATCACTAGTTAGGGTCAGGTTATGACATCCAAAATGGAGAATTATTGATCCTTATACATTTTAAAGTCTAAATATGTACATAAAATAGTTTTTAGACAAGGTTTTGTTCATTTTTACCCTTATATTTCAATTTTATGCCCTGGTAAAACCGTTTTCACCTTAATTGTGGCAATTTATTTTTTTTAACTATTTTTACTGTTAATTATGTTAAAAATTAAGTTATTATTATTATATAATATAAATCATCATGATTAAAAATATGGAATCCATTTTACCAAATTAAAATAACTTAAGTGGAAAATTTTAATTTAAGATTAAACCGGTTGTTGCGACGAAAAAGTGAGATTTCAAGAAGTGTATTTTCTTAAGGAAAAGACAATTTTATATTAAATATATAACTAATAATAATTATTTTATGATTATATAGTAATATTTATTGATACATAATCTTAAAATTAATTTAAATTACTTCTCATTAGGTTTTGTTTTAATTAATTAAAAAGGAGAAACATTATGCACTTTAAAACAGTTTTTAGAAAAATCCTTTTTTTAAACCCAAAGATAAACTTATAATAAAATATAATAAGAAGTTGATTAAAAATAAATTAATTAGATTAAATATATATAAATAATAATTATTTTAATTAGAAACGTATTAAAAAAATAATACTTTTAAATTCCTTAAATTTTTAAAATAAATGTTCTTTTTACAGAAATATATATTTTTTCCATTCACTTAAAAATAAATATTTTTTGAATATACAAAAATTTCACCCAATGTAAATTTTGATATTAAAATTTAAAAAATTAATTTCATTTTATCAAATAAATTTCTAAATGTTTTAAAAACTGATTATAATATCTTTTATGAAAATCAAGAAAAATATTTTATGAAGAAAACTTATTTTTGAAGAATAAAATTACATTACTAAAAATTGATTTATTATTTACCAAAAAATTATCAATAATTTATAATGAGTAGGATATTTATATATAAATTTTATAAAATAGTTAATTCTATTTATACCCACCAATTTAATGGCTATTTTATAACTGTTAGATAAACCACAAGTTTTTTTTAGCTTGGTGTTGCATTCTGAATACACAATCAAACATGGTTTTCTTTTATAAAATGTAAAGGTGTTAAATACTCCCCTGTAATAAATTTAATACTTATAATTTAGAATTTATTTTTTAATCATATCTTGTACATTTGAAAATTCATTTTTTTGGAAACCCATATTATAAAAAGGGTTAATAAAACATCTTTTTGATAAGGGAGAAAAGAACATATGAAGGTCATCTTGAATAACGCATAGTAGATTTTTAAATAGAAGAACATATGTGGTATGTGAAGATTTGTACATGGAAGAAAAGCATAAATAATTGTCTAGTGTGATAGAGATAATTTATTATATGAAATTGATTGGCCAATATAAAGTTAAGAACCTCAAAAACATAAATTTGAAATGAGTGAAAAGAAGATATATTGATTAGAAATAAAATAATTTGGATAACATTTTTGTTTTAAGATCATTTTCCCAGAGGTTAGAAATCCTGTCACCATCTAGAATGAAAACATAGTGAAATACACATACTTAAAATTATAACATCCTTTATGAAAATTTCACCACAATCTAATATTTTTTCTCCAAATGATGAGTATTCAAGATATGTTTTTATCCCTAAAGCACTAAAATAAATTTTTAAAGACCGCATAACCCTAAATGGGATAATCAAGATATGCTGCCTATATTTAGACATTAACTAAACCAAAAATGGTTAGAAAATGGTAGGATAATTACTATAATGAATAAAAATTTATATCATGAAATAATACATCAATCTCCAAAATTCAACAATAATACCCAAAGATAAAAGTATATCATTCCATGTATAAATAACCATATATCCCAAATAACTTAAAATCAATATTTTAGAGTGTTTTAACCTCAAATATTATATCATAGATTTCATATTAGAAGAAAAAATATTGAGATATCATTTTGAAATAACATTAACCATGTAGTCACTAAATCAATTTTCATTCTCATGGTTATCTATACAATAAAACTTGTGTTCCAATAATTATCCCAATATCCAAGATCATATAAACCATAAAGGTTATCACCATCTTAAAACTTATTTAAGAAAAATTTAAATTCATACTTCCTATTAAAATTAATCTTTACATATAATCAACCTAATAAAACCTCTCCCAGAATGTCATTAATCAATTTAAGATCCAATCACTTAAAAACTGAAATAAATGTCTAAATGTTTTAACATATGGTAGTCTTTAATCTTATGGAACTAATATAGTATTCATAAGTGATAATATAAACTCACATGAAAACATATTAATCTAAAAAGTTATCTAAACCCTTCCTATGATAAACTATAAAAACCCCGAACCCACACTCTCAAATTTGGCATTGAAAACATAAATATTGCATTTATTGCATTGATACCAATTATGGTGACCAACTTTTATATATCCAAAACATACAACATCAAAAGGAAAATATTAGATCACAGATATTCTCAAGTACCTTTTGGTTTTATACTTTTAGATAAATAAGACAAACTTTTAACATCATGGATTAAAAAACAACTGGTTCATGAAGATGAAAATCATCTCCTATTATACCCCACTTTTTATATTACATACTAGATCATAATCATAATCCATATCAAAACCCTATAGATATAATTAGTTCAAACTAAATCTTTATAACGTGGGGTAAATGATACATAATAAGAGTGATTTAAAATTCTCAGTAAGGTGAAAGGTAAGAATTAACAATTGAATGTCATTTGAGAGCTTGAAAAGAGAATAAGGGTATTATGACATAATCAAAGTACATGAGTATTATATAAGTATATTCATACCCATCCATACCTGGATCAAAAAACATGTAAATATGATATAAGTCTTTAACTAAGGAAAGAGACATCAGAATCAGTAATTATTATCCTTGTGATACCAATATTGATCAAAGTAAACATTATAAACCCATAACAAGTGTAAATAAATATTATTGGTATCTTGGAACATTATCTTCACATAATTTCTTACAAATGGAATAACCAATATGGTCTACTTATATCTCCACAGTACCTAATACATTGGAGGTCTATAACAGACCCATATTTCTTTGGTTTATCATTGGACCACCCATCCTTGGTTAATAACGTAATCATTCATACTTGGTTTATAATGAAACTGACCTTAATTGGTTTATAATGGTACCGACCATCACTGAAAACTATTTCCAATAATCATATATTAAATAAATTATATATAGTATTAATTTTATTACAAACTCATTGAAACAACCTTTATTATTTTTAGAAATTTTTTAACCCATAGAAAATAAATAGGTTCTATAAAAATATCTTTTTAATATAATTAACTTGTGGAAAATACATGTGTTCCATAGAAATATCTTTGATAATATAATGTAACAATTTTATTCCAGTTTGGGATTCCCCTAATACATCAAGTTCAAGGAGGTATAAAGCAATAAAGACCAAGTGCATCAACCCTAACAATACTATTACATAAAGAAGAAAGGGAACCCTTGTTAGAAAAGACAGAACACTGATCCTTTTTAGTCACCCAAGAAGGTGGAAAACCCACCACTATATTCCCTTCAGGCCAGGTATGTGAGATTCCCACCCTAGATGATGAAGGTTTTTGAATTTTCCAGTAAGATTAATGATGGATCATGGACATAAAATATTCTCCAAAAACACCCCATGCAAAAACTTCGAGTCTGTCTCCCCAGATTCCAGCGAGATGTTATGATCCTGACAAAGTTCGATACCCTTCCACATTTCCTTGGCCTCTTCCATGTGGGATTCCTCTAGACCAATACTTCTGCATAAATATATAATAATTAACCATTTAAGGTCTCAAACCAAACTTAACCCTGCATAACATCTGTGATACTAGAGCAATCCACATTGATCTTGAAACCACTATTCAGTGGGTTCCATCATATCCAACTTCCTTTTTTGATTGTGTTTTGAGTAATTGACAGAGATTACCTCCCGACCATGAAATTCCTCAGCGAGGATGACCTGTCCCATTACTTGACATGAGGGATCAGATATTCAAAGATTATTTTACCACTGATCACCAGTCCCAAGAGAGAACTATTGGATCCACTGTGACGATATTGATTTATCACCTTCCAGATAGTCCAGTAACCTATAGCAACCTGGAGTGCCCTCACTTGCCTCTCCTGCACCTGATCCTCTGACTGTGTAAACCAAGAATTCTAGAAGGACTCCATAGATCATCCTTAGTTCCCTAGAACAATGAACCTTCCCAACACCTCCAAAATAGTCTCAACCCACCCAGTAACAAAGAATAGGTTCCCCAATGAATCTTCCTTGGAGTTCTTACCACATAAGCATTTAGACACCATTGAGATGCACCTTTTCTAAGCCAATTCATCTATGGAAGTTATTGGTTGTGAATCCTACATACCAAAGTGTTAGAGTTTGTAGGAATATCATTTCACCAAAGGGAATTCTTCTAAGCATCCATTCTATCTAACACTTGAGTTATGGATCGATAAGTCTTACCCAAGATTGCACCTGAAGATGAACCAGTACAAGTGAGTTTGTTTAGTTCCTCACTAATTTTGATATCATTGAAGATCTCCCTATGATGACAGTTCACAATGGCATGGATTAAGCTCTCTAATATCTTTATCTAAAAAAAATAAATATATGGGTTTGGATAGCTCGAGAATCCAATCACTGTACTCACCCAATTATCATTCCAGAAACTGATCTTCCCACATCCCACAATCCACTTAAGATGGATCCTTAGTACTAATAAGTGACTAGAAATACCATACTGAAGACAAGAAATTCCCCTGAGCTATTTTTCCCCTGAAAACCATATCTTCTAGTCATAAAACTGGCACAAAGAGACTTCCCCACCAGGAATTCCCATACAAGTTTGGATTGTTTTCTCAACATTACCTCCTTAACATTCCTAAGGTTGATACCCCCATCTCCAATCATCCTATAAATCTTGTTACAAGAGACCCAATGGTACCTTCCTTTTACATGGAAGTCCTAGATAAAGCTGATCAAGATCCTTTTAATGTTTTTCAAGACTGTCTTTGGCATGTTGAGCACTGACAACACGTGCATGGGAATGGAAGATAGAAAAAAGTTGACCAAAGTGATACAACCCAAGATGGAAAGAAACCAATTTTCTAATTTTTGAGAGGATTAGTAATCCTTTGTACCATCCCATTGAAATGGTGAATCTAAATCCTCCCCGAGGTAACCAGTACCCCCAAGTAGTCCATGGGGAAAGTTTTTTTTACATACCCATGCCCATATCATTTTTCTAAAACCCAACTCTCTGAGAACCATATAGAGATGAAGACACTACTATTAGACCTATAAATGGATTGACCACTCCACCTTCATTACATGTCCATGATTTGTTTGAACTTATTAATTTTTATTCTATTACTATTGACGAAAAATACCAAGTCATCAGCAAAATATATGTGGGAGATAACACCCAGAATTGATATACAATGGAAGGTACACAAGGTACCATTATTCATATTCCTCTCCAAATATCTTCTAAGAGTGTCTTTAACTAATGGAAGTGGCTAGGAGTGTTCATATCCTCTTTCTTAAGACCCCAGGTAGTCTTGAAGAACATGGACCTTGACCTTATAAAAGAAAGTGACAACCAAGGGGAGCTAACAGCCTTGAAAAAGATGTCAACCACCGTCCTGAGAAGACCATGCATCTCAACAATTTATTGATGAATCTCCACTCAATATATTCATAGGATTTTATATATATACTTTGATCACCACATTAAAACCCGGAGTTTTTTTTGTTAATGTCCCACACCATTTCTTGAACAATGACAATTACTGATTGCGTTGACCTCCCTTTGATAAATCCCAGCCAATTATCCAAGACCCAAAGGGGTAGGTAGACTTTGTGCCTTTTATTTAATATTGTTTCCAGTACTTTATGTGGAATGTTACACATCTTGATTGGATGATAATTATTGAGTGATAATGAATCTTTCACTTTTGGAATGAGGATCAAGGTCGAAGCACAAGAAACCTAAGGAAAATTACCACCTCTAAAGAAATACTGAATGGAATCCAACATATCACCTTTCACTATCCCCCAATAAGAAATACAAGAGGATACTGGGAACCCATCGGGCCTTGGGGAAATCTCTTCATTTAGTGCCTAAACTGCCTCCCAAATATCAGCCTCATTAGGTATGATTTCAAATAATATGCTGGTACTTTGAGAAAAAAACTATTGAAATTTCAAAAAAAAGATCATTTATCCCAGATGAGTATCCCCCCCTATGTAATAGGATTAGGTTCAACCAATAATTCTTTAAAATAACTAGTATCCATACCACCCACAATCTTGGTATCAAGCCTAAAATACCCATCCTCCAGCCATATATTAAGAACACTGATCATCTTCCTTTCATTAATGCATGCCTGAAAAAATTCTATGTTCCTATCCCCTTACGTAGCCACATCGCCCTGGATCTCTCACGGACAAGCCTCTCCTATTCCAGAATTAACTCGGCTAACTGATTTATTTTCTCCAATAAGGCACCAAAAGTTTCTTCATTCCAGTCTAGCTCAAGACTCACTTCCAAGTGTCTAATATCATCCTTAATCCCTTCTATGTTTTACAGGAAGATTGATCTGTGACTATATCAAGAGCGAAGCTCTAACTTTAGTCTTCTATTTGTTTTTGTGTAGGCCCACCCATATACCCTCTTGCATGGGCTTCATCTATGATTCCTATACATTTTTAATGAAGCTGTTATCAGATACCCATTGATTCAAATATTGGAAGTGTCTTATTTCCCCTAATCTCTACTCAAGAAGAAAAAGTAGATGCGCATGATCTGGAAGAGCTCTTGATCTATGATCGACCTTCAAATTTGGAAAAGAAGACATCGCTTGAAGATTTTAAAAGTAGAAATACAGCCAACTCCAGACGTGATGAATTCCTATCTGATTATTACACCAGGTATACTTGCTTCCCATAAATCCTAAGTCGAGCTACCCATTACAGGAAATGCAGTCCGAAAAAGCCTACTGATCCCTTCCTAGCTCGAATGGACCGAAGGCCTTCTTTTTTATTTTTATTATAGATAATCCCCCTTTTAAGGGTTGAAGGGGAACCCATACATGACTCGTAGGCCCATGGCACAAGGCTCGACATGACCCATAATACATGACCCAAAGGTCCAGAGGCATACCATTCCCAATACATGACTCGTAGTCCCAACCCACTAGAACTGCCCCTCCCCAGCTTCTGCATCATTGATTGCCTTTCGTTCCCCACCTGCACTGCTGATCGGCTAGCATTGCCCCGTACAAATATTCACGGTGCCTGGTCCCGATGGCGGTTTCCATACCCTCTTATTCTTCCAATCCGGTTATCTCTGCTTCTGGTGACTGCTACTGGTGCTCTGATCCTCATCTGGGGCCTGCTCTATGTGAACTGGGCTACTTCATGGTCTTCAATGGCTCGAAGGCCCTGTGGCCTGAAAGCATTTGATGGCCCGAAGGCCCTGAGACTCATAGGCCCAAACCGGTGGCTCGAAAGCCCAAATCAGGTGAATAGTCCAGCTGCTACAGTACCAAACAGTTCCTACTATAGTACTGCTACAGTGCCTGTTACAGTACTACTACAGTACCCCAGAAATTCGCCTCCACCCGATTTTGAACCTAGGTCTCTTGGATGCCAAGCAGAAGCCCTTACCACTCGGGTACGGGCTCGTTGGCAACTGATCCCTTCCTAGAACAAGCCCACCTCCCTTCCTCTCTGATGAGTTTAGGATAATATTAAAATGGCCTCCTAAAAACCATGCTAAGTCACTAGGATTACTTTTAATGAAATAAAATTCACAAACTATTGTTAGATAATTTTCATTAAAAATAAACACGAAAAAATATAAATGAAATTTCAAGGAAAATAATGGAAAATTTGGCAGAATAATCAATTAATATAATAAATATTATAAATAAAAATTATTTTCAAAACATTTGGAAAAATTGAGTCAAAATTAACCCATTTATAAAATGTTATGAAATTTAGTTTTAAAACCATTTAAAATAAGGTAAATTGTTATAGAAAATAAATTTAGAAAATAATTTATTTTTAGAATTTATTTTTAGAAATTTTTATAAAACATGGATATGGAGGAGAAAGATACATGATCTAAAAGAAACTATAATTTTGATATCACTTAGAAATAATTTTGTTTATATTTCTTCAATCAATTAGGGTGGAAATGGAAATAAAATACACAAAAAACATTAATAAAAAATGAAAAATATAATATACATGGTTCAAGAAAATATATAACATTATTTCCTATACAAAAAACTTGAACATAAATAATCTTGAAATAAAGAAGATTGTAACATAAAGGATTTTCCATTTTGGTAACTCTTGAATCATAAGACCCATGAGATAATAACATAGAATAATGATTTAAATATCAATAACATAAGAACTTTCATGATATAACATGTCAAAGTTTAGTATATTCTCCTCACATACGAATATAGGTGCACATTATAAATGTATGTATCAATGAAAGACATTTTGAGAGGAATAACCATTACAAAAATCATATAATTGAATTAGTGAGTAATCAATGAATCGATTATGTGTATCAAATGAAAATACATAGAAAAAGTATAAATAAAACACAATATAATCAAAATTAATTACATAAAAAATCATATAATGTCAAATAAAATGAATAATTAATACAAATTAATGAAAAGAAATTGAGTTATGAATTTATTTACCACATGGTAACTTTCAAGTCAAATCACCTTGAATGAAATAATTAAAATTTAAACTAAAAATAGAATTATGTATGATGTATTCATGATAGAACATGGAATGGGGCATTATATACACCATATAATAAAAAAAAGTAATGAATATGGCATATATCTCAAAGAAGTAAATGTGTGATGAGAAACCCTTACCTCGAGTCCAAAATTTCCTTGTATTTCCTATAAATCCTTTATAATAAGCATAAAAAAATTATTTGATTTCCTAAGAAAAATTTAAAAGTTTAATAACTTGTAATAAAATCATTTATTTTTTTATTTTTAATTTCATATTTAAATATTTAATCAGTTAAGTCCACGTTGGGTGTTTTGAAGATGTTCAATTTATTGTTTCGAAACGGATTTGGTGTGTTGAACATGGATAATGAGGTCATTATTTAAAAATATAAAAAATAATTATCATGAAATAATTATCATATTTATTTATCAATTAAACTTTTAAAACGAATCATGAAAAATGGTTATGAAAAATGAATCGTGTTACGATCATAAAGACGATAGACTATATATACACATCAATAACGTTTCCATTTTTCTATGATCATTATGGAAAGTAGGAATGTATTATTTTAAATTTATAGAATTATAATAATATCATAAATACCAAATTATTTCTTTAAATATACTTATATATATATAATTATTTTTATATGTTTATGAATAAAATAATCACATCTCTTCGTAGAGGCGATAGTGCACACACACACGAAGAATGTTATCATTTTTCAGTGTAAGAAAGAAAATGATAAATTATATTTTAATAATGATAAATATGCCACGAATATAATTATTATTTCATTTATATCACATATATTTATTAACTTTATCCTTAATAACTTCCATGTAAAGTTTTATTGAAAAATGAATCACATCGTTTCCTTAGATGGTAGTCAATCATACACATGGGCAACATTATCATATCCCCTAAAGAATGGAAAGTAAAAAAGGTATATGTGATATAATAACTCAATAAGTATAAATATGTTAAAAATATCATATAAATACTTTTAATCCATCATTAAAAAAATACATTAGAGGTGATTATGGAAAACAAATGACATTGGTTTGTGAGGCGGTAGTCCGCTATACACACAAATGATGATTTCATATCCCATTTGATAGAATAAGAGATGGATTTAGCTTATGAAATAAATATAATAAAATATTATTATATATTTGATATTGATGATATAATATTATTATAGTTTTATAATATATGAATGGTGTGGAGGAAGAAATATAATAAAAACATGTAGTTCGAAATTTTTCCTCTTCTCACACCGCCTCTTTAAGATTATACCTAAAGTATTCCTAGAGTGGATTTATGAAAAAAAATCAATGAATTGGGGATAGAATTTGGGAAGTTTTTCGGTTAGGTATTGGTCAAACAAAAATGGTTAGAATGTGTGAATAATAGAGGAGAGCATGTGGCCTTTTATAAGTGAGGTGAGTGACAGACTTGTAATTTTTAAAAATAAAAATATGTACCCACATTTTTACATTCCAAAAGGATTAAAAATAGATAATTCTAGATAATTATAAATTATAAGGTTTAAATATGAACATAAAATAGTTTTTATGCAATTTATTTCATTTTTATGCTTACGTTTTTTGCTTAACCCCTGGTAAACCCATTTTCACCTTAACTATGGTAATTTATTTTTACTATTTCACTATTCATTATGGTAAAAAATCAAGTTGGAATTATTATATAATATAAATTATTCTTATTAAAAATATAAAATACATTTAAACAAATTAAAATAATTTAATTGTAAAATTTTAACTTAAAATTAAACCCATAGACACGACAATAATTCGGATTTTCAAGAAGTGTATTTTCCAAGGAAAAATGATTTTATATTTACTCTATGACTAATAATTATTATTTTATGAATATAAAGTAAATTTTATAGATATTTAGTCTATACATTTAATTTAAATACCTCCTCATTATGGGTATATTAATTTATTAAAATGGATAAACTTTACTCAGTTCAAAAAAAATTTAGAAAAAATATCATTTTTAAACACAAAGACAAAATTATGCTAAAATTCAATATGAAGATAATTAAAAAGAAAATAAGAGGATTAAATATAAATAAATAATACATATTTTTACTATATATAATAATAAAAATATAATTCGACTTTTAAATTTATTAATTTATTGAAAAGAAATAGATTTTTTACAAAAATTGCTATTTTCACTATTCACTAAAAATCAATATTTTCTGAAGAATTCCAAAATTTCACCTCGAGTAAATTTTTATATGTTTATTTCAAAAATTAAATTAAATTCATCAAACAAATTTTATAAATTTTCCAAAAAATAATTATATGATTTTTTATAAAAAGAAATCAAAATCATTTTTGAAGAAAACATATTTTTGAAGTATTAAATTACTTTACTAAAAATTTATTTATTATTTAATATAAATTTATAAATAATTTATATTGAGTAGAAAATTATATAT
This sequence comes from Viscum album, assembly GCA_963277665.1. Lineage (NCBI taxonomy): Eukaryota > Viridiplantae > Streptophyta > Magnoliopsida > Santalales > Viscaceae > Viscum > Viscum album. The sequence continues at coordinate 853,806,279 of OY728126.1, read as the reverse complement.
ATATATATATATATATATATATATATATATCATTAGGTAGTTAATAATATTTATGCCCACCAATTTAACACCTATGTTATAATGGTTATATAAATCGTGGGTCGTTTAAGCTTGATATTGTGTATCGAATACGCTATTAAACATAGTTTTGTTTTCTAAAATCTTATGGTGTTACATCCTCCACCACATTAATAAATTTCATCCTTTTAATTTTAACTTTATATTGGTAATAAAAGGTTGTAAATTTGAAAATACATTTTTTTGGAAACCCACATCCTAGGAAAGGGTAATAAAACATCCTCTTTATAAGAGAGAAAAGGACATATGATGGTCATATGGAATAACAAATAATAGATTTCCAAATAGGAGATCATAGATGGAATGTGAATATTTTAAAATATAATAAAATAATAAATAATTATGGATAATGATAGAGATCATTGATCATATGAAAGTGAATGATCAATAGAAAGTTAAGGACCCAAAACCATAAATCCGTGATGAGGGAAAAGTCCATCAGTTAATAAGAAATGAAGGTAATAGGATAATTTTTTTTAAGATCTTTTTCTTATATTTGGGGAATTATTTTACTCTCCATACTAAAAAACAGTGACATATACTTACTTTACAACTATAATTTCATACCTTTTCCAATTTCCACTATAGTCTCATATTTTTCTCTAAATGATGAGTATTCATGATGAATTTATCACACATAAAGAACTAAAATATACTTTTAAATATTACATAACCATAAAATGGATAGTAAATCTATTCCAGCTATCTTTTTACATTAATAAAACTGAAATACTAGGAAATGGTCAGATAATTCCTAGAATGAATAAATCGTCATATAATGAAAAAATATATCAATCTCCAAATTTCAATAGTAATAACCAAGGATAAAACTAAATCATTCCCTAAATAAATAACAATATATCCCAAAAAAACTACTATAAAATCAACATTAATGACTGTTTTAACCTCAAAGGATATCCCATACCTTTCATATTATAAGCACAAAAATATGGAGATATCACTTTGAAATAAAATTAATCACATAATAACATAATCAATTTTCAATCCAATGGTAATATATAAGATAAATCTTAAATTCCCATAATCACATCATTATCCAAGATTATATAAACCATAAAGTTTGTCAATACATTAAAACTTATGTCCAAAAAATGTAAATTCATACTTCATGTTAAACCAAAGCTTTACATATACTTCAACCTAATAAAACATCTCCAAAAATTTCATTAATCACTTCTAGATATCATCACTTAAACCTAAAATGTGTGTCTAATAATTTCAATATATGATCATTCTTAATATTGTAGACCTAATATGGTATTCATAACTCTTAAGATAACCTCACATGGAAACATCATAATCTCCAACTTTATCTAAATATTTCCTCTGATACCAACTATAACATCCACGAACCCACACTCTTGGATCCTTTATTGAAAACATAAAATGTACATTTCCATCTTTGATACCGATGAAAGTGACCCAATTTTATCAATCCAAAACTTACAACATCAAAATTAATATGTTACATCACTTATATTCTAAATTACTATTTATTTTTAGAGTTTTATATAATTAAGAAAAACTTTTAACATCATGAATTCATAAACAACTAGTTCATAAAGATTAACATCGACTCCCACGATACTCAACTTTTCATATTCCATATTAGTTCATCATCATAATTTTTATAAAAGATTTCTAGAAATAATTTTTTAAGCTTCAATCATTATAACTTGGGGAAGTTGAAATATAAGAAGGGTGTGAAAAAATTCTTAGTAAGGGTAAAAATAAGCATTAATAATTAATGTCATCATAGAACATAGTAATATCAGAAGGGTATGATGAAATAAAAAAATTACATGATTATAACATAATAATATTCATACCCATCTGTAATGACCCAAAATTTCCATGTTTTTTTAAATATATGGGAATTTTACGAGTCCGTGAAAATTGACGGCGTGGGATTCCGAGGCCCAGAGTTCCCAGAATGAATTTCTAAACTTTTGTTCAGGTATGTTCAGTAAACATGCGAGCAGGTTTTTTCTAACTTTTGAACAATTTCTCAGAATTGAAGTATGAGGGCACCGTTGAACTCGCAGCGCCGATATTCTCTTAAAAAGACTTTCACCTAGTCGACAGTTGGTTGAGGGTGAAAGTTAATTTTTGGGTTTTTCGTGGAAATAATAAAATAAAATAATCACATTCTATTTTATTTATTGTAACCAACCATGTGGATATTTCACAGGTGGGGACCACCTGAACTGAAACCTACCATGAGAGGTTATGGAGGTGGGGACCACTGAGCCTAACCTCCCCTGAGTGGTTATGGAGGTGGGGACCACCCGAGGTTTGAAACATCTTAAACTCCATATTAAGTGGGGAGAATCCTCTTGAGCTCCCCACTTAATTATGCCAACCCTCCCTATAATTTATTAATCCACCCTCCTTTAATTAATTTTTTTCCAACCTCATCAATTAATTAAGTGGATCCATCTTAATTAATCCAATTTGAAATTGTGCCAACAATTAAAAATTGGGTAAACACAACAATTAGCCATTTTCCTTTTGGGGGAAAAGTCTTGGAAAAGCGGAGAGTTCTTGGGGAAAGCCCGCCAATGAAGAATCACCTCCATAGAAGAACTTTAATCCGACGAACGAGCTCAGGATTAGAGGTGTGTGACGGGCGGGACGAGCGTCAACAACTTCAACTTCTCTCTTCATTGTCAACAATCAAACAAGTTAGGGGTTTATTTGTGTATGAAAACTTTTCCATGTACTTCGCTTGAATTCATTTTCAAGATTGGGAATAAATTGTTGAGGGAGGTTGTAAAGCTTTAAGTTCTTCTTAAATTTCTTGTTGAGCCATATGCTACCACCCTAACGCAGAGGGTGCGAGAGAAACAAACATGGCCCAATCCCTCTGCAAATCTTGTTATGATTTGTGGTGTTGAACACGATGAAGGCGACTGCGCAATGACACCGCCCTACGGCCACCCCCACCTCACGACCTCAGCACCCTCGTGGCACCCCGCGGCTAAGCCACTCCGCGGCACCCACTGCCACCGCGCCCTGCGGCTCCACCACCCGTGGCCCCACCGCACCGCCCACGACCGCCACCGTCCGGGCCGAGCCGCCGCCGTCCACCGGGCCAAGACACCGCCACTGTCTGCCGAGCCGTTGCTGCCATTCGACGAGCCACCATCGCCATCTGCCGAGCCACCACCACCGTCTGATGAGCCGCCACCATCCCACTAAGACACCGGCCGACCCACCCCAGTTGCGCCACCTGTGGTCTTCTGAGCCACTCCGGCTGAGCCACTTGTGGCCGAGCCGCTCCGACTGAGCCCGCCGCGACCAAGACGCTTCGGCCGAGCCACCGCACGGACGAGCCGCTCTGGCCGAGCCATTTCTGCCGAGTTTCTTCGGCCGAGCCACCCTGCGGCCTCGTGCCGCTCCGGCCGAGCTGCCCTGTGGCCTCGCGCCGTCCCCGGTCGAATACCCATGGCCCCTCACGGCCTACCGGACTGCCCAGTGGGCCAGGACACCCAGAACAGCCCGGGCCAGACCCAACGGGCTGGGCCGAACCCAGTGGTCTAGTTTGACCCAAATCAGGACGACTTAGGTTGGGTCATTCCAACTGGGTCGGACCGGACCCAGGCACACTACGACCCATTTAATTTCTTTTGGCCATAACTTTTCCACTAGACATCCGTTTGATGAACCGTCAGTGGCAATAGAAAACTTGGAGAGATATTATCCCTTTGAGTATACCCCACTAGAGGTTTTAATTAATATGGGGAACAGTGAAATTGGATCGAGCGTGGATCCAACCAGGCCCACGGGACTAAAATCCTAATAACTCACAAACCGGGCATCCGATTGACGCGCCGTCTGTTGCGTTGAGACCCCTATGATGTCATGGACCTTTGAGATTCTTATTCATGGGACTTCGGGGCAGTTGAAGTATAAACCGGTAGCTTGTGGAGCGGATCCTTCCAGAGACGAGCGAGCATAGTGTGGGAACCCAGTAGCTGGATGAGACTTGGAGACTTCTAATCTTTTCGTCTCAGAGTGACTTGAAATGCCCAGTGGGGAGATCCTCTATGCGACGTTGTAGACCCATGGTGGGGAGAACCTATATGTGACACAACAGACCCACAGTACACAATAGGAGGAATACCTCAGTAGGCCATAGTGGAGAGCACCTATTTATGACGCAACAGACCCACGATACTTGATAGGAAGAGTACCTCAACAAGTCACGAGGGGGAGAGATTCTATGTGATGCGGCATACCCATGGTGTGGAGCTCCTCTATGTGATGTGGTAGACCCATGGTACTCGACAGGAGGAGTACCTTAGAAGTCCAAGGTTTGTGGGAAGCGCCTATGTGTGACGCAGAAGGCCCACTATATTCGTTAGTGGAGGGGTTCTCCAGCAGCCGAGGTGTTCCGTGATGTGACTAGGGATGTTACTTGTTACTACCCCTAGAATAATTCCTAGTGTGATATGAGTCATTATCTCTTTGTTTTTCCTCATGATTGATTTGGATTACATGATAACTTAGTTATATGTATGGGCATATAACTAAGTAAGGTTATAAATTATTTTATCCTTTTGTGATTGATCCTTGGAGGATTTTGTGAGACCTTGAGGGTGTCGAGGTCCCTAATGAGTATCATTATACTCACCCCTGCATGGGCTATGCCCACACTTCGTTGTGTTTGGTGCATAAGACGGACAACATTGATCAAGACTGAGGGTACCAGGACTGGACAGTGCCCGGTGGTGGACCTTATGATGAGTCGATACACAGAGGAGACAGACAGACTTCGTGTGATGAGGAGGCAATCTGTACCTACCCTTTAGGTAGGAACCTTAGAGGATGACCTAGTAGATATTTTCCTTTTTCTTCAGTTGTACTTGTACTTTTAGTTTCTTGTACCTTTACTGTTGGGCTTGTATTTATGGACCCCCTTTACTTTCAGCACTCTTTTTGTTATACAGTTTTCTTGTGTTCGTGTCCTTATGTGTGCTTGGTTACCTAAGTTTGCAGGTTATAAATCCAATGCCTTCATAGTTTTAGGGAAAACACTTTTCAGTGCTAGTCGATAGCTCCTGGCCTATGGAAGGCGGGCTTGGGGTAGTCTTGGCGCGGGCCTCGGGGGACGAGTCGTGACAAATTGGTATCAGAGGAGTCAGTTCTACTGAAGAACTACGACTATAATATTTTTTATGAAGAAATAGTGTTAAGGGTAATGAGTGTGGTTATTAGTTTAGGGAATCCAGTGTTGGTGCGGCGGCTGACGTATCCATACACCAGGACCCTGACTTCTGATTTCCAACTTAGTGCATGAAAACACTGATTGTGTGTGTGTTTTCAAGAGTCTTCTTTGTGAAATCTTTGATTTATCTCACCAGGTATAAATTATTGACCTTGTAACACCTATTTATTTTTAGGATGCCTCTATAAAGATAGCCATCTAGGGTTCCGAGAGTAGTAAGCACTGATAGCCCACTGAGAGACGATGCCTCGGTGTAGGGCCCTTTTTCAGTAGATACACCAGCAGAGGCACCAGCGGTACCATTACCCGTTGGTCCACCAATGCCACCAGCCCCAACAACAGATAGTGCATTCCGCTTGAGCACATTACACAAGTTCCAGCACCAGAGGACACCCAGGTTCAGGGGAGAGATGGACCCACAGACGGTTGAAGATTGGTTGGAGGTTGTGGTGAGAGTCTTTCGACTCGTAAGGACACCAGCCCATCTCATGGTGATCCTTGACACCAGCCTTCTACAGGAAGCAGCGGGAAGATGGTGGAGATTGATTATCTAGGTTCATGACGAGGTGATTCTTCTTTGGGAAGACTTTGATAGCCTGTTTTGGGAAGAGTTTGTTCCAGAGACTGTTCACACAGTGCGCATTCCGGAGATACTTCATCTGTAGTAGTGCATCATGATTGTAGCTCAGTATTCAGTGAGGTTCACAAACCTCTCACGTTACTCCACTGATATGGTGCGAGACCCATTATTTAGGGCATGGACCTTCGAGAAGGGGCTCAAGAAGAAGATCAGGGCTTCGATGATCTCACTCAGTACCCCGACGCAGGCGAGGGTGTTAGAGTGATCCCTCTTGGTGGAGAGTTTTCTTGCTGAGCAGTCCCTAGCAGGGAGACCCACCACTAGTCATCACGTAGTGGAGTTTTCTATAGCTGGAACCAGATAGACATCACAGAGGTCCAAGAGGACCATACCTATAGGTGTACGACCCCATGACTCAGGATCGGTTGTGCGGGGCACCCGAGGCAGAACCAGTCAGGAAAGGATCATGCAGTGTTACTCATGCGGTGGGTAGGGTCACATGGCTCATGACTATTCGACTTGCCATATAGATGATTAGAAGATGGTCAAAGGAACACCCAGGTAGGGACAGAGGTTCGACCGAGGAGGTCCGTAGGGAGCAGGTAGATGTGGCAGAGGAGTAGGCCGTGGAGCTGGAAGTGGGCGACGATTCGAGATGTTACTGCCACCACCACCAGGTGGTCCACCCCAACTATAGGGAGTCGGTGGACAGGGGGGAGCTCAGCTCCAGGAAGATGAGGCTTACGATCAAGACACTCTGGAGATGATACGAGGTACGGTCTGTTTCTACTCCACATTAGCTTTAGTTCTTATAGACACAGGTTCCAGTAATTATTTTATTTCCATTGCCCTCGTTTGGAGCTCAGAGATTCTGATGGAGCATTTGACTCAATCCTTAGGACTAGAGACTCCTACAGGGGCAGATTATACGATTACAGACTGGTGATGGAAGTGCGAGTTTACTCTAGGAGGTGAGAGCTTTGGCTGGGATCTCCTAGTAGCAGCATCGAGGCCTTACGACATCATCTTGGGTATGGACTGGTTATCTACAGTCCACGCTCAGATAGATTTTATTAGACACAAAGTGCAGTGTGTCCACATGGATGGGACTAGGTTTACCTTCACCAGCGAGAAAAGAGTCTATGCAGTGTAGGATAGACTTACCCAGAGGAGAGTGCAGTTGATTACACATCAGTTGGCTAGCCTTACCCTCTGAGCGGTTGATGTGGAGATTTTGAGTTATCCTGTAGTGGTGGACCAATACGCGGATGTCTTCCCTAATGATGTTCCAAGGTACCTACTCACAGAGAGGTGGAATTTTACATTGACTTATACCCTAGGACAACACCCATATCTACACCATCATATCGGATGTCTCCCGCGAAGCTTTGCGAGCTGCAGGTACAGCTAGAGGGCTTGTAGGGAAAGATATTCATCTGGACTAGTGTTTCTCCCTGGGCAGCCCCAATTTTGTTCACCAAGAAGGCGAATGGGAGTTTGAGGCATTGTGTTGACTATCGACGCCTGAACAAGGTGACCGTGAAGAACAAGTACCCACTTCTGAGGATTGACGACCTCTTTGATCAGCTAAAGGGAGCATGGTGGTTCTTAAAGGTAGACCTCAGATCAGGCTATCACCAACACAGAGTATGAGATGAGGATGTCCAAAAGACGGCCTTTAGGTGTAGGTACGACCATTATGAGTTCTTGGTTATTCCATTCGGCGTAACCAATGCTCCAGCAGTTTTCATGGGACTCGTGAACATGATATTTCAGCCATACCTTGATCTCTTTGTTTTATTCTTCATCGACGACATTCTGATCTACTCAGCTACTAAGGAGGAGCATGCTTATCATTTTTGGGTAGTACTGGACATACTTCGAGAGCACAAAATTTATGGTAATCTCTCAAAGTTCCATTTCTAGATCCGAGAGGTTCACTTTCTGGGACATGTCATATTGGAGGCTATAGTTTTAGTGGATCCAGAAAATATTGAGGTGGTACTTTCTTGGGAGACACCCAGGAGTGTGGTGGAGGTACGAAGTTTCCTGGGTTTGGCTGGATACTTCCGGAGGCTTGTTCCAGATTTCTTTAGAGTTGCAGCACCACTTTCAGTGTTGACGAAGAAGGGTCAACCCCTTGTGTGGTCTGAGAGATGCCATCAGAGTTTTTAGAAGCTGAGGTAGAGGCTGACTAGTGCCCCCATCTTGAGACTTCTAGAGGAGGGTGTAGGGTACATAGTCTACTGCGACGTATCAGGGACTGAACATGGATGTGTCCTAATGCAGGAGAAAGCAGTGATCGCATATGGTTCTCAACAGATGATAAAACATGATAAAAACTATGCTACCCATGACCTAGAGTTAGTAGGAGTGGTCTTTACCTTGAAGATGTGGCGACACTATCTGATGAGAGAACATTTTACAGTGTACTCTGATCACAAAAGTCTCAGGTATATTTTCTTTTAGAAGGACCTGAACTTGAGACAATGATGTTGGATTGAGTTCTTATAGGACTATGACTTCGAGATAATATATACCCCTAGGAAGGGGAATGTTGTAGTAGATGCAATCATAAGGAGGTCTCGTATATAGATGCTAGGCGAGGCGATGGAGCAATTGGTCGCTTTGCAGATATCATTTGTGGATCGAGATGGAGAAACTTTTCTTCAGTCTCTTATAGTCACTCCCCCACTTCTTCAGAAAGTCTAGAAGGCACATCATGGGGATGCTAACTGTGAGGCACGACGAGTTCAGATATCCACAGGACAGGCACCTGCTGTATTTTATGAAGATGGAGAGCACACCATTATCTTTATAGGACATACCATGGTACCAGTGTCACTTCAGGAGGAAGTGTTGAGGGAGTTCCACACATAACCTCTATAGGTACATACAGAAGTGTCAAAGATGTATTAGGACCTCTGACGATAGCACTGGTGGCCAGTAATGAAGAAAGCAGTAGCGGAGTTCGTTTCTCGATGCCTCACTTGTCAGCAAGTTAAGGTAGAGAATCAGGTACCAACAGGATTGGTTTAGCCTCTAGAGGTCCCATATTGGAAGTGGGATAGGATATTCATAGACTTTATGACAGGACTTCCATATACATCCAGGGGTCATGACTCTATTTGGGTGATCGTCGACCGAATCACCAAGTCGGCCCACTTCCTTCCAATCATAGAGCAGGGTTCAGTAGAGAACATGAGACGCCTCTATGTGCAAGAGATTGTATGGATACATGGAGTACCTTTGACGATTGTCTCCAATTGTGATACATATTTTACTTCCCGGCTATGGATGGGGTTGTAGGAGGCTTTTGGGATGCAGCTTCATTTGAGCACCGCCTTCAATCCTCAGACGGATGGTCAGACTGAATGGACCATTCAAACCCTTGAGGGCATGCAGCATGCTTGTTTTCTTGACTTCGGTCGCAGCTGGGAGGATCACTTACCTTTGGTGTAGTTTTCATACAACAATAGCTATCACTCCACCATTGGGATGACACCTTTCGAGGCATTGTACGAGCGACCTTGCTGATCACCTTTGAGCTGGACTAACCCAGGGGAGTCAGCACTAGTGGGACCAGAGATGGTACGGTCTACCATGGAGAAGGTGAAGATCATCCAGGAACAGATGAAGACTGCACAGAGCAGGTAGAAATCATATGCCGATATGAGATATATAGCTCTAGAGTGTGAGGATGGTGACCACGTCTTTCTACGGGTCTCACCTAGACTAGGTTTATAGAGATTTGGACAAGGCGACAAGTTATATCCGAGGTTCATCGAACCTTTTCAGGTCCTCAGAAGAGTTTGTGAGGTGGCATACCGCTTAGCTCTTCCACCTCAGTTGCACTGGGTGCACGACGTCTTCCACGTATCCCAGCTGAGGATATACGTGCATGACCCTTCTCACATAATCATCCATGGAGAGCTGGACATTGACGATGGGGTGAATTTTACGGCGGGTCCAGTGGAGATTGAGGATCTACAGAAGCGGGTCCTTCATGGGTGGTTGATACCCTTGGTATGCGTTTGCTGGAAGCACAAGAACCTCCAGGAGATCACATGGGAGCATGAGGCTCAGATGCGTGCTCAGTACCCCCACTTGTTCCCCTAGTTTGAGTTGTGTATTATTGGGATGTAAATCACTGAGGTGGGGAGAATGTAAAGACCCTGAATTTTTATGTCAATTTTTTTAAATATATTAGAATTTTATGAGACTGTGAAAATTGACGGCGTGTGATTACGAGGCCCGGAGTCCCCAGAATGAATTTCTGAACTTTTATTCTGGTAAGTTCAGTAAACGTGCGAGCAAGTTTTTCTAACTTTTGAATCGGTGCTCGGAATTGAAATCTGAGGGCACCATTGAAATCACAGTGTCAATATTCACTTAAGAAGACTTTCACCTCGATGGCAGTTTGTCGAGGGTGGAAGTTATTTTTTGGGTTTTTCATGGAAATAATTAAATAAAATAATCACATTTTATTTTATTTGTTGTAACCACCCATGTGGATATTTCTCAGGTGGGGACCACCTAAACTAAAACCTCCCATGAGAGGTTATAGAGGTGGGGACCACTGAGCCTAACCTCGCATGAGAGGTTATGGATGTGGGGACCACCCAAGGTTTGAAGCCTCTTGAACTCCCTATTAAGTGGGGAGAAACCTCTTGAGATCCCCACTTAATTATGCCAACCCTCCCCATAATTTATTATGCCACCCTCCTTTAATTAATTTTGTGTCAGCCTCATCAACTAATTAAGTGGAGCCAACTTAATTATTCCAATTTGAAATTGTGCCAACAATTAAAAATAGGGGAAACACAACAGTTGGACATTTTCATTTTGGGGGAAAAGGCTTGGAAAATGGGAGAGTTATTGGAGAAAGCCTTCCAATGAAGAATCACCTCCATTGAAGAACGTTAATCCAATGAACGAGCTCAGGATCAGAGGTGTGTGACGAGTGTGACGAACGCCGACAACTTCGACTTCTCTCTTTGTCGCCAACAATCAAACAAGGTAAGGGTTTATTTGTGTATGAATACTTTTCCAATGTTCTTCCATTGAATTCTTTTTTCAGGATTGGGAATAAATTTTTGTGAGAGGTTGTAAATCTTGACATTATTCTTGAAGTTCTTGATGAGCCATATGCTACCACCCTAACGCGAAGGGTATGGGCCAAACAAACATGGCCTGACCCCTACACAAATCTTGTGATGATTTGTGGTGTTGAAAGCGATGAAGGCGACAACACAGTGACACCGCTCCGTGGCCACCACCGCCTCGTGACCTCCGTGCCCTCATGGCACCCCCGCGGATGAGACGCTCTGTGGCACCCACGATCATCGTGCCGCACGGCTCTGCCACCCGCTGCCCCGCCGCGCCTCCCACGGCCACCACCATTCGGGCCGAGCCGCCATTGCCGACCGGGCTGAGTTGCCACCACCATCTGCTAAGCTGCCATCATCCCACCAATCCGCTGACCGAGCCGCCCTAGTCGTGTCACCCGTGACCTTCCGAGCCACTCCGACCGAGCCACCCGTGGCCGAGCGACTTAGTCCAAACCACCCACGGCCGAGCTGCTCCGGCTGAGCCGCCATGCGGCCGAGCCTCTCCGACGAGCCGCCCCACGACCAAGCCACTCCGGCCGAGCCACCCCACGGCCCCAAGCCACTCCAGACGATCTGCCCTATCTGAGTCGCCCTGCGGCCTCACGCTGTCCGTGGCCAAACCCCCAGGGCCCCTCGCGGCCTGCCGGACTACCCAACACGGGTCGGGACGGACCCAGCGGCCCGACCCAAACTCAACGAGCCGGGCCCGACCCAGTGGGTCAAGTCAGGTAGACCTGAACCGGGTCCGCTGTAACACCCCAATATTCCATGGTACACTTCTCTTTGAATAATACAATAGCGTGTGTTGTACAAAACTTCGAGTTTTAACACACCACAATTAATCAAACTAGCTGTTTTGAATAGTAATACCCACTTTTTGAAATTTTATAAATTTTTTCTATCAAAATGGAATTTATTTTTCAATTTGGAGTATCGAAATTATCTTAGGGTGATTTTTTGTATTTTTCTGAAAACATTCAGTTTTTTATGAATAGTAAAAATACTAAATTTTAATTAAAAACAATTTTTTTAATCGAAATAATTTATAGTGATAAATTATAATATTGTGTGGTTTTAAAGAATAATTAGATTATATTTTTACCATTTGCTGCAATGTTGGTCATTGGAAATAATTTCACATTTAAACTGGGCATAAGAAGTGTCAATCTTTTGATAGTTATTATATCTTAAAAACACCCTTTTTGTTTTGACAATGAGAATTAATTATAAATTAATTTCTTCCACTTTTGTGTTTTTAATTTAGAAAAATGGATTCCATATTTAGAATCAGGAGGTCCAAACTGTTTAAATATGTAACTTTTATTTTTAGACATTGTGAATAATTATTTCGGTAAATATTTTATTTACCATGGTTAAAGGGTAAATCCAGTAAATAAAAGTAAAAAATAATATTATAATAATATTAATTTTCCCTAAAACGTGTCTTAACCCTATTGGATGATACATGTCTAACCATGGGCATCTTTTGGGTCAATTTTGGGACCCCATGGAGCCACTTGTATGTGATAATGGCAATTTATATTAATTAAGTTAAAGTAAATATAAAAATGACAAAAGAATATATCTTTTAGTAAAACAATTTTTACTTAGGGTTTTACATATTATCTCTTCAACTATAAATATTCATTATAATGCTAAAAATATTTCATACATAATGGTATTTTATTTATAATTTTTAGACATTGCATAATTAAATTTATTTATGGAATAATGATGATGCAATATTTTCCTTATTAATGAAAGAATCAAATAAATGGTATTATAAATGGTAAAATAAATATAATTTGAAAGTTTTGATTCCATACATGAATTTTATAGGTTAATATGACATGTTATAATTGATTAAATGAATTTAGGTTGAATTAATAAATTTTTTAGGACTTTAACAAAAATCAATCATTAAATAGTGTTAAAATTGACAAAAAGGATTTTTAAAACAAATATTATATTATTGATTGATATATTATTCCTCAAAAGGAGCACCTCTGTGTGACGCAGCAGACCCATGGTACACAAAAGGAGGAGTACCTCAGCAAGCAATGGTGGGGAACGCCTCCGTGTGGCGCGGTAAACCCACAGACAAGAGGAGTACTTCAGCAAGTAATGTGGGGGAGCGCCTCTGTGTGATGCGGCAAACCCATAGTGAGGAGCAGCACTGTGTGATGTGGGAGACCCATAGTACTTGACAGGAGGAGTTCCTTAGCAGTACAAGATTTGTGGGAAGTGCCTCTGTGTGACGCGACAGGCCCACTATACTCATTAGTGGAGGGGTTCTCCAGCAGCTGAGGTGTTCAGCGATGTGACTGGGGATGTTACTTGTTACTACCCCTAGAATAAATCTTGATGTGAGCTAAGTTAGTATCTATGTGTTTTTCCTCATGATTGTGATGGATTACTTGATAACTTAGGTATATGTATGGGCGTATACCTAAGTAGGGTTATCACTTGTTTTCTCCTTTTGTGATTGATCCTTGGAGGATTTTGTGAGACCTTGAGGGTCTTAGGGTCCCTACTAAGTATTGTTATTCTCACCCCTTCACGGGCTATGCCCGCACTTCATTGTGTTTGGTGCAGATGACAAACATCATTGATCGAGACTCAGGGTACCAGGACTGGACGGTGCCCGGAGGTGGACCTTACGACGATTCGGTACATGGAGGAGATGGACGAACGTGGAGTGATGAGGAGGCGATCTGCACCTACCCTTCTGGTGGGAACCTTGGAGGATGATCCAATAGCTTTTTTACTTTTTCTTTAGTTGTACTTGTACTTTCAGTTTCTTGTACCTTTACTGTTGGGCTTGTATTTCCAGCCCCCTTTACTTTCAACACTCTTTTGGTTATACAGTTTGCTTGTGTTTGTATCATGTTGTGTGCTTGGATACCTGAGTTTGTAGGTTATAAAGGCAATGACTTCCCAATTTTAGGGAAAAAACCTTTCGGTGCTAGTCTCCAATGGTTTATAATGGAACCACCCATCATTATAAATAATGTTCAAGAACCTTATGATGAATAAAGTAAATAGAGAATTAATTTCATCATAAACTCATCAAAACAACCTTTATTCATTTTGGAACATGATTAACCCAAAGAAAATAGATGGGTTCCATAAAAATCTCTCTGAAACATGAGTAACTCATGGAAAATAAACAAGTTCAATAACTATCTCTTTTGAACATGATTAAACCATAGAAATATATGGGTTCTATAATAATCTCTTTGAAACAAGATTAACCTGTTGAAAATAAACAAGATCCTTTTTATATAATAATCCATACAAATAAAGAATAATGATGATATTACTACAAAATATTCCCAATAGATCATATATAAAAACAAGGCTTGTTTATGTTTATGAATGTAAATACTATTAAAATACCATTAATTTTTTTGAGAAAAATAACCTTTTAATTTTGAAAATAACTTTTGAAAATATAAAATTCAAAAAATATTTAAAATATCATTTTATTCGAAAAAAACATGGAAAAATATAAAGGAAATAACAAGGAAAATAATGGGCATGATGGTAGAAAAATCCTTTCATGTTATATATGTTAAAAATAAACATTCATTTCAAAACATTTTAAAAAATTGAGTCAAAAGGGACCAATTTTCAAAAAGTTTGGAAATTTACTTTTAATTATTTTTTAAAATAAGTTAAGATATCATTTAAAATGTACTTATTAAATCAATTATTTTGAGAAAATAACATCTTTGAAAACATTTTATAAAACATGGATATTGAGGAGAAAGATGCTCGATCTTAAACAAAATACAAGATCGATATCACTTAGAAACGCTTTTATTGATATTTATTCTATAAATAAGGGATTAAATAGAAATAAAACATGTTAAAAACGTTAATAAATAGTAGATAATAAAATATATGTGGTTAAATAAAATAATATCACATTATTTCTTCAAAAATAAACTTGAATATAAAAAATATTGAAAGATAGTATATTGTAACATAAAGCCTTTTCTACTTTGGTAACAGTTCAATAATTAGACCCACGAAAGAATAATGTTGAATGATAATTTAAATATCATTAATAAATTAGTTCCATGATATAACATGTCAAAGGGCAGTATATGCATCTCAAAAATTAATATTTGTTCATATCATAAAAATATATCTCAAAGAAAGAGAATTTTATATGAATATCCCTTACAAAAACCATACCATTGAATTAATTGTTTAATAAATGAATATATTATGTTTATAAAATTCAAATTAAAAAAAGTGAAAAAAACAATATATTAAAAAATCATTATACACATAATAATAGAATATCAATGTAATGACCCAAACTTTTGAATAATTTTTTCTTCAAAATTTTTTGTATTATTTTATTTTATACTCAAAAAAATTACATCCTTTAATTAATGAAGTGAGTATAATTAAATGAGACCATTGGGTTTTGACTATTATATGACCGTTGGTCAATATGACCATTGGAAACTAAACTCTTTATGTTACAATTATTGTTTATAAAAACAAGTGATCTTGGTTAATTAATACAGAAAGAAGAGTCGATGACCTCATCTAGTAGACTCTGGCCATACAAAGCCCATCTGTCAGAGCTTGGGAAGGAGGTAGTATCTCTGGGATTTGCTCTAGACCAAGCCCAAGCTGAGATTTAACATGTGAAGTTTGAACGGAATCGCCTAAGGGAGAAGTTAAAGCTGACAGAAATCACCACTCGGGCAATATTGTCCGAGTCGCCCCAAGATTCTATCACTACAGTATGAAAACCCTGCTTTTTATTACAACTTAAACATGATTTATTACATAAAAATTTAATTTATACAACAAATAAGATCGAGAGGTTTAGTGTCTTTGGGGATTAGGATCATTACATAAAAACTTGAAACATGAAATACAACATCTTTATTGAAAACTTCCTTTACATAACCACTACATTCCTTCGTACTTAGCATTGCATGGGATAACCTGAGGACATGCATAAGAAAAGGGTGAGCTATAAATCCCAGTAAGGGAATACACATGGAATAACATGAGGAGTACAATAAATGTTAGACATTAGGCATATCATTAGAGCACAAGATAAAGATGAACATAAAGGCATGAAGAAGGATGATAATCATAACATGGAAATGTGGCAACAACACATAACATGGAATTAGCATGAACTAAGGCCCATTGCACATAGAGCATGAGTAAATCCTCATTGAACATGAATCATGAGTAAACCCTCATTTCACTTGAATTAGTATGAGTCAACACTCATTTCACAAGACGTATCATGATACTATACTTTTACCCAATGCATTGGAGCGCTATAAGGGTGCACCCTTCTTAAACATTTCATTTCATGCATAAGTGTGCCACATGGATCATAAAACATGGATTCGTAAAACATAATAATTTATTCCACGATTAAGGAATGTGGAATTCATACATGAAACTTTATAATCAATAAGTAAATGTGCATAAAGGTGAATACCCTTGATGGAGATATGGGAATGGTATTCACTACACAATGACATTGGCTTAGAAAATCGGTGCAATTTCGGCAGCGTAACGGCATGACATAAGAATTCTTAAAAATGGTTGATGAGAGATAAAGGGGTTACTCATCATATCTACATGTAATGGACAGTAATTAGGTCATATAGATACATTTCCCAACAATTGTAATGAAATTTAGATTCATGACACAAAATTATTGCTTGAATGTAAAAGAGGAGAGAAAAGTTCCTTTTGGAATTTCGGCATAGTAACGGGTGTACAAGAGAGGCATTTAATGAGAGAGAAATAAGTCTCCCATAATTCAAACATAAAGAGGTCAGTATAAGGGAGGTACTAAACCATACCCCAACATTAATAATTGAAATTAAAAGGGAAAAACAACTTAAAGAAAATTGGACAAAAATGAGAAAGGAAGAAAAAACCCTTACTTAGAAGTGTGCTTCCAAAAGCTTGAGAGAGGATTTTTGGGAGCTTGGGGAACCTTGGGAGGATTCTAGAGATAGTGGGGACGAGGTTGGATGAACTCCAAATTATTTTAGTGAGGAGGAAGTGGGAGCTTGGGTGGGTTTATATAGGAAAGGTGAGGGAATTCTTTATTATTTAGGTTTGGGTCCCCTTATATTAAATTAATCCAAACCACAAACCATCCCATGGTTTTTGCCCATGGTTTTTGAAAAAGGGAAGAGGAAAATAGTATTTTATAAGGCCAAAGTCTGAAGTTCTTAAAATAATAGGGTTGCTTATGTGGAGGTGAGTCACACTCCCATGGAAATTAATTTAAAAAGACAAGATGTTTAATAAGTCTTGAGGGGTCCATTAATGCTTTGAAAAGTAAGTCAAAAAAACCCATAATCACATTATTTTATTGGTAAAACATATATTGGCCTAAAATAAAGATTATAATATTTTATTACATCACTATTGGGTCATTATGATTTCATAAAACACATTATATATTTAAACGGTATTTAATTTTTACCCAAAAATATGACTGTCTCAGAAAATAATGAAAAATTCACCGTTGGATAATTTTGACGTCTTTATTCCAGAAATAAAATTTATTTTATATAAATAATTTTCTAAATATGTTGATTTTCACTTTTAAAATAAAAACCGACATTTATAAAAAATTCACGGGTTTTGACAGAAATGGCTTTCAATCCTTAATAAAAATTACAATTGCATTCATAAAATTATTTGATCATTTAAATATAATAAAAATTAATTTAATAATAATAAGAATATTTTATTAAAATATTATTTAATTAAGAAATCCCTTAATTTAATAAAATATAATTCTTAATTAAATAATAACTAAAAACAATATTTGTACTTTAAAAACTATTTACAATGTATCAAAAATGACAAGGAGGTATATTAATTATTATATACAAAAATAATATACATGAACATAGTACTAGAGATTTTTTACATAACCCCTTAAAACAGTCGCATAAGACCTAAGGGTAAGGTGTGCGATGGTGACAGACTCTTGGGGTGGCTCGGATAACATTTCTCGAGTGGTAATCTCTATCAACTTCCACTTTTCCCGTAGACTGTCCCGTTCGAGCTTGACATGATGAAGCTCAGCTTAGGCTTGGTCAAGAGTGAAGGACAAGGATGCCACCTCTTTTCTGAGCTCCTACAAATGGGCTTCGTATGGGTCAATTATACTGGATGAGTCCATCGCTTCCTTTGTCTATGTTAATTGGATTTTTTAAAGCCCTATATTTATACTAATCATGTGATCACTGTTCAACGACTATATTAACAACGGTGAAAATTCTTAACATAAAACCAAAGAAGTTGAAATTTTATATAAACATAAAGAGATATTTAATTAGATCAATATGGATTTCCATTAATGAAAGTTTGGGTTGTTACAATATTCCCCCTTAAGAAATTTCACCCTCGAAAATTTCCTTTTTCCACACTAAAACAGATGTGGGTAACCCAGCTTCATCATTTCCTCCGATTCCCAAGTTGCTTCTTCAAACTTGTGGTTTCTCCACAACACCTTGATGAGGGGCATTGTCTTATTTTGTAGAACTTTTTCTCTACGATCTAAGATCTTCACTGGTTTCTCCTCATAGGAAATATCATCTTCCAATTGTACTACCTCAAAATAGAGTGAATGTGAGGGGTCCAATACGTACTTCCTTTAGAGGGATACATGAAAGACATCATGTACTTTGGCCATGGTATATGGAAGTTCTAGTCGATCGGCCACAACCCCGAAATGATCAAGAATCTCAAAGGGTCCGAAGTACTTTGGACTTAACTTCCCTTTATTTCCAAACCTCATGACCTTCTTCCACAGAGATATGCGTAGAAAAACCATGTCTCCAACTTTAAACTCAAGGTATCGTCGATGGTTATCTGCATAACTCTTCTGTCGACTCTGGGCTACCTTGATATGCTGCTGAATGGTTTTCACCTTCTCCACCATTTCTTTGACCATTTGTGGTCCAAGCATCTTACATTCACCGACCTCATCCCAACACGCCGGTGTTCTGCACCTTTTCCCAGAAAGGGATTCATATGGTGCCATTTGGATGCTTGAGTGGAAACTGTTATTATAAGAGAACTCAATCAAAGGACGATGTTGATCCCATCCTCCTTTAAAGTCCATTGAGCATGCTCTCAACATGTCCTCAAGTGTTTGGATAGTCCACTCAGATTTTCCATCAGTTTGAGGATGATAGGCCATATTGAAGTTCAGTTTAGTATTCAGAGCATGTTGAAGACTCTTCCAAAACATAGAGGTGAATCTTGGATCTCGGTCAGACATAATAGATAGTGATACTCCATGAAACCTTACCAATTCCCTGATATATATCCGTTCCAGTTGATCCAAATAGAAATCCTCCCGAATAGCAATGAAGTGTGCAGTCTTTGTAATATGATCCACAAAAACCCAGATTGCATTGTTGCCTTTGGATGTCCTTGGAAGTCCGGTGACAAAGTCCATGGTGATTTTCTCCCATTTCCATTCTGGTATGGGCAATAGTTGCATCATCCCCTTATACTTATGCCTCTCTGCCTTCACTTTCCGACACACCAGGCACTTTGATGTATATTCAGTGATCTCCTTCTTCATATTATCCCACCAAAAGTTTTCTCAGAGATCTCGATACATCTTTGTTCTCCCTGGGTGAATAGAGAAATTTGAACTATGTGCATCATCCAAAAGTTCCTTCTTCAGCTTCGGACTTGATGGAACACATAGTCTTTTCCCAAATCACACAATTATTTCTTTATTAACATTAAAATCCGAGGATTTTCATTTTTTTATAGCTTCCACTTTTTCCAGAATTCCCACATCATTTTTTTGAGAATCCTTTAACCTTTCCAAAAGAGATGGTTGAGAAATAATTTGTGAAAGGATTGATGATGTTCCCTTATTTATGTTTCCCAT
The DNA here is from genome assembly GCA_963277665.1 of Viscum album. NCBI lineage: Eukaryota > Viridiplantae > Streptophyta > Magnoliopsida > Santalales > Viscaceae > Viscum > Viscum album. Next base: position 853,786,327 of record OY728126.1, on the reverse strand, counting down.
GTACATATTCATCAATTCTAAGAAGATCAGATCCTTCTCAATTCTCATAATTGATAGAATCGCTGGGTCCTTTCTACTTAGGGCATCTGCCACCTTGTTCGCTTTCCCAGGGTGGTAATGTATTGAACAGTCATAATCCTTTATGAGCTCTATCCATCTTCTCTAGTGCATATTAAGCTCTTTCTATGTGAATATATATTTAAGACTCTTGTGGTGAGTATATATCTCACATATCTCCACATTGAGATAATGCTACCAGATTTTCAAGGCAAAGATCACCACTGCCAACTCCAGATCACGCATTAGATAGTTTTTCTCATTGATTTTTAACTAACTTGAGGAATAGGATGTCACTTTATCATTCTGCATTATCACACAACCTATTCCCTTCTTCTAAGAATCACTGAATACAACAAAAAGTTCCCCACTTGTGGGTAAAGTGAACACGGGCGCAGTGATAAGCCTCCTTTTCAACTCCTTGAAGCTTTCTTTGCATTCATCACTCCAAGAAAATGTTACTCCCTTCCAAGTTATCTTAGTAAGAGGGTTGGACAATCGTGAGAAATTCCTCACAAATCGTCGATAATATCCAGCTAACCCCAAGAAGCTATGGATATCTGTTACCGATGTTAGCCTCATCCATCCCCCAATTGCATCTGTTTTGGAGGGATCCATAGATATCCCATTGCTTGTGATGATATGACCCAAGAATGAGACCTACTTAAACCATAAATCACACTTTTTGTACTTTTCATAGATCTTCTCCTTGTGCAATGTCTCTAGTACAGTTCTTATATGGTCCTCATGATCCTCCTTGGTTTTGGAGTATATTAGAATATCATCTATAAAGACTACCACAAATTTGTCTAGGGAATCTCTAAAAACTCTATTAATCAAGTCCATGAAGATTTCTGAAGCATTGGTGAGTCCCAAAGGCATTACTATGAATTCATAGTGCCCGTATCTTGTACGAAAAGTAGTCATTGGGACATCTTCCTTCTTCACCATTACTTGATACTATCCCCGACTGCAAATCTACCTCGGAGAAGTATTGTGCTCCACGTAGCTGATCAAACAAGTCATCGATTCGTGGGAGAGGATACTTATTCTTTATCGTGATTTTGTTAATTTCACGATAATCGATGCAAAGCCGCATTGACCCATCCTTCTTCTTGACGAAGAGGACGGGTGCACCCCATGGTGAAGCACTTGGGCATATAAACCCTTTATCTAAATTCTCCTGTAGTTGTTTCTTCAGCTTTTCAAGCTCCACAACAGCCATTCTATATGGAGTCTTGGATATTAGTAAATCCCCGAGTATAAGTTCAATTGAGAATTCAAAATCTCTTCTAGGAGGAAGACCAGGTAGTTCCTCGGGAAACACTTCCGCAAATTCCCCCACAATAGGAATTTTTTCAAGGGTGGTTTCTTCCTTGGACTCAATCATCTGAGCCAGATATGCGTGATCATAAGGCAGTAATATCCATGCTTGAGATGATGGATCTAAAGGAGATTCATCTTCCTCCTTACACTTGTAAAGAATCGGGGGTCGATTCTCCATATGGAGTGTGATTTCCCTCTCCCGACAATTTATGTTGACTCTATATAAGGAAAGCCAATCCATGCCAAGAATTGCATCAAATTATACTAGAGGGAGTATGATGAGGTTTGCCGGGAAATTAAATCCACATATTATAACAGGGGAGGACTTATATTTATGGGATGCAATGATTGACCCATTTTCCATACTCACCACCATCTTTAATTCCATGATTTGTGGTGGTGCTGAGATTGTTCTACTAAACTTTCGAGATATAAAAGAATGCGTAGAACCTGAATCAAAAAGTAAGTTCACTATTCTTGAATGAATAACTAGCTTACCTATCACCACTTTGTTGTCAGGGTTTACTTCGGAAGAAGTGATGGAAAAAGCTCTACCTTGCTGTCTTGGAGGTTGTTGGTTGCCTAAAAAAACCCTTGGATTAGGGCACTGATTTGCAAAATGACCTGTTTATTTGCATTTGTAGCATTGAACAACGCGTTGAGGTTCGAACGGAGCATTCCTCTCCTCTGTTGCAGCCGTGGGTCTTTCTTGCCGACAGTTAATAGCTAGGTTCCCTTCTCTTCCACACCAGAAGCATTTCCTCGTCCCCTTAAGGCAATTTCCAGGGTGCTTCTTTCCGCACTTTTGGCAAGTGGGGTGCTGGATCTTCTTAGCACCGTTGGATTTATCCATTGGACCACCAGAATTAAATTAAAACTTACGCTTATTATCCCCATGATACCCCTGTGATTCTACGATCTCCATTTCGACCTTGAGGGCACATCAAACAATTTCCTCATAGCTGTCGAAGTCACGAATCACCAATGCTTTCCGCACGCTAGGCTTCATCCCACCAAATAAGCTGTCAAATTTGCATTCGGGGGTAATGACAAAGCCGGAAGCATATCGTGCTAGCCTTGTGAAGTTTTCCTCGTACGTTCCAACATATTCTTCATCTTTTTTCATGAGGGAAAGGAAGTCCCTTTCCATCTTAAACAGGAGGGTGCATGGAAAATATTTATCCAAAAAAATCTTCTGGAAATCCTTCCATTCCAATGCCTCGATCTCCTCCTCAGGCTTCGTATTTTTGATCAACTTCTACCATTGATCTGCTTCACCCTCCATACAAAAAGCCGCCAGGAGAACCTTCTCTTGTTCAGAACATTGAAGGATGGAGAAGATCTTTTCAATGAAGTTGATCCATTGTTCAGTGATCGTGGGATCAGATGATGCACTAAAAGTAGGAGGCCTTTGTCTCATGAAGCTCTCGATAGCAACTTGTTATTTCTTAGGGGGGTTGAACATTCCTCTTGACCCATGTTTCTATTCAAATCTTGAGTTATCTAAGAGAGAAGCATGACAAAGTTCGCAATTCCTTCTCCCATTGGATTGGACATCTCATTTGTACAGTCATCACACTGATCTTCACATCAGTTGTTAGCCCGAGTCCTCCTGTTACCAGCCATTGGCTGGAATAAAAGGAAATTTAGGGGGTAACACATAAAGGGTAATCCAAAGAAAAAAGTCGATGACTTATAAATAAACTTTTATTTCCTTAACTCATGAGTCTATAGGCTTCAATATAGGATTTTTATGATCTACTTTCTAACATATACTCTAAGGGGATTTTTTTTTAATTCCCTTAATAAGGTTTCATACTAAGCTTGTGAATTTATCAAAACATATCCCCCAGGAGTGTCATAACCAAGAGTGCAACAAGGCCTGTTGTCATGCACCAGTTCCCGTTTGAGTCTAGCTCAAAGCGGTGTTTTCTGGTTTTACCCCTAGGATACATCTGTGCCAGAGCCACCTCTACCTGCTCGTATCCAGACAGAGATGTATTTGCTTGATAACCCACTTACTCAATACTCACCAAAACTTAGGGATGTTTTTATTATACTTAGTCTTGTCTCTAAGGCTTTACTAGGGTTTTCTAATCCTAATCCCAAAAATAACTAAACCTATCCTCTGATACCAACTATGACAACCCTTATTTTTATTACAACTTAAACATGATTTATTACATAAAACTTTACTTGATACAACAAAGAAAAAAAAGAGGTTTAGTATCTCTGGGGCTTAGGATAATCACATAAAAACTTGAAACCTGAAATACAACATCTTTATTAAAAATTTCCTTTACATGACCACTACATTCCCTCATACTTAGCATTGCATAGGATAACATGAGGACATGCATAAGAAAAGGGTGAGCTATAAAGCCCAGTAAGGGAATACACATGGAATAACATGAGGAGTACAATAAATGTTATACATTAGGCATATCAATAGAGCACAAGAGAAACATGAACATAAAGGCATGAAAAATCATGATAATCATAACATGGAAGTGTGGAAATAACACAAAATATGGAATTAGCATGAGCCAAGGCCCATTGCACATGGAGCATGAGTAAATCCTCATTGCACATGGAGCATGAGTTAATCCTCATTGCACATGAAGCATGAGTAAACCCTCATTTCACTTGAATTATCATGAGTCAACACTCATTGCACATGATTTATCATGATACTATACTTTACCCAATGCATTGGAGCGCTATAAGGGCACACCCTTCTTAAACATCTCATTTCACGCATAAGTGTGCCACATGGATCATAAAACATGGATTCATAAAACATAATAATTTATTCCACAATGAAGGAATGTAAAATTCATACATGAAACTTTATAATCAATAAGTAAATGTGCATAAAGGTGAATACCCTTGATGGAGAAATGAGAATGGTATTCACTACACAATGGCATTGGCTTAGAAAATCAGTGCGATTTCGGCAGCGTAACAACATGACATAAGAATTCATAAAAATGGTTAATGAGAGATAAAGGGGTTTATCATCATATCTACATGTAATGGACAGTAATGAGGTCATATAGATACATGTCCCAACAATTTTAATGTAATTTAGATTCATGATACAAAATTATTGCTTGAATGTAAAAGAGGAGAGAGAAGTTCCTTTCGGAATTTCGGCATAGTAACGGGTGTACAAGGGAGGCATTTAATGAGAGAGAAAGAAGTATCCCATCATTAAAACATAAAAAGGACAGTATAAGGGAGGTAATAAACCATACCCCAACATTCATAATTTAAATTAAAAGGGAAAAACAACTTAAAGAAAATTGGACAAAAATGAGAAAGGAAGAAAAAACCCTTACTTGGAAGTGTGCTTCCGAAATCTTGAGAGAGGCTTGAGAGAGGATTATTGGGAGCTTGGGGCACATTGGAAGGATTCTAGAGAGAGTAGGGCAGAGGTTGGACGAACTACAAAGGCTTTGAGTGAGGAGGAAGTAGGAGCTTGGGTGAGTTTATATAGAAAAGTTGAGGGAATTCTTTATTATTTAGGTTTGGGTCCCCTTACATTAAATTAATCCAAACCACAAACCATCCCATGATTTTTGCACATGTTATTTGGAAAAGGGAAGAGAAAAACAATATTTTATAAGGCCAAAGTCCGAAATTCCTAAAATGATAGGGTTGCTTATATGGAGGTGAGTCACACTCCCATGAAAATTAATTTAAAAAGACAAGGTGTTTAACAAGTCTTGAGAGGTCCATTAATGTTTTGAAAAGTAATTCAAACAAGCCCAAAACATATATTGTCTGAACATAAAGATTATAGTTTTTTATTACATCACTATTGGGTCATTATGATGTCATAAAACATATTATATATTTAAATGGTATTTAATTTTTACCAAAAAATTTGACTATCTCAGAAAATTATGAAAAATTCACCGTTGGATAATTTTGACATCCTGATTCCAGATATAACATTTATTTTATCTAAATAATTTTTTAAATATGTTAATTTTCCCTTTTAAAATAAAAACCGACATTTATCGAAAATTCACGGGTTTTGACAGAAATGGCTTTCAAACCTTAATAAAAATTACAATTGCATTCATAAAATTATATGATAATTTATATATAATAAAAATTAATTTAATAATAATAATAATATTTTATTAAAATATTATTTAATTCAAAACCCCTTAATTTAATAAAATATAATTCTTAATTAAATAATAACTAAAAACACTATTTGTACTTTAAAAACTATTTACAATGTATCAAAAATGACAAGGAGGTATATTCATTATTATATAAAAAAATAATATACATGAACATAGTACTAGATATTTGTTAGATAACCCCTTAAAACAGCCGCATAAGACCTAAGGGTAAGGTGTGTGATGGTGATAGACTCTTGGGGTGGCTCAGATAACATTGCTCGAGTGGTAATCTCTATCAACTTCCACTTTTCCCATAGACGGTCCCGTTCGAGCTTGACATGATGAAGCTTAGATTGGGCTTGGTCAAGAGTGAAGCCCAAGGATGCCACCTCTTTTCCAAGCTCCGACAAATGGGCTTCGTATGGGGCAATTCTACAGGATGAGGCCATCACTTCCTTTGTCTAAGTAAATTGGATTTGTTAAAGCCCTATATTTATACTAATCATGTGATCACTGTTCAATGACTGTATTAGAAACGGTCAAAATTATAAACATAAAACCAAATAATTTGACATTTTATATAAACATAAAGACATATTTAATTAGATCAAGAGGGATTTCCATTAATGAAACTTTGGGTCGTTACAATAGCACACCTTACACTTAGGTCCTATGCAGCTGTTATAAGGGGCTATGTAACGAGGCCTTATATACCTTTTGTAATCTCTTGGTATAAATAAAATTTCTAATTCTTCTTATGGTAAAATTTTCGAATTTCAAATGTCTGGATAAATTTAGGATGAATTTATAGAAGTTCCATATTATTGATGAATTTTGGAAAAAGGGTATTTAAATATATTTTTGTATATTTTAAATAATTAAATATGTGGAATTATTTTTTAAAAATGGTCTTCTACAGTTGTGATTAGTAAGAAATTTAGAGTCTAATAAGATCAACTTAATTTTTAGTGAATAGTAAAGTATGAATAGTAACACACCTTTATGAATAATAATGAATAGTAAATCAGCCAAAAAAATAGAAACTTTACCCATGAATGTATAAATATAATGTAGACATCTTAAAAGTGGAAAAAACAATCGTAATATAAGTTTTGGTATTTTTATATGTCATAAATAATTTATTTACAATTTTAAAATTAATTTAATAATTCAAAATGGAAATTTATTTTCATAAAATGTAATCATAAATTGTTACTTTATTGTATTATGGTTATACTATAATTTTATGGGACCTTGATTACTTTTTTAAGGTGTTACAAAACAAGTTATAGTTTTAGAGTTGTTTTTTTGAATAAATAATGATTTTATTTAAAAATTAAATTAAAAATATTTATAAAAATATTTTCATGAAATTGAGTTCATTTTTTAATTCATATCATTGATATTAGGTTAGGGTGATTTTTTTTGGGATTTTTCTAAAATAGTTGAATTTTCGATGAATAGTGAAAATACAATTTTGAGTTTCGGGTGTTTAATGACATCATTGATGATGTAATCATGATGTAATAAATCTGGTAGACTTGTTAATAGTAAGATATGTTATGAGGTATCCCAATTGAACAATACCATCGGAAAATACCATGGGCAAGCCCATGGTTTTGCAAATACCACCGTTGAGGTGTCCCTTAGAACTTAATTAAATATTCCCTCTCTTTCCCTATAAATACCAAGCCATTCTTTCATTCATTTCATTCCAAAATCCTCCTCAATGAATGTCTGGTATTTTTAACTCCCAAGGAGTCCTCTCTAGGTTCCCTCAATCCCCCAAGTTCCCATCCTTCGAGCTTTCAAATTCACTCTTCAAGGTAAGGAAACCTTTCACCCTCCTCTTTTAAGTCATGACTTCCTTTATGTTATGTCTTCTAGTTACCATCTTCTTATGAGGGTGTAAGTTTTTATATGTTCTTATTACTATCTATTTTATGTACAAATGATGAGTGACCCTTCTTCTCCCATCAATTTATTTTCTGAATCATTAAGTGACGCTGTTAGGATGCTGAATTTTCGTAAAAGAAACTGCATTTTCTCTTTCCATTCAAATTATCTTTTCATGTGGTATGTCATTAAAATGTCCACACCATGATTTTATTTCTTTTTATTCTGTACCTCTAATGAAACATGATTTATTTATTTATGGGATACCCTTTTCCCCTTTCTTTTCAATGGTTTCTAAAACCTTGTTATATAGTCATTATGCTACAGAATTTTCGTCTCAAAATCCCTCTCTTTCTTAAGAAATTATATTGTTTTATTTATGTAAATACCCAAATATATTTTCAATTACATGGGTATTAATCAAGACATAAAATGAATCTATTTTATTCTGGGATTACATACATATAACCCTCACTCCCTTTCCATGGGTTATAAATGACATAATGATCATAATCTTAAGCACTTTTAAAACGTCACGATTTTGAAGTGAAACCCATTACTTTTTCTCTCTGTGGGTTATTTATGAAATGTTTGATTATGATCTATGTGGCTAACATGAAAATAAAGATATGTTATGGGTGCACCCAGATATCACTTCAATGCATTCACTACTACAAAAACAGGCAAGGGAAGAACCACATTATATCAGCGCTAAGTAAAAAATGTTGATAAATGGATTCTTTATCAGCACTAGAAAAATGCTGATAAAGAAGGCCTGTATCAACGCTAAATTTTTAGCACTGATAAAGGAAGGCTTTATCAGTTCTTTTTTAGCGCTGATAAAGGGTCTCTTTATCAGCGCTCATAAAGCCTTCCTTTATGAGCTCTTTTTTAGATCTGATAAAACTGTAGTCCCATATTTTATAAAATCGATCACATAGTGTCCTCTATTTATCACGCCCTAAAGCTCCCACGATAATGTACCCCTGCGACAACTCCCCTCCCCTCAATCTTTGCATTGATGGACCTCCGCCACCCCCCGATCTTCACGTTGTCGGACCTCTACCACTATCCCTTCTCCTTATCCTCCCCCTCGAACCCCTTCAGTGGATCCTCCTCCCAACAAACTCTACTTCTCTTCCTTTCCGCTCAAACCTATTCTCTGTGAACCCTAGTCCTCCATTTATCAATGGTTTTCGGCTCCTCCCATGCACCTCCCCCTCTGGAAGTCGCACCATCCCCTCCTGACGTAGTGCAGAAGGTTCCCTACTTCTCCTCCTCTAAGGTGAATTTCTTTTCTCTTGTTCTTGATTCACTTCTTGAACTTTCTTCTTAGGAAGGATGTGACAACAATTCTGATTCAGTTTTTGTGTTTTTTTGTTATAGTTTTAATGGTTAATGGTCATACATAGGACTTTTATATTACCCTAATGTGTTAAGTCATGTTTTATTTGACTATTCTTCTCGTTCTTATGAAATATTTGTTAAATCTTTAGTTAAGGTTGTGGATATGAAATTAGTCCTTCTTTATTATGTGTAAATTGTGGAATTATCATGTTTTTTTTGTTTCAATTGGATGGATAGTACTGATTAAACTAAATACTATAATGAATTACACTAAATGAAATTAATGTTAAGAGGTAGTTTTGAATGTGATTTATGAATATCCATAATATTTCTTATATATTTATAGATTTATTGGTGTTGTTTCTAAGTGATTTTTTCTTCATGTTGGGAAAGAAATTTCTTACTACTAATAATATGTTATAATCACCTTTCATTATTTTCTACTCACTTAAGGTAGGTAATTAATTGGTTGTATGAAAATCTCTCATTAAAGTGTTATATTTAAACTATAAATTCTAATTTAATATGATAGAGTGTTTAAGGGGTAGTTTTTAGTGTGAATTTCTTATATGTTTTTCCTTTCATGCTACTATGTATGGGGTATTTATCACTATGATTATAGGGGTGGTGGTTGATTGATGTGGTTGGGATCATGTGGTGTGGTAATTAATACAGTAGTGATGGGTTGGAAATGATAAATGATGGTTTGTTAAATGATTAATGATAATGATTGGAATAATTATCTTTAATAAGTGGTTAAAGATATAATAAATGTTATTAATGATTAATGAATGGATTATAGTGGGTAGTGATTTAATATTTTGTTTTACATTAAAATGGTTAACAATTGAAATTCATATGGTAAAAAAAATCCAAGAAATTATAATATTAAATGAAATGATAAGTTGGTAATGTTGATATTTATGCTTATGTGATTTGTTGGGGATTATTTGTGGCATTTTAATGGAAGTGGTTATAAGAGGGTGGTAGTAACAAGGAAATGGTTGATGAGGGTGTTTGCAGTGTTAGTTTGGTATAAACCCTTAGGAAATATTTTTGTGTGACTATATACTTATTATATATTCTTATTATTTCTTACGCACCATCACTTGAGTCTAGTAACCTGATTGAAATCCATATGGGTACTTTGGTTTTAAGTGTTTTTCTCAATATCTAGGTTATAGAGGGAACACATATAGAACCACTCCCTCTTCCCTTCTCCCCCTTCACACTTAGTATGAGTTGTAATGAATCACAGTGGGAGTATATATACAAACTATAACAATTTTAGGTTTTGGTGTATATATATTCTTGTTGACATGATTATGTGTATTTGGCGTGGATACATAGTGGGGGTTGTGCATTGTAGGAGGAGAGTATGATGTTTATGTCCTTTATGTTCACGATATCATACTGTGATGAGGATGTGATATGTGGTTGTGATATGGATATGGTTTTTATGTGTTTTTGACATGTGTATGTATGGATATATGGTTATGAGATTATATAGAAGGGGTTGAAGCATAATAAATATTCTATTAGAGTGTGAGAATGACCAGATTAGTGGGGAAGTGGATGTGGGGAAATTTATTAATATATATTCTTTTGATATTACACTTAAGATGGAGTTTGGAATTAGACACTCATGAGGTTTGAATGGGATGATAGGTCAATAATATTTGTTAAAATTTTCATATGGAATAACATGGGAGACCATTTATGACACAAGTGATTATCCCAAATGTGATTTAAAGTAAGTAACTTGAGCTTACCAAAAATATTTGGCATGATGATATTGAATGTAGGGTAGAGACCTAGGTGTGGTAGATGTATCATTCTTGATTATTCCTGTGTTTGGACTGGGGTGATTTTAGGAAACTATAATGAATCAAAAGTAATTATATTTAATGAATTCCATATTGTAGAGATTATGAGAAACCTTTCTTTACTTATAGAGCTGGCTACTGGTTTTCATCCATATGTATTTTAGGTTGGTGAGGTATAAAAGGATGGACTAGTTGACCATAGAAGGGTTGAACCGATAGAGGAGGATGATCCATAGAAGATGATATGTGTGAGTTTTACTATCTATGACACAAGTTATTATCCCCGCGAACCCCTTTGTGTTTGGAAACTGTGTTGATTTTGATGGGGGGTCTATCTTGGTTCTGTTGATTTCCAAATCTTTATTGGAAATGGTTAGGCTCTATTAATCTCTATTTTTATAAGGAATTGGTTCTCTTCTACTATATTTGGAAGTTTTGTTTTGTGTATTTGAACCATAAATACTAATATATGTGATTCAAATAGGATGGAGATGAATAAAGATTGGATGGATGTTAATCGTTTAACAATAGAGTATGAGAATGGAGTGAAAGAGTTAATGAAGTTTGAAAAGGATCACACAAAGGATCCTTCTCAAATCCTCTGTCCAAGTTTAAATTTTTGTTATTCTAAACTACTTAATCAAGAGGAGTTGGAAGAAAATTTTATATGTCACGAAATAGATCAGAGTTATAAATGTTGGAATAAACACGGAGAAAAAGCAAATGTAGCTACTGGCTGGGAAAAAACTTCATTTTATGGATCATCAGATATGAATACATATATGGATAATGAAGAAGACCATATCGAGGATGTGATTATAGATGTCAATGATGATGAAGATCATATTGAGGAAATGACAAAGATAATTAAAGATGAAATCCGTGATTTCCTAAAATTGTTTGAGAAGTTAAAGAGTTGTTCAAAGATGCCATTGTATGCTGGTTGTAATAAATATACAGCATTGTGAGCTGTACTGAAGTTGTATTAATTGAAATTAGGCAACAGATGGAGTGATTTCAGTTTTACAGAACTACTTTCTCTCTTGAATAATATGCTCTCAGAAGATAATAAGCTACCAAACCGGACATATGAAGCTAAACAAATGCTATGCTCGATGGGTATGATTTCTGAAAGAATACATGCCTGCCTGAAAGATTGTATATTATTTTTCAAGGAGAAAAAATCACTTACCTAATGCCCAAAGTGTGGTGCTTCTCGATACAGGAAATATGAATCCAATCCTGCAAAAGTTGTATGGTACTTTCCAATCATTCTAAGGTTTAGGCGTCTATATGGAAGTGAAGAAACTGCAAGACAACTTTCGTGGCATGAAGATAAAAGAAATAAGTATGGGAAATTACGTCATCCAGCCGACTCTCCTCAATGGGAGAAAATTGATCACGAGTATCCGGAAATTGGAAAAGATCCGAGAAACCTTTGTCTTGCATTATCTACAGATAGAGTGAATCCTTTGGGTTTTCAAACCAGCACTCATAGTACATGGCCTGTTATGTTGGTAAATTATAACTTGGCACCCTAGTTATGCATGAAGTGGAAATTCATCATGTTATCTATGATTATATCAGGACCAAAATTACCAGGTAACAATATTGATGTTTATCTGGGTCCTTTGATTGAGGATTTGAAGTTATTGTGGGATTCAGGTGTTATGTTGTATGATTCTTATACAAGTGAATAATTCACGTTAAGAGCGATGTTGTATGGGACAATAAATGATTTCCCTTCTTATGAAATTTTTTTAGGCTATAGAATTAAAGGAAATCAAGGGTGTCCCATGTGTGAAGAAGATATAAAATAAATTAGGTTGAAACATTCATCAAAATCTGTGTTTCTAGGACATCGTAGATTTCTACCTCGTTGGCTTAAGTACCGATCTTGGACGACATCATTCAATAGAAGTTTAGAACAACGCACAACACTATCTCCACTAACAGGTGACCAATTATTTGAGAAAGTAAAAGATGTGAACACTATTTTTGGTAAACCATTTTCAAAAAACCTTACGAAAATCAGTTGAAAGAAGAGATCAATTTTTTTGAATTACCATACTGGAATTGTTTGTAGGTCAGAAATTTTCTTGATGTGATGCATGTGGAAAAAAATCTATGTGAAAGTGTTATCAGAACATTTCTAAATTCCCCTGGTAAAACAAAGGATTAATTTAAGGCAAGGTTGGACATGGTTGAAATGGGAATACAAGAAGAGTTGGCTCCCATGAAGGGTGAAAATTGAATGTTTCTACCTCCAGCTGCTTATACTCTTTCTAGGGAGGAGAGATATCAGTTTTGCATCTTCTTCAATGATGTAAAGGTTCTAGAGGGGTATTCATCAAATAACAAGAACATTGTGTCAATGAATGATTTGAAGTTAAAAGGTTTAAAATCACATGACTTCCATGTTTTGATGCAAGATCTAATTCCTATAGCTTTACGTTTCATTTTTCCCAAGAATGTTCGTCATATGTTAACCAAAATTTGTTTTTTTTCAAAGCTATATGTAGAAAAGTTTTAGACCTGATGAAATTACCAGTTATGGAAAAAAATAGTAATCATATTATGAGAATTAGAAATGTTCTTCCCACCAACATTCTTTAATATGATGGTTCATTTGATGATTCACATGGTGAGAGAGATTCAACTTTGTGATCCTATGCACTATATATGGATGTACCCCATTGAACGGTATATGAAGATTTTGAAAGGGTATGTCAAAAATTGAAGTCGGCTAGAGGGTTGTATAGTGGAGAGATATATTGTTGAGGAAGCCATTGAATTTTTTACCGAATACCTATCTGATGTGGAAAGCATTGGTCTCCTAAAATCTCATCACACTGGATGCATTGAGGGTGAGGGAATTTATGGATGAGATGTTGTGACAATCAGTATTATAGATTGAGAGAAATCCCACCTTTATGTTTTTCATAATAGTTGGGAGGTTGCTCAGTATATTAAAACTCACAAATAAATTCTTAGGCAGTTGAATCCATAAAGGGATAAAAAATGGATATCAAACACACATAATCCCCAGTTTATAGGTTCATTTCAGGACCATATTTTTAATGAGTTGGATGAAAATTTGAATTCAATTTTAGAACGACTTCGATGGCTAGCTTCCGGACCAAGTGTGTATGTATTATCTTACAATTTTTATGTAATTAATGGTTATATATTCTATACAGATAAAAATGATGAAGATAGTACCATGAAAAATAGTGGAGTTACACTAGTGGTTGAAGCGATGCATGTTTCTGGTAGTAAGGATATAAATCCAATTTATGAAAATATGTCATACTTTGGCGTTATCAAACAAATATGGGAGTTGGATTATACGACATTCCAATTGTCGATTTTTCAATACAAATGGGTTGATAACAATAGTGTTGTTAAAATAGATGAATGGGGATTTGTGAATGTTGATTTTAGTAAAGAAGGGTAGAAAGACGAATAGTTTATAATGACATCACACAAGGTACTAGTTTTTTATGTTCCAAATCTTGCAAACTGAAAGTGTTTGATTGTTATGTTATCATCCAAAAATACTGAAGGGTCCGATGAAAATTTAGTTGAGGATGATCCTTTCAATGGTACATCACAATCATTTCACATTGGTCCCAATGTAGATGATGTTTTGTATGTTAGAGGAGATCACAATGAAGGGATTTGGATAATCGATAGAGGTGTCAAATATTTTCAGCCTTTGAAAAAAAGAAAGAGAGTTCAATAAACAGGTTATATTTTTTTGTAATATAGATATTGTTATCTCATGTTATTATCTTATCATTACTGAATTTATGTAATATAAATTAACTATTCAACCACTTTTGCAGATAATGACTTCTGCATGTTCTTGTGCTCCTAACCTTGAGGCTGAACAAGTCTCTCAAGCTGCTGCTCCTGCTGCGGCTGATCACAGTGCAGAGTAAGAAAAAGTTTTTGAACCTATTGCAGCTCTTAGTGTTGAGGTCCGACAACCATCATCACATGATGTTGCTACCATTTCAGATGAACATATAGATGATGTTGATATCGATTAAATGGTTGGGGATGAAAGACCGACGTCACAGAAAACACAGGTGCGTCGTAGTTTGACGGTGTTAGCCAAAGTTCTTAAGGCTAAAAATAAAGGAATCAAATTTGATGTCAGATGGAATGCACAAGGCCAACATGTGAATCCCAACAAGGATATGTTTAGTAGTTACATTAGAGTTTTCGCTTGGCAACACATGCTGATTGACATAGATTCCGGGAACCATGTTGTGTCTGGGCTGAAGGATGTGATCTAGGAAGAAATTACGGTAACATTATGATATTATTTCTTTAATTTACTAGAAAATAAAATAATGAAACAATGTATTAATCTTCTCAATCTCTTGTAGAGTAAATTTATTGTAGATGATTCACACAAGAATTATGTACTAAGGCTTGCAAGAAGGATTCATCGAGGTTTTCGCACTATTTTAACAAAATGTCACCTGAAAGATTCCAAAGGTAAAATAAACCCGTACCCACACATTGTCAAAGCTCACCTGATATCCCAAGAAGCATGGGATTAATTTATTGGCCGCCGTGGGGATGAAAAGTTTCAGGTACATTGTGGGTGATAATACATTGTTTGAGGATACGTGTATTCATCACTCTGATTGTCAATATTTCATTTATGAAACAAAAACTCTATACTTAAAATAAGGAACGTGCATCAAAACCAACATACCCCTATCATAAAGCAAGGATGGGGTACACTTCACTAGAAAAGAAAACGGTATGTATTTTAAATTTTCAGTAATATTGTTAGGTTCCAATAAACAACATCATAATTATCTTTAAATATTTATATGTATATTGATGAGTCTAAAACCAAAGACACTTCCATCCCACGTCATGTGCTATGGAAGGAGGCAAATGTGAATAAGGAAGGGAAGCTAGTAGATGAGAGCTCACAAAAAGTGTGGGAAATATGTGTATATATGACACGACGATAAAAATATTTGTTTTAAATTTCTATTACATAAAAATAATTAGTTATTTTCCTATATCTGACAGTCACAGGAATCAGCTACTCGTGTAGAGAATGAAGACCTATTGTCGAGAGCTTTGAAGCATCCAGAACAATACGGTCATGTCATAGGTGCGGGGTTTGGGGTGAGACCCTGAGTATATTTTGAGAAAAAAAAGAAACAGATGATAGAGATGAAAAATTGAAACAAATAAGAAAAAGACTAGCAACTCTTGAAGAATGATTACAATGGCAGGGAGAGTTGCTAGCAACTTTTATGGGTGGGAAGCAAGGAGAAGACACAACTCAAGAATAAAAAGCACTTGAAGATCCCATCCCCTCCCACCAACTTTGAGGTGAGCCATTCCCCTCAAAGAGGTATCTTAGTTGTAGTAATAAATATTCTAATAATTGTTCTCATGAAATGTGAATCAGACCAACACGGATACTTTTCCTGTACTAATGTTATACAGGGTGATAATGACTATGATTTATATCTATCAATACCCACCTATCACCATGTAATGAGGGCTATAGTGTTCAACATCCCAGATGACAAGCTGTATAATAGAACACTTCCGAAAGATCATCTAAAAGTGACAGTTACTGTAGCTCCAAAGCCAAATACAGAGATACCTATTCCACTTGATGACGATGATATTCATATAGTCGGAAAGGATATTGGAACATTCATTACATGGCCGTCACAACTTGTAAGAGTACATGCGGACAAAGAGGAATTTATTTCTTTTTTTTTTCAAGATAAAACCTCAAAAATTAATGAAAAAAGGGTCTAAACCAATGAATGTTATTATAGACGGAGAAAGGGAAGGGGTGACAAATATCAACTCAAAACTGTCTAAAGGATCGACCAACCGATCCTAAGGAGCTACTGAAAGCACAATAAAATCACATGTTCTCTATCCACATTTACTATCATGGAAGACTCATGTGGATACGAAGCTAAGAGGTGGTAGTAGTCATATAGTGGTTTTCGAAAAGAATATATAAGGAGAAGAAATTCAAGATTTCGTTGCTGCTGAAAATGTAAATGAGATCCATGAAAATGGTTGGATAGGCGTCATAGTTGTAAATATATATATGAGGTATGTTTTCATGAATTGATTTTCTAAAAGCTAATCTAATATGAAAATTATGAATAAATGCATTTTATATTGTTGACAGACGTATATATGAAAAAATGTTGAAGGAATTTTACCATGAGCCAAAATTCGGACTTGTTAGTCCTCATACCACATTAACACATCTAAATAAATTAGAACCATAAAAAAAGATGAAATTGTGTATGACTTGCTGAAAACATTTGAAATAAAGATTAAAAATGATAGACTCTTCCTAATACCAACCATGTAGGGGTAAAACTCTACGATTAAAGTATATCATTTATATTTTCACTTATTTTATTACTCATTCCATGTTGTGTTTTTAGGCAACATTGGATGCTAATTGCGGTGAACTTGGATACTCCAAAGATTTATTTTCTGGATTCAAAGCAAGGATATCCATCAAACCGACCACACATGATGGAGTTTTTGAATCTGTGTGACACTACATCCTTCGTTTTAGGTCTAAACATCAAGTAATATAATTTATATTATCTTTTACTGAGGATTATTGTATGATATGGTGGTGTATCATTATCATCTAAAAAAAGGTATGAGGAGAGGGGCTAAGCATAAGGAGGTGATCAAGTACTACGTCTGGACATATATCAGGGTATATATGATAAAATTTCACTATCGAAACACATATCAACACAAGTTACTTATTCTTTTAATGATAAATTTTTTTGCAGTGTCCAAAACAAACAAATGATAATTATTGTGGTTATTATGTTTGTAAATTTATGAAAGAGATCATTTTTCATCAACAAACTAAAATTCCTAAAGAGGTATTTACAATAACAACTACTATTTCATTTAATTTATTTATTAATTATTTATTTTTATATTTTGCAGTACTACTCTGACTGTCGAAAATCCTCATACTCACAATACGATATAGATATGTTCAGAAATGAGTGGACCACATACCTGATGGTAGATTGTAAAAAAATAACATGAATATCTGACTTAGGGATGTGTAAGATTTGCGGTCATTTTTGAGAGGGGTTAATGGGATTAAAAGAAGAAACATTGTCATATGTAAATTCTCATAGGAAAATTGTAATTGTTATTAAATAAAACATCATTTATACAATGAGTCATTTTCCCATTTTAACAGGTGAAATGCACCAGCAACATACAGGAATGATGAACCACTCAAAGGGTCTCTCTTTTGTTTAAAATGGACAGAATTTTAAGTGAAAACAACAACTGACGTATGGAAATATGACCAAATGCATTCATACTGTGTTGATACTTTAGGAGAACGATCCATGGGTGTGTTTGAGATGTGTACTAGTCAACCCCACCTCAATATAAGTCACAGTGTGGCCGGTATCACTCAAAGGGTTTCTCTTTTGTTTAAAATGGACAGAATTTTAAGTGAAAACAATAACTAACCTACATAAATCTAACCAAACACATTCGTATTGTGTTTATCCTTTAGTATAATGATCCATGGGTGCATTGGTGACATGTATGAGTCAACCCCGCCTCAATGAGAGGCACGGTGTGGACGGTATCACTCAAAGTTTCTATCTTTTGTTTAAAATAGAATGAATTTTAAGTGAAAACAACAAATGACATACAGAGATCCGACGAAACACATTCCGATTGTGCTGATTCTTTAGGAGAACGATCCATGGGTGATTTTTTGACGTGTACGAGTCATCGCCGCCTCAATCCAAGGAATGGTGTGGCTGGTATCACTCAATGGGTCTCTCTTTTGTTTAAATTGGACATAATTTTAAGTGAAAAAAATCCGACCTACACAAATATGATCAAATGAATTAGGATTGTGTTGATACATTTGGAGAACTATCCATAGGTCTTTTGGGACGTGTATGAGTCAACCCTACCTCAATCCAAGGCACGGTGTGTCCGATATCACTTAAAGTGTCTCTCTTTTTTTTAAATGGAAAGAATTTTAAGTGAAAACAACAACTGACATACATAAATATGACTAAACACATTCATATTGTGTTTATCCTTTAGTAGAATTATCCATGGGTGCGTTTGTGATGTGTATGAGTCAACCTCGCCTCAATCCAAGGCACGGTGTGGCCGGTATCACTCAAAGTGTCTGTCTTTTGTTTAAAATGGACCGAATATTAAGTGAAAACAACAATTGATGTATGTAAATCCCACAAAATGCATTCATATTGTGTTTATTTTTTATAATAACGATCCATGGGTGAGTTTGTGACATGTATGAGTCAACCCCACCTTAATATAAGGCACGGTGTGGCCGGTATCACTCAAAGGGTATCTCTTTTGTTTAAAATGGGCAGAATTTTAAGTAAAAACAACAACTGACCTACGAAAATCTGACAAAATGCATTTGGATTGTGTTTGTACTTTATGAGAATGATCCATGGGTGTTTTTTGACGTGTATGAGTCAACCCCACCTCAATCCGAGACACGGTGTGGTCGGTATCACTCAAAGTGTCTCACTTTTGTTTAAAATTGGCAAATTTTTAAGTGAAAACAACAACTGATGTACTCAAATATGGCCAAATGAATTTTTATTGTGTTGATAATTTAGGGGAAATATCCATGGGTGAATTGGTGATGTGTACGATTCAAACACACCTCAATTCGAGGCACGGTGTGGCCGATATCACTCAAAGTGTCTGTCTTTTGTTTAAAATTGACACAATTTTAAGTGAAAACAACAAATGACGTACAAAAATTCAACCAAACGCATTTGTATTGTGTTTATACTTTAGGAGAACAATCCATGGGTGATTTGTGATGTGTAATAGTCAACCCCGCCTCAATCTAAGCCACGGTGTGGCCAGTATCACTTAAAGTTTCTATCTTTTGTTTAAAATGGACACAATTTTAAGTGAAAACAACAACTAACCTACAAAAATCCTACCAAACGCATTCATATTTTGTTGATACTTTATAAGAACAATACATGGGTCATTTTTGATGTGTAAGAGTCAACCCCACCTCAATCCGAGGAATAGTGTGGCCGGTATCACTCAAAGGGTCTCTTATTTGTTTAAAATGGACAAAATTTTAAGTGAAAACAAAAAGTGACCTATGAAAATCCAACCAAACACATTTGGATTGTGTTGATACTTTAGGAGAATGATCCATGGGTGTGTTGGTGACATGTAAGAGTCAACCTCGCCTCAATTGAAGGCACGGTGTGGCCGGTATCACTCAAAGGGTCTCTCTTTTCTTTAAAATGGACAGAATTTTAAGTGAAAACAAAAACTGACCTACGGAAATCTAACCAAACTCATTCGGATTACATCGATCCTTTAGGAAAATGATCCATGGGTAATTTTTGATGTGTACGAGTAAACCCCGCCTCAATCTAAGGCATGGTGTGACCAGTATTACTCAACGTGTCTCTCTTTTGTTTAAAATGGACCAAATTTTAAGTGAAAACAACAACTGACGTACGAAAATACGACCAAATGCATTAGGATTGTGTTGATCATTAAGAAGAACGATCCATGGATGACCAAAAACCCCTAGATTCCCCCCAACCCCTGGATGCCCCACCCCCCTAGACACCTCCCCACCACCTGGACACCTCCACCACCCCCTGGACACCCTCACCCCCATGGACAGCCACCCCCACCCCCCTAGACACCACCCACCCCCTTGGATAGCCCCACCAACCCCCTGGAATTCCCCACCCCCTAGACACCACCCCACCCCCTGGAAACCCCCCCCACCTCTAGACACCCCACCCCCTGGAAAGCCCCCCAACCCCCTAGACACCCCCACCCCCTAGACACGCCCATGGACAGCCCCCCTAACCCCCAGGACTCCCCCACCCCCTGGACACCCACCAACCCCATGGATGGCACCCCCACCCCTCCTAGACACCACCCCACCACCTGGACACCCCACCCCCTAGACACCCCCACCCATGGATGGCCACCCCCACTTTCTTGGACACCACCTCACCCCCTTGGACAGCCCCACCAACCCCCTGGACCGCCCCCACCCCCTAAGAATCCCCCCCGACACCCTGGACACCGGCCCACCCCCCTGTACACCACCATAGATAGCTCCCCCCCACCTGGACACCCCCCTCCTAGACACCACCCCACCCCCTTGGATAGCCCCCAACCTCTTGGACCACCCCCACCCCCTGGACACCCCCACCCCCTGGACACCCCTATCCCACCGGACACCCCCATCCCACCACCCTGGACACCCCCCCACCCCCCCTTGGAGATCCCCACCAACCCCCTAGACCGCCCCACCCCCCAGACACCCCCACCATCTGGAAAGCCCCCCTAACACCCTGGACACCATCCCACCCCCTGAACACCCCCATGGACAACCCCTCCTAGACAACCTCCCTCCTAGACACCACCCCACCACCTAGACACCCCCACCCCGTGGACACCCCACACTCATGGACAGTCCCCACCACCACCGGGACACCACCCCACCCCCTTGGATAGCCCCCCCAACCTCCTGGACCACCACCACCCCCCTGGACACCCCTATCCCCCTAGACACCCTCATCCCCCCAGACACCCCTACCCCTATTGGATAGCCACCCCAAACCCCTGAACAGCCCCCAACCCCTGGAATTCTGAATTGGATTCTTTATGTATTTAATTAACTTATGAATTATGTTTTAATTGTGTATGGGTACACTTGTTGTATGAGTATACTTGGTGTAATTACCTTATTATTTATGTGTTAATTTTGTATGGGTATACTTACTTGTTGAGATGCTGAATTTTTTTGCAGGTATTGTTTGGGTGTGTTGCACCAGAATTTTTTGTTGCAGCAGACATGGCATTTATTAGAACTTTTTTATCACTGATAAAGGAACCCTTTATCAGCTCTTTTTAGCACTAATAAAATACACATTTCTTAGTGCTAAAAAAGCACCGATAAAGTCTCATTTTATCATCACTAAAAGAGTGCTGATAAAAAGCACATTTATCAACGCTTTTTTAGCACTGATAAAGGGGTCCTTTATCAGTACCTTTTTAGCATAGATAAAGTCTCCCTTTATCAGTGAGTTTTTAGTGCTGATAAAGGTATCCTTTATCAGTGCTTTTTTAGCACTGATAATGTACCCCGTTATCAGCACTTATTGAGCACTGATAAAGGAGACCCCCCTTTATCAGTGATAATCTTTATAATGATTTTTTAGTGCGGATAAAACCCATTTTGAGCGCTGATAAATCCCGTTTTTATAGTAGTGATTGGTTAAAGAATTAAATCTCTGGATATGACAAGTTTCACAATACATTGGTGAATAACATTGGTAATTTTTATGACACCTTGGGGATGAAGCTTGGTGATATGTTCATGAATGTATAAATTAAATTTTGTAGCCACATAATCAAGTTATGATTCAAGTTATTTTCATTATGAAATGCCTCTACTTCCATTTCCCATGTCTTTATATTTTTTTATCAAGTTCTTATTGATTTCACAAGTAAATTTATTCCCTTGTTTTCCTTACTGGGTCTTCTACTCCCCCTTTCTTTTGATGTATGTCTCTAGGTTATGAGATGCAATAATTGTACTCAGGAAGAACTTATGATGAATCCCTATAAGTGGATTAGAATAATGTTTTATGTTCCTGATTTCCAAGACACTAGACTTTAAAGATCTTCTGCTTGTAAAATGTAATGAAAAGTTGTAGTAAAAAAGGCCGGATGCCATAATCAAATAAAATTAAGAAGTAATATAACCTAGTAAAAATAACTTGAGTTATAAATTGTTTTAATAGTTGATAAATTTCATTTCAAATCCTCCTGGAAGAAATAATTCAAATTGAAACATAAAATACCCTGATTTATCATAGATTCATGACATTATTTGTAAAAGAGGCGTGATATAAACCACAAAATAATTTTTTTTTGAATATGGCATATGTTTCATAGAAGTAAAACTGAGACAAGAAACCCTAACCTCAAATATGGAATTTCCATGTATGTACTTTAACTCATGCATAATAAGATTACATAAATTATTTATTTTTTAAGAAAATTTTAAAGGTTTAACACCTTATAATTGAATCATTTATTTTATTTTTCAAATTACATTTTCAAATATTTAATTAGTTAAGTTCATGTTGGGTGTTTTGAGGACCATCAGTTCATTTTTTTCAAAACATATTTGGTGTGCTGAACATGGTCAAAGTGGACATTATTTAAAAATATATAGAGTAATAATAATCAAATAATTATCATATTTATTCTTCAATTATACTTTAAAACCAATCATGATAAATTTTTATGAAAAATGAACAACATCACGATGATGTAGACAAGAAGCCATTTCTACGCATGAGTAACCTTTCCATTTTTCAATGATCATTATGAAAAAGGTATATATAATTTTAACTGTACATAATAATAATAATATGATAAATAAAATAATATTTATTTAAATATACTTATATATATCATTATTTTTATTTGGTGATGTGAACAGGCATCACATCGCTTCGTGGTGGCGGTAGTCCACACATAGACCAACGATGTTATAATTTTTCATGTAAGAAATAAAATTATATATTATATATTCAAAATGATAAATATGTAATTAATACCATTATTATTTAATTTATAACATATATTTTTAATAACAGTATCCTTATTAACATCTATTTAAAGAGTTAGTGAAAAACTAATCACATCACTTTGCGAGGTAGTAGTTCACTGTACACACGAGCGACATTATCGTATCCCAAGAGGAATGAAAATTAAAAATGTATCTATAATATTATAGTTAAAAATGTATAAATAAATTAAAACTATCATATATATACTTTAAATTCATAATTAAAACAAGCTGTGAGGGGCGATGATGTAAAATAAATGACATTGGTTCATGAGGCGGTAGTCTGCGATACACAAGAATGCCGATTTAATATCCCATTTCATGAAAGAGGATATTTATTTTGGTCATAAAGATAATTTAAAAACATATTTTCATATATGAGATACTTTTTTTAACATATGATAACAGTTTAAGAAGATTTTTAAGAGGTGGAAAATAAATAAAACAAAAATATATAGTTAGTAATTTTACCTATTCTCGAACCACCTCTTTAGGATTATACCTAATGTATTAATATAGTGGATTTATGCCCAAAATAAGTATTATAGAATAAATATATGTATTTTTTAAGTTATTTTAGTGGGTCTTGGCTAAAGAAAAATGCGTTTAAGGTGTGAAGAATAGAAGAGAGGGGGTGACCTTTTATAAGTGAGGTGAGTAGAACATTTGTAATTTTTGAAAAGAAAAAGGTGTACCCACATTTTTTCACATGGAAAATGGCTCCAAAATAGAGAATTATCAAGATTTAAAGTTTATAATGTTGAAATATGGTTATAAAATTTATTTTATACAAGTTTTCAGGTCATTTTACCCATATATTTTTAGTTTAACCCCCAGTAAACATGTTTTCACCTTAATCATGGTAATTTATTTTTGTTGTTTTCACTATTTATTATGGGAAAATATTATATTTATATTATTATATAATATAAATTAAGTTGATTCAAAATAATAAATCTATTTTACCAAATTAAAATCATAGAAGTTAAATAATTTATCTAAAAATTAAACCCCTAGACGCGACAAAAAGCATGTTTTGTGACTGAAAATTAAATTTTTATTATAAAAAACTTTTAAGGAAAAGTGGGAAACAAAAAAGTTAAACCAGTTGAACATCCATCATAAGAAACCAAAAAATTATTGAAATACAACTTAAGCCTATTATAATATTCCTCCTTAAAAACAATTTCTAAGTAATAGAGTGTACCTGTGAATCTAGGTTGTTGAGGATGGAGTATTCAAAGCGATCCACCAACTTATCTCAAGTTTTAGAGTACTCTTATTCACTTTTGTTCCATTCATTGAAACCCCTTATCAAAATATGGTCTTTCTTGTCAGCCCATGCAGCCTGCTCCCTATTGACAAAAAGCGGGTTTTCATGTAGTGTATTTTTAAAGGAAAAAATGATTTTATATTAACTCTATGAATAATAATAATTGTTGTATGAATATAAAGAATTATTTATTGATATATAATCTATAAATTCCATTTAAATCACTCCTCATTAGATATTTTTTTTAATTAATTGAGAATGAGATATATTATGTATTTTAAAACAGTTTTCAGAAAAATTCATTTTTTAAACCAAAGACAAAATAATACTAAAATCTAAAGTGAAGTTGATTAAAAAGTAATTAAGTGGATTAAATAAAAATAAATAATTATTATATTATTTTAAATCATATTAAAAATATAATATGACTCTTAAATTTCTTAATTTATTGAAAATAAATAACATTTTTACAAAAATCGATATTTTTCACTTTTCCCTGAAAAATCAATATTTTCTGAAAACTACAAACATTTCAACCAAATTTAAGATTGATATGTTGGTTTTAAAATTAAATTTAATATTATAAAGTAAATTTTTAAATATTTAATAAAATTAAATATATTTGTTTTATGAAAATCAATACAAATTAATTTTGAAACATATTTTTGAAGAATGAAATTACATTACAAAAAATTGTTTAATTATTTACTAAAAATTTATAAATAATTTATATTGAGTAAAAAATTTATATATATACACACATATATATATGCATATTATAAATTAGTTAATAGTACTTATACCCACCAATTTAGTGACTATGTTATAATGGTTATATAAATCACGGGTCGTTTGAGATCGCTGTTGCATGTTGAATACACTATTGAACATAGTTTTCTTTTCTAAAATCTTTGGATATTACAAATAATGGTAAAATTTTCATTTTTGTACTAAAATAGTTTTTATACACATATTATGTTTTAATTTAGAACTTAATTTAATATTATTTAGAAAATTAATTGTATAAAATAGATGCTAAATTTAGTTCCATTACACCCAAATTTGGTTATATGGGTTTGTAACAACCTAGAATTGGTTCTCTCATAACTAATGAAACTATATTGGTCACATGTCCTCAAATGTACCACCCCATATTCAAGTGGATTCTAACTAGAAGTGATGGTCTGTGTTGGAATGGTGTAGAGACTATACCCTTATGATCAGAGTAGAGCACATCAATATACAAAAAGGATAAATAGAAGAAAAAAATAATGATCAAGAGAAACAGAATCAATCATCTAGATAAATAAAATGGTGAAGGAAAAAGCAACTAGATTCATATATAATGTGATTTCAGGTCTATATTTATTCAAAAAGGAAATCAGGTATACATGGTTGTAGGTGTACAATAAAATAAATGTATAAGAAGATATAAAAAAAAGAAAATATTCCATGAGTATCTCATGCACTGACTCAGTCATCTGCTACCAAACTCCCGTCCTAATAGATAATCAAGCATCCATAGATAGACACTATCCATTTTTCCTACCTGTATCCATGAATTTTGTTTAGGTACCACACAACGGTCCAAAAATGGTGTGAATGAAACTCAGTAGAACACCACTAATGACATGTTGTATTATTAATCTAGTTTATATAAAAAGAGAATATTGTAGTTATAACAAATTAGTAAAACTATAAAAGAACTAAGCTCAACTGGCTTGGGTTTCACTAGGACACCCTTATAACACTACCTGCTTCAGCCTAAGTAGGGATGTCTCTAAAAAATTTCACAATGTATATATATAAGTTTGTATGAGTATATACACTATATAAGTATAATGTATATAGACATATATATAGATACTAGAACCTAAGGTGTAACGTAGGCATCCATTAATAATTATAAGAGTCTCATGTTGTAGAAAAGGGGCATTATCCCAAGAATTTAGTCAGGGATATAGATGTCATCAATGCCATACCTAGACTTTTGAAATAATTTTATTTTATTATTTTATCTGGTTTTGTAATATTTTGTTGAGGTATGGGATGCGCCCAATTGAAAATTTTAATTTTTGTTAGTAAATGATGTTTTGGGATTGGAAATATCTGGTGTATGGGTAGTGCACGGTCAAAGCCGTGTGGTATCACCAAATTATCGTGCATCCTGCTCAGTGCATGGTTAATTAATTAATTAATAAAACAAATAATAAAGTGAAAACAAATTAAAATAATAAAAATAAATTGTAATTAATGATTGTTTGAATAATAATAATAATAATATTATTTTTATTTTTATTCTCGGTGTTTTTTTATTATTAATATTATTATTATTGTAATTATATTAGTGTTTTTCTAAGGTTTCTTTTCTTCTTATTCCCTTTTCCTTTTGTTTTACCTTTATTTTTTTCTCCCTATTTTCCCTCTTCCAATTTCTCTCTCATCTCACCCCTTGAATTGAACCCTAGTGAGCCTCCCTTCTCTGGCTACTCCCTTGGCCATCACCCTCCCCTTTATCTCCCTTCCAGTGAAACCGGTCAGTGTCCCGTCCCCCCTCTGCAGCGACCTCACATTAGCGTCACCCCACTCTCGTTCTGACCCACCTCGTACATACCACATGCCCCCTTTTCTTTCCAGCATGGATCACCTCTGGAAACCCCCTTCCTTGCATGGATAGCTTCCCAGACCCCTTTCCGCTTCCCCTCTCCCTTCACCGCAAGTGAAAAACACCAGTGTAAGCTTTATTCCTATTCCGTTAGGGTTTTGGTTTTTCCGTTCTAGGGATCTATTGGTTTAGGGTCTAATATTGGTATTGTTTGGTTGGTTTATTGAATTAGGGTTATTTTTTTCTTGCTCGTGGTGTGCTTGGAATGCAGTTGAATTTTTACACCGAAGTTTTGGGGATTTCTACAGCAAGGTAGGTGGTGCTGTGCATAATCATTATTTGATGAATTGTTTTATCTTCTTGATCAATTTGGTGCGTTTTTTTATTAATTGTTTTGGTGTGAATTTAGTTTTTGATAAATTTTAGTATGCGTTTATTATTTTGTATCATGTTTATATGAAATAGGGTGCGTTTTTTTATGAAAATCCATATTGTGTTATTTAATAGTGTTTTATGAATTGTGTAATTAGTTTATTTAACTATGTAAGTGGTGTGAATTGTGTTTTTTTATGTGGAGTTTGTGTGCGTTTGGTTATAAAAAAGGATTTTGGGTGGGTTCTATGGGTAAATATAATTAATACTTCTTGAAATTGATATATAAACTTCTATTTATGGTTTATTAAATTATATGAATGGTTAGAAGGTGTTTTATAAATGGTGTAAAGGTTTTATCAAATTGTTTTTGCAATGCGGATCACATTTTAAAATTGTGTTGGAGTGTGTATGATTTTGAAATATGATTTGGGTGTGTAAATGTTGAATTTGTTATGTTTAGTGTTTTTTTGGATGACTTTTGTGAATGTGGCATACCTTTTGAACCTAAAACTTGTATGAGCACTAAGGGAAGCCTGGGTAACTAAGTGGGTGGACTAAGACTAGTGTGCTAGTGATAAAAAAGTGGCATATGCCTAGTTTCACTTATCATAATTAAAAACTAAAAAACTAACTAAATATTTTATGATGATTGGTGACTACTAGGGTTACGAGGATGTCCTCAACTAGTGGCTCATGAATTAGAATGCAGGTTATCGTGGTACCTGGACAAATTTTCAGAGAGACGTGAGGTTCTAGGGTCCCACTATTTGGTAGTACCTATAGGGCCTCTCCAATATTTGGTTCTCTTTGATTACTTTGCGTTCACCATCAACATATGGTGTTACATTTGAGTTACTATAAAAGAAAATGTGTTTTTATTTAAAAACTGCATTCCTTTAAAGTTGTTTTCACTAAATATGATTTCATTTAAATTGTTCAAGAATTTAATTTATGTTATTAAACCTAAAAGTTTATTTTTCATGTAATGTTTGTGCATGGAATATTTTTGTGGGTGAAATTCTGTTGGGCGTTAGATCATACCCTACTTACACCATTGGGTGTAAGTAGATTTGGAAATGTTTGATATAGGTAAGGGTAAAGATTTGGGAGATGGAAGTTCAGGTTTCTAGTTGTATTTCTTGGTGTGATGTTCTAAAGATGGATTGTGGGTTTTCCTCATTCTAGGTGGTGGTTTTTGAGTTGTTTTTTGGTCACCTTACTTTTTGGTAGTTTTTGGGCTTTGTACAAACCTTGTGATTAATTTTTTAATCCTTGTAAAGGCTTGTTTGGTTTTATTTTTAGCTTTGGTTTATTTTACATCATCGATCGTTTTATGTTTTCATATTCAGGTAAACTGTTCCCACTTACTTTTGTTGATACCCAAGAACTTAATCCAACTTGTGGGGATCAAGAACGCCCTTCGGGACCTACCACGGACTAGGTCAGGCATTGGTTTTGAGGATGACCCAAATTGGTTCATGAAAAATGGTAATAGATGGAGGTTTGTAAGGACCCAGTTGGAGCAATGAACCCCTGAGAGGGGGGGGGGGTGAATCAGTGGTACCCCTTTTTCCCTTTTTAAGTTCCCTTAATATTGATAACAACCTTTGTCTCCTATTCAAGATATAATTCCTTACTGAGAAAACAAAAAAGCACACATCCAAAGGAACAAAACAATTTACAAGGTTCATTATTCAATAAGAATAGCTACATCCTTGGTATGGTTGGAAACAACCAAGCATCATACAATCCACTAAGAAAACAATCCTTGGATTACAACGAGTAGGATATACCCTTACGGTCGTGAAGCACTGTGATACAATCACTCCAGTGCGTGTGCACCCTTTTAGCACAATATGGAAAAGTCTCGTTTCTTGTAACAACTTATGTTACCTAAACTTCCTTTCAAATACACAAGTGTAAGCAAGTTCAGCACAAATCTTCACTTCCTTACCCATAAGAAAGGCAAGGAATCCTTGGACTTGAGATAGATCAATTACAATCCGAACTTCCCATTCCAAATTTCCACTCTGATTTTTTCACTCCGAATTCTTCTCTCCGAATTTTCTTCTTCACTCCGATTCTTCAATCGGAGTCTTCCTCAGTCTGAGAAACTCAATACGGTGACAGCCTGTACTGATTCCCCATTCTGAATCTCCACTCCGAATTCTTCACTCCGAATTCTTCACTCCAAACTTTCTTCCTCACTCTGATTCTTCAATATGAGTCTTCCTCAGTCTGAGAAACTCAATACGGTGACAGCCAGTACTGATTCCCCATTCATAATTTCCACTCTGAATTATTCACTCCGAATTCTTCACTCTGAACTTTATTCTTCACTCCGATTATTCAATATGAGTCTTCCTCAGTCTGAGAAACTCAATACGGTGATAGCCAGTATTGATTCCCCATTCTGAATCTCCACTCCGAATTCTTTACTCTGAATTCTTCACTCCGAACTTTCTTCTTCACTTTTATTCTTCAATCTGAGTCTTCCTCAGTCTGAGAAACTTAATACGGTGACAACCAGTACTGATTCTCGTTTCAATTGAGACTGCAATGAAAAACTCAGTCGGCCACACACTTATTTCTCTCTCTAGATTATCAGAGCTTCTCTCACAACTTAATCATCACGCATTTATGTTGTACTCTGATATCCTTTTATAGGTTCTCCAAAGTGTGCTTAGGCGAAAAACCAAAAATATTTTTCCGCTCACTTAAATTCACCAAAATCTTAATTTCTCCTGAAATCATGGAGTAATTAAGACTTTATCAATGCTTCTAGAATTTTCTCGAATATTCTTCCACTTCTCTTGTTTTAGAACTTTGGCCTTTTCCGGATCCGACCATGTTACACAAGTTTCTCGGTATCACATTCTCGGATCCTGTCATCTGTCTTCTCGACAACATATTCTCAGATCCACTCTTCCTGATTCTCGGAATCACTTTCTCAGATCCATCCTTCTTGTGTCTTCGACATCACTTCAATTCTTGTCATGAATCTTCACCGCTTCTTTGTCTTGAAACCATTTCATTCGCCGATTCCAAATATTTTGAATTCTTGGTATGAATCTCGGTTCTCGGTGTGACTTTTTCATTCTTAGTGTGACTTCACCAGTTCTCGGTACGACTTCTCCATTCTCGGTATGACTTCACCAGTTCTCGGAACGACGTTCTAGTTTTTGGTATGACTTTTGGTTCTCAGAATGGCTCTTCCTGATTCTCAGAACAACTTTTGGTTCTTGATACGACTTCTTCGATTCTCGGTACGACTTCACCAGTTCTCGAAATGACATTCTAGTTTTCGGTATGACTTCTGGTTCTCGGAAGGACTTCACCATATTTCTCAGTATGACTTCTCGAGGCAACTTTTTCTTGCATCGTGAGTACTTGCATATACTCAAAATTTAGAGTTACAAAACAGAAAAGCATTGTCACAATCAGTGCCTTCACATCTCCTATCAGCCAGCTTTCGAGAATTTGTAATTTCCCGATTCCGAACTTCTCAATTTCCAGACTCCAAATTCCAGACTCTGAATTCTTCGAACACCAGGTTCCGAAAGTTCAATATTCTCGGTTCCGAATATTCAAACTTCTAGCTTCTAAATTCCTAGAAATTTAAAGTGTCTTTCCTTTATAAAAACTTCCTCAAGATCAAAAAAATACAATCCATGCAAACCATCTATTCCTTCAGCTTGGTCCTAACAATCTCCCCCTTTGGATTTTGTTGTCAACCAAGTTTTCATAAATCACCAGTCTTGGAAACCCCAAGCAATAGATTACTTATCAACAATTCTAAGCCTACGTAAGATAACTCATTGTAGGAAACAAGAATAATTGATAGAAAACCATGTTGTCCATAGGTAGTGATAATGACATCTTCAGCTTCATACTTCCTGTAAACAACTTCAAGTTCTTTCCTACAACCACTCCAACAAACAATTAGAATAGTTCACATACACAAACAATGCTGAGTTCACAGCTTACCCATAACTCTCTCTTTGAACAATAGATTTATGATACAAATAACTTCTACCCGTTGACAAAACAATCCAAAGGTAAGAAGAGAGAGGGGATGGTACAAAATACCTTATCCTTGAAGAGAAAGAGGTTGGAAACCCATGTTCAACCTCAATCTTGAGAATGATTCCTTTGGAAGAGGTTTCATGAAAATATCAGCAACCTATTCAGTAGATGAAACATATTCAAGTTTAAGTTCATTATTTTCCACTTTCTCTTTGATGAAATGATATTTGATATCAATATGGTCTGAATGAGAATGTTGGACTGGATTCTTGGTAAGATTAATTGTGCTTTGATTATCACAACCAAGAGCAAGGGAAACTTCACTTCAACTAAAAAATCTTCCAATTGTGTCTTCATCCAGATAAGTTGAGTAGCAGCCTGAGTAGAGACAACATATTCATCTTCAGCCATACTAAGTGTCACCGAATTTTGATTCTTCGAGTTCCGGCCAACACAACTTTTTCCCATAAAGAACACTCCACCAGATGTGGATCTTCTATCATCAACATTTTCTGCCCAATCTGCATTCGAATAGCCAAAAAATCAATGTTATTTGAATCACTATATTTGATTCCAAATTCTGCTGTGCCTTTTATGTATCTGATAATTCTTTTTCTAGCAACAATATGTGATTGTTTTGGAGCACTCTGGAATCTTTCACATATGGTAACAACAAAAACAATATCTGGTCTTGATGCAGTCAGGTACAACAAACTTCCAATCAGCTTTCGATATTCTTTCTGATCAACTTCTTTTCCTTCATTATCTTTTCTTAGATTCCTTCCCACTGAGATAGGAGTTGATACTGGTTTTGAGTTTTCCATGCCAAACTTCTTGAGAAGTTCCTTAGTATATTTTTCTTGGGAGAGAAAAATTAATTCTTTCTTTTTCAATATTTGTAACCTAAGAAAGTATCTCATTTCACCTAACATGGACATCTTAAAGACATTCTTCATTTTTTTATCAAACCTTTCACAGCTTGTTTCATTATTCCCAGTAAAAATAATGTTATCAACATAGACAATCAGAATGAGAGAAAGATCTTGGATTTCCTTGATGTACATATTGCTGTCAACTCTCCCTTTCTTGAAGTTCATCTCCTTTAAGCAAGTATCCAGTTTGGAATACCATGCTCTTGGATCTTGCTTTAGCCCATACAAGGATTTCTTCAACCTGCACACATAACTTTTATTATTCCCAACAAAAAATACACAAGGTTTCTCAATATAAACTTCTTATTTAAGATCGCTATTAAGAAATGCGGATTTGAAATCCATTTGAAATATTTTTTAGCCTCGTTGTGCAGCAATAGAAAGAAATATTCGGATAGTTTCTAATATGGCCACTGGAGAAAAAGTTTTTTTAAAGTAAATTCCTTCAATATGCGAGTAGACTTTGCAAACCAATCTTTCTTTGTTTCTGATAACTTCACCTTCTTCATTCAAATTGTTCTGGAAGACCAATTTGGTGCCAATAATGTTCTTATTTTCAGGCTGGGGTACGAGTTCCCATGTGTCATTCTTTTCAATCTGATCCAATTCTTCATTCATGGCTTGAACCCATTATGGATTCTCAAAGGCTTCTTTAACATCATTTGGTTCCACTTTGGAATACAAGGAAGTATGTGATATAGAATTACTTGTTCTTCTTGTTTGAACCATGTGACATTGATCACCAATAATATTCTGATCTTTCACTTGTTTCATCAGCCTTGGATAAGTTTTTCCTGTGCCTTCCTCATCACTTGATATGGCTGAATCCAATTCTTCATCTTGAATAGGATTACAATTCATTGCATCCTTATCAGAATCGTCAACTTCATCTTCCTTATCTTCCTTGTCTATCTAGACATTTTTATCTTTCCCCAGAGTTTCAATGACTTTTACATCAACGACATCCACCATTTTCCTATTTATTTGTTAAAGCATCTATAACCTCTTCCTTCTGGTGCATAACTAATAAAAATTTCATCTCCTCCTTTCTGTTCGAATTTTCCACTACTTCCACCTTTCTTCTTTATAATACCTGGGCTCCCAAAAACTTTAGCATGCTTCATACTTGGAGTAATTCCATAGAAAAGTTTATATGAAGTCTTTTTTGATTGATTCCTGTAGAAACATTGATTTTGAATATAAACAGCTGTACTTGTAGCTTGCTTCCAAAAGTAATGAGTAAGGCCATGTTCAAGCAACATGGTTCTTTCCATTTCCACCAAGCTTCTGTTCTTCCTTTTAGCAACCCCATTTTGTTGAGGTGTATATAGAGCACTATATTCATGCTTAATCCCATGCTTCTCAAGATAGTCTTCAAATTCTTCACTTCTATACTCACCACCATTATCTGTTCTCAACTTCTTCACAGAGTACTCACATTCTTTCTCAGCTTTCCTTCTGAAGCTTTTAAACATTCTTAGGGCGTCTGACTTGTGCTTTATAAACATAACACACGTAATGTGTGTAAAATCATCAATGAAGGTGATGAAGTAATTGTCTCCATTTGTTGATTGTTTGAGCATTATCCCACATATATCAGAATGTATTAGTTCAAGGGGTTGTTTAGAACAAATGTCAACCTTCTTATGCACAACACTTGTAATCTTTCATTTCTAACAGGTAGTGAAACACCAAACCCTTCTTCTTGGAAAATCTGGAATATCTCAAACCCTGTCCCTTTTAGATAACTTGCTCATATTTCTCTGACACATGTGTCCATGTCTTCTATGCCACAACTGATTTTCTTCCACTAAGCTCATGTAACAAGAGTTTTGTGAATCTTCAACCTGAAACAGATTCCCTTTGGTTCGTTGGCCTCTTGTAACAATCTTCCCATGTTCTTCACTTCTCACAATAAACCCATCTTTCCTAAAGATAACTTTGTTACCCTCATCACAAAATTGTGATACACTCAACAAGTTGTACTTCAACCCATCAACATATAGAGTTTTCTTGGACTTCAATTTTTCCATCCCAATGATGGTTGATCCAACAACTTTGATCTTTAAAGATTCATCATTTCCAAATGTCACAGTGCCTTATTTAAACTTCTTCATATTGCTTATCAACTTCAAGTCTCCTGTCATATGTGAAGAATACGCACTATAAAGTATCTAAGGTCGTTCTTCCTTTGTGACTTTTAGAGCAGTTTCGACAACAAGAGATGTTTCTTCTTTCACTTCTTTCTTCACCTTCGGCTTTTGAGAATTAAGAACTTTTTGTTAAGCCGATAACAACACAAGAAATTCTTTTGCAAGGTGTCTAGGTTGTTCACACCTTTTGCAAATAATTTACAGAGGCTGGAACCTATTTTCTGTCTTGAATTCATTCTTCTTAACTTTCTTCAAGAAAACATTCTCACTCTTCTTTATTTTAGGGGATTGAATCCCCCTCAATATATGACTTTCATAACTTGTGGGTTGGTGGTAATAATGTTGATTGAACTAACACATATTCTCTGTATGCCTAAATCCACCACAATACCAACAGTACCCATAGAAGGAGTACCTTCCTCTAAATTTTTTGTTCTGATACTTCTTTGTTGCTCTTTCTTCAGCTCCACCAACCATTCTTTTGTTAGCAAGATTGCCCTGCTAGAATTCTACCTTCTCTGATTTTTCTTGTTTTTCACCAGTGTTAGACTTAGGTTTCCTTGAAACTTCAGAGTTCCCAGTAACACTGGTCTTGGCCACAAAGTAACCTTATCAGCTTTCTTCTTCACAGCAACCACTTTATTCTTCTGTTGAATTTTCTCAGAATGTGCTTGTTGAGAGCCTTCACCAACATCAATAGTTGAGTTTTGAAAACAAATGTTTTTTGATTCAACTTCTGAGAGCTTCTTTTGAATGAGTTCTAATTCTTCTTCTTTTTTCCTTCAACTTAACTATCATGTGATCGTTTTGGTTTTTCTCATCTACAAGAGACTTCTTCAAATCTTAAAGTTCTTTCTAAGGTTCTTCTCTAACATTAGTTTGATTGAACGCTGAGGAACATTCATCTTCTAACTTTTTGTTAAGTTTCTCTAGCCTTATGATCTTCCTCAAACATTCCTTCAATTCTTATTTCAGATGCATCTCAAGCTGAGATTCTTATTCTTCCAAGCTTCTACTTCCAAAATCTTCATCATTCACTGTTGTAATGAAATTTTTCTCAACACCATGCTCAAATAATTTTTTGGATTCAACATCACTTTCTTCATCTTCTTTATTTATGGATAGAAGGCTTTTTCACTTGGATTTGAAGAACTTTTTTTCTTTCCCCGATTTTCCTTTACCACCCTGCTTCTTCCATAAATTTCTTGGATTTATTTCTTCTTCATCACTGTCTTCTTCATTCTCCCTTCGAGGACAGTTATCCACAAAGTGGACAATGCCTCCACATTTAAAAAATTTCAAAAAAAATTTTCCCCTGTATTTACCTATGCCTCTTTTAACATTTTTTGAAAACAAGGATAAAATATTTTAAAGATTTTTACACACCTCTCTTTCAGATTCGGAGTCACCACCATCTTCTTTAATCAGGATCTTCTTAGACTTCTTCTTCTTCCTGGCCTTGAAAGATAATTCTCTGTCAACCTTTTCCTTGGTCTTCATAGCCTTTCACCTTCTCATCTCATAAGTAATGAGTGTGCTATGCAAATCATCAAGAGATAAGGTTTCCAAGTCTCTATCTTCTAATGAAGATAGCTTCGCATCAAATTTATCAGGAAGAATCCTCCAGATTTTTTCCACCAAAGTAGAGTCTTTCATCTCTTCACCTAGACATCTAATGGTACTAACAATATCGTTCACCCTGGTGAAGAAATCCCCAATAGATTCATGCTCTCCCATCTTCAAGTCTTCATACTTCAATCTCCAGATTTGATGTTTTTCCTTCTTGAATTTTGTATTGCCTTCATATGTTTTTTTTCAGTTTGTCCCATATAACTTTGGTTGTGGCCACTCCTTTCACTCTCAAGAACTCACTTTCAGAAAGTGAAGACAATATAGCATTCTTGGCTCTTCCATCATTCACAAGAAACTTCTTTTCAACAGGTGTAAGTGGAACATTATCATCAATGGGGGGAAACCCAACTGTTGTAGCTTCAAGAAAATCATAACTGATAGACATGAGATATAGTATAATTCTATCCTTGCAGATGTGATAGTTCTGTCCATCGAATACCGGAATTCCTTTGCTGTTCACACAATTCAGATTCTCCATCAGCAAGTAAAACAAAGGTAACCTCCCTCTGATACCACTTGTAAGGACCCATTTGGAGCAATGAACCACTGAGCGGGGGGAGGGGGGGTGAATCAGTGGTACCCATTTACCCCTTTTTATGTTCCCTTAATATTGAGAACAACCATTGTATCCTATTAAAGATATAATTCCCTATTGAGAAAACAAACAAGCACACATCCAAAGGAGCACATCAATTTACAAGGTCCACTATTCAATAAGAATATCTACATCCTTGGTATGGTTGGAAACAATCCAACACCATAAAATCCACTAAGAAAACAATCCTTGGATTACAACGAGTAGGATATACACTTACACTCGTGAAGCACTATGAAAAAATCACTCCAGTGCGTGTGCACCCTCTTAGCACAATAGGGAAAAGTATCATTTTTTATAACAACTTACGTTACCTGCACTTTCTTTAAAATAAACAAGTTTAAGAAAGTTTAGAACAAATCTTCACTTCCTTACCCAGAAGAAAGGCAAGGACTCATTAGACTTGAGATAGATCAATTACAGTCCGAACTTCCCATTCCGAATCTCCACTCCGATTTTTTCACTCCGAATTATTCACTCTGAATTTTCTTCATCACTCCGATTCTTCAATCTGAGTCTTCCTCAATCTGAGAAACTCAATACGGTGACAGCCTGTACTGATTCCCCATTCCGAATCTCCACTCGGAATTCTCCACTCCAAATTCTT
Source organism: Viscum album (assembly GCA_963277665.1). Lineage (NCBI taxonomy): Eukaryota > Viridiplantae > Streptophyta > Magnoliopsida > Santalales > Viscaceae > Viscum > Viscum album. The sequence continues at coordinate 853,748,832 of OY728126.1, read as the reverse complement.
CACTCCGAACTTTTTTCTTCACTATGATTCTTCAATCTGAGTCTTCCTCAGTCTGAGAAACTCAATACGGTGACAACCAGTACTAATTCCCCATTCCGAATCTCCAATCCGAATTCTTCACTCTGAATTCTTCACTCCGAACTTTCTTCTTCACTTCGATTCTTCCATCCGAGTCTTCCTCAGTCTGAGAAACTCAATACAGTGACAGCCAGTACTGATTCCCCATTCTGAATCTCCACTCTGAATTCTTCACTCCGAATTCTTCACTCCAAACTTTCTTCTTCACTCTGATTCTTCAATCTGAGTCTTCCTTAGTCTGAGAGACTCAATATGGTGATAGCCAGTACTGATTTTCGTTTCAATTGAGACTGCAATTAAAAACTCATTCATCCACACACTTCTTTCTCTCTCTATATTATCAGAGATTCTCTCACAACTTAATCATCACACATTTACGTTGTACTCTGATCTTCTTTTATAGGTGCTCCAAAGTGTTCTTAGGTGGGAAACCAAAAATATTTTCCCACTCAGTTAAATTCACCCAAATCTTAATTTATCCTAAAATATTTTAGTAATTAAGACCTTTTCAACACTTCTAGAATCTTATCAAATCTTCTTCCACTTCTCTTGATTTATAACTTTGGACTTTTCCGGATCCTACCTTGTTACAAAAGATTCTCGGAATCACATTCTCGGATCCTGTCATATGTCTTCACAACATCATATTCTCAGATCCACTCTTCCTGATTCTTGGCATCACTTTCTCAGATCCATCCTTCTTGAGTCTTCGACATCACTTCAATTCTCGGCATGACTCTTCACCGCTTCTTCAGCATGAAACCATTTCATTCATCGATACCGAAGATTTTGAATTCTCGGTATGACTCTTGGTTCTCGGTGTGACTTCTTCATTCTCGGTGCGACTTCACCAGTTCTCAATACAACTTATCCATTCTCAGTACGACTTCACTAGTTCTCAGAACGACATTATGTTTTTCAGTATGACTTCTGGTTCTCGGAACGACTCTTTCTGATTCTCAGAACGAATTTTGGTTCTTGATACGACTTCTTCGATTCTCGGTAGGACTTCACCAGTTCTCGGAATGACATTCTGGTTCTCGGTATGACTTCTGGTTCTGAAAACACCTTAACCAGATTTTTCAGTATGAATTCTCAAGCCAAATTTTTCTTGCATCGTGAGTACTTGCATATACTCACAATTTAGAGTTACAAAACAGCAAAGCATCGTCACAATCAGTGCCTTCACATCTCCTATCAGCCAGCTTTCGATAATTTTCAATTTACTTGTTCCAAACTTCTCAATTTCTAGACTCAGAATTCCAGACTTTGAATTCTTCGAACACCAGGTTCCGAAAGTTCAATATTCTCGGTTCCGAATCTTCAAAATTACAGCTTCCAAATTCTTAGAAATTCAAGGTGTCTTTCCTTTATGAAAACTTCCTCAAGATCAACCAAATATAATCCATTCAAACCATCTCTCCTTTCAACTTGGTCCTAATAAGCTTAACCCATCTAAGAGATTTTATTTGGGATGAGTTTGGTTAGACAGTAGTTAGGAATTTTGGGTCTTGGAGTTCTAATTATGAGTAGGGTACCTAGCCAACACACCTCGTGATAGACCTCGAGTTTCCATGGGATGTTTGTATCTTTGCTTTAATTCTCTTCCAGGTGGGACATGCAGGCTACAAACTTCACATGGAAAGTGGTTGGAAGTGAAGTGGTTTGGTTATTTAATCTTGTGACAAGTTTGATTTATTTATATTTAATGATTTCAGAAAATTTTGAGACCAATTGTACTATTTTTTTTGTAATTGTTTCGTTTTTTAGCAACATGCTTCCCCAGAGAGCTCCCTTGTACCCACGGGTGGAAAACATAGAGAGTTATCCCTCACCACTTGATTAGAAGTTGGTGGAAGATGTGGTACGATCTGTTTAGACTCTAGGATAGGGATTGGATCCTACTATTACTCCTATATCAGTTTGAGAGTATCGATCGAGTCCTAGGAAGAAAAAAGCCGAGAAGTTTCTCAAGAACAAACCCCCTTCATTCTAAGGCACCACAAAAGCCTCAGGAAGTGGAGGAGTGTGTTGAGAAGATCGAGAACAAGATTGAGTTTCTTGATACCCATGAGGAAGTCAGAGTAAATTATTTTTCATTTCTACTAGAGGGTCCTAGTCGAAGGTGGCAGGACTTAGTTATTCAAGCTGGGATGCATGAACAGATGAGTTTGAAGGACTTCAAGGAACTCTTCAATGACCAGTACTTTCCTAAGGTCTTGGTGTATGCTAGACCCGAGGAGTTCATGGATCTTGTTTACGGGGACTAGTCAATGATGGAGTATTCCAACCACATGGCCGTGCTAGTCCAATATGAACCTAAAATAGTCTCTATTGAACATATAAAGGCTCAGAGGTTTGAAAAGGGTTTTTGAACAGAGATCTACTCTCAGGTATTTATTTTCAAGCTGATGTCCTATTCTAAGATAGTTGATTGAGATCATATAGTAGAGATTGACCATAATGGTTGGTTTGGTTCCTCTAATACTATGTTATTATTCGTTAGTAGTAGTTCATCTGAGAAGAAGTGGAAGCATTATGAGAAAGAGAATAAGGGTTTTGTCAGCTCAAGCCATCCTTCAAGGAAGTCTTCATTCGTGGCTTCTAGTGTAGGGTATGTTGTGTGACATTAGTGTGGTAGTGTTGGACACATCAAACATTCATGCTCCTCATCCCCCTGGACTTTCCGTTAGTGTGGAGTTATGAAGAACCTATAATGGTTTTTCAGGAAGACACACCCTTATTAGAGTGGGGTAGGATCTGTGGCTTTTAGGGAAGTGTCAGTTCAGTCAGAGCCAACCAAGACAATGGGATCTCTATTTGTTGGTCATGGAGGTTGGACCATATCAGCTTTTGGTAGATCTAGATCTGGGCAGATCCATAGGTGACTATCCATTCTCAAGAAGGGACTAGGAATCTGTATTCCGTGGATCAAGCACCAGCAGGATCAGATGCAGGACCATCAACAATTTGACATACCATCCTAATTGAATCTTATATAGTAGCTCTTTTATTTGATATTGGTGAATCTGTTTCTTTTATCTATGCCCATATTGTGAACATGATGAACTTACCAACCTAGCTAATGAATTTTTCCGTGGATTTGGTAACACCATTGGGTAATAAGAAGGAGAAAGGCCGTAGGTGCTCATCTTGTGCGCTCTCCGTGTCAGGGGTTGAGATGGAGTGGGACATCCTGGTCTTGGATATAGGCCTTTTTGATATAATCCTCAACATGGATTGGATAGTGTGCTTCCATGAACATATTGATTTATATAGGTGATAGGTGAGTTTCATGGCACCTGATGGGAGTCCTCAGGTATTTCTTGGTGAATGGGATCCTCAGTTGGGTCATGAGAGACCTCCACCCCCAGAGTAGGGAAGTCTTTCCTTTCAGTTATCATCGATCATGCTGGAGGATGATGGTGTTTCTCTTTAGGGTGTTTTACCACTTGGAGTGGATTAGTTTCTAGAGGTACTTCTAGATGATTTTTTTTGTCTTACCCACAAAGTAGGATGTGAAGTTCCTGATCGAATTGGTGCTCAGAAGACATCCAATATCTTTTTCCTCATATTACATATCCCCCAATGAATTGAGGGAATTAAAGATACTTCTGGACGATTTGGAATCCAAAGGTTTCATTCAACCGAGCATATCTCCTTGGGCCACCCTAGTCTTTTTCATGAAAAATGCCGAGGAATCTCTCCTATTGTGAATTGATTACTAGAATCTGAATAAGGTAACCATTAAGAATAAATACCCTTTTCCCCGAATTGATGACTTGTTTGACCAACTAATGGGGGAAATGTGGTTCTCCAAAATACACTTATGTTCGAGTTACCACCAATTCATGGAGAGAGAGTCATATATCCTAAATATAGCTTTCAAAATCAGGTATATGCACTTTAAGTATTTGGTCATGCCTTTTAGGTTGAAAAATGCTACAACGTTTTGATAGAACTCATGAATAGGGTTTTCCACTAGTATCTTGACTCCTTTGTTAAGGTATTCATGGATGAAATCCTAGTTTACTCAAGATTTGAGGAAGAGAATGAGAATCATTTGATGAAAATGTTGGGAACTCTATGAGATCATTACCTATATGAAAAATATTTAAAGTGAACCTTATGAATTAAGGAAGTGATGGTTCTAGGCCACGTGATTATGGAGAAAGGTGTTTCAGTGGATCCCGATAAGATCAATGCAATTATTTCATTAGAACAACTAAATAATGTGTTCAAGATCATGAATTTTCCTATCCTGGTATGTTATTATAGGTGATTTTTTTGGGATTTCTCATTAATTGCTTCCTCTATGAATGCACTCACCTAGAAAGGGGTGAAGTTTGAATAGAGCCTAAAGTTCTAGGAATCCTTTGAGTAGTTGAAGTAGCAATTGACTATAGCACCTGTGTTGATCCTTCAAGAGTCTAGGAAGGGCTACGTGGTTTATTGTAATGCTGTAGGTATGGGTATCGAGTGTGTGATCATGTAAGATAATCATGTCATGGCTTATGGATCTCACTAACTCTAAATACATGAGAAGAATTACATGAACCATGACTTGGAGTTATCATTGGTGATGCATGCACTGCAAAATTTGCATCAATAACTTTTTGGGGAGAAATTTGTGGTTTACTATGATCATAAGAGTTTAGCATTCATCTTCTTAGTAAAGGATCTTAATCTGAGGTAGAAATTTTGGATCAACTATCTACAGGGGTTTGAATTTGATATTATCTATACCCCAGGAAATGGTAATGTGGTGGATGTTTCCTTGAGCATAAAAGTGTCAGTGTAGGCTTTAATAATGTTTAGTGATGAATGGACCATGATGGGACTCTTTACCTAGATGTACTTGGAGACCAAGGATTACAGTGGAGGTGCATTTTTGGAAAGCATTCAGTTTACTCCTCATCTTATGGAGTTGATTCAGTGGGAGCAGCCTGGTGATGAGATGTGTTTGTAGTACATGTAGTTAATTCATGGTGGGGAGACATATAATTATTGTCCATTGTCTCCTAAGGGAATATTGTGCTTTAAGGGTCGTACAGTGGTGTCGTTGCCTCTAAAAAAAGTGGCGATGCAGGATAGCCACCAGTCTTAGTTGGTTGTCCATCCTGGTGCTAAAAAGATGTATTATGATGTTTGTTAGTGGTTTTAGTGGCCAACATTGTGGTGGGACATATTTGATTTCATATCGAGGTGTTATACATTCCAGTAGGTAAAAGTAGAGCATCACAGGCCCTCTAGTTTTCTTCAGCTGCTACCCATTCCTACCTAGATGTGGGATGAGCCGCTATGGACTTCATTATTGATTTTACGCGTACACCTTAGGGAAGGAACACCATCATGGTAGTGATTGATTATTTGACCAAATCATCCTAATTTATTCCGATCAGAGATACAACTAAAGTATATGAGCTAAGCTGATTGTATTTTCATGTGGTGGCATACTTCATGGTGTTCCATCAATGACTATTTCTGAAAGAGACCCCCGATTTACCCATCGATTTTGGGAAGACCTTAAAAGGGAATTGGGGTTAAAAATAAAATTGAGCATGAAATACCATCCTCAAATGGTTGGTTAGACAGATCGGGAAAATCAGCAACTGGAGGACATGCTTCAGGCATGTGTGTTAGATTTCAGAGGATCATGGGATAGAAATTTGGGATTAAATATGTTCACTTATAATAATAGTTACCAATAATCTATTCTAATGGATCATTTTTAGGTTCTATATGGTCGGCGATTTTGGTATCCTTTATGTTGGGATGAGTTAGGAGAGACCTCACTTTTGGGACTAAGCTTTGTGCTGGAGACTTCTGGGAAATCCAAGTTGATCAGGCAGTGGTTGTTAACATCTTAAAGTTTCAAAAAATCTTATTCTAATAAAATATGTTGAGACCTTTAGTTTTATATGCGCGATCAAGTGTTCTTTAAGGTGACCCCTCTCTTGGGTCACCATCGTTTGGTAAAGTAGAGAAAAATGATGATGAGGTATATCAGACCTTTCAAGATCACTGAGAAGATTGGTAAAGTGTCATATATGTTATCTTTACCTTCCTAGTTGACATTGATTCACAATGTATTTCATGTATCCCAATTGAAGAAGTATAATCTAAATCCGTCCAACATATTTAATGGGAAATATTTGGAGATAAATCCCTATTTATCAATGTTTGAATGGCCAGTGCAAATAGTGGATTTCTAAGTGAAGGTTCTTCGTGCGAACCCTATTCCATTGGTTTGTATCCTTTGGTAGCATGGGGATGATAAGCATGATACTTGGTATCATAAGTCATGGGTTGAGCAGGAGTATCTATTTTTATTCTCCGATCAAGCTTTGATTTGACTTCTGAGGGTGGAAAGTTTTCATGGTTGGGAGAATTATCATATCCAGACATTTAAAATAATTTAATTTTATTATTTTATCTGTTTTTGTAAAATTTTGTTGAGGTTCAGGCCGGTCTAGATTGAAATTTTTATTTTTTACTGGTAAATGATGTTTTGGTCTTGGAAGCATATAGAAAATGGACAGGGTATGGCCCAATCCTTGTGGATTCACCAAATCACTGTGCGGCCAGCCTAGTGCATGGTTAACAAATTAGTTAACAAAAAAATAATAAGATGAAAACAAATTAAAATAAGAAACATAAAATGAAATTAAGCAGTGTTTTAATAGTAATAATAATAATATTATTATTATTTAAGATTGTTATTATTATTTTTAATAATAATAAATATAATATTATTAATATTATTGTTAATGTAATGATATTATATTTTTTTCTAGGGTTTTTTTTATTTTTTATTAATCCCTTTTCCTTTTATTTTCTCTTTCTTTTTTGTCCCTCTTTTACCTCTTCCTCTCTCACTCCCATCACACCCCCTACATCAAACCCTAGCATTCCTCCTTTCCCTAGACACTCCCTTGGCCATCACCCTCCCCTCCATCACCCTTCTGAAGAAACCGACTAGCATCCCGTCGCCCCATCTCCATCGACCTTGCACTGACACCACCTGCTCTCTATCCAACCCGCCTTGCACCACCCTTATGCCCACTTTTATTTCTGGTGTAGCTCACCTACGGTAACCCATTCCTTGTGTGAATAGATTCCCATCCCCATCATTGCTTCCCCTCTCCTTTCACGGCAAGTGAGATTCACCCGAGTAAGCTTCCTTCCAATTTAGTTAAGATTTTTGTTTTTCCTTGATAGGGTTCCATTGGTTTGGGGTCTGATCTTGATATTGTTGGATCAATTTTGTGAATTAGGGTTTATTTTTTCTTTGTCATGGAATGGTTACTGTGTGATGGAAGGTTCACACTGAATTTTTGGGAATTTCTACACCGAGGTAGGTGGTTCCGTGCATAGTCATTATGCGATGAATTATGTTACCTGCTTGATCAATTTGGTGTGTTCTTTGATTAATTTGTTTGTTGAAAAATTAGTTTTTAAATGATCTTAGTATGCATTTGATATTTTGTAGCATGTTTATCTTAAATAGGGTGGGTTTTTTTTTATGAAAAACCATATTGTTTTTATTTAATATTGTTTTATAAACTGTGAAATTAGTTTATTCAACTTTGAAAGTGGTGCGAATTGTGTTTTTGATGTGGAATTATTGTGCGTTTGGTCATAAAAGAGGCTTTTGAGTGGGTTTTGTGGGTAAATCCAATTAATAATTCCTGAAATTGCTTTATAAACTTTTATTTATGGATTATTAAATTATATGAACGGTTTGAAATTGCTTTATAAATGGTGTAAAGGTTTTATCAAACTTCTTATGTAGTGCATATCACATTTTAGAATTGAGTTGGAGTGTGTATGATTTAGAAATATCATTTGGATGTGTAAATAGTGACTTTGGTATGTGTAGTATTTATTTGGATTGCTTCTGTGAATGTGGCGTACCTTTTGAACCTGAAACTTGAATGAGCACTAAGGGAATCCCAAGTAACTAGGTGGGCAGACTAGGACTAGTGTGCTAGTGATACAAAAGTTGCATTACCACAGTTTCACTTAGAATTATGGATAAATACAACACTAACTAAATATTTGATGATGATTCGATACCACTAGGGTTATGAGGATGTCCCCTACTAGTGGCTCATGCATGGTAACCGAGATTTTCGTGGTTACTACACCACTTTTCACTAAGACGCAAGGTTCTAGGGTCCCACTACTTGCTAGGACCTAGATGGATTCTCCCATATTTGGTTCTCTTTGATTACTTTTCTCTCATTGTCGATGTATGGTGTGACATTTGAGTTACTATAAAATAAAAAGTGTTTTTATTTAAAAATTGCATTCCTTTAAAGTTTTTTTTCACTAAAGCTGATTTCCTTTAAAAATTTCAAGCATTTCCTTTATGTTATTAAACTTGAAGTTTATTTGTCATATTATATTTATACATGGAATATTTTCTTGGGTGGAATCCTTCTGGGAGTTATCTCAAACCCTAATTACACCTTGTTCTATAAGTAGATTTGGTAATGTTTGATATAGGTAAGGGTAAAGATTTTGGAGATGGCGGTTTGGGTTGCTAGCTGTCTTTCTTGGTGTGGTGTTGTGGATATGGCTTGAGGGTGGTGTACTCTTTCCAGGTGGTGGTTCTTGAGTTGGTTTTTGGTCACCTTACATTGTGGTAGTTTTTGGGCTTTGTACAAACCTTGTGATTAAATTTTGAAACCTTGTAAAGGCTTATTTGGTTTGATTTACTACTTTGGTTTATTTTACATTATCGATTGTTTTATGTTTTCATATTTGGGTAAACCATTCCCAATTACTTTTTTTATACCCAAGAACTTGTGCCAGCCTGGAGGGATCAATAATACCCTTCAATCCTTGCCACAAATTAGGTCGGGCATTGGTTTGGATGACGACCCAGCTTGGTTCGTGAAAATCAATTCCATCAAACCAATGATCAATGTGAAATGACATGTAAAACATCCTCCATGGGAACATGAAGAATAATTAATGACATCAATATAAACGATTTGAAACATTTTGTCCAATATCACGTGTCAAAGGAGAACGAAGTGTCATGTCCAACATCAGTCTTAACAATTTCTCAACAACCATCATAATGTGACACAATAGTAATAATAAATCATGAATGTAATGATTTAACATAATAAAAGGTATGGTTTTAAACCATTCAAAATTTAATTATAATAGGTCACATGAAATTCTTCTACCATTCACTTTTATTTAATTTATCACGCTAAACCAAATTAGATGGTGGTTTAGAACAAATGAGTATTTGTACATCATGGTCATAAGTGAGAACACCTAAAGGGGTGAGACTAGTTATGGAAGATGACCATCTAAACTGGAAATGGAATTTGGAATCATTTCTTACTCAGATAACAATTTAATTAAGGATAATAATATTTTTTTAAAGGAAACTCATAGAAGGATTGGTACGCCACATCATGATGCATTATATAAAAAACTAGACCTTTAGGGAAATGTACTGGACCACCTACCTTAGGATGGTCGATGACTCCCCATATAATATTATCTTTTGATTTGAATTATAATATTAGCAATCACTGAAATATATGAATAACATGAAAATATGGCCTATCAACTCATTCAAAATTTTCATTCCAAACATAGAGATAAAAAAATTAAGGAAGCAAGATGACTGGAGGTATTAAAAATATGGAACTAATGATGTGAATGGTGAATGATCTCGAGCTTGGACAAAGAACTTATTCCAAAACCTAAGGAAGAAAAATTTGGGAGCTCTCAAGCATGTAGAAGGCTATTTGTTGGGTGGATTGATCATCGAGGCTATTGTAGTGAGTTTCTATAGGTAAGAGATCATTCTTCTTCTTTATTTATATTGATCATAGTAGTACTATTTCACCACTATTATAGATCCATTTATATATGGTGATAATATTTTTGATCCTTTCTAGATATGTTATGTGATATTTTTCTAGAGTTTGACCTTAATGTTGGTTGTGGTGTGGAATGCATTCTCTTTGTGGTATGTTGTGATATATCCTCTATATAGACCAATTTTCTTATTGAATTGATTATAGGACCTCTATTGTTGTCCTTGTGTTCTTTCTTGTTGGTGGACACTGTTTTAGGAATGTGTTACTTGATCTTGATGTAGCTGGTTCCATCTATAACCTATGTTGGATGAAATATATTTCTATGGTTTTATAAATTTTTTTATAAATAAACTGGAATGATTGAATTGTGAGTGTGAAAATGTTTTTTTTGAGAAAATATGGTTTTCCACTTGTTTTGGTAAAGGAAAAGGTATTTTTAATGTAATATTAAATGGATTTATGAAATTGTTTCCAAAGAATGGTTTTTATGAAATAGTTTGGGAAATTAAGCACATGGGAATCCCTGGGTACTTAGGTGGAAGGTGTAGTAATAGGCCTTTTCCGTTGATACCTTCAAGGAGTTCACTCCTGGGTTGTTCCTTTGATCCCCAGGCCTATTATTCTAGGGACATGATAGAAATATTTGGAGGTTAACTTTATGGGGGTGTTCCTCTTCTCTCTAGATTATATATCTATAGAATTCATGCACACTATTGTCTATGTCTAAGTATGTGTGTCCTCTTTAGACTGACCTGCTGTGATCCTTAGAGTGATCTCACACGTGCTATTGATTGGTATTGGATTTGATATGATATGTGATAAATGATTTGACGTTACTATACTGATGTATATGAAATTATTTGAAACTATTTTACCTAGATTATTTGGAACTATAGAAAAAGGAGAAAATGATTAACAATGGTTTTGATATAAGAACAATTTTACTTATTGTCATGCCTTATTTTATTTAATGTTGAGAATGTTCAGATTTTTTATGGAGACTTGATATAGATCACATGGGTGAGGTTCTATTAATCCTATTTAATTCACACCCTATTAACTCCTTCATCGGTGCATAGACCTTGTTAAGTCCTTCAATGTAAGGAATGACAGGGTCCCATAGTGAGGAAGAGAGGTTTTTTTAGTTTTGTCGGGGTATCCAGTGGTGAGATGGTGGGTGTTTTCCCATGAAATCACATGGAGTAGCTATTTTGGTTTTATCTATCCTTTTTTGTTGGAATTCTACCTTGGATATTATTAAGATACTTTTGAGTTGTATCACTTATGATGATTTCTTTTTTTGAAGACATGTATTTCTCATTTTACTCTTATGTTGTATCTTGACATCATGTATATATATATTTCATGTTTTCTAATTCAGGTTGGGGGAAATCATCCCCTCTAGTTTTTGTTGACACTCTAGTTCTAGTCGCTGGCCAGTGGAGATTGAGAATGCCCATTGGGCATGTAACGGTTTGGGATAGGTACTAGTGTAAGAGGGTATCCAGGTTAGGTTTCTCATAGTTTGGTATCATAGGGGAAGGTTTTGATTAGTTTTGGAAAGTTGGTAAAGTGAATATAGGATTGTTTGAACTTGAGAGGTAGGTTGTAGTGAGTTCTTGACCATCTCTTGCCATGAAGTGAGTCAAGTTACCAAGGGATGCCAGTACGTGTGTCTCCTATTTTGAATTCTTTATCTTAATATCAATTTTCTTAAGGTTTTCTGGTTTGAATAGAGATTATATTTTTTTCTAAAAAATTTATTCTATTTTGGTGTGTAGTGTTGTGCCTCAAGTATATCATGTGGGAAGTTTGTTTTGTCAACAAAAATGTAATGTAAGTCCAAAATTCATTTGTTGATGTATATCCATGAGATGGAGGAGAAAGAGATCAATCAAAAGAGTTCCTATGTGATAATTCACCATCAATTAAGGGTACAAATGAACCTCAAGTGGAAGAGGACTGGATTTATACTATTGGTAATATCTTCAACTTCATGGATACACATGATAATATCAAGGTGATGTGAATTATGTTCATACTTGAGGTTCCTAGTTAGAAATGGTGGGATTCTATGATTTTTGTGGATAGAGATGTGGTCTTGGATTGGAATGGTTTCCAGACCAACTTTTTTAAGCATTTTTTTCTAGAGTCTGTGTTAATGGTGATGTATTTGGATTTCCTCTTCTTGTAATAGGGAGAGCGTTTGATAACGACATATACTAATAGGTTCAAAGAGAAGGTTAATTTTTCTCTAGACGTATTAAAGAATGACATGTTGAAGGATCATAAGTACCTAAAGGTTTTGTGATCAGATATCATATCACATATATTTATACTCAATCTTCCAACTTATATGGAAACAGTTGATCAGGAAATGATTGTGGATATCGATATGATTGGAAAGGTTGGTTATTCTACACCTTATCTTCCACCCAGTGGCAGCTTCAGTGGCACACATGGAAAAAGTGGAAGTGGTACAATCATCACAAGAGTGGTGGGGGTGGTTCTTAGCTGCAGAACACCTCTACACCTTTAGTTATAGAGAGTAGTGTACCTTTGACCTACTATCAGTGTGAAAATTTTGGACATTTGCTATGTTTTTGTTCTTCACCTATGATGATTTTTAACATTTGTGGGTGCTATGGTCATCTATAACATTTTTGTCAGGATATGTACGCACTTCTTTATGTTCAAGGACCATAATCTATAAAGGATACTATGACATAGTCAGATTCTTTAACGACTATTGTGATCCATACATAGGTCACATAAGTGAAGCACATTCATGTAGTTGATTAGTTTCTGGTTTAGGTATATGTGTGACCAGTGATAGTGAGAGGTATCGTCTTTATTTCATCCTTATGAGAAACTAATTTATTTGATAAAGGTCCATCCCATTCATTTAAATTTGGTCGTATTTTGGATATTCTTAAAATTACAAAAAAAAACCATGTTATTTAATACGGTGTTAACAACACCTCTTGGAAAGAGGAAAGAGCAGGGGTTTCTTCTTGTGTGCTATCCATAGATGATACAAAGTTTGTTTGGGATTTCCTCATTCCTGAACTAGATATGTTTTATGTCATTATCAAGATGGATTGGATTATTAGTAACCATGATAATATTGATTTTTATCATCATTATTTTTTTTTTATTTTCCAATTATGGGATCACTTGGGTGTTTTAGGGGGAGTGTGATCCAAGGTCAGGTCATGTAGGACCTTCCTACCCATATCTTAGGAGTTTTTTGTCTACTATAAAAGTTAATCCCAATTATGATTCTTTCATTGTTGATCTACATACTATTTTTAAGACTTTCCTAACATTTTACCATATAATGTATCAGGTATTACTCTATATAGGTTGGTATATTTTATGATTGATCATGTTCTAGTTAGACATTTTATTTCAGTACCTTCTAATTGTATGATGCCAACAGAGCTGAAAGATATTAATATTAAATTGGATGCACTAGTGCAAAAAAACATTTTTACGTCGGTTATTTTTCATTTTTACGTCGGTTTTTAGCCAACGTTAATACGGACGACGTTATAAATATTGTTTTTTACGTCGGTTATTTAAAAACCTACATAAAAAACATAACATCGCGGTGTTTATCACATTAGTTATTTAATAACCGGCATTAAAAAACCAGTGGCAGAGTGTTTATCATGCCAGTTATTAAATAACCGACATGATAATCCATTTCCCAGGACTGCCCCCCACCCCCTGGACAGCCCCCACACCCCTAGACTGCCCCCACCCCCTGGACAACCGCCAACACCCCTGGACAACCCCCTTGACTGCCCCAAACACCCCTAGACATCCCTACCACCCCTGAACAACACTACCACACCCCTGGACATCCCTCCCACACCCCTGAAAAATGACAAAAAAGTCACCAAAAATAGACCATAACCCCCTCACCCCCACGGACTACCCCCACCCCCAGGACTGCCCCCACCCTCCTGGACCCCCCAACCCCCCTGGACTACCCCCACCCCTTTCCATCCCCACAAACCCATGAAGAACCCCCCACCCTCCAGGGCACCCCCCACACCCCTGGACTTCCCCTACCCCCGGGACTGCCCCCACCCTCCTGGACACCCCCTGGACACCCCCACCCTCCTGGACACCCCCACACCCCTGGACTACCCCCACCCCGGGACTGCCCCCCCACACTCCTAGACACCCCCCAGACACCCCCACCCTCCTGGAAACCCCCTTGGGGGCATGCTGCTATATGGTACTCATCACTCCCACATGTGAAGCTTGGGCTCTCTGCTACAATTCTGTAATGATTGAAATTATATGAAGAAAATAGTTAACTTAAATAAATAAAATAGATATGTTACAATCCTCTCCGCTACGATTCTCGATTATTCCGAAAGATATTTCCCTTTTTTTCCCATCCAAGCTCTCTTCCATTTTTCATGTCTTGATGGAGGGGATGGAGGTGCCACCTTTCCAGAGCTTGAAGACTCAGCTGTTAGTTTTTGTAATTTTTCTTTCATCATTTGTTCTTCAAAAAATGCATACTCTCCATGAGATAAACTATGAGGGTATACATTTTTAGATTGGATCTCCTGATGAGATTTTGATGTTTTCTGTAAATTAAGAATAATAAATCATTAACAAAACCTTAATAAGATCATTTATATAAGAAAGATTATAAAAGTTTACATTGACCTTACCAAAAATGACTCTTTTCTTATACTTTCAAAAGACTGTCTCTATGTGTCTTCTTCTATAAAAGGATATATACAACATGGATTATCATGACTCCTATGACCAAAAAGGAAATCAGATGAGAGGGTTGATTTGAAATCCCTCCATCTTCTGGCAACCATCGATAAGCATTTCTTCTTGACTCCTCTAGTGTCAGGAATATAAAATGTCATCTGATAAAGAAGAGGTTAAACATATTATATATACTAGAAACATTTAAAGAATAGGAAAACAATAGAAAAAGATCTTACCAAAATCATCTCCCACAACTGAGAGATTATCGCTTTATCGAAACTTCTCCAGTCATCATACAAAATGCTTACTTTGCTCTTACCCTGAGTTGATACAAAACTCTTAAAATATTTTGCATTTGGACCTCTAAGATTATCATCCTCATCAAACTCAATGAGTATCCTCTGATCCTGCGTACAGGTAAGTGATAATTTTGGTAAATGTGAGCACCCAAGTTTACCAAATCTTGAACTATTTGTCATAATAATAGCACATGAGGAAGATTGGAGAACATCATGAGGAGCATGTGAATGTTCCTCCCCAGAGGTATGACTAATATGCTCATCTTAAGAATCATGTGGTTGATCAAATGATTGATCTGTCATTATCCTTTAAATAAAAAAAACAAACATTAGTTCACAAATATACAAATTCAAATATTTTAATACTACTGTAATCAGAAAATAGAAAATTGTACTAAGTTATGTAATAGTAAACATGGTTAATATGGTAAGCATGTTAAACAATGGTAAATATGGTAAAGATGGTCAAGATGGTAAACATGGTAAACATGGTAAACATGGTAAACCCGGTAAACCTAGTAAACATGGTAAAGTAATTGTCACTAAACAAAAATAATAGATATATAATTTATGTAATGGTAAACATGATAAATTAAACTAAAAAAACTTAGAACAAACAAAAACTTATACTTTTTGTTTTAATACATATTTTAACAAAGAAAAAACTTACAATATATAACATTTTATGAATAAAATAAATGTAAACAAGAAATAAACAAATGTTACCTGTAATTTTAGGAATGTACAAATGGATTGTTTTCCAAAATTCCATCGTCATGATTGTTCCTTATGGAACAAACCATGTATTCATCATGCTCATAATTATGTTCTGTTAATATTTACATGGAACTAGGGATCTCACATAAATCAAAATCTTCATCAAGTTCATCCTCACCAACATATTGTTTTTCCCTTGTAAAACAACAGCCCACTACATATCTTATTGATCTACTACATAGAATTTTTTTTGCTTGTGTTTCCATTATAAAAGAATCACCTGTGTCTTCCAATCTATTCAGATTAACAAGTTTCATTCCAAATTCATCATGTATGACATTGTTGTTACCGATAAACCATTTACATTTGAAAATAGGAACAATAATTTTAAAGTAATCAACCTCCCATATGTCTTCAATCAATCCATAATATGCACTTGATGCAGAAATTGGGTTTTTGTCCTTAGCACTCGAAAAATGCATTGCTTCTGCAAACACCAATACACCACTATTCTAAACTGCACTTTTGTTATCCTGAGCTTTCGTATGAAATGTATATCCATTAATGTCATAACTAGACCATTTTATCACATTTAAATATGGACCAACCACTATCCATTTTAATTTCTCTAGTACATTTGATCTACCAGGAAAGGTCTTTTGAAACCCTGAAAAAAATGTTTTGTTGTGCTCATTAAAAATCCACATTTCTTTCTTCTTTTGATGACATTGTTTCAACTCATTAATATGCAATGTGATATATGGTTGGCCATCATCTATGTTATTCAAGATGTATGATTCTAACTTCTTCATCTGTTCAGCTGACAACGATTTGAATTTCAAGCCATGAATCCCCTTTCCCTCATTATTAACTCGTTCATGGCAAGATGGAGGAAAAACTATGTGCTGCGCCGTAGCCATGTAGGTCGTACAAAACTCTACAACCTCCTCAGAAATAAACTTTTCAATAATGGAGGCTTTTGGTCGATATGGATTCTTAACATACCCCTTCAATATTTTCATATATCTTTCAAAAGTATACATCCAAAAAAGATATACAGGTCCAAAAAGCTTTATTTCTCGAACAAGATGAATCATTAAATGCACCATTATATCAAAAAAAGTTGGAGGAAAATACATTTCCAATTGACATAGTATAAAAGTTGCATCCTTTTCCAAAATTTTCAAAGGATTCATATCAATCGCCTTATTACAAATTGAATTGAAAAAATAACACAACTTCATTATAGTCTTTCTGACACGGATGGGCAATATTCAATGCAATGAAACTGGTAGAAGTTGTTGCATCATGACGTGTCAATCATGAGATTTCATACATATCAACTTCAAGTCCTTCAATGAGACAAATTTTTTTTCATTTGAAGAATAACCTTGAGGCACTTTGATATCATGAAGACACTGACAAAAGATAATTTTCTCCCTCTTTGATAATGTATAACAAGCCGGGGGAAGAAATGTTCATCTTCCATTAGGAGTGGGAGCTAACTCCAAACGTATTCCCATTTATTGTAAGTCTAATCTTGCATTCAACCCATCTTTTGTCTTTCCTTTAATATCTAACAATGTTCCAATCAAAGAATAATAAATATTCTTCTCCACGTGCATGACATCAATATCATGTTTAACTTCATGATATCTCTAATAGGTTAGCTAAAAAATATTGACCTTTTCTTCCAAATATGTCTATCATTACCAGATTTATGTGTCTTTCCCAATGTCACATCAAGGTTTTTTACCCTCACAAAATACAGATTAGGGGATAAAGGTTTTATAGAAATATCAAATTATTGTGAGCCATTGAATGCCTTTTTTAGTCTTCTATAAGAGTGATCCATAGGCAAAAACTTTCGATGACCCATGTAAACTATTTTCCTCCCATGATGAAATTGACAATATGACGTCTGTTGTTTGCAAATTGGACATACTTTATGCCCTTTAACACTATATACAGAAAAATTTCCATATGCTGGGAAGTCATTTATAGTGAACAAAAGCACTGCATGTAGTTGAAAATATTCCATTTTATAAGAATCATACACCCTAATACCATCCACCCATAAAAGTTTCAAGTCATCAATCAATGGTGAAAAGTAAACATCAATATCATTGTCGGGTTGCTTCGGACCAGAGATCATTATACTCAACATGACATATTTTTTATTCATACAAACTTCAGGAGAGAGGTTGTAAATTACTAATAAAACAGGCGATGAACTATGTGTGCTACTGAGGGTTCAATATGGATTCATTCCTTCTATGCACAACCCTAGTCTATGATTTCTAATTTCATTTCCAAATGTAGAATACTGCTCATCAATTTTCTTCCATTGTGGAAAATCAGCTAGATGACGTATTTTTCCATCACATAACTGCTCATCAGCATGCCATCTTAACATTTTTTCATCATGTGAATTAGAAAATAAACATTTGAAATGATGAATTATAGGAAGATACCAAAATACCTTTGAAGGGATCTTTGTAATCTATACATCAGCTTGTGATTTTACTTTCACCTAATACCGTCATATCCCACATTTAGAAAACTCTGACTGAAATTCATATTCCTTCCTATATATCATACAATCATTCAGACATGCATGTATTTTCTTGTATCCCAATCCCATCGAGCATAATTTTTTCTTGGCCTTATAATGTGAATCTAGAAGATAATTATCTTTTAGAAGAATGTATTTCATAAATTGTATCAACTCTGTAAAACTTCTGTCACTCTATCCATGTTTGGTCTTCAGGTTAATCAATCTTAACACCATCGACAAAACCATAAAATCTGTACAACCAGGATATAATGGTTTTTCAGCATCACCATATAGACACGCAACTGTCGGTTATATCTCAGTTTGTTCTGCTGCAATATCACAAATCATTTCTTTAATTCCATCAGAGTTACCATCATGCGAATCATCATCATCAGTGATATTCCGTCCAGTTTCACCATGCCAAATCCAATGTATGTAACTCGGATTAAAACCATGAAAAATCAGATGATCTTTTATCTCTATAATTTTCAACTTCTTTATATTCAAAAATTTCAGTCATGGATAGAAAAAAATATCACTACTTGGAACATTTAGTTTAGAAGATTACAAAAAGGAATCAACACCTTACTCATATTCATTGCTCATTCGATGTGCTATAATCCAACTTTGACTCATTATTACCCATAACAAATATAAAAAATTATACATCTTTTTAAGATAAGACAGATATATGTTTATATGAAAAAAATCATAATTTGAATGTAAAACAATTTTGAAATATAAAACAAACCTATGCATATTTAGAAAAATATGCTTGAAGATGATTTTAAAAAGAAAATATAGTTAGATATAACAGTTTTAAATTCCATGGAATCCCCACCCCTCCTAGACACCCGCACCCCTCCTGGACACCACCACCCACCACCCACCTCCTACCCCCTTGGACACCCCCTGGACACCCCGAAACCCTCTGGACAGCTCCCCCTAAACAACACCCAAACCCTATGTACTGGCCCCCCACCCCCTTGGACAACCCCCACCCCCTTAGACACCCCCACCCCCTTGGACCCCCCCCAACACACACACACCCCTGGACTACCCCCCACCTCCATGGACACCCTGGACACCCCAACCCTCTGGACAACCCCCTAAACCCTCTAGACACCACCCCCACCCCCTTGGACACCCCATTGACACCACCACCCCCTTGGACACCCCCACCCCTCTCGGACACCACCCCACCCCTACCCCCTGGGACACCCCCTTGACACCCAACCCTCTGGATATCCCCCACCCCTTTCAACAGCACCCCCACCCCCTTGGACACCGCACCCCTCCTAGACACCACCCCCCACCCCTACCCCCTTGGACACCCCCTAGACACCCCAACCCTCTAGAGTGCCCCCACCCCTATAGACAACACCCCACCCCCTCGGACACCCCCACCCCTCCTGGACACCACCCCCACCCCTACCCCCTTGGACACCCCCAACCCTCTGGACAACCCCCACCCCCCGGAAAACCCCCTAAACCCTCTGAACAGGCCCCCACCCCCTTGGACAGCCCCCACCCACCCACCCCCTTTGAAAGACCCCCACCCCTATAACCCATAATTTTCTCATAGTCGATGACTGGTCATAATATATATAACCAAATAGAATCATATTGCAACACTAATATCCATGAAACAATACAATCATCATGTCATAATCTCAAAAACCACGATGCAATAGTCAATCCCAACCGACACTTATCCCCCACCCCCTAGACACCACCACCCCCTTGGACAGCCCCCCACCCCCTAGACACCACCCCCACCCCCTTGGACACCCCCTAGACACCATCACCACCTCGAACAACCCCCATCCCCTAGACACCACCCCACCCCCTTGGAAACCCCATGGACACCATCACACCCTTGGACAGCCCCCGACTCCTCAGGACACCACCCCCACCCCCTGGACAACCCCCCACCCCCTTGGACACCCCCACCCATCCTGGACACCCCCACCCCTCTTGGACACCACCACTCACCTCCTACCCCCTTGGACACCCCCAACCATCTAGACAGCACCCCAGACAACCCCCAAACACTTTGGACAAGTCCCCACCCCCTTAGACACCCCCACCCCCTTAGACACCCCTCACACACCCCTGGACTACCCCCACCTCCATGGACACCCTGAACACCCCCAACCCTCTGGAAATCCCCCAAACCCTCTGGACACCACCCCCACCCCCTTGGACACCCCTGGACACCACCACTCCCTTGGAAAGCCTCCACCCTTCTGGACAGCTCCCCCACCCCCTGGATAGCCCCCACCCCTTGGACACCCCACCCCTCCTGGACACCACCCCCACCCCCACCCCCTTGGACACCCCCTGGACACCCCCAACCCTCTGGACAGCCCCCACCCCTCTAGACAGCACCCTCACCCCCTTGGACACCCCCACCCCTCTTGGACACCACCCCACCCCTCCTAGACACCACCCCACCCCCTAGACACCCCAACCCTCTAGACAGCCCCCACCCCCCGGACAACCCCCCAAACCCTCTGGACAGCCCCCCCTAGATAGCCCCCACCCACCCCCTTGGATATCCCCCTCCCCCTTCGACACCCCCACCCCCTTGGTCCCCCCCCCCACACACACCCCTGGACTGCCCCCCCCCCCCAAACCTCCATGGACACCTTGGATAGCCCCCAACCCTCTGGACAACCCCCAACCCTCTGGACAATTCCCACCCCCCTGGACAACCCCTAACCCTCTAGACAACCCCCAGAACCATGTGATTTTAACCTTAAGCTACTAGTTTTGGCATATCTATGGATTTTAACCTCTAGCTACTAGTTTTTGTATCATGACATTATTAAAAATGAGAACCATGAACTGTATCTCCTACTAGTCTAAAATTCTCTATTGTTCAATGAATCGGGTTTTAATAGCATATGAAGACTTATAATAGTCCACAAAAATAAGCGACGTAAATAGTTTATATAACAACAAAAAGAGATATAAATTATAGTAATATAGGTGAATGAGATCACACTGGTACATGGAATGGGTGTATCACAATGGTTTAGATATAAATTGTAGTAATATAGGTGAATGAGATCATTAGTTGTCAATGAAAACAAATATTACCATAAATTTAGGGCTTCCACGAAACAAAAACAAACGAATAGAAGTAGGTGAGGCTTACTTGAATATTGTGAGTCGATCTAATAGATCTAGTGATAATAAATAAGATGATGATGGAAAAATGAGGTAATAGGGTTCTAAATCGAAGAATCTTACCCTGTTTAGACAAAAAAATCTCAAAATGTAAATATAGACTATCCGAAAAAAAACCAACGAAATAAAGTCGTGGGAGGCTTACCTGAGTGTTGCGAGTGGAGATGATTGATCCAAGGAGAGTAAAGATGATAAACGATGTTGGAAAAATGAGTTTAATGAAACGAGATCGAAGAGTCGATTCTAGGTTTTCCATGCGAGAGAGACGAGTCGCAGGTCTGTCGATCAAAAAATTAGAAATGACAATCCACGGAGCGTGATAAATTTTTTAAATGTTTTATAACATCGTTTATTTAATAACCGACATTATAAACTTTTTGTTATTACATTTATAACATCAGTTATTATAATAATAGATGTTATAAATGTATTAGATACCGCATTTTTTACGTCAGTTATTTTTTAACCGACGTAAAACAAGCCGGGTGTTGGTTTTTTATGTATGTTATTCTATAACCGATGTAAAAAACACAACAAAAACCAATGTTTTTACATCAGTTATTTAATAACTGACATAAAAACTGTCATGGTTTGGTTTTTTTTACATCGGTTATCAAATAACTGACATAAAAAACCACATATTACAGATTTTCACATCGGTTATATATAACCAACATAAAAAATGGTGACATTAAAAACGTTTTCTACACTAGTGATGATCTAATGGTAAAAGGTTTTGTTCTACCTAGTGTTTCACCTTGGGCATCCCCTATTCAATTTTTTTATATGTAAGATGGTTCACTCCATGTGTGTGGACTATTGGAAGTTGAACGAGGTAACAATTAAGAATAAGTATCCTTTACCCCATATAGATTATTTGTTTGACCAATTAAATAGAGAAAGGTGGGTTTCAATGATCTATATATTTTTTGGGTTATCACCATCTCAGAGTTCAGTAGTCTGATATACTGAAGTTGAATTTCAGGAGAAGTTATGTCCATTTTGAATATTGTGTGATGCTGTTTGATTTAACTAAATATCATATAATTTTCATTGATTTTATTAACCAGATATTTCAAGAGTATATCAATAGTTTTTTGGTACCATTCATGGATGATATTTTGGTTTTTTGAGATCCAAGCATGATAATGAGTACCATTTTATTTTAGTTTAGGAAATATTTACGAGTCACCATTTGGATGGAAATCTTTCAAAATTTAATTTCTAGATACAAGAAGTGAATTTATTGGTGAATATTTTTAAGCATGAATTATCAGTTGAACCTAATAAGGTTAATCCTATCTTTGTGTTGGAATATCCATATATCTTCTTTGAGATTCAGAGCATCCTTGGTCTTTCTGGATACTATCAATAGTTTGTCAATAATTTCCCAATGTTTGTTCCACCTTTGAGTTATATTACTAGAAAAGGGGTAAAATTCATGAGGGATTTGAAATTTTAGTCTTCTTTCGATGAGTAGAAATGACTTCTCACACTGGCTCACGTACTAATATTACTTGATCCTGGTAAGGGCTATACAGATTTTGGTTATGCTTTTGGTGCTAGTGTGGGTTGCATGATTATACAGGATGATCATGTGGTGGATTATGGTTATCACCATCTTTGACCACATAAGAATAATTAACCCACTCATGATTTAAATATTTTTGTAGATATTCATGTGCATAAATGTTGGTGGTACTAAATTTTTGGGGAGAGGTTCACAGTCTTTTCTGACCATAATAATTTGAGTTATATCTTTTCAAAGGACTAGAGTCTTAGATAAAGGTGGTGGTTGGAATACTTGTAGATGTTAGAATTTTAGATCACCTATACCCCATGAAATGGGAATGTCATTGCAGATGATCTCAGTATGAAATTAAAATCACAGGCTATTTAGGAATCCAAGTAGGAGTAGAACCTTAGGGGACTCTTTTCTCAGTTTCACCTAGATACTCATGAGGATGTTTCTAGTATTATTTTCATCAGTGTTTAATTATCACTATATCTCCATGATCCCATTATCAAATATTAGTATAAGGATGTTGATTTCAGGGACCTTTAGGAAACACTATACAGCAGGGAACCATTTTTTGTTGGTCTCTCTCTTTATATGGTGTTCTCTATTTTGGAGATTGGGTTTTCTTACCATAATCTATGATAAGATTAGTTTTGTTTAAATTTCATATTTATTCATGGTTCATTCATCCATGAAATACAAAGATGTATTACGACATGAGAAAATGATTATGGAGGCTTGGTATGAATCATGACATTGAAAATTATGTATCCCACTATAAGACCTGCCCACATATATTGGCATAGAATCACAAACCTTATCGAATGATCTAGCCTCTTCCAGTGTTGTCTTAGAAATGGGACAAGTTTTCCATGATTTTTTTGTTTTATTAGGTTTGACTCCCAAAGGGAGGAATGCTATTTTGGTGGTGATTGACTTGTTAAAAAGTCATCTCACTTCATTCCGATTAGGGAAACCACCAAAGTTAGAATCCTAGGTAAGATGTATGGATTGGGGATTGTGAGGTTTAGAAAATTTCCCTATTCTATTTTTTTAGACAAGATCATAGGTTTACCTCATGGTTCTAGAAGAGTTTCCTGCAGGTGACGAGGGTTCTGATCATGTTGAGTAAAACCTACCACCCATCAACATATAGTCACATAGAGCATGCTATTCAGATCTTGGAGGATGTTCTCTATGCCTATGTCATGAATTTTTATGGTATTTCTATCAGATACTGGTTGAGTTTTATTATAAAAAAATTTAGCAGTCATTGACTAGAAGAGATCACATCGAAGATTTATATGTTCACCTATGTAGGTCACCAATTCTTTGGTAAGAGGTGGGAGATGCCTCTTTGGTAGGATGGAGTATCATTCAGGTGACATTAGTGAGGATTCAGGATATACATCAACATATGGTTACAGAACAATGACAGAAATAATATTATGTAGATAATTAGAATAATCCTTCCGATTTTTCGATTGGTGGCTGGGTTTTATTGAATGTTTCTCATCGGTTGGGTCACTGTGGGATTGGAAAAGAAGGAAAGTTGTCTCTCAGATATGATGGACTGTTTTAGGTCACCAAGCGGATTGGGTGGGTTTCTTATCAGTTGTAACTTCTAGTTCAGTTGATATGAATTCATGATATTTTCTATATATCTTAGCTTAGGAAGTACTATCCTGACCCTTGTGACATTTTTAGTTGGGATGAGATTGGGTTGGAGATCAATGTTTCTATTATAGAGAATATAGTGGAGAATATTGGGTCTTAGTTAAAGGACTTTCATGGGAACTTGATTCCATTGGTCAGAGTATTATGGAGACATAGATTAGATTCTCATTAGACATGGGAGTAAGATTCATTGATGAGGGAGCATTGACCTCACCACTTTCTGGACACCATTCTTCTACATGAATTCTTAGATATAGAAAGTCTTATTGTGGGGATTTTGTAACATCCTGTTACCTTTTTTACGTATTTCACATATCTCTTTACCATTTCCCTCTTTGTTTGGGTGTGTTTTGGAGCTCTTGAGGATAGAGAGTGTTGCTGGGTAAAGTCAACTAAAGTTTGGGGATGTATGTTTATTGGAATTAATGTAGTCTGAGTATAAATGTGTCAAAGGATTTGTAGGGTTCTCCCAAAGTTCAGATAACACCATAGATGGTTTGGGTTCTTTTATCAGAGTCTAGACAATTCACTACCTATAATGAATCTTCACATCATGTATTGGATTCCAGGAAGACGCTATGAATTAGTTCAAGGTTTGAAAGTTTTACATGCGATGAATATGGATCATGTTGTTAAATGGTCAAAGTAAAGATTTTTAATCCTAGGAAACACATTTTCAGCATCTTTTTTTAATTAAGGAATCCCCATCTTGAAATTGTTTCTTGTCCTTAATGTTTTTGGATTATTAATTTTTAGAGTGATGCATGAATGATTAATCCTTTATTCAGTGTGCAAGATTTTCTCTAGAGACCTAGGAGATATCCCGGGTGATTTTTAGAATCTCTCCTCCTTCCTAATTGTTCATACAGTGATTTGTCGAAATCTTTATCACTATTCATCTCTCTAGGTAAGCGACCGTTCTACTTCTTCATTTCCATTGACCCCAGTAGCAAAATTGTGCTATGTTTATGGATCTATTGTTCCGTGATGATAATCTTATTGATCCTTTCTAGATCCATTGTGTGATCTTATTCTGGTGGTTGACCTTCATGTTAGTTGTGGTGTGCCACACATGTTCTATGAGGTATGTTGTGATATGTACTCTCCACAAACTAATTTTATTGTTTAATTGATTATTATGTATAATTATTGATTCTAGGACCTAAATTATTGTCCTTATGTTCTTCCTTTTTTTTGTGGATCCCATTGTGGGCATGTGTGACTCGAGTTTGTGGTAGGTGGTTCAGTATCTAGACTGTGTTGGATGAACATTATTGATTTGGTTTTATAAATTATTTTATAGATAAACTATAATGATTGAATTGTGTTTTGGGAAATGGTTTTTAGAAAAATATAGTTTTATCCTATTTTGGTAAAGGAAATGGTAGTTTTATAGTATTGTGAAATGGATTTATAAAATGGTTTTGGTTGAAATGGTTTAAAAAATTTAGCAAATTGGAAGCATCTACTCCCTTGGAACATTATTTCTAGGACTTTATAGACATTTTGGGAGGTTCACTTGATGGGGTGTTCCGATACTCTCTTGATTCAGTGCATATATCTTGAGTCTTGATACATATTGTTGTTTATGTCTAGGTATGAGTTACCTAGCTTCCCTAACCTCTTGTGATCCATGGAATGATGTTACATGTTCTTTGGCTTTGTATTGGATTTGATATGATATATGATACATTAATTGATTTGAATTATTTTATGTATATGAAATTATTTGAAACTATTATACCTTTACTATTTTGAACTGTGGAAAAAGTGAAAAATGTTTTACCATGCATTTGATATAAAAATTATTCAAGTAATTATCATGCCTTGTTTTCTTTATTTTGAGAATTTTCATGTATTTTTTTACAGATACCTAATATGGAACAACTGGGTGGGATCATACTGAGCCTATTTATCTCACAACCTGCACACCCTTTCAGTGGTGTATAGACCTTGTTATGTATTTTGATACATAGAAAGGCAAATCACTATAGTGAGGAAGCAATATTTTTATCAACTATGTTTGGGTAGATGGTGATGAGATGGTAGTAGTTATCCCACTCTATCACATAGAGTAGATATTTTGGTTTTATTTGTCCTTTGCTGTTGTACTTGTACCCTGAAGACTGTTTACCTGCCATTGAGTTGTATTGCTTCTTATATTTTCTTTTTTGATATGACAAGTATTTCTTATTATACTCTTTCTCTGTTTCTTACCATTATGTATACATATATTTAATGTTTTCTACTTTTGGTTGGGAGGTATAGTTAAATATAATTTTTTAATGCTCGGGTTCTAATTGCTAGCCCATGGGGATCAGGAACACCCTTTAGGTATGCTACAATTTGGGTCAGGTACTAGTTTGAGAGGGTATCCAACCCGAGTTTTTTCATAGTGATGATATTAAAACACACATCAATAATAGGGAGGAGAATAAATTTCATGATATTGGAGGACCACAAATGATGTTGGTATGAGTAACACTGATATTCTACAATAAAGGTAAGACCACTATTCAATTTCATGATTTGTGAGTACCACACCTGATATATGAAAGATTCCTACTGAGGGTTTTCTCATACTATTCACATAATAATTATTCAAGATTACATGTTGTAGGAGTACCACACAAGACTATAGTTGGGGAACCATTTACTTTTTAGGTTCATTATGACGTGTAAATGTAAATATTTATTGGTGTTTATAATTCTTTTATCCAGGGTTAGTTTTTATTGGTAATGACTCACACACACTAAGTGTGTGGCTAGTGTGATAGAAAATAAATTTAACAAGTTCTCTACTAACCAATGAATGTGTATATGAGGTTGAGATATTCATGTGGTAGAGAAATTATTTTTTTGTCTTATGTGGTCATGACATGAAGTGATGGATTATTGTAACCTGGTCCATGGAGGTAGGATGTCAGACATTAGAATTTTTTATTACTGGGTTAGTGTGAGTAGTTTTTAGAACATCTTATTATTAATATTTTTTTTTTGAAATTCATGTCTACTTATATATTATTCTTATGTTTCCTAGAGAGTGTGGTTGTTAGTGAGTTAGAACCTAGTTATATAAACGTATAGTCTATTGGGTTATTTGTAGACTTATAAGACGAGTGGAGAATTTTTTTGAGATGGATAGACTTGAAATTTATGTTATATATTTTATAATTTAATATTTATTGCACTATAAATTATAAAGATTAATATTTTTTTATGAAAGTATAATCAACACATCAAAGTTGATTGAATGTGATATCAATTTCAACCAAATACCTATAAAATATATTAAAAACTATTTTTGTTAACCTTTAATAATAGTGCCTTTTGGTTGAGATTTTTTTTACATATGAATTTAAGTTTCCTATGTAAAAAATGAAATAAACTAAAATAACCATATAATAATTTTATAAAATTTAATTCATCAATGTTATAAAAAATAATATATAGAAACAACGAAATTTGATAATTACATCTATAATGCATAGGTCCTCTAAGATTTGTTTCCATAAAAACCAAAGGTCTTTGGGCCACCAAAGGCCTTCAGGGCATAGGGACTTCAGGGCAAAGGGAATTTGGGCCACCAAGGGTCTTTGAGCTACATGACCTTCATGCCACTAATAGGATTCATTCCATAGGGACTTCGGGCATAAAGACCAAGAAGCAGGCTAGGTAGACCACACAGGAGGAGACCTAGAAGGGGATTCAGAGCAGGTAGATATCACCAGAGAAGAGCTAACCAAATTGGAAGAATGAGAGGGTATAGAAATTACCATCATTACCAGGAACCATGTAGCTCTGTATGGGGAAATGTTAGTAGATAATCTATGTGAGGCGAGAAGATATGAACCTTAAAAGATGTAGATGATGGGGAGAGGTTGCATCAAGTGTAGTTAGGCCTTGGGCCTTCAAGGTCATGTATTGGACATTGTACCTCTAGGACATAGGGTCATGTATGGGCCATATTCCTTGGGACAATAGGTTATCTAAGGGATCCCCCTGAACCCTTAAATTTGGTATTATCTAAAAATAAAAAAAGGCCTTTAGGTTTTCGGTGAAAACTAAAAAGAAAAATAACATCTTCAAATAAAAATGTTTAATTAAATTTCATTCTTGAAGTCCATAAATCATTCTTGGATTTATAGTTTTCTCTAAAAACTATTTAATGAAGGTGAAAATCTAGTCTATAACTACAAATACTTTTCCATGTATGAATTTTTTACATGAAAAGGGTAGAAATTTCCCCATCAGAATACATGTGTCATGAATTTAGAATAAAAGAAATTTATTATGGTTTAAGTTAACACATTTTTCAATGTTTCTTTAATATCCATTGGTAACTTTTAAAATTTTAAAATTTCAAAGAAGGAAATATTTTCCTTGATTTTCTATTTCAAAAATTGATACAAGATACTTCATATACTCATTTTACTATATATCATTATTTATATTTTTTATGTTTCTATGATTATTAAGATTATCCTTTGACTTTCCATGGTAAAAAAGAAACATAAAAATCAAATTTTTACCAAATTTCACCTTAATATACCTAATTTAAATATTGAAACACATTAAATTTAACTCCACATAATTAATTTTGAAAAATATTCTCATTTATGACACTATTATATTCTAAATTCTTTAGATGACATACTTTAATCCCTTTTCCAACCTTTGTTAAACCATTGAAATTTACCAAATCCTAATGAATCATTATTTAATTTTCTTATGATTTCTAAAACAAATTATAAGGTTGGTGGATTTTCAATTCAATTATTAGATTGGATTGTTCCCTATTAGACTTGAATCTGTGAGATGCATTAATGAATTTGTGATAAATCATGAAGTATAGGTTAATTAATATGGTTTAAAAAAACCAGACAAGAAAAGTCAATGTGAGTCACCCAACTAGAGAAGCTTTTTAGTCAAGGGAATTCAAAAATGGTTGAAATTGGAGGAACATGCATTTGGAAATAAAATTTAATTAATGAATCAATTATTTATACACTACCACTCTATAAATCTTTAAATTATTTGATTAAATGTTGAAAACATATACCAGTCTCATTCTTGGTCATTTTATTTCCTCTAATAACCATTGAAATGATGAAAAAAGTAAATTTATATTTATATTGGGTGGTATATTATAAAATATAAAGATAATTATAAGTATGAAGTAATTGGTAATTAAAATCTTAAAAGGGTTAAAAGTGATATAATCCAATCCTAATTGGAAATCGTTGCATCTAAAGAGAAATTAGAATATAATGAATCAAATATTTTTTTATTCTTGAATCCTTTTGATGTATCATTTTTTAGGATAGGTTGTGTGAGAAGAAATTTTCTATCTAAGAATCATATCTTTATAAAAATAAAAAATTCAATAATATAGAGAGCCAATTTTTTTCTTTTTAATGCATTTAAATATTTCTACATATCTTTCCAGATCCATGAGCTAAGACGACAAGTGATTCAGACACCCACTGTGCTCATGATTAATTTTATAAAAATACTAAATATATTTTATATTACACAAATGAATTTTCTTAAAGAAAACGAGATAGCTCTTAAAAAAAATCTCATATTATAAATTTAGGGTCACAATTGAGTTCGGAACATGTTTTTTACCCTAGGCCTGACCTAAAATGGGTTAGTGTGGGGCATTCAGTAATAATGACCATTAGTGGTACATTAATTTAATTAATTAAATGTTTAATTTAATTAATCTAATTGAATAAACTAATTCTAAATACCATTAAATACATAGTTATGAGGATTTTAATAGGGTAATATGTATAGACATGAGACCACTGAGAGATGTTGTTCCTATCCTACATTGGTGAATCAAGACCAGACAATGGTGAGAGTTTGAATTGAAGAAGATCACATAAAAAAGAACACAACAAATACTCTAAATTTTTTGAAAGAACATTATTCAACAAAAATTATCCATTCTCAAGATAGGACTTGTTAATTCATTTTTTTAGTTTTTTTGATTAAATTGATTTATCATGATAAATTTTTTTATTTGATTTGTGCTAATTGAACCTTGGAATCCACATATGTACCAATTTAATTTGATTATACAATGTTCTCACCTTATATATCCCCAATTGTGATAATTGGCTAAGAACTCAGGACCAATGACTATTAAACCTTTGTTATGGTGCATTTATCACACAAGGTGTGTGACCCTTAGGCTATGAAAACAAGGGTTTTGAAAAAAATATAAGGATGGTATGATCTGAGGCCCACCTACATGCTATGTATCACTCCCCAGGTGGACATGCCATGTGATGGAACCCATCAGAAAGACCCCTTGTGGGAGTACATGGCCTGGTGTACACTGTGTACCAATGTATATGGACACATCCAGGCACATGTTGTGCACCTAAGTACACAGAAACAGTGAAGGTACATGGACAGGGACCTCGAGTGGCATGAATATGCCATGTAGACTCCATACGCACTACGTAGTTCTACAATGTTGGTGAACCATGAACCTGATGGGATACAACCGGTCAATGCAGTGGGACCACACATTGTGTGGGGCCCCTCACACACAGTGTACCCCTTGGTTCCTTTTTATAAAACCTAAAAATCCGGTATCTCCTTCATTTAGACTCATATTTTGGCCCTTGAGTGGCCTATAATGAGTGTTGTTTCCACATAGAATGTGATGGTGCCCTCCATTGTGGATTTTAGGATATAATGTTATATTTTCTAGGAAAGAAGCTTATTTATAAATCACATGACAATGGTTGTGATCATGAATAGGATCACTAGTAACCTCTTGAGTCGAACCCTCATAATGTACCAGGGTGTGGGCCATTATCTACCTAGTGGAACCCCCAAATTAGATAGGGCATGGCTCATCGTGAAACTAGTGTTGATCCCCCTAACACACCAGAGTTCAGGTCCTCAACCTATAGTGAATAACCCCCCTTTACACACCTGAGTGTGAGTCCTCTATCTATCAAATGGAACCCCCTATCATATAGGGCACATGTTCTCATGAAACATGAGTGGACCCCCCTGATGCACCGGGGTGCAGGTCCTCGACCTATAGAGTGAAACCCCTCTGATGCATTGGGGCATGGGTCCTATATCTACTGAGAGTAACCCCTTATTGAATATGATGAGGGTCCTTGTGACACTAGAGTGTAACCCCCTTGATTAACCAGGGCATGGGTCATCAAATTATAGAGTGGAACCTTCTAACGCACTAGGGAATATTTCCTCTATCATCTGATTGGAACACCTCAGTCAGATAGGGTACAGTTCCTCGTGACACTAGAGTGGAACCCCCTGTGGAATCAGGGAGTAGGCCTTCCACATATACATATTTATGGGCACCCTCAGATACATTAGAGAGTGGTTCCTCAACTTATAGATTACCCCCCTTAACCGTGCAACACAGTGGTGAGGTGTGGGCCTCCACACTGTTACTTCTGGGAATATGTGTGAGATTCTTGGCATAATTGATGGACTTTCAGAACTATGGGAACTCTTTTGTGGGCTGGTCTATGAGATTGAGTCTCCCCTCTATATCATTTTTATTTTTTGTCTTGATCATGTATATATATATATATATGTAAGTATCTATATCTATGTGTTTTATTATGTTCACTCTCTCACTCTGGGTTTAGAGGTTTACTATCTATTCCTATTGTGCCTCTTACCACCCCCCTTCATATTTGAGGGTTCCCTAATGGGTTTGTATATACTCACCACTACATTGAATTTTCCCGCACATGTCATGTTATATGCTGATGTCAGATAATTTGAAGGTGAATATACAATAGCTTAGGGATAATTGGTGCATTTTACCATGTACAGTGGTCGTAGCTTAGTGATTAAGACCTAAGCTCTATCAGAATTTTACTTTCTAGTTTTTTCCAGTTGGGAAATATCTCTAGTTTGGTGTGTAATTTTCCCCTTTCCTTTTCAGTTTTCACTATCGTACTCTTGTACTCCCTAGAATCGTTTCATGCTTTCGTTATATTTTAGCTATTTTCTCCATTAATTATTATTCCTCTACACTTCTGCATTGAGATGGTCGGGTGTGTGAATAAAGGTACATTAGGAAAATGCCTCCCATTTAGTATATTTCTTTAAACACATGTTTCCACCCCATTCTCTATAGGGGCATGCTTGGAGTAGCTCTGGATCAAGCCAATGTTAGGGATGGGTTGTGATATATTGGAATCAAATTAGTTAATTCATTGGGATGGTGTTTGGTGTATCCCCCCTTATAAGGATTTATTTTGGAATTGGGTAAATAGTATCAAAGTGTCTTAATTGTAGCTATTAAGATATGGAACACAATTATGGTATGGGTGGATGATGTATCTATTCACTGGGACCATGAACACCTTATTGTCAACTCAGTATAAAAGGACAATAGGTTCAGGGATTAATGGTATGCCCATCATATAGGATTGAGTCTTTGACTGTCCTATTTGACTTATATCCCCATTTTACATATATATGATCATTTTATTATGGTAAATCTTGGTTAAATTTTTAGGATTCCTCCACTATTCCAGCTAGCTAGGATACAAATTAATGCCAGCCGGTCAGGATACCAATCCTAGATTGTGATGATGATCTAATAAGAGATGATGCCTCATTTTAGTGGTCCATATCTTCAGGCTTGTCTAGAAACCAGTGGATCATGTGGTTTCAATAGTAGCTAGCCTTTTCAATGGACTAAAAGGTTTATGGTGGAGTCTTGTTACCCATATTATTCGTGAGTCGAAACTCTCATGGTCAGACTTCTAGTAGCTATTTTGTGAGGAGTATTGGGCATTATAATGATCATTCATCTGTAGCATCTTGAATGTGCCAAAAGACAGGATCTCAATACAAGATAAATCCTTGTGATTAGAATCAAGAACATGGTCCTATGACATAGGGATGACATAGAGGACCATGGAATCTTGGAGAGGGGAGGTGATTTTATTATGATGGATGAGGTTACATGGCTTGTGATTACCTGAACCAACATGATGAGGAGTGTTGTCAGGTAGTAGATGGGCTACCATGATAGAGACAATGTCATGATAAAGGATCTACCAAGAGAGTATTAGGAGGCTCCCAGGGAGAAGGATATGTATGCGGTGGACAATGCTATGAGATCCTTCTACCACCACCACCAAGAAACCCACGTCAAGCTCAAGGAGCTAGTGGGCAGGGACGCAGATAGCTGTAGGCTATAAAGACTTATGACCTCATGACACACAAGTTCAATAGAGGTATGATCATTGTTTCTTCTACTCTTTCTTTAGTATTGTTATAAATAGACACGATTCATTCATTTAGCTCTATACTCTTAGTTTTGAGATTTGGAGCTCCCTGTTTAGGCGCTAGCCCAACAACTTTGTCTAGAGGTTCCTATAGAGGGCACTTATTCTATATCATTTATCTTACACTAGTGTGAACTATCACTTGGTGGAGAGGGGTTCACATGAAACCTTTTATTCATCATGATGGAATCCTATGATGTCATCTTGGGTATGTATTGGTTGACCATGGTCCAATCCATATTTTTATGATCACTGAAGATGATTCAGATGCGTTCTCACTGATGTAATGAGATTCTCATTTATGGGTGAGAGAGATATCATGGAGAGATAAGTGGGTTATATGAGGAGTCTATATCCCATAACCCATTAGTTAGAGATTTTAACAATTGGTGTAGAAGGTTATTCTAGAATCTAGATTCCTTCAGTCATGTACAATTATATGGAAATAGTCTATGAAAATGTTCTAGGACAAACTTCCTGGAGGGAGATTGAGTTTTGTATCAAATTGCATCTTTAGACCTCTACAACAAATTTTGTGGAATATTTTTTGGACCATAATGAGGTATGGTAGATACAGTTTTAGTTGGAGGGCCTATAAGAGAAGGGATTTATCATACCCAGTGTGTTCCACTGGGTAGCTCTAATGTTTACTCATGAAAAAGTAGGATGAGATCTTACGACATTGTATAGATTATCATCTCCTAATCCAGACCATCATAAAGAAAAAAACCCCTTTCCAAGGATTGATGAACACTTTGACCAATTGATAGGCATCAGATGGTTCTTGAAGATCGATCTTAGGTCCAGATACCACTAGTTTATGGTTCGTAAGGCTGATATTCTAAAGCTAGAATTCTGATGTCACTATGGACAAGATGAGTTTCTAGTGATTCCATTTGGTGTGATGAATTCCACCACCATGTATATGGATTTAATGAACCATATTTTCATTAGTAATTATACCAGTTCACATCTATCTTCATTGAAGGCACACTCATATACTTTATGTTAGAAGAGGAGCTTGTAGAGCCCTTGAGGATGGTCCTTGATTCGCTTCGGGAGAACCAGATATATGGTAATATTTTGAAGTTCTAGTCTTGGATTCAAGAGGTTAACATCTTAGGGATTGTTAATTCTAAGCATGTTTTAGCTATGGAACCAATGAATATCGATGTAGTTCTTTCTTGGGAACCACCCAAAAGTGTGTTAGAGGTGTGGAGTTTTCATGGCTTGGCAGGGTACTAAATGAGTTTTTTTGTAGACTTCTATAGGGTTTTAGTACCATTGGATACATTGATGCGAATAGGGAACTATTTACATAGACTGAGTAGTGAAAGAGATCATTCTAGGAGTTAAGGTTGAGGCTGATAAGTGATCCTTTTTTAAGGATACTTGAAGAGGTCATGATGTACGTAGTGTATTATGATGGCTCCAGAGATGGGTTCATCTGTGTATTGATACAATGATATGCAGTTATCGCATATGGGTTGAGGAAATTGAGACCCCATGATAAGAACTAAAAAAATCATGAGCTAGATCTAGTAGCAGTAGTATTCACCCAAAGTATGTGGAGATACTATCTTCTAGGGGAGCACTTTGTGGTTCACTCAAACCATCCAAGTCTCAGGTATGTCTTCACACAGAGATACTTGAACCTGAGAGAGTAGGGATGGTTGGAGGTCCCACAGGAATGGGACTTCAATATAATCTATACTATGGGGAAGAGAAAAGTGGTAGTAGGTCCCCATAGTAGTAATTACCAGTCGCATTAGGTAAATGAGTCTTCTAAGTAGCTGGATTCCTTGTAGCTGGCCTGGGTGGAGTAGAAGGATGCAACTTTTATTAAGTCAATGGCGTTGAGTCCTCCATTTCTCAAGCATGTGAGAGATTCTCATTTAAGATACATTGATTGTGAGATATTTCATGACTATATATACATATAAGATTCACCATATGGGTATTCTAAAGGAGGTAATCATGTCATCCTTTTGTAGGGATGGATGGAGGTCCCAATCAAGATATGAGATTAGGTGATGTGAGGGTCCCATAAATCTCCTTTGGAAATACATCCCAGTATCGGGATGATATATAGATACCTTTAGTAGTAGTTTTGGTGGTCTGATATGAGATGAATCATGGCTGATTTCATATATTGGTTCCTATAATATCTTTTGGTTATGGATAAATACTAGGTTCTAGTAGATTTTTTATAGCCCCTTGAGATCCTGAACTGGAAGTGGGATGGCATATCCATGGACTTTGTGACAGGGATTTTGTGTATAAAAAGGGACATGATGCCATCTGGGTGATAGTTGACCAAATCATGAATTCAACACACTTACTTATTATTAGGGATCAAATTTTGGTGGAGAGTTTGGGGATGATCTATGTGTAGGAGATTTTTGGACATAACAAGAAACCCTCAACTATTGTCTCATACCAAGTGAAAGGTTAACCTCATAGTTGTAGAGAGGTATGGAGGAGGCATTCGAAACCCAGATAAGTAAGAGTAAAACCTTTTACCCCTATATGTATGGGAATACTGAGTACACTATCTAGGTGTTAGAGGATATACTGAGTGCTTGCGTGTTGGAATTTTTCTGGATTTAGGGGGACCTCTTTCCCTTGGTAGAGTTTTCATACAACAATAGCCTACAACTATACTATTAGCATGGAAAATTTCAAGGTACTATATAGGATACCTTGTAGGTAACCCTTGAGTTGGAATGTTATTGATGAGGAATCTCTTGTGGTCCAGATATGCGGTTGGTGGCGATAGAGAAGGTCTAGGTCATCCATGAGTGGATGCAGACATCTTAAAGGAGACAGAAATATTATGCAGATCATCATCGTAGGCCCCTATAGTTTAAGCTCGAAGACCATATTTTCCTAAGAGTCTCCCCATGATAATAATTATAGAGGTTTGACTGGGGATAAAAGCTATTCCAAAGGTTTATCAGGACATTTGAGATATTTTATAGTGTCGGTGAGGTTGATCATCGCCTCTCCCTACCACCATAATTGGAGAAGGTGTATGAAATCTTCCATTTGTCATAGTTGAGGTGATATGTGCATGACACTACCCACATCATTTACTGAGATGAGATAGATATTAAGGATGGAACAAATTTTGTAGAACACCTAGTGGTGATCGGGGATCAACAATAGAGAACCATATGTGGACAAACCACCCCCTTGGTTCATGTGTTGTGGCAGTATGAGAATGTGCATGTCAGATCTTGGGAGTTAAAGATCCAGATGTGGGATATGTATCCCATGATTTTTTTTGTAGTTTTTATTTTTTATGATAAAAATATTGAAAGAGGGAATGATTTAGATACCTATTTTTTCTTTATAAGAGTTTGAAATTTTTCTACATATATTTATAGAGCCAGATGCTGAGACGACATTCCATTACAAGGCTCAGTATGCCCATAATTATTTTTATAAAAATATTTAATATATTTTATGTTATACTCATGTAGTTTCTTATATAAAATGGGATAACTCTTAAATGGAATCTCAGATTATAAATCCAAGATAAAGTTTAAGTTCGGAACGTGTTGTTTACCCCAGGCGCAACCTAAAATGGGTCGGCACTGGGTTTTTGGAAATAACTCCCATTGCTAGTACATTAATTAAATAAACTAAATGTTAAATTTAATTTAATTTAATTTAATTTAATAACCTAATTTTTAATCCCTTTAAATATATCATTATATAGATTTATTTCTTTTTATCCACATAACCATGAAACTACTGAGATATGTTCTTACTCTCATCCATTAGATAATTGAGATCAGATGATAATGAGACACCAAATCGAGGAAGTTAAAAATGCAGTAGAACAAAAAACTCTTCTTAATCATTAAAAAGCATGTTTTCAACAAAAAATGATAAAATATCTATGTATAACTCATTAATTCAGGTTTTATAACCTTTTTTATAAAATTTATTGACCATGATCAATTATTCTCCTTTGATCTGTGCTAATTGAACATTGATATGTGCATATGTACCAATTTAATTTGATAATAAAGTTTTATCACCCTGGATATCACCAATTTGGATCATTTTCCCTGAATTAATGACAAAAAATTGGTAAAACCTTTTTGTGGTATATTTATCCCTTTGATTCATCACTTTATTTTCTATTAATCCATGCAACTATGGATCGATATTTTAGTGTGGTACTGAGCCCGATCAAACCCCCCAGATCCATAGAGGAATCATGTATGATGGATGTAATGGTAAATTAGTAATGGATTTCATATGATTGTGAGTTATGGGTCATGGATTGGTTGATCAGAACCCAAAGCGAAGGAGGAGCAGAATGAGTTGTACTGGTACAAGGTGAATTAGGCCCATAGGAAGAACCAAAGTTTGATACATGCCACTAGAGGGACAAAAAATTATTTCCATAGGTAGATACTTTGTTTTTAGGAGAAGTCGAGGATAGATCTTAAGGAAAAATGATTAGATCTAAAGCGCAGAGACCAAATATAGGATTCTGCGAAAATCCTGACTACATGACATGTAGTGAAGAAGAATACATGTCGTGTGACCCCTAGGCTACAATGAATAGGGTTTTGAGAAATGGATAGGGATGAAAGAGCATGTATCCCACCTAGAAATATTGTATCCCATCCTAAGGGGACATGCTGTGTGTTGGAACACATGAGAAATACCCCATACAAGAGAAAATGACCCGTCACATGCCATGTTCCAAAGTACACAGACATGGTAAGGTACA
The DNA here is from genome assembly GCA_963277665.1 of Viscum album. Taxonomy (NCBI): domain Eukaryota; kingdom Viridiplantae; phylum Streptophyta; class Magnoliopsida; order Santalales; family Viscaceae; genus Viscum; species Viscum album. The sequence goes on along the minus strand of OY728126.1, from coordinate 853,710,126 downwards.
CGCCATATACCGAAGTACATGGACATGGTCATGGTGCACATGTTGGGACCTCAAGTGTCTTGGACAGAATGTGTAGAATCCCTACACGCTGTATAGTGATACATGGTTTGTGAGATGTGTAACTATTAGGGAATTTCCAAGCGATGCAGCTGGACCACACATTGTGTGGGTCCTCTCACATGCTATGTACCACTTGGTTTGTTTTTAATAACTTCCAACTCTCCTATATTCTTTGTTATGACTTATATTTTCACCAACAAGAAGCCTATCCTTAGTGATTTTTCATGTAGAACGTGAATGTGAAATCTTTTTCATATTTTGGTATGCGATGTGAGATTTTTTGGGTGTGACACTAAATTAGGCGGCATGTAACGATGGTAGTGACCAAGAATAGGATCACCATGGACCTATAGAGTGACCCCCCCTATTGCACTAGGTCACAAGTCATATATCTACAAAGTGGAACCCCCTATTAGATAGCTTGAAGATCCCCATGATACTAAAGTGGAACCCCTTAACAAACCAAGGAATGGTTCTTCTATCTTCTAAGTGGGACCCCCTATCAGATAGGTTGCGGGTCCTCATGAAACAACAGTTGAACCCCCTAATACACATAGTCCCAAGTCCCTAACCTATAGTGTGGAACCCTTTGACATACTGGGGAATAGTTTCTCTATCTTCCGAGTCGAACACTTATATAGAATATAATGTAGATCCTCATGATACTAGAGTGGAACCACATAATGCACCAGAGAATAATTCCTTAACCTATAGAGTGGAACCCCTGACACACTAGAGTGTAGGTCCTCTATCTAAGAAGTGTAAACCTCTATTAGATAGGGAATGGGTCCACTTAACACTATATTAGAACCCCCTAACACATCATGAAATGGGTCATCTATGAATATTTATTGAGTGACACCACCTAATATACTAGGGAACAAGTCGTATACTTGTAGATTGTTCCCCCTCGACTATGTAACAAAGTGGAAAGGTGTGTGCTACCACATTATTACTTATGGGTAGATGCGTGAGATACTAGGCATCGTTGATGGACATTTGGAACTATTGGTACTCTTTCCTTGACTGTGCTATGAGATGAAGATCCCCTTCTCTCTCGGTGAGTTTCTTTTTATTGAATATATATATATATATATATATATATATAACTATCTGTATCCATGTGTTGGATTATTTTTACTATCTTGATTTGGGATGATCTATTAATTAAATATTTCTATTTTGTCTCTTACTACACCTCTTTATCTTTTGGGGTGCCCTACTGGGTATGTATATACTCACCCATGCATGAGATTTTCCCGCACGTTTTATGTATTATAAAGATGAAGAACAAGTTGGAGGTGACTATAAAGGATCATAGGGATACTTGGTGCATTAGTCCACATATAGTGGTCAAATATTGGAGATTAGGAGTTGGGATCTATTAGCATTTTACTTTCCAATTTAGTCAGGTTGGGACATATTTTTGGTTGGGCCTATATTTTATCCCTTTACTTTTTAGTTTTCACTATTGTACTCTTGTACACCCTAGCAGTTTTTCATTCCTATTTTATATTCTATATGTTTCATAATTTTATTATTATTCCTCTACAATTCCGTGTTGAGATGGCCTGGTGTGTGCATATAGGTCCATTTGGAAAATTCTTCCCATTTAGGATATACCTTTTGACACTTTTCTCCACCCCTTGGTCTATGGAGGCGAGATTGGGGTATTTATGGCTTGAGCCCCGGTTAGGGTTTGGTCATGAAACATAAATATCTAATAAAGTAGATATCACATGAAATAATAGAACTTGAGTTCATAAATTAGGGATAATAGGGGTGACAGAGTCTATATGATGAAGTACAGAAGCAATGCTCACATAAGAGTAACTCAGTTGATGATGTGTAACAATAAACTTAAGGTTATCATATGGAAATTTATATTCTTTATATAGATATGTAATAGTAAACCTAATGTGTTTTTAAATTATTTCACTATTAATGAGATGGACCATTCGAGTTGGTAATTCTTATGCAGTGGATATGATTAAGTGGAGGGTCTTTTGTGTAGATCAGATGGTAGTGGTTGTGATTTATCTAAAATTTAAATTTAATACTCATATATAAATAGATATATTTTGGTAGTTTTATAGTATTTTTAAACAGACACATTTAATATTATGTTAACTTATTCTTTATAGTGTTTTATTATAATCACTTGGTTCATCTTCTAATGATGTTGTTGTTTCCTGTTGACCAGGGCTTATCTTAAGCCATGTTAAATTCCTATATGTCTTTTCTTACTTAATTTTAGTTTTTTATTATTATGTATGATTTTTTATGAGGACATGTGTGGTTTTAGAATGTGTATGGCTGGGGTTCCTTGGATTCTCAGTCCTAGATACACCATTCAGTGGTATTTTGAATTTGGATATTCCAAATTTCATAGTTTCTCTTGTGAGTTTGGAGGATGGATCATTTTAAATTTCTACTTCAGAAATAACAATTGGTATTAGGGAATAGTGAATAGTTTCAAATATATTCTTAGATATTGACTTCTAAAAATACTAAGTTGGATATCCATTACCCTTTTTTATTAGGTATTAGAATTTTTTTTTTAAAATATGTCATTATAATAGGAAAATATACTAGTTGAGATGATTGATGGATCAAACATTGGTTTATAGAAGATACAGGTGGGGGACCACTTATCCTAGAAGAATCTCAACCATCTTTTGATCAAGATAAATATATAATCAATGTCAAAAGTGAAATGGGAAAGACTCTATAAGAAGGTGATAGGTGTATCCTAGATGATAGTGGCCTGAAATTTGGCCTTTAATATCCATGATATGAAGCCAACTACTGAATTAATGGTGAAGATTGAAAACATGTATGAGACGTCATCTGTAATGAATGAAATGTTCAAGTTGTGGAAACCTTTTAATATTAATATTTCAAAATGAATGTAAAAAACTAAACATATAAATGGGTAAAACATGATCTGGAGTAAACTGGAGTTTATTGATGTGAATTTTACCTATGGCATGTGGGATTTAATTATACTTTCATAAACTATGGAATCTTGGGATCTGATGGTGACTAATTTTAGTAACTCTTTTTGTAAAATTGACTTCATCATTATAAAATCCATGATCTGATCATGGAAAAGGATATCTAAAAGAAATAAGTTTTTGGTTCTTAAGGTAGTGATTTTAGTATATAAGTCAAGGTGTTCTCCACATGAAGAAGTTAGAATAAGATAATAAAAATCCAAATAGAAAAAATCCATGATAGTTCATATATTCATAGTGATTCTGAATGTGATCACTAAGTAAATGAGATACATTTATAGAAGTAAATTCAGGAGAGACATGTTAAATTTTGAAATTAGGCTTTCATTTCAAACATAAACTATGTAGCTGATAGGAGGATGAAAATTTGATCCCAACTTCCATGAGTATGATAGGTTAACTGATCATTGACTATTGAGATTCATTTTATTTTGGTTTTTAAGTAGGATAACATATGAAAATTATGTGAAAGAAAAATATATAATCCTCATATAAAAAAATAAAAATATATATTAATTTATGGTGTTAAAATAAATATAGAATAAACTTAATTCATAATTTTGGACATTTAATTGTAAGAAAAGAATAAAATAGTCAAACTAATAACATGAAATCCATTTATTTCTCAAAAATAATGAATATAGTTTGATTAGAACCATATCAATATAGATTTTAAAACCCAAACTTAATAATTTTTATATAAAATGATCTTGATCACTAATGAATTGATATTGAAAAATGTACAAAAATTAAAAATCTATGAAATATTAATGATTATATGAATTCAAATCTATAGAGAAGGACACACCCAACCATGAAAATATATTGGGAGATGAGATGTATTGAGACTTACTATAGGTGAAAAAATAGTGTCAAGTGTTACATAATAGCCTAGTTCACTCTACAGTAACCAGACTAGTTCACTATATGACTTTAAAAAGAACTCCCTATATGCCAAAGGATTATGAATACTAGTGATGGTCTAAGGTGAAACCATGGGTAGATTATACAATTATATCAAAGTATAGTAATAAATATAGAAATAATATACTATCAATCAATAATATATCTATAAAAGTAAATATATGTCACATCCAATCCATTAGAAATAAATAATATTACACACTACAACAAATGAAAAATATTAACATAACACAAGTCCAAGTAACACTACCATGATCCCTCGTTGGAAGATCATATACAACTCCAAATAAATAAATAAAATTGAAAGGAAACCACCATGGTGTCCTGAGTCTTAACCAAATTATATCTCATGACCACGTCTTAGATATTTAGAAGAACCATCTAGAACTAGGCTTTAGACCTTCATGTACCTATGATCATGAGGTCTTATCATGTACAAATGTTCTATGGTCACTTGAATAGGTTATGGGTAAAAATCAGTAGGCCACCACCAAAATCAACTATAAAATTTCCATTATATAGAGTGTACCCATGATGTCATATGTTTAATATAATATAATAATGTATAGAAGTGATATAAAATAACCACCATCACAAGTTGTTTTCTAAGGTGTCACCTAAAGTTGAACATACCTACTTTGGTGAATACTTGATGCCTCTGATAAATTCACATAACTATACAAAAGGGTTTAATATGTGTCTTCCCATAATACCGTCATATATCATCAGTTATAATAACACCCCCTTGGAATCACATATCATATAATCGAGGGGAATAACACCCCTCACTAGAAACATCCATCATATCATTAAGGGGATTAACACCAATCATTGGAAACATATGTCCTTTCATAATTGGTAATATTAACCATCCTTAGAAACATATGTCATATCATCATGAGGGATAAAAAACCACCATGGAATATATATATCTTATAATTAGGTAGGAATAAAACCCCTCCCTATAAATATATACCATATCATCAAGGGGAATAATTCCCCTCCCCAGAAATATATCTCATATCCTCATAGAGAATAACACCCTTCATAGAAACATATCTTATATCATTAGTGGGAATAAAAACACTCCCTAGAAACACATACCATATCATTAGTGGGAATATTTTCTCTCCCTTGATATATATCGCATATCACCATGGGATAATATAACCCCTAACTAGAAACATATATCATATCATCAAGGGATAATAATACCCCTACCAAGAAATATATATCATAATCTCATGGTTATGGCTACTTTCCTAAACAAGAAACACATTACCTCAGTCGGACATTCAATCACCCTAACTATTCCTATAACTATATCAAAACTAATTTTTCACTATGCTAACCTCCATAAACTGAACCTCTCTATGGTCAAAAAGAGGTTAGGAAAATTGTTATGATATCTAATATTGAATCTTAGTCTAGAAAACCCACTGTGGTACCTTTCTCCCTTCCCAACACAAGGGTCTGATACCGACACTTAAAAGACATAAACCCATCAATATATCCCTACTCAGATCATGGTATGAGTGGACACTCTAGTGATATAACACACAAGTCACACTAGAGAGGCATCATAAATACTATATCACTTTCAAATTCAATCTAAATTGGTCCTATCACACCAAACATATACACAATTTATTACTATTTAATCCCTACCTATATACAAAAATATACACTTGGAGTAGGAAAAATCACTCCATACACAACCCATTATCCCAGTGGATCCAAGTCAACATAAAATTTCATGTTGTATACCACTAGGACAACCACTTATACAACATTACCCACCCTTTCCATGATGTGATCCAAGACTCCTATATCTGGTTATACTATTCTCATTCTTAAATTTATCCCCCCTTAGGGTCATTTTGTATCTTAACAAATTTTTATTGTTTAACTCACATAAATTGAAGACCATGACATCGAACTAGTTCCCAAGGGTCCATTGAGGCCTTATACATTTCCATTATTTGAATGAATTTTAAAAGGAAACAATTCATTTATATTCAAGGTTTATTAAACATAAGTTATAATAAAACATATCACATGCTACATAAATAAATATATAAACCTTAAATAATTTTTCAGGTACTACCTACCTCATTCATAGAGTTAACCCCTTATTAAAAATTTTATTTAACATCGACTAAAATCATCCATGACCAACCAACCATCGCCTATCAACACAAATCCCTAAATCCATAAAAATTAATTTAATAATTATCATTTATTTTTTATAAAATTTTAGAATTAATCCCTAAATTAACTTCATAACTAATATCTAGGGAATAATAAATGTATTACTTACCAGTGATCTCCCACATCTAAAATATTTATTAAAGGGTTTTTCACCCCACCTAATATCCACTTAAAAATTTATTATCAAAAATAAAAATATTCTAACATCTATTTACCTTTTAACTTATCCCCAAAGTAAGGTAATTTATAAATAATTTATTTCATCAATATAAATTAATTAAAAAAATGAAATCTAGCATGATCATCATCGCTAGACACCTGTTACCCAATTTTAACAAAATTCCCATCATATAATCCTGATTCCATAATATTCTGGGGGAACTGGCATAACAACCTAGTATGATCCATAGAAAATTAATATATAAAAATAGGGAATGAAATTGAGAAATAATTGATAAAAACTGTCAGATCTACCTCCTGATATCTCTCATAACAAATGACACTCAAATATAGTATGAATCGATAAATACATCATAGTTGGATAAATAAAATAATATAATGAAAATCTTAGACATATTCCTCCCATTAATTTTTAAAAATAACATAAATCTAATTTTATATTTCATTTATAAAATTTATTAATATTTTATAAAAATCTTGAACAATTCTCTAATCTAAAAATTTGGCATTCAACGGATTTTCAAAAAATACTACGTATCACCCCAAGGATCCTATAAAAACTATCTAAAAGGAAACCTTATAAATCATTATAATTTATAAAGTTTCCTAAATCCACCACCAAACATTATAATTATATTCTTCATAATATTTTTCCCCTATAAAAATAACCTTGGGTAATATTTTATCTCATGTATAAGGTTTTTCTATAAGGGGAAAGACAATATGTAATATTTTACTTTTTGCATAAGGAATTTTCTTTTGAAAAAATCCCCTACATAATATATTTTCTTTAAATAAAATTTGAGATATAAAATTTTGGCTGCCAAATAATACATTTATCCATGTGTATGGATTTTTCTTTAGCCAAAATCCTGACGTGAAATATGTTCCGTGATATATTATATATTATTCTTTATACGTAAGATGTTTTCCTTTGAATGATTTTTTATACATACTATGTTTCATTTGTAATATATTTTCTTTAGAAAAATTTCAATAAATAATATTTTTTGATCATAGGTAATGTTATTTCCTTTTTATTAAAAACCTTTAATAGTATGTTTACCTTATGTGTGAGATATCTCCTTCTGTATAAAACATTATTTCATATTCAATACTCTTATTTTTATCCCACAAGCTATGTATGTTTCTAGACATAATATTTTTTTTAAAATTTTCAAAAATTACAAAACAATAAAAATTAATCCTAAAATAAATTTTAAAAATTTCAGAACCTATAAATACCCTCATGACCTTTAGTAGATCTGAAAATAGCAGTAATTAATGCTGATCCCAACTAGTTTTTGAGACTTGATTCTTGACATATTACAACACCCTCGACGCCTCTCTGGGGTCCCAATACACATGGATGACCAAATGTTTTACCCAAACCATAATTTAAAAATTACCATCCATCACATAATTTTTTTAAATATATATATTAGTTAAAATTCAAATACAATTGATTTTTTTGGAAAAATTCAGACTATATCGCACCTATATTGGCCTAGAATTTTGCAACCTCCTCTATATAAAGCTTATTGTCTTGGAGAATTATCCACATGAATCTTATAAAAACTATTTTAGTTTATATATCCTGATGCATATCCGAAACCCTATACCACTGGTCAGTTATTATCACGCTAATATGACACCCAAACCAACTCTATTACTGAATATCCCACTAGCCTTCACATCATGATTTTTATTATTTTCATTAAATCCATAATGATGCCCCTTCATAGTGGAATTCATGAATTACCAAATCACTAAATTCACAACCCATTAGTTAACATGAGTTTTCTACACTATTCCAATAACTTCTCAATGTCATACTCTATCATCCTTAATGAATCGATAATCTTACTCCTTAGACTATATCCTAAACACAAGGGTCCTACTTGGTGTTCATATTGATGTTTTTTTCCAAAACCTAAATATTCCTCAAATTTAGTCACTCCTTTATCCTTTTTTCTAAAAATATAGACTTGGTCATACTACCCAATAATTATCTCAGATCCAAGCTATGAGTTACCAAACACAATATCTTTTCCCAATTCTCACCGAACAATACCCACATATGAAAGTCTTATTTTCTCCACACATAACCCAATAACTTTAATTCAAGTGATATTTAAAATTGTAACCACCCAAGCTAGGTAGACTATCATGTTATTATAAAAATTCACTAAAATCTACTCAATATGAGAATGATAGGCTCAAATACTCTATGGTGTTCTCCCCATCAATGGATTTCCTTATAATAGATCCATAGTATAAAATTTCCCAAAATACACAAATAGATGAATTTGGTACTCATAAGATCCCCTGTAATTCCTAAAGTAGATCCATATCCCAATACCTTCTTGCAATTATAATTTTACCATAGTGAATGGAATAATCATGTTTTAAGATTACCAGTAATCCATTATTGTGAAGTCGATCTTAATGAATCTCACTCAAGGCCCATAAAATTTCTCATTATCATGAAACTCTCATGTTCCATACCAATAGAAGACCTATTTAGTTCATTTTAAATGAATCTATCATGTTATAGCCCAACTCATCATAGTTTAGGAACTCTTTAATTCTTCATCCATCTCACCGATCCATTCAAACCCTTTTTTATTTTGTAAGACCCAATGGTTATCATTCAACATTTTAAATTTCACATTTCAAATTTTACAAAATGTTTCATCTCTATTTACCATAATTTTCATGACCCATTGGTAACTCAATTATCGCTTATAGAGACCTCATCTCTTACACAATGATTATATACCAATAAACTATTTTTTTTCAAAATATATCATTTTTTTTATTAAAAAACCATAATCAACAAGTTTTAAAAAACCAATTTTCATCTAATGGTTTTTTTTGTTTTTATCAGAACTAAAATTTCAAAATATTTAATGTATATAGTTCTTTAAAAAATCCTATTTTCAGAGTGAAATTTAAAACCCAATTTCAGAACCATCTTCCTCATTTTTTTCATGACTTGAGAATATTAAGTCATTTCCAAATCACTAGTTTTATGAGCCATCTCAAGTGAAACCACCGTATACAACCATTTTATATACACACTGATAAGGTTTTAAATTCATCCATTATGTATTAAAATATGTTATCATAAACTATCCCCATGATTCATGTAACTTACCCAAATAAATATTTCTATTTTGTAGATATCTCAAAATCCACCCATTAATATATCCTACATGTCATAAAAGTCCAGTCATGCATAATAAACCAGATGACCATGCCTCATGAGTATGTAAAACTTATAACAACACTTAAACTAATTTTTATAACACACCCACAATACCCAAGGTATATTTATGCCTATATCACTCTCTAAAGAGATCCCCCCTTACATTAATATCATAACATAGAGAATATACCAATGATCTATAGTTTAAGAAAATTACAAGATTAGGATAACCCCTATCTTGAGTTACCATCATACATCACAACTCATCTTGTAAATAATAGTAACTCATCCTTATATTAAGTCATAACACTAACTCACCAATATCCCAGGTTGTGTCTCATTATTTCTAGGATCACTCACACAATTTATAGGTAACATCCCACATAGGTAATAACTATTAGGGAAAAATATATCCTTCCTTCTCTGGTATCGTAAGGAAACTCTAAAGGCAAAAAAAACTCTATGAGAATTTTATATAAAAATACATTATTCATCTGATACTCATACTACTTTCCACTCCTGGGTACTAACCCTCATTGAGAATATGTATTCATGACTACCCCCAGTGATCAAGATCTCATAAATGTGCATGTATAACATCATCACCCGAGATTATTCATATCGAGTGGGTTATAACCTCAATATAGATAATTGAAATCCCATACATAATTTATAGAGGAAAACACATTATATTTTTCTATTTTAACCTCACTTAACTAATTCTGCATGACAATAAAAATGAACACCCACTGATACAAATAAAATATTATCTGGTTTGGTTATGTAGAATAAAACTAAGAATCTATATAGGGAAAAATTATTTTTTTTGTTGGAAGTTTATGTAACTGAACCATTTTCCTTTCCTTTACTTTATATATATATAATTTTTTTTATTACCAGAATCATAGTTGCAAAAAAACATACACATGTCATGTAATCCTACGTGGATGATATGATTCATAAACTCACACACTCTTCCCACCCCAAGCTAAGAGAAAAAAAATCAACAGTCAAAAAATAGAAAACATAAAACTTAACTATGATAAACTATACTATAACATAAAAAATAAGGAATAAAAATACCAACTCCTTGGTAACTTGGACTTTTGATCATATAGGTGAATGAAAATAATTTGGGATATCATTCATCCTATGTTCTAATCAATCCTATATTCTTTCAACCATGTCCTAAAAACTAAGACAAATAATAAAATTCACAGATACCACTTTGTAATATCAGAACATTGTTCACACTACCGTAACCAGACTGGTACTCTATGAGACCTCAGGTGTGAATCCCTATACACTATATGCTTATAACTTTTAAAAAGGGCCTAAGGTGAAACCATGGGGATACTATAACCTCATATTTGTGTAGAGATACAATACTGGTAATAATATTCAATTTTTAACCACAATATCCATTGAAGTAGAAACATGACACATCCAAGCCATATAAAATAAATAGTAACCCAAGTTTAAAAAAATGAATTATCAAAATAGCACACAAGTTAGGGAGACACTATTAAGATCTCTTATAGGAATAACATATAAAAATATGCCCAAATAAATTAAACTATAAATAAAAAAACACCTAGTAACAATTCCAAAACAAGTCCCATATCTTGACTCCATCAAAGATATCATGCTAAATTGTCTAATATTTGGACACTACCTTACCTGTACTTATGATCATGAGGATTTCTTGAGTATCAATGTGTTATGGATTCACTAATAGTGTGTGAATAAAAACTAGTCGTACAAAATCAATGGTTTCCATAATATAAAAATTAAATATAGTGTACACATGATTTGGTATTCTTAGTATAATAGAATAAATTATGGAATTACATTAAAAAAACAATTTTTGATTCATAGATTCTAAGGTTGAACCTGAGGTTGACCATACCAACTGTATCTAGTGTCATATGTCTCTAATCAAGTCACATAACCATACAAAAGGGTTGTGTAATTATCCACCCATAATACCATTATATATCATTAGGGTGAATTAGAACTACCCTAGAATCACATATCATATCATTAGGGGAATAATTCCCCTCCATGGAAACAACTGTGATATCATTAGGGGGATTATATCCCCTCTTTAGAAACATATATCATATCATCTGGGGGAATAAGAACCATCCTTAGAAATATATATCATATCATCAGGGAGAATAACACCCCTCCATGAAAACATATATCTTATCCTTAGTAGGGAATAAATCCCCTCCTTGGAAACATATATCATATCATTATAAGTATTAATTCCCTTCCCAAAAAACACATCTTATATTATTAGGGGGAATGATGCTTATTCTCAAAAACATATCTCATATCATCTAGGGGATAAATCCCCTCTCAAGAAATATATATCATATCAATAGTGATAATAAATCCCCTCCCTAGAAACATATCATATATAATTTGGAGAATAATTCTCCTCCCTAGGAATATATATCATATCATCAAGGGGGAAAATCCCTACTTAAAAAAATTTATCATAAACACATGGTTTGGAATCATTCCCAAACCCAAAAAACATTACCTAGGTTGACCTTTCATGAATAAAATCCATTCGTATCACCATATCCAAAATTGGATGTCACCACACTACCTCCCTAAACTAACCCTCTCTAAGGTCAACATTATACTGGGGGTATTTCTATGTTCTCCTAATTCACACCTCGATTCGGAAAGACCAACAATACGCTTTTCTCTATTCTCAACTATAGGGTCAAATCTCATCACCCATAAGTTAAATCATCCTTGACATGACCCTTCTCACATCATGGTATACTCAACCAATATAGAGATGTAACACATTCATCACACTAGATAGGCTGTAAAAATCCCATCTCAATTCCAAATTCAATCTAGGCCAGTCCTCTCACACAAACCCTAAACATAAATCCTTCAATTGAAACCTTTAATCAAATACACATAAATACAAGTGGATGAGTAATAGTCTCCCAACACACAAACCTTTACCCATGAGGCTCAATAACAACTGAATATTTTATTTGGGTTATCCCTATTTCAATATTGTCCACTCCATCACTCTCCCTTTCTTGGAGGTATCAATGAGCCTTATCTCAAGGTATATTATTCTTATTCTTGGATTTATAATAACTAATAGGCCTTAAAAATCATAACACATGTTTATAGTCTTACCCTTGTACATTAGATACCAATTCATTAAACAAGTGTCCAAGGGTATATTAAGTCCCAATAAATTACCATTCTCAACATGGATTTTAAAGGAAATAATTCAATTATAATCAAGGTTGATCGCACACAAGTTACCAGATGATATATCACATGATACATACATAAATTAATTAAACTTTTTTTTATGTTTATGTCCCACCAACATTATTCATAGTGTTAATCATTATTATAAAGTTTGGTCACCCTCTCCCACACTTGTCCCTACTCGAGTGACCATCATCCATCAGAATGAATCCCTAACTCCATTAAAATTAATTTATAAATTTAAAAAACTATTTATAAACATTTCAAAAATTAATCCCTTAATCAAATTTCACAATCATTATATAGGTCATATTCAAGGAACAACTTATCAATGTTCTCTAAGGGATTAGATCTTGAGAAAAGGGGTGCACAACACTACGAAAATCCACTCAGACTTTTAGCACACAAAAGTACCAAATTCTCATTTCATTTTACCCATAAACTACACCCAAAAGTAGGGTAAAACCCAAAATAAATTATGGAAGTGAAATACCATAATTAAACCACATGAAATATATTATGTTCATATGCCATGGATATGATTTATAAAATCAAATAAAAATCTCTACCATATTATCCAGATTCAATCATGTTCTTTTTAAATTGACATAAAAACTTACTATGATCCATAGTAAATCAATATTGAATGAATATGGTAAGAATCCAAGGACAAATTAAAACAAAATATTATATTTACTTAAAGATATCTCCCAAATAAAACAACACTTGGATTTATTATGGATTGATGAATATATCACTATTGTACGAAGAGGAAAACAAGAGGAAAAGCCAGAATTTATTACTCACATTTTGGTTAAAAAATACCATAAAACCTCTTTTATTGTTAATTTAATAATTTTAGAAATAATTTTAAAAATATAGAAAGATTATTTAAATTGAAAATTTTAAAAAAATTGTAATTTGAAATGACCTTATGTATCACCCCTTGAGTACATATGTAATATAAAAAAGAAAACCTTTTATTTCTCTAGAATTAACTAAATTATCTAAATCACCATACATACCTAATTATTTTCTTTTGATTGAGTTTTTTAGTTATAAAAAACCCCATACATAATATTATATCTTATGAAAAAAATTTCCTCTTAGGGAAAAACCAATACATGATATTCTTCTTTATACATAAGAGTTTTCCCTTAATAAAAATCCACTATGTAATAGATTTTCCTTTTCGAAAAATTGGTATGGGACTATTTTTTGATATGTAATATATTTCTCCAAGATTAAGTTTTTTCCTTATAAAAACATGATATTTAATTTCTTCCCTCTTATTTATTATATAATTCTTAACATGTTATTGTTTTTTTTGGGATTCAGAGATATGTATATTATAGAATGGTGAGATGGGGACTGGGTAGTGTATTCCTTTTATCTCATTAAGAAGTTAACTTAGTTAAAAAATATATGCCAAGATCACAATTTTTATTCATATTTCCTAGAAACTCCCAATAGTTCCCCCATTCCTTGATGGAAACATACCTTTTTTCCAAAGGCCGACAGTCATCTGGGTTTCTAGGCCCATGAATTATTGGTGACTCTCGTTGGTCAAGAGAATGAGGGTCAGGATCATCTCACCCTTGGGGGGGGGGGGGGTATTGTTTCCTACTTCGGGACTCTCTTATAGATTTAAGGTATGTTTATGAATCCCTTCCTAATCCCGATATGAGACTGGTTAACCCAGAAAAATGTTTTTTTCTCTTTGATATATATAAGACCAGTGTCTCCTTTGTGAATCCGTCTATAAGTATGAGATGTTCTCCGTCATCTTCCAACAATAGGTATTTTTATCATGTGTTTAAGTAGTATAAAAAATTTATTTGGAATGTTCTTCAATATGAGTAGGTGGTTAATATTATAATGAGGATATTGAGTCATTTATGGGGGGCTCTATGTATCTTGGTTATGGAAGGAATCAAAACCCACATAGTTCATTGAACCTGTGCAGTTTGACATTGTGTGGAGAGGACTTATATGGGTGCTCTAGGGCCCTATATTTTTAATCATGAGTCTTAAGGGATATCGTTCGTATCCTGATTATGGAGGGAATCATAGTCTTTATAGTTCATTTGATTTACCAATCTACTAGTGCACAAGGTTGAGCGACGAACCCCTTGGAATAGTCGGGTTATGATGGATGAAATCTCATAGATATGAGGTTTACATCAAAGTATATGTTTTTTTATCTTAGGCAATAGGGAGGCATCCTACATATCCTAGTTTTTGTAGTAATTGGAGTTCCTGTAGTTCACTGTATTGGGGTATTTTTGTGCAAATTACATGACCAATATGACTCCCTAATCACACATTACTGATTCTCAATGTGAGAAACAGGGGATGCCATGTGGTAAATCAAACTACTTATAAAGATAGGTCTTATACATTGGGATCTCCATATATGATCAATATAGATCTTAGACCTCAAAGAGAGGTGGCCTAAGTATCTAGAATATGGTAGGAATCAGAGTCTCTATAATTCACTTATGTTGTGGATCACACTCTAAGGTTTCCAATATGGTCAAAGCTTACACACAGAGGGTGAAAAAAGTGATCAAGTCCTAGGATGCCCTTTGTATACTGGTCTACTCATCAAGAGGGTTTTAAATTACCCATTTGACTTTTCTTGAGGACATTTTAAGATTTAGAAGGGTTTCCTTGGGGGGAATCACATTTTATGGTTGACATGTCTAGAGTGTGTCACTTTTCTTGGCTGACATCCCTAGAAGGCATCATGAGTCTCCGTTGATATGTATGGAGAGTGTCACATGTCATGGATGACATCCTTGAAAGGCATCATGAGCCCTAATTGATGTGTCTATAAGGCATCACGAGTCTCAGATGACTCACTTGGAGGGTCTTACGAGAGATGTTTTTCTATATATGGGCACATCCATGAGACTTGGGTGACCTGATCAAGTTCCATTATATATGTTAGGCGATGAATCTGAAGTTCATTGTGAGGCTTGGGAAATAAGTCTATGAGGGAATTCATGAGACTAAGTTGAAATTCCTAGGGAAATCGTGTAACTTACTTTGATGTGCAAAGATGATTTTTCTTGACTCAAATGGAATGCTGAAGGAATATAAAAAAAACTAGGCAACATGTCCTAGTGCTGTCATGTGTCCTTGTGTAGGTTACTCGAAGCAGATGAGGGTCATCGTACATTTTTTTGTTCAATTCCTCTACCTTTAGTCTTTATTCCCTCTTTTATACAAATAATGCCTTAGATATATTCAATATCTACTTGTTTTGAGTCTCACATGATCCAGCAGACATGTTGGATATTATTTTCATTCCCTACCAAAATTCCTCTACGTGATCAATGAATGATCACGCACAATGATTTTATATATGGACCATTATTGCTCCAACTGATCACTAGTATATTACCTAAAAAAATACATTTCAATCATGAGATCCAATTTCTCTGTTAAATCCACTGTAGCATCAACACGAGACTCTAAGATTTATTCTATGTATAGTCACAGTTGGTTCATAGAGAAATATTTCCACCCATCACCTTGTAGCAGTGATTTTTTCAAGCTAGGGTGAAGAATTTATTGGGCTCTCCACCCCGATTATTCGCTGGTTTGTGAGGCGTATCTGGTCCAGATCCCAGTTGGAGTCAGCAAAGGGGGTTTGGAACCATGCTTTTTCATAAATCTTTATCATGGATCATTCTGAGGTCACCACCTAATTCTCAGCAGTCCTGAGTCTCTTTTGTCAAACCTTAATTGAATTTTTGCTAATTAATAAAGACTTGTTCGATCAAATGGGCATGTCGAAGGACTTAATTATTGTTATATTTAAATTTTCAAGGTACATCATGGGAGCACAATTCCATTCTTTGTACATTCCATGATGCAAGGGTCTCTTGTCCAGGAGTCTCACGAGACCCTGCTACAGACATCTTTCAATGCGTCGCAAGGGTTTTATGACTGTGAGTATCTCTTTTCTCCTGCCTTTTGATGTAATTTGTTTTATTCTAAAAATGTTCATGGGTTATATGAATTTTATTTTAAATAATTAATGTATTTTATCCATGTTAATGATTAAATGGCATGTGAGATTTGTGAACACTATGGGATTCTACATTTTAGACATTTTTCTCATATTTTCAAGGATTTTTAAGTAGTTTGGTTAGGCATCTGCTAGTGATGAACTACATGATTTGAGGGGGTTTATTTTGATATCTCTATGCACATGTTGGTTGTCCATAGATTCTTATAAATATTAGGAAGTCTTTTCTTAGGGAGTTTCACAGGGTCTTCTATAGGTTATGTGCTGCTTGTAGGGTCTTCATGTGATCTTATGTTGGTCTCCCAATCATGAGTCCCTTTGAGGTTCACGTGACTCACAAGTCTCAGCCACCTTAAACTTGCTTTGATTTTAGGGGAAGGTAATAACAATGTTTCGGTATTCCTTGATTTATTTATTGGGAATCAATTAATCCCCCCCTTAGGAGCAACATTCATGGGGACAAGGGATTGGTTATGAGGAAAGTAAATGCCTGCCTGAGTCTTTTATGTTTGTTGTGAATCGGTATTCGGGGTGATGTTTGGTCTTCCAAGAGATTCTTGGTCTTCTACAGAATTCCCTATATATAGTGGTGTGAAGTTCCATTCATTTCACCAACCACCCCTTCTCTTGAGTGCTCTTATCCTCCATCCCCATCATCCACCTATGTCATAAGACAACACCACGAACACATATCATGAGCCATATTCACGAGCTGTCCCCCATGAGTCCATATTGCTTCAGCGCTTCCAAAAGACCATTTATTCCTAGGAACATGTTCGATCCAACCATGAACCATACTCTGATAATTTCTAAGACTGTGGATGTGAGGGTTGCGATAATCTTTTAGGTATTCGTGGGACTCGATGGCCTGATTTTTCGATCACTTGAGACTCAAGTGACCATGTTGTGGTCATGATGTTCGTAAGATGCCCCATAGGGGTTATGTGTCCCATGAGCCCTTTGAGGATCATGTGGTTTGAAAAATCATTATGGGGTTTTTTCATCCCTTGTTGATTCATGTAATATGCATGATGATTCCAGTTCATTATATCTTTATCTTTTTACAAGATTATATATCTTATTTTTCTTAAACATGCCACTTATTATTTCTCCTATGGTGCTTGATTCTCTCCAATATTCCCACAATATTTCAAATAGGGATGCAAGGACAATAGTTTCCCACCATGATACCATAGTCCAAAGTCTGTGTCCTTCTTAATGATACTCCATAGGGTCAAGACAAACAATAATTAAAACTTTGATGGGATTAACACTCCTGAGATATCCTATTTTGGAGTTGAAACCCCTTTATGGGTTTGGTATTACCAATGATTTCTATATTCCTCCACCTAGATCATCGTTCATACCCTATTATTGGAGTCAGTGTACCTAGAATAATTTCTAAGAAAAAATAATTATGAGGGGTTACTTTTCTCTGAATGGGACTATGAAAATGGAAACCTATTGACATTTATTCCCATTGAATTAAATAGAACCGATCAAAAACCAAACAATAATGTCCATATGTAGCGTTTAATAATGCAACAATATATTTGTGATCATAATTTTGGGTGGATCTCAAGCTGGGATTTTCAATCAAGGGGAAACTACGGGTTGAACTATGGATGTCCCTTCTGTTCTGATTTATTATATCGGAATTTTCTATAGAATTGAAGAAAATTGGAATTTATGAGGATTTCTAGATATCACAAACCTCTAATTATTATAATAAGGTTTTGATGATGGGGTTATTTATCCATTAGTGCCCAGAAAAAAACACCTTCCATCTTACACATGGTGATATCGACATCATTCTCTGTGATGTGGAATAGATATGTGGAGTACCTATAATTGGTAGTATGTATGATGAGTTTATTCCTCCAAAATCTACTTAGGATGATGCAATGAGGATTCCTTTAACACAGGAGTTGAAAAAGTTGGCTGAGAAGGCACCCCAAAAGGGGTTGCTTCATGGAGCTGATATCCCATTTTAGACATGGACAAAGTATTTTATCTAGAAGAAATAATCCAAGCTAAAGGCTAAAAAGAAGAAGGCTGGGCTCACAAAGGATAGCTGTAGTGAACCAGGTGCTTACTGACCCATAATTTAATAAGGGAAATTTGGATAATGTGGGTGGAAATTCTTTCTAAACATTAATCAGTTGGTTATACTAGCCAGATTCCTTTCCATGTACTTGAGTGGGTACTTGCTTCCCATGAAAGAAAAGGGAAATGTATGTGTTTCAACTTTTATGATGGAATCTTCTATGGTTTGGGATGTGCACATTGGACGGGCTATCCCTGCATTATCCAAACATTAACACCACTATCATCATGTTTATAAGGGGAATACACTTACCAGATTATGGTCCATTTCCAAGTATTATGGAGTCAGATAGGATCTCATTTGGGAGGTTATGAGTATCTGAACATCCAGGATATCCCTAACACCGATTTAATACTGTAATTGAAGTGTGTTATTGGGGTAAGACCCATTAAATAGAGTGATCGGGATATCAGAGATTATGTGATATATTACAACCACTTCTCTTTTTGATAATATAGACCAGTATAGAGAGTGGATTTTGTTGATGATGGTAAGAACAATCCTGAAATGTGGGATTACATATTGAAACTTCATAAGGGAGTTATTTCTACTCAAATTTATGGGGCCTCGTTTGCAAGTGGTATGCGCCATATCAGTCTAGCCTCCAATTATTATGTGTTCAATAAAATTTTTCAGACTCAGTTTATGTTAGATATGAGGAACATCTGATGTTAGATCTCTTTGTTTGGATAATGTTTACCGGGGAAGAGATTGGTGCTGTGATATGCCTTCACCACTTATAGTGTAGAAATCATCCTGTCACGTGGTTATGAAGATGTTTGGATCCACTCATATCCTTGCAAGAAATTATCCAAGATGGTAAGTGAGTATTTCAAAACCCTTCATGTGGTGAATAACACTTGGCATGGGAAACAACTGGTCTTTAGAGGGTCTATATCCCCAGAATCACCTCGTAAGAAAATTAGATGCCTACCTCTACCAAAGATATCACCCAATGATTTTTCTATAGGAAGCGTGGTGCTTGAGGACAAGACTACATTAGAGTTATTATTTTTCATTTCATATTCTCAATGGATGGTATGGAAGTTGAAGAAATCAGAGTCTGTGCTGCGGGGTATATTGGATTTCTTAGAGGTGGTTTTGGATGGCTTCTCCTATATCACTGCACCTCATTGTATCACTCTTGATAAGCATCCTAAAGAGGCCAGTTCCTTTTTTGGGACATTAAATTGGATATTAAGAGCATCCAAGGTTAGTTATTTTACCCTCATTTCCATGAAATGGTTTCCCCAGGCACACTTCAGGTTTCTGTGGATGAAAAGTGTTATCCTGTCACCGAGGAAGCGGTAAATCAGGACTCACTACAGTTTTCAAAGGATTATGTGACATTGTAATTATATGGACACTATTTATATGTGTTGATATAGTTGGAGTTTACTAATGATTATCAGGAACTTATGTCCCTTTAATATACTCCTCATGGTATGGTCATGGGGAGGGAAATATGTGATGATATTGGAACTATTGATGAAGGGTCCCCAGTTTAGAATTCTCAAATGAGAGAAGAGATCACTACTTCTATAGTGACAGTCTCATCATCTATATCCTCTAGTGTCCCTTCTTCAAAATGGGAAAGGAAGAAAAAAAGGAAGATATATTCATTATCATACCCTTCTCCCCCATAAGCCACAAATAAGTATTACATTTCACTCCCCTTATTTTTATTTTGGACTACTATGGAAGTAAATTCTGAGTTTGCAAAAAACAATGTCTAGGTCCCCATCAAGATTGATTAGAACATCATGTGTCCATTTATATATGTGTGGATGAGATTTTGGTTTCTCTAATAGAACCTTCATTTCTAGGATCTATCCAATAATAATTAGAGGCGACTGAGGTGCCTAATCCATCACATTTATTTCCTGCTTTAGATATCTCGACAATTCTTCCATTTGATCCAGTGTGAGTGAACACAATTCATGGAGGATGATAACACAAGTTACTATTATTCTACTACATTAGCCTCAATTAAATGGAGTTTTGGGGAAGGTGAATATTCTTTCAAGTCTTGAAACATTATTTTTTGTATCACATTTACCATAATATATTTTTCTCTTTCTTACAGTCCTCAGGAATGGAGAACGAAGCACATCTTTAGGGAAAGCATCAGAAGTGACAAAAAACCATTCATCACAAAAAAAGTATTTCATATTATCCTACAGATAGGGTTGTGGAAGTGTATGTTTCCAGTGATGCAATCAAGGAAGTTATGATTCTAACCTTAGTCATATTTCTTGATTTTTTTATACTATACCTTTAATCCTATATCCGATAAAACACCATCCCCTTTGCTGCAACCTCTTCACCCATAGACCTAGAGGCTTTAATTCCTACCCCGATAGGGGTTCCTCTAATGAGGTCAACAAATGAAAATGATAGATCTTTTCACTCACCATTCAAGACATTGATCACAACTCTATCATTGAGTTACCATGTCCAAAAATATATCTTCATTCCCAAGATAAATATAGACCAAGGCCCAAGCCTGCATTGATTTATTAGTTAATGTGATGACATATGTTAATGAAGATTAGAATTTTAGTGTCAGGAACCTCATTGGATGAGTGGAAGGACCACTTTTAGCATCTTTTATTTCTGTTTCCTACCCATAGATATGAAGGTTTTTGTTATTCCCCACTTCACTCTTGGGTGAAGAAAGTGATTTCTATGAGAGAATAAAAGAGGGACCTATAATTAACAGTAGAGGCTACTAAGGATTCCTCTTCAACGAAGTAGAGTTTGGATGAAGCTGTAAATGAAGCCTTGAGATGTGAAGTGGAGGATTATTCTCATCGGGTTGTAGTCAAGGCTGGGAAAAATTAAGCTGATCATCTCTAGTATGAGATCTATCATCTTCAATATGAAATCATTTGTCTCTAGAAAGAGAAATCCTAGTGAAAATTTTAATCTCATATATTAGATAAGACTATATTAAATTAACAAAAACTCTATGATGTAGCATAGAAATCCTGAATTGATGTTATTTCTAGAGAAGAGGAGGTACAACATGTTGTAGAGGTAGAGATTTAATCCACCGATCAACTGCGCCAATTGGTGGATTCATTGGAAAAAAGACTTGGTGATCTGAAAGACTCATCTAAAATTATTTTGTGATGAGTGTATAATCTCACAACCTTATTTTGGTTTATACATTCATAGGATGTGCTATAACATGTGGAGATCCCTCCTTTTTCATGGTATTGATGAATAATTCTACAATAATTTTATATGTGTTATCCAATTTCTTTCATTTCATTTATGATATACATAACATATCATTACTTTGAAATTATTTGAGTCACCAATGATACCCATCATTTTCATTTTATCAAATAAACATTGATTCTTGGAGTCGAACACTAAAATTATGACATATTCTCATTGAAAGATACTTGTGAATGCCCGCCAAAATGAGATGATTTATTGATAATATATTCCAGATGTATTGAGATCACTTTATTTGTAGAAGTATTATTTGGGTATGATATATTACCTATAGGTAGGGTTCCCTATCTTTGTTCAAAGATGATATGCTTCTTTATAGTAGATTGTTAATCGTAACTACCATGTGAGGGGACTCAAATGATCTTACAAGATAAAATGCATTCAGGCTATAGTTTAAGGTCTTTTAGATTGAGCCTGATATTACATTACATTTATGACTTTTATAACATACCTTATATTTCATTATTTTATGGTCTTTTAGGTCGGACATGATATTGATTTTATTTAATGTTTATTAGCTCAGGCTTTATATTTCATTAGTTTAAGATCTTCTAGCTTAGACCCAATATTGATTTTGTTTAGGGTTTTTTAGATTATATCTTATATTTATTTAGTTTTTTTTCTTTTAGTTTAGAGCTGATATTGTTTTAGTTTATGGTCTTGTAGCTCAGACCTTATATTACATTAGTTTAAGGACATTTAGCTCAGACCCAATATTTCTTTAGTTTGAGGTCTTTTATCTTAGACCTTATATTGCTATAGTTTTAAGATCTTTTATCATGGATATTTTTAGTATGGATCTAGTATCCCTTTAATGACTCAAAATAGTTTGGGATACTGAGTTCCAAAAGGGTGTTTCTAGGGCTCATGAGGATCGAAGTTCCTTTCATGCAAGGAGGAGATGCCTTTGGTTGGTGGGTAAAAACCCCTTATGTATCAATAGCATGGCCAAGAAAATCTTATTTCCACTATTTTTGGAGTGTATGTAAGATTTATGTGGGTAATATGGTTGAGGGGGAAATACTTGGGAAGCTAGGACCACCTAGATATTTGGAGTGTGGGTAATTTAATTCACAATTCAAAAGTTTGAGCCAGGTAACATGGAGTGGATGCTGAGTATGTCCCTTAACACTATGTAGTGTCAAGTTCCATTGTGTTATCATTGAGGCTCACAGGTATTGAAGATCCTTACTTACAAGTAGGATATTCTTTTATTTTGTGGGTATAATTCCTTTTACATCGATATCATGGCCAAGAAAAGTTGATCTCCAATTATTTCTAAGGGTCTTGAGAGATTTTTGTAGCCCCAGACATCCAGATAATGATGTTTTCTAAGGAAGGAGGCTATCTAGGAAGGGTTTAGGCAGATTGGGGAAATTCATCTTATAATGTGAATCTTAGTACCTATTCCCTATGGTTTCGAATCACAATGTGTTATCCATCAAAAGTTTCGACAATAAAGTGTCACATTTTGGCCCTGAGAAAAGGTACAAAACAAGGTGATGAAAAATCAAGGACATCATATCTTATTAAATAGTCTAGAATGGGGATTTCAAATCACATTCCAATGTTCTAAAGTTATGAGGGAGGTATGGGATAGTCACATAGAGGATATCTTAAAACACAATGGGGTGTAAGTTTGACTGTGATAACGCTAGGCTCACAAGAATCAGAAAGCCATTTAAATTAGACCATGATGTCTCTGGTTGGAGGGTATGAGGCATTCTAAATCGATATAATGTCTTAGAAGAGAGAGATATTTTATTATACAGAAGATATGAAAGGTTTGTGGAAACCTGGGATTCTTTAAATTAGGAAGTGTGATTTATAGAGAATGTAAGATCTAAGAGGAGTTTGAGCACCCTAATGGTCACACCACCACCTAGAGAACATATTCTAATGGCGAGGAAATGAAACATATTATTACTATAATTTTTTCCTAGACTTAAGTGTCTAGAGAGTATAGATTGTCTTTTACTAGGGTTACAAAGTGGACGGTATAATATTTATTCCTTTTGTCTCTTCCCTTAATGTTTTCCTAAACAATAGAGATGATGATTTTAGCGATTGAAGACTTTAATTTTTCTCATATTTCCCTTCTTAGGTTTTCAACAAGAGAAGTTATGCATCTCTTTCTCTAGTGTATTATTGTCTTGTGATTTAGACCATTATAGGATATAATTTAAGGTTATAAAACTTTGACCATGAAGGCAATTTAAGGGCATGATTCATGTGGGCCTAGTATGGGGGATGTTACATTAGAGCCTAATAAGGATACTTAGGGTCAAGAGCACCCCAAAATCCTTCTAAGTGGGAGATATAAATGTTGTAAATCAAGGATCAAGTTCCTCCGGTCCTGATTAATGATATGGGATAGTCACAATAGGTGTATCATAAAACTCAATATCATGCTAAATTCCACCATGATTGTGTGAGGATCAAAAGAATTATAAGTCCCTTTATGTTGGACCAAGATATCTTTGGTCAGTGGATCCAAGCCCTTATCCTTTGATATATTGGTCAAACAGTGAGATATATTTTTCATCTTCTAGGTAAATGAAATGTTTTTGGAAATTGAGGTACTCAAGGCATGAAGTGTAGTGTATGGATTGATGTGATTTAAAATATGGTGAAATTAGCACAAGATCTAGTTGACTAGGGTATGGATATTGTGATCCTTTGATAAGTAATGATGATGGTTGATGGTTTGAACAGTTTATCATCAGCTAGTGGGGATGTTTGTCATGCAGTTTTAACATCAAGAAACTAAGACGTTCACCTTTCAGTTTAACATCATACAGTATGGATACATTTTTTGTGCAGTTTTAACACCATGAAACCAAGTTGTTTTCCATGAAGTTTAATGTCATGCGTTAAGGACATACTTCCATTCCATTTATCTACATGTGTCAAGGACATGGTAATCGATGATAAAGAATAGAAATGATGTGTTTGGTCCCAATGGTTGAAGTCTAGGTGTCACTACGTATCTCATGAGAATGAGAAACGAACCACATGTTATTCTGAAAATCCATGAATTTTAATGGAATGCAGTGAGCATGTGGATCCCCCAACATGAAATAGTGGTATTGAAGCTGGGCCCATACTTGGAATTATGGGAATCACTACATATCCCATAGTGATGGGAATCAAGCCACACATAGTTCTTAAATGTGAAATACTCTACGCGGGTTTGACCAACTTGCAGAGGTTGGTATTATTTCCACTGATTATTGTATCTAGACCAAGGATTGAAGTCCCAAGCATCACTATGTATCCGGTAAGGATAGGAATCAAGCCACACATAGTTCTTGGGAGACTATGCAGTTTAATTTCATGCAAGGAGGAATCCTGTTATTCCATTTATGGTCTTGCATTTCAAACCAAAATTAGCCTGTCAAAACCTATTATGCCTCATTCATGAGGTAAGTCCTTACTGAAATTTCTAATCCCACATGATCCATGATCGGTGTGAGAAACAAGGAATGATATGGTCCCCTTTCACCATATGGAGGAATTTAAGAACATGACATGGATATTTTATATCATGCGATGGATGGACTAGGATATAAGATCAAAGTGTCCCTATGTATCTCATTGGAAATGAGAATCAAGCCATACATAGTTACTGGGGAACCATGTAGTTTAACGTTATGCATAAATCACATATGTGAATCAATGTGAATGGAGATTGATATAATGGATTTGTGCATTTTTACATCATGTGGTTAAGATGTTAGCCACATAGTTCAATATCTTACGGTAAGGATGATGGATTATCTGACATGAACAGGGAAGGGAAGTTGTGGGTATGTGCTGTTTTACGTCATGAAATAAGAAAATTTTACTTTCAGTTTAATGTCATGCAGTAAGGACATTAGATCACCCATCATGAATGGAAAGTAATCCTTTGGATGAGTCCCAAAGTAGAGATTCATACATCACTACATATCCTGTGTTGATAGGATTCAAGACATAAGTAGCATTTAGGGGACAATGTAGTTTAACTTCATGCAGTTAGAATGGGATCTGTAAAGTTTAACGCTGTTTGGTTTGGATGAAATCCATGCAGTTTAATGTTTTGTAATTAGGACAAAACTCTATATGTTTAGCGTCATGTGATTAGGAAGAAACCCTGTAAAGTTTATCATCATGTGTTTAGGATTAATATCAAGGCTTAATCTGATGCGGATTCCCATTTAGTGATAATCACACAAAGTATTTTTTGAGAAACTTCACATTGTTGGGTGGTTTGACACACTACCCATCCTTAGTGGCCAATGAATAGGCTCTATTATGATAAACCTTATGTATGACGTAAGGCCCTTCCCACACAGGTTTCAATTTTGACGGTTTCTTTTCTGGTATCATTGGGGTTTTAAGAGCCAGTACCAATTCTCCTTTAAGGAATGAATAAAGGGGGACTTTTTTTATTAAAGGATAATGTGATCTGATTATGGTGGATCTCTAGGTTGTGTAGTGTCCCCAATCTCTTCTCATACAGCCGCTCCAATTCATACAGCCTCTTTAGTGATTGTTCATTATCTTAGAGTTATCTGAAAATGGCTATTCAGAGTGAAGGTAGATGGACCTCTATGGGTAGTACTACCTTAGTCCTGTATACCAATTAATATGGAATTTTTTATGTGGTGTTGCACGTGGTTGTATGGTGGGGCCATGAATGATGGAGGAGTTTGTTCGGTCAAGACTTAATATCCCTGTTCACCATCTTATGTATTATATTTTATGGAGTCTTATTGAAGGATTCTATCTACCCATTTGGAATTACAGATAGCAAGATGAATTATTAGACTTGATCTCGTACTCTTGGTACAACGTATTCAACTTTGTTGAACCAAAATTGGTGTCGTTGTTTGTTAATATTGTGTGAGGGACCCAAAATCTAGTGATGATTTGGGAATTCATGAAGTTGATGATATCATTCATCCTAAATTTTTTGAGGGGTATTTTCTCATCCCATTAAGAAAATAAGTTGGTAGCATTAAGGATGTACTTGAACTGCTTAGCTATGTATTGGGGTTATGTCCCCATAACATCCATTCCCGTAATTGAAAATATCTTGGAATATTTAGGTGTATATGGAAATTTAGGGTGATAGTGAATGAATTTTTAAAGTTTCTGGCTTTCATGAAATTTAATAGTGAATTCCATGTAGTCCTATATATTGGGTTTCTAGTAATATACCAACCTATTGATTTGGTGGGAGAGCCTGGTCCCAAATTGGTGGACGCCACAAGAGCCTGCATGGACTTCCTCCATGATAGGAAAAAATTATCTTTATGTTATTCATCTAAGGAGGATTAAATAAAGTACCCATTTTTATATGATCTTGTACTCATTTGGGCTATCTCATAGAGTAAAATTTTCTACATGACACTGAATCTATTCCATTTTTGAAAAATCTGTTGAGAGTGTACCTTTTTCAAGATAACTGATTATGGGATCCATCCACCCATGGGTAGTAATTGGTTCATCTTGTTCTAGGGTGGTGCTGAACTGGTATATTCCTTCCATATTTTATACAATAATCTAAGAGACTATTCTTCATTATTTGATGTGGAAGATTTATTCCTCTGGGACAGGGTTGTCCAAGACAATGGTTGTGTTAGCCAATGCATCGATGTGGGCATTCTATGACTGGGGAGTATAGTTCAATGTTGGCTCAAAGGGTAACTCTACCATTAATACTCTAACATAGCCAATGAGAGAGGATAATTAATCATTTCTAATGTCATATTAACCATTTACATATCTTATCACAATTTTTGAATCCCCTTTGATATTCAGGAAGGCTATGTGAATTTATAAGGCTAGTTCCAACCTTGAAATGAGGGTTTGATACTCGAACGCAATATTTGTGCATCCTTCAGATAGTGAGAAAGATTAGGGAAGAAATAATTTTTTGGAGAGACAAATATAATCCTCAAACCAACCTTATTGAGTTTCAGGTTTTCCATCCTTGTACCGATAGAATTTTGGGAGGCACCATCAAAGTACATTTCTAATATACAGAGAGCATTATGGGCATTGAAGACCTCTTAATTTGAATGATTTGTGTATTTTTATGTAGTTTCCATGTAAGCATGTGGTTTAAGGAAATAATATTGGGTCTATCCTTTCACTGACTTCTTCAATATGAAATGAATGTCATATTATTGCAGAATGGCAACCCATCTAGCTAAGGGCCCAGTTAACATAAGGCATCCAAGGATGTAATTGAGGGGATAAATATAAGAGACCAGGTATAATTAGTGATGCTTCAGGTAATGACACAACTTTTTCACTGCGAATATTAGTGAAACTTAGTTCTTGTTGACATCACAGTATCTAGTCTTATTACCTATCATCATCCTGATGAGGTAGTGGAGACTATTCTCACTTCTCGCATCATTTTTCTAGGAAAGGAGGGCACCCAGTGAGCATTCCATTGTGTCCACATATAGGATTATTGGACTCACTTCCAATGAAGGAATTATGATTTGTGGGCGGAGTAGGTATTTATTGATACTTTCAAAGGATTTTTGACAATCATTGTCCCATTTATAAGTGACTATCTTCTTCATTAGCCCAGTGAAGTGGGGAGATTTTCCAGCTAGGTTGGTTGTGAATCATAGAGCGTAGGTGTGGTTCCCCTAGAGTCCCCTCAATGTTTTCCTATTCATTGGGTGACATTTCTAAGACTTCACTAGTGTTTTCTAGTTTAGCTTCGATACCGAGGTGGCATACCATGAAGTGATGAAACTTTCCTAACATAACCCCTAATGTTCATTTCAATGGATTCATCTTTATACTATGTTGTTGCAGCTTTTTAAATATTGTTTAAAGATTCATATGTTTATCACATTGATATCCAGATTAGACAACCAAGTCTTCAGTATAATAATATATTATCTTTCCCCATAATGGATTAAATATGAGATTCATGGCACAATGATATGTAGCACCGAAATTTTTTATTCCAAATGTCATGACTTGATATCAAAATATCTCTTGAGGTTCTCTAAAGGAGGTGGATTATTCATCCTGCAATGGTCTTCTTGATCTGATTGTACCCCGAGTACCCATCCATGAATGAAATGGCTTGGAATCCATCAGTTACATCGATCAAGAGTTCTGTGACCAACAATGAGAATTCATACTTCAAGAAATAACTATTAGGGTCTCTAAAGTCAATGTAGACCCCAATATTTCCATTATTTTTCATGATAGGTATGTTTTTGGAAATCTATATCTGGTATTTCACTTCTAATTTTTTTTGGATTTGATCAACTTATCAACTTCCACCTCTATATTGGTGGAATGAGAGGGATGCATCCTCCTAGATTCCTACTTGATTCCTCGATACTCATTGAGTAGTCAGGGATGGTGTGTAGCCACATTTAAATTCATTCTAGGCATTTCTTTATAGTTCCAAGAGAATATATTACAATGCTAATTTATAAATGCAATGTACATATCTTGATCTATAGGGGGTATGGTGGAGCAAATCAGTGGTGGTCGCCGTTCTTCTTCTATTCCCATATTTATCTCCCCGAGCTCATCTATTGTGGTGGAGTCACCTTCATCGATTGATGGAGGGGTGTTCCTAAAGTTGTCATCATATTCTTCCATATTCGAGTTTGTGGATATATTTTCATGTGAAGATGGAAATCCAGGAGCTTCTCCATTACTATTAGGGTGAGGGAGTCTATGAGAAGAGACATTATTATCTCTTGTTATCTGAGTCATTGTAGATAAATGTTGGAGCTAATTGTATTCAAGATTTTCATTGAGTAAAGGAGGGGTTTGGACCTCTAGGATTAGATCTACTACCTCTAGAATATTAATAGAGAGCACATAATCTCTATTAAGAATACTTTAGGGATTCATAGGGGTGGCCCCCAAGCCATTGGGAGCTACAACATGTATATATTCATCCTCTAGTGTTTGCTTTCCTCCCTTCCTATAAAAATATTATTCAGAATATGTGGCCCCAGAAGTCTTGATGGGGGTTTAGTCACCATATATTATGCCGACTTTTTCCTTGATGGGGTACTTAAAACATTGATGGAATGTTGAAGGCACCACCAAATGGTTATGGATCCGTGGTCTCCTAAGCAGGAAATTATATGCGGCATCTTATTGATTAACCATAAACTTGACATCGGATGTGAGTTCCCAAAACTGGTCTTTGAGTTTGATATTCTCTAGATGTATCTTCACATGATTATCATATACATGAATGGTCTACCTTGTAGGAGATAGGTCTCCCTCACTATATCCCAAACATAAGAGGGTTATATTTTCTATGAGATTCATCCTTGAACCATTTTCAATCAAGATGCTTGGGATGTTGATGTTATCGAATCTATCCGAAATATATAGGGGTCTATTGTGCCCTTGGATGGAATCCTACTGATCTTGATCAGTGAAGGAGATGCCAACATGAAATTCTAAATATATGGTCTCCACTTGATAGACCTCAACTATAAAGACTTGTGTTTTGAACTGTTGTGGGTTCCAAAGGGCTTTTAAAAGTTATTCCCTAAGTTATTTTGAAAGAAAGAGTGTATCAAGTATTAGGATCTTGGATGGGACATAAGCCAAACACTTCAGAACATCATACTTTTGTGCTAAAGGTCAAAACTTACCGGTATGGGGCTACACCTGGGAATATGTTTTATGTGATGAAGTATCGTATATAGATGGACTTAGTTCTTGTGTATAAGTAGAAAGGACATTTTCTTCCAACATTGGAGATCGTTTCAGCCGTCCCCATTTCATGGGTTGACCAAATTGAACCCCCGCTAAGTGGTCATGGAAGACAATTGTCTGCGAGTGGATTCTAGAGGGCTTCTTGGAACCTCCTTATCTCTTTTAAACATGTTGGAGAACTTTCCCATGAGTCTCAACTACATATATATTTTACATGGGGATATGACTTGAATATTGGGTCTATCCATGCCCTTACTATCCCTTCTATCCTTGGTTTTAGTGCACGAGGCCTCCCATTCCTTGATTATATGTAGGGAAATCATATTGGGGGAATACTCATCATCAGAGAAGAGGTTTTACATGTTTATATCATTGATAGAAAAAAATGAACACTTCTCTTAATGAGGGTTCCATTTTGTGGATGGTTCCCATACTGCAGATATTGCAGGGAATAAATATGTAAGGGTCAAGTCTTGCATTGGGGAAAAATATGACTCTTCCTATTCTATTTCTTCTTGCCTTTGGGAGGTGCATCTGGTACCTCTTTTTTAGTCATTGGAGCTATTATAGGTCTATATAATTGTTCTCTCAAGGTGGAATGAGCACGATCAACATTTTTTTGAGTCATATAGTTATCAACCTTTTGAGAACGCCTGGAGGGAACTTTTTAACACCCCTCATCTTCTTCTGAATAGACAACTGTTATTCATTCCACCTATTCTAAAATGTCATCCTACACTACATGTCCAAAATCAACCATGCCTTAAAGGGAATATTTGGTGATGAAATAATTCAGGATATTATGACTCGACCTTTTATGGATAGGGTAATAGTTGGTACGATATATGAGATTAACCTAATCGGGCTTCTTGGGTTGTGGAATCCTGAGAAGTTTGTTGTTCATTGAGGCTAAGAAATAATCGAGTACTTATTAATTTTTGGAAGGGGTATATTTTATTCATTCATTCCTCAAATCCTGGGTGACCTTGATTTCATGGTTCTTATAGACAAGGTTGATTTTGTGGTTTTCACTGCTTGGCAGAAGGTGTTGGACGGTTTGGAGCCAGCCTAGGTACTTGGATGGTCATTGTTTCTAGGTTGAGAGTGAGAGAAGCAACTTACCCCTTTCTAGAACTTCCCCCCTGTGCTATGGTCATGAGTTGATTTTTGGATTAGGATGTTTGAATATCCTTCCCAAGATTTTGTGCAGTTTTAGTGAACTCATAAACCCACCTACATACTTGATGGGGATCAGAGGTGTTTTCAACTCATCCCAGCTATTTTTAGCACAGAGTTCTAGCAATTTATCTTGCGAGAGAGGGATACTGATCAAATAGGTTAGAACCTTCCACATGGATATGAAGTCATCCATGCTCTCATTATCATATCACTTGATGTTTTTCAAGTAGACGGTAATTGTTTTTCTAAGTGTGGAACCGAACAGATAAATGAACTGACAATAAAGTTCTTCCCTTCATGCAATGGATCCTGCTGGCAGACTGCTTTACCAAAAAAAGAACGGAGCTGTCTGAGTCTATACAAAGCACCAAATCTTTGTTGACTCCAGTTGATCTCAAGGGACCATCATCATCCTGCATTAGGACATAAAATGTTTGAGATATTGTTTAAGGTTTCCTACACCATCATAGGTAGATAAGGTAGGATTTCTGATGTTGGGTTACAGCAAAGTGTCATCCACCCAATATGGATATGGCTTTTTATCAGGATGTACATGTACACATCTTTTTTCAATGGCTTCCATTAAAGTTTAAAGGGAATCTATGACGTTAAGAAAGTCAAAAGGCACTATTTTTGGATCCATCTACCATATATAAGGAGTTGAAAGGGGTCGATGAGGTGGTCCTACTTTTATCTCATGTTGATTATCAATTTCTCCTAAAACTAAATGGTTACCGTGGTGAGGGAGAATATGCTACCCAAACGGAGGGTAGTCATGATAATTTTTGAATTCCTCATTTATGTAGACCTAATACCCATATACATAGCCAGTCTAATTCTCAGATACAACTCTTTCTGGTGGATCCACCGTGGGAGAGAGAATAGTCGTCTATAGATGAAGATGATACCCAGTGGGGATATTTCCCATGAGCATCTCCACGTTGAGTTATCAGAAAGTTTATATATCACTCTCATATCATGCCAATTGTTCCTCCAGGGAAGGAAGTTTTGTAATTATAGTTAGAGAATGGGAGGTAGCTATACTTTTACCCTTATCAATGTTTTTTCATGCAAGAGACAACTTGATATTTAGTGGGACCATATTTTGGAACCTCCTTTGATTCAGGATGTGCACAACCTCATTTCATGAATCTAAATAACAATCATCATAGCATAAATTTTACATATTGTTTCCCTATATATTAGTTCCTAAATTGATGTCTGTTACTTTTCTAGTGACAACATTCATAGAGGCATATCGGGTAATGATGGTTGTTCTATTTCTTTTGATGCAACATACTGATTCTGCACTACTTTCATCAATGTTGTTACTTGGATCCTTGATCAAGTTATGCCTTTTTGGATTTTATCCCTAGTGGGGTATGATTTCCTTTTTAATATGTACCTCCGATCTTGGACTATGATCAATGAACTTAATGGATTTTCTGATCATGACTATCGAGCAGGCCCCAACTAGTAGAGATTTTACTCATGGTGGAAGCAATAGGTGGGATGCCGACCGTTTTTCTCCAAACCTAGAGAAGACTGATTATCACTGAGGTGATGATGGGGATACATATTTCCACAACCCTATAGGGTTGGGGTCATCCGGGGATACAATTGGAATGGGTTGGTATCATTTTCGAGGGTCCAATGACTCTATTTGAGGACTTGATGTCTCTTAGGAAGAAGAAGAAGATATAAATTCCCCCAGCCCTGTGGGCTAGGGTTCTCCTACAACCACTACTGAAGTGTCCTAAATCCACTTGGGAATTGACGATCTAAGAGGTGGAGGTTCTAGAAGATATTTTTTTAGCTTGATGAGTTGGGTCTTCTCCTGGATGGATGATATGGAAATTGCTATTGTGGTGCAGCTATGCTCGCATAGGAGTTGGGTGTGATGAAAACCCATGATGAGAAAC
Organism: Viscum album; assembly: GCA_963277665.1. NCBI lineage: Eukaryota > Viridiplantae > Streptophyta > Magnoliopsida > Santalales > Viscaceae > Viscum > Viscum album. The sequence goes on along the minus strand of OY728126.1, from coordinate 853,676,057 downwards.
ATTCTTTACAAGAAATTTTTAGGGGGATCGGAACATCATTATACGTGTCTAGAATGAATTACCATTACTTTGAGGCCCCCAATTTGGTGTCTTGTTAGTTATATTCTCCCATTATTCATGATGCATGGGCATCATTAAATCTAGGGTGATCCATTGTAGTGACCAACTAGCTTGAGCATTATCTAGTCCCTTGATTTCTCTAGAGGCTATAACATTAAAAGATGTAGAATTTGAGGAGTTCTCCTATTCCAAGGGTGAAAAAAAGTGTAAAGCTCTATACTATCCCCATCCTTGAATGTCGGTTCATGAGATGGATTCAGATATCAATTAATGAAGTGTCACGATACAATGGTGGTAGGGACGTTGCAAAATTTTCAATATGCTTTTTTGATTTTGGATCTCAAGACATGGAGATAGCATCCAGGTATAGCTAAAAACCGAGTGTACTGATTTTCTAAAGGTGAAACTCATATCCTAGATAAGGGAGATGTCGATCCTTCAGTCACAGATGAGTATACCACATATTCTTTTGTAGATAAGGAATGAAATCCTTTGCTAACTCATATGGGAGATAATAGTTAGTGGTATCATGGTGCTAGAACATGAGGGGGAGGTTTTTTCCATATAATTATCTCTAAATATCAATTTCAGCCTCTTCCTCATCAAAATTACACACCTCCATCCAGTCAGACCTTAGAAGATGGCTTTAATGGTTGCCTACCATTGAGAGTGGAGTGCTTCTGGGAGTTGATGGGGAACCATATATAGTTGAACCGAATGATTTGAGAACATATCTATATAAAGGTGTTGTATTTTTGAACACCTATCTATAAAGAGGTGTCTGGGAAAAGGGATGATTACCTTTTTCATTGAAGATATCATTTGGGGAGGTTGACCACAGTAAATTTGATGAGTAGAGTCCCTACGATCTATCTCCACACTACCACATGGAGGACCATCATTGTAATGAATGACTTATACTTATGATTTCATTAAAGAGTCAACAATCCCTTGTGGTGGTGAGAACGTGTCTCGAACAACCTCAAGGACACTTCCATTGAGAAGATTAGGAATATTTTCCATGTTTTACATTGTATTGGGAATATATTGACCTGCCTTATGAAATTGTGTTGGGATATGATCCTATTATACGATGGTTTCCAAAACCTTTATATAACCATCTAATATTACAGAGATATGTGTCCACTTCTAAGAAGCTGTTGGAATATTCTTCTGAGATGTCAAATTATTAACAGGAATGTGGGCCTGTTATGAGGGATATACCAATCTCACTTGGTGAACCTCGATTATAACAAAAATATGTGCCTGGAATGAGTATAAATTCCTTACTAAATTTTTTTGATGGACCTCAGAATGAGGATAAGGGATGTGATCCTCCTATTTTATTACATTGGTATGAAGCTGGCATAGTCATTCATTGGTGAAAGTAGGAATATGCGCTTGGCTTCTGTGATCTACTAGAATACACTCTGCAGATTCATTGATAGGAATATCAGACTCCCCAGAGGCTTGTTCCACTATCACCTAGACAAACCCATCCAGAATAGGGATATATTCCTAATCAAAGTCCTTTGGAGTATGCTATTAGACTTCCTCGAAAGGAATATGAGCCTTTCATGAGGATTTTGGATCTCTCACTTGGTTATCCCTGACCATAATGGGGACATAAGCTTCATCCTAGGCCTTTGGATTATTCCAGAAGACTATTTCGATAGGCATGTTCCCCTATCCTGAGGCATGAATTGCTCTCACTTGGTGAGCCTCAGTTAGAATAGGAATATGATTCTAGTTTGACACCTCACCCTTTATCATAAAATATCATAATAATTTTTGGATGAGACCAAGAATGTGTACTTTCTCCAGTACAACCACTTTTTCACAATGATGAGAGTGTTGAGTTTCCCTGACTATAGGGATAAGAGTATGAGCATGCCCCTTTGTTTGAAATGGCACCACATTATGTTGGCTGAGTTCTTCAGTAGTTGCTAAAATATATTGACATTTTAGAAAAGTATTTGTAGGAATATAAACCTACACATTTTCGGTCTCTATTATAAAATGGAATCTTTCTTCGATTGAATTGGGGATATGCACCCAATTTTTTCCTCCTTAATTCATCGGAATATTCCAATGAACTTCACGCATAGGGGTAGGGATATGCGCCTATTCCATGTTTTCTGTGGGAATATGCTGACAAACTTGTTTTAGAGAAAGTAGGGAGATGAGCCTGCTTGCTGGTCCCAGTCAGAATATGTCGATAGGTATCCTTAGTAGGAGTGGGGATATAATACCTCTCTTAAATATACAAGACCTTCCTCCTCTAATGAGTCTTCCTTATAGCTTGTGCATGGGAATTATAGTTGATTGTGTATCGAGTGCTACCCTCAGTAGGAGAATGATGGGAAGTAGAGTTATGGTGTGGCCAATGGAATTTTGAAGGGGGTAGTTTTCATTCTCTAGGGACAAGCTCCTAATGTAGTTGGTTGTAGAAACAAGGGCTTCTAGTTTAGCAGCAGCTTTTCCCAGATGGTACAGACTCGTCATCCATCGTTCTTGGAGAACATCATAGGTAGAATCCATTGTTAGGATGGTACCATGTTAGTGGTACTCCCAAACCATTGTGTTCTACACCCTTCATTGGAGTTCTTGAGTAGGTGATATTGTCTTTAAACCTTTGGAGGTTGTAGCTGTAGATGACTTTCCGAAGCAGATACTGGAAGATGTAGACATTTTCTCAAATTTTAAGGTTTATCAATATCTGAAGTCATGAGTACAACAAGGAACAAAGTCAATAATAATAAAAATATCTTAGTAATAATGTTCTCAATTAGATATGCATGTTTAACACAATTTTATTGATATTTTTGATTTGATAATTCCACACATTCTGAATTGTCAAAATGAAGATGGACTTATGAAATTCTTGGTAACAGATGATTATTTGAAAGACCATACTAGCCTTATTGATTTACTTGAAAAGTTTTTTTAAAATAAAATCGCCTTATATATATACATAAGGTCTATTAGTTTTTTTTTGAAAATGGGGTACAAACCAAATGGAATGATGGATATTTACTGATTGTTTCATCTTTAGAGAGACTCATATTGGGCTCACCATTTTTATTTCTTTGGGATTCATAGATATGCCTAAAAAATATTGGATAGATAGGGACTGGGTAGTATATCCTTTTTATCTCATTAAGGAGGTACCTTAGTTAAGCATTTTACATCAGGCTCACTATTTTGTTTCGTCTTTCCCAAGAAATCCCAACGGTTCCCCCATTTGTAGCTAGGTAGAGACCTGATTTCCAAAGGCTGATAGTTATCTGGGTTTTCAAGCCCAATGAATCTTGGGGACCTACGTTATTGGAGAGTATGTGAGGTTGGTATCATCATACCCTTGGGGGGGGGGGTGTTATTCAATACTATGGCAATCACTTATAGATTTAAGATATGTTCATGAATCCCTTTATACTCCTGATACGAGACTAGTTACCCAAAAAAATTATTTAGGTTAATTCTCTTTGATGTATAGAAGACTAGGGTATCCTTATTGATTACATCTATATATATCTAAAATTGTCCATTGTCTTCTAGTAATAGGTGATTTTCTCATGTATCGAAGCCGTATAACCAAGGGATTCAGAATGTGCAACCACTCGAGGAGGCGGTTAATATTCCAAGGAGGGGATTGATCCATTTATGGGGATTCCTACTTATCTCGGTTATGGAAGGAATAAAAAACCATATATTTCTTTGAACATGTTAAATTTAACACAATGAATAAATGACTTATATGAATTCTCTAGGTCACTAATATGTTCATTTTAGAGTCCTAGGGGACATCCTATATATCTCAATCATGGAGGGAATTTGAGTTATCATAGTTCATTTGATTTATTAGTCCGATGGTGGATAAGTTAGAGTGACTAGACCATGGGGCTGATTGGGTCCAGATGGTTAAAATCTTCTAGATATGAAGTTTACATCGAATTAGTTTTTTATTTGAGATTGTTCCTTAGGGAGGCATCATATATAACCTAGTTTTTTCTGGAATCTCAGTTCCCATAGTTCACTGTATTGGGGGGTTTTAGTGTAGATGACCCGACCAATGCGACTCCCAAAGCCCATGTGATCTATACCGGGTGTAATAAATAAGGGATATAATGTGATCAATTCCATTTCTTATGGAGATAGGTCTTATACAATAGGATCACCCTAGATAATCAATATAGAGCTCTAACCACAGTGATCAGTGGCCTACGTATCTAGAATATGGCGTGAATATGAGTTTCTGTAGTTCCCTTATTCTGGGGATCACACTTTGAGGTTTTCCTTATCGCCAGGGCTTACACACTAAGGATGAACAAAGTGATCAAGTCCTAGGATGCCCTTTTTATCCTTGTCTGCTAATCTAGAGGGTTCCACATGACTCAATTGACATGTTTGGATGAATTTTCAAGATTTAGATGGTTTTCCTAGGGGTAATTACATATCATGGTTAACTTGTCCATAGGGTGTCACATGTCTCGGATTAAATCCTTGGAAAGACTTGTGAGTCCCAGTTGATATGTCTTGAGAGTGTTGAATTTCTTGGTTGACGCCCCTGGAAGGCATCATGATCCCTGATTGATGTGTCTAGAAGGCATCACGAGTCTTGAGTGACTCACCTGATGGGTCTTGCGAGAGCTATTTTTATATATCTGGGAACAACCTAGAGACTTGGGTGACATGATCAGGTGACATTATATGAGTAAGGCATTAAATCTGAAGGTTTTTGTGAGCCTTGGGTGATAAGTCTACGAGGGACATGTCCCAATGCAGTCATGATTCCTTGAGAAGGTTACACTAAGTGCATGAGGGTTAGAGGACATGTTTTGGTTCAAGTATTCTACCTTTAGTCATCATTCCAACTTTTATACTGTGAATTCTATAGATCTATTCAATATCAACTTGTTTTGAGTCTTGTATGATCAAGAAGGAATTTGGGATATTCTTCACAATCACTACTAGAAGTCCGCGATATGATCTATGAATGACCACATAGAGTGATTTTACATATGGAACATGATTTTTTCATATAATTGTTAGTATATTACTTAATGAAACACCCATCGATCATGAGATACACTTACTTTGAGAAATCCTATATAGTGCCGGTATGAGACTCTAAGAGTTATTCCATGTGTAGTCATGGTTGGTTCAGAGAGAAAGAGTCCCACCCAACATCTGTTAGCAATGAATTTTTCATGCTAGGGTGGGGAATTTATAGGCCTCACTACCCCGATTGTTTTTTGGTTTAACAAGCATATCTAGTGCAGATTCAAGCTAGAGTGAACGAATGGGTTTTGGTTCAATGAGTTTTCATGAGTCTTTTCCATGGATCATTCTGAGGGCACTACCTGATTCTCAGTGGTCACGACTATCTTTATTCAATGATTCCTTTATAGGATTATTTCTAATTAATGAAGACTTTTTTCGATCACGAGGGCATGTCAAAGGAATTCCTTACTAAAATTTTGACATGTTAAAGGGACATAAAAAGATCTCGATGCCTTACCCTGGACATTCCACCAGGAAAGTATGGCTTTTCTAGGAATTTCGTGAGATAATGCTACAAACTTCCTTTAGTGCATCACAAGGGTTTTATGACCACAATTATCTCCCGCCTCCTCCCTGTTTTATATCATTTGTTTTATTCTACAAAGGATTGGGGGTCATGTGACATTTATTGAAAATACTCAATGGATTTTATCTTTCCCAATTATGACATGGCACTTGAGCTTTGCGACTAGTAAGGGATTCTACCTTTTAAAAATATTTCTCAAATTTTTGAAGTATTTTCAGGTAGTTTGGTTTGGTGTCTACTGGTGATGAACTTCATGGCCTGAGGAATTTTATAGTGCCATTGTTGTGCGCTATATATTTTTTTCAAAGTGTCTTAGAAATAGTATGAAGGCTTTCTAAAGTGTGTTTAATGGGATCTTCTAGAGGTTATGTGCTTCTTGTGGGTTCTTCACATGATCATATGGTGGTCATGAGACCATGAGTCTCTTAGAGGATCACTCTAATAATGTGTCTCAGACACCTTCTAAATTTTTTTCTTTGTGGGGAAGGTAATACCCATATTTAGGTATTTCTTCCATTATTTAGCAGGCATCAATAGTAATATTTTTTCTTTTAAAATATTTTGATACATTATATATTTCCTACATAATATTTTTTTTATAAAAAAATTCAATATACAATATTTTATGATCATAATTATGGTTTTTTCTTTATATGAAAAACATTAAAAAAATATTTACCTCGTATGTAAGATATAACCTCCCACACGTAACATTTTTTGATACTTAATATTTTGATTTCTCTCTATTGTATTGTGTAAAGTTTCAGACTTTTATTTTTTTTAAAATTATAAGGAAATTAAATAAAACCAAAAATTATTCCTAAAAACACATTCAAATATTTTTGAATCTAAAAACATCCTCTAGACCCAAAACGACAAAGAAAATTTCAGCTATTTAATCAAATGATGAGCTGGCTTGATGTTCCAATTACTACTCTGATCTCAGATGGTTTCAAAAGGGGTTTATTTAGGGAAATGAAAACACCCAATTGATACCTCCAATATAACAATCCATGCACCTACTTTACATTGGTAGGAAGTCATTGTGATATCTTACAAATGGTTCTTAAGATCTCACATTGGTCCAGAAGATGAGAGGTCGGGCTCATCACACCGTATTAGAGTGAATTATTTCCTACTCTAGGACTCTCTTTTATATTTTTTCATGTTCATAAATATTTCATATATCATGATATGGGAATGGTTACCCTATAATTTATAACTGGTTAGTGGATTATGCTGATGTGAGTATCTACACATATTAGAGAAATCCAATTGACATGAATATATATTTCTACTTACAGTTTTTGATTAATGATGCCTTCTGTATGTATCAGAGGTTATTAATCATTTTACCCATTATTACACAGTGATGCTAGTTTTTAGATTAATATATTTTAAAAACATATAGTTTTGAACTCTATGTTTTATTTCTATTTCGGAATGTGGTGTGATTTTATGGTGTTAGGATTGTGCCCATGAATGAGATTTGTATATATTCTTATGAATGAAATGATAACTAATGTAGTTAAGTGCTACTTAAGAAACTTAATAAATTTTATAGTTATGTGGGAGGGATAAATATTCATAGTTTAATGTCATGTGGTAAGGAAATCCATGAAAACAATTCCTAAAAATGGTTGGTGTAGGACTTACACATGATTGGCTCATTCTACTTGACTTTAAAGGGAAGGTAGAACCCAACCATGATGGTTTGGTTTTATAAAGTGTCTGACCTTTTGAAGATACGTATTCTCATGAGTATGGAATACTAATGATAATATAATGGAACCATATGAGGATATGATTCTATCAAAAACATTTCTCCACAACCAAGGGTCTGTAGGGGGAGTATGGCCTTGATGGGTGAGATGTATGGACTTGAGGAAGTATGGAAAAGAAATGGAAGTCCATATATCATTTCATGAAAAATATTTATTAATAAGGATGGTGGTCAAATTTTAATAATGTTGGGTTTGAACATCAAGGATGCTTCCCATGTATCTCCTCAGTATTGGAATCAAAGACCATATTGTTTAAGTGACACAATTTAATATCACGTGAAAGGACTATACCATAATTATTAATGTCATTGAATAAGGAAGTTTTTTTGGATATTTGAATATTGGATACATGTTATTATGTCTAAAAGGGATCCTATGTATCTTATAATGATATGAATTTGATTCCTGATAGTTATTATCTTTAGAACATATATGTTGTAAAAGGCTGTGAAAAAAAGGATTGAGAGGGGATTACATATATAGGTATTCCCTATGCTATAACTTTTGGGGTATTACCTTTTAAAGAAACGAAGATATTGTTGGGACTTACACCTAAGGATTCCCATAATAGAGGTATTTTCATTATGCTAATAATATGATGTTAATATATCTTTAAGACCATGTGAGTCATTCATGGTGTGAGATAAAAGTGATGATAAAAGATTAGAAACATTGTATTTGATCATAATATTTAATTTGAATGGGGATTACACACTGAGGATTTGCTAAGAGGAATAGTGTTATGAGTCCCATCTATAATATAGAACTATGAGATAAGGAAAAAGAATTCACAAGGAGAATTGTAGCATGAGAACTATATGGGTGAATTATGGTCCTTAGAGGGAATATGTCCATGTGAATGTATTGATTGGAGTTTATTGGATATGGTGCTAAATCTTTGAAAAGGTGTTTTATTTATCCTCTTCATAATAGTAATCAGAGTCCTAATAGTTCACACACATTCCTAGCTCACTAATGGGTGAGTAAAGATAACTAAACTCATGAGGATTATTTTCTTAGTGGTTATGAATCATTGGAATAATAGTGACTTACACCAAGCTTTATGACGATGAGTGGTATGGACCCTTAATATAGGAAGATGGACTTAGGAGGGCTTAAGTATCACTCTTGGGAGTTGGGAAATCATGTGAATGTAAATGGTCATACTATAATGTCCCTAGCCATTTAAAAATATTATTTCATGATTTTAATCATAATTAACCACTTAATACTCTAACCAAGGATCGTAGAGTCTACTATCTTTGGGGAAATAGGTATAAAAAAAAGAAAACATGAAACCAAAATGAAAAAAACATTTATTTTGAATTCATAATGAGATATTGATTCCCATTGAGATATAGAATCTGTATAGGGTAAATTGGGGAATAAATGAACAATGGGATACAATAAAAATATCAATAAGGGAAGAAATATATGAATAATTCATATCACATGGGCTAGAAGACATAACATAATGACATAAAAAAGCATAAACATTAGGAATAATAACATAAAAAACATATGATCATGAAATAATGAAATCATAGTAACGTGGAAACAACATAAAACATTAAATAGTTATGAGTCAAGGAACATTGAACATGGAGGAGAATGATCCAAGGTTAACCACCATGACAATTGTATATGGAACACAAGTCAAGGTTAACCATTAAGACCATTGACCATGATGTCTCGTTAGACTAAATATTATCCAATTAATTAGATAATTATCTAAGAATACCCATAAGAAAATTTTCATGAATATGTGTTCCACATAAAGAGTCATACATAAGGAATCAAACATAAACATAAGGGTTACCCATGGAAATAATTGGGTATCATAATAATGTCATAAGGCATATCAAAAGGGAATATCATATTGGTGTCTATAAAATAATGGATTTAAGGAAATTAATGTGGTAAAATATGTATATTTAATGATAAGTAATTTCAAACTAAAGTGAAAACATGTAAAAATAGTGTTTGAGAAACTTTAGAAATAAAATATTTTAGTGCAGCTTAAGGAAAATATTAAGGATTATTTAAAAAAAAATGAATATTTTTTTATATAAAACCAGAAATGAATGAATATATTTTTTAGGATAAAATTAGTGATTTTATAAAAAAAATTGTGGATTAAAATAGATTATAGATTGCACTTTAAAGTGGGTAAGAAATCGGGAGTTTATTTTAATCAGGCCTGCTTATCAGGATTAATTAAGAAGAGATCCTTTTGAAAAAATGTATTTCCCTATAAAAGAAGGATGAAATGATATGGATACATGATTTTGGAACACATAAATAAAAATTTATAATAATTATATAGAAATAAATAATATTTACATTTGGGTAAAGATATAGATAGTGTAATCCAAAGGAAAAATGGATATTCCGAAATAATCTCTTACCATATGTTTGAAAAAGTTCTAAACTTGTACTTAATTTATTGAAAAATAAGATTATATCCATTAATAAATTAATTTATAACATTTTATAAATGTATTTGATTTATTATATATTTTTTTAAATTCATTCATGGCTTTTTTTTTGAGTTATAAGATATAATTTTATCGTTTAGGAGCATTCGTTCATTGGTTTTCATGATCGGTTACTCGTTTACATGTATTGAAAAAATGTAAAATTAGAATAGCTGTCCAGAATTAAAATAACATGTTGTTAATGGAATTAAATATTATTATATGGTATTATATAAAATTTTGGTTCTAGATTTAAGGACGAATCATTAGATAAAATTTTAATGATATTTATTTAGATTAATTTGGCATTTTTTGATCATCATGAACTAGATTTGTTTAATTATTTAATATCATGTATATATAGTGGTTATAGAAAATTAAAAAGGTTTTAATATATATATTAAAATACTTTTAAACCATAAAATGGATTGGTTATATGACTTTTAGGTGGTAAAGGAAATTGAAAACTCATCATCAATGAATGGGATAAATTAATATATCATGAATGATGTTGATTTTTTTTAAAAAGGGGATGGGAAGGAAATGATGATGGATTATTCCATTAACATAATAAAGTTAAATTATATTTGAGATAATGGAGTTACCTTGAAGCTTGGATAAGGGTAGGTGATGAGAGAATAATAAAAGCAAAGAAATTGGAAAGAAATTAAAAGAAAAGTAAAGGGGTTTCTACCTCTTGAATTTGTCTTCTTTGAGAACCCCCTTAAGGCACTTGAGTACGGTTTTTTTTAGAAAAGGGCTCATGGATGTGGGGGATAGAATTGCGAATATTATTCGGAATAATTTTGACAAGTCAAAATGCTTTAAAGTTGTGAGGATAAGAGTTGGTGAGGGGTGGTATTTATAGGTGAGGAGAGGGGTGTATTCTCATTATTTTATTCATTAGTTTATTATTTTTCATGAAGACTATGAATAGTGTGGGTTAATGTGACTAAAAATAGTAACTAATGAATTTTATTGAGAACCAATGGAAAATTATATCATCCATGATTCAAGAATGACTCAAAAATTCTTTTTTTACCATATACCATAAATTACCATATTTCCCAATTCACAAAAAATTCAACTTTTTTAGAAAAATAAAAAAAACATACCCTAACCATTTTTTGACCTGTAGAATTTAAAAATGGAATCCATTTTATGAAAATAATATTCAAAATATTGGAAATTTAATTTTAAATTAAAATCATCATTTACCAAAAAAATACCAATTTTAAAATTATAACCAATTTGATAACAATTTGAAAAATTAATTATGATCTCATAAAATTATATTATAAACATAAGACAACAAAATATTAATTAAAGAATATATTTTAGGAAAATAAATTTTATTTTAAATCATTTTATTAATTCTATAATTATAAATAAATATTTATGTTTTACAAAAATTCCAACACTTAATTTATTATTCTCAAAACAACTATTTTCTTATACTATGATATAAATATATAATATGTTTATTTATAATATTATTAAGTTTTATTTCATAATTAATAGTTGAATTTACTATTATATTGTCCAATTTACTATTCTTAATGGCCACATTCTATTCCAAAGGTCAAGTTACTATTCCATTTGTATAGGTTCCTCAATTTATAGAAATATCTATAATTTCCTTCATTATTCATTTATAAAGTTTGTATTGTATTCTCTATGCGATTTTATTTGATTTATACGATATAGAATAATTATAATATGGGAGTTTCCATTGATATAATTTTGTGTTGATACATTCTCAGCCCATTATGAAATTTCACCCTCGGAATTTTGTTTTATAACTATGAAGAAAATAGGTGAAGGTAATTCTCATTTATCACTTTTTATGGTACCCATGTTTCCTCTGTCTACTTATGGTTCCACCATAGTACTTTAACCAAGTGAGTAGTCTTACTGTATAGAACTTTGTCTCTATAATCCAAGATCTTCACTGGCTTCTCCAAATAAGAGACATCATTCTTCAACTACACCACCTTTGAATTTTGTACATGTGAGGGATATGGTATGTACTTACCTAAGAGGGATATGTGAAACACATCATGTAATTGAGACATGGTAGGTGGAAGAGTGAGTCAATAGGACACAACACAAACATGATCAGGAATATTGAAGGACTGATGTACCTAGGACTTAACCTTCTTTTATTCAAAAATCTCATGACCCTCTTCCACAGAGATATGCGGAGGAATAAAATGTATCCATATTTAAACTATACGTTTCATCACTGGCTATTTGCATAAATCAACTATCGAATATGAGCTTCCCGGATATGATACTGAATGGTTTTCAAATTTTCTACAATTTTTCCATCTCTTTCATGTCCAGGAATCTTACGTTCACTGACTTCATCCCATCATGCTGGTGTTTTTTATCTTTTACCATGGAGATATTTATATGGAGTCATTTTGATGCTCGAGTGGGAACAATTATTGTAAGATAACTCAACCATAGGAATATTTTAGTCCCATCCTCCCTTGAAGTCCATAGAATGCGCTGTCAACAAGTCTTCCAGTGTCTGAATAGTCCACTTAGATTAGTCATTAGTTTGAGGATGATAGGATTTACTAAGGTTCAGCTCAATATTTAGATCATGTTGTATACTTTTTCTAAAACATGGAATTGAATCTCAGATCTTGATCAGATACAATAGATAGTGTTAATCCATGAAGCCTTACAACTTCTCGGATGTATATAGGTGAATGTTGATCCAGGGGTATTGCCTCTCAAATTGTGATAAAGTGATATTTCTTTGTAAGAATATCCAAAATAACCCATATAACATTGTTTCCTTTAGATGTATTCATAAGTCAAGTGACAATGTTCATGGTGATGTTTCCCTATTTCCATATTTGTATGGGTAATATTTGCATCATCCCCTTAGAATTTTTTTTAGCCTTCACTTACTATCATAAAAGAAATTATATGTTTATTCAGTGATTCCATTCTTCATATTGTCCCCCAATAGTTTTCTTGAAGTCCTCGATACATCTTTGTTCTACTAGAGAGGATAGAGAAGTTTGAGCTATGTGAATCATTCAGAAGCTCTTTCTTTATCTTTGAATTGGATAGAAAATATAGCTGGGACTCGAATCTCATGACTTCTTCCTCATCCATTTTTAACTATATGGAATTCCCATTTCTCATGGCTTCCACCTTCTTCTCAATTTCCACAACATTTTTATCATACTTTATTTTATCCATGAGGTGTGGTTGAGAAATAATTTGAGAAAGTATTAATGATGTTCCTTTATTAATGATTCTCATGTCCATCCTTTGAAGGTCTAAGAATATTGGATCCTTCTCAATTATAATAATTGAAAATGATGCAGGATTGTTTCTACATAGATCATCTTCCACCTTATTCTCTTTTCCAAGAAGATAGTGGATTGAGTAGTCATAATACTTGATGAGATCTAACTATCTTCTCTAGTGCATATTAATCTCCTTGTATGTAAATATATATTTGAGGATTTTATGATCATCATATATTTTATACTTATACCTACAGAGTTGATGCCACCATATTTTCAGTGCAAAGATCATATCATCCAAATCCAGATCATAAATAAGATAGTTTCTCTAATAAATTTTCAACCACCTCAAGGTAAAAGATATAACTTTATCATTTTGAATTAGTACACAACCTAAGCCCTTATTTGAAGAATTTTTGTACACCACAAAGAGTTCCCCACTTCTTGGTAGTGTGGGAACTAGTGTAGGGATAAGCCTCATTTTCAACTCTTTGAAATAGTCTTCACATTCATTGGTCGAGATAAAATTCACCCCCTTCTAAGTCAGATTAGTTAGTTGGTTTTACAATCATGATATGTTATTCAAAAATCATTGGTAATACCCAGCTAGACCAAGGAAACTATGAATTTTCGTTATATATGTTTTCCTTGCCCACTTTATGATTTCCTCTTTCATTAAAGGATCCACATATATTTATTTGTTGGTGATAACATTACCCAATAATGATACTCCATCCATATATAACTCAAATTTACTATAATTAGCATATATTTTCTCTCTTCACAATGTCTTTAGCTCTGTATTCAAATTCCCCCTCGTGTTCCACCTTTATCTTGGAGAAAATAAGAATATCATTAATAAAGACTACCTCAGATTGGTCAAGGTAATATCAAAATACTATATTAATTAAATCCATGAAAATTTATAGATCATTAGTGAGTCCTAAGGTCATCACTGTGAACTCATAATGTCCATTACTTGTTCTAAAGGCAGTTATAGGGCCCCAGCCTTAAACCTTACTTAATATTGAATCAAATTAATAATTCACAATGAGGATCTTTTCAGGTTTAGAGTTTTAGAGAATTAGAACATAACTATTACATCTCAAAAAAATTAAAAAGTAAACACTTCTACTAAGTTTCCATAATAGAAAAAAACTCTTAAAAAGAAACATGTCTAGTTCCATGTTTTATATAGCATGACATTCCCTTGATCCCATCCTTGACCTTATTCCACATTAAGTCCTGTGAAAAACATTTCAAAAAAACATGGGGTCAGCATAAAAAGCTCAGTAAGGGATACACAAAGAATGAAAACTGTTAGTTTTTCAAACATCAAGTAAACCATGTATACTCTATCAAAGTAATACCTTCACCTTCATGAAGTAGTAAAAACTCTTCATTGAATAAAGTATCATTACTTACCTTTTTGTAACCAAAGGATTACCATAAAAACCCATATAAAGAACACATAACATATATAAAGGTAACTTGGGACATAAACATACTTAAGTGGAATAACCATACGGTCGACTTCCACACATATCACTTAATGGAATAGCCATACATCCAATTTCCACACATACTTAATGGAATAGCCATACGGATGACTTCCATACCCAATGCATTGGAGGTTATAACGTAACCACCCATCCTGGTATTCACGGCACCACCCGTCATATGGTTTATCACGTAACCACCCGTCAAATGTCCAAGTACCAATATAAAATCATAAAACATAAAACCAATATAAAACAATGATAACATTTCCACATTTCAATCATAATATATCATTTAAATATATTGACATAATAGAATCCTTTATCGAAACCATTTTCAATACCAAAATACATAAAAGAGTATATGGTATTTATTTTATTTTAAAAACATTACGGCTTGTTGAGGAAGCCAAAGACCAAATAATACTCGCGGCGGCGGAAAAGGTCGTTGTCACCGCGTACGTTAAAAGAAACATTCCTTTTTTTCATTTTGTAAAATGCTTCATAGAAAAAGATTCCTTTTGTATAAAAGTAAAAGTCAAAGGGTTTTATACACCTTATAAAAGAAAGTTGTGTATAAAACGAAATATGCCTCAATGAAAGGAGATTGAGACGAAGTCCCTTACCTCGGGTCCGACTTGACTCGATCGTTCTTTAACCTCCTGAATAATAAACTTGAGTTAATTCCTACTTGTTTAAGAACCTTTTTTCAAGTTCATTATTCCTTTTATATCACTTATTGCCATGTCATGAACACTATGTAATTATTTAAGTTAATAACGGTCATTTTAACGATCATTGGTACTTGAGTAAAAAATAAGCCCTTTATAATTACAAGTTGTTCATGTATACATTATATACAGAATGGTATTCAAGATGTAGATATCATATATGTCATATATATCCAGTACATGCATGCATTTATAATATTACATAATCATTTAGAGGTAAGAAATAAAATGCACCGTTCATGGAGACGGTAAGCCGTACGTACGCATGAACGCTACTTTCATTTCTATTTCGTATTTTATAGAATGGAATCATAATGATATAAAGGTATATTATAATTCCAGTATAATATCATATATAATATCATAGTTCCATCCTTTATACGTCCCACATATGGTATTTAACGAATCAAATCACTTTGAGGGGGCGGTAGTCCGCACTTTCTTAAATGAAGATATCGCGTTTACCCATAATGGAAACCATAAAGGTATGCCCAAAATGAAAAATACAGAAGCATAAGGAAAACATAAACATATTATATATCATATATAAATATAGTGACATCTTAATGTCCACCTTTTAAGGTGTTAAAAGAATGTTGAACAATCATTATTTCGGGAGGCATAAATTCACCATCCACGGAAACATTATGTCCTTTACCATTATATGTAGGTGTGTGTAAGTGTAGCTCGAATACTTCTTATAACAACATACTAGTATATTGAAGATACTGGAGTTGTTACAAAATAAAAGAAAAAAAAGAGTTTAGTGGGTTGGAGAAGCAAAATAAAACAAAAGGACTCAAAAGAAGACATTACCTTAAAATCGGGTAACACCCTTTGGTTTGAGCTCAAAGGATTCCTTGGGAAGACTTATGCCAAAAGTGAGGCTTCAAGGAGTAATAGAGGGATGTGGATAGTCAAAATTATCAGGGTTTGGCCGAGGCAAAGGCTTTGAGAGTGTGGGTAAGGAGGTAGAGGTGGGGGCCTTTTATAAGAGGAGAGGAGGGGCACTCTTGGAAAGTAAAGAAAAGTCACTTTATTTTAAAATGGTATTCGGATTTAAGAGGTCCCACATTGATTTATTTTGAGGATAAGGTGATAAGGGTTAGAAATCCACTCATCCAATAGGTTTTGGACATGTGTAGGTCTTAGATATTACATTATCTTTCCATTTAATTTAAATCGTTAAATAATGAGGTCATCGCTGCATCATCATGATGTCATAAATAATTTAATTTATTTAATGTATAAAAATTATAAAAAAATACTATGATGTAGGAAATCTTTTTATATTTCCAATGACTATTTATAGTCAGAAATCTGACTTGTAACCCCATGTAAAAATTGTTTTAGTAAAACATCTCATGTGTGTGTCATTTTTACTTTAACATTAAATAAAATGTTATTTATGTCATTTCCCAACCAAAGTGGCTCCATGGGGTCCCCAAGTTGACCCATGGCTTTTCTTTGTCGGCCATGACACATACAATAAGGGTAGGACATGTGTAAAGGTATTTTTATTTTATTATAATATCATTTTTGCCTTAAATTCCACTAATTACCTCTAATCATGATTAAAAACTTAATAAGTTACTATTCACCAAAAAATTATTTTTATCTCATTGAACCACATTTTACTTCTTAATGACAACCATGTATGTCGTATTTTTGAAATTAAAAACACAGAAGTGGTGAAATTTCATTTAAACAAAAAATCAGTTTTTATAAGTACCACTTAGTGGTTTCACTATTCATCAAAAATTGAAGTCCTTCAGAAAAATACCAAAAATTCACCCTAAGCTATATTTGATATTCCAAATTAAAAAATGAAGTCCATTTTAAAAAATTCAAAACATATAAGTTGCATTAATTAATTTAATAATTAATTCCTGCTGTCAGAGCAAAAAGCATGTTTTTATGAAACAATAAGTATCAAAAGATTGACACTAGTTTAAGTCCGATTTCAAAGTGAAATTAATTCCAATGACCACTATTGGATTTAATGGTAAAAATATTTTCTAATTTCACTTTAAAACCAATTCAAATGATAATCTAATCATATAAATAAATTAGATTAAAAAGAGGGTTTGAATTAAAATACAACATTTTATACTATTCATTAAAAAAATGAACTTTATCGGAAAGATACCAAAAATTTACACAAAGTAAATTTTGATGTCCTGATTCTAAAGAAGAGTTTTATTTGGTCCAAATAGAATGTATAAGAGTGAACAAAACTATATTTAATGATGGTTCGCCATCAAAAGGTGATAAGTGAACTTTTAGTGAAAACTAGGCCATATACGCCTAAAATTGAATTCTTTCCGTATTTTAAGACTTTATCTTTTATTGGGTAAATGTAAAAACATTTAAAAACATATATAATAATATTTTAGTTATTTCTATCCATTCCTGCCAGTACAATGGCTACGTGTTAACTAACATTTAAAATAATATTATTTTATTACTAGTGTGCAACGTAAGTTTTCAAAGAAACTCATCGTTGCGTATCGAGTACGCTATCGAACCTAGAAACCCCTTTTAATTAAATTTAATATTTAATTCGTAAATATTAATAAATATGAAAATTCTTTATTCTTTATTTACCTGGGATGTTACATCCTTCCCCCCTTTTGGGAATTGCGTCCTCGCAATTTTATTCACTTATCAAAATAAGTGGGGGTATTTATCCCTCATAGCATTTTCAGATTCCCACGTTGCCTCTTCAATCACATGGTTTTTCCACAAAACCTTTAGCTGATGAATCACCTTATTCCGTAACACCTGCTCCCTGTGGTCAAGAATCTGGACTGGTTGTTCTTCAAAAGATAGGTTCTCCTCCAGTTGAACTACCTCTGGACTCAAAACCTGAGATGGATCTGGCATATACTTACTCAACATCAAAACATGAAAAACATTGTGTACCTGAGATAAAATCGGAGGTAAATCCACTCAGTAAGAAACTGATCCAAATTTATCCAAAATTTCATATGGTCCAATAAACCTTGGACTCAACTTTCCTTTCTTTCCAAATCTCATTACACTTTTCCAAGGAGAAACCTTGAGAAAAACATGATCACCTACCTCGAACGATAGATCCTTCCTCCGGTTATCCGCATAACTCTTCTTCCTGCTCTGAGCTGTTCTCATATGCTTCTGAATCAACTGAACTTCTTCTACCATCTCTTCTACCAATTCTGGTCCCATCAGCTTCCTTTCACCCACTTCATCCCAAAATGCTGGAGTTCGACACCGCTTCCCATATAATGCCTCAAATGGTGCCATCAGTATACTGGAATGAAAACTGTTATTATAAGAAAACTCAACCAAAGAAATATGTTGATCCCAACTTCCCTGATAATCCATCGAACAAGATCGTAGCATATCCTCCAAGGTCTGAATTGTTCGTTCTGACTGCCCATCTGATGAGGATGAAAAGCTGTACTAAAATTTAATTCAGTACCCAACGACTTCTGAAGGCCTTTCCAAAAGTTAGAAGTAAACCTGGGATCACGGTTAGATACAATGAAGAGAGGAACTCCATGTAACCTGACTATCTCTTTAAGATACAAATGGGAAAGTTGATCTAGGGAAAAAGTATCTCGTATAGCAAGGAAAAGAGCAGATTTAGTCAAGCGATCAACAATAACCCAGATTGCATTATTACCTCGATATGTCCTCGGTAATCCCACAACAAAGTCCATGGATATGTTTTCCCATTTCCACTCTGGCACTGGTAAAGGCTCAAGCATCCCTTTAGGTAACTGCCGCTCTGCTTTAACCTGCTGACAAGTCAAACACTTCACAGTAAAATCAGCAATATCTATTTTCATTCCATCCCACCAGTAATACTCCCGCAGATCTCTGTACATCTTAGTACAGCCAGGATGAACTGAAAATGGGGAACTATGAGCCTCACATAACAACTCATTCTTCAACTGTGAATCACAAGGCTCACGTAATCTCTTCCCAAACCTCAAAACACAATCATTATCAGTGTTGAATTCAGGAAACTTACCTTTCTGAACCAGCTCTACCTTTTTCTGCAACTCGTTGTCTTGCTTCTGTGCTTGCTTGATTCTGTCTGATAGAGAAGATTTCACTGATACCTGAAACAAAACAGAAGGACTTCCTGCACCAACTACTTCTATGCCAAAGTTCATCAAATCAAAAACCAAAGGATCTCGTTCCAAACGTAGCATGGTTAATGAAGCATTACTTTTTTGACTCAAAGCATCGGAAACTTTATTTGATTTTCCCGGATGGTAGTGAATTGTACAATCATAATCCTCGATTAATTCCATCCATCTCCTCTTTCTCATGTTCAATTCTTTCTAAGTGAATATATACTTTAAACTTTTGTGATCAGTATATATTTCACACTTTACTCCATACAAATGATGCATCCAAGTTTTTAAAGCAAAGACAACAGCAGCTAATTCCAAATCATGTGTAGGGTAATTTACCTCATGAGTTTTCAACTGTCGTAAAGAATAAGCAATTACCTGATCATTCTGCATAAGGACACAACCAAGTCCCTTCAACGAAGCATCACTGTATATAAAAAACTCACCATTCCTAGAAGGAAGTGCCAAAACTAGAGCATTCACCAATCTTCTTTTCAATTCCTGAAAACAATCATCACATTCTTTTGTCCAGATGAACTTAACACCCTTAGGAGTTAGCTTAGTCATTGGACTAGATAACCGTGAAAATTTTTCAACAAACCTTCAGTAGTAACCTGCCAAACCAAGAAAACTATGGATCTCGGTTACATTTCTGGGTCTTGGCTATTCTTCAACAACTTTTGTTTTAGTAGGATCAACAGTTATGCCATATTTTAAAAAAATGTGACCCAGGAAAGAAATTTGTTGTAACCAAAACTTACACTTGCTGAATTTTCCATATAGTTTCTTTTCTTTTAAGGTTTGAAAGATAACCCTTAAATGACTTTCATGCTTCTATTTACTTTTAGAAAAAACCAAAATATCATCGATGAAATCAACCACAAACTTATCCAAGAACTCATGGAAAATTCTATTCATAAGGTCCATGAATACAGCAGGTGTATTGGTTAACCCAAAAGTCATAACTACAAATTCATAATGGCCATATCTAGTACGGAACGCAGTCTTCAGAACGTTTTCTTCTTTTACTTTCAACTGATGGTACCCCGACCTCAAGTCAATCTTTGAAAAATACTGAGCTCCCTGGAGCTGATCAAACAAATCATCGATATGAGGAAAAGGATACTTGTTCTTAACAGTAATATTATTCAAGGCTCTATAATCAATGCAAAGTCTCATTGATCCATCTTTCTTTTTAACAAACAAGATAGGATCACCCCATGGTGATGTTCTAGGTCGAATGAAACCTTTTTCTAATAACTCCTGCAATTGTTTCTTTAACCCTAAAAGTTCAACTTGAGCCATTCGATAAGGGGGTTTTGAAATTGGCTTAGAATCAGGAACTAAGTCAATAGTAAATTCAACTTCCCGATCATGAATAATACTAGGAAACTCATCAGGAAAAACATCAAGATACTCATTTACCACTGCCACATCATTAATCTGAACAATTCCTTTATTTTCAACAATATGTGCAAGGTAACATTCATTTCCATCTTTTACTAGTATCTCAACTTCCTGATATGTTATCAAAATCAAGGGTTCATTCTTGTACACAAACTGAAAATCTTTCTGAAAGGAAACCATTTTAGCTCTACAGTCAATCATAGCATGATAAACAGAAAGACAATCCATGCCCAAAATAACATCAAACTCTACTAGAGGCAAAACAATAAGGTTTGCTGGTAGATTCTGTCCACACACATAGATAGGAAGGTTCTTATAATTCCTTTTTGTCTCAACGTTCCCTCCGGGTGTTTTTACCATAAGTTCAGGGTTCATATCCTGAGATGGAATTTTCAATTTACTAGAAAACTTCTCAGAAATGAAAGAGTGTGTAGACCCTGAATCAAACAACACATTGGCATAATCTGAACAAACAAACAGTGTACCTGATACCACTTCATTCGATGGCCCAACATCTGCTGAAGTTGTTGCAAAGGATTTCACCACCGATTTCTTCTTGTAGTATGGCTGCATTCCCCCAGTTGAGTTCTTCATTGGACACTCGTTTGCATAATGACCCATTTCTTTACACTTAAAACATCTTACCGTTGGCTTTTCATTTCCTGCTTGATCATCTTCCTTACAGTTACGAGAAATATGACCAGACTTACCACACCGAAAGCACTTACCAGACTTGGATAAACATTCTCTAGGATTCATTTTACCACACTTCTCACAGGATGGATATTTGGTTTTCTTAACTCCTTGCTTCTCTGATGAATTCTTCCCCTTTGCCTGCCAACTAGACCTCTTATTCTATTGTTTGTCATAGAATACCTGATCACCGGCAAACTCTATTTCCACCTTCTCCGCACATCGAACAAGTTTTTCATAACTTTTGCCTCATGAAATGTTCCACCACTGACATGTTGCTCTGCGGTTGATCAGGCTGATCTCGTTCATGGATACCACCACCATTTATAGCCTGATTCAACTGTGCCATCACTGCAACAAACTGTTCAGTTCCGATTCCGACCATCTCAGGTTGCTGATTAGGAAGGTTGTCTTCCTCCTGATGTCGTCCCAACATAGCTGCTTTGTTTCCTCTGCGGAAAACCATTCTGAACACAGAAATATCTTAGGTGAAGCAACATGGTAATCTGTAAATGCCATATCATTTCAATCATATTATAATTTAACACTTTTTTAACTCCTAAAGTTGTCTAAACCGACCTTTGATACCAACTATAAGGCCCCGACCTTAAACGTTACTTAATATTGAATTAAATGAATAATTCACATTGAGGATCTTTTCAGGTTTAGAGTTTTAGAGAATTAGAACATAACTATTACATCTCAAAAAAATTACAAAGTAGACACTTCTACTAAGTTTCCATAATAAAAAAAACTCTTAAAAAGAAACATGTCTAGTTCCATGTTTTATATAGCATGACATTCCCTTGATCCCATCCATGACCTTATTCCACATTAAGTCCTGTGAAAAACATTTCAAAAAAGCTTAGGGTGAGCATAAAGAGCTCATTAAGGGATACACAAAGAATGAAAACTGTTAGTTTTTCAAACATCAAGTAAACCATGTATACTCTATCAAAGTAATACCTCCACCTTCATGAAGTAGTAAAAACTCTTCACTGAATAAAGTATCATTACTTACCTTTTTGTAACCAAAGGATTAACATAAAACCCACATAAAGAACACATAACATATATAAAGGTAACCTGGGACATAAACATACTTAAGTGGAATAACCATATGGTCGACTTCCACACATATCACTTAATGGAATAGCCATACGACCAATTTCCATACATACTTAATGGAATATCCATACAGCCGACTTCCATACCCAATGCATTGGAGGTTATAACATAACCACCCGTCCTGGTATTCATGACACCACCCGTCATATGGTTTATCACGTAACCACCCGTCAAATGTCCAAGTACCAATATAAAATCATAAAACATAAAACCAATATAAAGGAATGATAACATTTCCACATTTCAATCATAATATATCATTTAAATATATTGACATAATATAATCCTTTATCAAAACCATTTTCAATACCAAAATACATAAAAGAGTATATGGTATTTATTTTATTTTAAAAACATTACGGCTTGTTGAGGAAGCCAAAGACCAAATAATACTCGCGGCGGCGGAAAAGGTCGTTGTCACCGCGTACGTTAAAAGAAACATTCCTTTTTTCGTTTTGTAAAATGCTTCATAGAAAAAGATTCCTTTTGTATAAAATTAAAATTCAAAGGGTTTTATACACCGTATAAAAGAAAGTTGTGTATAAAACGAAATATGCCTCAATGAAAGGAGATTGAGACGAAGTCCCTTACCTCGGGTCCGACTTGACTCGATCGTTCTTTAACCTCCGGAATAATAAACCTGAGTTAATTTATACTTGTTTAAGAACCTTTTTTCAAGTTCATTATTCCTTTTATATCACTTATTTCCATGTCATGAACACTATGTAATTATTTAAGTTAATAACAGTCGTTTTAATGATCATTGGTACTTGAGTCAAAAATAAGCCCTTTATAATTACAAGTTGTTCATGTATCCATTATATCCAGAATGGTATTCATGATGTAGATATCATATATGTCATATATATCCAGTACATGCATGCATTTATAATATTACATAATCATTTAGAGGTAAGAAATGAAATGCACCGTTCATGGAGACGGTAAGCCGTACGTACGCATGAACGCTACTTTCATTTCTATTTCGTATTTTATAGAATGGAATCATAATGATATAAAGGTATATTATAATTCCAGTATAATATCATATATAATATCATAGTTCCATCCTTTATACGTCCCACATATGGTATTTAATGAATCAAATCACTTTGAGGGGGTGGTAGTCCGCACTTCCTTAAATGAAGATATCGCGTTTACCCATAATGGAAACCATAAGGGTATGCCCAAAATGAAAAATACAGAAGAATAAGGAAAACATAAACATATTATATATCATATATAAATATAGTGACATCTTAATGGCCACCTTTGAAGGTGTTAAAATAATGTTGAACAATCATCGTTTTGGGAGGCATAAATTCACCATCCACGGACACAGTATGTCCTTTAACCATTAGATGTAGGTGTGTGTAAGTGTAGCTAGAATACTTATTATAAAAACATCCTAGTATATTGAAGATACTGTAGTTGTTACAAAAGAAATGAATAAAAAGAGTTTAGGGGGTTGGAGAAGCAAAATAATACAAAAGGACTCAAAAGAAGACATTACCTTAAAATCGGGTAACACCCTTTGGTTTGAGCTCAAAGGCTTCCTTGGTAAGACTTCTGCCCAATGTGAGGCTTCAAGGAGTAAGAGAGGGATTTGGAGATCCAAAATGGTCAGGGTTTGGCCGAGGAAAAGGCTTTGAGAGTGTGGGTAAGGAGGTAGAGTTGGGGGCCTTTTATAAGAGGAGAGGAGGGGCACTCTTGGAAAGTAAAGAAAAGTCAGTTTATTTTAAAATGGTACTCGGATTTAACAGGTCCCACATTGATTTATTTCGAGGATAAGGTGATAAGGGTTCGAAATCCACTCATCCAATAGATTTTGGACATGTGTAGGTCTTAGATATTACATTATCTTTCCATTTTATTTAAATCGTTAAATAATGAGGTCATCGCTGCATCATCATGATGTCATAAATAATTTAATTTATTTAATGTCTAAAAATTATAAAAAAAATACTATGATGTAGGAAATCTTTTTATCTTTCCAATTATTATTTATAGTCAAAAATATGACTTGTAACCCCATGTAAAAATTATTTTAGTAAAACATCTCATGTGTGTGTCATTTTTTACTTTAACATTAATTAAAAAGTTATTTATGTCATTTCCCAACCAAAGTGGCTCCATGGGGTCCCCAAGTTGACCCATGGATTTTCTTGGTCGGCCATGACACATCCAATAAGGGTAGGACATGTGTCAAGGTATTTTAATTTTATTATAATATCATTTTTGCCTTAAATTGCACTAATTACCTCTAATCGTGATTAAAAACTTAATAAGTTACTATTCACCAAAAAATTATTTTTATCTCATTGAACCACATTTTACTTCTTAATGAAAACCATGTATGTTGGATTTTTGAAATTCAAAACACAGAAGTGGTAAAATTTCATTTAAACGAAGAATCAGTTTGTATAAGTACCACTTAGTGGTTTCACTATTCATCAAAAATTGAAGTTCTTCAGAAAAATATCAAAAAGTCACCCTAAGATATATTTGATATTCCGAATTCAAAAATGAAGTCCATTTTACAAAATTCACAACATATAAGTTGCATTAATTAATTTAATAATTAATTCCCGCTGTCAGAGCAAAAAGCGTGTTTTTATGAAACAATAAGTATCAAAAGATTGACACTAGTTTAAGTCCGATTTCAAAGTGAAATTAATTCCAATGACCACTATTGGATTTAATGGTAAAAATATTTTCTAATTTCACTTTAAAACCAACTCAAATGATAATCTAATCATATAAATAAATTAGATTAAAAATAGGTTTTGAATTAAAATACAACATTTTATACTATTCATTAAAAAATGAACTGTATCGGAAAGATACCAAAAATTTACACAAAGTAAATTTTTATGTCCTGATTCTAAAGAAGAGTTTTATTTGGTCCAAATAGAATGTATAAGAGTGAATAAAACTATTTTTAATGACGGTTCGCCATCAAAAGGCGATAAGTGAAGCTTTAGTGAAAACTAGGGCATATACGCCTAAAATTGAATTCTTTCCGTATTTTAAGCCTTTATCTTTTATTGGGTAAATGTAAAAACATTTAAAAACATATATAATCATATTTAAGTTATTTTTATCCATTCCCGCCAGTACAACGACTTCGTGTTAACTAACATTTAAAATAATATTATTTTATTACTAGTGTGCAATGTAAGTTTTCAAAAAAAAAACTCATCATTGCGTATCGAGTACGCTATCGAACGTAGAAACCCCTTTTAATTAAAATTAATATTTAATACGTAAATATTAATAAATATTAAAATTCATTATTCTTTATTTACCTGGGATGTTACAGCAGTCCTGGGATTATCATCTTTCCTCATCTTTAATTGGTGATATACCAACTGAAGGTCCACCTTAGAGAAATAATTGAACTCATATAGTAGATTGAACAAGTCATATATCCATGGAAGGGGATAATTGTTATTTATATTGATTTTTTGAGCTCACTATAATCAATTCATAGGTTCATTGATCCATCCTTCTTCATTAGGAAGAGGATTGGAAAACCCCATGGTGAAGCACTTGGGAATATTAATCCCCTATCCAGATTCTCCTGTAACTGCATATTAAGTTCTTCCAACTCAATGGTGGAAATTTTATAACATTTATTTGATATAAGTAGAGATATATGAATAAGTTGAATTGAGAACAAAAGTTCTCAATTAAAAAGAAGACTATGAATCTCTTTGGGGAACACATCTATGCATTACTTAGCAATGGTATTGTCTTAGATCATGATTATCTCTTTTGTCTCAATAATTTGAGCTAGAAATGATTTATTATAAGGAAATAATATCCAAAGTCAAGAAAATGAATCTGACAGAGATTCATCCTCTTATTGACACTTGTACAGAATTTGAGGATACCTCGGGGTGTGAAGAGTAATATACTTTTCCGATATTTGATTTTTTCTTTGTTTAAAGATAATAAATACTTTCCCAATATATCATCAAACTCTAAAAAAGTAAGTATGAAAAGATATGCAGGTAGATTTGGTCCACAAACATTAATCGGGGAGGATTTATATACTTTGGATGCAATAATTTACCAATTTTATATTCTTAATGATAACTCAACCTCCAAAATTTGAGGTCGTGTTTGAAGTGTTTTACAACTCTTACAATATATAAAATAATGTGTATAACTAGAATCAAATAGTATATTCATTATTATTGAATGAACAACCAGCATACCCACCACCAAATCATTATCATGATCCACCTTTGTAGTAGTAATAACATATTACCTTCCTTACCACCTTGGAGGTTGTTATTTTTGATTGTCTCCAAAAACCCTTGGAATAGGGAAATAGTTCACATAATGAACATGTTCCTTGTAGTCTAAACACTACACTATAGGTTAAGTTTTTCTCTTAAACTACCCTTTTTTTAAAATTAGTGGGGTTATTCATATCCCTTTGTTAGTTATTAGTTTGATTCCCCATTATTCTATATTTGAAGCATTTCTGGG
Organism: Viscum album; assembly: GCA_963277665.1. NCBI lineage: Eukaryota > Viridiplantae > Streptophyta > Magnoliopsida > Santalales > Viscaceae > Viscum > Viscum album. The sequence goes on along the minus strand of OY728126.1, from coordinate 853,648,789 downwards.
TTCCCTTTAGACTGTTCCTAAGAGGATTCCTCCAAAAATTTTGACACGTGGGATGCTCAGTTTCTTTTTTTTTCATGGGATTTATCTTCTTATCATCTCATATAAAAATCCATTTTCCACTTTTTATATCTTGTCCCACGAGATCACTGAGATTCTAAAATCTCCATTCCAACCATAATGGAATAACATAGAATATCCTCATAGATATAAATTTCATGAATAAAAAATGATTTTCATAGAATTAGCTTTTGTTCAATAAAGAAGAAATCTGCCATGCATTTAGTGTTCATGACAAAGCTGAAGGCGTATCGTGCGTTTATTGTGAAGTTTTCTTCATACACCCTGATAGGCATGTCTTCCTTATGATTTAGTCTGAGTAACTCTCTTTATATCTTGAGATTAAGGTTTTAAGGAAAATAGTTATTGAAAAATATTTTCTTGAAATCTTCCCATTCCATGGAATCAATTTCTAATTTGGAATTTGTGTTATTCATCATTTTTGTCCCCTGATTAGCTTCCCCATAAAAATGATAGACCTCTTTCACAACTTTCTCTTCTTCCAAGTATTGGAGGATAGAGAATATCTTCTCAGTAGAGTTAATCCATTATTTCGCGATGATGGGATCAGAAGGTCCACTAAACATGGGAGGCCTTTGTTGCATGTTGGATTTGACCAAAACATGCTCTTTCATAGGAGAAGTAAGGAACTTGACATGATTCAAGATATTATTAATAACTTTTCCCAGTTGATCAAGTAATTTCATTATGTTTTAATCACCCGTTTGAATCATATTTGGTATATCATTAGGTAAATCATCACAAGGCCTATCACATTGACTGTTGGAACACATTATTTTATTTCTATCCATTAACTAAGTTCAATTAGGGGGTATTTAATACTTAGATAATAATAATATAATAACAATAATCTTGTAACATAAAAATATAAAAATGTCAATAAAATTATATCCTATCTTTTGATTCCCTAAGTTCTAATCTATGTAATACACTGTGACAGAATTATCCCTTGGGTTCTTACTAAAGTGATCTATTACTAATATTAAAAAATAACTAGACCATACTATGATACCAAATATAGAGTCCTTATCCTTTTAAACATATTATTACATGATTTTGAGCCTGATTAAAAATTAAATAGAAATCAAGGATCTTAAAGTCTAGTGAATTTGAAGGATTAGGTATATAAATTTGAAAACATGAAACCAAAATGTTTTTTTATTTAAACTTCATAATGGGATCATGACTACTATTTATCTCTAAAATATACATAGGGTAACATGGGGAATACATGAAAAAATGTATAAGCTAAAAATCCTTGTAAGGTAATAAATATAAGAATAAATCATAGAACATGGGTTAAAAGGCATAAGAGGATGACATAAAAAGGTATAAAAATATGAAAAAATAACATTAAAAACATGGGATCATGTAATTATGAAATAATAATAATGTGGAAGCAAAATAAAACATGTAATAATAATGAGTCAAGGTTCATTTCACATGGAGGAGCATGAGTCAAGGTTAACCAGCAAAACCATTGCACATGGAGCACGAGTCAAGGTTAACCACCAAAACAGTTGCACATGAAATATCATGAGACTAAAAATTACCAAATGCATTGGAACACCATCTAGGAACAACCGTTATAAAATTTCCATGAATATGTATTCCTTATAAACAAACATACATAAAGAATTAAGCATAATCATAATGGTTACCCGTGGAGAGAACTGGGTATCATAATCATATCAGAAGGCATATAAAGAGGGAATATCATAATTGTGTCCATGAAATAATGGATTTAAATCATAAATGTACATTATTATAGTAAAATAGGCACATATAATAAAAATGTATCTCAAATTTAAGTGAAAACATGTAAATATATTGTTGGAGAATCTTTATAAATAAAACATTTTTAATGTTATTTGTGGAAAATATTTAAGATTCTTTAAAACTGAAGATGCATATTTTTTGTATAAAATTAGAAATGAAGAAAGATAGTTATTTAGGTTAAAATTATAGATTTTATAAATATAATGGTGGCTAAAAATTTATTATATTTGTTACTTGAAAATGGGAAAAAATCAGTATGTTCCCTTTAATTGGGCTTGCTTATCGGGAAGAATTAAGAAGTGAACCTTTTTAAAACATGTATTTACCCATTAAAGAAGGATGTAATGATATAGATAAATGATTTTGGAACATATAAAAATATTTTATAAAATTTATATATAAATAAATATGTGTTACATTTGGGTAAAGAGAAATAAATCATAATCTGAAGGAAAAATGAATGTTCAGAAAGAATCCATTAACTTATGTCTGAAATAGTTCTGCACTTGTACTTAATGTCATGAATAATCAAAGAAAATAATTTAATCAATTAGTTAATAACCTGTTATAAATTTATTTTATTTAGTACAATTTTATTATGTTTATTCATTCTCTTTTTGATGGGTTATAAGATACAATTTTATCATTTAGGAGTGTTCATTCCTTGGTTTTCATGATCAGTTACTTGTATATATCTGTGGAAAATTATGTAATATTAGAATAGTTGTAAAAAATTGTAATTAAGTAATTTTAATTAAATTAAATAATATTAAATTATCTTATATATTTTTTTGGTTCCAGATGTGCTGATGAATAATTAGATAAAACATTAATGATATTTGTTTAGATTAAATTCGTAGTTTTTGACCATCATGAACTAGTTTTGTTTTTCTAATTAACATCATTTATATTTTATGGTTTCAAAAAATTAAATAAGGTATAAAAAATATATTATAGTATTATTCATTATAAAAATGGTTTTTAAAATCATCTTTGAAGGTGATAATGAAAATTGAAAAACCATCATCATTGAATGTGATAAATTAACACATCACAGACGATTTTTTCATTTTTAGAAAAAAAGGGGAGGGGAAAGAAATGATGATGTATTATTTAATTAACATAATAAAATTATAGTATGTGTGAGATAATAGAGTTTCCATTACACTTGGACATGGGGAGGTGAGGAGATATTAAGAAAAGAAAATAAATTGGAATGAAATTAAGAGAAAAGTAAAGAGGTTTTTACCTCTGGAATTTTTCCTCCTTGAGAACCTCCTTGATGCACATTAGTTTGGTATTTTATTGAAACCAATGGATCTTGTATGTGGGAGAGATAATTGGGGAGATTATTTAATATAATTTATACATGGATCAAATCTTTAAAGGTGTGAGGAGAAGGGGAGGTTTTCATACGGGAATAGAGGGTTGTTTTCTCATTATTTTATTCAACGGTTTATTATTTTTCTTCAAGACTATGAATATTTTGGATTATTATGAATAAATACAATAAATAATGCATTTAATTTTGAAACAATTTCAATTTACATCATCCATTACTCAAACATTACACAAAAATGTATTTATTTACCTTATACTGTAAATTACCCTATTTCACTATTCACCAAAAATTCCACTATTTTAGAAAAATCTATAAAAATAACCATATAAATTTTTAGATGTGTAGAATTTAAAAATGGACTCCATTTTGTGAAAATAATTTTTTAAATATGATAATTTTAATTTTTATTTCAGGTCATCATTTACTCAAAAAGACTGATTTTAAAATTATAACTGATATTATAACACTTTTAAAAATTAGTTAAGGTATCATAAAATTGTATTATAAATATTATAAAACTAAATATTAATTTAAAAATATATTTTATCAAAAAAAATCTTTTAAATCATTATATTAATTAGAATTTTGTTTTACTAAAATGTTACACTTAATTTATCATTTTCAAAACATTTATTTACTTATACTATGCTATTAATTTATCATATTAATATTTATAAGAATCTTAAATTTCATTTATACATTCCTCGGTGAGGTTACTATTCTATTGGTTGATTTACTATTCTTAAGGGTCACATTAATATTATAAAGGTCATGTCACCATTCTATTGGTATATGTTCCTTAACTTCTATAAATACTTCTTATTTCATTCATTCTTCATCTATAAAGTTTTTATTATGTTTTATGTATGATTTTATGTGATTTATAATAATTAGAATAATTTTAAGAAGGGAGTTTCCATTGATAAAATTTTGGTTCATTACACAAACAACTTTTTAAAGGAGTTAGGGTTCACCCAATTGCGAAAAAGAATTGATTCCAGGAAAGGACATGATGTAAAAGGGTGTTATGTGATCATATTAACAATATTAGGTTAGGCGATCACGTTATGTGGTCATGTGATCACGAATACATCACATAATCACATGATTGAATGGTTATGACATGATCATGTGACCCGAGGGTCATCATGTGATCCACTCTTTCACTATTGGTTACATGAATAAGTCTTCATGAATGGTTCATACGATTTGAAAAAGGGCACCCATTTTTTGTCAATCACTTTCAAATTTTACTCATTGGATTTTAAAACATGAGACTTTAAAGTTGCATGAATATCTTTAATCCTTCATTTGTCGATTATTTCGTTTCATTGACTAGTAGTCCTTATTTTATGGTTGGGGGATGGGGTAATAGAAATCACCCCCTATATCTACACCTCTCTTTAGGGAATGTAAGCCATATACATGGGATTTAGGTTGTGGAAGGAATCCATTTAATTTTTTATGAGAATGTCTGCATCATTTGACTATGTCAGATGTTATTGATGACATCTGTAAAGACCCGACCCATGCTAGTACTTTATTTTAATAAATTGGCAGGATTACAAGGAATCATATCCTAAAAGACCAATTAGTTTAGTAGTTTTGTTAAATCAGATACATACATAGGTTCAACATTACAAATTGAAAATAAATACAACTTATAAGTTTTATTGGTAACATCTACAACTCTACGTTTATCCATGCACATCATTCATAATAATCTTTTTTATGTCATGATAAAATGAATCATAAGAAAGAGGTGAGCTAAAATTATCTATAAGTGTAAGAAATACCACAGAAGATATCATAAACATAAACTTGGGGCTTGGTGAATAATTGGAAACACATGCCTTTAAAGAAATAATATTGAACATAATATGGCAGGAATAAAAGCTGAAGAATTAATTTCATAATAAAAAATAATCATGGGTATTCTACTAGTCTAACAACCACATGAAGTATCAACACCATTTTTAAAATGAGTTAATGCACAATATGGGAAATCATAACCATACTGTCAAGGCCTCGTGCCAAGACCATAAATAATCATTTTTTCAAGGCCTTATGCTAAGACTGTAATTTGTCTCATGAGACATACCCCTTACACCGAGGGGCTATAGTGAAACCCACCCTACACTTAATAAGTCCAATTCATTCATCATATTAATTTATATAAATATAAACAATATATAAATTTATATTGAAAAAAGTATATGAAATGAAAATAACTTTCCCCGAACATTAAGCATAAACACTAACCATTTGAAATAAATTGGGGAATGGTTTAAAGATAGAACATCCATAGTCAAAATAACCATAAATAATAAATTATATATGTTATATGATATCATATAATATTATTCCTTATAATACATAATAATCAATAAGAGTGTTTAAATATATGAAGATACTCTTACAAAATCATAGAGTAATTTTTGAGATAAATTGTCTTTCACTTTAAAAAGAAGAGTTTTTTTGAAAAAATATTTGTATAAAACCATAAGTTAAGTAATATAGTATTTTTGTAATAAAATTATTGATTTTATATAGATAATGGTTTCCATAAACAGATTATATATTTCCCTTAAAAATAGGTAAGAATTTGAGAAATTTCCTTGAATTAGGCTTGTATTTTGGGAAGAATTTTTGAAAGATCCTTTTAAAACATATAACTACTCAAAACTGAATGTAGGATTATGTTTAGTAAATATATATAGAACATTCTAATAGAATATATGATAATTAATTATTAATAAATAATAATTTAATTGATTTAAGTAGAGAATAAGGGTAACCCGAATGAAAATAGAGGTTCGGGGTAGAAAACCCTTACAACATTGTAATCAATTGAATCTTAGGCCCCAAAATTAATAATCATAAAATGATACGTTTAATATCATGAAAATATATATTAAAGATATTAAACATCAATGGGTATTATACATACACCATACATAATTAAGGGTAATGAATACAAAATATCTCAAAAAAATAGAAGTGATATGAAGAAACCTCTTACCTTATGCCCAAATGCATTCTTCGATTGATCTTAATGACCAGAATAATCAAATTTAACTTAATTAATTAATAATTAAAGAAAATAATTCACATATAATTTATTTATTTAAACCTTATTAGGTTCATTAATGTCCTTTATAATGGTTTTAAGAGGTTCAATTTTATTATTTGGAGGCATTTTCTTCCTTGGTTTTCATGATCGATTTGCTTGTATTTACGAATGGAAGTTTGTTTGAAATGTGGTTAAACATATATAATTATTAATATATATTATTAGTGAAAATAAATATATTTAAATCATCTTATAATGATTTTGGTTATATACCATGAGAATGACTCATGAGATAATGGTTAATGATAAACGCTTGGATTAACTTGGCAGTTTTGTGCATGATGAAGTTGTTTTGTATTATTATTTAATATTATGAGTGTTTAAGTATTCCAGAACATTGTATAAGATAAAATAAATATATTCTGATCTGGGTCAAACATTATAAAGTTTTCATGACTAGTCTTGAATATAGTAATACAAATTGAAAACCCATCTTCCTTGAATGTGATAATTAACACATCTCAGATGGTGTTCTCATTTATAGTATAAATAGAGGGAAAAGAATAGATTATGATGAAATATTTGATTATAATAATAAATTTCAATTAAATATAAGGTTCTATATTTTTCTGTAATAATTGGATAATAGGAATGGACAAGGTATAAGTGAGGAAGAATTTAAAAGAGAAGAAGATGAAATCTTACCTCTTGAATATTTCACTTTTGAAACCACCATAAGGCTCTTGGAAGTGGTCTTTTTGTGAGACCAGAAGCACAATAATATGTAAAGGGATGAATATTATGTAATTTGGTATAGGTTTTATGAACAATAAGTCTTATTTTAAGGAAATTGGTGATGTAAGGAACCACCTTTTATAAGTGTGGTGAGGGTAAACTTAGGAATCACAAAAAATATTAAAATGTAATAAATATATTATAGGGTTTAAGACTTCCAAAAATCCTAAAAATAAAGTGGGATTAAATTGTAGAAGTGATATTATAATTTTTGGAATTCTTAAATATTTTTTTTTTCTGTTTTTAGATAATTTAAAAAAATATTTGTTTCATGATTTTTTAAGATAAAAACTATTCATATCTATGACTTTAAACACATCAAAAAAAAGTTTAAAAATTTAATGAAATTTTATATTATATCATATGAATTTCATATTAATCTATAGAATCCATTAATTAGCTTAAAAATATAAAATTATATTTATTTTATTATTTTTAATATCATTTATTTTATTTTTTCATTAATTATATTAATACCACATCATCTTTGTGGAAGCCATTATGATATTTATTTGTTTTATAAAAATTAAAAATAAAATTTCATGAGAAATATAATTTTATTATATTTCCAAATTATATTCTTTTTCGAATAAAACCTCTAGAAAATTACATATAACAATATTATTAAATTAAAAACTGTTATGTGACAATTTGATTTCCTTTTGAAATAAAATATTATTAAGGCTTTTAAGTGATTCATGTGAGTTCAAAATGTTACAAATTCGAATAAAAACATGATAATAGTCTAAAATGGATTAATTAAAATGTTTTATCCAAAATATGGGTTATTTAATAATTCTTATAATTTTAATTAAAAACAATTTTTTAAGGCTTGCACGAGCGCTGCATCGGCGTTGCATAAGAATTAATGTTAATTATTTCATATATAAAAATTAAAATTAAAATATTATCATAAATATAAATTTATTAGGTTCAAAATAAAATTATGAATTTATTCATTATTTATATTCACTTTTATACAAAACATGACATCTTCTTAACTTTTTTATTTTATCTTTTCTTTCCCTACACAATCATTGGACATTCATTTTGATAATACTCATGTTATATAGAACTAAAATTCGAAATTAAAAATAAAAGAGATAAATAATACAAAATAATTAATAAATAACGAATGAATGTAATTTTTATCAGTCAATTATTATATATAAATTACTAATTTTGACTTTGTCTGCGCTGCGCAGACACTGCGTCGACATTGACAATGATTTTTATAGTTGTCATGGAAAAAATATACTTTTCATGTTACAAATTAATTCTATAAAATATTCCAGTTGTAATATAATTATTTAGTTATTATATAGTTTAAATAATTTTTTATATCATAATAATTTCATGACGATGTCACGAAAAATTACGTATTTTATAAAAAACTGTATTTTTTTACTATTCCGCAAATATTAAACAATTTCATAAAAATCCCAAAAATTCATACAAATTATTTTTCGACATGTAGAACACAAAAAGGAACACCATTTAAAGAAAATAATTTTCTAAATAAGAGATATTTAGTTTTTAATTAAAATCATCATTTACTCAAAAATACTAATTTTAAAATTATAATTGATTTTATGAAACTTTAAAAAATTAACTAGGGTTTCATAAAATTATCTTTGAATCATAGGAAAAAATATTAATTCATGAATAAATTTTTTGAAAATTAATTATATTTCAAATTAATCAATTAATTATAAAATTGTAATTCATTATTTATTTATCATAAAAATACCAACACTTAATTATTAATTTTTTAAATACCCACTCTCATACATAAGGTTCTTAAATTCTATTTTTACTTACATGTGTGAGGTTACTATTCATAAGGATACATTACTATTCAAGTTACTATTCATAAGGGTATATTACTATTCATTAGGGTATATTACAATTCATTAGGGTCAAGCAACTATTCATAAGGGTGCATTACTATTCAAAAGAGTCAAATTATTATTCATAAGGGTACATTACTATTAATAAGGGTAAAATTACTATTTATAAGGTTAAGTTACTATTTTAAAAAATTTATTTCATCTTATCAGACTCCAAATATCTTGCTGAACGCAACTGTGTATGTTAGTTTTTCGAAATTTAAATCATAGAGGTAGAAAAAAACTATGTTTACTGGATAGGTTATAAAAAAATAGTGTTTTGTAGAGATTGAACATTTTTTACATTCAATATTAAATTTATTTTCCAAATCTTGGTGTGTTACAACATCCCTTAGTGCGTTATGTGATAAAGAGATACCGTGAGAACATCACTTCAAGGACATCCTTAGAAATTTTATCTATTTGGGGTTAGTTGTTCACACATCCCTAAGAGGAATCCTGAGATGAAGAGAGACTATGATACCCTTCCCTCATGGACATATTCGGTCACATGATCAATTTGGGGTTACACAATCACCTTTCCATTGGGGTTTCGAATGAAGAAGAGTGTTCAAGAGAAACATATATCATGGACAGGATTTGTCACAAAATATTTTTGGGGTTACCCAATCACTGGTCCACTAGGTAATCACATGAAGAAGGGTGAACACAAGACCATTTCATCATGGATAGCTTCAGTCATGTAATCCATTTGGGGTTATGTGAGTGCATATCCATCGGGGCATCACATTATGGTTCGAGGGTTACACAATCATGTGATACGATCATATGACCATCAATTGGTCATTTGATCCAGGCATAAAACTTATTTTTACAATTCATTTTTACTAAAATCCCACCTATATTTTGGGAATTTTCACCACTTCATATTCTCAACATTCATTTGGTGATCATCAATAGTAAAACCATCCCTAAGGCTATTCAAATCCCAAGATTCGATTCCTAATCTATTATGACACCACTTATACCTCTAAGGGTTATAAATATACATATTTAACAAATGGGTTGACTTAAATCAATATATTTTAATTCTATATCATCACATAATAGTTTTTAAACACCAAAATATAAATATCTCAAAATAAAATTTAACAATTTTTTTTTTGTTTTTAGTAAAAATACAATCAAACCCACATCCAGACTATTTCAAGATGTTATAATGACGATGATGTGTATAATTACGGGAGTAGTTCTTTGAGAGTTTACAAGAGGTGAGAGAGGGTCCCCAACTTAGTGTTCATAAGGGGGATGAAGGGTCACCTTTCAAGAGTTTAAGAGGAGGAGGGAGTGCTGTTAATGGTCAGGATTGAGAGGGGAAGTTATTTAATGGTGGTAGAGGATATGGTGTTATAAAGGGATGTAAAATTATATTATCAATAAAAACACATAATAATGGTTTTTAATGACCATCACTACATTTAAATATGAAAAAAATTAATACTTCATGATGGTTTTGAAATACTCCCCCCAAAACATTATTATTAATTACTAAAATTATTCTAATATTGAATTCCACTAAAAATAATTGAAATGATATTTTCGTATATTTTTGAAATTATTGAATAATAATATATTAATATTAGTAATTCATTATTAATCATACCAGATTAACAAAAAACATTATTAATTATCATAAATTATTTTTTAATCACAATGTTGTGTTGTATTTTGTTTCAATAATGGGGGGTTGGATTTGGTGCTGATAAGAAGATTCATGAAGATAGGATTTTGGTGATCATGTTTATACATGGAAAAAGATAGATATTGTTACCATATATTATAACTTCATTCAGTTAAAGAGAACCATATTTGGTTAGTGATGAATATAATTGAAATATATTGTATTGTAGGATGAGGATGATTATGAAATGAGTGGAAGCAATGAATTCATTATAGTCATTACATGGTTTAAATGAATATGGTTAAGCTTATAGATTATATGAAATGTTTGATGGGGGAAATTTTGGATAAATAATTATGGGTATACATGCATATGATGGATTTTATTATGGGATATATTTGTTTAATATTGTTTAATGTGACTTAAGACGTAGTGGGAGATTTCATAGTGTTATTTGGAAAATTATAGTGTAATTTTCTTGATGAAAGATTATATCAAACCATAGGACTCATGTACATGATTTAGGAATATTGGTCCTATTGTAGTGATGACACACCAAAATTTATAAGCACTTTTTTTACATTAGACTAAGTTCTTACACTACAACCATGTTGTCCATGTCATAATCAGTGATATGTTTTATTAACTTAATGGGATGGATTAAGCGGTGTAACGTCACCGACCCAGAAGGCACTAATCTGATGACCTGAGTCGGGTCTCCATCTTTCCTCAAGCCTGCCTACCCATATGTTAGAGGTTTCTGACTAGGAGCGAGGGTCTAATAGGTCACATCGGGAGACCATACCCTCATTACTAGAGTAATCCACATTAGGTAATAATTTAAATAACAGAGAAAATAGGAAAAAATCAATAACATGCATAAATAACCAATTCCCAAAAATGGGTACAACCATATAGAATAGTAAATATTCCATTCCATGCTCCAATTCCAAGTGAACAAAACCCCGAAATGAAGAAAAATAGCAGAATCCCCAAAATGGCCTAGAATCCAAGTATGGAAACTCACCCATACATGTCCCATATCTAACTCAACTCTCTATCATAGGTCCCTTGCCCTTGTCCTAACCTAAAAGCATGAAATCTGCTAAGGTACCCAGTGGAGGCCCAAGCAGGGTGTGAATATAACTCATTAGGCCACCACCAACAGTGTCTAACAAATATCCAGCAAAATTAGATAGTGCATGCAAGTGATAAATAATTTCAAATAAAGGTAATAGTTCAATAGGACACTCTAGAATATGATACTTTAAATTATACTACCATTGAATCTAGGTTCAGTACTTAGACATTCAATGGTTTAATATACATTTTTCACGAGTTCAATTGATTAGGCATGTTCAAAATTCTCAAACATATAGAAATTAAATCAATTCCTATCTCACAATACATCACATTATAACAACCTCATAATCGTCACCTCAAAGCCTCAGTCTAGGTGGAATGAAACCATTAGGTTAATAGAAATCTGTCCCCTTTTTTAACCCATGCATTTTTCATGGATTTAGAACCTCAACTGAACTTGACCCGTGTGCATAAAACCTCAAGTCTATACCATACTCTATCAAGCCATGTGCACATGCTTTTTTATCATTCACCATAATTAACCACATCACAAAAAGCATAGACAATATCATTTTAAACATCACAATAATATAAATAAATGGGAAATTAACTTTTTTTCTTCAATATATTACCAAGTTCATCATTTATATTACGTAACCCTTTAGCCCCATTTCCCATTTCCCATGCCTATATTACTAAGCATATTAATGTGTAAACATAATTCCTTATCATATTCCAATTATTCCGATTTAACCCACTTAAATTACCACTAAACAATCCCTTATCCTTTATCCACATTAGACACAAATGACCACAATACATTCTAACTCATTACATAAACTAATTAACCTCTTTACTAATCCTCTATATCACCTTGTGTTAATTTCGCACCTTACATTTCAATTAGCCCCATCAGGAGGGCCGACACACCCTATAGGTGGCCGTAATTTGGACAAGTGATCCTCCTTACATCCCATGGGGATAAAAAAGGGTTGAATTAATAATTTAGACACCCAATACACCACACCTTGCTAATTGCATGAAGAAAAGATCAAGAAGGGAGATAAGAATGAAACCCTACATGCACAAATCTACATAATAAACAAGGGATATAACTTGGAGACCACCTACCTTGAATCTGTTAGTGAACACACTCTCATCAAAATCCTTATATATATGTTCAATTATCCCTTGAAGCCTCAATATAAACCTCACTGAAAAAGAATTATTTGAGAGATTCATAGGGAGATAAGGGAGAGATATCAACCTAAATAAAGAAAAATAAGAAAGGAGGGGTTTATCCTTACCTGGATCTTCTATATACAAATAACGACACTCTAAACGACCCTAAGATGAGGGAGATTGATCCTTGGAATCTCTTGGAGACATTGGATTGTTCCTAGGGTCGAAAAGAGGAAGAAAGGAGGAAATCCTGAGTTGGGTATAAAAATACTGTAATGGCATTGTTTTTTATTTTCAATTTTTTTTGGTCCGCATGATTTACTCTCCTAGTTTTCCAAACTATACACAAGACATGGAGATACTACTATAAAAAAATATCCCCCTCGCATGGTTTACCCACACAGTTTTTCAAACCGTGGGAAAACTGTGCAGAGGCTACTGTTCAAAAAATCTTTCTTCTACACTGTTTACTTGGGATGTCCACACGGTCAGGACTAACCATGTGCAGATTATAAAGCTAGCCCAGAAAGCTCCCTTTCCCCTTTTTTCATGTCTCAAACCCACAAAACACCTCTTATCCATCTTAAAGACTTGGTAAAACACTTATTCATCCCAAATGAAGAAATTAAACTGAAACATTGGAAAAACACACTTTAATGGGGATCTAGGATCCTACAAATAGTAATGAAATAATGACTATAAGGAGATATTTTGGGTGGAATTTGATTATATTTACTAATAGAATCATTCTATGGTGTATGGTTCATAATGTAGAAGTTTGAGAGACAATCCATGCCACCCCATAATCTTGAAGGTTGTGACATGAGATGAATGATTTAAATATGATGTATTTAACTCCTTGAAAACTCAAAAATATGATTTCTTTCCCCAAACAATTAACTATTATATTTTTTTTATAAATTTTGAGAACATTTTACAAGTTCATTCCATGATCTTCCTAGTATTAAAATTAAAAATTTACCACGATTTTGTAGATCTATGGATTAATTGGTTATCACACTATAATAGTGGTTTTAATTACATAATCTAGTTTAATTTTAAATATTTAACTCTACAATTAGGGGAATAACACAATGATATGGTATTTGATTAATATATTTATGTTTGACTTGTAAAAATTTAAGGATCCTTCTTTGATAAAACCAATGAGTCCTTTTTAAGGAAATCATAGAGAAATTCATCAGAATTATTTGAAAGAAGTCAAAGGTGATGTTTTTTGAATATTATGAATTAATAACGAATAATATTTTATGGAATTTTTATATGGTGAATATTTTATCAATATATATATTTTAATATGGTGAAACATAGACTATTATGGATATTTGTCTTGATATAAGAGGAAAGAAAAAATACAGGTTCCAATTTTTAAATATATATTTGATAATGATTTATTTAGTCAAATTATTATAATTAATGGATATTAAATGGAATGGAAGATCTTATTTTATATGGAATTAATAATTGAGTAAGGTGAGATAATTTTTCCATATTTTAGTTTGATATGAAATATTTAAGTTATAGTTGTTATTAAATATTTGACTAGATAAGTTTAGAAATATTTTTGAAAGATTCATTACTGAAAATAGAAATATTTGAATGATATATTTTTAACTAATAATTAATGACAAATTTAAGTAATTTCCATACAGTTTTGGTGATGATACATGGAATAATCACTTGATAAATTCCTTGAAAAAATGAAAGGAAGGAAAGAAAATTGATGAAAAAACAGTGTATGATTGATATATTGAGTTATATAAAGAAGTAAATAATGGATAAAGTTATTAAGATATACTAGTCTAATAGATAAATAATCTATGATATCCATATCAAAGTTACACTAATAATTTTTGGTATATTGGAAGAAGAAATATCGAAGAGGATGGAGTTACATTGCTGCACCCGAATGATTGAAATATTGAATATTGAGTGTACAAAGATTATTATAGCATGGAATTATTTTTATTTAGAAAAGATATTTATGCTAATATAATTTTGTGCTGAAGAAAAAGATTTTTCCCGCTCATTGTAGAGTAGATCTCATCCTACCTCATAGGATTGGAAGCATAGTAGAGTGGAGATAAATGTTACATCAAATATGGAGTAGTGATGCAAAGAGAATTTGTTTAACATAATGATAATGGAGAGACCCTCATTTATATAAACTAACAAAGGAATTATACAAAGAAATGCTTGGATGAGAATAAAAGGGAGAAAATTTTTGATGTTCTGTGCTATCTATATAATTTTGTAAAGGAAGTTTTCCTTGACATAGATTGGTCAGGAGAAAATATTGTATCCCATACACTAGTGAATTTCATTTTATTTTTGTGCACTACCACATTATTGTTTCTTACTCTTTGGATATATTCAATTGTGGGTGAACCAAATAAAAAACTTTGTGTTCTTTGTTATTTAATTTATATATTCATGATCACTTTCAATGTGATCAAAGTAAAGGCAGGGAGATATTGGTTGTAGTTCCTTCCAATGGGGGAATAAGATCAAACAAATGATTAGTTTTATAAATAAATTTATACTTTAAAATTTTATAAATCGACATATCCTAAATATGTGGTATCAGAGCCTAAAGGTTTTAATTTCAATTTCAATATTTGAAATGAATTTTTGGATTTATTACATATATGGACATGATGATGAGGCCTTCGATTATAGTGTTACAAACTTTGATGATTAGAAAAAGGTGATGTTTTTATTTTTTCTGGATTTTGGTGAAGAAATTTGAGTATGTATAGAGTGAAGAAGAGTTTTAAAATCACAATGAAGGATTTTTGGATTATAAGACACAAAATATACTTAATAGAGGTATCTATTGTGAGGTATTCACAAAAAAGTATTCATTATGATAATGCAATCAATATATAAATTTTCTTGAAAGTAATATTTTGTAAATAAGGGGAAGGAATGGTATTTTTGGAATCTACCTAAATATCAAAGTGTATATATGGTGGAGATAAAATATTAGTGAATAAATTACGAGAAAATTGACTAATCTCAAATGGTATAAAGTGGAGTTACTAAAAGAATAATTATCTTATTAATATTAACACCATAGTCAAGGTGTTTATTTATAATAATATTGAAATCTAAAAGATTAATACTATTTTAGAAGTTCCAAGTCAATATGGAAATATAGATTCCCTCCTAATGTTGGAATTAAGTGATGATTTTAGGTAATATGTAGAAATGGAATATATTATAAAACTAATGATTGTTCCCACGGTAATCAAGAAGTGACTCAAACCTTACATGACAAGGTTAATCAATTATATATTATTCCACAAGTTAGATTACACATTTATCATTGAATTGGTTATGAATATTAATATACTGAATAAATAGGAAGTTTCATTGAAACAATAAAGTATAGATGAGTGAAAAGATAAATGGTGGTAAAGTGACTTACTTGTGGAGCTCTAACATGAGACAGAATAAAAAATGATCAATGTTAAGGAT
Organism: Viscum album; assembly: GCA_963277665.1. Classification (NCBI taxonomy): domain Eukaryota; kingdom Viridiplantae; phylum Streptophyta; class Magnoliopsida; order Santalales; family Viscaceae; genus Viscum; species Viscum album. The sequence continues at coordinate 853,632,425 of OY728126.1, read as the reverse complement.
CCAAAATCAAGTAATATACCAATAAAATCATATCTCGAAGATATGATAAATTGTAAAAAAAGATATTTTTTTGATGTAGTATATGAATTCTTAAATAAAGGTGAAGGATGTGAAGATCAAAAATATTTAAAAGGGGATAAAATCCCAAGAGGGAAATATAGTGATCACTCCTAAGGAAGAATCAATTAGTGGATCTTGTAAATATTTGAATTTGAAATCAATGAGTTAACATATTATTCTCAAAACATTTGGATGTGATGTTTCTCGAAGGAAGATGGAAATGATGTTATATTGTCGTGGAATAATAGGTCACACCATGGATGTGTTTCAAGATTCCAATGGTCTCAATAGTGGTAGAAGATCTTCTAAAATATCTCAACCAATATATAAACTGTAACACCCCAAGATTTCATAGTACTTTATCTCTTTAAATTAATTTAATATCTTATATTTCATGCACCACCAACTCGTCTTGTGTTTTACTCATGATTGAGTTTCTGCAAAACAACACATTAGTATTATAATTATTTAAATGATATATTAATTTATCAATAAAATACTATAATATGAATTTTTAAAAATAAATTTTAAATTTTATTTATAATGTTTTCACATAAATAAAACATATTTATGATGAAATGTATAACTTTTTTTTAAAATAGTTATATATTAAAAAAAATTGTTTCTCAAAATCACTACTATTTATGTCCTTTTGTGAAAAATAATAAAATTAACTTTAGACACTCATAAAAATTTAATTTGGTAAAATAGAAATCATTTTTGAATTGAGAATATAAAAATTAGCTTAGGGTGAATTTTTGGTATTTTTCTGAAAATATTCAATTTTGATGAATCATGAAAACACTATATAGTACATAAATACCAAATTTGTCATTTAAATAATTATTTTTAATTAAAAATTTATCTTGAAGTAAAAATAGATAAATAATACATATATTAGTACAATATAAGTTATTTTAGTCATTTTATAATAAGATTAGATATATAAAATTTTATTGAACCTTTTTAACATCTTTTACCCACCTTCTAGGCACATTTACCTACATTCTAGGCACATTTTTAAATTTGCATAAAATAAAAATTTTCCACTTTTGTGAATAGAATTTAAAAAATTTGAGATACACGAATGAAATTAGTAAACAAAATGTTGTTAAATCGGATGAAAATAATTTTTTTTGTGAATAGTAACTTTTGAATTTTATTTACCACGGTAAAAATTAAATAAGGTAATTAAAGGTAAAAATAATATTAAAATTACCCTAAAACATATCATAATTCTATTTAATAAGTTTATTTCAACCAAAATGAAACTTAGGAAAAAAATAAGATCCTTTTGATTAATTTTTGTTAGATTAGGTCATTTATTATATTTTATTTAAAGAAGAGTTAAAAGTGTTAAATTCAAAGTTTAATAACTAAACCATTTTCAATATAGAGTTACAAATAATATAAATTACAATATAAATATTAATTATAAATATAAAAATATTTAATAAATCATGGTATTTTATTTATAATTTTTTATACATTAAATAATTAAATTTATTTATGACACAATGATGATGCAGTAATTACCTTATTAATGATATATTGAAATAATTGATGTTATAAATATTAAAATAAATGTAATTTGAAACTTTTCATGCCATACACAAATTTTATAGGTGAATATGACATGGTAGAGATGATTCAATGTATTTTTTTGATGTAATCAAGTTATTATGAATTTCATAAAAACCAAATACTAAATAGTGTTAAAATTGACATAAATGAGTTTAAAAAAAAATACAATATTATTAAATGATATAATATTCATAAAAATATAAGATTTCGCCAAAGGACTTATATAATGTTATATATTTCATTAATTAACATCTTGAGGTTCTATTGGAATTTCATATTAAGTTTATTAACCATGTATTATAATTATACAAGAAGACATGGTAAAAGTTAAACTATTTAACTAAGGATTAAATCTAAAAGATAAGGTTCATCTCGTGAATTAAACTTGTATAAAACCTATTGGTTGAGAGTATTTAGACCCATCCCCACCTTATCCTCAAAATAAATCCATTTTGAGCTATTAAAAACTGAAAATGATTTTATAATAACATAATATTTCAAGATTTCCGTAAAGTGTCACTCACCTCTCTTATAAAAGGGTACTTCTCCTTTTCTTATCTTCACACCTCCAAATCCATTTGGATTGGCCAAAAACTTGTCAAATATTCTCCCAACTACCCTAAATTCAACCTAGTAACCTTAAATTTATTTTAAATCCAACCTATGGATCGCTTTTGTTCAAATAAAAAAAATCACCTGAAGAAAAGGTAATTATTTCCCCACCTCTTTCAAAGTTTTTTTCTTCTTCCACTTCCCCTTTCTTTGTTGTTTCCATACCAAAATATTAACTCCAGTACCCTCTATATACTGTTATGTCTTTATAAATATGATAAAACCATATTATTTATTCTATCCATCCTATGAATGACAAAGTCACCATACGTGCGTATATATGGCTTACCGTCTCCATGTCATGGTGTAGTTTGTTATTCAGCACTTCATTATTTGGATGGGTATAATAATGAGTATAATTGATGTAAATAATAAATATCACATTTTAATATTTCTCTATAATTAATATACCATCAAATTCCATACCATTTTACTATTAAAGAAATGATATCGTTGCTCGTGCGTACGTACGCCTTACCGTCTCCACCATGCGATGAGATCCATTTCCACATTTACCATTCAAAGATGATTATAAAAATATATATTATTAATAAGTATTTAATATATGAAATAATAATTCCACTAGAATATATATATATATATATATATATATATCTCATTCACTTACTTCCGTTCAATACGAGATGAAAACAAAAACGGTGTCTATGTGTACGTACGACTTATCATATCCATAAACGGTGTTTTCCATTTCATATATCTATCTATTATAAATATTTATATTCTGAATATTTATGATACATAAATAATGTTTTATATTCTAGAAGTAATTAAATCATGATATAAGTGATACGATCAAGAATAACAAGTAAAGACACGTACGATAAAGAAAGCGATTATTATCCGAAATGTTATTTTAACATGAAAATTATTATTAAATGGGTAGTATAAAGCCTTAAATGAATCAATTATAATATAATAAATATTAATATGGTTATGTTATAATTTAATAACATAATATGGTGATTATACAGAAATTTAAACGTACCATCAACCAAAGGAAAGTGCAAGGAAAGGGTTAATTTCTCAATCTCATTATTATCCGAGATTTTTTATATGTAAGTATTTACTGGGAGATATTTATCATCTGTGTCCATGTGTCATAAAAATGTTTAAAAAGGAATATTTTATGGTCTTATAGATGAGAATTTTTAAATAGATCTTCATTTTAAATGTTTCAAATATTTATTTTTCTAAATTTTTTAATTGATTTCAATGTTTTCAAAATGATTTTAAGGGTTTATTTTTATGGGCATGATTTTTTTAAAATGTTAATTTCTATAAAAAGTTTCAAAGTGGTATGGGGAACTTTGATTCAAAAACCTATTTTAAATGAATTCATTTATACATTGTGTGACTTTTAAATTATTTCATGAAAAAGGACATTTCATTCAAAGATTTTTACTGATTATTTTCAACTATGTCTACATCCTTGTTACGAACCAGCCCGGGCACCCTGGTAACCCGATAACTGAGCCGACCCTAACATAGCCCGAAGGGTGTTTTCGATCCCCACAGGTCAGAGAATATAACCTAGCATAAAACAACATGCAAGTGGGAACGATTTCGCCACCAACAATGTGGAAGAAAAGAAACAAGAAAATATTCATAACAAAAAGAAACTCCACTGGGAGTAATGTACAAGAATAAAAAGAGGCATAAAAATACCAAAGTACTACATCCCAAGTACTAAAATTGTGAAAACAGCCCCAAGGTCCCTATGGACACAAATCACCAAGACCAAAGATCAATAGCTGGATCCACCTCCAAAAGATCCCTTCCCTTTGCTCGAACCTGGAAGAAGAAAGTCTACAAACACCCAAAGGAAAAAGTAGGGTGGGAGCCTAAGCCCAGTAGGATACCACCAAAAATTCCATAACAGATGCCAAATAATGATTATCCAAAGAATAGATTTCAATTTTCAAATAAACAGGTTTGGTAATTCAAAAGAATATTTAAACAAAACATTCTATACATTTTCAAATGATGGAAATAAATATTTTAAATAATGATTTTACAAATTAAGGAATATTTCTAAAATAATGGCTTAAATAAAAAATTTATATAAAATAGTTTATATAAATTTAGCAGGAAAGTAAAGCAGTTCAAAAGCATTGGCATGCATTTATATCTCAAATATAAATAAAAAAGAGAGAAACATGGTCATCTGCCAAAAGGTATGATAGTATTAACCAGTTATAGGATTTCACACTCTCTATGTGAACTCAGCAAAATGTGTATACACAGGTCCCTATGAAACTGGCCAAAGGAGGCTTGTCACTAACCTGTCGGTAATGTGGCCCGCCACAAGTATGTTTTAGAACGTTGTCGTAGCTTAGAGTGTATCTAAATAACTCACTTACTACCTAAGGCTTTCATGTGCTCTTTCATGATGGGCGAACTATTTTAAGACTGCTTAAAATACGATCAATCCCATTCTTCCATTTCCAAAATGTCAAATCCTTTCCATTTAAAACCAAAATAGGTTTTATTCAAAAACATGTCTTTCCACAAGATAAAACCATTGGGTTTCTATCAAATCATTTTAATCCATTTTCATGAGTTTGAAATCCATTCAAAACAGATTCCATCATTACACAATTTATTTCCATAATTAAATTCAACAATTTAATTGAAACCATTTCCATCAAATCCACAATTTAAATTAAACAATTTAAATTACACAATTTCCGTAAACACACCCAATTCAATAGAATTGGGGGTTTTCCAAATTTTCATACCAAAACCATTTCAAATATCTCGATTCACTGGAATCGAGTTTTTATCAATTTAATTGGAAGAAAATTTGAGCAATTGAATTGAAATCAATAATTGAAATAAATCAAGCAATACAAGGATAATCAATTTGGATAATCAGAATGGAACCACCTACCTCAAGGTCGTCGATGTCTGCGGAAATGATTAACCACCTTATTTGGTTCAATAACACTCTGCATGACTGAATTATCGTAAGCATTGGCACAACAATGTTCAACGTTTTGTCCAGGGTTCCTAGAACCAAAAGTAGTTTTTTTATTTAAAAAAGAAGTGAAATTTCACATGCGATGATAGTTTCTCTCTCCTGAATAATTTTATAATTATGGATTAAAATATTACATGGGATAATATTTTATCTCCCTTTAATAATTTTTAAATTACCATTTTATATTTAAAATAATTATCCTTTTACAATTAACGTAATTATCCTTTGATAATTTAGATAATCTGGTCATGTCATAACTACCTTACAATTATTTTTTAACAGAAAAGAATAACCATATTCTAATAACTATTCCATAAAAATCATCATTTTGTAATTATCTTGTGATAATTTATTGTAATTATCTTCTGATAATTTATTGTAATTATCGCATGATAATTATTTACAATTATTCTTTCAATTTTATATAAAACATGTCATTGCCCTTTGATAAAAAAAATCAATTATCATTTTAATAATGTTAATAATTAACTTTTGATAATCTAGAAGTTATCATCCTATAATTATATTAATTATTCGTTGATAATTTTGATAAATTATCCTTTGTTAAAAACATGCATTTATCATTAAATAATTCTTATTTAATTGCACCTTGATAATCCCATGTGATTATCATTTCATAAAACAAAAATTATCTTTTGATAATTTTATGCAATTATATTTTGATAATTATATGAATTTATAATTTGCTAATTCTTCAAAATTATTCTTTGATAATGTTGATAATCAAGCCATTTAATTATTACATTAAAATTATCCTTTTACAAAATTGTATTATCAAAAATAATAATTCATGATTGAATCATCAAAAAAAATGTTGAAATAAATTCTTGATAATTCAAGGATGGCAATTTTCTTTTCATGATGTTTTTCTTTTGAATTATATAAATTTAGAAATAAATGAAATAATTAAATAAAAGAAATAAAATTAAACTGCAAACCTGTATCTCTTTCAAAAGGGCAACACACAAAATCCTATAGAGGTCCACCACTGTGGAAGAAGAACGCATCCACCACCATGGAAGAAGATCACCGAGGAGGAAGGAGGAAAGAGATCCATGGGTCACATACAAATGATATCCGAGATTTTTTTTTGTTTCAACAGAGCCAACTTAGGTTAAAGGCCAAGACAATTGGGTATTTCAATACCCACACCATACATCTTCCACAACTTAAGAAAACTAAATTAAAACGATTCAAATAACCAATGAAGTGTTTAAAAACACCTCATTAATGTGCTAATAAAAGAAACAGTTGAAAATGATCCATAACCGAAGCTTTTGAAACTCCCACGGTGTAAAAATGGAGTTTGTCTTGAAATTTAGTGATGATGAACAATAAATCCCGTTTTTATATAATTAATATTTTAATTATTTGATATAAAAATTAAATGACAACAAAAATCCGTTGTGAATGAAAGTAATACCCCGTCTAGGGTAAAAACCCCGTTCCGGACCCAACGGTGGTCTCAGATTTCTCAAACGATGAGCGGTTTGGGAGATATTAATCATTTATTAATAAAAACTCGGAATAATTAATTAATTAATATAAAAAGTGGTGTTCTTGTGAGCGAGAAATCCAAACACCGGATGCGAACAAATGTTATACCTTGTCTAGGGTAAACCCCTCATTCCGAACCCATAAGTGGTCTCAAATTTCCCATACGTCACACCGTTTGGAAGATATTTAATTTTATTTATAAAATAATATATTAAATATTATTTAAAAACTTTATCTCATGAGCGAGACATCTAAATGTCCGGTGCCTTCGAATGTTATACCTCTCCTAGGGCAAACCCTATATTTTGGACATAACTGAGGTATCAAATTTCCCATACGACAGACCGTTTTGGAGTTAATCAATTATTTGGAATAAATTTCTCATGTTTAAAATAATATATTTAATATTTTTATTCTGTCATATTCTAGACATTGCAAACCTCAAAAACCCATACCTATTATGTTTTTAACTTAGAAAATATTTAGTTGAATATTCTGGAGCATTAATTCGGTGTTTTAGCATTCTGCGACGTGTTTTGAAAAAAACTCAACTTTTTACTGATAAACCCTTTTTTCTCAATAACATAATAATAATTTAACATAAAAAGGTTTAGTAATACCTGAAATAGTACCATGATGTTACAACCTTCCCACTATGGGAACTTTCTGTCCCTAGAAATCTATGAAGAAGCGTCTGCGTCAAAAAGACAAGGCCACTGTTATCTAATCAGTACCTCCCTCTCTCAAATCTCATGAGAATTAGAACCATGTTTCCATATTATACAGAATTTTGGTATCATCCTCCCATGAAGTACCTTGGTCTTAGAATCAACAACCATGACTGTTCGTTTAGTCACTGATAAAATAGGTTCCATTTCAAGATCACATCAACTCAGAATATGAGATGAATAAGATAAATGATTTCAAAACTGAGATACACGAAAAACATTATGTATCGAAAATAGTTGTGGTGGTAATGCTAAATGGTAAAAAAAATTCCCCACCTAATCAAAAAGCTCAAAAGATCCCACAAAACACGGAGCTTGCTTCCCTTTCCTCCCAAGCAATAGATGACCCAATCGGGGTGAAACCTTCAAGAATACACGATCACCAAAACTAATGCTTCAAGTCATAGAACATCTTAATGATTCCTGGGTGAAAAACCCATTGGAAATTATGGAAACCCCCATTATAGCCTTCCATGTTGTTAATGGTGAAACAAAATGGTTTCGATAACAAAGAACACCCTATTTAGAGAACAACCATTGGTCATCAGTATCCCCACAATAAATATAGTCTCTAATGCTTACGAAATGCATCAACAACCTTATGTTCCTAAAGAATCATCTCGAGAAGGGGAGATTTTAGAGAACCATTAGCATTCATGGAGGATAGAACCAAAGCCACCCAATGTGACTCACTTGGGTGAAAAAAATCTTTCTCAAGAAGATCATCCAACTAGAACATTAATTCTTTCAGTTCAGTTAGAGACATTTTGTTAGAGGTAAAAGAATCTGGTTGAGTACCAACATCAAGTCAACAAGAAACTAAACCTCTCTTACTAGTGGTAAACCAGAAAAATCAGAAGGAAACACAATGGGAAACTCGACGACAACTAGTGAAAGATCACCACCCAAGGAATCTCGTGCTATATCAAAAGTAAACACTGATATAACTTTCCCCAACTCCGGATAAGAAGGTTTTCCCCTGCTCATCCTCTGGTCCCATTCTCATTGAAAGACAAGAGACACACCACTGGGTGTGGTAAGGCAGACCCATCAAAGATAATAATCAATCTGGGCTTTATTGGCAACAATCCAATTCATCCCGAATATGACGTCAAGAAATTTCTTGTCAAGTACCCAAAAAATACTCCAAGCATGTTTGACAACTGATATAGAGAAGACACAAGAAGGATTACGGAGACCCTGCTCCCTCTTTATACCGAGGAATATAATAATATCTATTACACAAGATAAAAGCTCCATAGAAATATTAAGAAGATTAACAGTATGATTTGAAATAAATGATTGAGATGCACTCTTATAAAAAGAGTAGTCACTACGACAAAGCTATAGTAATAGTACCACTCATGGTAATCGGACTAGTATCTTCTTCCTCTGGAGACTCTTCCACTGCGTGAAGAAGCTTCATTCCAGATGCCTAGGGCTAGAACCCTTTTGTACGTGAATAATTTTATTGCCCTGTATTTTTTGAAGGTGTTTCTAATCCTGTGTCGTTGTGTGGAGTGGGAAAGATGTGTCTTAACTTCTGCAAGTCCCCCAAATGTCTGTAGGACCCACAATTCTTTTAGCCTGCTCAGGCTTGAAAAACTCCACAGTTTTGGCCAATACCATTGGCTCTATATAGCTCTATTTGGTGAAAATAACCTTGATTTTCTTCTAATCTAAGCCCTCATGTTTCTTTTTCGTCACTATCATGTCCCACCATCTCCTTCCTGGTCCCTCCAACACAAAGGTGGCACACTTCACCTTGATCTCATCCGGTGTCTACAAGAACTCATACAAAAGTTCTATCATGCCCAACCATTCCCCAGCTTGTTGAGGATCAGTGGAGCCTTTGAAAATTGGCGGTTTCTAAGGAATGAACTCTTGAGAAATTTTTTGAAGAGCATTCCCCCCCATGTTCCACAAATGGAGCCTGAATGGATACTGGTGGTAGTGCCTGTTTGAAAGCTCGAACAGTACGCACAATCTCCTCAATTAGGCTCGGGTCCATGGGAGGATTTGCTCACTGAGGTTCAATATTATCCCCTTCATAGATCCAATTCACACCTCTTCTTAGAGGCACGATGTTATAAAACATCATCAGACAATAAGGAAGACATTTGATAATGCTCATACATAGCAACGAGGGAAACATGATCCCAACTGGTAGAACATAAATTATTTGGATTTCACTTTATCCAAATCAAAATAGGGAAAAGACAAGAACTAATCCACAAGACATCTATCCCTAACCACCCCTGGTGACTTAAGGTTCATTACAGTGAGAGCTAGCAAGACACTCAATTGCAACTACATCATAAGTCCCGACAAGAATACTCAAATGCATACTACCATCAAAGCAAGATGGTTAACCTCCCTCTGATACCATTTTGTCACGAACCAGCCTGGGTACCCTGGTAACCTGATAACTGAGCCGACCCTAACATATCCTGAAGGGCGTTCTCGATCCCCATGGGTCGGTGACTAGAACCTGGAATCACATAACATGCAAGTGGGAACGATTTTGTCACCAACAATGTAGAAGAAAAAAAACAAGACAATATGCAAAACAAAAAGAAACTCCTCTGGGAGTTATGTACCATAATACAAAGAGGCATAAAAATCCCAAAGTACTAAAACCCAAGTGATAAAAATGGAAAAATATCCCCAAGGTCCTTAAGGACACAACTCACCAAGACCAAACATCAATAGCTGGATCCACCTCCAAAAGATCATTCCCTTTGCTCGAACCTGGAAGAAGAAATTCTACAAACACTAGAAGGAAAAAGTAGGGTGTGAGCCCAAGCCTAGTAGGATACCACCAATGATTCCATAACAGATTAAAAATATAGATTAACCAATTAATAGCTTTCAATTTTCAAATAAAAAGGTTTGGAAATTCAAAAGCATATTTAAACAAAACATGCTATACATTTTCAAATGGTGGAAATAAATATTTTAAATAATGATTTTACAAATTATGGAATATTTATAAAACAATTGCTTAAATAAAACATTTATATAAAACATTTTATATAAATTTAGTAGGCATGTGAAGCAGTTCAGAAGCTTTGACATATATTTATATCTCAAATATAAACAAACAAGCAAGAAACATGGTCATCTTCCAAAAGTTATGATAGTATTAACCAGTTATAGGATTCCACAGTCTCTATGTGAACTTAGAAAAATGTGTATACACACGTCCCTATGAAACTGGCCAAAGGAGACTTGTCACTGACCCATCAGGGATGTGACCCGCCGCAAGTATGTTTTAGAATGTTGTCGTAGCATAGAGTGTATCCAAATAACTAACTAACTAAAATAAAATCAATCACATTCTTCCATTTCAAAAATTTCAATTCCTTTCCATTTAAAACCAAAACAGGTTTTATTCAAAAACACGCCTTTCCATAAGACAAAACCATTGGGTTTCTATGAAATCATTTTAAGCCATTTTCATGAGTTTGAAATCCATTCAAAACCAATTCCATCATTACACAATTTATTTCTAAAATTAAATTCAACAATTTAATTGAAATCATTTCCATCAAATCCACAATTTAAATTAAACAATTTAAATAACCCAATTTCCATAATCACACCCAATTCAATAGAATTGGGGGTTTTCCAAATTTTCATAACAAAACCATTTCAAATATCTCGATTCACTGGAATCGAGTTTTTATCAATTTAATTGAAAGCAAATTTGAGAAATTGAATTTAAATCAAAAATTGAAATAAATCAAGCAATACAAGATTAATCAATTTGGTTAATCAGAACGGAACCACCTACCTCAAGGTTTTCTATGTCAGTGGAAATGATTAACCACCTTATGTGGTTCAATACCCCTCCGCATGACTGAATTATTGTAATCATTAACACACTAATGTTTGACGTTTTGTCAAGGGTTCCTATAACCAAAACTATTTATTTTATTTCAAAAAGAAGTGAAATTTCACATGCGATGATAGTTTCTCACTCTTGAATTATTTTCCAATTATGGATTAAAATATTACATGGGATAATATTTTATCTTTCTTGAATAATTTTTAAATTACCATTTTATAATTATAATAATTATCCTATAACAATTAACATAATTATCCTTTGATAATTTAGATAATCTGGTCATGTGATAAATACCTTACAATTATCTTTTGACAAAAAAGAATAACTATATTCTAATAAGTATTCCATACTAATCATCATTTTGTAATTATCTTGTGATAATTTATTGTAATTATCGCATGATAATTATTTACAATTATTCTTTCAGTTTTATATAAAACATGTCATTTCCCTTTGATAAACCAAATCAATTATCATTTTAATAATGTTAATAATTAACTTTTGATAATCTTGAAGTTATCTTGCAATAATTATATTAATTATCCTTTGATAATTTTGATAAATTATCCTTTGATAATTTTGATAAATTATCCTTTGATAAAAACATGCATTTGTCATTAGAAACTTTTTATTTAATTACACCTTGATAATCCCATGTGATTATCATTTCATAAAAAAAATTATCTTTTTATAAATTTATGCAATTACATTTTTATAATTATATGAATTTATCATTCTCTAATTCTAAAAAATTATTCTTTGATAATGTTGATAATAAATCTATTTAATTATTGCATTAAAATTATCCTTTTATAAAATTGTATTATCAAAAATATTAATTCAGTATGGAATCATCAAAAAAATGTTGAAATAAACTCTTGATAATTCAAGGATGGCCATTTTTTTCATGATGTTTTTCTTTTGAATTATAGAAATAATAAAATGAATGAAATAGTTAAATAAAAGGAATAAAATAAAACTGAAAAATTGTATCTCTTTCAAAAGAACAACACAGAAAATCCTACAGAGGTCCACCACCGTGGAAGAAGAACACATCCACCACCATGGAAGAAGATCACTGAGGAGGAAAGAGGAAACAGATCCACGGGTCACATAAACATGATATCCAAGAATTTTTTTTGGTTTCAACGGATCCAACTTAGGTTAAAGGCCGAGACAATTGGGTATTTCAATACCCACACCGTACATCTTCCACATCTTAATAACACCGAATCAAAACAATTCAAATACCCAAAAAAGTGTTTAAAAAAACATCATTAATGTGATAATAAAAGAAATGGTTGAAAACAATCCATAACAGAAGCTTTTGAAACTCCCATGGTATAAAAATGGAGTTCGGTGCAAAATTTAGAGATTATGAACAGTAAATCCCATTTTTATATAATTAATATTTTAATTATTTGATATAAAAATTAAATGAAAACAAACAACTGTTGAAAATGAAAGTAATACTCTATCTAGGGTAAACACCCCGTTTCGGACCCACGGTGGTCTCAGATTTCTCAAACGATGATCGGTTTGAGAGATATTAATGATTTATTAATAAAAACTCAGAATAATTAATCAATTAATATAAAAAGTGGTATTATTGTGAGCGAGGTATCCAAACACCTGATGTGAACACATGTTATACCTTGTCTAGGGTAAACCCCTCATTCCAAACCCATCAGTGGTATCAGATTTCCCATACGCCGCACCTTTTGGAATATTTTTAATTTTATTTAATAAAATATATATTAAATTTTTTTTAAAAACTTTATCTCATGAGCGATACATCTAAATGTCTGGATCCTTTGAATGTTATACCCCTTCTAGGGTAAACACTATATTTCAAACATAACCGAGGTATCAAATTTCTTATACGACAGACCATTTTAGAGTTATTCAATTATTTTGAATAATTTTCTCATACATAAAATAATATATTTAATATTTTTATTTCGTCCTCATCTAGACTTTGCAAACATAAAAAACCCATACTTATTCATTTTTTAACTAATAAAATATTTAATTGAATATTCTAGAGCATTAATTGGGTGTTGTAGCATTCTGCAACGTGTTTTATCAAAAACAAAAATTTCAACTGATAAACCATTTTTTCTCAATAACATAATAATAATTTAACATAAAAAGGTTTAGGAATACTTGAAACAGTAAGATGTTGTTACAATACTTTATTTGATATTATTCTTGATTGAGGTTGAATGGTTATAATACAATATTTCATGTTGTATTTAATGAGTTGTGATATATTTGACCACGGATGTGTTATTTTTATACAATTTATGGTTTATAGTTAAATTATTGACATTTTTTATGATTGTTTTAATATGAATGTTTATGTTATGTTTCAAAAATTTCATATGAGGAATTAATTGGACTTAGTAAGTGATGGGTGGGGCCCACTATATCCCCTCGATGCATCAATATGTCTCATGAGTCAAACTTGTGTCTTGGAACAAGGCATTGAAAAAATTTATATTTAGGTTCTTGGCACAAGGCCATGAAATTGTGATTAAGATGTCCGACATTATGCATTCCCTTGTTATGAAATTAGTTATTACATGTGATTATTCAACTAGTAGAATATCCTTGTGCATGCTTATATGGTAATGATTGATTTTTTTTTCATATTATGTTCAAGTTTATGTTTAAAAGGTTGTTGTATTTATTACACAACTTGCATTAAAAGTTTATAGACTCTACTAAATTATTTACTCTTACTGACCATCTGAGCTTACCCCTTTCTTATGTTTTATTTTCGCAGGATTCCAAGAGGTGTATTATGATTGATATGTTGGGTTAATCAAGGGGAATAATGGAGTTCTAAAATTATTATTTATGCTGTTTTTTATGTTAGAAAGTGTAATGTAATGTTCATGTACGTAATGTAATTTTTAAGACTGCTAAACTGATCGGTCCTTCGGAACTTGATTCCACGTAATCATGCCAATGCATTAAAATAATGCACCGACTTTGGGTAACTGGGGTCGGGGAATTACATAAACACATAAAATATGAATTTATCAATAAATATTTTATTTTTAATAAGCATGTACATATAAGATGAAATTAAAACATGGTAAAAAAAGAGTTTTCAAGAATAAAACCTCTATTCATACACCAAGGGGGAGGCATTAACATAAAGAAAAGGAATCGATTTTATTGCAAAATGTTTGATGAGTTGATGGGAAATGAAGACAAAAGGAAATGAAGAGTGTAGTTAACACTAATGATGGATTATTCATAACATTACTCATGAAGAGAATGAAAATAAATATGGAGGACAAAGAAGATGGATGTTGTCCTTATTGATCAAGACATGAATGTAAATATAAATAATTATTTACCAATGAAAAATAATTATGAGGTTGTCGGACTAGAAATCAGGGAATAAAGGAACAAATCTTGCATAGTTTTTCCTACAAGTATGAGTTCAAGGAAAGTGATGAAATACGGTGAAAGATACCTCCTATGGAGAATGAAAAATGTTTGAGGATGTAAAAAATTCATCTTTAGATGAAATCTTCAAAATTGGGACTGTTCTCACAATGGAGAAAAATTTTGATCTGAGGAAGATTGAGAGGTCAATTTCTTTTAGAATTATGTTTTTATAAGTAGTATCACTAAATTTATAACTATGAAGGGTACTTGGAAGTATATTGGAAGAAAGGGTAAGATCATCATAACTAACCATATTCTTCTACTTAAGAATATTGGGAGGTTCCCATCTACTGATATATTTAATTTATATAGAATTTGTTGGAGTAATTTAGGTATATGGCGGTGATAAGATATCTGAGGTTAGTATATTCAAAGGAATGATGAATTTAGAAATTAATTCTAAACCAAATAATGATGATGTTTTTGAATTTGTAATCACAATTAACACTATAGAATAATTTAGGACTATAAGCGTAGTTAATAAAATTCAAGTTCTTTAATGATTAATGTTTAATTTTAAAGTGGAATCTTGGAAAATATGGAATCTAGAATGTGGAATCAATACATATAGTGTGGTATCTAACTTTGAAGATGGAATATTACAAGCTGTTAGAGATGTTATGAAATTTAATTGAATGTTCTTGTCTTTTTTTACCTTGTGGTATAATATATTATATCAGGATACTAAAAACTGATAAAAGTTGATTATCATGATGAATATCATATCTATAATTTGTGTCAAGTGCAGAAATAATCCATGGAGAGTTACAATTGAAGTTCCAGTGGGCACTTTCTCCACTTGGTAAGGAAAATACACATCATAAAGGAAACAAGATCACAAATTACTAGTTATATAATGATTTTTTAAAATAAGAGTTATCAATTTGTTCAAAATTTGGAATGACTCATAAAATTTAAGATTTAAGATTTATTTTTTAATGATATTATTTTTTTTTATTGAGTTCACATTGAAATTCTTGAATAAAGTGAATTTCAAAAGTTTCATACATTAAAGGAAGTAACTAAGTGTAATAAAAAACAATAGATTTATTAACTAAACATATTGTTTATTATATCAGGTTCTAAATAAGTAATATTAGATGATTTTCTGATAGATATCCTTTAAATGGATAGTTCAGTCCATGAAAATATTTAAGAATTCAAATTCATTGAAATAATTTTTGATCTTGAATGACAATTCTATATTTAGTCAAAAAATTTTATAAGTTATTTCTAGATAAAGAAATTGTGCATAATATGAATGATAAATGGGGAGATATGATCTAAAAATTCATTGCTAAATTTGTATTAAAAGATAGATAGAATAAAAAACATTATTTTAAATAAACCTTCTTATATTATTTCCAATGGGGTAAGAAGTAGAATTCATTATAAATACATAAATTCTTTATGAAAATAAGGGTGATCAACTAGAATTTATCTATTATTAATATTTTAAACAAAAAAAGGGATAAAATGCTTCAATATGGTGGTTGTGAATTGGATTTGTTGAAAATAATCAAAGGTTATATTTGGTGTTGACATGGGGATACATGAAGATATGGTTTTTCAACCATGGTGATAATTGAATGCAGATAGAGTTATTTTCCATAAATGGGGACCCCATTTGATAAAGGATAACATCATTTCATTATTGTTGGATACCATTATCATATATAACATTGGACAATGATGATAATAATGATAAGAGTGGAAGAATTAATGCCACTATTCTAGATTGTTGGTGTATTTTAAGGAAGGTGGGATAAGAAATGTAATTAATAATTTGATGAGATAAATATTTTTTTGATGAATGATAGGTTGATCTGTATATGATGGAGTTTGTGATGGGATACCATTGTTTATTTTGGTTTAATGTGACTTAAAAAGTTGTAGGATATTTTATGGTGTTATTTATTAAAGGCTAGTGGTTGTAAAATAAAGTAAGAGTATATCACCTATTATGTCTCATGGACAGGTTGGAGTATAGATCACACCATAGTAAATACCCTTAAAAATATTGGTGTACCTATATTTTTGTAGGATGAAGTTCTTAAAAAACAACCAAAATAGTCCAAGTTTAATTAATGATACATAGGATTAATAATATTGGATAATTGTGATAGCCATGATGAAAATCTTAAGAATATATTTTTTCTCATCTTGGAATTTTATTGATCAAATGAATCACACTAAAACATGTGTGTTATTCCATATCAATGTAAGGGAAAATATGTTCCATGATTCAATTAAAGTGGTTGTGACATGATATGTTTTTAGTTTCTATGGAGTAGTTAATGATTAATCAATGAATTTGAAGTAGTCTAAATTTATATATTGGAATAACACCATGTATTTGAGACAAAACCTTACCAAATATAAGTAAGGAATTTGTACCTTATATTAGAGTTTTATATTGTTGTTTACTTTGATATATTATTGATGAATATATAAATAAATAATTGTGAGAATATTTTATTCGAGAGGAATCCATGGTCTACACCAAATCATTCACACCGTTTATATAGGACACATATATATTTTATGATATCGTAGTATCTTGAGTTACTACAGTGGATGGTTGATGAGATATTTGAGATTGAGTGAGTGTTAGTAGAGGATTTATCTTTAATTTCACACACTATTATCATGGACATTAATCTATTATATAGACTACAAGATTCTCTTATGATCTTATGTATTAACTCAAATGTTTCATAAAAATATAAGTTAATTTTTTTGTTGTAAACATTTTACATTCCACAACTGATTCAATACCCATGTATTTTTTCATATAAAACAATAAATTTATGATATAAAAAATTTATATAAGATCTATAGGTTACCTATTAATATTTGGTTAACTTAATTTAATCCTAATTGTGAAAAATTGATCATAATATATGATTCATGGAAATAAGATTCAACCAAGTTATACAGTAAAAATAGAAAAAGAAACTTATGATATGATATACATATATTAGATAAAATGATATATCTAAAGATACAAAACTATCCTTCTACACATGCATGTCATATTTTATAATATACCATATTGTACTGTATGATATTATTAAAAAAACCTATGTTTTTATGGATTTATGGTATATCTCCTTCAACATCGCACTTTCACTAAAGCCTTATAGACTTTAAGAGATTTCACATTTCATTTTATCATATATAGTAACTTATAAAACCATATCCAAAAATCCTTATATATATATTTTAAAACTCTTTGGAAAGCTATCATTAATTTCACCATGGATCACATCATATGAAATACCTTGTCAATTTCCAAGTAAAACTCCTTTCAAATAAAATCCAAAAGTCTTTTAGAGAATATCTTAGAGTCTAACCCAATCCCCATTAAGTCAACCACAAAGTGAAACCACACATAAATTTATAGCACTGATAAAAAATGTGAATTTCTAAATTTATAAATATAATAAAAGAGTTTAATCTAGAAAAGAATTTATTCTAATCAAGATATGAATGGTTCTGTCATGATTCCCATCAAACATAAGTATTTTTTTACCCATCTATTAGTTGTATCTTATAGAATGATATATTTTTCATATGGTCCTATTATCAAAGAATTCAACTAGACATTGGTAATGTTTTATGTAAATACTATATATCCTACCCATATTTTATGACTATAATTGTATACAATGATCATGTTAATGAATACATCACTTACCATTCATCTATCTGTATGAGCACATCACATGCCCCTCACCCATATAGATCATCAAATTATATATAATTTCGATGTATGACCATACATTTCCTCATTTTATATCTATTGGAGGCCCATATGTCATGAATGTCATACTTGATGATCAATATCATATTAATTTTGATATAATAGATGAAATATCAACAACATACCCAACCACCTTTTGATTAGCTAACCGTTAAGGATTGTGTAAGAAAGGTTTTGAAGTTCAATAGTTCTCATGCTATGTATTTCTACAACAATAAGTGTGGGGAAATAGTAATATAAAATAAACACCCCAAATATACCAAGGACATAGTACATGACACTCAAATTGTTATATTTGTATATTCATCTAAAACAAAAACTCTTTTGATGAATCATAATTATATTTTGTATCTTAATATGAAATCATACTCTCAATAACCTTAAATATTTTTTTAGGGATAACTAAAAGTTTTAATTTGAGAGATTAACTCATGTAATATATGAAACAAACTAGAAAAATGGAGTCTTTATTATGTATTAACATGATAGATTTTATGTTTTTAAACTCGATCAAAAATATTAACAAAACCATACATAGGATTTTGTTTAATCATATATCATAGGATAAACCACGAGATCAAACTTATGTTTGTTACAATTTTTATGTTTTATTATATCATTACATCTATATAAATTTTTCTCTAAATATTAATGTTGTTATATAATATATAACTCCCTTTAAACTCGTTTAGGTAGAAACATCTATAAAGGATTCCAATTTAAATAATAGTGAGACGAAGGAATCACATTCCTAATGTTTTATTGGACCCACTAGAGGATGATGTTCTATTAATTTCCAATAAATTTTGATGAAGTGTTTGATGTGTTTGAAAATGGATAAATATTATTTGAAGTGAATTTAATAAATTTTATTATTTATAGAATAAATCGATAAATTCTGGAGTTGAAGAAGATAAAAGTGAAAAAAGTCACATAATTATCATAAGAGTCATTTAATATTATGACGTAAGGTTTCAAAATAAACAAAGAAATAGAACCATTAGTTTCTATATGGGTCAAATGGAATTTCATATAAGGTTTATTTGAAATTAATATAATATTAAATTTGATACTCAAGTCAAAGAGTTAGTAAAAGTCTCTTATTCAATAGTTAATTGACTATTAGATACCATTCATGTATTACATAAGATTTATTAACAGTATGAAAACTAGATATTTAACAAATTATTTTTTATAATATTAATTTAATATACCACACGGGTCATATGAAATTTCATAAAAGTTATAAATATTTAAATAAGAGTCTTTCCATTATTATTTAAGAGTTATTTTACTCTTATAATGAAATATTTAAAGTGAAAATTGATAATGATAGGAAATTATAGATGAATACCATCAGTGTCATTTTTAATTTTTATGATAAAGGTTATTTGAAATGAATGGAGGTTTAGAAGAATGAAATTAGGAAATTATAGGATATTATTCAAAGTATAAACTCTATGATTATATTTTTAAATCAGTATTAAATAAAAGGAAATTAATGATGAAGTTGGTAAAAAAGAATAATCTTTCTTAGAGTTCCACACCTTAGAGAAAAGCACCTCAATGTGAAGTTGTCTGAGGAAAAGATCTAGAAAAAGTAGGTTGTAGTGTCTGAATTGTATTTATGTTGGAAAGATATTTCCATTACATGGTGTGAGATGAATGAGGTGAATTTTGTGTGGGATTTACCCCCATAACATATGGGGTAACAACTATGATAGTTTCACTACATTTATTTATTCAGTTATACAATATTGATTTTATATAGATTTTATAGATAATTAAATGAGTTATAGAAGTCCAGGATGAATTATTTTTTTTAGTATTTAAGGGGAAATTATTTAGGTGAAATAAAATGATACTAAATATTATTAGGCTAAAAAATATAAGGTTGAAGAAGATAGATCTTTTGGAAGGATGATATTTTAGGATAATTAAAGTGATACAATTTTTGGAATTATTTTTACATGGTTTTGTTGATATATGTGTTGATATAGAGAAAGAGAGAGGATCTAGATGTCACTATGACTGTGAGAGAGGGTTCTTGAGTATTTATTTTGAGTAGAATTGAAAAGATTTCAGGAAGAAAGGAGGAATAATATTAATATCTATTATTACCTTTTTTATGACTTGTACTTTTTCCAGTGATCATTGTTTAATAGAAATTATTTTGTTTTTTATTCTATTTTTAAAGTATATTTGGTGACAATATTTTTATTAGGCACAAGTATATACCCTTTCATTTAGTTACTTATTTATAATAAAAGAATATCCTGGTGTTAGTCGGATGAAAACCATCACACAACAAAAATATATTCATCATTTTATGAGGTGGACCTCATTAAAAAGTACATTACATTCCATTATATTTATATATAACTAATATTTAGGGAGAAATATTGAATAAGAACTAGTGATATTTGGTTTTTAAAAAAAAATATAAAAATACTGACCCTCCCCACTATATTAGTGTTTTTCACCTTCTAAGTGATCCTATCAATTGATATCATAGCCATATTTTTTCCCATATATCTCTCCTAAATTTTATAATTGATCAGAATAATTATATCAATAATGAATATATTCCAACCTTTATTTGAATTCTATTTCATATTTGGAATTATATGACGATTTCTTATGTTCTCTCCCTAGGTCTGGATATTATTTATAATTTTCAATATGGGTTTATAGTTCCAAGTGAGTCTTTAGTTGTGTATTTTATTGATTGAAATAATTTCAAAATTGTGGGAATGGGAAAAATTAAGTATTTTGTTTTGTTTTCCAAAAATAAACTTACAAAAGTCATTGGTTTTAAAAAATAATTTGAAATCTAGAAAATACATCATACAATTTATGAAGGAAACAAAAAGGTGAAGGAACCCATGTTTCAAATTTGGATTCAATAGTTTGAGGATGTTATAATTAAGTAATATGAATAAATTGATAAATTATTTAGAAGATATAATTTTATTGTTATTCATATCCAAGGGTTTAGAATAAAACATGAAGGTTTTATTATGATGAATAAAATTATGATAATTTGAGTAGATAAGTTTGTTATTGTGATATTTTCATGTGAGGAAAATGATCTCGATGATTTTAAAATTCATAAACTGAATAGAACACATATCTATTTTGAGATGAGAGGAGGATAAAATGTAAAAAAATGTCAATAACAGAAAAATCAATTTAGTTAAAATATTTTCAATATTTGAATATGATATAAGAGAAACCTTATTTTGATGAAGAAGAAAGAATGGAATATTTATTTAAAACTCCATATTTGATTTCAAAAAGCCTCACAGGTGAAAGAGGTTAATATAGGGATTATATTCATTTCAGATGTTCTAATAATGAAACATTATTCCACTTTTATGCTAATTTTTTACATGAAAATAAAATGTGAGAATGAAGATAATGAAGAAACCTATAAGTTCACTATTAATGATATTTTTTGGAAGAAAAATTAATCAACGTTTATGTATAAAATTTCACCTAAGTTCCTCATATGGAATTTTCTATCTATTTAAGAAGGAATTTCCAACAGTGAAGCAATATGTGGTAAAAAAGTGATTCTTAGATTAGTTTCCCAAAAGGATATCATGGATTAAAAAGAATAATAAGGTGATTGATATAAAGTCAACTCACATGTCAAAAGTGAGTTTATAACTAAAGAACAAGAATATGTAAGCGATTATACAGTGATAATGGAAATTTAAATGTATATAAATGATATAATATGACTAATAAATAAAAACACCCATATGAAAAATAACTCATACAGGCATAATCAAATCCAGATTGAGAAATATAATCTTATTAAATAAATTGAAAAAATTTTACTTGATTTTTTTTAGAAAAATAAAATCCTTAAATATATGACATAAACTTTAATTTATAGTGATAATAAAGTAAAAAGACTAAGAATAATGGTTTTTGAAACAAAAAAGAAAATAAAGAAGTTCAATTATGACTATAGAAGGTGAGATGTAAAAATTATAGAATGTTCTATGAATTTTTACATCATGTGTCTCCTATATAAATAATATATTATATGAAAACTATAGATTTATTGAAGACCCTTTTCAAATAGAAACAATTATTATATAATTATCCAGTTTCAAATTATAATCTGGGGTAGCTAAAAATTATAAAGAGAAAAAGAAATTAATTTATATCTGGAAGGAGAAAAATTCAAGATATTTTATCATAAATGTTATAGAAAAATAAGGATTAATATAATAAAAGGACTTGTTTAAATCTTCTCACAATTACCCAAATAATGACATTACAAAGTAACCCATAAATTATTATATGTTTAATCCAAGTGGGAATTTTTAGGGTTAATATTTTTGGAGTATTTTTTTAAAAAGGTTAAAATGTTTTGTATAATATTTCTCAAAAAGTAATAAAAATAGTTTAATAATAAATTGGGAGAAAAAAACCACAAATAAGAACCTTCCAAATTTTATAACATTATGAGAACAATGTTCAAGTGAGGGTAAATTTAAAGAGTTTTCAAGATCTTTATGGGAGTTGTGATTAAGTGGGATACACCAAAGATAAATGAGTTTCATTTAATGAAGATGAATTTAATATTTGATTGAAATTTAAAATTGTTAAAAATAAAAACTACAATAAGAAATAATTACAGTTGGTTGATATTTCATTTATGTCATGTAAATATGAGAATCCAAAGATCTTGGACTGTGGTAGTTCTCCTCATAGGATAGGTGATTTGAAAAATCTGGAAAATATTGAAATATATAAAAGATGAGTTGTTCTATTTGTTAATGACATATATTTTAAATTAAGGGAGTTATAATGGATAATATTAGAAAAAAATGAGTTCTTTTATTAATTTTGTTTTTTATATAAGGGATAAAGAAAAACCTGCTGAGTTTATCTGAACTATATGATAAAGATAATGAATTGATATTTAGAAATAATTTCTATTCAGTGTTGTGATTCAGATATAAGACAATGATTACAAGTGGATTGATAACTAAGGGTAAAAGTTTTAAATTTAGAGAATCAATGTAAATATATTACTTGAGATTGTAAGAAATAAATGATATATACCATAGAAATATTGTTTATATTAGCTAAAATAAAATAAGGAAATTAATTAGAGAATTGGTAATTAGAAACATTCCTATCATGAAGTGGTATAATTTTGAAAAGATGAAAGAAATAAAAAATAATGAAATAACAAAAATGGAGTTTAAATTCATATAGGGAAACCATTGTAACCAATTCACTCTATTTTTTATGGGACTATAAAAAATATTTCCACACATGGAGATTGATATTTCATCAAATAAATTGATTATTACATAAGAATTACATGTATCATATTTATTTATCATAAATCGAAATCCATGGATGATTTCAAGACTTTTAATAGACTTTAATAGAAAAAAATGTCTATATTTAAAGAATTTGAGGTATTATAAGGTTACTTAATATTATTATTAATAGTTTTTAGAATATCTAGATAAAAATTTCATAATACACGAGTTTATTTCACCCAATGCTCCTTAATGGAATGGGTGGATGAATATAAGAACTGAAGTCTGGTGGATATGACTTGAACAAATCTTGTAGATCTTGAAACATCAAGATATTTTGAGATAAAGGTAATTACTATGGTAGGAATTATTCAAAATATATTTATTGTAAGTCCAATATCAGATATGACTCCAAATGAAATGTGTTTAAAAAATAACCTAAATATGAAAAACTTGAAGGTGTTTAGAAAACCACGTTTTATCAAGATAAAAAACAAAAATGTTGATAATTTTTTTAAAAACTATGAATATGGAAAATTCATTGGTTTATTACAAATTTATTTTCATATAAACAATAAAACAATATGTCAAAGAGGATTGTGGACTATGATGATATGACAATATCTAAAAATGATAGTCTAGATTCTACCAACTCTAGTGATGATAATTAGGATGTAAATATCACTAGAATAAATACAAGACTAAGTAAACATGGTTACCTTAAGATTATTATTGGAGTTACAAATTAGGGTAAAACCATAATGAAAATTGTGGGAACCATCCTAACTAATTTAATCTTAATGATTGAACCTCAGGAGGTTGAGGAATAATTTGGGTATAAATAATGGATAAAATCCATGAATGAGAAATTATATCAAGATAAAAGGAATGATACATGTTATCTTATCCATAATTTCATGGAAAATAATATCATCACTGAAATATATGTTTTCAAATACAAGTTAGATGTTAAAAGATAAGTCATTATAAATAAGGAAAATATTGTATGTGAAGCTAATTCAAATATCAATGGGGTTTAATTTGATAAAAAAATTCACCATGTTCAAGACTAGAAACTATTAGAATTTTTCTCTCCATTATAGCGTAGAGATTATTCAAATTATTTCAAATATATGTAAAATTATATTTCATAAATGGTGATCCATATGAAGAAGTATATATGGAAATACTTGAAGGATTGATGATGTATTCTGATTTTAGTAAGTTGTGTATGTTTAAAATATCCATATATGGGTTAAAAAATCCTCCAATAACATCTTACTTCAAGTTAATTTTTTTTTTGATAGCCTCAATTTTGGAAAAGGAGAGGCAGACAATAATTTATATGTGAAAAAAGCTAATAGTATATCATTCATTATGATTGTATATAATGATGATACAATTTTATTCTTCTTATTAGTATACTTTTTGTCATGATTTCTCTACTCGTAAAAAGAATAAGGATGATATGTCTGTTATTGGGGAAATGAAATTTTTCATTGCATTAAAAATTACCCAAGATACTGGATATATTTTCAATTTTCTAGAATATTATATCAGGGATCAGTTGAATTTTTTTTGAATAAAGGAGTATAGAGGGGTGTGTACCCCAATTTAGGAAGGCATAAAATTGATAAAACTTATTGAAGGAAAATTTTTAGATGACATGGTATTCATCATATTAATTGTAATTCTCTTATAATTGATTATATCAAAAATATACATTATATAAATTGTTACACTTTATGGAAGGTATGAATAAAATCATAAAGAATAAAATATTTTGGAACCAAATATATTTCTAAAATACATTTCAAATATATTTAATTATTTCTTTATATGCAATAAGAAATTTGAACTAGACCCGACAGGGATTACAAATGTTTATTGAGAAAATGGAGTTGATGATAGAAAGTCCACCTTAGGTTGATTATATTTTATTGGTAAGATATGCATTCCTTGGTACTAAATTAAGTAAAAAAGATACTTTGATATCAACACAATATGATTATGTGGATGCATCATAATAAGCTATAAAGATGATATAGATGATGGAATATATAGAATATTTGAATGTATTTACAGGATACACACTAATTATACGTTGTGACATCACAATGCTATAAATCTATCCAAGACTCAGGTTCATCATTCTATTTTTCAACACATTGATAATAATTTTTTTTTTCAAAAATAAAATATATATTAAATAATACTAAAGTTAGATGATATTTTTGATATCTTTACTAAGACACTTACAAATGATTCTTTTGAGAAGCTTGAGTGGGAAATTGGAGTGAAATCCACTTCCCAACACTATGGTATGTTAAATTTTTTGCTTCCTCTTATATTTATTTATTTTTATAATATTGATAAATATATTTAATGATATATACATGGGTAGAGTAATAAAATACCTTTTTATGACATTTTTTAATGTTATCATTGATTGAGTACAATAAAATGTTAAGGAAAACCACTTTCATATTTTATATCTAAATCTTTAAGTTGGGATCTCTTGATGAATTTATTAAGGAAAACATTGATGTACGAGTTAATTACACTTGTTTTCTACATCAATATAGATCTATTAGGATTATATCTAATTTGTTTGTGGATCGTTTTGTTGAAGAAGTTATTACATTATCCTTCACTTTCTATTTATTTTATTATCAATTAGAGGGATAAAATGGGTTATCAATTCACGTTCTTGAGTGATTTTAGGTAGATGAATTATTTAAAAGTGGATAAGTGATTTTAAACCAAAATTTAAAATTAATGGCATTAAAACTGATAATAATTATAAATGGGGATATTATTGAACCCACTCCCGGATGATTTTGTATTTGTTTTTAATACATATTGGTGAAGTGTTTTAAGTGTTTATAATTGGTTAAAATTGATTTGGATTGAATTGAAGATGTTTTTTACTTTATTTAAAAAATATATTAATTCTTTATTTGAAGAAGATTAGAATGGGTAATTAACCATGTTTTCAAAATAATCATTCACTCTTATAATACAGGAACTGAAAATCAGAAATGGGAGAGACCCACTATTTTTTGTAAGGATAAATAATAAATTTTATAAGGATAATTTGGAAATACCAAAAGTGTGATTCAAAATCCCATGGATAAGATTTTGAAAAAATATTTTCTTATGATTATTTCGACTATTCCATAAGAGTTAGTTTAATTTTATAAGAGTCATTTAGGACATGTGGAGCAGAAATATAGCAAACAGATTATTCTATAAGATTCATTCGACATAACGAGTGGTTTATTTTCCATTAAATAAGAGAAATAAATATATTTATAAGATTAATTCCCTTATATTGTATGATTCATTTTAATTTGTGATGATTTATTTTAAATGAAAATTGATAAAGGCATGAAAGAATAATAGAATTGCATAAGAGTCATTTTTTACCTTTATTAAAAAGGATTTCTGAAATGAAGGTATTTTTATAACCCTAAAATTAGGTGATGTTATGTTATTAGTCAATGTATAAATATTGTAATTGTATGTTTAAATCATGATTAGATTAATGTAATTCAATAATAAATGTTAATAAAAAAGAATAAATTTCATTGATTATTCCTCATTGTGGAGAGAAGCCCCACGACACAAAGCTCCCCAGGGAAAAGATCAAGTCAATGCATGTTCTATTATTTTAAAGTTATTAATTAAACAAAACTATTATTAAACCATGGTATATGATAAAAAAAATTAAATTATAGGATATATTTTAACCACACCATATGGTTCCATGATTTATAATGTTTCAATGCGCTTCTTTATTCAGTTATGATTTTTTAATACTTCTGGATTTTGTATAGATTTAAATGAGAGAGATAATACCAGAGAGAATTATTATTATCATTAGTATTTAAATTCCATTACTTCAAGTTAATTAAAATAAGATTAAATGTGGACAGTCTAACAAATTAGAGACTAAAGAAGCTAGCGGTTTTCGAATACTGAGATTTTAAGGTAATTATTGTTCTAGGAATTGTGGAAATTATATTCACATGGTTTGATGAATATATGTGTTGATATATAGAATGTTAAATGTATTAAAAATTATTGTGTATGTGAGAGAGGGTTCCTAAATATTATTTCTTTCAAAAGTTGAGAATACTTTTGTAACGAATGAGGAAGAATATCAAAATCTATTGATCTTATTACTATGAATTTTATTTAGTTTGGTGATTGTTCCTTAATATGAATTATTTTATTTTAATTTCTTTTTTTTAATGTTGTGTTGGTTGAAAAAAAATTTATAGGTAAAAGGAAAAACCCTTTCCAAAATATATTTATATATAAGAAGAAGAGAGTTATATATCTATGGGATAAAAAGACAACACACTCGAGATATAGTAATCCTTTTAGGAGGTGGACCTAATTTAAAAAATATATTTTGTTCCTTTATATTTCTAAATCAACAAGTTTTAAAGAGAAATGAAGAATAATAATGAGAGTAGTAGGTTTTGTAAAGTAAAAAAATATACAAACACTTATTCACCCCCAATTAGTATTTTTCAATTCTAAGTGATCATATTATATTGAACTTTATTAACAATGTATTCAAACTCATTTACATAAAAAAAATATTATGATGGTAATAACTTCTATTGTCAATATATAACTATTTCTATGTTCATTATAATAATAATTCATGGAATTATTTCTATAAAAAGTTTCTTTTGTTGTTATTTAGGTAAAAATATGTAATTATTTACATTATATCATTATGAATTCATCCTAAACACCCTTCAATATATAAAGTGACTTTCACATTATAATTGTAACTAAATGTAACTCTTTACCTTTCTCTCAATATTTCACCCTAAAATCTTTTATGATATCAAGTGAATATTACATTGATCTTGGACTGTCATAATTTTTTAATTTTTTTTGAATTTAATATTATTTAATTATGAAACATACTCTCACTGGACGCCTAGAAAATATATTCTCTTTAGTATATCATGCTAACCTTAAAAACTAATTTTTTTTAATAAATAACACTTAATTATATTAGTGTTAATATTATAAAAAACAAACTATTTCATTTATATCATTTATTTTATTCAACGAGTTTGGAGTAATAATCTTAAAGGAATAGTTTTTTTCATTAAAATATGCCATTGATGTGAGGTGGATTCTATATTCCTCATATTTTAATGAATATATTGTTTCAAATATTTTAACCAATATAAAAATTATTTTATCTTTATAATATACATTTTATAGAATTTGAAATATCATAAACCCTGTGTATAAAAATCATTATCTCAATTATTTATTAAATAATTTTTTTTCATGAATCTATTGTAACCATAGAGAGAAAAAATGAGATCAAAAATATAAATAAATTAGTAAATTAAATTCCAAATATGAAGTGATTCCCATATCCAATTCCTCAATGTGTAAAATCCATGATCCATTAATCAAAAGGAAACATCAAGATTCCAATACCAACTCTTTATCAATAGTAAAATCTTTTCATGTAAAATCTAC
The DNA here is from genome assembly GCA_963277665.1 of Viscum album. NCBI lineage: Eukaryota > Viridiplantae > Streptophyta > Magnoliopsida > Santalales > Viscaceae > Viscum > Viscum album. The sequence continues at coordinate 853,603,021 of OY728126.1, read as the reverse complement.
TAGGTTTCATATAAAAATTAAATTAATTTATCAAATTCATTATATAGTGGAAATTCTTTTCATAATGAAAATATCCACCTTTATTTTTGACCGCACCCTTCAGTTTAAGGTATTTGACAAACTATCAAAAGATTCACTCATCGAAATTCCGAAAGTTATTTTCTTCTTTAGATTTAAATTCTCAATAGATTGAACTACTAGTATTGTGATAAAGCCTATACCACCCATTTCCTTCTCATTTATCCACAATATGTTAAATATATTGGGTAAAATTTGGTTTAGTTCATTCACATTATAATTGACACTGAGCATCCATAACATTTTAGGTAATAAATGAAAAATGATATAAATAGTTTGGTCATGCATAATTGGTGAACCCAATATCTCAAATTGATTAATATACATAACATATTGAGACATGAGATGAAAATATTATATATATAATAATCTCACACTAAAAAAGTGACTTAGAAAATTTGTATCATTTATGTCATTCTCCCTCATGATATAAGTTTTTTAGATGATATATTATCCTATAAGAACACATTATTTTAAGTTTCTTGTGGGTTTTAGCCTCAGTAGATTCAAAAATCAATGTATGCACAACAAGGGAATCCATTTTATATTATTCACCTCATGAATTTATTCATCAAAATGTGTTCCGTTTGGAATTTTTTTATAACACATACAATTTACCTTCTTATTTGAGAACTATTCTCATGATTCTATACCATTCTATTAATTTTTCCCCATTTAGATTCTCATTTTTAATGATTTATCTCAAAGTCATATTATATTATGTTGATTAAATTTTTATTAAAAATAATGTATTTTATCTGATTATTATCATATTTTTTTATATCCATTTAAGAAATAGTTTTATTTAATGTTATCCAACTAAAATAATAACCCATTTTATACTCATTATTTATATTAGTGGGTTGAGATCCATATTTAACTAATAAAATAACCTCGATTTTGTGTGAACCTCACCACAGGGATATTTAGGCAGGCCATTATAAAAATCATATCATATATGACTCTTGGTTGGTTGAGTAGAAACATATTTGTCCAATAAATTATGTGGATAATGTTAGAAAAATTCTTCCCATATTCTAAATCATTGGGTTTACAAGACAAGATTATCCCAAATGAAAATTAAAAAAACTAGGCACATGACTCTTTGGGTGACCTCATTACCTTTTTACAAACATAGAATAATCCGATTTCATCCCACTTTGGAATTAATCTACATGATTGGATAATCGAGGCCTTGAAAAGTGTTCACTTTGGAATGAATTTTTCAGTTCATATTTGAAATAAGATTTAATATCACCACCATATATCTTGTTATTATATTTATATATATGCTAGGTTATCTTTATTTATTTTGGAATCATATTCCTTATTCCTAATCGATATTTTCAAACTATATTGATGTGTAACTCTTTAGGAAGCATATAGGTTGTGTTTCTGAATCAAATTTAGTAAATATTGTATTCATTCATAAAAGAACATATACCTGGCATATGTTACATGAAACCCTATCATGTTAAGAACTTAAAACATATGAATAAAATAGTCTCCAAAAGTGTAATCCTAGAGGCACAAATATTCAAGACCCACACTTGTGAAGAAAAGGGTTTTCTATGTTGTTTTTTCGTATTTTGAAATGTTTTTTAATTAGTGTTGTCTTTATAAGTGGAATTAAAAATATTTTTTTACATCATTTATTTTAAATGACAAAAAATAATTTTTTACATCGATTATTATTTTAACTATAATAATAGACTATAAAAATGTAAAACTAACTAGTATTTTACATCGATTATAAAATATGATTTAAAATTAGGTTATTTACATCATTTAAATAAAATAATTGTTGTAAAAGACAGTAAAAAAATATTTTATCATCGAAAATAAAATAACAAAAATAATAATTTTTTTTATTAAAAGTAAAATTTATATAACCTATAATAGACCCAAAATATAAATAAAATAGAAGAAAAATGATAATTTTAAATGAAACACCAATAAAATGACAAGAAAAATATTTATATTACATCATTTTTCATTTAACAATAACTTTTGAATTTGAAATTTAGACTTAAAATCTATATTAAAAATAGAGATAAAGTAAAACTGAATTATGATTGTTAAATAATCATCCCATGATATTTATATATGATTTAAATATTTTACAATATAATCCTAAACATCACAAAAAATCTACAAATTAGAAGAAACATTTTTAACAATTTTTTTCAATATAATGATAAGATAAAAAAATAAAGGTTATTATTAAATCCATATTTATGATGATTTCTTACTATCATAGATAAAATTATTTTAAAAACAAATATTTGAACCTAATATCCATATTCTGTTGTTCCTTCATGAAAATAAAAATTATGTCTCAAAATAAGTGTTCAATTGAAACTAAATTTTTTTATATATGGTTAATTTTACTAATTATAATTGAAGTTACCTTTGGGAACACATATTTTATCTATTAGTTCATCTTTCTTATTGTATCTATATAGTGTTACCATGGACAAGTTTAAAATGATATGTACTAAATAAGATTAAAAGGTACTATAATATATAATTATTTAAATAATAAAACTTACATATACAATACTTCTATAAGTTTTTCTCACAATTCATAATGTATGGATCATAACTAGTAAGATATATATTTTTTGGATAAAAAAAACAACATCTAATGAACACTAATATACAAAAATATAATTCGATTGGTTATTTAATTTAACAAAACAACAGTTTAGGGAATATATTTTTGAGACATTTCAAGATTAGGTAACATTAAACACTTAATTGATTCATTTTGAAATCTTTCAGGAATATATATTGTCCTTTAATCATCCTTTATTATCTGTATTACTGGAGAAATAAATTGATTGCCCAAGAATCCACACAGAGATGTTATATTATACTAAATAAATTGTGTATAATGGTACCTAAAAATATTCATATTATGTAAAATCAAGAAAATTGATATAATTGAAATATATATGGAAACCAACCTACATAGAAGTGACTAGTAACACTATGGGTCCCAATATTTCTTATTTTTCATGCTCCATAATATATATCCTACAAATCATTACAATAATATTGCATCAAGAAATTTGAAAATCAATTATAAACTCATACAAATACAACAAAAACAATTTAGATGTTGATAATTTGGAAATAACTTCAGAAAAAAGTAGTATCAAAATTTTAAGGGGCATAAATTTTTTTATTTCCATACAAAATTTCTTTACCATTAGTTTTCTCTTATAAATAAATAAATAAATAAAATTTAAAATTTTAATAAAAAATAAAACCAATATGGTAATTAATGTTAATAATCTATGTATACCTCAATGGTATGTTATCTGAATATTTTATGTAGAAAAAGTAAAAAAATCATGACACTTTGTCTGATTATAGAAACATCTTCCTTAGGGAATAATAATCTAATAGATACCTCTAAAATATCCTATACTATTACCCCAAGTTAATCAATCTCTATCTACTAATGATGTATGTATTCCCCAATATAATATATATACCTATATTCTAAAATATTATAATTTGGATCATAAATATTTAACTCAAAGTAAATGGGAAAATGTGGTGGAGGAGGTGTGGGAGTTGGATATACACATGGAGGTGGAGGAGTTGGATATGCAGGAGGAGGTGGAACATGTAACACCCAAAGGTTTTGACATACCCTTATGAGTATTAATATAAACATTAAATTTCATTATTATTTTATTTTATTATGTATTTAAGATAATTACATCTTGATTAATTTTTCAAGGTGTTAAAAATTGTGTTATAGTTCTAAAATTGTTATTTTTGAATAAATTATGATTTTATTTACAAATTAAATTCATAATATTTAGATTTTTTTCTTCAAAAAATGGTTTTCATTTTTGAATTATAAATGTTGAAAAATGGTTAGGGTGAATTTTTGGGATTTTTCTAAAATACTTGAATTTTTGCTGAATAGTGAAATTTGATAATTTACGAAAAATACTAAAGAAATGAATTTTTGTATCACGCTTGAGTTATGGATAATTTAAATGGAAATTGGTTCAAACACACAAGCACTTATTACTATTTTGGGTTACATAAAGCAATACTATTGATAGTCTTAAGCAAAAATCTTAAAATAACGATTAAAATAAAATCCCTCCTCTCCTCCACTATAAATACCACCTTCATTCCCCACTTCCTATCACACCTCTCAAGCCTTGAGAATTTTCTATGTTCTAAAAAATCCAATCCCCAATTCTCTTCCTCACATATAATACCTTCTGGTCTCATTAAAAGGCCAAAACCAAAGGCCTTAAGTAGGATCACATGGAGAAGAGATGAAGAGGTAAAAATCCTCTTTATTATTCTTGTGTTTTCTTTTAAATTCCTTTTATTTTCATATAATAAATTATATTACCCTTATACAAGAGGCATGAATGCTCCAGAAAATTATATAAGATGGATGATTTCTCGTTTATGGAATAAAATCCACAATTTACTTCATCTCCTCCCTCTCTTTTAATGACACCATTTGTGATTTGTCGTTTACCAAAATTGTGGATGATGTGCATTAAATTTCCATTAATTTCTTCAAAAATAATAATAATACAATATTAATGGTTGAAACAGAATTTAATGTTTATTTTTTAACCTATTTTATGTTATAGAATGAACTTCTATGCATTAAATTAAATTATATAATGAATCAAATTCATGATTATCGAGGAACCACCAAAACTGATCTAAACAAATATCATTAATGTTTTATCTAATGATTCATCATCATATATGATAAAAAAATGATTTATGGTATCATTATATTTTATGTAATCACATTAATACCATTTAATCCCACTTCTATAATTTCATTTCCATATGACAAGAAAATCAAATACAAACTGACCATGGAAATCATGTAAATAATGCACCCAAAACAATGTAAGGAACAAAATACTAATAAATAAAGGGTGAAATGGTGTTATAAAATCATCTTAAGGTGTTATAAACACTAAAATTTTTATGTAAAATACTAATAATTCTATTTTAACAATTATACAGGAGGTTTAAATGAGTTTTAAGAAAAAAAAACCTGGGGTAAGGGAATTCCTTACCCAATTTCCATTCTTTAGGTAATCCCTCTAATTCATTAATAGAATAGTTTTAGTATCATTTGTGTGATTAATTTTTGTTTATATTATGTTTTATTATGTATATTTATAGTTTATACAAAAATTCCTTTCATTCTATTGATTCTTAGATCAATTATATGTTTTTGTAAGTGAAGTTTCATATAAAATCCAATTTTAAACATCAAGTTTTACAAAATTCAAAGTGAATGTTTTTATACAAGTATTATTTTTTGGTGATGAAGTTATGGTTGTTGGTAGTTGTTTATGATTAACTTTGGGATCTATATATCTATCCAATGAATTGGGTATGTGTAAGTTAGAGGTCAGTCGTATGGTTACTCTAATTGTAATTGCGAAGGTTATACAATAAGGTAGTCGTGAGGGTTATATTGTAAGGTATCAATGAGGGTTAAAAATCATAAGGTAGCTGCAAGGGTTAAAATATTTGTAATTAATTACCCATTACACATTTATAGTTCTATTTATGTTCTTTATTTTTTTGTGTAAACTTGTGGAAATCTCAAGTTTCACAAAGTAAGTATATACAGGTGACAAGTATGTCTTTTTGGAAATGATTTCATACGTTCATGGACCAATGTTTTCTTTTTCATCTTTTTATATTTATTACTATGATTTAGTGTTAAGACCAAGTTTCTAAATGATATTCATAGGTTATTAAGATTTTTAATACAAATAAGTAATCCAAGTTAAATGTTATGGATATTTTTTTATTGAAATCATGTTTTATTTGAAATGTTTTATATTTTGGAAGAAATAGATACAGTTTTTGTGGTATCTAATCTATATGAATGTGGAATGTTATGTATGTATTATATCAGAATTCCCTAAAACTATATACTTTAAAAGATCCCCAATATGAAAGGAAGTGAATTATTAACTAAAATTCAATATTATGTAATTTAATAAGGCTGGGTCCTTATAGTTGATATCAGAGAATGGTTTAGAGGGGTTTGGATGATATTAAAAGAATATTCTAAATGATTTTTACTCTATGGTTAATTTTAAATGTTATAGAATTTATAGATTACCATGTTTCTTTGACTAAGATATGTTTGTTCAGAATGGTTTTCCGTAGAATAAACATGGAAGTTGAAGTGCAGAGGCATCGACAGAATGATAACATTTTGAATATAGATCCTAGAATAGTAGGGATTAGAACTGATTTGTTTTTTATAGTAATGGATCAGATGAAACCTGGAACAAAAGTTGGTGGCATCAATGCAAGAGAACAACTAGAGGTAATACAAAGGAACATGATGATAATAGAACATTTTATGAGGCAACACCCTATTGATTTCAATGGATCTTCTAACCCAGTAGCAGATAAATTATGGATTAATTCACTTGAAAAGAGATTCAATGTTATGGGATGTTTATATAATAAAAATATAAGTCTTTCCATTTATCATTTTGAAGGTGAAGCTGATCAGTGGCCGTTAATGGTCAAGAATATCAGGGATAGAGAGAAGATTTATGCCTTAGTGTGGGATGAATTTAAAATTATTTTCCTTGAAAAATATTTTCCTTAGGTTGTTTGACTTAGGATGGGGAATTAATTCCTTGATTGAAGCAAAAAGAGTATGATTCAATGGTCTTTTAGGAAGAGAACTTCACCCAGCTGGTGAGGTATGCCCTAAATCATATTCTAGATCTTGATAAAAAATTCAATAATTTTTACTCAAGATTGAAGCCAATGTATCGAAGGTAATATGCCTCCCATAAATTAAAAGTTTATTAGAAACTTGTCTGATGTGATGAGAGGGTAGAAAATGAGTTTACTGATGATCACATGCACTTTGAAGAAAAAGATAAGAATATGTCCATATAGAGAGTGATGATTTAGAATGAATCAAAGAAATATAATGGTTATAAAGTGTCGTTTATAGTTTTTGAAAAGTTTGATAAAAAGCATTACCAAAATGAGGTAGTGTTTTTGATGTGGTAAGTTTGGACATATGGCCCGATATTTTATAGGAAATGATTCTTAGACTAATCCCTATAAGAAAACCGTTAAGTGTTTTAAATGTGGTGAGATGGGCCATATGCAATTGTCAACCCAAATAATGATCATAATGATGCAAATAAGACATACTATAAGTAAAAAGGGCGTAGTGAGATCATTTGCGACTGTGTCAACAGATTCTAGTCCATCCAATGAAGTTGTATCAGTTACCATTTTTCTTTACTCAGATTTTACTAATGTTTTTTGGATACCAGGTCTACACAATCCATTATTTCTGGGGAATTTTTTGCTAAATTTTAAATATCACCTAAAAATTTGAGACGAGAAAAATATTGTTAAAACACCAGGGGGAAATATTATAATAAAGAGGAATTATAAAATCTTTTTATTTTGGTATGTGGAAGGGCTTTACCTACAAGCCTTTTTTTTCATGAACTGGATCTAGTATCCACTAATACCGGCCTCAAATACAGCCGATGACAAGGACCAAACGACATTCTTTATCCCCATGGGTGTGCATATGTGCCTGGGTATCAATAAATTAGGTTTGGGAATGATTTACTCGAGTATGAAAGCATAAAACATTAAAAACAGTCAATAATAGATTCTAAAATTTTCATACCAAACATGTTTTAACAAAACCATATCTGAATACACGTATTTAAATATAGTACAAGAGGTCAAAATAAAAATAAAAACCATAGTAAGACAACCACACAGACTCCACAGGACAAGGGGTCGTTACCCCCGAACCGTCTCCACAACACTGCACTGCAGGAGGGGTCTAACAACCTGAACCGCCTTCCCCCATGGATTTTCCTTTACCAGAGTCAAACATAACCATGTATACATAAACCTAAGGGGTGCAAGTAGGGTGTGATACTTAGACCAATAGGATACCACCCAGATATTTCAAATAGTATTCAATACAAGGTGAAAAAGCAAACAGTTTAAATTTGTAAAGAAAAGTGGTGATAAATTCAAAGAAATAAAACTTTGAATTGAAAATAGTTTTTTAACTAAAAATTTCAGAATGTTAACAAAATTAAAAATGAAATGTTAGATACTATAAATTACATCCAAACACACGCTAATACATGGTTAAATTCCACAAATAATATGAGAACCAAAACCAGTAACACCCCTAGGAAACTATATAGTCTCGGGCCCTATATACCTTGTACCTTGATGTAAAGTATCCAAGTCACCATCCTTTCCCATGCACGATATACATTTATAGATTATACCCATAACCTAGTGGTCCCCAAAAATCATCCACATTGTTTAGTTAGAGTTTTTGTTATCCATTTTCTCAGCAAAATAGGGACAAAACCCATGTGGTTCACCAGTCATACTAGTACATATCCTCCCACCAATGTACCCAGGCTTCCCCTTTTGTGCTCATACGATTTCATCTAGAAAAACACCTTAAATTTCATATGAAAACACCACTACTGGTCACATATAAACAATATAGTAGCTATACACATTTGGTACCACTTAAAACACACCACAAAACATTATGATTTTCAATTGAACAACTTCTCAAAATCTCACATTATTTTGCACCAAAAACTCTTTAAAATATCCACTTTTCACACTATTTTCAAACTTTTAAGTCACCAAAACAAAAGTTTCAGTTAAATACCCTTCAATGAAACCAAAAATTCATTTATGGGGTATCTCTGTATGAACCAAGAAGTTATATCTTTTAAAAACCCCCATTTTCACACAAACATGGCACTTAATGTCTATTGAATTCCCAAAAACCATTTAAAAAATATTTCAAAGGAACCAAAAAAGAGGAAAAATATTCCAAACATGATTTTCAGCCCTAATACATTTCAATAAAATCAAATAGGTAATTATAGTACAGTCCCAAATGAACAATTAAAAGATTTATATGAAAAAGAACTTGCATTACAAACACCACTAAAACAAATTTTTTTAGCAACAATAAAATGTAATAAACCTGAAAATATCATTAACATATAATCTAGGTAACAATGGAATCACCGACCAAAATAATGAAAACCCTTAAAACATTGTTCGAAAATTAAACCGCACCAACGCCGCACCACAAGTGACTTATATCAAGCCTAAAACCAAAAGAATAGACCAAGAACTCTAGAATAAATACCTAGGTTCAAAATCCTAGTTTCTGGAAATTAGTAACCTCAAGGATAAGGGAAGAAACTATAATAAAATTGAATGAAACCCAAAGAAAATTGAAATATGAATAAAGGAGACCCACTTACTAGGGGGATCCTGAAGAAATCGCCCCAAATACACCAATATATGAATTTGAAAACATATAAAAATGAAATTTAGGTTCAAATACGGAATATAAGATCATGTAGGAACTGGAATGGGGGGAAATAGTAATTATTGAAAATTTTTTGAAGGAAAGAAGTTAATTCTTCAAATCTAGACGATTTGAGAAACCCTATGAAGTTATGCCCTAATTCACGATGCATACGAGCTCTAAAGTTGGGGGAAAGATAATGGGAATGAGTATGGGTTCAGTTGGCTTGAGTGACACTTAGAATCACCAAAAAATAATATAAACATAATAAGTAATTAAATAAACTTTTTTTAAACTGGAAATGGGCTTCTGGGATGGCCCAATTCCATAAATAAAAACCCAAATTCACCATTATTAAGTATTCCTAAATGGTCCAAATTTTAAAAATGCACCACTTCCACAACAATTTATGGTAAACCCCCCCAAAAAAGAAGGAATGAAAATAAAATGAAAAATACCTTTAAAATAAGTTATGTATGTGACAATTCTACTCACCGTGAAAACTTTCTGTCCCAGAAATTCAACTTAATGATTGATCAGAAAATAGGAATGAGTACTATTCCTGAACCCATGAATTCCACTCCCATGTATCATGTGTATCATTCCCATGCTTCTAAATAACCCGAACCAATGGAATAGACTTTACCCTAACCACCTTTTCTTGGAAGTCTACTAATCGCATCGGCCACTCAACAACAGATAAATCAGGCTCTATATCCAACTCCTCCCAATTCAGTACATGGTATGGATTTGGGTTGTATTTATTCAAATGGGAGACATGGAAGACACCATGTATGGATGTCAACTGAGAAGGTAGGAAAAACCTGTATTCCACCTTGACAATAATCTCGGTGATCTCAAAAGGTCCGACATACTATGTCGTCAACTTCCCTTTCATTCCCAATTGACGATGGCCCAGATGAGGGGTCACTTTCAAGAATACCCTATATCCCATAGAAAAATATAGGTCTTGATGCCTCTAGTAAACATAATATTTATGGTGACTCTGATATGTCAATAACCATTGCCTCATCAACTTGACTTTCTCAGACGTCTCCTGCACCAGACTCAGCCCTAGTAGTGAGGTCTCACCTACCTCATCCCAACACAGGGGGACCAAAAATGCCGACCATAGAGTGCGCATTTGAATCAAAATTGTTAAATATTTTTATAATAAAACTCAACCAATATCAAATGGCTATCGTAGGAACCTCTAAAGTTTAGAACACATGCACGTAGCATGTCCTCCAAAATCTGATTCGCCCGCTCTATCTGACCATCCGTCTGAGGCTAGTATGTCGTGCTCATCTTAATCTGAGACCCCAAAGCCATTTTAAGGCCTTCCAAAAATTGATAAGTGAATCATGTATCTCTATTTGAGACCACTATTGATGGAACACTATAGATTCTCACCACCTCTTGAAGATACAAATGGACCAACTGATTCACTTTAGTTGTATATTTGATCGGAACGAAGTGGGGTGATTTGGTCAGATGATCAATCAACACCCAAATGTAATTCTTACCCTAAGACATATGAGGGAAGAAAACATTGAAGTCCATGGACACCTCATCCCATTTCCTCATAGGAATGGGTAATGGATGGAGAAAACCAGAGGGCCTTTGATGCTCTGCTTTCACCTTATGGCATGTGTATCATCTCGACACAATATCCACTATGTCCCATCATATACCTGACCACCAAAAATATCGATGGAAATCATAATACTTCTTGGTGGAACCCGGATAGACAACCCACCGATACTGGTGGCTATCCTCCATCACTACCTTCTGTAGAGATAACGACACTACTGAACGACCCTTGAATCCCAATATGACTTCAGGAGACGATTACCAATCAGAGGGCATCTCCCCACCATGAATAAATTGCCTTGACCACTGACAAAGCTCATCACTAGGCTGTTCTCGCTGAATAAACTCCAATAGAGAAGGATTCAACTGAAATCTTCCAAGAACACACCTCCACTATGCTCCCTAGTCTCCAAATACATTTGATAAAAGTGACCCATCAAGGTCCATCATCAATGGACTTCCAAAAATCATGCACTGGAACTCTTCTACTCAAGGAATCAACCACCACATTACCCCATCCTGGTGTATAGACAATGTCAAAGTCGAACCCCTACAAGTACTCGATCCAACGAAACTGCCTCTCGTTGAGGTCCTTCTGTGAGAAGATATAGGCCAATATTTTGTTATCAAAGTAGACCAAAAACTCCTCACAAAAGAGGTAGTGACACATGGTATTCAAAGAATGAATCACCGCTTCCAACTCCAATTCATGGGTTTGGTAATTCTTTTTTTGGTTTCGGAGTTAGTGAGATCCATATGCCACCACGTGGTCATCCTTTACAAGCAAGCACCCAAGACACATACCTGAAGTGTCTCAATAGACCACATACCCCTTCCCGGCCTCAGGAAAAATCATAATGGGGGTGGTAGTAAACCCTAAATTCATCTCCTCGAAGAATTTTTGAAATTATGGGCCCTATACAATCATCACCCCTTTCTGGGTGAGCGCGGTCATCAGTGAAGCAACCTGAGAGAAATCCCAAACAAATCACATGTAGTAACCAGCCAGGCCAAGGAAACTCTTGATCTCAAACACAATCTTCAGCTTCTCCCAAGACGTAACCACATTTATATTTTTGTGGTCCACTAAAACCCCCTGCTTAGAGATGACATGACCCAACAATTTCACTTCCTTGATCCAGGAAGTGCACTTCGACAAATTTTCATAGAGGCGGTGATCCCTCAAAGTGCCTTAAAAAACCCTCAAGTGATTTTCAGGATCCTCCATAGAGCCAGAGTATACAATAATGAAATCCAATAACACCACAATGAAGGAATCAAGATACTAATGGAACACCTTGTTCATGAGTTCCATAAAGACTACTGGAGAATTGGTAAATCCAAAGGGAATGAACAAATAATTAAAGTGGTCGTACTTTCTTTGGAAGGCTATCCTGGGGATATCTGCCTCTTTCACCCTGATTTGATGATATCCTGAATGCAAGTCTATTTCTGAGAACCAATTTTCTTGCTTCAACTGATCTAACAAATCATTTATTTTGGGTATATAGTCTTTGTTCTTAATTGTAACCTTATTTAGCTTCTGGTACTCAATGCACAACCAGAGGGATCCGTTATCCTTTTTCATAAACAACACAAGAGCAGCCCAAGGAGAGATGCTCGGGAAAATAAATCCTTTGGATTCAAAGTCGTCCAACTATATATTTAATTCCCTTATCTTGGTGGGGGCCTTGCTATAATATGGAAGGGATATCAGCTATGTTATCGGCATCGGTTGAATCAAGAACTCTACATCCTGCTCCAAGGGAAAACCTGCAAAATCATCCGGGAATAACTCTAAAAACTAATTCACAACATGAGGTAGTGAAACTTTATGGGAAATAACATATAACTCTAGAATGAGTGACGATAAATGAAATATAAGACTTCCCAACTTTGGGATTGGAGGTCTTGCGCGACCCGACCGAGGATCCCATTCTCTAAGAAAAACCTGAAAACTCCCATCAGGTGCTGTGAAACTCACTTGCTGCCTGTATCAATAAATGTGTTAATGGAAGTGTACTATCCAATCCATGACAAGTATTATGTCAAAAAGTTCCATATCTAAGACCAAGAGGTGCCACTGAATCTCAATACCTAACACAAAGAGCGCACAAGACGGGAACCTGAGACCCCGCTCCTTCTTTCCCAGCGGCGTCACCAACTCCATCCCAAAAGAAAAAAACTTGGTTGGTAAATTCAGAATTTCCAAAAGAGGGAATAATAGAATAAAAAAGAGTCACCAATATCAAAAATAGAATCAGCTATAGAAGATGTAATCAAAATGGTACCTCGAACTGTCGACGGTCTTGCTTATGATCATTCTAGGGCCGGATCTACCACATGGAGATGTCTGGTCTCTGCCTAAGGATGACTGCTAGTCTATGGATATACCCTGAAATGGATCTTCCTATAAGATGACCCAACCTTATCACCACAACCATTAAATCGAGATCCCCTGGTCCCCAATGGATCAGAATGTTATCACACTCCCCTTGAATCCACTAACCCTATCCCACACAGAAGTGGACGTGCCACCCTGAAGAAGTGCTGAAAATTCTCCATACCTCCACACTGGTAACATGGATTTGGGGTAAGTGGGAATTTTGGTCTGATGTGCCCTAGATGCCCACACTGGGGGCACATGATAGATCTCTCATCAGAAGTCGCAGATGAAAACTACCTGGAAGTGTGGCATGAACTACTACCACCTTTCTTCACTTGTTCCTCCTGCTTCATTTTCTTCTTTGAGGAGCTAACACTACCCAATACTGATATTGATGCATAGAAACTGACCCTGCCTTTCCTATCAATCTCTACCATGCATTCCCGATCAATGACCTCAGCATAGGTCCTCAGCTTAAACAAGAACCCCTAGGAGTATATCTTTGGTTGCAAACCTTTCTCAAACCTTTGGTCATTTTATTGCTCATTAGAGATGATTTCTGGAGCATACCGAACCAACTCAGAAAAACATTTAGCTTATTCCATAATAGATATATTCCTCTGAACAAGGCCCATGAACTCTTGGGACCTGGCATATGCCAAGACCTCGGGGAAGTACTACTCATTAAAGACAGCCTTGAAATCTCCTAAGGGCATCTGCTCATTCTTCCTAGTCCGAAGTACCGATTTTCACCACTTGTGGATGGGACCCTCCAAAAAAATGAGGTCTATTTCACACTAATATCCTCAGGTGTATCTAGGAACTTGAACATGTGCTCGATCTTCTCGAGCCATTCCTCTGCTTCCTGGGGTTCTAAACTGCCTTAGAAGGTGGGAGGGTTTTTTAGAAACTCCTAGGCCTTGTCCTTTCTAGGACTGGTATCATCATCTCTAAAAAGAGTTGGAATAAGAGATGGTCTCTATCCTAGAGCCTGGACAACCCAAACGACGGCCTCAACTATCCTCTGATCAATAGGCATTGGAGAACTCTCTCTATTTTCCTCCCGTGAGCGCATGTGAGTTTTCAAGGGATGCATGTTGCTACAAAATGCAACAGTCACAAAAACAATAGTCAATACCACAATTCAAGAAATTTTAATCAAATACATCAAATATAAATAATCTAAACACATTACAGTAATAAAATAAACAACTACTTCTCCCCCGCCCGATGTCCACGTTTGATCTTCAGCCCACACATCTAACCTAGAAGCAAAGCCAATAAAAAAATTACAACCTCCCCTAGTGGCTCATGGTCTGCCACATGGGGTGCAGTCTAGGAACCCTAATCAAAACCAAAACCCTGGGCCCTGATAGTCTTAGCTTCTTTCTATCCCTACTCATCCCAAAATTACAATATAACACAAAAACATTGGCCCCCACTGATACCATTTTGTCACAAACCAGATCTGGTCACCACTAATACCAGCATCAAATCCATCCCATGATAAGGCCCTGAGGGAATTACCTAGCCCCATGGGATAGAACAAGTTCCCATGTATCAATAAATTAGGGTTGGGAATGATTTACCTGAGTATAAAAGCATAAAACATTAAAAACAATCAATAATAAGAATATGAAATTTTCATGCCAAAGAAGTTTTAACAAAACCAGATCTTAATACATGGATTTAAATATAGTAAAAGAGATCCAAATACAAATAAATATAGTATCAAGACATCCACACAGACTCCACATGGCAAGGGGGTGTCACCCCTGAGCCATCTCCATAGCACCGCACCGTAGGAGGGGTCTAACAACGTGAACCGCCTTCACCTGAGGCTTTACCTTTACCTGAGTCAAACATAACCAAGTATACTTTCACCCAAGGGGTTTAATTAGGGTGTGATCCTAATCTCAATAAGCTAACTCCCAAATATTCTAATGTGTTTGCTATACATGTTGAAAAATCATGTAGTTTTTTCTGTAAAGAAAAGTGGTGATAAATTCTAATAAATTCAACTTTCAATTGAAAAAGTTTTTAAACTAATTTTTTTAGAATGTTAACACAATTAAAAATGACTTGTTATAAACTATAAATTACAACTAAACACACCCTAATAAAAGGGTAAATACCACAAATAATATGAGCACCAAAACCGAGAACTCCCCTAGGAAACTAGATAGTCTCCGTCCTTATGTACCTCATTCCTTGGTTTAAAGTATCCAAGTCACAATCCTTCCTAATAAAAGGGTAAATACAACAAATAATATGAGCACCAAAACTGAGAACACCCCTAGGCAAATAGATAGTCTCCGGCGCTATGTACCTCATTCCTCGGTGTAAAGTATCCAAGTCACAATCCTTTCCCGTGAATGAGCCACTAGTAGGGAACATAAAAAATAAAAAATTAGTCCAAAACATCATCCAGATAGTTTAGTTAGAGTTTTCATTATCCATTTTCTCAGTGAAACATGGACAAAACCCATCTGGTTCACTAGCTGTACAAGTACATATCCGCCCACCTAGGTACCCGGGCTTCCCCTTTTGTGCCCAGACAATTTCAGAAAGCAACAAACATTAATTTTCATATAAAAACATCACTAATGGTCACATAATAACAATAATGTATCCATAAATATTTGATACCACTTAAAACACACCACAAAACATTTTCATTTTCAATAGAACAACTTCTCAAAATATCACATTGTTTATCACCCAAAACTCTTTGAAATATCCACTTTGAACAATATGTGTGAACTTGAAATTCACTAGCATAAAAATTAAAGTTCAATACCCATCAATGAAACCAAAAATTCATTTATGAGGTAGCCCCATTTGAACCAATAAGTATATCTTTTACAAACCCCCATTTCCACACAAACATGGCACTTAAAGTCCTTTGACTTCTCAAACACCATTTAAACAAACATTCACAGGAACAAAAAAAGAGTATAAATATTCAAAACATGATTTTTGTCGCTAATATAGTTCAATAAAATAATCTAGTTAATTATAGGGCATCCCCAAATGAACCAATAAAATATTTATATGAAAACCGCCACAATTTCACCTAAAATTGGCACTTAAAATTCAATTGAATTAAAAAAACCACTATAACCAATTTTTGCAGAACTAATTAAATGAAAGGAAAGTAAAAATATGATAAACACAACATCTAGGTCACAAAGATTTCATACACAATGGAATCACATACCAAAATAATGAAAACCTTTAATCTTTGTGTGAAAATCAGACTGCAACACCGCCGCACCACAAGGGACTAATATCAAGCCTAAAACCAAAATAATAGAAAAATAAATTCAAAATCAAAACCTAGGTTCAAAACCATATTTTCTAAAAATTAGGAACCTCAAGGATAATATAAGAAACCCTAACCAAATCGAATGAAACCCTAGAAAAATTGAAAGAAGAATGAAGGAGACCCACATACCTGAGGGATATTGAAAAATTCACTTCAAATACACCAGTATCTGAATTTGAAAATAGCCAAAAATGAAATTTAGGTTCAAATAATGAAGATAAGGTCATGTAGGTACTATAATGGGGAAAAAAGTGTAATAATTTAAAGAGTTATGAGGGAAATAAGTTACCTCTTCAAATCTAGACGATTTGAGAAACCCTATGAAGTTATGCACTAATTCATGATGCATAAGAGCTCCAAAGAGGGGGGGGGGAATAATGGATTCATGGATGGATTTAGTGGGATTTAATGACACTTGGAATAAAAAATAATAATAATAATTGAATATGTTATTAAATATATATTTTTTTAAAACTAGAAATCGACATCCGGGTTGGCCCAATTCTTTAAATAAAAACCCAAATCCACCATTATTATAGATTCCTAAATTGTCCAAATTGGAATGGTGATGTTAATAGGTCATGAGAGGACATTAGGTATTTTAATTGATGAAAAATGTTGAAAAATGAATGAGTTAAAAAATAAATAAAATTTATTTTTAAATCTGGAAATGGCCTCACGGTTTGGCCAAAATTTCGAAAACACACCACTTCCAACAAAATGAAAGGGAAACCCCCGAAACAAATAAAGAATGGAAATTAAATGAAAAATACCTTTAAAATATGTTATGTATGTGACAATTTTTCCTTTATTAGAGTTTGATGTCATTTTGTGTATGAATTAAATTTTTGTTAAACACGCTAAGATTTATTGTAGAGCTAAAGAAGTTGTCTTTTAGAAAGAGTTTCATTTTTTATACAAGAAAGAACCT
The DNA here is from genome assembly GCA_963277665.1 of Viscum album. NCBI lineage: Eukaryota > Viridiplantae > Streptophyta > Magnoliopsida > Santalales > Viscaceae > Viscum > Viscum album. The sequence continues at coordinate 853,585,314 of OY728126.1, read as the reverse complement.
GTAAAATTGATAACATATCAAGAAGATAAGAAACTAATGAATTATGTAAATGAATGTTTTCTTGCTCATACTTTTGAAAAGAATAGAATTATTTATATTAATGAAGTTCCAGTGGTAAATGAATATCTTGATGTGTTTCCTGATGAGTTACCCGGTGTTATACCTAATTAGGAAGTGTATTTCATGATTGAATTAGTGCCTAATGCTAAGAATATTTCAAAACACTTTTACTTAATGGATAAAATTGTAATTTTAGAGTTTAAAAATTAGTTGTAGGATTTTCTTGATAGAGGCTTCATTCTTCCTAGCACTTCACTATGGGGTGATCCTATTTTGTTTGTTAAAAAGAAAGATGGTTCCATGAGATTTTAGTTGATTATAGAGTCTTGAATAACATCACTATTAAAAATTAGTATCCTTTTCCTCATATTTATGACTTGTTTGATCACCTCTAGGGAGCTCAATACTTTTACAAGATTGACTTGAGATCTGAATACCATCAGTTGATGGTGAAGAAGGTTGACATCCCAAAAACAACTATTCGTACTAGATATGGGAATTATGAATTTCTTGTTATGATTTTTAATTTAACTAATTCACTTTATTTATTCATGGATCTTATGAATATAATATTTCATGAGTTCTTGGATAAGTCTTTGGATGTATTTATTGATGACATTTTGGTGTTTTTCAAAAGTAAAGAGAATCATGAAAAACATATAATGGTTGTTTTTTAAACCTTAAAGGAAAAGAAATTGAATGGAAAATTTAGCAAGTGCGATTTTTGGTTGCAAAAAATTTATTTTCATGGGAACATTTAAAATAAAGTTGGAAAAATATTTGATCTTACGGAAACAAATGTGGTTTATGAATGGAAAGGACATACAAATGTTAGAGTGAATCGTAGGATTCTTGGATTAGCTAGTAATTACTGATAGTTTTTTAAAAAAATTCATGGTTTTCTACCCTGCTAACTAAGTTAACATGAAAAGGGGTTAATTTTTTTTGGAAAAAAGAATGTGATAATTTTTTTAGGAACTGAATAAGAGATTGGAGAATTCTCTAGTTTTGGCCTTGCCTTCCAAAATGGTAGTTTTTCATCTAAAGTGATGATTCATTGAAGGGACTTAGTTGTGTTTTGATGTAGAATGATCAGGTAACTACTTATGCTTCAAGACAACTAAAACCTCATTTAATAAATTATCCCAAATATGATTTGGAATTAGAAGTTGTTCTTTTTTTCGTTGAAAATTTGGAGAAACCATTTATACAGATCCAAATGTTAAATACATACTAACCATAAAAGTATAAATTATATATTCACTCAGATGAAATTAAACATGAGGGAGGGAAGATGGATTGAATTGATAAAGGATTATAATTTCATGATCAATTACCATATGAGAAAATAAAACAAAGTGTATGATAACTTGAGTAAAAAACAACAAGCATCATTAACCATGTTACGTTTGGAACGCAATCCCTTAATTAATGATTTGATGAATTTTGGATTAGAAGTTATTAGGGTAAGAAATATATATCTTTTGTTTCAGGTTCCATTGAAATAATTGTTATCAGAGAAAATTAATAAAGCACAAAAGGAAGACCGTGAGATATAGAAAAAAGTAGAACTGGTTAAAATGTGTATGTTGTGAGAATTATCTTGGATAAAGATTGTTTTTTATGATTTAGAAAAAGGCTGTGTAAGCCTTGTGACTCCCTGTTGAAGAATTAACTGTAGTGTGAAGCTCATAGTTCTCCATTTTCAGTTCATCCTAGCATTACTAATATGTACAGAGAACATTGGGTGTATTAATGGTGGGATTGAATGAAAAGGAATACTGCAGATTTTAATGTGAAATATTTGACATCTCTTTAGGTTAAATTAGAGTGGCAATTACCAAAAAGGATTATTCATCCTTTCCTAGTGCTAGAGTGGAAATGGGAGAATATATCCCTGAGCTTTGTTTTGGGACTACCAAAGACTTCTTGAGGTAATAATTTGAATTTGGTTATTGTTGATCAATTGACTAAATATGCACATTTTATTTATATTTTAGATATAATTTATTTGGATCAGCTTTCTAGACTATACCTCAAAAATATTGTCAGGTTATATGGGGTACCTTTTTCCATTGTATCTATCTAGGATCCAATGTTCACTTCAAATTTTTGGAAGGGCCTTTAGAATTTGTTGGGAATAGAATAAAATTTCAGTACAAATTTTCATGCTCAATGAGATGGGTAGTCAGAATGAACGATTCAAAATTTATAAGATACGCTTCGATATTTTTCAATGAACTATAAGTGAATTCTGGATCAATATCTTTTTCTTAGTTTATTTTTCTTTTTATAATATTTTTTCATTTCAGTATACAGATGGAATCTTTTTTAGGCATTGTATGGGAAGCAGGGTCAAATTAAATCTTTTTGGGATGAAGTTAGGGAAAGGAAGATGATGGGACCAAAATTAGAAGAAGAAGTGTATGAGAAAGTGAAGATGATCCAGTAACAGTTGAGGATGGCTCAGATCAGTCAAAAAATTTATTTATAAAACAATAGGAAAGATTTTTATTTTGAGGTATGTGATCATGTTTTTATGAAAATATCACCATGGAAAAGTGTTATGATTTTTTGTAAAAAGGAAATCAAAGTCCACATTTCATTGGACCTTATGAAATCCTAGAGAAGGTTAGACCAGTCCCCTACCGTGTATATTTTCTTCTGTGTTTGTCTCAGGTATAGAATGTTTTTCATGTTTTGATATTGATAATGTATGTTCCAGATTCATCTCATGTTTTTATCCTGAAAGAAGTTTAGTTAGAAGGGAAACTTTACTATGAAGAGAAGCCATTTCAGAGTCTTGATCAACGAGAACAATAATTATGGAATAATATAACCCACCAGGTAAAGGTTTTGTGGAGAACCACATGGTTGAAGAAGCAACATGGGAATCTAAAAATTATATGAGGGAAAGGTACTATAACTTTTTTAATAAGTAAATAAAATTAAAAGGATGCAATTTACAGAAGTTGGGGAGAATATAACACCCCACGGTTTTAAAAATAAATTGAAATGCATGAAACTTTGTTGATAGTTATAAATATACTACAAACATAAGTTTTCCACTTTTATGATTTGAATTTCAAAAAAATGGTCATCTATAATTGTCATTAGTAAGTTATTTGGAGTGTGATGGAACAAACATGATTTTTGGTGAATTGTAACATACCCTTATGAATATTAATATGAATAGTAAATTGTATTATTATTTTATTTTCTTAATTCTTTAAGATAATGACATCTTGATTAATTTTTCAAGGTTTCAAAAAATGTGTTATAGTTTTAAAATTGTTATTTTTAATCAATTTTGGATTTTAATTAAAAATTAAAATAATAATATTTAAAAAATTATTTTCAAAAAATTGATTTCCTTTTTTAATTAAACACATTGAGAAATGGGTAGGGTGAATTTTTGGGGTTTTTTCTGAAATACTTGAATTTTTTGTGAATAGTGAAATTCGGTAATTTACGAAAACATACAAAATAAATGAATTTCTAAATCGTTATTGGGTTATGGATGATGTAAATGGAATTTGGTTATAAATAAAATATACTTATTAATTTTTTGGGTCACATGAATCTTGTCTATTCATAGTCTTGATAAAAAATATTAAAATAATGATAAAAATAATGTAAAATCCCTCCTCGCCTCCACTATAAATACCACCCTCATTCCTCTGTTCTTATCACACCTATCAATCCTTTATCACTATATAATTTCTTCTAAATACCCTTCCCAAGGTTATTATCCATGTCCATGATCTTTTGTTCTAACTAAAAGGCCAAAACCAAATCCCTTAAGGAGGATCTCAAGGAGAAGAGATCAAGAGGTAAAAACCCTCTTTTTTATTCATGTGTTTTCTTTTAAATTACATTTATTTTATTATACTCTAATCTCATAAACTTATTCAAGAGGAATAAAATATCAGGAATATTATATATTCTAAATTTTATCATGTTTATGGAAAAAAAATCCCCAACTAACTTTATCTCATCGCCTCTTATAAGGACACCATTCGTGATGCGTCATTTACCAAAATTGTGGATGATGTGCCTTCAATTTTCATTAATTCCTTCAAATATGATCATAAAAACATTTTAATGGTTGAAACAAAATTTATTGTGTATTAGTTAACCTATTTCATGTTCTATAATGAAATTATATGCATGGTATTAAATAATATAATGAAACAATGTCATGATTATTGAGGAACCACAAAAAATGATCTAAATAAATATCATTAATGTTTTATCTAACGATTCATCATCATATATGATATGAAAATTATTTATGGTATCATTATATATTATGGAAACAAATTAATACCATTTCATTCCACTTCTATAATTTCATTTCCATATGACAAGAAAATCAGATACAAGCCGGCCATGGAAATCATGTAAAGAACACACCCAAAAAATGGAATGAACAAAATACTAAAAACTAATGGGTAAAATGATGGTATAAAATGATCATATAAGGTGTTATAAACACGAAAATATTTCTTTAAAATACTAATATATCTTTCTTAACCACTATATAAGAGTTTTAAATAAGTTTGAAGTAAGAAAAACCTGGGGTAAGGGAATTGTTAACCCAATTTACATTCTTTGGGTTAACCTTTTACATCATTAATTGTGTGGTTTTAAGATAATTGGTGTGTTTAATTTTTGTTTATATTATGTTTTTTATGTGTATTTATAGTTTATACACATATTAATTTCATTTTATTAATTCTAAAATTTATTATATATTATTTGTAAGTGACTTTTCCAATAAAATTCTGTTTTAAACTTCTAGTTTTACCAAATTAAAAGTGAATGTTTTTATACAAGTATTATTGTTTGATGATGATGTTATGGTTATTTGGAATTGTATATTATTAAGGGTTGTACCTATATATCCCTCCAAAGAATTGGTTATGTGTAAGTTGGAGCTCGACCGTATGTTTACTCCATGTGTAACTGTGATGGTCACACAATAAGGTAGCCATGAGGATTACATTGTAAGGTAGCCATGAGGGTTTTGAATCATAAGGTATCCACGAGGGTTATAATATAAGTAATTAATTACATAAAAATAATTTACTTTTCTATTTATTTTCTTTTTGTTTTGTGTAAATATTGGGGAAATGTCATGTTTTACAAAGTAAGTATTTATGGGTGACAAGTATGTCTTTTTGGAAATGATTTCATATGTTCATGGACTAATGTTTTCTTTTTCCTATTTTTATATCCCTTACTGAGATTTTGAGATCATACCATGTTTTTAAATGATATTAATAGGTTATAAGAATTTTTAAGACAAATAAGGATTCCAAGTTAAATGTTATGAAGATTTTTCATAGAAATCAGGTTTTATTTGAAAAGTTTTATATTTTGGAAGAAATGGATATTGTTTTGTGGTATCTGCTCTGTTGGAATTTGGAATGTTATGTTTGTATTATATCCCAATTCTCTAAAATTCTAAACTTTATGAGATCCTTAATATGAAATTAAGTGATTCATTGACTAAAATTCAATATTATGTAATGTAATAAGGCTGGGTCCTTATAAAGAAGTTGTATCTTCACTTAGAAAATCTCTTTTTTTATGTTAGAATTCATAAGATATATTGAAACTCTAATCATATCCTCCATCATTTCAACCATATCATTAACATTAACTTATAATTAATCTATTTTTTACTTTATAAACACCCTCACTTATAGATGTTCTAGTACAAACAATCAATTTTTTAATTAATACACCTACATCATATGGTCATATGCAAGTTGTAAATTAAACATTTCCTAATATATTATCTAAAATATTATTTCTACCATAAGGTATGAAGGTCCATTATATGATATTCTCCTCAGGGTATTCTTGTATTGAATATTTGAAAAATATATTAGTGAATTTTAAAATAAATTGAGTTTAAAAATAATCTAAATAATTTTTTAGAACATTTTTTTCTCTAACCCTCATGTCTTATGTAATATATGTTGCATTTTTATACATTAATTCACTCTTACATTTTTTATTTATAGGTGGAGGGGGTGGGTAAATATTTTCTGTGCCTGAAGAATCGACTCTCTATTTTTAAAAATTATCAACTATAATTTGATTTTCAAACAACAGATTCCCTCCCCGAGATAACGTATGAGAGTTTATGTTTTTGTATTGTATCTTCTATTGATATATATTTGGTTCCTATTAATTATGAAAAAACAAAAAATTATGATGATAATTTTTAGTGATCATATCAAAAAAATTAAAATGATAATTTGTAGTGATCATATCAAAAAAATTGAAAAATTTAACCTTTCAATTACTAAAAAATATTATTCTCATCCCCATTAAATAATATCATCCATATATCTTCATCTCGAGAACTATATATATCACATTCATTTTCATTTTGTGTAACATAAAATTTAAATTTTCATTTTGTGTTGATTTAAAATCCCTCCATCTCCTACCATAAAAAAACTGAACATATCTTCAAGACTTATTTAATGTTAGGTATATCATATATCATCTGATTAGAAAGGAAAAAATAACACACATTAGTAAAAAACTGTCATGATTAGTAAAACTATAGTAAAAGTTCTTCGAAAAATTATATCCTATAGCTCGACCAGGGTCATCTTTTAGACACTTTTATAATAAAAAATATAAATACTTTCATTTTCTCTAGATTTTATTTCCAAAAAAATTATAATTTGTTTTAAATATGGAGAACTAGGATTACTATTATGATAAAACACAATAGTTACCCTATAATCCTAACCATGAGATATTAACGTGTCCCCACACATTTACCAACCCTAAAAACCTTCTCTATACCTTTTAATGTATAAATATCCTATGAAAAAGGATGACGATGATCCTCAATAGAAGTTTGTATAGTGTCCTCCAAAGAAGATTAAAAAAAACTAGCTGTTTGATATTACATATCCTATAAATTAAATTAACAAAAAATTTAGAAGAAAATTATACAAATACAACAGTTAAATATTAAATTAAATATAAATTGATAATTTTCTTACCAAAACTAACCTAAACTAAACAATATTTTATTCATATTAGATAAATTAGTTAAATAAAATTATTAAAAGTTATATTATTGATTATGAGAGAGTAAAGTATTCAAACAGAAGAAAAAAACATAGGTAAGAGATTATAAAAATTCAACTGATACTTTTAAATTTGAATAAAAATAATAAAATTAAGCAAAAAAACTAAATAAATTTCACATATTTTTAAGAGTGGTTAACAACAATGATAAAAAATAGTGGACACATTTATGAAACAAGATATAATAAAACATACGAAAAAATATTAAGTAAAAATGTATACAAATCCAAAAGTTATATATAAAATTGAATAATTTGAACATGATAAAAACAAAGAAACTAAAAAAAACAATTCATAAAATTTCTTAAAATAATTTAATTAGGTACAAAATAATAAAAAAAGAAATAGAATATTTATGAATTTTGAAAATTTTAAAAGTTAAATCGGAAATAAATATATGGTACTTATAATATTTGGGATTCATAAAGAATTTCCCTATATTTCTTTCTCTTTATCATTACATATGGAAAAAACTATTTCTATGACATGTTGATTAATATCTTTTTATAATATCCTATGGATGTAGATATATTAGATAATTTATCCTTATCCTTTATAATTTTGTCACCAAAATAATATTTTTTTCTTACAAAATGATATACCACTAAATAGTTGATTGATTAAGAACATTATTTTTTCACATGTATTTTCATGAGAAATGGGTTATATATGGACTAAAATATAATCAAATTTACTTGTATCATACAAAGTTCAACATGTTTAATAATTTTTGTATTGACAACCCATTAATAATTGAACATAGGAACTCAAATTTTAATGTAATCTATATCCCATAGTCCTTCAACAACTCCAAAATATGAACATGATGTGGGGATTGGGTTTTGGTATTTTGAACATGAAAAATGTGTTTCTTCATTGAACATCAGTACAACGATATTCTAAACTGCACTTTTTGAGTCATAATCTTCAGTATAAAAAGTATATCCCTTAATATCATACCCTGACCATGTTATCACATTTAGACTTGAACTACCTACTAACAATATTTTTGTTCTAGAAAATTTGATCTACCATTCATGATTTTTTTAAACCATGAAAAAAGTTTTGTTATTCTCATTAAATATGCACACATGTTTCTTCTTAAAATACAATCGTTTTAACACATTAATATGAGATTTCATATATATTTGAGAATTATCTACATAATTAATGTTGTATAACTCTTCCTTGTTTATTTATTTCACCTTTCAATGATTTTATTTTCATTAAATAGACCCCCTTTCACAAAAAAGACTCATTAATGGATATATATAGGTAAACTGACATGATATACAAAAAACAAGTAGTCACTACATAACTCTATAGCCATATCAAAATGTACTTCTCAACAATGGAGGCTTCTAGTCAATATGGATTCTTAATAGAACCCTTAAATATCTTTATATACTATTTATAAAGATACATACAATGTAGATATATGGGGCCAACAATATTTATTCTTCGGAGAAAATGAACCATTAAAATCACCATTATATCAAAAAATATTTTGGAAATTATATTTCACATTGAATAAGTACCTAAACTATATTATTAATTAAATATTCCAATGAATACAAATCCATTACATTATTATTAATGGAATTGAAAAAATAACATAACTCATTACAAGTCATTCTAAAGTGGATGTGGAAAAATCCCATGCAGTGAAACTAATTGGAGCTGTTGCATCATAAAATGAAAATTGTGAGATGTAATTCTTATTAACTTAAAAAAATTTCGTGAAACAAATTTTTTTACATTTGAATAATAAGCCCAAGAAAATTTGATACCATGTAGGGAATAAAAAAACTAATTCTATCCCTCATGTATTTTTCACAAAAAATAGTGGTAAATATAATTGGTTTCCATTAAGAGTTGGAGTTAAATCCAAAATTATTTCCATTAATAGTAAATAATATATTTTATTCAAGTTGTCCTTATACTTGCTTTTAGTATCTAAAAGTATTATAATCAAACTATCACATATATTCTTCTCAAACTACACCACAACAATATTATGTTTGAACTCATGATATCTCCAATATAAAATCTCAGAAACTATTGATGGCTTGTTTTCATTAACATATCATTATGTATTTAAAAATTTGATATCAATGTATTTCACTCTCTCAAAAAATTGATTAGTTGAAAAAGGACAAGTATAGAAATTAAATACATGTTCAGTGTTGAATATATTTTATAATCATCTATAAGAGTTATCCATAGATAAAAACATTTAAAGACCAATATACACTATTTTCCACCCTTGTTTTAGTTGAGAAAATGAAGTCCCTTCTTTAAAAATTAGGCATGCTTTATCACCCTTATAATTATATCTAAAAAAATTCCACATGCTATAAATAATTAATTGATGACATTTCAAATATTATTTTTTCGTAAAAACCATAAACTATAATACCTTCCTCCCGTAAGTGTATCAAATTGTCAATTAAAGGTGATAAGTTAACAAAAATATTATTTCTAGGGTATTTTAGTCCATAATTAATTAAAATAAACATGATATATTTTTTCTTCACAAAAAATTTGTAAAATAAGTTATAAATTACCAATAAAATGGGCTATGAACTATGGTTTATACTAATACTTAAAAATATAGATTCATTCAATTTGTACATAACCAAAGTATAATATTTATAGTTTCATTTCCAAATTTTTAAAGTTTTTAATCAATTTTCTTCCACTATGGGCAATCTGGTAGATGTCATACTCCTCTATCAGATATTCTAAAATATTAATTCCATTATAACCTTTTTAGAACATTTTAATATGAAAATAAATGTTTTATATGATATATAATTGTATGATACTAAATTTTCTATATGAGATACTTGGTACATGGTATAATTAATGAATGAAATTTTCATTTTTCTTTCATTTTATACTATGATATCTTAAATATAGAATAATTTTAATGGCCTTTATATTCCTTCTGATATAACACACAACCATTCATACATGTATGTATCTTCTTATACTCCAATCTAATTTGGTGTTATAATTTTTCTCACATTATAATTTTAATATATAAGATATTTTTGTTAAAAATATATGACTTTATATAGCTATAAATATTCTACAAAACTCTTCTCACCACATAAATTCCTAGATTCCAGGTTCACCAATATTAAAATTATTGATACAACTATGAATTTTATACAACTTATGTTGATTCAAAAGTTTTAATTAATTCTTTTTTATTCTTGTTGTTTTGGAAATGAAAAACCCTTTTTTAAATATTTTTTAATTGATTTTTTATCCCAAGTTTTGTAGATTTTTTTGTAAAAGAAATTATATTTTACCAAACATAGAATAATATTCAAGGTATTTTGAATATAAACTTAATATTCTTCATTATGATTATCGTAATGAGTATGTGTCCATTTAATCAGAATCAACCTTATCAGTACCAAAAATTTAGACTTTCTATCATAAATATGGTATTGAAAAATTAATAACAATCAGAACAATACCGGTACTGATAACATCATAATGATAGGCATAAAAGTTAGTGAAATGATAGACGAAAGGAATCCCTTTAGACTAACATAAGTATATAATCATATTTAGAATACTTATTTATTATTTAATTAAATATTTTAGACTATAATGGTGCATACCAATAAGATGTAACACATTCAGTGATGTCAGATCATTATGTACTATCAAGTTCTAGATTTCTAAGTTGTTTGGAAAAACTTGGAGAAATATGACCGTTGGGAGGGAAATATGAACTTTTGTAATATTCTAATAAATACCTTGTAATTCAAAGAGTCTGAAGCAGGTTATTTCAATTTTTATTATCTCATTTTTTAAGAGATATAAATATTTCTTAGCATAAAATTCTTATTCCTACACTTTATTATTATTTATATTTTTTTAGTTATAAAGAAACCTTGTCACATTGGATCCTTACAAACCTTTTCATTGTAATCTGCATCCAATCATCATAATGATATAGGGATTCAGAGGATAGAATGACAGAGAATCTGATCCATCATATCAAGGGATACCAAGGCTATGTAGATAGATAATTTGATAATCCTATCAAGGGTTTCTGTGGATAGGAAGACAGATCCATACCAATAATCATATCGAGGGATTACCTGGAAAGGGAAGACATACCTTCTTATAAGTATAAAATAAGGGATACCTTTAGTCTGTAATATAGACTATCTTTTTCATAAGGTTCAAAGTGTTATCTTTTTTATTGATAGAATATCATTCATAATTTTTTATGTTATTATTTACTTGTTTCTTACTAGTTTATTTTCCACTACACATTTAATATAAAGTGAAACATTTTATTCATCTTCCTATTTTTTTGTTTTGTCTGTACACATTTGATTAAAATAAACAAAAATTGTTTAGTAAGATCTATAGTGATACCGATCAGTAACAATCTAATTTAATCATATTGATTTGAATTATTATTCCATGATTATGACCATTGGACTAAGGGAAAAGTCCGATAACATACTTTAAGAGGCTTGTGTATTCTTTAGTTTAATTATTTTAAACTATGTTTTTAAAACTAAAATTGACCCCCGCTTTCAATTTGACCATATAAACATATTCTTATGATTCTAATAAGTATCTTTTCTTAAATAATGATCAAACAATTAGTATCATAGTAGGTTTTTACTACTCATATACTTTCTGATGTTTTTTACATTCTTTGTTATTATAAGTTGCTAAAGATTAGTTATAAACATTTTTTTATAATTTTTTTACAGTTATGTGTTTGGTGGAAAATAATATTTATATTTTCCTTAAATACGGAATGGATGAATATTAGATCCATATAAAATCGAAATCCAAACAAACCATCTATTTTTGATGGTTCCGATTTTGAGTATTGGAGGGATAGGATGAATACTTTTTTTGACATAGGATTTGACAATAGTTTTTCTGTTAAATAGAGATTAATTTTTTAAAAAGTATGTAACTTATTTTTCTCATCAATAGAAATAGGAATATCAATTAAACTACAGAGTAAGGATAACGTTTTTACAATCAATGAAAAGAATAATTTGTAGTCAGATAACTTCTTGAGAAGCTACGAACGGTATCTAAAAAATTCATGATGTTACACTTTTTGGTAATTCCAAGGTTGTGGATACTTGGAGATCCATGCTCAGAGAATGTTTCCAAGTATTTTAATTATACCTAGTGACTCAGTTTCTATGATTTACTAGAGATTCATGATGATTATTAATAGTTTAAAATCTATTCAAGAAACAATACAAGGGGATGGAATTATTATTGAGAAGATAATTGATATAATTCCATAATGAGTGGGTGTCTGAGAGAATAATTATTGATGAGACTAGGAAGATACAAAATTATACTCTTAATGATCTTATTGGAACCCATTTAATGTAAGAGGAATGGTTAAAAAGTGATGATGAAAAATAGAAAAAGAAAAATAGGGGAGTTTCTTTTACTAATAATACCTAAGGTTCTAAAGTACAATCCTCCAAAAGGCTATTAAATCATTAATAAATTAGAAAGATGTTATCCAATATGATTAATGTTTTTATGAAAATTCAATGAATGAACTAGATTTTCTCCCAAATTATTAATGAGATAGTTTTCAAGAAGAATTTTCAATACTGATAAAATAAAGGTCATAAGGAAAGAAGTGACAAGAAAGATGAATTTACATGATATGAATGTAAGAAAGTTATACATATCAATCTATATTTTCCAAATATGAAGAGAAAAAATAGAAAAGAAAATAATTTATAAATAAATACAAAAAATTATTCGAAATTTAAAGGAAAAATGTGATGAAATCTTCTGACACTTATAATGACTATGAAGGTGATTCTAGTGAAAATTCATGTGATAATAAATTTTCCAGACAGAGGAACTTAGGTATTTTTGTAAAATTACTACATGTAAGTAAGTGTTTCATGGTAAAGGTGGGAACAATTCAAATCATTAATAGTATATTTTTATGCTCAAATTATCCCAAAGAGATAGATTCTATATCTTTAGATGGAGAATCTTCCACAACTAGTGATGATAATTATCATTGTTCTTATGATGATGTTTCATGCTTTGATAAAATTTTATAAGATGAGAAGTTTACAATTTTTGAAAAACATGATAATTCTAAGACAAATATTTTTGAGGTTTATTTGTGTATAATTTTTTGAAAAATAAAAAATTATATATTTAATAATATCTTGATGAGACTAATTCTTAAAAAGAAATTGTTTCTAAGGATTTATAAAAATTAATAAATTAGAAATATGTTTTGTTAAATAAAATATATTTTAAACTAATAGTAATGAGGATAAAAATTTATTTGTAAAACTAAAATAATAAATATTTATCTTAAGAAAACCATTTTTCAAAATTCAACACTATTAAGTAAAGTTTTTATAAAATGTATAAAAAATATGTCATTCGGGTAATGGTTCTTGAATGGGTTATGCTTATAAAAAAACCAATTTTTAGTAAAAATTAATTTGTTCCCAAGGATTCCACTTTTTTTACTAAATGTTAAAGTGGTGGTCAATGGAAAAAGGATTGTTCCTTTAATAAAGTTAAATCCCTAGGATTTCATAAAGCCAATTTTTTTAAACAAATTTTGATTCCTAATTTTTTTTAACATTACCTAACCTATGAAGGCTTGGGTAACAAAAAGTTGTTTTCTAGAAAATAAAGATAGTACGAACAAAAAAATATCGTACATGGATAATGGACGTTCCAAAAATATAACTGGAAACAAATATTTCTTTTAAAATATTATCAAAATTAAAAGAGGTGAATTCACTTTCGAAGATAATGCTTAATAAGAGATTGTCAGTATAGGTAATATTGTTCTTCTTGATGAAACATTAATTTCAAATGTTTTTCTTGTTATCGTTCTTAAGAACAACCATATAATAATAAGTGAATTATGTGATGAAGTTTACCTTGTGAACTTTATAAATTATAAATTTTTACAACATAGACAAGAATGAATTCATTAGTATTTACAATCATTATGAGAATGTTTATACTCTAAACAGAGAAGACCTTAGGAGCCAGGACTTACCTTGTCTTAGTGAAATGGATGATAAATATTAGTTATAACATATAAGGTTTGGAAAATATAGCATTGGAAACATAACTAATATGACTAAGAAAAGACTTTTTAAAAATATACCATAACATAGGTTTGATTCTTTAAAAGTCAGTGACCCTTTTCAATATGGCAAGAAACATAATTCAAGTTTTACATCAAGTAGTGAAGTCTCAAATTATGATTCTTTAAAGTTAGTGAACATGGATTTATTTGGTCATATATAAATTAGTAGTATTGAATGAAAATATTTTTTATATGTCTTAGTTTATTATTACACTTTAGATACATGGTTTTATTTTCTCTAAAATAAATTTAAACCCTTTTTTATTTTAACAATTTTATTTCCAATGTTAAAAATGGGAAAATCCTTCCCTTGATAATTATTCATAGTGATCATTTTTGAGTATCTGTAAATCTTGATTTTATAATATATTATAGTAATAAAGGTATTGAAGATTACTTTTTAGCTCTTAAAACCCCTTCAAAAAATGTTTTAGTTGAAAGAAGAAGTAGAATTTTTCAATAAATAACTAGAACCATGTTGAGTGAATACTCCATTGCTAAAAAAGTTTGGGATGAAGTAGTTAGTACCAAATTCTATAATATAAATTGAGTTTTAATTAGAACTTTTCATAATAAAACTACATATTAGTTGTGGACAGGCCGAAAACCAAAAGTTTCTCACTTTTATGTATTTTTATGTCAAGTATTCGTTATAAATATGAAAGGTAATTTACATAAATTTGTACCTAAATATGATGAAGTTATATTTTTCGGTTATTCCACTACTTTTAATTAAAATAGGGTTTTTAATAAAAATACTTGTACATTTGAGGAAACATTACTTGTCATATTTGATGAAATTGACCATTTTGTTTTCAAATATCCCCAACTTATATCCCTTCATTTGTTATTTCTAAAACTGATTTTCAAACTTTGTTAGAAAATTCTTCACATAAGGATAGAACTCAAGAAATTGTTTATGAAGTTATTCTTCAAAAATATTTTTACCTTATATTGAAGAACATACTTTTCAAAACCCAATAATTCCATTGTTTCTTTGGAATCATCATAGTGATAGTATCATTAGTGATTATGATCACTCTGTTAGGACTAGAAGTTCCTTAAGTAATGAAATTGAACATATAACATTGTTTTCCCAATTTTAACCTAATAATCTTAATGATTTTTTAGGTGATGGGAATTATATTAAGTCTATTCAAGATGAGTTCAATGAATTCAAGAGGAAAAGGGTCAAAACTTTAATTTAACGACCTATATAAACTTCTATAATTGGGGTAAAATGGGATTTCTGAAACAAATATGATGAGAATTGAATAATTGTTAGAAATAAATATAAACTTGTTATTAAGGGTTGTAATCAATAAGAATTCGTAGACTATGAAGAAACATTTTCACTATTATCTATAATTGAAGTTATTCATATTCTTCTTTAATTTTAAGTATTCTTTAATTTCAAACCTTATCAAATTGATGTGAAGTGTCATTTTCTTAAAAAGTATATTCAGTTGGAATCTTATGTTGAACAACACACTGGTTTTGAAAACACAAAACCTCCTGAATAAGTTACGCAATTACAAAATCTTCATATGGAAATAAACAATCCCTTAGAACCTAGTATGATTGATTAACATGATTTTTTAATAAAACAATTTTGTTATGGGAGATATGGTACCAAAACATTTTCTGAAAGAAGTTAATAAAAGTATTATGATTATTAAAATCTATTTTTATGATATCATATTCGTATTAACTCCCAAATCATTAACATATTCCTTTGTGGATATTATGAAATCTACATTGTAAATGATTATGATGAGAGAGTTAACATATTTTCTCAGTTTTCAAATTTCAAAAAAACTAAAAGAATATTTTATATCTCAACATAAATATATAAAATATCTTCATAATAAATTTTCATATAAAAATACTAAAAGTATCAATACTTCTATTGGTAACACCAATACATTTGATCTTTATATGGTTTGGAAACTAGTTAGTTAAAAGAATTTTAGAGGTATGATATGAATTTTACTTTACTTAACCACAAGTAATCTAGATTTAATGTTTTATGCATGCTTATGTACAAGATATCAAGAAAATAAAATGGAATCCCATTTAAAATATATTAAACAAATATTTCAGTATCATAAGAGAACTATGTATTTAAGAAATTTCTATTATTCTAGAAATGTTTTTGAAATAAAAAAGTATTTAGATGTTAACTTTTGTGGTTATTGAATATATAAGAAAAATAACATGCAGATCATGTCATTTATTAGAATAATCTTTAGTTTCTTGTTTATGTAAGAAACAACACTCAGTATCACTTTCCACTAATATAGTACAATTTCTGGGAGCTATAAGTTGTTGTTCTCAAGTGTTGTGGATGTAACACATACTCATTGTCTATGGAATGAGTTTAAAATATTCAAATACTTTATAATAATAAAAGTTCTGTTTCCTCAAGTAAAAATCTTGAAAATCTCTAGTATGCTAATAACATAGCTATAAGATAATATTTCCTTCCGGATCACACACTAAAACGAGGTACAATTTTAAAATTCATTTGAATGAAAGAATAATTTTCCCCCATTTTTATGAAACCTTTATCTTATAATATATTTGAATATATTAAACAGAATTTAGGAATAGTCAATATAGATTAATCATTCATATATAATTCTTGTCTATCCAACTCTTTAAATAATGAAACTCTTTTTCATAGGTTAGTTTAAATGTTTTTTGTTTTTCAAAAATGTATTTTTTTCTAAAAATATAAATTTTCTAAAAATTTTATTGTAATGAGTTTTCTGGACACATATTTCTTTAAAAAAAATTCAAAATCAAAATCCCCAAAAGGATTCCCAGACGTAAAAAATTAAATAAAATTTCTAGAGTTATATTTCTTAAGAGTATTCCCTTACTATAAAAATTATTATAAAAATTCAGGACTCAAATTTTGTTAAAAATATGTTTGAATTGAATTATATCATAATATTTTTTTCCAAATAAAAATATTAAAATTAATTTTCTTTATCAAAGTATTGTAATGAGTTTCTTTAAAAACTAATATAGTTAAGTTTTCTTTGAAAACATTCTTTTTTAGTATTTCATAATCAATATCTCTTAATCTCATTAGATTAAAAAAAATAAAGTAGAAGAGACTAGTTATACCAATGGATTTTTTTATGTTGAGAGTTACTTCTCTAGTATTTTTACTTTTTACAGTATCTCATTATGTTATTTATTTTATTTTTATGTCATTATAATTTCATGTTTTATAATTTTCTTTTTCAAAAATTTTAAAAATTCTCTAATCGTACCCATACTTATTCTGATAAATGTTTTAAAACCTTTGGAGTTCAAGATTTCTTAAATATTTTTTCAAATAAATATCAATAATCAGATGAGATTGGTTTTATTCTCAACCAATGGATTTATTTTGGAAGATCAAATCACACCTTGAGTTCCAATATGAAGGAGCGAGACCCCTCACCCCACATCGGTTATCTCAGGACATTGCCCCTGAGTTGTCGTTGTCTTCATATTTATCTGTCTGATAAATTTTTTCTTTCTATCAGATCTTCCCAAATTTGTTTCATTCTGATGGAATATTTTGAAGAATACAAGGCTTGTTATGTTTTTAGGGAAATAATAATTGAAATAATTTTTTTTTTATGAAAAGTAAGATTAAACTTTCAAAAATATTTTTGAACATCAATGATAAGTTTCCCTATTTGTTGAAAATGGTGATAAGTATTTTGATATTTTATATCTTAATCTTGTTCAAGATCTTTATTATTATGTTAAGTTATCTAAAGAAGATGGAAAATAAAAATTTTACTTTTCTATGTATGGGAAGAGTTATGAATTTTCATACAAGAAAACTTTATGTATATTATGAGTTCCCTCAGACGAAGATGATTATTTTCCATAAAAAAAAAGATTCTAGGTGATCATGGTTCATTTAATAAGAAGAAAAAAATGATTTTTTGTTCGATCATCCCAAAAAAGTTAGGATGGTAACCCATATGACACTATACAGCTATATAGTTTCCTTATATATTGAAGGGTTTCTTGTACATAGAAAAAGAGTATGTGATACACTCAAAGTTTCTGATGTTTTCGTATTGAATATTTTTGTCAATATGAAGAAGATAGATCTTACAAGATTCATATTTCTTACTACTTCTAACATTAATACCGGGTCTATGAAATCAAAACTCACCACGTTTCAATCTTTCATAAGTAAAATTATTTAGAATCATGTGATGTATTTTAAAATTTATAACAAATTGAATCTGAATAGAGGAAACTTTTTATTCATCATAGAATATACTATGAACATGATGGTATTTTTTTGGAGAATAAAATAAAAAAAAATTTAATTTTTTTTTACTGTACCAGAGGCAGAACCATAAAAGAAAATTAGAAGGGATGACAAGGAAAAGAAGTGGAAGTTTTTTACTTCCACACCGAAGAAAGAAAAAAACCAAAAGGAAGTTCCTGATATAGCTAGAGATGAATTGATAAAAAAGAAATTTGAAAATAAAACAGAAGATTTAGTAATATTAATTGATTCTGATATGGCCAAGCCCTTAAAAATTCAGGATGTTGATACATTATAGAAAGAAGCATAGAATAAAAAGTAAAATAAATAGTTTCCAAATGCTTAACTTTGTGAAAATCTACTGAAGGGAGTTGAGAGAACATTTGAGATTGTAGTTCCAGTGACATCCCACACCGATCAAGTTAACCCATATATAGGTTTAGTTTTTGCAGAAACTAATACTTTTCATGATGATATTACACCCATAATTTATATAGTAAAAGAAAAAATAGTTGATGAGGAATCAAAAAAAAATTCTATGAAAAAGAATAAGTAATAAAACTAGTCAAAAAAGAATAATTTAGAACATTAAGAAAGCTCGAGGAAGAGATAAATAAGGCTCTTGATGAAGAAGTTAAAGGAAAGTATAAAGTAGAAAATAAGGTTTTTATGAAGAAGAATAAGAATAAACTAAAATTGAAGAAGAATTAGATGATGATGAGAATGAGGATGTTGTGGAAAAGGAAGAGAATGGAGAGGATGAGAATAAAAAAGAAGATGAAAATGAGAAAACTCAATCTAATAAAAAATCATCCAAATTATCATCATTAGAATTACCTTAAAAGGATGATAAATAAGAAATTTAATGATTTTTTGAAGAATAATTGTAACACCCCAAGCTTCCACGGTACACTTTTCTTTGAATACTACAGTAGCGTGTGGTGTACGCCACTTCAAGTTCTAACACACCACAACCAATCAAACTAGCCGTTATGAATTGTAAGACCCACTTTTTTAAATTTTTTAAATTTTATCTTTCAAAATGGACTAAATTTTTGTATTCGGAAGATCTAAATTATCTTAGGGTGAATTTTTGGTATTTTTCTGAAAACTTTCAATTTTTGATGAATAGTGAAAAACACTGAGTTATAGTTTAAAACAAAATTTTCATTTAAATAATTATTTAGTTTATTTAAATTTATTTTAGGTGAAAATAGATACATAATACCTATATAAAGTAAATTTAATTCATTGGAGTCAGTTTATAATAATTATATATATATATAAATTTTATTGAACTTTTCACTGTCTTTTACCCACCTCATAGGATAATTTGAAAATTCACATAATAATTAATTTTACCACTTATGTAAGTGGAATTACAAAAATCATAGAGACATAGTGTATATCAGTATGAAAAATTTGGTTCAATAAGATGAAAATAATTTTTGGTGAATAGTAACTTTTTGCTTTTATTTATCACGGTTAAAAGTAAATAGTGTATTTAAGGGTAAAAATGATAATATTATTACCCTAACACATGTCCTAATTCTATTGGATAAGTATAATTCGACCAAAAACAACCTTAGAAAAAATATATGAACCTTTTTGGTCCACTTGGATTAGATTAGGACATTTGTTATTATTTAATTCAAAGAAGAGTTAAAAGTATTAAATTCAATGTTTAATAACTGAAAAATTTTTAATATAGGGTTAAACATAAGATAAATTCGACTATAAATATTAATTAGAAATATAAAAATATTTTCTACATAATGGTATCTTATTTATAATTTTTAGGCATTAAATAATGAAATTTATTTATGACACAATGATGATGCAATAATTACCTAATTAATGAAATATTAAAATAATTGATATTATAAATACCCAAATAAAGGTAATTTGAGATTTTTTATGAATTACACTAATTTTCATGTTAATATGACATTTTAGGGTTGGTTTGATGAATTTTTTTCCAAGTAATAATGCTGTTATAAATTTAGAAAAAACAAAATATCAAATAGTGTCAAAATTTACATAAAAGAATTTTTAAAACAAATATTATATTATTAATTGATATTATATTCATAAAAATATGAGGTTCATCCAAAAGAATTATATAATTATAGGTGTATCATTAATGAACCACTTGGGGTTCTCTAGAAAATATATAGTAAGTTTATTAACCATATAATATAAAAATACAAAGAGTCGTGGTAAATGTCAAACTATTTAACTAAGAGTTTAATCTAAAAGATAAAGTTAATTTAGTGACCCAAAACTGTATAAAACCAATTGGTTGAGTGGTTTGCAACCCATAACAACCTTATCCTTTAAATAATATATTTTAGAACCATCAGAAACCGAAAATTATTTTATTATAAAATCACATTTCTAGCTTTTCTTAAGGAGCCCCTCACCCCTCTTATAAAAGGGCACACCCCTTCTCTATAATTCACACCTTCAAATCCATTTTTCTCAGACAAAACCTACCCAAATACCCTCTCAAATATCCTAACTTCATCCTAGAGAACTTCATTTAGTCATAAAGTCAACCCAAGGATCCCTTTTGATCAAATCAAAATGAAGAACCCGAAGAAGAGGTAAATATTTCATCACCTCTTTCAAGTTGCTTTCTTCTTCCACTTCATTTTTCTTTGTTGTTTCCATTATAAAATAATAAATCCAGTATCTTCTATATAATTTGATGTTATTATAAATATGATACAACAAAATTCATTATTATATCCATCCTTTGAATGACATTTGACCATACGTGTGTACGTACGACTTACCGTCTCCATGTCATGGTGTAATTGTTCTTCAATAAATTATTATTTTTTGGGTATAACAATGATGTTTAATTGATGTAAATAATAAATATAACATGATAAATATTCTGTATATATGATATAACATCCAATTATATATTATTTTAATATCAAAAGAATGATATTGTCGCTCGTGCGTACATACAGATTACCATCTCCACAAACGCGATGAGATTCATTCCCCATCATATCCATTCAAGACTAATTTTCATTAAATGATTAAAAATAATATTTAAAGACTTGATATCATTATGGTTATGAATAAGATACATCCCATCCATATCAAATATGACTCAGATAACAAGGAAAACGAATCTGTTAACACCCAAAACAATGATAATACTAAGATATTATTAACAAAGCAATGTTAAAAGATCATATATGATATCATATTAATGTATTTTATTATTTTATAATTTAATAAAAATTATTTCACCATTATAAAATATTTTAACCAACCATCGACCAAGGAAATGTATAAGTTAAGGGTTAATTTCACAATCTCTTTATTATCTGAGGTTGTTTTTAAGTAAGTATCTACCAGGACCTCTTTATCATCCACATCCATGTTTCTTAAATATATATTTCAAAACATTCTTACTATTTTATGGACTATGGTTTAAAGTCATTTATACTATTTTTTGACATTTCATAAGATGTTTATAAAGGAATCTTTCTGTTGTTTTCCAAACAAGGTCTTTTATAACCCTTTCGACAAAATTAAGGTAAGAATGTATTTTTTTAACTTATACGGCGGGTGCGGCTATTTTCTGCCATTATAACATCATCAAAGATTCCATTACAAGCTTATAAGAATATTTCCAAAATAAATGTTTTCATTTATAATTATATAAATTTTAAATGATTTCAAAATAGAATGATATATTTCTCTAAAATGGGTTTTTATTTTATCTATGTCAACATCCTTTGACGGAGTTTAATTTTATTTGAAGTTGATTTATTATGATACAAAACCTCCATATTATATTGAAGGTTTTGTGATTTTTTTGACTGTGGATGTGTTATTTTTATACCATTCATGTATTGTGGATAAAGTATTGACATTTCTTATGCTAGTTTTAATATGAATGTTTATGTTATGTTTAAACCTTTTCATATGAGAAATGCATTGGAATTATTATGTGAAGGGTGGAGCCCACTATAGCTTCTCAAAGCATCGGTAGGTATCATGAGACAAACTAGTGTCTTGGAATAAGGACTTGGAAAAATATTATTTGTATTCTTGGAACAAGGCCATGACTATGTGGTTTTGAAAGTTTGGCATTATGCATTCCATTATTATGAAGTGGCTATTGATATTTAATGTGATTATTCGACTAGTAGAATATCCATGTGAGTAAGTAAATAGAATTATTTGATTTTATATTTTCCATATTATGCTGAAGTTCATGTTTAAATAGTTTTTGGTTTAGTCTTATACAATTACTTAAATGTTTGTGCTTATTTATAAAAGTTTCCACTTTATTATTATCCTTACTAAGTATCTGAGCTCACCCCTTTCTATGTTTTATTTTTCCCAGGATGCGAAGAAGTATATTAAGACTGACCTGCAGGGATAGTCTATGGGATCTCAGTGTTGTCTATAGAAATAATGTTTTTTTTTTATTTTCCCATTTTATGATGCAATTTAAAACTTTTGAATGTATCTAGTACTTCTAAGGATACTAAACTAATCAGACTTTCAAGACTTGATATTTTGTTATCATGCCAATGATACGTAATAATGCACCGACTCTGGGCTTCTGGGGTCGGGGAGTTACAAGAATCATCAGAAAAACAAGCATTATCATCACCTAAGAAGGTTGAAGATGGTCAACAGTCTAATACTTAAGCTTATGATAAACCAAACACCGAATATATGAATATCATAGAAATTTTTGATGATAATGAAGTTGATAAAAAAGGATCTAGGAAAGTTAAAAAATTGGTTTCAAAGATATTAAAACAAGAAAAGAAAATAAGTTAAAGTTAGAAAAATTTGAAAATAACCAATGGAGGTGAAACTAAAATAATCATACATAGTGAGAAAAATTACTTTTAAAGGGGTTAATTATATTGTTTATGATTTCAGAAGGTTAGAAGATAGTATTACCTATTTACCTAATCTTGAATCTAGATGTCAGTGGATTCAATAAATTATGAATGAAAAATCAGAATCAATCTAGTATTTAACAGTAAAAGTTATTTGGGTTGAGGATCAGTTGAATGTTTATTATGAAATCTCTTCAACTAATAGAAATTCATATAATTAAATTGTGAAGTGGTATCAAAAATTTGATATCGATATTAAGCTGTATGATGAAAAATTTTATTATGTGCATAAGCTTCAGAATGAATCTACCAAATCTTTCATTGAGTTTAAAAATGACATAGCTCATAGATTCAAGTTTGTGTAATACTTAAGAGATAGAACTAATAATAAAACTAAGGAAGTAAATTATATTAATGAAAAGATATGGTATATGAAGTCAAAGCTGAAAAAACTCAAATTTTCAAAACATTAAACTAATGTATTGAGGAATGAGAAAAAATAACATTTTATGATAATATGGACTCAAGAAGAATGACTAGTGAATATGTATATGGAACAAAAATAATTCAAGAAGATGAATTATTTTTTAAAAACATTTATGAAGAAAGGATAATTTTATTTTTGTACTCCTATTTAATTTTTAAAACATTTGAATAGTTATTTATAAATGAATTATTGTTTTCATCCAATTATGATTTTTATTAGTGTTTTATAATTACGATTAGGATATTGTTCTTTAATATTTTTTTAGATGAATTGTTAGTTCATTATTTTATTTTTCATGGTTATTTGTTTTCTATCATTTTAGGAAATTTAAATCATTTTCCCCATTCCTTTTTTAAAATCACAAATGGGGAGAATTTTATAGAGAGGAATTTTTTTCCTTAAATGATGTGAATATTTTTATAAGGGGGATAAAATTTGATAAAGTGGGAGAATGTTATACTAAGGGTGATAATTAGATTCTTAGAAGAAAAATTTCATCCTAAATTAAAGTTAATCAGATTCAACACCATCATATTTAGATTACTTATAAACATAGTGGGGGTCAAGGATTGATGATTAATTCTGAAAATGAAGTACTTAAAAAAATGGATGATATTTTTTTCAATGTTATTGTTCATGTTCGTTTGGGGGTTTCTAATTTCAAGAAAGGGGGATATTATTAAGTTAGATATTTTACATCTTAATTGTTTATTCTTTTTGTTTTTGAAATCAGAAACACTTCCTTAAAACATATTGAATAACTTTCTATATCTTAAGTGTTTTATAATAATTTTTTTGAAAATATTATATTTTATCGCACTATGAATAATTTCTTAATTTTTATGATTATAAAACTAATATTCTTCATTATGATTATCATAATGAGTATGTGTCTGATTAATTATAATCACCCTTATTAGTACCAAGAGTTAGAATTTTTTCATGAATACAATAAGGAAAAAGTTTTAACAATAATAATTATACCGGTATCGATAACACTGGCTTGATACTCATAAACATTATCATAATGAAAATAGTAAGGAAGTCCATTAGACTGACTTATGTTTATAATCATATTTGGAAGAATTATTTCTAATATAAGGAAATTTTTTACATTATAATGGTGTAAACCAATAAATTGTTAGATATTTAGTTATTCCATATTTTTATGATCTATCAAGTGATAGGTGTCCAATTAATTGTGAAAAAACTGAAAGAAATATGACCATTGGAAGAGAAATATGACTGTTGGGAATATGCCTATAAATACTAGGTCACTCGAAGAGTTTGAAGTAGATTATGTTTATTTGAATTTTCTCATTTTGTGAGATATATAAAGATTTATTAGTGTAAAATTATTATTCCTAGTCTTTGAATTTTTTTTGGAGTTTTTTAGTTCCAAGGAAACCCTGTCAGTTTGTCTCTTTGTAAACTTTTTCATTGTAATCTATGTCTGATCATCATAATTATTGAGGGATTCTGGGAAAAGGAAGACAGGGAATCTGATCTATTAGATTGATGGATACCGAGGATTGGAAGATAAATAATCCAATAATTATATCCTAGGATTCCATATATAGGAAGACAAAGCCATACTGATCAACGTATCAAGGGATTTTATGGTATGGGAAGACAAAATTTCTTGCAAGTATAAAATATGAGATAACATTTGTCCAGTTTATAGACTACCTTTATCTTAAGGTTAAAAGAGTTTTCTTTTTAATAGCTATAAATTCTTTATTTATTTTTTATGATATTTTTTACTTGTTTCTTAGAAGATTATTTTTAACTATACATTTAACAAAATGTGAAACATCATATTGAACTTTCTATTTTGTTTGATTTATTTGTATGCTTCTGATTACGATAATTGAACTCCCTTTAATCAGATATATATTGATTCTAATCTTTTATACTCTAATTTTATCAAATTGATTCAAATTATTATTATGTTATTATAATCATTCGACTAATGTAAATGTTTGATAACAAACTTTAATAGGACTTTGTATTATTTAGTTTAAATTTTTTGAACATTGTTTTTAACACTATAATTCACCCCCCTTGTACGTTAGCCATCTGAGCGTATTCTTACCATCCTAATCATTATTAGTTCTATAATACTAATCCAATTACATATATATAGTGGTTTCTGAGCATCACCCTATAAGTGGTCAATCGTCATTCTTTTATTAATTTCCTCAACCTTAATATCATGAATGATTTCTTCAATTTGATTAGAGGTGTCCTTTTGGAAGTCCCCATCATCATTAATTATAGAATTTTGTCCAGTTTAAACATACCAAATCTAAGGGATGTAAATCATAAATAAACAAGTTCAAATTTAATGATATTTGAATTCATTTCTTTAAAATTATATCTTATTTAAACATTACAAGCATGGATAGAATAGGAGGTCATTGTTCAGAACATTTAGTTTGGGAAATTCCAAAAAACCATATACCCCTTCCTCATATTCGACACTTGTTCATCTTTCAATAATAAAAATAAAATTCATTATCCCCTATAACAAATTTTATGTATTAAATAGAATCTACTTTATTATGAAATTTAAATTCATATTTATATTTATAAATAATGATAGAAACAAAAAATGAAAAATTGATTCCTTATCAATGTTTGTTATGTAATGAAATATTATTCAAATAAAATTGTTTTATTTTAACAGAAAAATTGAATTAAAATATTTTATTTATCAAAATGTCTCAACGAAAATGATTTACATTATTTTTTATTAAGATGAAATTATAAATTATTTCTTTTTTATAAAAAATATAAATATTTATTTAATAATTTTTTATTTTAAAAAAATGATTTTTTTAAAAAGAATATTTTTTATATAAAAGAATACTAAAAAATATTTAAAAAATTAATTATTTTATATATTTGAGAAGTAAAATATAAAAATTAAAATATATAATTAAAAATAAAAAACACTCAAACTAAAATTTTTTTAAAATAAAACTATGTTAAGTTAGAACACAAAAAATTAAAAGTAATCATTAAATACTATTATTAGTAAAAAGTATTAAACATTACACACATTTATATGGTTTCTAAAATATATATTCCTTATTAAAAAATATTCATTTGAGTTAAAATAAATCAACCAAACTTTTTTAAATATAATAAATGGGAAAAAATATTGTCTAAATAATTTTCACATATTGAATACCAAATAACAGAATCATGTATTCTGAGTAAACTACAAGTCATAAAAAAAATAATGAAAGTATATAATAGATATACAGTGATTAAAGTATGATAATTATTATAATATTCCAACCACCTAAATAAAAAATGTAATAACAAGTAAAATGAAAAAAAAATAAAATAAAATAATATTTAAAACTCAAATGAATACAGTAAAATTAAAATATAATCAGATCAAATCATTGTAGTATAAACATGAAAACCTCCAGAAAAAATTATATCAGGGGTTAGAACCCAAAATTAACAGAATATGAATAAGAGCTTATTTGTAAGTCTATAACGAAAATGAATAAAATGAACCACAACAAAAATACTTCTAAACAAAATATTCAACTACAATAAGTGGAAAAATTATATAAATGAAAAATAATAATTGAAAAAAATAAAACCTATTTCGAATATGATAACATAAAATATAGGTAGATGAAGTCCAATATTAATCAACGGAGGCCAATGACTATAGTACTTGAGGCACCATTATAACTGGTAAATATTACATCCCAAAATTATCACACAATAATCACTATGAAGATACTTTATTCATGATTATATTTAAAAGTTTCATTTCTGAATGTTTGAATTTTATTTTAACAAAATAAACATCATTTTTTATTCATTGTAATGACATTAGTTTATGATCATTTTGGGGGTTTTCCCTATAAACTGGCTTTATGCATGAAAATGTTCTAATTAATTTTCCCTACACATAGTAATTTTATTTTATAAAATAGAATTTATAATAATAATTATTAATTTCTACTTTTATAACTATTTCATTATTATTTTTATTCAAAAAAATAAATCAATTAGTTTAAGTATTAATTACCAAGGTAATAGTAAAATGGTTATTTTTGAAGAATTAATTTTATACGATTTTTATGATTTTTTATAAACAAATTAGATTAATATACATTAAAATATGAATCCTATATGACATTTAAACACATAAAAACATATAAATTCTCATTCAATTAAAAATTCTCCTAAAATAATAATAAAAATATCTTAATATATAAAAATAGAATTTTTTATAATTTTTTTTTCTTATATCATATGTTTTAATTTAAAAATTAATTTTATCACATTTAGTAACTGATTTAGGTTAAATGGATCCAAAATTCATATATAAAGTATCTAAATTTGATAAATAGGTTTATAATAAAATAATTACCATGGTAAAATTTTAAAGAAGTTTAATAAGGGAAAAATTATTAAATGAGGTGTCTCAAATTTTTAATAATTAAATGGTCACATACATATTCTAGAAATCCTTGTTATGAATTTATGTTATACCCACATGTCCCACCTACCATTTATCCACCTAATTCATTAATGTTTCTAAATCCAACTAGCTTCCATGTGATTAATTTTCCACCCCTTACCTGTTTCCATGAAAAAACCCATATT
The DNA here is from genome assembly GCA_963277665.1 of Viscum album. NCBI lineage: Eukaryota > Viridiplantae > Streptophyta > Magnoliopsida > Santalales > Viscaceae > Viscum > Viscum album. Next base: position 853,556,662 of record OY728126.1, on the reverse strand, counting down.
TTTCTGATATAAAGGTTGATCCATCCCACCCATTCTCTCATTACACTCAATAATAAGGTATTGATAAATAATTTACTTTTCTTATACTTATCTAAATACCTTCCAAGGAGTTTCTATGGTTCTAATGAGTACTCAAAATATTTAAGAAGATACTTTACAAGGTAAGCGTTTCCAATCCTTCTCCTTACTATTTAATTTAAATTATATTTTTGTGAAACCATTTATGAATATCTAATTAATTATAATTTCATGTTATTATCTTCCATTTGACATGTATTTTATGATAGTTTACTAATCCTTTCTCATTATAGATTTTTATAATGCTGTTATTTTCCCAACATAAGGGATCTCATTCCCCACTTCCATATCGATTACAAACCTTTATTGAAATGTCGTCATGGTTTAGTTTATATTGAATTATCACCATTTTTAAATATTGAAAATGATATATCCTATCATTTAACCCTTTTCCTAATATATCATAATGCCCAAAAATCCAAGATTTTGGGAATGTAAAGAGTGTACAGTTTTCCTAGAAATTAAATACCCTTTAGGTTAGAGGAAAATGGATACACCTATAGAACAAATGCTCTTATGGGTAATCATCCTAAAAATGGTTTATTAAAGAATTTATTCAACCATATCCTGATGTAGGATGAGTGGGACTATGATTCCACACCAACTAGATACTCCCATGGGATATGATTTGGGATATTCATATGCCCTTTATGAACCATGATGAAGTATTTATCCAACATGTGAAGACTACTAGACTCAATTTAAATTTTTTATTGATAACCTATCACTCGAAAGGTACCCTTCAGTAGTACCTTATCTTTATTTATTTGATAAGTGCACTTAATTTTACATTTTGATTTCCCCATAGGTTCGATGTTGATTATTTATTTTTAACTATCCACTTTCTATATCTGGATAGGTTCAGATCATGTAAAAGCGTTTATTGACCCAAGGATAATTATTTACATTTCATATGTTTTTATTCTAATATTGATGATTATGGGAAAGTATACTATGTCTTATTTAACCATCCACCTTTTCTCTTTATATGGGTTATGATCACGTTATCCCATTTGTTTACATGGGAAAATTATTGGTTGTTTTCATTTTCTTATTATAATGTAGATGATTATTGAAATTTTTACTATATATTGTTTAACCATCCACTTTCTATATTTATAGGTGTTTTGATATTTTGTTTCCCATTTATTAACATGGGGGAATGTATTGGAATTCTATATGTGGTTATTCTGAAATAGATGATTAATAGAAAAGTTTATTATAAATTATTTATACATTTTTTGATATGATGAATGAATTAGACTTAAATATGTGATTGGTGGGGCCCAATATTGTATAGCGCCTTGATTTATCAGCAGATCTCATGAGACGAATTGTTTAGGTATTTAGCTGTATGACTTCCCAGAACAAGATATTTTTTTGAAGGTAAGATCATGATGTCCAAGATCAGGATGTCTTGGTTTATGGTATGGAATATCAGTCTAACATTATGAATTTCATCACTAAGGAAATATTTACTATTATTCATATAATCTATTTATTTTCATTAATATCCATGGATATATTATGCTTTAAGTGTTAGTTTATTATGGATTCATGTTGTTTATTTATTATTTCTATATCACATATTCCAAGTTTGTATTATGACTAGATTTTTAAAATGTTACCCCTTACCATGAATATAAGATCACCATTATTTGTTTTCCATTCCCTAGGAATCCTTATGGAGAACTATGTGTAATTTTCATGGATATGATGGAAGGGACAATAATTTCCTCACAATATTTCCAAGTTGTATATTTTGTTTTCAAATGTAATGTATGCATGTACCAAGTCATCAAAGACTACTAAGCTGTTTGATCCTATATAAACTCTAATATTCTATACCAATAATGTAATATAACTAATGAACCTTGGTTTATAGAGGCTAGAAAGATAAAAATATGATGGAAGTAGATGACGATAGCTACATGAGATGATGATGACAACATAGATGATCATTAAATCATGGGATATGTCTTTTTTAGGAGAAATATATAAGGGATATTTAGTGTTTGAAATGATACAAGAGGTCATGATTGATATCATAATTATTTTTTAAAAAAATTATCATATTTTATTTGACAACATATGTAAAAAACATTTTTTTCATCTCTTAATAAATAAATAATGTAAAATACTTTTGGATCATGTCTATTAAATCAGTTCATATATGAATGATTTAAAATATAATTAATAACATCAATTTAAATAAATATGTTATAAATTGTTTTTTTGAATAGTTTATTCCCTAGGGAAACTTTTCGAGATAAGGAATAAGCCTATAGTCCATTGAGAAATCTGAGCCAAAGCCTATCTACCCAAAGATACATTACCAAAATAGATAATAATTACATTACAATTATAATACCTTATAGTTATAAACTATAAGTAACATTTAAATTCAAGCTCATTACTCAATATAATCCAAATTAAATGTAGAATAATTCTAAATCAATTATCATACGTAACATGTAACTACTTATATGCTCGTATAAGAATTAATAGAAGCAATTTTACAGTTTAATGAAATGTACAAAGATGTGAAAAATAAAAAAAAATAATACAGATGAATAAATCTACAAATAAACTAAATAAATGAAAAATTCATGAATTTATATAAAAGATAAAAATATATGAAAAGCTCATAAATAGTGAAATTATAAACAATTTATAATATAGCTATGCAATATGGGAATTGCAAAACTTAGGGAAACAAATATAATAATTATCTCCAAAATGTAATCCTTATTAATATTATTTTATATATAATTATTTTAAATATGATATTAAGGGTATATATACATGTTACATTCTAATACCATTATGTAAACAATTTACACAATCTGTCAATCATATATTTGATATTATTTAATCCTCGATCAAAATAATTTGTTAAAAATAATTTTCCAGTGGTTTAAATAATTTCGTAGTATAAGGTGTTTTAATTTGAACAATTCAAATCAATTACTATAAAAAATTCATAATTTTAATTATAAACTCTTTTCAATTCATCAATATCTTATAATCTACAAACATTTTATAAATTAACCTCATAATTTCATATAAAAATTTTATATCTAAATTATAAGTTATAACATATAATTTCCAAAAGGTATTTTAATATTTACATTAATTTTATGAGATGATTATTTAATTAATGATTCATAAATAAATAAAAAATTAATTAAAAACAGTTTAGAATTAATTAATTTATAAAAATATTTATAAATTAAATAAATATCCCAAAAATACCTTTTTATAATTTATAAACATTTTAAAAATTCTGAAATTTAATTCATAATTGATGTATAATGATTTTTCATCATAGAAGAATCTATTATATAGTGTATGACTAGTTAGAGAAAAATTCATTATTTATTAAATTATATGATATATTGAATATGACTCATGATAGACTCTAATGCCTATTTATCATTAAACGAGCATCAGATGTCATCACTACTTACGATATATATTCTATGTATGGTATATCCTTGCACAAATAGTGTTTTTATCATATGATATATGCTATATCCTAATTATTTTACTATTATCTACTATTTAAAAGGTGAAGAAACACATTAATTTTCTATGATATCCAATATCGTATGTTATATTATTTGAAAAACCAAATATTTTTAACTCTGTCACCTCCTATGTTATTATATAGTGTAAAGTGTGACCAGATTGTTACCTAAAATATTGTATGTCATGTGGCCATCTAAAAAACAACAATTCTATCTTTTATTACTATTAAAAAGTTAATATATAATATGACATCAAATTTATACATTTTCAGCATGATTTCATGAGTAAAAACACATGGTAAGTCTATGATAGCACTTCTAAGATTCTAATGACCAGTTAATGATTCATCAATATAATAAAGAGCATTAAAAACCATTTATCATAAGAACACTATGTATCTGATACTAATACCACATGTGTTTTAAATAAAAATATTGTTCCTTAGTCTAGAGATTTATGTATTTGTTACCTTTAGTTTTGTCTTCATAAAAATCACAAGGAATGGAATGAAGACTCTTCCCTCTAAGGTGTATCCATGGTTGTGACTAACTCACCCAAAAAAATTTGGAAGGACCTCTTTTTCTTCCATAATATGAGTCACTAAGGTAGTTGAAGATGATATTTTTGAGAGGGAGAGAGTTTCATAAATATCATTGCTTGAGGGTTTTACACACCATTATCTTAGAAAATCCACCTTTATATAGGTTATCATATGATCCCACTAAGTCTATTACTTTACACATATGTTTCATAAATGTATGAGTTAATTACTTTGTCTAAAATTATTTTACAACCACTGACCAATTCAACCCCAAAGCATTTCACCATAAAACAGTGCATAATTAATTATAGAATAAATGTAAAGGAGATCTAAAAAATATATGTTAATGTTTTGTAATATTTAGTGGGTCGTAGCAGTGATAATAACTCATTCCATATATTTCATGGAACCATGATTCACCCAAGTCATATAGTATGACTAAAAAAAGAAGTATATCGTAAAAAATTAATATATCATATAAAATGTTATACCAAATACAAAAAATTATCATTTTATACATGCATATCACATTATAAACTAAACCATATTATACTATATGATATTTCATAAATGACTTCACTTGTGCTTTGGGATTAAGTTCATATCACCTTCAAGAGGGGAAATTTTGGATTAATATATTTAACACATATAAGAGTAAAAAATAAAAGATCACATCACAATCATAGAAACATATTCAAACATGTTTTAATTTTGAAGAGATTCGAAGAGGTCACATTGAAATGTAACCATTATTTAAAATGATATTCTCCCAAAATATTATGGATTTTTGGTTGACTTGGTGATCAGGCCACAATGAGGGTTTTTAGGTCACAATATGGTTTAAGTTAATGAATAAAATTCAATAATATAGAGAGTCACATTATGATCTGCTATTTATAAGATATCTTTATATTTGACTTAGAGAAAATAAATATGCCTTTTAGAATAATATGAAGGAATATTTAAAGGGAAAATAATTTTAATTCATTGAAGGAAGTCAAAGGTAATATTTTGGAATGTTTTTTCATTAATATGAGAGAATATTTTATTGAAATTGAATATTGTGCATATTTGATAATTATGGATCTTTGAATATGGTGTAACTTTTACCTTTATGGATATTTGAATTGATAAAAGTTGTAGGAGAAAATATAGACTCATATTTCGTGAATCTATATTTGATGATGTTTTACTTGGAAAAATTGTGAAAATTCAAGGATATTTATTGGAATATAAAGTCATGGATTATCATGGAATTAATGTTTGAACATGGTGGAAAAATGTTATATTTTTTGAGTTTGATATGGAATATTTGAGATCTAGTAATTAGGAAACAGTTAACTAGATAATTTTGGATGATCCATAGAAGGAAAGAGAATGATCTGAACGAGATATTTTTTTTGTAGATATTTTTAACCAACAATGGGAGAAATATTTATGGAATATCTAGATCATTAAGGAAATGAAACATGGAATAATGAATTGGCACAATTCTATACCTTGTGGATAGGTCTTTATTATGAACATTCATTATTTAATTAAAGGTAATGGAAGTATGAATGGTGATTGAAAAAAAGAGTATGTGATTAGCATATTCGATTGTTGAATGATGGAAAGAAATGGGATCATCATTGATATATCTTATTTCAAGGGGAGAAGAAGTGAAGATAAATATATTGAATTTTGATTGATCAAATCTTTTCCATTTATGGAATAATTCTTGAAGTGCAGGAAGTTCCATTGCTAGATCTAACTAATTGACTAATTTAAGAGAATATATAACAAATATAATTCTATCAAAGAATTATCTTCATCTGGAAGATGTTTTATAATTTTAAATTCTTGCATGGAAGAAAAAATATATATCACTCATTATGGGGTAAATATTATTTGTTCTTGGTTTTTTATAACCACAATGAAATAGAGATCAATTTTGAATGAAATTTAAAGTATTGATACACAGTGACTTCATTATACTTACAGGTTATATAGAGACCCTAATTTCTATAAACCCTAAAATTCTATCCTTAATGTACTTATATGGAAACTTTAGGAGCTCAAAATATAGATGATTCTAAAAATAGAAGTAAACAGGTGAAAAGTATTGAAGAAGGTGAAGAACAATAATGAGATCATTTAGATTTACATGGTTTAAGAATAATCATTATGTATGGGAGAGGAAAAATAATTTCACTATATCTTTTAGAAAATTATAATATACACACACTGAGTATAAAAAACCTCTATTAAGATGATAACTTAAATAAAGTATATTCTATAGTAATTTATGTTTCTATAATTATATATTTTAACACATTTTCAACTATTATAATATAAAAATAATAGTAAAGTCAATGTACCTATAATATCTATTTTGAAAAATTCCATGTTGTTATAGTACCCATGTAAAAGTCCACACTACTACAAGACCCACATTTAGAGTCATTGTGAGAGTTATTAGTGGGTACATTGTATAGTCCACTTCCATTTTCACTTAATTCATTTGATAGATCTGGCTCTACTATTTGAATAATCAATGTGCATAGGATAAGACAAGGTAGTGACACTTGGGAGGTTAAAAGACATCCCTAAAATTTAGTAAAGGTATTAATCCTTACCATATAATGACTTTGACTAAATTATATGTCTACTAAGGTAGTGAATTTATAATATATTTTGGTATATCAACACACTATCAATCAATTTCCCCTAGTCATATCCCATTATGGATGAACCATGAAAAATAAGTTTTGACTTGTAATAATTTGGACTTAGAAAACTCATTAGTGCTCAGACTGGAGGTGGTATAGGGCCTCAAGATCACCTCCCCAAATAACTATGGCCATCAATTAGTGGTGAGGGACTAATCCATACAATGGGGAGATTATTCTCTCAAATCAAATTACCAAAAAAATTTAAAACAACCAAAATAGCCACCACATAATCAGATTAAGAATAACAAAAATTAAGCCAATGCTACTTCAAATATCCCATGTGAAATGAAAACATACAAAGATACACTGTTCACCAACTTGGTTGATCCCCAATATATTAAAAACGTCATGTACATTGGACCTACAACCATCCTCAGTCCTCAAAAACCCTTTCTTCAAACACATATCATGATACACTATCCCAATCATATTTTTGGCCAATACTGATCCAGAATGTAGAAATATGGTCTACACATGCACTGAGGTGCTTGTATAGGGTTTGAGAAATACATATCAGTAGTATATCACCATGTTATCCTAGTATAAAACATCATATATGTGTATGAGTGTGGAATAAAATTAACATTTCAGACAAGTGTGTCGGACATCATGTGCAAAACAATCCACCATGACTCTCTTCATATCAGGTTATGATATGCTAACTATGCTATCAATGAAATTTATCACACTTACATTAGTGTTATACTATAATCCACCTTGATGTCTCATAATATCAAACCAATGCCAAGCCCATATCAGAAGACTTCAGTTAGGGTGACATATAAACCATGACCCACTACCCATATACACTGGGCACAATCACACATCCATATCTAAAACCATTTTCTAATCACTCTAGGAAGGGTCCATTGGTATTATCAAGTAACCCCATGATCTATCCCCCAAAGTGTTCCTCAAGTTAATATTATTTGGAAAGGTCTAATATTATTCATTGAACATTGACCTATCACTTAGGATATGACCAACCATGACTTTATATTCAAGTACAAGACCCCTTTCACAAAAAATAACTTATCATTCAAGGTATAGAATGACTACAAGAACACTAATCCATGCCCCATATGGAAACGCCCTATGACCTTCACCACCCCACACCCCCTCACTCAGGACATTGTCATCCAAGAATGATCAATTAAGGATAAGGAACCTTCCATAATAACTGCCCTAATAATCAAGGTTTGTCCTATTTATATTCCCAACAACCCATCCTTAAAGGATTTGTTATGGTCACAACAGACACTTTGACCCAAGCCTCATCAAGGAATGGTCCCACAAGCACAAGCATAAAGGGTCAGATCTCATAAAAAATCTCACTAACTGATCCAAGGGTTCTAGTAAGTTGATAAAAATTCCCACATTGAGGCAGAATCCACATCGCCTATCCGAGGTTACAATGGTTTCTCCAAAACCTTCATGGTCTTACCTATCTAATAAAAAGCCCAAATCATCACCTGTTAGTGATTTCTATTCCTTCATGCTCCCCTAAAAAACCCATATTGGCCCGATCCAAACACATAATGCAACATAGAACTCATAATCCAACTACCCTAGGATAATCCCATGTCAATGATCTCCAAGCCCCTGGGAATCCTTATTCCATGTAGTAAATGTTCCTTAAACCAACATCTAGGTCCTATGTCACATATCACAAGGGAGATATCTTTAGAAATTACTATGACAACCCTGCTTTTATTACAAACTTAAACATGATTTATTACATAAAACTTCACTTGATACAACAAAAAAGATCGAGAGGTTTAGTGTCTTTGGTTCTTAAGATCATTACATAAAAACTTGAAACATGAAATACAATATCTTTATTGAAAACTTCCTTTACATGACCACTACATTCCCTCGTACTTAGCATTGCATGGGATAACCTGAGGACATGCATAAGAAAAGGGTGAGCTATAAATCCCAGTAATGTAATACACATGGAATAACATGAGCAGTACAGTACATGTTAGAAATTAGGCATATCAATAGATCACAATAGAAACATGAACATAAAGACATGATAAATCATGATAATCATAAAATGGAAATGTGGCAACAACACTTAACTTGGAATTAGCATGAGCCAAGGCTCATTGCACATGGAGCATGAGTAAATCCTCATTTCACATAAAGCACGAGTAAACCCTCATTGCACTTGATTTAGCATGATTCAACACTCATTTCACATGACGTATCATGATATTATACTTTACACAATGCATTGAAGAACTATAAGGGCACACCCTTCTTAAACATTTCATTTCATGCATAAGTGTGCCACATGGATCATAAAACATGGATTTTATAAAACCTAATCATTTGTTCCACGATAAGGAATGTGGAATTTATACATGAAACTTTATAATCAATAAGTAAATGTGCATAAAGGTGAGTACCCTTGATGGAGAAATGAGCATGGTATTCGCTACACAATGGCATTTGCTTAGAAAATCAGTGCAATTTCGGCAGCGTAACGGCATGACATAAGAATTCATAAAAATGGTTGACGAGAGAGAAAGGGGTGTCTCATAATATTTAGATGAAATGGAAAGTAAGGGGGGTAATATAGATACATGTATAAACAATTTTAATGGAATTTAGATTCATGATACAAAATTATTGCTTGAATGTAAAAGAGGTGAGAGAAGTTCCTTTCCGAATTTCGGCATAGTAACGGGTGTACATGAGAGGCATTTAATGAGAGAGAAAGGGGTATACCATCATTTAAAAAAGAAGAGGGTAGTATGGGGGAGGTGTGAAACCATACCTCAACATTTATAATTGAAATTAATAGGGCATAACAATATGAAGAAAATTGGACAAAAATGAGAAAGGAAGAAAAACCCTTACTTGGAAGTGTGTTTCCAAAGGATAGAGAGAGGATTGTGAGAGGCTTCTTGGGTGCTTGGGGAACCTTGGGAGGATTATAGAGAGAGTGGGGAATAGGTTTGTCAAACTCCAAAGGCTTTGAGTGAAGAGAAAGTGGGATCTTGGGTAGGTTTATATAGGAAAGGTGAGGGAATTCTTTATTATTTAGGTTTGGGTCCCCTTACATTAAATTAATCCAAACCACAAACCATCCCATGGTTTTTACCCATGGTTTTTGGAAAAGGTAAGATGAAAACAATATTTTATAAGTCCAAAGTCATAAATTATTAAAATCATAGTTTTGCTTATGTGGAGGTGTGTCACACTCCAATGAAAAAAAATTTAAAAAGATAAGGGGTTTAATAAGTCTTGAGGGTTCCATTAATGCTTTGAAAAGTAAGTCAAAAAACCCAAAAATCACATTATTTTAATGGTAAAACATATATTTACCGAACATAAAGATTATTGTATTTTATTACATCACTATTGGGTCATTATGATATCATAAAACACATTATATATTTAAACGGTATTTAATTTTTACCCAAAAATTTGACTGTCTCAAAAAATTATGAAAAATTCACCATTGGATAATTTCGATGTTCTGATTCCAGAAATAGCATTTATTTTATCTTAATAATTTTCCAAATATGTTAATTTCCACTTTTAAATTAAAAACCAACATTTATTAAAAATTCATGGGTTTTGACAGAAATGGATTTCAAACCTTAATAAAAATTACAATTGCATTCATAATATTATAAGATCATTTATATTTAATAAAAATTAATTTAACAAAAATAATATATTATTAAAATATTATTTAATTAAAAAATCCCTTAATTTAATAAAATATAATTCTTAATTATATAATAACTAAAAACATTATTTGTACTTTAAAAACTATTTACAATGTATCAATAATGACAAGAAAGTATATTCATTATTACATAAAAAAAATAATGTACATGAACATAGTACTATTTATTTGTTACATAACCCCTTAAAATAGCCGCATAAGACCTAAGGGTAAGGTGTGCGATGGTTACAGACTCTTAAGGGGGCTCAAATAACATCGCTCGAGTGGTAATTTCTATCAACTTCCACTTCTCCCGTAGATGGTCCCGTTCAAGCTTGACATAATGAAGCTCATGTTGGTCTTGGTCAAGAGCGAAGCCCAACGATGCCACCTATTTTCTGAGCTCTGACAAATGGGCTTCGTATGGGGAAATTCTACTGGATGAGGCCATCGATTCCTTTGTCTGAGTAAATTTGGATTTGTTAAAGCCCTATATTTATACTAATCATGTGATCACTGTTCAATGGCTATATTAGCAACTGTCAAAATTCTTAACATAAAACCAAAGAAGTTGACATTTTATATAAACATAAAGATACATTTAATTAGATCAAGAGGGATTTCCATTAATGAAACTTTGGGTCGTTACAATATTCCCCCCTTAAGAAATTTCACCCTCGAAATTTTCATTTTACCACACTAAAATAGATGTGGGTAACTCAGCTTCATCATTTCCTCCGATTCCCAAGTCACTTCTTCAAACTTTTCGTTTCACCACAACACCTTGACGAGGGGCATCGTCTTATTTTGTATAACTTTTTCTCTACGATCTAAGAACTTCACTGGTTGCTCCTCATAAGAAAGATCATATTCCAATTGTACCACCTCAGAAGAGAGTACATGTGAAGGGTCCGGTATGTACTTCCTTAAGAGGGATACATGAAAGACATCATGTACTTTGGCTATAGTAGGTGGAAGTGCTAGTCGATAGGCAACAACCCAGACACGATCAAGAATCTCAAAGGGGCCGATGTACCTTGGACTTAACTTCCCATTCCTTCCAAACCTCATGACCTTCTTCCATGGAGATATGAGTAGAAAAACCATGTCTCCAACTTTAAACTCAAGGTCTCATTAACGATTATCTGCATAACTCTTTTGTCGACTCTGGGATGCCTTGATATGCTGCTGAATGGTTTTCACCTTCTCCACCATTTCTTTGACCATTTCTTGTCCAAGTCGCTTACATTCACTGACCTCATCTCAACATGCTGGTGTTCTGCACCTTTTCCCATACAGGGCTTCATATGGTGCCATTTGGAAGCTCGAGTGAAAACTATTATTATAAGAGAACTCAACTAGAGGAAGATGTTGATCCCATCCTCCTTTAAAGTCCATTGAGAATGCTCTCAACATATCCTCAAGTTTTTGGATATTCCGCTCGGATTGGCCATCAGTTTGAGGATTATAGGCCGTACTGATGTTCAGTTCAGTATTCAGAGCATGTTTAAGACTCTTAAAAAACTTAGAGGTGGATCTTGGATCTCGGTCAGACATAATAGATAGTGGTACTCCATGAAACCTTACCACTTCCCTAATATATATCCATGCCAGTTGATACAATGAGAAATCCTCCCTAATAGCAATTAAGTGTGCAGTCTTTGTAAGATGATCCACAAAAACCCAGATTGCATTGTTTCTTTTGGATGTCCTCGGAAGTCCGATAACAAAGTCCATGGTGATGTTCTCCCATTTCCATTCTGGTATGGGCAATGGTTTCATCATCCCCTTAGACTTCTGCCTCTCTGCCTTCACTTTCTGGCACACCAGGCACTTTGATGTATATTCAGTGATCTCCTTCTTCATATTATACCACCAAAAGTTTTCTCGGAGATCTTGATACATCTTTGTGCTCCCTGGGTGAATAGAGAAATTTGAACTATGTGCATCATCCAAAATTTCCTTCTTCAGCTCTGGACTCGATGGAACACATAGTCTTTTCCCAAATATCACAATTCCTTCTTCATTAACATTAAACTCTGAGGATTTCCCTTTTTTGATAGCTTCCACTTTTTCCTGAATTCCCACATCATCCTTTTGATAATCCTTCATCCTTTTCAAACGAGACGTTTGAGAAATCCTTTGTGAAAGGATCGATGATTTTCCCTTCTTTATGATTCCCATGTCTATCTTCATCAAGTCCAAGAAGATTGGATCCTTCTCAATTCTCATCATTGATAGAATCGCTAGGTCCTTTCTACATAGGGAATCTACCAACTTGTTCACTTTCCCAGGGTGGTAATGTATTGAACAGTCATAATCCTTGATGAGCTCTATCCATCTTCTCTGGCACATATTAATCTCTTTCTGTGTGAATATATATTTAACACTCTTGTAGTCAGTATATATCTCACATTTCTCCCTATAGAGATAATGCCACCATATTTTCAAGGCAAAGATCACCGCCACCAACTCTAGATCATGAATTGGATAGTTTCGCTCATGTATTTTCAACTGCCTTGAGGCATAGGATATAACTTTATCAATCTGCATCAATACACAGCCTAAGCCCTTCTTTGAAGCATCACTGAAAACAACAAAGAGTTCCCCACTTGCGGGTAAAGTGAGCACAAGCAAAGTGATAAGCCTCATTTTCAACTCCATGATGCTTTCTTCACATTCATCACTCAAGGAAACCCTTACTCCCTTTTGGGTTAGCTTGGTAAGAGGGTTGGACAATCGTGATAAATTCTCAAAAGTTGTCAATAATATCTAGCTAACCCCAAGAAGCTACGGATATCCGTTACCGATGTCGGCCTAGACCATCCCTCAATTGCATCTCTTTTGGAGGGATCCATAGATATCTCATTGCTTGTGATGATATGGCCCAAGAATGAGAGTTCCTTCAACTAGAACTCACATGTTCTGTACTTTTCATAGAGCTTCTTCTTGCGCAAAGTCTCGAGTACAGTTCTTAAATGCTCCTTATGATCCTCCTTGGTTTTGGAGTATATTAGAATATCATCTATAAAAAATACCAAAAATTTGTCGAGGTAATATCTAAAGACTCTATTCATTAATTCCATGATGATTTCTAAGGAATTAGTGAGTCCAAAAGGCATTACTATGAATTCATAGTGCCCGTATCTTGGGCAAAAAGCAGTCTTGGGGATATCTTCCTTCTTCACCCTTACTTGATAATATACCGACCACAAGTCCACCTTGGAGAAGTATTGTGCTCCACGTAGCTGATCGAACAAGTCATCAATTATTGGGAGAGGATAATTGTTCTTTATCGGGATTTTGTTAATTTCAGGATAATCGATGAAAATCCGCATTGACCCATCCTTCTTCTTGATGAAGAGGACTGGTGCACCCCATGGTGAAGCACTTGGGCGTATAAACCCTTTATCCAGATTCTCTTGTAGTTTTTCCTTTAGCTCTTCAAGCTCTACAACCGCCATTCTATATGGAGTCTTGGATATTGGTAAAGCCCCGGGTATAAGTTCAATTGAGAATTCAACATCTCTTCTAGGAGGAAGACCAGACAGTTCCTCGGGAAACACTTTAACGAATTCCCTCACAATAGGCATTTCTTCAAGGATGGTTTCTTCCTTGGACTCAATCATATGAGCCAGATACGTGTGATCATAAGGTAGTAATATCCATGCTTGAGATGATGGAGCTAAAGGAGATTCATCTTCTTCCTTACACTTGAAAAGAATCGGGGGTCGATTCTCCATATGAAGTGTTATTTCCCTCTCCCGAAAATTTATGTTGGCTCTATATAAGGAAAGCCAATCAATGCCAAGAATTGTATAAAATTCCACCAGAGGGAGTATGATGAGGTTATATGGGAAATTAAATCCATAGATTATAACAGTGGAGGACTTATATTCATGGGATGCAATGATTTCCCCATCTACCGTACTCCTCAACATCTTCACTTCCATGATTTGTGGTGGTGCTGGGATTGTTCTACTAAACTTTCGAGATATAAAAGAATGTGTAGAACCTGAAACAAAACTTATGTTCGCTATTATTGAATGAATAACTAGCATACCTATCCCCACTTCGTTGTCGGGGTTCACATCGGCAGAAGTGATGGAAAAATCTATTCCTTGCTACCTTGGATGTTGTTGGTTGCCTCCGAAAACCCTTGGATTAGGGAAATGATTTGAAAAATGACCCGGTTCTTTGCATTTGTAGCATTGAACAATGCATTGAGGTTCGAACGGAGTGTTCCTCTCCTCTGCCGCAACCACGGTTCTCTCTTGCCAATAGTTAACAGCTAGGTTCCCTTTTCTTCCACACCTGAAGCATTTCCTCGTCCCCTTAAGGCAATTTCCAGGGTGCTTCTTTCCGAACTTTTTTTAAGTGAGGTGCTGGATCTTCCTAGCACCGTTGTCTTTATCCATCGGACCACCATAATAGAATTCCACCTTATGCTTCTTATCCCCATGGTACCCTTGTGATTCTCTGATCTCTATTTCGACCTTGAGGTCACATCAGATAATTTCCTCATAGCTTTCGAAGTCATGGATTTCTAATGCTTTCTGTATGCTAGGCTTCAACCGACCAAAGAAGTGGTCAGCATTGCATTCGGGGGTAACGAAAAAGCCGAAAGAATATCGTGCAAGCCTTGTGAATTTTGCCTCATACTCTCCAACAGATTCTTCATATTTTTTCTTGAGGGAAAGGAAGTCCCTTTCTATCTTAAGTCGGAGGGTGCATGGAAAATATTTATCGAAAAACATCTTCCTGAAATCCTTCCATTCCAATACCTCGATCTCCTCCTCAGGCTTCGTATTTTTGATCAGCGTACACCATTGATCAACTTTACCCTCCATATGATAAGCCGCCTGGAGAACATTCTCTTGTTCAGAACATTAAAGGATGGAGAAGATATTTTCAATGGAGTTGATTCATTGTTCAGCGATCGTGGGATTAGATGATCCCCTAAAAGTAGGAGGCCTTTGTCTCATGAAGCTCTCGATAGCAACTTGTTCTTTATTATGGGGGGGGGGGGGTTGAACGTTCATCTTGACATGTGTTTCTATTCAAAACTTGAGTTAGCTGAGAGAGAAGCGTGAAAAAGTTTGTGATTCCCTCTCCCATTGGATTGGGCATCTCATTAGTACAGTCATCACATTGATCTTCACAACGGTTGTTAGCCAGAGTCCTCCTATTACCGATCATTGGATGGAATAAATGGAATTTTAGGAGTAATACATAAAGGGTAATCCAAAGAAAAGAGTTTATGACTTATAAATAAACGTTCATTTCCTTAACTCATGAGTCTATAGGCTTCAATATGGGATTCTCATGATCTACTTTCTAACATATATTCTTAGGGGATTTTTTTTCATTACCTTAATAAGGGTTCATAATAAGCTTGTGAATTTATCAAAACATATCCCTGGGGAGTGTCATAACCAAGAGTGCATCAAGGCCCGTTGTCGTGCACCGGTTCCCATTCGAGTCTAGCTCAAAGCGGTGTTTTCAGGTTTTACCCCTAGGATACATCTGTGCCAGAGCCGTCTATACATGCTCGTATTCTGACAGGGATGTATTTTCTTGATAAACCACTTACTCAGTACTTACAAAAACATAGGGATGTTTTTTTATACTTAGTATTATCTCTAAGACTTTACTAGGGTTTTATAATCCTAATCCAAAAATAACTAAACCTATCCTATGATACCAACTATGACAACCCTGCTTTTATTACAAAATTAAACATGATTTATTACATAAAATTTCACTTGATACAACAAAGAAGATCGAGAGGTTTAGTGTCTTTGGGTCTTAGGATCATTACATAAAAACATGAAACATGAAATACAACATCTTTATTGAAAACTTCCTTTACATGACCACTACATTCCCTCGTACTTAGCATTGCATGAGATAACCTGAGGACATGCATATGAAAAGGGTGAGCTATAAAGCACAGTAAAGGAATACACATGGAATAACATGAGGAGTAAAATATATGTTAGACATTAGGAATATCAATAGAGCACAAGAGAATCATGAACATAAAGTCATTATAAAGAATGATAATCATAACATGGAAATGTGGCAACAACACTTAACATGGAATTAGCATGAGCCAAGGATCATTTCACATAAAGCATGAGTAAATCATCATTGCACATAAAGCAAGAGTAAACCCTCGTTACACTTGAATTAGTATGAGTCAACACTAATTTCACATGATGTATCATGATACTATACTTTACCCAATGCATTGGAGCGCTATAAGGGCACAACCTTCTTAAACATTTTATTTCATGCATAAGTGTGCCAAATGGATCATAAAACATAATC
Organism: Viscum album; assembly: GCA_963277665.1. Taxonomy (NCBI): domain Eukaryota; kingdom Viridiplantae; phylum Streptophyta; class Magnoliopsida; order Santalales; family Viscaceae; genus Viscum; species Viscum album. The sequence continues at coordinate 853,539,780 of OY728126.1, read as the reverse complement.
ATTTATTCCACGATAAGGAATGTGGAATTAATACATGAAAATTTATAATCAATAAGTAAATGTGAATAAAGGTGAATAACCTTGATGGAGAAATGGTCATGGTATTCACTACACAATGGCATTGACTTAGAAAATCGGTGCAATTTCCGCAGCGTAACGGCATGGCATAAGAATTCATAAAAATGGTTGATGAGAGAAAAAGGGGTTTCTCATCATATTTACATGAAATGGACAGTAAGGGGGTCATATAGATACATGTGTAAACATTTTTAATGGAATTTAGATTCATGATACTAAAGTATTGCTTGAAAGTAAAAGAGGAGAGAGAAGTTCCTTTCGGTATTTTGGCATAGTAACGGGTATACATGATAGGCATTTAATGAGAGAGAAAGGGGTCTCCCATAATTCAAACAATAAGAGGGCAGTATGGGGGAGGTGAGAAACCATACCCCAACATTTATAATTGAGATTAAAAGGGCATAAAAATATGAAGAAAATTGGACAAAAATAAGAAAGGAAGAAAAACTCTTACTTGGATGTGTGCTTCCAAAGGCTAGAGAGAGGCTTGTGAGAGGCCTCTTGGGTGATTGGGGCACCTTGGGAGGATTTTAGAGAGAGTGGGGTAGAGGTTTTACTAACTCCAAAGGCTTTTAGTGAGGAGGAAGTGGGAGCTTGGGTGGGTTTATATAGGAAAGGTGAGGGAATTCTTTATTATTTAGGTTTGGGTCCCCTTACATTAAATTAATCCAAACCACAAACCGTCCCATGGTTTTTGCCCATTGTTTTTGGAAAAGGGAAGAGGAAAACAATATTTTATAAGGAAAAAGTCTGAGCTTCTTAAAATAATATGGTTGCTTATGTGGAGGTGAGTCACACTCCCATGGAAAACAATTTAAAAGACAAAGTGTTTATTAAGTCTTGAGGGGTCCATTAATGCTTTGAAAAGTAAGTCAAACAAACCCAAAAATCACATTATTTTAATGGTAAAATATATATTGGCCTAAAATAATGATTATAGTATTTTATTACATCACTACTGGGTCATTATGAAGTCATAAAAGACATTATATATTTAAACGGTATTTAATTTTTACCCAAAAATTTGATTGTCTCAGAAAATTATGAAAAATTCACTTTTGGATAATTTTGATGCCCTGATTCCATAAATAACATTTATTTTATCGAAATAATTTTTTAAATATGTTAATTTTCTTTTTTAAAATAAGAACCGATGTTTATCGAACATTCATTGGCTTTGACAGAAATGGCTTTCAAACCTTAATAAAAATTACAATTGCATTCATAAAATTATAAGATCATTTATATTTAATAAAAATCAATTAAACAATAATAATAATATTTTATTAACATATTATTTAATTCAAAAATCCCTTAATTTAATAAAATATAATTCTTAATTAAATAATAACTAAATACATAATTTTTACTTTAAAAACTATTTACAATGTATCAATAATGACAAGAAAGTATATTCATTATTATATACAAAAAAATAATGTACATGAACATAGTACTATTTATTTGTTACATAACCCCGTAAAACAGCCGCATAAGACCTAAGGGTAAGGTGTGCGATGGTGACAGACTCGTAAGGTGGCTCAGATAACATCGCTCAAGTGGTAATTTCTATCAACTTCCACTTTTCCCATAGACGGTCTCGTTCAAGCTTGACATGATGAAGCTCAGCTTGGGCTTGGTCAAGAGCGAAGCCCAAGGATGCCACCTCTTTTCCGAGCTCCGACAAATGGGCTTCGTATGGGGAAATTCTACTGGATGAGGCCATCGCTTCCTTTGTCTGAGTAAATTTGGATTTGTTAAAGCCCTATATTTATACTAATCATGTGATCACTGTTTAACGGCTATATTAGCAACAATCAAAATTCTTAACATAAAACCAAAGAAGTTGACATTTTATATAAACATAAAGAGACATTTAACTAGATCAAGAGGGATTTCCATTAATGAAACTTTGGGTCATTACAATTACTAAACAGAAAAATCTCCTATCACACCTCATCTAGTACCATATGACATATCTTCCCCAAAAATCACTCTAATACTTATGAAAGCAAAATGAGGGTTCTTCCATCAAGTATGAGACATTCATCTATTTTTTTCAACAACACATGGACCAATACCTATCTCTCATTCTATATTTCCTAAATAAAGTCAAAAAATTCTAATCATATCTCATCTCACATCCTGATATCAACCATGGTCCCTCATCCTGTCAAAAAATTCTCATGCCATTTTTTGGGATAGTCACCAGGGATCCAGAGCACTTAAAGTGATTAAAATAACTTATCCCAAGCATAGAAGGTTGAACGCCACCTAATATATCCTTTAAGTCCACCCATTGTCCTTATCCATTCTTTTAGGTCTAAGAAAAAATGAATGAGGTAGGTTAATATTACATAAGAGTAATATAATATTGTATTAAAGGGACCAAATACCTCTATTTATAATTTATCATGAAAGATAAGATCCACTAAGCCTCGGCTTAGCCCATCCATGGCTTGTCAACATCTATACCACCACCTGAGCCCAACCTCACATTAAGTAACATAAATAATTTATTTTATATATTAAATAAACATGGAATAATTTTTTAAAAACTCACTGAGAACCACCAAATCACAAAAACCATGACCAACCACGCCTAGAAGATCCACAACACCCCTCGATACCATCTCAAGAAAAAACCCTAACCACTGAAACACTTTCATTCACTAAACTAGTTTAATTTAACCTAAAAAATTATGAAAAATCATATGATTAAGTATTTCAAATGAAAGTTTGATAGATGGTGGGAATAAAATATCTTAATTTAAACTCCATGCAAGCCAAATACCTTTCCATTTCGGTAGATTCCACCAATATTTTGTGAAATCGACAATATATTTCTAAATAAAATAGAGAGAAATAAGTTCACAGTGATGAGGGAAGAAAAAAATTTAAAAAATAGAAACAAATTCCATAGATCACCATTGACACACACTAAAAACAACACCTATTAAAGTGGGGTCATAGGATATCTAGGGGAGAATTAGTCAAGAATGGCCTCTCTTAACCCGCACCCCCCATAAAATATTGAATAACTAAGAATTAGAAAAAGGAAAAAAACCATGCAAATAAAACCAAAATAGGATTTAATATATATCTTCTAGGCCACACTAGGGAGTATATGCTACCACTGGCTAGCGGGTGATCCCAGGTATGGTATGGTGCCCCTAGTAATCCCACAAACAAGTCGATGTCCTCTATGCTAAAATTCAGTACCTCTGAAATGCCGATCCTTCCTTTGATGCTTCCAAAAACCCCTAGGTCACATCCCTAGACATAAAATCTCTTGAAAAATACCTAATTGATATGTCAAAACTCTATAAAGACATCTCTGAGTCCCAATTCTCAAAAAGAACGATCCAGCAGATGAGAAATTGTAATTTCCTAAAGAATTTACTACTACTAAAGACATATGTTATTAAAAACTCTCCACAATATAGATTCTCATATAAAATAAGTCATGGTAATACTTGAAACATGTCTCATATCAGTCCTAAACCATCAATTCACCATGATTTCACCACATTTTGCTTTTGAATGCTCATACGTGCTTCCGCTACGAAACTACAAACTCTACAAGTACTATTGACAAAAAATTAATCCACCCACTCACTTCAAGATTGAAAAATAAGATGAAAATAATTGATTCTATCTTCTTTTATACACCTAAAAATATATATCTAATCTATACCTAGGCTCATAGTTCTTCCGATCATAATAATATGCTAATAAAGGCTAATTCAAATCCATGGTTCCCCCACCATATTACTTGGTTACTGAAAATGAACCCTCACTAGTCTAGTAACATGACAACCATGTTATGAACAATTAAATTTTCAAGATTCCACCTCATCACACCCGATTATACATTAAAAAAATAGATGAACCTATTATTATATACTTCACATGAAACAATTGATTTCACCCACCAAAATACTACCAATATGCTCAATCATGATGTCATAATATTCGTAGGAATCATAACATTATCCAAGAAGAGACATAATAGTCGAAGATTGACTCCCAATACGACCCAAGGATCAGATCACCAATAATTTTCCACCATTTCCATGACCTCTCCTAGATCACCACTTCACCACTAATCCTACTCACACATGGGTCACCTCGAAACCACCCCAAGACCGATGCCAACACATACATGTTATTCAAAAACAATTGAATATGCCTCAAATACATTTCCTTAAAAACCAATAAACCAAGGAATATCACCCATTCCAAGGATAAATTCATGTCGACCCACCCCTTGAGATTAATCCAAAAAACCACAAGCATGTGTCTAAGATATTATTGTTCCACATAAAACCAATTACAGAAACTACTGGGATAGGTATCCAAATGATATTGCCTTTGAAACTCAACCTTAATACTAGAAATTCTCCGAGAACTTCAAATCCTAAGGCCTAAGGAATTTCCCATACCCTTATTCATAAACCCATAGGGTTTCTATAATACCTCCATGTTTTATTAAGTAGAATTATATAGATAATGGTTATAAGAAAACAACATATAGGTTGTTTATGACACCTTACATAATGAAACATAAATCCCCAAGTCATTCTTTCCCTTTACATAGGTTATTCCTCAGACATCACATTCCTATACCGAACTCTTCAGGGCTACATAGCTGATCCACCCAATGTATACACTAACCCACCAAGGGTCCCCACACATACCTTGATGATGGTGCTTCATTATATCACCACAGATCATCCTGTATAAGGATTCACATGGCCTTCCAGATAAAGAAATTATAATTACTATACTTTTATCAATGCTATGGATTGATTTTTTCAATTAGATTCATTGTATACTCTTAGTAAATGTGAACTATGGACTAAGGAAGGTTCCTGGAGAATTCAAGGATTTTTCAGAGTTTGGAGTACCAAGAATTGGGAAAATTTAGTGGGCCACACGGTTAAAACATTGTTAGTAATAAACGTGTAGGGAAACCATGTGGGGAACCCACTGCCCTTCAAGAGGCTTCAAGATTTTTATGAAACTAACCGAGCCAAGGAGCACGCCCATGCAGGTTGTACAAGGGTTTGGGATGGAGCCTAACAAACTAATTTCACACGATTAGCCAAACTATGCGATTAGTCCATGTGGGGTCCCTCCTTAGATAATGGAAGCATCATGATTTGATCACAATTTATCCAAATAGTACATCCAAACCATGTTCCCCCCATTTTTAGGGTGAAATAACATTTTCCCTAGAAATGTTTTTAACTTAAGTTTCTTCTTACCCCTTTAATTTATAGTGGATGACACCTTATTCCCCTCTCTTATGAGCTCTTTTTTCTCCTCCATCTAGAAATATTGATAACTCTTCAACCTGGACTCAAAATAATATTACTTCATAAGAGTTGGGTCAACATCGGTAAGAAATAAATTCTTCTTAATTTCTATATCAGTTCCTCTTCATATCTATTTCACTATATCGGTGAATGTGTATTCTACCTATTTTTAGGGAGTTGGTATATTATTCATTTTTCATCACATCTAATTCAAATCTAAAGCTGTTATTGGATGAGGAGTCATATATGTTCCTATGTTATAATTTCTATTTTTTTCAAAAAAATGTTACGATGTTTTTCATAGCCACGTCATTTTGCTACACGGAGACTATTACCACACATTGCCATAAATTGTGTTCTTCCTTATTTAAATTAATTGAATCAAGTGATTATAATCCCAAGGACCCTTTATATGTATTTATAGGGTCCCAAACTTTATTATACCCACCTATTTTGGTGTTCCATCCTTAGGGGAAATTTAATATAACTATTTACTTGACTAAGGCACCTCAAAAGTGATTAGATTATGATGAAATTGTTTTTTCCATTATTAATTATTTAAATGGATTAATTATAATGAATGATAATAGTTTGGAAATAATTTCTTATGATCTTCCAATGACTTGATTCATTATTAGGCTTTTTCATATTGAATGGAATTGGGTGGCAAGGCCACACTTCATGTTATATAAATATAAAATATGAATTGTATGATATGTGAAACCCTTGGTTGTGTTGGGATTTATGATTATAGTGAATTAAAGGTGATCCCTAATGATATTATTATTATTATTATTATTACTACTATTATTATTCCATTGATATTGGTTGTAGAATGATGGTTAATGGACTTGTTGTTCATGATATTTAACTCTCCCTTACATCGGGTTTTGAGCATGATGTATCTCACCATTATAACTTTACTTGGGCAATGTGAATGAAATTACCTGATCCTGTATGCTGGGTGTTGGGAATGATGACTCGCCATAGCTATCTAATGTATTTATCACGATGTTTCACATTCACCATGAGAAGTGTCTTCTTTGGCACCAGAAACGTCAACATCATATGACTTTATAAAAAAATACCAAATCATCAACAATAACAACCAAAACAACCAAAAAAAACCACAAAACCAAAAAAAAACAAAAAGAAAAACAACCACAACAAAAACAACAGCAACAATAACAACAACAAAAACAACAGAAAAACACACAACTACAATACAAGAAAAAAACAAAAAAACAACAATAATATAACAACATCAATAATAATAATAATAATAATAACAAAATCAACGAAAACAACAAAAAAAACACCACCAACCCCAAAAAAATGCCAACAATGAAAAAAAAAACCAAAATAACCACAACAAAACAACAAAAACAAAAACAAAAAAAACAAAAACAACAATAGAAATAATAAAAATAATAAAAAAAACAAAAACAAAAACAAAAACTACAATAAATCAAAAACAAACAAAAAAAAAATAAAAGAAACAAAAATAACAAAAAAAAAACAGTAAAAAAACAACAAAAAAAACAACAACAATTATGATGAAAACAACAACACGAACAATGACAAAAAAACCAACAATAATGATTACAACAACAAAAACAACAAGAAAAACCAAAAAAAACAACAATGAAAAAAAGACCAAAAATAACAAAAACAACAACAAAAACAACAAAAACAATAACAACAACAACAACCAAAACCATCACAAGAACAACAACAAAAATAAAAAAACAACATTAAAAACACCACCACCAACACCACCAATAACAACACCACAAACAATAAAACCACTACCAACAATTACAACAACAACAACAACGGCAACCAAAGTAACAACTACAAAAACAACAACACCAACAACAACAAAAACACCACCACCACTACCGCCACCACCACCAACAAAAAAAAGAAAGAGAAAAAAAACAACAAGAGAAAAAACAACAACAACAAAAACAACAACAACAATAATGCCACCACCACCACCAATAACCCCATTAGAAAGGACAACAACCACAATGACAATAAAATAATTAAAAAAACAACAACAACAATAACAAAAACAACAAAAACAACTATATAAACAACAAAAACAACAACAAAACAAAAATAACAACAACAAAAAAACAACAAAAACAATTACAAAAAAAAACAAAAAAAAAACAATAACAAAAATAATAACAACACCACCAGAAAAACAACACCAATAACAACAACAACAAAAATAACAAAAAATATAACAACATAAAAAATAACATTAAAATCAAAAAACAGCAACCAAAACACTAACTCCAACACTATCAATAACAACACAAACAAAAAACAACAACAAAAATAACATTAAAAATAATGACAACAACAAAAATAAAAACAAAAAACCACAATAATGTCAACAAAAATGAAAACGAAAACAATAAAAATAACAACAAAAATAATGATGAAATCAATAACAATAAAAAAATGACAACAAAAACAAAAAAAATATTAAAAAAACAAGGATGATAAAAAAACCAAAAATAAAAAAAAAAAATATTAAAAAAAAATAACAAAAAACAAAAATGATGACTAAAACAACAACAAAATAGAAACGAAAATAACAACAACAAAAAAACATTAAAAAAACAAAAACAAAAAACAACAACAGTAATAATGAAAAAAACAACAAAAAAACAACCAAAAAAATAAAAACATCAACAAAAAACAACAAACAAAAAACAAAACAAAAACAAAAACAAAAACAACACAAAAGAAAATTAAAACTATAAGAAAAACAATAACAACCCAATAAAAACAACTAAAACAACAATAGCAATAAAAACAAAAATAATAATAATAAAAAACATCAACCAAGAAAAAAAACACCACAACCGCTACCAAGAATAAGAAAAAACATTAACATAAAAAAACAAAAACAAAAACAAAAACAAAACATAAAAAACAAGAAAAACACCACCAGTAAGAATAGTAAAAAAAATAATAGCAATAAAAACAAAAAACAAAAAAAAAACAAAAACAAAAAAAGTAAAAATAACTAAAAAATAACTAAAAATAAATAAAATAAGAAAACAAAAAAATAAAAAACACAAAAAAAAATAACAATACCACTGTAAGTAGTAACATCAGTAATAAAAACATAAAAACCCTTAATAAGAACAAAGATAATAAAAACCACAAAAACCGCAAAAAAAAACAAAAAATGAAACAAATAAGTGGAAAACACAATAATAAATAAATAATAACTACAACAAAAACAACAATAATATATATGTATTTGGTTGAGGGGATTAAAAAATCCAAACAACAAACAAACTAAGACACCTTAGTGGGATAAGATTCGTCACTGGACACAGTGAACACCTATTAGGATCTATTCCTAATTTCATACAAATTTGTGTCCTGAATTACCATGTTCTAGAAGGTACTAAGAACATGATTAATGTGTCCCAATAGTCCATAAATAAGATGACTTGAAGGCCAGAATGAATAGACTATATCATTAACTGTCACCAGTCTTATGTCACACCACCCCTCAGATATTATTCCCTGCATTTTGTGATCTACCTGAAAGTTGTATCACCCCCACAATGATTTTTGTGTCATATTACCCTTTGATTCACTATGGAAGATAACCCCTTATTCTCACATTGGATATTTGTGTGAGAAGGGGGATGAATGCTTGGTCCAAGTACACCCATCTATATTTGGACCATTCCACTTGTTGATTTTGTTGTTACACCCCACCATATTTCCTATATTTCCCAAGATACCATGAGATTTGTCCTAATGTGAAGATAGTCACGTGGTTGGGATCCCTTTAATCTCACATTGGAAACCTGTATGGTAGAAATGATGGTTTATTAGAACCAACAAGCCCATCCCACTTTTAACGCTACCAACCTAGAAGTGCTTATGTGTTTCCATGCCACCCCCTATCAAATATACTTATCCACTTTCCTAGTTCAACCGTGTTTCTTTCAACCAACTAATATGCATTCCCATTGAGTGGGACCTTATTTTTTTGTTATTACGGTGTGATAAATCCCCCGTCAAAGTGGCAAGCTAGAATTTGAACCTTGTTCTAATGTATAATTACAAGGTGAATTTAGTATCTATGTACGTCCCCAACTACATATTAATAATAGTAATAATAATAAGTTTTTATGGTATCATAGTTAATGAAAATACTTAGGGTTTAATATCATTAAAATTATACACACTTGAAAGGGACAATTAGACAAGGCGACCAACCTTTATATGTGGTTAAACCACCTAAAAATTCCTATTTTATTACAAATGGGTTGAAATACTGTATTTAACCAAGTAGATATCATATTCCAAATAACCATTAAAATATGGTTATTTGGATCGTACCTATTTTCAAAACATATATTTTTTTGTTTCCTCACAAACAACTAGAATTAGAAAATTGTTTTTAAATTATTTTCTTGAAAAAAATATATAAATGGGTTTAGGTCAAAATTATTTTTGAAAATGGGTCACAAAGTTGTTGGAGCCATAAACAACGTTTCCTTCAGTAAAATGCAGGAGGGTCTTTCCTCCTTTCTTATGAATGTTTTAAAATAATGCGTGAATACCCCTTAACATTTTATTAAATATTTATAAAATAATTTGTTTTTCCATTTTCAATTTATATATACAACATTAAAATAATAATTTATAAAAAATATTAATAATAATTATAAATAATAATTGAAATTACATTATTAATATTTATTACTAATTAGTGGTTAATAATTAGAAATAATAAATAATATTTTTTAAATAAATTTTATTGCTTAAAATATATATATCACATTAAATTTATTGAATAATTTTTAAAAAATAATTTGAATATTATCATTAGTATAAAATAATAAATGAAATATAAAATAATTTTAGTTAACAATTATATAAAATTTATGAGTACAATTAATGTTTATCTATGTATCTAATGGGAGCATGTACCATGGTTCAAAGTGTGAATGTTATGCCCATATCAATACTGTTGACCTCTGTAATGTGATGAATTATGAAGAAATAGAGGGGGACACTACTAGAAATTTAGATTATAGCCACAGTTTAGAACCGTGGCTATAAGACCAAAAACTGTGGATATAGGTTATAGCAATGATTCATTGAATCATGGCTGGTATTGGCATGGCAATAGGGTGAACCCTATAGCCACAGTTTTAAACCATGGCTATATGGATATAGCCATGATTCAAAACTTGGCTCTAGACCTACAACCATGGTTTGAACCATGGAAATAGCCTATAGCCACTGTTTTAAACCACGGTTATAGGGTTTTCCCAATAGCAAAGCCAATATCATCCACGGTTCAATGAACCGTGGATATAGGGCTTTAGCCATGGTACAAACCATGGCTATAGGACATATAGCCACGATTTGAAACCTTCAATATAGCTCTTCCCATTTCATAAAAAAATCACCCCTCCCCCCAGACAGACCCCCCCTGCACACCCCCCTCCCCTCTACAGACCCCCCTTCCCCCGGCAGACCCCCTTTCACCCCTGGATAGACTCCCCCTACACCCCTCCCTAGACAGACCCCCTGCACCCCTGGATAGACCCCCCTTGACCCCCCCTTGGACAGACATCCCTACACCCCTGGAAAGAATTTTCTTGCACCCCTACAGGCCCACATGCACCCCTGAACAGACCCCCCCTTACACCCCTGCATACCCCTGCACCCTAGACAGACCCTCCCTACTCCCCCATACACATGCCTACCCCCTACAGACCCCCCTTACACCCTGTACTGACCCCCCCTTCCTGGACAGACCCCCTGCCCCTCCCCCCTGCAGACCCCCCATGCACACCCCCACTACAGACCTCCCTTTCACCCCCCTCCTGGGCAGCCCCCGGCCCCTCCCCCACCCTCCTGGATAGGCCCTTTTTCGCCTCCCCTCTACACACCCCCTCCCCCCTGCAGACACCCCTTGCACCCTGGACTACCCCCCCCCCGAACAGACCCCCTGCCCTTCCCCCTACAGACCTCGCACCCCCCACTGCAGAACTCCCTTGCACCCCCTTCCTGGATAGCCCCTACCCCTCACCCCCTCTTGAACATACCCTCCCTGCCCCTCATCCTGCAGACCCCCTTGCACCCCTGGACAAACCTCCCCTACCTGGACAGACCGCATGCCCCTCCCCCTACAAACCCCCCTTGCACACCCCCACTACAGACCTCCCTTGACCCCCTCCTGGACAGCCCCCACCCCCTTCCCCTCCCCTGGCAGACCCCCCCTTGCACACCCCCATTGTAGAACTCCCTTAGACACCCCTCCTGGACATCCCCCTCCTGAAAGAAAACCCTATAAAATATAGAGAAACCCCTAAAATACAATGTTTTAATGATATAAAAAAAATTCACTGGTCAAATTAAATACATCATCGACTGGTTACACAGAGTACATAATCCAGTTTTCAAAAACATGTATCCAAAGTGATATTTAGTACAAGTAGAATAAACTAATAACCGAGATAGAATAAAATGATCCACTGCTCCAAAATATGTCACAGATTCTATGTTCCATGATGATGTATTTCTCCGAAATCTAGTTATGGAAAACCCTGTTACCTAGTATCTAGGATCAAAACCATGTATTTTATCCAAGTGCGAAGCAACTTACAAGTCAAGAAATTTAATCTAGAGTTTAACAAAAATACATTAATACTCAAAACGACATACATTCATAACATATTTTTTAGTGTGCAAATAAAGGCAGTGGATGTGTCAATGTTATTTAATTAATTGAAACTTGAAATTTCAAAACAAATTATAATATTGTACCTAAGATACACAATAGAGGAATACATGTTATAAAGTTAAACTTTTTGATTGTCAATGCTTAACAATCTAACCTTGCTAGTACCTCATTTTCTTAGGCAAGACTTTATTGAAGTTTGATCTTGTTTAGGTCGTATCATAAATATTACATTGAATGTATTTTTTTCACATGGTCGATGTTGGTTGCAGAAATTGAAATACAATTATGGAACAACCCCCTAAAGACCACCCTTACACCATACAGACCCCCTTGCACCCCCTCCCCTCCCACCTAGACAGACCCCTCCCCCCCAGACAGACCCCCACCCCACTCCCTGGACAGACCCCCCTGCCCCACCCCCTCTGCAGACCCCCCTCCCCCGGCAAACCCCCTCACACCCCACCTCTTTCCCACCTTGCTCCCACCTGGACACCCCCCTCTTGGACCCCCTGGATAGTCCCCCCCTTCTAGAAACCCCTTGGACCCCCCCCCCCCCCCGAACAGACCCCCCCCTCCTTGGACAGACCCCCTCCTTTTTGGGCAAACCCCCCTTCATCCTGGATAGACCCCCATCCCAACTCCTCCTTCCTGCAGACCCCCTTGCACCCCCTCCCCCCCACCTACAGACCCACCTTGCACCCCCCTGGACACCCCTCCTAGATATCCCCCCCTCTTGGAAACCCCCTTGGACAACCCCCACCCCCTTCCTAAACAGACCCCACCCCTCCCTGGACATACCCTCACCTGACCCCCCTCCGTCCAGCAGACCCCCTTGCACCCCCTCCCCCCCACCTAGAGACCCCACCTTGCACCCCCTATACACCCCCTCCTGGACAACACCCCCCCCCCCCTCTTGGGAACACCATTGGACAACCACCCACCCCCACCCACTTCCTGTACATACCCCCACCCCTCCCTAGACAGACCCCCATCCCCTTGGATAGACCCCACCCCCTTGGACAGCAGCCCTCACTCCAAATGAAGACCCACCTTGCACCCCCTTGACACCCCCTTCTGGACAACCCCCCTTTCTGGAAAGACCCCCCCTCTTAGACAGCCCCCTCACACCCTAGACAAACCCCCGTCCTTCCTGGACAGATTGTCAAATCTATGAGGAGGTTTGGTTTTAGGGAATGGTATTGTCAATTTTCCGTTGTATGATACTATATGGTATTATAATATTTTCATTACCGATAAGGTTGGTGAAAGGATAGAGATTTGAGACATTCATGTATGAATGATCCAAACTATCATCCTTGCCTAGCACAAAAAGACTTGGTTGATACATCGACAACCTTATAGTACAACAGAAACATAAATCTGGAAATAAATTGAAGTTATTTTATGATAAAATAAATTAGGAACATTGAATGTTGAAAGATACCATAATATGTGATGAGATTTTCTTGATCAATATGCTCTCTTTGAAGTTGTTCTTACATTGAAAACATGACATCGTGTTATTTTTAGTAAAATAAGAATCACAAAAGTGGTTTTTTATTGTTCAGAGTTTACCTAAATGTAGAAGAATGAAATATCTATTTACATATTCTTGATGAAATGCGATGTAGTTGGATATATCTAATGTAATTAAAAATATCATATTGAATCTATCTATGTACAAGTAAATTCACGTAATGTGGTAGTGGAATCAACTCACCAAAAAAAGGATAGATTGCAGGATCCAAATCCATCTTTATAAGCTATAATGAAAAAAGTGGACATAAGGGACTGGATTTTTAAAAGAAAAGGTGTAAAATCCATACCAATAACAACTAGTGGTATCATACAAAATTTTATTTGTTTCATGTGATATCATCCAATGATTTTGTGAAAGTAATCTATTGTAAAATATGAGGGCATATTTGGAAAAACCAAAACATGAAGAAATGGGGGAGCTATAGATGGATTGTAATGGTTATTCAACCTTATCTAAGATTAAAGAAAACTATATAGATTAACTACACCCCCAAATCCACCCCTATTTCACCCCTTCCCCACTTCCCCACCCCCTTGCACCCCCTCCCCCTTGCACCGCACCTGCACCCTCCCCACTGCCCTGCAGACCCCCCTGCAGACCCCATGCCCCCCTCACCCCTACCAATTTCCCTCCCCCGACTACCCCCTTGCACCCCTGACCCACCCCCCTTGAACCCTATGCCCTGTAGACCACCACACTCCCCCTCCCCGGTAGACCACTCCCTACCCCCTGCCCTGCAGAGCTCCCCACTCCCCCTTTCCTCTTCCACCCACCCCTCCCCCTCCCCCTGCCCTACAGACTCCTACCCCCTTCCCCCTCTACCCACCCCCACCACACCCTCTGCCCTACAGACCTCCCCCTGCCCCATGCCCCTCCACCTACCCCCTCCACACACCCCCACCCCCTACCCCCTGCCCCCTGCCCCCTGCCCCTCCCCTGTAGACCTCCCCCCTCCCCCCTGCCCCTTCCCCCCTGCCCTGCAGACCCCTCTACCCCTACCCCCTACCCCCTGCCCACACACTGTATGTTTTCATCTACATGAACCTTATTCCAGGAAAGCCTCCATAGAACTGTATACCTTGAGGGAAGAATCCATATTTTATACTTTCTAATCCAGTGGGTGCTTTGTTGAATCAGGTGTTGATAGAAGTTCTTGGAATCAAGTATTCCATTGGGAGTAGGTTCCCAGATGAGCATGTATTCCTGCATTAGAAATTCATAATTAGAGATAATAGTAGTAATATCATCATAGAGAGTTTCCCTGTTTTCCATCTGATCCATGATAGTGATGGCATGTTCTATAGACTGGATAGTTAAGTTAATCTTCTCAACCAATGGGGTTCCCAACCAGTTGTCGTACCAGAATTTGAGAGGTGATTTCATGTTGACCATCCAGTGCAGAGACCCCATAATCCTTTGGGTGATTTCTCTCAATCCAGCCAGCACGGAGACCCCACACCTCTTTTTTGTATGACATCCTAGTATAATTGGAATAAATGATTTGTGAAACCATTTGGTCCAGGAGAGCTCTCTTTTTTAAGTCCAAAAACTGCTTCCTTGATTTCTAATTCCAGAGGAGTGGAGAGCAAGAAGGAATTTTCTTCTTCAGTGACCAACCTGGGAATGATGCCTTCCCTAATCTTTGATATTTTCAGAGGTCCATTGAAGAGATTCCAATAATAAGAGAAAATGTGTCTGGAGAGCTTCTTTCTATCATCTAGAATATAGTCTATGTCTTTAATAAGAGGAAGTGCCCTATTTTCCCTTCTGACCCATTGAAGAGCACTAAAAAATTTAGTGTTTCTTTCTCCATCAGTAAGACAACTTATTTTAAAGGTATCCCTTCTTAGATTTTCTTTGAGTATGATTAGGTTGTGAATCTTAGTATACATCTCATCCTCTTGGTGGATATCACCTGAGAAATCATACCTAGTGATTTCTTCTTAATATTCATTCAAGGAGCATTCAAGAGAATTTATTTATTCATCCAGTAGGCTGAATTTCCTTTTTCCCCAGCCCTTCAATCTGATCTTCAACATTTTGAGTTTCAAGATGAATCTAAGAGGGTTAATATTAGATTTGTCTGTACCCCATGTGTCCTAGATAATCTTTGAGCACTCTGACAGAGAAGACCACACGTTATTGAACCTGCATTTTTCTCCAATTGTTGAACTCTTTTTGAATTTCTTGATGTGTTTAATTCCATAGTCTTGTGGAAAGATTTAACTGCTTTTTGACATTTCTCAGGTTGCTTTGGAGCCAGAGCTAACTCTTCTAGTACCAGATCTCTGACATGTGTAATACATGCTTGATCATCCATCAGCTTCTCGGGTAGATCACATATATCCATCATTTCCAGCATAACCATCATGCATACGCTCATCCTCCTCCACCAAAGTTTCCCATGATGAAATTTCCCCAATAGTCTTTTCCCATCGCAATCCTTTATTTCCTTCATTTTCATTTTTGATTCTCCTATTGACAAAATCAACATTTTTCCCTCTTGAAAATTGACTCCAAGCCTTGTTTGTGTTGTAAGGTTGGACCATCTTCTGAAAAAATCTACACTATTGCAGAGTATGTCCTACAATTTGACAATTATTACAAAATCGATGAAGGTTCTCGAATTAAAATCTTACCTCCATATGGTGATCATTTCCAAATAGGGAAATTAGGTTTGGTGGAGGCACTTACTTATTGATCTCCTTTAGAAGCCTTGCATACAAGAAATGTTCACCATTTATTGTTCTCTGATCAATATTCATCGTCAAGGTGTTATCATTGTTTTAGATCGGTTCGAAACGCCCAACGGTTCCATATCTGATGATACATGGACCTGCTTTCCAAAGGCAGACGTTCGCTGGGCGATTTGGCCAGCGACGCTTAAGAACTCACATTGGTCGAGAGAATGGGAAGTTTATCTCAACGCACCCTTTTGGGGGGAATTATTTCCTGTTCCGGGACTCTCTTATAGATGTAAGACATGTTCATATGTTCGTGAATCTTTGGTTTATACCCAAGCATAGTATCGACAGATTACTCCTGGTTGGAAATGGTCAGCAGAACACAGGGATTCAGAATCATTTAGGCCTAAGGATTACCATCCCTCATTGTATTAATGACTCCGAGGAGTTTGGAATCATTGGGAAGACACTGTTTTAAGGCCTCATAACTTGGCGCTCTGGAGTTTATTGTCATCAAGAGGGGACAGTCAATGACTTGAGTTTTTGGATCGAACACATGATGCAGGATTCCTACGTATCCTCATGAGAGGAATCAAAATCCATGTAGTTCGGCACCACTTAGTAGGAAATATCACCTTTTAGGGTCATGTGATAAGGACTCAACAGTAGAGTTTAACATCATGTGGCAAGGACCCCAGGGCGAGAGTTTCCCGGTCAAAGATGGTGCGGGACTTACGCCAAGACAACTCGAAATACCCAAGGGAAATGATTTCTTGGGCCCGAAGATGGTCCTGATGAAGTACAAGGACATGGTATGACAGGGAAAGATGTGTATCAGACTTAGACATCGGGCTTGCACCTCGGGGGGAGGGGGGGTTCTTACGTATGACGGTTGGTCAGGAATCAAAGTACATGTAGTTCTTGGAAGGTTGTCGGAGAACCGACGTGAATGTGGACTCGGGGGTCTAATGGTAAGTGGGCTTGAACCTCGTGGAGGTTTCCTACATACCATGCCTTGACATGGATCAAAGTCCACGTAGTTTGGAAGGTGGGGCATTTGGGCTTACACTCTGGGCGTCCCAGGAGAGTATGTCATGGTCTATGCTTACTCTAAGCTCGCATGAGTCATGCTCGGTGTGAGAAACAAGAGGCATAAGGAACCAGACGATCATGTTGCGGAAGGTGCATCCAGGGGAAGTGCAGTGGGGCTTACGCATGGGCGGCCCAGAAAGTCAGGGCTTAATCCGAGATGGATGCCCGAATTGGTGACAAACCCTAAAGGGAAAGGGATTTGGGACCGAAGAAGAAAGGAGGGGTATAGGTACCACCGCTTTCAATAAGAACTAGGGGCTTACACTAGAATGGTTGCCCTCTGAGATTTGGAATTACTTTTGGATGGATGCCCGGTCACTCCCAGAAGAGGGGAGAAGTGCTTATCACTGGCGTTGAAAGGAAATGCAAGCAGGACCCCCAAATCCTGGTGAGTGGAGAGGTAGAAAGGGAGGGCTACCGGACTCTGACCATGCACTACAATGGGTATGTAAACCCAGGAATGTTTCGGGAACCCTCTCAAGGGTTGGGGAAACCCCTTCATCCTCACCTAACGTGGGTATGTGAACTCAAAGTGGCGCACTGATACACCTGAAGGTTACATCATACGGGTCCAATGGATTTGGTAGAGGCCTTGGCTTGAGGGTGATGAGTAGGCCAATGAAGGGATTGTGAAGGATCAGGATGGATTGGAAGGGTTTTATCTGACTCGGGTAATGGGAACACCGATGGAGTTGGCGGGCCACATGGGTGTATGAGGAGTGACTCCCTTCGCGTAGGGAGTGCTATGTGGCTGGAGAGGTTGTCCGCATACCATGGTGGTACGCCGGCTAATAGGCATCCCGCGTACTAGGGCGGTATGCGACATCGGGTTCGGCCCACGTACCAGGTTGGTACGTGGGGGAGTCCACACGATCAGCGGCAGCCAGGGGCGACGCCGGTCGGGGGTTCGTCGGTCAGGGATTCACCCACGTAAGAGGGTGCTACGTGGTGCGTCGAATAAAAAAAGGGGGATAGACTCCCTTGTCTGCGGGGAGTACATCCACAGAGGGGCCATGGCTCGCGGTCTTCTTTTTCATTATATTTTAAGTTTGCGGTTCACCAAGATGTTATCTGTTTTTCGGTTCCATATTAATTCATTTCTAGTTTCATACCTGTTCTAGTTCGCGAATTGGAACTTTGCTGTTTGCGAAATCCTAAGCTCCTTCCTCCAAAATCCTTCCACCTGAATCTGATCGATCCCTTTATTCTCGCCCTCGATGTCCTTTTATAGAGGGGGAAATAGATGTATCTGTGATCATGCAACACCTTTTGCGGAGTCCCATGACCGAAAACCCGGTTTATGGATGACTTGGTCAATCCACAACTCATGGGGGCATTGAATGCACCTCATCTACGAACCAATTCAGTGCTTTCTGGCCGCGTAGGTATCTGCCTCTGTTCTGCGAACGACAGTGCACGCGGCGTGGACCGGTCGATGCGCTTCGCGGCTGGAGCAGTTCGTGATGGTGGACCGGACTAGCGCCCATTCTTCTTCGCGCCCGCAGAGGGGTTCCCGCCTCTATTCCGCGAACGATGCTGGTCCGCGGAGGGGGGTGACTCGCTAAACTGGCCACGTACCATCAAAGTCAGACTAGTATGCAGACCGATGGGTCCTTTTCCAATCTTGAGTATTATCCACATTTTTGTCCAATTCCTTGAGGAAAATTGGGTAGAATCCTTTCAAAAGTAAGGGGATTCACATCATCCTTTGTGAATTTTTCAGGACCCTACAAAATCCCCCCATCGGAATGGGGTTCGATCAGAATGAAGAGGAGGCTACTCTGATGTAGAGTGGTCCTGAAAATCGATAAGTGATTAGACAATGCTCTAAATTTTTCCTGATCCATGGGGCTCAACGAGCGTAGTTTGACTTTTTCTAGAGTTTTGTAGAAAAACCCTACAAACATTTTGTCATTTCCATCAATACCCTAAGTCTTTCCTAGGCCCATTTGGTGTGGACCCAGCTGGTATAGCCCGGATTATTCTTAGGTTGCCCTTTCTGGGTTTTCGGTCTAATGGGCTTTGCGCCTCTTTTTGTGAGCGGTTTAATGTCCTGCCGACAAGACTATCATTACTGATGTTTTAAGTCAAACAACTTTGACTAGATATGGTGGGGCGAGGGCCCCATGAGGTTTGGCTGATTAAAATATGTCTCAACACCTTTCAGACGCATGTGGGGGTAACATGTTTATATTTGAACAACATGCAAGGCATGTCTCAAGTCATGGGAGCCATATCGGCGTGCAGAAATGGGAAGCATTACCTAAGGACGATTTGAATTTTTTAGACAGGCCATGGGCAGTCAATATGCAAAGCCACTGAGGGCATGGTATTCATTTTCAT
Organism: Viscum album; assembly: GCA_963277665.1. NCBI lineage: Eukaryota > Viridiplantae > Streptophyta > Magnoliopsida > Santalales > Viscaceae > Viscum > Viscum album. The sequence goes on along the minus strand of OY728126.1, from coordinate 853,519,977 downwards.
GCAAAGATGTCCTTAAGTCAATGACTGTCCATTTCTGATGGCCTGAAGACTTCATGGAAGTTCGGATTATAGAAACCACCATGGGTGGCTTAAAGAATTATGAAAAACCACCAAGGGTGGTTCAGAAAGGGCCTATGACATATGAAAGGGGTTTGGGAACATCTATATGAATCAAGAGTGTGGACGAAGGGTCCCTATCCTACACATTTAGCTATCATGAAGGATGGTTGGAGCTTGACGTAGTTTAAAGTCATGAAGTTGGGACATTCTTTAGAATGGAACTACTTTTTCTGGTTCTCGGTAACCTTGTCAGAGACATTCCAGCGTATTCAGGAAGGGTTGTGAAAGAGGTTGGTAAATTACAACTCAGAGGGTTTCTGAATCCTGGGATGAATATGACGGCTCAGAGGCCTAGAGGTGTATAGAGAGGAGCACTGCCTGAGAAAATCTTGCCTTTGGTAGACGAGCCAGGAGTGATCAATATGCAGAGCCACTGAGGGCATGGTATGCATAGTCATGCAAAGGTGCCCTTAGGTCAATATTCTCCTGATAGCCGAGCAACTTCAAGGAAGTTGAGATTTGGGACCACCATGGGTGGCTTACAAGGGTTTGGCTCTTTCTGACTAAAGAGTATGGTTTATGAAAAGAGGGTACCTGAATGCGGAAGAAACATTAAGGCTAAACTTCCCGGGAATGGGTAAAGTCATACCTTCTCACGCTGGTGGGAGACAGTGGTTTGTTCAGGTCTATCCTGTGCACTGAAGGAAGGCGGAAAAACCTCTATTCGTAATTGAACTCATGAAGAGATCAACCATGCAGTTTTACGTCATGTGGTAAGGACGACTTTCGTGCAGTTTAACGTCACGTAGTAAGTATGGTTTCTGTGCAGTTTAACATCATGCAGTAAGGAAGGTTTCCATGCAGTTTAACGTCATGCAGTAAGGATGGAGGGAATTTTAAATTCTATACAGTTTAATATCATGTGGTAAGGATGATTTTTGTTAAGTTTAACGTCATGCAGTAAGGATGGAGTTGAAAAGGCCACTCTTGATTAGAATGTAACTGGACTCAAATATCATGGCATGTCCAAGACGTGGATAGGGGTTGATGAAGTAAATCGTAGTTCCAGTGCTTCTTGGATCAGGAGAGATGATATGGGGGCTCTAAGGTCGATAAGCGTACGGGGCTAGGAAGAGTATCGCCTGAGGAAATCTTACCTTTGGAAGACGAGCTAGAGGCTATCAATATACAGAGCTGCTGAGGTCATGGTGTCCATAGTTGTGTTAAGGTGTACATAGGTTGATGAATTTCCAATTCTGATGGCCATGATTGATTATGAGGATCTGCAATTTTCCGGGCCACGAAGTCTGCCATTTTGTAGAGAAATATCTGGACATCCCAGGGGTATTCGTCCCTGCTTGCTGTTAAAACTCAAAGAGTTCACTGCGCGGATTTATCTTGTATATGGGGTGTACCTTTACTCTATGCAGTTTAACATCGTGCAGTAAGGATGAAGTACTCTTAGTTTAACGGTCATAGAGTTCGGACCATTAGGTGACTATTTCTATAATCACCCAGAGGGAAATTGAGTTAGGATGATCTGGTATACTCTGAACAAGTTTGAGTGAATGAGGGTTTAAACTGTAACTCTGGGGTTTCCCGGATCAGGAGATATGGTATGGGGGTTCTGAGGTCGGTAAGCGTACAGGGCTAAGAAGAGTGTCGCCTGAGGAAATCTTGACTTTGGTAGATGAGCCAGGGGATATCAATATGCAGAGCCACTGAGGGCATGGTATTCAAAGTCGTGCAAAGGTGTCCACAGGTTGATGAATTTCCACTTCTGATGGCCATGAATGATTATGAGGATCTACGATTGTACGGGCCACAAAGTCTGCTATTCGGAGAGGATGTATCCAAATGCACAAGAAGTATTCCCACCTCATTTCTCCGTATATCTTGGGTGAGTCATGATGAAGCCCATGCAGTTTAACATCGTGCAGTGAGGATGATGTCGAAACGATGTGAAAGGAGATTCCATGCTGTTTAACGTCATGCGGTAAGGACGAGGGGTATATATACATGTGTTTTCTTTTATCTGCGGCTGGGATAGAAGATAAGATCCTGACGTCGCTACGTATCTTGCGATGGCAGGAATCAAGCCTCACGTAGTTCTTTAAAACGGATACACCCCGTGCAGGGCTGGTCCGTTCACGGGGGAAGAGGGAATTTTAAATCTTATTTGGGGTGGCTGGCCCAGGATATGGAATTATGGCGTCAATACGTATCCTTCGAGGGCATGAATCAATCCATATATAGTTCTTTAGAAGATAATACACCCCGTGTAGGTCTGGTCCGTACACGGGGGAAAGGGCATTTTGAATCTTCATTATCGGTGCAGTTTAAGGTCGTGCGATAAGGATGAAGAATACACCCCATGCGTGTCTAGTCCGTACATGGGGGGAATAGGGAATTTTTAATCTTCATTTGGGGTGGCTGGTCCAGGATGTGGAATTCTGGCGTCACTACATATCCTACGAGGGTAGTAATCAAGCCTCACGTAGTTCTTTAGAAGATAATACACCCCATGCAGGTCTGGTCCATACATGGGGGAAAGGGCATTTTGAATCTTCATTATCCATGATATTTAATGTTGTGCGGTAAGGACGAGGAATACACCCCATACAGGTCTGGTCTGTACATGGGGGGAAGAGGGAAATTTTAATCTTCATTTAGGGTGGCTAGGCCAGGATGTGGAATTCTGGCGTCACAACGTATCCTGCAAGGGCATGAATCAAGCCACACATAGTTCTTTAGAATATAATACACCCCGTGAAGGTTTTGTCTGTACATGGGGGAAAGGGCATTCTGAATATTCATTATTTGTGCAATTTAACGTTGTGCAGTAAGGAAGATGAATACACCTCGTGCAGGTCTGGTCCTTATACAGGGGGAAGAGGGCATTTTTAATCATCATTTAGGGTGGCTGGGCTAGGATGTGGAATTCTGGAATCACTACATATCCTGCGAGGGCATGAATCAAGCCTCACATAGTTCTTTAGGAGATAATACACCTCGTGCAGGTCTGGTCCGTACATGGGGGGAAGGGCATTTTGAATATTCATTATCCGTGCAGTTTAACGTCGTGTAGTAAGGACGAGGAATATACTATGTGCAGGTCTAGTCCATACATGGGGGTAAATAAGGCACTTTTATCTTTATCCAGGGATGGCTAGGCCAGGATACAGAATCCTGGCATCGCTACGTATCCTGCAAGGGAAAGAATCAATCCGTACATAGTTCTCTGAAATCCGTGCAGTTTAACGTCGTGTGGTGAGGATGAAATACTCTTAGTTTAGGGTCATAGAGTTTGGACCGTCGGGGTTTGGCTATTTAACATCCTGCAGCTCAGACAATAGGCGATTGGCTGTTTAACGTCCTACAGTTTGGACAACAACTACTTTGGTTATATGAAATACTTATTCAGAATTCTTGCATTCATAGGAGTGGTGGTGAACTGTCCATCCATAGAGATCAGAGCATATGCTCCGTTGGAGTAGACCTTGTATACAACATATGATCCCTCCCACTTGGTATCCAACTTTGGAGGTCTCTTTCTGGGTATCATTGGGGTACAGGGGACCAACACAAATTCTCCTTCCAAGAAGGACCGATGACGAACCTATTTATTGAAGGTTCGTGCGATCCAGTTCTGATATATTTCCAGATGGTGAAAAGTGAGCAACCACTTCTCATCTAGGTGTTCCAATTCACCTAGCCATTTTTCTGATTGCTCATTGTTGGACAACTAATCACAAATGGAAACACAGAGAAAGGGAAATTGGAGCTCAATAGGCAGGACTGCTTCTATTCCGTATACTACTGAGTACGGAGTAGCCCGAGTAGTGGGGCAGATTGTGGTTCGATAAGCCCACAATTCATGAATATGTTTATCCAGCCATTACTTCGTGTCTTTGTCAACCATTTTCTGGAGAATTTTGGACAATGCCCTGTTGAAAGCCTCTATCTGTCTGTTGGCCACTGCATGGTAGCGGGATGAGTGGTTAGGCTTGATACCATATTCTTGGTATAGTTTTTCCAATTTAGCATAGCATAAATTGGTGTTGTTATCCATCAGTATGGTATGAGAGACGCCAAATCTGGTGATGAAATTGGCTTTCACAAAGCTGAAAATGTTTCTTGCCCCGACTTCCTTGAGTGGTACAGCTTCTTCCCACTTGGAAAAGAAGTCGTTTTCTGTGAGGATATACTTCAGTTTTTTGGCGGTGGTGGGAGGATATGGTCCCACGACGTCTATTCCCCAGATGGAAAATGTCCAGGAGTACTTGGCTTGATGAAGTAACTCTGGGGGTTGGTGAATGAAGTTGGCATGAATTTGAAAGGAGTGTCATTTTGCGGTAAAGTGCTCGCAATATGGGGCCACGATGGGCCAGTAGTACCCAAGCCTTCGGACCTGATGGGAAATCTTATACCCCGGATGATGTGCTCCACATACTCCGACATGCACTTTATTCATTACGGCATTGGTTTTTTCTCCATCAATGCATCTGAGGAGGACTTTGTCAAGGCCTCATTTGTAGAGGACCTCTTGTTGACCTGTGCTGCCATATAGGAAAAAGTTGATTGCCCTTCTCTATATTTTCTCTTGATAAACTCTGTCTGATAGAATTTCTCCTCATGGAAGGTAGTTTGAAATGGGGGTCATCCAGCCAGTGGCAGGAGCAGATGGCTTAGGGATAGGACTGACTTCGTTGATTTCTTCCGTCTTAGTATGAACAAATGGCAAGAGCATTCGACGATGAGAAATATTGACAGTTGTTTCATTGTGGTATGGGTCAACTAGGGATGTGTCGGCACTAGCTAATACATTGACCTGGGAATTTTGAGACCGGGGAATATAGGTCAATGTAGGTTCTATGGAGAATTCCACCATTAATCCTCAGACATGGTCAAACAGGGGAATCATCTCCTCCTTTTTAATATAATATTCACCATTGACCTGCTTGATGACCAGTTCTGAGTCACCTTTTACCTTAAGTTGTTATACTTGTTCCTGGAGTGTGAGCTCTAGGCCTGCAATGAGGGCTTGATACTCTGCCTCATTGTTGGTACATCCATCTGACATGAGGAAGGAATATGGAAAGACTGCCTTTTCTGGGGACACAAGTATGATCCCCAAACCCAACTTGTTAAATTTGGGATCCTCTATCCTTTTCCCTATCGGGCTTCAGGATGCGCCGTCAAAGTACATTTCCCATGCTGGGAGCTCCTCTCGAACCGAGAAGATGTCTTCATCAGGTAGCTCTTCATCTGGTGTGGTGGTCCCTGTCGAGGGGTGCTCTTCCAGAAAATCTATTAATGTCTGGCCTTTGATGGACTTCTAAGGCACAAACCGAATGTCAAACTATTGCAGGATGACTGGCCATCGGGATAGGTGCTCGATTAGCATCGGGCGGCTGAGGATGTACTTGAGCGGGTTACTACGTGAGATCAAATGGACTTCATGATGCTGCATATAATGTCGCAATTTTTGAACTATGAAGACTAAGTCCGAACAACTCTTCTTGATGTTTGAGTATCGAGTTTCAGTGTCGATCATGGTTCGGCTGAGGTAATATGGACTAGTTTCACTACCGACATCATTTTATTGTGCGAGGAAGGCCCACTGTGACCGTTCGAGGGCCATCACGTATAGGATAAGGGGTTTCCCTTCAACCGGGGGTATGAGCACCAGTGGGATTAAGAGGTACTTATTTAGGCTGTCGATTGTCTCTTGGAAATCATCTGTCCATTGTTACATAACCCCCTTTTTCATTAACCTGGTGAAGGGAAAACATTTACCTGCCAAGTTGGCTATGAACTGCCTGATGTAGGCTAGGTGCCCTTGGAGTCCTCTCAACTCAGTGAGATTGTGCGGAGGTGGTAAACCAAGGATATCCTTTATCTTTTCAGGGTCGACTTTGATGCCATGATGGAATATGATAAAGCCAAGTAATTTCCCTGAGGTAACCCTGAAGGCGCATTTCAAGGGGTTCTTCTTCAGGCTATGTTTTCGAAGTTTGTTGAAGACGGCTTCAAGGTCTGACAGGTGATCTAAGAACTGTCTGGACTTGAACACCAAGTCATCCACGTAGGATTTGACGAATCTCCCCAAGAATGGTTTAAAGGTACGATGCATGGCATGTTGATATGTGGCGCCCGTGTTCTTGAGACCAAAGGGCATGACCCTATAATAGAATAATCCTTGAGGGGCCCTCAAGGCAGTGGATTCTTCATCTTCTCGGGCCATCCTGATTTGACTATACCCAGAATAGCCATCCATGAAGGAGAGAGCGTCATACCTAGCTGTTGCGTCGATTAATAACTCAGTGATTGGGACCGAGAAATCATCTTTTGGGAGATGCCGATTGAGATCTCTGAAATCAATGAAGACGCAGATTTGTCCATTCTTTTTCTTGATGGGGGACAATGTTTGCAAGCCAGATGGGGTATTGGACCTCCTGAATGAAACCTGATTTAATTAGCTTGTCGACTTCAGCCTCTATTTTGGCCGCATGTGTGGGTGAATCCTTATGGCGGCTTTTTTATAGCCCCGGTGGTCTTCTGGAAGACCTAAGTAGTGCGTTCCCACTTCAGGATCAAGTCCCGACATTTATATGTAATTCTAGGAAAAAACATTCTGATGTTGCTTAATGAAAGTGGTATATACCTCATGCTTCTCGCGAGATATGGCTGTACTAATGAGAGTGGGCCTCGGGTCTTCCTTGGTACCCAGTTTTATTTCCCTGATCTCATCCACAGTGGTGGAGATACCTTCATCAAATGCGGGAGGTGAATCCCCGAGATCTTCCTCTTCTTCCCCCACATTCTCATCTTCTTGATCCGATGGGTGGAGAGTTCCCGACATGGGATCTTGGGAGTCAGTAAGTGAGGCATCGTGGGCATCCCCGCTCGAGTATTTTCCCCCAAATTGAGGGTTAGCAGATGTTTCCGCATTTTCACGCTTGGCCGTTATGGATGAAGTCATGAAGAAAACTGAGTGTGTGTCCTGGATTGAACCCCTTATCTCAACATGGTTGATGGGTAGTACATATTCTCTACTAAGCTACATGAGGGGGGCACCATGAACCATTTCCAGGCCATTTGAGGTGGGAACCCAGTCGATACCAACAAGCAAAGGATTCTTTTCCTTTTTCTCATAAAACCCGACGTCAATGTAGTGTGACTCAGAGAAATCTAAAGAGGCCTTGTTAGCTCTAAATGTCCCACTCTGTCCAATGACGTAATACTTAACACACTGGTGGTAAGATGAAGGAATGACCATGTGCTTATGGAGCCACGAACTTCTCAGCAGGGAATTGAACTTCGTGTTCTGCCGGATGACCATGAATTCCAAGTAGGCCACAAGGTATCCAAAATGGGGTTTTAACTTGATTTGTCTCATTGGCTTCCATTCACTCTTGTCGTAACCCAACAGAGTAATGGATGAGGGTATTAGATCATCCTCACCATAGACCAACTTATGAATTGTCCTTAGGGAAAGGAGGTTAACTCCAGCGCCGTTGTCAATAAAGACTTTTCGGATCTCGACACCATTCAATGTACTGGACACATATATTGGTTTGATGTGTCCTTGTATGATGGAATCTTCATCCTTATCGGTGAAGGAAATCACCACATTGCACTGAGTCGGGCCAGTATCTGTCTGGTAAATCTCAGCGGCGGCTAACTCTTCTTGAAACTCCTGGGGGCAGAGCAAGGCATCTATAAGTGCCTACCTGAGATCTACTGACAAACTAAGGGCATCCAGGATTGAAAGTTTGGATGGTATTGATGCTATCTACTTAAGTATATCGTACGTCTGCTCCAACAGCTGACGCTTCTCCATTTTTGGGAGAGTTTTATCAGGCGCTTTAGGAGTTGGAGTATGTGACGAGGAGGGACCGACCGTGGGGTCGGAGGTCGACGGTGTTCCCACGTTCTGGGGTCATGGCCCGGATGGTCTGTTTGTGTGCACTAGGCCACTAGACACTTGTTCCCCCTATGATGGGTACCGCAGAATGACGGGGCCAGAGTGGCTACTTGTGGGGGCGGATAGATATTCTTTCTCATGCTGAGTCCATTGAAGGGCTCTCCCATGGGTTTCTGTGATATTAATGGTCTGGTCCGGGGTAAAACCATAGGGTTGGTTCCGGACGTGACTGCGCCTCCCCTGGTATCCCCTGCTTCTACGATTCTCCCTCCCGGATCCTCGTATTGGTAACTCGGGTTTATAACCATACCCTTCGTTAGGGAATGACTCCATTAGATGGAAGACGTTGTTGGAACCAAATATTAGTTCCTCATCCTGTGAAAGATCAACCTGGTCAATTGCCTCTGATGGTGCCATTTGGTGGGTCGGTGCTCGTGGCGCCAAGTTTGGGGGCATAAAATCAGACAGTGTTAGGGCTAACTTCGACCTCACTATGGACTAATCCTCTTTCACTTGTCTCCTCCGTTTTCGATTATGCCTGGATGACTGGCTCGTGGTGGGTTTTGAGGCCGATATTTTCGGTTGTGCGACATTAGGGGATGTTGGTGGCAAAACCCACTGCTGTAGTTGATCTCAGAGTATTCCCTGAGCTTGATTGATAGTATTCTGAGTCATCCATTCATTAAATTTCTGCCCCTTCCAGCTGGTGACTTCCTGCCACCCCTCCCCTTTGTTGGAGTCGGTGGTAGAAATGTACGTTACATGTGCTGGGGGTGGTCCCAGCTCAAGCTTCTCGGAGTCTACCATCCTTTGCAGGAGGTATTTGAAGACGAAGCGTTCCCAAATATTTTTCCCCAGCATTCGATGGTAGGGATAGTAATCTGGCCTGTCATAGGGTCCGACTTCTTCAGGCTTCCTTGGTTCCAGGAGGTGGAGAAAATTTCAATTCATGGCAGCGATGAAGTAGCCATAGAATTTGTCCTCTTGGAACGAGTATACTTTGTGTCTTCATCCCTCGAACTTGTTCCACTTAGATCCTCTCTGATCATCCCTCTTGGGCGGAGGCGACCACTGATACATATGGGGCCCTTGACGATTTGGTGGAGGCCTAAGCGGTGGAGTAGGCACAGGGGCTGGCTTGAGCGTGACAGAGGACACTTCAACCCTAACTGTTCTCTTTGCAAGAGCCTATGAGGCTATTTGGGACTTTAGATTAGTCCGCTGTAGGGAGTCTTCAATTTTCTTGGCAATGGAAGAGAGATTGCGAAAGCCAGTGGTGCACTCCACTGGTATGAGTGGTGTTCACAGTTCATCTCGAAGGTTATTGATGCATATGGCTAGTATCTCATCTTGGGGCATTAGCCTCTTCCGAGAGTAGGTCAGACCCTTCCATCTGGCGATGAAATCCAAGAACCTTTCATTATCCCTATATTTTCAATTCATGAGGTCATTGACCGTTGTTTTAGGTAGTGTTGAGCTAAAGTGGAACAAGAACTGCTGTTGAAGGCCTTCCCATATTTTTATTGACTGTGCTGGTAGATTCGTATACCAGAAAAAGGTAGATCCTTGCGAGGTCTGCACGAAGCATCTGAGTTTCACTGCTTCTTGTTGTTCTGGAGTTTCCATCATAGGGTTGCAATAAGATGCATAATGCATCAAATGCTGTTCTGGATCGCCTGATCCATTGAAAATGGGGAATACAGGGCTCCCAAAATTGGGTGGAGGGGGCATGTTGCTCACCCAATATGGTTAGGGCTTCCACTCTAGCTATATTAGAGCGCATCGACCTTCCATTTCTTCTAATCGAGCTATCAGTGCCTCGATGGTGTTGGAGATACCCTTGTTTACATCCTTTTGGGCCCGGTCATGGGCAGGTGTAGCTCGAGGCATTGCTTGAGGATCCAGCTCGGTCGGCACCAAGGGTGAATATTCCATTTGTGGTGCCTTCGGAGGGTTCAGACGCACTCGCTCTAGTTTCTTCCTGAGTGGAGGGAAGTCTTGGTATTCATACAGATCCATATTTAGGTAGTTGTACAGGCCTGGCACCTCATTGGGTGGAAGCCCTGACCACGTTTCATTTTCTGGGGTGAACCTTGGTCTTTTAGGTGCACCTACTGGGAGTTCAAGGTGTGGCTCTTCTTGGGAAGTGCTTTCAATAATACGGTTCCTCTGGATCAGCTCGGTGTTAAGCTGCCTCAATTATTTCATTTCCTCTTCCTGCCGAGTGAATATCTATTTGAGCATAAGTGGATCATTTTTATCGAGAGAAGAGGACGGGTTAAGGGTAACTTGTCCTTTGTTCTTATCCTTGTTGGGAGCTTTCAGGGTAAGCAGAGGATGGTTATCTGGATGTGTGACCATATTTAGGGCGGCCCTCTGGTTCTGGGTGTGCACACCTAGTGGTTTGTTGTGAGTCACAACCTGACTGGAACCATCGTCTCCCGATCCATCCAGATTTTCATCATCTCTGGTGTCACCTCTGGGGTTAACCTCTATAGAGTTTATGGATGCATATCACGAGGAGGAGGAGATTTGATCTTCCAAATAATAATAGGATCTCCCATACATTTTACTGGTCCTCCCTTTCCTGTCCCGAGATTACTTTTGGACTCCTTGATGAAGGGTGACACGGAGAGTTCTTTGATGCGACCTTACGGTACGCCTCACTGTTGAAGGGGATGATGATTCAAAGGACGGGATATGGAAAGAACCTCATCTTCTGACTATCCCCCCTAGACACAAAAATACTGATTCTCGCAGAGGAGGTTGCTGTTGAGGTGGTAAAAATGCCCCAGCCCTAAGGGATGGGGTTGGCTCTGTTCCTTGGACGTTGAATCTCTTCTCGTTTTTATTGGTCTTATAGGGGTATTTGTTGTTAAAAATTCCCCCAGCCCTGCAAATTAGGGTTGACCCTATATTGCGGCAGTGGCTGCTGCTATCGCTACCTACTTGATCTTGCGTGCCCCCATTCGGGGGTGAACATGATTTGATACCGAGTTCACCTGTGAATCAATCCCCATTGGAGAGGCAAGCAATGACTACTGATTGGCCTCTCTTAGGCGAGAGGCCTATTATATTCTTTCAGTGTCCGGATTCAGGAGATCTTGAACAGCTTGTTCCCGTCAGGACTGACACTTTTGGGGCTTACTCAAGACATGTCTCTGTCGGGTGTGTCTCTTTTCCTGAACATGGACCCCACTCGATTGCTGCCTTGACGTGATGACGTTGCAATACATTATGCCGAGTGGGTTCTTCTGGGTAGGGAGTGGAGTGAAATGTAGATCTCCATGTTCTCCCCATACTCTGATATGGAATCCTGTCAGAGCGTCACCAATGAGGTAGCACAATTGGTGCAGTGCTTGGAGGCAAGCTAACCCACTGTTTCCTTTACACCTCTCAGGTCACTGTTGCCGCGCCGAAGGAAGAGCTTCCAGGTCGATGTGATGCAGAAGGTCTCCTATTGTCTTGAAATGGTCTAAATATCCATCTTAGGGCAGTAAGCTTGATTTTAGCCAGCGGAGGGTTGTCCATATATTTGAGTGGATTTCGTGCACACATTCTTCTGACAACTTTCTGGGTATGTCGAATTGAGAGGTGGTCGTGGGCCAAAACAAAACTTGTTCATCATTTCTGGCTAGTCATTTCCTCAGGTGTATCATGTTGGCATACTCCTCCACTAGTGATTCTTCTACCTGGTCGGCCCAACTAAGACACTTACCGATAGTGTGGTCGGAGGTAGTGGGGCTGGTAGGTATTGAATTATCATGTAGGCAATTCTGAGGTGGCTTTGAAGTTGAACGTGGACCCGGACCATCTCCTAATTGAAGAAGGGTATCGTTGGTGACTAGATAGGAATCTGACATGTTCAATCCCATCCTTCTGAGTGCCTTGGCATATGAGATCTTTTTTGTGCTTGATTCGGTAGGGGAGGACCTTCCTGTCGATGTGACATGTCATTGCGGGGAGGACCTCCGCAATGATAGCCACAATGGCGAAGACTACCATTACAACTACCGTAGGGGGATAACCTACGGGGTACACCTTGGGGAGGGCCTTCAAAATGTACCTCAATGAGGGGAGGGCCTTCTCGTTGATCGGTGTCTAGGCAGGGAGGGCCTCCGCTATCCGTGTTGTAATGGAGAGGGCTACCATTACTACTTGACGCCTCACTGCATAAAGGAGTTTTTCAGTGCATACCATGGGTAATGCCTCCATGGTGTATCGCAACGAGGGGAGGACCTTCTGGCTGTGTAGTGTTGTTACGGGGAGGGAATTCGCAACAACTAACATCACGGTGAGGATGACCATCATGGTTTGACGTTCAATTTGTATCCTGGGGAGGACCTTCAAGACACACTGCGACAAGGGTAGGACCTTCTTGTTGCTTGCGGTCATTGCAGGGAGGACCATTGCAATGGCGGCCTTGGTGGCGAGGAGTACCATTACAGCTGCCGAAATGGTGAGGAATACTATCACAGATACCGCAAGGAGAATATCTATGGGGTACACCCTGGGGAGGGACTTCAAAATGTACAACAACGAGGGGAGGTCCTTCTCGTTTCTTGATGTCTCTACGGGGAGGACCTCCATTATTATAGTGGTGAGGACTACAACCGTGATCTGATGCCTGGCTAGGCGGAGTGTCGTTGCAACGTAACCCATATGAAGGACCTTCAGGGTAGGCCAAAACAAGGGGAGGTTCTTCTTGTCATGATGAGACATCACTACGGGGAGGGCCTTCACAGTTGCGACTATGATAGCGAGGACTACTATCATAATACGTTGTCCCACTGGATGGAGAGTGTTTGTAGTGTATACCCTGGGGAGGACCTTCAGGGTGGACCGCTGCAAGTGGAGGGCCTTCTTGCTGCTTGATCTTCTGGTCATGCAGAGGGATTCTGTGACTCTCATAATAAGAGAAGCTCTCGTGATCGATTGTTATATACCCATGGGGGATTCCCCCGCAGGTTCTCTAGGGAGGACCTTCAGAGCTGCTGGTAGAAATATTGCGGGGAGGACCTTCACAACTGCTACTTCCACTCCCATAATATGGTAATGGGTGGGAAGGGTTCTGAGCCTTTCATATGTTCTTAGCGGCATTGCGAACCCCATCTTCCAACAGAGAAAAGTCATGAACCCGCTCTTTATTTTCTGGTTGCCTTTGGTGTGTTCGGGGTACTTTCTTAGGGGCAACGGGGACCATATGCTATTGGTAACGACCTTCAACTTTTGTTCCCTTTCTAATTGGGACCTATGATGCTATCGGGATATGATGACGAACATCTTTACTTTTATCAGGGATAGACGCCTTCTATGGATCATCCACCATGATGGACGTGTGCCCCCCAGTTGGAACAAGTGAAGCTGCTTGATCCGGTTTCCCTTGTATCATGCAATATAGTCGACGACCCTCCTCGGTGGAAGCAGGGATGCAGATATGCTCTGAGGTGGATATATTGTCTCTTATATGAGTCGCCTCAATTGTGGAGATGGGCTCACATGTCCGAGTCCATGTTGTTGCCGCTAATTCAATTACATTCTGGAAAGTCTGCAATATATGATCTGGGATCGATACCTGCTCCTCCATCATTTCCATGATATGTAGAGAGACATCATTGGATGGAATGGGTATGAAGGCCCATACCGGTATCGGAGTAGGAATATCCTGCTCCGGTGCTCCGGTGGTCAGTGGGTATTGACAATTATCTTGTGTCGGGGGAGGTGAACGGGTCTACCCCTATTCCAGGATATGCTGGTTTATCTCCCCGTTTGCCACCAAATCGGGATGGCAGAGTTTACTTGCATCCGTAGGGAGCTGGCCCTGCATATGTTGGTTTCCCACCATATCGAGTCGGTGGCCTTTGTTGGCAGGGAGAAGTGCCTGCCTATTAATTTCTGCCACATTTGGATGGTGGGCTTTGTTGATCTCCACCATATCAGGATGGTAGGCGTTAGAATCACCTGCTAGGAGCTGGTCTTGAAGGCGCTGGGATGCCACCACGTCTGGTTGGTGGGCTTCACGACCCTGGGTAAGGAGAGTTGCCTGCCGGGTAGGTGCCATTCCATGTGGGTGACAGACATGATGGAGCTTGGCGGGGATGCACGCCTTCTCATATGATGTTGCCCTGTCTGGATGGCGGGCTTTGGAGGAGCGAACAGGTTTATGTGCCTGCTCGCAATTTGTCTCTGTGATTGGGCAGCAAAGCTCCACCTCCGGGACCAGGGTGATGACCTGTCCCTGGTTGTACATTTTCTGCCCTCCCCAGGCAGTCCAAGGGGCCGGAGATCGAGGAGCATGGGCCTCGATCCATGGGGCGACATCCTCTTTAGCGTGAGGATATTGAGTTGCAGTGTAACCGGGATGACAACTTCCGGTGAGGGCCTTATAGTGGAACCCCCATTCAGCGGGGATGATGTCCTCAGTGTCAACCTCATCCACCTCCCTAAGTTAAGGGAGGTACGCATTATCTCGTTCTAGGGATAGACTCCCAAAACAGTTTGAGACGGCAATAGGAGCCATCTGGATTTTCTTTTGCGGCCGTTGCTGGGCAAGCAGCCGGTATGTCTTGGAATATTGGAGGGCTTGCATGGCCGCCTCCACCATCGGGAGAGTACAGTTCAAGTGGTACTCTCAGAGCAACGCATCCGAGACCCAGCATTGAAGACGCTGTGTAGTTGACAGGGTCCTTCGTTGGTGAGGATGTCCGGCCATTGTGTTGTTCTAAGTACGCGTCCGTGAGTTCCCCTGTGATTCAATTGGATCGAAGGGAGTTCTATGTGGTACCTGTAAAATATTTTAACAAATACAAACAACAAACCCATCAAAGCAACATCTCATGATCCCATGCATAATTAATGACCTTTCTTGGAACCCCTTGTGAGTATAAGGGGGCATAGAGTGGGATTAGGTTAAATCTTTCATGCTTGGTTAAAGATTCATGTCGGGTTCACCATTTTTGTTTCAGATCTGTCCGAAACGCCCAACGGTTCCGTATTCGATGATACATGGACCTTCTTTCCAAAGGCAGAACTTCATTGGGCGATTTGGCTAGCGACGCTTGAGAACTCACATTGGTCGAGTGGATGTGATGTCAGGATCATCACACCATTTTAGGGGGAATTATTTCATGTTTCGGGACTCTCTTATAGATTTGAGACATGCCCATATGTTTGAAAATCTTTGGTTCATACCCAAGTATAGTATCCACAGATTACTTATGGTTGGAAATGGCCAGCTAAATGCAGGGATTCAGAATCATTTAGGCCCGAGTTTTACCATCCCTCATTGGATTAATGACTCTGAGGATTTTGGATTCACTGGGACGACGTTGGTTTAAAGCCTCATAATTGGGCACTCTGTAATTTATTATCATCCAAGGGGGACATATAACGACTTGAGTGTTTGGATCGAACCCGTGATATGGGCTTCCTATGTATCCTCGTGAGAGGAATCAGAGTACATTTAGTTCGGTGGAACATAGTATGACACATAACCTTTTAGGGTCATGTGACAAGGAATCAACCGTACAGTTTAACATCATGTGGAAAGGACCCCCGGGTGAGAGATTCCTGGTCAAAGATGGTGCAGGACTTACGCTGAGACAACCCGGAAGACTCAAGGGAAATGATTTCTTGGGCCCGAAGATGTTCCTGCTAGAGTACAAGAACATGGTATGATAGAGACATATGTGTATCAGACTTAGACATTGGACTTGCACCTCGGGGAGGTTTCCTACGTATCCCAGTTGGTCGGGAATTGAAGTCCACATAGTTCTTGGAAGGTTGTCCGAGAACCAATGTGAATGTTGACCCGGGGGTCCGATGGTAATTGTGATTGAACCACATGGAGGCTTCTTACGTACCATGCCTTGACATGGATCAATAATCCTATAGTTCAGAATGTGGGGCATTTGGGATTACACTCCGGGCGGCCCAAGAGAGGATGCCATGGTCAATTCTTACTCTAAGCTCACATGAGTCATGCTTGGTGTGAGAAACAAGAGGTAGGAGGAACCAGATGATCACGTCGTGAAAGGTGCGTCCGTGGGAAGTGAAGTGGGGCTTACATGTGGGCGTCCTAGAAAGTCTGGGCTTACTCCGAGATTGATGCCCTAATTGGTGACAAACCCTAATGGGAAAGGGATTTGGGACCGAAGAAGAAAGAAGGGGTGTAGGTACCACCTCCTGCAATAAGAAACAGGGGATTACACTAGAATGGTTGCCCTGTGAGATTGGGACTTACTCTAGGATGGGCACCCGATCACTCCCAGAAGAGGGGAGAAGTTCTTACCACTGTTTTTGAAGGGAAACACAAGTGAGACCCCCCAATCCTTGCGAGTGGAGAGGTAGAAAGGGGGGGGGGGGGGGGGGTGGCTCCCGGGCTCGGACCCTGCACTACCGTGGGTATGTGAACCCCAGAATGTTTCGAGAACCCGCTCAAGGGCTGAGGAAACCCCTTCATCCTCGCCTACCGTGGGTATGTGAACTCAAAGAGGTGCACTGATACGCCTGAAGGTTACATCATACTAGTCCGACGGCTATGGTAGAGGCCTTGTCTCGAGGCCGATGAGTAGTTCAATGAAGGGATTGTGAAGGATCAGGCCGGATTGGAAGAATTTTATCTGACTCGAAGAATAGGAACACCAAAGGATTTGGTAGGCCAGATGGGTGTATGAGGAGTGATTCCCTTCATGTAGGGGGGTGCGACGCGGCTGAAGAGGCCGTCCGCATACTAGGGTGGTACGCCGACTGATATGCATCCCGTGTACCAGGGCAGTACGCAACATCAGGATCAGCACGCGTACCAGGTTGGTACGCGGGGGAGTCCACGTGAGCAGTGGCGGCCAGGGGTGACGCCGGTCGGGGGTTCATTGGTCAGGGATTCACCCGCATAGGAGGGTTCTACGCGGTGAATCAGATCGAAAAAGGGGCATAGACTCCCCAGTGAATGGGGAGTACATCTGCGGAGAGGCCATGGCTCGCGGTATTATTTTTCTTTTTATTTTAAGTTCACGGTTCACCAAGTTGTTATCCATTTTTCAGTTCCTTATTAATTCGTTTCCAGTTTCATACCTGTTCTGGTTCGCGAATTGGAACTTCTCTATTTGCGAAATCCTAAGCTTTTTCCTCCTAAATCCTTCAATCGAAATCTGATCGATCCCTTTCTTATCCTCCTCAATATCCTTTTATAGAGGGGGGAAAGAGATGTATCTGTGATCATATGGAACCTTTTTCGGAGGCCCATGACCGAAAACCCAGTTTACAGATGACTTGGTCAATCCAAAACTCACAGGGGTATTGAATGGACCTCATCCGCGAACCAAGTCGGTGCTTCGCGGCCACACAGGGATCTGCCTCTGTTCCGTGAACGACAGCGCACATGGCATGGGCCGGTCGGTGCGTTTCGCGGTTGGGGCAGTTCATGATGGTGGACCTGCGGGGCACCCATCCTACTTCGCGCCCGCAGAGGGGTTCCTGCCTCTATTTCGCGAATGATGCTGGTCCACGGAAGGGGGCAGCTCGCTGAACCGGCCGCGTACCATCAACGTCAGACTGGTACGTGGACCGATGGGTCCTTTGCCAATCTTGAGTATTAGCCACATTTTTTTCCAATTAATTGAGGGAAATTAGGTAGAATCCTTTCACAATTAAGGAGATTCACGTTCTCCATTGTGGAGTTTTCAGGACCCTACAATCATGAATGGGTTTTTCTAGTGGATTTATTGAAACACTTTTTAAGTGCTTTATTTTACCATGGATGTCCATTTTTATCTTGGGGAAGAACTTCGGATTCTTCAAATATGTTGGGGGACTCGAGGGAGGAGATACCCTATCCCTATGCTTATTCATCCTATATAAAGATAACCATTATAGAAATATTAATAAGAACACCCCTGAAGGAAATTTAGATTCATTTCTGTTCTGGAATCTTGTACTAGGAAAATCTCAACTGATGTTCATGGATGATACCGTCATTTTTGTTAGTTGACGTAAACTCGTAATTCATTGAAAAAACAAGGTCTATAAATAAATTCAAGGGCTATATTAATATTATTCCTTGAAAAATCTAGTGGTTATTAAGAAACCATTTTCTAAAACAATAAAGCAATTATGGAAACAAGTTGTCAAATCAATCAGGCAATTATAGAATTCAAATTAATGGTTTGGGCAGAGGGAACCTATCTCAACCTCATGGCGTGCTTACTTTTGATGACGATAACTAAAATATTCCATTTTTCCTCTTGAATTCATATGCAAATTCACATATATATAAGGACATATAGCCCCTATGTACACATTTTCATGGACAAATATGCACAAGGGAGTCCTTAGATGTATGTTTATACTTTCATATAACCCTTTACACTTACACATGTATGCATTTTTTGTATCTATATATAATCACACCTAACCCCAATATATATATCCATACTGCCATGAGTGAATATATATAAAGGGGGAACTTGTATATGTATATGTCTACCTACGAATACACATGTAAGTCTTTGTCAACGGCGACTCAAATCCACCTCAACAAAATTCAAAACACACTAAAAAATATAAGGAACCCAAAAATCAAGAAATCATAAATTAAAATTGGGCCAAAGAATAAAAATAGAATAAACCTTACCCAAATCCGATATTGAACTCACTGTCTTAGATGGTGGTGGATAGAACCTGCCCCACCATAAAAATCCACCTATAAAAAAATAGTTGGAAAAGAAATGAGATATAATGACTTCTTATATATATGTGATCAATGTGTCAACTATAAATGATAAATGATACATGAATCCATAATCAAAATGAAAAAATAATATTCAGATTGATATGTACATCCCAATACAAAATAACATGATCATTAATAAAGCTCTTTATTTTTCAAACATCACTCATTATGCTCAAATCACAATGATTTAAGCTATGATGAATAACCCAAGCATCGAATCAACTTCATCTATATTATTCTTAAAAACTCATGATGTTTTTTTTATCAAGAATATCTTTCACCCACCTTGCCCCAGCACCCCCCGGACCCACGCCTCTTTCACCCCCACCTGCCCCTAACACACCCCCTCCCCACCTTGCACCCCTCCCCCTGCCCCTTGCAGCCCCCACTGCACACCCCCTACCCCCTCTTCCTGCACACCCCCTCCCTCTTGGACACTCCCCAGACCCCCTCCCTCATTAATAAAGATCTTTATTTGTCAAACATCACTCATTCTACTCAAATCACAATGATTTAAGCTATGATGAATAACCCAAGCATCAAATCAACTTCATCTATATTATTCTCAAAATCACATGATTTTTTTTATTTTTTTATCAAGAAGTGCTTTCACCCACTCTACCCCTACCCCCCTCTCCCATTTCACCCCAGATTCCCCTAACACACACCCCTACCCACCTTGCACCCCTCCCCCTACCACTTTCACCCCCACTGCACACCCCCTCCCCCTGCACACCCCTCTCTCCTGGACACTCCCCTAGACCCCCTCCCTCGTGGCCCCCTCCGGGACCCCCCAGGACACCCCACCCTCCCAGACACCCCCTGGATAGCCCCCTGCCCCTCCCCATCCCTTCTAGACACTCCCCGGGATACCCCCTACCCCTGGACTACCCCCTCCTAGACACCCCCTCCCAGACACCCTTCCCTCTGCAAAGCCCCCTCCCCCTCCTGGACAAATTGTTCTTGCAATAAATCATGAGCTTGATAATATTCTAGTAGATACAGTAATAATTTAAAATATGAATATATAGTAATGATATCAATTAAAAAGTTTAACTTGTACCGGAAGACAATCAGAATTCAAAATTTCCCTTTGGAAGCCAGCAATGAAACCCATAGAGCACAGGCTCCACAACACCCATTTTAAGATCACTATTTGTGATAGGTAGATGTTCAATGCAAAACGAACGAACTACAATAGTGAAAAAATTAATCAGTTGGTTTTCCAACTCATACCCCCAGGAAAAAATTCAAGGTTCAAGATACAGTGAAAACAAGAGGTGCAATGAGCATGCACCATCAAGTAATTGAATGAGGATACAAACATGAATTATAAAAACACTTCATATAATGAAAAAAAGTACTCAGCATATGATCCATAAAGCGCAAAAAAACTCTATACAGAAAATCCCATTGCAACATCCACCTTTTCTGCTCTTCTATAATTAGAAGTGTTTCACTTCATCAACAAAATGTCTTTATATTCCCCTCGGACCAACCTGATAATCAAGTAAATAAGCACTGTCTAGCCCTCTATCCAAGTTAATCAAATGAAGATTCAACTGAGCATGATTATATGAAACAAAAATTTAAATCATTCTATCAGAAAGGCATTAACAGATAGTTTTCAATAAGAAAGTCCTTAAACAAAATCATGATTCCAGAATGATTATCAAAGTGCAGCATACAAGACACCCATGATTTCTAATTCAATAGGTAGATCTAATTGTGACCTAAAAACATGATTTCCACTAATTTGAAACTCCAATCTAGAAATGTAATACAATAAAAAATTGAAAATACTACATTTAATGGTGAAAAGAGATAGGGATCCACAAGTTCATAGAAGGATATAATCATTCATTCTTCTCACAGCTACACTAATATAACACTATTAATATTAAAATAAAGAAATAATGAAGGAGTGGAACCACAAGTGGATGGAAGAAATAAAATAAAAGTGAAAAATGATAAATATAATGAATGGTTCCCTTATATAATTCTGTCATTAATTATATAATAATCTCTTATAAAATAAATTCCCCACCGTAAATAATACCCTGGAATGACCCAAGATCTGAATCCATTCACTCTCTCTTTAGTGCGTTAGGTTAGGTAGTGAAAAAATGATTTTCGATCACTAATTTCACCTACCCATGGTAATTGAGAATGTTTCATCACTCCTTTATCACCCCTCACTCCCCTGCATTATATTAGAAATGAATGAAAATTGTGATGGTATTATGTGTCAACAAATTAATAGATTAAACCATGATAAAATTTAAAGTTGCATGTATAATAATATACCAATCATATGAAATCAATCTGATTTCATGAAAATCACACTAGATAAATGAAAATATAAATTCATTTAAATCCATGGATTTAGATGGGGGAATGTCTCCTCAACCATACCATAGTAGTCTAAACACCATCACCATATAAAACAATTAACTAATCAAAAACCATTATGATGTATTATAATTTTGTTTGAGATCAATCTATTTATAAGTGTGAATAAAGTTATTTATCTAATAGCCACATTAAGGCCATCTTCCACCTATTATTTTAGTGACGAAAAGAAAGATCAATCACACTATTCATTGGATGGGTTACATGTGTCTATCTTTGAGGGATATTATCTCTTTATCTAAACACTTGAATCTCATATATTTTTTTGACACTCTCATAAATAATACAATAATATTTAATAAAATATTTCCAAGATGTCAAATTAATCTCTTTTGAATGTAGAAAATAACTTTTCTCTAAATTTAAACACCCATCAACAATTTACCCATGTTCCTCTGGTTGAATTTCAACATTCCTTGACCAATTCACTCATTAACCAGCTCTAATTTTTTAGTTTCTAATGTTCCTTATTTGGGTTTTTCCTATGATTTTGAAGACTTTGATGGTTTAGGAATCAATGATTTAGGTTTTAAAATATTTTTCCAATTATTGGGAATAGTCACCATTTTGAGTTATTTATGAGAGGTTTGTGTGTAACATGATTCTTCTAAGATATTGAGGAAGGGTGGATCTGAGTGGGAATGGGTTCTGTAACCATTTCAGTGTTTTATATATATAATCTCAATGATGAAAATTGATAATTAATTTTCCATATTTTTTTTAAAAATTATTCTAATAATTTATATGGAAAATATTGGATTCGATGTTGAGATGGTTGGGATTGAAATTGGTCATAGGTTGGAAAATTTTCTAGATAGTTAGGATTTAGACCATGTAGTTGATTGAGTAATTGATTATCCAACCAATTGACTTCGGTATTTTCATTGTACATGTGATGAAAATTGTTTTATTAATAAATATATTGAGTATTCATATCATTCTCCTCTATTAATGGTATCCCTAGAAGAACTTCCTTGATTGATGTAATAGTTGGAAAATTATCAGTCACTCATGAAGAACCTTTTATTGGAAAATCTTTCACTTTGGGAGTCTAAAGTGTTGAATTCTGAGGGTTTCAACACTAACAATAATTTCATAGTAAAGTGGAAGACCCCCTGTGATATGATAGATAACAAGAATATCATAAGGTATATATATACTAGATAGATTTATTGTTGAAAATTTACCCTCCCTCCAAGTATGAATAGTATTTATGCCTTGATCGTTGAGGGACCTACACTTCCTAATATAAAAAACTGAATACCAAGGAGCACTTACATCATTATTTAGGATCCTTAAAAGAATCTTGGAGTTCTGCTCAACCATAAAAATATTGAGGTTATCTATCCTCCAAATTTAAAGATCACTAAGTAAAGATCTTTTGTCAACCTAGATATAATTACCTAAACCATAAAAGAAAATATATTCGATAACCATAGATCCCCTAGAATCATGCACAATCCCTCCTCATAACTCCGTATTTACAGGACACATTCACATTATGTTTTAGTTCAAAAAATGGGGGGTATACACTTGATCCACCACCCTAGAGGATCTCTATTATTTGTAATCACATCCCTAGGGAGGATCCCATTACTAGTAGCCATTCACTTTTCTATAGGAAGAAGGGAACCTAGTTTGTCTATAAGAGAGAGCCCGTGAACATGAATGAATAGAAAGAGCTATTATTACCTTCATGGCCTATGTTCCTTGTCTCCTAAATCACCCAACACACCACTCAAAACACTATTACATGAAGATTAACCATATATGAATGTTTCTCAACAATTTGAATTAATTTAGACAAAAAGTCAGTGAGGTATCCCCCCTAATATTGAAATCCCATATGTTTCCCAACAAGGGCCTAAGAAAAGAGGACCCATTCTACATCATAAAATAAGTTCTATAATAACTCATATTTTAGCCTCTCACAACACATACATGGTGAGGGTGTCTAAATTAATTTTCTATGGATATTAATTTCAGTTGTTATGCCCTTATTGCAGAACCTCTAGAAATGTATGTTCAACTTAACTGAGATTTATTTAGACAAGACTTTTCTCACGCACTCATCATGCTCCTAGTTGGATCTTAAGAACAAGTGAAAATCCAAAGCATAAAATTATCCAAAGGTAAAATTTGATAATGTGCACATATCCAGTTCACTAAGTATATAAATTCTATCAAAAAAAATCTTATGATCCTCATCAAGGGAAGATTATATAAACCCAAGGTTTAATCTCACATTCCTAAAGTTAATGTGAGGGATTGGGAATCCAGGGATGAAGTGAAAATGAACTAACAGGTTTTATTTGTAGTAATTTATGTCACCCAACCCACAAACCAACACACCATGTGTGGGATACTCTCTACAATTTTTTTTGAATAGCAGTAATGGGAACTGATTTTAGGAAGCATATTTCAATTTTTGGGTATTCCAAATTTTAATCCCCACGATCAACCATACCTAGAAACTTTTCTTAGTGTGAGATCAAACCTAGATAGGGTAACAATGAAATCAAATCTAGATAAATTTACCTTATCCTTGGATCCATCACATGTATGATGAGGATCCCAAGAGGTGGGGTGTCCATGTCGAATGAAAAGAATTATAGGAGGTGGGGGCCGGGTCCGAACTGTGCTGGAGCTACATCTGAACCATGCCGAAGCCAAGTCGGAACCATGCTGGAGCTGCATCAGAGAAGGGAGTTTTTAGGGATGTGGGGTGGCTACGTCTGATATGTCGGGAGAGGAGGAGAATCATGGGGGGCGGAGGAGGTGGCCGCATCGGAACCGTGTCGGAGCTGCGTTAGAACTGTGTCGGAGCCGCATCGGAGAAGGAGGGTCGCAGGGAGGTGGGATGGCCTCATCAGAGACATTGGGAGAGGAGGAGTGTCGTAGGAGGGAGGAGGTTCATGGGGACAGTAATGATTAGAAACTCACGAGGGTGGGGGAAAAAGGGTTCACGTGGGGGGATAGTTCCACAGACACCAAAACAGGCGTGGGTATAAGTGATGTATAGCCACCTTTTTTATTGTCCATGGCTATAGATCCGTGTCTATAGATCCAAATTCAAGTAGTGGGATCATCATCATGTGTTAGAACCTAATCAGTATTTCACTCCTCTGTCTATGATCCATCGGGAAGAGGGGCCTCCAATGCATCAGAGATATCAACATACGATAATAGTGCACCTAATTATTTTCTCATGATTTAAGTCAAAGGACATGATATCCCATACTGAATCTATTAAATATATCATTTCTAATTCATAAAAAATGAACAAATGGGAAATGATAACTGATATGAGGTATAATACACTAGACCAGGAAAATACTATGGGTATCCTGATAAAAGATATAGTTCAAATTCATTCTTATACTCATCATCAATTTGATGAGGATCATATACTATAAATCTTTCTTTTATCGATGGAATAGTTGAGGAATCACATATATCACTACATCATATCTTCTTAAAATAAACATTGACTGGAAAATTTTCTTGAGTTAGAACCTCCTCTCCCCCAGCTGGACATTGAAATATACTATCATGTGTATCAAGATCTAAAGGCAACGTTACTTGAGCTACAGAATGGTATGCATACTAAATGATATTTCACTTTCCTCAGAATCAGGAATTCAAGTAATATTATGTAGTTTAATTTTCTATAAAAAATACAAAATTAACCATAACAGGTTTAAATAAACAAGATAATATAATTTTTTAATCGACTAGTTCTTGGATCTCTCTACTATGATAAAATATAGATTTTATTTTACATAATGATGAATACTCAACCTATTATTATATATAGTGTTTCATTATTGATATTCATTTAATATGAAATACTGCATCTCTATCCTAGATGTTGATATATTGTGCCTAATGAAACCTCCATTTGGCATCCATCCTCCATGTCATCTTTATGGAATGAAGCTATAATAGCTGTCTCAATGATAATGAAATATGCTGGACACATCCAAAATGATGGATAACTCTATCCACTTGGTTATTTTAATCTAAATGAAAGTGTATGTGAGGACCAATAGATATAGCATCATCAATCCAAAAAATTTAGTGTGCATGAAGCTGGTCAATGTGATCCCTATATAAATACCATGAATTCTAAAATGATAAATGAAAATTGTTAAAAATATTTTGTTACTCATTTAAAAAAACTATAATATTTTTAATTTGATTAATCAATATAAGTATATATATGCCTATTTCATTATCTAGTATACTTTCCAATATCATTTGGTATTGTACTAAATAATGTTATAGTGTCATGACATAATGATTTTTATGGCTCCATCTATATTGTAAAATATGGGAAGTGTTAAATAATAAGAAATTGAGAACAACATAAATCATATTAGAATCATAAAATTGTAAATATGAGTGACCATACCAGTGTTATGTGGAGAAACCTGAAGAACATTCATGGAAATCTGTAGGCTGTGAATGATAGGATATAGGGGAAGGATACACTCTTAGGCCCACATCTGAATAAGTAGGACACAACCCCTAAGATCACTGTGATCGAATTGTAATAAAGTTTATAATGATATATATGTGTATGAAAGGAACATAGATTCCTTACTATATCTCCCAACCTAATTGAAGTCCTCATGCAGCCCCAAATACATTATGTGGATATACATGCTTGACTGATTAGCACACATTTTCCCACTAATGAGCCATAAGATATATCTACATGTGTAATGCGCGATAATTTTTTCATCAACATCATTGAGTAAACATGTGAAGTGCATGTCAATCCATCCCAAATATACCCAACTAGCTTTTTTAATAGTCTCATCTACCTTAATTTCTAGTCCTAGTATTCTATTTACAAGCTAGGGATAGTATGTTTTGGCAGTTCCTATAACTTCAACACCCTAAATCAGAAAACCGTGTAAAAATATAATATCTTATAGGTTAATAGTAATATCCTCCTCAAAAAGGTGGAATGGGTGAGTCTTTGGTCTCTAAATCCTTGTGAGGGAAGCGAGGAGTTTATGATCAATAAATGTGAAATTCAACATAGTGACTTCATAAAAATGAGAATGATGTGGATTTGGGATAAAACAATATGGGGGAGAAATGTAATGATAGTGGTTCACCCAACACACCGTAGTCTGATGAAATTCATTCCCTTTTATCACCTCACATGAAACATGTTTGTACTACTCTGTTAGTAGAGTAACATCCTCTATCTCAATTTATAAAAATGATTTTTTTTCAAATAAGTAAAAAATGAAATTACAATGTTATAGTTAGTAGAATGTATGATATAATAGTTATGTTAATTATGAAATATATAACATAGACAAAATAAGAACTCCCAAAAATAAATAAGGAATTTATAAATGGTAAGATCTTAGGAAACTCATGGATTATGGTTTAAAACCCAAATTATTGCTAATTATAATCAATTTCCTAATTAATATTCCATTTTTAATTTTTTTTAAAATTATAGGGAAAAATTGTTTTATTGAATTTTTAATGAACACATGAATTATCAAATAAAAACCTTATGTGTATACACAGAGGAACCCAAGTGTTATATGTTTATAAACCATTAACAACTCTAAATATTTTAAACTCACTAAGAAAAACTGAGGGATGAACCAAATAACCATTTTAAATACATATGTTATTACATGATGTGCCTATAAGAAACCACTATTATTGCGAATTAGAGCTTGTTACTTGATTTTTAGGGCCTCACTTCTTGTTATGACCTTCCCCATGGAATATGTTTCATATCAAATGTTCTAATATTTATTGAGGCCAATCTTCCTCATTCTGAATTATATTAGACTTCAGTCTTCCTCATTCACAGAACCTACACAGGTCATGTATCATTGTTGGTTATTCCTCAAGTATTGTTAATTGTCAAAACTTCACAATAGGCATCCAAAATTTACTATAACCATTAAAAATTGGGTCTATTGAGCACACTAGATCAATATGTGATTCCTATGGGATGTTCACTAAGACACATTTTATAATGTAGTGCATATATGGAAAACTATATGCATGAATACTTCCATAGTCACAATGCTTATTGTCTAGTAACACTAGCAACACTTGACCACTAATACATGTGATGAAATCATTAAATTATATTATTTTTAATCTACTAGATTCTTGGTTGAATAATCCCACAAGGAAATTAAAATATTCAACAATGATCTTGTTAATCCCTTGATAAAAGCATGATCCATACCACAATCCCAACAAGACCCCTTTAGTATCAAACCTTCCAATTTTTCTAAATTACCTAAAAAAATGATGAAATTCATCCTTGAATAAGCCAATTGTAGGTAACATGAATAGGCCCTTAAAGACACAATTGATATACTCCATAAATTTTATGGTCACGTGTACATACATCTTCCCAAAATGGTATGTAAATACCAATATATCATTTGGAATCTATATAATGTAGTCATAAACTTCTTAATTATTCTTATGGATTCCTTCCAATCACTGTTCAAACCTTCATTAATATGAATTTTATAATACAAAAAAGTGAAAACGTTATATAAAAAACTAATTTTATCCCTACTTTGACATAATACAATATAACAACTAGGTTACATACCAATCATGGTAATGTAATTATTCATGGTCTTTTATGAAATGTCTTTCAAATATTTATGGTAATGTGTCTAATTTAGTGTTGATGATTTATATTTGGGAATCTCTATATAACATGATCTACATTGATTACCTCCATGATCACCTGATAAATATGTGATATCAAAAATACACAATGAATGTGGGTAAAATTGTTGCTGATGAATTCCATAAATCTACCCAAGTGTTATAATTTTATTTCTACACTATTAAAAATTCTATAATTTTTTACATTTATGTATTTTTAGAATAAAAAACATGTCGATATACTTTATATAAAAAATTTTCTACAGTTTATATAAAATATTCATATAAATTAAATCCTGAAATACATGGAATGAATTCCCAGAACAACTAATGAAAATGAACATGAGAATGATCATCTCAGTTTTCTTGAGACATATGTTCATTTGTGTTGAGGTGGATGGAACGTATGTTTCTTTGACCTAGTGTGGCTAGATATAATGAAAATATTCAATAAGAGTCATCCCAATAAATGTAAACTCTAGTTTTGTCCTTCTGCTTTACCCTTTACACTAAACCATTTAAAATATTATAGATAAAATTAAATAGTATCCTATAATATAAAATGTCTACAAGAATATATTGGAAGGTACTAATCATCTTAACAACAATTTATGACACAAATTTGACTTAAAATAATGTATCATCATGTGTATGGTTTGGATACACACTTGTATGAGATTCCTCAATCTTATAAATACTATACTCTCTAAGAGAAAGGCCCAGAATAAATCTTAAGTTAAATATACAATCATATCTATATAACATATTTCACCTATTTTTATCCTCATCAAAAAATAACTAGTGTCTCTCTATATGAAATTATTTTAAAATAATTTTCATAGAATGTTTTCTTTTTAAATCTCATCCAACATATAAATTTTTATCTATTGAACTAATTCTATTATCTACAAATATATGTTGTTCATTAGTAGGTGTGATAATATTATAGTTATATTTTAGAAAATGGGTCATAGATTCTGACCAAGATCCGAAAAGTGGTTGATAATTTATCACTCCTTAAAATTGGAGCAAAACCATTGCATTTATAGCCTATTCTTCTACTCCACCATTGTTACAATTTTCTCCTACCATTCCATTAGAAAACACTTCATTATCATAAAATTTCTCTAACATCATATCAAGGTTATCGACTTGGATTTCGTTTTCCTAAGAATATAGATGAATATCAAAATATATGGATGATCCTTTTTCTATGACTCTTGAATTGACTTGCTATCATATAATAGTTTTGCAACACTAGTAACTTGAAACCTCTAAATATAATTCTATTAAACCATTATCTAATTATTGGTTTAATAATGTTTTTTATTGTAGCCAGTCATAATAATTGAGTAGTAGATATGCCTTATGCCATAACCTATCCTTGTATTGAAAATTTCTGTAGTTAAAGGGTTGGATCTATGGATTAATTGTTAGATTAAATATATCATGATGTTTTTAATAAAAATCAACTAGGGAGATACAATATATTATGATAAACACGTGTGTTTTGTGTCTACTATATTAATATCCTTGATCATTTTGAATAACTACTCAATAGTAGTATATGTGGAAAAACATAACCATCAATGTGAAATAATTTCATGTGATTAGGATTTCAAAAATTTTAATAACACTTACTAAAACAATGACATTTTCAATTTTTCATTATGATCACATAAATTGTAGTTTCTATTAATTAATCATAAACATAATATATATTAAACATTATTTTTACTAACTCTTATCATAAATAATTTTTAACTACATTATATTTTCTTAAAACATTAACACTTCAAACTAATTTCCTCTAAGTATATTATGTATCTGGTAAACATAGTATTGGACATCATAGCCACCTTAATCAGAGATAATCCCCTTGGTGGTTAGGAGAGGTCCGAAGCGATTCCATGGTAACAAAAGTTATCACACTAAGAAATTCAAGAGAAAATACCATTTAAAAGATTAGGTGATATTATTAAATTAATTATTAAATATTTTTTTACTAATTTGTCTAAATTAGGTATAATTTTTTTAATTAAAATTACATAATCCTAATTATAAATCATTAATGTAAATAAATACAAGTGATTTTAACTAAATAGTAATTTGATTTTACTAAACATTATTATTTATAATAAATAAATTCTAATTGACATTTTTAAACATAATTACACTTTAATTATTATTTTTCAATTATAATTTCAGTTATATAATCACAATTTCTATTTTTTTTAATTTATTTTATTTACCATTACATAAAATATATTAGACATCATTATCTTTCATTAATATTACTAAATTACTATAATTATTAGTTATTTCATACTAACTACAATTTATGAATTTACACTATGATTGGTAAATCTGAAATAAATATCATTTTTCATTAATATTTAGAAATTATTAAATATGATATTACTTTAAATATATAAATTATTGTTAATAATTCATATTTAATTTAACTAATAATAAATTACATATAATTAATTAAACATTTAAATAGAAAAATAAGTTAAAATAATCTTTAAAAAATGCCATAAATGAATGTTACAAAATTCATCACGTATTGAAAGTTATCACTAGAGATCCATCACAAACTATAATTCATCGCCAAATAGATAGAGAGAAATAATTTATGACAAGGATACATGTGGGGGGGGGGGTTATCATGTTATAATAGATCATTATCTCTAATTCCATTGACATTTATCACCACATCATATGCACATGTTGAACCATGAATGTCCCATACCACATCCACCCACCACAATCTGCTTCATAAAATGTTAAAATCAAGATAAAATGCCTATAATAAAGTTGGATAATCAATATTTATTTTATTATGTTAAATATTTGTTTCACATGAATACATTTTAGTTTTTTTATAGGTGGAACCAAATTTCTTTATGAGAGAGAAATAATTTCATTGTAATGTTATTTTCAATGAAAACTAACATGAATACCACCAAAGGTAGCCAAGGAACTTATAATCCAACACTGGTATAAGATTAAATTATCACCAAATAATATAGGGGTAACCCACAAGGAATGACTATATGGAATATAATACTCTAATCTACCATTAAATGGCTATTATTAACATTCTAATAAGCACCCTCTCAGAACCAACCCCTGGGATTTCAAGATGATGAAGGCGAACCCTATATGAGTTTAATAGATCTTTTGAAAAAAACAACAAGGGAGATATAAAACCTAAAATGAGAATCAATGGTGGGGATATGGGAACTATTTTTAAGGTATAAAATAGATTTTTTCATATGGGTTTTTTCTAGAAAACAAAAACTAAAAGGGGTAGGTTATTTTTTACCCAAAATGGGTCCTTCGCTGCTTGAACCTAGTTCACGTTGGGTTAGTGTACTTAAAATGGATTCAATCAATATCATTCACAATATTCAATATATATACATATAAAAAAATCATAGAAACTATTTAAAATATTATTATTTCATTCAAAACTACATTCATTAGAGTAATTTCAAAAATATAATTGAAAACCCCACTCATAGCTCCCATTTATAATGGTGTGGTGGTTGACATTGATTAGGGATTTACAATGTGGTATTCATGTTATACTTTGAAGAAATATAAATAATAATATATTATTATTCATAAAATATAATTAATATTACACGTTTAATAATATAAATTATAAATATTGATATAATTACAAATAAATAGTATAACTAATAATTATTAATAAAATTAGTAACTAATAATATAAATAATAATAAACAAATATGTGTTATAATTAATAACAAATTTTATAATTAATATAATTAAAAATTAATGATATAATTAAAAATTATTTATTAATTCATTATGATAATTATAAAATATAATCAGAATAAGCTCAGATACGATTTTAGGATATTTGGAATAGTGAATCCAATTTTTATGCTCTGATTCAAAGAACCGGAAGAAGACACTCTAGAAGTATCCTTATCCTTTAAGGTATTATATAGTGGTAAAAGGAATTCACCAGAGTTTGATTGGTTTAAATATTATTGTTCTAGTAGACCTTGGTTTTCATATGGTCAGTTTACTTGGAGAAGGATGAACATAAATTATAAGGAATTCATCATAGTGGGTTTTGTGGTAAAGGATGAAATGTAAGGGTGCCTAAAATTTTATTGGATATTGGAATTCAAGCTGAGGAAAACTAAAGGAGATCAGATGCCACTGAGGAAAATTGTGGTACCCTCATAAATTCTGGTTGGTTGTATAATGGAGTGACCTAATGGACCCAACTATAAGAGTCGGGTGGGACCACTCATACATTGTGTTTGTTTTGTGGCGTTGAAAAAGTGAAAAATTATCAATTGAATCAACTAATAAAGTTTTAAACCGTTATAACTTCATATTTTTATGGAAATTTAGTAAGTGTTCTCCCAAATAAATAGGTCTCATATCAAATCCTGTAAATAAAAGTGTTCCTTTATTTATTTCATTTCCTATTTTTTTGAATGTTTTTTCTAAGTTATGGGTGTAAGTGTATATATATTTTTACTTATTATGGTAATTTAGGGTCTAGAATTACTTCTATTTTTTGGTACACTGACATTTTTTTAGGATTACATTTTGGTTCGATCCAAATATTTCTTTTTCACTATTGTATATTCAAGTGGTCTAACTTCCTAAAATTGAAAATTATATGGGATTCTCATTAATTGTTATGAATTCATGTGGGTTCAGAAATTATTAGTAGTATAATATGAAATAACTTATAGGTACAATTTATACTCATTTTGGAATTATTTTGAATTAGTGGGAGTCACTTGTATCAGAAGACATGGAATATGAGGAAGGTGTGTTCCAGATTGACAAGTTTGAAGGATTGGATTTTGGATTTAGGCCAATATTGATAGGGTATTTTCTCATTTGAATGTAGTATTATTATTCATTGAATGAAGTTAAGATGGATTTAATTAATAAATTGTAATGGTAAATGCTATAAATAAAGTCATTATGTTTGATTTAACTATTAATGGTGTGAAATATTTATTACAAAATCTTGAATTTGAAGACGAAACTAGAGTTTATGAATGCAACAAAATAAAATTATGAATAGATGATAGCATTGAACAAGGTTTTATTGATAAGTAGATTGTTCACCATGAAAAATTTAGAAGAAAATCCAATGGAAGATCATTCAAATGTATTTATCATGAATCTTCGGTTGATTGAATAAAATAATGTTATGTTCATAAAAGAAGTGTGGGAACTATTGTTGTTATAATCACTTATGAAATGTTGGGATGCGAGGATGAATATTATGAGAAATTGTTATAGGAAGAAAGCATTAGAATTTGATGATGTCAAATAATTCATACTAAATAAGAAATTTATATAGAGAAAAGTATAAAAATCTACTACAAATGTAATGGAAAAGGAAGGTATTAGATGGTCACATCAATGGGGAACCTAGAGGAAATCAGAATATAAATCTATTTATATTATTCTATGTAATTGGATCATATGTAAGACTTTATATTGGTATTTTGGGAAGAAATGTAATCTCAAGATCAATTATATTGATCATATTGGGAACTTATAGAGTATAGCTTCTAGAAGTTAATTTTAAATGAATACTATAATAGAAGGTAAAATTAAGTTAATACTTATTGTCAATGCTCTGATGGATTATTGGATCATAGATTTTACTTTATATCTATATTACATCATAGATAAGGGGAACATGGTAAATTATAATACATATTTTTTGCAAGGGTGTACATAGTTGATAATAATGTTCTTATGATTTTGGGGAAGGGCATATTCTGGGTGATGAATAAAATCTTTCTAGGGTTGAAGGTTGTTCTACACATTCCAAGTCTAAAAAAAAACCAAGTTTAGGTTGGTTAACTAGATGAGCCGAGGTATAGAGTATGATTATCTAATGGATTATGGTGGGCCAAATATGTATTCATATACCTTGAAAAAGGTATAAATGATATGACATTGTATATGTCTGGAAGGGAACATGGAGCTTCATTTTTTAGATCAGTAACATCAAAAATCTAGGAGTTGTGGAAAAACCATATCGGGAACCTTGATGAGGGTAACATAAAATTTCTACTGGAAAATGTATTGTTAAACATAGATATCACATACATTGTAATTTTTTAGAGTTGAACAACGATGAAGTAATAGAATGGGTCATTAAATTTTAGTAGAAAGGATCTACAAAGCTAGAAATTAGAACCGTATCATAGAAATGTTTAGGGGCCTGACCTAGTCAGATCTCATAGTGAATGAAAATATTCTGTGACATTAATTGATGGATCCAAGAGAAAACTATGGGATTACTTACTGAGGAAAAAATCTGATGTTTTAAGATATTTTTCCATTGGAAGGCCATGGAAGAATGGAAAACATGAATAAAGTTGAAAAGATTAAGATCTAATAATGATGGAGAGTATACAAAAAAGAGATTATAGAAATTCTATATCCACTGAAGGGTCCTACGTTAGAAGAATATATCTATGATTCCAATATACAATAGTGTGGCTAAATAAATTAATCGAACAATAATAGAGAGAGATCAATGAATGATTTTTAATTATTGTGTCCCTAATGAAATTTGAGATGAAGATATAAACTGACCAATATACATGGTAACAAAGATTATACTAAGATTAAGGAACTAGGTATACAATCAACCACTCTCAGTTATCTCTATCAAAAATTCTACTAAGATTAAGGAGATGAAAGTTGTTGATAATGGGTACTAGGTATGACCTATTTTATGATATTCACATATTTGATTTCTAGAAAAAATATTAGCCAATTCTTGTGTTGTTTTCTGATATCGATATTCATTTGATGATTAAATGAAACTCATAAATGATATCAAAGTATGTCTCTTTAATATTTAAATGTATTTTTAATACTGTATTTTGAGTTACAATAAAGAAAAACATATTGTAAAATTCTTCTCCAATTTTCTGTACATTTACATATTAGTTAGGATTTATGTGAATGTCACATCAATTATCATTATATATAGGTGGATACATAACAATTATAATGTATTAACATATCATAAATGAGTTTATATAAAGGTAAATTGCTGGTTACCTTTATGTAAATGAACTACCGTATCAACTTTACGTAGATGGTATATATAGTGATAAACTCTTAGATACCTTAATGGGAAATGTGCTATATAAAATCCATATATGTATTAAATTAATGTAGTGGGCTAGAACTATTCCAGGCAACCAATGTTAGGGTAGAGGATTTTACCCTTACACTAGTATACCCCTTTACGTAAGCCTAAATAGAAAAATGTTAAATGAATTATTTTTATGAGATTTATATTATTTTAATGGTTAATAAAATATTTATAAATCATGATAAAATTTATTTTGGAAATGTTTAATTTTTTAGGTATTAATTAATTAATTAATTATGAACGGTTCATAATTTGATAAATAAGTGTTTATGAAATTTTTTATTCCCAAATATTAAATGATAATTTTAAAATAAATTTTACAAATTATATGAAATGCCTATTGAGCTAGTAATAAAAGTGTCTATTTAAAAATCAGAAGGTGTAATTTATAAAGTGTTTATAAATTAAAAAACAATCCAAAATATAAAATTCTCTATATTTATAATTAATAAATGTTCATATTTAATTAACTTTGAAGTGTTCAAATTAACGTACCTTTTTTATGATATTATTTGAACAAAATAATTATTTTTGATTAAAGGTTTAGATAATGAAAAATTCATATGATATTTAGATTATGTAAAAGGTTCATATAAAATAAATTGAATTGTAAAATTTTTGTAATTCATAAAATATCATATTTATATGCCATATAATACAAACCATTAAAAGGGTTCATATATAAAATGAATATAATGTTTTTATATTATTTTATTATGAAATTTTCATAGTGTTTAGCTAATTTGTGAAGTGTTTATAGTTATAGTTATATTTTTTTCATAAATGTTTATGTCATGTTTAAAAATTGAAATTATAAATTTATTTAAAATTCATGGGTTTATTCATGTTTAGTAAATTATTTATGAAATTTAAATATTGTATATTATTAATTTAACTTCTAAAATTACTTTACTAGATAAAAAATTGCATTACTTACTATGTAAAACTGCATACAGTTTAGTTTTTTGTCAACCTGAAACTACTTTTTTATTCAGAATTATTAACTTTAATCTAATTTTTACGCACTGTTTTTCCATATTTGGTGTTATATATATCATTAATTTAATTTTATATTGAGTAATTTCTCCTAGGGGATATGTACTTTGGTTCATACTAACTGTTGTCCCGGTGGTTATGACTTGTATTGAATGTTGAATGGGGTTGGCTATCTATCTCTCCTATCTTACTCATGTAGATATTGTCAATCACTTTTAAATCTAAAAATTCAGTTGAAAAGTTTATCTACCTTAGGCATATGATTGATTCGAATATACATGAATATGTTTATTGTAAATTTTTGACTGAGTGACACAAACCTTTGGGCTATCTATAGAGTTAAATATTAATGTGGTGTAAACACATTAATATGGTGGATGTAATAAGGATTTTTTAAAAAAATAATAAGAATAATTTAATTAAAAATGGGAATAAAACAAGAGAACATAAAGTTTTCATAAGACATAATAGTTAGGAATTTAATATGCATATAATTTATATTAAATTGGAAAAACGTATAATGAAATTCCCATAAATACTATGTGAGAGATTCATTACAAACAATCACTTGTAAAGATCTTGATCATCTGATCGAGTATGTCATGATAATGTTGGGTTCCCTAGGATTATATTTTGTACATAAAACAAGTAATGAGTAACACAATATTTCATTGTTGGGTATGTCAACATAATGCTTAGCACCCATGGATTTTTTAGTGTTAACTTGTTTTTGGTGTTTTATTTGGGTTACAATTGTCTGGGGATCCATATAGGATTTTTTTACCACATGAATAGAGTTAAGTGAACCTATTTGAGGGATTTGGATCAAGGGTTATCCACTCAATAATTCAAGAGCAACAAATTTTTTGATTGGTATGATTAAATAAATATATAGTTCAGTGATGGGTGAAATAGTAAACTGACCCAGAACATAGAGAAAAAAGGATCTTGGATCATTAGATGGATATGATGTATAAGGACATCATTTTTCGTTTAAGAAATTTAATTTAATGTCTTTTATAAAAGGATATAGGGCATGATAAACTCCCTCTGATATGTCATTATTGTAGATTATGGAATACTTAATCAAAATCATATCGAGACCACTAAAAGGTATTCCCTCTAAAATAGTTATATATTGGTGTCTAATGATAAGAAGTGTTCAAAATTAGAAACATTCTATTCATCTAAATATGAATGTTATAGAGATTAATTTAAATAGATCTGACTCACGGGTCTCAGATATTTGGTGTATGCCACACATTTGTTCTATAGAACCCAAAATCAATGATATGAGAGAAGTGATGAAGGGTAAATTGGATATTCATGTTAGTAATGTACTAAGAGTTTTTTAAATGGTGATACATATGATCAAAGTACGCCAAAAAAAAGCATCTTAGAGTTGAAAATCTATAATTATATTCCCACCATAAACTTGTGTTTTATTTATGAGTGTTTTTTTGGAAATTATGGGGTTTTTGTTCATTATTAAGGCCATGTGTTATTATATATATAATAATAAATTATTTTATAGAATTGGGAATATAATAAATTTTTTATACATTCAATATTTTGACAATATTGTCTATAAAATTCAGAATAATCTGTCTATGATTGATTCTAAATCCACCAACATTTGGAATTTTTTACTAAGACAGAAAAATGAGAAACACATTGAAATATTCCATTTAGATGGATTATTGGAATCATTAAATTATGTATCCTTAGTGAATTTTGAATCTTTTATATTAGATAAAACTATTAAACAATATTTTTTAATAAAATTTTAAAGGGATATTGGATTATTGGATCCCATATATAGTGATTTATATGGACCAATGATCACCAAAATAAGTGGTTGTTTTAAGTACTTGGTTACTTTTATCGAAGAATTTATTCGGTATGACTACATGTTTTTTTAAGACACAAGAATGAAAATTTTGAAAATTTCAAATAGTTTCAGAACAAAATAAAAAATATACTATGATCAAATCAGGTTAGTGAACACTTGAGTTAGGAAATCAAATTTCATCTGAAATATTGTGTAATTGTATCAAAATGCACTCCTCCAAGAACAGAAAAATGAAATGGTGTGGCTAAAAGAATGAATTATAACTTGTTGGATATGGTTCAAGGAATAACGAGTCAATGTAAAATTCAATTTTCATTCTGAGGTTATGCTCTAAAGACTACTACATTTGTACTATACCAAATTATATCAAAATCATTAATGAAGACAAATACAAGATATTGAATGGAAAACTACCAAAATGTCCTTAATATGTATTCAGGATTGTAAATAACTCATACTATGACTGGATCATGCTAATAATAGGCCCAAATGAAATAAATACATATCTATCAGGCATCCCATAGAAATTATGGGATATTATTTCTAAAACATTACTG
Organism: Viscum album; assembly: GCA_963277665.1. Lineage (NCBI taxonomy): Eukaryota > Viridiplantae > Streptophyta > Magnoliopsida > Santalales > Viscaceae > Viscum > Viscum album. Next base: position 853,481,565 of record OY728126.1, on the reverse strand, counting down.
AAATCAATGTGTTTATGGATCGAACTGGTAAATTTATTGAGAAATAATATATAAGTTTAGAAGATAGTGGGGGGATGGTTGTAATTGGAGAAGTTAACAACCAACCAATAGGAAGTTTTCCATAGGGATAGGTTAAATTTGTTCCTTAAATATTTGTGGCAAAAGAGTGAACTCATGTTACAAAAGAACCTCAAATGTCTAGTATGATTCATCATGAACCTGAGAGAAATGGAATTATAATGGATAATAAAAATGATGGAATGTTCACAGGAGATGAATCCATATTATATTGAGAGACCTCCAAGAGTTTTGATTTTGAAAAATTGTTAAAATACATGGAATTAGATATGGAATCCATGTACACAAACCATGTATGAAACTTAATTTATACACCAAAAGTGGTTAGACCCATAGATTGTAAGTGGGTTTTCCACAATAAAACATTACCAATAAATTCTTGGCGTTAACTATGAAGAGACATTTTTACCCTTTTAAATGATAATATCCCTTCATATTTTTCTATCTATATCAAATCAATTTATTTATAAGATATATAAAATGGATTTAATTTTATTTCCTTTATAATAATTTAGAACAGTAAATATATACAATAAATCCCAATGGATTTAATGTTTCATATGAGTCTACTGAGGTATTCAGGTTGGAAATTTATATTTATGGACTGAAGAAAGATTCTTGGACTTGGAAATCCAAATTTATGATGCAATTTTAGAGTTTAATTTCATAAAAATATGGATGAATACTATAAATATAAGTAGATTATTATCATTATATTTTTTTAATAATTTATTTATAAGACGTATTAATTATATGAAATAATATCCTGACACTTCACTATATGAAGGTTTGACTAGGTAAACATTTATCAATGAAACACATGGGTGAAGCAACCTGTATACATGGTATGGATATATTTAGAGAAAGATATAAACGGTTTCATAGACTAAGTCAGAATGCATACACTTGGGATGTTCTAAATCTCTTTACAATGGATAACTCTGAGAATGGGGTTTTACCATTGTTTCATGGAATTACAATTAAACAAGATTTCAGATCCTTATAAAGAGTTAGAAATAATGTATATGATTTCTTATGGGTTTACCATAGGACTTGTCTAGTATTCCATTAATCTGATGTTTTTTATTCATTAATAATAACTAGAAGTCAAAAATCCAATCCCAATGAGAAGAAATAGATTACTGTAAAGTATAGTCTTAAGTTATTGATAAGGTATATAGATATGGTGTTTTTAATTATATAATAGGATGAGAATTTTAGAAATGGTTACTTATAAGATATTTTCTAACCTGATGAATATGATCTAATATACCAATGTAGATTCATGTTTTATGTAAATGGTGGAACTTTTAATTTTAAGTGATATAAAAATCCACAATAGAAGACTCTAAATAAAGTTAGAGTACATCACTATATAAAAAACCATGAAGGAAGCTTTTTGGATAATAAAAATCATTTCTAAACCTGTAATGGTTCCTATCATTGATGGAGGAATCTAGATACATTGTGAAAACAATGGGGATATAGATCAGGTTAAGGAACCCATGTCTCTCAAAAGAACCAAACACATCATTCCCAAACACCATGTCATATGAGAGATAATTTAGGAGGGAAATTTAAATATTAGTATGGTATCTATAACGGATAATATAGAAAATTCAATGATGTGTCCATTACCACAACAATAACATGAGGGTGAGGTAGAATATCTAGGTGTAAGAAACATGTGATATTGGTTGTAATGGTTATAAAATGAATCATATTATTATAATAATGAAAATTCCAAATTATTATTCATTCATGTGTGATATAATTTATTTTACATAAATAGATGAATGAAAACATCCCATCAAAGTTTGTCATTAAGTTGTCCCTATACAATGGTCATGTTAGATTATTATGTGATGTGATGATATGTTATTATTAGCTTGAATAAATTTTTTAACTCTTTAAAAGTAGTTTTATATATTGAATGGATATTTTATGCATAAGATAATAATTAGTTATTTTTTACTTAGACTGGCTCACAAAACTATATCTCAAATAATTTCATACAATCATAAATATACTTAGTGGTGTATGCTTATTATCAATCCTTATTACTTGAGGTTGTAGAGATACCTAGAATGAGAAAATTCATACTTCGATACACTACTTATACATTTTTGAAAATAACTTTGCTATTATAGGTTTGGTTGGGTAGTGTAATGATCATATCATGAGTTGAAACACAACCAATATTAGTTTTTACTACTTGTTTAAAAAGTAATGGATTTTGGCCTTTGATTAAATTAGACTTTAAAAAACGAAATCCATGATTATTTGGATCACATATGAACGCTTCAAGTACTTAAATGAGGGTAATGATATGCACTCATCTATTAGATGAATGACATGTGATTTATTCATCGACTTGTTTTTCCATTTTTGGGGAATCCAGAAAAGATGAGTTGGTTATACTAGATTGATGTGATCTATGTTAGGGTAACCTAATGTCATATAAAAAGGTATTATATAAGTATACATATGATTTCTATACTATATATTATTGTGGAGAATTTCATATAGTGATATGGTCACATTTGATAAAGATCATCCAAGACCCATTAGTAGATTGTGTTACACTAACACTTTACTAGTGCCCTAACTTTGACAACATCTATGAAATATGAATTTCATAATTGTTTTCAATGCTACTAAGGCCTTTAAGGTCACATTTTTAGTCCCATGGATGAGGATAAAATATTATTCAAAGGGATTGTTTCAAATGAATAGAATTAGATTAGAACCCATATAAAAATGAGTTTGGAAGGGTTCATAAATAGTTATGTATTTTTTCATAATGTACATATGGAAGTTCAGTTAATATGAGAGATAGTTGGATGTGCACTAAAATATACATGCATCAAATCCATATACACAAGCATATGATGCATGAAGTATATTATATTATTAATATGGTTTACATTAAATATTTTCACATGATATATTCATATTATCAAAAATAAGTTGTAGGGTATTATATATATATATGATATATTTATATTATATAAAATATGAATTATATTCATATTTAAACAATTTTATACTATGAAATTTTTTGTTGATTTCTCCCAAAGGGATTCATCATTATTTGAATCAATTACCGGTTCATTAAGGTCTTGGAGTTAATTAATTGAAAAGTTTTTAATGAATTATACTCAATAACATAAATTCATCAAATTCATTGTGAGTAAAGATTGTTTGTATTCTATTATATAAACAGAATGGTTCACTTTTTTGAGTACTATTTATGGAGACATGATCATCAGTTTCATGTAAATATCTCAGTAGAAACTCTCTTCTTCCTGATAAGATGTTTATAATTTCTCAAAGAATCTTTTAGAACCTCTTCAATATTCATTTATCCCCATGATAAAATCATGAATCCTTTAGATGGTGTACTCATTTAGAGGTATTAAGTATTGGTTCAACCAATCCAAGTGATCTCCAAAAAAAAAAACTCCTCTTAGATCAAGAATATTAAAGATAATGTAATTTTGTATCATGTATGACCTATCTTACGATAATTAAATTATTTTATTTCTTAATGATTGACTATCCTGTTATTGGATTTTTTCCAATTCCAATAATAATTTGATGATAAAATTAAACCCATAAATATGCAGACAAAAAACATGGGTTCTAAACTTGGGATAATGACAAGAGACAACTCATCAAAAACCAAAATGTGTTCCTCAATGAGTAGGTATTGTGGAAATACTAGAATTTAGATAAGAAGGAATATGAGAGGAAATGATCAATTGGGAAAATAAAAGTTGATCTAAATGGGAGTACTAGAAAGACCAAAATTTTAAAGAGTTAAAAGGGCACTATAAAATAAAAAATTAATCAAACATAAGGTGTCCCATAGAGATCAAGAATCATGGAGTCTTAGATTAAAGTATGAGAAGGTGATATTTTGGAAGTTATAGTTCTTGAAAGATTCTATCCACAAGTAGAATTATATAGGTCAAACTGTTAGAAACCAGATTCGGCCACCCTTCAATTGAGTAAATGGCCCTATTCATTACATACATGAAGTGAGTTTTGGATCACCCTGAGAAAGGTAAAATGAGAAATACATCACATATGAGAACATGGTAATGATTTTTCATAAATAAAATTAATTAATAAGTAGTAAAAGCTATCTATAAATTCCAACATAACATGTTAGTAAATCCTACATCTGTACTAATAAAAATAAGTAATTTTTTTAAAATAAATAATTTAATCTGAACCAATATATATATATACTAACTAAAATAAATAAAGCATAAATATAACTTATATAAATATACAAGTATGGATGTCTTGTACAATATAACTACCAAAAAATAAAAAAGGTACCAAAACAAATACCCAACTTGATTATTGTGTGACTCAATGAGCCACCATACAACCTCATAACTAAGCATGCTCTATAAGTGACCAATAACTAAAACTAGACTAGAGAATGAAACTAAAATGATAATATGAATGAGAATGAAGTCTTAGTAGGAATGTAAAAGAAAACCACACCCTACACATTTTATTTAAATAAAATATCCAGTTCATACATATTTTATATATTGGTTACAAACACATATTTTTCTCATTTAGTTTTAAAAAATAATGATATATTTACCTACATAATTTAAAAACAATTCCACTTAAAATATGATATTTTAATCATTTTTTAGGATATGGTCGTTGAAAATTAAAAAATTAAGTGTTGTGTTTTTTTAAATATTATTATAAAAATATTTTCATCGAAGTGGGAAATGTAGGAATTTTAAAACATTTTTTTTTCATAAAATACCTAATTTAGAAGTATTTCTTATAAATAGTGTTTCATCAACTAACCTCACGGGCCATAAATTATTCAATCATTATTAGAATTATTCCTTAAACTATGTACTCTAGGATATCCATCCTAAGCTACCACTAAGAGGAAACATGCAACCATGAACCTTCTGTTTCATCATGTTGTGGCGAATGGAATGAAGATAGATAAAAAACCATCCGTCCACCATTAAATAAATTCATAATCGGGCATAATAGCTCTCAATAACCTAATTAATAGGTAATTTCAACTTTAACCCATTCTGTAACCTCTAATGCCTTTTGAGACTCCCATATTCATAACATGATACATCTCCCCATCATAGGTGTCAACTCCTACCACATTATCTGGGGCTCCCTATCCATATATATCACATCAATCATACCACGATCAACTATACTCGGCTCCCATCACATTCAGGCCTCCCTATCCCATATCATACATTCCATGCTCAGTCTTATAATGATCATATAACAGAGATCACATCCAAAGAACATCACAAAATTAGTAGGAAAAACAGTAATCATTAGGGAAAGTATTCCCCCCCAGAAAGGAATTCATCATTCATATTTGAAGAAGATCTCACGTCTCCAAAATAGGGTACTCAACATTATCATGAAACCAAGAAACTCAAGACCGTGAGAATTTTATTTATCACACAACCATATCTTATTTCACAATGAATTAACTGATTAATTATTTACAAGTTCCAATAATTAAAAACCTAATGAATCAAGATATAATAAGTTATCAAATGCATAAACCTAATAATAATATTTATTTCCAATTTTAATAACCTAGAGAAGCACCATTCTTAATTAAAATTACTTTTTAATTATTTTCATCAAGAATAATCATGCTTCACACTATATATCAAATCCATTAATCATATGTATGATGAATTTCAATTAAACAATCACATTGCATTAGTTTTATTATTATCAAATTAAATTTACCATCGGATAACAAACATGCATCTTATAAAATTTCTCATGCCAATTAATTATCAATTAATTTTGGATTTTTGTTCCTTATCTATTTCAACATTCTAATCCTTGTATAAAAACAATATAACAAACAATACAACATAGATATCAGTCTATATTGAAAAAAATAGGAAAATCATTGTCATAGTATAAAGAAACATCATCATCAACATGCGATTTCCATTCAAATTATTATTCCAGTTCAATAATTTTTAGGTCAATTCAATGTAATGGAAAGGGATAAAGTATGATCAATTTATGATTTCATGAAAATAAATAGAGAAGAAACAAATTCTATACAAAAAAGTAATTCAAAATTCTTTTCATGAGAACAGACCATGTTGCATATCTTTGAACACCTCTCCCATAATAAATACACCCATTCAATGGAGAATCATCACAACCCCACCAAAATTCCAAGAAAACCCCATAATAATCATGATAGATTATCCTTCATCACATGGAAAGAAGAATATGAGTAAAAAGAGAATGAAAGATAGATAAACCATAAGAAATGGATGTAGAATACTCATTAGATCCCAACAAATTGAAGATGAAAGGACATGGATTTATTACCATGAATGGGATCTTGAAAATTCAAGGAAGGGAGATTATGGCCTCTTATATTGAAAGAGGGAGGCACCAAAAGCTTTAGGCATTGTGAAAATTAGAGTGGATTCACCCTCTAAATATTTAATACCAAGAGTATTTACATGACATGTAATCTCATTTCACATCATGTAATCCTCGATGTAATTATTACACTAAAAAGTGCATTTCCTTTTATTATTTAACCCTAAGAATTTACACATAATGAACTGGACCCGCACTAGTTGTGAACCACCCTTTCACATCGTGTAACTTTACAGGACATTAATTCTTCCAACTTCTTTCCTTTTGCAACCAAAACCCTTCACAATGCTTCCAAGCCTCCTTTGAGCACAACAATCCTCCAAAACATTAAAAGGGTCTACCACACATATTGGGGACCTTACATTATATCCCTCACAAAAAATTATCATCCTCAAGAATACAACACCAAACTAGAGAGAAAATGAAAGGGTCATATGAAAATCAACATTGCATGATACCTCTCAAAGATCTTTCCATCATAGGATCACACCACCTCACTCAGAGGAAAATAATATAAAACCACACACCAATAATATATAGATCCTAAACTATCTCTTGGGGGGATATAACCAACAAAATAGAGTTAATTTATAATAAGAAATAGAAGGAAAATAACTCACATTCCAAAATTATCAACTTCCATGGGGGAACAATGTTACAGGAGAAGAGATAAATAAAAAATAACTCAAGGTAATAAGTGTGAATATATTACTCGTGTTACTAGATACTCTTCACCACGACACCATGCCTCAATAAGACATGAACCAATGGAATATCATGCACTCATGACACATTAACCTAGTAGTCCTGGATCTCTATAGGCCACTCCTAGAAGGTCACATCCCCGTTAAAATCTATATTTCCCCAATCAATGGAATGAGAGTAATCATAAAGATAACATCTGATTTACATATTTTAACAAATAATGTATCAATCACATCAGTAAGGAATGTGTTATTTGTTATTCCATAACTATTACAAAATCCAAAACCTAAAAAATCTAATAAAACAGTGAGTAATCTTACTCCTATGACTAAATCTTCATTAACCATGATGAGGAGTCAAGTTTCATAACACAAGATTTCCAATATCAAACTCTAGAGGTCACCTACTAATCTGCATATCATTTATAATCATCCTATATTTTCTTTATCTTCTCAAAAATTACATGAACTATCTCTATTGTATTACTACTAGTTCCAGAATGATAATTGTAGCTTCTCAGAATAAGGTCCATCGAAACAAAGAACATAATGTTCATCCATAAAACTATTTAAACATATCCAGAATAGTGGTAGAGTGTAAAATATTACTATATGAAAATTCAAACATGGTCAGGGGCCTAGTCCAAAATCCTATGATATCTCATACCCAATATCACAACATGTATTAAAGAGTCTGGATAGTCTGTTATGTCAAATTATCTATTTGCACATGAAAATATGTTACCAGGAGTAACTAGGAATGAAAATCATTAAGGTGACCTCTCCCCAACCCATAGGTAAAATGAGTATTTTTATCAGAAATGATCATTCTCAAGACTCCATGGAGTCTCACAACATCTCCTAGATACTTCCTCAATAAAACTTCAACTATGATTGACTCTTTGATAACTAAGTGGGATGGTCTTCAAATGATCTACTATCACCCATATAGAAAATTAGCCTCCCTAAGCTAATGAAAAACTAGTAACTATGTTTATAAATATGTTGTTCCCCTTAAAATAGGTAACATATAATGACTGGAGAAAAACATCAAGAACATGATTCTTGACCTACACCTTATATCATACCAAACATTGGGAAACAAACCCCTAAACTACATGCTTCAACCCAGGCCACTGAAACTGACATATGAAATATCTATAAATCTTCGTCAATATGGGATGTTCTAGAAAAGGAAAACTGTGAAACTATTGAAGACAAATTTCATACATCACTAAAGGAATGTTAAGAATTATTTAAAACAACATCCGGTGTTTTCCGTCATTAGAGAAACCATCAAGGGAATCGCCAAAAACAAATTGATCTCTCCAGACCTCTACATAAGGATCAACCTAGTAGGAATCCTCCATCTACTGCACCAAAGGATATTTCATCATCATCTAGAAAAGAAAACCTCAGCCTGGAATCTATCCAATACCAGGATTCATCACTGATATTTATTCTATTACTCTTCAGGAATCTCTAGATTCACACATGGAATCACTACATTACCTCTCTCACAACACATTGGCTACAACATTTCCCTCACATGGAATATAGTAAATCTAAAAGTATTTATCCTATAATATGTTCATCCACTAAAATTTATTCATGTTCAAGTAATGCTGGGAGAATACATACATTAGGCTCTTATGGTTAGTAAAAACCAAAAAACGCTCCCCGGTGAGGTAATGTCACTAAATATTCAAAGAAAACACTACCGTCTCTAAATTAAGATCATGGATGGAATAGTTATTCTCTTGGGTATGTAATTTTTGAGACCCATAAGAATTAATTGATCTCAAATTAATCATAACAAAATGCTAAAAATGATGTGAATATTTATATAAAACATCAAACTAAACTCCCTATTCTGTAAAACACATGACTGGAGCCCTGAAAGAATTATTCTTCAAGTAAAAAAATATTTCTAACAGTGTTCAATACATATGAACTCTTGATTCTTATTTTTCAAGGAAGTCAAAGGAGTCATAACCTGAGTTATATCCGCTACAAACCTCATATAATAGTATGTATGAAAAAGGAAACTTTCCACCTATACCGCTATCATGGGGGGCTTCCCAAGTTATAATCGCCTCTATCTTTAAAGGATCCATAACAACTCCTTTCTAGGATACCACATAGCCCAATAATGGACTTTATGAGACAAAAATTGACACTTTGAAAACTTCCCAATAGCTACTCGTGTTGAAGAATTCAAAAAATGGAACATTGATGCTCTACATGATCATCCTCTTACATGGATTAAAAAAGGATTCCATTGATGAAGATAACCATGATCTTATCCCAAAACTCTATGAAAAATGAATTCATAAAACCCATGAATACATCTGCAGAATTATTCACACCGAATGAAATGAAAATAAACTCATAACTTCTATGATGAGAATGGAAATCTGTATTCAAAAAATCATTATCATTCACTTGTATATTATGATATCATGATCGCTAATATATTTAGGATAACCATCTTTCTCCCTTCATCTAATTGAATACATCCTCAATCTGTGGAATTTGATAGCATTTCTTCACCGTCACTTTGTTCGACTGAAGGTAATAGATAAAAAGATACCAACTTCCATCAACCTTGATCACAAAAAATACTAGTTCACCCTAATATGATACACTCGGTCAAACAAAACCACAATGTAATAGGTCATTGAGATATAATCACAACTTTCACAACACATAAGGTGCCATCATATATGGAGATATCGATATAGGAGACACACCTGGTTGTAGGTCAATCCCAAACTCAACCTACCATTGAGAGGGAAATGATACAAACTCATCTGTAGAGACATTATGGTTCTATTAAAAACCATGGGAAACTCTGACTGCTGAGCCTTAGATAAGATCATCATAAGCTTAACCATTAAACATGATAAGGAAAGAACACACCTCTGACCCATCGAGGGGACTCTCTTGCCAAAAACACCACTATCTCTCTATCATCCTCATAGAACACAACCCACCTAAAAAATAAGTCCAAAATATCATAAAATAAATTCAAAAAATAAATGATGAAGATGTTGTTATATGGTTGTATATGTATACATTTTAGGTCTCCCAAATAACTATGTTTCCTAATCACCAGTTCACAGTCTTTAAATACTTTATAAAAGTCATCTAGACCTAGAACTAGAATAATCAAATACATGGTAAATGGAATCCTCTATACCTCATGTACCAATTCATAGATGAGGGTATGTGATAGAAAGGACTACGTCACTCATGAATCAAACAAAGCATGCATGAGTTTAGAAAACAAGGAAAGGGTACCTCAAATGATGTATATCTTGCCTGGCATAGGAAACACCAAAGCATGAAGCTAACCAGGACCTAATCCATGACCTATATGACCCTGATGAATACAACCTTCACAACCACACTCTTATCTATGAGGAATAATATAATCTTGGGGTTGTACTTCAACAGAACTGTGTACTCTATAATGATCTCAAACTATACCAACCTACTTCTATTTCATTGGATGAAACTACCTTAATAGTAGAACATGAAGAAGAACACCTAGAACACATGAACTAATCAGAAAGATCGGGTACCCTATTATATGATGTCCTTATCCTCTACATGAAAAAACTCTTATGATCCCATGGAATATGTCTGAGATTGACCACCTTCAAAGAAGTGTTATGATGAGTAATGTGACCTACCCCTAGCTGACTGAATGCTCTTCTTTCCAGGAAAATTGATAACCTAGACCAAAATTATGATTCCTAAGGAATATTGATGACTTAACTCTGATGATGAATTAGTTCTAGCCATCTTCCTCTTAATAACCTCTTCTATCACTATCACCTCGATATACATCTTAAACATAAATGGGGTGAACTGGAACTGGATCTCTAGATGCAAAGTGTCCAACCAAAGTTTTTATTTTCCTCTCCTATTTTTGTTAATCATTTTATATTTTTATTTGGTATTTAGTTTTGGATGTTTTGGATTGAATTTTTGAGTTTTTGGTTTTTTCCCTATTGTTGCATTTTTTTGTGCACAGTTAAGGGGTATCAGTGCAACCGCCTGATGCTAAGTATCTTTCTAGTTCATTTTCCTCTTGCATGGTTAAGGTTTTATGAGTATCACATGGTTATAATAAAACATTGTGGATTATATAAGTAACCCTGTGGGTCTTCGGGTGTCCCTATATGGGGGTGAACAACCTGGGCACATTTAGTCCAAACTGTGCAAGAATCATGTGCTTGGATTTGTATTTTTTCAGAGAACCAAACCACATGGTTGGTGTATAATTTCTAAATTGTGCAGTGAAACTATGTGGGTGCACTGTGATTCCATTAAGGGGTACACCTTTTGGGCATGGTTTCCCAAACTATGTGACCGAACCACACATAGTTCCCATGTTCATTAGAAATTGAAAATTACTTTTCTACCCCTATCCAATTTTTACCCCAAAACACCATACTCCACCCCTTTTGGATTTTTCAACCATTAGATGCTCTTACAGACTTCATCACGCCTCCCCTCATTCTTATATTGTGGAATATAGTTATATTTCTGAATTTTCGAGGTGATTTATGATGTTAATATATTTCTCTCTACTTCTCCTTCCTTATTCTTCCTTTTTCTTCTTTGTTCAACTTCTCCCATGGTACATCTAGTCTAAGGATTTTTTTACATTCATTTAAATTAGGGATATTTTGTTAAGGTTTCTTATGGGTTTTATTTCTTCATTCGACCATTTTGGTCTTGTTTTAGGTTACCATTTTTATTGTTTCATGAGTTTTTGGTAGGTTTCCCCATTCAGTTGGCCACTAAATTTAAAAAAAATTGATTGATAAATTCTTGAACCATTTTTTGATATTAATTAGAGATATATGATGTTTAAAATATTTATTTGAAATGAAATTATGTTTTTTTCAAGGAAATTAGCATGCGTAGAATTTGTTTACATGGTCTTTCACACGAAGAATTTTATAAAATGTCATCTTAGATTTTATAATCAGTATTTGATTTCTAAATGACTTTTTGGACTTTCCAATGTGTTTCAAATATTTAATTTAATTATAAGTGGTTCTTTTTTATATATTTAAAATAGTTTTTCAATAATATAATTCATGAGGTCTAGTTGGGACTTTTGGAAAATGGGTATCTTTAGAAAACACTCTTTGGGATGAATAAATTTCCTTGGTTATTGATAAAATGGAATAATAATTCCTTAGAATGGGGATTCCCTTGATGTTTGATGGTTAAAAGGAATGGGTATCATCCATTGGGGCGATTCCGGGGCGATGCTCAGTTTTTTAGTTTGTGTGATGGATTGTGTTTACTATATATATATATATGAATGGTTGGTTGTTTGTAATTTTTTGGCTCAACACCAATTTATATATTACATGTAAACCTATAATAGCTTTTAAAACATCCAATAACACATGATACACTAGTTTAGGATAACACTATGGCTAGTATCCACTTAGTATGGGAACACTCTGCTTTGGGGATGTTGCACCACAGCTAAAAAAGGTACAGTACGACCAATCTTGAGGTCTATTTGATTACATTAGGCATGTCAATAGGATGGATCAATTTTCTTATGTTCTCGATTTTACCCTAATATCATAAATTCTTTTATGTTCTCCAGCTCTTATTAATTTTCAGTGGATAGTTTAGGTACCTTTTATAGTATTATTTCTTGAGTATTGTTTATTCCATTTCCCCTGATTATTATAGTCCTTATTTCTTTCCTTAGTTGTGTTTATCCATTTTGAAATTATATTTTTGTTTTTTCTTACATTATTTCACGAAATGTGTTTTGAAATAATTAACCCACTCCACCTCTAATTTTTATCTATTTAATGAAAATAATCAAAACACTCTTTTTAAGAAAATCATGTTTCAAATAAAGAGGGAAATAGAGCATGTTTTTTTTTGAAATAGAATGTTATAAAAACGTTTTTTTATATATTATTTTTCAAACATGTAATAAATGAATCTTTTATTTACATTAAGTTCATTGGGAATAGTTTTAATAAGGAAGACCCATTGAGTTTTAATACTTGTGCCTATACTTATCTGTTGTATTAGCATTAGGTGAACATTCCAAAATGGTTTCTAACATCATGGTGTGATGTAAGGTTTTGGGTGCATTGAGTGGCCAGTAGGTTGACATAGAGTTCTATTTGGTCATCATGTTTGATTTGGTTTTGTTTTTAGTTATGTCTGGATTCTCTTACTAGTTTTTTATTTATATGCGTCTGATCATTTTTATTGTCATTGCTTTTTCATATTTGTTTTTTGGAGAAATCATTCCCATTGATTTTCATTAATTACCTTTGTCTTATCTTGACACCAAGTTGATCGGTAACATGCATCGTGGATTTAATGGGCTAGATCGGTTTTTCTTTTCAAGGTTGAAGCAGGTTGGTTGGTGCCAAAATGGTATTAGAGATCGGTTCTTTAGATCATCAAGATTTCATAGTGCCCTTTTTTATTTTGGTTTTCAAGGTAGAAGGAGTAGGATTGTTGGGACTTTAGGTGTAGGTACATGGAAGTTTCTGGAGAACACAAACTCTCTCAAACCTTGGGTTTCCATGGGAAGTTGGATTCTGTGTTTTTGTCTTGATTTTAGATGTTGTTCTTTTCTTGGTTTTTCATGACTTTTTCAAATGATGTTTTGTTTATTGGGATTTTTTGAATTGTTTATGGGTCTATTTGTGGTTTGGTAATGAAATAAGAGTTGGATGAGTTGTTTTTGTTGTTCCTTTAGGGTCTGGAAAGAAATGTAGAGCCCCCAAATGACACTTTTTGGTAGTGGTGTGATTGACATATGAAAATTGTCTATATGGACAAGACACCCATTATCCTTTGTCCCCTAATAGAATTTTATTTGGTTCCTTTCTAATTATAAAATCATTTTGAATCCACGTGTTTATTTCATGAAAACCTGTATTTCAATTAGTGATGTTTTGGTTTTCGAAAGTGGTGAATGAGTTTTCAGATTAATATAAAATAAATTCATATAAAATGGTTTCTAAAGAAAGGGAATTTTTATAAAATGGGTTCTGATAAAATAATGATTTTTTGAAATGAGAAAGGTTTAATAGGGAAAAATGGTTTTGAAATATTTTTTCATTCATCATTATCAATTTTAAAATCTAGTGTGAGATATTTCAAGGAGTATCTAGGGTTTGTTTTAAAATGAGAAAATGTTTTAATGGGTTATGTATTGGATTTATTGATATAATTCAAGATATTTTTTGATGGATTGAAATATATTTAAGTGTGGAGTTTAAAAATTGTTTTTGTAGTGGAGTTTAAAAATATTTTTTAAAATTTTTGGGGAAATCTTCAAGTTGGTTTTATTTTATATTGGTGTTCAATTATGGCGAGTTATTGATGGTGGGTTGTTTTTTATTGAGTTTTTAGTTCTTGTTATTTAGAGTACGAACCCACTAAAAAATTTATTGATATTTGAGGTGTAGTTGTGGATGGTTCATCAATAGAGGATCCTCCAGTTGATCATCCTAACGTCTTCCTCTTTGAGTTTCAGAAGTTGATCTCTCCTGTAATTTTGGGTCAAATATATCATTTTGAAGAAGAAGAGTGTATGTGAAAAATTGAAGGGAACTATAGTTTCCTTGAGTTTTTTTGGGTCGCTAAAGGATATATTATTTATATTTATGCATTAAGTTCAGAGTTGGAAGTGGTGGAATCTAGTCATTAGGACCAGTCCAAGGGAATAAATATCTGGGGAATTCTTGAAGGGTTTTTTCATCCAAGAGTAATTCTCTGAAGTTGTGAAGGGGTGATGGTGACAGAGATGTGATACCTTTATCAAGGTAATGGTTATGTGTTGGAATTTATTCAATGATTTTTGGATATAGTTCCTTATCTCTTGGAGTTGGTAAATGATGATATTTTGAAATCTCAAAATTTTGAGAATGGGATTTATCCTAATACATAGTTGAGGGTGTTAGATTTCGGTTTTACATCCTTTACCAATGTGATGAGTCAAGCAATTCAGGTGTAAGATGTGTTTTTGGTTTTTTCAAATTATCCAACCCACCTCTAGCCACTTGAATTCATGATGGTAATTCCAATAATGAGATGGGAGAGCAGCCTTAAGTTTATTGTGTTTGTGGAAGAATCAAGATCCACCATTGATCTTTTGTTGGATTCAACTGGGTATAGGACCCTAGTGTGTCACAAATACAAAAAGACGGGTCACAAGAAGCCTTCATTCCAAAGTGTTGTAAATTCATATCATACTTGTGGTTTCTTAGTTCATCAAGTTAAATTATATATGGTTGTTTCTCGAAGGAATAGTATAGCCAAACCCTCTCCGCTAATGAAACATGTGGATCAACCAGATAAATGTGGCATTGGTGTGAGTTTTTTTAAATTTTTCTTGTAAATGATCCTTTTATTATAATGGCTGTGTCTTGTAGTGTTGTCTTTTTCTTGGAACTAAAATGGATATTCAGTATCTCTTGATAATTTCTATTTTAATGTAAACGCCTATTTTTGAAATTTTGAATTTCATCATCTCTAAGTGAAAGTGTGTTCCCTTGTGTTTCTTATTCCTGTATCTTGGTTCTTTCTAGACTGTGTGTTTTTGTTCTATCGGTGGTCTATTTTTTGGAGGGTGGTGTTGGATGGTCATTCGATAAGAATTCTAAAATTTTGGGGAGTCCACCATTACAACCCATGAGGATTGAAGTAAGCCCCTACCCACTATATTGATCCTTCTTTGGCTTACCTTTGAGGAGTTCTTTAGTGGTTAGATATATCCTCCAGGGTCATCTAGACTAATGTTTTCATATCATTTGGTAAAAATTAGTTTCTTAGAGTATAATTGATGGTTTTGGTGGTGGTAGAGTGTTTGTCTTGTGTCTTATGTTTTTCTTCATTGTTGGAGGAACAATTTCAGTTCAGTGGATTGTTTTGGGTGGGAATGAAATTATAGTTTTTGTGGTTCTTAACTTGTTTTTTCACTTATGGTGTTGGATTGAATGAGAGTGTGGACTCTTTATCTTTTAGCCTAATCAAATGGAGATTTTTAGGTTTTTTTGGGGTAACATGCATGATGGTTGGTCGAATTGTCATGCCCTGATTTTTATTTTCCTCTTTTATTTTAGTTTACCCTTTTTTATTTAGATTTTCTCTTTATTTTTGGAGGTTTTATTTCCAAATATTGAGTTTTGGGCTATATATCTATTAATTTATGGTTTTTGTGCACAATTAAGGGGTAAGCATTTGGCCTCCTGATGTCGAGTCGATTTTCAATTCTTTTTCCTCTTACACTGTAAAGGTTACATTAGTAGCTCATGGTTATATTCAAACCATAAATATCATAATAGTGACCATGAAGGTACATGGGTGTTTCTAGATGAGAGAGCACTACTTGATAAATGTTTTTCCAGAACATGAAAGAAGCGTGAACATGGATCTGTAGTTTTTGATAGAACCAAACCACTTGGATGGCACAGAGTTTCCCAAACTATGTTACCAAACAATATGGTCACCCCATGAGTGAAGTAAGGGGTGAAACGTTGGTGCAAGGTTTCCCAAACCATGTGGCCAAACTGTTTGTAGTTCCCAAGTTCATTAAAGTTATAAAATGACCTTTCTACCCCTCTTGGTTTTTAACTCCAAAATACCCAATTCCTCGCCAATTTGGATTGTGCGATCCTTGGAGACTCCTACCCTATTCTTCATGCCTCTGCTCCTCCTACCATTGTGTAATATATGAATTTATTAAAGTTTGGGGTGTGATTTCTCATAATAATCTCTTTCTCTCTTCTTCCTCTTCCAACTTATTAATTTTTTCTACTTGATCCATATTCTCCCTTTCTTTCGTTAGTCTAGGAATTAGGTTTTCATTGTTTTAAATTAGGTGTTTTTTCATGTTAAGGTTCCTTGTGGGTGTTCTTTCTTCTTTGGAAATTTTTGGAGTTGTTCTGTGTTTCCATTATTGTAGCAGTGTGAGTTTGATGGAGGTTTAGACTTGCATTTGGCTATTTAAATTTAGGAAACATTAATTTTTTTATGTTCACACTTTTTTTGATATTAATTAGTGACATGTGAATTTTAAAATAATTATTTGAAATTAAATCATGTTTTTCCATTGAAATTATCTTGTGTAGAACCATTTTATATGGCCTTACACACCAATTATTTGATAAAAATGGACAGTTTAAATTTAAAAGTGGGTTGTGATTTATAAATGATGTTTTTTAATCCCAAATGTGTTGTAATTATTTCAAGAAACTATATGTGGTTTGTCTAACTCTTTATGATTTTTTTTCAATTATAGAATGCATGAGGGCTAGTTGGTATTTTTAGAAAATATTTATTTTTAGAAAACTCTCCATGGGATGCATATATTGCCTTGATGATTGTTAAAAGGTAATGAGAAGTCCTCAACACTGGACTTCCCATTTTTAAATCATGGTTGAAAGAAAAGGGGATCATTCCTTGTGGTGATTTGCGGGTGATTCATGGGTGTTTGGGTTGTGTGATGGATTGTGTTTATTATAGTTATATATATATATATATATAGTTGGTTGTTTGAAATTTTTTGGATCACAACCACTATATATATGACATGGTAACCTAGCATATTTGTCCAAACATTTATAACACTTTCTACACTAGTTAATGATTATGCTCTGTCTAGTTGCACATTAGTGTGGAAAGACTCTCGTTTAGGGATGTTGTTATTTGATTAGGCATGGTAGGGTATGACCAACCATGAGGTGTATTTGATTGAAACAAGAATGATGACAAGATTGTTATGATTTAGTATTTTTTATATTTTCCCTAGAGAACCTAGGAAATCCCATGTTACCTGACACTTATTTTTCTATTGTGTAAAATTTAGGTGCCTCATATATTATGATTGATTGAGCATTGTTTCTTTCATTGACCCCTGAGTTGTTTGGTCTTGGTTTCATTCCTTAGTGGTTTTTATACATTTTGATTTTTTTCCTTTTTTAAATTCTTTAATTAAATATGTTTTGAAAGACTTATATCACTCCCATATTTTTTATTTTCTTTGAAAAAAATACTAAAACCTCCCGTTTTATGAAAATATTTTTTCTAAATGAAATGGGAAATAGACAATGTTTGGTTTTGACATTGAATTTTATTAAATCCTAAGTTTATACATTGCTTTTCAAACTTGTAATAAATTAATCTTTTATTTAAATTAAATTCATTATGAATAATTTTACTTGGGACAAACTACTCATTTTTAATACTCATGCCTATACACCTCTCTTGAAGCCTTAGGAGAATAATCTATATTTGTTTCTATCACCATGGTGCAGTGTCATGTTTTAGGATCGGTGAGTGACCCACAAGTTACCAAAGTAGTGTTTTTGGTTGTCAAGTTATGTTTGGTTTGCTTTTCTTTATTTATAGATAGTTTTTTTGATTATTTTATTTTGTTGGATGATCATTTATCTCCCCAATACTATTGTTTATTTATATTGGGTGAAATCATTCCCACTGACTCTTGTTTATTCCATTGGTGCTTATTTCCACCCCATGGTGACCAGGATCAAGTATTACTGATGTCTTAGGATGGATAAAGTGAATGGTTCAAGGTTGACCAAGGATTTTTCATGGCACAAATCTTCCTCAAAATTCCTCAGCCTCTTATCTTCATCTGGTAATAGTTATAAAGAATATCACAAAAGGGTCTTGAAATGGATCCTGGTCTGTCGCAGACTAGATCTCCCATATCGATGGTTAAACAGCTCTTGGAGACAATATTTCTTGCTGTTTGAATAAAGAAACTCTACTATGAACTATTCTAATAATTTTTCCCATGAGACTACTGAATCCACATGGTCCCGGAGGACCAATAACCACCACATCATCACTCCTCCACAAAAAATCGTCACAACAAATGAAACACAATGCTCCTTCCAAGAAAAATTGAATATAAATATATCTAAACATCCCCCACCTATATTCTACAATTGAAACTAAAATTAATCCCTAACACATATTCATACTC
Organism: Viscum album; assembly: GCA_963277665.1. Taxonomy (NCBI): domain Eukaryota; kingdom Viridiplantae; phylum Streptophyta; class Magnoliopsida; order Santalales; family Viscaceae; genus Viscum; species Viscum album. Next base: position 853,462,311 of record OY728126.1, on the reverse strand, counting down.
AGGCATTGAAAATATTAGAGTTTCCTCTTCTAAGGGTCATCGTCATCGACCTCTACTCTGTGGTGATATTCTTACACATGTAGCTAAACATCTTCAGTGTGATCCTAATGAGGATATCATCCTATTCCATGACTATAATAATAATAAACTACTTGGGCTCCTAAAACTAGAATATTGAATACTTAATAATAATTATTTTATTATTTTATTATCTTTTTATTTTTTTAATCAATCCCAAGGTCAACCAATTTCAAACATGGGCACAAAGAAAAATGATCCATGATCATTTCATAGGGTTTTAACCTGCAACTAATAACACACAGTTTAGTAGTCTCAATAAGCTTAAAGGTCTATGCATTAGATTCTCAGGGCCCTAAATCCTTGTATCTCAACTACACTCCCATGTTTACATCACTCACTAGACTTATCTAACACATTTTCCCTACCAACACATACAACCTCACCTATGCCTACTCTAAACTCTATCCTGTACCTCAATACTAAATATTAGATACCACTCCTTCATAACCCCCTCACCATAAAAGTTCCATAATTTTTTGGAGAGAGACAGTGACGGCCCGAGTGTGGCCTCTAGTAGGTCGTGGGTCGAAGACTAGCACCGAGGGTATAATAAACATGCATATGAGAGGAAATAACCTCTAAGTGAAACATACAGAAGAGAGAGATAAGAAGGATACAACAAAAAACACCTGACCATATATACATATAAAAGAAATATAATGTGAAAACTTCCAATTTCATATAGTAATATAACAAATAAAATAAAAATTTAAGTAACAAAAAGGTATCAATGACAGTGACCACGAAGCCCAAACAACTCATACTAAGCCCTGAGCTGGGAAAATCTAGCACAATATCAAACCTGATCTAGATAAAATGAAAAATAGATTATATATACATGTGTTCAATATAATAGTATACTCAAAAGAATCATCCCCATATACTCTTATAAAAAATAAAAAGGAAGGAGGTGAAATCATAGTGAACATTAGTGAAACTAACTCATCCCCTAAAAAGGTATAATAAGTTCTCATCCTCACCATGGATATCTCTCACAAAGTATTGAATACAAGAGATAATATAATATAATAAGAAAACATAAAGGGTAACAGTCTCATTCCACACTAGTTAAACCATCTATCACAACGACGCATGCCCCAAGACATCTCTCTCCAATGGTAACACATCCTAAAAACACATGGGAAAAGGATCACAACATGAACCTCATGAATCACATAACCACATCATCACATATCATATATCCCCAAATAGTAACCAATTCGTTTCTAAAAGCCACCATGGTTCGTATGATGTACATCAAACATAGGTTATTATAAGTTAATCCATTACATCCCATACACTGAGTAAGGTACCTCAATCCATCAAATTATATACACTTCATACCTCTACTAATCCATTGAATACTATATCCAATAATACATGTGTGTGAAATAACCATAGGACATCACAAACCTCTAGACACTTATATGGGGAAACTATCCACTATGCAGACTAGCACATGTAACTACCAAGATAAGAGAGTAGGGCTGGGGGTAGTTATCCATCCATCCTCCCAACGAGATATTGAAGAAAACACACACCTAGAGTTCATTGGGTGCTAGTTTCCCTAAACAACATGAGTCTGAAGTGTATGAAATCACAAACTATATGATATATAATATATCTCACAACCACACTATGGGAATAACCTAGTCATAGAAACAACTGAAACTAATGTCACTTAGAATCCTGGCTACCATAGATAATACAATATATCTTATAAGAACACAAGTATATAATAGATCTACATTAATTAATTCTTTCCTATTTATTATTTCATTCCATTAATTAATTCATTATCCATCGACTAAACATTAACATTTTACACATTACATTACATTACTTTACATTATGTTTCATTGATCATTAGACTAAGGTTCATACCCTCTAGGCATAATCTATACCAACTCCATGGTTTATCAAATTGACATATTTTAAGAATTTTAATTCCATCATCGACCAACCCCGAGGGTTAAGAATTATTCCATCATTATTAGAATTATTCAATAAAATAGGTTCAATAGGAAAACCATCCTAAACTACCTCCAAGAGGGAACATGAAACCTAGAACCTCCAGCTACCTCAAGTTACGGGGAAAGGAATACAGATAAAAAACAACATAGCTATTTACAATTAAACATATTCGTAATTACGCATATGAGCTCTCATCATCTCATCAATGAGTAAGAAAAAATTTAACCCATTACATTAACTATGATTCCATCCCCAACCCCAACATATATATCCTGATGCATCTCACTACCATATGCATCAACTGATTCCACATCATCTTGACCTATCTGCCTTCATATATCACATCATCCATCCAAGGTTCATCCATACAAGACTAACATCACATACAAGAATCCTAGCCCCATATCATCCATTCCATGATCAGTCGTATCAGTCTCATATCAAGATGCTTGTATCCGTATCACATCAAAAAATAATTAGGAAAAAAAAGAAAACAACATGAAAACTAGGCCCTCAAAATAAGGAATTCATCGTTCTCATGAAAATGAGCTCTCACAGCTCCAAAAAAAGGCACTCATGCAGCTCAAGAAAACAAAAAACTATGGACCTAGAAAATTTTCTTTATCACTCAACATGTTCTTATTCCATATTGAGTTAATCTATTCATTATTTATTGGTTCCAACTATAGGAAACCTAAATCTTGATTCTATAAAAAGATATCAATTGAAAAATAGTCTCATAGAATTTATTTCCAGTTTCCACAAACTAGATAAGTAATATTATCAAATTACATTTCTTTTAAATTATTATCATCAAGATTATACATGTTTCACATTATATTTCAATTCCATTAATTATATGGAAGATAAATTTCAATTAAACATGTGCATTGCATCAATTTAATTTTCATCAAATTATATTATCATATAGATCACAAACATGACTCTTATTTAATTTCCCAAGACAATTAGTTATCAATTAATTATGGATTTAAGTCACATATCAATTTAAACATTATAATCCATTCACAACAAAATCATAAAAAATCATGAAATATATATACCACACTATCTTGAAAAATAATAGGAAAAATGATATCATGTTATAAAGTAACATCATCATAAACATACGATCACTATCTAATTTATTAATCTATTTCAATTTTTATTACATCAATTTCATTACCATCCAATACGCTACAACATGATCAATTTATGATTTCACAAAAATAAATAGAGAAGAAAAAACCCACTTCCTCAAAATTCTTTAACATTATCCACACAAGAATAGACTACATAACAGATCTTTCGTCACCACTTTGGAAAGAAAAACATCTATCTAAGCATTACACACCACAAACACTATAAAAAACTAGGAAAACCCCATTATAAACATGGGAGATCATCTGATATCAGATGACAAGAATAATATGATGAAAATGAAACTGAACTATGGATAAACCACATGAAATACAAGTATAACTCACCTTGGATCACCACAGATCAATGTTGCAAGACCAAGGATTGATTCCCATCAAATGAATATCAAAATTCTAAGAGAGGGAGCTTCTAGTCATCTTGAATGAGAGAGGGTGCACTATAGGTTTTAGGGTTTTTCAAAACCAGGTCAACTACACCCTTTAATGGTGCACTTTTTAGGTAATTTACATGATGTGTAATCCCATTTCACATCATGTAATCCTTAGGGTTAATTTTAGGGTGAAAATGATTATAATTTTATTATTTAACCCCAAAAATTTACGTTTCAAGAATTGGCCCCTCACTATCCATGAACAACCCATTCAATTTTTGTAACTTTACATGATGTGAATTCTTCATCATTCCACCATTTTCTTGCCAAATCCTCAAAATCACATACATGAATCCTCTAAACAACACAAGCCCCAAAAACATGAAATTGGAGGGTCTACAATAATTAGAACCCTTAAAATCCACATTAGTGAGGGTGGAAATTTGGAACTAGTATATGTGTACCAACATCACCTATGATAAATAAGGAGCTCTTAGATAATGCACAAAGATAATATTTCTTTATCCATTCTAGAAGTACCATGATGTACTCTAATCATCAATAAAACTTTTACTGGGGCAATATGAAGAAAGCTATTGCAGTGTATACTCATGGTTCTTGGTTTGTCAACAAGTTAAAGAAAAGTGATAGAAGTCCAACTAGATGATGTAACCATTACATATAACCATATCTAAATGGGAGAATGCCAAGATGGATTTCTCACTGGTCTCCTAATTATAACCAAAATAAATAATTAGTTATAGATTTTGGTGAATAAAATCACCAAGACTTCTATCACGACCTGTCCCTCGGGGCCCGTGCCGTGACTACCATAATCTCGCCTTCCATAGGCCAGGGGCTGGCGACTAGAACCAAAGGCGTAAATCCCAAAACTGGGAAGGAATTGCCTTTAAAACTTTAAAATACACACAATAGAGTATGAGATAGAAGAAAAACACTAAGTAAAATTGCATACAAAGAGTGCTTAAAGTAGAGGGGTCGTAATACAAGCCCAACATGAAAAATACAAGTACAACTGAAAAAAAGTACAACTAAAAAGGAAAAAATAGCTTAAAGGTGAAGTGAATCTCTTGGATCGTCCACCACAGATCCTACCGAAAGGGTAGGTACAGATAGCCTCCTCATCACTCCACATCTATCAGTCTCCTCCACGCACCGACACATCATGTGGTCCACCTCCGGGTACCATCCAGTCCTGGTACTTTCAGCCTCAGTCAGCGCTGTATGTCGTCTGCAACCAACACAACGAGGTGCGGGCATTGCCTGTGTAGGGGTGAGTATAACGATACTCAGTAGGGACCCCGAGACCCTCAACATCTCACAAAATCCAACAAGGATAAACCACAAAGTATGAATTCAATAGATAACCCCACTTAGGTATATGCCGACACATATACCTAAGTTATCAAGTAATCTATCTCAATCATGAGGTAAACACAAAAGTTACTAATTTATCTCAAACCAGGATTTTATTCTAGGGGTAGTATCAAGTAAAATCCCCAGTCATACTATCGAAACCCGGCTGTTGGAGAACTCCTCCTCTAACGAGTATAGTGGGTCTTCCGTGTCACACAGAGGTGCTTCCCACTAACCTTGGACTGTAGAGGTACTCCTCTTGTCGAGTACCATGGGTTTGCATAGCTCATACAGAGGTACTCCCCACTGGGCTACTCGAATCACTCTGAGTCAAATCCGTTAGCAGTCCTCAGGTTTCATCCAGCTACTAGGTTTCCACACTATGGTCGCTTGTCTCTGGGAGGATCCGCTCCAAAAACTATAGTTCGATACTCCAACTGTCACGAAGTACCATGTAGAAGTATCTCAAAGGTCTGCCTCATCCTAGGGGTCTCAATGCAATAGACGACGCATTAATCAGACACCCGGTCTGTGAGTAATTAGATTTTTAGTCCTAGGGGCCCGGTTGGATTAGTGCACGATCCAACCTGACCGTATCTCAACTTTACCATGGACTCCAGTGGGGTATACTAAAAGGGACTGTCGCGCTCCAAGAAAACTAGCGCCGCAGATGGTTCGTCAAATGATCGTCCGGTTCCAATGATATGGCCAAAGAAATTAAAGGGTCGGTAGTGGGCCTGGGTCCGGTCCGACCCCTTCTGGGCCAACCCGATCTGAGTCGACCCGGTCGGGGTTGACCTAATCCGACCTATTGGGTCTGGCCCAACCCATTGGGTGGGCCAGCCTGTTAGGTTCGGCTCGACCTGCTGGTCCCATCCCAGCGGGCCGTGTGGGCGGTTCATCCTAGGTTCAGGGTCGGTTCATCCCAAAGCATCAGGAGGGTGTAGCCTGGCCAGGGTGCCGCGAGGGGGCCGGGACTCCGGCTCGGCCGAGAGGCCGCGAGGATGCCTGGACACCGGCTTGGCCGGGTGGCCGCGGGGGATCCGGGATGCTGGCTCAGCCGGGAGGCCGCTAAGGGGCCGGGACGCCGGCTTGGCTGGGAGGCCGTGAGGAGGCCGGGACACCGGCACGGTCGGGTGGCCTCGAGGAAGCCAAGACGCCGACTCAACTGGGATGCCGAGAGGGAGCCGGGACACCGAATCGGCCGGGGGGCCGCGAGGGGGCTGACTCATGAAGGTGCCCGGGGCGTACAGAGGCCGGCAGGCAGGCCGGTTTGGGGAGACGAGTGGGGCACGTGTGGAGGCTGGTAGGTGGGCCAGTTCGGAAAGGCGCACAAGGCGTGCACGGAGGCCGGAAGGTGGGATGGTTAATGGAGGAACGCGGGGCGCGCGCAGAGGCCGGTAGGTAGGCTAGTGGCATTCAGCCAGGATGGGTGCGGCCAGCCAGGCCAGCAGTTGGGAGGCGACAGTGCTGGCCGGTTCGGCGCGGCTCGGCCCGGCATGGGCCGGCGGTGTTCGGTCGGGAGCACCAGAGAGCCGCGTGGGTGGCATGGTTCATAGAGGCCACGGGTAGCGCGGCCTTTGTCATCACCACCTTTATCATTCCATTGCCTCATTTCCATGCCTAAGTTCATCATAAACAAGATCAGCAGAGGAGTCAGGCCATGTTGGTTTTGCCCGCACCCTCCGCGTTTAGGGTGGTATCATTTGGTTCATCAAATAAGTATGATGAACAACAATTACTTTACTATCTCCACATTGGTTCCTTTCCAACTGATGATGAGAAAAGAAAAGGATTAATTCACAAATAAAAACCCCTAACTTTGATTTTTGGTCATCGACGTTGAAGTCGTGAGAAGAAGACGAAGGAGTTCGTCGTTCGTTGCATCTGCCACATGCTTCCAATCCCAAGTTGCGTCAGATGTGGAAGATTCTCCACATCAGTAGGATCCGAGGTAGGAAGTCAAATAAGGATCATCATTGGTGTTCTTCATTGGAAGAACATGTTCTTAGTTGGGAGAATTCTAATCCTCCCAAGCTCTGCTCTTCACCAACTTCCACCCAAATGACAAAGTTGTGCCGAATAATAGATTATAGTATCTATTAATTCGTTGGAATGAATTAAAAATAATGAATTAATTACATGGATCCACCTAATTAATGTGAAGGTTTGGCACAAATTTATTAGGGGAGTTGGCACAATTTAAATAAAAGGAAGGTCATGATGCTCTCCCTTATTAATGAAGGAGATTTGAGAGGTTTTACTCTCTTCCATCAAAAGAGGGGTTTATCCCCGTGTGGTTCCCATGTCATAACCTCTCATAGGAGGCTATGTTTGAGTGAGCCCCACCACCATAACCTCTCATGATAGGTTAAGGTGTGGTGGTCCCACTTCCAACATCCTTGAGGAGATTTTAACCACCAAACACCCACGTGGAAGCTCAAATAAAAATAAAGTGAAGCTCACTTTATTTTATTATTTTCCATGAAAACCCAAGAACTAAATTATAAACTCAACCCACTGTCGTCGAAGTGAAAGTATCCTTAAGAGAATACCGGTGTTGCGAGTTCAAAGGTTTCCTTGGATTTCGATTCCAAGCACTGGTTCAAAAGTTATAAAAACCCACTCGTACATTTACTGAACGTACCCGAACAAAACTTCGAAAATTGATTATGGGCAGACCGGGCCTCAGAATGACACGCCGTCAGTTTTCCCAGAATCATAAAATTCCCATGTATTTAAGAAAAAAATTTCCTCAGAATTTTATGGTCTTTACATTCTCCCCACCTTATAGATTTACGTCCCTGTAAGCTACAACTCGAGCTAAGGGAACACGTGTCGGTAATAAGCATGCATCTGAGCCTCCTCTGCCATGTGATCTCCTGGAGGTTCCCATGCTACTAGCGAATTCACAACATAGGTATCAAATATCCCCATAATACCCACTTCCGTCGATCGTCAATCTCCCCTGGAACCTCCATGAAAGTCTCCCCATCATCGGTGTCCAACTCTCCATGGTTGATGATGTGAGAAGGTTCGTAAATGTATCTCTTCAGCTGAGATGCATGGAAGACATCGTGCACTCGGTGCAACTGAGGTGGAAAAGCTAAGCGGTATGCCAACTCACCAACTCTACTAAGGACCTGAAAGGGTCCGATGAAACACAGAGATAACTTGCCGCCTTAGCCAAATCTCCGTAGACCTCATCAAGGTGAGACTCATAGGAAGAATTGGCCACCATCCTCGAACTCCATAAGTCTCCGTCTCCTATTAGCATACGACTTCTGCCTGCTCTGTGTAGTCCTCATCCACTCTTGGATGATCTGATCCTTCTCCGTGGTAGCTCGTACCATATATGGTCCCACTAGTGCTGACTCCCCAGGGCCAGTCCAGTGTAAGGGTGATCTACAAGGTCGCTAGTATAACACCTCAAAAGGTTTTATCCCTATGGTGGAGTGATAACTATTGTTTTATGCAAACTCCACCAAAGGTAAGTGATACTCCTATTTGCAACTGAAGTCGAGGACATAAGCACGCAACATGTCCTCGAGGGTCTGAATGGTCCTCTCTGTCTGGCCATCTGTCTAGGGATGGAGGGTGGTGCTCAGACAAATCTGCATCCCGAAAGCCTCCTAAAACCACTTCCATAGCCTGGAAGTAAACCGTGTGTCATGACCGAAGACAATAGATGAATGTAATCTAGGTAGCCACACAATCTCCTGCAGGTAGAGGCATCCCAAGCTCTCTATTGAACCCTGCTCTCTGATCGGTAGGAAGTGGGCCAACTTGGTGAGTCGGTCGACGATCACCCAAATCAAGTTGTGACCCCTGGATGTACGTGGAAGTCCTATCATGAAGTTCGTGGATATCCCATACCACTTCCACTCTGGGACCTCTAAAGGCTAAACCATGCCTGCTGATACCTGGTGCTCTGCCTTCACTTGCTGACATGTGAGTCATCGAGAGACAAACTATGCAACTGGTTTCTTCATACGTGGCCACCAATGTTGTTGTCAAAGGTCCTGGTACATCTTCACCACTCATGGATGTACCGCTAGAGGGGATGTGTGGAACCACCTCAAAAATGTCTCTTGAAGTGACACTGACACCATAGTATGTCCTCAAAAAAGGATGATGTACTCCCCACCTTCAGAAAATCCATCAGGTGTCTACCCTGTGGATATCTGAGCACGTCATGTCTCGCAGTCATTGTCCCCATGTTGTGCCTCCATGACTCGCTGAAGAAGTGGGGGAGTGACTGTAAGGGATTTAAGGAAAGATTCTCCAACTCTATCCACAAAGGATATCTACAAAGTGGCCAGCTGCTCCGTCGCCTCACCTAGATTCTGTATACCAGATATCCTGCCCAGTCCATTTGCTACAACGTTCCCCTTTCCAGGAGTATATACTATCTCATAGTCATAGTCCTGGAGGAACTCAAACCATCACCGCTATCTCAGGTTCTGGTCCTTCTGAGAGAAGATAAACCTGAGACTCTTGTGATCAGAGTACATGGTAAAACATTCACCCATTAGATAGTGTCGCCACATCTTCAAGGCGAAGACCACTGCTACTAACTCTAGGTCATGGTTAGTGTAGTTCTGGTCACGCTATCTCAGCTGCCGAGAACCATACGAGATCACTGATCGCTCCTTCATCAGGACACACCCGATTTCCATCCCTGATGTGTCACAGTAGACTACGTACTCTACGCGTTCCTCTGGAAGCCTCAGTATAGGGGAACTAGTAAGCCTCTGCCTCATCTCCTGAAATATCTACTGACGTCTCTAAGACCACACTAAGGGTTGTCCCTTCTTCCTCAAGGATGACAGTGATGCTACAACTCTGGAGAAGTCTGGAACGAATCTCTGGTAGTATCCAGCCAAATCCTAGAAACTTTGTACCTCTTCCACACTCATGGGTGGATCCCAAGCAAGTACCACCTCAATCTTCACTGGATCCACTACAACTCCAGCCTCTGAGATAACATGTCCTAAAAAGTGAACCTCTCGGATCCAAAACTGGCACTTTGAGAGCTTACCATAAAGCTGGTGCTCTCGGAGTGTGTCCAGTACTACCTACAAATGGTAGGCGTGTTCCTTCGCAATAGTCGAGTAGATCATAATGTCATCGATGAAGACTATGACAAACCGGTCGAGGTATGGCTAGAAGATCTTGTTCATGAGTCCCATGAACACTACTGGAGCGTTGGTTATGCCGAATGGCATAGCCAAGAACTCCTAATGTCTATACCGACATCTGAAGTTCGTCTTCTGCACATCCTCATCTCGAACTCTGAGCTGGTGATAGCCTGATATGTGGTCTATCTTCGAGAACCATCATGCTCCCTTCAGCTGATCAAAGTGGTCATCAATCCCTGGGAGCGGGTACTTGTTCTTCACAATCACCCGGTTTAGGAAATGGTATTCGACACAAAGCCTCAAGATCCTATCCGCCTTCTTGGTGAATAGAATCGGGGCTACCCAGGGAGAAACACTGGGCCAGATGAATCCTTTCCTCCTAAAGCCCTCTATTTGTACCCACACCTCATGAAGATCAATGGGAGATATTCGATAAGATGGTGTAGATATATGTGCCATCCCAGGGTACATGTCAGTGTAGAAGTCCACCTCTATGCGAGGAGGTAGTCCTGGATCATCCTCAGGGAAAACATATGTGTACTGGTCCACCACTACAAGATAGCTTGGACTCTCCAAATCAACTTCTCTGAGGGTAAGGTAGGCCAACTAATGAGTGATTCGTTGCACCCTCCACTGAGTAAGTTCATCCTGTGCTTCAAAGGCTCTATTCTCACCGGTGAAGGTAAACCTGGTCCCATTCGGGTGGACACACTACACTTTGCGCCTAATATAGTGGATCTGTTCATGGACTGTAGATAACCCGTCCATACCTAATATGATGTTTTAAGGCCTCGATGCCACTACAAGGAGATCCCAGCTGAAGTTCTCGACTCCTGGAGTAAGCTCACACAACCGATACCCGTGCGTAATTGTCGAGTCTACTCTAATAAAAGTCTCTAGCCCTAAAGATTGATCCAGTGACTCCATCAAAGTCTCTGAGCTCCGAACGAGGGTAGTGGAAATGAAAGAGTGACTGGCACCTGTGTCTATTAGAACTGCAGATAAGATGGAGTAGACAAAGATTGTACCTCGAATCATCTCTGGAGCACCGTGGTCATATGCTTCATCTTCCTGAATATGAGCTCTCGCATGTCCACCTGCTCCTTGTGGTCGGGGTGGACCTCTTGGCAGTGGTGGTGGTAACACCTCAAAACGTTACCCACCGCCAGCTGCTCTACTAGCTCCTCTTCCACGTTTTCCTGCTCCCTACAAACTTCCTCGATCGAATATCTGTCTCTGCCTGGGAGGTACTCCGACAATCTTCTGATCATCTGAATGGTGGATCGGACAGTCACGAGCCATGTGACCATGCCTACTACATGAGTAACACTGTCCGCTCATGGTATGTGTGTCTCTGCCTTGGGTGCCCCACAAAAATGATTCTTGAGTCATGCAGTCGTCCACCTGTAGGTCTGGTCTTCTTGGACCTCTGTGACATCATTCTACTTCCAGTTGCAGAAGACTCCACTACATATCTGCTAGTGGTGGGTCTCATCACTGGAGGCTTATCAGCAAGGAAACTCTCCACTAAGAGGGCTCACTCCAACACCCCCGCCTACGTCGGGATGTTGAGGGAGATCATCGAAACTCTGATCTTACGTCTGATCCCCTGCTCGAATGTTTGGGCCTTGAAGAATGGGTTCTGCACCATATCTATGGTGTAGCACGAGAGGTCAGTGAATCTCACTGAGTACTGTTCCACCATCATGCTGCCCTACTGTAGGTGAAGTAGCTCTTGAATCTGTACCGCACCTAGGGTGGCTGGGACAAACTCTGCCCGAAACAGGCTCTCAAAGTATGCCTAGAGTAGCATCGCCTTGTCATGAACCTGGAGCATCAGGCTCCACCGTCTAGATGCTAATGCCTGTAGAAGGATGGAATCAAGAATCACCATAAAGTAAGCTGGTGACCCTACCCATCAGAAAACTCTCACCACAACCTCTAGCCAATCCTCAGCTTCCTGTGGGTCCGTCTCTCCCCTGAACCTGGGTGGCCTCTGGTGATGGAACTCTTGCAATGTGTTCAAGTGGCGTGCATCATCTACTATTGGGACTGGTGGCATCGGTGGCCCAACGAGAAGTGGTACCGCTGGTTCCTCCGCTAGAAAAAGGCCTTGCACCGAGGCCTCATCACTCGGTGGGAAATTTGTGTGTACTACTCTGGGGAATCTCACTGGTCATCTATGGGGAGGCATCCTAAAAGAAACAGATGCGACACGGTTGAAATATTTATAGCTGGTGAGCTGACCTGGTTGAGATGACTTGAAGAAAACTTTTTAAAACACACACTCAATCAGTTTTTTCGTGAACTAAGTCAGAAATTAGAAGTTAATATCTTGGTGTATGGATACATCGGCCGCCGCACAAACACTAGAATCCTTGAACTGAAAACCACACTTAGTAACCTTAACACTATTACTTGACAGAAAAGATCAGAGTCCTATGTTCTGTGATAGAATCGATTCCTCTAATACCAATTTGTCATGCCCTATCCCCCGGGGCCCGTGCCGTGACTACCCCAAGCCTACATTCCATAGGCCTGGGACTGGTGACTAGCACCAAAGGCGTAAATCCCTAAACGTGGAAGGAATTTCCTTTAAAACATGAAAATTCACACAATAGAGTACGAGATGGAAGAAAAACACTAAGTAAAACTGTATACAAAGAGTGATGAAAGTAGAGGGGCTAGAATACAAGCCCAATAGAAAAATAAAAGTACAACTGAAAAGGAAAAAACAAATGAAAGGTGAAGAGTAGCTCCTGGATCATCCACCACGGATCCTAACTAAAGGGTAGGTACAGATAGCCTCCCCAAAACTTCACATCTATCGGTCTCCTCCACGTACCGACACGTCGTATGGTCCACCTTCGGGTACCATCCAGTCCTGGTACTCTCATCCTCAGTCAGCATTGTACGTCGTCTGCAACCAATACATTGAGGTGAGGGCATATCCCGTGCCGGGGTGAGTATAATGATACTCAGTAGGGACCCTGAGACCCTCAAGGTCTCACAAAATTTAACAAGGATAAACCAAAAAGTATGAATTCAACAGATAAACCCACTTAGGTATATGACCATACATATACCTAAGTTGTCAAGTAATCCATCTCAATAATGAGGTAAACACAAAAGTTACTGACTCAGCTCAAACTGAGATTTGATTCTAGGGGTAGTATCATGTAACATCCCCAGTCATACTATCGAAACCTCAGCTGCTGGAGAACTCCTCCTCTATCAAGTACAGTGGGTCTGTCACGTCACACAATGGCGCTTCCCACTAACCTTGGACTTCTAAGGTACTCTTCTTGTTGAGTACCGTGGGTCTGCCACGCTCACACAGAGGCGCTACCCACCATAGGTATGTCTTGCTCACACAGTGGTGCTCTCCGTCATAGCTTGCTGAGGTACTCCTACTCTCGAGTATCGTGGGTCTACCGTGCTCACACAAAGGCACTCCCCACCGTGGGTCTGTCGCGCTCACATAGAGGAGATCCCCACTGGGCTAGTCGAATCACTCTGAGTCGAATAAGTCAACAGTCTTCCGGTCTCATCTAGCTACTAGGTCTCCGCACTATACTCCCTCATCTCTGGGAGGATCTGCTCCAAGAACTGCAGGCTGATATTCTAACTATCAGAAATTACCATGTAGAAGTATCTCAAAATTCCGCCTCGTCATAGGGGTCTCAACGCAACAGATGATGCGTCAATTGAACACTCGGTCTGTGTGTTATTAGCTTTTTAGTCCCGAGGGCCCAGTTGGATTCGTGCATTATCCAACCTGACTGTATCTAAAATTTACCCTGAACTCCAATGGGGTATACTCAAACGGATTGTCGCGCTCCAAGAAAACCATCGCCACTGACGGTTCATCAAACGGTCATCTGGTGTCAAAGATTTGGCCAAAGAAAGTAAAGGGTCGGTAGTGGGCCTGGGTCCGGTCTGACCCTGTCGGACCGAACTGGTCTGGGTCGACCCAGTCAGACCTGTTGGGTCTGGACCAGCCCATTGGGTGGACAAGCCTATTGGATTTGGGACGGCCCGCTGGGCCCAGCAAAGCAGGCCATGTGGGAGGTTCGACAGAGGCTTAGGGCCGGTTCGTCTAGGAGCGTCACGAGGTCGCGACCCAGTGCGGCACGACCCAGAGGGCGTGGACGGGCCGATTTGGCCAGAGCGCCGTGAGGGGGCTGGGACACCGGCTCGGCCGGGAGGCTGCGAGGGGGCCGGGACACTGGCTCAGCTGGGTGGCCATGAGGGGGTCGGGACACCGGCTCAACCGGGAGGCTGCGAGGGAGCCGTGATGCTGGCTCGACTGGGAGGCCAAGACATCGGCTCGTCCAGGTGGCCATGAGGGAGCCAGGACACCAGCTCAGTTGGGAGGCCGCGAGGGAGTAGGGACACCGGCTCAGCTGGGTGGCCGCAAGGGGGCTGACATGGGGAGGCATGCAGGACGCACAGAGGCAAAGAGGTGGGCCAGTTCAGGGAGGGGTGTGGGACACGCAAGGAGGCCGCCAGGCGGGCCGATTCAAGGAGGTGTGTGGGGAATGCGCGGAGGCTGGAAGGTGGGATGGTTCGAGGAGGTGCGCGAGGTGCGCACGGAGGCCGGCAGGCAGGCCAACGGTGGTCGACCGGGCATGGTGTGGTCAGGCGGGCCGACGACCGGGAGGTGGCTGGGTAGGCCGGTTCGGCATGGCTCAGGCTGGAGCGGGCTGGTGGTGTTCGTTCGGGATCACCAGAGTGTCGCAAGGGTGGCGCGGTTCACAGAGGTCGTGGGTAGCGCAACCTTTGTCATCATAGCCTTCATTGTTCCATTGCCTCATTGCCATTCCGAACTTCAACATAAACAAAGATCAGCAGAGGGGTCAAGCCATGTTGGTTTGGCCGACACCCTCCGTGTTTAGCGTGGTATCATTTGGTTCATCAAAGAACTACGATGAACAAAAATTATTTTACAATCTCCGCATCGGTTCATTTCCAACCGATGATGATAAAAGAAAATGGTTAATTCACAAATAAAACCCCCTACCATTGATTTCCCATCGTTGACATTGAATTCATGGGAATAAGATGAAGGAGTTCGTCGTTTGTTGCATCAACCGCACGCTTCCAACCCCAAGTTGCTTCAGATGTGGAAGACGCTCCACATCGGTAGGATCTGAGGGAGGAAGTTGAAGAAGGATCTTCACCAGTGTTCTTCATTGGAAGAACGCGTTCTTAGTTCTTTGTTCTTAATTGGGAGAATTATAATCCTCCCAAGCTCTCCTCTTCCCCAACTTCCACCCAAATGCCAAAGTTGTGCGCAATAATATATTAGAGTATCTATTAATTCGTTGGCAAGAATTCAAAATAATGAATTAATTACTTGGATCCATGTAATTAATGTGAAGGTTTGGCACAAATTAATTAGGGGATTTGGCACAATTGAATTAAAGGGAAGGTCATGAGTCTCTCCCTCATTAATGAGGGAGAGTTGAGAGGTTTTAATCTCTTCCATCAATAGGGGGTTTAGCCTCGTGTGGTCCCCACATCGCAACCAATCGTGGGAGGTTATGTTCGGGTGGGCGTCACCACCATAACCTCTCATGGAAGGTTCAGATGTGGTGTTACCACCTTCAACTTACATGAGGAGGTTTTAACCACCAAAAAACTACATGGTGGCTCATATAAAAATAAAGTGAGGCTCACTTTATTTTATTATTTTCCACAAAAACCCAAAAAGTATCTTTTAAACTTGACCCACTGCCATCGAAGTGAAAGTCTCCTTAAGAGAATACCAGCATTACGAGTTCAACGATGTCCTCAAATTTTGATTCCAAGCACTGGTTCAAAACTTATAAAAACCCACTCATACGTTTACTAAACATACCTTAAAAAAACTTCAGAAACTGATTCCGGGCACACTGGGCCTTAGAATCATGCGCCATCAGTTTTTTCGGACTCTTAAAATTCCCATATATTTAAGAAAAAAATTTCCACAGAATTTCTGGGTCTTTACATCTGTCTACTTTATCACATTTCAATATGGTTTCCCACTGGAACCACTTTCCAAGATATACATCATGGAAGTGGTGATGTTGTATGAGGTTCCATATTCAATCATATTCGATCATAATTTAAGGTGGACATGTTTATAGTGGATAATTCATCAACAGGATTTGAATAGTTAATTGAATTTCATCATGACCTATCACTCCCAAATTGATGGCCAATCTGAAATGACTATTAATACACTCAAAGAAATGTTGAGAACCCACTTAATGGAATTAAAATGAGGATGAGATCAATATCTCCCATTAGTCAAATTCTCAAAAACCATAATTTCAACTCAATTATTTAAATAGATCCATATGAATCCATATATGTGAAGTGATGTAGAACTCCAGTTTGTTGTAATGAAGTTAGTGAATGAATGTTACATGAACCTTATCCCGTACCAGGGATGATAGAGAAGGTTCAAGCCATCCAACAATTTATAAAATATCACGAAATTTATAAAAATATATATGATGACAAATATTGATGGGATATGGAGTTTGATGTTGGATATAAAGTTTTCCTTTGAATATCATGTTGGTTGATAGTCATGCAATTTATAAAGAAAGGGAAGCTTATCAATAGGTATAATGGACCCTTTGAGATCCTTGATTTCATATGAAGGATAAGAATATCAAATTTCACAGCCACCAAATATGCCTCAAGTTCATGATGTGTTCCATGTATGCCACCTAATAAAGTACATGCCCAATCCTTGACATGTACTGAATCTGGAGGTGGTATAATTGGAGAATGATATATTGTATGAGGAGTATATAGTGAATAACTTAGACTATAGTGAAAAATATCTAAAAAAAGATAAATCGCCTTTTTAAAGTGTTATCGAGGAACCATAAGGTTGAAGAGGAAACATTGATAATAGAGGAAACATTGAATAAGATGTACACTCACCTATTTTCAACTGATAATATGAATTGAAATTTCAGAGATGAAATTTCTAAAGGTGTGACGAATGTGACAACCCAATGTTTATAAATGAAAATTTTTCCTTGAAATGAATGAGTATTAATATATTATACAATATTATACACATAAAACACATAGAGAAACCAAAAAGACATTATTTTATTAATAAAAATCAGTATATTAGTCAACGAATAAACCTATTAAAATTCCAATTATTACAATGGGAAAAATAGTAAATATAAAAAATAAAATGGGAAAATATAGATCACCCCAATCTACTAGAATCATCCCTCCCATTAACAACACTAAAAAAATATATTAGTAAACTAATCAACATTATAGAAAATGTAAATAAAAAACATTAAGATGAATTTAGTTGAACATTAATTGAATGAATGAATTGGTATTTATTTGAGGTAATATAATCATTGGAATAGTAATGTGACATTTGGAATAGAAACCTCAACACTAAAAATAGTAACATGACTGTTGGGAATAGTAACATGACCATGGGAATTTTAATTTTGATTGAAAATAAAAAGTTATGAAATAAATATTATTTATCATGATTAATTTAAGTAATTATATTCATTAAAATTCCAAAAAATAAATATCAGGATTTAAAAACACAATGAAAATATGGGAATATTTTTAATAAACTTTATTTTAAAGTATTTTTTAAAAATCTTAATTTATTTTTTAAAATTAAAATAAACAATTTTATAAATTTATTTTGATAAATTAATAATATTTTTAAAATTAGAACATCAACATTTTCTATGGGTTTTTTTATAAATTTTCTAAAATACATTATTTTTCAGGTAACTTGTAAAAATAATGTTTTTCACTTAAGTGGTATATCTTAAATTACTTCATTCGTGATGTAACAATGACCTTTGAATTTATAAAACATTAAGTTGTACAAAAAAAAATTTAATTTCAAAAATTATTAATTAAAATAATATAAACATAAGTTTTAAACCTAAAAATAATTTCCCAAAACCTAAAGTCAAAATTTATCCATCAAAATAGCAATTTTTCATTCCTTCTTCTTTAAATTTTAATAAAATAATAAATACAAATTATAATGTGGTTTAAACTATTAAAAATTATTATATTGTATTTATATAAGAATTATAATATAAAAAATTTATTATTACAACTTTTACTTGTGATATATTGTTTTATTAAATATTTTAATCTAAAAGTACCCCTCACTAAGTATAAATAACTCCTATTCCTCCCCTTGGAAATCCACTCCTCCCCCACTTTATAAATACACATTTATGACCAAATCCTCCCTATAAATATCCATAAAATATCTAGGGACATTTTAGAGAAATACAACTCTAATAGTTAAGGGATTATTATTGTCATAAAGGAGAAGTTGAGCCTAGGATTATGTAAGTCTCAATTAACTATTCTATTTCTATTCATGTTATATTTATTTTTTCAACAAAAATTTAAATTAAAAAAATATAATATTAATTAGGTTATAAATTGACATTATATTAATGATTTTAACCTACTATAACTATCAAATTTATGATATATATAAATTTCAAACCTTCCTAGCCTGCTCTCTAGAAAATGACATGTCAAAGGTCAATTAATCACCTATATAGACATTACAATGTCAAAAATTATAATCATCATCATGGATAGATACTACATAAACTTGTATTTCATGTGTTCTAATATTTTGTAATTAATTATACTAATTTATAACGACTTGTATCAAAATTAGAAAATCAAATCAAAATGGGAAATTTTTAAGGAAAAATTATATCAAATTTCTCCCCTCTAACCATTGAAATTAAAGTAGTAATAGAGTTATTATAATTGATAAATAGTGGTAAAAATTTCAATAATTCACTTTTTGATCAATTTTTTAATAAATATAACTATATTACTCAAGTAGTGAAAAAATGATGAAATAAATCCAGAATTAAGGGAAGGGGATCCTTAAACCCAACTCCCATGATTTGGTTTTTACCTAGTTCACATCAATTTGAGAATCGATGTTAATTTAATGTATGTTAAATATAATATCATTATTCTTCCATTTTTTTTCAAGGATATAAATGTTTCTAATTTGATTTTTATACCAAATACAATAATTTTCCAAAAAGTATTTTCTTTCCACAAATATTTGACTCCTCTTGTGTTGTTTCCTATCAAAAGAAAAATGATCTATTATTTTTGAAAGTATGATCTCCCTTTTATATTTGGGAATCCAAAATGTTTATTCGTGATTTTATTCTTTATTAAAACCACATGAAACCCATTCCTTTCTATGGGTTATTTCATCACTATGATTTTCATATATTTTATTTGGCATGCATGATTATGTAAATATTATGATGTGATGGGGGGGGGGCTGGAATTATATTTACCTTAAAAGAATTTGGTAATGAGATTTATATCATGTTAAAATGTGTATTATGTATGATCATAATGCTCGATTCTTTAATATTTATGATGTTATTATTATAAACATATGTTATGGGTGAACATGATGCTGGTTTTGTTCACAACTATGTGTGGTATTTGTCCACTATGACATAAAGTTTCATTTTTATGCATTTCCACATTCCATGCCTTTATCCAATGTTCCCCTCATGATATTGATGATGATCCAATTATTGTGATATGACAATGATGATTTTTTCACCCATTTTATATTGATTCATGTCTCTTATTCATCCTCTTAAAAAACATTTATACCACTTATTTATTTTATATATAACCTTTGGTGAATACATGTACTAAGAAGAACGAGAGCTTTTAGAATGACAAAGAATAAATCATTAAATAAATTTTATTTGTTTATTATTTAATAGTGACTGTAGCACTAATTTTCCCAATATAATAAACCTTTTAATCATTGAATGTATCAATATTATTTTTTTAATATTTAAAATGATGTAATCATTATATAAAAAGAAGAAGGGTCTCTAAAAAGAAACCATAAGAAGTCAGTCTGGAGTTCTGGAGAATTTATGGTTGTAGGAATCCCATTACATGAATGATGAATGATAGAGGAATAAGATGGTTAGTGGATATGATCTGATGATGGATTGAAAAAAATTTCTAAACATTCAATGACAGGGAATGCAACATGGTTTGGCTGCATATTTTTCCAAACGATCCACCAAAAATGCACATTTTTCTGGGATCATCTAGAAACCTTCATGTTTTGGACACATAGTTAGGGAAGCTAAGAAATATCCATGGAAAAGTCTATAAAAATTATATACCCCTATGAAAGGATCTGACACTATTTCTACTAACCATGAACCTATTTAAAATTATAAAATAATCACATCCAATTGACATGAAACATAATGAAAATTTAAAAAATCATTGAATAATAAAGATAATTTTAAAAAAGAATATTGGGGGTGAGAAAACTAGTGTATGATGTTTGATTTAGTGTTATAAATTTTACATTCACTTCATACTTTTAACAAATTATGGAGAGCTATAGATACCCTTAGAAGCAATTATTCATCACAACTTCAACTTGTGATAGTTATCCCTGAAAGATGGGTTAGATTATCAACAAGATAATGAAAATTGAGAGCTAAAAAACCTACTATGTCGAATGAAATAAATTGAGAATCAATGGGTATATGTTTACAAGAATTTTCTCAAGAAATGAATATGTACAATGTAATGATGGAAGTAAAGGTTTTTTGAAAAAAGTATGTGGTTTAATTCACTGAAATATTTCCACTAGTAGTTATGCATATTATCATATGAATAGTGTTATGTTTAGTTTCAATTAAGAATTTATAATTATTTAAAATGGACGCCAAGTGATCACTTCTCTATGGATATTTTGATATGACAATTTACACTAAGAAGCAAGTTGGTTTTGTAGGATATGAGAATTATGGACTGGTGTGTAAACTAAAGAGAAGCCTCTATAGTTTGAAACAAGTTTCAAGGAAGAGTTTTTAGAAATATGATTCTTTCGTAGATAACAATGTATTATTATAAGGAAACTTAGAGAATTTTCAATTAAAAATGGTTTAACTGGATTATAGCTTCATAATCTATCTTTTTAATGTGGATTCCATACTCCTAGAAAGACTATAATGACCTATAAATATGATTTTATATTAAGGATCTTGGTGAAGCCAAAAAAATCTTAGTGATTAGAATTGATTAGGATAGGAAATAAGGATGATTGTCCCGAATGGCCCAAAGGCCTTCATTTTTATTTATTTTTGATAACCCACCTTTCAAGGGATGAGGGGGAACCCTTACAAGGCCCGTAGGATTAGATATGACAGGTCCCCTAGGCTTATGAGATTACATGACCCGAAGGTCTTAGGGAATTCAACCAGACTATCGACAAGGAATAACCCCTCCCCATCATCTGCATAATGATTTTATCTCTCCACCTTCACATGACTATCTGGATAGGATTTCTGTGAAATCACAGGCTGGTCTTGATGGCATAGCCATACCCTGTCATTATGAAAAATCCATTTGGCTTTGCTCTAGTGAGTACACCTGCTATGAATCCTCTTATGGGGTTCTCATTTTTTTAGAGTGTGTCTGGAGAAACTGCATGTGGTCCGAAGGCCTTGAGGTGGCCCGAAGGCCTTAAAGGTGCCCTGAAAGCCCTACTGACCCAATGGCCTGGGTGGCCCGAAAGCTTTAAGGACTCCAAGCCCAATCCAGTGGCCCAAGGTGAATATTTCCAGCTGCTATAGTACTGAACAGTACCTGCTACCGTAACTGCTACAGTGCCCACACAGTGTACAGTTCTGCTACAGTGCTTGTACTGTGTATAGTTATGCTATAGTTCACTAAGTATTGATACAGTACCCCAAGAAATATTCCACTACCTTATTTTGAACCTGGGTCTTGTGGATGCACTTATGGATAACTCACTAACTGGGCTGAGGCTCATGTGCATCAGGATGATTAGTGTTATCTTAGAAGGGCTATATCCAGATGATAGTCTAATGATTTGGGATGTATATTTGTATGTTATTCCCAACTCCATTGACCAGAATATTTATGTTGTAAAAGGATAAATAATCAAAAATGGACAATGAGGTGAATTATATGGAAAAGGGTTCTATTGGAATATGTTATAGGATATCTGACGTACACCAAGGTGTTCCCTCATATAGACAATGCATTTGTTCTGGTATTTATTTACTGGTACATGAAAAATTAAGGGAAAGTTCATTGAAATTTGTGAAGTGGATCATCCAGTATCTTAAATGATCAGAAGATATTCCTTTATGATTCATACTGAATGATTCATTAAAAGTCTATGTGGATGACAAATTTGTAGGGGGTATAGACATAGAAAAATTTTCTACATGCTATGTAACCACATTTAATGGAATGACACTAAGTTAGATAAAATGTCTAAAATTGATGTTTGAAATATTCAAAAATAAATACGAGTATGTCTAACTAATATAAGTGGATAAATAATTTATTCAAATCAAGTGTTTTTTGTAAGAATTTGAAAGGGATAATTGGAAATCATTTCTCTACTGCGACATTCATTATGCAATGAATTTGACCAATAATCTGGTATTCCCTTTAATGAAAAAATATCAAATTAAAATATCATTTTATCTAGAAGTTACATGAATATAGAAAGTTTGAGTTGTGTAAGATTAATAATATCAAAAATTCAGTGGAAACGTTCACTTTTTATAGTGTAAGAATGTAATAACCCGGATCTTCTTTTTAGGTATGCTTTTTTTTTTTCTGGTTTCTTTTTAGAAAAAGAGAAAATTCTGGAAATTTTCTAAGTACACGCAATGTACTTTATGAGTACACGATGTGTGATACCTTTCCATAGGAGGCCGTGTGCTGGTTGTGTAGTAGCCACACACACGGTCATGTGGGAGTGACTAGGAGGCCGCTTAAAGAGAAGTTCAGAAAAGGCGAGTACACGCTGTGTACTTTCTTTTTTTTCATTAAATGCACCGGGGTTGGGTCTAATCGTGAGA
Source organism: Viscum album (assembly GCA_963277665.1). Lineage (NCBI taxonomy): Eukaryota > Viridiplantae > Streptophyta > Magnoliopsida > Santalales > Viscaceae > Viscum > Viscum album. The sequence continues at coordinate 853,439,257 of OY728126.1, read as the reverse complement.
ATGATCTTCTTTTAGGTCTAGTTCGACTGAGAGCTCCGTACGGCCGCAAATATTTGAAGAACCCCTGAGCCTCCATCTGTCCTCTAAATCGAACACCATTGGTTGCGTTGGAATCGCATCGGTGAGTCCTCTCTTCTGGTTGAGCCTCATTTCTAGATTTCTATTCTTTTCCAAGTTATCATGGGTTGAATGTTTAATATGTTTTCTTAGATTTACGGTGTTCTGAGGCATTTCAAGCCTCGAGGTTCACATATAGCAATCTCCTGACGCCATGGTAGTGGGTTTGTGCCTTTCTGTTCAAAGTATTTGAGTATTATGTGAAAATTCCACCAATACCCTTGAATGGTTTATTGCGTGTATACCGATTTACCTCTGTTGTTTTCCTGCCACGATTGTATTCTTGTGTAGAGGTAATTTGGATATGAATATGGATGATTTCTATGCTTTGGATGTTTTCCCCTTACATGTTCTATTTACGACTGTTTGGTCTTATTTAGAAATTTTGGATACCTTGCCTGTTTTCCATGCCTATTGTTGTAGGATGGAGAGTTGGTATTTTGAATTTCTTGTTATGCTGTAGACTGTTTAGAAAAGTAGTTATGTAGGTTTACTTAGACATATTACATTGCTATGCTCGTTGACTTACACAGGGTCATGAGAACCGGGTGTAGTAGACTATACGGGGAATTTATCAGGTGAGCTTCCTCAGAGAGTCTTTGAGCACACTAGGATATAATGGGGATTGACTGAGTGAGAATCCTCAGAGTTCCTAGGACCACTTGGGGCTATGAGGGGAATTGACCGAGCGAGATTTCTCAGAGAGTCCTTGTCTTCTTTAGACTATAAGGGTAATTTACCGAGTGAGCTTCCTCGGAGAGTCGTTGATTTTATTCCTGAACTATTTAGACTATAAGGGTAATTGATGGTGAGTGCTTACTTAGACAGTCTACGAACAACCTAGGATATAAGGGTAATTGACCGAGTGATATTCCTCAAATAGTCCTTGACCTTGGGGCTATAAGAGAAATTGGCTACCTGAGCTTCCTCAGAGAGTTCTTGACTAACTTAGACTATAAGGGGAATTGAATATGAGTGATTCCTCAGAGAGTCTTCATATACTGAACCAGAGAGGTTAGGGTATGTGCACTTCCTAGAGGGTTACCGTGCTTGATTTATTGTTTGACTTGTGGAACTGTTTTCTGCTGAGCACCTTTCTGTTTACCATTTTTTGTATTTTAACCTGCCATATATTCACTGACTATTAGGCACAGATCTTTGGGTGGTTGCATACTAGGATTTAGTCTCACACCCTATTTGGGTCATGATTTTTGGCCCAAAAAGATTATTTTGTTGCAGGTATAGATAAGGGCAAGCGCCCTTCTACTTCAAGTACTTAATTTGATTTAGAGATGGAGAGCATGGGACCATGATATGGCTTGCGATGTTGGGGATTTTATATGATTTCTTTTACACTTTGGTTTAGTTTCGTTGTATTCCAGAATTGTGACTTCTTTGGACGTTTTCCTAGACATATGTATCATGCATCATTTTGTATATGTTCTCCAGTTTATACTTTCAGTTTTCTACTATATTTCATTATTACTACTTTTTTCTTGTATGTATTTGTTTACATCCACTGTGTACTCTTCCAATGAGGGAAAAGTTTCCCCACTGTTACACCTAAGGCCCTCGCTATTAGTCGGTAGCCTCTGACATTCATAGAAATGCGCTTGTGGCCATGTAGCCAACCGGGTATGGGGCGCCTCTAGGTGGCATCCAGAACCGGGACGTTATAAAGTGGTATTAGAGGAATTATTTTATCTTGAATTAATGTTTGGATCCTTTAGCAAGGTATATGATGGAATAGGTGCTTGGTAATAAGCTGTGCCTGAGAGTAGCTAACCCATGTACAGGGAAAATCCAATCTACCTCATTTATTTTAATTTTTTATGGCTTGCAATTTTACAGTTGATTTTATTTTCACCGTTGGGTGACTTATATGTTTTTTACTATTACTGTTGATGTTATTGAGGTTCTATTTCTATAACAACCTGACAAGATGAGGGTATGCTATCTCATGCATCATATAGTATCTTTCTAGAAATCACATGTCATGCATTCTTGCCATGTCTTCTAGGATGCATTAGCGATTTCATGTTGTTGTGATAGATGTTGTGTAGAATATGCATGCTTTTGTGATAGATGCCTTGATAAAAATAACTATTGTGTGATAGTGTATTGTTTGCTTAATATTTTGTTTGAATGAACACCATTCTTTGGTTCTTGAGGCATTATGGGACTTCATAGACCGGAATTTAGTGGATCATTGCTATGTTTGCCTTGTTATAACATGTATTAGATTCCAGACTTTGATTCATGGAGAGTATGGGCCTTCACAGATCATAATTTGGCACTTTCAGAGATTGTTTCAGTGTTTAATGGGGTCTGGAGTAGTTTTTGAGGCTTACTATCTGAAAAAACCCAGAATACATGCTGTTTAGTGTTGTGTACACTCTATGTGTTCTTCTATTTCTTGATGAAACTATGTTTGTTAAGTACACTTAGTGTACTTTATATACATGACGTGTAGTCACTGACCGTGTCATAGGCCGTGTGGGAAGAGACACAGGATGGGGAAGTCTTGTGGGAACACGCCATTTACCAAACGAACATGCCATGTACTATTAACCCGGTGTTCTCCCATGTAACCAAAAACACGAAAGGATGAGATATTAAGCTATACACACCATGTCAAGACTAAACATTCCATGTAGTCCGACCCTGGTTCCCATCGGTGTCACTAACAACACGGGTCGGTGTTATCTTTTCACATAAATGCCGTGTCTGCCTTGAAAACATAGTGTAGTGTGAGCTGTGTGTCAGGACATGTCACTAACAACACGAGCTAGGAGAAGCTAGTATAGTACACGCCATGTCTATCTTGAACACACCGTGTAGTCTTGTCTTAGAAATATGTGTGGCTTAACCGTGTATAAGGACTTGGTTAGGGGAAGAGGATTCAAGTACACGTCATGTGTTTGGAGAACACTCTTTGTGTTTGGGGTGTTACACGACCAGTTTCAGCAGGAGTACACACACATGTGAATGGCTTAAGGGGACATGCCGTGTAAGAAATGTACACGCCGTGTAGTCATGTTTTGTAAAACATGAGTGATTTTTTTATCATGTTACCTTCTTACACTTATAATTTTATGTCCTTGATAATCTTGATATAAGGTGTGTGCATGAACTTGCGGTGTCATGCCACCGAGACACCCTCCCGTTGTGCACCAGTTTCCAGATGGTGATCAGACACTAGATATGGCTGATTAATGACTACCTACAGATCCTCCAGTTTTTTCTATCTTTGGAACCAGCCGTTGTACCTGATATAGGTGCGAATGCATAGTTCAGGGAGGGCTTTCTGAGGATGTTGCAAACCCTTTAGGGAGCACCACCTTCTACCCCGTCGATGGCTGATTTGATGTGGGTCTTCCCACAACAAAATCCTCCTACTTTCTTAGGGGATAGAGGACCCCAAGCTGTAGAGTCATGGCTAGAAGCCACACTGAAAATTTTCGAGCATCTGGAGATACCTTTAGAGAAGATGGTGAAGCTTGCTACCTACATGCTTCGAGACTCCACCAAGAGGTGGTGGGATGTGATCTCACAGGCGAGCCGCCAACAGAACATGACTTGGGATGAGTTTCGGCGTATCTTCTATGATTAATTATATCTAGAGACCTTGAGGGCTGATCGAGACCGAGAGTTAATGAGTCTAGAGTAGGGTACTCATACTGTTATGATGTATTCCTCTCGCTTCACAGAGCTGCAGTGTTTCACACCTATTCTAGGAGGTGATTATTAGTTCCTTGCATGGAAGTTTGAGGATGGTCTGAGGCACGACATCTGATCTTAAATGAACATATTCAGGTTGACTTCGTTTTCTTCCATCATCAACCAGGCGCTGATCATAGAGCATAATCTGAGAGATTCGGGAGCTGTGAGCCCGGACGGTTCAGCATCCAGAGTTAGTGCTCCACCAGCTGATAGGAGGAAGCACCGTAGGGAGGATGCATGAGAAGATTAGAGCAGGCGGTATGCATCTTCCGGTAGCCAGGTGGTGTGATACTAGTGTGGGAGAAGCTGTAACAACCCGAGATTTTATAAGATTAATTTCATTCATATCTTCTATTGTACGACACACCAAGATTATCTTGCGCTATACGCAACACTGTATTAGCTTGCAGTATACGCAACACTTTTCTTGGCTCTTGTTACACACAATTTCAAGTTCGTTTGATAGAAGTTATTCTACGCAACATTGAGTGTATATATATATATATATATTCAATTTATAAATAAAATATGGTTGGATTCTGTTATACTCAACAACAAAGGAGTTGTGCACTATACGCAACCCTGACTTGGCTTACATTACACGTAATCGCGACCTTCCTCGATAACGTGTGTTGTATGCAATACCGGGTTTTACTAGACAACGATATATTATTATAATATTATTATGAACTAGCCGTTATGAATAATATTAACTAAATTTTGAATTTTATAACATTATTATTCATCTTACACATTTTCTAGAACATGGTATAAGAACAAAATCAATTTTTCGGGTAAAATAAGTATTTTTTTAAAAATGCAGTTTTGCCGCCTTTTGATGGCGCACCCACTTTAAATCTAGTTTTTGACATGTTTATAAGTTCAATTTGACAAAATAAAATTCTTATTTGGAATCAAGAAATACAAATTTACTTTGGATAAATTTTTCATATTATTCTGGTAACTTTCACATTTTAATGAATAGTAAAAACACGCTATATTTTAATTAAAAACATTTTTTTTCATCCTAATATCTTATGTGGTTAAATTATAATATTTAACGGTTTTAAAGTATAAATAGAATATATTTTTACTATTTAATATAATGTATGTCATTAGCATTGATTTTACCTTGAATTCGTAGGTTAAATCAATTCAATCTTTTGCAATGTTTTAAACAAAAACCCATTTTCATTCGACAATGGGATTAATTTTAAATTAATTTCTGCAACTTCTGTATATTGAATTTGAAAAAATGGATTCCATATTTGGAATCAGTGGGTCCAAATTATGTTAATAGGCTACTTTTTATTTTTGGGAATTATGAATAGTAACTACGGTAAATTTTATTTACCATAGTTAAAGGTAAATCGGGTAATTAAGGGTAAATATAACATTATAAAATTACCCTAACACATGCCAAAATTCTATTTGATGGCTAAAAGTAAACCCATATCAACTAAGGGTCGGATTAGATTCATTTTATGGACTTTTGACCATGAAAATAATTTAATTATTATTAAAACCAAAGAAAGTGACAACATGTCACTCTCTTAAATCTTATAAGTATAATAATTTTAACTTAGTGATAAACATCATAAAACTTAGAACATTAATAGTATCCAGAAATCTAACAAAATTATCTACATTATGAGAATTTATTTAGAATCTTTGGGGATTAAATAATTATCATTAATTGTGACACAATAGTGATGCAGAAATTATTTATCTAGTGAAAAATCAAGAATATAGTTTTTATTAAACTAATAGTGACCATAAAAGGCACAAAACCCGGAACAAAACTTATTGGTCATGTACATTTAAAATATAACCATCCAATGGTCTAATATTTGACCATTTGGAGTCTTATACAAGCAATTATGACACTTATATTATTTTATTTTAAATGATGCCAAAGTTGTCACCTTCATAATTTAAAAAATATAACAATTTAAATATTGTGATTTTAAGATGATAAATTCGAGTAAATGTATTATTGTTAAAGTTAATATATTTATCTTCATCATAGGATTTTATTTTAAATTTTTATGAAACAAATAAGTATATTAAATAATTATACAAAAATGTTGTAGTAATTATTTTATTAAGAGATAAACCAAATAAATGGTTTTAAAAATAATAAAATAAATATTATATGAACTTTTTAATGCGATCCACTAATTTTATAGATACATATGACCTTTTATTAATATATTAATGCTTTTAGTTTGAACATATCTTTGGTATATATTTTATTTAAATTCAAATAAATGAATAGTGTCAAAATTGACACTATTGTTATTTTATAAAAATAACATATTATAAAATTTTTTAAAAATCACAAAAATATTTAAAAATTATAAATTTAAATTTATATGGTCTATAATGTTATAAATTAAACAATTATGGAAAATTCACAAAAACTAAGTAATTATTTGTTATAATTTAAAATTTAGAATTTTATTACCACAAATAAACTTAAATAGATTAAATAAAGATAAATCAAAATGAAAAGGTTTAAAATAAGATCCAAACATGTCTAAATTTGATTGGATGATAAGATTACAACCCTATCTTCCTCACACAACTTTGAGCCTTCAAGATCGGCCAACCCCTGCCAAATTATCTTCTCCACTTCCCTAGAAACATCCTAGAGGTTCTGGTCTTCCTCAAAGAACAATTTTAGTGCCCTAAGAGGAGGTCTCAAAGAGGCGCTTCAAAGATGAGGTAATTTCCGTTACCGATTGTTTCACCTTTATTTATTCTTCCACTTATTCTTCTTAGGTTGTTTCATTATGAAGTAATAACATCAGTATCACTCATATACTGATATTTTATTATAAGTATGAAACAATCCTATTTCACCATCTATCCATCCTATGGAAAACAAAATCACTGCGCGTGCGTACGTACGGAATACCGTCTCCACGCCGTGGTGAAATCTATTTCCACCACCACCTTACTTTGATGGATATAATGGTGTAAATAATAACTATATATTATTATTTTAAAGTGATATTGATTCTGAAATAGTATACATACACTCCAATACAGTCCCACGATCATGAGAACGATATCATCGCTCGTGCGTACGTACGGACTACCGTCTCCACGACGCGATGAGATTCATTCTCCACTTTAACCATTAATGAATGATTATAAAGTATATATAATAAGTAATAATGAAATATATGACATAATAATGATACTGTATTTATGTGTATATATATGTATGTCATCTACTTAATTCCGTTCAACTCAATAAGGAAACAAAAACAGCGTTCATGCGTACGTACGGCCTACCGTCTCCATGAATGGTGTATTTCTTTCCATTTACTGATTTATTATATATATGTATATTCTGAATATATATATATAAATCATGTTTTATATTCTGGAATTAAGTAATCATGATCTATGTAATCATATGAATAATTACAAGTCAAAACATGGACGACAAATGAAACAATTTTACCCAAAACGCTCTTTAACATGGAATTTACCAAAGAACGGGTAATATAAAGTCATAAGTGAACCATATATGATATCATAACAATGAATATGATTCTTTAATCAGTTAATGACATTATTTAAATCATTATACATGAGTTTTGGACACTTACGAAGCAAATCGGACCTAAGGTAAGGGAAATATCACAATCTCATTTTTATCCGAGATTGTTTATACTTTGGTATTTACTGGGGTGTATTTTATCTTCCACATCCATGTTTCCTTAATATGTAATATTATTTCCATTCACCTAAAATTATTTAAATCCTATTTTACCCTTCGGTGAGTTTTTAGTAAAAGATATGAAAGGAATCTTTTGTCATTTTTCGTACGAGGTACTTTTTGAATTTTCCGACAAAAGTACGAAGAATGTTTTTTTAACTTATACGACATGAATGGATTTTTAAAACATTATTTCCAAGAAGCTTTTTTACAAGTTTTCAAGTTTATTTTTAATCAACTTCTTTTAGTTTATAATTGTACGACATGTTAAGAAAGGAAAAGTGTTTTTGAAGTAGAAAGGATATTTTCCTCAAGAATGGAGTTCAAGTGTTTTATCAAAATTATTTTCCATCTAAGATAATAAAGGGTTCTGTTTCTATCCCTATTATTACATTGATTTTATTATGTTGTGATGGAATTATATTTATGAATTCCTTTATCTTATATGAATTTTTTTATGATGTCAGGATGTTTAAGATTCCCATTTTTATTACATGGGTTATGCTATGTTGTATGGTTTATGATTTTGTGGAACACGTAAGAATGGTATCATTAAGAGATGGGTGGGACCTATATATCCCTCCAGTGCATTGGGTAATGATTTTATATCTCATGAGATAGACATGGCTGTAATGGTAGGTTATACCGGTTCAGTGAAACAGGACTGAAACGAGGGTGACTCAGTTCAAAAATAGACTTTGTCCACTAAGATAGTCTTGGCAATGAGTCTTGACTAACAAGAAATGATTCTCTATGATTATGTGTGTATGCCACAAAGTTTCATGTTTTAAGTTATGATTATTTTTATTACATTTCACTGCCATGAGTTATCCCAGGTTATGAAATTATGATCTCTTTTACAGGTTAAGATTTCCAAAAGTTATGTGCTTATGTATATGATGTGATTGATATTTCTTTTGTTTACCCTTACTGAGCATTTGAGCTCACCCTTTTATGTTTTCTTTTCCCTAGGATATAAAGAAAGGTTTTAGATATAAAAAAAAGGAAGATCTTTATGGGACATGTTGAAGATCTCTCACCAGGATTAGAAGATTATATTCCGAGTTTCCAAAGACACTAAACTATTACGATCCTTGTGTGTGTGTTTTTGTTATGTACTAAGTATTCCGAAAATGTAATGTAATGTCAATGTACGTCAAGCTTCGGGTCTCTACAGAAGCGGTCATACAAGGCGACGTTGCCCAAGAGACCTGGTGGAGTGCTGATCTTGCAGCAATATGGGTCAACTTCAGTGCTTTTTTCAGTTCTTCTCACCAACAGCTGGTGACATAGGTTCTTATATGATTCCTCATTCTGGAGTAGGACCACTAGTTTCTCATTAGTCAGGGTATTGGAGTTCTTCTATCTATTTGTGCTGAGTTGGAGGTCATTGTCGGGGTATTTGGAGTTCTTCTATCTATTTAGGCTGGTTTTCAGCGACAACAGGGTGGATTAGCTCAAAGTGGTCAGGCAGGGTCCTAAGGCCGCGGTTTAGGCCAAAAATTTGTAGTGGAGTAGACCCAGTAGGAGTAGGATCCTAAACCTTCTACAGTTCGAGGTACGATATTAGTAACCTCAATTTTTGCTAATTCTCTTTTTGATAAAGAGGACTCCCATAGCTTTATATCTTTTGCTATTATGGAGAGCCTTGGGCTCTGCATCTTTTCCTCTGCTGATATCTTAACCCTAGACACATCGTTGTAGACTAGAACAGCTACTATACATTAGTTCAAGGAGTTCCCTCTAGAGGTTTGTGGGTGTCACTTTTTATGGAACCTATATGTCCTAGAGATGACATTCTATGATTTTATTCTTAGAATGGACTGGCTAGTTCCCTTCCAGGAATTCTTCGATTGTTATTGCCTTAGGGCGAGTTTCGTATCACCAGAGGGTGGATATTTTATTCATATAGGAAAATTGGATGTCAAGGTGAGAAGAGAGGGTCCAGAGCATCATGGGCTGGGAGGAGTTACAACCCATATTTCTAGTCTATATCTGGATGACCAGGGGACATCACAGTTAGACATTCCTCTAGTGGTGGATCGTTTTAGAGATGTCTTTCCAGAGGAATTTTCATGTTAGCCTCCATGGCATGAGGTAGACTTTTCTATTGGGCCCACTCTAGGAGTAGCACCAGTGTCTATTTCTCCTTATAGGATGGATACATTTGAGTTGCAGGAGATCAAGAAACAGTTGGAGGAGTTGTAGGCAATGGGTTTCATCTGACCCAGTACTTATTTTTGGGGTTCGACTATCCTATTTATGATGAAGGCAGATGAAAACCTTAATATTTTTGAGGACTATCGAAAGTTGAACCTATTGATGGTCAAGAACCGGTATCCCTTTCGGAGGATTATTGATGTCTTTGATCATCTTCGAGGTTCTCGGGTGTTCTCGATGATTGACCTGAGGTCCGTTTACCATCAGTTTCACGTTATTCTATTAGATATACCTCTTATAGCCTTTTAGAGCAGGTATGACTTATACGAGTATATGGTTATGCCGTTTGGTCACACGAATGCACCAGCAGTTTTCATGGAACTGATGAACCGAGTGTTCCATCCATAATTGAATTCCTTCATGGTTGTTTTTTTGACAACATCTTAGTGTACTCTCACACTCGACATGACCGTCCTACCCATATTGAGATCATTTTGAGTACAATGAGAGAGAATTAGATATATGCTAAGCTCTCAAAGTTCCACTTTTGGATGGATCAGATTCACTTCCTGGGTCATGTTTTCTCAGAGGAAGGAGTGTCAGTAGACCCATAAGAAGTGAGATAATTAGTTTCCTCAGAGCAGAAAAAGAACATATTTGAGGTACAGAGTTTTCTAGGGTTGCATGGATACTACAGAAACTTCATTCAGGACTTTTCATGCTTATCATCACCACTGACGGGTCTGACTAAGAAGGTTGAAAAGTTCTTATGGTCAGATTCATAGGAGTCAGACTTATAGGAGATGAAAGAGATGTTCACTTTATCACTGATACTAGTCTTTCTAGATATGGGCAAGAGCTATAACTTTTACTGTGATGCGTCAAGTATCAGCCTGGGAGCTGTGCTTATGCATGGAGATTGAGTCGTTGCGTACGGGTCTCGGCAGTTGAGGCCACATGAGAAGAATTACCCGATGAACGATCTAGAGTTTGAAACTGTTGTTCATTCCCTACACTGTTGGAGACATTGTCTTTTGGGAGAGCACATTGTGGCTTTCACTGACCACAAGAGACTCAAGTTCGTCTTCACTCAACGTGATCTGAATTTGAGACAACGGAGGTGGGTTGAGTACCTACAGTCCTTCGACTTTGAGCATCCCTCTACGCCTGGGAAAGGTAACGCAGTGGCTGATACGTTGAGAAGGAAGACTTAGATATAGGTAGTTCAGGAGGCCAAAAGTGAGTGCAAACTTATGACTCTATTCTCTGAGATGCATTTGGAGGTGCACGATAGTCAGGGGAAGACTTTTCTATCATCTGTGGTTATTCCTGAATGGACAGTAGGTGGGGATGAGATTTTTCATTTCCTAAGGTGTGTATGGGTGCCATCAGACATACGTGAGGAGCTAATGCATGATTTTCAATCTTTATTTTGGGAATTTTATCCTGGTGTCACCAAGATTTATCATGATCTACACCATCAGTATTGGTGTCCACGTATGAAGAGGGACGTTTCTGGTTTCTTCATGAGGTGTTTCACCTTTTAGTAGATGAATGTGATGCATCAGCGACCACCAGGGATTTTACAGCAGTTACCCATTCTCGAGTGGAAGTGGAATGACATCACGATGGACTTTGTGACTGGTTTTCTTAGGTCGCCTTGAAGAAATGATGTTTTTTGGGTTGTCATTGATAGACTCATGAAAGTTTCTCACTTCTTTCTGATCAAGGAGACCTTCAGTGTTGATGAGCTGGGACGGTTCTACATCTGAGAGATTGTACTTCTTCATGGAGTTCCACACTCCACTGTTTCAGATAGGGATGAACGTTTTACTTCTCAGGTCTGCCAGGGGCTTCAGAAGGCTTTGGGGACACAGGTACTTTTAAGTACAACTTACCATCCCCAGACACATGGCTAGTCTGAGTGTTAGAATCAGGTGCTTGAGGATATGCTCTGAGCACGTGTTCTGGATTTTGGAGGTTCTTGGGAGAAGCATATACCTCTTGTGGAGTTTTCCTACAATAGTAGTTTTCAAGAAACTATTTAGATGGAACCTTACAAGGCTTTGTATAGTAGGCCTTTCCAATCACCCTTATGCTGGCTGGAGGTAGGAGAGGCAGCTTTGCTAGGACATCGTCTTGTTTAGGAGACCACAGAGCAGATAGAGTTGATTTAGAAGAGGATGGCTACTGTACATTCTCGACAAAAGTCTTATGCTAATCAGTGGAGACGACCTCTGGAATTCGAGGTCGGGGATCAGGTTTTCCAGTGTGTGACACCGAGGTTGGGCACAAGAGGATTATGAGATTGGGTATGCATTCATTGAGGTACGTTGGGCCGTTTGAGGTGTTGGAGAGAGTTGGGCCGATTTCCTATCGGTTGTAGTTACCTCAAAGGTATCGGGTTATGCACGCTGTTTTTCATGTTTCTCAGCTCCAACGTTACTTTTTAGACCCGTCTCATGTCTTTCAACCTGAGGAGGTTGAGCTCGAAGGAGATTCATCATTCTAAGAGCATCATTTCCAGATTTTTGATTATAGTACAAAGGTTCTCCATGGCCAGTCTGTTCCTCTGGTACGAGTGCTATGGCAGTACGAGCGGGTACAGGATGAGACTTGGGAGAGGGATGCCGATGTACAAGCACAGTGGCCGTAACTTCTTGAGGGTTCTTCTTCTATGTTGTGCTAGGGAAATTTGGTGAAAAAGTTTATTAAGGGGGGAAGTTTGTAAGAACTCGGATTTTCTTTTCAGGTATGCTTTTACTTTTCTGGTTGTTTTTGAGAAAAAGAGGAAATCGTGGAAATTTTCTAAGTGAACGTTGTGTACTTTATGAGTACACGCCATGTACTTCCTTTCCACACGAGACTGTGTGATGGACATGTAGTAGCCATACACATGGCCGTGTGGGAATGACTAGGAGGCCACTTAAAGCGGTGTACAGAAAAGGTGATTACATGCTGTGTACTTCAAAAGTACACACCGTGTATATTATTTTTTTCATTAAACGCACTAGGGTCGCGTCTAATCTCCATAATGATCTTCCTTTATGACCTATTCGTCTAAGAGCTCTGTACGATTGCTTATCTTTGACGAAACCCCAATCCTCCATCCGTCCTCCGAATCAAACACCATTGGTTGCATTGAAATCGCATCGGTGAGTCCTCTCTTTTGCTTCAGCCTCGTTTCTATATTCCTCTTCTTTTCCAAGTTATCGTGGGTTGAATGTTTAATATTTTTTCTTAGATCTATGTAATTTTAATGCATTTCAAGCCTCTAGGTTTACATATAGAGATCTCCTAACACAAAGCTAGGTGGTTTGTGCCTTTCCGTTCAAAGTCATTGAGTATTATATGAAAATTCCACTAATACACTTGAACGAGGTATTGAGTTTTTATCATTTTAACCCTTTAGTTTTTCTACCATGCTTGTATTCTTGTTTAGAGGAAATTATTATATGAATATTGATGATTTCTATTCTTTGGATGTTTTTCCCTTGTATGTTTTATTTATGACAATTTTGTCCTGTTTATCCAGTTTGGCTACCTTGACTATTTTCAATGCCTATTGTTTTATGATGGAGAGTTTCTATTCTGACATGATTGTTATGATGTATAATATTTATCCAAGTAGTTTTGTAGGTTTACTTGTGCATATTACACTGCTATTCTCATTGACCGACACAGGGCCGTGAGAACCTGGTGTAGTAGACTATAATGGGAATTGACTGGGTGAGCTTCCTCAGAGAGTCTTTGAGCACATTAGGATATAAGGGGGATTGATCGAGTGAGAATCTTCAAAGATCCTAGGGCCACTTGGGGCTATGAGGGGAATTAACCGAGTGAGCTTCCTCAAAGAGTCCTTGTATGCTTTAGTCTATAATGGGAATTGACCAAGTGAGCTTCCTCGGAGAGTCTTTGATTTTATTCCTGAAATATTTATACTATAAGGGGAATTGAAGGTGAGTACTTCCTCAGAGAGTCTATGAACGACATGGTCTATAAGGGTAATTGATGGAGTGAGCTTCCTCCGAGAGTCCTTGAGCTTGGGGATATAAGAGGAATTGACCGTGTGAGCTTCCTCAGAGAGTTCCCGACTACCTTAGACTATAAGGGGAATTGACCGTGAGTGCTTCCTCAGAATGTCTTCATATACTGAACTAGGGAGGATAGGCTGTGTGAAATTCCTAGAGGGATACTGTTCTTGATTAATTTTTTGAATCGTGGAACTATTTTTTACTGAGCACCTTCCTGTTTACTATTTTATGTACTTTTACCTGCCATATATTCACTAACTGTTAGGCACATATCATCGGGTGGTTCACTAATTAGATTTAGTCTCACACCTTGTTTGGGTCATGATTTTGGGACCAAATAGATTATGTTGTTGTAGGTATAGATATGGGCAAGCACCATTCTACTTTAGGTACTTGATTTGCTATGGAGATGGAGATCATGGGACCAAGCTATAGCTTGTGTTGCTGAGGTGTGTATCTGTTTTATTTTGCACATTGGTTTACCACTGTTCTATTCCATCATTGTGACTTGTTCGGTTGTTTTCATAGACATATGTATCATGCATCATTTTATATATGTTCTCCAGTTCTTGTATGTATTTTTCTACTTCCGTTGTGTACTCTGCTAATGAGGGAATAGTTTCCCCACTATCACACCCAAGGTCCTTACTACTAGTCGGCAACCTCTGGAATTTGAGTAAATGCACTTGAGGCCATGTGAACAACCAGGTATGGGGCACCTCTGGGTGGCTTCCAGAACTGGGACGTAACAAACAAATCATAAGGCAACACTATTCCTCAATAGGAATAGGGTGAATAAAATGTGGTGGAGAACATTTCCAATAATAGAATGAGGATTTTTTCTTGAGTATTGTATATTTATAAGGATCCCATGAAAATAATAATAAAATTAGTTAATGTTAGGAATGGTAAATAAAATATTCATGCTAATATTTAGAAAACTATAAGAAGAAGTTATAGAATTTACTTCAGCCCTGATGGTCTGGAGTAGCAGTATCAGGTTTCCAACAGAAGTAGACTAGTTTATAAGTTATGATTTCAGCGGTATTGGGTGTGTACATAGTCATTTAAACAGAAGGAGATTGATTGGAAATTTCAAGGAATTCATTATTAAATCTTTTTTTGGTAAATATTGGAATTTATGGGTGTTTACACCTATACTATTGGTTGGATGAGATGTCAAGGAAACTAATATTACATTGGAGGTAACCAAGGAAAATGGTGGAATTCCAGTGAATTATCGATAGTGGTGCAATGGATTGATCGACCAATCGCCAATATAAAAGTGGGGTGGGACCTCTCTTACATTACGAGTGTGTGTGTGTGAATTTTTTTTAAAGGTAGAAAATTTTATTAATAAAAAAGGAAGGGGTTACACAAATCTGAAGGAAGGAATTTTGTAGACATCTCGAGTATAATAAGGGGTTAATTCAGAAGGGAGATCATCCATCCAGTGTAATTCGTGAGAAATTCCGAGATTGGAAAGCCCATTAGTGATCATGTTGGATTCATGAAAGGCATGAGTGGTGATGAAGTTAATCCCAACAAGAGAATTCAAACAGTTCATCCAGCGGGCAGTAAGAGGCCAAGCAAGTTGAATTGTACCATTCCAGATGGCCTGAATGATTGAAGTAGAGTCATTCTCAATCCAGATATTGTCCCATATGTAAAGTCTGGAAAAGGTGATGGAATGGATGACACCCATCATCTCATCTTCCAAAGCAGTAGTAGAACCACATGATCCATAAAAGCATCCAAGGATTTGGTCCATGTGATTTTTGAAAATGGCACCACAACCCGCTGGTCCCGGGTTGCCTTTGGAGGCTCCATCCACATTGATTTTAATCCATCCCGGAGGAGGGGGAAGCCAAAAAACTTCAAGAGTGGAGTGGGGAAGAAGGTAAATCCCCTCTACCTTAACACGCCTAAGGATCCCAAGGTCACAGACCGAATTGTTGCAGTGAGCCTTTTGGATAGAAGATGCTTCACGGATAGCCGTGAGGATTCTTGTTTTCCCTGCACAAATTTTAAAAGAGTTATTACGGGAAATTAAATCATTTCTACCATACCAGATAATGTGGAGATGTTTTTCAACCGCCACAACCAAAAGATTTTTGATTTGATGATACGTAGACAACTTCAAGCAGTTCTGAATCTGCATGTTGATGGTGTCCAGGAAAATCCATATGCACTCAAAAATGTCAAGAATATAATTCCAAAGATCGATAGCTAGGTCACATGAGAGAAAGAGGTGATTAATTTCCTCTCTATGTTGATTGCACATACAACATTTTTAACAAAGAGTTATTTTGAAATTTTGAAGGTAGTTATCTGTGGGAATTCTTTGATGAGAAATCCTCCAGACTAAAGTAAATATTGTGATGTGGAATTTTGTTTATAATAATCAATTGTATTTACTTATTGATTTATAAACATTTGTATCTTTTTATTATAGTCTAAGTGTGAGTAGTGTTCTATGATAGGTATTGGAATCATGTCTGAACCACATAAATAAAATTTTTTTCTTTATTTTCTTTCCTCTTTTTCTTGAATATCATTTTGTGAGTTTTGTGTGAGCATAATAGTAGTTAATTTCAATTTAGAAATTTATATTGATGCTTTTTTTTATTTTTTGTACACTGATATTTAGGAGGATTCCACCATGGATCCTTTGTGGGCTTGGTTTTATTGTATTGAAAGTGTCATTGTTCTAACATTCATGAATTAGAAGTTGTATTGGATTATAAATAAAGAACCCATTAACATCATATTAAAAATAAAAATTAATGTGAATACAAGGGGGTAAAATAAAAACTATAATATACTTAGTAATAATATTTAAATAATTAATAACTAATAACATAATTACAATGATTAATAATTAATAACACTATTAATAATTAATAATGTAATAAATAATTACCAAAAGTATCTAACAACAACAAATGATTTATTAATAGAATGAATAAATTGTTATATAATTAATAACTAATAACTAATAGTATAATTAATACTTATTAGTGTAATCAATATAAATATAAATTATTAATATTTATTATGGTTGAGTGTATTCTAACTAATAATAATAGACACACATGCCCAAGGTACACAAGGGATTCAATCCTCCTCACTCCTCAACTGGATTGATAAACACCCATGAGAACACAATAAAAATTAATATTTACTTGTAATCATAGTGGCTAAAAATCCATATATCATTTATGGTTACCCAATGACCCCAAATGATATTTTTAAAAGGACTATTAGATTAAAGGCTATAGAAGCAACCCTGTAGGGAATTGTAGTCTTATGTTATGATTTGCACACCTTGTGTATATGATCATATGTCCTTTCATATGCTTAACCACTCGCCTTAAGTGTCCTCAATCCCATGCCTCAGTTTTCAATGCATCTCCCCAGACCTATCTTGATCCTACACTAACTACATATATGTATCTCATTCCATACTCCAGTTTTAGTTACATTACTTCTATGTGGTTTCTCAAGATACAATACCCCCACTAAAATGGGGGACACAATTCATATGGATTAGTGCTTAAACCCTATATTTTCTGGATGTGGTGGTTGAAGATGAACAACTTGACTATGGCTCCACTAGTATTATTAATTACTAATAATTATTAATAAAATACTAAATAATAGTAATTGAAAAATAACTAATGATTAAAAAACAAAAATTTAATAATACAATTACTTATTTATATAATAATAATAATTAAAAATTTAATTAAAAATTAATAATATAGTCAATAGTAATATCTAATAATTTAATTAATTATTAATAATACATTTAATTAAATTATTATATTGTTGGGAGATTTCTTGAGTGTTAATGGGACCCCATAATTCCAAATCTTAACGAGGTTCAAATCCCAGCATTCCCTCTAAGAAAGGATTTCTCTGGGGAATCGTTACATTATCAAGTAGATTTCACCGTTGGCATACCGAAGGTGGTTACACAATAGTATGGGGCAAAGTGAATTAATAATACAAGATGAATGGTGTAATATGACTAGGTAGGTGAGGCGATATTAAGAAACATAGATTTTTATAGGTGGGAGACTTGAAAGTGGTATGGGTGCATTGAAGACTATCAACCAACCCACTACCCACTTATATTTTTGATGTGGAGTGGAAGGGTTTCTTCCCATGGTGTGGTAGAGAGCCACATATCATGAAAATTGATATCAGAGGGGTGATACAACTTGCTAACTGATGAAACATGTTTCTCATGTGATCGGGATGATGAAGGGACATGATTGGCAGGTTTCAGAACATGGTGACATGTATGTGCCACTAGGTTAGTGGATCGAAATAGTGATGAGTGTGTCGAAACATAACCTGAATTCTTCTTCCCACACATATTTTAAATTGCAGATGTATGGGTAACCTTCAACGGTTCAATGAAGGGAGACATGATGTGACCATGGTGTCAGGGGTGGAATGACATAAACAATGGTGACATAGTGTGATTATAAGATTTTAATATAGGCCTTTGGGTCATTTCCATTAGGTACCTTTGGGCTATATTCATTTGGGTATTTATGCCATCATGAAATTGGTCTTTCAGACAACTTAAAAATAATATAATCAATCATTTGGGTGCATTCCAGTCATTTTGGGGGAGGGATAAGGACTGAACTACTTGAATTTAATGGAACATTGGAACCATTAAACCAACCATGAATCCTTATATATTTATGATATAAGATGGAGGGATTCCTTACAACATGACTATTTATATAGTGTGATTAGTCTGATGGTGTAGTGCGATAGGAAATCAATGTAATGGGGTGATACACATACAATATTGGGTGGGAGGCTCGATGGAGATATGATTATGTTAGAACCTATCAACTGACCCTCTTCCATCATGGATTGATGATATAAGAATGAGGGGTTCCCTACAATAGTGTGTCAGAGGGTAGCATGATGCATTGATTCTTGGTGGTTGTGGTGGTGTGGGTGGGTGATGCAGGATGGGGGGATGACACCACATTTAGACTAGTATCTTGCTGCAATTACTACTAATGAGGCATGGTTGGGAATTATACTAGTGACATATCATGCTAAAGGCTACTCATTCAGGCATTTAGGTCATCTCCATTAGGGGAATTTGGGCCACATATAGTTTGGCCTACTACCAATCAAGAACTGGGGCCTTTAGGCTATAAACATGAAATAGAATAGGTATAGTGGGTTCTTGATACACCTTATGGGAAGGGATAAGGCTTGACCCACTAGGATGCTTGAGTGTCTGTTGTTTATAGATTTTAATTTACTCTACCTAATTGATTAATTATAATCATAAATTATATTAATAATTTTATTATTAAATATACTAATTATGTTATTATTTATTAACCATATTAACAAATTATTTATAAATTTTAATTAAAAATTAATTATTATTTATAACAATTATATTGTTAATTATTAACTATATTATGAGTCAATTATTCTGAATTATGTGTTATTAATAATATTATATTAATTTCCTAGTTCAAAAAAAGTGACACATGAATCCAAAATTGAATATCATTTTGGGAAATCAAGTCCCACTCCCATATAAAGAAGATAAATGGGTGAATATTTAGTTATATTTTTTGATTAGATTAATTCAAGAAATACCATATCAAATACATTTATTTTAATTACCACTTAATATATATATATACATATATAAAACAAAACAACATGAAATATTTTTTGAAAAACTATAATCACATTCATGAAATCTATTTTAAATATATTAAGTTTTTGTAAACCAGGTTCACACGAGAAAGGACCCATTTAGATAATAAAATTAGGGAACCAATTTTCAATATTTATTTCACATCACAACCCATATAAAGAATATAATGAAACCATGGTTGAGGAGATAAAAAATGAAACCGAAGGGAAAATCATTCATTTCTTCCCAGACAAATAAAAAAATTAGAATCATTATGAAAAAATTCTAATAGGAAACCATCATAATATGGGAGGAACTATGAGAGAAAGAGAAGGTATGCTACTTCAGAATATAATTAAACCCTAGTAATGTTAGGGGGAGTGGATAGGATATAGATATTTTTATAAAATTATATATTAATATAGATCATTGTTTTATACAACTTATAGAGAACTATTAGAGGAGTCATGGGAGTAAAAAATAAAATAAAATAATGGATAGAGTTGAGAAATAAATAATAAATTCATGTTCCTCCAAACTATCATGTGAATACTATATAAAATATAAATTTGAATAACTTATCCAAGATTTATAAACCAAAATTGAATAATGATTTTCATATCATTCAGTTCATGAAAAATTATGACAATTCCAATATATATCTAAACCACTTAATAAAAGGACATTGCAACAATAAATTTCAATCATTATGTACAAAATTGTGTAGGTTTTTATAATAGATATTTTAAAAATAAGTATTTAATTTCAATTAACTATTATTTCATTTTAGGATATTACTTTTGAGAAGAATAAATATAAAATATTACTAAAAAAATACTTTAATCCACCCTTTGACAAGATTTCGGTTTGTGTCATATTATGACGATTTTCGATTTGTGATTCAAATTCCTATTTTGTAGTACTAAATTAATAATATATCATTAATAAAACATATTATTAATAATACATGATGAATAATAACACATTATCAAAAATAATACAATTATAATAATTAATTAAAATATATTATATTATAAAAAGTAATTATGAACAATAAATTGACAATTGATAATATAATTAATAATAATAATAATTTATTTTTGGTAGAGGAGATTGTAGACTGAAAACAAAAACGCACCCAATAACCTAGTGAGGAAAGATTAATCCCTCCCCAATAGGATTGGTAGGCCACCAAGGGACCAATATTATAACATATATGTGGAATAAGTTCCCATGATGCAGATGTCCCAGAGGGCCAGCTGATTGTGTCCCATATGCCTCACAAGAAAGACCCAAAGGATCGAATGAGAAGCTTGCATGATTTTGTGACATTGGGCTTATTTTTCTTCCCCATTTCACAACATCTATCAGCATGACCTCATGACACATGAACAACCCACACGACTCAATGCCATCCTTCATCACACCACAACACTATTTTCTATATCATGGCATAATGTACCTTCATCCCACATTACAAATCCATTTGAGCAGAGGTCCAATTGATTGGTAAAGATACACCCATATCTCTTTCAAGACACCCAACCAGTGATGCTTGCGTTTCTCTATTTCATGCTACTTGCCTATTGCACTACACTATTCCATATGGTTATGCCGAAATGTCAAATACCTTGTCCCTACTACCTCTATGACCAATTATAATTTTAAAGATAATTGACCCATACCCCCCTAAAGGTGTCCATTATGATTTGAAGTTGAGTCTGACATAGGATTAAATTGAAACTTTCCATCTTAGGCAGGCCCCAACTATTTTAATAATAATAATATAGAATTTTTAATATTAATAAATAACAATACAAATAATTAGGGAAATAAAAAATATAAATAAATTTTTTAATAATAAATAATACTAATGAAATTCATGATAATTAATAATAACATAAGTGATAAAAATAATTTTAATAATTTAATTAATAATAAATTTATTAATAATTAGAAAATGATAAAAATAATAATAAAAAATAATAATAATAATATATTTCTTATAAAAAAACATATCCCCATTAAAATGAATGATTTTCTTAGTAGCCAGCCCTACCTCTACCTTATTAGGCACTATACCATATGACTTTAATGTTTTCTACAATGAAGTGAGTAAAACTAAAAACCAAAACTTGTCTAGTTTTTTAGTTTGGTATTCCGTTTCTCAGAAAATTAAAATAATAAAGCATAAATATTGGGATTCAAACTACTAAAATCAAGAAACATGGCCCAAACCCTTTCTATTGATCCACCACTAATGGGGAAATAATTAATTTTAATTAATAGTATAATAAATAATAAAATAATTTTAAAAAAATTAAAATTAATGAAGTAATTAATAATTAAATTAATGAAAATCTATGATGAAAACATAATAAATGTAAAATAATAATAATATAATTAATATTTTAATAACATAGACCTTTATGAATTGTTTATTTACTTTATTCGAGTGTTGGAGGTTTAAAGATGATATTGGGGGAAGAAAGGTGGCACACAAGTTGAGGATTCCAATAGCTGGATCATTTTAAAATGTGGAATTTTAAACTTTTATGAGTTGGTTAGGGTTATATTGTGAATGAATTCGAGCTATTCCATTCTAGTTTGGATGAAAAAATTTGGGGTTTTACCATTTTAGGAACCCCTTACACCTGGGCCCCTTACTACACCATGATTTTTTGATTGGGGATTTATCAAGACAAAGGGGAGGATGAAGGTATTATATGTGGTTGAAATCACTATGATATGGAGCTTAAGATGGTTTATTTATGGGTTTATACCATATTGTAGTATGCTTCACCATGGTTCTTTTGATTCACCATAGTTCACCTCAAGAGGTTCACTCCTGAATTTGGAAGATGAGATGTTACAACATTACGATATCCCTTAAAACAAAATTCCCAATAGTTTATATTTAGTTAATGGGTTAAATTTTTTAGAGGGGACATATAAAAGGGTCATGTAGTTTAATTTATAAAGATTTACCTAATATAAAAGAATTGTGGAATAGCCATTTCTCTTATTTAATGGTATTATGTTTTTTTGTAACCTATAAAAATTTAGAATACAATCTAACACCACCATATTTACTTCATTTCTCGCAATCCCTCAGTGATCTAAGAGCCCATTTAGAGACCATTGATATGTATTGAATTTTTATTGGTTCTAAAATTATTGAATCAGTTATTGTTTAATTGAGGTAAGTTATTCACTCTTCTTCTTGGTTTTCTTTCCACACAAACCTTTGGAATCCAAAGTGGTAGTGCCAATTCAATTTTGGGTATTTTAAGGTTTAACTTTTTATGAGGGATTGTCATGATTTTAATGGTTTAATATTACCTTCTATTATCTTGGTCATAAAATCATTCTTTCCCCTCCTTGTACGTTTTAGTGAATTTTTAAGCATGTATTAAGGTAAGGGATTCATGAACCCTCCCAGTTTACATTTGAATTATGGAATTTGAATAGTTTTTATTAAATTTGGTGGATAAAAATAATTGTTTTAATAGAGATTATGAATTTTAATGAAAATATTAAAATTATGGGAAGGGAGGTTTTTCTCATTTTTACTTGTTTATATATTATTTCTCATGTTATTGATGCTTGGTTATAGATTTTTGGTGCTACTTTTAAAGTAAAAAAGGGAAAAATTAGGAAGAAAAAGTTTCCTTATGAAGTAAGTGATCATTTCACCCAAGTAATTGGGCATAAACAAATTTTATTTTATTAG
This sequence comes from Viscum album, assembly GCA_963277665.1. Classification (NCBI taxonomy): domain Eukaryota; kingdom Viridiplantae; phylum Streptophyta; class Magnoliopsida; order Santalales; family Viscaceae; genus Viscum; species Viscum album. Next base: position 853,416,062 of record OY728126.1, on the reverse strand, counting down.
GTTTCTAAGGGTGAACCTAGCTTCCCTCAGAATAGTAGGTAAATAGAAATTTATAATGCAAATATTTACTCCATACTAGTTAAGCCACATTAATCAACTTCTGTACTAAGCTTTTGTGCATGGAAATATCAATTTTTTTCTATTAATAGAACACCTTGTTCTCTCACTTTGGAACCTTTTGGAATATAAGGATACACCCAAAATATCCTTCACTCTTGTCTCCCTTTATCTATATAGGTATATTATGTAGAGTAAAACATAAAATAATTGACCAAATAGAGGGGTAGTTTAGTCGTTAGAAGATATAATATTCACAAAAGACCACTTCACCCCTAGTTCTCATAGTAAAAGGAAAAGTACCCCTAGGGTCACCAATATTAGAGCACCACACTCCCAACCACTTTTGTGGGGAGGGGGGACTACGCTAGGGAGGAACACTCCCATGTCCCTTAGGAAAACTTCATATTTGGGAGAAACCCATTTACCTACTCCTAAACAAAGGTGAAAACCTATCCATACCTCAAACTAGGGAAAAAACTTTATCTATCCTCAAATATGGTAAAATAGTTCACCCAACAATAATTCGGGTAAACCATTTCACCTAATCTAAACTTGAGTAAACCCCTTTAACCGAATACCCTAGGGTGAAAGCCTTCACCTTTTCATTTCTAGCGTGAAACCTTTTCCCAACCATTAATTCAGAGAAACAATTCTCTTAGAGATCACATGAGTGAATCTATTTGATAAACTCCTTAATAGGTATAAGCCTGACCTATTTCCAAGACCTTGGTGAACCTATTATCTTATGTATTTCTTGGAAAACCATATTATTTTTCTCCCATAATATATTTTGATGCACACACTCATTTAAATTTCATGGTATTACATTAAATTAGTCTAATATATGGGATTCCAATTGTCAATCCCTCTAATAGAAACATCAGATTAAAATTATTTGGGAATGAAAAATAGTGTTCACCCATTTGATCATTTATTCCCTTATAAAATGGATCCATATGATTTTCCTCCATAACTGATACGAACCTCTATTGATTTATAACCATGAACCCCCTTGACAACATTTCTCCCATCAAAACGTAATTTTTTAGATCTTCATTGGATTATGATTATTATCTTGGTTTCCAAAGTGTTTCCTCTTTTAGCCTTTTCCATTCAATGAGTCATGATGTAATGAGATTCATCCTCATGTATAAGCCCAATCTATATTTACATTAGTCATTTCTTAAACATGATTCATTAATAATCTTGGGATATATAAAAGGATTTATGAAGATTCTTCCCCAGTAATTTTCCCATTAATAACATGATCACAACTACTCATTAATGAGATAGGGACATAGATAGCATGTTAACCCATTTGTAAGACCCAACTTCATTCATCTGTGGTGAAATTCCCTATAAGTCCACTAATCTTACCAAATCTTCTCACAAATAGACATGGGATGAATTTAATCATATATGGGATGGATCCTAATTGGTTTAAACCCTATGTACTTATCCATGGGGTATAATAACTTGGAGGAATCTTCTTAAATGGTATATATTTCTTATGATACATCTTTTAGAGGCCTATATTCCCCATCAAAACCATTATGAGAAGTGCCATTTAATTACACCACTAAATCCTCTGATATCACTCATTTTACATCCCAAATTTCATAGTCACACAATGTGGAACTACATGAAAATATCCTTTCATAATAACATTAAACTACATGGTCCCAGTCTTTCCATACAACCTTAAATTATGCACTAAAATTTGTTTGGGAGTTTGTTCCAACTGTAGTAATATATGTAGGGCAACCCTTTCTTGTTATAACCCAACATTATAACTATCTATATCCCTTCTCTTTAAATTATATTCCTTGTGATCTAGAAAAAACTACACTTTTTAGTCCATACTCCCTTAGAGACCCCTTTTCACCTCAATTGGGTCCATATTCCCTATGAACTGTCCTCTCATCAGGACATATTACCTTTAATGTCAACCTAAATAATCCTCTCAAGCATAATTCCTACAGAAACCATTTTTTGGTACCAATCACCCAATATTCCACACCATATGACTATACAATTATTAGAATAGGTTTTTTATGAATGACCCTAAAAGGAACATCACCAAGACAATGGTTTATCCCTTTTAGTGAACCATGATAGTCCTTGTTATATAAACATAAAAAGTACAATAGGTCACACTTTTTAGAATAAAGTTATATAGGGTATGATTTTATTTGGTGGGTTATGTAAGAATTACCTTCCATGAGCCCAATCAAAACTCCAAAACACCTAAATCCTCTCTGGATGGGGATAAATAATAAAGCACCCAACTATATAGGTTTACAAAATAACCCAATTAACTAACAAGAGAAAGATGGATAAATTTTAATATATATACATATGGTGTTTTCTAAGAGGATTATGTGATATATATATATATATATGATATCATTGATGAGTAAAATCTAATATATAGATTTTTAAATTGGTGTGGGTCAATTACCAATTGTCGGCATGATGGTAATCAGTCATGCAATGGGATTTGGGAATGATCCATGATCAAATATTAAATCTATAAGAGTGTCCATAAGTAGGAAATAATTACCCCCACAAAAGGGAGACAGAAGACGAAAATAACATTCTATGGGCCAATTCACAATCCAAGGAATCACTTATAATATACCAATGATTTCTTATGTTTGGTAAATTAGTCTACAATGAATCAAAATGCCCTAGTTGGGAATCATGATAGAGCTTCCCTTAGAAAAAGAATGGTGAACCTGATAAGAATATCTTATATGTGAATTTGATTGATCGAGCATGTTATTACTCTTGATAATTCATAGATAAGTACTATTATGTTTTGTTGATTTTTATGGTCTTCCAAACATTCATAGAACTCCCTTCACTCTAACAAAATTATATCATCAAAGAATTAGATGTACATCTCATCCAATAAAAATGCTATTCCCTCAATGACCTGGAGTACATTGTCACAAACTCAAAATAGCTTGTAATAATTTTTGAATGCTTTGGTTAGAGTGTTCATTCAGAAATGAATCTTCTCAATAATGGAGGGATCCAAATAGAGAATCCAAGAGATCAATTTCTGCAGATTTCCTCATCATTGGAGGATCATGACAAATCTGGTGATGAAAATAACCACGAAAAACTATTTCAAGATGCTTTCCATGGATGTTCACAATGTATATATTCCTTTTTAGGGATATGGAGAAAGTTGACAACTTTTTCCTCACCATGATCTAGGAGCCACCCAAGATGGCGCATGTTAATCTTTAATGCTTCCAACATCCTGCGACCCTCGATCATCATTATTCATATGAATAGGTCATCAAGGACATCATTACCTCGGTATCTCAAACATGGGAACCTAGGGGTATATCCCATTGAGGAAAGTTACCCATTGAAGGTAGGAAGAAATTTTGTATCTCCATTCTTATCATAAGATCTATTCAGTAAACTCTAATATTTACTAAAGAGTATAATCATGTCCCTGATCATATTGAACATACCTATTAGCATATCATGGTACAATCAAGAGGATCATGTTCAAATATTCTAGTAGTAATTTTGGAGAAATCCCAAACACTATCTCTAACATACGTAGGGCATCAAAATATCTTGAAAAAAACTAGAGGACTAGAGTGAGATCATATCCACACAACCACTAAAGAGATATCCTATATTTCCATTCCCATAGAGGATTTATATCACTATAATCTATATATGATTGAATATAAGGCTTATATAATAGTTTGTACCTTCTAAAACTGTCATTATATCCTGAAAATTGCATCAAAAGAACCCAATTAGTATATCTTATGTTTAAAATGGGATAGTATTGAACTCATTACATCACAATCAAAGGATATTTTCAATATAATTTGAATGATATATATGAGGAGGTCCATATCCCCATTTTCATTCAGGAAGATAGTGAAAATATTACACAAGGAATAAAAAACATGACCAGGATCAAATTACAATTCAAACTAGAAGTCACCAATATAATACAATAATTTATTGAGTATAGGATAATATCCCTATTGATACCCTAAGAGATTATAGTAAAACTTTAGATACCACTAAGGATTGAACTTATATTAATTCTCCTACCAGAGGATATTAGTAGTGTGTTTCTGTGAAAACATCAATTCATGCTCATATTCCTCCCCATGCACAAAACATATCAATAGAATATTCTGATGGAACCCGTCATGGAGTGGGATTATAAACATGTCCTCACCCCATATTCTCATAGAACTATTTTTATGGTTTCCTAAGATCACCAATGAGATCATATTACAATTATTTTTAATACTTTTAAAGAACAATGACATATTCGAGATAGCACACAAGAAATTAATTTAAACATTTCTATAATGTTTAAGAGGTATCTTAGGATGGTTTTTTGTATAATAAGGCTATAGACTGAAGTACGTGACTCCCAAAAATGGATTTTTAGTTCTAGTTGGAAAATAATGATGATAAAAAATGTATTTTATAGTAAAAAATATACATTTGTAGTGGGATCATAGTATTTAACAAATCAACAATAATATTCTTGTGTTCCTGAAACACATCTAAAAAATATCCCAAGAACTTATAGACTCCTCATAAATAGTGTAATGGGGTTATGGATATAGAGGTCCTCTCTATGATATAGATATTGAAAAATTTGGAGGTCCTCTATAGATTACTATCAATTGAGGTTATTCCCATGGAGATAAAATTATCTTCCATGGAGCCCCCCCTAGAGAATACATTCTTGATTTTATACATGAAACTATAAATGGAGTTAGAATGTAATATTTCCTCTTGACGGTGAACATAAAAATGACTGTGGAGTTCATCCCTTTGGAATTCACTTTGAAAGCCCTACCAATATTGATATCCCAACTCAATACAATGGTCCTCCATCTACCAAAATCACTATGAAATTTCAATCACACTGATAAGAACATAAGAGTTTGAGGCTAACTAAACAAAATTCTTCATCATTGAAAGGTGATATTTTCTCCCAACCGATGGACAGTCTGAGGTTGAGTTTATCCTCTACGCCACATTCATACCATTTATCCTTGGATGTAGTTTAAAAAATTATTTATGAAGTCATTCACTTGGTTAAGGAAATAGGAAAATGACCTCTATGGTCAAATAATGTTTAGTAATATTTATTTCAGGATGTGGATAATAACTTGGTTATATGGTAAGTGCTATCCAAATAGATATATCAATAATGTTCTGGCCTATAAACACCTCCCGATATAACACTTTAGACAATTAAAAGAGGAATTTATAAATTATTTGTGTCTCTATATATGGATGAATCTCCATTATCTCAAGAAGATGCATTTTTATTATGAAGTCTATTTTACCCACATTGAGGCAATATGAAAACTCTTTCACCAAATTGTATTGGATTACTTCTCAGTTACATGATATAAAATGTTACAAAGAAAATGCAGAGACCTTCAGTAGGCCTATCTCAATGGAATAATGGAACTCTACTATCTAATTGTGGTTGATTCACCGAATTTATATATCCAAGGATGTGGATAGTATAGAACCTAACAAATCATCTCCTCACAAAGGAAATCTAGTTCATCTAGAAGTCCAATGTATGATTCCACCACTTCCATATGAATTTATAGCTTGGACTTTGTATATTCTAGTTGGTATACCCAGTGATTCACTACCAATCATAAAGCCCAAAAACAAGGAACTCAATGGGAACATACCATCTTAGGCTCTGGAATCAAAAGTCCAATAAAGTGAAGATGGTGTCCCATTTTAGGGGAAAAAATAACATAACCATAGAATAATCCTTATTGGTGAGAATCTAATTACTAGAAAATGCACTAAACATGGTACATTTCTAGGTAAAATACCCAAAAAAATATAAAAGTACACAATAAATACTACCTATAAAACATTGTAGGATCAAACCCGCCCAATAGGGATGAATGAATTTCTACCACCACCAACTATTGAATCATCAAAACCACAAATTCTCTAGATCATGTTGGAGGAAGGACCATCTAAACCCCAACCCATTGAGTTAGGTGAATTTATATTACCTTCTCCTCCACTCATAAAATCATTCTTCTTTAGGTTTGGAGAAGTTCCATAAGAAAAATAAACCTAAAAATTCATCCCATTGAACAACACATATCCATAATTAAGATAGTAATCAATTAAAGTTCATAGATATTTCATCAGGGTTATCATACATCAAGTAGGAGAACTGAATTTTTATAGGTTCTGTATTCCATAATTACTTTCTAAAAATAAAAATGTTAGTGGAGATCATAATCTAACCCATGTAATATTTTCCTATGAATACCATTACTACTATGAGGATGGTGAGTAAATTATTCTTTCTTTGTACATTTTGTTAGTTAATGTCATTTGTTTTTTCATAGAAAATGATTTCAAGCATTAACCTAATATGAAGGGTCATGATGTTGATATATCCACTTGGGGTACAATATGAACTAATGAAGAATGAGTTGACACCCAGAACTAGAAGTAGTACTCAAATATGGGATCAATATTAAATGTTCATCTTCTATTTACTAGTTGTGCATTAGTTAAATAAAACGGGAAAGGTGTGCCTATATACCAAAATAAGCCATGACCTATGGAATTTGAAGTTGTTACCATCAAGGAAAGACAAACCAAATATGAAACTGAATTGAAAGAATTGAAATGGATCCATGTAAAAATAGAAAGAGTAAATATTACTACATAGTATAATTATATGGTGGTGGATAATTTATATCCCCCAATACATGTTCAACTATAAGGAACCACTCAACCAGTAGGAGTAGAGTCTAATAACCCAACTAGTTCTAGTTCTAGGATGTTAGATTATTTATAACTAGTTATTTGAAAATATTAATACATACATTCATTGGGATAGATAGTTCCATTCTAGGAAAGATACCATGGGATGAATTAGATTTTACATTGAAAACTAGAACAACAATTCCAACCATATTAGGCCCCACTAATGGCTATGATAAGGAAGACCACTCTAAAAAAATTTACATTGGAACCACTTGACTCCATTGAGTCCTTCAATGACTGAATAGAATCTATAGAGGGACAATATTCATTGGTACTACAAGAGAAAAATACATACCTTTATTAGGTGATAATTACAAATCCACTAACTGATTTTTGGAATCACACTTTCCCCACATTAAATTACATGGGAGACCCATTGTATCACTTAAAATAATTCTTTTCTAGATGTGGTATCAGGATTTGGAAATTAGAGTAACAAGATGTAGAATGGTATAGATACTTTTTCTATACCATAGAGTGAAAATTATTAGCCTAGTATTGTAATATGAGAGTATAATAAATTACCAAAAGCTATGATTTGTGAAAAAAATTCATTAATAAATTATTATCAATGCTAAATAAGATACTTGTTACTTACCTCTTGACATAAAAATAGTATGAAAATGAGAGGGTTTTATAATTAATCACCATATGGAAGGGAATTACCTATTATATAAACATAATGCCTCCGCCAAATAATATATTGTAGATTTTATATACTATAGGTATTACTAATTTTACTAAAATACCTCATTTTATTTTGAGAGTTTTTATCCCTAGAATTATGCCCGGAGGATGTCAAATGGTAGTCCAAGTCAATATGTCAACCCATTCCATCAGTTTAATTTATGAAACCTCAAATAGAAATGGTTAAAAATGTAACAATAAAGCTAACACCAATACTTATTTAAGAACCCAATCCCATGTAATATCACACAGTATCTTCTACAAAATGGTAGAAACTAAAACATCCAATACCATTAAAGGATAAATAGAATAAGTTTTAATCATTCTAAAATGATAATATTCAAGGGAAATTCATTTAGTTTGTGGATAATATCCTCTTTAATCTACGATAGACTATCTTAATTACTGACCCAATAATTATAGTTTATTCAAAAATATCCATGATTATGTCATCCTCAAGTATATAATCCAAAATATAGGGGACTCTAGATAGGTTATTTTGGGTAAACCATCAGCGTAGGTGACCCATATTTCTATCAGTCCACCAAATGGAGAGGTAGAATTGTTAGAAATCTTGAGTAGGTATAAAAAAATTCAATGACTAGGTGATTAGAGAAGTAGTGAACTAGGAGCATATAATTATTAGAGAACAAATAAACCATACACTTATGACCCTAGTTCCCATTGTAGTTTTATTTAAATAATATTCATCATCTCAATCCACTAATTGTTGGTACAAATTTCTTTGACGAAGCCAAACATAGTTGGAAGAGCCATAAATAGTTTCTAAATAGGTCTAGAGTATTTTATACTTCTCACCAACATCACTAGGATGATGGAAAACAACCCACCAATTGAGGCAATGAGAACCTTCCCATCAAACAAAAGCCTCGTTAGATGAGAAGTCACAATATTGTTTAATTAATGTTATTCACTTGAAAGATCTCTTTTCTGATGAAGTAGATACATACGAACTCAAATTCACAAACCAAAATCGGGGGGGGGGGGGGGATATAAAAGAGGCCATAGAATAAGAGGAATTTATTAAAGACAAGGTTTATATAAACATAGATATTTCAGAACCTTTTTTGATGAGGAAATTTATGTTCTAAAAACCATAAAGAAAAGCCCTGCAATGAGTCCAAAAGGTGCATAATTCTGATCCAAGGTCATTTAGGGATTGATTGAATCCCATCACAGCGGGGGATTAACATGTTGAGTTTTAAATATGTAGTTTTCTACTAATATTTCTACTGTTGAAATATAAAATCAAGCCAACCCAAAAAACATAACAAAACTGCATTATTTTGACTGAGGGAAGGATTTTAAAAGGAAATCACTAATGAATTCAATATACCAAGACAAGGAACAACCATAATGTATAAAAAATAGTCCCTTGATCTATAAATATGAAATAATAAAGCAGTCTTCCACATTTCATATAAGATTAAAATTTTATATTCTTTACACCTCTTTGTAGAACTGAGGGGAACCCCCATTGAGGCCCTTTTTATCCCTCAAGTATTTGAGGTAAAATTCATTGCATCTAAGGAATATCATATATATAGTTTCCCTTTTAAATTTAATAATGCCATTTCATTTATAGATCATTATAATGATGTTTCCATTCCATGATATACTAGGACCTTATTATATAAATATTTGTGATATTTATATATACTATACCCTAATTGATAAATACTATAAGGATTAACCTCATATATGAATTCCGAACATTTTCAACTCCGGTTATAGTTAGGTGGGACCAACTCCTTACCACTTTACAATTTAGGGATATGTTTCCAGTGAGTGGAAGACACATGGGAGAATCATTGTGAAAACCTAGTTTATAGATATCATATCAAACTCTGAATTTTTAGTGGTTCCCCATTATACAACCTTCAACATTTTACTATCAAGGCCATGGCTCCATAATCATACGCGATACCATCATTGTACTATCAGTTCATCAATTACTTTGTCAATGTGAAATTTGTGGTGATATATGGTTATACTAACCAATTTGAGTCTTGTGTTGCATTGTATATAGATATAGGGTATTACAAAATAAAATAGAAGAAATTAATGGTAGATAATTTATTCCAAATAAATTCTACCATTGTCCTGGAGACTGACCTTTCCATCTTATAAAGAGAAATGAATGAATACAACATGTTTCCTGTCAATATAATTGTGGAAATTACTCTCTACATATTAATTCATAGTCTCTCCCTGTTAATAATTAATGTGTAGGGGTTCGATACATTTATCCAATCCTTAAGATATTGTTTATATTAGAGAAACCTTTCCATATGGTATAAGAGTATAATTATGATGAATATAATCACACAATAATAAAAATTACCATTTTCAGCCATAGAATATAATGAAACCTTTGTTGTATCACCCTTAATAGATAATGATTCATCATCATATATAGAACATGAAAATTTATCCACATCATCCCATAAATCTTAATATACTTGTGCCTTATCTACTTTCAATGATAGTGGTGGGGAAGAGAAAATATTGTGGATTACCTTAATTATAATTCTTCTACATTATCATCCTATAGATCTAAAGACACCACCTCATCATTAAATAGAGATAAAAATTTCTTCATGTCATCTAATAGATTCCAAAATTCCATTATATCATCACCAAGGGATCATAATTTTGACCCATACCTTTCCCCTAGTAGTGTGGGAGGAGAAGAAGAGGAGTTTAGAGATCCCCCTTCAGAATTTAAGGAAGGTATCTCTAATTCTATTGACAGAATCAGATAGGAAAACCTGAGTATGGAGGAGGTCCCTAGAGCTATGTTGATCAGTGCCATGATTCCCCCAAAGAACAAGATTCATATGTATCCTTCCTTAAGTAGAATTAGGATTTTTTCAGCTAGAATTATATAGAAATTATTTTACATGGTTCATATGTTTTTACCCACCATTTTGGTTTTCTAATTGATTCTCATTCTTTTAGGTAGGAATCTAGAAGAATGAATATAACTCCTACTCCCAATGAAAAATTAAAATTTGAAAATCTTATTAAGCTTCTTTTGGGATGTTTAATAACAAAAATGGATTACTAATATAATATAATCTAGGAATAATAATAATTGTAAAATTAGAGTCCAAATCGATTTAAGATATCTCAATGTGTACTTAAAAAATAATGAGTTACCAGTCATGATTATGTAATTATTGATTGATCAAACTATCGACATTCATGCTATTTCCTTTATGGATGAGTGTTTTTCAATTCATTCCATAGAGGAACGCATGGATATGATGAAATTGTGATTTTTTATGACCTAGAATATCAAAATGTGTTTTTCTTAAATGGAATGGTTGTACCTCCTTAAGGGTGGTTTCTTAGTCGCCCAAAATTCCTACATTCTAGAGGATGGTGGACTCAACCACTAGGGTTATCAATGTAGTCTCCTTGAATGAAATGGTATTATGGGATGTTGGTTACTACTTCTATGGATTCATCCTTAGATATCATTTTCTAGCCTATGAATCCCTTATATATTTAATTCTTGTTTATGAAGCTTGTTTCAGATTCCATTTTGTAGTGGACGTCAGTTAATTACACAAAATATGTCATGATAAGATGGCTAACTAGGGTCAGAGTTGATGGTGATGTTGGAAACATCTAGAAATCTATAGGCATTGGGTATGGTGAGAAACTATAAAGCCTTCCTCTATTGGAGTCGAGGGAATCTCAACCATGACATACCATAGGTGTGGAACCCAAGTTATCCCATGTTTGTCACGAGGCAATTGATGTCAGGGGTGTAATAATTCAAATGGTTTTTACTTCATGAATCCAATGTTTATTTCATGAGGTAGAGATCCCATATCATTTTATGGTTCACAGTTTTAGTGTCTCATGGGTAATGTTTAGTAATTAGTTTAATGTCTTATGGGGATATGTTTTTCCTAGTTTTAAACTCTTATGGGGACAATTTAGAGGTGGAATTTCAGCGTCCTTCCATGGGGAAGATGATCACAATTTGTAGTGTCACCTCTAAGGATTGAGATAAATATATTTTTAATGGTGATGGGTTGAGTGTTTCATAATGGGGGGAAATGATTACAATTTTTTATTGTCTCCTTAAAGGGAATGAGATTCATATTTGATGGTGTTGTTAGGGTATCATGATTAAACTCTAGGGAGTTATCCTAGGTGTTTTGGGATTGGACCTTGGTGAGGAATCATACATAACCTAAAATAAGGAATTAATCAAAACATACATACATTGATATCATAGTTTAAGGTAATGTGATAAGACCAATCCATGAGGTTTATCATATTTCCATAAGGATGATCGCAATATGGAATGAGCCTCAACAATTGATGGGGTGGGACTTAATTTTAGAGGTTTCTTGTCATTGGTGTCTCATACCATGTTAGTGGAGGATGTTTTGGGGATTGCAAATGTAGGCTTCCCATTTCCAGTGTCTCATCCAATGCTGGGTGGGGGTGGGAATGGTGTGGGTATTTTTTATGTTGAATCCTCATTGTTGGTTTATTGTCCCATTGTGGGGATAGAGGTTTCATCGCATGATAATCATAAATGGGTCATATTTTGTTCATTTTATAAGGTATGGGTGTGGTGTCATCCTATGCTTGATATACCTGGGGCATCTAATGTTCACTGCATTGGTAAGGGATACAGTTTAATGTCAGGTATTGGGAACATTATTTCTCAGTTTAACATCATGAGACTACGACGTTAGACTATGATGTTTTACATCATGTATATTGGTAGTGGTAGGGGCCTAAACCTAATGAGACCAATTCAATGCAGAAGAGGATGATTTGAAATTATCTCTTTATACTAGGAATGGTGGGTGTGTTCCTACAATGATGTCGAATTCTTGGCTTACATGTCTACTGCAAAGGGGTATCTGGGTGGTTCATGGTCTAAACAACTCCATTGTAAAGTAAAAAAGGGGAACCCTGACATACAATTCCTATGATTAAGAGAAATTTTTCATAAATCTATATAGGAAATTCTTGAATTAAGGAGGACACATGTGAGGTATGATGATATAGATTGTGCAGGTGATCAGTTCACATATGAACTAGGTATGTATGGGTATAGGGCCACTGAGTACTCTACTATCCTAAAGGTATATATCCTAATAGGAGGATATAATTAGGGAACAACTAGTTTATTTTCATGAAGTTATTGGGTTCTGATAAGGTGAAGTGTTTCATTATGATAAGTGCTTCACCAGTCATGAGGAACATTCATTAGTGTAATGTCTTGGATCCCATGGAGTAGGTTTCATCAAGGATAACTATCTCATGGAACACCAATAAGTTCAAGGGAATTTCATTTATAATGAATTCTATAGACCTTCATGGGAGTCATATTTCCTATTATCTATGAGTATATAAAAATTAGGGGAGGATGTTATGTGAATGATGTCTATCAGTAGGGATCTATGTTCTGTTTTCCCCAGGATGGTTGAAGTTTTTAAAATTCATAGCTTCTGGTGGATTTCCAATGGTTACTTCCCTTAAAATATCATAGGGATGGAGGTATTTATAGGTGTTTTAGAGGCAATAAGGTTCATTTAATGAAACATACAATATGGGAGGTGTGTTTCATGAAAGGATGGTGACTTCTGTGAATGGACATGAATTACATGAAGGTTACCATTATTCACATGAGTAAGATTACACTGAGCCTATAGGACATATGGGAAGAGACTAATATTAATAATGGGTTTGACCTCCATGAATCCAATACTATTGGAATATTTTGTGCCTATTTCTACATGAATTATGATCACCATGTCAATTCATTCTTTCGAATCTCCCTTAATAAGTGTTTGTCATGGTAAAAAAATGTCCCCCTCAGACTAGGAGTCGATGTTGAAAGGGGGGGGGGGGTCATATTTTGAGGCGAAATCACTAAAAATTGACATGATGGGTGTCCATATCATGAAACTTAGTTCTACCCTAGGCCTATAAATAGGTGGGGAGTCCTAGAGGGGACCAATATCATTTCATGTTGGATTGTACATACCACTCTTTTTGTGAAACTAAATTCATTCATTATAATTTTGTGATTTCAATACTTAACAATCATGAAATTCTATCACTTCAATGAAATTTTTTCTATAAATAGAGAGATTTTGTGAACCCTACTTTTGAGAACTAGACCTCAAAAAGTTTCAAATTTTGTAGGATGGATCCTATTGGAGCTGAATCTATTAATACTCAATGAAGGGAGATGGAAGAGAACATTATGATAAGAGAGAGATTCTAGGTTTATTCATATTAAAAATCCCTTAACTAATTTCTGAAGGAGGATTGGAAAGAATATTTATAGTTTAAGAGGATACCCTTATATGGATTTCAACTTAAAGATGATGTTTTTATACCTAATGATGACTGAGACGTGATCATCCACTAGTTCAAAATCTTTTTCAGGATGTAATTATGGAATTGGGTGCTAGACTACCACTATATTATAAACTATCCATCCATCACCATGCATTCAATATGGGATATTATGAATACTATGAATGGGGAAGTGATTTCCGAGGAGAAATCCCCCCTTAATATGAGACTATTTTCATGGTCAGATTGGCATACCATCTTCTAGTATGGAAAAAATAGTAGCATCTATGCCCGCGAGGGAATTTCAAAGATGAGTGAGCCAATGAATAATGGGAATGATAGAATTGTGATGAGTTCAATATCAAGACAATGAGGGTGGGGTTTTATACAAATTTATGCACATTAAGGTTTCACATCTAACACCACATAGATATCATGGATAAAATATTGGTAATTTTGTCACTAGGGACCAATACATTTCACTTTCATCATAGTGAGTTCAAAATTATTCTCTATGATCTCTATAAAATTTTTGGGATCCCCATACAGGTTATGAATAATGAGTTCCTCATGGTATAGTATTTTTGGATGGACTAGAAATATATGTCATTGGTAGAAAGAGCACTATTGTTCCTGGTGAAATGGGATAAAAAGCTTAATATGATGATGAAGGACATCACTTTCAAGGACTGTGATGAATACTTCTTAAATGAACATTCAAAATTATCTATGGGAAGGAAATATTAGTACCCAAAGTAAACACAATGAAGGAAGAAGATATTGTACTAAATGATTTTTGCAGCGAGTGAATAGAATTTATTCGGGTATAGGGTGAATCCTGTCGCTCCCATGGTCAAGTTGACAGGATTTATCATGGAACTCATTAGTGGGTGAATTATCTCGATATGTGATGAACAAATGGGGTAAGACCTAGTACATTTATAATTGACTTGGTGATAGTGATGGGGTATCACTTCAATCTAGTAGTGTCGACACTGTCCAAATTTTACATGGTGATGTGGCCCATTAACCAGAGGAATAACTGATTTTGTGTTTTCCCCCTTATACTTTAAATTTCATTGGGTCACATTATATGTGGGAGGGTATGAATACCTAATCCTAATATCCTCTCTTGGAATAAACTTATGACCTTCAATGCTAAAAATCTCTAGGAGCCATCAACTGGTGATGGGGAAGGGTGGAATGCTCACATGGGTCGAGCTACTAGAGAATTTAATTTTTCACATGTTACCTCTCACAAAGTGGATTTTTAAGGAAAATGGAATGGGGACCATGGATCACCCATCTTATCACCAAAAATTTTATTGTAGATTGCTGGTGAAAAGGGTTGAAAACAATGTTTTTTGTAAACTATAAGACTCTTACTGATCACAAATTATAAATTTTCTGGAGGTTAACCCCCAATGTATACACTGGGGTGTGTTTAAAAGACCACCCTTTAGTCTTATAGAAGATTTGGATTTTTTTTATGAAAGAAGATATAAGGGGAAAATTGTTGTTGCCAACTAATTCACTAATGGTCTTTTCTTGGGGTATGTGAAAAGCGGTAAGAACATGTAGCCTGGTGACATGTTAAGGTGTCCGGTAATTTTGGAATATTCCTGGGAAAGATTATCCTAGACATGGGGCTAGGGGAGTTATGTGGTAAGGAATCCACACCATGGGGGATGAGCTGGCCCAATTTGTGGAGCAATTATTGCATCTCTGGTGGGGGGAATAGTAACCAGCCTGAGATCCTAGACAAGTATCCTCAAGTGGAAATTAGGACCTCTAGTATGGTTTTGAGTTCTCATGTTGTGACTCTAGGTAAATGGTTTTGTGGAACAAAATGCCTAATGAAACTATATTCTCTAATACCTAGAGGTCTTGGGAGTTGTTCCAACAGCTCAAGCCTCTCCAAGAAATATGGATACATCTCCATTATGAGGGTATTCACCTTCATGGTATGAGCCATGAAAATGTGGGATTCCATGTTCCATATATTATATAGGTGAAATTTATTTATTAGATATAGTATATGACCTATTAGTGTGGTATAATATTATCCATGATGGTTAGGGGGGGATACTAGTTGATACTCACTCCCGTCAAAACCTCACAGGGGTCAAGTAATAGTTGGTGTAGCAGGCCAAGAGGGGTCTGTCAAGGAATAATCCTTGGGGATTAATTTTTTTTCAGAATCCATAGGGAGAGGATATCCTACCATTGATCATGTAGTTATCAATATTCCCCAAGATATGGTTAGTTGATAACCCTAGTTTGAAATCATTATCTCATCTTAATTTTGGTTTTTGTATGAATCTTAAAGAATCAAGGATGTTGAGATTCATGATGATTCATTTGTGGATGAAAGTAAGGACTCATAATTTGAAGGATAGGGTGTGGATTTCTCCCTTTTTGTAATATTCATGGGGATCCAATTAGCTATTGATGAAGTACTACTTGTGGTTTTAGAAAAAGTCCCATTTCCTTGAGTGTTTTCTTGTAAATTTATTTATTTTCTCATCTGTATGGGGCTCAAGGAATTTCATTTTATCATTTTTTCATACAATATAATTATTTTTAAAAGGATCAATATTTTTGGTTTAGGAGTATCCCTTAGTAGCTGATACGTTGAGCCTTGTGGGGGTTCTATTACTAATAGGGACTCCAGTGAACATTACTGACTTTCTATGTGTTCATTACAATTTAAAAAAGACTTTTAACTTTTCACATTAATTTTATAATTTTTTTCTCTAAAAATATTATTTATACTGTCCTATTTTATTAATATTAGTGAAATCCATGTTCATGGACCAACTTCTAGTCGTGATGCCCGAACTAGCATGGCCTATAGGTGAGGTAGTGATGGATGATGCTGGAACTTCAACAAGGGTAGTAGAGGTAACATCTTCAATTGAGTAAGATGAAGAAATTTCAATTTACAACCATTCCCTAGAGGCTCCACAATAATATTTTATTATCGTTATGGGACCAATAATTGTGACTGAAGAGGCTACAATGTTTGATCCTTTTCCAGAGGTTGTACTAGAAGTTAGTGAGAATTCATATGAAAATGAATTTATTTTTTACATACAGCCTAGCCTATCCAAGGGAATTCTTGTAGATGACCCTATATCTAGTGTGTTGGTGGCATTCCCCATATATGATCTTAAGCTACATAAACAAATTTGAGGACCGTATATTTGATATGTTCCCTAAGAAATGGATTTTATAACACAGATTGAGGAGGATCATGCATATTTTCTTCACTCCCACTATTTTAGCCATAATTCTAGCCTAGGTGGGGGGCCCTACACTATTGGTTATAAATTTTGGGGATTAGTAGGGTGTAGTTAGTAGTCTCTATACTATGGTTTAGAATTTACTCATTAGGAATGCACAAATTGAGTGTAAAGTGTTTGATTCATCCCAGTATAAGGAGAAATATATGGGAAACCAAGTTCTATAGGTTGAAAATAATTATATCACTTGAATTTATGGGGACATTAAAATACATGAGACCATTGAAAATTCCAAGTGACAGATCATAAACCAAATTAGGGACCAATTGGAAATATACAAGGTTAAGGATGTAGCCATGTAAGCAGAGTGAAGTGCTAAATTGGGTTGGGCATATATCCAAGCCGATTATATTCTCCTTGCTACTGAAGAGGAAGAGGTGGGGCTGGCTAAGTAAAAAATAGTCTTTGAGGCCATCCGATAGAGGTTGGATATAATTGATTAGTACTCAGCCCATGACAATCTCTAGAGGGATTCCATTTTTGAAAATGAAGAGATTCTTCAACCTGTGTATGAACCACCTTAAAAATGACTTTAGAGTTATTTGTTTTTCATATTTCATTTTTTGTTGTATCTCAAACATACTAGTAAATAAACCAACCATAAACCACAAATATCATGTGATTCAAGTTCAATGTGTGAAAAAAGATATAAAAAAGGACAAAGTGCTTATATGATAGTTACAAGTAGGGCGTGGACAAAATTAATAATTAACCACTGGGGTGTCCTACCTAGGAAATCCATGGTTGGTGTGGTGTTCCCTTCATAGTTTACTTTCTTTCCCAATATGTGAAGGTTCATGAGCAGGTAATTTCTGGGGTGTTATTTTTTTCATGAATGTTTGGAGAGAAAAGTTGAAATGAATTGATATATCTAAGACTTGGAATGAAAGGAGGTACATGCTGATTCAGGATGATTGTTGAACATATTTGAACCAAAAATTTGACTATGGCATCACAAAGAGGGAGGACAAACAAATTAGGTTCAACCATTGACCATGATAGAAACAATGGACCTATAGAATTAATGACAAAATTCCATTAAGGAGTTTTCCTAGGATGGGAAGTAATATATGGTTTCTAGGAACCATTACCATTGGGGGGAGGGGGAATTCAGGAATAAAAGTTAATGGGGATCCAAATAATGTAATATGAAAACTGTGAGGGCTCAATTGATGGTATATTTGGATGGAGTTTAACACTCTTAGTATTACACCACCACAGTTCTGATCACAGTTGGTCGGCGCACCAGTATCAAGAAAATCTAGACTCACCATTCAAGGGGAATGTTATCTCCTTTTCCAATAGATGATCAAATAACTCATGCGGCGTTGTCAGTGACTAGTAATGAGGCGATAAATGTTTTATTAGGTGAGGGCCTATGATACTTTCACAACTTTACATCAAGTAATACGGAAGGAGGGTGTGCAATTTAACATTTTATGGGAAGGAAGTTGAATATAAAGTTTAACTTCATGCATTAAGGACATGTAAACACTATTGTTTAAGGTTAAACAGCTTTAAAGAAGGATCCATATATTATTCATGATGTGTGTAACACATTTTAATGTCTTATGACTAGGGGTCACGAACCAATGTGAAGATAGGGGAAGAGATAAGGATCAAACCTACCTATTTCCTAAACTAGTGGGTCTATAGAGTATAGCCAAAAATTTTCAAGGGATTAGTGATGATTCCTAATGGATTTGCACCTCTTCCATCCACACCCTCAATTTCTTCCAAGTCATGAGATAGACTTGGTGGATTAAAGTCCCACCTTTGATCAGATTACCCATATGAGTTATCAACATGAAAGGCATTTGTTCCTATTTCCTAGGCTAGTTTAGGGTCATTCCAATTGGACTAGAAAATTATATATTTAAGGGGAATATGTTTGGGTGGGTATGTATGGTTTAAAGTTAGGATCTCTGGAATAGGGATCATAGTTTATGGTTAATGAGTTTGAACCATTTAAAACTCATAATAGTGGAGGAAAAATGTCAGTTGGGGAAATCCTTTCAAGTGAGGATGTAAAAAAAGGTGGTGGTATTAGTTTAGCTATGACCTATAGGCGAGGGAATCCAAATGTAGATTGGGGGGGCCACAAGGGTCCTATTACACAGTTTAATTTCAAAATTCTTATATCAGGGATGATACCGGTTTAAGGTAATAATTATTTAAAGAAAGGTGGAAAATGTGTTTTGGTGTGTTCCTGTAATGCAAAAGGATATGAAATATGAACTAAAGGGATCTTCCAAGAGGCCTAGTTCCACATGAGAAAAACCCAATAAAACCTTGAAATAGTTTATGGTAATGATGTTTGGACCATTCGAGACATTAGGTCACCTTCACATGATGATAAGAAAAGGGAATATGAATGGTGTTTACACCCCTTGGGGTGAACTTGGGATTCATAAAGATATATTTGGGTTATTTCATGATGGTTTCTCACGATTTCCTTTTTATGTTATGATATATTGGAATATTATCCTTATGATATGATAGAGGATGATAATCTAGAATTACACCTTAAAAGGAGGCCAATGGGGATCACATAGGCCAATAAGGATATATATGGGAGATTACTGACCTGGTGGTGGGATGAAGAATATGATTGGGGATTACACCTAATGAGAATAAACATGAGGAATGTTTAAGAGCCATCTCATGATTATTACATGTGGTATATTACACTTTCCACCAAAGGAATATCATTCTACATGCAAGAGGTGTCCTATATATTTCACAAAAAGTACACTACAGTTTAATTTTTTGTTTATTGGAAGATTTCATATAGATTCATGTATTCTGACTAGGATGTGAAGAAAAGCATGGTCTGACTTCATGAGGCATAAATAATATACCCAACATGAACAGAGCCAATGTATCAAAAAGTTAGAAAATATAATCTCACCCTAGGGAGAAATGTTTTGGCTTGGCCTGAACAGAAGTGGTTTAAAAAACTCTATGTATCTCGTGGAACTAGGAATCAATTTGCATATATTTTTGGAATGTAGTGTGGTTGGAGAATAATTAAAAAAGTGTGGAATCCTCTCTGTTGAGGACCCAAAGTATATCTCACTTTAATTTCATGAGATAGCAGTTGGGGTTTTGGTTTATATAATATTTTTCATAAGAGGTATACTATGTTTATCATATTAGGTAAAGAAAGTGTTTAACATCATGTGTTGGTGATTTTATGGTTTGGGATCCTCTCATAATTTTAATATGAGGCATGAAATTTTTATCACATAGGGGATGGATATAGTTTAATATCATCTTCAAAGTACATTGGTTTTAGATCATACCATATTTTCCATATGAGTAATCCAATGTTTATCACAGATGATGAAGCTACAATTTAATGTCATGTTCCTAGTATAGTGGTTTTGGATCCTCTCATATTTTTCATATGAGGTATCCAATTCTTTTCATACAGGGTAAGGATATAGTTAAATGTCATGTCCTAAGGATGTAGGGTATTTTAGTTTAAAGTTGTACAACCCAAAATCCCCATCTATGGTGATCATTGAGTATTCACTATTGGATTAGACCTTATGAATGACATAAGAACATTCCTATTTGGGTTCCAATTTAGGTATTTTATATATAGGTATCATATCAATCCTGAGAGACAATACCATATGACCTTTATTTAAGGAGTATAAGTGGAAATTTTTATTGAATTCTTATGTAACCCTGTTTTGGTGTTTTTCATGGTTATAAAGTCCCTGATGATTTTTTTTGAGAGAATACAACATGAATGGTAGAACTTTTTTTCTATTATATAATGTTTTCTAATCGTAAATGGTTCTATAATGTGATGTAAACTAAACATATATAGGGACAACAACCTTTTTCCCACACACCATGGTGTTTGGGGTCTCATGGGGAGAATTTCAAGTCATCGTACGATATGATCAGAGGGAATTTGGGATCTTATCAATCCAAATATACCTATTCTTCAATACCATCATCTTAAGGATGTGAAAGAGGTTTTTATTGAATGACACAATTTTACCATTCACATGAAAATGTTAGTGGGACATGTGATTGGACTAGATTTTGTAATTGGTATACATATTTTCAGTAGGGCATATCAAAATTTGGTGCCATTTCCTAAGATAATAGTGTGAGAAAATCCAAACCAATGGTTGTTTTGGGACTTCAGAAACTCTATCACTAAAAGATTTTTGTACGCTTTGAGTGGTATGGTCTTATCCCACTTCTAAAATATGTTTTTGGTAGTTATAAGGAAACTAAATGGTCTGGTTTTCTCTATTTATTAGGGACCTCTGACGTCAAGTCCCCTTACAAAAAAGGGTGATGAGTACATAGTGTTATAGATAAACTCTGGAGGTTGATGCACATAGATAGAATTAGACTATCATGTATGATACCTTTTTGTTACCTTTATGTATTCATAAGACATGGTGGGACAAAAGTAAAAAATAATTTGAATGTAGTGGGGAAACTTCAATCCCCCATGACCTTCCCCACATGACCCAATGTGGATATCTTTTATGACTTGAGGGACCTCCTTTGTATGAATGAAATAGAGGAATTTTTTTTTCAAATATTCACTAATAATGTGTCAGTCCAATGATGGGTATATCTCGAAGGATAAATTATTTTATAAAAAAAATTAGATCACTCAAAGCATAGTTTTGTGGGTGTGTTATTAGTTAGAGATACTCAACAGATGGAGGCATCCAATTGGGTACATCTTCAATCACTAGAGCACATGAGGGCCCAACTGCAAAAGTGTTAGACATCAATTGATTTAGATGTTAGTCTTCATCATTAGAAGAGATAGGGTATAAAACCCTTATATGTTCCATATGAATGACTAAGTCATATTTTTCAATCTCTATAAGAGAGGCATCCATGAAAGCCAAATCACGGGCTCGGTCATCCTACGATTAGGGAACATGATCCACCTCAAGCTTAGAAGGGAAGTTAGACATCAACTCATGAGTTATCTCATGTAGGGGAAAAAGTTATTTTTTACTAATTTAATAATCACCATTTAAATTCTTGATTAATATATTGGAGTCTCCTTTCACATTAAAGTGGGGGATATCAATCTCAAGGGACAACTAATGTCAAGTGAAAAGATCCTGGAACTCAGCCTCATTGTTGGTGTAGCCTTATAACAACAAGAATGAGTATGATAAGATGGACTATGGGTGGGTAATAAAGACCACCCTAAGTCCCACACTATTGAGTTTTAGGTTTTTGGGCCTTTTGCTGATTGGACTACACGAGGCATCATCAAAATGCATCTACCAACATGACACGGCCTGATCCTTAGAAAGGATGGAATTATCCAATAAATATACATGTAATTGTAGGTCCTTAGGCATGAAATTTATGGAAATGATATTTTCCAATTCATGTTCTTTGAAATATTTCTATGGGATGAACTTGATTTCAAAATGCTCCAAAATTACTTCACATCATAGTATTAGACCATCAATATGGGGTGATTGAGAATGTACTTCAGTAGATCTATGTGGGATACAAACAATATCTCATAGTTCTGAATGTAATTTTTAAAATTCTGAATTGATAAGACAAGGGTAAGGAAACTCTTATTGATGTGGGATTATCTAGTCTTCTTTTCATTGAGAACAAAACTGATATATTACAAATTGTTTTCCCTAATGTTTTTATTCATAAAAGCTATAACGGAAACCATGGGTCATTCAAGAGAGGTCACATAAATTATCAGAGGCTTCCCAGGGATTGGTGGAATCATAACTAGAGGATGCAGCATGTACTTATTAATTCCCTGAAATGAATTGGTAGTATTCAACCCACTAGAAGATGGTCCACTTATTCATGATCCTCAAGAAGGTATTACCCATACCAACCATATTCATAATGAATCAGCGAATATTTTCCAAGTGGATATGGAGGCCTCACATCTCTTAGAGGTTTCATTAAGGGGAACATTGCTGATAGCTTGGATTTTATCCAAATCAATCACTATTACTCTGTTATTGATAATGAATATGAGAAACTTTATTAATGTAACCATGAACACTCACTTCAAGGGGTTAATTTTCAGGTGGTGGTAGCACGGTATATGGAACACCTTCTCCAGGTACATGATATGGTCATGGAATTGGAAGGATTTAATCACTAAATCATCCCTGTAACATTCCCACAATGTTATGAGGAATGGTTTGAACATGTGGTGCATGAAATATGGTAGGTAGCTCTATAATTCTTCAAAACAAATGGAATCACTTGGTAGCATATGGTTCCTTGGGGTACCCTAAAAGTGGAGGCCTATTTATTATCAAGGGGAATATAAATATAGATATGTTTAGAATATTCATTCATAAAGGATATCTATAGGAATCTAGTAGTGTCATCGATATAGGGAACCATCACAAAAAGTGGAAAAAAAATTCTTTTGTTGTTATCAGTTGAGGACCTTGATGTTCATGCAAAACTTAATCTTCCTATGTGGAATTATTTCCATAAGCCATATCATCGAATATGTTGCAGATAAATTCCTCAAATGCTAGAGAAAAATCATCCAGATCCTATTTATCTTATGACACCTAAGGACCTGATGGATGGGAAAAACTTTAAAAGATACAAATCCACTACTGGTATCTTTATCTAATCTACAAGAATCAAAATGCTTAATGAGGGGTTACTATTCCATGGATACTATGGTGAAAAAAGCTGATGTACCAATCCTGTTTAATTTATGACCATAATACCCAAATTTTACATCAAATCATTGGTCTTGAGTGGACTTACATTGAGTCAACCCTGGATTTTGGAACATGTGGTAGTGTTATGGATCAGTTTCCATGGGTGGTATCCCATGGTATTCCATAAGAGTATTAATTTATGGCACTAAAAAAGCCTTCATAGTATATAAATAAAATGTAATCAGTGGTAATTCATTCTTCTCGTAGATGAAGAATATTTTTCCCAGGTCCACGTTTTTGGGCTCTAACCAGTGGGTTGGTGTAATGAAACATTATTTAAAATTTTACCAAGGATATACTGAATTGGTTTTCATATCATTTGGGTAATTTATACAATCAATCCCATTGGTCTCGTACGAAATTAACTCCCCTTTTTATTACCCAATAAACAGGTAACAGGTCTCACAAGAGTTAACAGAAGTAGATTTGTCCTAGATTACCCCTACTTGAAAATTGGGAGAATAGTTAACGCACCGATGATATTATAAAAGACCCAACACACTCATATAAATCAATGGCATTACTAATAGGGTTATTTCACATGTACTCTTAGAGAAAATTATAAAATTTATTCTTTATACCAATCCATTGAACTATCTCTTCAACTATATATTTCCACGCTATTTTTTCTTTCTCTTGTTCACCACAAAATTTTCAGGTTTCTGGGAGTTATATAGACATCCATAATACACAACTTGTGGAGAATCCAAGTAAAGATGATTATTATCCCAAATATATTATCCAATAGGTAGAAAAATATTTATTTTACATTTATCCAACCCATGATATATACTAGAAGAATGTTCCCATAAATAGTATAACTATCATCCTCTTTGGAGAAATAAACTACAACTTGAAATTCTTCCTAATAAGATTCTATAACATCTCAAACTAGGTGCCACATGTAAAAACCCCAAGCTGATTGGCCACGTAACTTCAAGCATTGATCCCTATATTTTAGAGGCTGATGATTATTAGAGAGAGTCTAAAATATAATGTGGGGAGACTATACCATCTTATCAATGTGGGAAAATTGTGTAACTAGACAAACAATATCCAAATGATGATAAACAATAACGAATAAAGACCAACAACTCAGGAAGAATTCCAAAACACAGTAAAATTTCCATAAACCAATGAAGTAGATATATCATTCCAAATATGTGAAAAGTTTCAAAATGAATACCTTAACTATCAATACAATTAAAAATCCCATGTGATTCCTAAAATAATGTCAAGTTCCACCATCCACATTTCATTCTGAAATCCCAACTCATCTATCTAACATAGGGTTATTGACCTTATCATATCATACAAACATAAAGTCTATTCAGATACCTATCAGGTTGTCCATGTTTGGTGTGAGTAAAACCCATTTGGCCACCACCAATGCTGTCTAATGTAATATTCAGTCTATAATTGTGTATGGAGTTTTATAGAGAGTAAATAAAAAATAGAAAAATTAATGTGGCTTCACATCTATTATTATTTAATCAACCACATATCCCCCTAAGTTCATTGTGACACTCGAACCAATCATACATGATTCGGCCCATACAATGTATTGAACCATAATCCATATGTATTTTACAATCTATTCATTCTTTGGATTTAATTATTTAGAAAAAATTCAATTTTCAATTCAGTACCCTATAATGTGACTTCATGTACCAATTTCTCAAGCACTTGGATCATTAGTCCAATGCCAATATCTCAGGGTCCTAAAGTAGTAGTTTGGTATCCCATGGGAATTCAAGAATCATTACATGACCCAAAACTCATTATTCACATGAATGAATCAGTGGCCAATAACATTAGTCTAACACCCAATGGGTATTTGGAGCATCAATCCTGGATCCAAATATAATTTATTAATAATTCAAAAATATCACATATACATATATATCAAGGTTAAAAATCATTAAACATCTTTATCAATCATTCACATCATGGAGAATCATTTGATTCATTAATCACTACCACGATTCCTCACATTTATCATAAGGAATAACAAGAAAAATCCCCCATCAAAATATTCAAAAATAATTAATACACAACTAATTAACCCTTCATGTTAATCTATTTCACCCTTTAAATCCGATTATCATACATGGAATAAGGATTTTGTTCAATTCCATAAAACAACTATTTCCCTTTATTCATTCCATAATTACCAATTTAATGAAATTTGAACACCACATTGTTTTCCATCTAGCATGACCTCATGGCCTTCAATGAGACCAGCAAGACCCGTGAGTGGTTACAAAATTTCAAGAAATTAAATTCACCTTTTAATTTTGAAATAAATATACAATTTTGGAAACTCTAATTTACAATTACATATACAATATCATAATTAAGACTTTTTAAAAAATCATTTAGAACTCCCACATGAAGATCATTTATGAACGCTCACCATACCGTAGCACTTAATTTGCTGTAGAATGTTAAAAATAAAAATGGAATTATTAATCTTGGATCAAATCCTAGTTTCATGATTTAAATAAAAAGGATCCATTAAAAATAAGATGTAAACCATTAAAAAATTGAAAATTTCATTCTTCTAAAATGGGATAGAAAGAACAAAGAGAGAGAGAGAGGGATCAGAGAACCTTAAACAAGTAGAGAATCACTTTACATAGAGTCAATATTATTCTACCAGACCATCTATATATAAAGGAAAACGTTTGAGGTGCCTATGTATCTTATCTAGATCTTCTAATATCATGATAATTCATGTTAGGTCGATCATGGGTGATTAGGAACAAAAATTGTAGGGTCATGAATTTTTTATTAATTTTTTTGGGCTTTAAAAACCCGTGCACATAGTTTCCTAGATCGGACGCATGGTTGGACAAACCATGCACCCTAATTGTGAGTCTATACCATTTGGGTTGAATAGATTATCCTATGTGGGTCTTGGTTTGAAGAACTGTGATACAACCATGAAAAAATCCTCTTTCTAGTGGTTTACAGTTTGGGGATTGTGGCTGTACAGTTTGGTCAAAACATGCCCCCTTTCTTTGGCTCAAAACGGGGAGTATGGTTTCCTAGGGAAAACCACATGGTCTCCCAAATCATGTTATAACTGTGCACAACCCCATATTCTTCAAAAAATTTCAAACTTCACCAAGAATGACCCTAAAGCAAGACCCAACCAATTTATGATAAAAAAGGATAAAATAATACCTTAAAATGAGTATGATACATCTCCTGAAGGTCATGATATTACAATATCCCCACTTTATAACATCTCATCATTGAGATATACTCCCAAGAATCACTAATCTTATGATGTAAAAAGGTCAAACCACTGGGTCAGAATATCTACTTCCCTATCTCATATTTTCTATTAAACATAACCATGTGGTGACAACAGTCAGACCAACGACATAGTCTTTACCTGTAATATTTTCTCACTGTGATCCATAATTCAAATTAAATTCACATCAAAGGATGCACCGACCTCAGACTCAACACCATCAGCATTAATCACACAAGTAGGATTGAGGTAATACTAATGATGTTGTGACAAATGAAAATCATCCAGTATATAACTATTCCTCTATGGAGGATCCAATCGACATGCCTTGGGTCTAATCCTACACACAAGCCCAAACGATCCAATAAACTGGGCGCAAACATGCCCAACCATAGAATCCAATAGTGATACAATCTCAGTGATACCTAAAGGAACACAAATTCTTGCATTGTAAACTCAATTGGTCAATGAAATTGATCAAAATAGAGCTTCTGTTGACTCCACACTAAATCAATATGTTTCTAAATCAACTTAAACAACTCAGTTTTATTCTATGTGAGACTTAATCCCAACAACAAAGAGTCACCTACCTCTATACAACACAATTTGATCTTCCTAGTATACCATAAAAAACATCATATGGTTCCATCCTTGTATTCTCCTGATTAACTTTATTATATAATAACTCAACTAGTGAAAACTGATTCTACCATTACCCACCAAAATCTTGGATGCATGCCAATAACATGTCCTCAAATACCTATAAAGTACACTTTGATTTCCCATTTGTTTGGGTGTGAAAAGCTATACTTACAAACACCTGGGTACCCAAAACCTTCTACAAAACATTCTAGAAGCACAATTTATTGTGAAAATCACGATCTCAAATTATGCTTCATGGAAAACTATGCGAATTCACTATCTCCCATACATACATTTCACCCAACTGATTAATCTTGAAAGTATCTCGGATCAGAAAACAATGGGACACATTAGTAAATCAGTCCAAAACCACCCATATAATTTCATTAATCTAAGGAATATTTGGAATAACCACCCGGATGACCATGATAATGTCCTCTTACATCCATTTTGAAATAGTAAATGACTATAAGAATCCACCGAGTTGATGATGTTAACCTGTTGACTGGTGGAGCATCATGTCACAAAAATTGCAATTTCTTCTTCGTTCCCTTAAAATAATACTATCTATAAATAACAAGGTGTATCATGGTAAAAATAGGATTGACCTCCCATGTCAATGCATGAAACTTTCATGTCATCTTTACTCACATACACATAGGAACTACAACACTGACCCAAATGTAGACATTGTTAGCCTCATATATAGTCCAATCAGACTGTGACCCCCACCTTATTGGATTTAACTCAAGGAAAACCACTCAAGATCATCATATTGCCTCTCCTTGATCTAGCTCATAAGTGTGGATTCCACTAATAAGGACATGATGATCTTTTTCTCCTGGACCCACTAAACCATTATATGTATCCCATTCAACAACTCCATCATTATGTACATAGATTTAGACTCCTATGATACCTCATTCTGTTTCTTTCATCTCAAAAAATTAGAAATACTATTTCCCTTCGTTGGTGTATATTCTAGATAAAGATCAAATGAATCCATATACTCAACTTATCTTTGTTGTCGGAGATTAAATTATCATTACTCAGAGATATACTTTATTCTTTATTGGTTAGTATAACGAATAAAAAGGTCAACAAAAATGTAATAACACTAAGAATACAAGGATGAAACCACAAAGGCCAACTAAAAATAATTTTTTGGATGATTCCGTTTTTTTGGTAACAAATTTCATGATGCATACTCGATAAATAGATCACCGAACATCAACACATACTGATGTATGATTCTTGAGAATCATAAAACATAGTATACTCCTCACACAGCTCATGTAGGATCAAAATAGGTACAGTAGTTAGGTGACTCTTTAGCTCATAGAATACATTTTTATATACTCCAGACCATTCAAATTTGCTACCCTTCTTGGCCAGGCTTGAAAGTAGCACTGCCAAGAAAGAAAATTATTCGATGAATCTTTGATAATTTTCCACTAAACCCCAAAAATATTTTAATATAGAAATAATTTTTATGGTGACTCGAAGAAACAATTGTCTAAAATTTAAATGGGTATATAAAGAAACCTTCCCTGGATAGGATGTGACTCTTGAAATGTACCATGTCAGTCAATAATTGACACTAAGAGGGCTTGGTGTGTACCTGATTCTCACTTAGTGTACTTTGGATGATGTTAAGAAATTATAATTTATTTGAATGAGGCTTGGATTACAATCAGATTTCATCCAGAAACAAAACCAATAAGTGATCCAAAATAGGTGTTAAAGTCAGTTTATTAAGGCTACAAACACAAAAGTAGCATTCCTCAATCCAAAAATCATTACAAAGAACACATACAAGCCATACCTAGTAATGAATGTTGTTTTTGTTACATCATATTGTCTCAATATGAACTGATGATACCCTGAGCTCAAATAAATCTTAGACAACATATAACATTATCTTAACCAGAAAAATAGACCATCGATATGTGAAAGAGGATACCACTTCTTAAATATCATCCGGTTCAACATTAAGTAATAGGAACACAAAATAAAAGTCTCTTTAGAATTATTAAAAAAATTGAGAACCATAAGGAGATACACTCAGATTGATAAATACCTTATACATTAATTATTCTATCCAAGAATTAACCTCTTGATTTTTTGTGGGTTCCATTCGATAAGGTGTAATGAAAACTAACTTACCTCCAGGCCCTAACTCAATTGTGAAATCAAATATCTCTCAGGTGCTATCCCTGAGGATTCCATAGAAAAAAATATCTGAAACCAATCCACTATGGGTGGAAAGACATCATTATTTACACCCTAGTCATCCCTAAAAAGTCTCATAGCCCAAGCAGTTAGATCCCCTAATTGATGATGAACTGTACCTGAATTGCCTTCGTGGATATCCCATTATCCACGATGATTATATCTATTACCCTTAATAGATGTAAAGGATACCCTCCTATAGTAACATTCAATGTGGTCTTATTATGATACCAACAAATACTTACCCAAAATCAAGTCAAAACATGATATATTAAGTATTTAAATTTATGAAAT
This sequence comes from Viscum album, assembly GCA_963277665.1. Taxonomy (NCBI): domain Eukaryota; kingdom Viridiplantae; phylum Streptophyta; class Magnoliopsida; order Santalales; family Viscaceae; genus Viscum; species Viscum album. The sequence goes on along the minus strand of OY728126.1, from coordinate 853,385,655 downwards.
CATATGATACTCACCAACATCGTGGGAACATCCATTGTGTAGACATATTTACTTTAACTATACACCCAACTGTGTGTCGATCATCATAACCCAACTCACAAACTAAACCATTAGAATCAAACCATTCGAAAGATTAATAGATATAAAATAATGAGAGGTTATTAAATAAAAAAAAGTTCTACAAGTCATAGAATCTACTATAATAGTACCTATGACTATTGATGGCCCATCCTAGGTATCCACAAGCACTGGCTAAACCAAAAACGACTATCTTACCCATGTACCATGTTCTCAATTATGATTCCCTAGAGTTTCACTACTCTACTGATACTAGTGATCTTTCCCAAAATATCCACATTCACCACCACTTCTGGCATGTCCAGTGAAACTCCAAATTTTTGTCTAGAATGGGGTATATAACCCCCTTCCAGTATGCTGGTTTGGAAAAACTCTTCCATCAATACCTATCAGTCGAATATTACTATTTAACTACTATAGGTTCCCCATATTTCCATAATCTTGGAACTCTACCACTGGTTAGGGACACTAACTAAGAATGTGACCCGACCTATCATAGTGATGGAAAAGCACATGGGTATTACCTTGAGAAACCAATCCTTCTCATAGTTACTCTACTTGTAATTGTTCAGTCTATGGGTCTCATAATAATGGTTCCTACCCATGGGAGACATACCTAATATCCATCCAAATAAAAACCACGTGTACTCCACCAGAAGCCTCTTTCAGTTTCCCCTCAGAAATGAGATCCTATTTGACCCCCTTAGAAAATTTATTCAAAAAAATATATTTTAACTTAGGACATAATCTCATATTTAATTTTATCATATAAATGTCACATTGTAGTTTCTTTATCTTCAACTAGTTTTGTGACTAGGTGTTATAAGGTTGTGATGAAACCAACGTTTTCCATTATTGTCATGATTCCCTAGGTGAACCACGTAAAATCTACTTACACTCATGTCTCAAATTGTTTGGGTAAAAGTGTTCCAATAAATTATCATGAATTTCCTTACATAATACTGTGTCTAACTACTCATCCTGATCCTAATTATCCCACTACATATTTTCATTAACTCCCAACATATTATGAAAAAACATGGCCATTTTTTTGCTAGTGTCTCAAAATGGTCATGAATTGTTTGGATTGAATTAATCCAAAACTCAGCTTCCTCAAGTCCACCCTCTCTGGTAATGGTTTAATGGTGACGTAACTATAAATCCAATGTCAGATCATACATATTCCATATAGCCCTACCTAGGTCTCTATCCATGAACATCAAAAAGTGGGAAAATTTCTCATGAAACTTCTCCCTCACCCATTGACCCGAAACAATCAGGGCCTATTTCCCCACAACTGGAGGATCATTTACAACAATGTTCTCCTATCATCATATCAATAACCATCATGATGGTGGAATGTCTCTACTATTCCAAGCACACATGTTAGGAACAATAACAAAACATAGTTCCATATGAGGGATTCACATAAATTCATATCATGTCCTTCCTCATAGACCACCAAATGGTCAAAACTACGACACTATCATAGCCCTTAACCGTCCTTAAAATAGGCCATGACTATCACATCGTAAACACTTTTCACACCATAAGATCTCCATTTAACACCAATTTTTTTAACCATTTAAAATTAAAACATTTAACATCTTGTAAATATTATTATTTCATTATTAAGAACCATTTATTTTATTTTACTCAAATAAATAAAAGAATTTTAATTTCCCAAAACCCAAGCATCACATTATTTTCTATTCTTTCCTAATATGATGTGTGGAATATAAATTTATCATTTCATAGAATAATGAATGTGTACTCAACTATTGTTCTATACCAGGCCACAAGTGAAACCTCATAAAATAACAACCTCACACTACAAGTGCATCACCCATCGTAGAATAACATTCAATAGTTACATCAACAACCAAGAATTAAAATACCACCAAAGGTAAATGGGTTTTTCCCACACATGGGTTAGCTACTCTCATTAACGAGTTCATGAAAATATCCCAACTTATCCAAGTATCTTATCCACGTTTCCCCAAGTAATAAGAAAATTAAAAGAAAAGAAAACCTCCAATGATTCCACTTTTTAAAATCTCAATCTAGGATCCACATACAAGTTCCCTAAGATACTTTTCCACATGACCTCATACAATCCACCCCATATATTTCTAGAGGCTTCAAACTAGTAGGGAGAGACTAAAATAAAACTTGGTGAGACTATAAATTATTTATCAAAGTGGGAAAACATTGGAAGTAAATAAAAATATCTAAATGATGATAAATAATAACAAATAAAGATTATCATCTCATGAAGAATACCAAAATATTTGAAATGAACTTAAACCAAAGAAGAAGGCATGTCATCTCAAATATGGGTCATGTTTCAAATTGAAAAAACAAAATAATACAGCAATAAAAACTCCAATGTGGGCCATGATATAATTTTTGTTTCCCTCATCCATGTTCCATCACAAAATACCACATTAACCATCAAACATAGGTATCATTCACTTATCCTGTCATGAAAACATGAAGTCTATTCAGGTTGCAATCCAGGGCCCCATGTAGGATGTGAGTAAAACTCAGTAGGACACCAACAATAACATTTAAAGAAATATCAACTCTATAAAATTTTATAAAATTGTATAAAAAATGAATAAAAAAATTTCCAAAGTAAATAGGCTTCACATTCAACATTCTTTAATCAACCACATAGGCCCATGGGTTCATGGTGACACCTGAAATAGTCATACCATCTTCCGACCATGTTAGGAAATATACTATACACCATAGGAATTTTAAAATTTATTCATTTATGGGTTTACATAATTCATATTAATTACATTTTCACATTGGTACCCTAGATCATCAGTCCAAGAAGTAATATATCAGGAACTTGAAACATTAGCCCAATGTAAATATCTCAGGGGACTAGAGAAGTAGTTTAGAACTAAATGGGTATTTAGAGAATCTTTCCCTAACCCAAAACTCATTATTAGCTTGCATTCATCGAGAACCTAGAGTATTAGAATGGAACCCCTTGGGTATTTGGAGCATTGATACCTAACCAACAATTAATTGATCAATGATTTAAAAACATCACATATACATATATATATATATATATCAATATTTAACATCATTAACCTTCTTATCAATCATTTATGTCATATATAACCATTTAATTCATTAAACATAGCCAGTATTATTTACTTTTATCACAAAGAATAACATGAACAATCTCACATTAATTCTATCATCATCAATTAAAACACAAATCATTAACCATTCGGGTTATTCTATTTCACCATTTTAATACCAATATAAATAATAAAATTTATATTTTGTTCAAATCCATAATACTACTATTTCCCCCTATTCATTCCACAATTATCATTCTAAGGAAATTAGAACACCCCATGGATTGCCTCCAAGATCGACCTCATTATCTTCAATGGGTCTAACTAAATACATTAGTTGTCACAAAATTTCATGAAATTAAATCCATCAATTAAATTTTACTACAATTTACCATCTTTCTAATGAAAATTAATAATTATTTTGAATGAGAATAAAGCTACACATAGTTCTTCTAAGATGGAGTCAAAAAAGATTTAAGTAGAAAGTGACTTTTCTTTAAAATTCTTTGTATAGGGAATTATGGATCAATAAATTTTCTTCCTCATTTTGATCTAATCCATCTCATATCTTGGTTTATTTTCATCCTATCTAGTAATTACCCTTTAATGAGGTCTTTCATGCTCCCCCTGATGCCAAGAAACCAGTTCTTGAAAAACTATTTCCATTCGAGGATTTAAAAAAAATTAAAGGAAAATAAATCAAATTTTTAGAGTCACTTCATGCTGTAGATCTCTCAATGGATGGTTAACCTAATCCTTAGGCTTTGAAAAGAAGACATGATATAAGTTTCATAGTTTTTCAGATGCAGGTTCCCTTTATCAATGGCCAAAATTATGTAAATTCTCCATGATTTGGAGGATTACATATTCTGAGGGCTATAAACCATAGATTTTTTTGGGTATAAAAATATAATTGATCACTAAAAGAGTATTCATGAATAAAGAATGATTCCAATGTGAAGGGATTTTTTCACATACTTATGGGATGTAAAGATGTTGAGGATATGGTATGAGGAAATGAAAATATCCACCTGATGCCTGGTAAAATTTAAATTTATGAATGGGATATGAATTTCAATCCCATAATCTAGTGTAATTCAACTTCTCAAATATGGATGAGACTACATGGTCTGAACTGGGTGTATTGGAACCCCAAAATTCTCTATGATATTGTAGACTACAGTGTCATTCCAATGAATCTTTATCATCAAATTTTTTTTGGGATACATGTACTTTATGATAGAATTCTTGTTTATGATATCATTGATTTCAAGATTTCGGAGATGATTAATTTTGACATCAATGATCAGAATATTGAATTTAAAATTTATTATAAATAAATTATTCCATTATGTGAGTTATTTAGGACTATATGACACTCTATTTCAAACTGTAGAGTAATCCACAAGCAGGTGAAACCTATTAATTATTATAATTCTTGGAAGGATGTTAACTATACAATAAAGTAAAATTAACTTCCCTTGATAAAGGTTATCTATCAAAAAATATAGAATCATGTAAATGGGTCTAGAAACACACCAAATATTTTGATTTCTAGATCATGATGAGAAATCCTTCGGTAAAATTTGATGATGTCGAAGAAAGGGAGTGTGAAATGAACATTCCATCCACAAGTCAAAATCATATATGTAGCATCCAATATTGATGAAGGAAAGCAATCTTTAAAATTTGAGGATGACCATATCTCAATTATCCTCACTCAAGAAAAAATATCTCTTATTACATATATGAAAGGAAATTATACTATGGAAGCTTCTGATATGAGAAAATACTTCCCTCCATATCACTTAAAGGGAAGTACACCATCCATTTATTAACATAAAACCAGAAGATTTCATAATGTTACTATCGATAAAGAAACTTTCAAGTCCATCATGGTCTAATATAGCACCCCTCAACATGTTGACACAAATTCTGGGGATGCACCAACTAAGGATGGATCTGAAAAAACCAAATACATACATCAACATAGGGGAATGACACTAATGATGATTTATCATTTTGTCTTGATCTAGAAAATAGGATCACTCATGATCTAAACCATCTTCTTAATTTGAAAGAAGGCTTTAAAAGTAATGATTTCAAAATCAAATGGCTCAATGAAGGTGAAAGAAACACTATTTTTTCCTGAATCTTCATAGAGTTAGAAGTTCAATAGGTTGTTTTGTATTTTAAATGAAAATGGGGGGGGGTGCTTGATAACAGAGAAGATTTGGTTTCATATTTTATACCTCATTACAAGAACATCTTTAATGACTCTTGGTTCTTGTAGTAATATTATGGATGTAATCATTCCAAAAAATGTCACTAATGAGGATAATTCAATTCTCTCAAAAATCCTTATGAAATTTGAGGTCAAAGATTCTATATTTGGATTAAGGCATTGATGTTTACCTAGTTTGGATGGGTTTAAAAACTCTTTCGTCCAAAAATATTCTGATATCATTTGATTTGATGCCTATAGATTGATTAAGAACTTGTTCAATGGTGGGAATCTTCTACAAGATATTAATCCTCAGTTTCTTTCCCTTGATCCAAAAGTGGTGAATGTAAATTAAATTCATCTATTCAGACCAATGGAAATTTTCAACACAGTTTCCAAAATCATTGGGAAATTTATTTCAAATAGACTAGACATCATTTCAAATAGGATTGTGTCTAAAAAAATATTGTTTCATTAAGTGTATAACTATTCAATACTTTCTCATTACTACCTCTGAATGTATCAACCTTCTTAAAAATCCTTCTAAAGGGGGTAATATTTCCATAATGCATGATGTGATTTTTTCACACTTTATTGGGGTTTCATCTGTAAGGTTTTAATTAATATTTGATTTTACGAGATGTTAATTATCTGAGATAAATCTTCATAAGTTCAGAACATATTTTTGTGCATGTCAATGGATCACCCGAATGCTAATTTTATTATACACGAGGTGTTTGAAAAGGTGATCCTCCTATAATTATTTTCTATATTGCTAATGATTATTTGAACATAATTTTCCTCATCATGGTGACTATTAATAAAGTGAATCCCATTTGGTCCATAATAGCCATTTTCCCCTAAATATTTATTGTATGATGATGAAATTATTATAATTTCCCACAGGTACAAGAGAAACATCAGGAACATTATGAATTCTCTTCTTCATTATGAGAATGTTTTAGGACAAGAGATCATTTGGGAAAATTCCTTCATATATTTTGTCCAGAAAACTCTATGAGTTAGGAAATTTCACATTTTTAAAGAACTAGTAATTAAGGAGGACAAAATTATATTCATTTTTCTTGGTGTTCCACACCTGTCACTTCTATCACATTATGTTTCAATGTAACAAACAATTGGCCTCCTATAAAGTAAAGTCTCTCTTGTTGGAAAGAATCATTATTCTGGTGAAAGAAATAACTGTTTCTAAATTCATATACTATTTTATTGTTTACAAATGGCCATTTTATGTTATAAAAAATATAAGTACCTACATCAGAATTTTATTAGAAGTGAACGAATTCTTCAATGGAAAATTTTAATATTCTCATAGAAACAGTACTACCAAATGGTTGATCATGGAGGTATTGGCATAAAAAATCACCTTAAATTTATTATAACCCTGAAAATAAACTTTTTGTGGATACTTATCATTGAGAATTCAGAGGATAAATCTTTTATTAGACTCATATTCACTATAAGTCTCAAAGGTAGAATTTAGAATTACATAGAATCCTTTGTTTGGAATACTATTAAATACAATTTTTATATGATTATAGTGAATTCTAAATCATTGGTTAATAATAATTCCTCTCTCAAATCTTGGTTAGATAATTGGATAGGTACACCTCTCATTAATCTTTTAATATCTATAGATCCTTTAAATGACACCTAAGTTATAGTTAATGAAAAACTAAGTCTTGTATTTAAAATCTTCCCAATAATTTTAAAGATGTGGTTAAAAATTATAATTTTAACAAAAATGAAGACATTATCATTTGGGAGTTAACCATTAATGGCAGTCTGACCTCTATATTATATTATCTCATGGTGGTTCAAGGGAAGTCCATATACTGGGTTAATAATATTTATAGGATACAGATTACTCCCTCTTAATCCTAATATTCTTGGAGGATCATGAGTGCTCGGCTACCCAATTGAAATTTTCAACAACATACTTGAATTTGTATTTTCCCACATTTTATGCTGTGAAATCAGCACTAAGATGATCGAGATTATCTATTCCCCATTTTCTGGACTGATTTAGTGCTAGGGGATGCTATAATAAATATATTTGAAGTATACATTCCTTGGGTATCTAACATTCAAGATCAAATAATTCCTTTTAAAAAGTTTCCACATTCTCAGTAGTTTTAGAAACTTTTTGTGGATTCCACCATGGAAATTAGACATAATATTTATATATTTTGGAATGATATGATCCATGATTGGGTTTTTTTAATTATAATTATTTTTTTTTCATATTATCATGGTTGTTAAAATTGATAATATCATTCTAAGAGGATTTTCTGATAACTATATTCATGATTTTACTATGTTAAACTATTTTGGTATTGAAAGTAATTATAGGGCCCCAATGTGAACATTGCAAGTCATATGGATTTACGAAGAACTAGGTTAGTTCAAATGTAACATTGATGGAGCATTGATGGGTACCCCATGTCCTTATAAATATAGTTTCATCCCTAGAAACTATCTAGGTGATGCAATGTGATGCCTTTATGGACCCTATAGGGTTTCTACTTATTTGGAGTCTAAAATGATTCATCTCATTAATGTAGTTGATGTGTCAAGGAAACATGGCTGGTTCAACTTATGTCTTGACTGTTATACTACAATCTATGTGTAAGAAATTTGGAATGGTACTATTAATATTACTTTTAAGCTCCCTTCTCGATAAAGAAATCGCTTGGATTTTCTCTCATCCATGAATCAAAACATCACTCATTCGTAACTTGAAGACAATTACTTATTGAATGGGATTTCAAATAAAGGGATAACTTATTATAAGTTTAAAATTCTCAATTATTTCCTCGATGATCTTTTTTTCTTTCTTTCAAGGAGAATTTTTTTGAAAAATTATTTCTTTCATTGGGTGTAACCTTGTTTAATTTTTAAAAGGGGACTTTTCCCTTTGGAAAAGATCTCAATTTCCACAAAAAAATATAAATGAAAAATTACATACACATGATCATAATCAAGATTTTGGGAAGTAGAATTCGTACCACCTACCTCAAGATAGTTGACGAATGATTTCCAAAACATATCCCTCATTTCAATGTAGAATTTTTGAATTCACAAAGGTGGAGGAAATCTAGAATCATAACCTAGGATCAAAATACCAAAAGAAATATCCATTAAAAACTTGGTCTAAACCATCAAAAAATAGAAGAAATTCATCCATTTCAAAGGGGAGAGAAATATAGTTTATAGAGTAATCATAAACAAGGAAAGGAATATCTTACTAGGGAGACAATCCACTTCCACCATACCTTTGTTTTACAATAGAATGAGTTAGATGAGCATAGTAATAATCTACGGATACTCCAAGGGAAAGATAATTCATGTTATGTTGAATATGGGTGATTAGGGAAAAAAACTACAGGTTTATGATTTTTAATTATTTTTTCTATTTTTTAAAAACATGAGCACAAAATTTCCTAGGAAGGTCGCCTGGTTAGACAAACAATGCACCCTAATCAAGAACCCCTGCAGTCTGGGGTGCACATTTTCTCTTATGTGGGTGCATAGTTTGAAAAACAATGAACCAACCATGCGAACCCATTCTGTCCATGGGTGCATGATTTTGGAGGGGGACCGAATGGTTTGATCAAACCATGATCACCCTTACTGTGGCTCAGAATGGGGAACATTATTTCTTGGGACAAATGAAATAGTTTGACCTAATGATGTGATAACCATGCACCACCCCATTAGCTTCCAAAATTATTTATATTCACCTGAAACAACCCAATAGCATGAACCAACCAAATTATGATAAAAAATGGTAAAAAAATATTTAAAAATGAGTATGAGACATATATATAAGGTTGGGATCATACAGTTTCTTCTACATTTTACTCCTTAACAAAGGATTAGACTTTCTCAAACTAGAAAGTGATCTCTAGGGCCTCACCAATATCAATTTAGAGACAAAGTGAATATATGATTGAGAGACCCTCTAGAATACTAGTGTGGTGTTCCAAAAATTCATATTTCTAGGAAATATGCATGCTTATTATTTTTAGAGTACTCTATCTAACAAGGATTACAATAGGTTCCATTGGATAATTCCCTAGGAGTTGGATTTTACTATATATATATATAAAAGTATTGGCTGAATGATATATTCTTTGAACTAGATGACTACGTTAAGGCTATGGTAGGTCACGACTGAGCATGGTGCTGATGAAGTGGAGCTACACAATTTAATAAAATGGTTGGATATGGAGTTATACCTAATAGAATGTCCTGAGAAAACTATTCCTATAAAAACTTATGCAAGGCCTCCTGGCTTATCTCAATGGAATGACTGGTCTCCTAGAGAGATCTGTATTGGGATCCTTTCTTATTTTCATGATGCCCGTGGATCCTTTGAAAGCATTTGTTAGAGGTTCCAGGTAGGATGTATAGTGTTTTTCGTGATAGTGTATCATTCAAATATCTACCATTCTGATGTAATTTATAGAAGAATATTCATGTAATTCATCAATGGAATATTCCATAGTTGGAAGAATTATTGTGGTATCTCCAAATTTTATAGGCATAAATCCATCAAGTGTGTGGGATTTATTCAAAACATATGGGTGACTATAATTTACCTAGAATCCTAAACACCTATTATTATGAGACATGGAAGGGTTCAATAATAATGAGGTGAGTTGGCATGAAAATAATAAGGGGTATTGGTTTTCTCAATAGGGAAAAAATAATATTCTGGGAATGGGTGACCATATTATGTGCTAAAAAGTCATTTTAATTATTTGTACCCTGACCTAGAACCTATAGCCACTCGCCAAATTCTTCATCCCCACTATCACAGTTAGTAGATACGTGTGTTTCCAATGTCACTACATCACCCAAGTTGAATAGTTCATGATCAACATGATCCTGGAGCCAATATTTGAAGATGAACTGCTCCTGGATTTTATGCTTGAGGACCCTACGACATGAATAAAAGGTTTCATGATCATTGAGGTTAAATTTATTGGGATTTCAAAATTTAGGAAACTTTAGGATGTACTTCCCCAATGAATAGATAATGTACCATGGGACCAATGCATCCTAGAAGGAGAATGCCTTATTATTTTGAAATATTAAGGTAATCCTGGGTATCTTCCCCTATCAAGGTGCTCGATTAGTATTTTCACAAGGAGGCTGCACTTGAGGAGGTTACAGTTTGTGAGGCCTATCTGGTTGGTGATGCTTGTACAAAAGATGATTCTTTTCCATCCATGATAGTGAAAGGTGGAACAGTTTTATGGAATCATTTTAGATAGAATCAGTTGTTTATAACGTTGTAGGATTTCTCATGGGAGATAAAAGAGGTAATGGTATCATCTGCTGCCTGGACTGCTACAAGTGTTCTCCCAGGTTCTAAGCTCATTTAGAAAACTTCTAAAACCCAATAGGATATCTCATAGAGATGAGGGTTGGAACCAAATATTATTTGACATTCTCAACTCATATAACAAACAATTATTCATACGGAGTAGTATATAGAGGTATTACATTATCCCCATACAATATTAAATAAAGTCCTCAACTCACTCGTTAGGCCCATGTTTCTTTTGGAGTGGTCAGTGACATTGGTATTTCTGGTGGTGGATATGAGATGGTAAATGAATTGATTATAGAGATCCTACCAACTAGTGATATATCCTTGTACCAAATAGTTATAACAAATGATGGTGGGTCCTTCAAATTTTTAGAAAATACTTTAGAGTTTAAATGTATCCTACTATTCTGGGGTCTCAAGCATTAGGCCAAACTTTGAGGAAAAGTGGGCCAAATGTTTTAGTAGATTATACATACAGTTAAATAGGGTAATGATTGATTTACTGAATTAAGAAGGTGGGAACATTTGGTCCACCCATTCTGAATATGGATTCCCATCAAGTGGGATTGAATTTATATACTTTCCACTTATTTAGATGGGTAGTTAGATAGGTTATGATGTCATCTAGGTGAGCGTTGGTGGTCACCAAATATCTGACCGGTCTTCTAGCCTGTGAGGCGTTGCGATCATGGTCCAAAGGTTGTATGTCATGATACATAAGCAAGGTAGACATATAGAGACCTAGGATTGTAATACATAGACATTACATCATTTTTATGAATATTCAATAAATTACTTATACGCACACCTATAGATCATAATGGTATAGTGACATTGGAAACATGGAAAAACAAAAAAATGTTTCATAGGTAAACAACATCATCTCTAATTATATTATACTTATCTTGAAACCTTATTAGAAATATCATACGCAATACATTTTTTTTATAATCTGGGGAAAGGAAACGTAAGAAAGGGTGATCTCAGAAGCTCAGTAAGGGTAAATAGGGGATATACGTAATCATAACATGAACATAAGTGTACAAGATCATGAGAATAAAAAGTACCATATCATTCATATCAAAGATCATAATATTGAGTCATGGTATAATGATACTAAGTTCATAATACATTAATCAAAATGGAATCAAATAACATGGGATGTGAGAGAATCACATTGGTATAAGAAATATATTTTTTTCATACATATAAGAATATAGAATAATAAGTCAGGGCTACCCACCAAGACATTCCTCAAATGTTAGGAATGGGATAACTACATGTGTTACTACTTAGGGATTGGGATGACCTCCCATGTACACTTTTTCAAGATAGGGACAACCTCATTTTTACCCTTTGATATCTAATAACATTAATCATTACCCAATATATTTGAAGGATATATAGGTCTCATCCATCACATAATGGTAATAATATGTATGTGTTCCATAATATAATAAAACATTCATCATATCATAATCCCTGAAATTTGAAGGGTTTTTTAAAAATTTCATCAAATCATAACCTATGGAAGAGAATTATGTTTCACCATCGTTTCATCATTTCATTATAGTATAACCCATGGGACAAGAGGTGGGTTTCATAAAAATTTTATAATAGTATAACACATGGAATCAAGATGATTTTTTTAAAAATCATTTAATGAAAAGCATAATTCATTTAGATTGGTATCCTTGGATAATATCCCAGATAAGGAATAAGTAACATCAATGAATGCCATATTTTATGGGAAATTATTTTTAAAGATCATTCAAAACATTTCTTGAGGGAAAAAAAATTTAATTGAAATTTAGTTATAAAAACAACAAATTAATAAAATATTTTTGATGTTATATTCTTCAAAAATAAACTTTGTAACCTATAAAATAATCTTCAAAATGTTTAGAGTTTATGATTGTAGAAAATATTGTTCATGTCATACTAGTAAAAAAAATATTCCTTTAAGTTTTTTTTGAAAAAACTAATCGATATGAAGGTTCATATAAAAACATTTTTTGAAAATTATTAAATGGGTAAAAATTTATTTAATAAATATTTTGATAAATTTAAAACTTTTTTGAATACATTTTTTTAGGAAACATTGTTTCAGAAGAAAATAGTGTTTTTGACCGACGAGAGAAATAAATACAATTTTTATTAAAAATATTCTTTTTAACTTTTGGGTAAATAAAGAGAGAAAAATGAAGGTAGACTTTTTTTCTAAGGACATAATCATAGAATAATAAAATTCAATAGTTTCTTTAGAGATGGAACATGAAATTTCATCATCAAAAGCATAAACATAAACAATCCTGATAAACTATGGGATTGTACCATAAAACCATTTCCACTTTGGTAATATTGAATCATAATACCCATGAAATTATATTATTAAATGAAATATGAAATATCATGAGAATAAATAAATTCATTATATTACATTTCAAATGGATGTATATACACTCATAATATAAGATAGGTAAAAAACATACCATATGCTTCAAAGTTGGAAAATTGAGACAAAAATACGTTACCAATTTTCTATATTTTTAATCTTAAAACCTGTGAGAGAGATATATTAAAAAGTATATGTAAATACCAATAATTTTAGGGATATAAATCACAAAATAAATTCATTTCAATTATATATACCACATAAAACAAACATTTTGTGAATATGGATTTTGTCGCATAGAAAATAAAAGCGAGACATAAACCTCTTACCATAAGTCTAGACTTAATTCATACACAAATATAATATATAATAAATAATATTTTATTATACAAATATTACTGAACCATAATTATATATATCATACCATATATTATTTACTTATTAACTTTTATTACAAATTTATTAATAATTCCTTGTTAAAATCACATTCTGGGTAATAACAACTTTAATTTTTTATATTTTTTGATTTTTTTACATCCTATTAATTTTATAATGGTTTTAGATTATCTATAATAATAAAAATTATATAAATATCATACATATTCAGTATATATGTATTTATAATGATCTATAAAAGTTATATATTGAAAATAGAGTACACCATTCATATAGACAATAGATCATATGTATGCATGAACATTGTTTCCATTTTCATGATAGAAAAGATTAAAGGAAGTTAAATAATTTATTAATATTCCATAAATATTTTTATTTCATATATATCGCATATTTTCCTTAAAAAATTCCTTATTAAATTCCATGTAATGTGGTAAGGAATCACATCGCTTCGTGAGGCGGTAGCCTACCACACACATGAGTGACGTTATTTAGGTCCTATAGAATGAAACATATGAATGTAAGTGTGATACAATAGTTCAAAAAGTATAATAATATAATAAATATCATATATAATCATTCAATATACGATTATTCCAACCCTGAGAGGTGGTAATAGATGAAAAACTGACATTGGTTCATGAGGTAGTAGTCTGTTGTACACACAAAAGATGATTTCATAACCCATTTTATGGAAGTAAATATGGTTTTAGATCATTAAAAAAATATTAGTATATTTAATATACAGATTTTATTATATTATAATTTTTTAATATTAATATAAGGGTGTGGAGTTAGAAATAAAAGAAAAAATCTCAATGAGGAACTTTACCTCTTCCTCAGGTATTCTCCTTAGGTTTTAAAGAAAAATCCTTAGAAGGTTGTATTTATACCAAAAATAAGGCTTAAAGGTTCATAAGAGGGTTTTTAGAAAGTTATTTTTTATGGTTTAGTTTAACTAACATTATTTGAAGGTATTTAGAATTGAGGATAGTGGGAGACCTTTTATATGCGAGTCGAGTGGGAAACTTTTATCTTTAAAAAAAATGTACCCCCATTTGTCTCAGGAAAAGGTTTCAAAATAGAATTTCTATGAGACTAAAACATTTTATTTATAAAATATGAATATCTAATGGGGTATATAAATTTTTTTATGTCATTTAAACAATTATTGTTTTAGTTTAATCACATATTAAACCATTCTTACCTTAACATCAATATTTTGTTTAATGTCATCACTATTCATTTTGGTAAAAAATTATGTTAAAAATTATAAATAAAATAAATTAATATGAATAAAAATATGGAATCTATTTTTAAAAATTCAATTCTAGTATGTGGAAAACATCAAATTAAAATTGATCTCATAGAGGCAACATGAATGCAGATTTTCATAGAGAAAGAGTTCAAAAGTTTACAAGGTTTTTATATGAAAAATCAATATAAAAATGATTAAAATTACCTAAATTGGATAAGTGGAAATATTATTGAAATAATTTTAATTTAAAAACAATTTAAAATGTAATTTTATATTATAAATAATTAAACTAAAAAGGTAGTTTTCAATTGAAATTTAGTATTTTTCATTTTTTGAAAAAAGATTATCTTTTCAGAAAAATTGAAATAATTCACACTAAGAAAATTTTGATATGATTATTTAAAAAATTTGGTTTATTGTATGTAATAACATTTCTAAAATATTTAAAATAATACATTTTTTATTGTTCATAATGTGAAATAATATTAACATTTTTTTAAAAAATAGTATCTTTAAAACATATTAAAACATTATCGATAAAAGAAGTACTTTCTCATATATTTGGTTTCTTTATATAAAACTAATATACTTAATATTTAGAAATTATTTATTACTATGCATGTTTCTATTTTTAAAGACTAGGTTATAATGATTTCATTTAAATACAATTAATAAAATTTCATAATTTTGTTAAAAATTAGTGTTAAGTGTAACACTAGATAAACTTAGGATTGTATATAATGAAAGAATAAATTAGTTTTGTGTGTAATTAATTTTGTTAAATAAATTTAAATTTTTTTTGAAAAAAATTTATTCATAAAAAATTACGGTGTTACATTATACCCCCAATAAAATCAATATCTCTTTGAAAAAATTTCCCTCCAATACAAACATATGAGGACATTTCTACATCATTATTTCCTCAAGTTCCCACATAACATCCTTGAAATGGTGGTTTCAACACAAATCCTTAAACAGGTGGGTGGTGTTGTTTCACAGAACATTATCAATACGATCTAGAATTTCCACTAGTTATTCCATATAAGAATGATCATTCTCTAGTGGCATGAACTCTATGTTTTTTATTTGTGAAGGGTCATGTATATACTTCTTTAGGGGAGATACATAGAACACATTGTAGACTTGATTGTGATTATTTGGAAACTCCAACTAATAGAATAAAATCTCGAAATGATCAAGAATTTAAAAGGACTAATATAACTAGGTATTAGTTTCTAATTATTCCCAAATCTCATAACCTTAGTGCATGGATAAATTCCTAGAAAGGCCTTGTCACCAACTACCAATACTAAATCATTTTAGCAATTTTGAATATAACTTTTCCTCTAACTATGAGCTACCTTGATGTGATGCTGAATGGATATAAAATTATCTTCCATTTTTTCAGCTATATCCCAATAGGTTTATATGTACAAATTAAATCTTGTTTTATTAAGCTCTTGATTTCATTCCATAGATGGCATTATAAGGATCCATCTGAATGCATGAGTGAAATATATTGTTGTAATAAAAATCAACTAGAAGAAACTGTTGATCCTAAACACATTTTAAATCCAATGAAAAAGATCTCAACATAACCTCTAATGTTTTAATTATTCTCTTAGACTGACCATTTTCCAAGAATGATACACAGTATTGAAACTCAACTCTCTATCAGGGGATTTTAAAAGACTTTATGAGAACTTTGAGGTAAAGCTTGGATCCTGACCAGACATAATGTAATTTTTTACTCCCTAAAACCTTAAAACTTATTTAATATATATCATAAAACGATGATACATAAATAATCCTCATATAATATCAACCAGGTGTTCTAACTTAGTAATTATATAGACTATAACACATATATAATTACTCTCTTTAGGCATTTTTGGGAGTCCAATGAGAAAATATTTGGTTATATTTTCTAATTTCCTTTCCAGTATGGGTAACAGATGTATCATAAGACTAAAATTTTTTCTATCATCCTTAAATTCCTATCATACCAATCATCAAGTTAAAATCTCTATGATATCTTTCCTTATGTCATCCCACCATAAGTATTCATTCAAATATCTATACATATTCATAATTCTGTGATGAATAGTGAATGAAGAACTATGGGGTTACTCTAACAAATAATTATTTAAATCTGGTATGTATGGTAAACATACACATATCCATTACATTATCATTCCATCATGATTAAGGATAAACTCAAGAACATTTATAACCTTATTTTATATATAAACTTCTTCCTTTTTTCCTCTTTAAAATTCACATTGATAAATGGTTGAACATTCAATTGAGAAAGATAATAATTATCCCATTAATTTAAAATTTTCAAATTCATCCTTTTCAAATATATAAATATTATATCTATTGTAATCCTAATCATGGATGATATACTATGATCCATTTGACTAGAGGCATCTGGCAACTTGTTTTCATTCCCATGGTGGTAATGTTTGGACTATTGATAAAATTTAATCATCTCATACCATTTTTTAGGTGTATATTCAACTCATTCTATATAAATATATATTTTAAACTTTTTTGATCGGTATATATCTCACACTTTTTTCCATAAATATAATTCCTCTATAAGATTAATTCAAAAATTACCATATTTAACTCAAAATCACGAGTTGGGTAATTTTGATCACGAACCCTGAATGAACATGAGGAACAATCTATAACCATTTCATTATGAATGAAACCCAATACCAATATATTATAAGATAAATCACTATAGATTACAAACCCTTCTTCAGAATAAGGTAATATAAGCACAGGTGTGCTGGCAATTCTTCTCTTCAGTTCCATGAAATTATCCTCACATACATCTATCTAGCGGAACTTGTCTCCATTCTGATTTAAGTTGGTGAGAGGATTAGATAGTCAAGAAAAATTATACAAAATCCATTAATAATATCTAACAAAACCAAGAAAACTATAGATATTTTTTATCATGGTTTTTATGATCCAATATTCAATAGCCTCCATCTTTGATAGATCATCTGATATACCATCTATTGAGATTATGTGACCCAAAAGTAATACCCTTCGGAACCAAAATTGAAACATAGTAATTTTTTTCATATAGTTTCACTTTACATAGCGTCATTAGTAAAATTATATAGTTATTTTCATTGTCTTCATTGATCTTTTAATTGATAATAATTTCATGTATAAAGACTACGACAAACTGAATAAGGTAATTTTTAAAGACTATATCAGTTAAATCCATGAAGATAACATGAGAATTTTTAAAGCCTAATGGAATCCCTATATATTCATATTCTGACCACTTGTATATAATTATTTCTTTGTTACATCATTATTATTTACCCTCAATTGATGATATCTGTAATGATGGTTAAACTTTGAAAAGTATTTAGATCTGTGGAGTTGATAACAAAAGTAACCAATAGGGAAAGCTAATACTTTTTCTTAAATTTAATCTTGTTCAGCTCTCAATAATCAATGAAGGGTCACATTGATAAAAAATTCATTAAAAAAAGAAAAGTTGACCCTTAATAAGAATCCCTTGTCCAAATGAATCCCTGGTCATGGTTTTCATTGAGTTTCTTCTTTAACTCCTACAACATAATCAGGGAAATTCTATAGGGAGTATTTGAAAATATTTTGGAACTAGGTATGAGGTCTGTTAATAAATAAACATCATGTTATGATTTAAATACTATAAATAAATCTAGAAATAACTCAAATCATTCATGAATAATTTTCATATCATCAATGTTGGGTTTCTCCCCCACCATCTAAGACAAAAACCCCTTTAACAAAAACCAATACCCATACAATGGATGTGATTTACATTGGAAGTTCAAATTTATCTTCACACTGATAGATGATAATAGGTTGGTTTGTAATTTTAAATATAAATTCAATTCATTATAAATTGATGTGGTATTTATATAGTTAAATATAATCACTGTCTAATATGGCATTAAATTTCTCTAGGGGAAGAATGATAGGGTTTTTAGGAAGTACATTCTCATAAAATACAACCAGAGAATAATCATATACTTTGGATGTGATAAACATTCCATTAGGGGGTTTCACTACTATTTCTACATGTAATAGTTTGGGTGGAATCTCTATAACCTTCAAAAATTATTTAGATATGAAAAAAGGGTAGATTAAGAGTCAAATTAGACATTAGCAGTTCTAAAGTTTATGGTAAGTGTACCTTTTACCAGGTTGTTTTTGAAACCCTCATCAGTAATAGTGATCATATATGATTTACCTTTATCTCATATATTAAAAGGCTTCTATAATTTATCACCATTATTGTCTCCCATATTTGGTGAACTGTTAACATAATACCCAAACACCTTTAAATTGAAAATCTAATGTGTGAGAGGTGAATTCTGCGAACCTTTCTCACTATTCACATCATTAGCTAAATTTTTCTCATCACATTAATATTCACCCACTTTAAAACCTTCCCCTCCACACATAAAACATTTAGTAGTCCCCTAAAGATAATTTACACCATTTTTCTTTTTCCATTTTGAACATAAAGAAATAATCATAATATTTTCTCCATGGTTCTTAGATTTTCCTTTTAAATTCTATATTTATCTTACCATCAAAACCATGATATTGACATGTAACTCCACTATTCATTACCACCTCAATAAAACATTGAATAATATCTTCAAATATACTGAACTCTTTTCGAGATAAAACTATTAATGGAATTGGTTTTAAGATACTACAGTATAAAAAAAACATACTTTCAGGTTGGTTGATAATATCAAAAATCGTACCTTAAAAGTCTTAAAATTTTCTTCATTGGAACCAACAGAATCATCATCCTTTTGATATATCTAAAGTAACTCCAGATCCATCTTCATACATATAATACCAAGAAAGAACATATGAAAAAAATAAAATTTTGAACTCGTCCTGATCAATGGAGTTAAATTTCATCTTGTTTCAATATATTCTTGATAATATTCAACCATTGATATGATTCACCCTTCAATAAATAAATATCCAAAATGATGTTTTTATGTATCAGACATTGGTGTGCATATTTAGTGGCATAAAATAATTTTTTAGAAAATAATGGATAAAAATATGTTATGAATGAAGGTGGGTGGTTATTAATAAAATAATTAATGGAATATTATTATTTTATTTGTTCATTTGGATGTCTAGAAAGATTTATATATTGAGAATATTTTCTAATCATTACAATGATATTTTTCATTCTAGATCCCATAACTTTTGGATGGCTAGGTGGAAAATCATCATATATTCTATCTCAAACATCTTTTCATGAGTTCTATTAGGTTTTATCCATTAAATAAAATAAATAATAATAGTTTAAAGGACAATAACCATACTAAGAAAACATATAACAATGATAAATTACTTATATGATGCCTAAATCATGAGAAAATATTTTTAAAAAATGAAACCATATAATTATATTATGTCATTAAGTATCATCATATATTTGTATCCTTCATGATTCTTTATAAAGAGTTTTTCAATTTCCAAATAATATCCCTTGGGTGTGTCAAACCAGTTTTACAACAAGAGCCATTATTGTTCACCAAGTGAAGATCAATTCTAACTCAATGGACCTTTTTTAGAGTTATTACCATTAGATACCTATGTGCTTAGTCTATATCCACTGGATGTATATAGACATTTATTTAATTTCTTATAAAACACTTACTCTATCCATTACTAAGATTCTTGGACATTTTCAATACATTTAATCATCGTTAGACTTATCGTTAGAGATGTCCCTAGGGATCTCACAAGTGTTTGCACATCATACATCTCAATGGTTAACTAAACCTATCCATTGATACCAACTATAACAACCATGTATTATATATATATATATATATATATATTATATCATTGTTACAAATATTTAATAAATTACACAACAGACACCAGAGGATCATAATGGTATAATGGTTTTGGAAACATAGAATCACAAACAACTCATTTATAGTTAAACTAAATCATCAACCACTATGTTACTAATAACTATAAACCTTATTAGACATATCATATGTAATAAATTTCATCATAACCAAGGTAAATAAAATATAATAAAGGTAGACCTGATATTCTAAATAAGGGTAAACAAGGGAGATACATTTTCATTACATTATCATAAGGGAATGAGAACATGAAAATAACCTTTGGAAACTATACCATTCATATCAATGATATTAATCTTTATTATTGGTATAATTAATCTCTTTTTATAAGACATAAATAATAATGGAATCATAGAACATGAGCCATGATAGCAGAACATTGGATTAACGAATAGATTTGTAGCATACACACAACTACATAAAATATTAGGTCAAGGATACACTCCAAGAAATTTGTAACATCTGGGTATTGGGGAAAACACCCATATACCTACTTTGGTCTTGGTATAACCCATTTGTACCCTTATTCAGGCATGGTATAACATCCTAGGTACTTTTTGAACTCAAATATCATTTATTATTACCAAATTCTTTAGAGGGAGATATACATCCCACCAATCAAATAATGAAAATCATTTTCATGTATTCCAAAATATCAAAAAAACATTAATCATATTATAACCCATAAAAATGGGTTTTATTGATATTTCATTATATCATAACCTATGAAAATTAGATATGTTTTATAATCATTTCATCATATTATCATATCATAAACTTTGGAAAACATTGTGGGTTTCAAAATAATTTTATTATGGTATAATACTTTGAATATATATGGGGTTTATAAAAATATTTTCAACTGAAATATAAATCATTTATATAAATAATAAAAATTTTATCCCAGGAATATATCCTCATCAAGACATAGGTATCTTCAACTGACGTCATTTTAGATGGAATATGATTTTGAAAGATAATTTAAAACATTTCCTGAAGAATATAAATTTTAAATGACATTAATTATTTAAATCTAAAAATTCACAGTAAATTTTAGAAATAGTTTCTTTTAAAATAATCTTTTAATATTATAAAGGATGCTTTAAAATAGTTAGTGGTCATGACGACAACAAATTTAGACAAAAATCCCTAACCACTTTGGTATCATTTGAATTGTAAAATCTATGAATGATTTATCCTAAAATTTATATTTAATCACAATAATTTGACTGATATTAATCATGAAATGCATTCATGGTTAGTATATAAACCACATAAAAACACATAGTTAATATATCTTTTGTCTCAAAGAAAACAAAATTAAGATGGAAATCCTTTACGATAAGTCTTGACTTCTATCATAGATGTTAAAACCTCATGAATAATAAATATAAATTTATTATAAATATATTATAGAACCAGAATTATATATACCATACCATATATGATTTACTAATTACAATTTATTACCCATTTATCAATAATTCATTGTTATAATCATGTTTCGGGTAATAATCACTTTGTTTTTTGTATATGTTTTGATTTTTAATTTTTAGTTATATTACTTAGATAATGCTTCCAAAATATCATAAATTATAACCATGATATAATATCATATACCCTAATATATATATATTTATATTGATCCATGAAATTTTCAGATTGAAACTGAATACTTTTTTTGGAGACGGTAGGTCGTACGTACACATGAATATTATTTATGTTTTCCCAATGGAAAATAATAATGGAAGTTTAATAATATATTATAATTAATGAATAATTTTTATGTCATATATATAATGGATGTCCTTTATAAGAATCTTTATTACATTCCATGTAAATCATGAATGAATCAAATCACTTCGCGAGGCAGCAGTCCACCATTAACACGAGCGACCTAATTGTATTCCTAGAAAATGGAATATAGGAAGTTATGTGTGATATTATAATTAATTTTTTTTAATAATATCATAAATATCATATATGAACATATAATACATCATTGTAATTAGCTGTGAGAGGTTGTAATAGAAAACTGAATGGCGTCAGTTCGCGCAACGGTAGTCCGCCTTACACAAGAGTTATGATTCTGTAACCCATTCAATGGAAGAGAAGATGGTTGTAAGAAATTAACTTAATGTAAAAACGTGTAAATATATTTAATATAATAATATTTTTATATTATCATGTTTTAAAAATAACTTAAGGGTGAAGATGAGTAAATAAAACATAAACTCTTTATGAAGAATGTTTCATATTCTTCAGGTAACATGCATACATTTTCACCAAAATCCTCCCATGGATGGATTAATTCAAAAAATAACTATTTTAGGAAGAGTGGAAGGAATTTGGGACGTTAATTTTGAATTAAATGGATATAAATGTTTTAATGTATGAATAAGAGAGTAGAGTGAGTGGTCTTTTTTAAGTGTGGTGAGTGACAAACTTGTAATTTTTCAAAAAGAAAAAGGTGTACCAATGTTTTTCTCTGGAAAAATGGTTCTCGAATTAATGAACCCATAGAACTATAATATATATATATATATATAATTGAGTTTATAAAATTTTATAGTCATTTTAACTTTTCTCTTTTTAGTTTGACCCCAAATTAAACCAAAATTCACCTTAAATATGGAAATTAATTTTTACCGTTTTCACTATTTATTTTAGTAAAAAAATAATATGAAATTTTTATATAATATAAATTATTATTATTAATAATATGTACTTAAATTTTCGAAATTCATTTCATATATTTATAAAAATTTAATTTAAAATTAATCGCGTAGATGCGGTGAAAAAGTAGATTTCCAAAGAGGAAAAGTAAAATTTTATGTAATGTTTTTATATTTAAAGTGAAAGTTAAATTGATCCAAATAACATAATTTGGATTAATAGAAATATAATTTAACTAATTTTAAGATTTTTTATATGTAACAATGCAATATAACTTTATAAATATTTTAAATGAAAAGTCCGTTTTCAAATAAAAGTTATAATTTTTCACTATTCATAAAAATAATTATATTTTCATAAATTTACCATAAGTTAATTTCAGTTTTATAATTTTAAAAATAAATTTTATTTTATCAAATAACATCTCTAAAAGTGTCAAAAAAATTTATTATTATTCACAAAAATAAATAAAAAGGAACTTCTTTTGACGAAATAGTATCTTCGAAACATATAAAGAATTTTTTGAAAAATTAATTTTTTTGTCATTATTATTTATTTTTATAAAACTAATAAACATAATATTTTTAAATTATTTATTTATATTCATATCAATAGGTTTAATGGATAGGTTATAACTGCCACATTTGAAAAATATTAATAATGTATCACAATTTTTTTAAAATAAAGTGTCATGTGTAACACAACCTAAAATCAGTTTTTCACATAACTCAAGATAAATAAGTGTTTTGTGTAAATAAATATATCAAATAAATTTAATTTATTAGAAAAAATAATTCATAAAACTTTCGAATGTTATAAGGTGAGTTATATATCAACCTTTTTACTTGGTTGCCAATCTCGAACTTGTGTTCTTGGCTCTGAATAAATTAATGCTCAACTCAAAGTGTGATATGGACATATCTAAATTTTTTTATCTAGGGATGTTTTTCATCCATGATCATGTAATTAAGTCTCTTAAATCCCTGAAGGTTCTATATAAAAGAATCTAAGTGGACCTATGGAACCATTTCTAGTGTGACCACTACTGTGCAAAGGTATTGGAAGCCCCTTTACATTTTATCAAGATGTCGATAGGTTGGAGAAAATTCCTCATTGGGGGGAATCCTATGGCCCAGTGTCTGTTGAAAATTCGACACTAGTGATGGATGGCCAGATTATACTCAAGTATTCATAGATAAAAAATATTTCAATCCCAAATTTCATTAGACAATGCTCAGATATTTTGGCGGAGAAAAGCTGTTTGATCCTCAATGAGGAACTCTAGTATGGGGATGTGCAAGGTTGAGGGTGGAAAAAATGGTATTGGTGAATGTTTAATGGAAACTATCACCCAAAAAACTTCCCAATACTTATTATCCCTATGGGGATCTTATTCCTTGTTTCTATAATCCCTGATCTTTATAGGATGAGAAACCAGGGGATGGTTGTGACTAGGACCTATTTTTCTATTGGATTTCCAGAACGGAGGTTATGATAAATGGGTCATTCATACCTTGAATTTTAGGGTGTATTTTAGATATGGGTCCATATACATGACCATATCCATATAAGATTGGATATCCTATACCACCTACTAACCAGGAAGTGAATTATCTGCTAGTGGCTTTGTGTTAGAACACAATCATCTGAGGGGGAAAATCCTGATCCCAACGTCTCTTGTATTTATAATGTGGAGGTGTATAGGATGAAATCTAAAAGTGGTTTGGATAGATTCATTAGGAGCCCTTAGAAGGAGGCCAGAATGTATTCTACAAGCATGTACCTATGTAGGGATGAATGGATCTTATGGACCTCAACCTTAGGGATTTTTAGCCTCAGTTGATGGTATTCTTCCCATATTATAATGGTGGATAGGATGTGTTTGTGACAATTCATTCATTAATTTATAGTCCAAGAGATTCATGGTGATGTGAGTGTTACATTTATCTTACCTTAAGAGGGATGGGATTTTTCTAAGTGCGACCCCATGAGGGTTGTGAGGAATTATTCCCATGTGCTTGAGAAATTTTTATCGGTACAAACCTTTTGGTGATTGTTCTCTATCATACACTGGGATTGATCCTCAGGGCATGGAAATTATTTATTATAGAGAGGGCATCTGTTTTAGTTTAAGGTTTTGTTGGGAGGTTATATGCAGTGATGTTCATCATTATGGTGTGGCATGTGATAGCCATCAGGGGTGAGCATGATAGGGAGAGTCAACCCAACTAACCTATTAGGGGGATGGGGTCACAATCTATTTCGAGCAAAGATAGGAACTAAGGAAATAGATGTAGTGTGTAGGATGAGGTGAACTGACATTGTTATCAGCCACTGAATCTATGGAAGTTTCCCCCTATTAGTCCGAGTTTATGATCTTTCCCTATTGTTTGTCATCAGTGCTCTGGAGTAGGGATAGCAGTGTAGGGTTGGGTTTGGAGTGTACATTGGCCTATGGAATTGTTCAGTGTTTCCAGGATGGATAGGTGGGATCCCTCCTGGGTGGATCCCAAGTGGGGGTCATTGTGGGGGTGATCTGATCATCCCCTACATCCTTAATGTAGGGGAGTGATCCATTGGAATGTTTTAGGGAGAGGCTCTTTAAATGATTTAAAATGGTAACTGTGGGGTCCAACCCCATATGTGACCCTTAGGGATAGCGACATCGGTGATGTGAAAATGCTTCAAGGTCCATATAGACCATGTAATTGGTTATGATTAGTCCTTATTGTTTACAGAAAAAACATGGTATTGAGGACCCTCTTCTGAACAACTTTAGTGTTGGATAAAGGATATTGGTGCTCACTAACTGTGTATGTGGTGACCACTGTGGCTGGAGTGTAGTGGTGCAGGATTGTTGTATCATTAGTTATCCTTATACAAGACCTCTGGGTGGTGGGATGTGAAATATTTTTTTTCTTTTTGAGACTTGTATCATGCATGAATACAATCATGAGTATTGATTTGGTGAATATTATTACCAACTACCCAAAATTATCCATTATTTCCAAGATGGTTTAAATATTCGCAAAGGATCCAAGTCGATGATGTCTCAGAATGAATATTCTCAATGTTTCTCATTTTACCTCGGTTATAGGAGAATAGTTAAATATTCCACCCACCATAATGGTATGGTGTGGCCTAATTATGAATATCCTGATCTAGTGACATCCAAATATGGTGGTTTCCAACAAAATTGATCTACTTCCGACTAGAGGAGAAGAGTTTCACATCAGGTTCACCATTTCTTATTAACACTTTCTATTGAGGAACCCATTGAAATATTCTGGATGTTATTTTTTCCTTAATTTACCCTATATATTTACTTTTATTAAATGGAGTAGTTTAATCTCTTCTAGTGTGGCTAGTTGGTTTCCCTACATTCCACCTTCCTAAGGGTAGGTGACCTCTACCACCAGGGTTGGTGATGTCGACTCCTTGGTTGAAAAAAGATGATGGGGTGAAAATTTATCCTTATATGGATTCATCCTTGGATATTAATGCATAGTCCAGGTAACCCATATAGATTTAAATAATATTCCTGAATCTCATTTGTGATTCTATATTTATGAGGAGTCCAGTTAATTACATTAATTTTATTGGGAAAGGGCAGCTAACTATGGTCGGAACTGATGGTGACATTGGATCCATATGAACATATATGAATGTTGGAAGTGTTTGGAACCTATAAATTCTTCCTCATTTGAAATCAAGGGTATCTCAAGCATTAATAATATTAGTGTTGGAACCCAAGGCATCCCATAATTATCACAGGGTTATTTTCTCAAGATTTGTAAGACTTTTGAGGCCTTTTACATTAGTCGTCCTATGTTCACTGCCAGGGGTAGAGTTCTTAGATCATCTAGTGGGTTAATAGGTTTATCTTCTAGTGGGTATATGTTGGTAATATTATTAACATCATAGGGGGTTAGGTTGACTTTAACAACCCGAGATTTTATAAGATTAATTTCATTCATATCTTCTATTGTACGACACACCAAGATTATCTTGCGCAATACGCAACGCTGTATTAGCTTGCAGTATACACAACACTTTTCTTGTCTCTCGTTACACACAATTTCAAGTTCGTTTGATAGAAGTTATTCTACGCAACATTGAGTGTATATATATATATATTCAATGTATAAATAAAATATGGTTGGATTCTTTTATACGCAACAACAAAGGAGTTGTGCACTACACGCAACCCTGACTTGGCTTGCATTACACGCAATCACAACCTTCCTCGATAGCGTGTGTTGTATGCAATACCGGGTTTTACTAAACAACGATATATTATTATAATATTATTATGAACTATCCGTTATGACTAATATTAACTAAATTTTGAATTTTATAACATTATTATTCATCTTAAACATTTTATAGAACATGGTATAAGAACAAAATCAATTTTTTGGGTAAAATATGTATTTTTCAAAAAATGCAGTTTTGCCGCCTTTTGATGGCGCACCCACTTTAAATCTATTTTTTGACATGTTTATACGTTAAATTTGACAAAATAAAATTCTTCTTTGGAATCAAGAAATAAAAATATAATTTGGATAAATTTTTCATATTATTCTGGTAACTTTCACATTTTAATGAATAGTAAAAACACGCTATATTTTAATTAAAAAAAACTTTTTTCATCGTAATATCTTATGTGGTTAAATTATAATATTGAATGGTTTTAAAGTATAAATAGAATATATTTTTACCATTTAATATAATGTATGTCATTAGAATTGATTTTACCTTGAATTCATAGGTTAAATCAATTCAATCTTTTGCAATGTTTTAAACAAAAACCCGTTTTCATTCGACAACGGGATTAATTTTAATTATTTTCTGCAACTTCTGTGTATTGATTTTGAAAAAATGGATTCCATATTTGGAATCAGTGGGTCCAAATTATGTTAATAGGCTACTTTTTATTTTTGGGAATTATGAATAGTAACTACGGTAAATTTTATTTACCATAGTTAAAGGTAAATCGGGTAATTAATGGTAAAATATAACATTATAAAATTACCCTAACACATGCCAAAATTATATTTGATGGCTAAAAGTCAACCCATATCAACTAAGGGTGGAATTATATTCATTTTATGGACTTTTGACTATGAAAATAATTTAATTATTATTAAAACCAAAGAAAGTGACAACATGTCACTCTCTTAAATCTTATAAGTATAATAATTTTAACTTAGTGATAAACATCATAAAACATCGAACATGAATAGTCTCCAGAAAGCTAACAAAAGTATCTACATCATGAGAATTTATTTAGAATTTTTTGGGATTGAATAATTATCATTAATTGTGACACAATAGTGATGCATAAATTATTTATCTAGTGAAAAATCAAGAACATTGTTTTTATTAAACTAATAGTGACCATAAAAGGCAAAAAACCCTGACCAAAACTTATTGGAAATGTAAATTTAAACTATAATCATCCAATGGTCAAATATTTGACCATTTTGAGTCTTATACAAGCAATTATGACACTTATATTATTTTATTTTAAATGATGCCAAAGTTGTCACCTTCATAATTTAAAAAATATAACAATTTAAATATTGTGATTTTAAGATGATACATTCGAGTAAAAGTTTTATTGTGAAAGGAAATATATTTATATTCATAATAGGATTTTATTTTAAATTTTTATGCAAAAAATACGTATATTAAATAATTATACAAAAATGTTGTAGTAATTATTTTATTAAGAGATAAACCAAATAAATGGTTTTAAAAATAATAAAATAAATATTATATGAACTTTTTAATGTGATCCACTAATTTTATAGATACATATTACCTTTTATTAATCTATTAAAGCTTTTATTTTGAACATATCTTCTGTATATATTTTATTTAAATTCAAATAAATGAATAGTGTCAAAATTGACACTATTGTTATTTTATAAAAATAACATATTATAAAATTGTTTAAAAATCACAAAAATATTTAAAAATTATAAATATAAATTTATATGGTCTATAATGTTATAAATTAAACAATTATGGAAAATTCACAACAAATAAGTAATTATTTGTTATAACACAAAATTTAGAATTTTATTACCACAAATAAACTTAAATAGATTAAATAAAGATAAATCAAAATGATAAGGTTTAAAATAAGCTCCAAACATGTCTAAATTTGATTTGTGGATGATATTACAACCCTATATCATCTAATATTCTAATATGAGTCATTTTTGGATGTTTTTAAGTGGGGTTAGATTTATTATAAATTAATATTTTTAAGAATTCCAAAGGTGCCCCTCTCCTCCCTTATAAAAGGGAACCTCCTCCCTCTCTTCATCACACAACTTTGAGCCTTCAAGATCGGCCAAACCCTGCAAAATTCTCTTCTCCAATTCCCTAGAAACATCCTAGAGGTTCTGTTCTACCTCAAAGACCAATTTTAGTGCCCTAAGAGGAGGTCTCAAAGAGGCGCTTCAAAAAAGAGGTAATTTCCGTTACCGATTCTTTCACCTTTATTTCTTCTTCCACATATTCTTATTAGGTTGTTTCATTATGAAGTAATAACATCAGTATCAATCATATACTGATATGTTATTATAAGTATGAAACAATCCTATTTCACCATCTATCCATCCTACGGAAAACGAAATCACCGCGCGTGCGTACGTACGAAATACCGTCTCCACGCCGTGGTGAAATCTATTTTCCACCACCACCTTACTTGGATGGGTATAATGGTGTAAATAATAACTATATATTATTATTTTAAAGTGATATTGATTCTGAAATAGTATACATACACTCCAATACAGTCCCACGATCATGAGAACGATATCATCGCTCGTGCGTACGTGCGGACTACCATCTCCACGACGCGATGAGATTCATTCTCCACTTTAACCATTCATGAATGATTATAAAGTATATATAATAAGTAATCATAAAATATATGACATAATAATGATACTGTATTTATGTGTATATATATGTATGTCATCTACTTAATTCCGTTCAACACAATAAGGAAACGAAAACAGCGTTCATGCGTACGTATGGCCTACCGTCTCCATGAACGGTGTATTTCTTTCCATTTACTGATTTATTATATATATTTATATTATGAATATATATATATATATAAATAATTTTTTATATTCTGGAATTAAGTAATCATGATCTATGTAATCATATGAATAATTACAAGTCAAAACATGGACGACAAATGAAACAATTTTACCCAAAACGCTCTTTAACATGGAATTTACAAAAGAACGGGTAATATAAAGTCATAAGTGAACCATATATGATATCATAACAATGAATATGACTCTGTAACAAGTCAATGACATTATTTAAATCATTATACAGGAGGTTCAGACACTTACGAAGAAAATCAGACCTAAGGTAAGGGAAATATCACAATCTCATTTTTATCCGAGATTTTTTATACTTTGGTATTTACTGGGGTGTATTTTATCATCCACATCCATGTTTCCTTAATATGTAATATTATTTCCATTCACCTAAAATTGTTTAAATCCTATTTTACCCTTCGGTGAGTTTTTAGTAAAAGATATGAAAGGAATCTTTTGT
This sequence comes from Viscum album, assembly GCA_963277665.1. Lineage (NCBI taxonomy): Eukaryota > Viridiplantae > Streptophyta > Magnoliopsida > Santalales > Viscaceae > Viscum > Viscum album. The sequence continues at coordinate 853,354,633 of OY728126.1, read as the reverse complement.
CGCTTTTCGTACGAGGTACTTTTTGACTTTTCCGACAAAAGTACGAAGAATGTTTTTTTAACATATATGGCCTGAATGGATTTTTAAAACATTATTTCCATGAAGCATCCTTTACAAGTTTTCAAGTTTATTTTTAATCAACTTCTTTTAGTTTATAATTGTACGACATGTTAAGAAAGGAAAAGTGTTTTTGAATTAGAAAAGATATTTTCCTCAAGAATGGAGTTCAAGTGTTTTATCAAAATTATTTTCCATCTAAGATAATAAAGGGTTCTATTTCTATCTCTATTATTACATTGATTTGATTATTTTGTGATGGAATTATATTTATGAATTCCTTTATCTTATATGAATTGTTTTATGATGTCACGATGTTTAAGATTCCCATTTTTATTACATGGGTTATGCTATGATGTATGGTTTATGATTTTGTGGCACACATAAGAATGGTATCATTAAGAGATAGGTGGGACCTATATCTCCCTCCAATGCATTGGGTAATGATTTTATATCTCATGAGATAGACATGGCTGGAATGGTAGGTTATACCGGTTCTGTGAAACAGGACTGAAACGAGGGTGACTCGGTTTAGAAATGGACTTTGTCCACTAAGATAGTCTTGGAAATGATTCTTGACTAACAAGAAATGATTCTCTATGATTATGTGTGTATGCCACCAAGTCTCATGTTTTATGTTATGATTATTGTGATTACATTTCACTGCCATGAGTTATCCCAGGTTATGAAATTATGATCTCTTTTACAGGTTAAGATTTCCAAAAGTTATGTGCTTATGTATATGATGTGATTGATATTTCTTTTGTTTACCCTTACTGAGCATTTGAGCTCACCCTTTTATGTTTTCTTTTCCCCAGGATATAAAGAAAGGTTTTAGATATAAAAAAAGGAAGATCTTTATGGGAGATGTTGAAGATCTTTCACCAGGATTAGAAGATTATATTCCGAGTTTCCAAAGACACTAAACTATTATAATCCTTGTGTGTGTGTTTTTGTTATGTACTAAGTATTCTGCAAATTTAATGTAATGTCAATGTACGTCATGCTTCAGGTCTCTACAGTTGGTATCGGAGGAAAGGTTTAGTCATCCTTTGGAAACTAGGATGCGTGAACGCTAGTGAGATCCCTAGAGATATTTCTAAGGCATGTCTAGGGATGTCCCTAAGGATAAGTATACGTATTGGATACAGTCCTAGAACTACGGTAACGATCATAGAATTTAACCTAAGAAGTTAGATATTGAGGATACTCCCCCTTTATAATTTTTTTTTCCCTAGCATTATTTTTTCCTCTCACACTATTCTTTTTGGGTTTTAGAAAATGGCTGGAAACAAGATGATTCACGATAATGGAGGATATTATGGACAATGGAATGATATTCTTCATGAGAAACCAAATAAAATGGTATTTGGAAGTCCAAACATCATTATTATGCCGAATCAACAATCTCATAATATGATCAATAAAGTAAAATTTGGTAAGTTTCCTGACTCGGCTAATAAGAGAAAGATGGAGTTTCATGATGATCATAGAGGAAATAAAGTTCAATTTCCCCTATGTAAATCATGTGGGAAGAGGCATCAAGGAGAATGTTTTAAAGGAACTGGAAGATTCTTTGGGTGTGGAAAAGAAGGACACAAAGCCAGTAAGTGCAAAGGAAAAGTTTTAGTTAACACCAGGGATGAAGATAATGGTATTGCTATGACATCAACAATGGTTAAATGTTTTAAATGTGGAATGTACGGACATTATGCAAACCAATGCCCTAAAGGAAAGTCTCCTGAAGAGAATCAGTATGGTCGTATGGGTAGTATTTATGTTGATGATGATGAAGAGATTACAAATGATATGTGAGATGAAAGAATTGTTGAAGCTCGATCAATGGTTTAAGAATGTAGTGGAATGATTATATGTTTATCATGTGTAATGTTGTATAAGTAATCTCATGGTACTATGGAATAAAGAGACATCTAAGGATTGTTACACTGTTGTCTTTCCTTGAGTTTTGAATGTTTATGATTAATGGTACCAATATCCATGAAAGGTTATTCATATATTTTTGAAATGTAGATGATATGCGCATAATGAAGGGATAAGGAGAAAATTAAATGTTTGATAGTATTCATGAGCTCATGACTGATATAAGGAGAAGATTATATCATGGTTTGAGTATATAGAATTCTTGGATTTTCGTATGTGGAAAGAGTTAACTTTTGACTGCATTCATGTTTTCACTAAGGTTCAATGGATATTCATTCTTCAAGAGAATACATGATTAAGGTATTCACATGATTGTAATTTGACCAACAAGATATATCTTATGATAAATGGGGGATAAATGATGGCATTCATGTGATTGTTATGTGACATTTCAAGTAATCATTTTTATACTATGAGCTTGGACCGAAGTATTTTGGATAAGCCTAAAGATTGTGAGGGATTATGTTGGACATAAGTTAGTATTGTTTATGGATAAAAGTTTATTCGATATTATTGATGAAATGTTATAGTAATATATCTTTAGAAAAAGGACAACCTGCAGGACGGGCGACAACACATCGCGTCGGACAAGGCTGTGGGAATCGAACCCACAACCGAAGTGTGGCTGGCCTTTATCGCCTACCACTGGCCTACATGAAGTCCCTGTTTAGTAGAAACTAGTTTTATTATATTAAGCAGTATGATATATGAATTATAAGTCCATTTTAGGAACCATATATCATTAATCTCACTATAGATGGACTTATGTATTTTTTGATAACTTTTCTAACCTTTTGTTTAAGATAGATGGAATGACCCACCATTCTATCACATGATCTTCTAACACATCACGAATGACAAATTCAACTTCATTTCTTTAAGAGATGAAGTTGAAATTGTCCAAAGAATGGCCAACGGTGAGACTATACCAAAATCATGAAAGTATTTCTTCTAATTCCAATTTCATCAACTTTAGGGAAATGATCTTGAAAAACCAAAAATGTTGTCCTACTCCCCTTATATCCGATGAATCAGATGGTACCTTAGATCACCACAAATCAATAGCTTTGTGATTGTTGGCTTTTTCATAGCCATGTTCTCTACCACTCTCCATCAGAACATAACGGTTAGATTTATCTTCCATGTCTATATTTTCTCCTATATGGAAACCCAGTGATGAGCTCATTTGGGTAACCGTTATATTTAATACTTTAGTTTTTAAATTTCAGTTTTGGTATTTCTTTTTACAATGTGGGTTTTTATGAATAGTAAACGATTTATAACCCCGACGAATTTCGAGGGCGAAATTCATTTTAAGGGGGGTAGAATGTTACAACCCGAGATTTTATAAGATTAATTTCATTCATATCATCTATTGTACGACACACCAAGATTATCTTGTGCTATACGCAATGCTGTATTAGCTTGCAGTATACCCAACGCATTTCTTGGCTCTTGTTACACACAATTTCAAGTCCGTTTGATAGAAGTTATTCTACGCAACATTGAGTGTATATATATATATATATTCAATGTATAAATAAAATATGGTTGGATTATGTTATATGCAACCACAAAGGAGTTGTGCACTACACGCAACCCTGACTTGGCTTGCATTACACGCAATCACGACCTTCCTCGATAGCGTGTGTTGTATGCAATACTGGGTTTTACTAAACAATGATATATTATTATAATATTATTATGAACTATCCGTTATGAATAATTTTAAATAAATTTTGAATTTTATAACATTATTATTCATCTTACACATTTTCTAGAACATGGTATAAGAACAAAATCAAATTTTCAGGTAAAATACGTATTTTTCAAAAAATACAGTTTTTCCGCCTTTTGATGGCGCACCCACATTAAATCTAGTTTTTGACATTTTTATAAGTACAATTTGAAAAAATAAAATTCCTCTTTGGAATCAAGAAATAAAAATTTACTTTGGATAAATTTTTCATATTATTCTGGTAATTTCACATTTTAATGAATAGTAAAAACACGCTATATTTTAATTAAAAACAACTTTTTTCATCGTAATATCTTATGTGGTTAAATTATAATATTGATTTTTTTTAAAGTATAAATAGAATATATTTTTACCATTTAATATAATATATGTCATTAGCATTGATTTTACCTTGAATTCGTAGGTTAAATCAATTCAATCTTTTGCAATGTTTTAAACAAAAACCCGTTTTCATTCGACAACGGGATTAATTTTAATTTAATTTCTTCAACTTCTGTGTATTGAATTTGAAAAAATGGATTCCATATTTGGAATAAGTGGGTCCAAATTATGTTAATAGTGTACTTTTTATTTTTGGGTATTATGAATAGTAACTACGGTAAATTTTATTTACCATAGTTAAAGGTAAATCGGGTAATTAAGGGTAAATATAACATTATAAAATTACCCTAACTCATGCCAAAATTCTATTTGATGGCTAAAAGTAAACCCATATCAACTAAGGGTCAGATTAGATTCATTTTATGGACTTTTGACCATGAGAATAATTTAATTATTATTAAAACCAAAGAAAGTGACAACATGTCACTCTCTTAAATCTTATAAGTATAATAATTTTAACTTAGTGATAAACATCATAAAACTTCGAACATTAATAGTCTACAAATATCTAACAAAATTATCTACATCATGAGAATTTGTTTAGAATTTTTTGGGATTAAATATTTATCATTAATTGTGACACAATAGTGATGCAGAAATTATTTATCTAGTGAAAAATCAAGAACATAGTTTTTATTAAACTAATAGTGACCATAAAAGGCACAAAACCCTGACCAAAACTTATTGTTCATGTAACTTTAAACTATAATCATCCAATGGGCGAATATTTGACCATTTGGAGTCTTATACAAGCAATTATGACACTTATATTATTTTATTTTAAATGATGCCAAAGTTGTCACCTTCATAATTTAAAAAATATAAAAATTTAAATATTGTGATTTTAAGATGATAAATTCGATTACAGGTATTATTGTTAAAGTTAATATATTTATCTTCATCATAGGATTTTATTTTAAATTTTTATGCAACAAATAGGTATATTAAATAATTATACAAAAATGTTGTAGTAATTACCAAATAAATGGTTTTAAAAATAATAAAATAAATATTATATGAACTTATTAATGTGATCCACTAATTTTATAGATACATATGACCTTCTATTAATCTATTAAAGCTTTTAGTTAGAACATATCTTCTGTATATATTTTATTTAAATTCAAATAAATGAATAGTGTCAAAATTGACACTATTGTTATTTTATAAAAATAACATATTATAAAATTGTTTAAAAATCACAAAAATATTTAAAAATTATAAATTAAAATTTATATGGTCTATAATGTTATAAATTAAACAATTATGGGAAATTCACAACAAATCAGTAATTATTTGTTATAATTTAAAATTTCGAATTTTATTACCACAAATAAACTTAAATAGATTAAATAAAGATAAATCAAAATGATAAGGTTTAAAATAAGATCCAAACATGTCTAAATTTGATTGGTTGATGAGGCTACAACCCTATATCATCTAAGATTTGAATATGAGTCATTTTTGGAGGTTTTTAAGTGGGGTTAGATTTATTATAAATTAATATTTTTAAGAATTCCAAAGGTGCCCATCTCCTCCCTTATAAAAGGGAACCTCCTCCCTCTCTTCCTCACACAAATTAGAGCCTTCATGCTCGGACAACCCCTGAAAAATTCTCTTCTCCACTTCCCTAGCAACATCCTAGAGGTTTTGGTCTTCCTCAAAGACCAATTTTAGTGCCCTAAGAGGAGGTCTCAAAGAGGCGCTTCAAAGAAGAGGTAATTTCCGTTACCGATTCTTTCACCTTTATTTCTTCTTCCAATTCTTCTTATTAGGTTGTTTCATTATGAAGTAATAACATCAGTATCACTCATATACGGATATATTATTATAAGTATGAAACAATCCTATTTCACTATCTATCCATCCTACGGAAAACGAAATCACCGCGTGTGCGTACGTACGGAATACCGTCTCCACGCCGTGGTGAAATCTATTTTCCACCACCACCTTACTTGGATGGGTATAATGGTGTAAATAATAACTATATATTATTATTTTAAAGTGATATTGATTCTGAAATAGTATACATACACTCCAATATAGTCCCACGATCATGAGAACGATATCATCGCTCGTGCGTACGTACGGACTACCGTCTCCACGACGCGATGAGATTCATTCTCTACTTTAACCATTCATGAATGATTATAAAGTATATATAATAAGTAATCATGAAAAATATGACATAATAATGATATTGTATTTATGTGTATATATATGTATGTAATCTACTTAATTCCGTTCAACTCAATAAGGAAACAAAAACAACGTTCATGCATACGTACGGCCTATCGTCTCCATGAACGGTGTATTTATTTCCATTTACTGATTTATTATATATATGTATATTCTGAATATATATATATATATAAATCATGTTTTATATTCTGGAATTAAGTAATCATGATCTAAGTAATCATATGAATAATTACAAGTCAAAACATGGATGACAAATGAAACAATTTTACCCAAAACGCTCTTTAACATGTAATTTACAAAATAACAGGTAATATAAAGTCATAAGTGAACCATATATGATATAATAACAATGAATATGATTCTGTAATAAGTCTATGACATTATTTAAATCATTATACAGGAGGTTCGGACACTTACGAAGCAAATCGGACCTAAGGTAAGAGAAATATCACAATCTCATTTTAATCCGAGATTGTTTATACTTTGGTATTTACTGGGGTGTATTTTATCATCCACATCCATCTTTCCTTAATATGTAATATTATTTCCATTCACCTAAAATTGTTTAAATCCTATTTTACCCTTTGGTGAGTTTTTAGTAAAATATATGAAAGGAATCTTTTGTCGTTTTTCGTACGAGGTACTTTTTGACTTTTCCGACAAAAGTACGAGGAATGTTTTTTTAACTTATACGGAATGAATGGATTTTTAAAACATTATTTCCAAGAAGATTCCTTTAAAAGTTTTCAAGTTTATTTTTAATCAACTTCTTTTAGTTTATAATTGTACGACATGTTAAGAAAGGAAAAGTGTTTTTGAAGCCGAAAGGATATTTTCCTCAAGAATGGAGTTCAAGTGTTTTATCAAAATTATTTTCCATATAAGATAATAAAGGGTTCTATTTCTATCCCTATTATTACATTGATTTGATTATGTTGTGATGGAATTATATTTATGAATTCCTTTATCTTATATGATTTGTTTTATGATATCACGATGTTTAAGATTCCCATTTTTATTACATGGGTTATGCTATGATGTATGGTTTATGATTTTGTGGAACAAATAAGAATGGTATCATTAAGAGATGGGTGGGACATATATCTCCCTCCAATGCATTGGGTAATGATTTTATATCTCATGAGATAGACATGGCTGGAATGGTAGGTTATACCGGTTCAGTGAAACAGGACTGAAACGAGGGTGACTCGGTTCAGAAATGGACTTTGTCCACTAAGATAGTATTGGCAATGAGTCTTGACTAACAAGAAATGATTCTATATGATTATGTGTGTATGCCACCAAGTTTCATGTTTTATGTTATGATTATTGTGATTACATTTCACTGCCATGAGTTATCCCAGGTTATGAAATTATGATCTCTTTTACAGGTTAAGATTTCCAAAAGTTATGTGCTTATGTATATGATGTGATTGATATTTCTTTTGTTTACCCTTACTGAGAATTTGAGCTCACCCTTTTATGTTTTTTCCCCAGGATATAAAGAAAGGTTTTAGATATAAAAAAAAGGAAGATCTTTATTGGAGATGTTGAAGATCTTTCACCAGGATTAGAAGATTATATTCCGAGTTTCCAAAGACACTAAACTATTACGATCCTTTTGTGTGTGTTTTTGTTATGTACTAAGTATTCCGAAAATGTAATGTAATGTCAATGCACGTCAAGCTTTGGGTCTCTACATTGATTGTGTGATTAATATCTTTTAGGGATAAGTTGGTAATGGGATTTTAGTGTCCTCCCATTGGGAAGTTGATCACACATTAGAGTGTCACTACCCAAGAGGGAGACAAACATATTTGATGTGGTGATCGTTTGAGTGTGCCCATATGGAGGGGGGGGGGTAATGATCACACTTTTTAGTTTCCACCTTACATGGGAAATACATGAAGATTTATAGGGACATTGGGGTATTAAGATTATACTTGAGGAGGGTATCCCAGGTGTATCAGGATGGGACCTCGAGGAGGCACTATACGTACCTCTCTAAAAGGTTGGGATCAAAACCTATGTTGTTTTATTTAATATTTTATGGTTTGTTGATATGATATATCAATGTAGTTTATCCTCATGACGTAAGTATTTTCACGTCATAGAAGTAGTGACAACAAGGGATGGTGTGGGGCTTAATAATATAGACTTCCCATTATAGGTGTCTCATCCCATGGGGTAAATGATGGTGTGAGTATTACTAATGTGGGATTCCCATTATACATTTCGCATCCCATGGTAGTGGAGGAATATATGGGAATAATGAATTATGGAATACTATTACATGTATCTTATTCCATTTAAGGTAAGGAGGTGCTAAATTTTTTTATTTCACATAGGGTATAATGTGTCCATAACCCATAGTAGGAGGCATGGTGTAATTTTATTTCAGTCATTCAAAGGGAATCATATGTTCACTACACATGGTTGAGTTATAATTTATCATCATGTATTTAGGATTTTGTCATGAAATTTTTGATGATGTGTTTAGAAAATTAGGCTATCCGGTTTTACATCAAAATTCTCACATGTGGTATGTACCTCTAGAGAGGGAGACCATTTCAAAGTAAGAGAGGAGGATACAACAATATCACTACAAACTAGGAAAGGCTAGAGGCTTATCTTGATTATTTCACATTCATGGCTTATTTGTATATTGTATAAGGGACTCTAGGCGGTGCATGGAGAAAACATTATCATGGTGAAGTGGAAAATAGGGATCATAACATTAAAGTTCCTATTCATATAAGAAATATGTGATACAACTTTCTAGGTCATGGTTGATGAAAATATACCAAATGCGAGGGTTAATGATAATGGTTTTGTGGGGAATTAAGGGACAGATGAACTGAGATTGTATGGGTATAGGTCCATAGAGCACTCAACTTTCATGAAGGAGAATTTGTTAAAATTATGAATAAATTTGGGACATAATAAAAGATTTTCTAATATATTTTGGGTTTCACCATAGTCATGGGATTCATATAAATAAGTGTTTCACGAGATAGAGAGACCCTCCCTTGGGGTAAATTCATATCTCCCAAGGAGTAGGTTTCTTGTAGAATAATTTTCTCACAAAATACTACAATGTTTTTGGGGTTTTAATTTATTATAAATGGACTAGACCTTTATGAGGGTCATCTTGTATGTGGTATTTGTGTTTCAAGAACTCATTTGAAGATATTTTTTGAAATATGGTTACATATAGTGATCCATCTCCTATTATTCTCTTGAAGTTTTATGTTTTGGGAATTCAAATATTTTGATGGAAGTATGAAGTTAGTGTCTTATAATATAGTATAGGGAGGGAGGTATTTATATGTTTTATATCTGTGGGAAGGTTTATTTCATTAAAGATATAATATTGGAGGTATGTTCAATGAAATGGTGGTGACCTTCATGGACAAAAACACATTGTATGATGGTTATCTTCATATACTTGTGTAATCTTATGTGGTAACCATATGACCTTCCCCAAGAACTTCTTTTTCATAAAGGTTTTTAACTTCATGGATTAAGTTCCTTTCGATTATTTGTATCCCATTTCATATAAAATCATCCTTGGAATGTCTTTGAATTCATAAAAGTTTCTTGTAACAAGGGTTTTTCAGTGTCAACAATTCACGTTTAGGATATAAAAAGGTATGACTAGATCTTTATGATGAAGAAGTCAATAAATTTATGGAATCACAAGGTGTATATTGTTATCATGTAATTCTCATTATCTTGAAGAACACTAGGGATACATACAAACACATCATGAAAAATGTATTCAAGACCCTTTTTGAGAAAACTGTAGAATCCTATAAAGATAAATTAGTGGTCAAGTATCAACTATGCAGTGATTAATATGTTTATCATTAGTGATATTTTAAAAAACTAAATAAATAAAAATATAATATGAACTCTATGGATTGAGATTTCATGGTAGCCTAATGGAAATTTATTGTAATTTTTGTGAACCATCATGGTATAATAATCAACCCTGAGAGAACTAGGGAGATCCTTGATATACATTCACTTTGGAACCTAAAAGAGTTAAGGGGAATCAATAGTTTTCTAGACAATATCATAAATTACATAGCCAATGAAATTAGTAAATGACTACACTTCACAGAAAACATTGATGAAAGGAGTCCCCGACTGGTGGGTCCAAGATTTTAAAAATACTTCAATGATATAAAGAAGTATCTTTTACACCCTCTAATGGAGTCGGAGCTACTCATACTTTAGGTGGAAAACCAAGAGAAATAAATCAATCCACTAATTTCCCAAAAAATGATGAAATAAATGAGAAAATATTTTATTAACTTTGTAGAACCATTTTAGATGTTGAGACTTGATGTTATGATATTAAGAATAACTTCCAACCATTCATCTTCACTATGAAAAAGTTAAGGTACTACTTATAATATTAGAGGGTTCATCCAATATCCTTTATTGATGTAAGTGAATATATTTTCAGTCACATGATGTTAAGAATGTTCATTTCATGATGTGAGGTGATTATATAATAGTTTAACATCCTATTCATGCATCAATGTGGGAACAAAGGGAATAAATTGGTTGATTTCCATGAAAAACATATTACCCTAGAGAAGTATATACTAAATAAATATACCCCCAATAAATAGGTCTTCTCTATCTAAGAAACCCCTTAAATATGTAAGATATTCAATAATGGTTCTTCAAGAAGATCTATAATTAAAAGGATAGAGAACTAAATAATAACATGGTTATTCTATGGATTGTGATCATCTCCCCTACCAAAGTGGTTAGGACATACCCCTCCCTTTTTTAGAATGATTCACCAATAGTGAGACTAAAAACCAATCCCTCATTGTAGGAATAAATATTGATATAGAGATACTAGTATATTTTATTGTTATTAAGAGTGACATATAAATCGTAATTAGGAAGATAAATGGTGATTAATCCATTTTATAGGAGGAATTAATCACCTTGTTTGATTATGTATGAGTGTTTATGGTGGAATTATTCTTAGAGATAAAAATTTATCACATTTTTCATTCATATAATTTCCAATATTGTATGTCATATAATGAAATGATAGTCCTAGTGGACCTCAACTAAGACAAGATACTCATTCACATTTCACGGAATAAGGTGGTCTCAGTATTTATCAATAATAATATCATATAGATAAATTAATTTAATACCAAAATAAATCATTTTGATCCCTTATCCTCACCAATTTATAGCACAAATGGATGGATGTATCCAATTATAGACTACCTGAAAATTGGGATTCTTCTATTGTAGTGAGACAATATGGAAACGATCTGATGATGGGAAGAAAACTTCTTCATATACATTGGCCAAAATTTCAAGGAATTTCTCTATAAGAGAGGGTTAAAAGAGATCATCCTCAAATAAATTAAAGGAGGAGATAACCAAACTATTATATAGAAGTTCCTATAGATACTTATGACAAAAATCATTTAGGAGACAAGATATTCCATGAAATCAAGAGGGTTGGACACTTCTGGTAGTTTATGTTGAAATAATTAATACAATTCCTGAATAAATTTCTTTCTATTTTGATACACTGCAAATTCGTTTGTCAACCCTAAGAATATTTACAAATCGTTAAATAATATTGTATATTTTTTATGGGGAATTGACATCATGGGGCTATATCCCTTATCTACAGTCAAGTAGTTTATGTGAATACCTATTACTACAAATGTATTCTGGAGTGGGATGAGTCTATACCCATTAAGGAAGTTGAGATGAATTATATCATTAAATTTGTGACGAATAATATCACTGAAAGATTTTATATCCCTTACAATATGTTAATACAAAATGAAAATAATTATTTCTCTTCCATGTTGATTAGTTTGTATCAATAATATAATATTCAGTCAAAACATTCATCCTACTACCCTAAAATAGTTAATGGAAAAATAGAATATTTCTTCCAAAAACTATCTAAATTCCCTCAGAAGATGGTGAACAAGGATAATAATTACTAACTAGATTAACTCCTACATACACTGTGGGAAAATTACACTATATATTATTCAATTAGAAATGTGAACCCACGTTCTATTATATATTGGACAAATGAATTTTATTTCTATTGATTTTTAACATCCGTTACTCTACACCAAAATCTAAAACTAATTATCGGATGATGATAAGTTCCATATATTATTGGATGTTTTAATGCAAATCCATGACATAAATTTATAAAAACTACACAACCTAGAAATATATCAGAACTGAGTTTCACAGAAATGAAATGGGAAAGTTCATCTCCCTTAATTTCATTAAGGAAAACTGGTGTTACCTCTTAAAAATACAATGATACTTGGGAGAAATCAACTGAATCTAGAGACAAAATATGTGGGTCCTTACATCATAGGTAATGTATACTTCTATAAATTAAATTATATGGTAAAAATAGATGGAGAACATATCATTAATTCCACCAACATTTGGTTTCTTAAGTAATAATTACCATAACATCATGTTTATTTCACAACATCCTAAATGCAATACGTTAGACCACATAATCAAAATACAAGATGTAAGCATTAAAATAGTATATAACCCACACTGACATCACAAAACATAAAAATTTATGACATTATCCTAGTACCATAATACTAAACTGTATGGTGGGGTTTCATAGTCGAATGCTGTAAAATGACATGAAAATTTCATGATCCCTTGAAATGACTAAGCATGATGCATGGTAATATCTATATCTTACATGTACAATTATATGATGTGAGTAATATTTGAATTTCTTATTCCTTACCACATTGAGAATGAATCACATGAGCTTAGATTTTTTGGTTGATTATTTAAATTAACTTGATCATGATATATCGTTTCTAATGGTATATAACTATGTTAATGTCACATGATTTTATAATAAAGGACATTGATCCCATCTTATATGAGTCTAAAAAACACAAAAGGTCCTCATTTCCTGTAGCCTCATCTCCCTACAAGAGATACTTAACTATGTAGGAATTCATGGTGTATGGTTCCCATCTATCTGAATCACACATAAATTAAAAGTGCCTATCATAATGTTAGAGTGACATCTATATAAGGATCACATTAATATGAGAATTGTATGTGGCTTGAGTCCTATGACTTAAAATAAATAGTGATTCCAATATCACTTATTATAAACCCATCTAAAAAATATAATCACAAGGTTTTCCATTGTGGTGAGATATTTTGTATTTCACATTAGGTTTTGTCTATCTTTCTCACACAAGAGAAGATATAGTTCTTATTTTTTCTCCTCCTTTAAAAAATCATGGCATGTACCAAAACAATTATGAGAATTATGCATGGATTGATTCTTGTACACTATGAGGTGTAGTGAAATATAGATTTTTTACCCTAAGACAAGCCACCAATCACCATCACTCATACCTTACCACCTGAGAGTTGTATTTTTATATGATTTCCTAGAACATGATATATTAATATCCATATTACTTCACTAAGAGTAAAATTTTTCTATATAGCTCATCACCACTACAAGATATTAAAATTAATACCATGTTCTTCATCACAAAATACTAAACTATTAAACATCTATTTCCTTAGCACATTAAATTAAACTAAATGAGGTCTAATACACTATACATGTCATCTTAAAATGTTTTGATTTGTATTTATTTGAGACCCATTATCCTTATATGATAGTTAGATCCTTTTAATAATGATCAATATATATTTTAATTTGCACTTAGATAAAATATTATCTATATATATCAGAACTACATGTTTCTTGATTCCAATGCTTTGGGATACACAGTAATGCCTAGACTAATTTCTCATGCATACCCAAATATTCAATGTAAATCCCACTATTTCATGATAAGTATCATACCAATTTATTCAAATCGATTTTTCCTTCGCAGTTTCAACATTTATGAGAAAACACTTCAGCCCACACAAAATTATGTTTTATTTAAAACTAGCCATATATATTTCCTCATAATATGATAAAATGACCATCAATATGATGAGTTTTATCCTATAGTTATATCCCTCATTAATTTAGTATTTTAATTCATTAATTTAACATTACAATTAAGATATATTGTTTTTTACATGAGTAAAATATATATAAAATCGTCAATATCTCATTCTTCAACCACTGAACTAATACTACATGAATTGTGGTCCATCCTGTAAGGCCTTAAACTTTTTATATTATCCTAGTATGCATGGAAAAATTTACCTACACAAAAGAAAGATCCATGTAGGACCCCACAAAGTGTATAGGTTTCCTTTATAATTCAAGGGTAAAAATTATCTATGCTTCCTCAAATTGTATCTTAATGACTTGATCCTTACCAATCATTTTGCTTATCTTATCTTTAGGGATCAACATCAGGATACAATAGTTTCTATTCCAACTACATCTAATCTAGATTTGCGTAGGATCCCTCCTACATATGATTCTATATTCATGAACCTCTATTTTGAGATAATGACCCCATGTAAGTGCATGATCTAAATAGGCATCCCTTACTAAAACTATATATTTATTGATTTCCATTACTTGTGATACATAGTGGTTTTGAGATTAATTTTTTTTGGGCCTAGATGAAAATCCAAATCAATGCACCGGTTCGTCTTGACATATGAACCTCATGTTCACATTGGGATTCCCTATACGAGTCTATCATAGAGGTAAATCCATTTAATTCATTCCCATGAGATAGAAATGTGAATGATCCTCTATATATAGGTTCTTTTTACGTGACCTTAAACTACATAACTTTTGATTCATTTTCATATGATGTCAAACTATAAGACATATGTTCCACCCACTATGATCTAAAATTTCATAGAGTAGTCCATCCACTAAGACCTGAATTTATTACATATGAGTTAGATCTATGAAAGATACCCAAAAAATTTATTTTCAACTCCATAAACCTATGCTAGGAAAAAATCCCCCAATTTAAATCATAGAGTTTAAGTCTTCCCAAGTGAATTAGATCTCAAAACAACCCCATATCCAGCTTGAATATCTATGTGTTATCTTTCATTGAGAATGTGATGATTACAGTCACATTTTATTATTTTAATTTCATTTTTAGAATTACTTTTGATTAGAATAATTTCTTCTCTCTATATAGGTGCAAGATTTATGAAGATATCATCCTTTAATAGAACTACACAAGACTTGATTCCATTACCAAGGAATATGTGGTGATTCTCAAGATCCTATGTTTAGAGCCAAGTCATTTTTACTTTTGAGGTTCTTGTCACCATATGTGATTCATGAATATTCTTAATGCATCATGTTTCACTTATATATATCTTAATCATACCACCCTAAATTTTTAAACAATATCATATTTTTCACATGAAGTTAAAATATTAAGAATATGGTCTATCATATAAGAATCTAAACTATATATAGAGTTATCTTTCATATGTATTGATTTACCTACATTAGATCCAAATCCTTGTAAGGTTGCATGGAATATGATACCCTACAATGAAATTAAATTCCATTTCCCCTATAATAAGTAAATATTAGGATCCCCATAGTAATATGTGGATGTGTAACAAATAAATTCTTGGGAATAGTCATGGGGCCTCTTATATTATTGATTTGATATAAGGATCAGAAAAATTATCATCCCCTAAATTTGAAAAATATTAATTTATGGGACAACCATGATAACAACAAATGGATTGATTCTTATTATTTCAAGAACAGTATTGAAAATTCAAGGTCCAGAAACAACTATTTATCATCATGTATTATTCTAAAATTACCAAGTCAAAGTTAGTTTGTGTTTGAAATATTTATTACAGTATTTTGAATGTTTCCCCTCATACACATTGATTAATTAATTAACTGTTTGAATCACTGATATCCTTGGAAAATTATCAATATGGATTTTATTTGGAAATATAGTTCCACTTTATCTTGATATTAATATATTCCCATGATATGGATTTTCATACATTACCAAAATATATCCTTCCAACTAGATGAATTATATCCTAAAGAAAGTGTACCCTAATCCTCATACATCCTGAAGACATTGTAGTGGAATCCATTATTTTAATATGTTTATAATTCATTCTTGATACGTTTTAGTCATTTAAACCTCTATATTCAAATAATTTTTATCAAGATTTACGTCCTTTATATCCCTCTTTATAATGTGATGGGTTGCTATTATCTCTTGATCCCCATCAGGGTTTTTTATATCACACCTATATGGTCCATGAAGCATAACCATAAACTATATACAACTCCCTTTAGGGTATTTACATTAGTATGGATGGGATTTATATTCATGTCTAACCAAAATTTCTATTATCACTTGATAACAAGCCTCATTTGGTTTTATGTTAATGATTTGTTACACTAGACATCAACCACATTGGTCCAAGAACCATGACTCTAAAATGTGTGCACCCATCTTAGCCGAATTATAATAGCACTGGGTTTCTTATTCATGTGTGTTTTATCTCTCCCTTCATATGTAGTAAATCTCACAATATGTGATCTAGGAACTTTGACCTTAAACTACATGAACATCGCTTTGAGGAATGTTCTTCTAGTAGTGGGATTTCCAAATCATGGAAATTTATAACTTTCCTTTATTACATAGATTGTCTTACTTTTTTTGGGTATAAGAATTTTGAATTTAATCTATGATAACTCTATTTGGATATATTCACTACTATCATTGGTATCCTTGTTCATGACGAGTTTAAATATGTTATCATTGTTTCAAATATCACAATTTTTTTATTAATTCATATACCCTTTAACCCAATAAACATTATGTCAATGTTGTTTGGCATTCAAATTCCGTACTCAATGTTCCAGATTGGATGAACCTAAAACTTAAATTTGAATGAGACACAAAAATTGTCACGTGTAAAACCAAAAAATGGATAGATGAGTAGAATTAAAGTCTTTATTAACCAATTTTTATGATCTCATGACTAAGGGTGAAGGTAGAGATAAAATGAAAATGGTATAATGGTTAGGGTAACTTTTATATAGCCCTAGAAAATGACAATTTTTCATTATAGACCCACTATCCCAGATAAATATTAGATAACTTTATTATTATAAAACATCCCCAAAAATATTTGTTAAATACATTTTGGACTAGGTTTTAGTTTGATAATTTTTTTTGAATATACATTCCCCATAATCCTATGTCATTGAATATGTGTTTGCATCATCCCAAAACTTCTGTGGCTTTTAGTAATGAGTATTTCTGACTCTAAGGGAAACCTCCTTTTGGATATGCATTTATTCCCCATATACGTAATTGAATATATTCCCCAAATATAAACTACCAACCAAAGATATAGAGACCCTACTTTTTCTTACATGACTATTAAATTATTTCAAATATAAAAAACATAATAGTTAAACATTCAAGGATGAAATGATTTAGTATCTTAGAAAAATTAATATCATAAAGCACTTATACATAATAAATCATAAATGTTTAACTTAAGGCATATTATTTATCTTTCTAATTGATCAGGTTCTCATTTGTTCATGTATTTACATCATTATATAAATCATGGAACATGGTGATCTAAAATACCAGTAAGAGGAGGAATAATGGGCATGAATAAATGTGAAATGGGTGAACATAATAATCATCATAATATCATAAGAATAATATCATCATCATAATTAGGTGGGAAACATTTTATAAGGGCATGATATGAGGGTATTCATAAAAATGAAACATCAGGTCATAGTGGTCAAATACATCACATATTTGTGAAAAATGTTATCATCATGTTCACACATAACATATGTTACTAAATAAAGAAAATAATAATTATGAAAAACGAAAAATTTTATTTCATTTATAATATAAAATATCCCTTGAGATACAACACATTACTCAGTTCATTTTATGGATATATAATTTTGGGCTCACCCATCACATCATAATAATTACATAATCGTTCCTACCACATCGAATGTATAACAATCCTTTTTAGGAAATATCCCGTGTAAATGAAATGGTTTTCCAAGGATTTCATAAAAAATAATTAAATGAATAAACATGGGGTTCCAAAATAAAAAATGAAAAAAGTATTTCTCATAAACATTATCATTATTTAGTGAATAAGAAACAACTCAAGAGGTTTAAAAGATGAGTTTTAGAAAGAAAATCTTTTTTGGAAAATATTTGTATTTGGTTTATAAATTTATGTGGTAACATGTATATCCCCAAAGTATTAGGGAATAATAGTGAAATTATATTTAAGAAAAATTATAGTTATATTCATACCAAAAATTATTTTAAATAGTTATAACGCAAATAACGTGAGTCGGGTTCGAGAATCCTCTTACCTTAAATCCCGCTTTATTTAATTTCTTTTTTACCTTTTGAATAGTAAACATAGGACCACTAAAAAAATTATAGAATTGAATCATGTTAATATTTTCTACTATTTATCTTCTATAATTACTAGATTCTAATTTATAAGACCCTTGTTAAATATTAATTAATATGATGTAATGTTTTTATTATATTTACCCGTCTTCTTTTGATGCCACAATTATTGGTAAATGTCATTTAAAATTAATAAAATTAATTATAGATGCATACAAAATTTATTTTTATAACCTTATACACCATAAATAATTTATTTTTACCGACCATAGGATTAATGATAATTAGTAGATTGGAAATTTTTTTGTTTTAAATTAACTAGGCATTCACATGATATTATCGAAAGAGCAGGAAAATAAAGTTTGAAATTTATATATGTCGTAATAATGATAGTTATAGTAGGATAGACTCATTAAAATAATGTTAAAATACTTCTCAATTAATTTTATAATATTTATTTGAAATTAGTTTGAAAAAAAAAGATAAGATGAAAAATAGAGGGTAGTTGATATAATCATTCAATTTATTCAGTGTAACTTCACTTATATGGCACTAAGATTCCCTTGATTGTTAAAGCTTTATTACTCTATAAAACCCATAGGTAATGTAAGGGACTTCAGTGGAGGAATTTGGTCATAAATTGGGCTTTGTAAATTGAGAGAGGTGTGGTTATACAAGGGGAGAGAGTGGGGTTATTCATACTAGAGGATAAATGTATTTTTTAATGAAATATTAAATAAAATATAGTATCAAAGGTACAAATTATAAAAGATATTTTTTGAAAATATAAATAATATAAGAATATAATATATTATTTTATGGCTTTAAACCCCTGTGTAATTCAAATTCACTCATCTTATTAAAAAGGAAATTGGAATAAGGAAAAATTGTTATTTTAAGGGAAAAATTTTTACATTAGGTTTTTGGAAAATACTTTTCTGGTTTGAAAACTAAGTTTATTATGTTTAAATGAATCATTTATGAAATTTAATATTTTATCAATGACACACATGTTAGATAAATGATTATATCCTTATTAAATTATTAATAATATAATTTAAGATACACCAGTTATGAGAAATAAAATATTTTTACTATTCACCTTAAAATTAAAGTATATCATAAAATTTACAAAAAATAACCCTTGAAAATTTTCAGTGTAGTGATTTTAAAAAGTATATTTAATCTACAAAAAAAATTTAAACAAAGGAAATTTTAAATATTTATATAAAGATGATGACTTTTATGAAATAATTTAAAATATAATTCATTAAAAATGTTCATATATGTTATTTGAGTATTTAAATTTAATATTAATTTTTCAGTATTACAATATTCATATTTATGTATTTTACTCATGATAAGTATTATTTATATCATGATTCATTATTTTGGGGTTAAATTATCATTATAATGGTTATGTTAATATTTCCAATCATTGGGTTACAATCACCATGTGTTATGTTACTATCCCAATGGACACATCACTATTCTGGAAATCACATTACCTCAAACAAATAGCACTATATTATTTCAATAAAAATTCAATATAATTCCTCTGAATGTTATGTATTTTTATTTTCTAATATTTTGATTGGTTTAAAAATATTTTTCTTCTCTTCTAAGGTGGTGTTCTTGGGATGATGATTCTAGTAATTTAGAGTGATCTATATTTTCCCATTTTTTCTATATTTTATCCCCTTTTAATAATTGGATTTTAATGGGTTTAGTAACTAACTTGTGTAACAATTTGTATCAATTAATCATAATGTTGTTTGTATCTCTATGTGCACTATATCTATAAAAAATAAATAATATAATATTAAAAAACTTATTTATAAAGTAATAATCATTTAAAAAGTCTAGGTCATTGCATTATTCCACCCTTTATAAATTTTATCCTCAAAATTTTAACACTTATTCATGGTTGATAATAGGTGGGGTTACTTATTTTTCATTTTTCCCTCTAGTTCCCATGTCACCTGTTCATATTTATGGATCCCACATAATAGTTTGACAAGGTGAGTTATCTTGTTACACAGAACATTGTCTCTATAGTCCAAGATCTTTACTGGATGATCCTCATAAGAGATGTCATTTTCCAGTTTTACGACCTTTGGATTAAGTATATGTGAGGGATCTGGTATGTTCTTTCTTAGGAGTGATACATGGAACACATCATAAACATCAACTATATTTAGTGGAAGTTAAAGACAACAAGCCACTAATCCTACATGATCTAATATTTTAAAATGGATAATATACCTATGGAAAATCCTCTATTTCTTTCCAAACTACATGTATATCATGTACAAAGATATTCGAAAGAAAAAATTGTCTCTAAATTCAAACTCCATGCCCCATTTATGATTGTTAGTGTAAATATTTTTTTTTGAATCTAAGAATATTTTTAATATTGTTGGTTGGCTTGAACCGTCTCTTTCATCTATTGCATAAGGTCTGCTCCAAGAATCTTTCATTCCACAGCATTATCCCCAAAAAAGGATTTATACATTTCTTCCAATATATAGCTTCATGTGGATCCATATGAATACTTTATAGAAATGTATTTTTATTTGAGAACTCAACCGATGGTAGATGATGATCCCATTATCCTGGAAATTCTATTGATAAGGATACAATAATTTCTTCTAGTGTCTCAATAGTTCATTCATACTATACATTAGTTTTGGGGTCATAAGTGGTACTAAAAATCAATTAAGTATTGAAGGAATATTGAATACTTCTCTAGAATATAAATGTGAATCTTTGATCGTGATTAGAGATGACTGAGAGTGGAACCCATGAAACCTCACCACTTTCTTCAAATATACATGGAAATTTATTCAAGTGATATATCATCCCGAATAGAGATGAAGTTGAAAGTATTGGTGATTAAATCTCTTATAAACCAATTCGCATTGTTTCTTTTCGATATCTTTTGGAGACCAGTGAAAAATTCATTAGTGGCATTCTTTCATTTCATCATGGGTATATCAACAGTTTCGTCAACCTATTGGACTTATATCAATCTACTTTAATTTACTGACATACCTGGAACCATGAGATATACTCCCCAATATTATTCTTTATGTTGGGACACCATAAATTTTCTTTAAGATCACAATATATCTTGGATATTCTCAGATGGATAGAAAAAGCTGAGATATGTATATTATCCAATATATCATTCTTTATCTTAGGTGATGAAGACACAAAAATACTATTTCTAAATCGAGTCAAACCATAATCATTGATGTGTGACTCATGTATCCTCTATTCCTTTACTTCGTTCACCATGTTTTTTAGCTATAGATCACCCATTTGTCTGTCTTTGATATTATATTGGATATAAGGTTGGGAAATAATTTGATAAAGTAAGGATATATTCATTATTGTTATGATTTCTAGATCTACCCTTTTTATATCCCTAAAGATATGGTCTTTATCAATCTTCATCAAGGATATAGTATAATTTTATTTTCTTATAGACGCATCAAATACCTTGTTATAATTTTAAATATGGTTATGAATTAAAATATTATAGTCCTTAACTAGCTCTAACCATATTTTTTGTTTCATATTGAGATCCTTCTGGGTGAATATGAAGTTTATAATCTTATTATTGGTGTAAATGTAACAATTCTCACCATAGTGGTAGTGTCGTTATATTATCAATGTAATGATCACAATTGATAATGATAGATCATGATTTGGGTAATATTTCTAATGGATATTTAACTATAATACGGGATAGGCTATCACATTTTCATTATTAATTAGTAAAAAAACCCATGCCATTATTTTAGAATAACTATAGATCATAAAACCTTCTCCACTTGATGGTAGTGTGACTAAATACACAACGATTGGCATCTACTCGAGTTTCACAAAACATTCCTCAGATTATTTCATCTGAACATACTTTACCCCGTTCCATTTTAACTTAGTCAGTAGTCTCAAAAACTATAATAAATTTATTTAAAAATGTCGGTAGTACCATCTAATCAATGTAAAAGATGAAGTTTTTTACACTAGTGGTTATGGGACTTTCTTTAATTTCACTAGTCTTCGAGTGGTCTATATAAAATTCCTCACTTATTGTCAGGTTCCCCAAAAATGTCACTTAATGCATCCAAAAGTCACACATGCTTAAATTAGTGAAGATTTTCTCCATCCTAATTGTTGACGATAATATCCTTCAATTATATTCATGTTCCTACTTATCTTGAAGTAAATGAGAATATCATTGGTAAAAACATCAAAAATTTTATTGAGCTACCCTCTAGAAAATATATTCACAAAACCATGAAGATTGTATGCACATTCGTATGTCCAAAGGGCATCACTACGAAGTCATGTTGAACATACCTTATACGGAAGGAACTCTTCTAAATAAATTACCTATTCACCTTCAGTTGATGATATCTAGAATGAAGATCCATATTTCACATGTATTTAGATCCTCATATTTGATCGAACAAATCATCAATCCTTTGAAGAGGATATATGTTAATTATATAGATATTTTTGTGATTCTGATAATCGATGCACACCAGGATTGATATGTTATTCTTCTTATGAAAGAGAACAGGAACACCCGAGGTATATGCACTAGGTTATATGAGCCCCTCATCTATATTATCTTTTAGCTTCTTCTTTAAATACTCTTCTCAATTGAGGTCATATTGAGGGGGGGGGGGGGTTAAGATAGGAGTGGCTTTACATATATATTCTATTGATAACTCTACCTCACAATCTAAGGTAAGTTTAGGTAACTCTTTAGGAAATGTTTTAGTGTATTTCCATAAAATACCAGTTTCACCCATGTTGATAAATTATTTCAAATTAACTATTTTGGAATTTTATACTTCTTTATAAGTTATCAGACGCCACACTATTAATGGATTTTACAATTAATATTCATGATAATATTTTCATTTTTATATAAGCGTGAGATTATTTGGAATATAAAAAGAGATATACTTTTCCTAATAGTTGATGTGTGCTATATATAACGAAAGACAATACATTCCAAGTCTAACATTGAATTATGCCATGGGAAGGACTAAAAGATTCAATGGAAGAATTTTTTCACAAACACTTAAATGAGAATAATCCAAAAGATATATTTTAATGATTGCACAACTAATTTTCTTTAGAGATTTCTCTACTTAAAATTTTCAAGGATAATATTCATAAATTATACCAAATCTGATCAATATAATGGATTTTTATAAACAAAATCAAATAATAATTTTTTATTCATTAGTTAATATGATGTTTACGTTGTACAACATCATTTTCACACTCCACTTTGAAAGTAGTGATAGAATAATCTTTCCCTAGCTCATTTGAATTTGGTGGTAGTTGATGTTGATTACCCTCATAGACCCATGGTTTAGTGAACTAGTTTTTATAGTTACATTTATCCCTATAATTTAAGCATTGAACCATGGGTGGTTCATTAGGAGGATCCTTATTTCCTCCGTAACTATGGTTGTCTTCTTCATGTTACTTTGACATTCATGATCTTGGTGTCATTCTCTCCCACACGTGGATCATTTTACACCACTTTTAAGGAAATTCCCATGATTATTATCCCTAAATTTATAGAATGGGGGGTTTTGGATCCTCTTTTAAATTTTTTAATTTGGTCAACCAACTTGAAAATCCATTATTCATTTTTAATCTTCATAGGAATGGGAACATTCTCCAAACTCCGAATATACATTGATATCACATAGAATTAATTCTTTATAAACCCCAAAGTCTCGGATAGCTAGATTTTATTATTTTTTTGTTTTTAAACTTTTAAAAAATCTTTTTATTTTTCTATCATTGTTGATAACAAAACCCAAGGCGTATCATTCAATACTTGTGAAGTTTTCAATGTAAGACATGATAGATTCTCCTTCCGTTTTCTTCATCTGTATGAATTATTTCTATTTTTTGATGAGTTTGAGGTAAAAATTTGTTAATAAATATTTTACTAAAGTCTTACCACTCTATATCTTTCATTTAATCATTTTTATTAGTGTTCATTATCAATGCCCCCCATTGATCAACTTATCCATCTAAATGATAGATGGATATATTCTCTTTCTCATTCTCAGAATAGTGAAACAATGAAAAGGTCTTCCCATTGAGTTAACCTACTATTCCATGACAGGTGGATTAATAGATACATAAAATGATGGTGTTATTTTTTGTATAAATTACTTAATGACTAGTTTTTCCTTCTAAGGTGACGGAAAACACTCCACATTTTTTTGGTTAATATTCATATCCTGAGGAAACTAGGAAAAATTCACTATGATGTTTTGATCTCCACCTCCCATGTAATTGAGGATATAATTTAGGAAATTGTTATATTTTACCTCATAAGGGTTGTTGGCCTCATTTCACCATATTCTAACCATTTTATAAAATAGAAAAGTTTTGAACAAAATGTAAGTAAAATAATAATCAATAAACAATTTATTCCTTTGGGAAACATACTAAGGAATATATTATAAGATCTATATATTTAACCTTTTTTTAAAAAACTATTCCTGGATGTCTACGTATACATAAAACTATCATAAGGGTTATTAGTAATGTTTCATAATTACCAAATTAACTAAACCATACCTCTAATACTAACTATAGAGACCCTAATTTTTCTTACATGACTATAAAATTATTTTAATTATAAATAACATAATATTTATAAATTCAAGGGTCGAAAGGAATACTATCTTTGTAATATTTGGGTCATACATTTCTATATGTGATAAATTATAATAATTTATCTTAATCCTTACTCTTTATACTTCTAAACACTTACATTCTCTTTAGTATATGTCATCACATGAGGATATATATAAAAGAATGTTGTGAGATAAAAGCTTAGTTTGAGGAAGAATAAGGGATATGAATCAATATAACATGGGTGAAGATAACCACAATCATCATATAAGAATTATATGATCATAATTATAGTCATTAGGGAAACATTTTATATTAGCATAGAATTTGGAGACGCATAAAAATGAAACATCGTGTCATAGTTGTCAGATAACACACATAGTTTTGAATAGATCTAGTGTCATATTCACACATATTACATGTGTATAAATCATAACATAATCATCGTGAAAAAATATATAATCAAGTTCCTGCATAATAAAAATTATCCCATGATATACCTCACATACACAATGCATTCGTGGGATATATAATTTTAGTCCCACCCCTTACATTATAAAAATTATACAGTCATGCATGCCGCATATAACATATAAAAATCATAGTAATGAAATAAACCATGGAAATTAATGGGTTTTAAAGGATTAGTCAATAATATTTTCCAAAATAGAATTGGTTTTCCCAACAAAAAAAAGAAAAACATATTTGGCATAAACATCATCATTCTTGAGTGACGAAGAAACCACTCTTGGGGAGTAAAAAATGATATTTAGAAAGAAATGAAATTTTGAATAGTATTTATATTTGTTTTATAAATATATTATGTAAAATCAATAGAACATAAAGATAATGGAATAATAATGAAATGATATTTAATAAATATAACACGAATATTGACCGTTGATGGGGCATTTTCGAAAGAGAAGGAAAAGGAAGTTTGAAATGTACATATGTCATAATTATGACTATTCTAGTAGGTTACCCTAATTAATATAATGTTAACATAATTCTTAATTAATTTAATAATTTTTTTGAATGAAATGGGAAAAAATAAATAGAATAATAATAAGAGTGAAGAGTTGATCGAAATTTACAATTTCCTTAATTTAATTTCTCTTATAAAACAATAAAACTCCTTTGATGTTTGGAGTTAGTTAACTCTAGATACTCTATAGGAATTATAAGGGGTCTAAGATGTAGAATTTGGGTACAAAATTTGATATTTATCGTGAAGGAGGAGTGGATTTCCAAGGGAAGGGATAGTGGTTCTTTATACATGAGAAGAGGGATATTTTTAGAATAAAATATTGAATAAAATATTATATCAAAGGTAAAACTTGTAATAGTGAATTTTTGATAGTATAAATCATAAAACAATAGAATAAGATGGTTTTAATAATTTAAAACCATTTATAATTCCAATTCAATTACATTTTTAAAAAGGAAAGTTGAATAAATGAAATATTTATATTTTAAGGGAATACTTTTGACTTTAGGTTTTAGATTTTGATTTTTAGGTGTCGAAGTAAAGATTATTTTATTTTAATGATTTTTTTGAAAATAACTTTTGTAGGATAACAAAATGTTCACTCAATTTTTATTTAATTTTTATAAATTAATGATGTAATTTAAGATAGACTAGTTAACCGAAAAACTATTTTTTACTATTCACATGAAAATTGAATTATTTTAAAAAATTACCAAAAAATAAACCATTGAAGGTTTTTACATTATGATTTTAAAAATGAAATTAATTTTTTCAAAATAAATGTTTAAAATATGAAATTTTAATTGTTAATATAAAAGTTATTATTTTTATAAAATAATTTAAAATATAGTTTATTAAAAATGTGCCTTTATTTTAATTTTTTTAATGATCATATTTTTTTTCACAACAAGAATATTTTTATTTAATTATATTACTCATGAAAAATATTATTTATATCTCAATTAAATATTTTGAGGTTAAATTACTATTCCAAGGGTCATTTTACTATTTCTAACAGCCAAGTTTCTATTCCAATGGTCCCATTACTATTCCAATGGTCACATCACCTCCTATAAATACAACATAATTATTTTAAAAAATATTTCCTATAATTAATCTCAATGTTTTATATTTTAATTTTCTCAGATGTTTATTAGTATAATAAAAATTTATTCCATTTCTGTATTGCTGTTTGTGGGAGGGAATATTTTATCAGACTTGGGCCATCCATATTTTTCCATTATCATTTTTTTATTTTTTATTTCTTCCCCTAATAATAATTTTCAATTTAATGGGATTACTAATTGAATAATTTAATGATTTTCATTAATTAAATAATTTTTTTCATCTCTTGGTTCTGTATGTGTATAATATTTATATAATATAATATAACACACATTTAATTAGGAATAAATTATCATTTAAAATATCAGGGTCATTACAAAAAGAAACTTCATCCAATGGTGATGGTCCTCTAATCACTATATTCCCTCGATAAAATCATAGTAGAACCCATTTTTTTGAATATTTACCACATTCAATCCCTTCATACCTATTAAGTATCATCATCACTAAACTCAAATGTTTTGTGTTATGATATAAATATATGAAAATACAACTATTAATGTGGATTTCAATTCCCTTGATGTTATAGATTTCAGAATCATTCCCATTTTCAATGAAATAATATGACATCATATTCTTGGACCTTTTTTGATCTCATCACATGACCTCAAACTGCATGAGACACTAGTCTTAACGCTATGAACTAAAATTGTAGACACTCACCTATCAAACCTAAATCATTATAATATCTTGATCCATGAATCAAGAAAGTAAACAACATGCTCCTTCCCATATGGTTTTTACATTAGTGTCATTAGGAATTCCTTA
The DNA here is from genome assembly GCA_963277665.1 of Viscum album. Lineage (NCBI taxonomy): Eukaryota > Viridiplantae > Streptophyta > Magnoliopsida > Santalales > Viscaceae > Viscum > Viscum album. The sequence continues at coordinate 853,326,303 of OY728126.1, read as the reverse complement.
TTGTCATCAGGTTTACATTTCACTTGTTACTAGATAGGTTTCCTTACCATTTAGTCAATGTTTAGAGAGCTAAAATGTAACACCCCAAGATTTAATAGTAATTCAACAACTAGCACTATACGCAACACCGAGTTCAAGCGCACCAGGACTTACCAAACTAGTCGTTCAAAAGAGGTTATGAATAGTATTAACTAAATTTTGAAATTTATATAATCCTTATAATTTTATAATCCATATTATGAGTTTCTTAGATATAATTAAATAACAAAACCATTTTTTTCTGATAAAAGAAGTATTTTAAAAAAAATGCAATTTTACCGCCTTTTAAGGGAGAACCCTTTTTTAAATCCAATATTTGAAACTTCTTTATATTCAATTTCAAAAAATAAACTTCTTCTTTATAATATATACATAAGAAAATAGTTTTAATAAATTTTTGGTGTTTTTCCGATAACTTTCATATTTGGGTGAATAGTGAAAAATACTCTATTTTGACTGAAAACAAACTTTTTAATAAAAATAATTTATAGTGTTAAAATATACATTTCAATAGTTTAGAAGTATTAATTAGATTATATTTTTACCATTTAATCCAATTTGGGTCATTGTAAGTAATTTATCTTTGAAATTGGACAAAAACACATGTCAATCTTTTGATAGTATTTACTTTTTTAAAAACCCGCTTTTTGGTTTTGACAACGTGAATTAATTTTAAATTAATAAATGAAACTTCTATGTTTAGAATTTGTTAAAATGGACTTCATTTTTGAATTTATAATATCAATATTATCTTTGTGTAAATTTTTGGTATATTTATGAAAACTTTCAATTTTTGATAAATAGGGAAATACACTAAGTTATTGTTTAAAACCGAATTTTTATTTAAATAATTATTTATTTTATTTAAATTTATTTTTGGTCAAAATAGATACATAATAAATATATATGTTAAATTTAATTCATTGGAGTCATTTTATAATGAGTTTAGATATATTAAAATTTTATGGAACTTTTTACTGTCTTTTACCCACCTCCTATAAGCATTTCCAAATTTGTATAAAACTTAATTTTACTACTTTTGTGAGTTTAATTTGAAAAATATGAGAGACATGGTTGATATCAGTAAGTAAAATTTGGTTCAATAAGATGAAAATAATTTTTGGGGAATAGTAACTTTTGTGTTTTATTTTCCACGGTTAAAAGTAAATAGCGGAAGTATGGGTAAAAATGATATCATAATTACCCTAACAAATGTCCCAATTCTATTGGATAAGTAAAATTCGACCAAAAAAGACCTTAGTAATAAAATAGGATCCATTAGGTCCACTTGGATTAGATTAGGACATTTATTATTATGTAATTCAAAGAAGAGTTAAAAGTGTTAAATTCAAATCTTAATAACTAAATCATTTTTAATATCAGGTTACAGATAATATAAATTAGAATATAAATATTCATTAAAAACATAAAAATATTTTCTACATAATGGTATTTTATTTATAATTTTTAGTCATTAAATAATTTAATTTATTTATGACACAATGATGATGCAGTAATTACCTTATTAATAAAATATTAAAATAATTGATATTATAAATGCCGAAATAAATGTAATTTGAGAATTTTTATGAATTACACTAATTTTTTAGGTTAATAAGACATGTTAGGGTTGATTAAATTAATTTTTTTTAAGTAATAATTCTTTTAAAAATTTATCAAAAACAAAATACCAAATGGTGTCAAAATTGACATAAAAGAGTTTAAAAAAAATATTATATTATTAATTGGTATTTTATTCCTAAAATTATAAGGTTCAGACAAAGGGCTTAAATAATATTATATATTTCATTAATGACCTGAATTATGTTCTCTTAGAAGTTTATAGTATGTTTGTTAACCATATAATATAAAAATACAAAGAGATATGGTAAATGTCAAACTATTTGACTAAGAGTTAAATATAAAAGAGAAGGTTAATATAATAACCCAAACCCATATAAAACCTATTTATTGAGTGGTTTTAGACCCATCCCCACCATAGAATTTAAATAATTCATATTTGACCCTTTAGAAACCGAAAATGATTTTATTATAAAATAATATTTTATGTTTTTTCTAAGGTGCCCCTCACCACTCTTAAAAAAGGGAACTTCTCCTTCTCTCAAATTCAAACCTCCAATTCCCTTTGGCCTGGCCAAACACGTCCCAAATATCCTCCCAACTATCCTACCGTCATCCTATATGCCTTCCATTGGTCATAAATCCAACATAAGGAGCCATTTTTATCAAATCAAAAGGAAGAACCCGAATAAGATGTAATGGTTTCACCACCCTATTCCAAGGTATTTTCTTCTTCCACCGACTCTTTCTTTGTTATTTCCATAAAAAAATTTAGTACCTTATATATACTGTAATTTTATTATAAATATGGCACAATCATATTCCTTATTCTATCCATCCTATGAATGGTAATGTCACCATGCGTGCGTACGTACGAATTATCGTCTCTACGTCGTGGTGTAATTTATTATTCAACACTATGTTATTTGGATGGATATAATGATGAGTAATATGTATATAAATAATGAAAATAACATGGAAATGTCTCTGTAAAATTAATATTCCATCAAATTCTACACTTTTAAGGAAATAATATTGTCACTGGTGTGTACGTACGAATTTCCGTCTCCACGACGCGATGAGATTAATTTCAACATTCAACATTCATCGACGATTATAAAAATATATATTACTAACAAGTCTGTAATATATGACATAGTAATGATACTAGATATATATATATATGTATGTATTTATGTACTTACATATATCTTATTCACTTACTTTTGTTGAATACGATATGAAAACAGAAACAATGTTTATGCGTAAGTACGTCCTACCGTATCTATAATCTGTGTTTTCCATTTAATATATCTATCTATTATAAATATTTATATTCAAAATCTATATGATATATAAATCAAGGTTTATATTTTGTAATTATTTAAATCATTATCTAAATGTTACGATCAAGAATAACATGTTAAAACACGTACGATAAAGAAAACAATTATTACCCGAAATGTTAATTTAACATGGAAAGCATCATTAAATGCGTAGTATAAGGTCATAAATGAATCATGTATGATATAATAAATATGAATATAGTTCTGTTATAATTTAATAACATACTATGGTCCTTATACAATTGGTTAAACGTACCCTCGACCAATGGAAAGTGAAAAGTAAGGGTTAATTTCACAATCTCTTTATTATCTAATGTTGTTTTTACATAAGTATCTACTGGGACATATTTATTAACAATTCCCATGTTTCATAAAAGATTTTTCAAATGAATTATTTTAAAGGGAATGTTTTTTACTAAAACACCATTTTTAATGTTTTAAATATTTATTCTTCTAAATCATTTTCATTAATGTCCATGTTTTCAAAATTGGTTTTAAGGATTTATTTATATGGACATGAGTTTTTTAAATGTTAATTCCTTCCAAAAGTCTCAAAGTGGTATGGGAAAATTTGATTTAAAAATGTCTTTAAATGTCTTCCTTTCTAAATTTTGTGACTTTTAAATGTTTTTATGAAAATGAAATATTTCTCTCAATGGGTTTTACAAATCATTTTCATATTTGTCAAGATCTTTTGATGGATTTTAAACTTGTTTGAAGTTGATTTATTATGATAAAAAGCTTCCATATTGTATGGAAGGTTTTGTGATATGTTTGATAGTGGATGTGTTATTTTTATACCATTCATGGTTTATGGATAAAGTATTGACATTTCTTATTCTAGTTTTAATACGAATTTTTATGTTATGTTTAAACCTTTTCATATGAGGAATGCATTGGACTTAGTAAGTGACGGGTGGAGTCCACTACAACTCTTTAATGCATCAGTCGGTATCATGAGACAAACTAGTGTCTTGAAACAAGGCCTTGAAAAAATATTATTTGTAGTATTGGCACAAGGCCTTTCCTATGTGGTTATGAAGTATGGAATTATGAATTCCATCATTATGAAAGTGGCTATTGATATTGCATGTGATTATTTGACTAGTAGAATATACATGTGAACAAGTAAATGAAATTATTTGATTTTGTCTTTTCCATATTATGCTGAAGTTTATGTTTACAAAGATTTTGTTTTAGTCTAATACATTTCCATAAATATTTATGCATATTTATTAAAGTTTTCGCTATATTGTTATCCTTACTGACTGTCTGAGCTCACCCATTTATATGTTTTATTTTTCCAAGGTTGTGAAGAAGTATTTTTTGATTGATAAGAAGGGTTAAGCTAAGGGATTAATGGAATTCTAAAATGATCATTTATGTTTTGTTTTATTTTATAATGTTTAATGTAATATTCATGTATGTAATCTATTTTATAAGGCTGCTAAACTGACCGGTCTTTTGGGGCTTGATTCTTTGTAATCATGCCAATGTATTAAAATAATGCACTGAATCTGGGTAACTGGGGTTTGGGATTTATTTTTGGTATCAGAGGAAGTTTAGCAACAACCTTAGAAACTAGATTTAGATAAAATCTGATTAGAGACCATTACCCTAAGATAGACTTTGAGGATTAGTATAGAAGAACCTTATATAATTTTGGTAATGTAGAGATTTTGTGAGTTTTACAAGCTAATACATCCCTGTCTGGATAAGAGCAGGTAGAGGCAGCTCTGGCATAGGTGTACCTAGGGGTAAAACCCAAAAACATCACTTTGATCTAGACTTGAACGGGAACTGGTGCACGAAAATGGGACTTGCTGCACTCTTGGTTATGACATTCCTGGGGTATATGCTTAGTATAATTATCATTTTCTTTACAAATCATTATGAAGGATTTATGAGTATATACCTCCTGAACAAAAATATTTTTATGATTACGGATTATATCCATAAACTTTCCAATTTACGCTAGGTATTTTACAAGTTTGGAATTATTCATTGCGATTCATAAACTGACCTAGTGTATGACATTGTTTAGGAATGACACCCAGTAGAAGGAATGTGAACTCCAACAATACGTATGATCCAAAGAGCAAGAAGAATCATATCATTCATGGTATTAAGCCAACATTTAGAAGGGAGACAGTCTCCCATGTATTTGCAACAAATTAAGAAATAATATCATGTGTTAAAAAGATAAGTAAAGAATTCTCTGTATCCTATGACTCTGAAGGGAATGAAGAGAAGAAAAGTACGGTAGAGAGAAATATTGATAAATGGAATAAGGGAACAAAGGATTTTCCCATATGTGATAAATGTGGAAATAATCACCCTGGTAAATTCTTGAAGGGAATGAGAGTTTGTTATAATGTAGAGAAAAAGGACACCAAGTACGTGATTTCAAGGGTAAGAAGAAGGTTTCAAATGTAAAATGATTCATCTTCAAGGCATTGGGACACTACACGAATCAATATCCCAGTCATCAGAGTATACCAAAAATGATGATATTGGATAATAATCAAGTTATGATATATCTCATATGAAGAGGAATGACTAGTGTTCTTATGCTGTTATTATAGCATCATTTCTTTTGAGTGTTGTATCAACAATATACTGGTTATACAAATTATGAAGATAAATAAGGATTGTAATAAAATACTATTTTATTGAGGATTTGAGATTATATGGTTCTATGAAAAGTGTCACGACCCCCTCCCACCAAAGATGCCCCTCCTGAGATGGAAATGGTGAAAGGGAGATAATGACCCCCATGTCCCGCCTCCAGTAGGCCCCGGGGTGGCGAAAAGTACCAAGGGTATGAGTTTTCAAAAATATGGGAGGCATTACCCTTTTTATTTTTAAATATCGGGAAATAGGACAAGTCAACCATCAAAAAGGAAAATAACCAGTGTATATAAATAAACCCAAACCAATTCCACATGCATGTTTAAACAATTTTATAACAAGGTACAGGTACAAGAAAGCTCAAAGTACAATACTAAAAGAAAACAAGGTACAACAATAACAACAACTCCAACTGTCCGACTAGTAGGGTCCCGCACGGCCCTTGTAGTCCTCATGGAAACCTGAAAGTAAACTTAGGGTGAGCATACAAGTATACATAGTAGGGAAACCTAAAGATCTTGTGCACAAGTGGGGAGACATCATAATGTCCTGTGAGAACAACAGAAGAAACCTATCAAGGAATTCTATCCACCGAACCTCACCAGCCACACTCATCAAAACACAATCACAACTGGTAGTAGTAGTATAAGAACAAGAGTATTGGGTACCCCGCACCATTTCCCTTTATTTAGCTGCTCTTACTAATGGCGAACATCCTGACGCTGCCACACTCTCCCCACCCGTACACACCTGGGCCTCACTACCACGTATCCTGCCCGCACACACCTGGGCCTCACAACCACGTATCCCGCCCGCACACACCTGGGGATCACAGCCACGTATCCCGACCGCACACACCTGGGACTCACAACCACGTATCCCACCCGCACACACCTGGGCCTCATCCCGAAGATTCTTGGGAAACAGTAGAACCTGCCCGAAGAGTCTTGGGAAAAACCACCCCAATCAAAACCTACCCGAAGATTCTTAGGTGTAAGGTCACCTCAAGCCATCACAGCATAGGGCAGAAGGAGCAGGAAGGAGCCAGTAACTAAGGGAAAACACCCTCTCCCATAAAATGGGAGTGTTCGACACTAAGTTCTCAACATGGGTGGGGTGCGATAAAACACAAAAGATACAGATATGTATATATATATACCAACCACACAGACCAACCTATGGATTCTAAAAAGTTAAACTGAGCACGTGCCTTGACACTGCTACTACGAAGCATGCATACAACAAACAAACCCAACCCCCTTTAGGTTTTCACATTTCAGTAGAAATAGTTATTTAGTTCCTTAACTATTGGGGAACTATCCACAACTAACCAAACCAATCATTCGTAAGACATATCCCTGCCATCCACAAAACAAGTTAGGAAAAAAACATAAGCAGCACAACAAAGTACCTCTTTTCAACCAACTAACCCCATTGATTATTATTTCCATTTCATTACCATGCCCCACCATTCATTAAATCTTCCACATTCTATTTAATAATCACAACCCATAGCCCGTTCACATTCAAACACATCCCTACAGCCCCACTTCCAACCACCATAAACAAAACCACACCGAACCCGCATATCATCATCCCTTTAATACCATTTATTGTAGCCCCGCTGCCCATCACCATCATAACATTCACACCAACCCACAACCAAGTCAACCGCAGCCCTGCTATTCACCCGATCCACAACAATCCACAAACACCCCCAACACATGCCTCGTAACCAAGCCAAAACCCACATGTTCATTATTCCATTTTGTTTAACCGTGGTGATCACACAAGGGTTCCAGATTTTAACATCCAACTTTACGTGATTAACCAATTTCCACATTCCACAAAGTTTCCATCCATAAAAAAATCTAGAAAGAGAGGGAAAAATTTAATTAGACAAGCAAAGGCCGCCAACGACTGTGATTTTCAATAGGTGGAAGCTCATTCAATTCACAACATAATATCACAGGATATAAAGTAACAGAAATCACAACTTCCCATCCCCGTTATATAAGCCAGTTATTATCTTCATTAAACTGGTTCAAAAGTGTTTCATGTAAACAATAGAACACCCACCCCACATGATGCACAAAATTAAGGAGATGAATGTAAGATCCCTACCTCAACAGGTTCTTGATCACAACGCTCCCCTGGATCAACCTTAGATGACGTCCTTCGGCATCCGTCTCTTCTATCGGGTCCCGAAAAAACCTCCTCAGGTGGATGTCGGAAAGAAAAACGCCGAATTAAAGTCAAAGGATCCAAGCCCGAAAGTTCCGCCTCGTCGTTATGATCCCGTGTCCGCTGACGGATCATAAATCGGAGCTCGGACGAAGAAGTTATGGAAGAAAGATCCTTCGAGTCTCTTGGGAGAGCTTTGCTCAGAGGAGAGGGGAGGAGAGGTGTGAGTTGAAATGAGTAGGGGACCCCTCCTTTTATAGGCATGAAAATAAAAATTACACGGCGTGTACTTTATGGTACACGGCGTGTACTCGGTTCTTTCACACGGTCTCTACACGGCTCCCAACATGGCTTCGCGGTCGTTGACTGGTCAACACACGGTTTGAGGGTAACACATATGCGGGGAAGGACTACATGACATGTAGTTTGGACACACGGCGTGTACTCATTCATTGCACACATCAAGGACAGGGCTCCAACACGGTACACAGTCGTTGACTGGTAACGCGTATGAGGGGAAGGACTACACGGCGTGTAGAACTGGTCACATGGCGTGCACCCATTATTCCACACAGCAAGGACACAACTTGCAACACGGGGTGTACCCGGAAAGGAAGTACACGGTGTGTACTCAAACTACACGGCGTGTAGTTTCAAAATTCTAGAAAGTGTGGGAAAAGTCCATCATACCCTCTAGAACACTTCTCTACCTTCTTTTTGATAAAGGAAAGGGCCGGAGAGGTCCGGGCCATTACATCAGATACCTCTTAAAACATTCTCGTCCCTGAGAATTCAAAAACCAACCTAGAGGAACCCAACAAGATACCTCTTAGGGTTCTCATTATAACAGGAATCCAACCAAAAACCCTAATCATATGTGTTAGTAATGCTTTCTCCTATGTCGAGATATTATCCGCTTTAGGCGACACTGACTCACCTGCACGGGTTTAATCGCATCCTCATTAATGCGTATCGATTAAGAATTGGGTCTTCCCACTTTCATACATTAGGATTTTTCAACTCGCACTAACCCCAACACCACACAACCAACACACTGCCCGAACATGTTGGTTTGGGAAATTCCATCACGTATGTCGAGATATTATCTGCTTTAGGCGGCACTGACTCGCCCGCACGGGTTCAATCGCATCCGCATTAATGCGTCTCAATTAAGGGTCAGGTTTTTCCCTTTCCCACACATCCGGACATGTTACACATTACCAGGAAACAAAGAAACAAAAGGTCTCACAACTGACAAGACAAGCATTCCATATAACAAGGGTATAGAGTACAACATCAACACAAGCTCAGAAGAACAAGGGAAAAACACAAGTCAAAAAAACTCTGGGTACTGAGCATGCATCTGGGTCTCCCGCTCCCAAGCGCTCTCCTCGAGGCCGCCATGCCTCCACAACACACGAACCAACAGAATGGTTCGTCCACGGAGCACCTTTTTTTGACGATCCTCGATTCTGACTGGTCGTTCCTTGAAGGTCACGTCATCTCCCATATCTAACTCTCCCCAGTCGATAACGTGAGAGTCGTCGTGTAAGTACTGAAGAAGCTGGGAGATGTGGAAGACATCATGAACTTTCTCCAACTGAGGTGGCAGGGCTAGCTGATAAGACACCTCGCCAACTTGCCTCAACACCTCAAAAGGTTCGATGAACCTAGGTGTGAGCTTGCTCCCCTTCCCAAACCTCTTATGCCCCCGTCGAGGGGAAACCTTCAAGAACACATGATCCCCCACCTCGAACTCCAAGGGACTCCTCCGACTATCATTATAAGACTTTTGTCAGTCCTGAGTCACTTTCATCCTCTCACGTACAAGCTGGAATTTCTCTGTGGTACTCTGCACTACCTCTGGCCCAAGTGCACCTATCTCTCCAACCTCTGCCCAACAAATGGGTGAACGACATGGCCTTCCATACAAAGCCTCAAACGGTTCCATTCCAATAGTAGAGTGGAAGCTATTATTGTAGAAAAACTCTACTAAAGGCATGTGTCGAACCCATGATCCTCTGAAATCCAGAATGCATGATCGCAGCATGTCCTCCAACGTCTGGATAGTCCGCTCCATCTACCCATCAGTTTGGGGGTGGAAAGCAGTGCTAAGGCGTAGCTGGGTGCCAAAAGCATGCTATAGCCCCCTCCAGACTCGTGAGGTAAATCGAGTATCCTTTTCTAAGACAATAGTCCTCAGAACTCCATGAAAACGCACCACCTCGTCTACATACCTCTGTGCTAAGGTACTCACTGGGCATGACTCCTTAATTTCTAAGAAGTGAGCCGATTTTGTCAGTCGATCCACCACTACCCAGATAGCATTATAACCACCCTGAGATCTGGGTAGTCCTGTGACAAAGTCCATTGAGATGTCGTCCCACTTCCACTCAGGGAGATCTAAAGGATGCAACAAACCACTGGGAACATGGTGTTCAGCCTTCACTTCTTGACACACTAGGCATTTAGCCACAAACTATGCCACTGCCCGTTTCACCCCAGGCCACCAAAACTGATCCCTCAGGCCTCAGTACATTTTTGAAACTCCTGGATGTACCGCCAAGGTTGAGCTATGGAACTCATGGAAAACTCCCTCGTGCATCGCCTCCGGAACGAACAACCTTCCATGGAAAAGCATACGATGTCAGCTGTCCTCTGACCATACTTCTGGAGCATTCCCATGATCGACATGATCCCGCATCACTTCCGCTTCAGAGTCCCCCCACTGAGACTCTTCCACCTGCTGCAACAAGGAGGACTGCACCGTCATCTGAAACAAATAGCCTCTAACACCTTCTACCCTTGCATCTAAGTGTAAGGTAGCCAACTCTCCCATCGCCTTCCAAGCATCAGCAGATTACCAAACTACTTCCTGATGCGACTTCCTGCTCAGGGAATCGGCCACAACGTTGCCCTTACCTTCAGTGTAAGAAATATCAAAGTCATAGTCATGGAGAAACTCGACCCATCTCTACTGCCGTAAGTTCAGGTCATGCTAGGAGAAGATATAACACAGGCTCTTGTGATATGAGAAGATCACAAAGCGCTCCCCAAAGAGGTAATTTCGCCACACCATTAGTGCGAACACTACTTCTGTAAGCTCCAGATCATGGGTGGCATAGTTACGCTCGTGAGGGTGCAACTGCCTAGACCCATAACAGATCACACCCTTCTTCTGTATCAGCACGCAACCCAGACCAAAGCCAGAATCATCACAAAACACCTCATACAACAACCCTTCATCTTCCAACTTGAGTACGGGAGCACTGACCGATTTCTCCTTCAGGTAGTCAAAAGCTTTCTGGTACTGCTTTCTCTATAGGAAGACCTGGTTCTTCCTCGTCAAAGATGTCAATAGAGCAGCCAATCGAGAGAAGTCTGAAACGAAACTCCGATAGTAACCTGCTAACCCCAGGAAACAACGAACTTCTGCCATGATCTTGGGTGCTACCCAAGAAACAACTGCCTCCACCTTCAACAGGTCCACTGACACTCCATGCTGAGACACCACGTGTCCAAGGAAGTTTACTTCTTGTGTCAAGAACTTACACTTCGACAATTTACCGTAAAGCTGGTGGTGTCGAAAGACTTCCAAGACTGCCCTGAGCTGCTCAACGTGCTCCTCCTCTGATCTTGAGTAGATCAGGATTTCGTCGATAAACACAACGACGAACCGGTCCAAAAACTCTCGGAAGACAAAGTTCATAAGTCCCATGAACACAACCGGTGCATTCGTAACTCCAAACGGCATCACTACAAACTTGAAGTGCCCATACCTGCACCTGAAAGCCGTCTCCGAGATGTCACTATCCTTTACCCTCAGCTGATGATATCCTGATCGTAGATCAATCTTGGAAAACCAACATGCTCCCCTCAGCTGGTCGAAGAGATCATCTATCCTTGGGAGGGGGTAACAGTTCCTGACTGTTACCAGGTTCAACCTTCGGTAGTATATGCATAACCCGAGACCACCATCTGCCTTCTTCATGAAAAAAACTGCAGCACCCCATGGTGATACGATGGGTCGAAAAAAACATTTCTCCATCAGATCGTCAATCTGAATCCGCAACTCCCACAATTCAGAAGGTGGCATCTGATAAGGTGCCATTGAAATCGGATGGGCACCAGGCTGTAAGTCTATCCTGAACTCAATGTTACATCGGGGGGGGGGGGGGGGGTAGATTCACAACCTCCTCAGGGAAAACATCAAGGAACTCCCCAACAACTTTTGGGACATCCATCATCTCTGTATCAGCTGGAACCACTGATAACCTGCCTAACAAGGAAAGGAGAGGCTCCACACGCCGGCTTCCCGCCTGATAGCTCCTCTCCCCAGCAAAAGATACGCGCTTCCCAAACATGTCAGAGAACACGAATCTTCTCCAGAAGCATTTGATAATGAAACTAATAGAAAACAACCAGTCGATTCCTAGGATGGCAACGTATGGCTGCATCTATAACAGAAGAAGGTCCCCACTAGATCGATGTGGTCCCAACGTCAGCCCACATCCCCGGAAAACACAAGATACGCTGGTCTGGCCCCCAACTGGTGTACTGAGTACTAGTGGTATGGAAAGTATATCTACGCCTAATCCCAAAGAAGGGGCAAGACCAGGTGCAATGAATGAGTGCGAATCTCCTGAATCGAAAAAAGCAGAAACAAGAGTACTGAACAAACAAATCATACCTCGCACCACCTCTGGTCCTGCTGGAGCTGTCAACTTTGCTACGTGCAACTGTCCATGCCCAAATCTTCTGCCTCTCTGATGTCGTCCACCTCCCCGACCACACCCTAGTCGAGGTCCCTGAGGAGCACCCTGAGGTCAGATCCCTCCTGAAAAGTCTTCCCTTGGAGGAGCATGGTCCTGCTGCTGCTGGAAGGGCCTCGCTGGCAGCTGGTGCTGCTGAGGTGGGCACTAAACCTGCCCACCTCCTTCGTACTGAGCTTGGGTCGGGCACCGAATCTGAACGTGCCTAAAACCTCCACAAGAAAAATACTTCGGTCTTGGGCTCGTGAAAAAAGGACGAGGACCCGAAGATCTGAACTGGAACTACTGGGGCCTGCTCCCCACTAGCCTGAACCTGGAAGGTCCCATTGTAGGAGACCTGTTGCCGAATGCCTTCCCCTTCAACGAACCTGGCTAGATCCCCTCTCGAAGTGCACCTCCCAACGAGTGGATCCTCTCTACAACCTCTAACTTATTTTTTACTTCCATGTACGTCGGAAGGGTGAAGGGGGTGACAACATACTGGAGCGAAGGACGAAGCGCCTCCTCCAAACATCTCGCTCGAGACTCCTCATCCGAAAAGAGATCTGGAGAAAAGCGTAGGAGATCCTTGAACTTGATCCCCATCTCTCGTACCGTCATACTACCCTGCTGAAGGGAGAGTAACTCCTACTGCTTCTCTGCCTTGATCATGGAAGAAAGGAATTCCTCTCGGAATTCGTTCTCAAAGTCATCCCATGTAACCTCTGCCTCTATCCTCTCTCCGAGGTAGAGCGTCCACCACTGTCTTGCTGCACCTCTCAGCTGACTGACTACTAGGGGAACCCGGTACTCCCTCGGAGCATAGATCAAGGTAAAAGTGATCCCTAGCTTTTCAAGCCACCCCTCTGTCTCCATATCCGAAGTACTACCCTCGTACTTCTTGAGGGTCTGCCGCTGGAAAGAACAGAGAGTCTTCTGCCACTAGCTATCTTCCTCCTCTCGGTCAATCCTCAACTGATCGACTACCTGAATCTGCTGGGCCTCGACCGTCTGAGCCACCCGGGGACGACGTCCAGGTGCCATAGCTGTATGGTAAACAAGTATCTCCTAATCCCAAGTATTAAGGAAAAACTCAAGGTTTCAATTTATCATTTTATTTCAATTTCTTTCCCAGAACACCCAAATCAAGTAAAACACAATCATGATGATTCATGTACCTACACTAGGGTCTCTAACCTACAATCAATGTAGAATCACTTGGTCGTTCGGTAGGCTCAGAGTCCTTGCATCGGATCACGGGGGGCCCTAAAATCCCGTGTCCTAGCCGGTCTTCCCTGGCCTATGTTACGAACCAAGATTAACAAACATTGTTGCCCTACCATCCCATGGAATCCTCACTGTGCCTAACTCCAGACTCCATCCTATCTCTCAACCATCACCTATGATACCATTATGTCACGAACCCCTCCCACCAAAGATGCCCCTCCAGAGCTGGCAATGGTGAAAGGGAGATAATGACCCCCGAGTCCCGCCTCCAGTAGGCCTCGGGGTGGCGACTAGTACCAAGGGTATGAGTTTTCACAAATATGGGAGGCATTGCCCTTTTTATTTTTAATGATCGGGAAATATGACAAGTCAACCACCAAAAATGAAAAGAACCAGTGTATATAAATAAACCCAAACCAATCCCACATGCATGTTTAAACAATTTTATAACAAGGTAAAAGTACAAGAAAGCTCAAAGTACAATATCAAAAGAACACAAGGTACATCAACAGCAACAACTCCAACTGTCAGACTAGTAGGGTCCCGCAAGACCCTGGTAGTCCTCCTAGTAACCTAAAGGTAAACGTAGGGTGAGCATATGAGTATACTCAGTAGGGAAACCTAAAGCTCTCGTGCACAAGTGGGGGACATCCTAATGTCCCGTGAGAACAACAGAAGAAACCTAGCAAGGAATTCTATCCACCCAACCTCACCAGCCACACTCACCAAAACAGAATCACGACAGGTAGTAGTAGTATAAGAACAAGAGTATTGGGTACCCTACACAGTTTCCCTTTAGTTAGCTGCTTTTATTAATGGCGAATGCCTTGACGCTTCCACACTCTCCACGCCTGCACACACCTAGGCCTCACAACCACGTATCCCGCCCGCACACACCTGGGCCTCACAACCACGTATCCCTCCCGCACACACCGGGGCCTCACAACCACGTATCCCGCCCGCACACACCCGGGCCTCACAACCACGTATCCCGCCCGCACACACCTGGTCCTTACAACCACGTATCCCACCCACACACACCTGGGCATCATCCCGAAAATTCTTGGGAAACAATAGAACCTGCCTGAAGAGTCTTGGGCTAAAACCACCCCAATCGAAACCTACCCGAAGAGTCTTAGGTGTATGTTCGCCTCAAGCCATCATAGCCTAGGGGAGAAGGAGCAGGAAGGAGCTAGTAACTAAGGGAAAACACCCTCTCCCATAAAATAGTAGTGTTCGGCACTATGTGCTCAACATTAGTGGGGTGCGATAAGACACAAAAGATACAGATATATATATACACCAACCACACAGCCCAACCTATGTCTTCTAAAAAGAGAAACTGAGCACGTGCCTCATCGCTGCTACTACGAAGTATGCATAAAACAAACAAACCCATCCCCCTTTAGGTTTTCACATTTCAGTAGAAAGAGTTATTTAGTTCCTTAACTATTAGGAAACTATCCACAACTAACCATACCAATATTTTGTAAGACATATCCATTCCATCCACAAAACAATTTAGGGAAAAAAGATACGCAGCACAACAAAGTCCCTCTTATCAACCAACCAACCCCATTGATTATTATTTCTGTTTCATTACCACGCCCCACCATTCATTAACTCTTCCACTTTTTATTTAATAATCACAAACCATTTCCCGTTCACATTCAAACACATCACTGCAGCCCCACTGCCAACCACCATAACCACAACCACACCGAAATCGCACATCATCATCCCTTTAATACCATTTATTGCAGCCCTGTTGCCCATCACCATCATAACATTCAAACCAACCCACAACCAAGTCAACCGCAACCCTGCTGTTCACCCGATCCACAATAACCCACAAAACACCCCCAACACGTGCCTCGTAACCAATTCAACACCCACATGTTCATTATTCCATTTTGTTTAACCGGGGCGATCACACAAGGGTTCCAGATTTTAATAGCCAACTTTACATGATTAACCAATTTCCACATTCCACAAAGATTCCATCCATAAGAAAATACAAAAGGAGAGGGCAACATTTAATTGCGTAAGAAAAGGCTCCCAGTGATCGTGATTTTTAGTAGGTAGAATCTCATTCAATTCACAACATAATATCATAGGATATAAAGTAACAGAAATCACAACTTCCCATCCCCATTATATAAGCCAGTTATTATCTTCATTAAACTGGTTCAAAAGTGTTTCACATAAATAATAGAACACCCACCCCACATGATGAAAAAAATTAAAGAGACGAAGGTAAGATCCCTACCTCAACAGGTTCTTGATCGCAAAGCTCCCCCGGATCAACCTTAGATGACGTCCATCGGCATCCGTCACTTCTGTCGGGTCCCGAAAAAACCTCCTCGGGTGGAAGTTGGAAAGAAAAGGCCGAAGGAAAGTCAAAGGATCCAAGATCGGATGTTCCACCTCGTCGTTACGATCCCGTGGCAGCTGACGGATCATAAATCGGAGCTCGAACGAAGAAGTTATGGAAGAAAGAGCCTTCGAGTCTCTTGGGAGAGCTCTGCTCAGAGGAGAGGGGAGGAGAGGTGTGAGTTGAAATGAGGGGGGACCCCTCCTTTTATAGGCGTGAAAAGAAAAAGTACACGACGTTTACTTTATGGTACACGGCGTGTACTCAGTTCTTTCACACGGTCTCCACGCGGCTTCCAACACGACTCCGCGTACGTTGACTGGTCAACACGCGGTTTGAGGGTAACACATACGCGGGGAAGGACTACACGACGTGTAGTTTGGACAGACGGCGTGTACTCATTCATTGCACACGAAAAGGACACGGCTCCAACACGGTACACGGCTATTGACTAGTAACGTGTACGCGGGAAGGACTACACAACATGTAGAACTGGTCACACGGCATGCATATATTATTCCACACAGCAAGGACACGGCTTGCAACACGGGGTATACCCAGAAAGGAAGTACATGACGTGTACTCAAACTACACGGTGTGTAGTTTCAAAATTCTGGAAAGTGTGGTAAAAGTCCATCTTACCCTCTAGAACACTTCTCGACCTTCTTTTTGACAAAGGAAGGGGCTGGAGAGGTTCGAGCAATTACAAAAAGTGACCTAATAGTAAGCTACACATTTTAGAAAATACATGGTTGAAGGAAAGTAAATCCCTAATACGGTCCTGATAATGAGGTAGTGATTTTGGAATAAGATATATTTGATTTGGATTAAATATATTTGATATTCTTGATTTCCTTGAAACTGATTAATAGTTTGTTTATTTCATCATTGTTGGAATATTAAAATTTTATGGATATAAAGAATATATCCAGTATTACATAAAGGATAAGGGTGCATGAATGTAATCAATAATGTTTTATGGTAATTCATGGTGTAACCATGTTTTAAAAGAATACATGATGAAGGTGTTCATATGTTATTACGTGGAAAAATGATTTTCATTATGATTAACTTCCTTATAAATTTTGGACTGTGAGTTTAGATAGAAGTATTTTGGATAAGTCTAAAGGATGGAATGGATTAAGTTTGAAATTGGACACTATTGTTGAGGTTATTTTTGGATTGTTATAAAAATGACAACCTAGAGGTCGGGCAGCAATCCGTCACATCTGGCAAGACCGTGAAACTTGAACCCACAACCGAAGGTCGACAAGGGTGTATCACCTACCACTGGCCCACGTGATGTCCTAGATTGAATAATTTAGTTTTTTTAAAAGGTCTTGTCGATGAATTATAAATTCATTTTTTAGGACCCTATACAAATAGGATAAATAGAATATTTATTATGTTCTATTATCTTTTAGAGTAAAGGATGAGTTTGTGGTATAAATTAGTTAAAAGACGTAACTCTATATTTCAAGTATATATTTTCTTTCTTCTCTTATTCTATGAAGAAATTAAATCTTAAACATTAGGAAAGTAATATTAAAACTAAAAATATGTTATCCTAATACCATATGTTTTGTTGAACTGATGATATTTTGAATCATCATAGATTGATGGATTTGTGGCCTTCAATTCTACAATTGTTTGTGACTGCTGACCTCAATAACTCCATATACATATTTATGTTTTTCCTCCAATTATGTGTATCTAATTTCCAATAATGTTCTCCTAATCGAGATCATAATTTAGTGGCAACTTTTTAATTCCCCTTTTCCTCTTATTAAGACTGAATTTTGTTAACCCAATTTCCGATATGGGTTTTACCACAAAGGTATTTTTTTATTTTCAACCTTTTATTTTCGAAGAACAATTTAAAATTGCGAGGACGCAATTTATTGAAGGAGGAATGAATGCAACACCCCAATATTTCATAGTAATTGAATAACTTGCACTACACGCAACACCGAGTTCAAGCGTACAACGAATTACCAAACTAGCCGATCAAAAGCGGTTATGAATATTATTAACTATATTTTAAACTTTAAATAATCCTTATAATTTAATAATCCATATTATGAGTTTCTTAGACATAATGTAAGAAAAAATTCAATTTTTTCAGATAAAAGAAGTATTTTTAAAAAAATGAAATTTTACCGCCTTTTAATGGAGAACCCTTTTCAAATCCAATATTTGAAACTTTTATATATTCAATTTGAAAAAATAAAATTCTTATTTATAATCGGGACATAAGAATTCAGTTTTAATAATTTTTTGATGTTTTTCTGACAACTTTCATATTTGGGCGAATAGTTAAAATACTATATTTTAACTGAAAACAACTTTTTTAATCAAAATAATTTATAGTGTTAAATTATACATTTTAACGGTTTGGAAGTATAAATAGATTTTATATTTTACCATTTAATCCAATTAGGGTAATTTTATGTAATTTTACTTTAAAATTGGACATAAACACATGTAAATCTTTTGATAGTTTTTACTTTTTTAAAAACCCTCTTTTTGGTTTTGACAAAGGGAATTAATTTTAAAATAATAAATGAAACTTCTTGGTTTTTAATTTGGTAAAATGGACTTCATTTTTGAATTTGGAACATCAAAATTACCTTAGGGTAAATTTTTTGGTATTATTCTGAAAACTTCCAATTTTTGATAAATAGTGAAAAAAACTGAGTTATTGTTTAAAACCGACTTTTTATTTAAATAATTATTTGTTTTATTTAAATTTATTTTTGGACAAAATAGATACATAATAACTATATATGTTCAATGTAATTCATTGGAGTCATTTTATAATGAGGTTAGATATATAAAAAATTTATTTAATTTTTACCGTCTTTTACCCACCTCCTAAGAGCATTTCCAAATTTGTATAAAACATAATTTTACCACTTTTTTGAGTTGAATGTCAAAAATACAAGAGACACAGTTGATATCATTAAGTATATTGTGGTTCAATAAGATGAAAATAATTTCTGGTGAATAGTAACTTTTGATTTTATTTATTACGGTTAAAAGTAAATAGGGTAATTATGGGTAAAAATGATATCATAATTACCCTAAAACATGTCCTAATTATATTGGATAAGTGTAAATAGACCAAAAAAAACCTTAGGAATAAAATATGATCCTTTAGGTCCACTTGGATTAGATTAGTACATTTATTATTTTTTAATTCAAAGAAGAGTTAAAAGTGTTAAATTTAATGTTTAATAACTAAAACATTTTTAATATATGGTTAAAAATAATATAAATTCGACTATAATTATTCATTAGAAAGATAAAAATATTTCCTACATAATGGTATTTTATTTATAATTCTTATTTATTAAATATGTTAATTTACTTAGGACACAATGATGATGCAATAAATTTTTTATTAAAAAAATATTAAAAAATTGATATTATAAATACACAAATAAATGTAAATTGAGACTTTTTATAAATTCCAATAATTTTATAGGTTAATATGACATTTTAGGGATGAATAAATGAATTTTTTACTAAGTAATAATTCTGTTATGAATTTATCCAAAACAAAATACCAAATAGTGTCAAAACGGACATAAAAGAGTTTTTAAAAATATATTATATTATTAATTCGTATTATATTCCTAAAATTGTAAGGATCAACCAAATGTCTTAAATAATATTATATATGTAATTAATGAACCATTTGGTGTTCTCTTGGATGGTTATAGTATGTTTATTAACCATATTATACAAAAATACAAAGAGACATGGTAAATGTCAAACTATTTTACTAAGAGTTAAATATAAAAGATATGGTTAATATAGTGACCCGAACCTATATAAAACCTATTGGTTGAGTGGTTTTCGACCTATAACCACCTTATCATTTAAATAATTCTTTTTTGTGCCATTAGAAACCGAAATTGATATTATTATAAAATAATATTTTATGTTTTTCCAAAGGTGCCCCTCACCCCTTTTATAAAAGGGCACTTCCCCTTCTCTAAAATTCAAACCTCCAAAGCCATTTGGATTGGACAAACCCCGACCAAATATCCTCCCAACTATACTAACTTTATCATAGAGGCCTTCCTTTGGTTATAAAGCCAACATAATAAGCATGTTTGATCAAATAAAAAAAAGAACCCGTAGAAGAGGTAATGATTTCACCACCATCTTCCAAGTTCTTTTCTTCTTCTACTTACTATTTCTTTGTTATTACCATACCAAAATAATAAATCCTATTCCTTATATATATTTTAATGTTATAATTAATATGTAACAACCATATTCATTATTCTATCCATCCCATGAATGATAATGTCACTATGCGTGCGTACGAACGGTTTACCATCTCTACCCCATAGTGTAATTTATTATTCAACACTATGTTTATTGGATAAATATAATGATGATTAATTTGTATATAAATAATTAAAATAACATGACAATGTATCTTTAAAATTAATATACCATCCAATTCCACACCTTTAAGGAAATGATATTTTCTCTCTTGCGTACGTACGGATTACCGTCTCCACGACGCGATGAGATTCATTTCCACGTTCACCATTTATCGACGATTATAAAATTATATATTACTAATAATTATGTAATATATGACATAATAATGAAATTATCTATATATATGTATGTATTTATGTACATACATATTTCTTATTCACTTACTTCCGTTCAATACGATATGAAAACAGAAACAATGTTTATGCGTACGTACGGCCTACCATCTCCATAAACGGTGTTTCCCATTACATATATATTTCGATTATAAATATTTATATTCTAAATATATATGATATATAAATAAATTTTTATATTATGGAAGAAATTAAATCATGATGTAAATGATACGATCAATAATAACAAATTAAAACACGTACGATAAAGAAAGCGATTATTACCTGAAATATTAATTTAACATGGAAATCATTATTAAATGGGTAGTATAAAGTCATAAATGAATCATCTATGATATAATAAATAGGAATATGGTTCTATTATAATTTAATAACATACTATGTTCACTATAAAAGAGTTTAAATGTACCCTCGACCAAAGGAAAGTGCAAGGTAATGGTTAATTTCACAATCTCTTTATTATCTAAGGTTTTTTTACATAAGTATCTACTGGGAAATATTTATTATCCATGTTCATGTTTCATAAAAGAGTTTTAAAATGGATTTTAAGGGAATTTGTTTTACTAAAACTTCATTTTAAATGTTTTAAATATTTATTCTTCTATATCATTCTCCTTAATTTCCATGTTTTCAAAATGGGTTTTAAGGATTTATTTATATGAACATGAATGTTTTTAAAATGTTAATTCCTTTAAAAATTTTCAAAGTGGTATGATACAATTTGATTAAAAAATGTCTTTAAATTTTTTCCTTTCTAAATTGTGTGACTTTTAAATGTTTTCAGGAAAAGGAAATATTTCTCTTAAAGAGTTTTAGAAATCATTTTCATCTATGTCAACATCCTTTGATGGATATTAATGTCATTTGAAGTTGATTTATTATGATAAAAATCTTCCATTATTGTATTAACGGTTTTGTGATATGTTTGACTGTGAATGTTTTATTTTTATAACATTCATGGTTTATGGATAAAGTATTTAAAGTTTTTATGCTATAGTTAATTAGAATGTTTATTTCATGTTTAAACCTTTTAATATGAGGAATGCATTGGACATAATAAGTGACGGGTGGATCCCGCTATAGCTCCTCGATGCATCGGTAGGTCTAATGAGAAAAACTAGTGTCTTGGAATAGGGCCTTCAAGAAATTGTATTTTTAGTCTTTGCAAAAGGCCTTGAATATATGGTTATGAAGTTTGGCATTATACATTCCATCATTATGAAAGTGGCTATTGATATTGCATGTGTTTATTCAACTAGTAGAATATCCATGTGAATAAGTAAATGGAATTATTTGATTTTATCTTTTCCATATTATAATGATGTTTAAGATTAATAGTTTTTTATTTTAGTCTAACACATTGCCTTAAATGATTATTGTTATTTATGAATGTTTCCTATATATTTTTAACCTTACTGAGCATCTAAGCTCTCCCATTTCAATTTTTAATTTTCCTAGGATGTGGAGAAGTATTTTATGATTGATAATCAGGGTTAAGCTAAGGGAATAATGGCATTCTCAAAAGATAATTTATGTTTTCTTTTATTTTTTAATGTTTAATGTAATGTTCATGTATGTAATATATTTTCCAAGACTGCTAAACTGATCGGTGTTTCGGGACATGATTGTTTTTAATCATGACTATGTATTAAAATAATACACCGACTCTGGGTAACTATGGTTGGGGGATTACATAAAATTCTATAAATCATTGGTTCAATAATGATAACCTTAAATTATGTGGAATATTTATCAATTTTCCTTGAATTTGTGACATTTTAATCTATTTTCACATAAAAATAAATGTCATACATATTACCACCCTCCTTTTTGTTCAAACATGTCTGACCTAAAACAGCTTGCACATTTTTCTGGAAGAAAATACATAAAACTACCTAAGGAGAAAGATGAAAAACACTATAAGTTGAAAATAAATAGAAAATTTTGGGAAAATGATGATTTTTTACCCACTAGAAACATAACTCATGAGATCTTGAAAAATTTAAGCACTTTAAAAGAAAATTTCATGAATCTTTTTAGTTTGAAAACCCAAAATGATGAATAGAGAAAAAGTCATGTTCGAGCCCAATTTTTTTTTGTGGATTAGGAAATATTTTGGGCTAATAAGGAAGATGAATAAATGTTGACGTGGTCCACCATATAATCCCAAAAAATTAATTCTATGCTTGCTGAGTACCTAACATAGGGAAATGTTAGGGTATCCATTAATTCAACTCATGAATCGATATAGACCATTAAAGTGAAACATATGAAGATTTAGTATTGGTGTACTCAGTCCATTTTTATCATTTTTATCCTCATTCCAATCCACCCCTACATGATCCCCATGAAATTTATCCATCCATTTCTATGTCCAAATGGACTAAACTTGGTGTTACAATTATGGCACACATACCTCTACCTGTCTACGAGAACACGTCCAAGAGGAACCAAGATTGACATAATTCATCCCATTTCAATGTTTTTATAGATTAAATGTATATTTATATTTTTATTTAAGGGTCTTAAAAATTATCATAAAATGGTAATCATAGTAGGAAAAGTGATGAATAATTTATAATGTTTGAGAATACAATCCATTTTCATTCATTTTGGGGTGATAAGAGAATCTATATTTTAGAGTCTCAAACTCATCATGAAATTACATACTACACTCTATTGAGGCGTGAATTTTATCAATGGAATAATGGTATAAATCAATGAGTTTTGGAGGTTTATAATGTTATATGGACATAAATTATTCTTGATAAATAGAGATTCAGACCAATCATCTCCATCTATTCCTATTACTTCTATTCTATTGCCAACTTTTGATTCTCCATGATGTTTTTCAAAATAGTTTTGAGACCTGTTTGAAGATTATCTATCTCTTTGTTAATTTGATCAACTAAGGACTAATCTTCTAGGATTTGATGTTTCCATGTTATAATTGTTTTTTCATGTTTGGAAGCCACCTAAAGTATGACCACATAGAGACTTAGAGATGTATCTACTTATTCCACCTAGGAAACTCATAGTTGGGATATCTTCTCCCAATCACATTATGATATAAGGTATTATACAAAAACATTAATGTCCTGGTAATTAGACCTTACAAACCCCCATGATGCGAACATGTGCTGAAGCTTTTCCAAATTTTATGATAGATCCTAAAGGGGTTCTTAGAGATAAGATTCCAAATATCCCTCTATTTAAGTTTTTGATTAAAAATCTAGGAATATAGGTTCATTTTTATAGATTTTTTAATGTGGGAGGGGATATTTTTTCTTGAATAAATTCAATTTGGGAGTTCACTTTTGTCCCACGCTTTGAGAAATCACGCTTGAAGAATTTTAGACAACAACGTACACTAGGAGTTGATGTGTATGGGTGAAAAACTCTTCCTTATACTCATTTTTCTCAATAACATTAATTTACAAGGGAAAAAAAGAGGAAAATTTCAACATATAAATTCTATAAGAATAATTAAATAATAAAAAAGAAATTACCCCTCCATTGGGTGATAGTCCCTAGGGTTGTTGCTACTTTCACTTTTGGTTCATCTTGTTATTCACTTTCCAAAAGCACTACCTCATTTTTCCTAGTTGCGACCTTGGTAACCATTTTTTATTTCTAAGATAGGTGTCTTGGGATTATTTCTTCATTCTACTATATTTTGATTAGTGGTCATGTTCTTATTCACTTATATAATAGTATACTTCCCAATGGGTTGTGTGGTAGCCACCGGCCATTGTAGATCTTCTATAAAACCTTTAACACCCTCCTTGGGTAGAGCTAGAGGGTCCATTCATGTCAATCCATCGGTTACTAATTTACTCACTGGAAAGGGTGTTGGAGCCTTTTCCTCCCACTTTCATATTAAATAATTTTTTTTCTATATAGGGAGTATAATAATATTTTTGTTTGATTCAATGAGTCCAATAGATCAAATAGAGGTAATTTATGCATTATGTAATATTACTCCATCAAGTTCCCTGAATTTTTTAAATCTATTCCTAGTAGGAAGATATAAAAATGTTTAAAAAATGTTCTTAAATTATTAGCATAGCCTCAGAGAGGGTATGTCACCTACCATCAGGAAAAGTCTGTGCATGCACGGGAAAGCCTAACCGAATAGTCATACGAAGGTGGAGTGCTGATGTCACAATGAAGATGCCGGGGAGGAGCAGTTCCATGTGGTTAGTCTGGGTTGTATGTAATGTTTGAAGCCTATGGGTAGTGAATTCCTCTAAGGCCTATGGGACATGTAATTCTTACGCCTACGGGCCTTGTAAGGGTTCCACCTCACCCCTTGAAAGGTGGATTATCAAAAATCAATAAAAATGAAGGCCTTTGGGCCATTGGAGGATGGTGGGATTCTATAGATGTTTTATGAAACTGTAATTTGTTTTGATCATCATAACTAGAGAATATACTCCTCGATTAATTATGTTTATTTAATAACCATTTCAAGTGACCTCTCCACTTTAGACATAAAAGTCCTAAAACTAGGGGCCTGATATTCTCTTGAGATCCCCTTTTGGAATCCTCAAGATTTACCTTCGGTCTTTTTGGGGAGGTATTGTTGGTCTCAATGTTAACATACATATGATGGGGTAGAAAACCAACGATAATCTTAGAATCTATCCCCATTCATTGGGAAAGTTATTCTTAGATAATACCTTCTCCCTTCACCTAAATTTGATATAAGATGGCAAAGGGTATGTCAATTCCTATGGTCAGGTCAATATTGGAGGATGGACAATAAAAGGATATCCTTCTTGTTCTATCTATTTCGTCATATAATTGGTTGTGAAAACTCCCCTAACTATTCAATAAGTCACCCCTTAGTGTTATCCTTAGATCACCCCAACAATGCACTCTATAGACTCATCCATCACCATAAATTATCCTATTCTCTATAATTTGAACATAGAAATATACATTAGAATAAGATCAGAGTTAAATCATTATATGAATAGGAAGAAAAAACATATGTCATCAGGATGGAGGAATGCCTTTTATTCATCCTTCGTAGAATGATTGATTTTCCCTTCTAGGGTTATCCAGTCTATCATGTCTTCCACCTTCTTGATGATGAGATTCATGTATTCAATGGACAAGATATGAATATCCAACTCTGAAATAGGCTTCCCCACCTCAATGGGGTTGGTTTCAAAGTCAAAGTATCTCAGTGCCTTCATATTTATAATTTGAGGGATGTGAATTCCTCCCGGGAGAATTAAACATAATTACTGAATACAAATGGTAGTGGGTCTATATCACCAATATAGTATAACCATAACATATAAATTCTTCAAAGATCCATCAACCATCTTTATCCTTTCCACAGAGAAGACTCAGGTTCCCTTAAATTTAGTTTCTTCTTAATTCTGTATTTCTTATTAAGGGGACTATTTCATTATTTCCAATAAAGTAACTTTTTCTCTAGATCCTTATGTGTTGGATTGATGGAATGGAATGATCAATGGGGTTCATGGTTGGGCCAAATAAGAAGGCTTGGAAAAATTTGTGATCATATTATTCTTATAAGATTTTTGTGTGGATCTTTCCCCTTCCCATTATGATACATCACATATAAAAATAGTATAGGGAATTATATCACATTCACCACTCACATAATCCATAATAATTATAGTGGGAGGTTCTTTATAGGAAAAATATTTAAACTCAATGTGGAGACATAATATTTTTTGGTCTTTCTCTCCTATCAAATACAATGGTTTGATATGTGATACTACTTGGTTTAATAGTATAAATGTACAACTTGGGATTTTTACATCAGAAAATGACTTATATATTTTGATGTGTCCCACCATAAAGAACTATAACACTTTAAATAGTTCAGAGATAAAAAATATTCCTTCCTATTATAACCATGTAGTAAGAATTAATAAATCTTCTACAACACTCACACCATGTTAAAAACATGGAATTATTCCACTAGTTTGTCTTCTGTGAAATATAAACTCAGCCTGAAAACATTTCAGGATTTAAAAATCAGAGGTATTTAACCAAAGCGTCACATTGTGAGGATTGTTTCTAGCCATGTATCGGGAGGAATATTAGGATTATCATCATTTCCCCTTTCATTATAATGACCATGATCTAATTCTGGATAGAATGTTTTGTGGGACCATCTCTTTTTCATATATGGGAAACCCATTTTGTGTTTTTATATGGGTCTATTTCTATGAGGGACTTAATTAAACATAATTAAAACATTGAAATTGGTGCTATTTTAAGGATAGGGTTCATCCAATGTGCTATGAATGGACCATTTTAATAGTTCCCTGGAAAAATATGGAGTCCACCATAGGTCATACCATAAAGCCTTTAGGTGAACCAACTCTTCATACATTGACCTGAGGATTGGTGCCTTAAAAATCAAGTAGACGTCTCATAGGAATATGACCCCTTCACCATATATTAGGCGAAATGTATTTGTTTAATGACTCTAAGATCTCAATATATCGGGGAAAAATTAATTGTTTTTATAGATTTTGAGAGGATTTTTCACACATTATTTATTTATGTTTTGATAATAACAAATCCTTACTTTTTTATTCTTAGATGAGTGAAAAAAACATAAAATTATAACATTTTCTATGTTTATTATGAAATTATATATTAAAAGATTACACATCTATATAATTTGTGTTAAGACTCATTGACTATGAAAATAAGTGAATATGTTTTAATTAATTTTTCATTAATTTTCATTAATTTTTTTATTATAGATAATGTTGTATATGTTTCTTTTAGTCTATCCAAACGAGTCTATATAAGCCTTATGATAGCTTTTCATGACCATAGAGGACATTTATTTTACCTTACATTTTATTTTAAAAACCATATAGTAGATTTTTTGAATGTCATGGTTATATTTTTAAACTATAGAATAAAATTGTATATATATTACAATGAGTCGATCTAATCCCTATGAGTTTTTCTCAACAATATGAACAAACCATATTAAAGGCCTAATCATATGAACTATACTGAACATTATTAGAAGAAATCTATGAGTATTTTTTCCATTTCATGATTTTTAAGGAATATTTATTTTCAAAAATAAAATGTTAACTCATTTATCATGGGTTTCAAAATTATATTTTGAATATAGATGGAATATTTTAAGTGATTAATTGTACATTAAATAAGGAAATAATTAACATGATTAATGGTAATATTATGTGTAGTATTATTTACAATATTAATGAATTACTATACAACCTATTTATATTTTACATATTATCGATAAAATTTATTATAGAATTCCCGGAGTAGATTTTATTTATCAATTTTCATGATGTCTTTGGAATTAAAGTTGGAAAGTAGTCGTTGTAATTTTAACTATATAATAGATGAAAAAGATCATCCATATCATTATTGATAAAAAATGTAGGTATCTATTTTACTACAATGTGAAACGTCGTTCGATGAAGGGTCCAGAAAAATCATTATTATAATATTTGTTGATCTGTTACTTAATCTCCCACATTTCAGAATTATGATTTTTTGAAGGAAAATCATAAAAATCTACAAAAGAGAAATTTTATTCATAAAAACCAATAAAAATATAAATATAGAGTGAAGATATATAGAAATTGTAAACAAAATATAAATAATTAGAATGTTCTTGTCAACCCTTTAATGAATCTAAAGGATAAATCTATATAGCCTTGTTTAGTTTGTGATCACCTAAAGAGGGATGTGTGAATAATTTATGAAATTTTATTTTTATGAATTTTACCTTTTTAAACTCAATATTTGTTGCAATTTAATTTCTCAATCCACTCCTCCATGTAATTTTAGCCACTTCATGAATGAAGCAGTAAATTTAAACCTTGAATATAGTAATTTAATTTTTTTTGGAAAAATGTCATATTCCTTTCCATGTTACATATACCCTCAATATGTATTATCACCTATAATATTTTTATCAAATGCGATGGTTGATATAGATTCACACTATATCTTAACTCATGAGTTTAAATAGCGGGATCTTTAGATTGACTCACAGAGTGTAACTAGTGTCCACAGTAGACATCACACTCTTGAGTTACACAAGAGGGTCTTTATATTTCCTTACACAATGTTACCAGAGTCCACATTGGACTTCAAAATATTGATTCACATAAGTGGAAATTTATACAACTTCACATAGTGTTTCAAAAGTTCACATTAGCCTTCCACTCATGAGTTCACAATGGAGGGGATTTGTACTATACCACACTTTCCCTTTCCAATCATTAAGGATTGAACCCCTATAGAATGATTTTTTGATATTCCTCCATGATCATGCTAGATTCAACATGACCATATGCACCGTAAATTAAATTTGAATCTTACTAGTATTAATCAAAGGTTTTTGATCACATATATAATATTTTTTTCCTTAGTGAAACTATGATTATGAAACTATTCTTTCCAATATTGAAGTCAAATACCCAAATTGATGTGTGAAGGATACAGAAACAATTTATCGAAGTATTAATGTATGGAATAGTAATCTCACACTACTCAAATTATATCATTCATTAATTCCCAACCCAATACATGAAACACTATAACTTGAGTTGTTTCCAATTATTTTATTTTCTTTCATTCACTATCATACTTCAATCTCCAAACTGCCTTGCACTAAACAAGTTTCTAGGATATCAGTGGATGTGCATATGTTTGAGGATTATATGTATGTAATATTCCAACATATAGTTCTCTATTGTTTTAATAGGAATTACAAATGTTTCTTCCTCATTCATCTTCACATACAAAATAATAGTTAAAAAATATTCCCCCTTCTCACAACATAAAGTAGTTTTTAAATATCTCACCGAGTTCATGTAAACTTGGAAGGATTCATTGAACTATTTCTTAAAAAATATATGCACACTATCTCTGTTTCTTCATGAATCTATGGAGTGAGAGAGTCATATATCAATAGGACGCATGATCTTCCCTTATTCATGAAATAATAAATTATTTACATGATCTTTTCCTTCTGAAACAAGGGTTTTATAATATCTTTATTTTTTAGAAAAATATCTCTCTGTCAAGTGGAAGAACCCTCCTTTAGCCTTAGTTCCATGATATTTAAAAGTTATATTTTCAATACCCCGCACTACTTTAGTCCTCTTATTTTTATTCTATTTCAAGTACTATTGATAAAAAATCGAGGATCTCAGAAATTATCAAACATAATAACTAAAAAATATATAACATCTTTCCATTCACGTAGTACCCATGTTGTGGTAATACAAGAGTTACCTTTATGTAGGCAACCCTTATACATCCTCATTCATTTATTCTAGATTACTCATATGTAGATCATTACACATACATATATATAATTATTCCTTTTGTATAGATATATTTTCATGTAAAAACATGAAATCACATAATAGAATTCATGAAAGTTGTTCCAATGTGTAGTCATCTCAAAATTTTGGCCATCCCAGCTTGGTTCGATAATGGATGTTGCGTCATGATAATAAATCTAAAAATTAGAAAACAATTGAACACCTAGATGTTGAAGATTAAAAAATTCCTTTATAAGAAAACCTAAATTAATTTGATAGGGTGGCCATGTTGAATGAAAATATTTTTAACACATGAGAATAGTGAAAGCACATCCATTATCCCACATCGATTTAGTACACAATCCTGTTATCCTTTATAACCATTCAGTGTAGTAGATTTCTCAATCCAATTGAAGTGTAGGAACACAATAACACATGAAAACACCATATGGGGTGCTCTGTACCTCCCGTCCTATTATGTACACCACCATAAACACCCAACTTGCACTATGCATCTACTATGATTTACCTCTTGTAAGCTGTCACCTTGTCCACCATGCAAGATGCTCAGACTGGCTCTCCCTTATTGTTGGGATCTCTCTAGAAAAAAGACTAATTGGGATAGACACGTTCCTTATATGGTTGTCCAATTCTTTGGCACTCTTCTATGAAAACTATTTACAAATTTCATCATATTAAAAATCAAATAAATCTAAAATCAAAATGAATCCCACTCATATCATCATGGAAAATAATATTTTTCATGATCATAATAGTTTTACCTTCTTTAAATATTCACCATGAAACAACACTAAAAAATTTATATGGAATTATTTCCTCCTATTTTCTCATGTAATAATAGATTATTATATGGCCTTATTCATCTTTTAGTAAAGTGTGTACAATTAGTGATAATGGACTCTGATCTTTAATAACGATTCAACAATTTTAATAATTTTTATTGATAATATTCATTCTTAAAGAACTTTTAGTTCAACTCTTCTCTTAATCTCTAATAAGTATTGACTATATATTGAAAAAATATAAATCAAAGACATTGTGTTCAATGGAAGTGTTAGTGACCTAATTAAGCCAAGGAATATAGTGTAAATATGAATCTATTGGACTCTTGGTAAAATAATGAACACATTATAGTAAAATATTATCTTGTTATATGCTAATTAATTCTCATTATGAGTATACTTTGGCCATGTAAAAGATAAAATAAGA
This sequence comes from Viscum album, assembly GCA_963277665.1. NCBI lineage: Eukaryota > Viridiplantae > Streptophyta > Magnoliopsida > Santalales > Viscaceae > Viscum > Viscum album. The sequence goes on along the minus strand of OY728126.1, from coordinate 853,294,959 downwards.
GAAACCTTATTTCCTTAAATGGATGAAAAAACATGTCCACACAAGTAATTCTAATCATAATATTCTGAAAGGTTCAATACATTTTTATATTTCTCTGGGATGATTTTTATAATAAATCATACACTATAAAGGACATACAAACCATAAAAAGTGAAACCAATCTCCACACACCTAAAAAAATGCATTGACACATTTTGTTCTTGGTCTTTTAAAAAATCACTTAACATGGGTTAATCCTTGTCAAAAACTAATGTTTTTCTTCTCCCACATAAAATATTGATCATGTTTTTGGGATAATCATTTAGAAATTCCAATGATAGATTTTATACTATTATAAGAATGGTTTTTTGTATTCTCCAATATTAAATTCATGGTTTGGATTTAATCTTAAAAATGCCTTTTCCTATATTGAATATCTATAATACTAGCTTATAATGTGAAATGTAGACATATAATTGTTTAGATATAACCTATTAAAAACTCATTATGTTCATATGTATTTTATTTCTTTTAATATATTCAAAATTCCACTTATATAATTTTATAAAAGTATTTATTTTTAAATAATGTTATATAAAAAATTAAAAAAAATGATTTTTATGAGAACTGATTTCTTAGATTAAAAATACACACCTTATTGTCTTTTCATCAACCTAGGTGGGATCCCAATAAAAATGTGTGTTTTTGAGATGTTTGTGACATCATAAATTGAAACCCATATTATATGTTCCGGGACCTATTAGCACGTTTAACACAATAAATAAGCCTACGTTAATTCTGATTTTCTACCACCTCCGGGATGCAAATCGTAGTCTTATATACAACCCTTGAGATGATCTGTGGATGAATTTTGAAAAATCATTGAGTTGCAGTATAACTTAGGTTCAATTTCATTGGAATTAAAGTCTATGAAAAAATTTGTTTTGCACATAACATAGGCTGGGGTGAGATCCCCCTCACACACAGACACACACATATCTGTGCATGTGTGTGTGTATTTTGATGATATATTTACACTAATTGTTTGACTGCACCCTATGACTAGGATGGTAGGTTGGCACCAAACATTGGGAAACCAATGACTGTCACAATGTCATTTCCATATAGAAAGAGAAACTTTTATTTGGGGTAATCCAGATTATGTTTCTACAAATAAATTACTAGAGTCAATAAGAATGGTTTTCATTTACTATCACACAATTTCATAATGTATTTAAACAATTACAAGATGTAGGAATATGATTTGATATCTATGAAAATATTTTATGCACAAGAAATATTAGATCATAAATAAATATAACTTTATATGTTAGTCCAATGAAAAGATAAAAAGGTTATGAAAAAGAAAATATATCACAGATAGAGGAAGAAGTAGGTGATGGTATTAGAATGTCTAAAAAGTTATCAGAAACATGGGACTTTCCTAGGTCCTTTATCTTAGGCCCCTTCACATTGGGTCCTTTACTCTGGTCCCTTACCCGGGGATCCATAAATCCACTCCTTTCATCTAGGGTCATTTTCTTGAGTCCCTTCACCAAGTGTCCTTATCTTAGGTCCCTTTACCCAGGGCTCTACTCTCAGTTCTCTTTTATGTGGTACCTTTATTCAGACCACCTCACTAATGTCACTTTACCTAAGGATCCTCACTCTGGACCATTTTCTAATTCCCATTGATTAGCCGAGGGGGAGGATCATGTAAAGAAGAACATGATTTTTTCTCTTACATTTAATTAAAATGAAGGACTAAATTGAAAAGATACTATGGATATGTTGATTTCTCTAATGTCAATGAATGTTTTCCAAAGTGTGTGTGTGGGGGGGGGGGGGGTACAACACTCTTTATGTTGGTAATGTTTCATTCACCAAAGTAATGATGCATTCTTTTCTTATGTGTCACTAGTGAATGGTTCTTCAATACCACTAGAAAAAAAATAATTTTATTATGTCCCGAAACATTGCTATAGCAAAGTAAAAATTTCCACTGAATTTAATCCTATTCATTTCCACTAAATCGCATTTAGAGGGGGAGAATTTTTTAGTTCTAGTTTTGTGAGAAATGAAAAAATAATTAAGAAGGAAAATTGTCTAAATAAAGGAATTTATCATTCTGCATATATCCCTGGGAGTGCATCCATGCCCTTTATCATAGTTCTCTATGAGTGTTCCCATGTTACTATACCCCAGTTGACTTACATAAAACATTTGCATGAATAAATGTGATGCCCTAGTATACCTGAATGAACAGACATCCATACCCAAAACTTTAGTTCTTAGGTATAAATGTTTTCCCTTAAATTGATCCATAGGGATCCCATTTTGAAAAAAAATTATAATAATGAGAGATTCATGAAGCACATTTCCACTATGTTTCACATTATCACTTAACGAAACTTATGAATATCTAAATAAAATATAATTAAACTAAATGAGGGGTAATTGAGTCCTCTGTGGACAAAACTTTATTGAATGGTCACTTCACCTTTTGTTTTCTTAGACTATAGAGAATGACCTCCATTTTCCTGAAAACTAATTTTCTACAAATATTGTCCCTTTGGGAAAAACCACAACAGGGTGATAAAAACACAAGTACATTAAAAGAATATCATACTGTTGAAAAATAAATTTCTCTAATAAATAACATAGGTGAAAAATTCTCCATTCATCCAATTATGGTAGACCACTTTTCCTAGCACTAATCAGGGTGAAACACTTCACCCAACCTCTACATGAGAGAACCACTTCACCATATCTCAACTATGATGAACCCCTTTACCCAAATCCACTTGAATTACACCATTATTAGGGAGAAACCATTTTCCCATCCCTAAATAGAGTGAAATACCTCATTTATACCTCACTTTGGAATGAAATTTTATTATCTCCTTAGTGTGGAAAAGCCTCACCAACATCCCATACTTCAGAAACATATGTTCCTAAGTCTATATTTAAAAACCATATTATAATTATCACATAATAGGGTATCACGTACATCTTAATTTCAATGGTATAGTTTCCCTCTTCCTAGGGATCCTACTTAGTAATCCAATTGAAAGTCCTCCTAAAAAAGCCACAGATTCACTTGATCAGAGCATACACAGTAGTGTAAATCCCTTCGATCATGTATTACCTTAATAAAAGTAATATATGACTTTTAATCCCTATATTATATAGTCTTTGAGTGTTTTTATCATGTATCCCCTTGAAAATAAAGTTCATTTTTTTTAAAATAGGGATGTCTTCCTGAGATCTAGATTCTCTTCTTTATGATGATGTGTTTATTTTTTTCCCTTTTTACTCAATGAGAAATAATGTAATGATATTCATATATAGAAACATGATCCAAATCTATTCACATTGATGATTTAATAGAAATTGTTTATAAATAATTCATGGTTAGATAAAGGAATTTTAGAATCATCTACCCCATCCAGGATCCCATTGATCACTTTATCACCATAAATCATTAATTATCCCAAGTCATCCATCCTAGAGAAACATACCACATAACCTATCCCATTTTACATGAGAATACCTTCCCTATTAGTATAATAATGTTAAAAAATACCATTAAAAATATATTTTATATGGAATCCCTCATATATTGAACTCATATTCATTGGTATAAATCCCATATATTTATCAAAGGGACATATTATTTATGAGACAACTTTTTCAGAGGGTTATATTCTCAAGGGGACATCCTTCAAACGAAAATATTCCCTATATAAATAATTTTTGGAAGCCATAATACATAATAAAAATTCAATAATCTAAAATCTCCATTTCTATTAAATATAAATCCTTGTTTCACGATGTGAAACTTCACAACAATATTTTTTCCATATGATGTTAAACTATAAGGTCGCGGTCCTTCAACATGAGGTTAAACTATGCTGCTTAAACTATGAGATTTTTCCTTCATTTTTTATCAGAATGTAGAATATTCTTACATAAAGTTAAGAAACAATATAATAACTATTTATGTCCCTTTTCTCTAGGATATATTCCACAAATGAGAAAATTTCCCTACTAACTAGGCCATACTCCCTCCGAGACCCATTTTCACCACTACTAGTGAAATATTCCCTATGAAATATCTTATCCTTTGTAAATTTTATATTTGTGATCAAATAAAAATGGAATATCATATTTATGTACCAAAATAACCATTCCAATTTAATTTTTAAAAAATAGTCGACATTTAATGACAATATATTTCATTGGAACAAATCCTAGATGCATGACCCTGAAAATATTTCGACCTAGCCATGGTTTCAAAACCATAAAAGTAATCATATTGGTCATTTTAAAAAGAAATTAATATTTATGATGTTTTCTATTAAATGGCACTAAAATACGTGGGTTTTATCCCCTTTCTGGGGATACATCTGAAACCCTTTTAATGGGTGTAATTAAAGCTTCACAACCCATATTATCGCCTTGGATAGAGATAAACACTAGAGAGCCCATCTACATAGAATGAAACTAAAAAATATTTGTGAAAAACAATTAATCCTAGAAATAAATCAATATTATGATTTATATGTACTCTTTTTTAGTATTTATATTCACCATAGTTTTATAAGTAATTTTATACAAGAATTCTGTCAAGTTAGACATTTTTTTATTTAAATAAATTAATTTTCCATAAATTACATGGTTTTATTTAAAAGATAAATATATTGATTTAAAAAATTTATTTTTATTAAAATGAAATATAATTTTGAAGAAAACTTGAAAATAAAACTTAAGACTAATTGTTTTTCTTTTTCTGAAATCATATATTTTTGTGTGCATAATAAAAATTTCAATTTTTTGTAAAGCTGCAATTTCATTTCATTAAATGATGTAATTTAAATGAACCATTATGTTTTGAATTTTTTTTAATTAAATTAATATAAATATTATTAAACATAATATATATAATTCAATAGAAAGAGAAATTATAATTTTATGTTGGTATAAGTTCATTTTCAGGCTTAATAACACATTTTTCTTAAAACTATTTTCGTCACATTTGTCAAATTTATATTAAAAATAAATTATTATAATTATAAAAATAGAATCTTTTAAAATGGACTCAGTATTATTTATTTTTAGGTTCAAGTAAATTATCTAAGCCAATTTCATTTTTGGTCATTATGAATAGTAATCATGGTAAAACACATTACAATAGTAAAGGGGAGATTGAGTTAATCAAGGTTAAAACAAAGTGATAAGGCCACCCAATATCATATAAATTCTTATTGGATGATTTTTTGATCCTTATCACCATATTTTTGAAATTTTATATTTTCGAAGCCACCTTATCATGATTATTACCTCATAATATAAAAATGGTTAGAAAAATTTTAATTGTGTGACTCCCCTCACTTATAAAAGGTAACAACCTATCCTGCATTCATCAAACCTTTTTTAAACTCTGTTTGGAAAAATAAAAATCCAAGACTATCAATAAAATCATTTATCATGTCCTATAAGTCTCAAAATTCTCAATAGATTAATCTACAATCGATTATAGTGTTAGCCAAAGAGAGATATTTAAGGAGAGTGCAATAGTCATAACCGTCCTATTTAAACATTATTACTTCAACTACATCATTTAAAAACTTTTTTACAGGTAAAAAACAATTAAATATGTATATAAAATATAATAAAATGTTTTTTTGATTATATAAAAATATTTTCAACTAATTTTATAAATTATGATAAATGAAATTGTCACTCGTTCGTATGCGGGGAGTACTACCTCTATAGATCGCTTTTTTTCATTATTCATCACATGATCATATGAATGGATATATGGATAGAAAAAAAGGATTATATATTATATTTATGAAATAATAATAATTAATTATTAATAATATCCTACTTACCTTCTTACTCATTCTATCTGTTGGAAATTGATATTGTTGCTCGTGTGTACATATGAAATACCACCTCCATTATGCAGTGTGATTCATTTTTATATTTCACCATATAAGGACAATAATAAGGATGGAAATAAAGAATAAATATGAAATTTATAGAAAATTTATTATTCTATATATGTAAAATTTATCTGCATTATCACTTTTCTACCCTTTTGAAAAAAAACTAATTTGATGATCCTGAATACTTACAGATTACTATCCCTTTGAAATGACATGGTTCATTTTTCATAAATGGATTAAATGGTTGGTTTTAAATGTGCATAAAAGGTATTAATAAGATAATTAGAACATTTAAAATATTACATAGTCAATGGTAATATAAAACCTCTTACCATGGTTAGCTCACCATTGTTGTTTTGATGATATGAACCAAACAACACCAAAATGCCCAATATGAATTTAACCAGTTTAGTAACAAATAAAACATGCTTATAAATGAAATAAAAAGAATAATTATAAATAAATGAAAATGGAAAAGGTTTTTAATATTTTTTAAATATAATATAATTTTATTATACATGAGTTATAGTACAAACAAAGCTAGAGGATACATAAGGTGAGAGACTTTTCATTAAAACCTTGATTTAAATTATTCATTTCAAATATTCATCATTATTTTCTATGATATTTAAATTTTATAAAAAAAATTAAAAAATGATAATTAAAATTATTTTAAGTTTAATTTTTAATTTCTTTATAATTTAATTTTAATTATTTAAAAAGGAATCTTTTAAACATTTACAGAACATACCATTATGAAATTTTTTTTAAAAAGTTCAAAAAGAATGTTAATTCACGTATATATATTCAATAATCCCAAAACAATATCCATTATTCATTATAAATATTCCCTCTATCTTTTTCACGGTTGTTTTAAATTAAAATATTTCTCTTATTATTTCTTGATTTCTAAGTTTTAAATATTTTTTCATTGGAAATGAAAATTTTTTATCATCTTTATGAGATAAATAGATGTGTTTCATAATTTTTTTTGATTTTATATAAATTCAAATGGGTTTTATGATTTAATTTAATTATATATTTTTTTTATTAATACTATTATTCTTTGAAATTTTATACAAATGATATTTGTGCTCAATATAAATATGATATTGGGTGATCCTGTTATATCTCTCTAACGCATTGGGTAATGTGATGGAGATTACCGATTATAGGTTAATCCTAATAGATATGGGAATTATCCTATTAGGTTATTCTATTGTAAGTTTTTATTAACGTGATCATAAGGAAAACTTCATAAGGTACCTATATGATATGATTAAAATGGGTTATAAAGGAGACATTTCTATTTAAAAATCTATGTAAATGAGATTATGTTTTAATGGAAAGTTAATGTCTTATATATATAAAGGTAAAATCACTATTTTAAAATGAAATATATTCATGATATTTCATGTTTTATAGGAAATTATTATGATTATGTTTTCACTGTATTATTTTTATATTAAATTATTCATGAAATCTTTAAAAAAATAATTTGTTTCCATGAAAAAAATGAATATTTGAGATCAAATATTTATTCTGATAAAGAAAAAATTTATTGTAGATTTATTAGGTTTAAAAATAGAATAATAGGTTTATTTTCTTTTATATACCATACCATGATTTTAATTTTTCATCCAATAGTTTCATGTGAATTTTAAAAGTGGTTAATGATGGGTAAAAACGTTTTATTTTTAGAGTACCAAAAAATGGGTGTTACCTTGAACGAAGCATGTGTGTTTTTATTGATATTTCATGTGTGGAAAAAATAGATACAATATGAAAATTTATTCTTTTTATATATTTTATTTACCTAATTATCTAAAAATGAAATCCAAAATGATCCGAGAAATGTAAGAGAGTACAACCCTAATTATAAATCATGTGATTTTTTGTTGTTTAATATAAACAGTGTTATAATTATTTTCAGATAATAGGTTCATATAAATTAATTGGTTCAAAATATGTTAAAATAAAAAATATAGATACTATAATTTAGGGTTATATTATTAGGAGATATATTTTTAAGATTTCCATATTGTTTTATCTAATCCATGTATTTTTAGAATAAATTTATAGAGAGTAAACAAGGAAGCTGATATTGAAAGACATCAAGGGTAGAATAACATTAAAAATAAGTAATCTAGAATTATTAGAATATATACTTTTATTGTGGTGTTAACCCATTGGATGAAGTCTTGTAATGGTAGAATACATGAAAGAGAATAAATTAATCCCCTAATGAGGAACATGTCTATAGTGCATCATTCCACGACACAACAAACTCTTGAATTCAATGGATCATTAGACCCGATGAAATTTGATGTATAGATCAATACACTAGATAATACATTTGAGGTTATAATATTCTTAGAACATCATAAAAAACCCTCACTAATGTTTTTAATGTATAATATGATCAATGTTGTTTTTTGAATTAGAACACCTAGGAAAAAAAATAATCTTAGTCCATGAAATGGATTATATTTAAAGATCTTTTATTATAAAATTATATTCTAAACGTTATTTGAATTTTATTAGAAAACAAGTTTCGAGAATTGAAGAAAAATGATGAATAATTTATTTCCTACTATGAAGAAAAGTTTGCTATATTTTCTAGATATTTATTGAATTTCTTTCTTGAGAATGATAATTATATTAATTGATTTTATTCAGTATTGAATCTAATTTTACTAAGGGTCTGGTTACTTGTGAGTTAAGAAGTTATGTGGAACTTGTGTGGTGTGTTTAGATATTTGAGATAGTTTTTGTGGAATTTTACAACAATAAGACGAATTAGAGATCCAAATGATTGTAAATGGGGGTTATTTCCAAAAAAACCAGAATGTAAGAAAATTCCATTTCCCTCTTCTGATATGTGTGAAAAGAGGATCTCTAAAAATATTAGATGAGATATGGGAAGTGTTTCCAATGTGGTAATCCTAGAAACATGGCACATAATGGAAAAGAAAAGATAAAACGAAAAATATAGAATATTGATTAAAATCATGTAGTTAAATGTTGTAATTATAATGAGATGGTCATTATGATAATGAATTTATGTATCCATTTATCCAGGCAGAAATAATCATGATTCAAAATATAATGGTGAATCAAATTCTCCTGTTTCTAATACAATAATTTTGGGACCCTCAAATGAAGTGGAGAAATACACATTAAATGATTATTCAAACTTATATAGTGTCTAATTTGATTTACAATGCATGAATTCTTTTATATTGAGGAAATTTTCATGTAAAAAATAAATACCATATCAAGTATTTAATTCATATATCTTAGTAAAAACTCATGTGGTTCATATAAATAAAGAAAGAATTTGTATAAAGCATCCTAATACCATATATGAAATGGGTTTTCCATCAATCAATTTGGTATTTTTTATTATAGTGTTTGATGTTAATATCGGTATATATTGGATTTTTAATTATCATTCTATGATAGATTAGAGAGATAAAGAACATATTTTTCAGAATGAGATTGTATTTTTATAAAATAATGAATAAATACCTTTTATAAAATATCAAGAAGCTAAGAAGCTAATAAAATATTTCAGTGAAAGTTATCTTGCAATTATTTTTTAGAGGAAGTTTATTATTAAAATTGGTGATGTGATAGTAATAAATTAATATAAATATTCACCTTCATATGATGTTATTCATAATATGGAGGTTGATTTTAGTTCCTAATGCCAAACCAATTTCTAAACCTTTCTATAAAATGGGTTCAATTGAGATATTTAAATTGAAAATTAAATTACTTGTAGTTTCTTAATAAGGATTTAATATGACCCATCACTTCACCACGGGGTGTTCCCATTTTCTTTAAAAAAACGAGTTATGGTTTTATGAGGTTTTTCAATGATTATATAGTAGTCAATAAAATCACTATTATGAAAAATTATTCACTACCTCATATCAGTGAGTTGTTTTATTAGATCCCATGTGCATAATATTTTTAAAGATTGATATTAGTTTAGGGTACCACTAATTGAAGGTGAAAGAGGAATAAATTCTAAGGAATTTCCTCTATACTATGTATGGTCATTTTAATTTTTTGGTTATGAGTTTTGGGTTAACAAACAAAACAGTTTTATTGATGGACCTATTTAATAAAGTGTTTAATGATTATTGGAATATATTTTTATTTCATTTGATGACGATATTATAGTATACTCTAAATTTTGTGAAGATCATTTGAAACGAATAAGGATTATTTTCTAGAAATCAATATAAAATAATATGTTTGTTAAATTTTTTAAATGTGAATTTTGGTTGCAAAAAATATCTTTTCATTGGAATATTTTTATTAAATATTGTATAATTATTGCTTCTTGTAAAACCAAATTAATAGAAAAGTGAACAAGGAATACAAATATCACTAAGGTTCAATTTTTTCTTAGATTAGTGGGTTAGTACTGATGGGTTGTTGAGAAATTTTCCCAGTTATCTAAGGCACTAACAATGATTACTGGAAAAAGAGATAAATTCATAAAGACAAAGGAATGTGATGATTTATTTTAGGAATTAAAAAAAGTAATTCCTTAGTGTTATCCTTTATAATATTAATTGGTGAATTTTATATTTACAGTGATGGTTCTTTGAATGGATTTGATTGTGTCTTGATAAATAATGATCGATATATCATTTATGTATTTGACCAATTGTAACCCCTTGTGTAGAAATATCCTACACATGAACTTGATCTGGGAATAATAGTTCATTCCATAAAAATATAAAGGCATAAATTATATAGAAAAAATGTGAAATATATACAGATCATAATATTATAAGGTATATATTTAGTCAATAACGATCAAGCATGAGACAAAAAAGCTTTTTATAACTGATTAAGGATTATTATTTCCGAACCCACAATAATTCAAGTAGAGAAAAAAGGTATCTGATGCTTCGATTCAAAAATTTATTGTACTACAAACAATTATAAAAATGGAACATGAAGCATTAATTAAAAATTTAATTAAAATTTTCTTGAAAATTGAATATATATAAACTTATTCTATTTTATACTAGGAAATAGGGCAACCATATTTTTTAGAAAGAATTAAGGATGCTAATAATGATGATATTTTTTTGTAAGAAAGAGTTCAATCATCTATTAGTGGTATATTTCCAAATATTTATGTTAATAAATAAGGTATTAATATATTTGGATAGAGGTTGTGTGTTCTAATTGATTCTATTTTGAAGAATGAATTTTTAAGTGAAGCTCATAACCCTTTGGTTTATATTCATCAGGGATTTACTAATACTTATAGAGACCTTATATAATATTTTTGTAGGGAAGGTATAAGAATATATATATATATATATATTTACAATAAAATGTTTGAATTTCCCATAAGTTAAGGTAAAAATATTAGTACTAATGGGAATTCGTTATGCTTTTCAGGTTCCTAAATGTGAATGAGAGAATATATCCATGTTTTTTATGGGATTAAAGAAGACATCTCAAGGTAATAATGAAATTTGGTTTACTACTGATCATTGGACTAAATCATCACACTATACACCTAAGTGGGGTACTATATATTTGGATCAAATTTTTATATTTTATTGTAAGGAAATAGTTATGTTATATAGAGTTTCACTCCCTATTGTTTCTGATCATGATCCTAGTTTTACATGAAATTTCTAGAAAGTGATTTACTAGTCAATGAGTACTAAATTAAATTTCAATAAAACTTTTAATACACAATCTGATTCAATATCATATAATTCAATTCAATAGTTAGAGTATATTACTAGATATTTACTATTTGGATTATCAGGGGAGTTAAGATCATCTCATTTATTTAATTGATTTTTCCCATAATAGAAATTTCCATTCAAGTATACAGACGGTATCGAGACCCAACATTAAAACATTACATAATCTTGAATAAATGAATAATTCACATTGAGGATCTTTTCAGGTTTAGTTTTTTAGAGAATTAGTACATAACAATTACATCTCAAAAGATTACAACGTAGACACTTCTACTTAGTTTCTATTTTTTCCATAAAATATAAACTCTTAAAAAAAACATGTCTAGTTCCATGTTTTAGATAGCAAGTCATTCCATGATCCCATCCTTGACCCTATTCAACTATAATTCATGTGGAAAACATTTCAAAAACTTTGGATGAGCATATAAATCCCAATAATGGATGCACAAAGAAGGAAAACTATTAGTTGTTCAAAACAAAAAGTAAACAATGAATACTTTATCATAAGTAATACTTTTCACCATATAAAGTATTAAATAATCTTAGTCGAATAAAATATCATTACTTACCATTTTGTAACCAAAATATTACCATAAAACCTATACAACGAACACATAACATATAAAGGTAACTTGGTACATAAAAATACTTAAATGGAATAACCATACGGTCAACTTCTACACATATCACTAAATGGAATAGCCATAAGGCCGACTTCCATACCCAATGAATTGGAGGTTAAAACTTAACCACCCATCCTGGCATTCACGGCACCACCCGTCATTTGGTTTATCAGGTAACCACCCGTCAAATGTCCAAGTACCATTATAAAATCATAAGACATAAAAAAAATAATGGAAAGAAAACATTTCCACATTTCAATCACAATATATCACATAAATATATTGCTATAACAAATCCATTATCAAATAAATTTTCAATACAAAAATACATAATAGAGTATATGGTATTTATTTTCTATTAAAAACATTACGGCTTGTTGAAGAAGCCAAAGATCAAATAATAATCGTGGTGGAAAAAAGGTCGTTGTCACCGCATCCGTTAAAAGAAACATTCCTTTTTTTCCGTTAGTAAAACACTTTGTATAAAAAGATCCCCTTGAAATGAAATGAAAATTCAAAGGTGTTTATACAGCGTATAAAACAATGTCTTGTATTAAAACAAAATATTCCTCCATAAAAGGAGATTGAGATGAAGTCCCTTACAAAGACGATATCCTTAGATTAACGATAAATCACTTACATAATTATGTGTGAAAAATATAAATACACCCAATATAAGTGGATATTAAGTGTAATACAATCATAGGGAATCTACACATATTCATAGTATGACATAATCAAGAAGTAGAGGTTTAACCCAACGAATTTCAATTGGGTTAAGAAGTTCCCTTACAGAAATTTGACAGCCCAACGACGTCACTTTAAAATTCAGAAAATGAGTTGATGAGAGATATAAAAGGGTATCTCATCACTTGAACATAAAATTTACATCAATATGGATATATAATAACCTATCACAACATAAGAAGATTTAAATTAAAAGAACTAACAAAAATAAGTCTTTTAAAAAGAGGAGGGTGAAAGATTCCCTTATGATTTGGGTAACTTTCAAAATGTACAAAACATGAAAGAAGGGTGATAAAATGAAGATTTAAATACCCATAAATTAAAGTATAATACACAAAGAATAAAATCATGGGTAGTACATACACCACACAAAATAAAATAGTGGAAAATGTAGCATGAATCTCATGAGAATAAAAGGTTAGACAAAAACCCCTTACCTCATTGTAATCAATCGAGTCGTATGACCAAAAGATAATAAACACCAAATTAATGACATAATACCATGAATATAAATATAATCATGATAATATATATGAAATGGAAGTATAAAATACACCACATTCTAAAAATAACGGGTGAATAATGGAAGTCTCACAGAATTAAAAGTGAAATAAGAAATCCCCTTACGAAAATTCGGCAGCCTAACGGCACCACTTAAAACTTGCAAAAATATATTGATGAGATAAAATAAGGTCCCTAATCATATGAACATAAAAATTAAAGTAATAGGAATATAAAATAACATCCCCCAAAATAATAAATAGGAGCTTAAAAAAATTACATAAAAGAGAGTACTTAAAAAGAAAGAGAGATGTATGATCCCTTAACTCGTGTCTTCCTTGACTCGGTCATTCTTTAATCTCTTGAATAACAAACTAATGTTAATTTATGCTTTCTTAAAAACATTTTTCACTTTTATTATTTCTTTTATATCACTACATTCAATGTTATAAACATTATGTAATTATTTAAGTTAATAATGTTCATTTTGTCGATATTTGGTACTTAAGTAAAAAATAGACTTCTTATAATTACATGTTGTTCATGTGGTAAAAGGTTCATTATATACAGAATGAGATTCATGATTTGGATACCGTATAAATCATATATATCCATCATATAAATGTATTTATAATAATACATAACATTTAGAGGTTATAAATGAAATGCACCGTTCATGGAGACGGTAAATCGTACATACGCACGAACACTACTTCCATTTCCATTTCATATTTAATGGAATTAAAACACAAATTAGAGATATATATATTATAATTACATTATAATATATATTTTATATAGGTCACATTAGTTCAATAATTTCATTCTTTATACATTCCATGTATTGCATGAACGAGTCACATCACTTGAGGGGGCGGTAGTCCACACTACCTCATATGAAATTATCGCATTTGCACAACATGAAAAGCATAAAGGTATGTTTTAAATATAAAATACTGAATAATAGAGAGGACATAAATATAATATATATCGTATATAAATATAGTGACATCTTAATGGTCACCATAATAGGTTTTAAAATAATATTGATCAATCATCGTTTCGTGAGGCAGTAATTCGCCACCCACAGAAACAGTATATTCTTTAACCATTAGACGGAGTTGTGTGTAAGTGTAAATCAAATACTTATCATAACAAAAAACTAGTATATTTAGGATACTAGTGTTGTTATGTAATCAAATAATATGAATTTTATGGGGAGTGAAGAAGGAAAATAAAAGAAAGAAACTCGAGAGAAGACATTACCTCTTAATCAGGTAACTCTTTTTGATTTGAGCCAAAGGCTTCCTTGGGAAGACTTATGCACAAGGTGATTCTTTTATTAGTAACATAGAGATGTTTAGAGATAATATGAGAAGATTTTGGATGAGACAAGGGCTTGAGAGGTGTGGGTAATGGGGTAGAGGTGGGGGCCTTTTATAAGGCAGAGGATGGGCACTCTTGGAAAGTCATGAAATGTTACTTTATTATGAAATGATTTTCAGATTTTAAAGGTCCCAAAATAATATATTTTGAGGATAATGTGATAAGGGTTCGAAATCCACCCATCCAATAGGTTTTCAACAAGTTTATGTTTTAGATTTTACCTTATCCTTTCATTTTATTTAAATCGTTTATTATTGAGGTAATCACTACATCATCATTGTGTGATAAATAATTTTTATTTTTTTGATGTCTAAAAATTATAAAAAAATTACCATGATGTACGAAATATTTTTATATTTCTGATGAATATTTATAGTCAAAACTATATCTTATATAACACCATGTAAAAAAATTTTTTAGTAAAAAAATACTTGTTTGTGACATTTTTATTTTTACGTTAAATAAAAAGTTATTAATGTCATTATCATACCCAAGTGGCTCCATGGGGCCCCCAAATTGACCCATGGATTGTCTTGGTTATCCAAGAATCATCAAATATGGTTAGGACATGTTTCAATTTATTTTTATATTTTTATAATATTATTTTTACCTTAAATTACCCTATTTACCTTTAATCATGGTTAACAAAACTCAAAAGTTACTATTCACCAACAAAAATTTCATCTCATTGAACCACATTTTTATTAATTATTACAACCATGTATGCCAGATTTTTGAAATTAAATTCATAGAAGCCGTAAAATTTCATTTAAACAATAAATTCAGTTTTTAACTACGACTTAGTGGTTTCATTATTCATAGAAAATTGATGTTTTTCAGAAAAATACCAAATATTCACCCTATGCTATATTTGATATTCCAAATTCAAAAATGATGTCCATTTTTACAAATTCAAAAAATATAAGTTTCATTAATTAATTTTATAATTAAATCCCGCTGTCAAAACAAATAGCATGTTTTTAAGAAAAATATCTATCAAAATATTGACACTTCTTTATGTCCAATTTCAAAGTAAAATTAATTCCAATGACCACCATTGGATTAAATGGTAAAACTATATTTCAACTACACATTAAAGCCAATGAAAAGATAGTATAACCATATCAATAAATTAGATGAAAATGAGGTTTTGAATTGAAATACATCATTTTCACTGTTCATTAAAAAAATGAACTTTATCGGAAAAATAACAAAAATTTACACAAAGTACATTTTGACATCCCGATTCTAAAGAAGGATTTTATTTTGTCAAATATAATATATAAAATTGAAAAAAAGTAGTTTTAAAAAGGGTTCTCCATCAAAAGGCGGTTAAGAGACCTTTTAAAGAACATTAGTATATTTATGCTTAAAATCAAATTCTTTTCTTATTTTAAGTCTCTAAATTTTATTGGATAAATGTAAAAATATTTAACAAACATATATAATCATTTTTTAGTTTGTTTTTTTCATTACCTCCATTACAATGGCTAGGTGTTAACTACTATTTAAAATAATAATATTATATTATTAGTGTGCAACATAAGATTTCAAAGAAAATCATTGTTGCGTATTGGGTACGCCATCGAACATAGAATTACCTTTAAAGTAATATTAAAATTTTGTTAACAAATATTAATAAATATGAAAATGTCATATTATTTATTTACTCAGGATCTTACATCCTTCCCCTCTTTTGGAAATTTCATCCTCGCAATTTTAAAATTAGGCTCGGAAACATTATTGAAAGTTCCACATCGGAAAAAGAGTCAGTAAAACTATCACTTTAAAAAAAGAAAGAGAAGTACAAAGGTCACCCGAGTTAACCCATACTAGGATTCCATGTAGGAAAACATGGATATAGAAGAGAAAAAAAGGGTCATGTTCGGATGGAGAGCGATAGAAAACATGTCTAGGAGAAAGTTAACCACCAGAAAATCACAAACTTGTGATGGGTTAAACAGTACTTGATTCCCTAGTATGAAAAGATTACAGACAACAATTTTTTAAGTTACTTTTCAATAGGTAATTTATTTATGGCATTAACTATAACATACGTAAACATACATAATTTTCATGTATACTTTCATCTCTTACTAGATTTCTAACACAAACTCATATTTTCTCCAAAATATGAGTATTTAGGATGACTTGTTCACATTAAGAATGCTATAACAAACTTGTAGAGAATCACGAAATCCACAAAAGAGAATTATATGTTTCCAATGTATTTAGACCAAAACCAAAAATGGTTATTATAAGATAATATAATCCCAAAAAAGGAAAATCTTTTAAAAAAAGAAAAACTACTCTTAGCCTTCAAAATTTGTCCAACAAAACCAAAAGTTCATCAAAGACCATTCAATAAACAGTTTTCCAAAAAATTATTCAAATTACTCCAAACTATGATTGAAACCCAAATCTCTGATGGATTTAATCACATAGTCTTCCAAGATAAATCTTAAAATTTATCTCTAAATAACATCAGTTACTCTTAAAGTCTCATATTGAAAAGTAATTAACCAAATCACATACCCTCCATGATTGGTCAATCATTTCCATAGATAACCCAAAATCAACTTATTCATGATTCATAAAATCATATAACTAAAAAGAATTTTTCATACTAACCAGTGACTTCACGTAGTCCAGTGGTAGGCAATAAATACCGGTTGCACTTTTTTTGTGGGTTCGATTCCTGCAGCTTCGTCCAACGCGACGGGTTGTCACACGATCTGCGTGTTGTCCTTTTTCCAAAACTATATAATTCATAAAAAATTCCCCAAAAAGAGATAAAATATTCAAAAATAACCATAATATAATTATCCTCATGTTTATCTCATGCCTTTAATTTTCCATCATAACATATTGTAACCCATAATTACCTCAAAATTAAGGATCATATAAACCCTTATGGTTACCCTTATAATTATTACCTGAACATCCACATCGA
Organism: Viscum album; assembly: GCA_963277665.1. NCBI lineage: Eukaryota > Viridiplantae > Streptophyta > Magnoliopsida > Santalales > Viscaceae > Viscum > Viscum album. The sequence continues at coordinate 853,277,066 of OY728126.1, read as the reverse complement.
GTTAGTTATCTCATATATGATGCATTAGAGAACTCCCCAAGGTTCAAGTGGTTAATCATGAATCTTGATAGTTGGTTGAGAAATACCACAAGAGTTCTCATTGAAGCACCCATATCATTCAGCTGTTCTTTCAGAAAACTGTCACAGTTTTCTTCACATCCACTGTTACTTTGGTGCCGACTATATCCGTCCATTTACTAAAACCAAAAAGGTCAGTGTGAGTATATCATTAGAATCATCATATAATATCTTATGAGGAGGGTAAATACTAAGATATAATTATTCATGTTATCTTAAAATCATTCACATTTTCGAAAACTATGACTCTTTCTGAAATCCTTACCATTATGGTAATGTCACTTATGCTTAAAGAGTACCCTAACCTCTAAGGTAATCTAAACCTACCTTTGATACCAACTATAAGTACCCAACCTTAAAACATTACATAATATTGAATTAAATGAATAATTCACATTGAGTATCTTTTCAGGTTTAGTGTTTTAGAGAATTAGGATATAAATATTACATCTTGAAAGATTACAAAGTAGACACTTCTACTCAGTTTCCATTTTTTCCATAAAATATAAACTCTTAAAAAGAAACACATTTAATTCCATGTTTTAGATAGCAATAAATTACATGATCCCATCCTTGACCCTATTCATCTTTATGTCCTGTGGAAAAAATTTCAAAAACTTTGGATGAGCATATAAATCTCATTAACGGATGCACAAATAAGGAAAACTGTTAGTTGTTCAAAACAACAAGTAAACCATGAATACTTTATCATAAGTAATACTTTTCACCATTATGAAGTATTAAATACTCTTATCTGAATAAAAGATCATTACTTACCATTTTGTAACAAAACTATTACCATAAAACCTATACAAACAACACATAACATATAAAGGTAACTTGGGACATAAACATACTGAAATAGAATAACCATACAGTCAACTTCTATACATATCACTAAATGGAATAGCCATACAGACAACTTCCATACCCAATGCATTGGAGGTTAAAACGTAACCACCCATCCTGGTTTTCACGGCACCACCCGTCATTTGGTTTATCACATAACAGCCCGTCAAATGTCCAAGTACCATTATAAAATCATAAGACATAAAACAAATATAAAGGAAAGAAAACATTTCCACATTTCAATCACAATATATCACATAAATATATTGCTATAAAAAATCCATTATCAAAACAATTTTCAATACCAAAATACATAATAGAGTATATGGTATTTATTTTCTTTTAAAAACATTACGGCTTGTTGAAGAATCCAAAGATCAAATAATACTCGTGGTGGCGAAAAGGACGTTGTCACCGCGTACATTAAAAGAAACATTCCTTTTTGTCATTTTGTAAAATGATTCTTAGAAAAAGATTCCCACTAAATGAAATGAAAATTAAACTGTTTTTATACATCTTATAAAATAAAGTCTTTTATTAAAATGAAATATGCCTCCATTAAAGGAGATTGAGACGAAGTCCCTTACAAAGACGATATACTTAGATTAACGATAAATCACTTACATAATAATGTCTGAAAAATATAAATACACCCAATATAAGTGGGTATTAAGTGTAAAACAATCAGAGGGAATCTATAAATATTCATAGTATGACATAATCATGAAGTAGTGGTTTAACCCAAATAATTGCAATTGGGTTAATAAGTTCCCTTACAGAAATTCGACAGCCCAACAACGTCACTTTAAAATTCAGGAAATGAGTTGATGAGAGATAGAAAAGGGTATCTCATCACTTGAACATAAAATTAACATCAATATGGTTATATAATAACCTATCCTAACATAATAATATGTAAATTAAAATACCTAACAAAAAGAAGTCTTTTAAAAAGAGGAGGGTGAAAGGTTCCCTTACCGATTTCGGTAACTTTTGAAATGTACAACCCATGAAAGAAGGGTGATACAATGAAGATTTAAATAACCATAAATTAATATATATTACACAAAGAATAAAATCATGGATAGTACATACACCACAAAAAAGAAAATAGTGGAAAATGTAGCATGAATCTCATGGGAATAAAAAGTGAGACAAAAACCCCTTACCTCATTGTAATCAATCGAGTCGTATGACCAAAAGATAATAAACACGAAATTAATTTCTTAATAACATGAATATAAATATAATAATGATAATATATATGAAATCGAAGTCCAAAATACACCACATTCAACAAATAAGTGGTGAATAATGGAACTCTCACAGAATTAAAAGTGAAATAAGAAATCCCCTTACGAAAATTCAGCAGCCTAACGGTGCCACTTAAAACTACCAAAAATGGATTGATGAGATTAAATAGGGTCTCTAATCATATGAACATAAAAAATAAAGTAATAGGAATATAAAATAACATACCCCAAAATAATAAAGAGTATATTAAAAGAAATTACATAAAATAGAGTACATAAAAAGAAAGAGAGAGGTAGGATTGCTTACCTTGTGTCTGACTTGACTCGGTCATTCTTTAATCTCCTAAATAATAAACTAAAGTTAATTTATAATTTATTAAAAACATTTTTAAAGTTTATTATTTGTTTTATATCACTAATTTCCATGTTATAAAAATTATGTAATCATTTATGTTAATAATATTGGTTTTGTCGATATCTAGTACTTAAGTCAGAAATGGACTTCTTATAATTACATGTTGTTCATTTGGTCAAAGATTTATAATATAAAGAATGAAATTCATGATTTGGATATCATATATATCATATATATCCATAATATACATGTATTTATAATAATACATAACATTTAGAGGTTAGAAATGAAATACACCGTTCATGGAGACGGTAAGTCGTACGTACGCACGAACACTACTTCCATTTCTATTTCATATTTAATGGAATTAAAACATCAATTAGATATATATATATATATATATATATTATAATTCCATTATAATATATATGTTATATAGGTCACATTAGTTCACTAATTTCATTATTTATACATTCCACGTATTGCATCAACGAGTCACATCACTTGAGGGGGCGGTAGTCCACACTTCCTCATATGAAATTATCGCATTTGCACAAAATGAAAAGCATAAAGGTATGTTTTAAATATAAAATACAGAAGCATAGAAAGGACATAAATATAATATATATCATATATAAATATAGTGGCATCTTAATGGCCACCAAAATAGGTGTTAACATAATATTGAACAATCATCGCTTTGTGAGGCAGTAATTCGCCACCAACAGAAACAGTATGTTCATTAACCATTAGACGAAGGTGTGTATAAGTGTAATTCAAATACTTCTCATAAAAAAACTATTATTTTTAGGATACTAGTGTTGTTATGTAATCAAAGAATAATAATGTTATGGGGAGTGAATATGTAAAATAAAAGAAAGAAACTCGAGAGAGGACATTACCTCTTAATCATGTAACTCTTTTTGATTTGAGCCAAAGGATTCCTTGGGAAGACTTATGCACAATGTGATGCTTCTATTAGTGATAGAGGGTTGTTTAGAGATAATATGAGAAGATTTTGTATGAGAAAAGGGCTTGAGAGGTGTGGGTAATGGGGTAAAGGTGGAGGCCTTTTATAAGATGGAGGATGGGAACTATTGGAATGTCATGAAATGTTACTTTATTATGAAATGATTTTCAGATTTTAAAGGTCCCACAATAATATATTTTGAGGATATGGTGATAAGGGTTCGAAATCCACCCATCCAATAGGTGTTTGACAAGTATAAGTATTAGATTTTACCTTATCTTTTCATTTTATTTAAATCGTTCATTAATGAGGTAATCACCGCATCATACTGTTTCATAAATAATTTTATTTATTTGATGTCTAAAAATTATTAAAAAATTACCATGATGTAGGAAATATTTTTATATTTATAATGAATATTTATAGTCAAAACTATAACTTATATAACCCCATGTAAAAATTGTTTTAGTAAAACAATACATGTTTGTGACATTTTTATTTTTACGTAAAATAAAAAGTTATTAATGTCATTATCATACCCATACAGTCAAATTCCACACATATTAATAAATGGAATAGCCATATGGCCAACATCCATACCCAATGCATTGGAGGTTAAAACGTAAACACCTGTCCTGGTATTCACGACACCACCCTTCATTTGGTTTATCACGTAACCACCCATCAAATGTCTAAGTAGCATTATAAAATTATTAGACATAAAACAAATATAAAGGAAAAAAAAAATTTCCACATTTCAATCACAATATATCACAGATATATATTTCTATAAAAAATCCTTTATCAAAACAATTTTCAATACCAAAATACATAATAGATTATATGGTATTTATTTTCTTTTAAAAACAATACGGATTTTTGAAGAAGACAAAGATCAAATAATACTCATGGTGGCGGAAAGGTCGTTGTCACCGCATACGTTAAAAGAAACATTCATTTTTGTCATTTAATAAAATGCTTCATATAAAAATATTCGCTTTGAATGAAATGAAATGTCAACGGTGTTTATACAGCGTATAAAATAAAGTCTTGTATTAAAACAAAACATGCCTCCAGGAAAGGAGATTGAGACGAAGTCCCTTACAAAGGAGGTATCCTTAGATTAAGGATAAATCACTTACATATTTATGTGTGACAAATATAAATACACCAAATATAAGTGGATATTAAGTGTAAAACTATCAGAGGTCATCCACACATATTAATAGGATGACATAATCAAGAAGTTGAGGTTTGACCTAAAGAATTGTAATTGGGTTAATGAGTTTCCTTACAGAAATTTGACAGCCTAACTGCGTCACTTTAAAATTAAAAAAATGACTTGATGAGAAATAGAAAAGTGTATCTCATCACTTGGACATAAAATTTATAGAAATATAGATATATAAAAACATATCCCAATATAAGAATATGTAAATTAAAAGACCTAACAAAATGAAGTCTTTTAAAAAGTGGAGGGTGAAAGGTTCCCTTACTGATGTGGGTAACTTTTGAAATTTACACCCCATAAAAGAAGGGTGATACAATGAAGATTTAAATTCCCATAAATCAAATTATATTACACAAATAATACAATCTTGGGCTGAAAATACACCACACAAAAGGAAATAGTGGAAAATGTAGCATGAATCTCACGGGAATATAAAGTGAGACAAAAACCCCTTACCTCGTTATAATCAATCGAGTCGTATGAACAAAAGATAATAAACACCAAATGAATCACATAATAACATGAATATAAATATAATCATGATAATATATATTAAATGTCAGTATAAAATACACCACATGTAACGAATAAGTGGCAAATAATGGAAATCTCACAGAATTAAATGTGAGATAAGAAATCCCCTTACAAAAATTCGGCAGCCTAACGACGCCACTTAAAACATCCAAAAATGGATTGATGAGATAAAATAGGGTCTATAATCACATGAAAACAAAAATTACAGTAATAATAATATAAAATAACATCCCCCAAAATAAGAAATAGGAGCTTAAAATAAATTACATAAATGAGAGTACTTAAAAAGAAAGAGAGAGATTGGATCCCTTATCTCATGTACGACTTGACACAGTCATTCTTTAATCTCCTGAATAATAAACTAAACTTAATTTATAATTTCATAAGAACCTTTTTCAAGTTTATTATTATTTTTATACCACTTATTTCCATGTTATAAACATTATGTAATCATTTAAGTTAATAATGTTTGTTTTGTCGATATTTGTTTCTTAAGTCAAAAATGGAATTCTTATAATTACATGTTGTTCATGTGGTCAAAGGTTCATTATATCCAGAATGATATTCATTATTTGGATATCATATATATAATATATATCCAGCATATATATGTATTTATAATAATATATAACATTTAGAGGTAAGAAATGAAATGCACCATTCATGGAGAAGGTAAGTCGTATGTACGAATGAATGCTACTTCCATTTCTATTTCATATTTAATGGAATTAAAAAATTAATGAGAGATATATATATTATAATTTAATTATAATATATGTGTTATATAGGTCACATAAGTTCATTAATTTCATTCTTTATACATTCCATGTATTTCAGGAACAAGTCACATCACTTGAGGGGGCATTAGTCCACACTTCCTCATATGAAATTATCGCATTTGCACAACATGCAATGCATAAAGGTATGTTTTAAATATAAAATACAGAAATAGTGAGATGAAATAAATATAATATATATCATATATAAATATAGTTACATCTTAATGGCCACCATAATAGGCGTTAAAATAATATTGAATAATCATCATTTCCTGAGCCCATAATTCGCCACCCACAGAAATAGTATATGCTTTAACCATTAGACGGAGGTGTATGTAAGTGTAAATAAAATAATTCTCATAAAAAATATCCTAGTATATTTAGGATACTAGGGTTGTTATGGAATAAAATAATAAGAATTTTAGGGGGAGAGAAGAAGGAAAATAAAAGAAAGAAACTCGAGAGAAGGCATTACCTCTAAATTAGGTAACTCTTTTTGATTTGAGTCAAAGGCTTCCTTGGGAAGACTTCGGCAAAAAGTGATGCTTCTAGGAGTAATATATGGATGTGAAGAGATAATATGAGACAATTTTGGATGAGCCAAGTGCTTGAGAGGTGTGGGTAATGGGGTAGAGGTGGGGGCCTTTTATAATAGGGAGGAGGGGCACTCTTGGAAAGTCATGAAATGTTACATTATTATGAAATGATTTTCGGATTTTAAAAGTCAAAAAACAATATATTTTGAGGATAAGGTGATAAGTGTTCTAAATACACCCATAAAATAGGTTTTTTACAAGTTTAAGTTATATATTTTACCTTATCTTTTCATTTTATTTAAATCGTTCATTAATGAGGTAATCACTGCATCATCACGGTGTCATAAATAATTTTATTTATTTGATGTCTAAAAATTATAAAAAAATTACCATGATGTTTGAAATATTTTTATCTTTCTAATTAATATTTATATTAAAAACTATAAATTATATAACCCCATTTAAAAATTGTTATAGTAAAATAATACATGTTTGTGACATTTTTATTTTTACTTTAAATTAAATGTTATTAATGTCATTATCATACCTAAGTGGCTACATGGGGAACCGAAATTGACCCATGGATTGTATTGGTCAGAAATGACTCATCCAATAAGGTTATTACATGTGTAAAGGTATTTTTTTATTTTTATAATATTATTTTTACCTCAAATGACCCTAATTACCTTTAATCGCGGTTAATAAAACTCAAAAGTTACTATTCACCAAAAATTATTTTCATCTCATTGAACCACATTTAACTTACTAATTACTACCATGTGTGTTGGATTATTGAAATTCAATTCACATAAGCGGTAAAATCTCATTTAAACTAAAAATTCAGTTTTTAACTACAATTTAGTGGTTTCACTATTCATCAAAAATTGATGTTTTTCAGAAAAATACCAAAAATTCCCCCTAAGATATATTCGATATTCCAAATTAAATAATGATGTCCATTTTACTAAATTATAAACATATAATTTTAATTAATTATTTTTATAATTAATTCCTGCTGTCAAAACAAATAGCGTGTTTTAAGAAACAATATCTATTAAAAGATTGACACTTGTTTATGTCCAATTTCAAAGTAAAATTAATTAAAATGACAAAATTGGATTAATTGGTAAAAATATATTTCAACTACACTTAAAACCAAATTAAAATATTATCGAACCATAAAAATAAATTAGATTAAAAGTAGGTTTTGAATTAAAATACATCATTTTCAGTATTCATTAAAAAATGAACATTATCGAAAAAATAACAAAGATTTACACAAAGTACATTTTGACATCTCGATTCTAAAGAAGGATTTTATTTTGTAAAATATAATATATTAAATTGACAAAAAGTTGTTTTAAAAAGGGATTTCCATCAAAAGGCGGTTAATCGACCTTTTAAAGAACATTAGTATATTTATGCTTAAAATCGAATTCTTTTCTTATTTTAAGTCTCCAAATTTTATTAGATAGATGTAAACATATTTAACAAACATATATAATCATTATTTACTTAGTTCTGTTCATTCCTGACATTACAATGGCTAGGAATTAACTACCATTTAAAATAATATTATTATATTATTAGTGTGCAACGTAAGATTTCAAAAAAACTCATTGTTGTGTATCGGGTACGCCATCGAACATAGAATTCCCTTTAAAGTAATATTAACATTTTTCTTCAAAAATATTAATTAATATGAAAACCTCATATTATTTATTTACCCAGGATGTTACATATGGAGCCTTTTGAGGCATTATATAGAAGGCATGTTGAGACTTTAGTATATTAGTATAAAGTCTGTGAGAGGAAATTTAATGGATGAGAATTGGTATAAGATATATTGAAGAAGTTAAATATGATTTAGTTGCACCTGAGGACAATTCATAATAGGGAGAATTTTTATGAAGATCACCAAAGGAATGTTCTCCCATTTGGGGTAGGTTATCCTATTTTTTATAAAAGTATCACTATGTAAATGTTCTATCTGTTTAGGAAGTAAGGGAAATATATGTAAATTTTTTATTATTCCATATGAAATTCTGGAAAATTTGGGATTAGTTGATTAAATAGTGTAGTTACCTCCATATTTATCTGAGGTACATGATTTGTTTCTTGTTTCTTTGATAAAAATGAACATACCTGCTGCCTATAATATTTTGATACTGTAATTTTTATAGTTTGAGGAGAATGTATCTTCTAAATAAAATCCATTTTATAATTTGGTTATAGAGATAAGGAACTTTGAAATAAGGTGATTCACCAAGTATTTATTTTTTTAAATAATCACAAGATTGAGGAATCAACAAAGGAATAAAAAAATGCTATGATGTAAAAATACCCACACTTATTCATGTAAGGAATCATATTGAGAGGGAGAAATTTTTGAAGGGGGGTGGAATGTGAAAAAAAATATAATCGTAGAAATTTAATGATCCTATGATTTTAAAATTTTAATTATATGTGTTTATATTCATTATGGATTTATAAATAATTTTATAAATTGTTTATGTTTAAGAAAGAATAGATTTACTTAAAGAATTTTTTTTCCATGAATTGAATGATTTCATTTCAATGATAAATTTAATGATTTGAAAAATTAAAATTGAAAAATATGGAATTAATTTCTTGAATTATAATATAAAAAATTACATATAATTAATTTCATGTATTTTTTTTGAAAATATTGATTTTTTAGTGTAGTGAAAAATTCATATTTTTGAAAAACTATCATTTCATTTCATTAAATTATGTAATTTAAAATTAATATTTAGTTTTGGAATTTATTTTAAGGAAAATATTTTAAATTCTTATAAATATAATCTAAATAATTCTTTATTAATCAATAATTTATTTTATTTGGTTATAATCTCATTTTTGGGATTAAAAATGCATTTTTCAAAAAAAAATGTTTTACGTTATATTTTACACATTTCTATTTAAATTAATATTTAACACTTATACCTATTAAATACAACAAAATTGATTCTATATTTCTTTTGGATGTTCAAATTTAGTATTGTTTCTAATTTCATTTTTGTTCATTATTAATAGTGGCCATAGAAAAAATGTGCCACCACAAGAATGGTAAATTATATTAATTAAGGTAAAAACTAAGTGACAATGATAACAAATAAAATCATGATTATTATTGGATCATAATATTTTTACCCTTATAACCATATATTTCAAATTAGACATTTTTAGTTCCACTTTCTCAAGATGAACTACTTATTATATTTAAATGTTTAGATAAATTAGAAGTGTGCCACTCCCCTGAGTTATAAAGGGAAAATTTTCTTCTTTCTTCCTCACACATTTTGAGAAAAATATCTCAACAAAAACATACTAAAAGTTCTCCCCATCATCCCTTACCATGTTATAGTGATATTTTTCTTTTGAAAAGATTAATACTTTAGGGATAAATTTGTAATCCAATGGAAAATATATGAGGAGAAGGTATAAGTACTAATCAACCAATTTGATGGTTATTTCTTCATATAACTCTGTAAAATATAATTAAACCATGTGAAAATAATAAAATTAGTATATATATAATACATAAATTTTATTATTATTGTTTTATGATAACCTTTCATATCTTTCTCTATCTTATTTTAAATTAAAATGCCGCTCATCCGTATGTGTGGAATACCATCTCCATCAAGCGATGTGTTTTGTTTTTCATCACTGGATAATATGGATAGTTATAATTATTGAAAACATGTATATATATGAAATTTACGAATGTAATTTTGAATATTTTAATATATTATATTACTTACCTTATTACTATTTCCATCCATTGGAAATTGATAATGCTACTTTTCCATATTTGGGGAACGTCACATCCAGAGGGTGATGTGATTCATATTTAATTTTCACCTTATAATGATTGTTGTTAGGAAGGAACTAAGAAATAAATACTACATTTATAATCTATTTTTTATTATATAAAATTAATATATAATCTAATTTATTTATTTTTCACCTATTAGAAATTATGAATGTGACATTCATGCGTACGTATGGACTACCGTCTCTCTAAAACCAGATGGATAAATTTACATAAATTTCTTATATAGTGAATTTTAAAATTGCATCAAATATATAAATATGATAAATATAACATTTTTAATATTCTTAAGAAAATTTAACACTAACTCATTTGACCACAATCAATGCACTGATGAGGTTTTGAGGTAATAATATAAACAACCCCAAAACACCCAACATAAAGTTAACAATTTTAGAAACTAAATAATGTTTTTAGACTTATAAATTTTTTTAAAAAAGAAATATTTAAAAAAAATTCAATGGGATATTTTGATGATTTTTCCAAATTAACAAAATAATGTTTTTTGACTTATATGGATTGAATTAATTTTCATGAAGTCATAGATTTTATTAATTATCAGTATTCATTTTAAAGTTTATATCATTATTTTCAATCAAAATATTTCTCTCAATATATTATTTTTTTAAATTTTTTCCTAAGATATAGTAATGTTTTCCATATTTATGAGATGATCAAAAGAGTTAATTCTTATGGAATTGAATGAAAATTCAAATTGTTTTATTGAGTAAATTTATTGATATATGTTTTTTTATTAATGATATTGTTTTTGGAAATTTTATATTAATGATGGTATAACTTTGATAATGTGTGATATTGATATATATCACCAATTACTTTATTAAATTTAGAGAGTTTAATCGTTAAAGGTTTTTCCTATTAGATATGGGAGTTATTCAGTTAGTTGATTACATTTTAGGTGTTTTTGTAAGGTTAAATGTAAGGATAATTTCCCAAGGTACCTAAATGATAATATTTCAATGGTTTATAAAGGAAATATTTTGATTTCAAAAGGTAAGAAAATATTATTATGTTTTAAAAGAATGTTTATGACCTTTATTTAAAATGTTGAAATGATTGTTATTTATGTAATGACATTCCTGAGTTTTCATGTTTTCTAGGAAAACATTGTGATTATTATTTTTCTCTAACAATTTCGATATGAAATATTTTATGAAAGCTACCGAAAAATTAAGTCTTTTTTCATAGAAACATAAATGGATATCTAAGATAAATTTTTTATTTCCAATTGGAATGTTTTATTATAGATCCGTTAGGTTTACTAATTTAATAATGATTTTCTTATCTTTTATAAACATTACTATGTTTTATTTTTATCATCTCAATGTCATGAATAAATTATCAAAGGTATTAATGATGGGTATAAAAGTTAATAATTTCATAGTTTTAAATATTATATTTACCTTTAATTAAGTAACTATGTATTTATAAATAACTTTTGTTATGGGAAAACATACAAAATGTCGAAAATTACACTCTATTATGTAATTTTTTATCAAATTCTATAACAATATATAAAAAAATCAATGAAATACCTGAATGAATAACCCATGTTAGAAGTCAGGTAATTATAGGTAGTTTAAGGGAAAATGTTATATAATAATAAACCACCAAGATAACTGTATAGGACCTTTATTATCTGTATAGATTTTCCTATTGATGTGTGTCAATGAAAAATCATTATAATGATGGTAACTGGTCCCAAATTGGGATTTGGGAAGTATTAAAGGGAAAATTTTAAATATCTAATAGTGATCTTGAGTAAGAAATAATTCCACGAAAAGGGTAAGATGTTTCGAACCACCCACCCTCCCAAAAAACATGCATTTAAAATAATCAATGGTCATTTTTGAACATGGACTTTTTTTTGGAATGATGGTTTGTGATGAATGAAAAAATCCCAAATGGAATGTGTATTGGTGTTTACATTATAAATACTATAGTTTATGAAAATTATATTTTCTACTGTGAATATTGTGTTATTTCAATGAACTTATTTCTTTAATCACCTTTAATATTTTTAATAAATTACATATGGAAATGAAATGGTTGTGAGAAAGTTGATAATAAAACTAAATGTGTCATAGAAAAAAGGGATTGAATTCTTAGGAACGAAATATTTCAATAAAAACTATAGAAGTTTTTATTAATAAATTGGTTGATATATCATATTATATAGTTTTTATGATGATTTAGTTGTGTTAACTTAGATGGAAATTTGTTGTGGCTATTTTGAGATGTAATATATTTTATAGTGGGGTCGTGGATTCCTTTCTGTGGTTGGAAATAGGATAGGTGGTGGTTATTATGGAATAATGACATAGTTGTTTATATAGAATGTTATTAGGGATTTTTATATTGGACTGAGAGTAAATAATGATGGATATGGGGTTTATTGACATTTTTTGATGTGCGGTTGTGTTTTATTATCCTAGTGGTGTAGAATATATGGTTGGTAATGAAGAATATGGTAAATGAATATGGAATGGAACTAGATAATTAAATAGTTATTAAGAAAACCAAAATTCATAAAATAAATGGGTAATGTTCATATTAAATTCCTATAATGTCTATGATTTTTTTGTGGAATGTGGAATTAAATGGAATAATGAATTTAACATAGTTGGATAGTGTAAATATGAAATTAAAGTTATAAGTTGTTAAATGTTGAAATGTGAATATTGATTGTGTCTATATTTCATGTGAACCTGGGTTAGATAATGTGGTAATGCTGGAAACATTTATTCACTACAGGATGTGAAATTAAAGATATAATTTTGGGATATTTTTGGAATGTTTTAGTGTGAAATCACTAGGTTAGGACTTTGTGTTTACTTATTCTACATGTTTTCCCTCATGATTTCTATACGCACCACACAATATTTGGACATCCTTACTGATGCACAAATATTTTGGGTTCTAACTATTTCCCCCAAACATCTAGATAAGAAATGAAACTTTTTGAAAACTACTCCCTATTCCATACTCTCCCTTGCAGGTGTTGTGAAATATAGAATTTTTACATTGCATGGATCCTAAATGGAATGTAGAGGGAATGAAGTTGATTTCATTCATGTACATTCCAATCTATTATAATGTAAATTGAGATATATATGGAGTTTATCTAGTGAATAGATTCTTACATGATATTTTTGAACCTTTGGGAGGTTGGGCTATTTTGGGATGTGGTTCTACCCACATTTACTATGATATGAGTATTTATATTCAAAACAACATTATTTTTTGGAACCTACTGGAGGACATGATTGGCAGGGATTTATTCAAAACTACATAATCTATAACTTTTTATATATACTTGTTATAAGATTGACTGACATATAAGGAATGGAAGCACTTGCTGTTTTTTGTTGGTGTGTGAGAGTGAAAAAGAAATGGGAATTCATCGTGGGGTACCCTCTTGCAATATTATTCAATATTATTTTATTATTATATGAGATAATATTTTTTTATTGGCCCTTGATGAGGATTTTTAGTGGTTGACCAAAAAGTGATTTTTGTTTTTCTTTTTATTCACTGAATAATCTATATGATTCTTCCACATTTCCTTCTGTGTTTTTGAGAGACATCCAACTAAGTATACATGTTATAATCACCCATATATATAAATCAGTTTTATTGGATTCTAAGAGGTGTTTGGTGACTGATTTGGATAGTACTAACTTGTGTATTGTGATTTATATTAATGTTTATACCTAAAATATTATAGTGGTATTTTAAATTTTATACTTTTATTTAATGATAAATCAGAAATTTTATGTTATAATTTGATTATTTATTTATTTCTAAATTATAGTGATGATTGAATTATTTTTTATTATGTTTTTATGATATAAGAGGGTAGTACCCCCCAGTTTTATGTTTCATATCATCAGTGATAGCATCCAATACAAGTATTACTGGAGGCCATCCACAGGGATCAGTCTCATCTTCACCGCATGCTCATGATGGTTTTGTAGTAGTGGAGGGACACAAAATAGTTATATCTATGTTTTTTAGAGTTAGGATAGAGAATGTGATTAGTTATGAGTGATTATTTTATGATAATGGTAGGGAAAAATGTTATTCAAACGTAGTGTGTGATTTAAAAATAGATTATTTATACATGTGAGATTATACCCCATGTGATTCATTTTGTGGTCTCTAAACATACTAAACAACAATATTTAGATAATTTTGATATTTTGGTAGAGACATGGGGAAGGTACACCCATCATTTTTATTTTCACTTATGCTGGATTTAGGTTTACTATGGTTATATATAATCATTTAAATTTATTGAATATTATTAAAAAAATTCCATGCTACTAGGCTTAGGAGTCTTTTATTGCTTATAGATTTTCTTATTGGGTTTCATTTAGATGTGGTTCTGGTTTTCTATTTTAAACAAGATGATACAGTTGACTACTAGTGGATTTTTTTGGATGAGGATGATGATATTGATAGGAAAAAACTACGTACATCCCAATGTTATGGATTTTATTTTAAGGTTGAATTTTTAATTTGGTTATATAGTGTTTTATGGAGGAGATTAATTTAAAATTTATCATGATCAGTGATAGGGTAGAGTATCATGTTTGGTTGTATGTAATTCAGATGTGGGAAAAAGTGTAGATATGGTAGATCTTGTATATCATAGAGCGGAAGGAGGAATATGATTCATAATATTAATTTTAGTGGGCTTTATTGTTTAGTTTACATCTTCAAGGATAATGAAAATAATGTAGAATGAGATATTCTCACATTAGTTAGATATCTTGTGTTTTAAATAGCATGGGATAAAATTTAGGGAACTTATTTGAATTTCACCAAATATTTTACCAGATGAAAAGTCAAGAAAATGTCATCTATAGGAAGAATTATGGAAGATTATTTATTACAAGGTCATCCCATCGACACTGCATACATATCTGAAGCTATATAAGTAGGATGAGTTAATTGATAGGATATAAATGAAGTTTTAATCCACTTAAATGGGGATCGATAAGAGATTTCTGAGGATAATATTTGTTAGTATATGATCAGAGGTGTTGGTGCAGCCTTGGTTATAACTATTAGGGAGTTAACATAGTAGTTTTACTCCCATTGTTGGAATATATAGTGGATCACATAGAGAATCTAGGATCTCTATTGTAGTGTTATTTTCATACCGAGGTTGTACAGATGACCAATATTAGTGGTTGGAATTTTTTTGGGACCATCATGAAATTAGAGTTTAAAATATTTACTAGATCCAGTAGAAGGTACTTCCAAGGTCACATCCATTATGCGGGAAACCATTTTATGTTCCATTGAGACAATATAAAGCTATTAGAGGTCCTTCCCATGATATAACTCACCCTACAAGATACACAGATGCATGATACTATATAGGTGGTTGTAAATATGGAGACATAGTATCCAAACATGGACAGTTTCATATTATAGAGATGATGATTTCATATGGAAGAAATATTGTTCAAGGTATCATATAGTTATCATATACATTGGTTATAATTTTATTTCTAGATAATCAAAAACTTTTATTGTTTTTATATTTATTCATGATATAAGTTTAAAGGAAGATATGGTTCATGTAACCACTGATGTTGAAAATGAATATTGGAGGTTAGACATGCTTTCTTGATGTTTTTTAGGGCCATGTGATGATGATGGGGAAACATCAGTCATTGGGGGATTTAGTTTGGAATTTGATAAAACCAAATTATTTTATTCTTATCAATGGCGTGTTGTATTCTATGCATGTTTTAAATTATATTTTTATTAATAATAGCGGTGTTATATAATGAGTGGGGCCATCATGCGATGTTCATTAACAAAAATGACTATCAGATAGAATATAGGCGATAAAAACCATTAATATCGTAGCTAACAATGAAATAATTGGATTTATTAAATGAATTGGTGGTATAGTTTCCTAGATTCATGGAATATTTCTCTTATGTATTTCATGGGGAATTCATGATCCCAACCCCCAATGTGGTATCATGTTTTTGATAAGGTTATAACTTGGTGAATCTACGATCATGATGGATCCGAATTGAATGAAAACCTATGATATATAGTAGTTGAGGATACAAATCAATGATTTTATGCATAAGGTCTCCATCGTACCAAAAATGTCACCATGGGGTGCTTCATTGTTAATCTTTTGGTCGGAATATGGTGTTATGAGGTTGTGTATAGAATAACCATGGATGAAATAGGTCATTATCAAGAACCATTTACCTCATTTGAGAATTTTTTATTTATTACAAATTGAAGGGATCCAAATGGTTTTTAAAGTTCAATATACTGTCTAGATATCACTAGATAAGGGTTAAGGTGGGGGATATATTAAAGATTACTTTTAGGATTCTTTATGGAATTTTTATGTTCATAAGTATGTTATTCTTCATCATTAATTGACATTCTATTATGATTCGACTTAAAAAATACATGTTATATGTGTTCTAAAATTAGTTCATCAGATTTTTCATAGATGAAATGCTTATATATTTGAAATTATAGGTGGATAATATCACTAATCTTAAGTAAATTTTATATATCCTTAACTAACACTAACTATATGAAATTTTATCCAAGATGATATTATTGATGTGTGAAGTGAATTTTATCATGCATGTGATACCATAGTAGGGAGTATTAGTTGACCTTTTAGAGATATAAAAAATTGTTTCTTGAGTGGCACGTAAAAAGATTACATATGCCCATATTTTCAAGGGTATCATAGAATATTTCTATTGGGTCTTTTTCTATTTCTGTTAGAATGTTTCTGTATTAAAATATTTGACCAGAATGTACCAATACATTTATTTAAAATGATATTTTCGTAGAATATTTAAAATTACTATAAAGGATGTCTATCATTTACCCCTTCCATTGTTTGTAGGATGTCGTGATTCTATATGGGTTATTTTGGTATAATTGAAAAGGTCTAACAAATTAATGGTAATCTAAGAGTTGGAAACTATAGAGGGTTTCTTGAGGAGGTACATGAATAAAGTGGTGCTACTTTATGGGGTTTCAAGAACTGTCATTTCTAATTGAGATCCTCCCATTGCCTCTCGAGTCTAAAGTGTTCTTAAATAATAATTTTTTTCTTATCTTTTACTTGATTCATCTTTCCTTCATCGGATGGATGTGTAGATAGAGTAGTGTATTCAGAAACTAAAGGATTTGATATAGGATTGTGTTTTATAATTCAACGGATAATGGGAAAAGAACCAACCCTTGGTTGAGTTTCAATATAAATAGGTTTTGATTATTCTATTAAAATAGTTATGTTTTATGAATTGTATGGTATTATTTTTCAATCACTATTATTTAGGAAAAGGATGTTGATTAATTTTTCATTTAGAAATATGAGTCATAGATTATGATTAAAATGATTCAGTTGATTTAAGTGTTAATGAAGGTATCATAGGGCCATAATAAGTTGTGTTCCAATTGAAGGATGACAACTATGGAGTTTTAGGTTAGAGATCATGTATTCCTAAGTGTTTTATACTATCATGAAAAGCTTTGATTTGGATTAATGGGTAAGATTTATCCATGATTTATTAGGAATTTTGAGATATTAGAAAGTGTCAGTGAGGTAACATAGTGTTTTGGGATTACTACACAGTTGTATAAGGGGTTTAAAGACTTTTTATGTCATAGATTCATCAATATATATTTAGGACAATTGTTATTTGGTCATTATGGAGAGTTGGATGCAGAGGGTGTAATGATGTTCATGCAGAGATGAATTGATATCTAGGATAAGTCGGAGAAGGTGTTATGTGGGTACTTTATCCTTTTGGTCTTTATTTTGAGGAGGCATAATGGTATATAAAATAATATATAGGAACATGATTCATAGATACACACTTAGGATCTAGAGATGTTTTGAAACATATTTGTCTTTCATCTTTAATATTTTTAATTGGGTGTTGGATTAATGGGATTATTTTTTGGGTTGATTAATTTGCGATAAATTTCTCTTCCCTTGTTTATGTTTGGTTTATGGAATTATTTTTTAGAGAGGTATCGCATGTGAGTGTTATTGAGTTTTCAGTTAGACTCTCTATGGTGTTGGTTTTGATTCTTGGGGAAGTTAATAGTTTGAGTGGTGTGTAAAAAATTGACTCAGAATTTTTTAACCCATTAGATTTAATGACTTGTGTGTTAGAGGTGTCTAGAGTAGATTTGGGGAAGAATGATGGGTCTAATTTAATGATTCCAACTACAAGATTATTTTTTTCCCTTCTATTTTTTTTTGTGTTGGTGAGGTTATGGCTATGACATGGAGCCTATGATTTGTGTTTTAGGGGTTTCAATGTTGATATATGTAGTTATTCTATTTTAGAACCCCTTGAACTATGGTCCCCTAATAGAACCATGGTTTTAATATTTGTATTTTATAGATGAATATGGGTAAAAGGGATTGTGGCATGGTTAACGTACCTACGGTGTAGAACATATACTAATTGATTGTTTGGTTCTTCAATTTGAGAGGATATTACACGAATAATCTTGTGTTATATCATTTTTGGGCTTTGGGGTTTCCCTCACAACTCACAGAGATGTGATTTTATGGCATGATGATATCCCTTACATAACAACCATCACTCGATTATATCATGATAGGAGGATGAATAATTTTAGGAGGTAAAATATATAATTGGAACATGATTTGAGTTTTGGAGATTAAATATACTTAAACCCATTGTATTATGACCACCGCCCTTGCATCAAAGGATTATGTTCTTTCAGAACCTATATAAATTCAGAATCCAGTTTAAATTTTATTATTTTCTATTTTCCCATAACCCTTATTTAATCTGAGGCATCCCCTTGCTAACCTTTAAATATTATTAAATTATCATTGGCCCAAAACTTGTAGAGATTAGTTATTTTTGATTTAAGGTGAGTTCTTTCATCCCCTTCTGGGTTTCCTTCACTTTATTTCTTTGTAAATCCTTGGTGATAATCCCAATTCAATTTAAGAGGTATTAGGGTTTCAATTTTTTTTTGAATGGTTATTCTAATTTAGGTGATTAAATATTCCCTTATCTGATTATTGTCTTATAATCATTACTTTGTTGTGTTGTCCATCTGTAAGAAATATTGATGCCTCTATTGAGGTAGGGGACTCAAGAACCCTTCTTATTTGTGTTCTAATTTAAGATGGTTCATGTTTTTTATTTGATTTGGGTGGGTTTTAATAATTGATTTAATTATGATAATGAATTTAACTAAAAAAGGGAAATTGATTGAATTGGGTTTTAAGTATGTAATTACTTGTTTTCTTGATATTTCTTATATTCCTGATGCATGTTTTTCCTTGTTGTAGAATTTTTTTTCAACTATGAATTGTTATTTGTTTCCATGAGATTACCACATGAATCACCTTTCATATATGTTCAATAACATACATATGGTAAGAAATTGGTTTTTTGATACATTGAAATTAATTTAAATGTTTTCTATTAATAAAGAACTGAATTTTAATGAATGGATTATTAAAATGAGAAATTTGAAAGTGGTTGTCACTAAAATTGGTTTATATATGATGATATATGCTTTTTGTGATATTTTAATTGTGTAGACATAGTTGGATATTTTTTGTGGCTTGTTTGTGATGAGATGTGTCAAGTAGTAGGCTTGTGACTACCTTACCACAATTGGAAATAATAGAGGTGATGGCTAGTGTGGAATGATGATACACTCATTGATATGGAATAGTAATAAGGTTGGTTATGAGGGAAGAGGATGAAATTGTGATTAGTGGGGTGGTTTTTGGACTATGTTTTGATGTTGGGGTCATTTTTAAAATGCTCGATGGTTTTAAATAAATTCTTTCTAACGGTGAATATGGCAAACAAATGTGGGATGAAAAAAATATTTAAAAGGATATTAATTAAATGTAAAGGATTGAAAAAATGGGTAATTACTGTATTAATGAATTATAAAGGCTGGGAATATTTTTCACATGATATTAAATTATAGTGAAAATGAATTTAATATGTATGGTAATGTTAAATATGAAATTTACTATTTACATCAATAAAATTTTAAAACATAAAAGATGGCTGTAGATTTTGTGTTTTCAAATAAGGTTTGTCTGATAAGGTAGTGGAGGGTGTATTAATATGTGAAAGGTTGCAGAAGTACGGTGATTTTTGTATGTTGTGATATCGATTTTTCGGTGTGAAACTTTTAGTTTGGTCTTGTGTGTGACATTATTATAATTTTATTTTTCTCTTGATTTTAATACGCACTACCTCTGAGTTAGATATCCTTACTAAAGACTAATTTTTTTGGGTTATACATGGTTTCCATAAACATTCAAGCTGGTGAAGGAATATATGGCTTACCAACCCCTCCTTCCCACCCTCCATTCTAGGGGTAGTGCATCATGCTACTGGTATATTATGCATTTTATACATGGGTGGAGGAGGGAACATGTTTAATTTGAACCCTGTACATGATAAAATAATATTATGGATATGGAGATAAATTTATAGATTTAGTAGTGAACCATTGGAAACACATGATGTTTGATCCTACATGGGGTAAAGATCGGTAGGGTTTTAGTCTGACCCACCTAGAATATAATGTGAGTGTCTCAACTAACAAAAACACAATATATTAGACCCTATGGGAGGTAGGGGTATGTAGGGTTATGGTTTGACCCACATTTTCTATTACATGAATTATATACGTATTTTTTTTTAAATTTATGGATAAATAATGTTTAGAAGCACAAAAAATTTCCATTGCGGGTGTGACAGTGAGAAATAAGTGGGGAATTGGTTTTAGGGTACTCTCGTACTGTTTTATTTAATATAGTACTATTAAAAATAGATGTGATATTTGGTGAGTGGGATTTGGTGAAGCACTATGGTGGTTTATGTTATGTATATATCCGTGTAACGTACCGACCCAACTTTCCACAAAACCAGTAGCTCGACCAATGGGTCACATGTTTACAAGAATGCCTCCCTATATGCCAGAGGTTTTCGATTAGTTGATAGGGTCTAAGTTGGTGATAGTGGGGATACTATACCATTATATAATAGTAGAACAATAGTATAAAAAAATATAAACCACATATAACTATAGAATTTGTAATAAAATAATTTCATAACATTATAAGAATAATATAATATATAAATAAAAGTGTCAAACACTAATTTACAATAGTTTATGTTTGAAAAATTATGCTACAAGTACAAGTAGTAGAAATTACAATAGTAATACAATGTAATAAATGGAAAACTTCCCATTGTCTAACTACATGATCATCTCAAGAACCATCTGGGTCCTCTTCTTCTAAATCTTAGGTACAAGAAATATATCTCACAAAATTTTCAATATTCATACAAACATAATGTCTATTCGGGTACCCCAATGCAATGGAGTCATGAGTAGGGTGTGAGATTTAAATCTCAAAAGATCAGAACCCATGGTTTCTATCTTAATCCATTTCATTAAATATAAATTAAGTAGTGTTCATGTAATATAAAATAATAAAAATTCATGACATAATAACATAGGTCTGGTTAGGTTCCAACTAGATGGCTGGTCGACTCTACTTCGGATCACTACTAGAAAAAAGGTTTGATTAGTAACTATATCTACAGTAATAATTATATATAGATATATATAATGTTTAGTTATAAATTCTATCCACTTATATGAACCAAGTGAATACAGATGCCTAATGGACATATTTCTAGAATACTAGTGCTGATTGGACTGGGGCGTAACTTAGTTATCTAATACCAGTACTCAAGCCTAAAATATCAGGCAATCAGGTCCATTGCCTACATCCTGATAGAGTGGGGGATTTTATGTCTGTTACTCATGATGGAATGTGGGCACACCGTAGAAACACTCTAATCCTAATTCATGGCATGTAAAGTCCATCACCCATATTGTATCCCTGGTGTGATATGTTATGCTCATCACCTAATGTAATGGAGAGTGATATACCATGCTCTAAAAAACCATTACCATCATTCCCACAGCTTATGTATAAGGTATAATAATATTTATAATATACATACATGAGACAATAACTATCGTTCCTTATATTTATCAAGACCATATAAATGAAATCATCATATGTATAATGCAATCCATCATGAAATACCTCTCATGATTTTAATTTCGAGAACCCATTATAATAAAGGGAATCACAACAATAACAATTCATATAAGCATGTACTAAACTGAATGTCCTTTCCTCACTTTCAATTTTCTTCCATTCCATTTAATCCATTTATTACATACAATGAATAAAAGTCATGAATGATAATCTAATCAACTAGAAACATTACATTGAGCCTATCAAAATATGAAATCTTATTTTAACTATCAAAGTTGTCATTTTTGTTATGAAATGGACAACCATAAAATTGCCTACTTCGTAAATTCCAACTATAAGAGGATCAAGAACCTAATAGGTTCATTGGGAGTCATTTAATACACATGTAGAAAGGGAGAAGCATTATTTAATAATAACAATAGAGGCCATGTACATCATGCCACTTATTAAGCTCTCACAGGAGGGAATAAGAAAAAATATATGAAATAAACCAAGCATGATATAAATTACTAATTAGTAATTTTTCGCATATAATACATCACACCTCCATCAATGAGTTTTGATATAAAAACATGACATTGTTCTTTAAAAAATCATTTTAGCATATTTAAGAATCCATTCCCTGGCTTGTTCCAATTCATCAAATGAATATTTTATTTTAAAAATCATATAAAAATAATTAGTAATCATGGAAGTTGTGAAAAGTGAGATTTTAATGAATTCTTAAATTAAAAGGGAAATAGAGTTAAAGAAGGCTAAGATAAAATCTTCGGCACTTGACATTTTCATCGGTGACCACTCCATGCATCCCTTCCCACCTATGAGTACATGCACCTTCTCATGTACCTAAGGAAACATATCCCTTATGTACATATTCACATGTTCATCAATATGTTCCAGGGGATCCTTATATATATTCTTATATATGCATATACATATTTATAATCACACACATATCCAGTTTCATATATATAAATATGAAAACCTATCCCAGATAAATATATTCATCCAACCATGGGAATATATATATATAAATAAATAAATAAATATATATATATATATATAATAGGGGAACATACATATACCGATATTCCCACCTATTCATACTTGGGTAAGTCAACTTTGACAATGGAAGCCCAAAACCGACGCTGTAAGGTCCAACATAATAATGACAAATTACTAGTAACTCAAAATCAATAGAAGACCTAAAAAATAGAGCAATAAAGAATAATAGATGTAAAAATACCCAAATGTGATGATAGGAAGACCAAAATGATCCTAAAAACTTTTCTATCAAGGGCTGATGCCAGAATATGAACAAAAAAGATTATTGGAAATGCACCACACACCCTAACATTGAAAGAAGATAATTGGGTCAACCTTAACCCTAGGGATTGGATGAATGGATAATAATATGTGAAGAGAGAGTAAAACTATCCACAACAAGAGATAATATGGAGCTAAGACCATACCTTGACCTATAAGTGTGAAAAATTATGAATCTAGGTGAAATCGGTGAAAAAAGAAGGAGCTAGAAAGGGGTTTTGCGCATACAACTTATAGGAATAGAGAGGGTGCATCACATGCTTATGTTGGGGGAATGGATTACTAGGGTTATTTACCTATATTATTTTAATTTTAATCAATTAATTTCTAGAAAAAAACATGACGTAAAGTTTGGGATGCACGGTTAGCCAAATCATGTGCCAATCGTGCAACACCCTTTACTTAAGGATCCACCTCGCACAGTTTGTTGTGAATTGTAAGTATAACTATGGATAAATAATACAATAAAGAGTTATTTTGTAATATCTAATAGATACTAACATTTTCGGATAGGTGCATGGTTTCGAAAAACCAAGCACATCCCATGTGGAGCACATTTTCTCTTTTGATCAAGGAAACACAGTTTTAGTTGGGCCACATGGTTTCAGAAAAACAATGTTCCCTATAAAAACCCACAAAACATTTTATTTCCTGACATCATAACTTCCTAAACTAAATGTGAAATCTAGGGGATCTTTCTAGAATTCACCTGATTCTAAAAAACATATTTAAGTGTTTCGACACTCAGATTCATGTTCCAAATCTCGGTTTTAAAGACAACCCTCCTAGTAAATGCAGAAATTATAAATTCCCTTGTATTTTCATCTAGTTTAAAAAACAGGTTATTACAACCTTCCCACCATATAATATATCATCCTAGAGAATCCTTAGGAAAAAAAATAAACACCAACTAACCTACAGGGGTCATGAAGTCTCATTTAGACGGTCTCATTGTGTTTCGGAATTCCCAATACACCTGCAACAATTTATTTAATCATAAGGCTTGTAAGCCACCAAAAATCAATCAAACGCTCATTTTATAACTAAAAAAATTAGGAAACACTAACCTAAGCCCATTTATTTAGATACATGGACACATTGTCTTTTTCTTAATTACCTAGACCATGGTTCTCCCAACCATAGGCCTTAACATTAGAAAGTGGTCAATTTAGATATGTGGTACCTCCCACCACTCGATTTTCCAACAAGACACACCCCTAAGCATTCTAGTGATGGTCCTGTATTATTTCTTTATCTGGAAGAACACAATTATATCCAATGTCATATTAGGGTTTTCATCATTAATAAATGGTTGAATATTGATTGACCAAACCGAAATTGGTCACACAAATTTCCCATAAAGTCACTTCCAACATTTACAACATACTCTCCTTCACCCAACAACGTGTTTAAATAGGTTCCTTTAAACAGTTTAAATCCAATGAAGATAGGAATAATGTTGATCCACTCCAGTTGAAATATCAGGAAAACAACCCAGATTATACCATTTACAATTACAACTAATCCAAAAAAATTCCAAGGCATCACCCATTCACAACCAATAAGTTCAATGAATTCCTAACCTAACATATGACAATGTCCCTTGGTAAAACCATCCCCTGACCATTTATACAATCATTCCTCATCACAAAAAAGGGTGTAATATAGATTCAAACTAGAATCATTACCCTTTTAGAAACACCTCTATTCCTGATAACCAATCCTTGGTAACCTCAAAATCATTAAACTGGAGTCCTAAAAACTAACCATGGTAGTCCATACTCTATATTTATGAGTGGGATGTTGGTAAAAGCCCAAAATCTCCACTTTGAAACATTAACCGAACCTAAAGAGGCATTCACATCATCATCATGTCCAGGATAACGGCTGATATCCAAGAGTTTTTCCAAAAAATTACTACATATGAATCTAGGTACAACTCAAGACAATCCAATCCTTGATAAGAACCATGCATCAAATGTGAAACACTGAGAAAACCACTTGTCAATCCCAACATATATTTTAAGCATATATGTGGAGTAATACCAGCAATATCTTAGTGTATCTATGAAGACATCAAGATAGGGTACATGTTCATTTATTTCAGAAGTGTATAATAAGACAGAAATGATGAAAAACTAGTAGATGAACATTTTAACCCCTTCTGGTCAACTTATTGAAAAGAGACCGGCTTCGCCTGCTGACACACCAACATTAACCAATCAAAATAATTTTCTAACCAAGCAATCCTGTGATGATTCAATATTTTACCAATTAATTACATTCAAATATAATATGGCTTCCTCATTAGTTCCATACATATCCAACCACAAAAATATTCATTCTTCCAAGAAAGTACCAACATGAATTAAATCATGGAAGCCATAATGTCTTTAAGAAAGGATGAAAATCTTCAAATTGTCCCCAATAGTTGTGTTTCTTATAATTGGAATGACAAGTAATCACCAGAACTCACATGATGCACCCCACCTAAAGAGTGTCCAATTCATTGAAAAGAAGGAAAAACCAATCACTCTTATACATGTTGGGTCCTACTCTCCTTAAATAAAAACACAAGGCATTTGGCCTGAAAAGAAAACCAAACTGATTGGCATGTAAAAACACCAGAGTCTCTTGGAAGTCATCTCAATCATTAGTAAAAACTCTATTCTTTTAACATACATGTCCTTGTGCTACTGAGATAACCTTAGACCACACTCAAATAATACATCTTACTGATCATCCGAAACTCAACTAGTTTTTTATATCATTTAACAACTTGATGGGTACCACGTATGTTAATACATACTACCCCAAGGATTAAAAAATAATTTGAAACATCATGAATATTATCCATAGGTTATCTTATGTATACATTCCAGTATCATATTTTTTATACAAGATATTTTACATAAAGTCATATTACCTCACATAACCATTAACATTGACGACGCCATACTATGTCATCCATCATTAAAAAATAAAAAAGGGTTAGGAGACCTAAAAAGTGGCCATCCATGCCCTTAGAATGTATAACATGATAAAACTGAGAATTACTTGGTGCTCATGCCCACAAAAAGGTGAAGGAAAAAACTGAATACCTATCAAAACAAGGGTGTCATATAGAAAATAAATTCCCTACTAGGGAAAAAGACAACATAATAACACCAAATATCAAGAGGTCATGACATTTAGCAAGGCCTTTCATATCTAAGGGTGATACATACCGTGTAATATCCCATAATAAAGAACAAATTTTTAAACTATCAATAGGTCCCTACAAAATAAGTCAGTAGGCTCATATCCAATCATTTATTATTTTTCTAAAAGAAAAATAATGCATACGAGAAAATGATCACTCTTCCTTCTACACAATTGGAAACTAAAACATCCCTTACATAAGGGTCTTAACAGATGAAACCACCCAGGGTTACATTTTTAATTCATGTACATTACTTCACATTTAATCCATAAACATTCAAAAGATTAAAAACAAATCACCAAGAATAATAGGAAAGTATTTAAAACACACCTTTTACACATTTAACATTTATTAAAATCCCATAATAAGTCAAGAAATTTATGATAAAAATTCATTTTAAATTTATAAGGTGACCTACGAGGGTCCCACAATGTCAACCTGCATTCTTCAAAAAGAAACCCAATAGCATATTCATAATTATTAAGATTTCAAATAGCCAAACTGGTCATCTTATAAGAAACATGATCCAACAGAGCTAATAGGTTTTAGTTGTGTATTTATGAACATATCCAAATCACATTGGACTAAAATTAAATAACTCTCACCTTTCATCCATTCCATGACATACAATTGTCATATAAATAATGGTTCAATTTCATGGGTTGGTACCATCCTAATCCATAAAGATCCCATATAGCTTATAGATTGATGTTTAGCTCTCATTTAATAAAAAACATTATCATTTAAGACCATAACATGCTCATATATATATATATATATATATAACATTTTAGTTATATGAGAGGCCATATTAAAATTTATAAAGTGCCGATACACATTACAGTTTGGAATTTGGATCACATTTATCAAAACCTATTCACCTTAATGTTTGAACATTAGGTCCCATTCATTTTAACAATGATATAATGATAAATATACAAGGATCAAAATATAGTTTGAGTATACAGGTTACCTTTTCCCAATTATAAGGCACCCATAGACCCTACTACTAAAAACCGGTTCCCCTTTAATCACATTCAGTAAATTTATCCCATGAATCAATTTTATAACAAGTATAGAATGTTATCTTAAGTGGTAAACCCTAAGAAAAATGCTACAAACACAAAACCATATAATATAAACAAGGAATGCTATATAAATCAGGTGGTATGTCATATAATCAAGTAAAGAATGCTTGAAATACTTAAACATGGTACAAAACTATGTGTGGAACTAAATACCTTACATGGAATATAAAATTCAAGGTAATAAACAAAAGCATGATATTACACCCAAGGAACACAATCAAAATTACCATGAAAGATATAAATTAATAGATATGGAATGAAATATGCATGGAATGTGAATTTATATGTTCTTAATATGATTCATTTAATGCATCATCCTTTCCATACCCGGGAAAGGGTAAAATACCATAAAATCTATAAATCAATAAGCTCCAGAAAATACTCAAATCAATCTAGGTGAAATCAAATTCAACTATAATATCAGACATGATGAACAAAAATATCAACGCTAGACACTTGGCGTTTTCCTTGTGGGTCAGGTGATCAGTCCCAAACAAGGCTTTATAACATGTTCTAACACATTACTAATTTTCTATCTACCTTACCCATGTTGTAATACAGTGGAAATGAAACACCTCTGATGAGACTTTATGACATCCTGGCCTGAATTACCACTAAACTGGTAATCAGACCGCTGGATCACATGGCTTCAAGAGCGCCTCCCTAAATGCTTGATGTTGTCGAATACTAGCAAGGGTGTAAAGTGGAAATAGTGGGACGATTATACCATCGTATCAGAGTAGCACAATGGTATAACAAGATATAATAAATATACAATAATGAAATTAGTAACTAATGAATGGAATAACAATGGAAGAATAATACAATATCTAAATTACAGTGGCCAACACCAATTTACAAGACCGATTGCATGAGAGATGATACTACAAGTACAACTAGTATGAATTACAATATAAATACAATGTAATAAATGGAAATGACCATTGAATAAATCCATGAGAATATCAAGCACAATCTTGGAGCTTTGTTCTTAATTCCCAGGTACAAGTAGGATAGCTCAAGCAATAGTCCCTAGTTTTGAAAACACAAGGTCTACAAAGGTATGCCAGGGTAATGGTGGCCCGATTAGGGTGTGAGATAAGAATCTTAGTTGGATGGAACGCATAGTGTCCAACCCAATCCATTTAATGAAATATAAAATAATTAGTGTGCTGGTAATATGAAACAATAAATAGTAATGAATTAATAACACAGGTCACCTTAGGTTCTAATCAGATGCCTGGCCAACTCTAACTACTTTTTCACAATGTCGGAAAACATTTCTAGCTAGTAACTATATATATAGTTATAATTATATATAAATATAATTTACATATATATTTCATCCTCACATATGAACAATGTGTGCAAAAATTCCTAACGGACATATACCTAGAATACTAGTGCTATCTAGACTAGGGTGTAACTCACATATTCAAGACCTGTCTACAAGCATAAAATCTTAGGAATTAAGGTACACACCCAACACCCCAAAAGAGTGGGGGACGTAATGACTGTTACTCGGTATGTCAAGGGTGCACATCATGAAAACACTCTAATCAAGGTATATGGAACATAAAGCCCATCGCCCATATCCTATCACAAGTGTGAGGTGCCGTGCGCAATACCCGATATAAGGGAGCATGATGTTACTTTCTCAAAAAAACATGTACCATCATTCCCATAGCCTATGTATAAGGAATAATCGTATTTATAAGAAACATCCATGAGGAAATATGTCTCATGCCTTTCATTTATCCAGACCATATAAAGGTATCATAATATTAATAATGCAATCCATGATTTAATACCCCTCATTTTTGTTATTTCAATTACTCATTATAATCAAGGGAATTAAAATAATATAAATTCATATAAGCATGTACTAAATTGTGTGTCCTTTACACCTTATAAATTTCATTCCATTAAATTTAAACCATTTATTACATTTAGAAACAAAATTAATAAATCATAATCCAATCAACATAATACATGCCATTGGGCATATCAAAACATTGAAATTCATTTTACAAGGAAAATCATTCACTTAAGAGGTGGCATGGGAAGCAAGACAATTTCCTACACGAGAAATTCCAATTATAAGATGGTTAAACACCTATGTGGTGCATTGCGTTTCATTTAATACTCATGTAAAAATGGGGAAACATCATTTATGAATAACAAGAGAGGACAAGTACAATATTCTACTTTTTAGACTCAAACATGAAGGCTTAATAAAAACTAAAATAAATAAACCAAGAATTATATAAATAACTAACAAATTATTTTATTATTATAAGATAACACACCTCCAACGAGGGGTTTTATTATAAAAACATAATATTGTCCTTTAAACAATCCATTTAGGATATTTAATCATCAATTCCCATGAATGATTTAGTTTATCAAATGATGAATTTATTCTAAAACGTATACAACACTAATTTATAAAAAAGGAAGGTGAAGAAAAGTGAGTTATTAATGATTTCGTAAATTTAAAAGGTAGTGGAAATGGATCCTACCTCAAAGGGAAGAAGGCCAATCCCAACACTTCGACACTTGACATTTTCATCGATGAAAACATGAATATGCCCTTCCCACCTCTGAGCATGTGCACCTTCACATATACATTAGGAAACCCTAACCCTATGTAAATATTCTCATTTCCATGAATATGCACAAGGGGATCCTTACATACATGCTTATATATTCATACACCCATTTACACTCACACATGTATGAATTATTCATACATATATACATAAGAAAACCTAGTTGATATATATATATATATTCATATTGACATGGGAGAAAATATATATAAATATATATATATAGTGGTGGAACATATATATATATATATATATATATATACGCATACCTATGATAATATTGGTAAGTTTCCATGGACAACGACAACCCAAAACCAAAACGAAAAGGTTCAATTTTCTAATGAATAATTACTGATAACTCAAAAACATCAAAAGTCCCAAAGAGAAATTGAGAAATAAAAAATAAAGATGGAATACCTATCCAAAAGAACTGACGGGGAGACTGAAATAATCTGAACCACTTTGCCTTCAGCGGAAGATGTTGGAATACATACAAAGAGGTCTTAAAAGATGCTCTGCACACCCCAACAATAGAAGAAAACCAAAAATAAGGTTATCCCAAAAACTACTGTTTAGACTAATGGAATATAGGGATACAAGAGAGAGTAAAACCAGTTAAAACGATAGAGAAGAGTGTTCTATGACCATACATTTAAGGATAGAATGATAAACACAAAGAATCTGGGTGAAATTATTAGATGAAGAGAGAGCGAGAGAGGGGTGTAGTGCACATGGCAGAGAGAAAGGGGGAGGGTGTGTCTCATGGGAATGAAGGTGGAAGGATATCCTATGTTTCATAACCTATTTAATTTTAATTTTAGTAAATTATTTTTTTTAAAAATATACCGAATTGTTTTTATTGCACGACTAGCCAATCTTTACACCAACTACGTGACCCCATCTGCCTAGGGATCCACCTCGCATGATTTTTTCAGCAAAGTAAGCCTAACAATGCAGAAACCAAACGACGATTCATGATTTGGTACTTTTTATTTTGAACTAAATGTATAGGATAGGTGTATGGTTTGGACAGTCTAAGAGGGTAACATATTATCCTCTGATCAATGTCACACAGTTTCTCTTGGGGTCTCACGGTTTTAGAAATACCATGTTCCATTTGCGGACCCACTAAACAAGTGATTCCCGGACCTTAATACTTTAGAAACTCAATGATACATCTATGGGATCTCTCAAAAAATAAACCAAGTATAAAAAAACATTTATGTGTTTGAACTCTTAAATTCTTGTTCTGAATCTTGGTTTTAATAACATCCCATATTGTGAATGAAAAAAGTTCAAATTCCCTTGTATTTTCATCCGATTAAAAACACAGTTCATTACATTTTTTATTTTCATTTTATTCATGAAATTATAAGTATGCTTCTTCCACATGTCCATGAGTGGTCTTGAGGGGAATTTGATTGAGTATACACGCTATGGTCACTTCTATTTTTATAAACATGTTTTTAGAACACTAGGAGGGCTTTGGTGACCGAGTTAGTCAATACTATCTTGGGACTTGAGATTCACTACTAGAAAACCTACAATATATAGTGATGGCTAGCATCGTCGCTAGATAAAAGTGCTGATAAATGTAACCTTTACCCGTGATACATAAAAGAACTAATACAAGGTTATCTTATTAGCACTTCAAAAAGTGTTGATAAATGGTGACCTTTTTCAGCATTAAGAAGAATCACTAAAAAGGGGTGGTCCTACCAAACTTCTTTCTAGATCATACTTTTTATTTTCTTGGGAAATGGTTTATATGTTTGGGAATTCAGCCATCACAACATACCATGTCCGTCGGTGATCGACTCTCACACAGACTATACCCCACTTGAGCCTCATGTGTCGGTCCTTAAATTTTCCTGCACAACTCCCTAACCACTATACACAACTCATATACATTGGGCCACTCAACTTTGGGTCTGTACACATCCCACCAACCCTAAAATCCCCTGATTTATTTTAGATAATCTAATAAAAAATAAAAAATAAAAATAATGAAAATATAAAATTTATATAACAAAACAAATAAAAACAAAAAATGAATTAATTTTAAATAAAATTATTAAAGAAATAATTAATAATAAAAATTGAATAAATCATATATGTATATATATCATAAATATAAATAAATAGTATATATTAAAAATAAATATATAAGATGTGTAAAATGTAATAATTTAAAAAACAAAATTTAAAATTGAATAAATTTAAAAAATATTAAAATCTTGATCAGTGAAATAATTATTAATAAAAATGAACCAAATATATATATGTAATAAATATAGTTATTAATAATCAATATATATTAAAAATAAATATTTAAAAGGAATAAAATGTGATAATTAAACAATTAAAAATTAAAAATGAATAATTTTTTAAAATATTAATAACTTTATTAATGACATAATTATGAATATAAATGAACAAAATTTATTATATATATATATATATTATAAACAATAATAAATAATATATATTAAATATAAACATATAAAATGAATTAAATGTTAATCTAAACAAATTAAAATTACAATTGAATATATTACTAAATATAAAATAAATAATCATTTAAAAAATTATTAATGAAAACAAATAAATTTAACACACACAGACACACACTATTTAATAATTTTAAATATAATATATATATATATATGTTAATTTTTCTATGTTGGATATTTGTTTATTAATTTTAAATATCTATTCATAATTAAATTATTATTTAATATATATAAATATATATTGATATATAATGAATCACACAAACACATTATTTATTAGTTTTGAATATATATTTATATATATATATTAGTTTTTTTAATTTTTATTTGTTTGATATTTTTTTCAAATGTATTCATTTTTAATATTTATTTATATTTACTTATTTTCATTTAATATGCAAATAATTGTTAAATTTTATTCATTATTTATATTTATAGTCAATATATAATATGAAATACTATTTAATATTTTTTAAAATCTATTTTTTATATCATTTATTCGTTAATTATATTTATTTTTTTTTAATATTTCTATAATTTATTCATCTTCAATTTACTTGGTTTTTTTAATTTTTTCCATTATTAATATTTATTTGTACATATTTATTCATTAAAGATTCATTTTTATTACTATTGAAAATGATATATATATATATATGATTTAATTTTCATTTTAACCAATATTCGATTTATTTTTTAATAATATTTATAATTAATATCAGTGGTTAATTTTTTATTTATTTTTCAATCTACTACTTTTTAAATTATTAAATACAACTCTTTTTAACATTAATTCATTTTATATCATTTATTATTATATATAAACTAATAATGTTTCTTATTGTCTACTTTTCTTTTTAATTTCATCACTTTTAATATTTTTTTATCTTCTTAATTTGTAATATTTTTATATATTTTTATTCATTAACATTAAATGGTTTCAATAGGGTCACAATGTATATATTTAATATTCATTTGTTTTATTTTATAATATATATTCATTTAATTTTTTTAATAATTTTTATAATGGATAAAAGTCATTAAATTTTTAAATATTTTTGATGTCTACACATTTTTAGTTATCAAATTTCACTCATTTTTAACATTCCAGAATTTAATATTATTAATTTAATAAAAATTTTAATGACTTTTTTTCTTTTTAATTATATATTCATTTTTAATAAATATTTGTTTAATATTTTTTATTGTATAATATATAGTTTTTCTTGTGACTTTCAAATAGTGCTGATAAATATAGGTTTTTTAGCACTTGTATATATCTATTTTTCATTTTTTAATAACTTTTAAAATTAATAAAACCAAATCCTATTTCCATTTTTTTTAAATTTGGAATATTTTTTATTAATTAATTTCAATCATTTTGAAAAACTTATTATATTCTTATAAATAAATAAGTAAATATTTAGATAATTAGAAAATAATAAAAAAATATATTTAAATAAAAAATCACATATTATATTTATATAGGAATAAAATACATAAAAATATATAAAAGTATATTTATAATTTTATAGAAATATTTATAAATATATTTAAAAATATATTTATTTATTATAAGAATTATAAATATACTTCTAAAAATATATTTATATATACATATTTACAAGTCTTGTAATATATTTAGAACTATATAATTAATTATTTATTTGTAAATATATATATTTATAAATACATATTTACAATCATTTAAATATATTTTTAATTACATATATTTTTATTTATTTATTATTATTTATATTTATATTTTTTAATTATATAAATTATATTAACAAAAATTAAATATATAGGTCTTTATCAGAACTTTTTAGAAAGCACATTCAAATCCTTTATGATATTTTAAATAGAAACATAAAAATGTTCCCCATCACTCACACCATTCAAGCTCTCATGGAACTGATGCTCTTTCATCACTCCACATCAAACATCTAGGACGAATCATTACTTTCAAAACCCATGGCATGCGTCTTCTGATCTACCATTCAAGATATTGCGTTTTTTCAACATTATTAGGTAACAATTAATTATAATTAATTTTTCCATAGTGTTTGAATTCCATGTAAAAACAATATTATTTTTCCTCAGTCAATGTACTTTATTCTCTACCCAATCGCTCTCCTACCAAATGCCTAGTCATTCGCTTCTTTAATTGTGTCGGCCCATGCCTTTGGTATTTCACTTCTATTGAATTCTCTGGCATTGGACTCTTTGTGTGGTTGTATTTTCCATATTTAAGATAATTATTCCCAGATATTTTTTTTCATTTTATGTTTTCTAAATGTTTATACAAAAGAAATCAAATTTAATTTTACGCATTTCCTTCCATTTAAAAATAAAAACACTCCCCTTCTCACAGATTCCTATATGCTTCATCATTGCTCTAGAACCCACCATACCCTCCATTCCTGATCCAAAACTCTTTATAAATCAAATTGGCCACTAAAATTTGGCGGGTTTTTCCAAAAAAAATTGTTGATTAAAGAGAAATCCAGAAGAATGGTTGATTCATTTTAGTTTCTTTAATATGTCACCATGTACTTTAACTATGTACATATTACATAAAAGTTTCACTAAATCTAATGTGAACATATATAATATTAATCATATTTATAAATATTTACTAATATTAAATTTTCCATATTAATTAAATTTATACCAGTTAAATGGATTACTCCATCATACATTAAAAAATAATTTTAATTTTTTTTTCTAATTTTTATAGAGTGAATCATTATATAGATTGAAAACTATTTTTTAAAATAACTTTGATAAATTTCATAGGAATGTTTTAGATCACTATTATATTGGTCAATTCACATTATTTTCAATTTTGAGTTCTGTTGTTCTATAAATTATCACTCATAGTAGTTGCTTCCCCTTTTTGAACCCATTGAGGATTCCTTCCAATTTCATTTCACCATCTATTCCAATTAATGAGTGGGGTTTTTCTTTTCAGTGCTTTAATGCTTTTTACCACTTTCACTCATTCCTACAACCATTGTAATTTTTTTCACATTGATTTTATTATATGTATCATTTGAATAGGTTTATATTAAAATAATTAAAGGGAAGAAGTTAAACTAAGATTTTAAATATTGAAAAAAAAATGAAATAACAAAAGAAGGAGATCGATGGATTAAAAATATAGGTTTAAATAATAAAATACTAATAATCTAAAAAACTAGAGAAATTAATCAAATTAATACTAAACATATTTGAGTATGATAGATTCACTGATGTATTGACATAAATAGTGAAAAAAGAGCAAGTGGAATGAAGTTCTAGGATGTTATGTGAGTATGATAAAAAGAAAACCTTATTATTAAATAATACTCTCTAATCATATTATGAAATATTTAAAATTCATTAAATTTATAATGAACTCCAATGAAAATATGAAACTTTAAAATTTAAAGGATACACAAGGATACTTTATAATAAACTCCACTGACTTGTTTTAATCCCACATAGAAATGTTTCAGAAACTATTTGAGAGTTATTGAATCAATATTGGTATGATTATTGAGATAACAATGATATTATTGAGATTCAGGAAATCTTATACCAGTTATACAAAAATTATAATTTTGACCATCATTATATTGAGATGATTACTTCTACAACACTATATAAAACACCACATGTATTATCCTTAACTCTTAAAATTGGTATCATGACCATCATCCAAAACATCTATATCTTCTTCTATATTATTTAACCCATGGTCCCAGTATTCACTCTAACATTTTTCTTGAGTTGATTATCTCTGTTGGTTCCACGGAGGTTGAGTTTTTTTCAGGTGATCCTAGTTATTTGTGCTAATAGTATAATAATTAGTATCAAATGAGTCTTTATATTGATACCACTAGGAAAAATTTACAACTTGTGTTCATTTTCATTTTTTTATTTTGATAAAAGGTCACCAACATCAGTTCTTAAGGACCCTGTCAATGAAACACTATCTAACCCACAACGTAAAAAGTTAATAAATTAATAAAAATAAAATAATCCCTATTGTTTAACTCCCACCAACACATATTACAAAAACCATCCTAAAATTACCGCCATTTGGTCCCATAGAACATAAAATCAAGAAATTGGACCATCGAACAGATGTTTACCCTAGATTATTTCTTTTCATGTCACCCAAATGTAAAATTATAACATTTTTGAAATCATCAAAAATAAAATTCGAATACTGGGTTCCATTTATTATAAATATATATATCTTTACCCATTAATTATGAATATATTATGTTTAATTACACAATTAATATTTAATGGACCAGATAGAATGTATATGAATTGAAAATGGATGTACAGTAGGAATATGAAAAATGAGTATCAAGATGGAGGTAAAGTGTTATTCATGTTTTTTATATTGGATGAATATGACCATTCTCAAATATGTTTTCCACATTTATTTTAATTTTACTCCAGAAAAATTTGTTTAGAAGAGTTAGAAGGGAATTTGATTTGTCACAGAATAGACCATAGATATAAATTCTAGACGAAGCATGGGGAAAAACTGAATGTGCACACCAATTTGTATGATATAATTTTTTTGGGTTATTTTATATGAATTCCAATGTAAATAATAATGAAGGTAATATGTAGGAAATTATGGTTGAAGTTGAAGTTTATATTCATGTTTGTCCAAATTTTTTTGAGAGGTTAAATACATGTGCTAAGAAACCATTGAATACTAGTTATACAAAAAAACTTGTCAATTGTATTGATGTTATAGAATTTTAAAGATGACATAAGATATAGAGACACCAGCTTTACAAAACTTCATTTTATCTCGAATGATATGAAACTAAAATAAAATTAACTTCCTTGTCAAACATATGATTCTAGAAAATATATATGTTCAAGGGGTTTCATCTCTTAAAAATATATGATTGTCCCTATGATTACATATTATTTTCAAAGGACCAGGAATCACTCTTAAAATGAACTAAGAACAATGTGAATCAATACAAGAATAATGAATTAATTACTTCAAAATATGTACTGAACATTCCTATCATTCCATGGTTTAGAATAATATACTGATGTTAGGAAACAATGAGATAATTGACATGGAATACAGATACAAGAATTAAATATGGGAAACTACATTATCTAGCAGGACATCCTTAGTGGATGTCAATTGATTAAGATTATCTTGAATTTATAAATGAGTCGAGAAGCCTCTATATTATATTATCTATAGATGTAATAAATAAATTTCCTATACAGAGTCTTGTTCAATGTATATGGATAATTATGTTGGTAAATTATAACTTTCCACCACGGTTATACATAGAGCATAAATAAACAATGTTATCTTTGAAAATATCTAAATAAAAAAACATAGTATTGATATTGAGGTCTATTTAGATCCATTTAATGATGATTTAAAATTGATGTGGGATATAAGTGTTACAATGTACAATGCTCATAGATGTGAATAATTAACGTTGGGGGATATGTTTTATGGGATGTTAAATGAAATCCTTGATTATATAAATTTGTTAAACTATATCAATAATATAATGTTGGGGTGTATCATTTGTGAAGAATGTACACTCGTAGTCTTTTTGAAACATTAATCAAAGGATATGTTTATAATACATTGTGATTTTTTACTTTAGGGATATAAATACCAGTCTTGGATGATAAAATTTGAGGGGAATACTGAACAAGGTAGACCACTGTATCCACTAACAGGTGATCAACTATTTTGAAAGTGTAAAACATATTAACACGGTTTTTGGTAAACCATTTTTTGAATCATTTTGAAATCATGTTGGGATGTGAAATCAATTTTCTTTGAATTACCATACTGGAATTGTTTTTACGTCAGAAATTTTATTGATTTTATGCACGTTAAAAATATATATTTTATAGTATTATTGGAACATTTATAGGTGTTTTTGGGACAAAAATATTGATTGAAGGATATTTTAGACCTGAAAATCCTTGGGATAAAGGAGGTTTTTGTACTGGTGAAGGGAGAAAAGTAGGCTTTACATCCTCTAAGAGCTTACACTCTATCCATACAAGTAAAATTTTAATTTTTCATTTTCTGTAATGGTGTAAAAGTTCTATAGGGTTATTCATAAATTATCAAGAATTTCATCATTGTGAATAATCTTATGTTACGTGGTTTAAATAACAATAATTTCATGTCTTGATACAAAATTTGATTCCTATCACTTTAGGTTTCATTATTTCTAAAAATTTATAATATACATTTACAATAATATAATTCTTTTCCAAAGAAATATGTAGTAATGTTATAAACTGAATGATGTTTTCAATCATGAATATGTTGATTGTATTCATATTATGTGAATTAAAGATGTTATTCCCATCATAATTCTTTGATATAATGGTCCACTAGATGGTTTAATTTGATAGGGAGGTTCAAATATGTGGTCTTATCCATTATAGATGGATTTACCCCATTGAAAGATATATTAATATCTCAAAAGGGTATGTCAAGAATAGTATTTTTCCAGAAGGTTTTCTTGAAGAATGATATATTGTTGAAGATACTTTTAAATTATATTCTAATTACCTATAAAATGTTGATAAAATCAGTCTCCCAAAGACTCATCATAGAAAACAACATCTAGGTGATGGGATTTTTGAAAAATATGTTGTTACAATTACAATCAAAGAAAGGGAGAAAGATCACCATTATATTTTATATAATAGTGTAGAGGTTTATCCATACGTTGAATCCCAAAAATAAATTCATATAAATTTCATTCCATAATGGAATGAATAATTGATATCATGTACACATAATCAACGGTTTATAGGATGTTTCTGATATCATATTTATAAGGTGTTTTATGAAAATCCAAGATCAATTGTCGAATGACATTGATGGATAAACCGAGGACCAAATGAAAATGTTATACCATAAACTGATATTGTAATTAATGGTTATAATTTCTATACAAGGTAACACGATGAATGAAATGTGATGAAAAATAGTGGAGTTACACTTATATAGGAAGCAATTCACATATCTTGTTTGAAAAATATATATCTAATTTATGAGAATATTTCATATTTTCTCACCATAATATATATATATATATATGAGTTGGATTATAAAACATTTCAAGTGCCTATTTTCCATTATTATTGGGTTGACAATAATAATACAATGAAAGTAGATGAAATGCGCTTTCTAAAGACAAATTTCAGTGTGGAAGGATATAAGGATGATCCAGTCATAATGGCATCAATAGATGTTGCTATATTTTATGTCTTAGATCTAGTAATCATTAATTTGTCAATATACATATTGACAACTGAGACAAATATATGGTCAGATGAAGTTTAAATTGAGTATGTACCTTTAATTTGGAGATCAAAACCATTTCATCATGGTCTCAATGTAAAAAAATTCTTGTATGTTAGAAGGGGCAATAAATAGGGGATCCAGATACATGGAAGTGGAGACAAATCACTACAACCTTTAAATAATAGAAAGGGTGTTCAATGAGTAGGTTAATGTTTATTTAATATACTATTATTTTCTTCATAACATTATCTACTCTAAACTATATTTATGTAATCTAAATTAAATGTTTGACTACTCAAGAAGAGAAAGACTCCTGCACATGATGTTGTTACCAATCTTAGGGAAGAATAGACATTTTAAGTTAAAACTACAGAATTATTAGGGAGGAAAAACATGTTGATGAAAAAAAATCAAGAATGATGTAGCATCACTGTGTTTACAAAAATTATCAAGGTAATAAGAATGGGTTTAAAATTTTAGGATTTTTAGAATTAATGTGGCCAACCTATTGAAACTAAAAAGTCCATATTCTACAGTTATTGTTGGTCTAAAATTAGAAGGAATGTTCCATTTGATATAGATTCATATCTCCATGTCCAATATGTAATGAGTGAAATCCTTTGGAAAGATTTTAATGTAATGTTACAATATATATTTACTATTATAATGAAAATTATATAATGAAATATTTATTTAGTTCTCATTATCCTTTATAGGTTTAATTTATTTTAGATGATTTCGATAACAAATATGTCTTAATGGAAGCTAGAAATTCCCATAGAGTCTTTCAAATAATTCTTACACAGATTTATCTCAGGGATACCAAGGCAAATGTAAAGCCCCATCCACCAGTTATACATGTACACATTTCAAATAATGAAATGTGGAATTATTTTACCAGTCATCACAGTGAGAAATAATTTACGCTGCATTAAAGTTGGTAATATATTATTTTACATTATTTATTTTATTCATTTTTATTAAATATTTTTAATCTAAAAAAATAAAAGGAGGTCTATAATTAAGAAACCTGCATTAAAACCAATATATCCTTATTAAAAATTCAAGGATGGGGCGTGCTTCACTAGAGAATAAATTGGTATACCTTTCAAATATATAATAAATGTTTTAGGTCCTATAATGAAACATATTTCCATTTTTATATTAAAATTGGTGAATAGAAAAAATCCACTTCAACCCCATGCCATGTGATATAGAAGGGGGCTCATGTAAATAAATATGATCAACTAGTCAGTGAAAATAGACAAGCAGTATGAGAAACATTTGTATGTATGAAATTATAATTATAATAGTATCACATAAAAATATCTATTTATGTTTTTATTTTTTTATATAGTCTAGACATAATAATCAGTATCAACCATTCCTGAAGATCAATTATTTTCAGAAGATTTGAAGCATATGTAACAATATGCATGCATTAGTGGTTTTAGTTTTAGAGTTTCACCTTGAAAATATTTCGGGAAAATAAATACCCAAGAGGATACATATCAAATGATGAAATTAATTGTTGGAAAATATATTCATTGAATGATATTATTGTTTGTTCTGGTTTTGAAGACCAATATCTGTGAAAGAATCAATGAAAACCAAATTCTGAACAAATTCAACACAAGAAGAGCCAAATAACCCCAACCAGATTAGAGGATAGTCGTTCCCCTCAATCATTTACTTTAAACATGGTAATCATTTTTATTAGTACACTTTCACCAAAATGTAAATCAAAAAAATTTAAATAACTTTATATTACTATATTTTTTCAGGGTAAAGTTGTATGTGACATTATCTATCCACACCCATGCACTACCTTATTGTGAGGGGTATAGTGTAATATCCCAAGAGACATGCTATATAAAAAATAATCTCCCAAAAGATCACATGATGGTGGGGATTCGAGTGGCTCAAGATCATAGAGCTAATTTGTCTCTTACATTTAATGATATGGATATTAAAATTTTTAATGATTATATTGGATCTTTCATAGAGTGGATGTATAATAGATTAAATATACATGTGGTATGTACCCAATTTTTTTTATAATGAAA
The DNA here is from genome assembly GCA_963277665.1 of Viscum album. NCBI lineage: Eukaryota > Viridiplantae > Streptophyta > Magnoliopsida > Santalales > Viscaceae > Viscum > Viscum album. Next base: position 853,234,352 of record OY728126.1, on the reverse strand, counting down.
AACTTTTAACAGTTGATGAAAAAAGGTATAAAATTAGGTATGGTATTATAAATAGATAAAACAATGGGGAAACTGATGGTTAGATCAAGATAATCCAATGAATCAACAATGAAAAAAAGAAGATCATTTAGGATAACCTTCACCCATTCAATTCAAATACATCATATATTAACATTATATTTTCACACAAACACCACATTAATATGTGTGTGTGTGTGTGTGTGTCTGTCCTACATTCTATATGAAGAAGAAATATTAGAAACGTTCATTAAAGACATGGTGGGCATCAAGATTATAAATGAGATTCTCAAATTTTATTGGTTGTGAGTCTTAGTTATGAACACATACATGGAGTACATTTTCATAATCCATCTATCCAAAAAATGATCTTATATGTTCATTAAAGTTAATTACTATTCATATTTTCTACATTAATTTATATTTCAATTACATAAAGGGAAAACCATGTGAATCACGATTTGGATTCATTAATTTATATTTCATTTAAATGTAGTAAATTTCATTGGAGGTGGAAAAATTGATAATTAAGAATATTAACTAAGAGAGGTGCCTGAGAACAAAATTATTAGAAACAAACCCTTCCTGATTCCTAAAATGCAAGGTTAAAACTAGATAATCCAATAATATAAAATATATATTCTTGTTCTTATTTACTTATTTTTATTTTCTTTTTTAAGAATCATTGGATTCTGGTCTCAATTAATTTGGATACATGAAATATTTATTTTTTGGATAGATTCATTTATTTCCATTAAACTGACCATACATGAAGTTTATTATGAATTTTTAATGCACAAGAATATATATTTTATAGATAATCATTTAATTATATGTTTTAATTTGTTTTTTAGAGGTAATTTTGTTATGATAAGGTGATCTATATGTATAGGATAAAACATGGTATATTATTAGTGACTAAACATAAGAATCCTAAGGATTTATTCAAATGGAAACAAATTAAGGTATACATAGAAAATATAACCATCAAAACATATTTCAAAACAATTTAATCATTTTGGTCAATGTTCATACATTGTTTGAAGCAACATAATGACAATGATTAAAGATATTATGTTTTCAAAAAAATTTAATATATTTTATACCATCAAAAGTATAGATCCCTGAAGAGGTAATTTCCAAAGATAATTATAATTTCATTAAAAATATTACTTAATCATTTGGTTGTTTATATTTTGTTAGTATACCATGACTATCAATAATTCACATACTCAAATGAATGAGTAAATTTATTAGCGATTATTGGGTAGAGTATACGGAGATAGAGTGTTTTTTGACATAAAATATAGGTGATTATATGTTAGGTTTGTGGTCTAGTATAAGATGTATCCTTAGATATACATTAGGGATATGAAAAACTAGTATCCTAATTATTATATTGTATTTTTAATAGTTTCTAAAGTAAAAAAATATAATATTGGAAATATTTGTTTTGGAAATGAATGGACAAGATACATTGTATTAGAATGTATAGAGATATCATGAATATGTGACTTCATTCTATTTATTATGTAGATTTTTCCATCACTGAATCTAATTTTTTTTGTTAACTTTATTATCAATTTTATCTGATACTTATTTAGTTAATATTATCATCATTTTATATAATTTTTTATTTAATTTTCTTATCCTTTTATGTAGTTAAAGTGCATGTTTTCTGTATAAAAATACAATTTTAGTTAAAAACAAGTGTTAATCAATAAAAACAAAGTACACACACTTAGATTGGATTGATACTTTTGGACACAAATTATTATGTTATTTTTGATATATAAAAATCAAGCACATGTCAATATTATGCACAATGTGACCGATATGAATGAATTTTTGGGATTTTAATATGATGCTGTGATTTTAATTTAAATTATGTATCACAAAGAGAAAATAGATTAAATGAGACCATATTTTTTCAAACATTAGAAAAAATAACCATACATAATTTTTGATGTGTGGGAATCGAATGCATGTCAATCCAACACCTGATATGGTTGGTATGAATCTAGGTATGTTTTTTAAATATTAAATTTCAACTTTTGTTTAAAACTCTTATCACATAGCCAAATCTAGAAAAACAAGCTCATATTATTTAAATCGTTTTTAGAGAATGATACATAATTCATTATTCATGTGTAGTAATTGACTGAATTCTAATCTTACACATGATGTGGCTAATATTACATGAAGTACTTGTTTTCTATATAAAAACTAGATTCTAGTTTGAAACAAATCACATATAAATAAAAAATAAAACTAGCTTAGATTGTTTTCAAGCTTTAAGAAATCAATATATTATTCCTTTTTATGTTTAAGAATTTAACCAAATTTCAATCCAATACCTGATGTGGTCAGTATGACTCGAAATCTGTTTTTTAAAAATTAAAGTGTTATTTTAGTTTAAATTATGTTACAATATCCAAAACTAGTAAAATAGGATAACATTCCTTTCAGTTATTTGTAAAAAATTCACTACTCATTTTTTACATGTAGTAATTTACCACACATCAAAATTTCACATAATGTGGATGGTTTTCCTTGAAGTGCGTGTTTTCAAAATAAAAGTTCTATTTTACATTAAAACATGTTTCAAATTATAAAGTCTATGAATATAGGCGTGAAATGTTTTTATACTTTATAAATATGATATATAAATAATTTTTGACATGTAGGGATCAACTACACATCAATCAAACACATAAAATGTCGGTAAGAATCAAAGTGTATGTTTTTAATATAAAAGATATATTATAGTTTAAAACACACACCAAATAGAGAAAAATGAGTGAATGAGATAATATTGATTTTAAACAGTAGGAAAATGATCAATAATTAATTTGTGGTGTGTTGGAATAAAAAACATATCAATATGACACCTGATGTGGTCAGTATGACTTGAAATGTGTGTTTTTCATTTAAAAGATTCATGTTATTTTAAAACACATGTCATATAACCAAAAATTATAAAATCAGTTTAGATTTTTTTCATTAAAATTTAGGAAAACAAACCATAAATAATTTTTTACATATAATAATTAACCACAAATCAATTTGACAAATGATGTGGCCAGTTTGAATCTAAGTGTGTGTTTTTAATAAGAAAGTCTCATTTTAGTTTAAAACTTACATAAATTTGAAAAAACCTATAAAATGAGATTATATTGTTTTGAAACATCTGTTAAATGACGCATAATTCAATTTTGATGTGTATGAATTGACCTAACATCAATCTGACACCCGATTTGGTCGGTACTACTCTAAGTATGTGTCCTCAAAATAAATGTTTCATTTCCAAAACTAAGATTACAACCTCATATATTTTTCGAAATTTATAAAAACGATCCCTGATTTATTTTTAGTCTTTAGAAATGGACCACACATCAATAAGATAGATTAAGTGGTTGATATGAATCAATGTATTTGTTTTCCTTATAAAAAATTTATTCTATTTTAAAACAGGTACACACAATAGAAATAACTAAGATAATGACATAAAAATGTTTTTAAACATTAGTACAATGACCCATGATTAATTTGTGACATGTAGGAACTGACTAAACAACAATCCAAGACATGATGTGGTGTGACTGAATCTATTTATGTGATTTCAATATAAAAGTACCATTTCAATTTAAAAAACCTATCACATATCCAAAACTAAGTAAAAAAGATCATATTTTTTTTCAAACTCTAGTAAAATGATCTTTAATTCATTTTTCAGGTATTAGAATTGACCACATGGAAATATGAAAAATGATATGGTCATTATGATATAAAGTACATGTTTTAGTTATAAAGGAGTAAAATGTATCACATATCCAGAATCAAGAAAATGAGCTTAGGTTGTCTTGATTTTTTTGGAAATGATATGTAATTTATTTTTGACATGTATCAATTGACCACACCTGATCTTGACTCATGATGTGGTCACTATGGCCAAAAATACTTATTTTCAACATCAAAGGGTCATAATAATTTTGAACTTTCTTCACATCACTAAAACTAATTAAAAAAATCCCCGATTATTTTAAAAAATTAGAAAATGATCTATAATATATATTTTTACCTATATAAATGGACCCCACATTAATCCGATAGATTTTTTGTTCGATATGAATCAAAGTACATGTTTTCAATAAAAGAATATCATTTTAGTTTAAAACACACATGAACTTTCCAAAACAATAAAAAGGAGCACAAACTGTTTTCAAACTATTGAGAAATGATCCAAAATTTATTGTTGATGTTAGAAATTGACCTCACATCAATCTGATGCATGATATGACTAATTTGACTCAAAGTAAATTTTTTTCAATCTAGATGAGTCTTTTATTCTAAAACACAGTTACAAGAAAATCTAATCAAATGGGCTCAAATTATTTTCAAAGATTAGAAAAAAAATCTGTAATTTATTTGTGACATTTAGGAATAGACTTCAATTTAATCATACACATGATGTGGTATGTAGGAATCAAATTTTGTGTTTTCAATATAAAAGTTTCATTTTAGTTTAAAACCCTTTTCCCACTAATAAAACTATGAAAATAGGCTTGTATTGTTTTAAATATTTTGGAAAATGATATATAATTCATTTTTTATGTTTAGGAATTGATCTCATGTCAGTCTATCAGAGGATATGGTCAGTATGGCTCAATGTTCAGATTTTCAATACAAAAGTTCTATTTTAGTTTAAAACACACATTAAATACCCAAAAATGAGGAATAAAGATCAGACTATTTTAAATCATTTGTAAAATGATACATAATTAATTTTTTACATTTATGTGTAGACCAAATATTAACTTGAAACATTATGTGACCGATATGACTCAAAGTATGAGTTTTCAATATGAAGGTTTCATTTTAGTTTAAAAAAAACTTCACTAGACAAAATTGAGAAAATGAGCTCAAATTGCTTTCAAACACTAGGAATTTGTTCCATAATTCATATGTGACATATAAAATTTGAATTCATGTTAATATGGAACAAAATGTGTTTTTTATGACTTTAAGTTAATGTTTTCACTATATAAGTGCCATTTTAGTTTAAAATATGCACCAAATACCCAAAACTGAGAAACAATCTCAGTTTTTTCTCATATTTTTATTAATTATTTCTTAATTAATTTCATTACAAATTTTATCAGTTACACAGTTATTAATTTTAATAGAGACAATCATTGAATATTAACAAGTAATGTTGTGATAGTTGAGGACTTATTTTAAAAACCCTTGCACTTGAATTGGATCACATCCACATTGAGGGTTTTTTTATCACCACAGATGTGATCCAATTTCAGAGAACCTACTTTTGAGATCATCAATAAATGGTGTCACATATAGGAATCAACTGCAACTCAATATGATACATAGTGTTCCTGGTATGACTCAAAGTATATGTTTTTAGTTAAAAATTGACACTGTGTATTTGATTTTTTTATTTATAGTATTACTGAAAAAGATTTTTTTTATAAAGGTAAAATATTTTTCTCAAGATGGAGTGATTTTTTTGAAAACCAATAGCATGAACTTGGGTTAGGGGCCAAAGACAATGTAAGATTTCTTTTTTTTAAAGTCTGTGTTAAATTGAAATTTCTAATGTAGATATAAGAATTGATGTTTTAAATGACTATAATATTGTGTATTTTGGAATTTTGTGTTGTAAATTTCATTTAAATTAAATTATTTATTTTCTCCATGTATTTTCCCTCGATATATTCTATTGTTGTGTACTATAATTTTAAGATCACACTATAAATTTTTTATACTTTATCAATTCTAGTAACATAATAGATTAATAATCCCTTAATAAATGATATATAAATCATTGTTAAAGTCATACATTATCAACAATAAACTTATATTGAAAATGACCCATTTTCTAGAACTATTTTCAGAATTGAAAAATGAGCCCTTTATCAGTGCTAAATGAAATCAATAATAAACTAGACATTTATCATCATTTTAAAGCACTAAATAAGGCCTAGGTATTTTAAAGGAAGTATTATTATTACTGATTTTAGGGACTAACAAATCCATATTCTAGCATTATTAAAGGCCTTTTGTGTATAAGTGGTTTCTGTCAGAGTTCCTGCCTAGGATATTATTTTGGTATTTAACATTGGAGATATTTTGTGTGTGAAATACAACATATTTGGTTTTTTGAGGGATTTTAAATTCATTTTATATTATGGAATTGATTAGTTTATCCTTTATTATATTTTCTAATTTTTTTGAGTATGGTACCTCCCACTTCGTGTTTTATACTTGTAGTATTCATCTCTAACCTGAGGCCTCCTGTAGGTGATCCTAGGGCCACTCTGATCTTCACTGCAAGCCATGGAAGGGTTCCTTAGGGGGGTGACAAATAAGGTGATTAATAAATAATGAGTAAGTATAAATAATAATATAATATTTTAATTTTAATTAATAACACATCATTATAATAGTATCATTTAAAAAATCTATTACAAGCCATGGACACAAACTAAAACATTCTGGGGCTTGACGTGGGGTTATACACCCACACCCCAACCCACCGAAACCATCATACCAACACCTATAACAAGAAAAATGTAATTAAAAATTGTTAGTAGTTTTAATAATAATAAAAATTGTTAGTAGTTGTAATAATAATAAAAATTATTATTATTAATAATAATTTAATTTTAATATATATAATAGTAAATAATATTTAATAATGAAATGTGTAATAATGACATTAAAAATAATTAAAAATATAATTAATAATTATCATTTACTTAAATAATAATAAAATATTTTTCTATAGAAATTAGTATAACATTGACGGTATTGTGGGTGCCCGGGTACTATAGTAGTATTATTCAAAGAAAGAGCCTTTGGGAAGAAATGGAATTTTAGGACAATAAATTGGCCTTTAAAGCCCTATGGCCATCCGTCCAGGTTCATGGGCCACTAGGCGTTGGGCCTACAAGAAATGTAATGGGTCTCCCATTACAAAGATAGAAAGAGGTATTTGATTTCATTATAAAAAAAGGCTTCGATGAGATCTTTTTAAAAATATTATAATTATTAATTAATAATATTATTATTATTATTTATCAATAAATATAAGATAATTAATAATAAATTCATTATTAACTGTAAAAATTAATTATTAATAAAAAATCTTTAAATAAAATTAATTTCACTGTTATTATTTAATATAGTTAATTATTATTAAATACATTATTAATTATTGTTAATTAACTTCATTACATTATTAGTTATTTTATTAATCATTATTTATTACATTTTTATGAATTATTAGTTATAATTAATATTATTGTAATTAATTATAATTCATTAGATCTTATTCTTTTTAATAACACAATATATTATTATTAAACGTATTATTATAAAAATTTAAAATTAATTTAATTATTAAAATTAATCATTTTAATAAAAATCATTATTTAATATGTTATTAGTCATTATTAATTTTATAAATTCAAGAGTACATACACAATGAGCCTAGTAATCCAAGGGCATTGTCCTGAAGAATTTATTTAAATTAAAACGCACATGCACACCAAAGTACCAGGGGTTGAAAAATTAGAGCATGCGATAAAAATAGTGAAACAAAGAAAAAAGGAAAAATGGTAGAAACGAGTCCACCAAGGAAAGGCAGACAAAAAAACTTTAACACAAGCCATTCATGAGATGCCCGAAGTTTATCTTCTCTTATGTGAAACCCTTCACTGATAACCCCCTCATCATGCAGGGCAGAAACAACTTTTATATGAATTCAGCCAGCTCCAGGTGGCTTGATATTATTATCAATTGATTATCCGTCCTGAACTATATCTAGTCATACATCCTATTATGTGAAAAAGAGGAATGTCTCTATAGTTATCCAACTAAGAATATTTAGCAGGCTTTTGATATGTTTCATACAGTGAGTAGGGGGGGTCATTAGTTGCATCATCTGACTCCAAGAACAACATCAAACTTCTCATCATTTCAAGGATCATAAAAATTCATATTCCCCATGTCCATTTTCACATAGATATCCCTCATCTATTCCTCTATGGTGTTTAATACTAATTATACATTCTCTTCGACATCTTGGGAAGAGCTATTCTTTTCTGATATTTCCCAAAAAAATTGAACATTTTAAAGATGATTTTTCATATTATTGGCTGGGTAGGATGAGGGTCTATATACATAAACATTTCAAAAAATAACACCTAATATGCAGATATATTCATTGATAATAGGAGTACCATCAATAACCAAATCAACCTCTACTAATGCTTCATTCCTCCCAGGAAGGGGTCTATAAACATTATATTTTTCCCAGATTCCATGTAAACTAACGTACTCTTAGAAGAACCCATGGGTGAGTCTTTTTTTTTTTGATTTAAAATGTATTGTATGTGAGTTATTTTTATATTATAATTTCATTATTCCATAAAATGTATACAAATCATAACATCCCTATCATGTTTATAACGAGTCACAAATAACTCATCACCCATTCTCACTTTTTTCAATGATTGTCTAGCCTGGTTGTCATTATGGATCTAAGGCTTCAACTGGAGAGTCCCATCATAAGAATATAGAGTTTAATTATTTCCCAACATAGAGGCCCATCCTAAATGGTCATTATGAACCATCCCCCCACCTAAAAGAGATTTAATGCTTCCAAATTTTTAAATAATAACCATAAGATTGACATCAATACTCTGAGTATGATTATTCAAATTTTCAAATAATATATTCCCTTCATAAGTGATATTTTATATTACCATATTAGTATATAATCTCAAATCCATAGTCCTATGTTTCACAAAATTAACAATTTAGGAACTCCTAGCAGCATTCACACCTATTCCCATCATTAGGAACAAGCATGGAGATCTTTTTTCTCTTCTTGTGAATTTCCTATCATATTGGAATTATAAACATAATTTTAGAAAAAATGGCCTAATATATTATAATATGATACTTTTATATTAATATGAAATCCATCAATTGATTTTCTGATACAAGAACTCCTACCACAAAATTTGGCCAGCCAGTCAAATTTACATGGTTTTTAGATATTGAGAATAAATCCAACCAAAAAAACCATTTCAATAAATTTTGAGTGGAGTTAAATATCTATAAATAATCAATAGATATCACCATACCAATGAAAAATATTTCTTTTTATAAAATTTAAATATATTCCTCAATGTAGAAGCAAACTGAAAAAGAATTTTAATGATGCTGTAAGAAATAATTTAATACCTTATTTCAAATTCTGGTTTTAATATATGATCTTCTATTTTAATAATGATAAAATAAGGTATCTCATTATTTCTTGGTGGAGAAATAAAGTGTGAGAGAGACTAGGGGAAAACCCAAAGAATTATGTTTATTCTTCTTTGAGGTGAATATGATGCGGTGGAATCCGCATCCAACTTAATTCATTCACCAATCCCTAAATCCCACAAAATGAAGATTCTTTCTCTTTAAAACTTGAATCTTACATGTTGAACCCTTAATATGAAATTATATTCATTAAAGGATTGAGAAAATACATTCATAAAGACGATATTAATATTTTTATGTCACCTCCATTAATTTTATGGATCCACTCATTGTAATCCTCTACGACAATGAAACTGGCTCTATATGAAGATCATAAAAGTCTTATAACTAGAAATATGGGTCATGAAATCATCTGGTGTCTTCAAATCATTTAGTGTCTTCACATCATCCTTCACAACACCAACTAAACCAGATTGATCCAAACATTCCTTCTCTAGCCAAATTTCTATAACCAAATAATTCAAAAAATTAACAAAAACATCTTTTGAATATATGTAACAATTTAAGGGATACTCTATGAATCCACATCCCCTGAATCACTAATAAATCACAAGGGAGCTCCCAAAATTTCAAAGTTCAGCCTGAATCTTATATAAAAAATTTAATGGACATAAAAAACTATTCCATTTTAAAATGGAGGTTTGGATATGGAATTATTTTTATTTTATGAATTACATTAATGAAAATAAAACTATTAATAATAAGTATTAAATATTTTTAAAACATTAATTTTAAATATATACAAAAATAAAACAATAATAATTAAAAATTAAAATTTTAAAACCCTTTCACACATTTAGAATCTATAGATTGTCCAAAATAGTTTCAGAAATTCTATAAATAATTTCATAAAATTATTTAACCATATATAAAAATAAATAATTTTTTTATAAATTTTTGAAACCTACATTTGATACACTAAATCAAATTATTTTTTATTTGACTATTTATTGATGTATGTGGAGTGGTCTCTACTTTTAGGTACTCATAAAGAGTACATATTTTGATACATGATTTTGATTTTATTTTAGTTTTCTTAATATATAATTTGATATATTATGAATTTAATTTATAGTTTATTGAATTTGATGAGTTTTTAGAGGGTAGATAGAGATGAGTGAACTAAATTTTCACTATATCAAGTAATTATACTCTAGTGGAGGACACAAAGAGTATAGTATAATGGAGGTGGTTATAGGTTATGCCATTTAAAGGCCATTGGTAGGTACATGAACTCTTGTGGGTAACTAGAACTTTTTTTATCTTCCATAAGAACTATATTTCCTTGGACGTTTTTATTATTATTAGTTTAAATAAAATTTTAGTCACATAATTTAGATTAAATACATTATTTTATCATTCAAGGGTAATTTTATATGGGAATTACTTTCTATAATTTTTTCCCACTCACTCAAGCATTTTAAGATGACTTATCCCCCGTTTTTGAGTTGAATTGTGATTATTTAGTGGTGTTTACTTTATATTAGTAATAAACTTGAGACCCCTATCAACTGGGGAGAAGTTAGAAATGTTCAATAATTACTTATTTAAAATATCTTTCATTTCTCATATTACATAGATTTTGTGTTTTAATTTTTATTAGAAGAAAAGGAATCTACTCTCTTGGTGATGATTGTTTTCCAAGTATCATGTAGGTGACCTCTACTTTGGTTTAGTGTTTAAATATGTTATTTTATATGAGATGTAATGTAATTCTATGTGTTAAAGAGTTATTTGTGTTATATTTAATGAGGAAATAATTTAAATTATTTGTAATAAATTTTCTTTGTATTTTAATTATTTTAATGAGTTTATGAATATGTTAGGGGGTTCAAAATATTGAATTTTAATGGTCAAATTGTTCAATAATGAGGAAGATTATGTAATTACTCTTGAAGTTTATTTGAAAATTAATGGTGGTGTTAGTGATGAATATATATGGGATTTAATTGATGTTGAATTTTTATTTTACACATTATGTTGTAGTTTAATATTATGTGTATTCATTTCATGAATTTATGAATTCTAATGAATTGTTGTAAAATATTTAGTTTAAATAACACGTGATTGGATTGGGTTTAACTACTGTAAATTATGTGTTTCCATTTAATCTTTTTTCAAACAACGATATATACATATCTGAATTAACTAAAGGAATTAAATATGTTTTTAATGATATTTAGGGTAAATATTTTTGAATATAAACTGATAATATCATGATTGAAATTTCATTTATGATTAATAAAATGAAAATATAAACAATAAAATAATTTTCGATAATAGTATATTAGAGAAGTGGATTAATGTTTTTTAGAATATGATTTAAATATTAATTATAAATTTTTAAATCTATTTGTTACCATGTAAATGGATGGTTTAGTGTTAAATTTGTTTTCCTTTGAGTTTTGAAAGTCAATATGTTGTTTATGTTGGATAAAATCTAGAGGATTTATTGAGTATAGTGATGAAAATTAAGATGTGTTTGGAATTTTTTCTCTTAACTCTAATGATATAAACGTGACAAGAATATTGTTAGATTTATTGATCCTTAGGTTTGGCCCTGAGGTGAGATATTGATTGTGTGAGCTAAATCTTTTTAGAAAAAATTTATTTCTGCTAAGGATATATAAGATACCTAGTGTGTAATCACTTTTATCGCTAATTGGTATTAGATATTATATCAAAATTATATGAAGATGGTATTAGACTATTTTAGTGTCGTAGTTAGAACCCAGTGCTTTTATTACATTATTGAAATTGAAATTATTATATTTTTTTGAAAGTATTAAAAATTTTAGGTATGAAAATATTAACTTATACGGGATGCTTAAGGATCGAGTTCTTTATAATATTACAATTTGCTCCCACTCTTTATATGTAAAAATATATGTGTGTATGGTTTTTGTGTAAGTTGTTTCATGTGAATAAAATATGCCTCTATAGCTGAGATATGATGTTAGGAAACACATTACAGTAATTTACCATTGCATTTCGAGTATTATGAGAGGGATGTATACACATTATTTTGTTACACCATTTTATTATATTTCATTTTGTAAAATAGACCAAGTAAATCATCCACATCCCCTAGGGAAGATCATCATAGGAGATTAAGGGTATTCCAAGTCCCCACGAGCCATTGATATTCTCTAAGGCATCAAAATGATATGACATCGGAATGATTTGACCCAAAAAATTGAGTAAATAATTGATTATATCATTATTTAAAATCTACCATGAAGAATCCCAACATTATACATGCAATAATAATAAAATATATGGACAAAAATAAATAGATATACCAAAGGGGCACAACCAATGATTAAGATTCAACACATATCATCCAATATACAAGAATAATCCAAAAATAAATTCTTAATAATATTCAATAAAAGGATACTAAATATAAATAAAAACATAGAAATCTTGGGTGTTCCATAAAACATCCCAAAATAAACCAAAACTAAGACTATAACTCTATAAAATATCCATGTGACCCATGATCTCTCAGCATATCCACGATTACCATCAACAAACCAATAGAATTATTTCTAATATTAAAATGAAACCTACCAAAAATATAATAGACAAGATTGACACACACATACATACAAAAGTGTGTATGTGGGGTGTGATACAATAAATTAATTATTTTTTAATAAAACCATGTGAGATATCCTCTTAAACATTTATTTTTTAAATAATATAAAATTTGGACCATTGAATTTTTAGAAACAAAAAAATACCCTTTCAAAAAAATTTAGAATATTTTAGTAAACTATAATCCATAAAATATATGATCCTTTTCTATATGAAAAGAAAATTTTAAAATCACTATTAAAAGGTATTTAGAAAACCTTCTAAAACCAGGAAAAAATAAATAATAATATTTTGTAAAAAAATTTAGTATGGTAATAAATCAAATGTAAGCAAATAAAAGGTAACAAAATATTGATGATCTTGTCGGGATACATGCTTTAAGATCCTAACCATTCTCGAGACCTTATTACATTATTTTAATGAACATGACCTTAAATTTATGTATTTTAAGTATATATAATGATAAGGTTACATTTTGAGAGGTTTGGATAGGTTTAGCCATAATTTGGATTCTTTTTTGGTGGTTTATTTTTTTTAAAGGTTGGGGCCGAAGCCTCATTTATTATTAAAGGAAAGAAAATACCTCTTTTAACAGGGTAGAGGGAGACCCATTACATAGCCCGAAGGCCCAGTGGGCATTTAGCCCATTACATGTCCCGTAGACCCATTTTTTTTGGCCTGAAGCCCATTATTTTTTGGTGGTTTATGTTTTTACCATAGTTATTAAAAATTATGAACCCCATCCAAGAAACCATGAAGCTTATGGAAGGAGGGACAGTAGGTCTTTAGGGTTGGAACCTATTTTGTACTAGATGTGTGGATTACTAGGTGTAACCATTTGATTTTGAACATAGGGGAAGATTATGGTTGGTGTGTGATTTCTCAAACCATGCAATATAACTGTGTGGGGGTTTTTTTTGAGACAACGACACCACACTGTTGGAGTATGGTTTCCATTAATTGTGGCATAATCATGATACATACATATGGAAGCCCAAAACTAATGGATCTAATATGAATTAAAATATTGAGGCCTCTTTATACTATAATGTCATTGATTTCCAAACTCCTTTTTCACATAAGTCTTGAGTGTTCACCCCCTTTTATTCGGGGTTATGTTTTAAGAGATTCAAATCTTGTTGGGGATACAAATTATCTGATAAGTCTCTATTATTTCCCATTATTCATAGGTCTCTTCATCCTCTATTTCCTCAAACCTTATATCTCATCCACTATGTGTAAATTCATGTTCTTCGATAGGATTTTTTATTTTTTATGGTTTTTTTAATTGAAATAAAGGAGATCTGTGCCCAAATATAAAGGATCAGTGTGGAATTCTTCGTTCTCATCTAGGACCCTATGGTAGGTGGTCTATATGATAATTCCCATAGCCTTCATAATGATATTTTTTTTAATTTTATTATTTAATTTTGATGTTGTGAAATTTATTTTAAATTAAAAAGTTGAATTGAAACCCCATGAATTTGAGTGACCCCTCATTGATCATGTTATACATGTTGGAGTTTTTGAGACTAGGAATGATGGAAACCCATGGGGTTTGATGATTTCAATGAATTAAAAATAATGGAATGGATAGAAGAGAATTATAGGGTTATAGAATAATAAAAAGTTTTAATGTGTTTTATTGTAAACTTTTTATCAAGATTGATTGCATTAAACTCTAAATTTTAATGAGTTATGAGATGATTCGTGGTAATTGGGTTAAATGGTTAAGGGTTGAAATGATGTTAAAGCTAATGATTGATAAATGAAATGGTGAAAAATAATGAGAATTTTTGATATATGTGTTATTAATTTTGAACATTTATATGAATATTTGAATAACGATATGTGGGTCTTGGACAGATACTCATTCGTGGGTGGCCAAACTAATCCTCTATGCACCCGATGAATGCATGCGAATTTGTGTTGGACTGATTCTCCAAGTACCCATGATTATGGTGATAGACATACACTCTAAGTACCCATGATGATGATTTGATATTCATGATACAAGAATTCATGATAATGGTACCTAAACAGATTATTTAAGTCACTAAAATGAAATTAGAATTAGTTTTAATAATAAAATTCCATGACAGCATAAATTATAAAATCCAGATTGTGTATGGTTCAAACTATGATGTAGAATATAGATGGGATGATTGGATAGGGTTTCACTATCATTCCAAGGGATAATGTGTTAAAATAAATAACTACAATAGTGAAACTTATTTACATTAAAATATTTTATTTTATTATTTATACAACTACATTCACTATTATAAAATGAAAATTACTTTTTAAAACATCAGTGGTCTCCAACTAAGATGTAATCAAACCCTGATTGGGACACCAATTAGTTCCTAAGAATAATTCAAGTTTGCAGAATAGGATAAGGGAAAATGAACTATGTTTGATGGATAAGTTGATATTCTAGATGGAGAATGGATGAGGGAACCAGACATGATGTTTGGACCAAGTTAGGGAGCTATTAGTTGAATTTATTTTGGGATTCCAGTCAACACATAAAAGGAATATAGGCATGACACATCTACTTCTTTGGTTAAGGTTCATTTACCCTATTTTATGATCGTTCATTTGATTCTAGGTCATTGTTGGTTATTGATTATTTTATTATCTTAGTTATTGTTTATATTGTTTTCCACTACTGTATTATGTCGATAAAGACTGTATAGTCTCCCTATATAAAATATTAGACTCTAGTTTCAAGACAATAACTACTAGAGTAAAGATAGGAACACTTGAGGTAAAATAATGAACAAAATAAAGGCACCGATACGTGGAACCTAGTAAAGAATGATACAAAAATAATCAAAATATATGAAACACTATATATAATCATCAACAATGTAATAAGATCCAAGGGAAAATACATAGGTCCAAATTTGAGATGACAATAATAATAATTAATGAAATAATACCCAGTAATAAAATAGATTTCATCTAAAAAAATCACAAGAGACATGACTAGCCCACATTGGCCACCTCAGTGGAAGACCGTCTATCCCTAGTGTATCACACAACTAGAGGTACACTTTCCCATATGTCCTGTAAACTAGTGTATTATAAAAATATATATTCCAGTTAGCTACCCATCATCCCATGATGTATTCAATGTTTATTTCAGATAAGAATCAATTCAATATCATCAAAAAAGGAATAGATAATATCACTCCCTTCCCTCTAATACCCTGACACAAAGAAGACCATTTTTATATCATTCAACCATCACATAATCATGAAAACTCTCTAATGGGTAGAAATAAGATTAGGGTTCTTCAATGGGGGCCTCACCAGAATCAAACCATTTATTTAATAAGATTCCAAATGATACTTCACAAGAAGTATGATATGAAAAGAAAAGTCACCATTCAATTATAAATAATTAAGAATTTAAAACATATCAAAGAAACTATTTATGAATCAACACCCTTGTTATCTAAAAAAAATATTTAAAACACATTATTAATCCTTTAAAAAATAAAAATTGGTTTGAAGCCTTTTGTTTACCATAAAAACTATTTAATGTAGTTTTTTAGTCATTTTAACAAATGCATAGATTGGAAAATGATTTAATTCAAAAGATATACTTTTAATTAATCGAGAAAATCTATTATGAAAAGCATTAAATTTATTTTAATGAATTCTGAAACATAATAGATCATATAAATGATATAATTCAGTAAGAGATGAATTTAGAATACCAAGCATTTCATGAATTAAAAAAATAAAAGGATTTCATAGAAACGATTAGCCCAATCTACATTGAAATAAATATCCTTCAACAGAAAATAAAATTCAAAGAAAAAAATATACATTAATATCTCCAAGAGATGAGAAATACTAATTAAGATAATAAAAAAAGACCAAATCAAAATTACACAGTAATTGGGGATTTAGTAGTGAAGTAAAACTAAGGTAAAATGGATGAGGTAAAATATAATAATGTAAAATAAGAAGTAATGAGAGATTGACCTGAAGAAATATTTTTTATCCAAATATTGGAGCCCCAAAATAAAGAGTAATGGTGAAGAGAACTCTATTTCATAGACTAGGGGGTTTGGTAATTGGAATGAGAGTAGAGAGTGAGTTAGGTCACACATGAGTTCTAGGAGAGATGATAAACATAAATCAAATATATTATTTTATTTCATATAGTTAAGGGTTTTCAATGATTTTTTTGGTAATGCACTATAAATTTGTTCATTTTATCCGGAATGAGGCTTCCAAATTTTAAAATGATAAAATATATAAAAGGAGAAAATATTCTTATTACACACCATGATTTATTATTACAAAATATGTAGCAGACTTCCAACGCTTTCTAGAAGTCATGAACCATTTTGTGATGGATGTTATGAAAGATACAAGTGGATAATCCATTACACAATTAAATTATAGATACACATCATGAACCATTTGAATGGAATTCGAACTCTGAAAATAAATATTAGGGGAAGAGGCAAGTCATGAGTCCTGGATTTACATCGTGAAAGGAGTTAAATCATTAAATCTCAGACGAGATATGACAAAGATACACGTAGATTAAAAAACTGCGAGGAATCTCATGGATGGGAATTACACAACATGAATCCCCAATACACATTGGGTAATAATTTGTCTATATATACAATAGTAGGGATTCTGATTTCAAAGGCTCCAGAGTATACATATTTTTTTCATTCATTCTTCTCTCATTCAATAGTACTTCCTCAACTTTAAAATCAAAATTTGTTAGTTTTGTTTAATTTATTTAATTTAATTCAAGCATTTTGGGTCGAATTAGAGGTTTTTCCATGTACATTACTGATGTCATTTTCTCATTTCTATTTTCGAGTATAAATCCACAATGATCTGTTGGTGTGATATTTCTCATCCTTATTTCAAGTAAAAAATTAATTTAATTTTGTTTTATTCGAGATCAATTTTATTTGTCCTTAGTTACATGTTCATAAATTTTTTTTAGCCTGAATCATTGTATGTATGTCCTTAATTTAATGTTAACTTTTCTAGCATGAAATGCAAGATTTGAATTCCTTATTTATTTACATTCAATTTGACCATGAGTGGCTAAACCACCTTGGGTAGGGATATAGAGTAAGGGAATATGAACTCAATATGTCACGACCCGCCCTCGGGGTCCGTGCCGTGACGACCCCAAGCCCGCCTTCCATAGGCCAGGGGCTGGCGACTAGCACCAAGGCGTAAATCCCAGTAAAAAGGGAAGGAATTGCCTTTGTAAAGTAAACAAACACCACAGAGTAAGCAAGCATAAAGTAAACACTAAGTAAAACCAGAGTACAACTGAAAGTGAAGAAAAGTAAATGGGCCAGTATACAAACCCAACTGAAAGTAAAGTACAACTCGAAAGGGGAAAACAGCAACTGAAAGTAAAAGCCGCTACACCGAGCTGTCCACTAGAGATTCCACCTGAAGGGTGGATACGGATAGCTCCACTACTCCACGGGTCCCACCGTTCACTCCGAGTACGTCCCACCCAGTGGTCCACCTCCAGGTACCGTCCTGCTCTGCAAGCCTCAGCCAAGATCAACGTTGTCCGTCGTCTGCAACCAACACAACGTAGTGCGGGCATAGCCCGTGCAGGGGTGAGTATAAGCTACTCAGTAGGGACCCTAAGACCCCCGAAGGTCTCCCAAATATCCACAAATGATAAACCTCAAAAGGAAGATACAAACACGAAGTAACAACCGACACTGCTTAGGTATATGCCCATACATATACCTAAGTCATCAATTCCAAAACGCTCCAACCTCCGAGCCCAAGTACAACTTAGTCCACACAGGAAAGTAAACGTATTCCACACAGGAAAGAAAACAAAATCCACACAGGATAATACAACACAATCCACATAGGAAAGTAACAGGATTCAGCTCACACATGTATACTTCTTCGAAAGACGGTAAAGATGATCTCTGATCCATCTAAGTCGTCGGACCCACGAAGGATCGATAGGTAACTAACCCTCGCAAAATACCCACACAGGATCGGGCCCACACAGGACCTATAGGCGTTGGTTCACACAGGACCACTGAGCGCAAAGACCCACACAGGATCAGACCCACACAGGATCGGGCCCACACAGGACCTGTAGCCCTGATCCACGTAGGATCGCTGAGTGCTGTAGTCGTCGTCGAATCCACACAAGATCTCTGTACTGTCGTCGTCGTAGTCATAGTAGCAGTAGCAGTTGCAGTCGCAGTCGCAGCCAGCACTAGGGTTCCCGCACACAGCAAGCTCGTTCAGGAGGGTCCGCTCCATGAGCCGAGAGGCTGATACATCAACTGTCACAAAGTCCAGAGTTGATGTATCCAAAAGTTCTGTATCATCAACAGGAACTCAACGCAACAGACGGCGCGTCGATCGGACGCCCGGTCTGAGAGTCATTGGCTTTTTCATCCCAGGGGCCCGGTTGGTTTTTAAGGCAAAACCAACCCCACAATACTCCACCTGTGTCGAAACCCCGGGCGGAGTATTCCAAAAGAACCGTATCCCTAAGAGGAACACAACAAAGCTGACGGCACGTCAATCGGATATCCGTAGCTCAAGATATGAGCGTTTCCGCTCCGAAGGCCCAGTTGGTTTCGTGAACGAACCAACCCGGCCGAACCCAAAGTATTCCGAAACTTTGAGTGCGATATACCGAATCGACCGTATCGATCCAAGGATCACATTTCCGCTGATGGTTCATCAATCAGTGGTCTGTGGCTCAAGTTATGGTCAAAAGACCGAAGTCGTCTCTAAAACGGGGGGGTCCGGGTCCAGGCCGACCCGGCCCGGCCGGCGGCGGTCCGGCGCGGCGGCGCGGGCTGGCGCAATGGCGCGGTCCGGCGCGGCGGCGCGGCCCGGCCGGCGGCGGTGCGGCCTGGCGCCACTCGGTGCCACGCACGGGGGGCAAGGCCCCCGCTTTTGTTGGTTGGCGGCACGGCTTAACCCGCGCCTTTTGAAGAAACCGGCCCCCCATGTGGGGGCCTGCTTTTGAGAAAACAGGGGGGGGCTGCCCCCCCCCCCCTTGTGTAACCGGTCCCCCCCTCATGTGGGGGGGGGGCTTCTTGTGGCCATTCGGGGGAATTAATTCCCCCGGCACCTCTCTTCCGGCCGGCCCACCTGGCCGGCCGGTTTTTCTTCAACGGGACCGGCAAACCGGTCCCCTTTCTGGCTTCCGACGCCGGCGGCCCGGCGAGCCGCCGGTCCTCTTGTCTCGCCGCGGCCCGGAACCGGCCGCGGTGTTCGTCGTCCAGCGCGGTGCGACGACACCGCACCCCTCCGCCGCGGCCCCTCTCCGGCCGCGACGCCTTCGGTTTTCTTCGACGTGGCGCGACGGTGTCGCGTTCATGATGATCCTTCCATGGCGCGGCGCGACGGCGCCGCGCAATACAACTGTGCAAAAATCCCGCGTGGTGTGACGACACCACGCCATCTCGTCATCCACATGAAAATAATAATCATCACGAATAAAGGAGGGGGAATTCGGCCGTGTTTGTGCGGTCCGACCCCCCTCTCATTAGATGATAACTCTTAAATAATTATCCACAAGACTATCATGCTAGAACCAAGAACGAGAAAGAAAATAACCAACAACAACCCCTACCTTGGTTTCAAGATCAATGTTCGTCAACGACCCGTGGAAGACAACGTCGCGGAGGTCGGGCGTCGCGGTAATCGTTCGTCAAATCCGTTGACGAAGAGGTACGTCTGAAGAGGTACATCGTTGGTGAATCTTTGTAAGCCGACGAAGGAAGTATGAGGAGGAAGCGGAGTTCCCTTTCGTTGACACGGAAGACGTCGTTGATCTTCGGAGACAATCGGCTACGATGAAGAGAAGAGTGGCGTTCTTCGTCGGAGCTCGAAGGTTCTTCGCGTTCTTCGTCAAGGTTGAAGAAGAAGAAGGAGAACCCAAAATCCTCTCAAGAAGGCTAGAGAAATCTAACCAAATAAAATAATTTAGAGTCTTATTTTATTCAAACACTTAACAAATTGAATTTCAAAGGTTTGAAATTCAAATAAAATAACTCCAAAATAAATAAAAAGTTGTCATGTCATTTAAAGAGGGGTTAAAGGGAGTTTTGAGAGAAGATGAAAAGTTGGGGTTCTTGTGGGCCCCACCACACTTAATCCTCCCAAGGAAGGTTAAGTGGATGTGGGTCCCACCTTTCACTCCCTTTGGGAGAAGTTAACCAACAAAATAAGAAAAAGTGTTTCCACATTTTTTTTATTTAACTTCTTATAATTTCTCCCAAAACTAACATTCGTCTCGCATAAAACACAACCTCGGAAAAGGTCTCCTTAAGTGAATATCGGTGCTGCGAGTTCATCGGGGTCCTCAGATTTCAATTCCGAGCACCGGGTCAAAAGTTAGAAATTCCCGCTCGTTCGTTCACTGAACGTACCCAAGCCGAACTTCGGAAATTGATTCCGGGCACTCCGGGCCTCGGAATCAGGTGCCGTCAGAAACCGCTATCTTGTAAAATTCTAAAGAAAATTAAGAAAAAATTTCCATTGAATTTTACGGGTCTTTACATTACTCCCATCTCAGGGATTTACGTCCTCGTAAAGATACATCAAAAACTAGGGAAACAAATGAGGGTACTGAGCATGCATCTGAGCCTCCCGCTCCCATGTGATCTCCTGGAGATTCCCGTGCTGCCATCTGATGCGCACAAGAGGAATCGATCGCCCACAAAGGACCCGATCCGGTCGATCCTCTATCTCCACCGGGACCTCCGTAAAAGTCGCCTCATCGTCAAAGACAAGCTCCCCATAGTCAATGATGTGCGTCGGGTCGTGCACGTATCTCCTCAGCTGGGATACGTGGAAGACGTCGTGCACCCGGTGCAACTGAGGTGGCAGAGCCAGGCAATAAGCCACCTCGCCAACTCTACTGAGGACCTGGAAGGGTCCGATGAAGCGTGGAGACAAGTTGCCGCCTCGGCCTAATCTCCTCAAACCACGTCGAGGTGAGACCCGCAAAAAGACGTGGTCACCATCCTTGAACTCTAGTGGCCTCCGCCTCCTGTCAACATATGACTTCTGCCGGCTCTGAGCTATCCTCATCCGCTCCTGGATGACCTGGACCTTCTCTGTCGTGGCCTAGACCATCTTCGGTCCCACAAGTGCTGACTCCCCAGGGTCTGTCCAGCACAAAGGAGATCTACAAGGTCGGTCGTACAATCCCTCATACGGTGCCATCCCGATGGTGGAGTGGTAGCTATTGTTGTACGCAAACTCCACCAACAGTAGGTGGTCCTCCCAGCTGCGACCAAAGTCTAGGACACATGCGCGGAGCATGTCCTCGAGAGTCTGAATGGTCCTCTCCGTCTGACCATCCGTCTGAGGGTGAAAGGCTGTGCTCAGACGTAGCTGCGTCCCGAACGCCTCCTGTAACCCCTTCCAAAGCCGGGAAGTAAAGCGAGCATCTCGATCGGAGATGATAGATGATGGCACGCCGTGGAGCCCCACAATCTCCTGAACGTAGAGACGTCCCAAGCTCTCCATCGAACCCTTCTCTCTGATGGGTAAGAAGTGTGCCAACTTGGTGAGTCGGTCAACAATCACCCAGATGGAGTCGTGACCTCTAGAAGTGCGTGGAAGTCCAGTCAGAAAGTCCATAGATATGTTGTCCCACTTCCACTCTGGGACCTCCAAGGTCTGTACCAAGCCTGCTGGTACCTGATGCTCTGCCTTCACCTGCTGGCAGGTGAGGCATCGAGAAACGAACTCTGCCACAACCTTCTTCATGCCCGGCCACCTGTGCTGTCGTCTGAGATCCTGGTACATCTTCGCCACTCCTAGATGTACCGCAAAAGGAGAAGTGTGAAACTATCTCAGCACCTTCTCTCACAAAGCGACTGGTACCATGGTACGTCCTCTGAAAAGGATGTCGTGCTCTGCTCCAAGGGAGAAACCATCAGGTGCATGTCCCGAGGATATCTGTGCATGCCGTGTCTCACAGTCAGCGTCCTCACGCTGTGCCTCTCTGACCTGCTGTAGTAGAGGAGGGGTGACTGTGAGAGACTGGAGGAAGGATGCTCCATCTCTATCCACGAAGGATATCTGCATAGAGGCTAGCTGCTCCGTCGCCTCCTCAAGTAGCTGAATGCCCGTCCTCCTGCTGAGGGAATCGACTACTACGTTTCCCTTCCCAGGAGTATATAATATCTCAAAGTCATAGTCCAGGAGGAACTCGAGCTATCGCCGCTATCTCAGGTTCAGGTCCTTCTGCGAGAAGATATACCTGAGACTCTGATGATCGGAAAAGACTATAAAGCGCTCGCCCATCAGATAGTGTCGCCATGTCTTCAGTGCGAAGACCACTGTTGCTAACTCCAGGTCATGGGTAGCGTAGTTCTTCTCATGCGGTCTCAACTGATGTGATCCATAGGCGGTCACTGCCCGCTCCTGCATCTAAACACATCCGAGCCCAGTCCCTGATGCATCGCAGTAGACTACGTACCCTACTCCCTCCTCAGGAAACCCCAAGATAGGTGCGCTAGTCAACCTCTGTCTCAGCTCCTGGAAGCTCTGCTGACATCTGTCTGACCACACGAAGGGTTTCCCCTTCCTCCTTAACGTACGACAAAGCTGCAAAGATTTCTCCTTTTCCGAAAAGTGAAATCCCGTCTCATCCCCTGGATGAATCACGTTTCTTGCCTAATATAGTCAATCCCGTCATGATTAGTTAAAACATGGAATGGATGACGTCGTAAGGCCTCGACGCTGCTACCAAGAGATCCAACCGTTACTCTTGCCTCCAAGGGTTGAGTCACACTGTCGGCATCAGTGTGTGGTCACAGGGTTTCCTCCAGTAAGAATCTCGCAAGTGAGGGTCAAGTCAACAGTTTTTAACCGGCACCTCTTAGTAAAAACAAAAAAACGACAAGAAAACAAAAGTCACCAAGGAAAGTATCTTTTATTACTTCAAATTAAAGTACAAGGACCCAAGTCAACACAATCTACGAAGCTAGAGGCATTATGGGCAAAGGCCTCTATGCCTGGAGCTAGTCCCGAACTAGTCCACCCGCTTCCGGAGCTCCATGATCGTAAGCTTCAGCTTCCTGAAGCTGTGCTCTCCCCTGAGGTCGGGGTGGACCTCTTGGTGGTGGTGGTGGTAGAGCCTCAAAGCGTCGCCCACCACCTGCTGCTCGTCCAACTCCTCTGCCTCGTCCGCCTCCTCCCTGCGGACCGCCACGGTCGTGTAGGATCGAAATATAATATGAGATGCTCAATATACAAGAGGGGGGTTGAATTGTATACATTAAAAATTCCTTTGGAACCTTTAAAGTTAGTTATGAATAACTAGAGTTTCCTTAATAAAAGGAAAGAGCTAAGTTTAACAAAGTTAAACTAAGTAAATTCACAACACCTCTAACACCGAACTGAAGTTGGAAAGGGATTCCAAAAGTAGGTTCCGGAAATATGATTCCGGAGATTAAAACTTAACAAAAGTTACAATATGAGATTCTACCTTAAAGCTTATAGAATCTAAACTAATCAGAGTAAGTAAGGAAGTATAAGAAAGTTATACTTTCCTTAAGATACAAATTGCAGCGGAATAAAGACAAGTAGTAAAACTACTAGTAACAAGATAATAGTCTTTTAACCCAAAGAGAAGGGTATCCAACAACCTTGGATAAAGGTCCCTTGATTTATACTTTCAAGAAAGTCTGTCTTACCCACACCAGGGTAAGCCCTCGATACGAAGATCGGTGTCTCTGTCTTGCTATCCCCGCAAGCCCTCAATTTCAAGGTAGTTGGCAACCTCTGTCTTTCTCAGCAAGAAAGCCCTCGATCTTTAAGGTAGTCGGCACCTCTGTCTTCCTATCCCCGGAAGCCCTCGAATGTAATCACCAACATTCGGAGTCGCACGAAGCTTTGAGAGTTAATAAGAGACTCTCTCTCTAGAAATCACTTCAACAACATGTCGGCACAAACTCAGTTGTTTTTCCAACAGCACCGAGCTCTTTCAAATGAGCTCCTATTTATAGGTAAGGTCGGCTCATTCTCCAACAGTCATATTTTCCTTAAAGTTCGGAGGGACCTGTACATGTGTCACTTAGACAACGGTTAGTTTATAACAAAATGGACGACATCGTCTTATAACAAAACAAGTGAAACAGAATGTACGACATCGTTTTAAACTCTAACATAAAGGTTCGGAATAGAAACTTCGGAGTGAAGGTTCGGAGTGAGTAAATTCAGAGTGTATAAAACAGTGATAATTAGATTCTGTTTAATAGGAGAATTCGGAATGAGAATTCGGAGTAGGAATTCGGAATAGGAATTCGTCATCAGAAATCGTAATGAGAATTCGTCATTAGAATTCGTAATGAGAATTCATCATCATAATTAGTAATGAGAATTCATCATCAGAATTCGTAATGAGAATTCGTCATCAGAATTCGTAATGAGAATTCATCATCAGAATTCTTAATGAGAATTCATCATCAGAATTCGTAATGAGAATTCGGAATGAGATTTCTTCATTAGAATTCGTAATGGGAATTCTTCATTGGAATTCGTAATGAGAATTCTTCTTCAGAATTCGTAATGAGAATTCGGAATGGAATTTCTTCATTAGAATTCGTAATGATAATTCTTCTTCAAAAGTTGTATCCTGAATCTGGAATAGAACTTAGTTAGAATTCATATCCGGTATTCGGAATGAAACTTCCTTATAGTTCTTGTCCAGAACCGAATCCTAAAAACAGAATGCTTTTATATCAAAGTTTTAATGACTCCGAGAAAACGAATCCGAAACTTATACTTAAGAAAAATATTGATGAAAATATGATAAGGATAATTTTCCTTATAAAAGCGATTTTCCTTAAGAAAGCAAATTTCCTTATAAAAGCAATTTTCCTTAAGAAAGCAATTTTCCATAAAGATAAGGTGTTTGTGATTTTCAAAACAAAAAGGAATGGAAAAGTCATAAGGAAAACCTTATTGACTCAACAATCTCCCCCTTTTTGGAAAGCACAAACATCCTTACGAAAAAAAAACTATTCTAAGAAGAAAGAAACACATTAAAGCTTATCTCCCTTGGTTTAAGAATATAGATGAATACGACTAACTCCCCCTTAGGCTTTGAAACTCTAAGGATCGTATTCATATTTCCGGAGTGATGTTTCTTTAAGAAAAACTCCCCCTTAAACAAACTCTTATTAGAGTTCTATTTCCTTGGGTATTTTTCTTTCTCCCCCTTTGATAAGCACTTATTAGATTTCCTCTTTTTCTTAAGGATCTTTTCCTTCTCCCCCTTCGTGATTTTCAAAACGAATTGGAGGGAATGGAAAAAAAATAACAAAGTACCTGAAAGATTAGTAATGACAACAATAGAATCAACAAGCACAATTCTCATTATATTTGAAATGTCAGCAACAAAAACCGATTACAACAAAAAGATCGGATTGGTCATTTCGGATCTTTCTCCTTCGACATGAGCCCTTTAAGAATTGTCTTGATGTTTTTGAGGTCCTTATGATCTTCCTCTGCTTGCTTCTCTAAGGCAACTATTCTTGCTGACTGGGCTTCAATTACTTCTTCCTGAGCCTTCAACTTTTCTTCCTGAGATTTCATCTTCTCTTCCTGAGCCTTCATTCTTTCTAGAAAATTGATCCGATGATCCCTTTCAAATTTCCAAATCTGATTAACGGAGTTGAGCTTTCCATTCAGATCTCTCACTTCCTGAATCCGAATGTTCTTTTCTTCTGTCAATTTCTCATCGAATGATGCAGTCATCTCATGAAACTTCTTGTCCTCGGTTTGAAATGCATCCTTAACATTTTCCTGAAACTCATCCAGCAACCTCATCTCTTCCACATTCTTCTTCGACCAGCTTGTCATCCTCTTGCAAGATCTTTTATGTGCTTCGTAACCAACGAAGAAAGTTTTGAACTGAGCTTCAATCTCTACACACTTATCCATTACCATGGATACGGAGTCGGTTTTCTGATTCAGCGCATGTTGAAGCATCTGGCATCTAGAGTCAATACTGGAGAAGGTTGGAATGGTTCCCACCAACTTCTTCAAGGACTGAACAACAAAATCGTGCCCCAACGATGATGACTCCGAATCTGAAATCTTGCTAGGAGGATTTTCTTCCTCAATAAGCTCCAACTTCCTCTTAGAAGAACTACCAGCTTCCTTCCTCATACTCTTTTCTGAACTCGGGGTATCAGCAAGAATTCGTTTCCCCTTATCTTTTTCCGGAATAGAAACCTGTTCCGGAGATTTCTTCTCGCTATCAGACACTTGAACAACCAAATCTTCCTCATCAGCAACTTCTACATTTTCCTTCTGAGCAGCATCAAGTAAAAGATGTTCTTCTTCTCTCATACAAGAAACTTCTTCTTCACCTTTCTCTTCTTCCATAGTCGGAGTAACAAGCTTTGAAGATTGAGCTTCAGATGTTCGGAGCGACAAGTGTTCCGAAGGAGTTCCTTTATATTCATCTACTTGTTTGAGCACATCTCCTGTCTCACCACTTCCTTCAGCAGCTTCTTCAACTTCTTCCACTTTCTCTACTTCCTCAGTAGCAACAGCCTCTTCCGGAGTAACAAGATTTCTTCCTGGAGTCTCAGGTAGAGATTCCAGAGAGAAAGATCTCGGAACGAGAATGGTTGCTGAAACCATTTCGTTGAACTTTAACAAGGCCTGAGCTACCTCAGCCTCAGACATTTTCTTTTTAAGCTTCTTCTCCTTTGCTTGTTTCTCGAGCTCATCAGCAGCCTTTTCTTTCAGAGCTTTAGCCTCTGCAGGATCCAATCCGAACTGCGGATCTCCTTCCTTCCTCTTCTCTTTATCAGCTCTCTACTTTTCTACAACCTCATCAGTATAGGTTTTCTTCTTCTTAGACTTAGGAGGTGCGGAGTGGACTTCCTTAGACTTAGGTTCCTCAGCTTCGACTACCACTTCTTTCAGCTTCCTCTTCCTTACCGGCTTGGATGATTCCGGATCAGCCACTTTCGGAGTCACTTATGCTTGAGGAGGTAGATCAATAAACTTCCCTGACTCCTTGTCAAAAGCTATATTCATCCTTTTAAGAGTGACATCACTAAGCAGCATGATCTTACAAACTTTCGGCTTAGAACTACAAGCTACCTTGAAGGATTCTAGGCACCGAACTATGAGCTTTGACAATATTCCCGGGTACATCACAATCTGAGCTCTCAGATTCCCCTTCTTCAAATTCTCAATATTAAGAAGGATATGCTTCATCAAGTTGAACTTCCTTAGATTTATCAAAAAATCTAAGATATATATCTCACTCTTCTTCAGGCTATCCTTATCTCCTTTTCTCGGTACGATAAGCCCTTGTACCCATAACTCCAGAATCCGGAAGTTTGTAGAAAGACTTGCTATTTTCGGAGCCTTGTCATCATCCAATCCGAGAATTTCTAAGGCTTTCTCCTTGTTGAAACTACCCAAAGAGTCTGGAAATACGTGGGAAATAAACTCAGCTTCCCCTTCATAACTCAGCCCTACCAAGCTTGCAGCCTTGGTGTAAGAAAGCTTATATGTCTTGCCATACGATTTGAAAGAAAATTTTTCTCTATTATCTTCCTCGAAGAAAGAAACCGACTCATAAAACTCGACAAGAAAGTCAGAGTAGACTTCATCTTGGTTGCCGGTTTTTGATACCGAACACCTTCCCAGCCATTCAGCTTGATATTCTTTGAAATAATAGAATCGTAGTTGCTGAAGAAATTCGGATGAACTAACCTCTCTCTGTAGACTAACCACTGAGAAATGGGCTTGGTTGAAGACATTTCTTGAGAAGCTAACTCTGCAGACATTCGGATTAGAAGTCCTCTGAGATATTCGGAACAGAGAAGACTGAAGTTCGGAACTGAGAAAACTGTGGTTCGGAACGACCTTAAATCGGAGAGTCAGAGCTTCAGCACGCAAAAGCTTGAAATCGATGTGGGACGAGAAAATAGGGTCCCCTTTATATAGGCAATGGAATGACGGTTCAACTTCCTCGGTTGATCTAACGGTTTAGAACGATCTGAGATCAGATCTAACGGTTGAAAGCTTGAATCCGATCTTTTTGAGGTTTTATTAAAGTAAAGAATTAAGAAATCCAAAAACCAAAAACAAATTATAAGAAATTGCCAGCAAGTAAAATATGATTACGAAAACTTCAGTAAGGAAATCATACCTTTCGGATTAGCATAGGAAAGTTATTCGTAATTGGTAATATAAAGATGACTACGAAAAACTCAGTACGAAAAACTAAATACGAAAAGTCAATACGAAAAACTCAATACGAAAAAGTAAATATGAAAAGTCAATACGAAAAACTTGTTATGGAAAATTCAGTACGAAAGTTCCGTTATGAAAATACCAGTACGAAAGTTTTCCATTCCGGAAATTTTCAATACAAATACTTCCATTCCAGAAGTATTCTGTGCGAAAATATCCTTTCTGGAAAATTGTAGTTCCGGAAGTTCCATTCCGGAAATTTTCGTTCCGAAAAGTTTGAAAACAAATTTTGAAAAACTTTGTTAAATAAACAATCAAATGTACTCCACCTATGAAAAGGAGTTTATTACTGTAAGGAGATTTTTTTTCAACAGAAAGTTAATTGAGGAAGATTACCTTATGGTTATCATTCCTGACTTCTGTTTAATATATTCAAATCTATCAGAAGGTAAGGATTTTGTGAAAATATCAGCAAGTTGATCTTGCATTCCGATAAACTGAAGAATAATATCTCCTTTGAGTGTGTGATCCCTAAGAAAGTGATTCCTAATATCTATGTGTTTTGCACGAGAGTGATGTGCAGGGTTTTTACTTAGGGCAATGGCACTTGTGTTATCACACAAAATTTGAGTTTTAGTAAAACTCAAGCCATAGTCTGTGAGTGTGTGTTGCATCTACAACACTTGTGCACAACAACTTCCAGCTGCTACATATTCAGCTTCAGCAGTGGAGAGTGCAACAGAATGTTGCTTCTTGCATGACCAAGAAACTAATGAATCTCCTAAGAAATGACAAGTTCCGGATGTACTTTTCCTATCCATTCTACATCCACCAAAGTCAGCATCAGAAAATCTTTTTAGAACAAAATCATTTCCAGAAGTATAAAATAATCCTAGATCCATGGTTCCCTTAAGGTAGCGAAAAATTCTTTTTACTGCCTTTAAGTGAGATTCCTTAGGATTGGATTGATATCTTTCACATAAGCATACAGAAAACATTAAGTCTGGTCGACTAGCTGTTAAGTAAAGTAGACTTCCAATCATACCTCTAAAAGATGTTTGATCTACTGGTTTCCCAGCTTCATCAAGATCTAAAGAGTTTGAGGTACCAATGGGAGTACTTATACTCTTAGTGTTGTCATAACCATACTTTTTAAGAAGATCTTTAATATACTTATGTTGGGATATGTAGGTTCCTTCTGGTTTTTGAGAAATTTGAAAACCAAGGAAAAATGTTAACTCACCCATCATACTCATTTCAAACTCAGATTTCATTAGACTAGCAAAAGAGTCAGTCAAAGATTGCTGAGTTGAACCAAATATAATGTCATCAACATAAATTTGAACAATCAAAACATTTTTCTTATCTTTCTTTATAAAAAGGGTTGGATCTGCATTTCCCTTAACATAGTTATTTTGAAGTAAAAATCCAGTAAGTCTATCATACCATGCTCGTGGGGCTTGTTTAAGGCCATACAAAGCTTTGGTAAGTCTAAAAACATGATCTGGATATTTTGTATCTTCAAAGCCAGGAGGTTGTTCAACAAAAACTTCCTCTTGAACATAACCGTTAAGAAAAGCACATTTCACATCCATTTGGAAAAGTTTGAAATTAAAGAATGCTGCAAAGGCAAGTAGAATACGGATAGATTCAAGTCTAGCTACTAGAGCATAGGTTTCTTCATAGTCTATTCCTTCTTGCTGATTATAGCCTTTAGCAACAAGTCTAGCTTTATTTCTAACAATGACTCCATTTTCATCACATTTATTTCTGAAAACCCATTTTACACCAATATAGGAAGTTTCCTTAGGTCTTTCAACCAAGGTCCAGACTTTATTCCTTTCGAATTCATTTAGTTCATCTTGCATTGCTTTGATCCAATCATCATCACCTAAAGCTTCATCAGTGCTTTTAGGCTCTAATTGGGAAAGAAATGCTAGATGTTCTACTTCATTTCTTAAGGAACTTCTAGTCCTTACAGGTTGATTTACATCACCAATGATACTATCACTGGGATGATTCTTAAGAAACACCTGATTTGGGTTTTGTAAAACCTGTTCATCAACATAAGGTAGAAAGTCTTCTGGGGTAAATGTTTCAGAATTATCTTCTAGAACAATTTCCTTATCAGAAGGTTCTTCTATCAACGGTTGATAATCAGTTTTTGAAAACACATCCGAGGATGTAGGTTGGGAGGTTTTAAAAACAAAAGGGTCTGATTCATCAAATTTTACATGTACTGTTTCCTCAACAGTACAAGTATTTTTATTAAAAACTCTATAAGCCTTAGAGGTTGTGGAATAACCTAAGAAAATTCCTTCATCAGACTTTGGTGCGAATTTATGTAAGTTATCTTTAGTATTCAAAATGAATACTTTGCAACCAAAAACCTTGAAGTAGGAAAGTCTTGGTTTTCTACCATTCCATAACTCATAAGGAGTTTTATTAAGAAAAGGTCTAATCAAAACTCGATTTATAGTATAACACGCAGTACTTACAGCTTCAGCCCAGAAATGTCTAGCAATAGAATATTCACTCAACATGGTTCTAGTTATCTCTTGAAGAATTCTATTTCTTCTTTCAACTACACCATTCTATTGAGGAGTTCTAGGTGCTGAAAAGTTGTGAGTAATACCTTTCTTACTACAAAAGGTTTCAAAATCAGAATTTTGAAATTCTCCTCCATGATCACTATGAATAGTTTTCAATGGAAGGTTTTTCTCATTTTTAACTTGGGCTCTAAAACTTTTGAAATAAGAAAAAGCTTTAGATTTCCTTGCTAGAAAATAGACCCAAGTAAATCTAGTGTAATCATCAACTAGAACAAACACATAGTATTTGCCTCCAATGCTTCCAGTTTGTGTTGGACCAAAAAGATCCATGTGCACTAACTGTAATGCATCGGTTGTTGAGACTTCACCGATTGACTTAAAACTAGATTTATGTTGCTTGCCATATTGACAAGGATCACAAACTTTAGAAGAATCAAATCTAAGCTCCGGTAGATCCTTAACAAGTTTCTTCTTAGAGAGTTTACATAGGTTCCTAAGATTACAGTGTCCTAATCTTCTATGCCATAACCAAGAATGATCTTCCATTTCACTTAGGCAAGGTAAATCTTGGCTTCTTAGGTCTTCTAAGTTTAAGGTGTAAACATTCTCTTGCCTATTGGCTGAGAGAATAAATTCTTCCTTGTAATTGTGAACTAAGCATTTATCATTCCTAAAATTCACAAGGTAACCTTCATCACATAACTGACTTATGCTAATGAGGTTGTGCTTAAGACCTTTAACAAAAAGAACATTTGAAATCAAAGTTTTACCTAAAAGAACAATATTACCAATACCAACAATCTCTCCCTTAGCATTGTCTCCGAAAGTTACCTTTCCTCCTTTCGTTTTGATAATCTTTTCAAAAAAGCTTTTGTTACCAGTCATGTGCCGGGAACATCCACTATCCATGTACCAAATATTGTTGCTGGAACTTTCTTTATTTTCCTGAAATTAAGAACAAAGTTAGATTTTCGGAATACAAACTTGTTTGGATCCGAGATTTCCAGACAATAAAATTTTAGGTATCCACATTTTCTTAGAAAAGTAAGCTTTATGAAAACCTAAAGATTGGGTTTTGTTTAAGGAACAACTTCTTGCCCAGTGACCACCACATTGACATTTAGTGCAAAATGGGGCACTTTGAGGAACAAAATAATTGTTACTGAAAACTGGTTTTGCATGGGTATAACCAAATCCGGATTTATTTCTTAAAGGTCGTATTTGAGAATACATCTTATCAAAATTTTCCTTACCATGGGTAAAGTTTGATAAACACTTCTTTAAGGAAAAAATTTCGGATTTGAGTTTTACAACCAAGTTTTTATCCTCAAAATCATTAGTTTTGGAACTAGAGTTAGGCTCGAAAACATTTTTCTTATAAATTACTTTTTCTAATTCTTTAGAAAGTTTATTCTTCTCAGAACTTACTTCCTCAAGATTTTTTGAAATACTTTCAAAATCAGCATTTTTCTTATCAAGATCTTTAGAAAGATCTGATATCTCTTTAGTAAGAATAGAATTCCTAGAATTTGCCTTATCAAGTTTCTTGTTGAGTTTGGAGTTCTCAATCTCAAGAAGTTCAGCAAATCTAGAGACTTCTTCATAAGTAGGTAAAGTATTTTCCTCATCAGAAGATGATTCTTCATCAGAAGAGTTATAATACTTACTATCATTAGGATTTAAAGAAACATTGGTCAATGATTCAGCATTTCGTACCTTAGCCATAAGACAATGATTATCAATAGGTAATCTGGCTATAAGACCATGATTCTTCTGTCCTGAAGATTCATATTCAGAAGATTCATCTGAAGAGTCACCACCACTGGCACTCCAGGTGTCATTAGCTTTCAGAACTTTCTTAGCTTTGGCTTTGTAATACTTCTTCCTGTTCTTTTCTGAATGTCTTTCCTTCCTTTCTTTCTTTTTGAGCATAGGACAATCTGGTCTAATATGTCCAGCTCTCTTACATTCATAACATGTAACTTCTCCATCTTTCTTATCTTTCATGTCCTTCTTCTTATACATGGATTGAAAGTTTCTCTGTCCAGCTATCTTGTTCATCCTTCGAGCAAGATTGGCTAATTCATTTTCTGAAACTTCACTTTCACTAGATTCGGATTGGAAAATGACTTTCTTAGACTTGGATCTGGTTACTCTCTCAGGAGTCTTAGCTTTCATCTGATTTGAATTTGTAGTAAAAGCAACAGTACCATTTCCATTCTTCTTCTTGATGTTGTCAGCATCTCTCTTCATTCTGGTCTCATGTTGTAGAAGAGTTCCAAATAATTCATCAAGAGTAATTTGAGTGACCTTCCTGTTCTCATCTATAGCTGTTCTCCTGGATTCCCACTCATTGGGCATTATGTCAATTATCTTGTCCACAAGAGCTTCATCATCTAAACCTTTCTCTCCCATAGATTGTAGACTGTTGACAATTGTCATAAATCTTTGTTGAACTTTACAGATAGGTTCTCCATAAGGAAAATTGAAGCCATGATATTCAGCTCTAAGCATAGCTCTCCTAGTCTCAATCACCTTAGAAGTCCCAAAGTGTGTAACCTCTAACTTCTTCCATATACAGTTAGCTGCTTCACAAGAAGAAATTTGGCTATATATATTTCTAGTCATTGAACATAATAAAGTATTGCGTACCTTATAATTGAGTTGATATTCTTGCTTTTCCTGGTTAGTAAAGGTTCTGACTTCCTTGTCAGGAATTTTATAATCACCAGTAAGCATCACAAAGTTGTCTACTCCAGTATTGATAACAAAAGTCTTCATACGATCTCTCCAGTATTCATAATCATTACCATCGAAGATTGGTGGCCTTGTAGGATTCAGATTGTCAATAGATCCAACATTAATTCCTGCCATACTAATTAGTAACTTGGATACAAACTTGTTAGTAGCTTAGAATCGTAATAACAAAGTTCGGAATGGGAAAAGTTCGGAATGGATAATCCGGAATGACAAAGTTCGGAATAGAAAAGTGAGCAAGAAAAACTTGTATGTGAGTACAAGTATTTCAGTAACCTTGGCTCTGATACCAAATGTAGGAATGGTATAGAGTAAGAGGTTTCCAGCCTTTGATACCAATTGTAGGATCAAAATATAATATGAGATGCTCAATATACAAGAGGGGGGTGAATTGTATACTTTAAAAATTCCTTTGGAACCTTTAAAGTTAGTTATGAATAACTAGAGTTTCCTTAAGAAAAGGAAAGAGCTAAGTTTAACAAAGTTAAACTAAGTAAATTCACAACACCTCTAACACCGAACTGAACTTGGAAAGGGATTCCAAAAGTAGGTTCCAGAAATATGATTCCGGAGATTGAAACTTAACAAAAGTTACAATATGAGATTCTACCTTAAAGCGTATAGAATCTAAACTAATCAGAGTAAGTAAGGAAGTATATGAAAGTTATAATTTCCTTAAGATACAAATTGTAGCGGAATAAAGACAAGTAGTAAAACTACTAGTAACAAGATAATAGTCTTTTAACCCAAAGAGAAGGGTATCCAACAACCTTGGATAAAGGTCCCTTGATTTATACTTTCAAGCAAGTCTGTCTTACCCACACCAGGGTAAGCCCTCGATACGAAGATCGGTGTCTCTGTCTTGCTATCCCCGCAAGCCCTCAATTTCAAGGTAGTTGGCAACCTCTGTCTTTCTCAGCAAGAAAGCCCTCGATCTTTAAGGTAGTCGGCACCTCTGTCTTCCTATCCCCGGAAGCCCTCGAATGTAATCACCAACATTCGGAGTCGCACGAAGCTTTGAGAGTTAATAAGAGACTCTCTCTCTAGAAATCACTTCAACAGCATGTAGGCACAAACTCAGTTGTTTTTCCAACAGCACCGAGCTCTTTCAAATGAGCTCCTATTTATAGGTAAGGTCGGCTCCTTCTCCAACGGTCATATTTTCCTTAAAGTTCGGAGGGACCTGTACACGTGTCACTTAGACAACGGTTAGTTTATAACAAAATGGACGACATCGTTTTATAACAAAACAAGTGAAACAGAATGTATGACATAGTTTTAAACTCTAACATAAAGGTTCGGAATAGAAACTTCGGAGTGAAGGTTCGGAGTGAGTAAATTCAGAGTGTATAAAACAATGATAATCAGATTCTGTTTAATAGGAGAATTCGGAATGAGAATTCGGAGTAGGAATTCGGAATAGGAATTCGTCATCAGAAATCGTAATGAGAATTCGTCATTAGAATTCGTAATGAGAATTCATCATCAGAATTAGTAATGAGAATTCATCATCAGAATTCGTAATGAGAATTCGTCATCAGAATTCGTAATGAGAATTCATCATCAGAATTCGTAATGAGAATTCATCATCAGAATTCGTAATGAGAATTCGGAATGAGATTTCTTCATTAGAATTCGTAATGGGAATTCTTCATTGGAATTCGTAATGAGAATTCTTCTTCAGAATTCGTAATGAGAATTCGGAATGGAATTTCTTTATTAGAATTCGTAATGAGAATTCTTCTTCAGAATTTGTATCCTGAATCTGGAATAGAACTTAGTTAGAATTCATATCCGGAATTCGGAATGAAACTTCCTTATAGTTCTTTTCCAGAACCGAATCCTAAAAACAGAATGCTTTTATATCAAAGTTTTAATGACTCCGAGAAAACGAATCCGAAACTTATACTTAAGAAAAATATTGATGAAAATATGATAAGGATAATTTTCCTTATAAAAGCGATTTTCCTTAAGAAAGCAAATTTCTTTATAAAAGCAATTTTCCTTAAGAAAGCAATTTTCCTTAAAGATAAGGTGTTTGTGATTTTCAAAACAAGAAGGAATGGAAAAGTCATAAGGAAAACCTTATTGACTCAACAGGTCGAACCTCTGCCTCTGCCTTGGTGGTTCCTCTACCATCTTCTGCTCCTCTGCATGGCGGGTCGGGCAATCACGAGCCATGTGGCCTTGCCCGCCGCATGCATAGCACTGTCTTCCACTCGAAAGACTGGCACCGCGTTGTGTGCCCCGCACTGCTGAGCTAGTGTCCTGAGGTCGTCTGCCTGAAGGTCGGGTCTGCCTGGACCCCTGAGTCATCTGTCGACTTCCAGCCGTAGAAGACTCTGCCACGTGCCGCCCTGCGGTGGGTCTCGGCGCTGGCGTAGACTCAGCAAGGAATCTCTCGATCAAAAGGGCCCGCTCCAGTACTCCTGTCTGAGTCGTTATGCTGAGGGAGATCAGCGATGCCCTGATCTCGTGTCTCAAACCCTGCTCGAAGGTCCGGGCCGAGAAGAATGGGTCTCGTACCATGTCGGTCGAGTAGCGCGAGAGATCAGTAAATCTCGCCAAGTACTGAGCGACCGTCATGCTGCCCTGCTGCAGCTGAAGAAGCTACTGGATACGCACCGCACGAAGGGTGGCTGGGACGAACTCCGAGCGGAAGAGGCTCTCAAAGTCCGTCCAAAGTAGAGATGCCTCATCGTGCACCTAGATCATCAAGCTCCACCATCATCCTGCTGCTGCGTGTAGTAGGCTCGCAGCGAGGATCATCATTAGGTCTGCTGGTGTCCTCACTAGCCTAAACACACGTACCACGGCCTCCAGCCAGTCCTCGGCTGCCTGGGGGTCCGACTCCCCACAGAACCTAGGTGGTCGATGGCGCTGAAACTCATGAAGTGCGCTGAGGTGACGTGCATCGTCAGCGGCTGGTGCTGGAAGCATCAGTGGCTCGACGGGTAGAGCTACCGCCGGTGCCACTGCTGACAAAGGGCCCTGCACCGAGGCCTCGTCGCTCGGTGGGCTGTCGTCACACTCGTCTCTCGGAACCCTAGCTGGCTGCCATCGTGGGGCCATCCTGAAAAGGAAACAGGTGCGCCACGGTCAGAACTGTATACCTGGTGAGCTGATATAAAGAAATCAAAAATAAAACTTTGAAACACACACGCAATCAATGTTTTCGTGCATTAAGTCGGAAATCAGAAGTCAGGGTCCTGGTGTACGGATACGTCGGCCACCGTACCAACACTGGACTCCCTGGACTGATAACCACACTTAATACGCTAAACACTATTGCTTCACAAAGAAGAAAGATCAAAGTCTGTGGTAGAACCGAACACCTTTGATACCAATTTGTCACGACCCGCCCTCGGGGTCCGTGCCGTGACCACCCCAAGCCCGCCTTCCATAGGCCAGGGGCTGGCGACTAGCACCAAGGCGTAAATCCCAGTAAAAAGGGAAGACATTGCCTCTGTAAAGTAAACAAACACCACAGAGTAAGCAAGCGGAAAGTAAACACTAAGTAAAAACAGAGTACAACTGAAAGTGCGGAAAAGTAAATGGGCCAGTATACAAACCCAACTGAATGTAAAGTACAACTCGAAAGGGGAAAACAACAACTGAAAGTAAAAGCCGCTACACCGAGTTGTCCACTGGAGATTCCACCTGAAGGGTGAATACAAATAGCTCCACTGCTCCACGGGTCCCACCGTCCGCTCCGAGTACGTCCCACCTAGTGGTCCACCTCCAGGTACCATCCTGCTCTGCAAGCCTCAGCCAAGATCAACGCTGTCCATCGTCTGTAACCAACACAACGTAGTGCGGGCATAGCCCGTGCAGGGGTGAGTATAAGCTACTCAGTAGGGACCCCGAGACCCCCGAAGGTCTCCCAAAAATCCACAAATGATAAACCTCAAAAGGAAGATACAAACACGAAGTAACAACCGACACTGCTTAGGTATATGCCCATACATATACCTAAGTCATCAATTCCAAAAATCTCCAACCTCCGAGCCCAAGTACAACTCAGTCCACACAGGAAAGTAAATGTATTCCACACAGGAAAGCAAACGAAATCCACACAGGATAGTACAACACAATCCACATAGGAAAGTAACAGGATTCAGCTCACACAGGTATACTTCTTCGAAAAACGGTAAAGATGATCTCTGATCCATCTAAGTTGTCGGACCCATGAAGGATTGATAGGTAACTAACCCCCGCAAAAGACCCACATAGGATCGGGCCCACACAGGACCTGTAGGCGCTGGTTCACACAGGACCGCTGAGCGCAAAGACCCACAGAGGATCGGACCCACACAGGATCGGGCCCACACAGGACCTGTAGCACTGATCCACGTAGGATCGCTGAGTGCTGTAGTCGTCGTCGAATCCACACAGGATCTATGTACTGTCGTCGTCGCAGTAGCAGTAGCAGTCACAGTCGCAGTTGCAACCAGCACTAGGGTTCCCGCACACAGCAAGCTTGTTCAGGAGGGTCCACTCCACGAGCCGAGAGGCTGATACATCAACTGTCACAAAGTCTAGAGTTGATGTATCCAAAAGTTCCGTATCGTCAACAGGCACTCAACGCAACAGACGGCGCGTCGATCGGACGCCCGGTTTGAGAGTCATTGGCCATTTCGTCCCAGGGGCCCGGTTGGTTTTTAAGGCAAAACCAACCCGAATGTACTCCACCTGCGTCCAAACCTCGGGCGGAGTATGCCAAAAGAACCAACTCACTAAGAGGAACACAACAAAGCTGACGGCACGTCAATCGGATGTCCGTAGCTCAAGATATGAGTGTTTCCGCTCCGAAGGCCCAGTTGGTTTCGTGAACGAACCAACCCGGCCGAACTCAAAGAATTCCGAAACGTTGAGTGCGATATACCGAATCGACCGTATCGATACAAGGATCGCATTGCCGCTGACGGTTCATCAATCGGAGTTCCGTGGCCCAGGTTATGGCCAAAAGACCGAAGTCGTCTCGAAAATGGGGGGTCCGGGTCCGGGCCGACCCGGCCCGACCCTCCCTAGGTCGGCCCGAACCGGGGAGACCCGAACCAGGTCGACCGGACCCGGGTCCGACCCGGCCCGGCCGGCGGCGGCGCTGCCTGGCGCCGCTCGGTGCCACGCGCGGGGGGCAAGGCCCCCGCTTTTGTTGGCTGGCGGCACGGCTTAAGCCGGGCCTTTTGAAGAAACCGGCCCCCCATGTGGGGGCCTGCTTTTGAGAAAACGGGGGGGGGGGGGGGGGCGCTGCCCCCCCTTTGTGTAACCGGTCCCCCCCTCACGTGGGGGGGGGGGGCTTCTTGTGGCAAGCCGGGGGAATTAATTCCCCTGGCACCTCTCTTCCGGCCGGCCCACCTGGCCGGCCGGTTTTTCTTCAACTGGACCGACAAACCGGTCCCCTTTCCGGCTTCGGACGCCGGCGGCCCGGCGAGCCGCCGGTCCTCTTGTCCCGCCGCGGCCCGGAACCGACCGCGGTGTTCGTCGTCTGACGCAGTGCGACGGCACCACACCCCTCTGCCGCGGCCCCGCTCCGGCCGCGGCGCCTTCGGTTTTCTTCGATGCGGTGCGACGGAGCCGCGTTCATGATGATCCTTCCATGGCGTGGCACAACGGCGCCGCGCAATACAACCGTGCGAAAATCCCGCATGGTGCGACGACACCACGCCATCTCGTCATCCACAAGAAAATAATAATCATCACGAACAAAGGAGGGGGAATTCGGCCGTGTTTGTGCGGTCTGAACCCCCTCTCGTTAGATGATAACTCTTAAATAATTATCCACAAGACTATCATGATAGAACCAAGAACGAGAAAGAAAATAACCAACAAAAACCCCTACCTTGGTTTCAAGATCGATGTTCGTCAACGACCCGCGGAAGACAACGTCGCGGAGGTCGGGCGTCACGGTAATCGTTCGTCAAATCCGTTGATAAATAGGTACGTCCGAAGAGGTACGTCGTTGGCGAATCTTCGTAAGCCGACGAAGGAAGTCTGAGGAGGAAGCGGTGTTCCCTTTCGTTGACACGGAAGGCGTCGTTGATCTTCGGAGACAACCGGCTATGAAGAAGAGAGGAGTGGCGTTCTTCGTCGGAGCTCGAAGGTTCTTCGTGTTCTTCGTCAAGGTTGAAGAAGAAGAAGGAGAACCCAAAATCCTCTCAAGAAGGCTAGAGAAATCTAACCAAATAAAATAAGTTAGAGTCTTATTTTATTCACACACTTAACAAATTGAATTTCAAAGGTTTGAAATTCAAATAAAATAACTCCAAAATAAATAACAAGTTGTCATTTCATTTAAAGAGGGGTTAAAGGGAGTTTTGAGAGAAGATGAAAAGTTGGGGTTCGTGTGGGCCCCACCACACTTAATCCGCCCAAGGGAGGTTAAGTGGATATGGGTCCCACCTTTAACTCCCTTTGGGAGAAGTTAACCAAAAAAATAAAAAAAAGTTTTTCCACATTTTTTTTATTTAACTTCTTATAATTTCTCCCAAAACTAACTTTCGTCTCGCATAAAACGCAACCTCGGAAAAGGTCTCCTTAAAAGAATATCGGCGATGCGAGTTCATCGGTGTCCTCGGATTTCAATTCCGAGCACCGGGTCAAAAGTTAGAAATTCCCGCTCGTTCATTCACTGAACGTACCCAAGCCGAACTTCGGAAATTGATTCCGGGCACTCCGGGCCTTGGAATCAGGCGCCGTCAGAAACCGCGCTCTTCTAAAATTCTAAAGAAAATTAAGAAAAAATTTCCCTTGAATTTTACGTGTCTTTACACAATAAATATTTAATTCTCAACATGGAAATCTTAAGGGTTAGTAATCAAGATAAATAAAAATTGTGTAGCCAATTCATTCAAACAACATTGAAAATAAAACATTGAAATGAAGAACCCTATAATGGTTTAAGTGGATTAGGCAATGACCAATAGTCTTAGAAAACTTTTTTCTTTAGAATCTAAGCTAAATACATCAAGGTTTTTACTCTCTCCAGAACAAGGAATAGTTACCTCTTAGGTAGAACTAGTTGATTTGACCATAGTCATGTAGTGACTTCTTCTTTCTTCACAACCTAAACCTTAGGATCCTACCAAGTAAAAATAAATATCATATTTTCTACATATCCATGAAATTGATCTCGATCCCTTCCTTATTCTTGAATTCAAACCACAACTCTTTTGTAATAGTTTTTCTGAACTAAATCAACTCATGAGGACTCCAATGCCATAGGGATCTAAGCCCAAGGAAACTATTTACAACCTAATTAACCATGGTATCGACCCCAGACTATCACTATACTACATATTATTGGAAAGTGATGTTTGGAAAATAATAAAATCAAATATAACCACAACCCACATGAATAATATAAGGCCCCAGCCTTAAACCTTACTTAAAATTAAATTAAATGAATAATTCACATTGAGGATCTTTTCAGGTTTAGAGTTTTAGAGAATTAGGACATAACTATTACATCTCAAAAGATTACAAAGTAGTCTCTTCTACTAAATTTCCATAAAATAAAAACTCTTAAAAAGAAACATGTCTAGTTTCATGTTTTAGGTAGCATGAATTTCCCTTGATCCCATCCTTGACCCTATTCTACGCTAAGTCCTGTGAAAAACATTTCAAAAACTTGGGATGAGCATAAAAACTAAGTAAGGGATACACAAAGAATAAGAACTGTTAGTTTATCAAAACAAAAAGTAAACATGTATGCTTTATCAAGGTAATACTTTTCACCTTTATGAAGTAGTAAAAAACACTTCACTGAATAAAATATCATTACTTACCTTTTTGTAACCAAAGGATTTCCATAAAACCCATATAGAGAACACATAACATATATAAAGGTAACTTGGGACATAAACATACTTATGTGGAATAACCATACGGTCGACTCCCACACATATCACTTAATGGAATAGCCATACAGCCAATATCCATACATACTTAATGGAATAGCCATACGACCGACTTCCATACCCAATGCATTGGAGGTTATAACGTAACCACCCGTCCTGGTATTCAAGACACCACCCGTCATAATGTCCAAGTACCATTATAAAATCATAACACATAAAACCAACAAAAAGGAATGATAAAATTTCCAAATTTCAATCACAATATATCATTTAAATATATTGACATAATATAATCCTTTATCAAAAACTTTTTCAATACCGAAATACAAAAAAAATTATATGGTATTTATTTTATTTTAAAAACATAATGGCTTATTGAGGAAGCCAAAGTCAAATAATACTCGCGGCGGCGGAAAAGGTCGTTGTCACCGCGTACGTAAAAGAAACATTCCTTTTTGTCATTTAGTAAAACGCTTCGTAGAAAAAAAGATTCCTTTTGAAGAAACGTAAAAGTCAAAGGGGTTTATACACCGTATAAAAGAAGGTTGTGTATAAAACAAAATATGCCTCAATGAATGGAGATTGAGACGAAGTCCCTTACAAAGATGGTATCCTTGGTTTAAGAATAAATCAATTACATAATTATGTGTGACAAACGAATACACCAAATATAAGTGGATATTAAGTGTAAAAAAATCAGAGGTTATTCACACATATTCATGGAACAACATATTCAAGGAGTACAAGTTTATCCTAAAGAATCAAATTTGGGCTAAGAAGTTCCCTTGCAAAAATTTGACAGCCTAACGGCGTCACTTCAAAAATTCAGAAAATGAGTTGATGAGAGATAAAAAGGGGATCTCATCAGTTGGAAATAAAATTTACATTAATCAGGATATATAAGAACATATCCCAACGTAATAGTATGTGAATTAAAAGACATAACAAATTAAGTCTTTTAAAAAGAGGAGGGTGAAAGGTTCCCTTACCGACTTGGGTAACTTTCAAAAAGTACACCCCATTGAAGAAGTGTCATACAATGAATATGTAAATACCCATAAATGGAATTATATTACAAAAGGAGTGTAATAGTGGGCAGTACATAAACCACTCAAAGGAAATTGTGGCAAATGTAGCATAAATCTCATGGGAATAAAAGTGAGATGAAAAGTCCCTTACAGAAACTCGGCAGCCTAACAACGCCACTTAAAAACTTCCAAAAATGGATTGATGAGATCAAATAGGGTATCTCATCACATTAATATAAAATGTACAGTAAGAGGAATATAAAATAACATCCCCCATCATAACAAAGAGAAGCTTAAAGGAAGTGACATAAAGGAGAGTACTTAAAGAGAATGAGAGAGGTTAGATCTCTTACGAAAATTCGGCAGCCTAACGGTGCCACTCAAAACTTCCAAAATGGAATGATGAGAGATAATAGGGTCTCTAATCATATGAACATAAAAATTACAGTAAGGTTAATGTAAAATAACATCCCAATCACAAGAAATATGAGCTTAGAAGGAATGACATAAAAGAGTGTACTTAAAAAGAAAGAGAGGAGTAAGATCCCTTACCTCGTATCCGACTTGACCCGACCGTTCTTTAATCTCCTGAATAATAAACATGAGTTAATTTCTAATTTCATAAGAACCATTTTTCAAGGTCATTATTCCTTTTATATCACTTATTACCATGTCATGAACACTATGTAAATATTTAAGTTAATAACGGTCGTTTTAATGATCACTGGTACTTGAGTAAAAAATAAGCCCTTTATAATTATATGTTGTTCATGTATCCATTATATCCAGAACGTTATTCATGATGTAGATATCATATATGTCATATATATCCAGTAAATTCATGTATTTATAATGTTACATAATCATTTAGAGGTAAGAAATGAAATGCACCGTTCATGGAGACGGTAAGCCGTACATACGCATGAACGCTACTTTCATTTCTATGTTTTATTAATGGAATTAAAACTATATGAGAGGTATGTATATTTTAATTACAGAATTATATTAACCATTTAGATGTATCATACATCATATATATCCATTATATATATGTACTTATAATAGTACATGATATTTTGAGATAAGAAATGAAATGTACCGTTCATGGAGACGGTAAGCCGTACGTACGCATGAACGCTACTTCCATTTATATTTCATATTTAATGGAATTAAAACATAATGATACATAATATTATTTTAATTCCAGTATGGTATCATATATAATATCATTAAATATTCCCTTTATACGTACCACATATGGTAATAACGA
Organism: Viscum album; assembly: GCA_963277665.1. NCBI lineage: Eukaryota > Viridiplantae > Streptophyta > Magnoliopsida > Santalales > Viscaceae > Viscum > Viscum album. The sequence goes on along the minus strand of OY728126.1, from coordinate 853,189,669 downwards.
ATCAAATCACTTTGAGGGGGCGGTAGTCCGCACTTCCTTAAATGAAGATATCGCGTATACCCATAATGGAAGCCATAAAGGTATGCCCAAAATGTAAAATACAGAAGCTTAAGGAAAACATAAACATATTATATATCATATATAAAAATAGTGACATCATAATGGCCACCTTTGAAGGTGTTAAATGAGTATTGAACAATCATCGTTTCGGGAGGCAGAATTTCGCCGTCCACGAAAACCGTATGTTCTTTAACCATTTGATGCAGTTGTGTGAGAGTGTATCTCGAATAAATCTTATAAAAACATCCTAGTATATTGAAGATACTGTTTTTGTTACAAAAGAAGTAAAAAAAAAGAGTTTAGGGGGTTGGAGAAGCAAAATAAAACAAATGAACATGAGAGAATGAATTACCTTTAAAAGTGTAACTCCTTTTGATTTTAGCCTAAAGGCTTCCTTTGAAAGGATTATGCCCCAAGGGAATCCTATAGGATGAGTATAGGGATGTGGAGAGAGTAAATGGGCAGGGGTTGGCCGAGAAAAATGCTTTGGGAGTGTGGGTAATGAGGTAGAGGTGGGGGCCTTTTATAAGAGGAGAGGAGGGGCACTTTTGGGATGTAAAGAAATATTACTTTATTTGAAAATGAGTTTCGGATTTAAAGGGTCCCACATTGATATAACTCGAGGATAAGGTGATAAGGTTTCGAAATCCACCCATCCAATTGGTTTTGGACATGTGTAGGTCTTAGATTTTACATTATCATTCCATTTTATTTAAATCGTTAAATAATGAGGTCATCTCTGCATCATCATGATGTCATAAATAATTTAATTTATATAATGTCTAAAAATTATAAACAAAATACTATTATGTAGGAAATCATTTTATCTTTCCAATGACTATTTATAATCAAAAATCGGATCTTTATAACCCTGTGTAAAAAATGTTTTCTTAAAACATATTATGTTTGTGTCATTTTTACTTTTACATTAAATAAAAAGTTATTTATGTCATTTCCCAACCAAAGTGGCTCAATGGGGTCCCCAAGTTGACCCATGGCTTTTCTTGGTCGCCCATGACACAAAAAATGAGGGTAGGAAATGTTTCAAGCTCATCTCATATTATTAAAGCATTATTTGTTACCTTAAACTACCCTAATTACAACTAATCGCGATTAAGAACTTAATAAGTTACTATTCACCAAAAAAATATTTTTATCCCATTGAACCACATCTTACTTCTTAATGACAACCATGTATGTCGGATTTTTGAAATTCAAAACACAGAAGTAGTAAAATTTCATTTAAACGAAAAATCAGTTTTTATAAGTACCACTTAGTGATTTCACTATTCATCAAAAATTGATGTTTTTCAGAAAAATTCCAAAAATTCACCCTAAGCTATATTTGATATTCCAAATTCGAAAATGAAGTCCATTTTACAAAATTCAAAACATATAAGTCAAATTAATTAATTTAATAATTAATTCCCGCTGTCATGACAAATAGCGTGTTTTTATGAAACAATATGTATCAAAAGATTGACACTAGTTTAAGTCTGATTTCAAAGTGAAATTAATTCCAACGACCACTATTGGATTAAATGGTAAAAATATATTCTAATTTCACTTTAAAACCAATTTAAATGATAATCTAGTCATATAAATAAATTAGATTAAAAAGTGGTTTTGAATTAAAATACAACATTTTACACTATTCATTAAAAAATGAACTTTATCAGAAAGATACCAAAAATTTACACAAAGTAAATTTTGATGTCCCGATTCATAATAAGAGTTTTATTTGGTCCAAAAGAATGTTTAATTGTGAACAAAACTATATTTAATGATGGTTCAACATCAAAAGGTGATAAGTGAACCTTTAGTGAAAACTAGGGCATATACGCCTAAAATAGAATTCTTTCCGTATTTTAAGCCTCTATCCTTTATTGGATAAATGTAAAAACATTTAAAAACATATATAATAATATTTTAGTTATTTCTATCCATTCCTGCCATTAAAACGGCTACATGTTAATTACCATTTAAAATAATATTATTTTATTATTAGAGTGCAACGTAAGATTCCCAAGAAACTCGTTGTTGCGTGTTGGGTACGCCATCGAGCATAGAATCCCCTTTAAAGTCATATTAATATTTTATTCACAAATATGGATAAATATGAAAATGTCATATTCTTTATTTACCTGGGGTGTTACATCCTTCCCCCCGTTTTGGGAATTGCGTCCTCGTAATTTTAAAATTGCACTTGGAAACATCCTTGAAAGTCCCACATCGGAACAAGAGTCGGTAAAACAATCACTTTAAAATAAAGAAAGATAAGTTCAGAGGTCACCCGAGTTAACCCATACTAGGATTCCAAGTAGGAAAACATGGACATGGAAGAAAAAGCAAAGGGTCATGTTCTTGAGGGAGAGTGATAGTAAACATGTCTAGGAGAAAGTTAACAATGAGAAAATCACAAACTTGTGATGGGTTAAACGGTATTCGATTCCCCAGTAGGAAAATATAATAGACAACATTTTTGTTTTAAGTTACTTTTTATTGAGGAATTTATTCATAAGGAAACATAATCACTTATCATGTTGACATTCAACTTTTACTAGATTCCTTAATCAAACTCATATTTTTTTTCCAAAAGACGAGTATTTAGGGAGACTTGTTCGCATTAAGACTACTATAATCAACTTCTAGAGAAGCACCTAATCCAAAAAAAAAACTATACATTTCCCATGTCTTCAAACCTTAACCAAAACTAAAACCAAAAAGGTTACTACAAGATCAGACAATCCAGAAAAGGACAACCCTTTATAAAAATAAAATCTATTCTTAATCTCCAAAATTTGTCCATCAAAACCCAAAGATCAATGAGGACCATTCAATAAACAAATTTTCCAAAAAATTCTTCAAAGTAAACCAATCTAAGATTGAAACCCAAATATTTAAAGGATTTAGTCACATAGTCTTCCAAGTTAAATCGTAACATTTATCTCCAAACAACATCAGTTGCTCCTAAAGTCTCGTATTGAAAAGTAATTAACCTAATCACATATCCTCCATGATAGGTTAATAATTTTCATAAATAACCAAAAATCAACTTACTCTTAATTCATAAAATCATATAACTAAAAGGAATCAGTTAAACTAACCAGGCACTTCACGTAGTCCAGTGGTAGGCGATAAATACCAGTCGCACTTTGGTTGTGGGTTCGATTCCCGCAGCATTGTCCGACGCGGCGGGTTGTCACACGGTCTGCGTGTTGTCCTTTTTCCAAAACTATATAATTCTCAAATCATTCCCTAAAAAGGGATAAAATCATCAAAAATAACCATAACATAATTTAACCTCAATTTTATCTCATGCCTTTCACTTCAATCATAAAATATAGTAACCCATAATTACCTCAAAAGTAAGGATCATATAAACCCAAATGGTTATTTATAACTATGTCCACAAAAGAAAAGATAACTATTACTTGAACAAAATTTTCCTATATTAAACATCAGGGTTACACATAATATAAAAATTCTTCTAATGTAACCCCATCATCAAAAGAGACTTAATACTCTTAAGAATTTCACCATAACTCTTGAAGCCCTTATATGTTGACATATTTCTCATTCAACACTCTTCATGATCCATTATCCATTCCTTTCCAACTTATTCTGAAATACCTCTTTCCTACAAACAAAATCATGAATCATATCCTAAGATTCCAAAATAGGAAAACAATAGTCATGAAATAGTACATACCTTTGATTGGTCATTGTCACTTTCTTCATCCTCAATCAGAATGGCATTAGGTATTGGTAAATGAATATTGGTATGCTCTTGGTGACCCCATTCATGAAACTTCTTCATAGGACATGTGTTTTCATAATGACCATGCACACCACATTTAAAACATTCAATTGATCCCTCAGAAAGAACTTCTTTCCCTTTCCTCGAGTCAACTGGATGCTTCCTTTTTCCATGGCAGGTTCTTGCTTTATGACCTTCATTTCCACATCTATAGCATATTTCTGTCCCTTTGAAACATTTTCCTTGGTGTTTCTTTCCACATCTTTGACACATAGGTTTTTGAACACACTTACCTTTATGATTATTACCTGTAGTTTCGTAGGGATTTGTTTCTTGCATATATGATGCCTTAGAGAAATATCCAAGGTTTAGGTGGTCAATCATGACTCCAGATAGTTGGTTGAGGATAATCACAAGAGTTCTCATTACAGCTCCCATATCATTTAGTTGCTTGCTCAAAAAACTGTCACAGTTTCCATCACATCCACTGTTACTTTGGCGCCTGCTAGATTCATCAATTTACTAAAACCAAAAAGGTCAGTGTGAGTATATCAACAAAACCATCATGTACTAATGAGTAAGATAAACACTAAGATATACTTACTCATTCACTTTATCTAAAACTAGGACTCTTTCTGAAATCCTAACCATTATGGTAATGTCACTTATGCTTAAAGAATACCCTAACCTCTAAAGTTATCTAAACCGACCCTTGATACCAACTATAAGGCCCTAGCATTAAACCTTACTTAAAATTAAATTAAATGAATAATTCACATTGAGGATCCTTTCAGGATTAGAGTTTTAGAGAATTAGGACATAACTATTACATCTCAAAAGATTACAAAGAAGTATCTTCTACTAAATTTCCATAAAATAAAAACTCTTAAAAAGAAACATGTCTAGTTTCATGTTTTAGGAAGCATGAATTTCCCTTGATCCCATCCTTGACCCTATTCCATGCTAAGTCCTGTGAAAAACATTTCAAAAACTTGGGATGAGCATAAAAACTATGTAAGGGATACACAAAGAATAAAAACTGTTAGTTTATCAAAACAAAAAGTAAACCATGTATGCTTTATCAAGGTAATACTTTTCACCATTATGAAGTAGTAAAAAACTCTTCACTGAATAAAATATCATTACTTACCTTTTTGTAACCAAAGGATTACCATAAATCCCATATAGAGAACACATAACATATATAAAGGTAACTTGGGACATAAACATACTTAAGTGGAATAACCATACGGTCGACTCCCACACATATCACTTAATGGAATATCGATACGGCCAATTTCCATACATACTTAATGGAATATCCATACGCCCGACTTCCATACCCAATGCATTGGAGGTTATAACATAACCACCCGTCCTGGTATTCACGGAACCACCCGTCATAATGTCCAAGTACCATTATAAAATCATAACACATAAAACCAACATAAAGGAATGATAACATTACCAAATTTCAATCACGATATATCATTTAAATATATTGACATAATATAATCCTTTATCAAAAACATTTTCAATACTCAAATACAAAAAAAAGTATATGGTATTTATTTTATTTTAAAAACATTATGGCTTCTTGAGGAAGCCAAAGTCAAATAATACTCGCGGCGGCGGAAAAGGTCGTTGTCACCGCGTACGTAAAAGAAACATTCCTTTTTGTCATTTAGTAAAACGCTTCGTAGAAAAAAAGATTCGTTTTGAAGAAACGTAAAAGTCAAAGGGGTTTATACACCGTATAAAAGAAGTTTGTGTATAAAACAAAAATTCCTCAATGAATGGAGATTAAGACGAAGTCCCTTACAAAGATGGTATCCTTGGTTTAAGAATAAATCAATTACATAATTATGTGTGACAAACTAATACACCAAATATAAGTGGATATTAAGTGTAAAACAATCAGAGGTTATTCACATATATTCATGGAACAACATATTCAAGGAGTACAAGTTTATCCCAAAGAATCAAATTTGGGCAAAGAAGTTCCCTTGCAAAAATTTGACAGCCTAACGACGTCACTTCAAAAATTCAGAAAATGAGTTGATGAGAGATAAAAAGGGGATATCATAACTTGGACATAAAATTTACATTAATCAGGATGTATAAGAACATATACCAACATAATAGTATGTGAATTAAAAGAAATAACAAATGAAGTCTTTTAAAAAGTGGATGGTGAAAGGTTCCCTTACCGACTTGGGTAACTTTCGAAAAGTACACCCCATTGAAGAAGTGTCATACAATGAATATGTAAATACCCATAAATGGAATTATATTACAAAAATAGTGTAATAGTGGGAAGTACATAAACCACTCAAAGGAAATTGTGGCAAATGTTGCATAAATCTCACGGGAATAAAAGTGAGATGAAAAATCCCTTACGAAAACTCGGCAGCCTAACAGCGCCACATAAAAACTTCCAAAAATGGATTGATGAGATCAAATAGGGTATCTCATCACATTACAATAAAATGTACAGTAAGAGGAATATAAAAGAACATCCCCCATCATAACAAAGAGTAGCTTAAAGGAAGTGACATAAAGGAGAGTACTTAAAGAGAAAGAGAGAGGTTAGATCTCTTACAAAAATTCGGCAGCCTAACGGTGCCACTCAAAACTTCAAAAATGGAATGATGAGAGAGAATAGGGTCTCTCATCATATGAACATAAAAATTACAGTAAGGGTAATGTAAAATAACATCCCAATCACAAGAAAGATGAGCTTAGAAGGAATGACATAAAAGAGTGTACTTAAAAAGAAAGAGAGGAGTAAGATCCCTTACCTCGTATCCGACTTGACCCGACCATTCTTTAATATCCTAAATAATAAACTTGTGTTAATTTATAATTGATTAAGAACCCTTTTTCAAGTTCATTATTCCTTTTATATCACTTATTACCATGTCATGAACACTATGTAATTATTGAAGTTAATAACGGTCGTTTTAACGATCATTGGTACTGGAGTCAAAAATAAGCCCTTTATAATTATATGTTTTTCATGTATCCATTATATCCAGAATGGTATTCATGATGTAGATATCATATATGTCATATATATCCAGTACATTCACGCATTTATAATGTTACATAATCATTTAGAGGTAAGAAATGAAATGCACCGTTCATGGAGACGGTAAGCCGTACGTACGCATGAACGCTATTTTCATTTCTATGTTGTATTAATGGAATTAAAACTATATGAGAGGTATGTATATTTTAATTCCAGAATTATATTAATCATTTATATGTATCATACATCATATATATCCATTATATGTATGTACTTATAATAGTACATGATATTTTGAGATAAGAAATCAAATGTACCGTTCATGGAGACGGTAAGCCGTACGTACGCATGAACGCTACTTCCATTTCTATTTCATATTTAATGGAATTAAAACATAATTATACATAATAGTATTTTAATTACAATATGCTATCATATATAATATAATTAAATATACCCTTTATATGTACCACATATGGTAATAACGAATCAAATCGCTTTGAGGGGGTGGTAGTCCGCACTTCCTTAAATGAAGATATCACGTATACCCATAATGGAAACCATAAAGGTATGCCCAAAATGAAAAATAAAGAAGCTTAAGGAAAATATAAACATATTATATATCATATATAAAAATAGTGACATCATAATGGCCACCTTTGAAGGTGTTAAATGAGTATGGAACAATCATCGTTTCGGGAGACAGAATTTCGCCATCCACGGAAACCGTATGTTCTTTAACCATTTGATGTAGTTGTGTGAGAGTGTAGCTCGAATAAATCTTATAACAACATCCTAGTATATTTAAGATACTGGTGTTGTTACAGAAGAAGTAAATAAAAAGAGTTTAGGGGGTTGGAGAAGCAAAATAAAACAAATGAACATGAGAGAATGAATTACCTTTAAAAGTGTAACTCCTTTTGATTTTAGCCTAAAGGCTTACTTTGAAATGATTATTCCCAAAGGAAATACTCTAGGATTAGTAGATGGATGTGGAGAGAGTAAATGGGCAGGGGTTGGCCGAGAAAAATGCTTTGGGAGTGTGGGTAATGAGGTAGAGGTGGGGGCCTTTTATAAGAGGAGAGGAGGGGCACTTTTGGGAAGTAAAGAAATATTACTTTATTTGAAAATGAGTTTCGGATTTAAAGGGTCCCACATTGATATAATTCGAGGATAAGGTGATAAGGTTTCGAAATCCACCCATCCAATTGGTTTTGGACATGTGTAGGTCTTAGATTTTACATTATCTTTCCATTTTATTTAAATCGTTAAATAATGAGGTCATCACTGCATCATCATGATGTCATATTTAATTTAATTTATATAATGTCTAAAAATTTTAAACAAAATAATATGATGTATGAAATCTTTTTAGCTTTCCAATGACTCTTTATAATAAAAAATCGGATCTTTATAACCCCATGTAAAAAATGTTTTCGTAAAACATATTATGTTTGTGTCATTTTTACTTTTACATTTAATAAAAAGTTATTTATGTCATTTCCCAACCAAAGTGGCTCCATGGGGTCCCCAAGTTGACCCATGGCTTGTCTTGGTCTGCCATGACACAACCAATGAGGGTAGGACATGTGTCAAGCTCATCTCATATTATTAAAGCATTATTTTTACCTTAAACTACACTAATTACAACTAATTGCGATTAAGAACTTAATAAGTTACTATTCACCAAAAAAATATTTTTATCCCATTGAACCACATTTTACTTCTTAATGACAACCATGTATGTCGGATTTTTGAAATTCAAAACACAGAAGTGGTAAAATTTCATTTAAACGAAAAATCAGTTTTTATAAGTACCACTTAGTGATTTCACTATTCATCAAAAATTGATGTTTTTCAAAAAAATTCCAAAAATTCACCCTAAGATATATTTGATATTCCGAATTCAAAAATGAAGTCCATTTTACAAAATTGAAAACATATAAGTCAAATTAATTAATTTAATAATTATTTCCCGCTGTCATGACAAATAGCGTGTTTTTATGAAACAATATGTATCAAAAGATTGACACTAGTTTAAGTCTGATTTCAAAGTGAAATTAATTTCAACGACCACTATTGGATTAAATGGTAAAAATATATTCTAATTTCACTTTAAAACCAATTCAAAAGATAATCTAATCATATAAATAAATTAGATTAAAAAGAGGTTTTGAATTAAAATACAACATTTTACACTATTCATTAAAAAATGAACTTTATCAGAAAGATACCAAAAATTTACACAAAGTAAATTTTGATGTCCCGATTCTTAATAAGAGTTTTATTTGGTCCAAAAGAATTTTTAAGAGTGAACAAAACTATATTTAATGATGGTTCAACATCAAAAGGTGATAAGTGAACCTTTAGTGAAAACTAGGGCATATACGCCTAAAATTGAATTCTTTCCATATTTTAAGCCTCTATCCTTTATTGGATAAATGTAAAAACATTTAAAAACATATATAATCATATTTTAGTTATTTCTATCCATTCCTTCCATTACAACGGCTACATGTTAACTACCATTTAAAATAATATTATTTTATTATTAGAGTGCAACGTAAGATTCCCAAGAAACTCGTTGTTGCGTGTTGGGTACGCCATCGAGCATAGCATCCCCTTTAAAGTCATATTAATATTTTATTCACAAATATGGATAAATATGAAATTTCATATTCTTTATTTACCTGGGGTGTTACAAATAAAACGAAATGTGTGGACACATGAAATTCTGGATCTGTTTTTGGTGAATAAGGCATTGCTTCACATAAGAAACCATGGTGGAAAAAACATGGTATTACCTCTAACTTATCCCATATCTCTCGCCCATTCTTCCAGAAACCACTACACCCCTTCTCTTATAGAATAGTGCATGCATTAGGGCCCATCAACTCGATCAAGAATCCCTAAAACACATGAACACTTAGCCTTCGATCTGGAAATTGTACGGAATATATCCACACATCACCGATCAAACATGGATGACCAAAATATATATCAGGACCTAACTCTATAAACCATCAAAAATTGTAACCATTAGTTCATGGAGAGAATCTGGTGCAACAAGAGTGGACCATCACAAATTTTGGCATTCCATCAATCCATGGTGCTACACCAAACATCATGTTCCCTCCAATTCATTCATATAACAAATAAATAATACCTGGAATCATTCAAATGATCTTGAACATGGTCCTTTTCAGTAGTATTTAGAGTGAAAATCCCCATTAACACATCTTTAATTTCATAGAATTGTACGATACCTTTCAAAACCAATGAGTAGGCATCTGATGAAATTAAACTTTATTCCATTCCCTTCTCCCTATGGAACATGGCCAAGGATTGGCTCAAGAGTCAAGATATTGAGTCAATAAGGACTTGGGATGATCTATACAAAAAGTTCCTAGACAAAAACGTCCCACTAATCATTACATGGATGTTATGGAATGAAATTAAAAACATTACATAAATTGATGGGAAATCCACATGGGAATCCTGGTATAGATTTAAGTAGATGATGAGGATGTTCCCACACCATGGACTAGATATGGGGATCCCACTCCAGGCACTATACCAAGGACTTCAGCTAGCCACATTTATAGTTGTCGATGTTGCAGCTAATGGAAGACTTGTTTTCAAGACACCTAAATCTGAAAGAGAAATTTTGGATGAAGTATCTAATAGTTCTATCTTGTGGAAGAGTGATCGTGGACCAAGATGACATAAAATTAAGTAACAGAATAAAAATAGATGACTAGAATCCCATGTATAATCACTCACAAAGATGATAGAGTCATTCTGGAATTCTACTACATCACCCCTCGAACACCTGTAGTGGAGATAAAGTCATGTGAAACATGTGGTGGATGACACTTATATCAACATTGCAAAGAAGGAGTTGAAGAATTACAAATTTAAGATTGTAATCAAATCAATTTCAATCAGAAAAATCCACTATTATAATAGTAGTAGTGGTGCTATCAGCAAGGGCCAGCTCAACAGCCACCTCTAAACCACTAGGATATTATCAATAGAGATGTGGTCAAGCACCATATCATAACCATGGACCACCAGAGTACCTAGCTATGAAATCTATGATGTGACCACAACAATAAGCACAAAAAAAGATTTCCCTTAGGGAGAACATAATCAATTTCAACTAGATACACCAAGACCACATCATAAAATTGAACCACTCTAGAATAACTTAAATAACCTCTTAGATACATTTTTTTTCAAAAAACTAGAATAACAAATGACTAGTCTGGAGACGTAGATGTTGTACCAATGAGATTACCTACACACTCTCAATGTTCATATGGACTAGATCTCAAAAAATACATAATGCAGTTTACCAGGTATGATACCTGGTATAACAGAGACATACCCAAGGAAATATGATAAGGATGATGTGTTGAGAAGTGGATTTTTTTTGGATTTTAAACAACCATGTGGAATAGATGAAAGAAAAAAAATGAGGAACCTAATTAGCATTCACCAGTAGAAGATGAAAATGTTTATGGGAAATCTCATGTAATAACACAAGTGGTATCACCAGCGAAAAACACCCAAAATCCAAAGACAACAAAAGTTCTAGTCTATGATTCACCACCACCATACAAGCAACCTCTTCCATTCCCAGAAAGAGAAATAAAAGGCAGATCAGAGGCATAATAAAAGAAGTTCTGAGAAATGTTCACGAAAGTTCACATATATATACCCTTTGAAGATGTTATTCCTCATATAATTTTTTTAAAAAAATTCATAAATGATATTCTTTCCAATAAAAAAAGGAATATCGTGGTGTAATCTCACTGAATAAAGAATGATATTGTATTTTTTCTAAGAAATTTCCACCAATGACGAGCGACCATTAATGTTTCTCAATCCCATGTTCTATTGGAGAGTGTAAATTTGGAATAGATCTATGTAATCTCTAGGAAATCATCAACATAATTCCAATGAGTTTATTGCTCATATTTTTACTTCAGGAACTCAAACCAATTCCAGTATCACTAAAAATTTTAGGATGATTTGTAAAATAACCTAAATTAATTCTCAAGGATGTGTTGGTCAAACTCATCAAGTTATTATTTCCATCAAACTTCTAGGTTTTAGACAAGGAAGATGAAGTTGAAGTTCCCATTAATATTGGAAGACCATTCTGAGCCATAGGAAATGATATAATTGATGTTAAACAAGGGTGTTTAATATTTTGAGTTAGAGAAGAATATTTAGATTTCAACCTTATTAAAGATGATAAATAATAAGATGATGCCATTTATTTTAATGATATCTCTATTTCCTAGCATAGAAATGAATAAATGGGTATAGAAGAAGATAGGGAAGAGTCACTCTATGATGCATAAGAAAAGTATGATTTTGATGAAGTTAGCTTCATTTAACCTCTCATAAGGTATAATTTCCAAACTATCACCTGCCAAAATATTGAACCACCAGTACTAGAATTGAAACCTCTACCCATCACTCTTAAGTATTCTAACATAAAAGATTCAAACTCTCAATCAGTGATCATTAACACCGAACTATATTAGTCATAAGAGTAAAAAATTATTGATGTCTTATAAAGACCCATGCAATCAATTTTCCAGGGAGTGGTTAACATAAATAGAATCATTCCTACTATATGCACAAACAAAATTCTACTTGAGAAAGATGACACACCCAAACATCAAACCTAAAGGTGTCTTGAAACACAAATAAATAATGTCATTAAAAAATAAGAACTGGAACTTATATATACTAGAATAATTTTTTTAATTTCTAATAGTGAGTGGGTGGGCCAGGTACAAGTAGTTACCATGAAATGTGGGCTCACAATGTAAAAACTAATAAAAATGAATTGATCTTAATACACACCATCATTAGATGGAGATTTTTTGTGGATTATAGAATCATAAATGCAGAAACATGGAAATATCATTTTAAATTGACTTTTATGGATCAAATTTTGTAGAGACTAGTGTGACATTAATTCTTTTATTTCAATGATGGGTATTTAGGATATAATCAAATTGCAGTCGGCCCAACTGATTATTCAAAAAAAATATTTTCATGTCCATTTGGAACATTTTTCTACATGAGTATGTCGTTTGGTATGTGTTATATACCAATAATATTTAGAAGATTCATTACTCATATTTTCCATGATATAGAAAATATATTCTTAGAAATCTCCATGGATGACATTTCAGTTTCTATAAGATATTTATAGGCTGGAAGAATAATCTTAAGATAGTCCTGCTTTACAAGGAAGAGAAATTTCTTGTATTGAATTGGTAATAATGTTATTTTATAGTTCAAGAAGGAATAGTCCTTAGATATAGAATCTCCAAAAGGTATAAAAGGTAAACCATCTATGTTAAAGGTCCTCAAATATTTACCTAAACCTTCAACAGTTAAGGGTATAAAAAAATTTATTGGCCATGCAGGATTATACGGCTATTTTTTGAAAGACATTGAAAGTGTTTCCCACCCACTTAAGCCCCATTTTTTAAATGAATTTCAATTTTAATTCATTGAATAATATTATAAAACATTCAATAATTTAAAAAATATAAATAGAAACCCCTAAAATCATTTCTCATAATTAGGAAAAGGAAATTGAATTAATTTGTGATGCTAATAACTTTATTATTGGCGTTGTTTTGGGGAAAAATGATAGTCACATATTCTTTCTTATATACTATTCCATCCACAGACCGACTGAACCTCAAGTAAACTACACAAATACCAAGAACTAACTCTTATCTATTGTGTATGATATTGAAACATTATGTTATTATTTGGTTTTTTTTGGGTTATTGTGCACACCAATCATGATACCCTTTGGTATTTGATGAAACAAAGTAATGAAAAACCAAGGTTGTTAAGATGGATCCTCGGGCTCCAAGAATTTTATATATACATAAATGATTCTAAAGGCATGGAAATTGTGGTCTCTGATCATTTATCGTGTCTCCCTCTATCACTCATCATGGATGCTGATCATATCAACTTCGCAGTCAATTTTCCCAATGAAGACATTTTAAAAATTAAGGTCCAACCTTGGTTAATGATATTTACAATTATATCACCCTAATATTTTTACATCACGAACTGTTATACTAATAAAGAAGAAGATTTTTAGTTGAAGCTAATCAATACTATTGAGATGACCCACTCTTGTCCAAGAATTGCACTGATGGATTGTTGTGATGTTGCATTATGAAGAATGAAATACCAAATGTTATAGAGATGTGTCATAAATCAAAAAATAGAGAAAATCACTGACTCCAGCACCCTATATTAGTGATTCTAAAAATCTGACTTTTTTTATCCCACTCTACACCAAGACGCAAGGAAGTTTTTTCAAAGATGTGATAGGTTCCAGTGAACTGGGACCACTTTGAAAAGAAATAAAATGCATCAAAACTCAGTATTTTTATGTTTAAATACTTGACATACGTGGAATAGATTTGATGAAACCATTTACCAATCCACACAGTAATTCCAATATTTTGGTTGGCATTGACTACATATCAATGTGGGTATAAGCTAAAGCCACATCAAAAGACACAACCCCAGTGGTCATGAATTTTAAGAAAAAGAGTGTGTTCTAATGATTTGTATTTTCTAGATTACTCACCCGGGATAAAGGAACACATTTTACCAATCATGATGATAACAAATTACTAGAAAAATATGGAATACTTTATAACACAGGAACTCTCTACCACCCTAAAACAATTGGGAATGTTTAATGGTTAAATAGGGAAATTAAAAAAATCTTGGAAAAGGCCATGAATACAAGTTGAAGGGATTGGAATTTGAAATTACACGATTAACTATGTGCATACCACACCGCGTAAAAACACCCATTGATACCACAACATTCAAATTGGTTTATTGGAAACCGCATTATATTCCATATGATCAGGAAAATCACTTGTACTGGGTAATTAAGAAGTTAAATTTGGATTCTCAGAAATATGGATATGTCCTATTGAAAAAATAGACAAATTGGAAGATATCAAAATAATTCTAATGAAAATTAAATGATCAACAAATATAAAACAATGAAATCACATGATCAGCGCTTTGGAAGAAGCATCTTTAACCCAGGATTCAAGGTCCTTTTATTCAATTCATTATTAAATTTATTCTCTAATAATTTGAAATCTAGATGGGTCGCCCCATTTAGATTCATTCATGTTTCCCCCCATGGGACAATTGAAATTCATAAGGAAAGTTATTCACCTTTCAAAGTTATCAATTAATGATTAACAATATTTTCAGAACCCTTCCGTGAAGGCTGTTCCATTAGCCTAAAATTTAACTAAACCTTAAATGATTCAAGCTCTTAATGTTAAATGAAAACATTAATGGGTGAAAACCAAGGGTAGGTCATCATAAAATAGACTAGATTATAATATCCTTAGATAATATTAAGACATTCTAGGAGCTGTAGTCCAGGTTTTATTCCAAAGCTATGGCAAAAATGCCAATTACACATCCTATAACCCAGTTACATGATGTGTACCTTTACTTATAAAAATTACAAAAACCCAAAAGTACTTGGTGTGAAATTTAGTTACATGTCATGTAATCCCTTGGTCTAGTTTTAAAATCATTTTCCTGAACCTATGGTTCTCAACCTGACACTCTACCTTCCCACCGACCATCCTTCTTCCTCCTGCACAAGCGAACCACCATCTCTTCCCCTTTCTATTCTGTCTATTCTACCTTTACATTCCACTATCCCTCTCAAATAAAAACTACCACTCCCTTCCCTCCTTTCATAGTAGGCCCAAATAGGAAAAGGACTGGACACTACCACATCCATCGACGTGTTGTTTTTCGATCTAGCTGCCAAACTCACAGGCTCACTTAGGATAAACACCTCTTCACCACCACAAGCACAAATACATTTACTTTTAAATATTATCCATGATAACACTGATCTTGTTTTCATAAATAGTTTCAAAAGACCCTACAAGCTGGACGACAATTCCATGAGTAGTTTTAGACACCAGAGGTGAAACAGAGTCGATGTACCATACTACCTAATACTTTGATACATTTTTCTGGGTGACGATTCTATTGTTAGAGATGTATGGGAGGCAAACTGTAATTCATAATTTTCTCATTTTTTTCATTATTATAATTTTAGTTCTTGATAGTTTTTGTTTTTTTCATGAGTCCCTTTGAGTTTTATTTTATAAACCTACCCACACATTAATAAAATTGTTTTCTATTTCACATCATACAGTGCACCCACCTATATATATGTTTACTAATATTTGAAATGTGTGGAGTAATGTTTTATCTAGTGAAGGATTTTTATTTATAACTCATTTTGCAGGTATCCCCAATGGAAAATCAATTCATTTAAGTTCCCTCAGGGAATTCCACTTCTTATAGGGATCTCTTGATTCTATCAATCTTAAATTGTTAAACATACAATTCATTATTCTTATAATTTTCATCTATACCCCTCCAACAATGATTACATGGATAGTTCCTAAACCGTCTCATTCTTATTGCGGGGGAGGGTTTTCATGAGTTTTACTTTCGATACTCTTGAATTTTGGAATGCAGTCATCTATCTATGAGACAATTTTCAAATTGGAATCATGATTTAAATTTTTTATTCATTTATATAAAAGATAAAGATAAGTTGGGATTTTTTTGTAAATCCATGTTTTGTCTCAATATATATTTTTATAATGATTACCGTGATTTGTGATTTAATTCAAATTCAACATTTTTGAAATTATGGTTAATTATCTTCTTACTTGGTTTTATACCCTCAGTAAATGAAATTTTATATGTTTATTCTCATTACTGAGAGAATTCTAAGACTATAATTTTATATTATTTTATAAGAATATTTATTGAGTGATATCTGAGACATGTAAACCTATCAAAAAATGAATTGAGATATTAATGAGGCTATGGCTGAAGAAATAAAATTTTAAAAAGATTGAGGAAATATATGTTGAGATGTTTTTTCTTAAGACCCACCTTACATTTTTAAATCATTAATCCCATAGCCTTCATGAATGAACTTATAGGATGAAGCTACTCCAATCCAAGTAACCCTTCCTACCCTACTCTTTGTATAATGCCTAAATTTACATTAAATTATTTTGGGGTATGTTTTCAGTCAACATTGGATGATTCTACTACATATATGTATGATGTTTCTCATCAAAAAATTTGATTATGATCCATGTATACATTTTATCATTTCACAGCAACCCCATTTCTTTGGAAAATATAAAATAAAAAGAAAAAATTTACATGGGTTGTGTATCAGGAAGGTAAAAAATCACCATTTCTAGATTGATGGATCCCCTAAAATATTATATGTGGTTAGGGGATGGATGTGAAATCTATCCAAGACATTAATTTTATAATATAAAAATGCAAAAGAAAAGTAAAGTAACATGATAGATTTTTTTCACTTACATTACAAATTAATAGATCCATCTTGAGCTTAAAAGAGCATAAATTTTATTAAGCTTTCGACAAATCATGTTATTTTACTTATCACAATATTCATTAATAATACTTTAGAGTCTACCCAAATTTTTGAGATTGTTTTTCACTTTTTACCTAACTTACCATTGGCTTAGATTCATTAAAACTAAATAAAGAAAACCATTATGATTGATTTTTTATTTTTCTTTACAAAGTGGAGATGATTGAACTGATGAAAGCTTGTAGTGAGGAGGTTGTAATCATGGTATGAGCATAAATCTATTTTTAATTTCACCATGAGTGACGATATAAAATTCATTATGAGGTAAATCAAAAATGTGTATAAAATTGAAGTAATAGTTAAGAGATTTTAAATAGAAAATCAAGAATTTGATCAAAGAACAAAGCTATGGGGAGGTAATGATTTTTTATAGCGGAATGATTCTAGATAAAGATTATTTTTTATTATACTTTGTTTATTTTTCTTGGATGTAATGAATTTTTCCTACTTTAAAAATTACTTACCTTTTTTAAATCCCTATTCAGATCATTTTTCTCAAGGAAAAGCAATTGTTCATGTATTTGGGAATTTAATAAGATGAATTCATATATACTTTTCTATTTCATTTAGTTAATTATTATCAATGATTTATTCTATAATTCACTTTGTATGTGTTCATTTTTTAGGAATGAGGATTCCAAATATTAAAATGAGAAAATTTAGAAAATGGGAAAATTTTCCTAGTACATAGCCTGAAACCTTATTACATGAAATGTAGTAGAGTTTCACAGCATGCAGAAAGTCATGATGGAAGTTATGAAAAATAGAAGTGGAGAAGACATTACATGACATGAGTTATAGATGCATGTCATGAACCCTTTGAATGCAATTCCCACTCCAAAGATAAAGCTTGGAGGAAAAATCAAGTAGTGAGTCCTGGATACATGTCATGAAATGAGTCAAATATTCTAGTCTTAGATGAGATACACTCGATATAAGTATAGAATGAAAATTCATGGAGAAAAACCTGAATAGTAATTACATGATGTGAATCCCAATTATAAATTGTGTAATATTTCATCTATATATATAGTAGTAGGGAATCAGATTTTAGAGGATCCAGAGCATACAACTTGTGTTCTTTCATTCCTATCACATTCTCTACAACTTCCTCAACCCATAACTAAAAATTTCTTAGATTTATTTTATTGTTTTAATTTAGTACATGAATTTAGGATCACATTCAAGGACATTTTTCATTCGGTTTACATTACTGACACTATTTTTCAAGTTGTTCATTTTCTGTAGTTAGCCACGATAAACTTTTGGTGTGATTTTTCACATCCTTATTTCAAGTAAGCAGTTAATTGAATTGTCTTTTATTGAAGATATATTTTTCTTTTCCTTAGTTTCATGTTTATTAAATTTGGTTATCCAAAATCTTTTCTTGCTTGTAAATCATTTAATATCAACTTTTTTAGACATGTTAAGAATGATTTAAATTCCTCATTTAATTGTATTCAATCTGACCATGAATAGCTTAACGACCTTGTGTAAGGATAAATGGTAAGGGAATCTAAACTCAATTAATCATTAATTATCAAAATTTTAAACTTAAGGGTTGGTAATTAGGATAAATAACAATTTTCTATCCAATTCATTGAAACATCCCTGACCATAGGACATTTGAATAAATGAACCTGTCCTGTTTGATGTGGATTAGTCTATGACCAACAGCCTGAGAAACATTATTTCATAGAAGATAACCTTAATATATCTTGGTTGTCACTAAATCAAGACCAAGGAATAGTTACCTCTTAGTTTGAACTTGTTGATCTGACCATAGTCATGTAGCGACTTCTTATGACTTCGTTTCCTAACCCTTAGGGTCCAACCAATTTAGAATTAAGATAATATTTTCTACTGATCACTATAATCGATCCCAATATCTTCTTTATTCCTGAATTCAAACCCGAATCTCCCAAAATTAATTAAATCATGAGGACTGTTATGCCAAAGGGTTCCATGAAAAAATATACCATTTCCAAGATAATTCCCCATGGGATAGACCCTGGACTATCTTTATAACACATCTCAGTATTTAGTGACGTTTGGTAAATAATCAAATTTAATATGACTCTATCCCTCATGAATTAAATGACCTGTGTAGACACATAAAGGAAAAAACATAAAACCATTTTTATTTGAATCAGGGAAGTCCACATAGTATGGATTCATTGTTTACAAAAATCTATTAAAATAGTGCACAATTCAATGAAAATAACCCACCTGAATTACATGGTTCTTTGGCATGGTTATTCCATAACCATGTAAAAACCACATGGGTCACCCCCATATAAAAAAATGGACCACATTATTTCTAGATGATCCTATATTTTTGGATGAACCATTCACCAACCCTAAAACATTCATGGAAATAATCACTAACACTACACATAGATTCACAGTATAGTTTTCCATAACCATGAATTAACCATGTGATTTAGGAAAGACCTTTAAAATTAAAATTTTAAAAAAAAAATTACCCAAAATTAAAAAGTAGACAATAATTAAATAATATTTGAATATTCATGAGATTATGGTGTTACCATTATAACCTCCTTGAAATTTTCTTCTGGATGAAATTAATGAGTTAGAATTAGAGGGGAACAGACCACTAAGACCTCCACACCAACAATTAGGAGGTTGGTTGGTATGGGGAAACCAACATTCTTAGGCCATAATGTTTTTCCTTAATAATTGTTTAATATTGTGGGCTAATCTCTACCTAAAAATGACCCAAAAGTTCACTTAAATCCCCCACATTTCTTGGAAAACCAACACTACTACAATAACTGCCATTAGCGACCGCCAAAAGCGGTCGCTAAAGGCCAATTGAGACCGCCAAGCGACCGCTTTTGGCGGTCGCTGTTGCTTCGTCGGTAAAGAGCAATAGCGACCGCCAATGGCGGTCGCTAATTCCTCTATCGAAATACAGCAGCAAATCTGCTACTGTATGGTTGACCGGTGGAGGCAGGGGTGAGAGGGATGGTGAAGCTTCGACTGCCGGTCATGGCGGATTTGCGGCGGCTGGAGGATATGAGGTATGTTGACGGTGCATGTGTCCGGTGGTCCGATGATGTGGGGGATGACGGGGCTCACCTACGAGGGGGCAGGGGGAAGCGACGGCCGACAAACGCCATGACATAGGTGGCCGGATGAAGGCGGCGCGCGGCGGGGGAGGTGCCTTGATGTTGCAGCGGCGAAAAATGAAGTGGGGAATGACAGGGTGGGAAAAATCCCGCGTTTCTTTAGGCAGGATTAGCGACCGCCATTTGCGGTCGCTAATAGTATTAATAGCGACCGCCAATGGCGGTCGCCCGTGTGCAGGGGCGCAGAAACTCCAAATTCTAGTAGTGCAATCACCATGATGGAAAACATAGTACTGAAATGGTAGAACTATTCCACATTTCCTAAAATAGTCTTGTATCAACCTTTGGTAACCTTGTGATTGAGGAAAAAACATTAAAAATTAATCATTAAAATCCAAAACTCTTAAAATGAAAAAATATCCCACAATTAAATAATATTAAAATATCGATGAAAAGATTGTGTGGAAATTCTACAGACCATGCCACATTCTACCCCAAAAAAAATTCTTTCAAAATGGAAACATAAAATTTAAAATTATACACAACAATATAGGTGGGGGTGGATCGGGAAAAGGATCGGGAGATTCCTATTAAGATGAAACCAATCAACATGAGCCAAAATAAAAAAAATATCCTAGATCCTCCAAAACAACCAAATTAGACCCCCAAAATCACTAATCAGATTGAAATGAAACAAAAAAAGTTAACTAATCCTTAATACTATGTAAAAGTAACCCTAAAAAAGTTATCTATATAAATTATAATTCTGCTAAAATGGTGGAATGAATAAAAAACACTTTTAAAGAATGATATAATAAAAAAAATCATCTACTCCCTTAAATTCCCATGAAAATTTAATATTATATGATCCATATGAAACTATTCCAAGGAACTCATAAAACCCCCAAGATAGATAAAACCCATAGGAATATAAAAAATATAGGATAAGATTCAATCAATACTATTGATAAACCCACCGAGACATTCCACAAAAAGTGAAAAATGAAAATGTTACCACAACTCTATTTAATACGGATAAACGTAGTTTTTAACATAGGTAAAAGGACAAAGGGAGACGAGTTACCTAGGACCACACACCAAAAATACCACATCACTATAAACCCAGAAAAATACAAACCAAACACTAGAAAATTTATAACTTAATCTTGTGTTTCCACATAATAATTTAGAATTCAAACCCAATGGTTTTTCTAATTCTTTTATATCAATAATCAAGCATCGTCACATTCATAAACTCCATGAATTTTAATCAACCAACCACACATGAAATGATTCACATGATAAATGATATCACATTAAAGGTAACCCGGACCCCTAAAGAATAAACCAAAATGAAGATGAATTTTCCAAACATGATCAAAACTTATAATTCCTCTAAAAATTAGTCCTAAAAACATATAAATATAGCTTAAATGAAAATAATGAAGGTATTTCGTCATATTATTAAAGAAATATGGATTAGAGTTCCCTAGATACCTTTAATTGAAGCACATGAGTGGTATATTATTATTATGAGAAGTAAGAGGGTCTCAATAAGATCAAACTTTACTGACCTACAATTTCAAATCTTGATCATCCAACTTTTTATCCACACAAAACATGTTATCTATACTCACACTAAATAGAAAAAAGGTATAAAATATCAATGGTTTCTTATAATAATCATCTTCCACCCACATAGAATCCTCAATTATCTCCTTTGAAAATGACAGAATAGTCCTAAGAACAACTGATTCAAGATATGGGTGAAGAATACTCATAAATAAATTATCATTTATAGAATTATCAATGTCTAGCTTGAGTGAAAATACTATCATCTTTTCAAAATTATTGACAAACTCCTCCATCATTCCTTCACCTTGATAAAATACTAATAACTCAAGATCTCTCCATAACAATATGATCCTAGGATATGAATTCCAAATAAACATCATATTAATAATCTCCCAATACCTATCCTATCATAACTGATATTCATTGATAGACTCACCCTACACTCTGCGTAGTCATCCAAGAAATATCACAATAGTTCTCACCATAAAATTTTAATGGGTCTTGATATAATTCAGGGTTCCATAAAATCATTCTTACCATGCCACAACATCATAAAAACTTTTAAGTCTATATAAAATAGTTTTATATTGATTAAATTAATCCAAGATAGGTTTAATTATTTGTGTTGTTTTTTATTGCACCATTTTTTTCTGAGTGTGGGTAGTGTTTATAACTGAAGATATAATTCCCCTGGGAAAAGAAGATTAAAATAGAAGAGAATACTCAAATTTTATATTTATAACTTCTTTATTGACTATTTTGGGAGACCATCACTATATAACCTAATACATGAATGCAATCAATTCTTTTATTAAAATAAAAAATAAATAGTCCCATCGTTATCTAAGGGAAAACATAACAATATAATTCCATGGAAAGAAGGAACATCATTAACACATCATAAAAATGTATAATAAAAAATTTAAAACCATTTTATTGAGGTATTAAATAGAAAAAAATTACCCTTATTTGAAACAATTCAACTTTGGTAAAGCACTCCACTCAAAAAACTAAACGAATGAATTTTACAACACAATTACTATTTGAAATTAGGTCTAAATTAAAAGAACCATTTTAAAGAATACACAAAATTATTAATTTTTATTTCAAAAAAATTTCCATATAACATGATGAAATTAACCAATTCATGAAAATGAATTAAAAAAACAAAAAAAATCCTCCGATATAACTCATTAAATTTGGGTTCAGAATATTTTTTTAAAAAGTATAATTTCTACCCAAAATAACTTAAAAACAAAATGTATAAAAATCATAACATAATAAAAGAAGGTTAATTTCCATTAAAAATGTTAAATATTAACACAAATCACCATTAATTCATCTCCAACATGTGAGATCTATTGTAAGAGGAATATAGAGGTTTAAACAACAACACTAAGATTGATGCATAAATATACATGTATTTGACTCATCGGTTTTGAAGACATGTATTAACTGTGAGACAAGCTTTGGTATGTAATCAAAACCTATTACAGAAGCTCTATATTATTTGACATACCATGAAATCCAACCAAGAATTCATGATTCATTATCAGCACTAACCCCAAAACTGATGTGAACCCATAGAATAACTTACATAACTCATTGGGGATTCAAATACAATATTCCAACCGAAAAATATAAAAAATTAGTGAATAAAAATAGAATATATGATAAACATTCTAACTACCCATATTAACATGAGGCTTGGAAGAAGAATGGTATTGATGGGACCCACTAAACTTACCACTAAAGTGTTCGAAAATAACCCATAACAATAACATTATGATAAAACCACTAGAACATATAACATTAATCCAATTATGTTTCAAACACAAATCAATGTAGTAGACAAATAAAATCTATGTAATTTCACCTCCTTTAACTATGTTTATCATGGTAAGAAGTTGTCCACCCTTCCCACCTAACTAATTCAACCATACTCACAACCCCAACAACACTTCCAAACATTTAAGGAAACCCAATTACAATTTATGATAGGTAATAATATTAATATACAACACCAAAGGATTAATGTGATTCAAATGAGTTGTCCTACATGCATGATATAAAAACTATAACATTATTTATATTCTCTAGGAGTACAAGAACAAATTCAACTGAAAAAAATCAACATGACTACATTATATAGGATTAACTCAATGTAACACTGTATGTAAATTGGGTGAACTTTTGATATCCATAATTCTATGTGAATATGATTCTTTAAATCCATTTATCAAAAGCTCTTTCGGTTTTCTTGTTTCACCACCACCCCATATTCATGGATGATACATTATTGGGAATGTTTAAAGATATATTCAGTTACCTTGTTGGTTTAAGACATATAAATATGTAAAAACTTTGAGACCCTTCATTCTAAGGACTTATCATTTTATGATTCTATTCCTACTTGATTTAATCATAATATAAAAACTTATGATGATATTGATGTTTCTTGAAGTACTGGAACTATCAATATCGGCACATTAAACCAAACACCCTTTGCTGACCAACCTCTAGTAAAACAATTCTAGTGTATGAACTTATGTTAAATAGAAAAATTATTTACATACTATAAACATCCCACCGGATGACTTGATTCTAGTAAATTTTAATAAAATACCTTATACATTAAAATATGCCATTTCCTTCCCTTCTTCTTATATAGTAATAAATGTTTCACCACCTCTCTTTCATTTTTTAAATCACCAATGAGGCATGATGTTTCCCTAAATATTAATGAAATAATGTTTTTTTGGAAACATCCATTTAATTTTGGATTTCATATATCTTATGTTGATCTAACACGTTCTCCTCCCACATGATTAAGATAAAGTGATACTTTATATGGAAATGGTTTCTCATAGGATGTGAAACCAATTTTTTTTTCAAGTTGATCATATTTTGGAAATCACAAAAAAATCCTCCTTATTGACTTCTTCCATGACCATTAAAAAACAATTCAAAAATACCAAGTCTTTCCTGACATTTATTGAAACTAAATATGAAACGACCATTTAATATAAAGTAGAAATCTTTTACAGCTTTATCGGTTTGGAGATTGCTGTTACTCTATGGTTAAACACAAATATGGCCATTATCCCCCAAAAATCTAAATATTTTTTAAGGTACACATTCAGAAAATCTTATAATATATATTACTCCTCCAAAAAAAGATTCAACATCCATTCATTTTAATTAATTGATAATCCAATAGATTACTTCCCAATTTTCTTTCTAAGGGTTCGATAAAAATTTACTATCAACACTAATATAAAATGCTATATCTGGATGACTAAAAATCATTTAATTCATCAAACTTATACCTTATAATGTATATGACTCTTTCACCATTTATTGGTTCTATTCATATGTTTTCTGTGGTTGTTCATTCAAAAATTTAAAGTGTCTAATAATGTGTATAAGGATGGCTTACAGTCAATAATTGAAAAATTTTTAATCAACATTTGGATGTAGTATTTCTAGGAAAGATATAAGGTATTGACATTCCTCTACCTCTTTATCCTCATCCCCAATATTTTATCATCTTTCCTAAGATCATTCATTCTGAAGCATTCGTACATGTTACACTATAGATTTAAAATCAGTCAATCATCCAACCCAACTATAAACATGTCATTGATGTACATATGAAATATGATGATATTTTTATATTCCCATTTCATATTTAAAAATAATAATATGAAATGTACGTCTAGAATAATTCATCCAAAATACAAGAATTTTTATTTAAATTATACTATTAGGATAAATATTTCATCCCATACATACTTTTATTAAATTTATATACCATGTTCCAATTTCCATCTCCAATGAAATATACTAGATTCTATATAGAGATTTATTACATCAAATCACCATGTACAATGGATTTATATACATCCTTTAATTCTATGTATACATATTATGATGCCATGATAATTGAAACTATTTATAAAGTTGAATTTTTACCTATCAATCATAATATTTTTTATAAATATTCTCTTTTCTTATTTTGCAATCCCTTTTCCTAAAATTTTGATTTGTAACAATTTTTTCTAACAACCTATTTATTCAATAAAAAACCCATATATTCTCTATTTCCTTATTATGTTCTAGTAATCCATTGAAATTCCAATTTCCATTCAACTTCAATTAATAAATTTCCTTATTCATCATGAACATCCATTTTTTAGAATCATTATGTGCGGTCGCCTGTTCTGGGATTTGTGGTTATCCTTTAACCATTAGGAGTATAAAATTTAACTCTAGTTGATATCTTGAACTGATTTAGCTAAAACGTGTTACATGGATATGATATATATCCTAGTGAATTAATTTTTTTATCTAACATTATCTTTATCCACCCTCAAACATAGAAGTATTGGTTATGATAACCATACTTTTAATCTTCTAATTCATTCAACATTCTCATCTCTGTACTCCAAAAGATGAAATATTCACACGACAAACTCTAATAAACCTATACATCAATAATTGTTTTTTTCTTATAACATATTTATCCTAAAACTTCCATTCCATCAAAATTAATTTCATATAATGTAATTATCCTTAATTTTCCTCATATTTTTCCAATTTTTTTTCCTATATTCAATATCCAATTTTATCGTCTCTATATTTGATGAAAAAAACATTTTGGGGTTTTCATTCAAGCATTCCTAGATTCTTGGAATAAAAATGAACATATTAAAACCTCAAAAATAACATAAGATGGTGACATTTTAGTAATTTAAATGATAATTTCAACTCCAGAAGATCCAACCCCACTACTGATGTTGGAATTCTACTCACCTGATATTCACCTCTATTGAGTAACTATTCCCAAATTCCCTAACACATTCCTAAGTGAAATCTCATTCTTTACATGTATTAGTCATGTTAATATTCATCACACCATTAACTCAATTTTGCTATAGAGTTCTAAGTAATATCTTCATATGCATATTCTCTTTCTCTATATTGAGGTTAGGGAAGTTTTATTTGGTTTACTCACCTCAATTGTCCAAATAGATTCCCATCAACATCAATCCATAGTCTCTTTCTTATAAGGATTTCCATGAAAATAAAAAATGAAACACTTTAAAATTATTCTTAAAAAATTAAATCCAAATATTTATAGAAGAATTTAAATTAAATATTACAAAGTTGAGAAAACAAAAATTGGATTGAACATTGGAAAGTCCCTAATCATAAATGAGGACATGTTCCAACTTTCAAGATATGGGCTTCAATCCATCTATGTTGAAGTTCACATTTCTTTTATTCCACAACACACAACATTAACTATTTAAATTTTAAGTGTGGTTATGTTTATGTATGCCTTTTCCTGTTAGAAATTTATTATTTTTCTCACCTAGGTTACTGAACCTCTAATTCTAGTCTTTCAAATGATTAGAAGTTATAATTCTAGAAATTGCAATTCCATCTGAACTTCTGTTCATTTAAAGTGTTCAAATTTTTACTCCTACTGAATCCACCACAGATCATTAGTTGAATTTCTTTAACCCATTGATAATGGTGCAGAAAATACTAGCCTCATTAATCTATCCAATGAGAATAATATCTTTTCATATATATGGGCTATTCCATACTTATATATGCTTTAATAATCTGACATTATTCATCTAAATATTTAAATAACCTTTCCCATCATCCATTAGATGAAAATTACAAAATTACAAGATATATAATTAACCATGAATATTTATTCACTATTTGAATGAAATGATGCTCCATAGTCAATCACCCAGGCCTCAATATGATTATTAACACTTTGAATCACGTTTTTTCAATCTTCTATAACACTAATGTAATTTGACTTAAAAGAATAGTATTCCCATCTTGTTTTCTCCATATAATATTTTCAACTATTATTGAAATAAAATTTCATTACATAGTATATATGATAATTTCTAGATTGATAATATAAATTCATCGATTAGACTTATATTCAAATGTATTCTTTAGATATTAATTTTTCTATTAAGGTTACCATCAGTCAAAAAAAATATTGATCACGCTACCAGATAGTACATGTAATTATATACACTTGAGATCTTCATTTGGAATTAGGTTTTGGATATCCTTAGACACTAACTTTGTTTTTTAATAGAAATAACTAACTACAATAACCATTTATTTTTATCTCCATTTATTAAATGATAATAGAAGTATAACCCATACATCATCTGTGATTTCTACCTTCATAGATTCGACCTTCCCATATATCGTTTTCATGTTATATACATGATTTATTATATGAATTCCTTTTAAAAACACTAATACATACATCCAGCACATCATGAAAATAGTTTTCAACATTTTAGGATTCTTATAAATATCCTCCTGATCCTTCATAAATATTTCAATAGTTTTAATTTCTTATAAATTGAAGGAACCATTCTGTTCTATGGATATCCTTACCAATATCAGTGACTTTCTATATAACCATTCATATGAAACCATTCCAATGTTCAACATAGGTTCACTACAAATGAAATATCAAGATCCTTCTTAGTTAGATGTTCCACTAAATTGTTTTATAATATTAATCTTTTACATCAAATTTATCAGTTCCAATATTGATTTCATCAAACCCAACAACTTCCAATATAATTAAGCTCTTAATGAAAACAAAATTACAGCAATGTAAGAAAAACCAAACTCGAGATTCATATGGTGTGTTGAGAAATCATTAAATCACACATTGTAATGGAATTAAAATCAACATAAGTATGGTTAAGAATGAAATAAAAAAATTTATCGATGTGCTTAAGATGAGTTTTTCTATATTCATAGAAAAATGGAAAAAACTATTTATATCAACCAAAAGAACTATAATATATTGAAATGAGAAAATATCTAGTAATATTTCAATATAGATATTGGATCTATATAACATAGTATGTAAATAGGTTTAACAATTAATATTACAAATTCACTGTACAAATTGGTCCCCACATTCAATTATATGAAATGTATTCTTACATTCCATTTTACACCCATCCCATGTTCATGGGAAAGTCTCCATTTGGAATGAGAATAAATATCTCCAGTTACTAAATTTTCTTGAATTGTTTTCCAAATTAAACACTTCTAAAATCATCATTCTTGTGAAATCCCATTCTCAAAAAATGCTAGAACTCCATGAATTTAACAAAAGATCTGAAATTAAAATTACCCTACCACATCCAAAAGAGGTTTAACTACCATTCTTTTACACTCCAATTGAAATAAATTAAACTAAACAACATCCAGTAATGTATATTTTTTGTGAATTAACATTTTGTAAATTTAAAAACACTTCACATCCCAACACCGATTTATAATGTTTCTATGTCCTTACCACCAAGTTTCATCAAAAATAAAAATAAGAAATTTTGATAATTGTTTTCACAAACCATCCCAGGTCAACCTGCAATGTCACCCAATATAGTCTATTACTTGAACAGAAGGGTGTTCTCCATCCCCATTGTCTAAAGATAAGAATAGGGGAATCAAAATGTGATGATATAGAAACAATTTCACCCTAAATTATAAATTGGTATAAATTATTATGGAAAATATAATCTAGAGAATCCATAAATTGGTCATCCACATATGATAAAATAAGTTGATACAAATAATAAGTAACACCAAATGAGTCTTACCAATGAAAATATATCAAATCACTTGATCCAATCTATAAGGATTATAAAAATAAATACATAGAAATATCAAATAAAAATACACTAGATATAATTAAAATATGGATGCCTTGGCTGATATAAAAAATATTCCTGAATAATAAATTGAAACGATATCGTAAGAACATCACTATCTTACCCACATTCCCTCCCCATATCAAAGAAAACCATTATTATTTTAAGATAATGATGTACTATCAAAAAAAGTACTTGGAAAATGTATATAACACAAGATTTTAATACACACACATATAAGTGTATATAGATAGTGTAATATGAAATTCCTAGTTATATCTCACTATAGATTCGATGAAATTCCATTAATAAGTCATGAAATGACCAGTAAGGATATATGTGATTACTAAGATGGGAGAGGGGTGAATCAATGATCTTGTCTTTATTTTATTTTATTACATAATAAACAAACCTCACCTTTAGGTTGTGAGATTATTCTATACTAGAAAATAATAAACAAGAATTACCACTAGAACACATTTATTTACATGGTTAACTACTCAATAAGAGTTTTTATTAATTGGAATGGTATGGATGCAATAAAAGACTACAAAATCCGCTATAAAATAATTCTTTTTATGGTTATATTTAGAAAATAATATCCATAACTTTCATCGCTTTATTTTTCTTAGAATGAACATGTGCTCAATGCATAGATAATATGATATAATAATGTTCTTTAACTGTAATAATAACTTTACCAGTGCGATTTTTTTTCACTATACAACATCAACATTATACATTATTTATTTCCTAAAATTTCTTATTATTCTTATTCACATTTATAAACAGTAGTGAGTAAGAAGTTCTTTAAAAAAAATTTATTCTGAACATATATGTATTATATCTCTATCTAATACACTCTATTCGATACTTTGGTCAACTTACCTTTCCTGGTTCCTCATCCTACTGATACCAACTGATAGAAAAATATGTACAATACCAATTAGGAATATATCAACTGAATCTCTATTCATCTGATCTACTCTTAATTATTTTCATCAAATACCAATTGACTAGAAACTCAATATGGTATCCACATTACAATTCCATTATTTTTGATTCTTTGACACAAGAACTCTCAAGATCATCAGTTGACACTCTAATTATCCCAATATTAATAACATCAGTAATATTATACCACTAATTTTACTCCCTTTATATAGGACACATAAATATAAAAGGTTAGGGAGAATTGTGAACTAAAATTTGAATCTCCCACTTCTAAATTTGATATCATGCTTAAAACATTCTATGTTTTAACACCTTCAAACCTCCACTCAAATTGGAGTAAAAAACCATTTGTGGAACTTCCAATAGACTTTGGGGTTAATCATATTTATATCTTCCAGATATCTTGACTAGAGTCACAAATCAACCATTGTGATTATTGGTGCATTGAAAATCCATCTCACCACTAAGACAATTAATGATTTTACAAACATTAAACAGTTTATCAAAATTTATTGATAATAATTTTAAAAACCTTTATGTCTAGTAACCTTTCCATATTTACAATTTATTGATATCCTTTAGTAATTAAGTCTAATTAATATGTATAATGATATATCATCAAAATCTTTTGACAGAAGCATCTTCACTTTTCCTTTTATAATGATATTATCTGTCGACTTATATCTACAATGATCTTAATATGTTTTCTTTGCCTGATGACCTTGTAAGGAAACTAATATCATTCATGTGAAACTCTATATGTGATAGAGTATATATATTTATTTTGAATCACCTATCTGATAATTCTACAATAGTTGTTTTATTTATTTATAAAAACTTGATTGATGAATTCACAAACATTATTTTATCTATTGGACTTATATAAGTTTGATTGCATTTATTTTTTCTTTAACTAGAAAAAAATTCATACCATATAATATTATCTAATTTTTTCATCCATTTGAATTTATAAAACTATATATAATTTTTTTTATTTTATATTCAAATGTTTATGTGTAGAATTATCTAATAGACTTTCAATGTTCATTCAGAAGACTGAAGACTTCATTCCATCAATTAAAACCATGACCAAAACATTCAATAAAATTAGACTGTTATTATTTAAATCAATATAAAAAGGAATTATGAATACCTTCACTTAAACATGATGTTTTATACTTGTATGATTATTAAATCATCTCACATTTTTATTTACCAAACATCTCTATCCAAGAGAACATTAAAGTTAATCGGATAAACATTAGAGAAACACTCCATCTGATTACAATGAACCATTAGAGTCTACAATCCAGTCTCATCTAGATTGAATATATCCTTTAAACTATTATAACTATATATATTCACATTTAAAAGTAAATATCCTCAATATTTAGTGATGTATGTTTAAAAACAAAAGGAAACACTTATGTTGTACTCCATTCCTTCCAAAATGAATTTTTCTTAACAAAAAACCTTTTGTTTAAATAATCTCCCAATTTTTATTTACTTCTCAAGAATACACATAAATCCTTGAAATGTTAAAACTCAATAATTGGATCACTTATGTAATAAATCCAGTAATGTTTTATCCAAATAAATATTCAAAAAAATAATAATTTTATAAAAATACCACTCCATCATTAAATAGAGATTTAAGAAAAGTTTCTTAAACATCCTCCTTCAAAATTATTTTATAATTAGATTAAAACCTATAAGAGACACCTTATTATAAATATTTCAACAAAATGTTAATGTTTTCCATGCATTTTGAATAAGTACTAACCCCCTTTCAAGGATCTGTTGTATATATTCTTTTTCTTGAAAGATAAAACACATAAGAATGGTTAGATTTATGTTACAAATTTTCTCCCCATTTGACTACACTATCCAAATAAAATATGATATCAAGTCCATGGATCATACAAATTATCCTTAAAGAGATTGAGGTTGTACCACCATAATAACCCTTAGATTATAAATTGTTTCCTTTAGAAAAATTTTAGTGAATATATCAACATCATTCTTCAGTTGAGGAGAAAACTACATATTTTTGTTGTTCCATTCAACATGCTCTTTGATGAAGTGATATTTATGATAAATGTTCTTAGATCATGATTTTTTTACTATATTCTTTTAAATATTTATATAACTTTGATTATCACAACCCATGAGGTGGGGAAACATCAAATAATCTAACATATCTCCAAGTTGTGTTTTCATCCACATTTATTATATTTTATCTATAGGGGTAGCTATGTAATCAATTTCTATAGTTCTGAGGGTTATTAGTTTTTTATTCTCTGTATACCAACTCATACATCTTTATATATATAAGAAAACTCAATCAAATGTGGATCTTCTATCATTGACGCGACCTTACCAATATGTAACTATATAACTAAGAGAATAAATCTTTCAAGAGATATCCCATTAAATACCTAAATTAAATTTTCATTTTATGTATCTAATAATTATTGTTCCATAAATTAGGTGAGAATAAATTAGTTACCTTTTATACCCAAAACAATGTATGAAAACATATACAACATCTATCATTGAAACTATAAGATATTTCAATATTTCAATCCACTTTATAAATTTTTTCGCATTATCCTCATTTATTATCCCATAATTTTCTAGATTTTTCCTACTGATACAGGTGTATATATTGTATTTGAATCTTCCATTAAAAACCTATTCAAAATATTTGTTGTGTACTTATCTTGATATAGGAAAAATACTACTTATTTTGAGAGATTTGTAAGCCAAAAAAGA
The DNA here is from genome assembly GCA_963277665.1 of Viscum album. NCBI lineage: Eukaryota > Viridiplantae > Streptophyta > Magnoliopsida > Santalales > Viscaceae > Viscum > Viscum album. The sequence continues at coordinate 853,156,149 of OY728126.1, read as the reverse complement.
ATTTCATTTCACATAGCTTGGATATTGAAATAATTTCTTCATATTCATTGAAAACGTCTTAAAATTTTCATCACTATTCTGGATGAATATAAAATCATTAAAATTGAAAATTTCAATGAAGGAAACATATTTATATTATTTTATATATAGTTTACAATAAACTCTTTATTGAAATTCAGCTTCCTTATAAAAGTATTTAATTTTGTGTTCTAAAAAATCAATGTATTTTTTATAACATATAAATCCTTCTTCAAATTTCATAAATAAATTTCATCTTCATCAATCAGGAAGTAACATAGTTACTCAATATAAAATTAATTTTTAAGAGATTTATTAATAAAATATGACTTGAAATACATTTTGAATATTATTATTTTTTCAGAAAAATCATGAAATATTTTGATGGTGTTATAATTTTTTTACTGGGGAAGTGGTCTCATGAAAACCTATTCCTTTAACCTATTAGTAGGATTTATATACCATCCATTCCAATTTTTATACCCTTTTTCATTCTTGCTTCAACTTCTTTCAAAAAAATACCATATTTCCCTATCACAATCATATTTTTATAGTTTGGGTAAAAGTTCCCATATTTCATTTATGTAAATATCATTCAATTCATCATTCATAGGGAAAATCCCCTCTTGATGTCTAAAGCATTATTAACATCTCATTGATTAACTTTTGAAAGCTATGAATTATGTGAAAATAACCTTGATGTTCTTATAGCTTAAACCTATTTCCATTGATCTAAAATGATGATCTAGACTTTAAAATATATTTTAATATTATTTTGATATGAATGATTCTTTATCTCATCACATGATATAGACAATTCAAAATAATTATCTTGAACAACCTCAGCAACATTATTTCTCTTAGAAACATTTTTATATTATAAAATAACAAAAACATCACCTAGATGTTTTCCTATATATACAGATAACTTGGAATTTTTTTTATAACTTTATAGAACTTTTAAATCTACAAAGTTAACAATATTTACTATTTCAATAATATAAAACTTTTATACTTGACTATTTTGAGGGTAACAAAGAAATATTTTATCAAAAACTCTTTGATAATACATATCATGATATTCACATTTGACTCTGATAAAACATGGACTTCCAAACAACATATGGTTTTTTAAAAATGGGGTTTCTTTGTAATTAATATTGTAAGGATTCATATCAATGCTTAGACATTAGAAATATATATTATGAATATTAACTATTCCACTAATAGCTAGTCTCTAAAAAAATGGGATGTATCATGTTCAATCAATATATTTATTTCCATATCTACAAAATATACATTTCATTTTTAGCTATAATATTATTTTATTGTGTGTATAGTGCACTAAATTAATGATGAATACCATTATTTTGAATATAATCTTTAAGCATTCCATTTTTATACAAAACACCATTACCAGTTCTAATTTTCTTCATGGATGGCCACATTTCTCTTCAACACTTCTCATGAAACTCTTAAACATATTGAGAGACAACAATTTATGTTTCAAAAACATAATATATATATAATACAAGTAAAATGATTGATAATGAATTTAATATACTTATCTATATTTATGAATTACTTTCCCTGGGGCCCACATATATCCTAATGTATAAGATTTAGGGTTTTAGTTGAATATATCTCAATTTTCTTAAATAAAGAGTTCATAATATTGCCATTATGATATATCAAATAACACCTATCACTTCTTCTTTTCATTCTTGAAATATGACATTTTTTTAAACTTTCCATATTCCACTAGAAAATATATCCAATCCTTTTATGTCATAGTTGATTTTCTTCCATTTTGATCAAATAACATGAACGTCATGTATAACCTTATTGAAAAATGTTTCCCTTTATTTATTTCCCTCTTGTAACAACTTTCTTATCTTGAAACACATTAATATAAAAACCATATATTATAACATTACATTGTTTTCTTCATCATAGAGGATTAAAAAACATAACAAGTCTTGTTTTAGTCAATTAATATATAATTCTATTTTAGATTATATATTTTCTTTTCCAATTACATAAGATCAAACACCTTGGATTATATGGGATTAATCATTTACAATATTCTATATCCCATCTTTTTAGTCGTTCAAATTATTTAATAAATTCATATCTATTGTCATATGGGAATGAAACCCTCAATCTGATATTCAAGGATGGTTTCTTTATGTATATTTGATAGAATATTCAATATTTAAGGAATTCAATATGGATTTTTTATTCTCATATAGATTTTGATATTAGATATATAAACTAATTCATGTTGGTGACATAATAATAAATCGTGTATGATGATTTTTAGGCTGATCCCATCCTTCCAAAGTTGTTTCTAGTGGTCGAATTCAATTTTTATTTTTCAAATTATATTTTTCAATTTCGGTTTTTGAGTAGGTTGAATCAACCTCAAATTTTAACTTTAGTTCCCACTGGATTAATTTGTGTTCTGATTATTGAACCAAAACATTTTTTCCATATTCCTAAAGAGTCCGTAATAATAGTCGTAACAATAGGGAAGAAATTATCCTCTATAATATACAAGTATTTTATTGCTGTTGTAAGGTCCCCAACCCGGAAGCCACTAAACCGGTGCTCCGATTTGGGTCGTCACATGACCACAAGCATGCCTCTGTATATGCTAGAGGTTGGTGACTAGTGGAGAGGGTCCAATGAGTCATGTGGAGAGACTCTACCCTCTTTACCATATTAATCCACAATAGATAATAATTTAAAAAAAGGAAAAAAATAGACAACAATCAACAATATGCTTAAATGACCCCTTACCAAAACTGGGTACAATAATATAAAACAGTAAATATGTCATGCCATGATACAGTTCGAGTGAAGGAAACCCAAAATAAAACAACATCTAAAAACCTCCCAATGGGTCCCGACTCTAAGTACAGATCCTTCTCCATGAACACCCCGATCCCAACTCAACATCTTAGTTTAGGGCCCTTTCTCTTGTACTGACCTACAACTAAAGAGTGTGCTCGGGTACCCAACAGTGGCCTGAGTTGGGCGTGAGTACAAAACTCAGTAACCAACCACCAACGATGTCTACAAAATAACAAGTCTAATAGATAGTGCATGCAAGTACCAAATGGAAGGTAAGTAAACAAGGAAAAATTATAGTTCCATTAGTTAACAAGGTTCATTTATTTCATTACTAGAGATCAACCCAATTTCAATTCCTATACCATTTTCACACGTAATCCATTTCCACTTATTCTCTTTGGTTTAGGAATATATAACATCCAGACATGTGTATAAGGTAATCAATCACAATAGATAAGGGAAATAAGTCTAGTAACTATCTCACTAGGGACACACATATCACATCAAACCATTATCCTCACCTCGAAGCCTCAGTCTGGGTGGAATGCAATCGTTTGGGGAAAAGAGCCCCAGTGCACTTCCCAAACCCCTGCATTTTGGGGAGGAGTTTAGAGCCTTGGTCTATAACTCGACCCGTGGGTGTAGAACCTCATGTCAATATGCCACACTACTAATCCATGTTCACATGCTTATTTTTCAAGTAACCACAACAATACCATAACAAAGAAAGAATATTTAATTTTATTTTATATCACAACACATAACAACTACATGGGAATTAATACTATGCCATAACCAATTAATACATTATCTATTTACAATTTAGACCCATTTACCCAAATTCCCATTCTCTTTCCTTAACCCATTAGGTGTATTCCACAATCACTTATGCCCAAGACAAATTCACCATGGACCATTGATTTACCCATTTTTTCCATTTATCATTTCACAAGAATTTACCCACACATGAATTTTAAGTACAATTATCATATCAAATAACAAAATCCCTTAATTATATTAAATCATTTAGGTGTACTGCCTAATTCTCTTGTATTAACCCACTCCCTAATTTCTTATATTCCCTTATTACAAACCATTAACACATTTCCCATTTCCCATACCATTACCCAATTGCAAGTTCACAATATAACATTCCATAATCACCTTAGAAATTTCTAAACATATTCATGAAACAATCAACATAATCTATTTCAACCCTATTACATATTTTCTTGTTATTCCAACAACACCATATGCCTTTATCACCCAAGTCATATTTAACATAATTCTATCTATAACATAATGAAACATTAAGACACATTCTACATGAGTTTCACATTCTTATTCAGAAACCCATCACTTAACCCTTCCACACTATCGGTCCAGGTTTTCCAGCGCACCCCATTGGTGGCCCTAAAATGGTCAAGTCATCCTCAATGCATCCCACAAGGATCGTGAGGGTTTCAATTGTTCACTTAGACACCCATTGTTATCAAATACTTCAACCAAACAAAGAAAAAAAAGGGAAAAAAGGACACCAACTTCTATACACAAATACAAAATAAAACTATGGGATAATACATGTAGACCACCTACATTGAATTTGATAATGAATGCACTCTTAGTCATATCAATAGATCCGAGTTCAAACACCCATTGAATCCCCAACCTAGATCTTCGATCTGTAAACAACGGTGTCCAAAATAGCCAAGAATCGAAGGAGGAACACCTCTTGAAAGCTTAGGTCATCCAAGTTCATCACTAGGGTTGAGAGGAGAGGAATGGTGGAAAATCCCGAGTTGGGTTTTTAAACCCTATAGTAGATTTTTTTTAAATTTTCCATCTTTTTTGGGCCACATGGTTTACCCACACAGTTTTCCAAACATTTTGAAAACCGTGCAGAAGATACTGTCTGAAAACATCCCTTTTATATGGTTTCTTGGTAATTCTACAAGGTTTTCCAAACCATGCACAAACTGTGCATAGGCCACTGTCCAAGGATGCAAGTTTACCTAGGATTCTCCACACGGTTTTCCCTAACTGTGTGCAAACAGTGCTAAATTCCTAAGAACCCTTTTTTTCTTCCTCTTTCATGTATTGAACCCTTAGAAAACCCTCTATCCTTCACATGAACTTTGGGAAACACTTATTGATCCCAAAAAAGGAGAGGCCAAACCAAAAATTAAACAAAAACACACCTTTCGATGATCCAGGATCCTAAAACCCCCCCTTTTATAATGGCTCATCGTTGATCCAAACTTCAGAGCATCCCCAAACTGCTATAACAAGATATCATTCCACTAGGTCGACCTATCTCTTCTTGTATTATAGTTTATGGTTTCACATCATAAGGCCCATGAAAAACTTATCAAGGGAAGAGACTTTTCCAGGAAGTCCTCACCACAACACGAACTGAAAACTCCTCTGGGATGATTTTAGTCCAAACACACCCAGCCCCTAGAACTTCACAGAGAAAACATAGAAAACAGTTCCAGACTCTCTATACATCTAAACATTGTAGACAACATCACATATTTATGGAGGAACCAATTCGCACCTCATCAGCTCGATCCTCTACACAACTCATTACCCAAATCACTTGGCGCCATTTCATGTTCCCCCAACCCTAATGGTTATAGACCTAGTATCACAAGGAGGAAAATACACAACAGTTTCAACCAAATTTTCTGAAGATTTCACTCCACAACTATAAAACCAAACTACACCCAAAATTATCAGGTACTCATCCAACTAAACTTATGCCAAGGATCTCTATTAGGGATAACGTACCCGAACGGTGACCACTCGAGTCCTCCCACCTCGAAACTTTGATCACATCATCAAAAAACCATTTATATGGTATGGTTTTGTCCACCATGTTCAGTTACATGGGACCTCCTCCATTGACGAAGGAACATCAGAACTCAATCCAACATTCCCATCACCTAAAATGTTCTAACTCACCGTGCTCATGTATACATAAGAGAATTGCCCTACCTCGGAATCTAGCTGCACCATCACAACCATTGGGATGACATCCTTACACTATACATTCAAGGACCAAGAACATCATAACCTCAATCAGGGAAAAATTCATTTTGAAAGGTGCATTCCACTATAACTTAAACTTCATTTTGGGTAACTCTCACCTTACCAATTCATGTTTACCATATTAGGTTGGACTGCCCCGACTGGCTTATCCTAGAAAACCCAGATTTCACTAGTGGTACATTACCACTTTCTCCCCTCCCTAAGGTGCTTACTAACTGGAAGTATATCATTAACATCCCACACAACCACTGAGGATGCTCCCTAAATTTTGGTAGAATTATATCATCACAGCATTACATCCCATCAGACCTTTATCAGGATTTTTCCTTGGCTTGTCACCACATCCAAGTCCCACATTTCCTCTCTGAGGGTCCTAGAATACACCTTACACGTTCTTTTTTGGAATACTAGTGCCACGACATCATCTCGATGTTCCCCTCTCCACATCTAGGACCGACTCATCACTCCCCACCTTAGGAGTGTCGTAACCACTGCTCTCAAGAGGGATTCCAACCACCGCATCATATACCTGATCACAAAATAGACCCCAACCATAAACATGTCCATCCATAATTTTTCCAAAAAAATAAAACAGATGACATCCAATGCTCATTACCTACTTCAGCGAATAGAACCCATGACGTTTTTCGACATTCAGTCCATCCCAAGGACCACAACCACCTTCATGTCTCTTGGTGTGACCACGAGATTCTCAATGTACCTGGGAAAATGTGAATATGTTGGGAATTATTGTCAATAGATGAGGTATGCTAAGATGTTGTCAAAGAACACCACCCCCAACTTATACATTTTTTATGTCAAACCATGGGTCATCATGACCTAGCAAATAAATCAATCTCCCTTACTGAACTCTTATTATCTACACTTGACCACCACTGCTCTGGTGTGATGGCCAACTAGGCTCAACCATTGCTCCACAACAAACCACCAAGCATCCATGAACCGATGTTTCATATGGAACTACTTCGTCCACACCACCCGAGTTATTACGGCATGGCCCCGATAGCCAACAAACAAAGCACCTGGTCTACCATACCATACAATCTATCAGCCTCTCACCAAAACAACCCTAACTTGTCTAAAGACCATCCACTGCTTACCTACCTAAACATATCTATATGTTAGTCAGTCTCATTAGCTCTATGGAAGCCTCTGCATCTCACCCAACAACCCAACCATTCACACTAACAAGTTCGGCCACGTGTCCACCCTCCCTCAGGTTCCACCATCGAGCAAAATCATATAACTGAACTTCCACCACCCTTTTATTTTATTCTCTAAAACAACTTCTAGACCCCCATTATTAACCATCAAAGAGGTTATTCAGGAATACATATGATACAATCTTTTGAAACAAACCTTAGATCCTATCACGAGCAATCGAGTGCCCTTACGAAAGAACTGGGTATAACTATACCATCATCCTTACCACATGGCCCTCAATGCCTAACCATAACAATGGGGAACTCAAAGTAACACTTCTCAAGCCCCAACCATCTACATGCGAGACACACACCCAAAAGAATTATAATCCCTACCCGGCCTCTCTCATATTTAACCATGAAGGTTGAACAATACCGAATCCCTAAACTAGAGTCAAAACTAAAATAAACCATTGGTCATCTCTCAAAAACAATCTTATCATGACATGAACAATGCAATGCTCATGACTGGAACTCTCACTCCCATTCTGAGTCAGACTTTTCCTAGCATCCCAACAACCATCTACTCTAGGTTCCCCACCAAATGTGTGCACATTCATCAATACTATTGAAAAAACATCCTCTCCAGGATTCGAGACACAAATTATATGGTCTCTACTTGCAGGGTAACTAAGACCCAGTCACTATCCTTAGGGTCCAGCATGTACTCCATATGGTCATGGACCATGAGAATTCCCTCACTCACATCACCGAACAATGACTCAGAATCCAAAGACCACAACCCAAACAAGGGTTCCCTAAACACACACCCTAGGCCAAATCCTAAGTGAAAAGGCCTCAAAATCCAATCCCAAAGATTCAACCATGGCACTCTCACTACTCCAACCCACACATACAAGGGTAAAACCAACAACACCAAGTATACCCACCTTTGAACCCACACATTCCCATTCCAAACTTTTCAATAACTCGACACTTCAAAGAATGACCAACAGAATGTAACCATATATAGAAAAGGCCTCATTCTATCAAACATAAGCAACCCATTCTTCATACTCTACCCCAATGGTCATCATCACAATTAGAACACCACCCTCTACCATACCTACCATGGGTCATGGTAACCATGGGGGTAACAAATTGACTTAATCACAAGTCTTTCATCAATACCCCTTCAAACCCATTCTTCTTTTATGACACAATCCCATCCTCTTAGGCAAATTTCCCATTTAACATCTTGTTATAATCATCATTTTAACTCATTTACACATTTCATTAGAAAAAATTCATTTACAATTTTACGATCATTATGAAACCCATTTTCTTTTTGACACCAAAACTACCCTTATGATTTATCAAAACCCCAAACATTTTCCCGATCACAACATGTCTTTACACATGTTATTTATTAACTATTATTTTACATTATTCTCATTCAACACCTTTCATTATCATTATTAGGATTCATTTTTCTCATATTTATCAGGAAAGTGAAATTTATTCATCTTTTTATGCCTCGCACACCCATCCAATATGTGTGACTATAATGATGCATGCAAGCTATATCCTTCGGTGCCTAAAATGATGCATGAATGCACAACCTCAAGAAATTTTGATCATGAGAAAAATATCATAAATCCATCAAATAACACAAAATTTTCATAAACCAATGGTGTAATATTATTCAATTGTAACAATACACATCAAGAAAAAAAAGTCTCACCCTGGGTGACATGGTTTTTCCCGCTTTCATGGGTTAAATACTCCCAAGAATGAGCTCATTACCCAGGATTGACACATCTAAATCTCTTTCCTACCATCCAAAAATATTAATAAAGTGAAAATACCTCCTATGATACCACTTTGTAACATCCATGACCCGGAAGCCACTAAACGGGTGCTCCGATTAGGGTCATCACACGACCTCAAGTGCGCCTTCCCGTACAGCAGAGGTTACTGACTAGTAGCGAGGGTCAAATGAGTCACGTGGGGAGACTATACACTCTTTACTAGAGTAATACACAATAGATAATTATATAAACAATATAAAAAATAGACAACAATCAACAACATGCATAAATGAACCATTCCAAAAACTGGGTACAATCATATACAACAGCAAATATGTCATTATGTGCTATGGTGCAAGTGTAAGAAACCCAAAATAAAACAAAAGGTAAAAACCACCAATGGGTCCTGAATCTTAGTCTAGATCCTTCTCCATGAACATCCTGATCCCAAATCAACATCTTAGTGTAGGGCCACTTCCCTTGTATTGGCCGACAACCATGAAGTCTTCTCGGGTGCCCAACTGCGGCCCGAGTAGGTTGTGAGTAAAAAACTCAGTAGCCCAGCACCAATAGTTTCTAAAAAATATCCAGTCTATTAGATAGTGCATGAAAGTAAAAAATGAAATGTAAGTAAACTAGGGAAAATTTGGGTTCTATTCATTAACATGGTTCTTTTAGTTTGTGTTTAGAGTTCATCGCAATTTCATTTCTTATACCATTTTCACACATAATCCATTTCAACCTATTCTATTTAGGTTATTCATATAAACCATCCACACATGGTTCTAACGCACTCAATCACAATGCATAAGGGAAATAAATCCTGTCCTTATATCACTATGGACACACATATCACATCAAACCATTATCCTCACATCAAAGACTTAGTCCGAGTGGAATGAAACTATTATGGGAATATAGCCTCTATCCCCTTCCCTAACCCATGCATTTTGGGGTGGAGTTTAGAGCCTCAGTCTATAACTCAACCCGTGGGTGTAAAACCTCAAGATAATACCCCATAATACCAAGCCATGTGCACATTATTATTTTTAAAGTCACCACAACCATACCATAAAAAAAACAAGCATATTCAATGCTATTGGATATGCCAACACATAACAACAAAACAAGAATTAATATTATTTGATAACCCATTTATACATTTACAATTTACAATTCATATCCATCTATCTAAATTCCCATTCTTGTTCTTTAACCTGTAAGGTGTATTCAACAATCCATTATGTCATAGCTGAATTCATCGTAGACCACTCATTAAACCATTTAGAACTTTTATCATTTCACAATCATTTACCCACTTATGCATTTCAAGTACATTTCTCATATCGCATAACACAATCCCATTATTATATTCAATAATTTTGGTGTGCCACCTAATTCTCAAGTATTAACCCACTCTAAAATTTTATCCATTACATTATTACAACCCATTAACACATTACCCATTTTCCATTACATTACCGAATTGAAAGTTCACAATTTAACATTTCCAAACCCCCCTAATAATTTCTAATCAAATTCTTGAAACAATATACAGAATATATTTCAATCCAATTACCCATTTTCATGTCATTCCAATGACACCTTATACCTTTATCGCCCTAAGAATATTTATCATTATTCCTTTTATAAATTAATCAAAAATTAACACATATTCTACATGAGTTTCACATTCTTATTTGGAAACCCACCACCCTATCACACTCTCATTCCAATATTGTTGTCACACCATATTGGTGGCCCTAAAATGGTCAAGTCACCCTCAACACATCCCACGAGGATCGTGAGGGATTCAATTGGTCACTTAGACACTTATTTTTATCATCAATTCAATGGAACTAAGAACATTAAAGGGGGGGAACAAGAACAAAAACTTCAAAGCACAAATCCAAAATAAAACTATTGGATGATACTGGTAGACCACCTACCATGAATCCGACGACGAATGAACTCTTAATCGTAGCCATAGATCCAGATTCAAACACCACTAGAAGCCCCAACCCTGATCTTTGATCAACAACAAATGGAATCCAAAACTACCAATAATCAAGGGAGGAACACCTCTTGGAAGCTTGGGTCATCCAAGTTCATCTCTAGGGTTGAAAGGGGAGGGATGGAGGAAAATCTCGAGTTGGGGTTTTAAACCTTAGAGTGGATTAATTTTTTAAAAATTTACATCTTTTCTGGGATTCAAGGTTTACCCCCATAGTTTTTCAAACCATATGAAAACTGTGGGGAAGATACTATCTGAAAACATCCCCTTTATATGGTTTCTTGGGAATTCTGCATGGTTTTCCAAACCATGCGCAAACCGTGAGTAAGCCTCTATCAATTTGTTTCATGGTTACTTGGGATGCTTCGTACGATTTGCACTAACCACAAGAAAACAATGAAACATGCCCAGACACCCTTTTTTCTTCCTCTTTCATGTCCCGTACCCTTAGAATACCCCTGATCCTTCACGTGAACTTTGTAAAACACTTATTTATCCCAGAAAGGGAAGTCCAAACCAATACATTAACAGATAACACACCTTAAGAGGATCTTGGATCATACAATTGTGTACCTTTTTTCCATCATCATTCATACCGTCATGTTTGGCACTTTTTTATGAAATAAAAGTTTGTTATCCTACCAATATCTTTTCCTTTAGATTAGAATCTTTCTCATCCATAAAAAATTCTCCTATAGAAATATATTTTAGTTAAGACATAGAAACCTTATAAATTTTAGGATTTTCATCTCCTCTTATTTTCACTACATGAATTATGTAATTCACATGAAATTTTATTTTGAAAATATTAAAATTTTCTTGACCTTGGATAATTATTTTTGTTGATACGTATGATTTTTACATTCACTAAAAATTTCACTAACTTCTATTACTATGTTTTCAATGTTTTTTATTCCTCAATCATCTTCAAAATGTTTCTATTGAATAAGATCAATTTTTTTTTTCTTTATCGTTATCATTTATTCATACATGATGTTAATATTTTTCTCATAATAAAGAAACTTCTTCAGATCATTAATCTTTTTTAACAAATAAATTTTTTGAAGAAAGGATTATAGAATATTTTTTTAAACCATCCTTGTTCATTTTTTAATTCTAATTTTCAATTTGAAAAATCATTGAATGACATTATCTTAACTCTCATTTATTAAGAAACTATATATTAGTCTCATAATCCACATCTAACTATTATTATTATTCTTTATATATACTCTATTTCTCACTAGTGAACTTCTAGTCATTAATTTTTTCAATAAGCAATTTTTTAGCACTATCATCACTGGAGTTTTATTGATTCCAGTTCACTATAACCATCATATTCATCAAAATTTAACAAAAAATTTCTATTTTTAATTTATATAATGTCTTAAATTTTCACTTTGAATATAGATTCAATTTTTTTATTTTATTTTTCACAAATATTACTGATATTATATATTTTTTATCACTATCTATATATTCTTTAAATCTTGTAAATATAAGGATGTATTTCCAACAACTCTGTTGAAAAATAACTTCAAATATAAATTTCATTTATACATCCTTATCCCTATTTTTAATATTATATAAAATAAATACATGAATTAATCAAATTTTTTTCTAACCTAATGTTAAGGTTTTGACTCACTAACTTATTTCTTGGGATGTTTCATAGAAATTCAATGCCTTATAAGATTAAATGTCGTTTCCTGATCATTGTTCTCTTCATTATTGAATGAATTTCTCATCTGATTTAATATTTTATGTGAAAAAAATAACCATCATCCATAGATAGTGTTTCATGATCTTTACCTTTTAAATATGATTCCATAGCATCATATTTCCCTAGATGGTTTCATAGAATCTCATCAACAACAACATACTCATCAAACTTCTCACCAAAGAGCCTTATAGAGCTTAAAATTTCATAAACTCTTATAAAAAACTTTCTAATAAATTTATCATCACCCTTATTAAGAGCTTCCTACCTAAATATATAGATTTTCAACACATCACTACAATCTTATTTATTTTAATAATAAATGTTTATCATATTGTACTTGATCTGTTAAGTTGATTTAATACATTTAACCGTTAGAATTTCAATTCCAGAGAGTGAGAAAAGTATAACATTACATGTGCGAGAACCTAAAATTTTCTTTTCAGGTATGGGATTTCATTTCTAGTGTTTTTGAAAAAAATAATAGAATCTGGATATTTGAGGAGTACATGCCAAGTACAAAAGAGTAAACCCTGTGTACCCGGTTGCCACAGGTGACCATGTACTGGATATGAAACGGATGTGTACCTGGCCATGTGGGGTGACCTGAAGACCGCCTAAAGTGAGGTTATGTAAAGGCATATAAATGTCGTGTACTTTTAAAAAACACGTTATTTAATTTTCATTTTATTTGTTAAAACAGACCGGGGTTATGTTTAATTTTCATAAATTCCCTCCTCTCAACTCATCTCATCTAGGAGCGATCATAGGACATGATTCTTCTCTGAGCCCCCGATCGACCGTCTATTCTCCGATTCAACCGTCATTGATTGTGTTGGAATAACCATTGTGAGTTCTTCCTTCTTATAGAAACGTGTTCCTTGATTTAACCTCTTTCGTGAGATATCCTTGGTTGAATTTTTTAGACATTTTTGTATATCTACCACACTCAAGGTTGATTCAAGTGCCGACACTGATGTATATCAATCGTACAATGTCGAGGTAGGAGGTTTTTTCCTTTATGTAGTTATTTATTGAATTATATGTGGAAAATTTCCCAATACCCTAGTTTGGGGTATTGCAGGTTTAGGGAATTTCACCCTGTTGATGCATGTTATTCTTATTTTCATGAAATAGGGATCTTTTTTTTAAATAGGATAATTTTCCATTATATGGATGTGTTTTCCCAGGTTTAATTTTGATATTGGCCATTTGGACTAGCTTTTTCTATTAGGCTGCTAGATTTCCATGCCTAGTATTGTTAGGATAGAGATATATAATTTAATGTTGTTGTATGCCTTGATAAAATTTTATCCACGTAGTACTTTTCGGTTTACTTTTTCTACTGAACAATGTTTGTGCACAATTTATTTACACAGGGCTGTAGGAACATGATGTAGTAAGACCATATGGGGAATTTACGTTGAGTGCTTCACTAGAGTGTCTATTATTTATATATCATATCGCGAGACCATGGGGGGGATTGACGTAGATTGCTCCCTTAGATTTTCAATAGTTCTCGTTTGGATACCATAGGGGGAATTGACGTTGAGTGCTTTCTTAGAGTGTCTATAGTAAACATTAAAAGACCACAAGGGGAATTGAACTTGTGTGCTTCCTCAGAGTGTCTTTAGTTTATCTTTAAAAGACTATAGGGGAATTGACGATGAGTGCATCCTCATAGAGTCTTTTTTTTCTCATGAGGCCAAAGGAGTTAGACCATGTGAGCTACCCAGGAGGTCGTTATATCCTTGTATAAGTTGGACTGGAGGGGTTAGGCTGTGATAACTTATCCAGATGATTACTTGAGATCTTTTGATTGAACCAGAGGGGTAGGCTGTGAGAACTTCCAAGAGGGTTTCTTGTTTTATCTTGGTTGAATAATTTACAAATGTAAATTAATGTAATTGAAACTATAAGACTATTTAATTTTTAGTACTTCTTTGTTTATTAAATAATTTGGATTGTTGCCTTCTATATATATTCACTGACTGTTAGGCACAAATCATTGGGTTGTTTCCTACTGTGATTAGTATGACACCTTGTTTGAGTCATTATTTTGTGTCCAAATAGATTATACTATTGTAGGTATGGATAAGGGAAAGCGACATTCTACTTTATGTACTTGATAGTTATGGAGCTGGAGAGCATGGGACGAAGCTGAGGCTTGCTATTCTAAGGCATTGTTAACTTGTTTTCATTTGTACTTTGGTTTAGTTCTTTATTCCAATATTTTGACCTATTTGGATGATTTATTAGATACTTTTGATGTGAATCATTACTGATATATATATATATATTCTACAATTGCGTATTTATCTTTAGTCTTCAACTATTTACTATTTTATGGTATTGTTATTTCTTCCTCTACTATTATATGTCCCTTAGGCGACATTACTCTTCCAATGAGGGCATAAGTTGCCCACTATTACACCCAAATCCCTCATTGTTATTCGGTAGCCTCTAGCATTTGGGGAAATGCGCCTAAGTCCATGTGACCAACTGGGTAAAGGGAACCTCTGGGGTGCACCCCAAACTGAGACATTACAAAGTGTTATCAAAGGGATTCTTTCTTCTTGACTTACTATTTGGAGCCTATATGCAGTGATATGAAGGAATGGGTCATTGGTAAAAAGTTATGCCCAAGATTTGCTATCCCTTGTATAGGGAAAATCTAATTTACCCAGATTATTGTAACTTCGATGGCTCTACAGTTTTATAGTAGATTTTATTTCACTATTGGGTGATTCACATATTTTTTTCCATTACCGTTGATATTATTGAGGTTATATTTCTATTACAACCCAATGAGATGAGGGTATTCCATCTCATGAATCATATACGCAATTGCTAGAAATCACATGTCATTCATTCTTATCATGCCATTTAGGGTGAATTATCAATTGCATGTTATTGTGATAGATGTTGTGATAGATATGCGTGATGTTGTGATAGATGCCTTGATAGAATAATTTCTATTTGACAGGGTATTTATTTTATAAGGTCTCATTTGAATGAATGCCAAACATTAGTTTTTGAGGTGTTATGGTCCATCATAGATCAGAATTTGGTGGATCAATGCACTGTTATGCTTTTATATGACATGTATAAGATGCCAGTATTTGATTCTCAGAGAGTATGGGCCCTCAGGGATCAATATTTGGAACATTAATGTTTTTTTAGTGTTTTGTGGGTTCCAAAGCAGTTTTTGAGGCATTCTGTCTGAGAAAACCCATAATTCACGGTGTGTGTTGCTTAATACACGCCATGTATCTTTCTATTCAGGAAGAAATTTTTTTTCTTATGTACATGATATGTACTTTATGTACACAACATGTACTCTCTAACAATGTAACTAGCTTTTTGTAGAGAGACATGAGGTTGGGAAATCCTTGGAGGAACACACTATGTATCAGACGTAAACGTCGTGTTTTAGGGACCATGTGCCCACTTGTGTGAATAACGACACTGATGGATGAAACATAGGTTATACACGCCATGTCAATCTTGGACAGACCATGTAGTGTAACCCTTGTATCTGTCCATGTGACTAACTACACGTATAGGTGAAATTGTTCTAGTACACATCGTGTCTGGAACAAAAACACTATGTAGTATTATTCTAGGATAACCATGTAGGTTATTCAAGTAGAAGAACTCGAGCATGGGGAAAAAATCAAGTACACACTATGTCTTGGGAGACACGCCATGTGTATGGGGTGTTACATGACCTGGGTTTGAAAGAGTACATGCCCATGTAGAGGATTAGAGTAACATGGTGTGTAGGGGTCATACATGTTATGTATCCCTGATTTGAATAACTTGTATTCTTTCCTTATCCTATTTTTTCCCTATATTTGTAAGTTTTAGTCATTGAAAATATTGAACTAAGTTTTGAATATGACCTTGTAGAGTCATTCCACCGAGATTCCATCTAGTTGTACGCCAGATACATGGAAATGATCAGACACCAGACGTGGTAGATTAAAGATTACTAATATACCCTCCTGTCATGCCTATCTTGGTAGAAATCGTCATTCCAGATATAGCTGCTAATGCACAGTTCTAGGAAGGATTCATGATGTTTATACCGACCTTCCTGGGAGCACCACATCCTACCCCATCTTTGGCCGAGTTGATGTGGGTCTTTCAGTAGCAGCATCCTACCAGTTTCTCAGGGGATGGAGGACCTTAGGCTATAGAGTCATGGTAAGAATCCATTATATTTATCTTTTAGCATTTGAAGACACCTCCAGAGCAGAGAGTGAAGCTCGCAAATTATGTGCTTCGAGATTCCGTGATGAGATGGTGGGATGTGATCTCACAGGTAGGGAGCTAGCACAGTATGGCTTGGGATGATTTTCAACGTACCTTCTATGATTACATCTACCCAGAGACTTTGAGGTCTGACCAGGCCCGAGATTTCATGTGTCTAGAGTAGGGTACTCTTTCAGTCATAGATTATTCTTCTAGATTCACAAAGTTGCAGTGTCACACACCCATTCTAGGGGGTGATGAGTTTTTTCTTAGCAAGGAAGTTTGAGGATGGTCTCAGTAATGACATTTGATCTCAGGTGAACATCTTTAGGTTGCTGACCATATCTACCATAGTCAACAAAGCATTGTTCACCAATCACAACTTGAGGGAATCTGGAGCTGTAGGCCAGGGTTTTTCATCATCCAGAGTTGATGCTTCTCTGACTGATAGTAGAAAGCACCGCATGGAGTCTACACGTAGAGATCCAAGTAGGAGAGAAACACCTTAAGGTATCCTGGTGGTAAGATACCAGGGCGTGAAGGGCATGCATACGAGGCCACATTGCCAGAGAGACCCAGGGGATTTCTGATCCTGTGCCAAGATGGGTCATCTCTAGCGTTTCTGCTTGTTCATCTCACCAGTAGCTGGTGAGAATTGTTCTTCTATGACTCCTCATTCATGAGAAGGACCACTAATTTCTCATTAGTCTGGGAAATGGAGTTCTTACGGCCATTCAGGTTGAGGTAGAGGTTGTGGATGTGGTAGCCAGTCGGCAGGTTTTCAGCGACAACAGAATGGATCCACTCAAGATGTTTAGGCTGGGTCACAGGGCCACGGTACAGGCCGGGCTTTTGTAGTAGAGTAGACCTAGTAAGAGTAAGATCTCATAACCTCTACCATTTGAGGAACGATTATAGTTCTCTCATTTTTAGCCTATTAACTTTTTGATATAGATAATTATGATAGTTTTATATCTGTTTCTATTTGGGAGAACCTTGGGCTCTGTATCATCACTTCTGTGGATATCTTGACACAATACACTCTATTGGGGACTATAACGTCTAGTGTACATTAGTTCAAGGAGTTACATCTTTAGGTTGGTGGGTTTCACTTCTTATGGGACCACTATATTCTAGAGATGACATGCTATGAAGTCATTCTCAAAATAGACTATATAGTTCACTTAAAGGTTGTTGTTGATTGCTATCGTCGTAGGGTGAGTTTCACATCACCAGAGGAATGATCCTTACTTTATAAGGGTGAAAGGGATGTCCATGAGAGCAGATTAGGACCCAAGCATCATGGGTTGGGAGGAGTTACGACCCATATAGCTAGTCTTTATTTGGATGACAAGGGGACTTCACAGATGAGCTTTCCTCTAGTGGTGCGTCGTTTCAATGTTTTCTTTCTATATGACATTTTAGGCTTGTCTCTGGGGTGAAACGTAGAATTTTCAATTGATCTTGTGCTAGGAGCGGCACCAGTGTCCATTATTCTTTATAGAATGACTACACCAGAGTTACATGAGCTCAAGAAGCAGTTAGAGGAGTTACAGGTGAAGGGTTTCATCTATCCCAACAATTCTCCTTGAAGTTCGCATGTCCTGTTTGCGAAGAAGTAGGATGGTACCCTCAGACTTTGTGTGGATTATTGGAAGTTGAACCACTTGACGGTCAAGAATTAATATCCCTTGCCAAGGATTGATGATCTATTTGATAAACTTCAAGGAGCCCGGGTGTTATCAAAGATTGACTTGATATCCGGTTATCATCTTTTGCTCGTTAGACCATTAGATATACCTACTACATCCTTTCAGAGCCAGAATGGTCTATACG
This sequence comes from Viscum album, assembly GCA_963277665.1. Classification (NCBI taxonomy): domain Eukaryota; kingdom Viridiplantae; phylum Streptophyta; class Magnoliopsida; order Santalales; family Viscaceae; genus Viscum; species Viscum album. Next base: position 853,137,423 of record OY728126.1, on the reverse strand, counting down.
AATATGTGGTTATGCCATTTGGTCTCACGAATAGACCTATAGTTTTTATGCAATTGATGAACCAAGTGTTCCATCCATACTTAGTTTTTTTCATGGTAGTCTTCATGGATGAAATCATGGTGTACTCTCACACTTTAAATGACCATTCCACACATCTTGAGATAGTTTTGAGTACATTGAGAGAGCATCAATTATATTCTATGCTCTCAAAATGATACTTTTGGATGGACCAGATTCACTTCTGATGTCATGTTATCTCAAAGAGAGGAGTATCAGTAGACCTAGTGAAAGTGAGATCTGTAGTCTCCTATGAGAAGCCGAAGAACGTCTTTGAGGTAAAAAGTTTTCTAGGGCTGGATAGATACTTCAAGAATTTTATATAGTGCTTTCCACACTTATCAGTGCCTTTGAAGGGCCTAAATAAGAAGGGAATGAATTACATGTGGTCATATTCTTTAGAGTAATCCATTTATGTTCTAAAAGGGAGGTTGACTTCATCCCTGATATTTATTTTTCTAGATTCAAGAAAGAGTTATACAGTTTAATATGATGCATCAGGAATCAAAATGGGAGAAGTGCCTATGATGGGGGAAGGAGTCGTTGTATATGGGTCTCAGTAGTTGAGGACACATGAGATGAATTACCCGAAGAACAATCTTGATATGGTTGTAGATGTTCATGCCTTATGTGGTTGGAGAAATTATCTGTTGGGAGAGAATTTTTGGTTTTCAATGACCACAAAAGTCTCAAGTGTATATTCTCCCAGTGCGATCTGAATTTGAGACAATGATGGTGGGTTGAATACATCTAGTATTTTGATTTTGAACTTTCCTACATGCCCGAGAAAGGAAACAAAGTGGCTGATGTGTTGAAAAATAGGAATAAGATATTGGTAGTTCAGGAGGCCAACATTGAGTGGCATTTTATGGATCTATTCTATGAGATGCATTTGGAGGTGCCTGACAGACAGGGGAATATGTTCCTTTCTTCTATAGTTGTTACCTCTGCTCTACTTCATCGAGCGAGGGTGATGAATCTATCAGATTCTGAAGGCCTAGTTCTACAGTATAGTGTGTCAGGAGAAGAACCTATTATGTGATGGACCATAGGCATGGATGAGATAATGAATTTTCATGTGCGCGAATGGGTGTTAAAAGACATACATGAAGAGATGATGCGGGAAATTCATCCCTCAGTTTGGGCAGTTTATCCTGATGTCACCAAGATGTATCGAGATCTAAACTATCAGTATTGGTGTCCAAATATGAAGAGGGATGTTTCTAGTTCTGTCATGAGGTTTTCCACCTATCAACTAGTGAAGGTGGAGAATCAGTGACAAGAAAGGATTTTATATTAGTTACCCATTCATGAGTGGAAGTGGAATGATATCGCGATGCACTTCGTGGTCGGTTTAATGAGGTTTCATGGAGTGAATGATGTAGTTTGGGTTGGCATTGATAGAATCATGAAGTTTGCACACTTCTTTCAGATCAAGATACCTTCTGTGTAGATGAGCTATATATATTTTACGTTCGGGAGATTGTACGTTTACATGGGGTTCCTCACACCATTATTTCAGACAGGGATGTACTTTTTACTTCTTGGGTATGGTAGGGACTATATAGGGAATTGGGTACATAGGTACTCTTGAGTACAACTTACCATCTCCGAATAGATAGCCAATTTGATCGTACGATTCAGGTACCAGTGGACATTATTTGAGCATGCGTCCAAGATTTTGGAGGTTCTTGGGAGAATTAAATACCTCTTGTGGAATTTTCCAACAATAATAGTTTTCAAGAAACTATTCCGATTGAACCTTATGAGGATTTTAATGGTAGGACTTTCCGATTACCTCTATGTTGGATGGAAGCAGGAGAGTCAGCTAGGTTGGGACCTCATCTTGTCCAGGAGACCACAGAACAAATAGAGATGATTTAGAAGAGGATGGCTAGTGGAAAATCATGACAAAAGTATTTTGTTGATCGATGGATATGACTTATGGAGATCAAGGTCAGAGATTAGTTTTTCCTACATCTCACACTAAGGTTGGGACACAGGAGGAGTAGAAGATAGGAGAAGCTTTCGTTGAGACACTTCGAGCCGTTTGAGGTCTTGGAGAAAGTCGGGCTGGTTGCCTATCGATTGTAGTTACCTCCGAGGTACCAGGCTATGCAGGATGTCTTCCACATTTCTTATCTTTGGTGTTATTTCTTAGACCTGTATTAGGTTTTTCAACTAGAGGAGGTTGATTTGGTGGTGGATGCATCATTCGAAGAACATCATCTCTGGATTTTTGATCGTAGTGTAAAGGTTCTTCATGGCCGGTTTATTCCTCTATTATGAGTGATATGGCAGCACATATGAGTACAAGATGAGACTTGGGAGAGGGAGTCTGATGTATAATCACCATGGCTGGAGATGTTTGAAGATTCTTCTTATACGCCACCTTTCTAGGGAAATTTGGGGATGAAATTTTTTATGGGGGGAAGTTTGTAAGAACTTAAACTTTTCTTTTTTTGGGTATGAGTTCTCATTTCTGGTGTTTTTGAGAGAATAGTTGAGAATTTGGATATTTAAGGAGTACACACCATGTACTTAAGAGTACGCGTTGTGTACCCGGTTTCCTTGGGTGACCATGTACTGGCAGTGTAATGACCGAGTACATCGCCATGTGGGGTGACCTAGAGACAACCTAGAGTGAGGCCCTATAAAATAACATACACACCATGTTCTTTTAAAATACACACCATTTAATTTTTTTTTATTTTTTAAATCGGACTGGGGTTGCCTCTAATTGGTAAAAACACCTTCTTCTCAACTTGTCTCATCGAGGAGCGACCATGGGGCATGATTCTTCTCCGATCCCCTGATCAACTGTCCATTCTCTGAATCAACCGCCGTCTATTGCGTTGGAATCACCACAGTGAGTTATTCCTTGTTATAGAGCCTCGTTCTTTGCTTTCTCCTCTTTCATGAGATATCCTTGGTTGAATATTTTATATTTTTTGTAGATCTACCACATTATAGGTCGATTCAAGGGACAACACCGGAGTATATCGATCATTCAATGTCGATGTAGGTGGTGTGTGCAATTCCATTGTTAGACTTTGAATTATATGTGAAAAATTTCCCAATACCCTAGTTTGGGGTATTTTATGTTTAGTGAATTTAACCCTATTGATGCATGTTAAGATTGTTTGCTTGTGTTAGGGGTCTTTTTTATAAATATGGTTATATTCCATGTTATGGAGGTGTTTGGAAATGTTTGATTTTGATATTGACCATTTTTTCTATATTTCCCTATTAGGATGCTTTCTTTCTATTCCTAGTATTATTAGGATGGAGTGATATTATTCAATGTTGTGGTACTCCTTGTAGATTTTTAGCCAAGTAGTACTTTTAGGATTACTTTGGCTACTGAACATCATTTGTGCATGATTACTTTACACAAGGCTGTGGGAACTAGATGTAGTAAGACCATAGGGGGAATTGACATTGAGGTATTCCCCAGAGTGTCTATTATTTATTTATCACACTGCAAGACCCTAGGGGGGACAGACGTAGAGTGCTAATTCAGATTATCTATAGATACCGTTATGAGACCACATGTGGAATTGGAGTTGAGTGCTTCATCAGAGTGTCTATAGTCACCCCTACAAGACCACTTGGGAAATTGATGGTGAGTTCTTCGTCAAAGTGTATGTAGTTTATTGTTAAAAGACTATGGGGGAATGAACTCTGAGTACATCCTCATAGAGTCTTTTTTTGAATGAGACCAAAGTTGTTAGGCAGTGTGAGCAACCCAAAATGTTGTTATATCCTTGTATAAGTTGAACCAACGAGGTTAGGATATGATAACACACCCAGAGGGTTACTTGGGATTGTTTGGTTGAACCAGAGGGGCTAGGCTGTGATAACTTCCTAGAGGGTTTCTTGTTTTTCAGGGTTGAATATTCGATGAATGTAAATGAATGTTATTGAAACTACATGACTACTTACATTGGATTACTTCCTTGTTTATTAATTCATTTTTCTTATTTCCTGCCATATATATTCACAAACTGTTAGGAATAGTTCTTTGGGTGGCCGCCTACTGGGATTCATCTCACACCCTATTTGGCTCATGCTTTTGGGCCCTAACCGATTATATTGTTAAAGGTTTAGATAAGGGAAAGCCACCTTCTACATCAGGTTCCTGACTATTGTGGAGATGGAGATCTTGGGACCAAGCTGAGGCTTGCGAGGCTAAGGAGTTGTTTACTTGTTTTCTTTTGTACTTTGGTTTAGTACTATATTTGAGCATTGTGACTTGATTGGATGATTTCCTAAATAATTTTGACATGCATAATTATTGATATATATATATATATATCAGTTGTCTATTTGCCTTTTTTATTATTCTGTTTACTGTTTTATGGTATTTTTATTTCTTCCACTACCATTATCTATTTCTTTCCACCAAATTACTATTCCAATGAGAGCATAATTTTCTAACTATCACACTCAAGTCCCTCGCTGCAAGTTGGAAGCCTATGGTGTTTGGGAAAATGCACTTGAGGCCATGTGAACAACTAGGAATGGGACACCTCTGGGCGGCACCCAGAACTGGGATATTACAACATGATATCCCAACATTATCCAAAACCATATTATTATCATTTATTAATGAAACACTATATTTAATAGAAGGGTAAGAATCTGTAGCCACATTAATGACATTATATCTAACGGGTATATGATATGGTAACATTATATCCTTATAGATATGTAAATTTTTCCCATGAAAGGTAGGAATACCTTTACTATTAACTATGTTTTGAACATCCACAGAATCCTTACATTTTCATCAATATTTTTGAAGAGTCAATGAATGGAAAATTCACTTTGATACCGATTGTATAGACCAATCCAAATTTGTGTGATCACTAAGAGAGAGAGGGGTGAATCAGTTTTTTGTTTTCTTACTTAATAAAAAATCATCATCACTATTATAGTAATATAGGTCATTGAAATTTCATGTTTTCCATATATAAATAATATGATATATTAAGGTTTTGTAACAATTTCAAAAACCGTCACAAAAATAAATTAATTTAATTATGGTGTTTATTCAACTTTCATCACACATTGATTTTGGTATGTTCTTATTATTATTATAATATTTCTTGCACAACAGTTTGTAAGAAAGTATTTAAATGTATCTCTATCTAAACTTATCATTCTAGTACATCTGTCAAGAAGAAAAAATTATATAAATCTTTCTGATAACATGTGTATAGTTAATTTTCTGACTCATATGAATTAATTAAATTCATTGTCCAATGCCACTTTGTTTTATGTCAACTGAATTACTATTCATCTAATCAAATCTCCACTATGTTAGTTTGAGACAAATTGATTTTAAACTGTATCTAGTATCTTTTAGATAGATTCTAATACTTCCAATTTTTTGACACAAGAATTTTCAATCTCTTTAGTAGGAACTTTAATACATCTTGTAGTAATATCATTATCAATATTTTTCAATGAACATTCCTCAATGTTCATAGGAAAAATATTATGAAAAGACAGGGATAAGATAATATTAAAATTTCAATCTCTCTATTTTGAATTTGATAATCCCACTCAAAATATTCTATACTTGGACACCTTTAAAAAACCACTCAGATAGGACTCAAAATTATTTTAAGAAAACATATTTAAATTCAAAAATTCATATCAACCAGAACATCTTGATATAACATATATAATCACAAATCTCCCTTTATAGTTATTAGAGAATTAAATGACCATCTCAGCAAGAATATAATTAATGAATTTACAAATCAATTTAAATTTTGTCAAAAAAAATTCACCATCTTCATAAAAAATTATTTTTTTAGTATAACTTTGTCTTATAACCTTTCACTAATTATTTATTACTATGATTCTCATATATTTAAGTCTAATGGATTTATCTGTTTAAATTTATTCAACAACCACTGACAAAATCTTATTCATTCATTTTTCTTCCAGATCTTCTTTAACAACTTCTCTATCTAACTATTTTTTCATATTTCTTCTTTCTAATGATTTTGTTAGAAGAATACTTTTTTATCATGTGGAACCTTCTATTTGGTAGAGTCTATCAAATGATTCATAATCATATATCCATTTATTTAGTAACAGTTTTTTATTAATCCAAAAAACACTTATATGATTAATTGAAAAAATTTATTCTATTAGATAAAGTTTTAGATTTTTTATTAGATTTTTTTCATCTCTTACAACCAAAAATATTTATTCCTTAACCATTTTACAAACATTATTTTTCTAGGGGCTTTCAAAAAACATTGTCTCATGAATTTGAGGTTATCTATTCGAAAGTCATCATAATTCATTGTTTGATGAACATGATTTAATTTTTAGGAAGACATTATACATATTTTCATATGTTATATCCTTGAACGCAACTTATAAAAATTTAAAAAAAATACTTACTTCATCCAAATTAAGAAATAAAATTGAATAAAAAAATATAAACATGATGTTTAATACTTTGAATATCATAAAGACATCACCTGATTTTCATTAAGGAAAATCTATATTCGATAAAATTGTAAACATAATCAGATAAAAAATATAACCACACTCATTCAGATTACATTGAACAATTAGACAGCATATATTATACTTGGTCTAATGGACTTAACCCATTCACCTCATAATAATATATTCATACTGATTTATAACTAAACCTTAAAAGTTTTATGTAATAGATGTTTGAAAACAAAAGAAAATAATTAAGTAGAACATAATTATTTCAAAACAGTCTTCTTCTAAAAAACTAATAACCTTTTATACTCAACAAATCAATTCACAAAGGCTAGTTGGAAATACAATAGAAATTATTATTTTCCACTTTTAATGACACATTAATACCAACCATCTTGCTTTTATCCATAATTAATAAATTTGATTTTTTATATCAACATTGGTGGTGTATTTTATTAAAAAATGTAAAATCATTTAAAACTTCGGAAATTAGTAATATTAAAATTATTAAACCAAATAAATTAATTTTTTTCACATTCTAAAACCTATCACAAAATCCCATCCACAAAATGAATTCTTTTTTCTATTTAAAAACAAATTTCCAAAACCAAATTTGATATACATTTTTGGAAACCAACCAAATTCATAAAAAAGTAAATCATTTCATAATGATAACTACTCTTTCAAAATAATATAAAAAATAATAAAAATAGAAGGATCCATATTTCAAATGATAAAAAGGTGAAAATAATAAAAACAAAGTGATAATCCCTAACATAGAATCATAAACAATGGAATATGTGTCTTAATAAAATCATTATTTTCAAAAAATGAGATGACATATTGATAATTAATAATATAGAATAACCTTATGGGAAATATTTTATCCAAAAATAATCTTTAATAGACCCAAATTTCATTCTTAAGGGTACCCCCTCTTTATCTATTTATTAAACAACTAGAGGGACAACATCCAATGTTTTCTTTCAACTAGTGTAGCATAAATAAAGATCTCCCAATTTGATACTCAGGCTCCTATGATTCAATAAAAGGTGAGGTTATCAAATGATCAATTTAATATCACCCATTAATTTCTAATAAACAAATCTCCCTCAACTTCAGCACCCTTGAAAAAAACCACACATTTTCATATTGTACAACTATCATATAATCCGAGAAAACCACTAATGGGGACAAATAAGACCAAGGGGAATCAATAAGGGTATCAAATTAAATAAATAAATTGTTTTATAAGATTTAAAATGTAAATTTATAATAAAAATTACTCAGAATTCCTAGTCACCTTAAACATAAAAAAAATCAACATTGGGAACATCCTTTAGAAACCATTTAAAAATAAGCACCCCTTTTATCTCAAAATCATTCTATGAAAAATGTGTTTCATAATTTAAAATATCAAAACTTAGATAAACCATTAAAATTCCATCAAAACCATTAAAATAATCTGGATAGTTAGTTTTACCAATTCATGGCATTTAAAAACATTTACTTCAAGAGAGATACTTGAAATTCATAAAGAAAATCCATTATGTAAATCCTAAAAATAATGGAAAAAAAATTTAAAAAATCATAGACAATATACATGGATAAAATTTTATATAAAATTAATATTGAACCCTAATCATTTAATGAATGAGAAATAATGGAACATCATTGAAACACCTACCCTAAACAAACCTAAATCAAATACTTTTAATAGAGAAGGTAACACCAGGAAATGAATCACCCCTTTAATCCCCAAACAATCAACACCAAAGGATAGATGAACCAAAATATATGTACTGAATTTAAAATGATTAGTTTTCATGGAATAATTGGAAAATCGGGGAACAAGGAAGAAGGAAGAGTTGAGAAGGGAATAGAGGAAGGAATTATTGAATTACATGAAAAAATAACTTTGAAACTAAATAATGGAGTTCCAAAAAAAAGTGGAATGGAGGGAGGGAATCCCTTATAGTTGCATGGAATTTTGATGAAATAAATGAGATATTAATGGTGGAAGAAACACACAATCATATTGATTGACATATGTAAATTCACTTTTTAAGTGATTCTAGGTATTTTATATAGTATATTCACACTGTTAGAAAAACCATTTACTAAATATATGGAAACCAGTAAAATGAACCTATACATCAAGTAATGGTTTTCCAATTTTTTTTCCAGTAACCATAAACCAAATTTTTAGATCACATCCTCATAAAAAATTGAGTCGCATTGTTACGTAAATACACATCAAGGTTTTATGAACCATGCACCGACTATAAAAAAACCTCTGCTAAAAACTATATAACTACACCTAGTTTTCTCACATAATTCTCTCAAACCTTATGGTAAACATGTGATATTAAAAATAAATTTAAAATTCCATATTTAAAATCCAAAAATCCAAAAAATTAATTTTATTATATAATTAAACAATATTTATATAACTATGACCATAGGGCATTACATTATTCAGATATTAGTAATTAACATTAATTTTATAGTAATTTTTTATATATGGATTATAGGATAATTTATGAGATTTTGTCTTGATTATATTAAGAAAGTTGTTATTAGTTTTCAAAAATTATTATTTTTATTATTATTCTCCTGATAATTTAGATATAATGGACTATTAGTGGATAAACTACACCCAATTCGTCTTTTTAGGCCATCGATTATAGTCAATAATCTCATATGATGGGGGAGTTGACTTGAAGTCAGATTATATTTCAACTTGACTGAACATTTGTGCTAGTTTGGGACATTAAAAAATGGTATAAAATAATTTTTTATGGTTTTCATAATTGTAAAATTGGTACAAAAAATATTGCAGGATGAGAATTGGTCTGGTAGTTATATATACCTTGTTGGATAAAACAACCATAATATAAGTTAAAGTTACATATGATGTTTTTAATTTTATTTTTATTATTTAGGATATGATTCTTACTCAGTTGAGGGTGAGTATTTCATTTATCATGCATCATTTTTCTATGTAGAGTAATGATATATATATATATATATATATATATCTATGTTTGTGTGTGTGTGTGTGAATTTTTATTAATCTAATTATAGTTAATTTATTAAATTATTAACCAAATTATATTTATTTTCCTGAAAATGTTACAAATAATTGACCAATTAGTTGAATTATATGAAATGAAATTGACAAAAGAATTTATTAGTAGTTTTAAAGAACATTATTTTTATTATATGAAGAAAGTGATACATACTTTACAAACTATTGAAAAATATAACGTTGATTTCTTATTTTTGTGTTACTTTTCAGAATCTGAACACATAGTAAGTGTGTTGATGAACATTGAGGGATTTATTTTCAGTAGGATCACTATAATAATGGCTATATATTAAGGGAAGCTAATCATATTTCAAGGGTTGGTAGGCCTAAGACTCAAATTGAGGAGAATATCATTGTGTTTCTTAATAATGTTATTAAGAATATAGAAGGAATACCAGATGAATAATTCATGGTAGTTTTTCATATAGTTTAACATTTTAGAGCCTAAAATCCTCCAATACAAGGAGGAGATGTTGGGCCTTATGGTGTATCGGAGTGGTTAGATGGAATTTACCATACTATCAACCAGAAAATGTACCATAAGTGTGGTATATGAAGCACTCTGTTTTTATGCATGAGTTACCAGCTTGATGATGTTTTGATATCATTATCAACTAAAATTGAATGAATGTTTTATCATTTGATGAATCTTGGAATATTCATTGAGAAATTATACCTATTTATGTTGAATATTCATAAAAATCAAGAGTCTATATATTTGAAGTTGCAGAATATGTCTATTCTGAATTATGATTTATTTTTTATAATATTTCCATCTTTATAATATTTTGGGAGTTAACTTCACATAAAAGGAATATTCGTTCTAGTATAAGGTTAATTTTTAGATTTCATCAATGTTTTATCTATTTTGGTATCCGAAATTCTAGAATTGGTTAAAAAGAATAATCTAATAGAGAATTATAATTACGAAAATATGAAATTTTTTCTGGGAGTTGGTGGATCTAGGAGTGGTAATAAGAGGAAGGGGGATTTATATCACTAGGATAATTAGTGGTTAGTGATGGAGATATTCCATAAATCCATAAATGTATATAATGTGCTTGTGCTATGTCATATATGAGGATATTTTAATGTGGTAAGGTAAATAGTAATTTATACCATGGTATATTATATTAAATTATAGGGGATATAATCCATTACAATATACAGATATTAAACTAATAAATTTAGCTATGTGAGGTCATATGATATAGAAATATCCAAATTGTTATGATATTGGTTTATTTTATCATAAACATAACATGAATTTAATTGAACATTAATTGTCAATGTTTATTTTTAATTCCTCATAATACATTAGTAACTATACATTTTTTATGTGAGGAAAATTTTCATAGAATGAATGTGGTTTTTATATTTCAAACACATTGGTTGAGTGGTTCCAATGTATTTATTATCACTTGAATTATTGAATTATTATGAAACATTCAGTGAAATTAATTTAATGATCTAGGAGAATACTTGAGGACTATATAAAGAGGTTAAAGCTTTTAGAATGGGCTTCCATTGAAGAATTAATTTTATCACTACTAATTATCATAATGATATCTTTTCTTTCTTCCCATTCATTAATAGGTACTTGGATAACATGGGATTTCAAGAGGATTCGAATCCATTTTTGGGAAATCTCGGTTGGTCCATCGGTACAACTTGGTGGAATATGTATATTGATGATTCTAGAGGATCTTTATTAAACATATAGTTACAGAAATCATTTATCCATGTTACACTACATAATTCCTCAATAAAATGTTACATTATTAATTATAATGATATTTTTTGGTTTAGCCTCTTGGAAATTAGTAACATGATACATGATTTACATAGATAGAAAATAAAAAATATTCAATTATGTAAAATGAATATTATATAAATCGATCTTAGGCGTCATCACAATATATGATTTCTTGGGGACATACATGAATATAAAAGTGTAATAAAGCCTAGTAATGGGACAAATAAATATAACCTGATGTAAGTGAAAATAAATAATTCCTGGTCATAACAATAGAGCATGATCATAAATAAATGGGGAATAAGTGAAGAGTTTGATTGTAAGTACATGAGGCATAACATGGAAATGTCAATATAATAAACAAATAAGAGAATCATAATCATATCCCCAAATATCATCACCGTGGTTTCATAAAACAAATTACCAATGTTGTTCATTGAGTTATTTTAATATAGTACAAATAAATTCTATATAGGTATAATAAATATTTCATAACTATTGATTAATTATTCACCTAACATATTGGAGAGCTATTATAGAGAAACCTTTAATTTTTAAAATAATATTATTCTACATAGTTCACATATCATAAGAATTTTTTTCATCATTTTAAACCCCAAGTAATGAATGTGGGTTTCATATATAAGATACCCAAACAAATTAATTATATATATATATAAATGTGAATATATTTAATTGAATGTAGGGATGTTTATTCATAATAAAAAAGTATTTAATGGAATATCAAAAAATTATTTCAAATATATAATAATTATACATAATATTATATGGAATCAGATTAATGAGAGTGAAAATTAGTCTCTCAATAATATAGAATAATTTTGACCATAAATGAATGATTTTGATAAAATGGAAACATAATCACTTTAAATTTAAAAGGCACATTAAGTTGAATGTACTTGAATAAAAGGAGATGAAGAGAATCCATTACTTGAAAAGTGGATTTTGAAGGCTCCATAAGAGCTCATTAAAACCTAATAAAACCCATAGAGAAAATATAGAGTGGAAAATGATATAAAATTCATGATAAAATAATCATGAGTGGATATGAGTGGGAAAATGTGTGGTATTGATAATGTAATATGGGGTTTTGGTTATGAATTTATAAATATAGGGTATGGAAACTATGTTATTCAAAATAAAAAATCATTAGTTTCCCCATGTCATTAACCCAAATAATTTTACATAGGGAAGTGATTTTTAGAATTTTAATATTTATTGAGCTAAAACCCATTTAAATTATATTATTTTTTTTCATGGGAAAGAATATTATTCATAAATAATTATGTTTAAAAACAAAAAAAAATTCTTTAGGTTTTAGAATATTCATTATATGTTTTGAAATTAATAATATTAATTAAAATTATATTAGTTTAATATAAAAAGATTTTTTATAGATCAATCAATTATATTACTTATTCAATCACATTCAAGACACTATAATGTTATAATACTTACCATATATATATACTATATTTTAAAATATATAATTTCTTTGGATTATCTCAAAAAATTATAAAAAAATTACCATTGGGTAATTCAGTTGTGATGATTTTAAGGACATAATCCATTTTTTCAGAATAACTTCTTGAATTGGAGAAGTATTTTTTTAAATAAAATACTTATTTATAGAAAATATATATTTTTATAACATCATAAAATTTCTATACATTAAAATAACTATACATTATTTCTTATATTTATTTTACTATTAATATATGAATAATTATTTTTACAATATTTTTATGAAAAATCATTCTATTTCATATTTATTAATTTATCTTAAAAAATCTATAATTAGAATTTAACATATATACTTTACAAGAATACAATGATTGGTTTTCACTTTTAAAATTATGTTTAATTAAATTAATCTTCAAATAAATCACATTTTATCATTTAATTGTGATAAAATAAAAAAAATCTGGAACATTTTAACAACTATTTCATTTCACAATGTATTTAAACCCTGATAATTTATAAGGTCTTGATACGCAACCCTCATCATACCAATATAATCCTTAAGGTAAGAAGTGCGATGGTGGTATATTCTTGGGGTGGTTTCACTATAATTGATTTGGTGGAGATCTTAACTAAATTGTACTTCTACTTTAGTCAATTATTCTCAGTCCCCACTTGATGAAGAACTCCTTGGTATTTGTTACGGTTTAACCAAAGAAATGCTACTTTCCACCCAAAATTTATGGGACGGGAATCAGAAGGCATGATCCAATTTGTTGATGAAATTATTGAACTCTTTTATATTAATCAGCTATCCTCATTACCCTTTATATATATTAACCCCAAAAATATTTTTATAATGTTTATATTTGAAATATTTATAATACCCAATGGTCATCATCTCTAAAAGTTAGAATTCTTAATAGTCATGATGAAAAATAATTATACATCAATCAAATTATAATTGTTGAGTTATGTTTAGATCAAAATAGCATCATTTCCTATTACACAATTTAAATACCCACCATTCTCATTTATCACCATCCACTAAATCACTTACAAAGGCTCAATATTTACCTTTAAAATATCTATCAAATCCCAAATTCCCATTTCTATTTTTAATATTTTATGGAACGAGTTACCTTCATTATAGAATTCATGCCTATGGATTTTTTTAGTATTTAGACAATATTTTTAGGGTATATCTTAATATACACCTCTTATTTGTTATAAAAAATATTATTATGTGTTCTATAATGACATGTAATAGAATTTTTATCTTATTATATTATAAAACATAACATAATTTTCATGATGAAATATGTGTTATCTTATTAATAAAAAAAGAGAATTTTATGCTGTTATATTCTTCCATTCTTATCAAATTTCATCGTTGATTTTTTTGAGACTTAAAATAAATTTGTTGTTTTAAATTTATTTATTCTTCAATATCCAATGTTTCTTACCTAATCATTTGATTTCTTCACAGTACCTTCATGATCCTAGCAATATCATTTCTAAAAAATGCTCCCCTTTAATAAGAATATGAATCATTTCTTTTCCATATAATAGTATTGGTTCAATGTATACCCCATTAAGGTTACATATATGATCTAGGTATGATATATAGCTTCTTAACATGTGCATGTTATAGATGTCGTAGAAAATTTAATGATTTGGATTTAGTGATAACTGAAAAAAAAAACTTCTTCAACTCACTCTTGAATCTCAAATAGTCAAATGTATCGTGGAATTATTTTCCCATTATTTCCAAATATCATGAATATTCTACATGGTTATATTTTTTATAATACGTGATCCCTATATGAAATTATAAGTTTTTCCTCTACTATTAGTGTAACATATTTTTTAAGTGTGAGCTACCTTGAAATGCTTCAGGGTCACTTGTATCACCATTATTGATTCATTCAATATTTTTGGCCCCAAAAATCTTCCATCTCTATATTCATAAAAACAAGATAGTGTTATATACCGTTCTCTATAGAGTACTACATAAGGATCCTTTGAAATACCAGAGTGGATACTGTTTTTTGTATTAGAATTGAACAATTGGAAGATATTAGTCCCAACTCCACCGAAAATCATGTGAGTTCTCCCTTAACATGTATTCCAATGTTTGGATTGCTATCTTAGACAACCAATCCGTTTGAGGATTCTATGATCTACTTAGTTTTATATTTATATTCATATCCTTTTGAGCGATCATCCAGAAAATTTCATGTATATCGTAGTTTATAGTAAAAAAAATTGAATATACAGATGATAAATGTGTTCTAGTAATAAATCATCTTATATAGTGAATAAATGATAACCCAAATTGAATTATTTCCCATTTATGTAATAATAAGTCCAATAAAAGCGCCCATAGTGAAGCTATTTTGCTTCTATAGAGGTATGATTGGTGTTTTTAGTACTACTTTGGGTAGTAGTTTCTCTAACTTCACTTACTGACCTACCCAACATCTTATACTATTATCGACAATCTCCATGTTCATGTTATCACAAAAATAATTATCTTATAGGTATATATACATTTTTTTGACTTTGAGATATTTATTGAAAATATAATGATGATATTATTCCATCATTTCTTTCTATAAATTTTGAATTTATGGGATATATAGACATTTTCTAACAAATAGTACTCCATTTTGATCATGTAGTTACACTATAATCTTTGAACTTTTTATAGATACTATCTTATTTTATAACATATTACTACATCCTTATTATATCTTTATTTTCTCTAGTAATGATAGTTGGGACATAATTTAGAATATGACTGATGATGTCCCTTTCCTTGTGACTTATTTATATCTTTTCCACATACTTTATCAATGGATCTCTTTAAATTCATTTTTTATCAAGAGATCCATGGTCATTCCAGCTTAATTTATCTACAAATTTATTTTCTCTTCTAGAATTATAATTAATAGAAGAATTGTAGTCTTTAATAACCTCTAACTATCACCTTTGTCTAATTTTTATTTCCTTTTGTTGGAATATATAATTTAGACTCATGTGATTTGTGTATATATCATAGTTATCCCCTTAAAGACAAAGTATCCATATATTTAATATAAAAATAATTGTATCTAAATCAAAATCATGGATAGGATAATTATTCTCCTGAGGATTCAATTATTTGGGTTTATATTATTTCAAATTTTCATTATTTGTGAGTAAAAATTCAATCCCTTTTAAGGATGAATCAATATAAATGAAAAATCCTTCTCTGTCATGAGAAATGTGAGAACATGTGCACCAACTAACAACTTGTTTATTTCAATGAAATATTCATTACAATCCCTTTTCATGAAAAACATAAAAACTATTCATGTTTACATGGATAATTTATTGGTGAAATATTAAATAGTCTAAAAAATCATTTCTAGTATCATACTACATCAAATAAGGTGTATATTTTAGTCCCAATATTATGATGAGGATGATCTTCTGAAACCTTGATCTTTACTTTATCAAACTATATTCCTTCATTGTTTACAATATTTCTAATGTGTGATTCTTTTTATAACAATATTTCAAATTTAAATAATTTATAAAAAATATTTTATTTCTAGAGTGTTTATTATATTATTCTTAGACAATCATCATGTTCCACAACACTTTTGAAAAATATCAGAATATAATCATAAGGATAACAAAATATTTATCAAGGTATTCCCAAAATACTTTATTAACCTTGTCCATAAATGTATAATGATAATTTTTAGTCAAAAGGACATAAAAAAGAACCCATGATTTCAGTATCTTATTCAAAAAATAGACTTTGGGATTATCTCATTCATTACACCTAGATGAGGTTACCATAATTAGAGGTGAACTATGGAAAATAATTTATCCCCATGAATCTGGTTATATAAATTATCAATCATTAGAATATGGTATCTAATCCTTACTATGATCCCATTGTGCTCTATATAATGAATAAATATCAACATTTATCAATCCAAAATTTTCACAAATAGAACATGTTATATGATGACCCAAGGAAAACATAACTTTATTTTACCTCATTTCCATAATTTTAAACACTACATTTCATAAAAATATCACATTTTATATAGAACCATTTGCATTAGATTATTTTCAGACCAGATACATGAGAAAATTATTTTACAATTCTCTTTAAATTTCACCGTAATCAAACTCCTCGAGTCCCCCTTATAGCTATCAAAAAATCTATACATATATTTATAACTTGGGGTAAGGAAAAATGAGAAATACATTTTCTAAAATACCCAGTAAGGGAAAAGTTAGAAATATTTCATTAGTTTTTAGATAATAATAATATGGAAAACTAATGTAATGGAAAAATTTATTAATAAAATAACATAGAAAAGTAAAATCTTTCCATAATTCATATAATAAGGACATAATATCTCAAAAGAAATAACGTATAATATGTAATAATAATGTGAGATGACCATGAATACATTTATTAAGTAAATAGAGTAATAATATCATGAAATTAATGAATTTATGAAAAAACCCTAGTACATTTAATCATAAAAATAATTCGAGGGTCACTCACAAAACCAACATTATAAAGTCTAAAAATCCAAATGGTGGATTGGGTTCACTCAAAATTCCCATAAATATAATGGAAAAAGTCATATGGGATATTAGGTTTAACATGTAATCACTTTCATATTATATAATTAGTTATAATTATTTACCCAAGGCATTATAGGGATATATTATTCAAGTCCCACCCATCTCATAACATAGGTTACATGAAAATGTGTTTCACATAGATAAAAATATATTAACTCTCCAATGAAATATTATCCCAAGATAAAAATGGGTTTTAATATCCTTCATAAAAATAAAAACTATAATCCATCAAGATAAATAAGGTGGAAGGTTAAAAAATAAAATATACCCACTTATCTAAATAATTAAATAAGTAAATTGAAATAGAAGTAAAAATACCCTTGTAAATGTAATACTTCAAGAGAAACCACATAACAGATTATAAATTGGGATCACCAGATAAAATGATTCGAATTCCTTAAAATGGAATGTATTATCATTTAAATCTGAGGGTAAACATGGTTAAGTAAATCCAACAGCGGAAAATAATTTTGATAATGAAAAAGGTAAAATGGATTTCAAAACATAAAATAGTTGGAAAAAACAATTTTATCATTATCATAAAAGACAATGTTATTGGTCATTTTTATAATTCATTATAAAAAAGGCGAAGTTAAATATTTTTAAAAACATTATTTTGAAAACAAAATAAAATAATGGAATCATTAAAGTGACTTATTTGTTTATCATTAGGTGGTGTATATTAAAAAACAATTTATTAAGAAGTGTAAGAAAACCCCCTTTTTAAAATTCTTTTTTTGAAACCCACATATGCAAAAAATAATAATAATCTTTTTAAAATTGGGAATGGATAAGTATAAGTGAAAAAGAAAATATAAAATTCATGGTATTCCCAATATTAAGGTAAAACATATAATGGAAGAGGAATTCATGGATGTGGATTATCAACCGTCATTTAATAGGATGTGAATTATTATTAACAGATATTTATTTCAAGGAGGAATAAAACTCATCAATAAGGATTATTTTAATCAAAATTAATTCTCACAAGATAGTAACATGGTATAACATATGTAATTAAATAAAAACTATAAAACCCTTAAACTTTAAAATATATTCCTTTTAAAAAAAATTAAATTTCATTGATAGCTTGTGGTATATGAAACACCAAGCTTAAATGAAAAACAACACTCTATTAAAATATTACCATTTAATCGTGACTATTATAACCAAGTTGTTAAGGAATTAAAAATTACGAAAATTATATGGCTTAAAAATGGATAAAAATATTATAGTAGTTACGTATTTATTATAAATAAAATAATAATCAGTTTAACTAATGAGAATCCTTTTCCGAACTACTATATTTTTTCTAAAAGAAGGTTTATTCCCTCTTTGTGGACATAATTTAAAATTAAATTTTATAAATTTTAGAAATTTTAAATAAAAAATGAAATTACTTTTAATATAATTATGTAAAAATAATCGTTGAGTAAATTTTTTATAATTTTATGAAAAGATTAATTTTTCAATTAATAATAAAAAATTCTAATTTTTATTGAAAACAAACTTTTCAATTAAATTATTTACATTGATAAATTATATTTTAAATTTATTATAAAGAATAATTCCTTAAATTATGTTTTAATATAACAAATTTAGGTTATTATGATCAATTTTATGTTCAATTACAATATAAAAACATTATATAATTGTGAAAACGTTTCTTTAGAAAAACCATTTTTTCAAGGAATTTAGGTGTATAATTTTAAACTGTATTCTTCTAATTTGTGGAATATAATATAAAAAAATGGAATATATATTTATAATAATGACAATTTTTATTATATAATAATTTATATTTAAATTTTTACCATAATTGAAAATAAAAACATTAAAAATAAATTACCGAGTTTAAGGTGAAAACGGGTCTCCCTAGGGTCAATCTAAGAAGATAATTGTTAAAAAAGACCTTAACAATTTCTAAATATTCTTGGATTATTATTAATAAACCTTATAACTTTTTTGGTAATATAATGGGAATTTTTTTTTCTTTTTATAACCTATAAAATCTGTGTATAACTTTTTTTTTTCAAAGAATCCATGTGTGCCGTACTCTTTAATTATAAAAGGGCACTCCCTCACTCCACTAATATAAAGATCTCAAACAATTTTTTAGTAAAAAAATATTTATAAATTACCCCCAAAATTATTTTTAGAATTATATTTATTTTTTTATTCCCAAAATTCCAACCCTATGGTCATTAATAAGAGATCTAAATAAGGTTTCTCTTGGAGAAAGTAATTATCTTAATGAAGCTCTTTTTTATTTATTGTTTTATCGTCCTTAAATTATATATTAAAACCTAAAATATAATAAAAAATCATCTCAATTTTAATTATATTTTTTAAAGTTTATATCCTAATATTTTTCCATCTCCCCTTTCATTAAATGAGAAACAAAATAATCAATTGTGTGTATAACAGACTATCACCTTGCAGACTGATGTAACTCATTTTCCATCAACATATCTCTAGGATGTATATAACGATGGATTTAAAGTATATATAATATATTTATAATATTATTATACTTATCTAATTATAATATCACATATAAATTCTTACATTAAATTCCTTTTAAAATATGATAATGTCTCTTGTGTGTACGGTGGACTATCGCCTAACAAAGTGATACGATTCGTTTTTAACCTATGCTTTACATGGAAGGTAACAAGGATAAATTTAATGAATATATGTGATATATATAAAATTATGTTTATTTTGTTAAATTAAAATATCTCCCATATCTTTATCCATTCATCCATTACTAAATGATATAATCGCTTGTGCATACATAAGACATATCGTATCCACGAATAGATGTGATTCATTTTATAGGTCTAATTTTAAAGAATGGTATTAAAAATGAATATAATCAGTAAATAAAAAATTTATAACATTATTTACACTATAAATATAATGGATTTGTATCTAATTCACAATATCTAGAAATTTCATCACAAAAAAACCATGAGAAAACAAGGCAATTACCAATCGAGGTAATGGAAATATTTGAATATTATTGAAAATGAGTGGCAGAATGTTATAAAAATATTATATATGATACTATAAATATGAATATATATATATATAGAATAAATTAATTACATAATAAAAATCATTTTAACTAATGTTTACATATAATCAAAAAAAATAAGTGTGCGGTAAGGGATTTCACCTCAATTACTATTTCATTGAGAAATATTTGTTAATATACACCTATTTAAATTTATGTGGTTTATATACTTACCAACTTATTTATTTTATATGAATATATATTTAATCATAATTTTATTTAATAAATTAATATTCCTTATGAACCTATGGTCACATATAATTTCTTGTTAAACGTTGTGATTATTAACATTCTATTGAGGTGACTAATTTCCTCTAATCATTTTTTATCTGATATTGAATTTCTATTGAATATTGATAATAATTTTATCATATCTATTTTAGTTTTTTAAAATTTATACTATTTATATATATGGTGTTAAATTTTAATTTTATTAGATTAACTTGTGAAAATATTGATGAAATCATATTCTTTTATCAAAAAATATATTTGATGATAAGGCATATTGATTGATGAATTATTTTGATTATTTGATAAATGAGGAATAAATTTTACATGTATTAAAGGGTGGTTCTTAAAATTATATATCCCATTGATTAATTGATAGGTGTTTAGAAAATTCAATAATCTATCATTAAATGGGTTTCCACCAATAACATTAAACAATCCAATAATAGGTCACAATAGTAGAGGTATCGTGATGCCTTAAATCATGATAACAAATAATTAAGTATTTATATAATTGAAAATAAATTTATTATTGAAATACTAGATATTTTTTAAATGATAATATATTCGGATACATTTCATTATAAATTGATTGATTAAATTGAATGTGTTCTCATTTATTTTTCTAGCCATATTGATTATGCCTTATCCAATTTTGATTGTAAAGTTATTTATTAATTGTAATTTGTTATCAGTTATTTAATTTCCCATTATTATTATGAGGTATTGAATTATGAAAGATTATGATGTATGTAAACATCAATGATTATTTAAGGGACTCATTATTTTGATTCTTTTCTATAGTATAAGAAGACGAATTCCAGGAATGAGTTCACAGATGCCGAATGATTTCCATTAAAATGAATTATATTTTTATTCAAAATATAAAATGGGTATTGTGTATATATTTGTATTTCCAAGACTAAAACAATGATATACCCAAGGTGATGTTATATAATTTATCTTATACTAATTCAATTATATTAACCACTGAATCAAGGTTATTAGATTCGTGGTTAATATAGAAACTCAAGGTAAAAGCTTGTATCTCAACATCAAATATCAAGTCATGAAAGTCCATATAATTTAATGGAGGATATAAAATGCATCCATAAACAAGAAAGAGTATGAATGTAAGTGAATTTCTTATGTTTGAAAACAATTATGATAATATAAGTTAATAAATATGTAGTTGATATATACAAATGATGATTGGAATGTAATATCAAATCCTAATTAGATAAATGATGATTGTTATTAAAAGCCTTATGGATAAAAATACATACAAATAATAACCTCTTGAAAGTGATAGATATTTAATTTGAAGTTAAAATGAACTAGATAGGGATAATAAGTCATATTATATATCAATTTGTTAGTATAAATACTTTGTAAATGATATTATGTGTATACAAGAATGTTTTTTTCAACTAAGTAAATTTTGATATAATACCACAACCCTAATGTAAATCTAATCTGTGCATGCACATAACAACCTAAATTGCAAAAATTAAAACTATAAAATACTTTCATAGGAACTTTATTATGTTTTATTCAATTTTTTATGAACAATTTATTAGAAAATTTTATTTATTATATTTTTTTTCTAGTATAAGTCATTTAGTTGAGGTTTGTAGATGCTGAAAAGTGATCAAGGGATGATGAAGGATTCTGAACAACAAAGCGATGTTGTATTTGGACCTGGGGACCCCGTCTAGAGGGATCAGAGGGGAGGCACGAAATAAATTCTATGGAGCGCAAAAAATATATGCCCCGTATGAAATGTTCCTGGATTCGCGAAAGGCCAGCGACTGGGGCACGAAATATTTCGCGCCCCGCCCCATGCGGCTAACATTCCACACCGCTGCCTCCATCACATAATTATTTCGCACCCACATGGTATCCACGCCACCAGATTCCTATAAATTGAAGGTGACCCCCTTCCACTTTGGGGCAGAAGAATCTGAACCAGATCTCGTGCGCAAAATTCATCTTCTGTGCATGAAAATATGGCCTTTAGGTACGGTTCTTTTCGCGCCAAGTCGCCCCGGGGTCTGCCTTCACCCTAGGCCCCCATGGATTAGACTGAATTATTATCCCTTCAGGGTCCGCCCCTTGCCCGCAATCCCTTCCATGGCGCACACCCCGACCAATTGTGTGCAATCCCCTTCCATTGATCACAATCCCCTTCAATTTCACGCACCCCCGTCATTGCGTGCAGTCTCTCCTCGCGCGAACTCCTTCTAGTGGCGTGAAAAACCTCAGTTCAAATCATGCGCAAGCATAACCAATTTCGCGCCACCCTGATGTTTTTCATGTAGGCCTATTTATTTCATAGAAACCTCAAAGGTTGTGTGCAATCCCCCTGGGTCCTCTCATTTTGGTGCTCCTCGGGCGCCCCCTTGCACAAGCGACTGATGATGTTTTTAAGGATGCCATTCGTGGGTGTCTCTCACACCCTGGGCATCCATATAATGCACCATTTTTCTATGCGACCTTCTAGGCTTGCACGAATTAAATTCAATGTCCCCTAGAAGACACCTCCCGATACGTTGCTTTGACTCGTGCTTCTTCGCATAGGCATGCTAATGGCTATTACTTTTTCATATAGACATGCTAATGTGTAACACTCGATGGTTCGCTCCAGGGAGCCTCCTTGAAAAAAATTTCTTGATACCTTCCTTCCAACAAAGAGAAGAGGGTACCGATTATGTAATCCCTAGGGGTGCGGAAAAAACCAACCTTTTCTGAGCTGTAGGACGTTAAACTACCAAGCTCTTTCGTCCTCAGCACATGATGTTAAACTGTGACCTCGCCCTATGCCACGTACGCAGGGCCCCCGGCCTCGAACATTCTCTACGCCCACTGATCCTGACGGGGATGGGATCACCCCTCACATGGGATGATATCCTCCTTATTGGAGTGGCGTTTGTCTATAAGAAAGGGCATGAACCTTGGCCTAAGCCCCTATCATTCCTTGCAGGAGGCAGCACCCTTGCTCCTCCTTTCATCTTTGGTCCCCAGGGCCAGCGAAGGGCATGGTGGGGAAGGGTGATTCTCCTTTCTTCAGTCCCAAGTCCCTCTCTTGTCGTGCTTTGTCGCCCCGGGCCTCCATCCTGGAGTGAGCTCCAAATTATCGGGCTGGTAACCACACATAAGCCCATGGTTTTTCTTTGGGCTGCTCCATGCGTAAGCCCCACTTTATCTCCCACAGACGCACCTTTCGCAACATGATCGTTAGGTCTCTGATATCTCTTTTTTCTCACATTGATCATAAATCACGTGAGTATAGAGTAATCACCAACCATGACAAACACCTTGGGCCGCCTCATAGTGTAAGCCACAATCCATCCAAAACTATGGGGACTTTGATCCATGTCAAGTCATGGTACGTACGAAGACTCCACGAGGTTCAAGCCCCAAACACCTTGGGACACCTCAGAGTGTAAGCGCCAACCCATCCCGAACTACAGGGACTTTGATCCATGTCAAGGCATGGTACATGTGAAGCCTCCATGAGGTTCAAGCCCCAATCAACTTAGGCCACCTCAGAGTGTAATCCCCTACCCATCTCAAACTATAGGGACTTTGATCCATGTCAAGGCATGGTACATAGGAATCCTCCATGAGGTTCATGCCCCAAAAACTATGGGCCACCTTAGAGTGTAAGCCCCAACCCATCTCGAACTATGGGGACATTGATCCATGTCAAGGCATGGTATGTATGAAGACTCTACGAGGTTCACGCCCCAAACACCCTGGGCCGCTTTAGAGTGTAATCCCCAACCCATCCCAAACTACGGGGATTTTGATCCATATCATGGCATGGTACATAGGAATCATGTATGAGGTTCAATCCCACTAACCAGTCATTTTGACCCCACTTCATGTTGGTTATCCCCCTTCCCGCACGACGTTAAACTGTATTCACCATCTGAACTACGTTGTCTTTGATTCCCCACCACACTGATACGTAGGAATCCT
Organism: Viscum album; assembly: GCA_963277665.1. Classification (NCBI taxonomy): domain Eukaryota; kingdom Viridiplantae; phylum Streptophyta; class Magnoliopsida; order Santalales; family Viscaceae; genus Viscum; species Viscum album. Next base: position 853,112,607 of record OY728126.1, on the reverse strand, counting down.
CAATGAGGTTCAATCCCATCACTCATGTCTTATCCTGATATCTCCCTCGAGATCATGTGTCTTGGGAATCTCATTCCCAAACCCGTAGGTTCCACTTCCCCTGCTTCCCATGCATGCATCCATTCTCATGGGACTCCCCCTCAGGTGTCCCATCATCCCATTGAACTACATCGACTTTGATTCCCTGTCACGGGGATACGTTGGAGGCCTCTTCGAAACTTAGGACCAACTTCACCGTAGCCCCTGCGATAGCCATATTTTATTCCCATTTACTTAATCACCTATCCTGATCTTCACCAAGGTCACCACATCCCACTGTCATCATGCCACCCCTACTCTTCATTCCATCGAACAACATTTGAGAAGCCATGCACGTATTGGCCCCAATATCGGCGTTCCCTCCTGGGGGTTCCTTTATCTGATCCACTCTAATCAGTGTTCTGATCAGTTTGATCCATTTCTGCAGGACGTTAAACTTGAGGCATACCTTGTGTTAAACATGGGAAGATGAGAAAAACCTCAGATACATGCCAATGGAATATGATTCCCCACGTCCGATGCGGGATGCCTCGAGCTTCTGCGCCCTCGAGAAGCCCTATAATAAGGGAAAAAAGTTAGACATGACAATCCCCTAGTGTCAAGACTCTCTAGTGGTGCCCAACATGACTACTCATCTAACCGAGGGTTGCTTCTCTGACTAGACCCCTTGAAACGTCCTTACAGAAGCAGTGTAATTAACTGGTGTCCATGAAGATATGGTACCAGGAATAGTTTCACGAACACTGTATTAAATCTGTGAGGGAGACCCAAACTAGGTGATGAGCACTGAGGAGGAATCCATGGAAGGAAGAACCAAAATCCCATCATCCCATTTCGATCAAGGAGCAGATGCCCCTGAATAAGGAGCGGATGCCGCCCACCTTTGGAAAGCGGGAATGCGGGGCCATAGCAGCGCGTCCTCGGCATGACGGATGCACACACGCCCCAGTGAAAGAATCATAAAAAGAAATGGTGAACCTGATGTGAATTTCTTCTACTCAATATAGTGACTAGTAGCATTTGAGGCCCCAATGGATTTGTTTATCATCAGACCCAGTCATTTGGCATCAAGTCCCTCAAGAAAATAGCGGGCCTAACGTGAAACTCTCCAGATGTTGGGACAACCAGGACATTGAGAATTCTGTTCTGTGACATTGTTAGTGTGGATCCCTCTTATCAGCCACGAAATATGGAACAACTCTGGGGAACTAGTTTTCAATTTCTTTTCCTAGCAGTATTAATTAGTTCATCTACCTTCATTCAAGAACCAAGTTGTTGCATCCGGAGCCCGATCACCTGCCCACCAGCGCAGGGGAAGGGGAAATATCGGTGCGCCTACCCCGTGTGTTTTTGACTCTTCCATGACAACTTCGACCACCACGAATTCTGGGCACCCACTCCCCCTCTCCCCATAAAAAATTATCCAGATATGGGTAATTAATGACTTTTTACATAGGTAAGAGGAGGAGGGGATCATCCCCACCAGGGATATGACCCGCTTGGATCTCAAGGAAGCTGTGCCTCGCCACCAACGCTACCCCCGAGGGCCGAGTAGGGAGCCACTTCTCCCCACCACAACATTCAATCATTTCGGGAGCTTGTACCTGGAACTCCTTGAAAACTCCCTCCCAGATGCCGGAGAGGTAGAGGGAGTATGGGTTGGCCAAATCGGAGTCCCACTTCAATGGATCCTAGTGACGGAACCCACCAGGCTGCGTCGGCGCCACCCCCTGGTTCCCTGAGCCAAGGGGAAGGTAAGATCTGCGCTTTCACCACCAGCTCCAGTTCATCTGACCCGACACAAATGTTGGGTGCAAATGGATAAGGATGTCCACCGTGGGGTGTCAACGTCAGCGACTACTATGTCTTGATCCACTGCTGACTCATATCCCCAACTCCGGACATACGTTGTGTAGGGGTAGTTATACGCCTGGCCTAGATCGAGGCTCTAACCGCCCCACAGGTAGGTTAGGTCGACTGTCCCAGTTTCAGACACAGGCGATGGCCGCTATGGACCAATCCACGACAATGCCACTCAGTGAGGATGCCCACTCCGTGCCACCACTATGGAAGGTGTGGGCCCTTCCTACCTCCAACCCCAGCTTGGGGGGTTTGCCCTGCGCCACCTTCAACCCAAGTGAGGGTCATCCCCGTTACAGCAACACTCTCTATGGGAGTCTCTACCGTGCTCACTACACTGGGTACGAGGTTATTCCACCTGCCGCTGAACGCGGGTATGGATACATTGCATGTCCGGTCATCCGCCATCATGGAGGTCCTCCCCAAGTCCCTGTGCCAGTTAGCGAAGGTCCTCCTCACCCCAGCGGTCAAAGAGGTGGAGGCCAGCTTCACTTCACCAATGCCCATCATGGAGGTCCTCCACATATACCTTTTGATATTTTCCTCGGCGCTCATCTCACCGTGGACCACCCTGGCGGGAACTTTCTTCACCCTAATAAAAGTATGGCTGAAGGACCTCCTTGTGCCGAAAGTGGGCCTTGGCCCAAAGAGACTCCCAGGGGCAGAAGAGAAGGTGGTTGCCGATGCAAGTGAAATTCTGGGGAGGGCCGGACAAGAATAAAACCGGTCAGCACTTCAGACTCTGTAGCGGAGTGCGACTCAGCTCGGTAGCCCTCTCTTTAGTCTTCGAAGTCAAGGGCTGGGGCAGGAAAGAGGTGCATCAGCCTCGTACTCCTGTGATGGAAGGTCCATAGAATCCCTGTCTCCCTCTGAAGGTATATCTAGGAGGACGATAACCTAGCACGTCCGTAGGGACCGATCACACAGTCAACACCGTCATCTCAGGAAGTGCCCTCTGCCTCGGCTAGAGACGACAAAGAACCATTTTGTGGGTCAATAGCGGAAGAGCCCTGACATAGCTCACCCTCAGTAGGCGCTGATGTTGTGTCATGAGATTTGGTCACCGGGAAATCCTATCATGATATAGATACTAGGTCACTATAGTCCTTAGAGGACAACCAATGATTCGGTGGCCAGTCAGCCCACTCGCCGTATTCTCCGCCGGCTAGCCCGCCGGCCTAGCGGTCTGCCTCAGTGCCACCAATTACTCAGCCACCATCAGTTGACAAGTGGTTAAATCAAGGTCTAGACCATAAATTTGAGTTGAGGAGCTTCTATACTATCCCTGCAGTAGGACACTTCCCTGATAATGTTTTTCCTGTTGTAGGACCAAGTTTTCGTGGTCCAGATTCTCTCACCCCAGAGGATTTTGAATGTTTCCGACAGACCCTCCGGGCGACCCACTTCCATCTTTCCCACCAGAGGGTGACTTATTCTGAGAGCCAATAGCACCTTGAAGGCATAAACGAACAATGACACATGGTTAATATAGCCATACGTCCTATGGTCTAGCACCCTGAGTCATCTGGTCACCGAAGGGCCCTCCAACAGCAATGCGTTCTAGTTTCCAAGTACACTGCATATTTATTAAGGTGGATACCCCTAACATGAAAGTATGTGGTTGGGGGAAGTACGATGCCCTTCTCTTCAGTGCTATTCACTGGTAGCCTGACTCACTAGGCGACATTGAAGACATGCCCCCAAGAAGAGTTGCAGTCAATATGACCGATTTTTCGGGAGGGTAAAATGAGCTGGAGATTTTTGATTGGAAAGTCCTCCCTAAGAGTGTGCCACCACTACTGGACCTATTATATAGGATTGCGTGTCATCATAGGAACCTCCTAGGCCTCCCTATACCCAAAGAGGCATTGGTACTCAGCTAAAATGTCAGCAAGGTAGAAGAAAATGTTGGGGATGTCAAGCACTCTGACCCGTCGGCTTCAACGCAAAAGATGGAGGAGGACCTCGAGAAGGCCACATCGCACCAGCAGCTTTCTGAGCAGAAGAAGTTGGTCGATGGGCTTCTAGATGAACGTGTTTCAGAGCGATGACCTGATTACGGTGATTCTAGGCTAGTACAGCAGGGGAATGAACAACTACTCTTTGGCGAGCTGCCCCCAGGCAACCCTGATAATGCCAAATTTTCTGACAGGGCAGAAGCCGGAGCTCATGGAAATAGGGCATGGCATCTCACCAAACCCTCCTGAATGACGCGAAAATATGAGGAATCCCGCTTGGGGTCCCCCACCCACCCCGATGGCTACTCCACCAGCCACTCCACGAGTCGTTGAGGCTACCTACCGCATTAAAGAACCTGACAACACGCTCATGGTTAGGGACCCCCGTCAAGACATGGACCCACGTCCACATGACCCAATGGTGGCACTCATCGCCCACCTAGAGGCTTTGGAAATGCGACAGGTGGCCAAACCACTGGATTAAAATCCATACCCGGTGTGGGTGGAATATATGCCAGCACCCCCGGGATTCGGAAACCCCACCTTCTCCCCTATAACTAGACAAGGGACCCACTGCAGCACCCAGACAACTTCAACTCAAGGTACATGCCTATGATATGGACTTTAGCACAGTATGAGGCTGCCAAGATCCATTGTTTTAGTCAAATGCTAGAGGGGCCGATATTCATTTAGTACAACCAACATCTCATCGGATCCATGACCAGCTAGGAGGACCTTCGCAGGCAGTTCCTATACCAGTTCATCTCTACCACCCAGAAAACGAATATTGCAGACCACTTCAAGTGCAAACAAAGGCCTGATGAGAGAGTCACAGACTGTGTCACCAAGTGGAAGGGGCTCACATACTACCTTGACATGCCGCTAAAATAGGAGAAATTACTGATGATGTGCATATGGAATGTCAAGATGAAACTGGTTCCCTCCCTGATCACTTAGAACTATCCCGGAGGGTTCCGAGACTTCTTAGTTAAGGCCCAGTTCCTTGAAGAAGCCCTCCAACAGGCCATTCAGGCATGCCCATTTCCCCCTATGATCCCATTAAGGAGGGATTCCAGAGGAGAGCCAACCACGGTGGCCCAAATAGAGCCCCCTAGGCAGCTAAAATTGCTCCAAGTGGAGCCATCTCCGCAGCCTCGCATAGGTCCACCACCACGGGTGCAGCTTCCAGCCAAGAAGCGTCCACCTTAGAATCAGCAGGCGCCTCCCTATAACGCGCCGCCACCGTCTAGGAGAGATAATCAAGTTCCGACTCCTCGGTAGGCTCCTCCGGCACCTCGTCAGGTTTAAGATCGTACATCCCCCTTTCCAAACAGAAGAAATCAGAACTACTCATTCAATGAGGCTCAGGTCCTTGGTTACTTCCACAACACCTTAGAGCAGGGTATTGTACGGCTGCCTGAGTGAAGAATGCCAGAAGAGGAAAATCTCAATGATTGCCCCAATTACTTCCCTTATCACCTGATCCTAGGGCACACAATCAATAAATGATATGTGTTCAATGATTGGATCCAAGAACAGGTTGACATCAACATAGTTAGATTGGGCCCGGCCCCGGCCCAGGTGGCAGGTGTCTTTGTGAGATCAGATAGCAGTAGCGACAACGAAGGCAAGTGGCAGTAGGTTTCTGACTGTGGGTATCAGATGTATAACTACTCTATCGCTCACATAATGGTTTCCTGCACCCATGGCATTATCCGTGCACATCTAAATTAGATGGAGCCTTCATAAGATGCAACCACCACTTCTGTATCATCATCTAAGTCAGCCTCTTCCTAGAATAGAAAGCATCGGCGATGAAAGAAAAAGAAATGTGCCCCGCCAGTGCCATCATTGTCCCTAACTCTTGGAGACTTCATTCCCCCAGAGATGGGCATCCCACCCAGAATTCGCCCAGTTGTGGATGATTCTTCAAGTGATAGTCAAGGGTATGCTTCAGTTAACACCGTCGAGTTGGAAAACCCCTCTATGATTCCCGATGAGGGGTAGCACTAGGAACCCCCCCCAACAACCCCAAACAACGCCAACGTCGGCGGAGCTGTGGCCATATGGGTCATTTGGGCACACAATTTGGCACCCCTAGCTAGTCCGTGCATGACACTGAGGCTAGACAGCAAACCCAGTGAAGAACCCAGCACACACAACCTCTTCATCCAGTGACGATAGGCCCACCTCCCCCGCTATTTGTGCTACTGGATCATGTAGAACCACTTCAGCTGTGCCGCAACCAGCTTCACCCCACAATAGTCTGATCTCAGCCATCTGGTACTCACCCGGTAGCTACTCTCAGAGCTTCAACCAATGAACAATGTGATATGTCGGGTACCAGTCAGCTGCTGGTCCGGCCAACAGGGCCCGCTCTTCCTTTTATTACAGAACGATTTCCTACAAGCAGTGGTTCGTGCCTGACACCGAAGTAAGACATTCTCAAACACCTCTTCGGCATCCCAACAAGGCTTTTCATCCTTGAATCCCTTCTCCTGTTTCCAAATATGCGCGAGGCCCTCACGGAGGATTTAAAAATCCCCCTCCAGTTTGAGATGGAAGTAGTAGCTGCAGAAGCCTTTCATGCAGAAATAGTTGACAATGCCGAATCTCAGGCCATTATTTCATTCTCAGGAGAGTATGAAGGCTCACCATACAGGGGTACATCTGGCTAATTTACGTCACCGACAAATTTAACGGCATGGATGTTCTCCATTTTCTTTTTGACACTGGCTCCGAGATCGACATTATCCCGACATAGAAACTAAAAAGCTAGGGCTATTCGAGGATGATCTGACTCCCTCAGATTTAAGAATCTAGGGATACTACTGGATGGAGCAGAACCCGGTCAGAAAGATCCTGTAGAAGACCCAGTTTGGTGGACTAGATGCCAGCACCATGTTTATGGTTGTCTCCCAGGATACCACATACAATGCATTGATGCGCAGAACATGGCTCCACCTTCACGCGGCGGTTCCCTCATCCCATCACTAGTGCCTCAATTACTCTCTAAATGGTCAAGTAGGTGTACTCCAAGGTGATGCATCTCTTTTCGCATCTTTTGAAGAATGTTATTTGTACGCTGACTATTACAAGAGCAAGGATAAACAAGTCCAAGCAAGTGGAGTTGAGACCGTCACTGCTACGACCAACCCTTGGGTAGGCCTAAATGACTCCTACGTCTTCTTGATCCATTGGTTGGAGTCCACGACTCCTGATATGGGGCAATGTTTTGTCATTTATGGGACAAGGGGAAAATATGATCCCAAATCCAGGCAACATTGGAATATCACTTCATATATTTATATGAACCAGGCTCCAGTGATCCCAGAGCCTCCCATCCCCATAAGGTATTGGGACATCCGGCTCATTTAATGGACAGTACGTCATACTTGCCTATTCCATTGGGCTAAAATAAGTCAGGTTTGGCCGACATTCCACTAATGCTTTGATATTGTCAAGTGTGTCCCCTTGGGCCGGAGACCAGATGAGATTGGGTCGACAACCTTCTTCACTAAAGTCTCGGTGGCGCCGGAGTTCCCCAATGGAATAACCACTGCCATGGAAGCTTGTACTAGCATCCCATCAGGGTCTGGTAACTCAGAAGAAACTTCCCCCACATAAGATCCCTTCATAAATAGAGAAGAGGATATAGAGGATGCCCCTTCCTTTGAGGAAGGCATCTTCTCCACGGTTGATAAGTTGGTACAGGTGAACCTCAGAAGTGAGGCAGACCAGAGAACCACATTGATTAGTACCGCTATATCCCCCGAAAAGTAGCAACGGTGTGTAGAATTCCTTAAAATAGCACCATGATGTGTTTTCCAGGAGTTAAGATGAGATTCTAAGACTAGATCCTCAGGTACCTGTCCACCATCTCGGTCTTCTAGAAAATCATCGTGGATTCAAGAAGCCTCCCAGAAAGATGCACCCTTCCCACGGTGCCATGTTCGAGGCCGAGGTTGAGAAGATCATCAAGTCTGACATCGATAAGAAGGTCTAGTATCCCAAGTGGATAGCCAACATTGTACCAGTCAGGAAGAAAAACAAATAGATCAGAGTCAGTATTGACTTCCGTGATCTCAACCGCTATTTCTTGAATGATGATTTTCCCCATCCATTGACAGAATTGTTGATCGACGCTATGGATGGGTTCCAAGCCCTCTCCTTCTTGGATGGTTACTCAGGTCATAATCAGATCCAGATGCCCCCCGAGGATGAGGAGTCCATAGCCTATAGGGAACCCCAAGGTACTTTTTGTTACCAGATTATGCCCTTCGGCCTGAAGAATGTAGGTGCCACCTATTAGTGGGCCATGTATCGCATATTCAAGCCAATCCTCGGGAAATTGGTGGAGTTCTATGTGGATGATATGGTGGTCAAATCACACCAGTGCCAGGACCATCTCAAGGATCTTGGGAAATTGTTCGGCTTCCTCCGTTCCCTCCACCTGAAGATGAACCCATTGAAGTGTGCCTTTGGGGTCACCTCTGGGAATTTTCTTGGCTTTGTTGTTAGGTACCGAGGCTTCGAGATTGACCCAGAGAAGGTCATGGCCATCAGCCAGATGCCTACCCCGAGTAATATCCGGGAGCTTTGAAGTTTCTAAGGCCACTTAGCCTACATACGCCGATTCATTACGAATATTTCTAGAAATTGTAATCCATTTTCCCGGCTCATGAAGAAAGGATCAACCTACGAGTGGGCCAAAGTGTTCCAGACCACCTTTGAGGAAATCAAGTAGTATATGCTTCAGCCTCCGGTGTTGATGCCACTCGTCACCAGGAAGCCACTGGTCCCCTATGTCACTGCCTTGGAACGATCACTTGGCTCCCTTCTCGATCAGAAGAACAATGAAGGGACAGAAAAAAGACTCTACTACCTCAGCCGCATGCTCCTCGATATAGAGATGAGATACTCCCCCATCGAGAAGAGCTGACTCACACTGGTATTTAGAGTAAAAAAATTGCAGAATTACCTACAGCACCATGAGGTACAGCTGGTCTCTCAGGTAGACCCACTAAGGTATATTATGAATCTCCCCATGTTGATCGACTGTATAACACGGTGGGTGGTAATCATCCAGTAGTTTGATATCAAGTTCTTCCCTAAAAAGCCTATCAAGGGATGGGAATTGGAAGACATTCTACCGGCACATCAAACTCCCACGGACCAGTCCATAGACTTGGATTTTCATGACGAGGAAATCCTCTCGGTGGATCCAGCAATCCCATGTTGGCAGATTCACTTTGATGGGGCCTCCCAGAGCCCCACTGGTAGGAGGCTCAATGATCCTAGGCTCAACAAAGTAGGCTTGGGTATCGTATTCATCACCCCGGTGCAAGCCATTCTAACATACTCATTCCTACTATCAAAAGGCTACACTAACAACGAGGCAGAGTATCGGGCCCTCATTAATGGCCTCGAGCTAGCACTCGAGATCGACGTGCCCCATTTTCATGTGAAGGGGGACTCCAAGCTAGTCATTAAGTAGGTCAATGGAGACTATGTTGTGAGGAAGCCAGATATTGTATCATTGTTATTATGCACTATCCAGCTAATGTCATAGTTACCTTATCTTCCATAGGTTACCCATGTACCTCGGTCACAAAATGGTCAAGTAAATGCTTTGGCCAGCTTAGCTGCATCACATGTAGATCCCGAACAGGATGATCTAATTATCCACATGGCACAACGGAGAGTCATAGCTCCTATTACCCTAGATGGAGATGGCGGCCCCTAGGTAAGCCATCTTACCGCCGATGCCTCTAGGTCAGGACCCCCAGGTCATCTGGATGTAGTGGTCAAAATAATTGATGATTGGAGGACACCCTTGGTTGAATACCTCCAACAAGGTAATCTCTCGTCAGACTGGGACAAGCGCGAGCAAATCCGACGACGTGCACTATAGTTTACTCTCCATAGCGGTCCCGGCCTTGAGCCAATCCTTTATAAGCATGGGTTGGTGGTGTTTTCCTCCGTTGCATTCAGGGGGTTGAGATTCCATATGTTATGCAAGTGGTTCACGCCGGTTCCTGTGGTGCCCATCAAGTTGGGCCAAAACTGTCTCACCAGATCTATAGATTATGGTATTTTTGGCCCTCCATGATCCATTACTTCATCAAGTTCTCCAGAAGGTTCCATGTGTTCCAGGTTCATGCTAACTTTGTGCATCTGCCACTGGAGCCTCTCCACACTACCAAGTACTCTTGTCCCTTTGCAGTGTGGGGATTAGATTTTGTAGGACCGTACCCACTGACAATGGCTCGCCAATGCTGATTCATTTTGACAACTACAAATTTATTTTCCATGTGGACAGGGGAAATTATACTGAAGGAAGTCAAGGCCTGTTCTATTGTTGAGTTCAATAGTTCCAATATCATCCATCAGTTTGGAGTACCTCACGCCATCCTCACCGATAACGACACCATATTACGAGCAGACGAGTTGAAACAGTTTTATGCCAAGTACAACATCATCTCTAACCATACCTCCTACAATCACGTAAAGGAAAATGGACATATTTAGGCATTCAATAAAACCCTATCTAACATCCTACAAAAAATGGTTGGTCAGAAGAAGAAGATTTGTCCAGATAAGCTCCCCAATGTCCTATGCGCCTATCAGATGATGACTCATAATTCCACCCAGGTGGGCCCATATTCCCTGGTGTATGGAACTGAGGTCGTCCTACCCATCGAGATTTAGTTTTCCTCAATTCACACATCGGTCTATGACCACCAAGATCCGGATAGAGTGGATGAAATCCATCTTGCAGAATTGGAAGCACTGGAAAAGAATAGTCTTCGTGCCATGCACAACCTAGAAAGGCATCAAAGTAGGATGGATCGAGCTTTAAACAAGAAGGTTCACCTCCTATCTTTCCTAAAAAACGACTTGGTATAGGCCTCTGGGAGGAAATGATCCCCGCTAGGTTACCACCCAAGATGGAGCACAAATGGGAATGGCCTTCCATTGTTCATAAGGTCTGCCCCAATGGTGCATAATCGCCGTCGACCATGGGTGGTGAGCTTATAAATCCTCCCACCAATACCAAGTTCCTTAAACAATACTTTTCCTGACCCTTACGGGTCCGACATGACCTTAAACTGGATTACAGTCCCACATGACCTTAAACTGTCAGTCCTGCATGACCCTAAACTGCATGCTCGTCCTACATGACATTAAACTGTATTTCATCCAACATGAAGTTGAACTATATGTCATCCCGCATGACATTAAACCATATCTCATCCCTCATGACATTAAACTATATGTCATCCTTCATGACGTTAAACTGTATTTCATCCCACATGACGTTAAACTATATCTTCAAGAACTATGTGTGGCCTGATTCCCATCCTTATAGGGTACGTAGGATAGCCTGAAAATTTAGGTTTTGGGTCCAGCCCCTCCCAGGATGAGCCCCCTCAACCCTTTTCAGTGCTTCTTCGATGTGCCGAAGAGTACTCTGGTCTTGGACCTGGAGTGTCGGATTAAACTTGAGAAAGTTTCCATCCACTTGTCAAGCATCATGTTCCCCTTCATTTGGACCCCCATTATCTTTTACACCCGAAGGGACCCCCAAAATGGCATGGATTCTAGGACTAATGGATCTCCTACCATTATGGTTCAATGCACCCAAGAGTTTTAGAAAAAAAATTGATACAAATCCCACGTTGTGAACATGGTCAGCGATCGATGCTCATTTGTTTGTCTCCATTTAAGGCTAACGTGACATGATTCTTTGTTGCGAACATGGTCAGTAGTAATACTCTATCATCACGCCAGCCCCTTCAGGCCTCGAATGTTGGTTACATGATTCACATTACGTTCCACCCCATCATGTTTAGGTGGAAGTCCGAAACTCATGGCATTATCCTGCGATCCGTGTGCTAAGGTCATAAACTGGGATCTTTTCTAACAACTCTATATGGCTCGATTCTCATCCTCATGAGATACGTAGGATCACCTGGACATCGTGCTTCCGGGTCTAGCACAGGTTGGAGCTAGCTTCTACTTCCCCTAATACTCTTGGCCCGAGGCTCCTCTCCCAGAATTGTGCACGGTGATGATTTGAACCTCTTCCTCGTTCATGTCTGGTATGATTTATCACATCATGCACACTCCTTCAGGTCCAAACCGTATGACCTTAAACTATGTTGTCGGGTCCAATCACATTACCCTAAACTGTGATAGTATCATCCTGGCTGCACAACGAAAAACGAAACTGCATTGTGATGACCTCATTATAGGGGACATCAAGTTGGTTATCAGTCATCCACCATACCATTTTTCAACACCTATATACGGATTGATTCTTGTGGCGATGCCGGGAATTTTTACCCTAGGACTGTCACTTCACAAAAAAGTCACTCATCTTAAATTACAAACAAGATATATTAAATACTGCTTCTTTTGGTGAGAAGGCCAAGACCGAACGTCCCTTTAATCCTTTGCACTATTACCTTACCGTTCTACCACCCATAATAACGTGTGTCTTGATTTTCATTCTCATGAGATATGTAGAAACGCCTGGGCACTTCCCACGGGCCCAACCTACCTTTTATGTTCGGTCACTCAAAATAAACACTTCCCCAAGGAACACATGATGTGGACCTCACCCTAATTCACATCAGGTTTCATAATCACCTTGCCATATGTCCCCTACATACCTTGCTGATCACTGGTCCATGTTCTAAGACCTTAAACTAAGACCCTTTTCAAAACTACATATGGGTTGATTCCCATTCCTATGGGATACGTAGGAACGCACAAACATTTCGTCTCGGGTCCAGCCCCGGGAATCACAAATCCCATCCTTTCTCACCATCGGCCCCCAGGCCTGACACCTCAGATAGGTCCTATCTCAGAGTAGGAACAATCCATGATTAGATTAATGTGCCTGCCTAATGTGCTTCAACCATGGTGGCTTAATTTCAAGAGTGTTGGATTTTATTCAAACAAACCACCACGTCATCTTCCACACTTTGTGTACCCCTTTTATTCAGTTACTCATCCTATTTCATGTCTAAAGTGTCTCCCTAATAGTATGGATGCTCGGCCTATGGCCTGCCTACTATCCTGGGCCAACATTTCGGGAGACTGACAGACAATATTTGAGTTGGGTCCCGTGTTGCGAACATGGTTAGCGGTCGACCATCATTTGTTGTTCCCATTTCAGGCTAACAAAATATGGATGTTGTGTTTCGAACATGGTGAATAGTTGTCCTTTATCACCACACCCCACTCACAGTGTTCAAAATTTCAGGTAAAGTGATTCACATTCTTCATTTTTCTATGTTCGCACTGATTCCAATGCCCCTAGAATTTTCCCGCTCGTGCGCTAGAGCACATTTAGAAGATGATGCGTTGATCAGTCTGAGGTCCTCTTCCTTTGATCAGGCCTCCCTATTCTCATTAGAAATTCGAATAGGAATTTTGAATGCCCGAATCTTGGTTGACGCTCCCACAATCAAACAAAGTAATAGTACGAGAATTCCTTTTTTCTCACATCAGGTATGGCCTACATGTGCTTAGGAATGGATTGCTATTTATTTGGGGATTATGGATGAGCATGTTAGACCAAATAGACATGTAAATAAATTGTTCCTTACATATAGTTCAAAATAATAAGCTAAGCAGCAAGGAAAAATGAGTTTATGGGTTCAGCCAAGACAGGGACCTTACGAGTTGGCTTATTGGATAGATCTTTCAAACGATGCCACCTTTTGGCTGGTGGCCTCCAGGACTGCCTCCCGCCTCCTGAGGACTCTCTCTTCATCAGCAGCCGTGGAGCGTAGATTTCTGACTCTAGCCCGTGCCTGCACCTGTTCAGTTTGGAGCTCAGTTATCTGGTGACTCGCTTCCATGAGTTGTTCTTGGTCATCTTCCAGCTGGGCCCTCAACTTCAATGTGAGCTCAGAATAGTTTGCGATTAATATATACTATTCTCTCACTTGTTCCTCGAGGTGTTGAACCTCCTACTCCACCCTCAAGAACACTCGGGTACTCCCCGACTCCTCCCGACACTAGGTGACGTCGGAGTGCCCGCTGCTCTCGCGCACCTTCTCGTCCATGTAATCACAAACCACCAAGTGAAGTAGTGGATCATCTTCACCTCCAACACAAATGAAACATAGCTAGGTGTGTAGTAATCCCATACACTTAATCCATTCCGTCTGAGGCTAAATAAGATAACACCAGATTCACTTTCCAGCCCTTGCGTCGCGTCATCCGGCTCTCCTCGGCCACTTCTATGTCTAAATCACCAATTAACTCAAGATCAACAGGCCGATATACCAGGAAAGTAGCCAACAGGCTAGAAGTAGTGTCTTCCTCAGAGATTACTCCCACGGGGTTAGGCTCCCCAGCATTTCAGTGACCTTCCTCTCTCACCTTAACCCTAGTGGCACCTTCATCAACTTTCATCCCTGCCGCGATAGTAGTGCCACTGATATCCGCCGCGCCCTACTCACCAATTACTAGGGCTGACTCGGGTTGGGAGGCGTGTCCTAGATAGGGCAGTATGTTTTCCATTGACTCGCCCGTGGATGGTCCTGGATCTATGGCCTGCCGAGCCTCTAATGTCGTGGTCACTGTATGGACTAGGAGCACACTAATCATTTGAGTCCTCTAACGGTATGTACTGGTATCGAAGTAAGAAACTTACAGGGACCTAAGGTTCCAGCCTCCAGTGTTTTGGCCACTACAGGATTTGTCATAGTGGGGGATCCCTCGGCGCTCGTCAGCTCGATAATGGTCGTCGGTGCCCCACCTAGTTCCACTGGCGATTCGCCCCCTCCTTCGACTGGAGATGGTTGATCAGCAATAGTGTGATCTTGTTAAGATGATGAGGGTGGATTAAGGATTTTAAAGGAAAGAGGATAAAAGGAGGAGGGTATATGAGGGTTGAATCATACCTCGAGTAGCTCAGTCACATCCATATCGGAGCCGATGATCTCTCTGTTATCCTGGAGACTCCCTTGGTGGGATGCCCCTTGAGACCCCTCACCTTCGGGCTCCTCTTCTCTTTCTGCCTCCTCCTCTTCTGTCTCGCCATCCTACGACTCATCATTTCTGCCATCATCCCCCAATAGCATCGTTTCTAGATCATGCTTCTGGACAAGCATCACATTCACCAGGAAAGGTGGCTCCACACGCCGACCCCATTAGTGTGCGTACATGTCAATGGCTGTCAGATACGTATCTCGTCGATGGAATTTCACTTTATCGACCATATGATCAATCCCATCTTCTGGAAACTGGATCCCGTCTGACACAATCTTCTGCTAGAGGGCTTCCATACTTGTCGACTACCGCAGGGATAGCCAAGCTGACCATAGTGAAGGGAAAATGGCATCTTGAGAAGGTTGCAGCAGATATCTTATTTTATTCCCCAGAAGTTCTCTGGCCGCTCTGTGGGACCCTCCTCTTCTAGGCGACGAGGGCGTGGCCATGCCATGTGATGTCCCACCTGCTGAGGTCCAGACATGTGCATGCCCCATTGTCCGACATGCTTCTTATCTTCTCTCTCTAGCAGCGTTCTACCTACTCTCTCACCGCCAGAGTTCCACATTGGAAACCATGAGTTGCGGAAATCGATTCCACAAGAGCCCCTCAAGGTATGCTATGGTCCAATGTTCGGTATACTCTGTTGAGAGGCTAGCGTCGACTCCGGTAGGAGGAAAGGTGATGATGTCGCCATAGCCATATGTCGTGAATATCATCCATAGTTGATGAAGGACACAAGGATGCCTTTCTTCTCAGACATCAGTGTATACTTATTTCGGCATTCGCTAGAGTCACCCCAACTGTATGGAAAACCTTGATAGCAAATAAGGCTCGCAGAAGATCTTCCCATAAATCCGGGCCACAAGTACCCGGCCTCTGATTCTCTGGAAGTACTCCTGCAGCTCCAGTGAGACTTTCCCATTGTCTATCATCTGTCTAGTTGGGGTTGGGGAATGGGCTAAAGGTAAACTTGGCTTGTTTACCAATTCTGATGCTCACTCCCTCCTCGTAGAGCGTCAGCAGAATAACCCTGGAAATTTTCAGCATAGAGGGTCACTGGTCGTTTCCTGGAGGACGGATGGCATTCAGAAAGGTGTATCCACCACAATGAGCCTCAACCCATCCATGGAAAATCTGGATGTGGCTGTAGACCCTCCTAGGTGATACCCCTCTCGAGATGCATCCCAATATGGTGTACATCTGAGCCAACCCAGGGACTCCCAGATTGAATCTTTTATTGGCAGCCATGATGCCAGCCATCAACAGGGTTGCTAGATGGACTTCCATCCTTGCATCCCTCACCAGCAAGAGCCACCCACTCATGAATGTAGAGATAAATCTGGCGTACCGAACATTCGGGTCCCGACTCTCGTTTATTCTCTATCCCCATTACTGGTAGTGCCCCGCTTCCAGGATCCTCCAGTATGATCCACTCTTGCCCCTTTGTGCCATAGTTGGACACTGTCTTCCCCGCCCTAGAATCTTGACTTTCAGATCCCTATCTAGAAATAGGATAAACCAGTCCTTATAGGCAATGTCATTCAAAAAGTCCTTGACCCCTAGCTTCTCCTTGTCCAGCTCCATCAGGTGCCATGTCAGTATGGGGGTTCATGATCTGTCTCCCTAGGGGTTCATCGGTAGAAGGAATTCATCATATTGGTGGCCTTACAAAGTGATACCCCCAATGCAGTGAATGTCCCAGAGACTGATGCTGACTTCCCCATGATGGAGATTAAATGTGTTGGTATCAGGAGACCACTAGGTGAACAGCTCTGGCCGGAGCTTGTGCTAGCTGTGGAAGTGGAATTGTGATATCCATATCGCCTCAAATAAACCAATATGTCTTAGCTCAACCCCAAATTGGTCACATGTATGGAAAACCCAGTACACCTAGGCCCATTCACTAGTGAAGTTGCCTCCGGATCGCAGGCCCCAGTTCTGCAGCCAGCCCTTAGTCTCTTCAGTGATTCTCTGAAAAAAGGTGCTCGCGTAGAGGGCCGAGGAACTCTCCACGACAGGGTCACCCCCAGAAATGGTCCTAGTCCTAGGATTCAGGAAATATACATCCATCTACATTGTTTCTCTGGAAGGATGACCATTGTTGGTGATGTTGTACTGGAGAAGATCGTCCTCACGGGTCACCCATGACCGTGGTGTATCCAACTCCAAGCTCGACATATGGACCTCCACTAGTGAAAAACCCCGGGTTTGTGTGTAAAATGGCACCCCATCTCGGAGGAATTACCCGCAGCCGGAGCGGGTTTTCACGCAGGACCAGAAAGTTTTTTGCGCACGAGATCATAGAGGTTGTTGCACGAGGGAATTCCTACGAAGCTTGAGACCCATGACCGCTTTTATAGGGAAATCCCGGTTTACACACCCGTGAGAATAGTGGATTTCATGACCTGCAGATTTTTGCACAATGCTTCAGATTTTTTGCGCACGTAGACCCCACGGAGCCTTGCATTTCGGTGTTTCCCTTAGAATCTGACTGTTGTGACCCCTTTCCAATCCATTTCCGAGGGGGGCATTTGTAGATGCCGAAAAGTGCTCAAGGGCCGAAGAAGGATTCGTAACAATAATGTGAAGTCATATTCGGACCTAGGAACCCGTCCGAAGGGCCTGGAAGGGATACACAAAATAAATTCATAGTCGCACGAAAAATATATGCCCCACACCAAACGTTCCGAGATTTGTGAATGGCCAACGACGGGGGCGCGAAATATTTTGCGCCCTGCCCCATGTGACTGATATTTTGTACCGCTTCCTCCGTCGCAGAATTATTTCACACCCACCTATTCCCACATCACCGGATGGTTATAAATAGACGGTGACACCCTTCCACTTCGAGACTAGAGAATCTGAACCGGCTCTCATGCGCAAAATTCATCTTCCACGCGTGCAAAGATGGCCTTCACGTACAGTTCTTTTCATTCCAAGTCGCCCCAGGGCCCGTCTTCACACAAGATCCCTATGGCTTAGACTGAATTCCAATCTCTTCAGGGTCCACCCCTTACGCGCAATCCCTTCGATGGTGTGCACCCCAACAAATTTCACCCAATCCCCTTCCATTGTGCAGAATCCCCTTCAATTTCACACACCCCCATCATTGCGTACAGTCTCTCCTCACGCGCACTCATTCTAGTGGCGTGCAAAACCTCAGCTCTAATCACGCACAAGCATCACCGATTTCACACCAGCCCAGTGTTTTTTGTGCGAGTCTATTTATTTTGAGAAAACCTCAATGGTTGCATGAAATCCCCATGGGACCTCTCATCTAAGTGCTCCCCAGGCACCCCATGCTCGAGCGCCCGTTTCTCTTCTTACGGATGCCATTCACAGGTGTCTCTCACACCATGGGAATCCACATCATGCCCCATTTTTCCGTGCGACCTTCTAGGCTCGCATGAAGTAACTTCAAAGTCCCCTCGACGACAACACCTATTGTGTTGGTTTTCCTCATGCTTATTCGCATAGGCATGCTAATGACTATTGCTTCTTCACCTAGCCATGCTAACATGGACCCCTATATGGTTCACTCTATGACGCCCCCTTGTAGTGGCATTGTCGATGCCTTGACTCCCACAAGGAGCATAGGGTACTAGTTATGTAAGCCCTAGGGTGCGGAGAAAACCCACATCATCTGAGATGTTGTACGTCAAACTTCCAAGCACCCTCGTACTTAGAACATGATGTTAAAATATGACCTCTATGCGTGCCACGCATGCAGGGCCCCTCGCCTTGGACATTGTACACACCCACTCATCTCCACGAGGATGGGATCACCCCTCAGAGGGGATGATATCATCCTTATTGGAGTGGTGTTTGTCTGCGGGAAAGGGAATCCACCTGGGCATAACCCATAACTTTCATTGAAAGAGGTAGCACCATTGATACTCCTTTCATCTTCGGTCCCCAGGGCCAGTGAAGGGTGTGGTGGGGAAGGGTGCTTCTCCTTTCTTTGGTCTCAAGTCCCTCTCCCACTGTGCTTTGTCACCTCGGGACTCCAACCTGGAGTAAAGCCCAATTTCTCAGGCTGCTAACCATACATAAGCCCTTGTTTTCTTGTTTTGAAGCTCCATGCATAAGCCCTAGTCCATCTCCCATAGACCCACCTTTCGCGACGTGATCATCAGGTCTCTGTTATGTTACAACCCATCCTAGTGGGGCGTGAGCCGCAACTCCCCAAACCCATCTCCAATAGGTCAGGGGCTGGTGACTAGCACAAAGTAGGCATGCTACAAACATGGGAGACATTTCCTATAAACCTGTACACACACACACACAATTCCAAGACCATAATACACGACATGTAGTTTGGATTTTTCTAGAAACGTCGTCTTCTTCCACGCACCGCGGCTGAACCTTCGGATCCTCGGTTTCTCATCTGTTCATCCCGATACTCCAGGTATTGGTTTGTTTCATCATATGAACATCGTAATGGGTGTTTTTTCCTGTTAAAATGGATCCTAAACCTCGAATGATCCAGTCGAAGAAAAATGCCCGAAAACTCGTATCTCCCAATCTGCTCCGAATCGCCTGCAGAAACCGTCATCGCACCTCCGTGACATCGCTCCGGGGTTGGATCTACAATCTATAATCGTTGCGTCACAGAACGGATGCACAACGATACATTGTTCATCGCTCCATGAAGAACACAAAGAACACGAAGGAGAGAAAGGGGAGAAATACAGTGAAACAAGTTTGAGGAATGAACGCAACAGTGCCATCATATTTTTGATCCGAGCACCTGTTCAGGAGTTATTCCATTTATTTAGGAAAAACGCATGCGCTCATTATTTAATTATTAAATTAAATTGAAACATTTGTTCTGGGCTCACTGGGCCTCGGAACTGCACGCCGTCACAGAACCTGGTCTCGAAATAATTCCCATATAATATTAAAATAATACATGGAAAAATCCGGGACATTACATCACACCCACCTTAGGGCTTTTATGTCCCCGAAAAGCTAAAATAAGGGCTACGCAAAAATATGCGGATACTGCACGCGAATCTGAGCCTCCTGCTCCCACGTGATCTCCTGGAGATTCCTGTGATGCCACCAGACACACACTAAGGGAACTGCTCACCCACAAAGGATCTTCTCCTGCCGATCTTTGATCACCACTGGGTACTCAGCAAAGGTCGCTCCATCATCAATGTCCAGCTCTCCCCAGTTGATAACGTGTGATCGATCATGCACGTACCTCCGTAGCTACGACACATGGAATACGTTCTGTACCCGGTCCATCTGAGGAGGTAGAGCCAAGCGATACACCACCTCGCCCACTCTACTCCGAATATGAAAAGGGAAAACGAACCTCGAAGATAGCTTGCAGCCTCGGCCAAATATCTGCAATCCCCGTCGAGGTGAGACCTGAAGGAACACATGGTCTCCTTCCTCGAACTCCAAAGGCCTCTGCCTCCTGTCGGCATAAGAATTTTGCTGACTATGTGCAGTCTTCATCCGCTCCTGGATGACTGGCACCTTCTCTGTAGTAGCTCTCACCATATCTGGGCCCATGTGTGCTGACTCTCTTGGGTCAGTCCAGCGAAGTGGTGACCTGCAAGGTATCATGTTCAAAGCCTCTAATGATGCCATACCAATAGTGGAATGATAATTGTTGTTATAAGAAAATTTCACCTGTGGTAGGTGATCCTCCTAACTACGACCGAAGTCATGTGTGCAAACTCGAAGCATATCCTCTAGGATCTGGATGGTCCGCTTTTTCTGACCATTAGTCTGGGGATGAAACACTGTGATCAAGTGTAACTGAGTCCCAAAAGCTTCCTGCAATCCCTTCCACAACCGGGATGTGAAACGAGCAACCCGATTTGAGAAAATCGTGGATGGAACTCCTTGATGTTGCACTATCTCCCGCACGTAGAGGCGTCCCAAGATCTCTACTGAACTCTGCTCCCATATGGATTGGAAGTGGGATAACTTGGTGAGTCGATCAACGATCACCCAGATGGTATCATGTCCCCTGGACGTACGTGGTAAAATAGTCATGAAGTCCATGGATATACTGTCCCACTTCCACTCTGGCACCTCAAGGGGCTGAGTCAAGCCTGCTGGAACCTAGTGCTCAGCCTTTACTTGCTGATAGGTAAGGCACCGAGAAACAAACTCTGCGACATAATTCTTCATTCCTGGCCCCCAGAACAGACGTCAGAGGTCCTGATACATCTTTCCACGCCTGGATGTACCACCAAAGGGGATGTATGGAACTCCCTCAGAACCTCCTCCCGCAACGTCACTGTTACTACTATACGCCCTCTAAAAATAAAAATGTGTTCCCCACCTTCAGAATATCCATTAACCGCAACACCTGTGGATATCTGAGCATGTAGAGTCTCACAGCTAGCATCCTCGCGTTGTGCTTCGCTGAATCACTGTAAGAGTGGAGGGGTAACAACCATCGACTGAAGTTAAGCTCCCTCATCTCTATCCACGAAGGATAACTGTAAAGAGGCCAACTGCCTCATCACCTCATCCAGTAACTACGAAATAGATTTCCTGTTGAGAGCATCTACCACAATGTTCCCCCTCCCTGGTGTATAAATGATCTCAAAGTCATAATCCTAGAATAACTCAAGCCATCGCCACTATCTCAAATTCAGATCTTTCTGAGAAAAGATATATCTGAGACTCTTGTGATCAGAGTAGACGATAAACCGCTCGCCCATCAGGTAGTGTTTCCACATCGTCAACGTGAAGACTACCAATTCCAAGTCAAGATCATGGGTCGTGTAGTTCTTCTCGTGTGGCCTCAACTGACGTGAGCCATAGGCAATCACTTCCTGCCTCTGCATTAGGACACAACCAATCCCGGTTCCTGATGCATCGTAGAACACTAAGTACTCGACACACTCCTCCGGTAACCTCAAGATTAGAGCGCTCGTCAGACTCTATCTCAAATGCTGGAAAGCCTACTGGAATCTCTCGGCCCACACCAAAGGCTGCCCCTTTCAGGTCAAAGCTGTCATGGGTGCTGAAATCCTGGAGAAATCAAGAATGAATCTCCAATAGTAGCCCGCCAACCCAAGTAAATTCCTCACCTTCGTCACGCTTGGGGATGGCTCCCATGCTAGCACTGCCTCCACCTTGGATGGGTCCACCACTACCTCATCTGCTGAGATAACGTATCCTAGAAAGTGGACCTCATGTAACCAGAACTGACACTTCGAGAGTTTCCCATACAACTGGTGCTCTCGGAGTGTGTCCAGAACCATCCTTAGGTGTCTCGAGTGCTCCTCCTCAAATGCAGAGTACACAAGGATATTGTTGATGAAGACCACTACAAACCGGTATAGATAGGGATGAAAGATCTGGTTCATGAGTCCCATGAACATTGTCGGGGAGTTCGTCATGCCGAAGGGCATCACCATGTATTCATAGTGACTGTAGCGTCATCTGAAAGCCGTCTTCAGTATATCCTCATCCCGTACTCGCAACTGATGATAGCCTGATCATAGATCATCTTTCGAGAACCATCATGCCCCTCTCAAATGGTCAAAGAGGTCATCGATCCTCAGTAGTGGATACTGGTTCTTCATGGTCAATTGATTCAAGCACCGGTAATCCACACATAGCCTCAAGCTCCCATCTGCCTTCTTGTAAAACAACACTGTGGCCACCCAGGGTGAAACGATGGGTCTCAAAAAGCCCTTATTCTGCAAGTCATCCAGCTGCACCCTCAGCTCCCTCAGCTCTGAAGGAGCCATCCGATATGCTGAGGCTGATATAGGTGTCATCCCGGGTTTCAACTCAATGTAGAAATCTATTTCCCGACAGGGAGGTAGCCCGAGGACATCCTCCAGAAAGACATCCTCGTACTCAGCCACCACTACTAGAAACTGGAAACTCGTAACATCTGCTACGCCAAGGGCTAGGCTATCCAACTAATGTGAAATCGGTTGTGTCCTCATATGCACGAGTCCATCCTGCACTACCTAGGTCTCTATTTCACCAAAACAATATTACCTCGTTCCATCACTGCGGACACACCACACCCTTCGCCTAAAATAGTCAATTTGGTAATGAACTGTGGATAGCCAATCCATACCAAGAATAAAATTGTAAGGCCTCGATGCTACCACCATGAGGTTTCAACCGAAACTCTCACCTCCAAGGGTCAGGTCACACTGTCTACAGAGGTGTGTTATCTTTGAATCTTCCCTTGTCATTTTTTCTAATCATGTGGGTCGAGTCAACGACTCAACTAGAATCTCAAGGTCTCGAACAAGATAAGCAGCCAGAAAGGAATGACTAGCACCTGTGTCTATTAATATGGTAGCCAAAGTATAAAAGACACAGATAGTACCTCTAATCATTCCGGGAGTACCTAGGTCATAAGCCTCTACCGCCTGCAGCTGTCCTGGCCTCTGTCCACCAGCTCCCTGAGCCTGGGGTGGACCTCTTGGGGGGTGGTGGTGGTAAAAGGTCAAAACGCAGTCCACCTCCAGCTACTCTCCCAGCTCCCCTACCATGTCCGCCACCCCACGAATCTGTCTGCTCCACACGATGCCTCTGCCTAGGTGGTCCATCCACTTCTCCCGTGTCAGTAGTATGGTGGGTAGGATAATCTCAAGTGAGATGTCCCCTTCCATCACATGAGTAGAATCGCCTCTCCCGAGGCTGGATGGATGAGACCTGTGAACCCTGTACGGAAGATCCCCTGTCCTGGGATCTCCTCTTAAAACGTCTCCCATGCCTGGGTCCCTAACGTCGCCTCCCTGCTGCCGAGGTGTCTACTCTAGGTCACCCACTACTAACAACTGGCGGTTGTCTCTGCTCTGCCAAGAAGCTCTCAACCACCAAAGCCCGCTTGAGCACCCCATAATAAGTATGAAAGCTCATAGGGTTGATTCTAGCTCGCATATCTCTCTGCAAGCCCCGTACAAAAGTCCGAGCTTTGAAGTATTGATCTCTGACCATCTCCATCAAGTACCGTGAGAGGTCGGTACACCTCGATGAATAGTCAGCCACCAACATGGTTCCCTACTAGAGCTGAAGAAGCTCCTGTATACGTACTTCTCTCAGGGTAACCGATGATAACTCCTCTATGAAGAGACAATCAAACTCCGACCACGCAAGAGTCGCCTCATCCTGGGTCTAGATAACCAAACTCCACCATCGTCCTGCCGAGCCCTACAGAAGGCTCGCTGCCAGGATCACCATCTGATCTGCTTGTGTCCTGACCAAACGGAAGACTCTGGTTACTTCCTCAAGCCAGTCCTCTACTGCCTGAGGGTCAGGCTCGCCTTGAAACCTGGGGGCTCTCTATCTCTGAAAATCGCGGTGTGTGCTTAGCCTTTACCCCTCCTCCACTGGTACATCAGGCACAAAACACTGCTCCACAGGTGGCGGGATAACTGGCACACCACCTGATGGTAAAACTGGGGGATTTGGTCCCTATATCGAAGCTTCATCACTGAGGGGGTTATCCTCATGATTGAGCTGCTGGATCCTAGCGGGTGCGCGTCACAGAGGCATCCTGTTAAATAAACAAGATGTATCTTAGTCAGTGAGTATATCTAGAGAGATGACCCAAAAAGGACATGGAAACCACAACCCATTACTATATGATGCATGTACCATTATTTTTCTTGGAAACTAGTGTTCTCATGTTCCGAGTCGAAAATAAAGTTATCAGAGTCCAGGTGTATGGAGACATCGGCCACCTGCACCATCACTGGGGTCCCTTGCCTGAAATCCTAACTTGAAACAGTCAGCACTGTTTCCCCAACCAACTCACAGACTCTCGGTCCTAAGGTAGAACCGATAACCTCGGATATCACTCTGTCATATCCCGTCACAGTGGGGCCCGAGCTGCAACTCCCCAAGCACGCCTCCAATAGGCCAGGGGATAGTGACCGGCACCGAGTAGGCATGCTACTAACATGGGAGGCATTGCCTATAAACCTGTACACACACACACACACACAATTCCAAGCCCACAAAGATGAAAATTAAAAACTACTAAAAATGGAAATGAATGCATACTCTAAAAATCCCAACCAAAAGAGTACGACAGGAA
Organism: Viscum album; assembly: GCA_963277665.1. Taxonomy (NCBI): domain Eukaryota; kingdom Viridiplantae; phylum Streptophyta; class Magnoliopsida; order Santalales; family Viscaceae; genus Viscum; species Viscum album. The sequence goes on along the minus strand of OY728126.1, from coordinate 853,087,689 downwards.
AGTAAAATACAGAAAGTGTAAAACCCAGGGCCTAAAGTACAAGCCCACCAAAAGAGGGTCCGTAACAAACTCCAACTTCTAAAGAAAGGTGCTGGGACTATAGTCTGTAGCCGTAAGGACACACCTCAGCCTGTTTGATCTCAATGAGTACCGTCCGGTCCTAGTGTGCCTAGAATTCTGTCAAAGGCTTGCTTGTATACACAAGACATGACACGTGCGGGCCAAGCCCGTGCAGGAGTGAGTATAACAATACCCAATAGGACAGCCGAAACCACAAAGGAAACAGAACAAGGGAAAATACCACAAAGGAAAGATACAGTCAGCACCACACAGTATATGTCTAAAGAACATATAACAAAAATATCCAGATATACTCATACACGAACGACCATCGCGAAACTACAACTAGGATCTAGCTCAAAGATTCCACTAAGCACATAACAAGGAGAACACACTCCTAGGTCTGAAGAGAGAGACACAAAGTACTCATTCCAGGAGATCACACTCCACAAGTACGATGAGAACATGATGCTCAGAGGAGGATCAAAGAAAAGTCATGGGGTGATTCCGACAACTCAGTCTGAGAAAATCCGCTAAGAAGAGGATCAACGCCCAAGTAAAGTTGTTCACGTAGATACGATGAACTCTACCTAGGGTTCCAGAAATGAATAGAGGATCCAGCTCTAAGTCTCACAGAGGGGATTCCAACAACTCTATTCATGAATTCTTGCTGAAGGGATCATACTCTTGTATAAAGGGAATGATACCAGAACCTTCAGGGAAAAGACCAAGGGTATGAACCCTAAGAAAACTAGTCTAAGTCACAGAAGACAAGGGGCTCAAGCCTTAAAGAATTTATTACACAGCGTGTAGTATGGTTACACACCGTGTTCCTTGTCCCTGGGTACTGCCCGTGTAAATGACCAGTGTCATCCATTCAGGCTATGTAAAACTCAACTACATGGTGTGTAGAAAAGTAAACGCCCTGTTCCTGACTCTGGGTACTGCCCATGTAAACGGCCCGTGTCATTCGGCTTGTCAGATAGCAAGTAACTACACGACGTGTAGAAGAATCACACGCCGTGTCCAAACACCTGGGGCTCGCTCCGTGTACGCTAGCCATGCGCCCGTACACAGCCTTTGTCCGTGTCCATGTCGCCTGCCCATATACCAGTACATGGGGTATCCCATGTATCTAGTCAGGTCTGGCTGGGGAAGGGTATACATGCCATGTCATTGGCCGTCTACCCAACCCGTGTCCATGTCGCTTGCCCGTGTACCAGTACACGGGGTATCCCATTCATCTGGCCAGGTTTGGACGGGGAAGGGTATACACGCCATGTCCTTGGCCGTATACCCAACCCGTGTCCATGTACTCCCTAAGTACATTCCAGGTGGTCCGCCGATGAGCAAACGCCGTGTATCCCATACTACACCGCGTGTAGTCAGGATTTTTCCAGAAATGCTGTCTTCTTCCTCGCATTGTGGCTGAACCTCTGGATCCTCAATTTCTCATCTGTTCGTTCCGATACTCTAGGGATTGGTTAGTTTTGTCATATGAACATCGTAACAGGTCTTTTCGGCTGTTAAAACGAATCATAAACCTCGAACGATCCATCCGAAGAAAAATTCCCGAAAACTCATATCTCCCGATCGGCTCCGAATCGCCTGCCGAAACCGTCGTCGCAACTCCGCGACATCGCTCCGGGGTTGGATCCATAATCTCGGATCGTTGCTTCACAGAACGGATGCAAAACAATCCATTGTCCATTGCCCTATGTAGAACACGAAGAACGCGAAGGAGAGAAAGGGGAGAAATCCAATGAAACAATTTTGAGGAATGAACCTCCGCTATCTTTCATCACGGCTTTGATCCACTCCCGTTAATAGGATTAAACGGATCAGAAAAGCATCAACATGGATTTAATCTCCCAGAATCCCCGAAAAAGCCCATCCCGCAAGAATGATAGATCCGCAGATTAATCTGTTCTTGGATTACCCACGTTCATCATAGAAATCATGAACGGGGAAGAAATCACAAATTAAACATCCTACCTGTATTCATGGCATTCGTTGGCGATGATCCAGTCGCCGCGTAGTCATCGCCGGTGAAGCTCGTCAAGAACATCGTCGCCGTGTTGGGTGGTTTTCTCCATAGCTCTCTAGAGCCTACAGGGGAATTCAGGGTTATGAGAAAAGTAACCCTAATCCCCTGCGAAATCTATTTTTAAAAAGGAAAAGATATATTTCGCTAAAACAAATATTTATATAAAATATTTTAATAAAATATTTTATTACGATTGCATCCAAAAAACCATATTTCACTACCGACCTACGACGACCGATGTTAGGTCTCTTCTATGGTAAACCCACTGCTCTGAACGCAATGGTGCCATCAAATTTTTGATCCATGCACCCATTCTGGAGTTATTCCACTTTTTCAGGAAAACCGCACATGTGTGTTATTTAATTATTAAATTAAATTCAAACATTTGTTCTGGGCACACCGAGCCTCGAAACTACACGCCGTCACAGAGCCTAGTCTAAAAATAATTCCCATATAATATTAAAATAATACATGGAAAAATCTAGGACATTACATGTTATCTCTTGGTTCTCAAACCTAGCATGACTCACGTGAGTGTAGAGAAACCACCGACCATGAAAAACACCTTGGGATGCATCAGAGTGTAATCCCCAATCCATCCCGAACTACAGGGACTTTGATCCATGTAAAGGCATGGTACATAGAAAGCCTCCATGAGGATCAAGCCCCAAACACATTGGGCCACCTCACAGTGTAAGCCCCAACCCATCACAATCTACAAGGACTTTTATCCATGTCAAGGCATGGTACGTAAGAAGCCTCCATGAGGTTCAATCCCCAAACACCTTGGGATGGATCAATGTGTAAGCCCCAACCAATCTCGAACTGCGGGGACTTTGATCCATGTCGAGGCATGGTACGTAGTATCTTCCATGTGGTTCAAGCCCCAAACACCTTGGCCTGCCTCAGAGTGTATGCCCCAACCCATCTCGAACTATGGGGAATTTGATCCATGTCAAGGCATGGTATGTTGGAAGCCTCCACGAGGTTGAAGCCCCAAACACCTTGGGCCGCCTTAGAGTGTAATCCCCAACCCATCCCAAACTATGGGGACATTGATCCATGTCAGGGCATGGTACGTAGGAAGCCTCCACAAGGTTCAAGCCCATGATCCGGTCGTTCCGACCCCCCCTTCACGTAGGTTCTCCCCAATCCCTCTTGACGTTAAATTGTATTCACTATTTGAACTGTGTGGTATTTGATTCCCCGCCATGGGGATATATAGGAATCCTCCATGAGGTTCAAGAACATCACTCATGTGTCTCCGGAAGCTCATGCCCTAACCTAAAGGTTCCACTTCCCCTGGGTCCCATCCATGTGTCCATTCCCATGGGTCGCCTGCTCAGGTGTCCTATCATCCCACTGAACTACGTGGAGTTTGATTCCCTGTCACGAGGATACGTAGGAGGCCTCTTAGAGACTCAAGAACAACTTCACTGTTTCCCTTGCGATGGACATATTCCATTACCCTTAACTTCATCACCCATCATAATCCTCACCCAGGCCGCCACATCCTGGTGGGATCATGCCACCCCTACTATCCACTCCATCAAACAACATTTGGGAATCCACCCATGTGTTGGCCCCAATATCGGCATTACCTCCATGGGGTTCCCCCATCTGATCCACTCTAATCAGTGTTTTGATTAGTCTGATCTGTCTCCATTGGACTTTAAACTTATGACATACCCTATGTTAAACATGGGAAGATGGGGAAAACCATAGATACATGACAATGGCATATGATTCCCCGTGTCTCATGTGGGATTCCTCAGGCTTCTGTGCCCTCGAGAAACCCTATAATAAGGGAAAAAAGATAGACTTTCCAATCCCCCAGCGTCAAGACATGCCAGTGGTGCCAAAGTGAATACTCCCCTAACTGAAGGTTGCTTCTCTGACCAAACCCCTTGGAATATCCTAACAGAAGCAGTGTAATTAACTGGTGTCCATGATGATATGGCACCGGGAAGAGATTCATGAACAACGTCTTAAATTTATAAAGGAGACCTGGATGAGGTGACGAGCTCCGAGGAGGAATCCACCGAAGGAAGAACCGACATCTCATAACCCCTTTTCGATCAAGGAGCAGACATATGTAAATAAGGATCGGATACCGCCTGCCTTTGGAACGTAGGAATGCGGGGCCACAAAAATGCATCCTCTGTGTGATGGATGCGCGTGTGCCCCAATGAAAGTATCAGAATCAAGGTTGTTGGGTTAATTTTTCTATAATTGCTTTTGTATTTTGACAATAGTTGAGATAATTTTAAAATAATTTCATAATATCAGGAATATAATTTTTGTTATTGTAGTAATTTGTATAAATTAAATATATTTATAAATCCAACCAAGATAGAAGGTGATGCATAATGAAATTCATTGCTCATGGAAAGGGTTGTATGCACATACACATGATAAATGATTACAATTCTTAATGAATTATAATTAAATAAGGTTAATGAAAAATTTTAATGTTAAAAATATTATTTATATGACACATATATTATTTATTCATCCATTATATTCATTTCATATTCTATGAATTTCTATGATGAGAAAAAATATCTCTTTGTGGAGGTGGTAGTCCACGCAACACACAAACTATGATTTTGTTTCTCTTAACAGGTGGAGAGGAAAAAATAATGGATATTCAATTAATAGAATAAAAACTAAGAATAATAATTATAATAGTTTCATTATATATATATTTATAATATTTTGAAGATAACTATTAAGGATAAAAATTAAAGATGAAGGTAATACATACATTGGAGACTAGATTTTCTCTTAGATATTTCCTTGTAATTAATAGCATTAAGATAACTTATAGAGATAAGGGAATTAAAGATGATAAAAAAATTCAAGGAGAGATATATTAATAATATTATGAAGCTAAATATAATTTTTAATTGTATTTATATAGGGGTGGAAGTGATCCCCTTTTATAAGAAAAGAAAACAACAATTTTTTTGGAATAGCATTTATAATTCATTGATATCAATAATATATTACATGGAAAATGAATCCAAAATTTAATAATAATTATTTTTTGGGTGATATTTTTCCAATAATTTCTTGTAAAATAATTTCCAAAAAAGTTTTAAACATTTTTTAAGCCTTGTTAAATAGGATTTTTCATTTTTTTTATTTTTATTTCTAACATGGTTAGAAGTTTTTAACTAATCGATTTATATTTAATTTTGAAAATATATTTAAACCATATTCAAAAATATTCAAGTATTTAATATAAATTTTACATCCAATTAATCCGAATCAATTTAAAAATATGATAAAATTAACTTTTAAACTAAAATATATTTTAAAAAAATATTTAAAAAATGGCATTTTACCATTATTCATTCTTGAATGTGATTTAGTGTTGATTACAATTTTTATGAGTGTTAATAAAGTTATATATATGATTGAACATAATATCATTGTAATAATTTAAAACAAGTCTTATAATGTGTGGTGGATGAGTTTATCTACCATATAATCCCTAATACCCAATAATTTTAAATCACCAAGCCCCTCGAGGTAGGATTGACCTCATAATAGTCAATACTTTTAAGTGTTAACAAAGTTATCTATATGTTTGAACATAATATCATAGTCAAAATTTTAAAGGCCTTTTATAATATGTGGGGGGGGGGGAGTTTATCCGTAATATAATTCTTATAACCCAATAATTATAAATCGTGGAGCCACTTGAGATAGTATTAACCACCTAATTTTGAATTCTTTTGAGTATTTATAAGAATACCACTCTTCCTCAACTTTATAAAGGCACTCACTCTCACCAATTATTCACACTTCTAAATCATTTTTTATCATTTATACCCTACCAAAATGACTTACCAACTTTCCTAGAATCATCATAAATAATAATTTTTTCTATAAGTAAAACCATTCAAGGCATTAGCGCAATCCCAAGGAAGTTACTAGAAGAAGAGCTAATGTTCTACTAAAATTATTTTTATTTTATTTATTTCCCCACAACATTAAATTGTTTTTATATAACATTTAAATAATAAAATTATAATACTAAATATATTGATATGTTGTTATGCTATGTTTATGGCCTACAACCTCACACACATCCTTCAAATGGCTTACAGAATCATCATTCACGTGTACGACAAACTATCTCTATGTGAACTGATGCCATTTGTTTTTACAATACCAACTTTCATGGTTGGTAAAACATAAGTAATTATTGTTAATATATTACATTTATAATATTTTTTATTTTATTATTATTCATGAATTATTATATAATAAAGAACTTCAATATTTTATTTTTTTAGGAATACGATAACATCGTCCGTGTTAATGACAGACTACCACCTCGATAAGTGATGTGATTCATTCACTCATTACATATAATATATTAAATATTATTTTAATAAGAATATGTTACATATATAACATAAAAATTATACTATAATGATAATATATATATATATCATTTACTTATCCTTTTTTTAATATGATAACAAAATGGAAACAATGTTGATGCGTACGTACGACCAACCATCTTCATGAATGGTGTATTTCATTTTCTATAACTAAATTCTATCAAATACCTTATATAAATATGTACCAAAGATATACGATATTTAGATCATGTTTTGAACTATGTATCTTCTGAAATCATGATTAACATAATACAATTGAAAATATAACAAGTCCGTATATATACGAAAATCGAAGTGGTTATTACCCAAAAACATAACGTAAGCATGGAATTGTAAACATGTTATAAAATGTCATAAGAAAATATTATATGATATTAAAATTATTTTTATGGTTATATAATAAGTTAGTAACATGTTTATAGCCATTATACAAGAGTTTAAATCACGATAAACCAAATGAAATCATGAGATAATGGATTTTCTCATCTCACATTTATTTCTATGTGATACATTCTATATTAACCACTTATTTTATGTTGTGAGGTATATATATTAACAATGAATGTATTTTAGTATTATTATAATAAAATTTATCAATATTTACATATCCATTTGATGATCATTCTTTAATTGGTTTTATGGTTTCTATGTTACCAAGTAGTAAATAATTATTCTCACAATTTTAATTCTTTGAGACGTTTATTATATTATACACCTATCTTCATTCATAAGGTGAATATTTTACCAATTTAACATGATATATCATTAATTTAATTAATTTTTATGATAAAATATGTTTATATAATGTTATTACTTCTTGGTTATTATGATTCAATGTTCGAAAAGTGGTAAGAGTATTTTGTTACAATGTAATTGTTTATCAGAATTATATATGATTTAGTCAGTGACAATGAAACATTTTAATTAAAATTTATTACCTTATCTTATGGATTAATGATACTTAAACATAATTGTACGGTTTTCCCCACAATTTAGTACATAAAATATTTGAGAATTTGTTTATGAAAATTAACTTTATTTCACTCTTTTGTTGGAAATTCTTGTTATTTAAAAACAATTTTTCCTAAAAATGTTTTAAAAATGTTTTTAAATGATCTTTTAATCACATTTTTACGTAAATGGAATTTAAAAATTATTTGTTTTTTATATGTGTGTTAAATTATTTCCAATGATACTTTATTATCTTTGAAGTCTATTTTCAAAGGAAAAGTGTTTCAAAAAATTTAATGTTTAATACATGATTTTTAAAATAAAAATGGTATTTTACTCAAAATGAATTTAATGACCTTTTTAGGATATTTCCATTCTGAAATGTGAGAAAAATTATTCAATAATGATTAAATGGGGATATTTTGTAGTGATTTCATTTCGATTCCTTCTCTAGATGAATTAAGATTTCTTAAAATAGATTGTTATGAAACCCATTTCTTTCCCATGAGTCAGTTATGTTTAAAAGATATAGGTATAAAAACCATTTATTTTACAAGTTTCTTTCTTTTTTTAAGATAATTTTATGAATAATTTTATTCATGATATGGTAATTGAGAATTATATGAAATGGGTGATAGCGATATAGCTTATATAAGGGGTTGATCCCCATTATAGCACATGGGTGAGCCCAATACAAATTATAGGAAGGTTTGGTTCACATTATAGGTCATGAAAAATGGTTGATCCCCATTATAGGTCATAGGTGATACCAATATATATTATACAAAGGTTGATCCCCATTACAGATCTCTAATTAATTAGGTAATGATTATAATAAAATTCAGTCGTCTGGTTATTCTAAATAAAAGAATTTGAATGGGTTTTTTTGAAAATGACGATAAAGGTTACCAAAAAGCATTTTAATTTATTTTTATGGGTTTATAATGATTCCCATGATCAATATTGATATCACATGGATCATGATTATTTATTTTTATGACTCTTTCCCTTTCAATGTTTTTATAATTGATGATCTATTTATTAATTGGTATGAGTAATTTTATGATTCTTTTATGTACTCTGATTATGAAATTATACCTTTATGTAGATCTTTGGATCACTTATGGTATTAAATTTTAAATTTTTATTTATTACATTACTGATAATTTTAGATCACCCTTCGTATTTATCCTTTTCCATAATGATTTATGTCATGAAGGGTTTTCATATGGATTGCGATGATGTATTAATTTGAAAAAAAAATTGGGTTATATTGGAGAAATCATCATTTATAGTAATGTGAATGGTTTATGTATGAGTTTAGTACAATTATATAAAACTGTAAACCCAATATCTCATCAAGGTTTCATGTGATCCAATTTATCTTGTTGATGTTTTACGGTTAATAGGGAAAACATTTTCCTCACAATTATCGACATAAAATCTATAATATTAATTTCCATGACATCAACACGTGATTCAAGAGTTTATTTCTTGGTTTATTATAAAAAATATAATTTTTTACATAGAACAGTCTTATACATAATATCTCAATTTTGTAACCATTTAAACCAATATCTCATCATTATTGCATATGAGGAACTATATTATACAATTTCCTTAAAAATAGTATTTATAATCACCATTTCATTGATAGTTTATTAATATTTTTATATGAAATAAGATCTTGTTATTCCATATTATTCTTCCTCATAGTGGAGATGACCAATCCTTTTTCAAAATAATGTTAAATATTTCTAGTGGAATAATATTAATATTTTCTTGAATACAATTTGGGAAATTCTATTTTTTAGTATACAATTTTAATATAATTATATGTTTTCTTCGATGGGTTTATCATTTCGGAGGGGATTTAATATTCTTAGAAAACATCCAAGACATAATAGGGTTTCTAAAATAGATTACAATATTAAAAAATATAATCATTGGGGAGTGAAACTTCACCCATTTTTTCATGAATTTCCTTTAGTAGTATATTTGTTCCATTTTTTTGGAGATCATTTACGCCCGTTATACATGGTATTAAAAAGTTTGGGAATTAATTTTCATATGTTTTAATCTCCTTGTATTGGAAGCATTAAAGTTTTGAAGCTGTATTAGTTTCTATATTTATACCTAACACATTATTATATAAAAAATTTATCTCTCTTTTAATTTCATGATGTTAATAACAAACTTTTATACACATGAAATATTTTCTTATTATATGGGGATAATCCCCTTACTCTCTCCTCCCAAATTATTTGATAAAACAATTGATTTTTTACCTTAATTATATACTTAACTAAAACTTATATGAGACTATAGAATTATCTTATTTTGTATGATTGAGATTTCATTATATCCACATTTTTAATCATATTTCTTAGGAAAAATGGTTTAGAATAATCACAGGTTTTCTCCCTCTATCTATCATTCTGTTGGATTTTTCATTGAGGTAATGTTCAAATTATCCCTCAAATCCATGGTTTCATATAGTTCCAAACATTACTAAAACAAAAATTATTTATAGGTGTTATGAAAATTTAACAATATGGGGGAATTATCATAATCCATAATATAAAAAGTAGTCATCCTTAAAACTATTTAACTATTGATGTCCCATGATACCCAATTTTTACTTTAGTTCGGTCTATTAAATCTTGTATTTACTTATGTTTCATTAAGTTAGGCTGTATTATATTTATAAAACTAGTCCCTTAGATTATTTATAAAATAATCCCTTTATAATAGTTTATAAGGATATTGTGATCATGAAAATTATTTACCCTGATAATTTCTAGTCATGTTTGATGTCTTAGGTTCACTCATCATAAACAGGGTGGTGATCGAGTCATTGCATTACCAACCCTTTTTATGGTGGTTATCCCTAGGTGAATCTATACTACTTTTATATTGACATTTTATTACCTAGAATGTGATGTTATTTCTAAAAACATGACATACACAAAACATTTACAAAAATTTGAGATGTTATATATTTCTTAGGATTATCCATTAGGCTTATACCTAGGGTTTTCAGAAAATTTCTATAACATAATCTCCAAATATTACAATAGTAATCCTTAAAAATAACAAAAAAAAAAATTTGATACAAAATATTAATATCCAAGAGAAGAATATCATTATTTCACATCATTTCCATATTTTCATGCATTATATATCACAATAATCTTAAATATCTCAGAGAGCAACATGGTTATGTGTTTTTGAGAAAAATTTACATTGGAAACTTAATTTATAAAACTTTTTAAAATTTATCCATAATAGAAATATTCTACACCCCTTATAGACTTCTAATAATTTATAATTATCTTCATAACCTTGGGTAGAGAAACATTAATTTGGGGTGTTCTCAAGTTCTTAGTCAGTGAAAATTTAACAATATTTTATCCATTGTGAGATCATAGAAATGTGATAAAAAAGAGAATATATAATTTTATTTGTAAAATATTATATAAAAATAATATTTTTTCATAGATCATGAAAGAATCACATATACTATTAATAAAAAACATGCACTATGATATATGAGTGTGAGATTATCATAGAGGAATGGAATAAGAAAATTAATTCCTATGAACATGGAATCAAAGAATATGTAGAAACAAAAAAAGGAACAAAAACATAAAGATAAGTAAATTTTAACTCCCAAGACAACCATTATAAATTGTCATGTCTCATGAGGGTTTGTGTTTACTTCCCACCCCCATAAATGCAGATTAAAATGTCCTATATTAGACTGGGTTCACTCCCCCTTCCCCTAACCATTGAGGGAAAGGTCCATTGGTGGATTATTTTCACTTCATAATCCCTTATATAACATCTCATTTGATATAATGTTTCAACCAATGTATTACTGGGATATATAATTTCAGGACATTCCATTACATAATATAGTGTACATGCATAAGTGTTCCATATAAATAATAAAATAAGAATTTAATTAAAGAAATATTTACCGTATAAAGAAAAGGGTTACATGATTATTTACCCAAGAAATGAACAAAAACCATCTAAATAAGGTGTATACCTATAAAATAAAATGTCAGTAGTTAATAAAATAAACATAAAATAATGTTGGTATAAATGAAAAAATACCCCAATAAATGCTTCAAACAATTCCACATAAGAGATAAATAATATGGGTCATTTGATACAATGATTTTAATTCATAATAAAAATGTTTCATCATCTATTTCACAAGGTTTATCATGAATCATAAATCCCATTATAATAATTCTTCATAAAAAATCAAAAATGGTCATAAAAATGTAAAATATTTTTTTTGAAAAACCATTTTAATATTATCATAATAGACAATGTTATGGATTATTTATAAAATTCATTTTATAAAAAGAAAATGAAAATATTTTGAAAACATTTCATTTATATGGAAAAATAAATAGTGTATATGTTTATGTGAGATAAAGGTTTAACTTGAGTTATTGTAGTGTGTAAGACAAACCTTTTATTATTATGTGGAAGAAAACCATTTTCCTAAAATACATTTTTTAATAATTCATATTATGAAAACAACTCAAAAAAAATCTTTTTGAAATTTTTTAAGGAATGTATGAGTGAAAGATGAAATAATACATTATTTTTTTCAAATATTAAAATAAAACATTCATAATGAAAGGAAAATAAAGAATTGGATGACAAAAAATCATTAAGAGGTTGAAAATTATTTTTAACGTAGATTCATCTCATGAAGTAATATAAATCATAAATAAGGAATATTTTAATAGAAAATGGTATTCCCAAAATGGAAATAGGTTATGATAGATAAAATGAATGTTTAACCACATAAATAAGCATTGTAAATTAAGAAAGAAGATTATGTTCTGAAGTATCTTATATTATAAGGAAGAAATAATATGTAGTGCATAGTAAGGATGAAGATAAATAAATGTGAATTCATGAAGCTGAATAATAATTTTAGATATAGTACGTTGAAGGGGCAGTGATTTACCTAAGAAAACGATGATTGGATTCTAATACCAAAAAACAATTTTATGAAAGGTGACTAAGACATAGACCCTTAAAACTTATGTATCATACTAATAATTGGCCACCGAAACTGATAGGTATTGAATTATTTGTTAAAATAACAAGTAAAAAAGAAATTCATCATATTATAGAATAAAATATTATATATTCCCACCATTTAAAATATATTAAGTGCATTGAATAAATTATTTCTCAAAGAAGAAAAAATTAAGATGAAACCCTTATATATGATTACCATGATTTAAGGTATTATAAAATAGTTTAATTATATCCCATGTCTTGGTAGTGGTATGGTTATAATTATTAAATATTAACTATATTTTTAGATCCATCCATGATTGCTGGGTGTGAAAAGTGAAACTCATCGCTTGTGGAATATGTAGTTTACATGAACACATGATTAATTTCACCTTTTATCAATGAATTATAGTAAAAGAATGTAAATAAAATCATTGTAATTTTATAACCATAGTAATATTATATAGTTCGTATTTATTTATCCATTATATCCTTTTATTATCTATTAGTGGAGGTACTAGAAAATGGAATACATCACTTTATAGAGGTGGTAGTCAGTGTAATGCAGTAATGACACTTTTTTTATTAATGGGTTGATAGTAATAAAAAATTGTTATTAAATTAATATAAAACATCATATTTTTATAATTATACTTATTTAATTATATTTTTATGTATATAAAATATTTTGAAGAGAAATATTATGGGGAAAATATCTCAAATAAGGTAATACTGATGTTGTAAAATTGATATTCCCTTAGAAATTTCCTTGGTAGTGAAGGCCATATGATAACTTATAGAGATAGGGGATTAATGATGATTAAATTTATTCTAGGAGAGGTAGTTCGGGAATATTTTAAAGTTAAAATTGAGTGGTATGTGTAACCATACAGTGGTGTAAGTGATTATAGAGACCTGTACTTTTCATACATATATATTAAATATTAATAGATGAATATTAATAGTAAATAGAATGATCCAGGAGATAATCGTTTATGTGTAGTGCCTTTGGAATCGTGTAAAAATAAAAAACTAATTCATAGGTTATCTACATATTATCCCAATATGTTCTTCACATCCAGAACCCTCTTCATAATTATGATACATAAAATCATTCTTCAATACCTGGGGAAGGAAACATAATAAATCGAGTTTTTAAATGCTCAATATGGGTAAGAAAGGGATAATTAAGTAATCAGATAAGAATAAAATGAGCTTATGTGAATGATATAAAGATTTTAAAACAATACTGCACATATAAAAGATTATAAAAATGGATAATATAAATAAATATTGGAAGCTTATAAGGAATCAATCATAAATGAATCAAAGAAAATGGGTTAGTTCCTAACATTAGAATAAGACAAAAATTTTGGTATAAAAATAACCATATATAAACATATAAAAAGAAAACCCACCATGAAATTAATTACATTTTATTCTTGGGATAACTAACAATATACACAATTGGGGTTTGTTATAACCTCCCATGTACCCTCTTTGTGGTTTGGGATAACCTGCGTTGTACCCTGTGAGCTCATAGAACATTAATAATTATCCAATTCATTGGATAAAGATGTAGGTCCCACTCATCACATAATTAAAATCATATATATATATATATATATGTTCCATGGATATTAAAACATTTACCATATTATAACCCATGAAATGAAATGGGATTCAAAATCATTATGTCATTGTATAACTCAGGGAAAAGAAATGAGTTTTAGAAACACTGTATAATAATTTTTAAAGACCATATAGAGGAAGAATAAATATGGAATCATTGTATAATATCCAAAATAAATACTATTTAATATCAATATCTATTTTCTTATATGGAAATATATTCATGTTGTATAAGTTAATAATATCATTCCTTTCACACTACTGTAAGATAGTTAAAAAGTATCTCGCTCATCAAGTGATAAGAAGACTCCTTTCAGAACAATTTTTTTGTTGGAAAACATGGGTAAAAATGAATTTAAACAATTATTGTAGAATAATATAATCTGTATTTAAAAAATATAGAAAAAATTTATATGGATGACAAATATTACCCCTTAGATACTTAATATAAACAATCATAAATATTAATGATAATGTGAAATTAAACACTTCCCTAGAGTTCGACTTATATTGAAATAACTTTAAACTCATGTATAATAAATTTAAATTTATTATAAATATATAATATATTCATGTTCATATATATAATATCATTTATGTTCCCTTTATATCATTTTAACACAACCTTTAATCAATAATTATTTATTAAAATATTCATTTTAAAGTGCTAACTGTTTTCGTTATCTTGAGTATTTTAATTTAGTAGTTCCAGCCCTTGTAAATTTATCTTGGTTCCATAACCTATAAAATGTTAATCATGATATATAATTAATATGTATTTATTATATACATATTTTTATTCAACCACAAATTTTATTGATATAAAAATGAGTTACACCGTTCATAGAGATTGTAGGTCATACATATGCATTAACGTTGTTTTGATTTTTGATAGATGTAAAAAATAATGGTAAATATTAGATATTATTTATAGGATAATTATTATTACATATATATAATGTAATTTAATAAAATTTTCTCTCATCACCAGCCAATAAAAATTTAAATGAAAAACGAACACATCGCTTTGTGGTGGAGGTAGTCCACACATAAACGTGAATGATGTTTTTATTTCCCAAAGGATCTGATAATATGTAGGTAGATGTGATATTATAATTTAAGAAGTGTAATTAATCAATTAATTTAATTTATAAACATTAAATCCATCATAATACCCATCCATAAATTATAGTGATGAAAAATGAGTTGTCTCACAACGTAGAGACAATATGCTATAATTTTACACAAACTATACTCTCATTTATCATTTGATTGGAAAGAGGGTTTATAATGTAATAATAATCCTAAAAACATTTAATGATATTTATGAAAATAAATTTACTATTTTATTTTCAACATTATTGATATATAGAAGTTAAAGAATATTAGGAATGAAAGTCATCAGGTATTGTTATTAACTCTTATATGCTAAAAATCCTTTAAATATCCTCTTAAAGGATTTAAGGTTGTTATTTTTAGATGATAAGGATCTGTAAAATGTTTAAGATAAATTATAAAATTTAAATTATAATATTTTTTTCTATTTATAAGTATAAAATGGGTTTTAAGAAGTGAGGGAGGAGGCACCCTTTTATAATTGTGTTGAGGGGTAGTTAAAGAATTTATCAAAAGATTAAATTATAATAAAATAATTCTCAATTCACATGAAACCAAATGGAAATTCATTCGAAGAAAATATAACATATCCATTAATCCCATAAACCAATATAACAAAGGAAATTTTTAGTATTATTTTAAATCTTAAAATTTTTATTAACCCTGATATAACCAATTCTAACTTTAACTACACTATGAACTTCATTAATATTAGAGGGATATAATTTTAACTTACAAGGGGAATATATAACCTTAAATTAAGTATTTATAAATTTTTTGACAATATCACATCCACATTGTCTTATTTAAATACTATTATGGTTTTTAAATAATTTATTAAAATATTAATTTCATAAAATATAATTTTGTTCAATTTTTTTACTATTCATTTAATTTAAAAATAAATACATCCGAAAATATGGGGATTTAAATATTATGGTTTCAAACCACCCTAATATGTAACATATATATATATAATTAGTGGGTAATATCAATTAATTCAAATTATGTCACATTCAATACTTTTCAAATCATTTACTATATTTGTTAATCAAATGATGAAACAATACATTCGTGCTGTGTAAGATATTGCGATCATTATATAATTAGTAAATATTGAAAATAAATTTATATCATGAAATTTAATTTTATTAGTTTCAAAATAAAATCATATATTCTTTTATAATAAATATTTTTCCCTATATGGATACATAATATTTATTAAAAACTGATTGATCTTTAGAAAATATTAATGATTTAAATAATATATATGTCATTTCATAGACACATGTCCACTAAAGAACCCAATTTCGAACCTTAGGTGATAAGGGTCTAATTCCCTTCATCCAATAATAATTAGGATGAAATATTATGGCTTTATCCCATATTTTTAATCTAGACGTATCTAATTTAATCTTTACTGAGGGGATAATTTTTACCACAGTTTCTATTCATATTGAAATAAATAAAAAAGTTAATAATTTCAAAATATAAATCTTAATATTCCAAATATGTAATTAATTTTATTTAATACAATAACTATAAAAAAATAAATTAATTTTAATGTCAGTACCCATTATGCATCGAAAACAGAGTTTCAGATAAACCATTTTGAGCCTAAAAATGACTTATTCATATAATATGCATAAATGTATTAATTGAATGTTTAATTAATTTGACCATGTAAATAATATATTAATTTATTTATAGTAAGATAATAATAATGATAAATTTAATATATTAAATTAAATACACTATACACAAGAAAATAATTCTAAAAAACATCACTTTTATTTTAAAATATGTTTTGTTTTAAATTATAATATATTCATAACTAATTAATTAATTTCACATATTCTAACTTATTTAGTTATTACTATTCATGTCTTATAATTAAATATCATGGAGATAAAAAACACATAGTATTTCTATAATGTTACACAGTCAGTTTAAACTCATTTCTGTGTGTAACACATGTTATCATAAAAATAATATTATCTAAAGAGAAATATTCAATAAAAAATATTTGGGTGTTACATTTTAACCCATTAAAATGAATTTCACCACCAAAATTTCTTCACTAAACTACAAAAAATGATGATATGTTTTTTTCTTTACATCATCATGTTTCCATATAGCTTCTTCAAATTTTTGATATCCTTAGAGATATGAACCTTCCTCTTAATACATATGTTATATTAGGTATGTACTTTCTTATGAGAGATACATGGAACACATCATGAGCCTAAAAAAGATTCAGTGGAATTGATAATCGATATACTAACATCCAGATAATGTCGAGAAATTAAAAGGCATCGATATACATTGGGATTATCTTTCACTTCTTTTAAAGTCTTATCACCCTCTTCTAGTGAGATATTCCTTATAATACCATATCACTATCTTCAAACTCTTGATCATTATGATGATTGTTTTCATATATTTTTTGTCCACTCTAATCTGGACAAATTTGATATTTAATGGATATAAATATCTCTATAATTTCCTCTTCAATTTCAGTCCCAATATATTTATTTCTCTATGTAATTTATGATATGTTTGAGTTATGCACTTCCAACCATAAAGGGATTCATAATGATCCAACAAGATACTATTATGACTGATATTTTTGTGTAATGAAATTCCACCAAAGGAATGTGTTGATCATAAAAAACATTTAAATAAATAGAACAAGATATGAAAATACCCGCTAGGGATTGAATGGTTTTCTCTGATTAAACATATGTATATTGAAGTTATGCTTTGGTAAAACGTAACTCCTTATCCACTACTTACTGGAGTATTCGCCAAAACATCACGGTAAATCATTGATCCAGATCAGAAAAAATAGAATGTGGTACTCCATGCAACATTACCAATTCCTTATTGTATATCCTATCAAGATAATTTATATATAAATCCTTATTGAGATAGATTATTTGATCATACCTTATAAGATATTGAATATAACACATATTACATTTTTCCCATTTGATTTTTTAGGGGGTCTGATGAAAAAATACATCATGAATATTTAGTATTTCCATTCTAGTATAGGTAATTGTTGTATCATCCCATTATACATCAATGTATCAACTTTAAAATTATTATATACCATGTGATGAGATAAAAATTAAATAATACCCCTCTCCATGTTGTCTTACTAGAAATACTCTTTCAAGTATGTATATATTGTTCGAATTCTGTAATGATTGGTGAATGAAGAACTAAGGGCATTATCCATTAACTCTATTATCAAACAGGATACCAAATTTACCCATACATGATTCTTGATGCTTATAATTCCAGTACAATCAAGGATGAATTTAGAAATAGTTTTCAATTTCTTTTTCATATCTATATCTTCATTATCTACCTCTTTAATCTTCACAAGGATAGATGGTTCAACAATAATTTGATAAAGGTAATATTTTACTCTTCCTTCAAGATTTAACGATCCATCCTTTTCATTCCCATAAATATTAAATATTTTTTTATCCTAATAATTTATTTTCTTGCAGGACCCTTTTGACTTAAAGAATATACAACCCTGTTTTTCTACACTGGGTGATAATATATTGTTCAGTCCTAATATTTAATCATCTCCAACCATATTACTTGGTGCATTTTAAACTCTTTTTGTGTGAAACATACATTACCAATTTTGTGATTAGTATATATGTCTCACTATTCTCCACAGAGAAAATGCCTCCATATCATTGTTGAAAAATAACTACAGCTAACTCAATCCCCATGTTTATTATTTTTTTCACATGAAACTTCAAATTTCAAGATGTATATGATATAACCATATCATTTTACATGAGTATACAACCTATTCGTTTATTTTATGCATCAATATAGATTAAAAAACCATCTCCACTGTAGGGTAGAGTAAGTATAAGCGTGATGACAAGCCTTCTATTCAGTTTCTTAAAATATTACTCACATTAATTCTTCCAAAGGATTTTTGACCCATTCCGAGTAAACATTATGGTTGAAGTATATTATTGTGAAATATTCACCCAAAAGTGGTGATAACATCATACCAAACTAATAAAATTATAGACCTTATTATTAGTGGTTGGTTTGGGCCAATATTATATAAATTTTATATTTGAGGGGTATTCTGATATACCCCAACATTATAATATATGAACCATTAATGAAAATTACTAAATCAAAAAAACATGATTGTAAAAACTGTCATAAAAATTATCTTTCATAAGAGTATTTATCAAAATTCTTAAATGATCTTAATTCTCTTCCATTCTATTTTAATATACATGAATATTGTCTATAAAGGCTACAAAAAATTGATCAAGGTATTCTATATGGACTCTATTCATTAAATATCTAAAGATAGTAGGGGTATTTGTATTTCTAAATGGTATCACATTAAATTAATAGTGTCTATACATTGTACATAATCCTCTATTTGGTTTACCTAAATCATGACCCATAATTGATGATAACTAGAAAGAAGATCTATCTTGGAAAAGTTTTGAGCTCTGTGTAGTTGATCAAACAATTCATCAATATGGTCAATATAATACTTGTTCATGAATGCGATTTTTTTAATTTAACAATAATAAATACATATCCACATTGTCAAATCTTTATTCTTAACAAATAGTATAAGTACACCTCAAGGTAATTCACTTATCGTAAGTTCATATTTATCATAAAAGTAAAAATATATTGTATGTTGGTCTATAATATTCAATGTGTCTTACCTTCCATGGAAATTGATGTCAGATTTATGTAGAGAAATCCAATCCGCTACCCAAATAACATCAAAATCTATTGGAGGGAGAATAACAATATTTTCATAAAAAGCATTCCCAAAGAATTCAACATGAGAGGAATCATGGACTTGCGATCAAATAATCAAACCATTAGGGATTTTACAATTAATTAAATATATAATTTTCAAGGTGATTATGTAATACCATTATAAAATTAAAAATAAATAAATTAGGGGTCAGATCAACAATCAAATAATATATTAGTAGTTCTTGAGTGGATGACCAGTTTACCTTTCACCGCATATTTACAACACACATCAACAGAAATAGTGAACACATGAGATTTACATTTTCCCCCTGTATTCAAGGGATATTGACAATGACCATCAATGTTAAATTTTATATTTTGGCACTAGTTTTCATAATTCCTATATTCCAAGCATTTGAATCATTGGATTGTGGGTGCACATTTTGTGGAGATGTCTATGTATTCACATCTCTAAATAAATTATTCCAATCACATTTAAATTAAATAACTAATTATCCATCCACTACACAGTTAAATCTATTCATAGTCTAGGTAATATAATTTCCACATGTTTCCTTCCAATACATTGAGCATATGGTTGTCTCATCTTCATCTATCTGTTGGTTTTATAATTTCCTTTGAATTCCATCATTATTTTATTATAAAAAGAATTATATTGATGGATAAATCTATTCTCCATTTCCTCCATGATAACATGTATCAGTATTTCTCACTAACAATTGATGTCCCTTATGGATAATTCTATTCAATGATTTATTATCCACCTAAGAGTTGATCTATCTTACATTCAGTTTTTATGATAAAATTACAAGTGTACCTTGAATGTCTTGTAATATTTTCCTATTAGGTACCAATAGATTCATAATCCTTATCTTCTAGATCAAGTAATTCCTTCTACATTTTATATGAAGAATATAGGGAAAATAATTATCGATAAATATGTT
Source organism: Viscum album (assembly GCA_963277665.1). Classification (NCBI taxonomy): domain Eukaryota; kingdom Viridiplantae; phylum Streptophyta; class Magnoliopsida; order Santalales; family Viscaceae; genus Viscum; species Viscum album. The sequence goes on along the minus strand of OY728126.1, from coordinate 853,066,672 downwards.
CTTAAACTCATCCCACTCAACGGAGTCAATTTCTTCCCATTAACTCATGTTCTTTATTGAAGTCCACCATTGATCTTATTCTCCTAGAAAAATATAAAGAGGAAAAATAAGTTTATCATGATCTAAACTCTATAGTATAGAAAATATCATTTCATTTGTACTAATCCATTACTTAACCACTATTGTGTTAGTAGAAACACTTATATAAGGATGACTTTTACTCATGTGGGACTCAACAGAACATTTTTCCCTCATTTTCTCATTTGGAAGCTCACTGATATTCATATATTGGGGTTGTTGTATAAGCATATAAATGATATTTATTATTACAAACACAATAATATTTTTTATATAAGGTGGAAAATAATTTCATTACTATCACGTTTACCATTAACAAGATTCATTCAGTTTCCATCAATTGACTAGAAACCAATAAGCATAGTGTGAGAAACAATAATCATAATAGGAAACCACATAATAATGAAAACATATTTATAGGATGTCTAAATAAGAACACCTTTTTCTATGATATATTATTTTTAACATAGTTAATACATCATCATTACCATGACACTCAGATTTTATCCTATACTTAGACACATCCCTAAGGTCCTTAGTAATGTTTTCATATACCGGTTTTGATTAGTTAATTTAACCGTACTCTGATACCAACTCTTGAAACATAGAATATTTATATTTATATGTTACATTTTAATATATGAATATTAATTACATAGAATAATTATCCATGCTAGAATCATTTAGGACAAATGACTTTGAAAAAATGGACACATAAAAAAATAGTTCATAGGTGAACTACATCTTCCCCCAATATGATCTTTATATCAAGTGTTCTTCTTAGAATTATCATACATAAAACCATTCATCATTTCTTGGGGATGTAATGGTAATAAATATTTTTATTATATTCATTTTAAGGGTAAAAATGGGTGATATCAATAATCAAAAAAGGAAAACATGGGAATAAGTCTATGAGATAATCATTTCAAGACCATACCATGCATATCATCAATCATAAACATGAGTCATGGAATAAATAATGGTTTTTCATAAGTCATGATTCATAAATTAATCAAATAACCTGATCCATGACATCAAAACATTGTCATTAGACATAAATTATGGCACACACATTATAATAGAAAGTCATATATGTAGAGATCCAAAAACCAATGGCCTAGAGTTGAAATATACTTTATTAAATTGGAAATATATATAAGGAATTACATCCCTAAATATTGAATAATTTTATATTCTTGATAAAATGTACACATATATAAAATTATTATTATAAATGAAATCATATAATAGAAAAATAATTTTATTTGATAAAACCATTAATCCACATAGAATATCCCTCCATATATATCATAAAACCTACATAGTATCTTACAGAAAATAAATCATAGGAAAGGGGTTAGGTTAAATGCTTAGTAAGGATAATAGTAACTAAAGAGTTGTAAATAAATATTTCAAAATCAATATGACAAGGTAAATAATTCAAACACGTTCCATTTAATAAATAACTTGAGAGTAATATTTAAGGGACAATTGATGATAAAATAATTCCATATAAATTGTCACATGATCGGAAAAGATAAAAATTGATATTCTAACTTGAAAAATAATCACAAGGAATATCAATAAATAAATATTTAATTATGAAATTCATAATTTTGGACATCTAAAACATATTGTCAAGGTCTTGTGCCAAGACATGTAAAACCATTGAGGCATTGTGCCAAGACATACATATAAATGGGTAGGGCCTCATCAAAAACCCAATTTAGAATTTATTGGGAGTCCTACTAATACAATATCATAAATATCATCCCTCAACTATCACTTCCATAATCCAATTCATTCCTATAATGAATGGGGTGAAACATAATGCACGTAAAAATTCTTATTTAAACTAGAATATAAAATTAAAATACTTTCCCCAATCAATAAACATAATCATAAACTATACAAAGTTAAATAAATAGTATCAATACAACATATCCCTAGAGGATTATATGAAATAGAAATGGCTATTTTTGTTCATGAATAAAAATACCGTAAAATGTATTTAAAAAAATTCTGGATGAAAATAACATTTTCATTATGTAAATCATATGTTAAATCTAAAACCTCACATAAAATTTTTATAACACTTTTACTTGAATATAACCTTCAAGAAAGTATAAAGGAATTTTTAAAACATAGAGTGGTAATGATGATTGGAAACTTCATTCCTTCTATGTATGTTAGGACAAAGAGTCCTTTCACTTTTTTATAAGCGCCAAACATGAATTATTTTGAAAAAAAATAGAAGATTCATTTCAATTTTTTTTAAATTTAATAATTGATAAAAATGAATTTATTTAATCATTTTTAAATGTTTAAAGAGATTTTATAAAACATTTTTAGAATACCTTGTTTTTTATGAAAGGTAATATCTTATCAAAGGGAGAAATAAAGGTTAATTTTATTTAAAAAAAGTTCTCAATCAATTAAAGTACTAAAGAATTATTCTTTTTACAATTAATTCAAAATTTTAATGAATAAAAATATTTTATAAAATTTATTTTAAGATAAAAATATTGCATAATTTCCCAATGGGAGATGTTAACATAAGTAATGATGAATAATGACAAGATTGTGAAATGAATCCTTACCACTTTGGTAACATTTCAATCACAAAACTCATAAAACAAAGAAAATAAAATAAAAAATTATGTATAAATAAATATATTCTTGATATAACTTATCAAAGTGGTGTTATATACAAACACCAAAGGAGATACATGGTAAATATGGATTTTTTCTCAGAGAAGTTATAGCGAGACAAGAAACCCTTACCCGATGTATGATTTCCTTAATACTTTTCCCTGAAAACTTTATAATGGTTTCATGATTTTTATTAATTTATATCAAAATAATAATCATATTTATAATATCATATATGATCTTGTGATACCATTATATATCCCATTTATTAAAAACATTTCATTATTTTCATTGTTTCAGGGGTTAATTGCCCTATCCTGTATACCATGTTTTATAATGAAGGTTATGTTTACTTTATATAAGATATAAGTAATTCATATATTAAATGATTATAATGGTATAATTATCATATTTATTCAGTAAGTACCTTATCATTAACACTCTAAAAGTTGGTCATGGAAAATTAATCACATCACATTCTGGACACAGTAGGTCGTATATACACACAGACGACAATGTCCATCTAATAATGGGTGAAAGGATAAATAATTGGGAGATATAATAAATTAATAGAATAAATATAACAATATATACTACATATATTTCTTAATTGTATCTATATTATATTATATTTAAATAACAAGTGAAAATAATATATATCTCTTCGTGAGGTAGCAGTCTTTCATAATTATAAGCGATGTTTTCATATTTTACTATAGGCCACGTAAAATGGTATATGGGATATAAAAATAAAATATGTATAATAATATCATAAGTATCATATACATGTGATAAATACCACATTATATCTTAATTTTAATGGTGGTGATGAAAAATGAATTAAATATGTTCTTGAGGCCATAGTCCACAGAACACACGATTGATAATTTTAATTCCCATTTGATGGAAGTTGAGATGGATAAATATTATGACATAAAAATAATAAAATATATGTATATGGGAGATAATGGTGTTATTTTATTGGATGGTTAAATAGGTAATTATAGGTGGAAAAAGAAGATTGAAATTGAGAGATCTTTGTTAAGATAATTAACCTATCAAATAGAATTATACTTTGGATATCCACTTAAAGTCTATGGGAATGATATTTTTGGAGGAAACGTATATCTATAATATGAATAAGGGTGTTGGGGAGATATTTAGGAAGTTTTTTTCGAATATTGGATTTATTGGAGTGATGTAGTGAGGCAATAGAGTGCAGATTTATAAGCAGAGAAAGGAAACCCTCTTGGAAATTATGTGGAAATTTCCAAAATGAATCCATAATTATAAATTCATTAAAATGGAAAATATTCATTATAACCTTAGATTCAATCATTGAGTTCATATATGTTTAAAATATTTGCATAAAATTATATTTGGACTAGTTGGTAGGTCTGTTTAGCCCTTATCTTCTTAGTTTAACCCCTGGTAAAGCCATTTGTTACCTTAACTGTGGTAATTGATTTTATTTTTCGTAATTAATTTTAACAAAAAATTATATCAAAATTATTAGATAATATTAATAATCCTGATTCGCAATATTTATTACATTTTTAAAAATTAAATTTTTAGAAGTTGAATATTTTGATTTAAAATTAATCTTATAGATGCAATGAGAAAGTAGGTATTAATGTGAAAGTGTTCTGAATTTTAAAAAGTATTTATATAAAAATTAAATAAGAAAATGATTATAATGAACTATTATGGAATAATATATATATATATAGTAGAACTGAATTTACCTTTAGAAACATTCAAAATATAATTTTACTTTATAAATAATTTAAATGAAAATTCACTTTTCAATTAAAACTCAATATTTTACACAATTCATCACAAAATGAAAGATTTTAGAAAATTATCAAAATATAATCCTAATATTTTTTTATATTTTTATTTATAAAATTATGTTCATTTTATCTAATAATTTTTTTGATTTTAGTAAAAGGGAATTTTAAATTATCCGTGAAAAAATGACTAAAATTTGTTTTAGAAAAAATACAGTTTCTCAAAAAACAATTATTTTTCTATTATATGATTCTTATTTAGTTTATAATCAATATAAACCTATAATTTCATAAAATTTTTATTATTATTCATATCACCCAATTTAATTGTTATGTTATAATATTATACTATATTACGGTTCATTTTTACCTGGGGTTTGGTATTTCATAAGCTATTTGTACAGATTAAATTTAAAGAAATATTTTTATGGGTTGTATATTCTCGGTTATATGTGTCACATAGGCTATAAAAAATGACCGTATTTTAAAATTTCTAGATGTAAAAATCTCTTCGCTTTAAATAAATTTCATCCTTTCAATCGAGATATGATTTTACTAATCATTGGTTTGATATTTAGAAATACCATTGTTTAACATCACAAATCATAAAAGGGTTAATAAAATATCCTCTTAACAAAAGAGAATGTAAATAATAAATGTAATGTGGAATAAAACATAAATAAGGTTATACATAGTAAAATATTATTTCAATGTGAAGATATGGTCATGAAAGAAAAGAGAAAATAATTATATAGAATTTTAGAGACCATTGATAATAAGAAAGTGGATGTTCAGTTGAACGTTAAGGACCTCAAAACTACAAATATATGATGATTTAAATGAAAATCAGTTCACCCAAAATGAAGGTATTATAACAATATTATTTTCCTCTAGATTAGTAAATAATTTTAACATCTATAATTATAATTCATAAAAATGAAATTTCTTGATATATCTCTGTTTTATAGGAACAATTCCATAATTTTGTTGTGCTTTGATCATTTTATTCTGAATGGCTTACTATAAGAAATCAATATCCATGATGATTTTTTTTATGAATCAATCAGTAAAACAAACTTTCAATGGATCATAAGAGCCATAAAATAATGATAATACATAACCCATATCTCTAGTTATTATTATAAGAAAAGGGTTGTACAATTTATACAATATAAACAAATATTTATATGGTGAAGTAATACATTAATCTCTAAAAACTCATCCAATATTCAGATTCAACCATTTCATACATTTTTTACTTTATAACTCTTATAAATGATTAAAATCAAAAAAATTTAAAAAATAAGTTCAATAAATTTCCAAAATATAATTATCATTAATCATACAAACTATATGGAGTAACTCATATTCGTCACATGAAAAAGATGTGAAAACCTTCATAATGTATTCCATTGATTCAGGATAAAAACATATATTACCATAAAAAATTATTAAAATTATTCAAGCTTCATTATTACTTAAATAAAACATTGATTTTTTTTGATATATTACTAAAATATGAAAATGATGTTAACTTCATCAATGATAGTATAAAAAACACTGTCAATAAATCATTAATTAGTTCCAAGGTAGTCAGCAATATAAAATTTAATTTATCCATATCTACCATATCATTACCCAAAAAATAATTATCTAAACATCAACAACATATTGAGGGTTTTCATTACTTCAATCATGTGATTTCCAAGAATTTCTACTTTTCACTGAATTAGTTTTTTTTGTTCATCTGTATCGTTCAACATATACAGTCAAATAATTAATGAAAAAGTACTATATGTCATTCCTTAAACATTTCATAATTACAATATTAAGGATATAATTTATAAAATACTCAAATAACATAGCTCTTGAATCCAAACCCAAGTACAATAATCATTCCACTACATATGTTGTAATAGAATATTATTGACCTTAACCCCATAGATAATTTGATGTATTTTTCTTTGAATAAAATGCTATTCATTTCAACAGTGCCTCCAATACATAAATTGGAACCATTGAATATTTAATAGATTATTTATACCATTGAATTCATGATCTTGGTTACCCTTTTATATACCATGATGAAAACTCATTTTTTAAGCATGTACCAATGTGTTTCTTTCCATAATTGTAAATTGTGGAAAGATATGTATTTCCATTATTCACTATATCTTTCGTTTTATATTCTATCCACTTCTTCGATTTATTATATTAGAATACATAATATTCAAAGTATTTTTTTCAGCACTTTATATTATGTCCTCATATGATGAGAATGTTTGGGAGACTAGTTACCTTCAAATTATTTTTTTAAGCCTATCAAAGAAATAGTCATTATTATTATTTGGATTCATGTATTGATGCAGTTTCCATTTGTTTTTTTAGGTTCCATTTCTAAAAAACGTCTTTCACTATATTAGATCATAAATTTATGAAATATAATTTCCATTCCCATAATGTGGGAAATAGTTATCATAAATTGAAAAATTTATGCATAGATTATATTATAACAATATTTTTTTCTCTTTGTGATGTCAATATTGTGAAATAATTTATGATGGTATATAAATAAAATATGAATTTTCTTAAGAATATCCCCTAGATTATAATACCAAGTGTAAAGTAAGACCCATTTTCATGCTTTGGGGGACAAGCGGGATAAGCCTAATGTATCCATTTTGATGTTATTTCCCCTATGTACATTTGTTCTAGATCCAATTGCACTTATAATATCCATAATGGGATGAATGTTTTAGAAAAACCCATAATATATGACTTATTAGAACATTAAGATGTCGTTTTATACGTATCATCAAATTACACCCTAAGGTTATGTTCCCTACTCTATGTTTTTTTAAATCTAGTTCCCAAGGTTTTCAATAAAATCACAAGGATACCACATGTAGCTACCCCAATCATAATATTTAAGAGGTGGTTTTAAAAATATTACACTAGAATATGATAAAATGAATCGAATTATGGGGGACTGAATAGTTTATTAGACTTGGTAAACAAGATAAATAATTCAAATTATTATTATTATTGAAAATAAAAAATACATAAAATATTAAATTTTAGAAAAAATTTATTCCTCTTAGCATATCCATGCATATCAATCATAGAGAACATACATTTACCCTACACAAAATAGAACAAAAGAAATGAGGAATCTCATATGCTCATTAAGGGTAATCGTACAATAGAAGATATGAATAAATAAGGAAAAATTAATATGGAAAAGTAAATATCCAAAAAAATTACATTTAATCAATAAATTTTTCATAATATGGAAGGAATAAATGATGATAAAATAATTCCATATTAACAACCACATGATATTTAATTATAACCTTGAATATTCTATATAATTGAATAATCATCAATAAAATCATAAAATGAATTCATAATGCTGGAATGCATAATGGAGGACATCTAAAACATACCATTTAGGTTATGCTCTAAGAAATATATTATCATTGAGTCCCATTGTGAATAAATGTATATAAATTGGTAATTTCTCAGCCAAAACCAATCTAATTTGTCTCATTAGACCTACTAATGCATTGAAGGTCTATAGAGTGTCTCGATCATCACAAACTAATTCTAAATCATATCCCTATAGGAATATAGGTATAGTAAAGGGGTTTTTTTCATTAAAAAAATAAAAATACGAAAAAAATTATCTTTAAAATTTATAAAGGAAACAATCATTTTAAATTTTAAAATAACTTTTTAAAAATAAAATATGACAAAACATTATGAAAATAATTATTTAAAAATAAATTTTGAGACTTATATAGTATTTTTATAACATTGATTGGTCATGAAAATAAGAAATGTTTTACATGTCGAGTACATAAGAACAAAGATTCATTCAATTTTTCTGTAAAATCGAAACATGATTCACTTTTAAAACAATAAAAAGATTCAATTAATTTTTTATATGAAATAATACATAAAAATGACCTTGATAAATCAATTTCAATAGGTAAAAAATTTATTTGAAAATATTTTAAAAAAACATGGTTTCAGATGGAAATGGATTTCTGACCAAATAGAGAAATATTGTCATATTATATTAAAAAGAAATTATCAATAATTTTAAGTACCAAATTGTGGAAGAATGGTAAAAGTACATGGAAAATATATTTAATAAACATATTTAAAGAATATAAATTTATTTTAATATATAAATAATGTATAATGCTCCCAAGCGAATCACAAACATAAATAATCATGAATAATGATGGGATTGTGAAATAAACCATTTCTAAATTAGTAACTTTTGAATCATATGAAAAATAAAATTAATGAATTAAAATGAAGTTTAAAATACCATTAAGTTAATTAAATTCATGATATAACATTTAAAAAGTATAGTATATACACAAAAAAATTTAAAGTTGTAGTGAATATAGAATATGTTGCATTAATGTGATTGTGAGACTAGAAACCCTTATCAGAGTTTGATTGGAATAATACAATCCTTTACCTCTAGTTAAATGGATTTAATCATGTTATTAATTTTTACCATAACCATAATCATATTTGTAATGTCACATATGATCATTTTAAAATATTAAAAACCAATTTTATTATTAATATATAATTTTTTTGCATTGTTTCAGTGGTTAATTGCCTTGTTTTCTCTGGACGTTTTTATAATAAATGTTCATGTTATAGTACAATGGATATAATTACATCATATAAATAATGAAAATAATGGTATAAATATCATAATTACGCTTTAGATACATTATTATAACCTCTTTTAAAATTTGGTCATGGAAAATGAACCACATCACTTTGTGGGGATCATAGGCCGTACAAACGCATGAGCTACGATATCATTCTATTAATCAGTGAAAGGGTATATAATTGGGTGAAATATTAAATATAAATATTAAATATAATCTCATATTAATCATATATATTTATTAATTTTATACTTATAGAATTCTATGTAATTATTAAGTCAAAAATTATTCACATCTCTTTGTGAGGTGTAGTCCGCCTCACGCACGAGTGACATGATCATATTTTATAATGAATATAAAAAATAGAAATATGTGATATTAATGTTAAATTAGTATAATAATTTCATAAATATCATATAAATTCTTTAAATCCATCATTATATCTAGCCTTTAATAGTGGTTATGTGGAAAAAATAAATCGGTTCGCGAGGCGGTAGTCCACTGTACAGACAAATAGTGATTTCATTTTCCATATGATGGAAGTGGAGATAGATAAATTTTTACTCAACAAGAATAATAAAATATCACTACATGGAATTTATATTTTTGTTATATTTTATGATTCAGTACATATTTTATGGAGTAAAATTAATAAATCGAATGAGTGATCTTTGTTAAGATAATTTCATTTTCTAAGAGAATCCTCATTTGGAAATCCTCTTAAAGACACTAGGTGTGGTCTTTTTGGAGGACCAATAGCTCTAAAATATGTATAAGGGTTTTGGGTAGATATTTATAAAGGATTTAATTTGTCCAACATGATTTATAGGTGTGAATAAGTGAGGGGATGGAGTTCCCTATTATAAGTGGGGAAAGTAAACTGTCTTGGAAATTACTTGAAAGATTCAAAAGAAACCCAAAATGATAAAGTTGTTCAAATGAAAATTCTACCAATAAACCTACACAGATAATTTTATATATTATATGGTATAATTATTTTTAGAAAATAATATTTTGACAATTAGGTAGGTCATTTTAACCCATATCTTCTTAGTTTAACCACCAAAAAACCAATGTTTACCTTAACCACAATAATTATATTTAAATTCCTTTAATATTCATTTTGGTAAAATATTCATTTGAAGAAAATAGAAAATATAAATTATTATTATTCAATATATTTAATCAATATTTTTAAATTACATTCATAGAAGTGGAAAATATTAATCCTGCAGACATGACAAGAAGTGGCTTTTAATGAGAAATTGTTTAGAAGTTTACAATGTTGTGATATCAAAATTTAATATGTAAATGATTAAACTAAAAAAAATTTATTAATATATAAATAGTTTTACTAATTTTACTTTGAAATAACATCAAAATTTAATTTATATTTACAAATAATGGTCAAGAAAAGGAAATATTTATTTAAAATCATGTATTTTCACTATTTTATTGAAAGTGGATATATTTCGGAAAGATCCCAAAAATTAATGAGATAATAATTTCAGTATTGTGAATAAAATTATATATTTCAAATTTATCAAAATAATTTTATAAAAGTGTTAAAAATTAAATTTTAATTATGTGGGTGAAACATGGATGAAACCGTCTTTTATAAAAAAAACTGTTTTCAAAAAAAATTCTTTTTCTTTTAACTAATTCTTATTTTATTTATAATTAATAATAACCATAATTTTATACTTATTTAGTACTATTAGTAGCATATAATTTAATGTATAAGTAATAATCGTATAGAAAATTATTGTTCACGTTGACTCTGGGTTTCTTGTTCCACAAGCTATCAAAGAGATTAAATTTAAAGAAATATATTTTCTAGTTTTTTTAGGAACAATTCTAAATATAAAGTATTATATAAAACATTATTCCTATTTTAGGATATTGTGGTTTTATATTATCTTAAGGCTACCCATTAATACATTTATAAAATGTATGTTTTGGGACAACTACCCATATACCTACTTGGGGCTTCTAATAACCTCCCACATACTCTCTTTTGGGATTGGGATAACCTCCCATGTTCCCTATAATATCATAGAACATTAATTATTACCCAATTTATTTGAGTTATAAATTTCTACCCTCGATAATTGAATGAATATCCTGCATATTAATTACAAAACCTCATAAAATATTATAATATTGGAAATTATGAAATAAATGTGTTTATAATCATTTCGGCATAGCTTAACACATAGAAAAGAATTTGGGTTTATAAATATTATGTCATCACATTCATAAACCATTTAGAGAAACAATATATATTTTTTTATTGAATTACATCCATATTAAATTTAATTTAACATCAATGTATTTCATCTTCAGTGGAAAATGATCTTTAAATATTACTTTAAATATTTATTATAGAAAATACCCATACCATATTAAAATAAATTATTTCAAAAAACTATGAAACAATGAAGTTAAAAAAAATATAATTGAAAATAACCATGAATAAATATAAAGGTATAAATAACGAAATTTGTTTTTATTAATAAAGTAAAATACATTCACACTGTATAAGTTTAAAAAACAATCCATTGAAACTGTTGTAAAAATATATAAAATCACCTTATTTGGAAAATGATAAGAAGAATCCTTTAAAATATTTTTTTAAAGTAAATCATGGGTAAAAATGAATTTAAATAATCATAAAATTGAAGTAAAAGTATATTTTTTTATTAATCATGGATTTAGAGGAAAAATATTCCCCAATAAAGACTTAAATATAAACAATATAGAATATTAATGAGGGTGTGAAATAATATTTTTACTTCAAGTTGGACTTTCATCAAATTCACTATAAAATACTTCATAAAAAAATATATTAATTATAATTCTTAAAAATAGTAATCCTAAAATGGATAATATCATATATTAACCCATTAAAGCAATCTTACACCTGCTATTGTAAAAAATTATTTATTAAAATCTTACTTTTTGGGTGTTCACTATTTCGATTATCATGAGTATTTCAATTCAATAGTTTTGATACATTTATATTTATCCTGAAAACATCACTTTAATAATATCAATCATGAAAAAATATCATAGTTATTCATTATATAAATATTTAGAGTACTTCTTAAAATTTATGTCTAAAAAAATTAATTACCCCATTCATGGAGATGTTAAACAGTACGTATGCATGAGCGGCGTTTTCATTTTTCAATGGATAAAATGAATGTTAAATAAATATTAATTCATATTTCATTATTTTTTGTTATATAATATATATCATATATTATCTTAATATTATCCCTCGTTACCATCCATGTAAAATATAAATGAAAAATTTATCACATCACATTGTGAAGGTAGTAGTGGATACGTACATACAAATGATGTTATGGTTTTAGAAAATGATTGTATAGTAAGTTGGTAGATGTGATTTTATAATTATATAAGTATAAATTTGTTATCAATATCATATATACACAATATACAATTAATTAATACCCATCGATAAAATGTTGTGATGAAAAATAAATTGTATACCTATGTAGAGATGGTATGTCGTATGTACATATAAGCAATACTTTCATTTATCACTTCATGGGAAATAGGGTGAACAATAATGATTAGAAAATAAAAATAACATTTAATAATACTTTTATTCTAAAATTTTTTTATTATAAATTCCTTATATTTAGTGAATTCTTTGACGATTAGAAAAAAAAGTGATCAGGGAGGTTGATAACGTCTTCTTTGAAATGACTACTTTAAATATCATAAAAAAGTCTATTTGGATGGTCTATTTAGAAAAAAATTACTAATATAAAGTGGAAAGGTATGTTTAGATGATAAATTGGTATATTTTTTTAATCTATATAGATCAATGTGGTTTGATGAAGTGAGGGAAGAGGATCCCTTTTATAAATGAGGTGAGAGGAACATTAAGAATTTTCAAAATATTGAATTATAAATAAATATTTATCAATACATATGCTAAAAGTGGACATGGACTTAAATCTATGATATGATATATTTTTAATACCATCAACCAATAGATTTTAGACATGTTTTAGTGTAATTTGTATTCTTAAAATTTTGATGAACCTTTAGTTAACCAATTTTAATTTTAACTATGGTAATATAATCAATATTAATGGGGTATAATTTTTTAAATTATAAGGTTAAAATTGGAACACAAATGGAAAATATTTCAAATTTATTGAATATATCATATCCAAATTTTCATATTTTATATTTTTTTATTTTCAAATTATTTAACAAAATATTAAATTAATAAAATATCATTATTATCAATTGTGTAACTATTAATCTAATTTAACATTAAATACATCAAAGAAAGGGGGTAATTAGATCATAATGATTTCAGAAACCCATAATATATCATATATATCAATAACGTTTAGTGTCTCTTTAATTCATTCAAATTATGTCACTATTAATATTTTTGGTATCATTATATATATATATATATATTATTAAATGGGGAAATATTATGTTAACATTGGATAAGAAATTTAGGTAATTATATAATGAATATAAATTTATATAATGAAAATAATTTTTTTCTTCTAAAAATAAAAAAAATTATTATTTCATAACATACTTTATTCGGAGTTATGACATAAAAGATATATTAAAAAGGTAGTAACATTTTGAAACATTTATTGATTAAAATAATATGTAAATCATATTCTTGGTAAACGTCCATTTAAAAAATTCAAGTACAAAGTTGATGTTTCATGGATAAAATTAACATAATATAATATCATTTAAGATGAAAAATTATTGCCTTATATCTTGTTTTAAATCCAAATTAACATGATTTAATCATTATCAAGGTTATAAATTTTACAAAATTTACTATTCATATTAACTTAAATAAAATGGCCTAATACAAAAATTTGAACTCGATAATTCTAAAAATGTAATTAATTTTATCTATTTCAATACCTGTAAATGAAATAAATTATTTTTAATATTAGTGTAAAAAATGCGATAAATGGTTTTTTGGAAAAAAAGTAAATTTTTAAAATTAGAACTAGATTTATTCCATTCATAAGCCAAAAAATATTTGATGAATGATTAAAAAATTTGACCAATTAAATAATATAAATTTTTTATTAAAATAATTCACTAATAATGATTAATTTAATTTATTAATAGAAATATATTAAATGTATCAAAAAAAAATTTCACAAAAACTATCATTTCTTTAAATATTGTCTGTTTCAAATTATATTCCTTTATTTAATAATGAATTCATTACATATATTTTCCATAATTTATTTATGATGATTCATACCCACTAATCAACTGGATAAATGATAACAAAAACATAATAGTTTAATAATACTATATAGTTCATTGAAAATATATGTTGAGTTAAACAAAAGCTATTGAAGAAATCAAATTATTTAATGTGAAATATTCCATAAAAATATACCAGGGTGTTAAAGTGACCCCTTTTATAATTGAAGAAAATTGATCTTTTTAAGAATAAATTTCACACTTCCATGATATCCATACACTATTCCTGGGTTAATGAATCATTAATTTATTAACAATGGATATTTTTGTGATATTGGGTTGAGAATTACTTGAACAATACATTGAATAAATGTGCTAAACATGTTTCAATACTATTAACATTGGTTGATAATTTTAAAATTTCTATTTTTTCATTGCTAACTAATTTTTAACAAAATGTATATTTTTTTAAAAAAAATATAATGTAACCCCTATTACAAAGTATTGATGTTTTTAGACTAATAATAATATACATTTAATATAATTTTGTATACAATTATCATAAAGTTAAATTTTATATTAATATATATAAAAATATTTTTGTGGAAAAATGAATTTTATCTATTATGTGTTATTTAATCTAATCTACTATTTATTATTGATCAAATTCTTGTTAATATATTTATATTTATGTTTAACCATAATATTAGAGACATAATTTATTTTAGATCAATATGATTGAATTAATTAAAATTATTTATTATTAGTAAAATAAGTCATTAAGAGAACTATTTTTCTATTCTCATAGTAAACAACGCTAATCATACTAATATTTTAATTATTATTAGAAATAAAATAAAATTTTTTACCTAATATTGAAATTCTGACTTCAAATAAAAAATTAATTTTCTCATATTTAAATTATAAAAGTTATAAAGTCTAATTTTTAATAAGAGTGTATAAAAGTGTTTATTTAGGTGAAATATTACATGAGTTTAAAAAATGTGAAACATGTGTTTTATAAATTAATTATTTTATTTTCAATTTATTTATATTACTTATAAAATATATATTTTATTTTTAAAAACTGTTTATTTACCTTTTAAGTGATTCTTGTGTTATAAAAGTGATCTTTTTTAGATAAATTTATTTTCTTAACATTAACCTATAAATTAATCATTTATGTGGAAAATCATATGCTAATATTTTATTGAAAATAAAAAAAATGAATTTGTTTTTTCCTATTTAGATTTTAAAATTTAAAAATTCCAAATTTGAATGAAATCACAATTTGAAAGAAAAATGTATTTCTTGGAAGTTGATATTTTGAAATACTAAAAAAATTTATTTTTATTTCATACTTTTTACCAAATAAATTTTTGTTAAATAATTATTCAAAAAAATTTATCTATCATAATAGTCATATATTTATAGAAATAAAAAATAATTTGGCATTAATATATATTTTTAAAAATTTAATATCAAAAAAGGATATTATAAGACATTTTTTTTAAAGTAATTAAAATTTAATAATCTTAAAAGTAGAGTTTTTTTTAATTCTATAAATATATAATAATGTGTTTACTACTATTCATTCAAACTAGTTCAATGGATAGGTTTTAATGGTAATACATACATATTTATATTTGATCTAAATATATCATTATTTCATTTAAGATTAGTTTTAATTGTGGAGAAAGATATCGAACACATAGACTTAATTTGACGAAAATATATAGCGAATTATTAATTTGTCACATTTCCTCATTAAGGAGACACACATAGTTGATTAAAAACTTTCTCCAAAATATATTGTTGTGCTTTATTCAATTATTTTAAATCCACATATGCTATTCAATATGGGGTCTCTGATATTTACTTGGATCCATGTTTGAGATCAATTGATAATTCTATATACTATTCTAGAATGGGTGTTAGAAATTATTTAGTAAATACATCAATATATTCTCAAACATTATGCTAAATTATTATATGTGTGTATTATTTTTCTTCTTTTCACTAATAATTCCCATAAATATTTATGTTGGTGCTGGTTCATTGAAAGACTCAATTAGGTATATCTCAACTTAGAAAATTATTATATGCTTTCCCATACATAAAACTAAAATCTCATTTCTTTTATAGCTATTCTTGTAATTATACATTGAGATCAAATCCATCTCTAGTATTATGTCAAATTACACCATTTTAAGGAACACTAGGCTTTCAATGATATTTTACTCACCAAAGGTAATTGTAGAATCTCTAAATACACTTTATTATAGAGTATAACTTTGTATATTTTTAACAAAAAATTGTAGTTCTAGAAGTATATGGTTTAACATGAATCTATTTTCAAACTTGAATGAAATAAATTAATGCATAATACAAGAAATGAAATTTAATTATCTTGTATTTGGAGAACAATGACTATACCTACAATTACATCATTGAGAGACTTTTTTTCACCATTAGTGAAAAATAATAGAATTTCTCCCTATGAATCTACTGGTGTTATTTATTGTTTATCTCCATTATATTTTGATCTGGACCTTTATTTCAAAGTGTATATTTTATGTACACTTGATGCATTGCATTTAATCTTATGTTTAAACCATATGTCTTTAGTTATTTTCATTTATATGTTTAGTCTTTACATATCTATGAATGTTTTAATCCATGTAATCCAATTCAACACTTGTACCAATTTCTTACCGATTTCATGAAATTCTATGAATATTTCTTCCCACATGTTTATTATATGGATGATTTTTGTTTATTCCCTTCTATTTCATGATTAAATTATTCCCATATTTTTTTTCCTTATTTATATTCTTAGGGTTTTTTCAATGAGACCACTACATATTTCCAAAATAAATATCTATTTTTATTTCACCCAACAATATATGTTTCAAACATCCAATGTGCTATATTTTGAAAATCATTTCAATGACAGGGTCATGGTATACTAATGAATTGATTAATCATTCCATTTTAATCACTAAAGAATATTGAATCATATCATCTAATTCTTCTAAATATTAAATCATAAATTCTAATTGATTTATTTTTATTTTTTATCTCATTATTTTCCCTTTAAATTTGTTTTTGATGTGTTTTACAAATATAAATTATTAAAATGATTTTTTTGAACTCTTCGCACTCTAAAGATTTTTCTTCTTCAATTTTATTTATGTTTTTGATTAGTTTCAATCATATATTATAATATCCTTCTATATTTTATACTTTAAGTGAAACTTTCCCTTGTTAATGAAAATGGAGTATAAAAAATTTACCATCTTGAGTATTGATGAGTTATTCTATAATCCACTAATAAAAGGGGCTTTTAAAAGGAAATGATTATTTATGTATGAAGGACTTCACAACTATTTGTTCCAACGTCTGTGATGAAAGAATATCCACATGGTTTTGGTTATTATTCATAAACTAAAATAATTTATTCCACATTATTAAGATGTTTTATCTTAAAATTATGGCATATAGGGACGACCACCATCATATTTTCCATTTTATTGTTTATTTACATGGGACCATATTTTTGCCACCATTTTTTTAAGAAAAAAAATTAATTGATAAAATTAAAAAATTAATCAATATTATGATAATAATTATAAATATATGTTAAATCCCTAAATTTTGCAATTAAATGATTACTTATGATATGTATCTATCAAGATTGTTTGTAAAGATTATATGATCAAACAAAGGATATCCCTTATGAGTTTCAATGTAGGGGTAAAGTCAAGTCTCTTTGTCATAAACCCCGTTAAGATTGAGTTAATACCCAACTAAGTTTTTCAGGGTCTTTTCCCCTAGGTGAATCAGTACTCGGAAATGTATTAACGTGTTGTTATATTATAGATATATTATTATTTAGAAACCACACTTTCTAAAAATTATAAAAAATAAGTTTTTTATATATTTTTTACTTATTAGTATGGTTTTGACTGATGTTTTATTATCACAATCTCGAAAAATAAATAAATTTCTCATTGATATAAACTAAACTGAACCACGCTTTTTATAGTTTATTTAAACATAATTCTATAAAAAATATTCCATTTGTAAATTCCAAGGATATTTTGAGGTTTTGTGACATGGAATCTTGGTACATTATATATTATGTACTTATATCTTAAAAAAATAATGCATTTTATTTAACATAGAAAAAATACCCATTTTTAAATCCATCATCAGTCTCATCATAACATATGAATTTTTAGAGACATACATCAATAGAATAGGGTGATCATAAATCCCTCTTAGGTGATAAAAAGGTTTCTTAAAGTGAGTGACCACGGATAATTCATCAGGAATAAAAATTAATATTAATCAGAAAGTTCATGATGAGAATTATATTATCATGACCATAAGTACAAGAGTTATAACATTGAAATATTTCAATAACATAAAAATGATGTATTCATAATATTATCACCAAGGTTCATCAATAAGGCTTCATAAAACATATTAGTAAGGTTTTTCAAAAAAAAATATAAATCATTAGAAAGTAATGATATAAAGGTAATAGATACAATTTATTACTAGGGTATAATTATTTATCCAATGCATTGAATCACAGTTTGGGAGCACCCATCATATGTGTAAATTTCAATGTGCCATAAATATCAAGATCTAATAAAGGTAATTGCATTGCCTATATTATATATCGTATAACATATAATATGATACCCTTGTGCAAATTGTGCTATTAAATTCAACCCACCACTATCATAATGTGTGGGATAGTTTTTGAACTATAAAGAAAATTTTGATATATTATAGTTGAATTATTTTACCTATGTCACAAAAAATTATAATAAATTATGATATTGTTGTTGAATTATATTAATAATTATAACATAGTTGAGTTATAGAATATTATTGTAGCATCCCTGACTCAAACAAGAACCCGAATACTACTAACGGGTTGAGTTCAAAGGAATTTAGGTGAACCCCTTCAAAGGACAAAGGCTTCCAACTAGAAGCAAGGATGTAAAAAGGTATAGTGGGATTAATATATCTTTTGGGAATAGCTAATATAATGTCTCAAGCATAATAAGATAACATGAAGTCGAAATAAATGACTCCTCATACTCAAACCAGTTCCACATAGCGGAACACATCCAAAATTAATAAACAACAGATGCAATAAATTAATAGAAGTAGCTACAAAAAGTAAAT
The DNA here is from genome assembly GCA_963277665.1 of Viscum album. Taxonomy (NCBI): domain Eukaryota; kingdom Viridiplantae; phylum Streptophyta; class Magnoliopsida; order Santalales; family Viscaceae; genus Viscum; species Viscum album. The sequence goes on along the minus strand of OY728126.1, from coordinate 853,047,000 downwards.
AGAACAGCATGTCGAACAAAAATTTTAAACATTACTAAAACAAACAATTAGTTTATCCATATCTTTGCATACATGTAAGTATACAAAAGAAACCCATGGCTAACCACTTTAGAAACATACAAAATATACAGAAGTGAAAGATTAAAAAAAATAAAACTCATTCTTTGCAAGAACTCAAGGAGCATGCCAGTATCAATGCCAAATAGTACATCAATCTTTCTCTTAAGGATGATCCTTTAACTATACATAAAACCATAAAGTATATATGCATCCTGAAGGACCCGTGTAGGGTGTGCGATAAATCTTAGTAGGATACCACCCGATGGTGTGTACATTGTATATGTGTTTAAGAAGAAATTAATTTATAAGAAATGTAAACCGTATAGTGAAATAAATAAACATGACCTCCATTAGTGATCTCCATCCACCAGGGAGTGTCACCTGTATTGGAAAATTCTGGAGTCACTGATGAAAATAGATTCCTAGGCCCATGGACTAAGGTACCCTATAGTCACAATGTCTAGGTGAACTATCAGGTTCCACCTCAATCATAGAGCCCGACACCACGTGCCTCCTAACACCTCTTATCTCAAAGTACTTATGTATCTATGGCATGCCAAAATAATAGTATCCCATTCCGAAAAACAACTTCTCCAAAGCTATCGTTGGCCCACGGTATGACAACGGGAAGAACAATAACGTCTATACTCAGAAAAATATCCAGGCCCATGGTTTGAATAACGGTGGGCCTCATCCCCAACCCAATATCCTCATTGCTATCAACCGAAGGCTCCTCACCTTCCTGCATCTTTCTACAGAAATCTTCCATAAAACATAAGTACCAGAACCACCACTATTGGGGGCCTCTACCCACATGAGTGGTCAAACATACCTCATCAAGAAGTCAACCTATGTACACATGACTCAATTGGTGCTTTGGCCATCACAGGTGAGCGTTAATCACCTAATTAGAACATAATCCTCACCATCTATGGAACCTTGTGACCCTATGACCATGTCTCTCAAATTTGATGGCCATTATAACCAAGCGTCACAAGACTTTCCCAACATGATAGTCATACTTCCTCAAACTGACATCCACGATGCCCAATCCTACGGTCAAAACCATTCAAGTTTCTAGGCTAAGTGCATCCAGTGATCAAAATCAAGGAATCTCGAGGTACATGCCATCCCTAACTCATCTCATTATATGCTCGTCACGACCCCTTGGGTCCCATCTCATTCAATTCAAGCAATAGAATATTTAATTTTTAAATTATTTATATTAACAAAACAATTCAATTTTATTAGAATGAATTGAAAAAAATATTCAATATAGAATGTTAGTGTGGAGGTCTTGAATTCCTCTAATTTATTTAATTAACTAAGACTAAATTAAATAAATAATTTCAAAGAAAAGAAAAACAAAACAATTTAATCAATTTTGGATACGTGGCCAAAATACCCCAATGAGCAAATTCATCTAACTTGGCCTTACTCAAGGAAACATTGTATTGGGAATTTCCAAAAGCATCCCACAGTTCTCATGATCATTTCAATATGAAACAACATATATAATACGGTCTGGCTCAAAATACGCAAAAACACGCTAAAGGTCGTGCCATAAAAAACTCCAAAAAAACTGAAAACAGTGTATGCAACACCTACCTTAGACTCATAGATTTAGGTATGTATGATATCGAAGACCAACTTGAAGTGGATCAATGTAGATCCATGTTTCTATTTAAAACCCCAAAACTGACTTGGATGTAAAAATAGGTCCATATAATGAAGGATCAAAGAAGAAGAGGTATGCACAAGCTTAACCTTAGAGAGTCTATCCCATAACATTCAACATATAGAGGAATGAAGGTCGGAGAAAGAAGTTAGATTAAAATCCACTAGACTAGAAAAGGGGAGGCTAACCTATTGCTTTGTGAATCTAAGAAATAAGAAATAGAGAGAGGAATAAAGAAATTGTAAAATATAAAATAAAGAGAAAATTATAAAAAAACAAAATTGTACATGCCACACAATTTACCCATATAGTTTTCAAAACTGTGGGGAAACCATGTGAAAGCCACTGACTAAGTACCCAGGCTCGCATGGACACCCCAAAAGAGTTTCCAAACCCTGAAGAAATTCTTTATAAATCCAATGAAATTCTCTAGAAACATCTACAGGCTCATCGTCCCTAACTCATACAATTTCACTAAACAATGTGTCTGCAACTAGTTCCCAATAACCAGGACTCCAGGCATCTGACACTCTCAAGAAACTTCTAAAAAATCGATGAAATCTCTAAGCCTTTGAAAGAACCCAAGACACTATTTAAGGTAATAAACCCTCAAAATTGTGTTCTGACCAATGAAAAGATTATCCTAGACACTTTTTGAAAAAGTCAAACTGGGTGGGGAATTTGACCCGTTAAAAAAACCTTGGTTTTTAAAATCTCCCCACCTTAACATAACTATTCCCCATGCTATAAACCAAAACATGAAGAAGATACCAAACATAACAATCCCATCCCAGTAACCCAAACTACCTCAGTCTTAAGTTTATATGTAAACTTCCTCAAGAAGGGCTCCCCACCATAGGAATTTCCTGACCCATTCAATCATGACCCAAAGCTCAAATCAACAAAGGTCCAACGACCTATTTCTAGACCCATGGTGTTCCCGAGATGCATCGTCATCATATAACCTCATCAGGTGCTCCCTTGTTTCCTCTGAAACCAAACCGTATCCCGAAATTCATCGGTTCCCACCTCGAGCCCATAAAACCCATGGAACAACGAGGTCATGTATCCCATCGACGCTCAAAAAAACCATATTCCTTTCACCTAATGCAAAATCTAGCATCATTAATTCCCCGATTCCCAAGGAACCTCAAGTCAACCACATCCCCTGGATACCCTAATGCCCAAGGCACCTATGGTAACCTGCATCTAATGATGCTTCTAATGCCAAGCACATCATATATATATAGTCATGCACCTGATATGGTGCCGACCCACTAACCAGTTCCTGGTAAGTTTGTATACATTTAATGCACCTTGTGCACTCAAAACAGACATTCCTCAATAGGTTATAAAAAAAATAACTACGGCCACACCCAAAACATACCTCTGACCATCATCGTCTCTCCAACTCGCTCATCCCCTCGAATCTCCACAACATATACCTATCCTAACACACCAATACCTAAATCCCTTCCTCCCTTTGTTCCTGTAAAAACCACCAGCCACTGACCACAAGGCTAGGTCCCACTATCTCTACAATATCCTTTGCATATAGCTGAACCTCGACTACCCTCTCATGGTACTGATCACAAATTGATAACTAAATCATTCACCTACCTCGTTCCCTTCCAGATAGACATCTGAGAAGGATCCCTATAGAACCTCTCATGATTCCCCAAATGTCCACAATCCCAAAACTACTTTGTAGGCCTCTCACAGTCAGTCCGAACATGCCCTGGATTCCCACACTAAAAGGAAACCACTAATATGATTCTACAAGTTGGTTTAGATGTGTCCTTGGAATAATGGCCCAACTGAAACTCATCCCGACCTCATTTCCAACCATCTGAACTGTGACTAGAAACCACCACCTAGCCTAAGTGGGACTGATTTTTCAAGTTACCCTTGGCTCTGTGCACCTAATTCACCACCTTTGAAAATGAGGCATCCGAAATACATTTACCTACACCTGGATGACATGCCACAAGACATATTCAAAGTGTCTCACCATCGAGGGGTAATCTCTTACTATTCCTGGTGTAAATAGAGACCCATTAGTGAAAGTAGTTGCATGGTCCATGACAGACATGTCACCCTGATAGAGGATCAAGAATAACTGAGATCTCTATTCCCTTATAATCTCATGGAAAAAGTGCTCAAAGAACCTATCCTTGATGTTATTCTAGGACAGTCCCTTATGTCTATGAGCCTGACCCTACACATCCCACTAGCGGTTAGCTGGACCGCTAATCATATAGGTTTCCAGCCCAACCCTTCTCCCGGGATATGTCTACATCTACTAAAAGATCATTCACATGATCTGTATGTAGTTTTCAGCCTCTTGTAGACCACCCTCACCCTATAAAAGTAACAGGGGATGTAATTGGAACTCCCGCATAAGATAGGCCATCGATGGCTCTAAACCCTGAGCACCACTATCAATCCCCGACGAAACACATGCCAGGATCGATTAGAGCTTCTTGTGGAGTAACGACCCAAATTCTATCATACCCGACATCTATCCTTCCCGCACTTGATCTAAAACCTGATCCTATCTCAGAGCCTCTTTATATGACTCATGCTCTGCCTTCCCCTTAGGATTCTGAACCTGACTATGAACCTGTGACATTGTAACATCAACCACCTAATGCACCATCCAATCCCTCTATGAGGAAGCCAGCAGATAGCATAAAATGGTCAGAAAACCCACACACACACACCCATATATTTAAATATAGTCAATGAAGATTATGAATGTAGTGAAAATGAAATGTATAATGACTACCATTACTCTCCCCCATAAAAATCATGCCACAAAATCCTGGACTCATGTCCTTTTTACCCACCCTCAATAGAGAAATGTGTCCTAATTTCTATATACCCTGCCTATCCTGAAAACTAACGTTGCCTAAATCTGATGACAGAGACTCCCAATACTGGTGATTGAAATCACCTCAACCAAAATTATTTCCTTCTTCTATATGAGATACGCCCATTAACCTTCCACGTAGTTTTTTACATAACTTTATTTCAGGGCATATCAAATTGTATAAAACCATAAATTCTATCATATCCTAGAATTTCAAAGTTTTCACATGAAATTTACATATATCACTTGGAATTATCATGTCACAATGCATACACGCATAAATAAAATCGGAATACCCTAAAAATATGTCTATCAAAAGGTAAATGACCTCGCCTTGCCTTACTGATCCAAGGTACAATTATCCCTTACCACACCAAGTCAAGGGTCACATATCACAATCAATAATCATCACAACCCAAGTGAGTGAACAAGGTGGAAATCATATAAACTATAATATGAGAAAAGGTAAAATAACATAACACATCCATGGTAACTCTATCCATCCCTCATTCATGGGACTACATGCACTGATGAATGAGTTTGAAATCTGGTTCTGACAACAACCGATCTTCAGTTTGCCATAGTCCAAAATAGTAATATTAAGAAAATAGGAAAGAGAAACTCCAATGATTCCATTTGTAGAATCCCCAACCTGAACAGCCACAGGAGCAGTTCTAATGGGTTGGGATTAACTAGCCTTAGGCCCACCTCCCCGAACTGCAAGGGATGACGACTAGAAGTGAGGGTGTAAACTGGTATAATGGGGTGGATATACTCTATGAGAATAGATAATATACATGTCTGATTATAATAGGATAACATGAAGTTGAAATAAATGATTTAAGAAAACTCAAACCAGTCCCGCAAAGTGGAAGAGATCCAAAATCAATAAACCATGGAAGAGATAAATAAACAAAATCACAAAAGGAATTTAAAAAGAATATCATTCCAGAAAACCACATGTAAACACTTCTAAACCAAATAAGGAATGCATCCAAAATAGGTCATACATGTTAGTATACAAAGGGAACCCATGGCTACCCACTGTAGCTACACACAAGATAATTATACTAATACATGAGTGAAAAACAAAAAAATTAAAAATCCATCTAGAAACAACCATAAGGTCCATGAAGTCACTATGAAAAATAATACTATGATCCAGATCCTAAGGCTAATCCACTACCTGTAATTAAAACTATAATGTCTACATGCATCGCAAAGGGCTTGTGTATGGCGTGAGATGTATCTAAGTAGGATACCAACCGATGGTGTGTACCTTGTATTTGTGTTTAACAAACATGAATCTCAAAAAAAAATTAAACAATATGATGCAATAAATTAAAACAACCACTGATAGTGCTCAACAGCCACCCGAGAGTTTCACCTGCTTTGGCCATTTTCGAAATATCGGAAGCAATGAGAGTCTGTAGATTGTGGCCTAAGGTACCCCTATAGTCACAAAGTCATTGGAGAACACTCAGGCTCCACATAAAACACATAGACTGACACCACATGCCTGCTGACACCTCTTGTCTCAAAATACCAACACCCTGATGGCATGCCCAAACAATAGTATCTCGGTCTCACAGACCCCTACTCAAAAGCTCATGTCAGACCATATAACGATAACCTGAGGAACAATGATGTATCTCCACAAATAAATAACTAGTCCTATGGCCTCAATTACGGCCAGCCTCAACCCCAACCTGATAGCCTCATTACTATCAAATGAAGGATCCTCACCTTCCATGTGGCTTTCTATAAAAAGAAACCCAAAACAATAAATACCTAAACCAAAACATTCTAGGCCTCTACCCATACGTGTGGTCAAAACCACCTCATCATGGAGTAAACCATTGTTCCCATGACTCAATAGGCACTTTATCCATCATGGGTGAGCAGAAATAACCAAATTAAAACCTAATACACACCATATTTGGCACCTCAATCCCCTTCAACCATGTCACTCAAATCTAATGTCCATTCCATCCAAGCATCACGATCCTTTTCCACCCTGACAGTCACACTACATCAAACTATTGTCCACGATGCCCAATTATGTGGTAAAAACCACTCAAGTATATGGGCCAAGACCAACTTGTGATCAGTATCACCGAATATCGATGGCCATGCCATCCCAACCTCATCTCGGGAAATGTTTGTCATGACCTCTTGGGTCCCATCTCATGAAATTCAATAAATTTCAAACATAAAAATTAAAAAATTCACTTTAACAAAACAATTCAATTTAATATTACTGTCATTATCAAACTACTAAATATAACAAGTCGGTGTGAATTTCTTTAATGCCTTTAATTAATTTAATCAAACCATATTAAATTAGACAAATCATTTAAAAGAAAAAAAATAAATTTAAACATTTTTGGAACCCCGACTAAAGTACCCTAAAAAACAATGGCCTATAACCCGACCTTGATCTAGAAAAAATGTTATTGGGAATCCCCAATGATATCCCATGGGTATCATGGTCATTTAAATTTGTAATAACAGATATAACAGGGTCTCACTCAAAATATCCAAAAAATGAACCAAAGATTGCACCACTTAAAACTCCACAAAAACTAAAAACAAGGTATGTACCACCCACCTTAGACTCGTTTATGTGGGCATGTATGAAATCTATGCCCAATTCAAAGTGGATCAATGTATATATATGTTTACATCTAAAACCCTAAAATTGGATTTCCCAGATACTATGGTTTTTAAGATAAAGGATCAATGATGAAGAGGTCTGCACAGTGTTGGCCTTACCTAGGTAATCCCCTAGCTTCCGATGGATCGAATAACGAAGGTCTAAAAGAGGAGTTGTATCAAAATATACCAAAAGAGGAAAAGGGTAAGCACACCCCCTTTCAGTGCAAGTCCATGAAATAATAAAGTGGGAGAGGAAAAAATAAATAGTAAAAAAAATAATGATAATTTTTTTTAAAAAATAAACATATACAGGCCGCACAGTTTTCATGCATGTTTTTCCAGACCGTGAAGAAACGGTGTGGAATCCATTGTGTGAGGACATAGGATTGCACAACCACCCCGTAATGTTTACCAATCCATGGACAAACCATTCATAAACTCTCTAAAATTATAAAGATGCATACACACAGCTGTGTTCCCTAACTCATAAGGTTTCCATAAACCATGTACCTGCAGCTGGTTCCCAAGAATCATGCCTTCAGGCCTCTAATTCTCATTAAACCATTTTGAACACTTGAGGCACTCTCCGAGCCTCCAAAAGAACCCAAAAATAGCATTTTAGACCAACTTAACTCTTAGAATTGAGTTCTAATCAATGAAACAAAAAGCAGCATAGCCACTAATTGAAAATTCAAATTAGGTGGGGATTTATACCCCTTCCAAATACCTTGGTCATTATGATGATATATAAAAATTAATTTTTTTAAAATTTCAATAATAAAATTAATTAATTATTTTAAAATTTTCTTTCAAATTTTAGAAAAGGAACTTTGAAAAATTTATGTAATTTATTTTTTTAATTAATTAATTCTTTTAGAAGATGTTTTAGCATTCACAATTACTATAGTAGAGTGCATATAAGTGAATAGAAGACCTCATTTCAAGGGTATATATGTTGTAAGGGTGATTTTATGAAGTAAAAGTTTTTTATGGACTTTATAAACTACTATAATTCATCCTCAAAGTCTTTTTTAATAGAATAGAGTAATTAAAGGTGGATCAATCCTTTAGAGTGTGGGGTTGGAGTCCTTGTTTGATAATCCCATGCGTAGGGGTGTATTTTATATATTATAATTATTACCCTATGTAAATACATATATTATTATAGGAATGGAGTTTATAGTGAATTAAAATTAATAATCTTCATGTTTGAGCATTATTGGGGTTCCATCTGAGCAGTACAACATCGCCAAAATATAAACACTAAAATCCTTCATCCAATCGTTAGATCTAGAAACTAGCACTGAGGTATCCACACAATAAATGGATAGGCATGACACACACACACACACACACAGATATATATATAAATTTAAACATCTTAACAAGAATTTCAATCCAAAATGTAATATATAAAATCTACATATAATTAAAAAATATAACATGCATATGTATCATAACACCAAAGAATTTACTTTATAGAGTATTAAATACCATACATCAATATGACACCTTATAAAGAACACATGAGGAAAAATGAGAACTATAAATGGTAAATTCAATTTTATTTTCAAATAAATACTCTTACATTTGCAACACAAGATCTCTGATCCATCTCTTCCATTTGATAACATACCCCCTACAATTTTTAATCGTTACGAACATTAGACAAGAAACATGAAGATTTACATGAACATGTGAGTAATAAAATTAAATATTCTTCTACAACGTATTGGGATGAATCATTTTTAAAAATATAATTGAGTGTATTATTCTAAAAATAACTATTTTTGTGAAAGGGTCCTTTTTGTGATTAAAAAAATAAACTAGATCTTTTTTCATGCGTAGGTTAATCCACATATTTTTGACCACATTCATTAGCTCAGAATAATTCCTAATGAAGAAGTTATTTTCCCCTACATTATAATAATCATATAAATTATCAAACTAGTGATGGGGATATGAATAAGTTTTGTGGATATGTGTGCCGACAAATTGATTAGTTACTATATCGAAAATGGACCGACATATCATCTAGTGGTTAAGATCAACCAAGGGAGCATCAACCCCATTGATGTGGGACCCAAACCCAATATATGGTATTGTAACTAAGTCAATTAATTGTATAGGGTGTCTAAAAAATTTAGAAAATAATAATTGAGAAAATGGGGAGGTTAATAGTGGTTCTTACCATAGGGAGGTTATTGAGACACATGGGTTACTTTTTGAGTGGATAATCTGGTGAATAATTCACTAACATTGTAATATTTATCAAATTGAAGATGAATTTGAGAAAAAATGAAGTGGATATATTTATTGTGTTGTATTTTTTTGTCTAAAAATAAATCATGGTCAAAATCCAGTGATACCTGGTGATTAAATTTTTGTGAATTTCACTCCAAGGTTCTATAAAGACTAAATGAACATCGAATGATTTTTGATGTTGAAGAGTTGTGTTTGAAGATGTTTTTAGTGTATGTGAACTCAATTATCCATTGGAAAACAAAAAATGGATGTGGAACTATAATGGGCTGTGAATCTACATGGACTCTCATGAAGTAATTATTTTGTTAAAATTTATTCTGAGGACAAAGACATGAATACATATTGTTATAGTAAATGACATCCCATAATATGACATATGAAGAGATTATATTTGTAATAGAATTTCAATGAAATTAAATTCAAAATATTCCATATGAAAATAGAATGAATGAAATATTCCGTGGTCGAAGATGTGGTGGATAAATTAGAAATTATTGGAAGGAAGAGAAAAATGATGGTGGATTTCATATTATTGACATGATGGAAAAGTGATTTTAATACAATTAACATATATAACGATAGAAATGGATTTAAACAATATCTGAAAATGGTGAGTGGTTTTCTAGCGATTAAAATAGGATATACAATGTCATTTCCAATCTAAAATGGATGTTTTTAGAAGTCATTGATACATTGAAATAATTTTTAATGAATTTTTAATGAATTTTGAACTGAAACGATATATAACATGCCATAGTGTTGTAAAATAGGTTGTGGTAAGTGTTGAATTCCAGATAATGTTTTTTTAATTAACTATCTCATTTTATGACTCATAAGATACACATAGGTAATTTATAATGTTATATATAAATAACTGGTTAATATGTGATCCTGAAGTATCTATAGGTTAAAAAATAAATAGAATTTCAAGAAAGTTATGAATTAAAAATTTAATTTGAAATTTAAAATTTTACTTATAAAAGAGTATCTGGAGGTGTAATAATCTTAGAATATCAATCTAAAATATTTTTGGTAGTTATTTCAAGAGAAGCCTTAAAAAATTAAGGAATAAGAATTATAAAAAAAGAGCTCCCACATGGTTATTTAGTGATTATAAAAATATTTTTTTGAGTCGAGTAAGAATGTGGATAAAACCTATCCTAAAAAATGAATAAGAATTTAAAAAATATAAATCTTTTATAGATAATAATTCCGATAAAAAGAGATTTCCTTACGTAAATAAATAGAATACCTTATCTTGAGAAACATTGATCAAGGAGGAATACTTTCTTACTATATCAAGTGACTGTTATTTTATATTATTATAACATGATATTAAGAATAATTAATACTAATTTTATCCACATGGTGATTATTGTGGACTATATTGGTATTGCGTTATTCCAGATCCTTCAAAATATATAACTTTTCATTTAGAGTTGTAAACCTTGAATAATAGATATTATTTTTTTATTTTATTTTCATTGTGCGTGAGTTATTATATAGTGATAAAATTCACCCTAATAAGAGGAAAATAATGATTTATCAAGAAATAGTAAATGGAAAAACTAAATATCTTTCACTAGTTCACCCACCCCCCCTCACAATTAACGGGATTAATGGGATCTTCTCATGATGAAAACTACTAAAGAAACCCATTTGAATCCCATATCTATCACCAATGAATAAACATGAATAAAAAAACATTGATAATTAATAGAAATAACAAAACAATAGAGTGTTCAATATATAATAATGTTGATAGATTAAATTTAGTAATGATGAAAAAGTGTCAACCGATGAGATATTACCACCGCAATATGTACACCAACAACTAGATTCATCATATTTTATAATAGGATCTCTCAAACTCCAAACCTATACCAACACATTCTTCCAGAATATAAACTAAGAATCAAGAGGAAACTAAGATTCACATATTACTAGTTAGTTTTAAAACTCCCAAATGAAGGATCCCTATTAATTATATAACAATACTTTATTTTTAAAGGAGGAAGAGAATCAAATTCCAACTCTTGGAAACTAACATGAATTATCTATAATGCATTCTCATTAGGATATAAGATCTATTTAATCCTTTAAATGATTATTACATATTATTATTATTTCCATAAATGAAACATCCTAAATATTCATAGCCAATGTTTATAGTTTTAAAGAAGTGAAAGTTACCATGTACTCAAAATACTATATTATAATAATCTCATATAATCAAATGAAGTCGTGTTATGATCTTAATTAAATCACTATATTGTTATTATAAATATGAGTCAAATGAATATCATATTTTATAATTTTGGGTTTATAATAAAACATGATATACTTGTTTTAGATCATATCAAAAAATCTCTCCATTAAACTAAAATATCAAAAGGAATTAATTAATAAGAATTGAAAAATTTTATGAATCCACCCAAACTTATTTCGATATTACTTATCAATATATATTTAATTAAGAGAAAATGAATTTTAGAAAAATATATTTTTTTCTATTCTACTAATTTATGACGTGATATTACTTTATAGTATTGATTCCAAATATTAATTCATATTTTCATAGATGTAATAAAAGAGATAACTCTAAAAAATCATCACTATTAAATCTATAATGGTGCCCGGTGTGATCTTACCAAATATAATCATATATATATGGACTATTTGACCAAAATATTTTTCAAAAAAAGTATATGAATACCTATATAATCATTATTTCCATAACATTGAGATACCACTAGATGTAGAATATGTCAATCCAGTATAGTACAATTCATGCATTCATGATTATTGAAAATAGACTAAAAATGAATGATTACATCACATGCCATTGATTGAAGTAGTCAAGAACATTACATGTCTGTTATCTAAGTATACACATGTATTTTTATAGTCTAATTTATCCATAAGACCAAATGTCTGTTCCTATAATAATTTTGTAAAGATACCATCCTATTAAGGCTCCAATTGACATTATGGTCAGCAACATCCCTGACCACCCATCGATTATAAAACCATGAAGGATTGAATAAGATAATTGTCAAATTATAATGTCAGTCATTAAAGGTATTTCACCTAACTTAGGAATGTTGGATTTATAATATTAAAAAACCGTACCTATTTTAATGACCATATGAAATTCTTTGTGATATATTTTGGCATCAATAAAAATAATAATTGTTAACCAATTAACTAATTCTACTATTCATTGAATATCACATAAAAAACATTTTATCACATTAATTATTTTACTCAAACTAATATTAATATAACATCACAGCCCATAATACACCACGAAGTTGATTGGTCAGAGAAAACCTAATTCCATACATTGACTGGATTCTATTATTCTACTCTTCATGTAATATAAATTTGGCACACATGAATGAATTATAAATGGATATTTCCTTTATTAAAAAACCATGATAAATTATACAACCATTACATATAATATATCATGTATCTAACTCCAAGATAATAAAAATTATTTCCATTATTTATTGGTGCTTACAATTTTTACAAAGTATTCATTTCATTTACATCTATATCCACACAATAGATCTTTACAACCTCTTATAAATGATCTCTTTGATAAGATGGTATTTATGAAGAATGATTTTATTATTTTGGTGAGACCAAGGCCCTTATCTTGATAAGTAAATACAATTTTTAACATTAATGATTGATTCTTACTATTAAACTAAGAAAGAGCTAAATTTTATTATTGAGCTTATTTAACAAAATGGATTTCTTCACCACATGAAATACAACGATGTACTCTACATATATTGGGGATGTCTCTCTGGGGGATTATATAGAAATATGAAACAAATATCCAAAAATAAGTAAAAAAAGACTATATTTAATCATAAATCATATTTTTAATTAGAAAATTTCATCAGTTTGACCTTATATAATGAGATAATCCTTAACTCTAAAGACTATTAATATTTCCTTAATTTCTATAAATTATACACTGATAACATTGATAGTAATATAGTGACTATAATTGGGAAGGCTATGGTGTTCACTTCGTCCTCTAAGAAACCTCTTTAATATATCTTTATTGAACATGATAACCAACATGTAGGTTGCTCTACTCACTTGGTTCATTGAGAATAATTTTTCTAGAAATATATTTTTTGAATGTAATTTAGAGACATCATTTTTTATTACTAATATGTCATCTAAATACAATAATAGAAATTTCAAAACATTACCATCAATTTACTTGCATATAGATGATTCTTATTTTATCGTAATGAATCCAATATCTTTCATTATTTCATCAAAAAAGATGTTCCAACCTAAAGGAGATTGTAGGAATACATAAATGGATCTAGAAAATACAAGAACCATGGAAGAAACATTTTGAACATCAAAACCTATAGGATATATCATGTAATTGCAATTTATACAATTATCATTAATGTAATTGATTATTAAATTAATTTGACATATCTCACAGTCACAATGGGATGATGTTGAAGGAAAAATACGAATGTAATTTATCATCATAACTGGAGAAAATTATTCTACATTTTCAACTAAATGAATTTTTGTGTAACCCTTTGATAAAAACAAATATTTATAAAAAGAAAATATACTGTATATATTAGTTTAATTTTATAAAAAACACAATCATCCTTAGGTTCATACCCTTGTAGGTTCATCTAGAGAGTTCCAAACATTTTTAGCAAAATGAACTTCATATAATATTGAATGGACTATAACCATATTTCGAGAACTAAAATACCAATGGGATTTTTATAGGTAGTAGGATCATTATATATAAACGTAATATCATAGTATTTTTCTACAATAAATCCTCATATATTAAGATCTTAATGAATCCCACTAGACCATTGGGGTTTTTTGTAACCCAAGACTGTATTTCATTGAAAACTCATTATTGAACCTACTCAAACTCCACCTAATTTTTTTTAATTTTTTATCGGACTTATATAAGTTTTAACTTTCCTCCCACTAACTTCTTGAATGATTAATTACACACATGGAATATTGTAAATAGATATAGGTATACAATGTCGATTGTAGGACTACAAAAATAATATATGTTAGATTAAATTGGAAATCTAACATATAATCATCAATCTAATTTAGGTCCAAGTTGAAAAAAATATAAAAATCATATATATGATTTAAAACCCCAAATCTTCATAAAGTACATAATGTAAAATTTAGTAGTATATATCTTATATGTTGTCATTATGAGTGCCTTAGATGAAATATTATGACCCATATTTCACGAAAATCCATGAATTTTCTCCTGTAGGTATTCATGTTATATCCATCTAATGGTACAATTTTTCTACTCTTTAGTACATAAGAAAATTAATAATTTCTATAAGGAATATCCAATTTCATTTATTCTTTCTATAAAAAATATATGTTCTGTAAAAATATATTTTTTCTAATTTTTTTTCAAAATTGTATTATTGTTATCATATATTGTCTAAATGAAATTTTTACCCCTTTTCCATTTATACAAAAAAAATTTAAAAATAAATCTTATTGTTGTTTTCTAATCGATATAATTTTCTATACATTTACGAAACAAAAGGAATGTTCAACATGTACAAAATTATCCACAATCATGACCATCCTTTAAATATTACTCTATAATTTTAATATAATTCTTTTAGCAAGTTATTTTAATAATATTTTTTTAGATTAATTGTTTTTAATGTGATTTGAAGGAAATCTTTTTACAAAACATTTTGACTGAAGATGTGTTTTAAATGATTTAGACATTTCTTTTAATTATTTTAAAATATATTTTAAAATAACAATGTTTTAAAAGATTATTTATATTTAAAAATTAGATTAAGTATTTTATATCTTCCTTTATTCATTTTGATGTTTATTTCTAAATTGAATGGTTTACAAAACGGTTCTATGTTTTAAAAATAAAATTTTAACTAATAAAAGATATTTTCCTCATGATATGGTATGAAATATTTTACATGATTCCTTTATATATTTTCAATGTAAATTAAAGGAAAACGATTTTGATATTAGTATTTATTCAAAAAAGTAATTTTTGTAGAAAAGTAATGTTTCGAGTGATATTTCATAATACTTCTCTCTTTAAGATCACATCCTTGGTTATAGTTTATCCTTTACTAAGGATATCATCAAATAATAAAATACATAATATTTACCTAAATGGTTTTTGTTTTATGGATTAATTATTATGAATAAAATTTCTCTTCAACGGGTTATAACATGATAATTGATTTTGAAACATGCTACCTTCCATGGTTTATTGTATAATTAAATGTTTATGAAACCAATCAATTTTCTATAGGTTATGATATGATTAAATTTGTATCATACCCATTTCATTTCATGAGTTATGGCATGAGTTTTATAAAACCCATCACTTTTTAAGGGTCATTTTATGATGATGGTATTATGGAACAAGTACGTGGGATTTAATTATGAGATTGTAGGACTAATACATCTCTCAAACACACTCAGTAATGATTTAGGTCTCATGAGATAATGATGTAAACCTAGTCAATGAGATTGATCCACTATGGGAATATGGGGAATCCCTCTCAACTATGGGATGATGGGGAAACCAAATCTTTTATAGGCATATGGGGATAATCGATCCCTTGTAAGGAATGGACTCTAACTGAGGATAATGGTGTGTCTCACCAAGTATGAGTAGTCCCCAGGAAGTTCCATTGTTATTTCATGATAATAAACATTCACTTATAGGGAATAATTTTACATGATTATGTGTTTGCCAAAAATTATATTCCTTATACAATGTAATGCTCAGGTTATTGTATCTTTATGTTCATGTTATACTCAAATATTTCCTCTATTTACCAACACAAAGCATTCATGCTCACCCAATTATTAGGATTCTTTCACCAAGGTTATGAAGAAAGGTTTTATGTATAATTAATAATGGGGATGTTCATTCTAGGAAACATTGAAGATATGTTTCCATAATAGAATATTTTATTCTATGTTTCCAAAAACACTATACATTTGTAGTCCTAATGAATTTAATTTTTAGGTGATTAATATTAATATGAAATAAAGTAATATCCATTTATGTTAATCCAATGGTTCTATAGTAGGAATAAATTTTTTAACCTATACTGTGGAGATAATGATGTGAAAAATATAGTGATATCATTGGGAATATTATTAGTGATATGTCTAGGGATGTCTCTAAGGATAAATCAATAGATGAGTTAAAGTATAGTAAATATGACTATAATTTTGAAAAAGGATAGAGTGAGTTATTTCAAATCATTAAATCCCTATCGAGATACTATAAGTGGATGTGTCTCTGACACATTTGTACCTAGGGATAACAACTCTAAAATGGCGCATTAGGCCTTTCTTAATTGTAACCTGGTACACGACAATGGGCCTTACTGCACTCCCTTTCTGAAAAAACCATGGGATATGATTTGAGAATCTAAAAAATCATTATTAACCCTCATAATAGATTTATGTAGAGTATTATTGTCAATAACCTTGGTTAAACCAATGATGTCACAGATTAATGTCGTAGGTGTCTTGATTCAGGCATCATGTATGTCATTTTTTCTATGATTTTGTGGGTTTTCAATATGATAAGTGATGCTCACACATTTATTTATGGTTTTATTAAATAGAAGGAACTAGGAAGAACTGAATTAACATTATATTTAATGTAAAAATTGATGAGGGAAAGTAAAATGGGATGATAATTTGTGTGAAGATTGTTCTGATCATTCCTATTTAGTTTTCACAAAACATGGTTTATAGTGTGTGCCTCAACCAACTCTCAGACTCACCATTGAATAGATTGAATGATTTCACTAAGATATTAGGTAATGGAGACCATGGAGAGTATAATATTAAGATCACTACATGAAAATAATTATTTAAGAAACACTAATGTAAATGTATTAGAGGAATATGGAGATGTTTTAATTGTGGAAAAGGATTCAAAGTGAGAAACTATAAAGAGAAAATGAAATGTACAGATTACTCAATGGATGGAAATATATTGCTCACTATGGTATTATCAAAAGTTTAATATTTTGTGTCTGAAATGAACTTACATAATGAAAATTGATGTCCTAAGAGGAATGATCTAGAAAGTAATTAGAAAGGTGTTATGAGTAATGGTTATATTGCGGACGATGATGAGACTAGAGAATACATGTGAAATGAAAAACATAATTTATAATGGGATGATTTATAATTGTTAATAGATTAAGGATGATGTAAAATAATTTATGTTTTCATGTATTTGGATTCAAGAATTAGGAATTATGGAATATATAATGACTGATCAATTTTTGTTTTTCTGCTAAGTATTTATAAGAATATGTTTAATGGTTCTGATGAACTCTAAAATGATTCAATGTCTATGTGGTATTATGACTAAGGGAATATAAACCTTAATATGTTCTTGATGTTAATATAATGATGATTTTATAAATATCTATATGACATAAATAATTAAATTTAATGGTACTGATTACCTTAAAACTGATAAAGGATATTTTGAAAAAGTGGTTATTGCTACCATGGATGGAGCTTATAGATTTTTTGGATTTAAGTAATATATCCAATAAGCATTGGAATAATTTGTAGTTCTTATTTTCAATAAGTATGTGTGTATATTCATATTATTACTAAGTTTCATGAGAATACATGATAAGGGTATTCACATATTTGTAATATGACAACTATGTTATACCATATTAAATAGGGTGGATCTATGTTAATGGTATTTTATATAACGTAACCTTATTTATAATGATATTATATTCTTTTAGAAGATATATAATTTTCACCATATATGGAATAGTTTATATTACAATTAAGATAATATTATATAGATTAAAGTATTATATCACCATATAAGGATTTATGCACATTGTATTTCTTATGATAACCTTTTTTTGTGATAAGGAAAGATGGAATGAACTGATATTATACTCAAGGATATCATGATATCTTATTGATTCAGGAAAGAAAAACTCACCTTTACTTCATGGAATGAGAAATGAAGTAGTAGTTGATCATGGAATGAAAAAGGGTAAGGTTATCCTAAAATCATGTTATTATATCTTTTCCTAAATATTGTTTAAATTAATAAAGAAGAATCCCGAAACCAAAAATGTTATCTACATAACTTTTCCTAATGTATAAGATTTCCCCATATATTAATGTAGTTTTATGGATTTGGATTTTTTATATTCTCTTTAAAATAATCTTTATCACTCTCTATTTGAACATTATTGTTATATTTCCATTCCAAGTCAACATTATCCCTTCCCACCAATGTTCTACTTTTTTGGAAACCTGTTTTTGTGCTACATTGGATAATCATTATGTTTTTAACTATCCTTTTTTAAAAGAAGTTTTAGTATTCATTTTTATGATGTGGATTTCTAAGAAAGAAAATTTCATGGATTATAATATTCATAACACTACTAATTTCGAAGTTAAATTAATTTTATGTGGGTTGAATTTATCCCGCCATTATTTTTTCAATTATTTGTTTTCAAAATATTTTTTTTTTGACATTTTACATTTCATGCGACATTGATAATATCTTGTTTGACATGGAACTAATAACATATTAAAGAATATAACCTCATAATACTTTATGATATATTTAATAAATTAAATAAATCTATTACTATAATTCATGAAACACTGTTTTAACTTGCATCACATGTAATAACATATTTCTTCGATGTCTTACATTATACAGAAGATCGAGTTTTACTAAAAAATAACATATTACTAAACAATTATTATTTATTATAATTGGATAAGAACTTGATTTTATGTTAGTGTTTATGAATATTAATAACTAACTTATGAAAATATATGGTTTATGAAAATATATTCTGAATTCATTGGTTACCAATTAATTAGAAATTAAATTAGAAAGGGATTGAAAATAAAGGAAATATTTTTATGCTCCCCAAGTTATGTTGTCTTAATAAATATAATTAATTAAACTTTGATAATTATATTTTAAAATATATATGTCATATATTAAATAAAATATTTTTGATATGCATTCAATACAGTTGATAGGTATACGATAAATATAAATCCAATTATAATAATAAAAATATATTTTTTCTAAAAGCTATTTTTATTATCTTTTAATGACGAATCCAATTTAAATATTATTTCCAAAAATTTAATAAATTTAATATTTAAAAAATTAACATTTTTTTGAAATAAGAGCATAAGAATTAGAACAGTATGAATTTTGGTATTTTTCTTTGTGGTTTCATTTATTGAAAAATAGTGAATAATACTAAACATTAATAAAAAACTTCTTTTTAGTCTAAATTATTTTGTGGTAAAATTATATTATTTGTTTTTTTAAGAAAAATTAGATAAATTAATAAATAAATTATTCCAATTTATGTCATTTTAATAAATTTCACTTTGAAATTTTATATAAAAACATAACAATCAATTGAGAGTTTTTACATTAAAAACCTTTTTTATTGTTCCGTATGCTGGATTAAAATTAAATTAATTTCAATAACTTATGGGATTTTATTTTGGACAAATGGATTCAATATTATGAATAAAAATAATTTATAATTTATAATAAATTCAAAAAAAAATTCAAAAGAAATTAGATGGAGTGATAAAAATTAATTACAGTGATTAAGAGAATAATTAGCTTAAAAAGGACTTCTCCTTATTCCTAAGGAAAAAAATTACCTAAAATCATGTAAAAAATCCATTTTATGTAAATATTTGGACCCTGTTATCCCTTTTATCTATTATTTATCAATATTGGAGGTACTTTTTGTATGAAAATAATGGCTGGAATACCGTTTTCAAAAATATATAATAATGCCACTACTCCTCCACTATGAAAAGAAACTAACCCCTCCCACCTATTAAAACCTTTCAATATCTATATATTACCCAAAAAATACCCACATAATCAAAAAATATCCCTCCATTCACACTATAATTCTCTATTTTTTCATAAATCAAGCCAGGGGAACCCTTTGGTGAAAACCTAGAGGAGTCACCCAAATAAGAGGTAACATCCTTCCTCAAGATCCTTTGTTTTATTTTAATTATCGACCCCCTAATATCTTTTTATTACACGAATATATAATATAATAATAATAATAATAATACTTGGATTTTTTTATAATGTTTCAACCTAAAGATACACAAAATTTTATCAAATGGGTAACGAACATATCGTTCGGGTGTACGACGAACTACCGCATCATGAAATGATGTTGTCTATTTTCTCTTAACTGCCTATCATGTTTATAAATTATCATAGAAACTATATTTTTATATTATATATATGATATTAATGATATATTAATTATTATGTAATTATAATATAACAAATTCTCTCATTATTTCCATTTTACTGCAAATACGATGATTTCATTTTTGAAACTGTGGACTACAGCCTCTTCAATGCAATGTGATTTGTTCACACTACACATCAAATGTATTAAAGATGATTTATGATATATTATATGATATACATGACATAATAATGCATCTATAATTGTTTTATATATACATATATATATAATTCACATTCATTCTTTCATTACGAGAATATTTTGGAATAAATGATCATACGAACATACAACCTACCGTCTCCATGAATGGTTTATTCCATTTCATGATTCTATGTTTTATAGACTATTATAAATATTTATATATTTAATATATATGATAATTATATAACATTTTAGGTTATTTAAATAATTAAATTTTTATCTATGTAAGAGTATCAGGAATAACCAGTCAAAATATATATGAAAAAAGCACGGATATTACCTGAAATGTAACGATTACATGGAATTGTTAAAAAATATGAAATATAAAGTTATAATGGAATAATATAAGGTATTATATATAATGATATTTTTTGGTGGATGTTTTATAATATTATTATATTTATTATGCATGTGTTTTGAATGTGTACAAAAAAATCAGGACTTAAAGAAACAGTTTTCTCATATCCCTTTTTATATCTGTGAGATACATTCCATGATCACCAATCACTTATATTTTGTGGTGTATATATTGAAGACGAATTTATTATATGATAAATATATTTTATATTTTGGTTATTTACATATCCTTTTGATGATATTTTTTTTTGTTTTCATGTTCAAAAGTTACCAAATCAGTAAATTAATTTTTTTTCAATTTTCTTTCTTTGATATGCATACTATGTTATGCACCTATATAATTCTATAGGGGGTATATATTGTAAAATTCGATATTGTAGCATGAATTGACTTATTTTAATGATATTATAATATTTCTAAAATTTTATTCTTTCATGAAGATCATGATTCATAGTTACCAATGTGGTAACCATTTATTGCTATAATCTCATCATTTATCAGGATTATTTACGATTATGATTATATTGATAACATAATATGACCTATATCTCAAGAATACCCAGGAATATTCTCCAAATATGGTTATTAATTATATAAAAATGTCATCGTACCATTTTTACACTCTTTTTTAGTTAGGATAGTTAAAAAAATGTTCTTATGAAAATACAACTTTATTTCTCATTTCAATCAAAGAACTCATGTTCTTTCAAAGTCATGTTTTAGAAAAAGGTATTAAATTTTGTTACTAATATCTTATAACATATAAATGAACTTTTTCCCCTTGTTTAACTTGTTACAAAATAGTATAAAATAAGAATCTTCATTTCATTTTACAATAGAATTAGTTTTCTTACTTTTTACTACACAAAAGGAATGTTCGACATGTACAGATTTATTTTCTATAATTTCCATCCATATTCTGAATATTATAATTCATTGATACAAGATTTCAGTGAAAAAGTATTTTCTTAATATTCCAGACATTCCTTTTTTCATTTTATTTTTAAATAAAATGGTTTCCATTAATTTTTTATGATTCAAGAAGTGTTTTAAACTCAATGTTTCTTCAAATGTTTTCAAAGCTATTTTCAATTAAAATGTTTCTCAAATATGTTTGAAATTTAAAAAGTTTTTTAAATTTTATCTAGATTCCTTTATATAATTTCAGTTTTATTTTCAAATAAAATGGTTATCATATGGTTTAATATTTTTAAAAACATTATTCAAATAAAAAATGAAAAAAAATTCAGGAAACTTTTCATAGTATTTTTCATTATTCCTTTATATTTTTTTAATGTTGTTTCAAGAAAAAACATTTTGAAAATATTTTTTTTAAAGATTTATTCTCATATAAATGTTATTTTACAAGTGATATTTCAAATTCCATCTCCATATAATATGACATCATTGGTTATATGTTATGATTTACTAGGGATATGATCCAAGGACATTATTCATATTTTTTTCTGAATGGTCTATGTTTTGATGGCTTTAAGTTTATAAAACACATTTCTCTTAAACAAGTTATACAAGGATAAATTATTATTAAATCCTATTCCTTTCATGAGTTATTCTTGGAATAAATTACTATGATACCTTTATACCTTTCATGGTTATGATATGATTAAATGTTTATGATACCCATTTTATATCAGGGGTTAGGATATGATTTTTTATGAAACCCATATCTCTTTATGGGTCATGATAAGATGATTATTTTATGGAAAATGTATCTATTATTTCAATATGAGATGTGTGGGACCTATATATACCTCCAATTCATTGGGTAATGATTTATATATCATGATAATATGATGGGAATCGGGTCGAAGAGCTTCATTCAATATGGGAAGATGGTGAAACTTGATCCTCTATGGGAAGATGGGAAGCCCGATCCTTTATAGGAATATGTGGAAACCCAGTCTTCTATAGGAAGATGGGGAAACCTGATTTGTTACCAGTAAAGGTCTATGACATGGAATGGTGTTATGTCTTGCCCCATAATTGTTGTCCCCATAAAGTTCCTTGTTATGTTTTGGAAATTCACCTTTACTTATAGGTAATGATGTCAAATGTTTATGTATTTTCTATAAATTATATTTCTTATGCCTATGGCATGCTCTCTTGTTCATGTTATTTATTATCTTATCTTTCATGTCTTACGAATTTTCAATCATTATTCCATGCATCAGGTTTGTAATAGTTGATATCCATAGATTTATCTTCAAATGTTATGCTCAGGTTTTTGCACCCACATGTTCATGTTATGGAAATGGATTTTTTTATTAACCCTTAATGAGAATTCTATCTCACAAATTTATTATGTTTAATTTCCCATGTTTTGAAGATAATTTTAATGTATATCTACTAAAAGGGAATATATATTTTTTGGAAACATTGATGATCTTAAACCATGTTATATTATTTTGTTCCATGTTTCCATGTACACTAAAAAGTTATTATCCTCTAGTATTTATTTTGGTAATTTTATAAATATTCATATGAAATGATGTAGTATGCACATAGGTTAAGCCTACGTCACATTTTTAATGGATTATATTTAGGCCAATCATGAATAAGAAATAATCAATGGTTAGATTTCCATGTGTAAGATTGTTCCTCGCATCATAGAAAATGTAATACATGTATAGATAAGTGTTTCTATATGTTTAGAATTTTTGTTTTTTAGTTTTACTTGATTTTAATAATGAAAATGATTAATATGTGAAAATAATTTCTATTATTTTATAATAGTACATGGGACGTTCGAATATTTCTAAAAATAAATTAACATAGTATTTTAATTTATATTTCAGGAGGACTATGGTTTTTGATGAGGGTATACAAATTCTCAATTATACTCACAACCAATATGTGAAAATTATTAAATAAACATATCATGATTAGTTTTTGTTTCGAGTTTGTAGGTGTGATAATTAATAAGATAGTGTATAGTATTGATAGTTATGTGGTAAAGGCTTGAGGTGAATGGTCCATTTATTTATGTTATATTTTTAATATCATTGTGTATCTTTTATATTTGGCTCTGTATTTCAATTCATGTAATTTATATTATTGTGATTTAAAATAAAATTGATGTATTATATATTTCATATATTTGAAATGTATATTAGGGTAGGGTGTGTTTACTTTGTAGGAGAATTAAAATATTATGAGGTTGAAATTTATATATTATTTCAGGAAACTATGGATTAGGGGTCAATGTTAAAAGTCATGTAACATTTTTATTAGGATAAATTTTTGGTTTATATTCATGGGATATTATGTGTTTTTATATGTATATTGGTTGTGTTGAATTTTTTATTGGTTTATATAATTCCATAAACATTGCTATACCTTGATCAAAATTAAATGTTACTAAAAAAATCACCTATATGGTTAAATACATAACTCGAGTGGTGACCTAGTTAGTGTTTTTTTAGCACATGAATTTATTGTTACACTATTCATTTCAAAACTATATTAAATTCAATTGATTTCTATGAGATGTGTTGAAATTCGTCAAATAAATCTCCGTTGAATCGATGAACATTTACTGATTTCAATTGATCTTCTTTACTGTTTTTGTAAATTAGGGATAAAAAATTATTACATAGAAAATTGTTAATCCACTTATATTTCATTGATTTAGTATTTACGCATCAATTTATATATAATATATATATATATATATCTAGATTAATTTTTTTTTGAATAATTGGAATTTCTTCAAAAGTGAAATAATTTAAATAAAATTGTATCATCAATGTATTATTGTTTTCATTTAGATATTTTTTGAAATAATATGTCTAAATTTGTCTAATTTCATGAAAAATATAATGAAAAGGGTTGATAAATAATTTAAATTCGCATTTATATATATTTATTTTTTTAGATAATTATATTTATGAAATAATGGCCATTCAAATAATTGCAACATTACTGTGCGCTTCATACCATTTTTTTATTTATATACATTATATAGAAAATTTGTATTTTTAAATTATTTTCAATATAATTTGGCACAAGTTTCACATTAATTAGTAATATAAAAAATATATAATTTACCATTATATATATTTTTAATGTTTTTGACATAATTGGACTTATTAAGAATTTATTATATTTTTAACCCATAAATTTTTGAGCTATTAGAATGACCCCGAGTTTTGGATTTTCATGTGTCTTGTTATAATTTTTTTTTCTTATATTTTATTGAATATTTTCTCTTTATAATAAAACTTATTAAGTGACATTCTATATTAATCATTGTCAAAATTTCTGAAAGAAATTATTATGCTATGTAGAATTAATATTTTCAATTCATTAAGAAAATGGTTTTGATTGAGAATTGAAATGTCTTTATATATATGTATAAATATAATGTATAGTTTGGTACGGTTAAATTATATTCCCAAGAAAATTAAAATCTATATAAATAATAACGTCAAATTATGAAATCATTAAATTAATTATTTCATAACAAAATTTACATTTGTATATAAAGTTGTATCATAATAAATTTTTTAAATCATTAAATTTGGATATGGGGATGTAGTTATTTTTTTTTTGGAATCATGAATATTTTTTCATTTATAGTAGTTTTCGAGGAATGGATATTCCTTATAAAAAAATATTCTTTCATTTTTTAATTGGATTAAAATAATACACCCTTATATATATGGAATAATATGGTCTTTAAAAGTAGAAATAGAGATTATTTATTTAAAATTGATTGTTTCAATTGGTTTGGAATATTTTAATATCAATAAATTTTAATCAATTTGAATAAAATTTGATTTATTAGAAATTTATGTTTTCAATTTGTGATAAAGTTTTAATTAATATTAATTTTTATCAAATGGATTTTTAGAATAAGTATGTTATTTTGAACAATATTTGTGAAATATTTTAAATTCATATAAGGTATATATCATTGTTTATGCATGGTAATATTTAATAATTTTCTTTTATGATGGATTGCCTAGAAATTTGTTTATATATAGTTTATTTTTTTTCTAAATAATATTTATAAAACTAAACTCGTTTAAAACATTCAAACCCATTTTAACGGGATACATTTTATTAATATTAACGATTATTTTACAATATTGAAACACTATTATATTTAATTTGTAACCTGGTTTTCCTTATAATTTTTTACTTTAAAGTGTTATATTTGAAAAAACAAAATTTGTATCTCTTGGTTTTTTAATAATTTTATATAACGGTGGGTTTTGAAAAAATGGAATCATATAAAATTACATAAATTATATTAAATAAAAAATTAATGATGTAATTGTGTTGTTTATATGGTTACATAATTTTTAGTAATGATTTTATGTGTCAGAAAAAATTTAAAATTGTTAAATATTCATACTATGTACAAGATTGATTGAATTTGAATTAAAATTTTGTGATCAATATGTTTTGTTATTGATGTCTTATGAAATTTTATACAATTAATGGTGGAATGAATAATAAAAATATTGAAACATTATTCCCAAATGTTAAATAAACCTCTAATATATGGATACTCTATAAGGGTAAAAGTACTTATTCATTAATTTTGAAACTGTCAGAAAATGTTATATATATATATAAAGTGGGTTAAAAAAATTACAACTAAATTTGAATTTTTAATATCTTATCTAATTTTAAAAATTGGTTCTTCATTAACCCTCACAAATTTAGGGTGGGGGGGGGGGTTACTAAATAGACAAAAAATTAATTTTAATAATTAATAAATATTTGATGGTGGTTAAAAAGTAGATTTTAACACCAAAATTTCAAAATATTTGATCTTAGTGTTTGCTTATGCTCCATGACCAATCAAATAGAACATGATGAAATGAACATCAATTAACATAGATAATAGTTTGAATACAGTTAATAATAAAAATTTATTATTAATTTATAAAAAATTATGATAATTCATTATCATCAAAAACCATTACTTTTGATACGAAGTTTGGCTCAGGCTGCCTATACTGTAAAACCAATAATTATAGTAAGTTGTATGCTACATAAACATGTGTACATTGATACCTATTTTTTCATTAAAATAAAGACTTAAAAGGACTCCATAATACAATTTTTATTTGGGATTACCTAATCAATGAACAATCAATTGAATTTTAGATTCATTTAAGATAACATTCTCAGTATTTTCGAATATTTATTTATAATATATATATATATATAACTATGTATGTTTACAAATATTTATATATTCTTATATATATATGTATATATTTTATATTAATAAATATTTATAAATATAAATATTTACATTATTATGTTTATATTTATATTTATAAATTATTGTTTATTATATATTATTTAGTATATATTATTTATTCGTTATTTATTTATTATTTATTATTTTAAGATATTATTTTATAATTAATTATTTTTTAGAAATTATTATTTATTATTTATATAATATCTTATCATCATTTAATATTTTTTAATTTATTTAATAATTTTTATAGGTTATTAATCATTAATCATTTATTATTTATTATTTAATAATTATTATTTAGTTTATATTACTTTATAAATATTAAATTATTAGTAAATAAATTAATAAATATTAATTGTTAATTATAATTTAACATTTTTATAATTATTTTATATTTATCTGTTATTATTAAATATTTATTATATAAATGTTATTTTTAAACATATCAATATTTTTTATATATTTGTGATTTATTTGTTTTCATGATATATACTATATAATATATAATATATATTTATTACTTAGCAATTATTATTTATTTATTATTTTTTACATATTAATTAATTATTTTTTATCATTTATTAATTAATTATTTTTTATTTTTTCAATATTTAGTTACTATTTTTAAATTTTACTTATAATATATCATTGATTTATCATTAGATTTAGAATTTGTTTATTTTTAGCATTTATCATTTTAATTAATTAATTTTATTTATTTATTTATTATTTCTATTTTCTTATAGATGAAATTAATCATATATAAGTCCACATAATAAATAATAAATAATATAAATTAAAAAAATAATAAAAAATAATATTATGTAATAAATAATAAATAATAAATAAATATTTTAATTCATATGCACATAGTTATATATATATATATATATATATATATTTGTGTCTATGTGTATAGAAATGTCTTTCTAATCACAAAATAAAGAGCTTGCTGAACTGGTAGTGTCCTTGCAAATTAACCAATAGGTAAGAGGGTCAAATCTTACCTTACACACAAGTATATTATTTTTTCATACGCAGCATAATAAATAAATAATAAGAAATAAAATAAATGATAAGATTAAAAATAGAGAAACTAGTAGTAAGAAGTACGAAATATCATATAATATATAATGTTTAATATATTATAAGGACCTAACCTTATGGATTATATATTCTAGTTTTTAGAACTATAATTCCTTTTATTAAAATTCTATGTATCATTTCTATTTTGAGTTTAAGAGAATTTGGACTAACTCTTACATAGTAAACACATAAAATAAAAGTTGACAGTTATACTCCATATACATCCTTTCCACAAAAATAAATATTTAAAATAAAACAAAATTGATTTATTGATAAATCTTCACAATTTTTTGTTGACCTCATCATTGTACCTACTCTTCGTTAACATCATTTGATAAATTATTTCAAATATGGGACGAGACAAAAAATATTATTTAAAGGCATGAAAGAATGAAATCTGTTAGTCCAATAAAAAACATAAAAAATCATCAATATACATACCTTTCTCATATCATTCTTTGAACATATGGAATAAATCACTCTAATATGAAATAACATTTTATTAAAGATTTTTTAATCTCATAGAAAACAAATATTGTACATGTTGAAAACTGTGGGCATTATTAGTGTTACCATCACAACTACCCATAGAGTCACTATAATGACCCAACTCAGGTAACCCTAAAACCTAGAACTGAACCCATTCCATCACAAACCTTAATGGAGTTTTTGATCCCCATTGGTTGGAACTAATAACCCCAGAATTGATCAAAAATTCAAAGGTAACAATATATCCCAAATTGAATAAAAAACATGGAATATATATACACAATGCAAGGAGGAACATCAGAGAGATAAAGAATATATGACATTACTAGAAGAAAATAGCTGAAAAAACAACTCTAAAAGTATCTATATTCTCCAAGAGTCAAGCCCAACTTTAGAGGACCAAAACCTAATAGCTAATTCATGTGATTGTGTGGAGAACTCCAACAATCTCTCCACCAAGAAACCAATTTTTATAACACAAAACTTGACACCCTCACTATAGTACCTGCCTCTCCCTACATTAAAAGACAAAAAAAGGTCTATACACCATCAAAGAGGTGAACAAGGTGTGAGCTACTAGGATCAATAGGATCCAAACCTTGATTTCCATAACAATTCATGTATTATAATTTCAAATAAAACAATCCATGATAAGATGTAAAATAGATTTATTGAAAACATGATAAAAATTTCCCTTTTCCCAATTCTAACACAATACACATTAATTTCAAAGCAGATTCTTCATTTCATATTCCACACACTTTAACATGCATATCCAGGATAAAACAACTAATCCAAGAAATACAAAGCAGAAGCACATGTATCAAATTCAAGAGTCACTATAGGTCAGACTAGGAGAGTACTCATACAATAATCAATCAACTATAGAATTCAATTCCTATACCAAATTTCAATATCAGTCCCCTTGAATAATAGACCTTAGAAATTGATTAAATCCCCATGATCAAACCTCCAGTTAATAACAAAAACATGTAGAAGGCCTCCAGCTAAACCTTCCTCCTATGTACTTAGGAACCCTATGTGCTCATTTTTATAATTCAATCCATTTATTTGAAATTAATTTCAAAACCATTACAAAAACCCATTTTAATGATTTAAAAATAACCATTTCTTTTCCATTCATCAAGAACTATGAAAAATCCATTTTTATTTTAAAAAATATTTTTAACACACACAAAACAATCATGCCAAATACTTATATAAATCACTTTATAAAATATGAATAATAATTTATTTCGTCATAAGATAGATATGAAACCACCTACCTCCAATATAAGGTTACACATGCCCGCAACATGATATAACAGCAATGAAAACTCAAAAACATCAACAAAAGGCCATATAATCCAATTCACATCTCTTGATAGATTCCATTTAGGAAATGGGTGCTAGAGGAAAAGTGAAAATTCACAAACCTCAATAATGAACAACCATCACAGTACAACCAATAAGGGAATGACCTTTGGAATAAGATCACATAATAGGTCTCGAATAAGACATGAAGAAACACTGATTTCATACCAACCTATCAGATTACACATCTCAATGACCATCCCATGATAAATGGAAATGAAAGAGGGAAAATTCCACTTACCCCGAGAGACACACCCCAACCACAATTAATATCAATCGTCGAATAAATATATCCACAAGGAATGGTTTCTCCAAAAATCATCGGAGAGGATCCCTTAGGTGATAGAAAAAGATATTTGGTTGCTAAAATGGTCCCTCAGGCCCATATGGTTCCCTAAAAATTTAATTATTGGTGAATTACACAATGTGTAATTACATTATATTTCATGAATTCCATGATGTTCATGTTTTATGAAACATCAGTTGCCTCAAATAAACATATGATTTCAAAGTAACTCACAACATGTAACTTTTCATCACTTCATGTAACCCTTCACTGGGTGAACCCTTGTTATGGATTGCACCCAGTAACCATTACATATCATGTAACCCAGTTACATTGTGTGAAATCCTTATATATACTACAGAAACCACTGGTTAAAGTTAAGATTCCAAAAAATATATTACTTTAACATTATAGGTACCCTCCCAATTACTTCTCGTCAATATATAGGAAAAGAAAAGAATAAAATTATGATGAGGTTAAAGATAGAACTAACATATTGATTACATGATTTTACAAACTCCCCATAATAATGATTTTCCATCCCTGGGATTTCAAGTGGAAGATTCAACCCCAGGGAATAAATGGGTCCAATGATCCCTTATAAATGATTCAAATTCCCATGTTTCATGATAATCTGATCCATTTTTTCATATAACTATGACTAATGGAATATAATCCCCATGAAATACATTCAAATTTGATTCAACGATCTCAAATGGTTTATGCAAGACAGAATCATATGGCTCAAAATCTATTTCTTCCCAACTCAGAACATGAGTGTGACCAGGATGATACTTCCTGAGCTAAGATTTTTGGAAAGCATCATGAATGATCATCAACTGAATCATAAATTATAATATATATACAAACATCCCGAGATGCTCAATGACCTCGAATTGTCCATCACATATAAGTTCCAATTTTCTTTATTTTCTAGGTTGACAGTGACCCAACCAAAGAGAAACATTCAAGAAAACCCAGTCACCAATTGAAAACTTCAACGGATGAAATCATGGATCTGCATATGATTTCTATCGATTGTGGTCTATAACCAGATCTTGATATATGTCTAAAAACATTGATCATGTCTCTTGGAACAATCTTGGTCTATGTAAACATACATCACCCACTTCATCACAACAGATATGTGACCTACACGAGAGACTAAAAAGTTCATCAAATATAGTCATTTTGATTGATGAATGATAACAGATGTTATAGTAAAACTCAGCCAGTTATATATGGATATTTTATGATCCACTAAAATACCTGACATAAGAACCAAGCATATTCTCAAGGATATGAATCACTATATCTTTCCAACTATCAGTCTTTGGATGGTAAGTCCTGATCAACATGACCTAATTTCCCATCACCTCTTAGAGACTCTTCAAGATCCTCAATTAAATCATAGGATCCCCACCCAAAACAATTACATAATGACTCTTATATATCCTCATAATCTCTCACACATACACCTTACTTAGATCTTCAACCATAGTTGTATCCTTGATTAAAATGTAATGAGCACAATTTTTTAACCCATCAAAAACTACCCAAAATAGAATTCCTCCTTGAAGGATTCCCTGGAAATCCAAAAAAAAATCCATGGATACCTCATCCCATTTCCAAACTAGTACCAGAATAGGATGGTGAAAGCAATAGGGATTCAAGTGCTCTGACTTTGCCCATTGGAAGGTGTAACAATGGGAAACATAAAATACAATTTCATGCTTCATACCAAGCCAATATAATCATCATATTATTTCATAATACATATTCATAGTTCTGGTATGAACAAACCAACAATATAATTTACAATTATACATGATAAAACTCCTCATAGATGTTGGGATGAAAAAACGATTACCAAAGAAAAGAATACCATCTGAAGAGAGAGACTAATGATAAATAGTCAACCCACAATAATAGATTTCTGGAATTTTAATTAACTTATCATCCTCCTACTAACTCAAAAAAATAGAATCCATGAGAGATGGTAATAACTAAATAGTTTCCAATACTATACTTGAAAAAAATCTACCTTAGCATCCAAATGTATCTTAGTGAAAATTCCCATAAGGTTACACTCATCAATTGATTTCCAAAAATCCTTCAATGTTACATTCATTTTAAGAGAGTCTGCAAAGACAATATCCTTCTTCATGGTGTATCTGATATTGAAGTCAAATGTATGAAGGTATTTTACCGATCTAATTTGTCTGAAAATCATGTCTTTTTAAGAAAATATATAACTCAAAGTGATATTATTTGAATAATTAATGAACCTTTCCAAAATATTATATCACCGCCAACATTTCAGTGGATGTATAAAGACATCAATCTCTTAATCATGAGTGGTGTAATTCATATCTTGTGGCCAAAGATAACAATAGTAGTAATCTACCACATTTTAATCTCGCATAAAAACATATACCATATAAAAAACATAAGCACGAAGAAACACCAGGTACCCTTTACCGAGATCCGGTAAGATAAGAATAAGATTTGATGTCAAAAGTCACTTTAGTTTATCAAAAAAAGACTAACACTTTACATCCCATGGGAATTTCAATTCATTCCTGGTAAGAGTAGTAAAAAGGTGATGCAGGTTTCTATAAATTCATAACAAAACATTAGCATAATCTAGCAGGACCAAGAAGCTTCATATCTGAAAGCCATTTTTTGGTTCTTTCCATTAAATTAAAACTGTCACCTTCTAAGGATCAACTGTTAATCCACGTTCATGAATTTCATTCCCTAATAACTTCACTTCATGAATCGATAAACTACATTTTGAAGGCATTCCATACAAATGGAAACATCTCAGAATTTATAGAACTAAGCTTAGATGATACTTATACTCACTATCCTATTTCTAATAAACTATAACATCATCCACGAACAATAAAAAAATGTGAAATGATATTGGTTTAATATCTATGTCTTAAAATGCATAAAAAATTTAGGATTTTTAGTCAGACCAAAATGCATCACAATATATTCATAATGGCTATTAATTCTCTGGAAATCTATCTTCGGTATATCAGACCACCTAACTCAAAGTTGATGGTATCCCAAGCGAAGATAAATATTTGAGATCCTCCCCCCGCCCCTTTAATTGATCAAAAAAAATCATCCAAAAAAGTAAAAGGATACATGTTCTTAAATTTTAACCTATTCAACATCCTATAGTCCACACACAACTGAAGTGAACCATCGTCATTCTAAGTAAAGAGCACAAGTGCTACCCAAGGCGAAATTCTAGGGTGAACAAAACATTTTTCCACCAAGTCATCCAATTAAATCTTAAACTATTTCATCACTAGTGGTTCTATATGGTAAGAAGGTATCGATACTAGTTGCATAAATTGAGATAGGTCAATCATAAACTCAACCGCAATCTAATGAGGAATACTAGAGAATTTGTCTTGGGAAACATGAGAATATTCTAGAAATACAATGGGAATATCAACAACATAAGAAATGTCATTGGTCTCAATCGCAATAGTAGAAAAAAAATCATGAGTTCTAGGATGGAAGCTCCTTCATGTTCAGAACTTAGGTCCCACTCCCCCTAAAACCCAAGAGATCTCCAATCAGATGTAAGAAATGAAACACACAAAAGATAAAAATGAGCCTCAGCTTGATGAGAGATAAATCAATCCACACAGATGATGAAGTCAAAAAAATCCATACAAAGACTCGAAAATCCCTAACCGACTCCATATTAGCTATCATTAACAAACAATAAAGAAACCAAAACCCTTGAACTTTCCTCTTATGAAGAGGTTATTCTAACTCTATTACAAAGTAAATTAGTTTCCCTTTATGTTTTATAATATCAACTAAACATGCAGACATAAATGACTGGGAGGCCCCAATGCCATAAAAATAAACTTCAAAAGAAGATATAATAAATATACTACATTTCACTATTTCATGACCAGAATCAACCATCTCCAAAAACACATTTACTGTTTGAAATGTTTTGACTCATGAGGCTTGTGGATAGACCCCTTTAGTCCTCGAAGAATCTTTCTACCCCATAGTATTTTTTGTAGCTGACGAACCCGGATCATAATGATGTGTAGTCATATCAAAAAATAAGTGTTATAAGTGACCAACATGTCCATGGTTGTTTTATATCTACACAGGCATATACAAATATTTCCTTATGTGTTTGACCTTTCCAAACTTATATAAAGTTTATAGAACATTACTATTTATAGCATACGGTGTGGAGGATATTCATTGTTGACACCCAATACCACCACTTCTATGATTATCCTTCAACTAATTTTTCTTTTTATGCATGATACATAAGCTGCCACTAGATAGAAGATAAGGGGTGGAAAATCCAACCTTTAATGCCATGTTCATCTCTACCATCAAAGAATCATTTATCGTCTCCACATATGTATAAATGTTCAACATATATACCAATGACTTGATATCTGTTCACAGGCACAATAGGTACATCAGAGCATTCAACTAGTCATTAATTACCACATATAGTTCAAAACAGAAAATCTCATTAAATTGGTTACTGTAGAGTAACACAAAATTCACTTCATACTACAAATACATGAACTCAAAATATTTTTTCATCATCGGTTAATCTAGAGAAAACCTCTAAAAGAACATAATTTTTAAACCCTTTTAATCCATGTCCATGTATCTCTCTACCTGGACTATGGAATCCCACCTCTCTCACTGGAACACTCAAGTATGATCATTGAACACTTGACCATGATATTCTCCAGTGTCTCCAGGATGTTGAATATCTGATCGATCCTATCCATCCAGTCCTTTTCCTCTTGAGGATTATTTGTTTCTTTAAATGATGATGAATTCTCATGCATGTATTCCCATAATTGATCTCTCTCTCCTCCATCACATCGATGAACTTCAAAAACTACATTTCAAACTAATGGTATGTTCTGATCAGCAACACAATCTATCAATATTATTTAATCAATGAGATTCTGATCTATATGCAAATTTCTTTGAAGAGCATCATCTTGAGGAAATCATTGAAGATGCCTCAGAGGCATAATTTTCCATACCAAAACAAAAGAATGATCAGAAAAAGGAATAAATATTAGTTCGAACGAGAAAAACCATAATAATAAAATGAGATTGAAAAAAAACATAACAATAGAGAGACTTATCCCAACATCCCATGGAATCATGAGTCTCATAACGATAATAGATGGCCAGACAGTAATTGCAACATGCCTCTCATGTATTGACAGTCATATATCCAGTATAAAAGACATCCCCAATCATGTTCTCTTGGGGATAGACCTCCTTTGATACCACATTATAATTACTGGTCCTAGGTTACCCTCAAACCTAGCACTTGACCCATTTCATCACATACACAAAGGGTGTTCCCAATCCCTATGGGTTGGTGACAAGAACCCATGAATCAAACAACAAACCAAAGGGACCTATTTCACCAAACATGAACAAAAACGTGGAATATATATACAAAAATGAAGAAGAAATATCCAAAAGTATTGGAATATATTTTTTAACTGTATGAAAAAATAATAAAAAAACTGCAAAAGTTTCCAAAATCTCTAAGAGAATAGTCCAGTGGAAAAGAAACCAAACCCAATAGCTAATCTATCTGATGGAATGGAAACACTCCCACCATATCACCACTAGCTACCCAAATTAGGGAACATGAAACCTCATCACCTCACAGCGGTACCCTACCTTTCCCTACATTAGAAATCATGCCATGTTATATGCACCACCGAAGAGGGGCACATGGTGCGAGCTAACATGCTCAATAAGATCCTACAAGGTGTCTTATAACAAGTCTGTATATAAAAATTCATGTACGTTCATTTCAAATAAAAAATATTATGATAAGATTTTATGAAATTTTATAAAAAACATAATAAAAATTTCCCATTTTCATAGTTCTAAAAAAGTAGGTATATCAATTTCAATTATCTTTTTTCATTCCATATTTACAAGAATAAACTTGTATATCATTGCTCAACCAACTAAGTCAGGAAATAAAAAATAGAAGCCTATGTATCAAAACCAAGTATCACTATAGGTCAGAGTATCAAAATACTTGTACCACAATGAATCATGTGAATTATTTTGTTCCTTTAACACATTCCTAGGTAGCATAGGAATAATCCATGAAAAATCCCACAAAAAATGGAAATATCATTCCCTTAGAACATAGATCCTAGGAAACCAAGTAAATGACCATGGTAAAAACTCATAATAATCACAAAAACATGGATGATGGACTCATGCTAAAAATTTAACCTATGTACCCAAGGTAACTCATATTCTCATTTTCAAGATACTATCCAATGCATTGAAAACAGTTTCAAAACCATTTCACAAATGAATTTCAATGAATTGAAAATTCCCATCTTCTTCCATTTATAAATAACCAATGAAAACCAATTATTCATTTAAACACTTTTCAACACTGAAAAATTATCATTCCAATTCATTTTATAAACTATTATATAAATAGGAAAAATAAGTATCTTCACTATAGGATAGATATAGAACCACCTACCTCAAAAATCTGGTCACACACGCCCACAACAGGATCCACCAAGCACAAAAATTCGTTTATGTAAAAAAAATGCGCTGGACAATAATAAAAATATGAAGATAGATACAAATTAGAAAAGGGGGTTTAGTGGAGAGTTGGAAACTGACATACCTCAAGAATAAACACCCTTCATGCCACAAGAAACAAAGGAACAAACCTCAGAACAAGATCACATAGAAGATCTTAAAAAAGACATAGAGAAACACCAATTTTAGTCAAATGAATCCAATAACTTAACTCAAGGTGATAACCTCAATAAATGTAAATAATGAAGTAGAAGGAAACTTACCCAGAAAGATGAACCATAACCAAAACACTGATTAAATGTCGAACGAATCAATCTGGATGGAACGGTGTCCCCAAAACTCACTAAAGAGGAATCCTTGCTAAAGAGAAAAAGAGCTCAGGTGGCCAAAATAGTCACTCAAGAAAATATGGTACCCTAAAAATTCTCTTCTCAAGGAATTAAACAATGTGTAAATCAATTAACCATTATGAAATCCACTATGTTCATTTATACTAAAAAACCAATGGCCTCATATTGAAATGAAACCACAAAATATCTCCAGATGTATAAATTATTGTCATGCAATGTAACCCTTCATGGTGTCAACCCTTCTCATGTATTGAACCTAGAAACCATTACATGTCATGTAACCTAGTTACACGGTGGTAAATTATTATAAATCCTAAAAAAGCCACTGGTTAAATGTGAGAATCCAACAAATCTGTGACTTCAGCATTATATCTATCCTCCCAATCCTTTCTTGGACATACAAAAAAAATACCACAATGAGGTCAAAGACAGACTTGATAGATTGGTAACAGGATGTTGCGTTAACCATCAAGGTTAATCTTAGTATAAAAATCATAGTATATTCCCATTATCTCTTAGGAAAACCCTAATCATTTAACTTTTTCTCATATATATAATATACTTATTGTTGAATTTCACACCCATTGCATTTGATTTTGTAACATAACCAACCATCCTTGGTTTCTCATAGAACCACCCGCCATTGTTTAATAATTTAACCACCATTAATCATAATAACTCCAAAGAATTTAACATAATAAAATATTATAAAATATTATATCTTTAAAAAATTCTTAAGAAATGTAACCTTTTGATTTTTAAATCACTTATTTTTTGAAAAAATATTCACATACAAAGAAAATAGTATCATAGCAAATAACCATGTAAATTATTAATGGATTATTCAATGAAAGGATTATTCATGATGGTGGTAAAATACATTCATGTGAAAAGAGAAAAAAATATTACTATGGTATTTTTTTCTAAAAATTAAAAATTTACCTTATTTATAAAAAGTTAAAAAGATTAATTTCAATGAATTTAGAAAAAAAATTAATCATGGGTAAAAATGATACTAAACAATGAAAGTGTAAATGATAATAAAGTTATTTATATAATTTTTTAAAAATATTCAATAGAATATGTATGAAAATATACCTTTAAGGGAAACATTAAAAAAGGAGTTTTAAAAGAAATTATCTTACCTCAAGTCTGACGCATCATATATGTTCTTTGTATACATGAATAACATACTAATGATAATTTTATACCTGATGAGGAACCTTATTAAATTTTTTTATTCATTTTTATCAGTTATTTCCCTATTACAAATAATTAATTAATTGTATAATTTCATAACATACTTTTTGATGACATTTGGCACATAATTCCTCGATGACATCAGTCGGTTGACTACAGTCAAAGATGTAATTATTAAAAAATATAAAAAATTATAATCATGAAATAAATATTATTTTTATATATCAATTATACTTTTAAATTTAGAAATTTCATATGGTTATGAAAAATGAACTATATTACAATCATTGGGGGTGAAGTCATATGTATGCATTAGTAATGTACCCCTTTCTCAACGATCATGATTGAAAGAAGGTCAGTATTTTTTAATATTTAGTGAATTATAATATTATCATAAATATCTTATTACATCACTAAATAAACTTTTATATATCATCCATGAGGATTGGTGATGAAAACACAGTCACTTCGTTGTGTGGAGGTGGTAGTCCACACATACACACAAATGACATTATCATTTTTATTTTCATAGAATGATAAGAATTAAAATGATATACTATATTTTCATAATGATAAAAATGATGTGAATATAATATATTAACATTAATTATATCATTATAACTTGAAATGAAATATGGTTATAGAAAAAGTATTGCATTGGTTTGTGATGCAGTGGTCCGTTGTATATGTAGAAATTGAATCTCATTCCCATTTTATGAAATAGAAGATGGATATGGGTCACAAAACTAAAATAAATACAAATAATTATATTTATGTTACTATATTTACTATTTTATCCAGGTTGAGTACGTATTGAGGGATGTGGATGAATAATTAAAACTAAGACATGTGGATAAAAAATATATATCTATGTGGGCAATCCTATATCTCTTTACATTTCAAAACCTCTACAATTTTTATTCAGCATAAAATGACATCTAAAATGTTGGGAGATATTATAGGATGATTTTTGAGCCATTGATGGATTATTGAAATTTGTTTTAATGTCTCAATAAATTAAAATAAAATGTTTTATTATATAATATAGGGAGGGGAAGTCTTTACATTTGGGAAAATATTAAATTAATATCAATTAATTTTCAATTCCAAATGCCTCTAAAGTGATATATTTAAAATATAATATGACTACGTGTCAATAAAACAACATATAATAAAAATAATTCATTTTTTGACTATATTTATTCCCTTTAATTTTATTTTTAACTATTGTTTAACCCCTTTAACTCTTACAATGATAACATTGATTATTATTATTTGTGGGTTAATATAGTCAATAAAAAATGTTTAAACTCCATTAATTGGATATTGGTTCATATTTTCAACCTTATCCTAATAACCATACCGAATTTAACATTTTTAGGTATATTATATCATTTAATAAAATATTATTTATAATAAAATACAATTAATGTCATTTTTTTGAACTAATCATTACATTAACTTTAATAATTACATGAAACATATAAATTTGGTAATTTTTTTGTCTTATATCCTTAATATTTGATGTCTATTAATTTGTTTTTTGTTAGATTATTTATCTCATATAATATTTATTTTAATATTTTTATTTTATTTTATTTGAATTCTCCATTAATTTATTAATCATTGCAGTAGCGATGTGATAACATTTATAGTAAATATTTCTTCACTAAAAGTTATAAATAAATTAACATAATGATGAAAAATATTTTATCTTTCAAAATAATTTTTACATTCAAATATAACCTCTATATTAAAGCATATTAATAATGAAAATATTATTAAAAACACGAGAGAAAACATTGAAATTTCAATGAATAAAAGACTATAAAGGTAATAATCTCATTCAAGTGGACCCTATAGGTCATAAATTCGTCCATTGGATTGTTATTATCACGATATAATAATAAAATAATATTTATGAATGTGTTTGAGTAGTTTTATGGTTTTATCATTTTATTTGTAACCTAAATTACCTGATTAAACCTTTATAGTGGAAACCAAAATTATTAATGTCATTGCACATTTTTTTCCAAACATAAAAGGGAACTATTTAATAAATTAGGAACCCTTTATCTAGATATGGTATCAATTTATAAAATATCAAATAATAGATGTTTTGGAATTTTATATAAAATATCGTCGCTAACATTAACTAGAAAAATAGTTTCATAGAAAAATGGCCTATTAAATAAAAAATATTTTCATACTAAATTCAATTATAAAATCTCATTAAAATCCAATATATGATAATTTTGAATCAAAATTATCTAATAAAAAATTAAAAATTAATTTTAAACATAATTTTACCATGTAAATACATAAATATTATATTTTTAATAAAAATAATAAATTTTTGGTATTCAATGAAAAATCAATATTCCCAAAAAATTATCAAAAAGTAATTTTAATATATTTATGGTATTCTGAATTTAAAATTAAGATTATTTTTTATAAATAAATATTTATTAAATTATGGAAATTATTATATTCACGCATAATAGTATGAAATTTCCATTTTTTTAGAAAACATATTTATGAAGAATAAAATCATTTTAATAGAGAATTATGTAGTTATTTTGTATAAATGTACAAATAGATTAAATTTATCCTTTCCTTAATATTTATTTCATTAATTACTTATTTTTACTCATACCCAAACATTTAATATATATTTTGTAACATTTATATTTATATTTTAATATTTAGCTATGTATTTAGGCTTGATGTGGTAGATCTTGTATTTTTGAGAACGTAGTGATTCCGTTAAAAAATCATAGGATGTTACATATATAATATATAATATAAAATTGTTTGGTTCACATTCTCTTAGACCATGAAACTTGATCAGGTATTTTTAGACATCATATGATAAAAAATATTATGTTGAAATAGACATAATGTTGTATATAATGGTATATTTTCACTTGATGAGAAGTCAAATCGAAGAAAAACAAATGAATTACAAAAATAAAATTTATTTTACGCATAAATGTTTCTCTTAAACATCAAAATAGGTCAATAATGGATTTAAAAAATATTTTTATGTTTGAATAGATGATTTTTAACACATTAGAAAAATTTAATCAATTAGAATATAATATGTTTTTCACCATGATTCTAAATTTTTGATTAATAATTTTATTTAATAAACAAAATATGATGGAATAAATATATATTTTTTTAATATGTGAATTTTATGATTAATATTGGCAGGAAATATAAAATTTAAAGGTATTTTTTGAATAACGTCTCACTATTAGAAAAGGTATAAGAAATATTATTGTAGAGGAAAACCCATAAATAATTTATTCATGATAATGTAATATATTGAATTGAAATTTCTTTTTCAATTCATGAAAAAACTAAAATATTTTTAATTTCTATGTACATTATATTTCTTATTTAAATAATATAAAATTATTTTAAAGAAAAATTATTTTTCCATTAAGGGAATCAGTGGGGACTTTGTAGGGAAAAATTATGGAATGGTGAATTATGACACTCTATATTAATATATATATATATAGATTATTTAAATTTAGGAATTAAAAATTAACAATTTTTTAAAATGTAATTTTATTTGGAATTATTGATTCTTTTTCATGGTAAAATGAACAAACATTCATATCGTCTACCTTGTTTTTGATAAATAATAATTATATTCATGATATATTGTTTTTTTATAAAATAGGGGAATTTATGGCCTATAGAGCCGCGATCAGGATAAGAAAACATGAAGAAGTATCCATTTATACATTACTCGAAAAATTATGTTTCACAGTCGGAAAACATAGGGTAGATACTTGGATCTCATTCAAAAAATATTTATTGTATGGACTAAATTTTAACAATTCAATTACATCAGACCTAGTCTATATAATAATTTCATATATAGAAAACCATTAGGTGTTATGAACATTATTGGAGGACAAAATGGTCCATAAAGAATACTCTAAACCTACTGGTTATAAGAATGATAATTCTCATTAAGTTAATGATTGTATACATTAACAAGTATTCTAACACCTATAAAAATGAAAAAAGGT
Organism: Viscum album; assembly: GCA_963277665.1. NCBI lineage: Eukaryota > Viridiplantae > Streptophyta > Magnoliopsida > Santalales > Viscaceae > Viscum > Viscum album. The sequence continues at coordinate 853,003,823 of OY728126.1, read as the reverse complement.
AAAATTTTCACATGATTAAATGGTATGGGATTGAATTCTATGTGTGGTTAAATGGATTGGAAGTGGGATTTAAGATTCCATAAATAATCTTTATTTTAATATGATATATCTAAGGAACCTTGACATGAATTTTTCCATAACAAAGAAAGAGTTTCATGTACTCCATATTGAACATATTTATGGGACTTCCTAGTAATGAGAATCCATTATTATCACAAAAACCCATATAAGATGTGGGCTTCCCTCATGATATTAGTGAATATCCAGTATAATCATCATTGATATCAACCATAAGCTCTAGTTTGGGAACCATACCATTGGATGCTCCATTTATACAATGAATCATACAATTACGAGGATTATATTTTTTTATATATGTGAGAAAGATGAATCATTGCACAACGATTATAAAACCATTATTTGAAATCCTATGTTGAGTAGAGTTTATAACCCTTCCAGTCGGGATGGTCCATGAAATAGAGGAATTATAAAATATAAAATATGATATATGGATACATTGGGATGCTTATGGATTAAACAAGTAGTTCTATATTTTTTATTGGTGGAATTGTTTGTACCACATGTATTGATATTACAAATTTATCTCCTGAGTTAATTTTATGTTTTTTATTAATACAATTTCATGATACCATGGATTTGGACCATTTAATCCTTGGTTCTCCTAATATTTTATTACTTTTAATATTATTGTTATTATTTTTTCAGTTATTTCTTTAAGGTAAATTAATGAAGATTAAATTGACATTACTCGTGTGACCGAGAGATACCATTGTCAAGACAATCCGACACGTTGGGTTGTTCCACTCAAAATATAACCTATTAGAATTTTTAATGACCCCATGGATAGGAGTTGTAATTATAGATGTTTGAAATTTGGAAATGGGAATCCTTTCCTCCTTACATGACTAACGCTTATTAACCATAATATTATATATGTTTTCCTTCTGCTTCTTATTATTTTTTATGGATGATTACATGGTGGATCAAATGAATGAACTATTTTTAGTTCATCTTTTTTTCTTCTTTATCCTCCTCCCCAATTCCATTTTCATTTTTTGGTTCATCTAAATATAAGTATTTTTTGTTTTAGGGATTACTCAATCATATGAAAATCATCAACAATCGAGGATAGTTTTCCCTTACGGATTATATAATCCCTCTAATGGTATTGAAAATATTTTTAGTGGTAAATTTATCATATAAGATCCCAATAGTATATATTTATTTTTTTATTGTAATTGTTAATCTAGCTGAAATGTGAAATTTAATATGTACCATTATGTTTTTAGTATCTTTTTTATGTGTAATATGCTAATAATATCAGAATAATATCATCATATTTTGATGATGTTGTTGATTATACATCTTCTTAATTTCTAGGAAATTACCCTATATTCATGAACATTATTAATCAACATATATTGAGTTTTCCTAAAAAATAACCACTTAATTTGACTTTTCTAACACTTCTTGATTTATGTTGTGATATTTCAATGTGAAATTCTGTTATTTTGTTATGATAAAATAAAATGTTTTATTACAATTAAAAAGTTTTATTTACGATATTATAAACTTCATTTTATAAAAATTACAATTTTTAACATGATTTAATGCGATATAATGGATATAATAAAAGTATTATTAATTTGATATATTTTTTTTATATAGATTTCTTAATGATATGATATTATTTTAAATGAATATTTTTCTCTATTATTAATTTTTTAAATACCAATGTTTTTTCTTGATAAATGTGTTATTTTTGGTTTTTAAAAATATATGACTAACCATAGCTTCTTATTGATAAGTAAAAGTACTGAGTTTTATTTATTTATTTTGAAAATAAGAGGGTGTCATTATGAATTAAATGTAGATTTATTCAATATGAATAATTATAGATAATTCATATAATTTATTTCATTATAAATGCAGATTTATAGATAGGATTCACATATACATTTTCTCATCATTATACTGATATTTAAATTTCTTGTTTGGTACCGTAAAATTTGAGAAGAGTTTTTTGGATATGTTATAGTGCACGATTGCATCAATACTATCAAGGGGATTTCACTAAGCTATATTTCTTTTGTTTTTCCCTTTTAGATATTAGTATGGTTTTCCCTTGATGATAATACTAAAATATTTGACACTTATTTCATAGAATTGAATTTAGTTCTATTTGAAAACCATTAGAAGAATAATAATAATATTTAAAGATACTTTTCTTTTGAGATATAATTGATAATTATTCATCTTCATATTGAATATTTTTCTATATAAATAATAAAAAATTTATACTTTTTTAATATTGTTTCAAATTTGAATGGTAGTGAAAATTTTTAAACTCTTTGTATTTATCTTACTATATTTTTTGAGAACTCCCTATACGTGTACCAATTTTATAAATTTAGATTCTAATCTTTTTTATGAATAAATTTAGGTAAATGATACCCTATATTTAGGTGGTACACCATGGGTTTGACTATGTAAAAATGAATGTAGTGGAATTGGTTGGAATTTCATGTGTGACTTGGAGAAAGACAATTTTTTGATATTGTAATATTTTTATTTTTAACATCCACATTATATTTTATATTTCTAGTTATTTTATAAATAATAATTATATTTTTATTTCATATAATAATGTTTTATATTTTTTTGTGAACAGTTTTTTATATGGAATCTTCTTGTCTCTTTATGAATGAGGCATTTTTCTAATGTTTTTAACCTGAAAAAGGAATGTTATTTTTACCTCATACAACATGTACAAATTTACCAACCATTAATTATTTAAAGATTTATTTTCATGATTAAAATTATAATTTTTAAAGATTTTATTTAAAATATACATTCATTGATATGGTTTTTAGATTGATTTAAATATTTTGTTATATTTTTTAAGGTTAATGGTTTTCAAATGTTTTTATGTTTTAAAAATAATTTTTCATTGAAGAAAGGATATTTACCTCAAGAAATGTTTTCAAAATATCCTTAAAAGTTATTTAACATCTAAGATAACATCCATTGATGTTAATAATTCAATTTTAGGAAATAATACAAAGGTTCCAGTCATATTATTTATTAAATGGTTTTTGTTTTGACGAAATGATGCTTAAGACACTAGTTTCCCTACCATGTGTTTTATACCTTTGAAACCTTCTTCTTTTAATGGGTCATTATTTCCTAAAGTGATTATAAACTCTACCACCCTTCATAAGTAATGATGTGATGGGATTTTAATGATACTCATTTCATTTCCTAGGTTATGATTTAATGTTTATAAAACCTATCTCTTTTTATAGGGCATGATATGATGAAATTTTTGGTGTCTTATAGAACATGTATGAATAATTTTATTATGATATGGGTGAGACTTATATGTCCCTCTAATGTATTGGGTTAATATGGATGAACCATGATTATAAATGTTATGGTTGATCATGATTACATGTTCACAGTTTTATTCATTGATGGTAGCATGTCTATACATTTTTGCATGAAACTGATTACATGTTTACAATGTTTTGAGTAAACCTTATTACATATTCATATTGTTACTCATGGACCAGGTTTCCTGTCCCTAATCTTACTAATGAACCTGATTACATGTTTAAAATATTATTATTTTACTATATTACATGTTTAGAATATTATGCATTGTCTTAGTTGCATGTTCTTATGTTTATGCGTCAACCGGATTACATGTTTACAATTATATGTGTGAAAATTATTTCTTGTTAAAAATATTATACATGGACATGGTTTAATGCCTATAAGGTTATGTGCGAACATTATTACATGTTCACAATGTTATACATGGACCTATTTTCATGTTCTTAAATTGATGTTGGACATGATTTCATATCCTTAACCTAAGGAGTGAACCTACTTCATCTTATATATTTTCACAATGTTATAAACCAATTTCCATGCCAAAAATTTCCTTAATTATTACTATATTATAATTTTATGAAATATGCTCTTAATTCTCTTATGATACATGTCATATGAACTTCCAATTTTTATTATAATATCTATTATGCAAGTAATGGTCTTCAAATGTTGTACTAAAGTTCCATACCATTTTGTTAATGTTATTTTTATGCATTTTCCTTGTATACCCTTACTTATCATCTGGGATAACTCCTTTCTTATGTTTCCTTTCCCCAAGTAATGATGAATGGTTTTATGTAGAATCACTAAAGATGAAGATATTAATGAGAGATGTTGAAGATCCTTCCATATGATTGAGTATTTTATTTCCATGTTTCAAAAGACAGTAAACTATTACGATCCTCATGCATGCATTTTTTTAATGTTCCACATATTCATCTAAAATTATGTAATATCCATATATGTTAAGTCAGGGACACTATAGTTGGTATCAAAGGAAAGGTTTAATCATCCTTTTGAAACTAAGAGAGGAAAACATTAGTGATATACCTAGTTATATTTCTAAGGATATGTCTAGGGATGTCTCTAAGGATAAGTATAAGGATGAGTTAATTGTTAGGTAAATGTCCTAGAATTTTGGAATGGATAGAGTATGTGTTTTCATTACATTACATACCTTTGTGGATACTATAACTGGATGTTGATCTGTAAAAGATGAACGTAAGGGTAACAACTCCGACAAGATGTTTCCGGCCTAACTCAGGGTAATTTGGTACATGAAAGCTGGCCATGCTGAACACTAGCTTTGACACTCCCAGGGGATATGATTTGGAAATTCACAAACTCTTCACCAACCATTATTAAGAATTTTAATATAATATAACTATAAATAACATTGTATAAATCTATGGTGTCATAGATTAAGAGGTATGTGTAATTATTTAGACACCTTATAAGTAATTTTTCATGATTATGTGCTTTTTTATATGATATGTGTTTCTCACCCCGTGATTTATGGTTTTATTCAATTAATAGAACTAGAAAGAACATGGTTAACATTGAATGTTTCAGATGTGGAATTTATAGGCACTAGGAAAATGTTTTTCCAAGTGGAAATAACATAAAGAGAATGAGTAGGGTCATATGAGTATTTGTTATACTTTTGAAGATCAAGAAACTACAAACTACATGTGAATAGTATGTGATGTTCTTCAAGTATTGTTTTCATATATCATAAGAAGAATGATTATATTGAGATTGAGAAACCTTACGACATGATTCACATTTTATATTATATGAAATAGGTATTAAGTAATAATTTGATAAAACATGAGTAATGGTTTAAGAATAATTTTATATTAATGAAGAATTTATGTTTTGGAATTAAAATATTATGGTATATGAACAATGAAAAATATAACTGTTTTGAGTATAAGTGTTTATTAAGGATTTAAATGGATGTTTTTAATGGTAATAATGACATAGAAAAGTGATTTCAAGGAAATTTGATATTTTGATTAAGGAAACGTAAATGTTAATTAATTCCTAAAATTGAGATAATGATGTTTGGATAAAGATATATTGGTTATGAATAAGTAAATTGGATAATAAATATTACCCTAGAACTAATTATTGAGAATTTCCTTTATGTCATCATGGATGAAGTTCACAACATCATTTATTTAAAACATATATCCAGTAATCATTGCAATAAGGAATCATTCTTGTTTTCTTAAAGAATTTATGGTAATTAAGGTTCTTACCATGTTTCAAAGGAATTTACAATGAGGATGTTGACATGTTTGGAATGGGACAACCATGTATAAAATTGCAATATACGTGGGATCAATGTTAAGCTGATTTCATGACCTTATTTCCAAAGATTTTAATTTTTATCTTTTGAAAGGGTTATATGGTCAACCATTTAGGTAATTTTTATATTAAAATTTAGATGATGTCAGAAAGATTAAATGGTTATCTATTTAGATAAGCATGGTTTCATATTGTATAGGATGTTGAAACTTATTTTTAATGATGTATATTAATTAAAAAATGGGATAAAATATCATGGATCTCCTGATTTGTTAGTACTTTTGGAATAAAAAATTCACCTTCCTTTATAGAGAGATGTGTGATGTCGATCAATGAACAACAAATGATGAGGTTCTATTGAAATCATGAAGTTATATCTTAAATTAAAATTCATTATATTTATGAAAAAAGATCTTGAAATGAAATATTTCATCATAGTACATCTATTTCCAATGAATCAGTCAATCCCTTATTTCCTCGCATATTTACGGATTTTTTATTATTAACATTATCTAGACCTTTTTTCAGTCACTCTCCAGCAGAACTTGATAGTATATTTTTCATCCATGTATATGTTTTCCCTTCCCACATGTGTTATTCTTTGTGTATATCTATTTATATGTAAGTTTGGGTAACCGCTATGTTGCCAACATACTTATTTTAATTGCAATTTTAACATAAATTTTTATGATGTGGGTTTCAATGAATGAAAAATTCAAGTATTAGACCATTAATAACACAGAATAATTTTGAAAGAGAATTTTTATTTAGGGGGTATAATATAACACCCCACTATTTTTGGTATTATTATTTTTAAATTAATTTATCTTTTTGATATTTTTCATTTAATCTGACACTAGAAATAGTTGTTTATATATAAATATATATACATATAATTAAAAACACTAATTCAAATATTCATTTCCCATGACACTGACTAGGATTATTCTATATGAAATACATATATGGCTTACGCTACCCACAACACCAACCTAGAAAACATTACACACAATATAGATATTTTGATGATACATCATTTGATTTTTATAATTATCTAAATGCGATAACTATAACCAAGATGTTTAAATTAGTCATTTGAATAATAATTAATAAGTTTTCAAATATTATTTATAATTGTTTCATAATGACAAAACATATTAGTAATGTAAGATATTCTTTTTTGTAATGTCCTTTAATGTTTAAAAATATAGTTTTCTCAAATGAACCAATTTTAATAATAAAATTGATTTTAGACAGATTCTCAAACTGAATTTTATAAAATAAAATTCATTTTTTAGTTTTTAATTTCTAAATTATATATGGGTGAATTGTTTTGATTTTTCAAGGAAACATACTTTTTTATGGATAGTGAAAATGCTTCTTTTAGGTTAAACAATGCATTTTTCTTTAAATAATTTTTACTATTACAGTATTTTCTAATTTTTTAAGGTCATATTAGATAAATTAATCATATATTAATACAATGTAGTTCATTAGAAAAATTTCACTTTGATATTGAATATAAAAACATAATAAACTTTTGGACTTGTTTTAATTTAAAACATAGTAATTTCGTCCCATTAATGGGATTAACATTAATCTTAATTTTTTCCCTTATGTGAGTTAATTTTGAAAAAACTGACATAAAATGTTGTAATTTTTATAATATTTAGAGTCTAATTTTATCAACAAAATTTTTTCCATAAATATTAGTAGAAATTATTAAAATTAATCCCATTGAATATGGTGAAATTAATCTTAATTAGGGATGAATCCATTATCTTATGAGCCCAAATGACCTACCCACTTGTCCAAAACCCATTTTTTGGATGTATTTAGGCCATACACCATCCATTATTCATTTATATTGGTTTGGTATGCCTTTTTTCAGGTAATATCATGTGTACAACTAACTTGTTTTCAAAAATTCCAACTGGGTCCTTTTCCTTCCCTATAAAAGGCCCCCACATCTCCTACATCCTCACACCTATAAAACCTCATAGAATCTGAAAATATATAACCAATACAATTCAAAAAATCAAAATCTTACTCATAGAATATTTAATTTGGAATGAAGCTAATCCAACATGAATTTTGGCACAAACCAAAAGGAGTTACCTGATTAAGAGGTAACCTCTTCTCTCAATCTCCTTTCTTTTATTTATCTTCTCTACCCGTAAACACTCTTTATTCTATTAATTTATAATAAAAATAATATATTAAATATTATAGTGTGTATTTATTCTATGTTTTCAAACTAATATTTCCCACACCTCCATAAAATGGATAACAAACATACTGTTTATGTGTACATTGAACTACCGCCTCACTAAATGACAACTATTCGATTTTTCTTACCACCTCTCATAGTTGAAATTACGATGGAAAATAATTTTATATATGTTATATATTATATTTATCATTTATTTAATATTTTTTATTCCATTTACAACACAACTGTTTTTTAATTTACATTTGGTGTTAATATGATAATTCAGTTTTAAGAAGTGTGGACTACCACCATTTCTGTAACAACCCGAGATTTTATTAAAAATATTCTTTTTAATTTCACTAATGTCTTGTGTTGTACGCTGCACCAAAAGGAGCTTTCACAACACGCATCCTTGACTTTCCATGCATTACACGCAATCACAACCTTCCTTTATAGCGTGTGTAGTACGCAATACTGAGTTTCACGAAACAACGATATGCTATTAAAATATTATTAAAACTAGCCGTTATGAATAGTAATAACCACTTTTTAAAATTTTAGAAATTTTAGCTCTCAAAATGGATTTCATTTTTGGATTCGTAGTATCGAATTTAGCCTATGGTGAAATTTTGGTAATTTTCGGATAACTTTCATATTTTGATGAATAGTGAAAATTACTAAATTTTAGTTAAAAACAACTTTTTCAATCGAAATAATTAATAGTGATAAATTATTAATTTCAGTGTTTTTAAAGTATATTTAGAATATATTTTTACAATTTAATATAATTTTGGTCATTGGATGTAATTTCACATTTAAACCAGACATAAACAAGTGTCAATCTTTTGATAGATATTGTTTCTTAAAAACACGCTATTTGTTTTAACAGCGGGATTTAATTATAAAATTAATTAATGCAACTTCTATGTTATGAATTTGGTAAAATAGAATTCATTTTTTGAATTTGGAATATGAAATATAGCTTAGGATGAAATTTTGGTATTTTTCTGAAAACTTTCAATTTTTGATGAATAGTGAAACTACTAAGTGGTTGTTAAAAAAACTGAACTTTTCATAAAACATAATTTTACCGCTTCTGTGAATGGAATTTCAAAAATCCGAGAGACACGGTTGATGTCATTAAGTAAAATGTGGTTCAATGAGATGAAAATAATTTTTGGTGAATAGTAACTTTTTACTTTTATTTACCACGGTTAATAGTAAATAGGGTAACTAAGGGTAAATATGATATTACTATTACCCTAACACATGTCCTAATTCTATTGGATAAGTGTAATTCGACCAAAAACAACCTTATGAATATAATATGACCATTTAGGTCCACTTGGATTAGATTATGACATTTAATATTATTTTATTTAATGAATAGTTAAAATAGTTAAAATCAAAGTTTAATAACTAAACCATTTTTAATATGGGGTTATACATACGATAAATTAGACTATAAATATTCATTAGAAAGCTAGAAAGATTTCCTACATAATTATATTTTATTTATAATTTTTAGACTTTAAATAAATTAATTTATATATGACACAACGATGATGCAATAATTACCCTTTTAAGGAAATATTAACATAATTGATGTTATAAATGCTCAAATGAATGTAATTTGAGACTTTTTATGACTTACACTAATTTTCTAGGTTAATATGACATGTTATTGTTGATTTAAGTAACTTGGTTCGAACGTATCATTCTGTTATGAATTTCATAAAAATCATGCACCAAATAGTGTCAAAATTGACATAAAATAGTTTTTAAAACAATGATTATATTATTAATTGTTATTTTATTCCTAAAAATATAAGGTTCGGCCAAATGACTTAGATAAGATTATATATATTAATAATAAACAATTTGGGGTTCTTTTGGCATGTTATAGTAAGTGTATTAACCATATAGTGAAAGAAAACAAAAAGACATGGTAAAAGTTAAATTATTTAACTTAGAGTTAAATCTAATTGATAAGGTTAAAATAACACCCTAAACTTGTCTAACTCCTATTGGTTGATAGGATTTCGACCCATCCCCACTTTAGCTTCGAAATAAGACCCTTTGGAACCATTATAAACCGATTTTGACTTTAATATAAAATAATATTTTGAGATATTCCTAAGGTGCCCCTCTCCTCCCTTATAAAAGGACACCTCCTACCCCTCCTCCTCACACCAATTTGAGCACTCAAGCTCGGCCAACCCCTGCCAAAAGCTCTTCTCCACTTCCCTAGAAACATCCTAGAGGTTCTAGTCTTCCTCAAAGTCCAATTTTAGTGCCCTAAGAGGAGGTCTCAAAGAGGCGCTTCAAAGAAGAGGTAATTACCGTTACCAATTCTTTCATCTTTATTTCTTATTCCACTTCTTCTTCTTAGGCTGTTTCATTATTAAGTAATAACATCATTATCACTCATATACTGATATGTTATTATAAGTATTAAACAACCCTATTTCACCATCTATCCATCCTACAGAAAAAGAAATCACCGCGCGTGCGTACGTACGGAATACCGTCTCCACGCCGTGGTGTAATCTATTTTCCACCACCACCTTACATGGATGAGTATAATGGTGTAAAGAATAACTATACATAGTTATTAAAACATCATATTGATTCTGATATATTGTATAATCCACTCCAATTCAATTCAATATTTATGGAAATGATATCATCGCTCGTGCGTACGTACGGACTACCGTCTCCACGACGCGATGAGATTCATTCTCCATGTTAACCATTTAAGAATGATGATAAAGTATATATAAGAAATAATAATGAGATATATGACATTATTAAGCTACTGGATTTATGTATATATATATATATATATATGTATGTCATCTACTTACTTCCATTCAAGACAATAAGGAAAGGAAAACATCGTTCATGCGTACGTACGGACTACCGTCTCCATGAACGGTGTTTTTCATTTCATTTATCTATCTATTATATATATATATATACTGAATATATATGATATATAAATCATATTTTATATTCTGGAAGTAAGTAAATCATGATATAAGTAATAATAATGTCAAGAACAACAAGTCAAAACACCTACGATAAATGAAACGATTTTACCCAAAACGCTTCTTTAACATGGAATTTACAAAAGAACGGGTAATATAATGTCATAAGTGAACCATATATGATATAATAACAATTAATATGATTCTGGAATAAATCAATAACATGATTTAAATCATTATACAGGAGGTTTGGACACTTACAATGAAAGTCGGACCTAAGGTAAGGGAAATATCACAATCTCATTTTTATCCGAGATTGTTTATTCGTAAGTATTTACTGGGGTGTATTTTATCATCCACATCCATGTTTCATCAATATGTAATATTATTTCCAACCACCTACAATTGTTTAAATCCATTTTTACCCTTCGGTGAGTTTTTAGTAATATGTATGAAAAGAATCTTTTGTCGTTTTTCGTACGAGGTACTTTTTGACTTTTCTGACAAAAGTACGAAGAATGTTTTTTTTAACTTATACGGAATGAATGGATTTTTAAAACCTTGTTTCCAAGAAACATCCATTACAAGTTTTCAAGTTTATTTTTAATCAACTTATTTTATTCTAAAGTCGTATGACATGTTAAGAAAGGAAAAATGTTTTTAAAGTAGAAAGGATATTTTCCTCAAGAATGGAGTTCAAGTATTTTATCAAAATTATTTTCCATCTCAGATAATAAAAGGGTTCTGTTTTTATCCCTATTATTACATGGATTTGATTATGTTGTGATGGAAACATTTTTATGAATTCCTTTATCTTATATGAATTGTTTTATGATGTCATGTTGTTTAAGAATCCCATTTTTATTACATGGGTTATGTGATGATGTATGATTTATGATTATGTGGCACACATAAGAAAGGATTCATTATAAGATGGGTGGGACCTATATCTCCCTCCAATTCATTGGGTAAAGATTTTATATCTCATGAGATAGATAGGGCTAGAACGGTAGGTTATACCGGTTCAGTGAAACAGGACGGAAACAAGGGTTACTCGATTCAGAAAGGGACTTTGTCCACTAAGATAGTCTTGGCAATGAGTCTTGACTAACAAGAAATGATCCTCTATGATTATGTGTGAATGCCACAAAGTTTCATGTTTTAAGTTATGATTATTGTGATTACATTTCACTACTATGATTTATCCCATGTTAATGAAATTATGCTCTCTTTTGCAGGTTAAGATTTCCAAAAGTTATGTTCTTATGAATATGATGTGATTGATTTTTCTTTTGTTTACCCTTAATGAGCTTTTGAGATCACCCTTTTATGTTTTCTTTTCCCCAGGATATAAAGAAAGGTTTTAGGTAAAAAAAGGAAGATCTTTATGGGAGATATTGAAGATCTTTCACCACGATTAGAAGATTACGTTCCGAGTTTCCAAAGACACTAAACTATTACGATCCTTGTGTGTGTGTTTTTGTTATGTACTAAGTATTCCACAAAAGTAATGTAATGTCCATGTACGATAAGCTTCGGGTCTCTACAGTTGGTATCAGAGGAAAGGTTTAGTCAACCTTCGGAAACTAGGATGAGAGAACTTTAGTGAGATCCCTAGAGGTATTTATAAGGTATGTCTAGGGATGTCCCTAAGGATAAGTATACGTATAGGACACAGTCCTAGAACTACGGTAACGATCATAGAATTTAAAATAAGATGTTAGATATTGAGGGTACTACCCCTTTATTATGTTGTTTTCCCTAGCATGATTTTTGCCTCTCACACTATTCTTTTTGGGTTTTAGACAATGGCTGGAACCCGAAGGAACCGTGGTGATCAATGCAATGGACAATGCAATGATTATCCTCCTGAAAAAACAAATGTCATGGGAGATGGATTGCAAAATCTTATTGCTATACTTACACAAGCTATGAATCATTCTGGACTTCCAAATGAGCAGAGAAGGGAACAAAATTCTATTGAGTCCTTCATGAGGCAACGTCCACCTTCTTTCAGTGGGTCTTCTGATCCACTTGTTGCTGAACAATGGATCAGTACCACTGAAAAGATATTTTCAGTTCTTCAATGTTCTGAACATGATAAAGTCATCTTAGCAGTATATCGTTTGGAAGGTGAAGCTGATCAATGGTGGAATCTTATCAAGAATACAAGGCAAAGAGATGAAATTGAGTCCATGGAATGGGATGAGTTCAAGAACGTATTTTTCAATAAGTACTTCCCTCGTATTCTTCGAAAAAAGATGGAGAAGGAGTTTCTTGAACTAAAGCAAAAGGATGATGAATCTGTTGGTATATACGAAGAGAATTTTACAAGACTTGCATGGTATACATCTGGCATTATCATCCAACCTGAAAGTAAAGTTGATCGATTTTTCAGTGGCTTAAAACCAAGTCTTCGAAGGGCATTAGCTATAAGAGACTTCAGTAGCTATGAAGAAATTGTGCATTGTGATATCAAGGTCGAAATGGAAGTTGGTGTTACATATCCATCTCATGGTTTTGACAAGAAACGAAAGATGGAGTTTAAGGAGAAATCTCAGAATAATGGTGAAAAGAAGATGAATGTTTCCTTATGCACAAAGTGTGGAAAGAAGCATGGTGGAGATTGTCTTAAAGGGACTAGAAAATGTTTTAAGTGTGGAAAAGAAGGTCATCGAGCAGCTGAGTGTCGAAGTAAGGGAAAAAGGGTTTCTAATGATGTGAACAAAGCAAACACCGCAGAGAACGAACCACCAACACTTCAATGTTTCAAGTGCAAGGAGATGGGACATTATGCCAATAAATTCCCTAATCCAAGGGTTAGTGATGATCAACATGAGCAACCACTGAAGGAAAAGGACAAAGGGAAGTCACATGCGATCACTATTGGCGATGTTGAATATGACAACGATGTGGTGGAATGATTAAGTGTTTATGTAATGGGATTCCAAAATAATGTTGTATCATAAAGTATTTATGTATTGGTCTAATGTGGTATTCAAAGTGATTGAGATATTTTTGGAAATAAGATGATATGCGCATAATGAAGGGAAAACGAGAAAACGAAATGTTTAACAGTATTCCTGAGCTCATGATTGATATAAGGACTAAGTGATATCATGGTTTGAGTATATAGAAGTTTGAGGATTTTGGTATGTGGAAGGTGTTAACTTTTAACTGCATTCATGTTTTCACTAAGGTATTCAAGAGAATACATGATTAAGGACTTTGAATGTTTGGAATGGGACCAACAAAACATATCTTATGATATATGGGGATCAACGATGGTATTAAATCCCTGTTAATCGTTTTCACTTTGTGGACTGCAGTATTATGGATAAGCCTAAAGATTGGAATGGATTATGTTGGACATAAGTTAGTATTGTTTAAGGATAGAAGTTTTTTTCGATATTATTGACGGGATGTTATAGTAATATAGTTTTAGAAAAAGGTCAACCTACAGGACGCGCGACAGCCCATCGCGTCGGACAAGGCTGTGAAAATCGAACCCACAACCGAAATGCGACTGGCCTTTATCGCCTACCATTGGCCTATAGGAAGTCCCTGTTTAGTAGAAACTAGTTTTATGATATATGATGTATAAGTCCATTTTAGGAACCATATATGATTAATCTCACTATAGATCGACTTATGTATATAATTTTTGAGACAGATGGAATGACCCGTCATTCTATCACATGATCTGCTAACACTTCACGAATAAAAAATTCAACTTCATTTATTTAAGATATGAAGTGGAAATTGTTCAAGGCACGAACAACAGTGAGATTGTACCAAAATCATGTAAGTATTTCTTTTAATTCATCAAATTTAGGGAAATGATCTTGAAAACCAAAAATGTTGTCCTAGTGATCTTATATCTGATGAATCACATGGTACCTTAGATCGTCACAAATTTATGGCTTTGTGATTTTTGGATTTTCCATAGCCATGTTCTCTACCACTCTCCATCAGAACATGATGGTTAGATTTCTCTTCCATATCCATATTTTCACCTATGTGGAAACCCAGTGATTAGTTTATTTGGGTAACCGTTACGTTTCATACTTTTTTTTAAAGATTGGTTTTGATATTCCTTTTTACGATGTGGTTTTCTATTAAAGAAACTTTCGAATAGTAAACCATTTATAACACCGACGAATTTTGAGGGCGAAATTCATTTTAAGGGGGGTAGAATGTAACAGCCCGAGATTTTATAAAAAATATTCTTTTTAATTTCACCAATGTCTGGTGTTGTACGCTGCACCAAAAGGAGCTTTCACAACACGCATCCTTGACTGGCCTTGCATTACACGCAATCACAACCTTCCTCGATAGCGTGTGTAGTACGCAATACTGAGTTTCACGAAACAACGATATGATATTAAAATATTATTAAAACTAGCCGTTATGAATAGTAATAACCACTTTATAAAATTTTAGAAATTTTAGCTCTCAAAATGGATTTCATTTTTGGATTCGTAGTATCGAATTTAGCCTAGGGTGAAATTTTGGTAATTTTCGGATAACTTTCATATTTTGATGAATAGTGAAAATTACTAAATTTTAGTTAAAAACAACTTTTTCAATCGAAATAATTAATAGTGATAAATTATTAATTTCAGTGTTTTTAAAGTATATTTAGAATATATTTTTACAATTTAATATAATTTTGGTCATTGGATGTAATTTCACATTTAAACCAGACATAAACAAGTGTCAATCTTTTGATAGATATTGTTTCTTAAAAACACGCTATTTGTTTTAACAGCGGGATTTAATTATAAAATTAATTAATTCAACTTCTATGTTATGAATTTGGTAAAATAGAATTCATTTTTTGAATTCGGAATATGAAATATAGCTTAGGATGAAATTTTGGTATTTTTCTGAAAACTTTCAATTTTTGATGAATAGTGAAACTACTAAGTGGTAGTTAAAAAAACTGAACTTTTCATAAAACTTAATTTTACCGGTTCTGTGAATGGAATTTCAAAAATCCGAGAGACACCGTTGATGTCAGTAAGTAAAATGTGGTTCAATGAGATGAAAATAATTTTTGGTGAATAGTAACTTTTTACTTTTATTTACCACGGTTAATAGTAAATAGGGTAACTAAGGGTAAATATGATATTACTATTACCCTAACACATGTCCAAATTCTATTGGATAAGTGTAATTCGACCAAAAACAACCTTATGAATATAATATGACCATTTAGGTCAACTTGGATTAGATTAGGACATTTAATATTATTTTATTTAATGAATAGTTAAAATAGTTAAAATCAAAGTTTAATAACTAAAACATTTTTAATATGGGGTTATACATAAGATATATTCGACTATAAATATTCATTAGAAAGCTAGAACGATTTCCTACATAATGATATTTTATTTATAATTTTTAGACATTAAATAAATTAATTTATATATGACACAACGATGATGCAGTAATTACCCTTTTAAGGAAATATTAACATAATTGATGTTATAAATGCTCAAATGAATGTAATTTGAGACTTTTTATGACTTACACTAATTTTCTAGGTTAATATGACATGTTATTGTTGATTTAAGTGACTTGGTGAGAACTTATCATTCTGTTATGAATTTCATAAAAATCATGCACCAAATAGTGTCAAAATTGACATAAAATAGTTTTTAAAACAAATATTATATTATTAATTGTTATTTTATTCCTAAAAAACTAAGGTTCGGCCAAATGACTTAGATAAGATTATATATATTAATAATAAACAATTTGGGGTTCGTTTGGCATGTTATAGTAATTGTATTAACCATATAGTGAAAGAAAACAAAAATACATGGTAAAAGTTAAATTATTTAACTTAGAGTTAAATCTAATTGATAAGGTTAAAATAACACCCTAAACTTGTCTAAATCCTATTGGTTGATAGGATTTCGACCCATCCCCACTTTATCTTCGAAATAAGACCCTTTGGAACCATTATAAACCGATTTTGACTTTAATATAAAATAATATTTTGAGATAATCCTAAGGTGCCCCTCTCCTCCCTTATAAATGGACACCTCCTCCCCCTCCTCCTCACACCAATCTGAGCACTCAAGCTCGGCCAACCCCTGCCAAAATATCTTCTCCACTTCCCTAGAAACATCCTAGAGGTTCTGGTCTTCCTCAAAGACCAATTTTAGTGCCCTAAGAGGAGGTCTCAAATAGGCGCTTCAAAGAAGAGGTAATTACCGTTACCAATTCTTTCATCTTTATTTCTTCTTCCACTTCTTCTTCTTAGGTTTTTTCATTATGAAGTAATAACATCAGTATCACTCATATACTGATATGTTATTATAAGTATGAAACAACCCTATTTCACCATCTATCCATCCTACGGAAAAAGAAATCACCGCG
Organism: Viscum album; assembly: GCA_963277665.1. NCBI lineage: Eukaryota > Viridiplantae > Streptophyta > Magnoliopsida > Santalales > Viscaceae > Viscum > Viscum album. Next base: position 852,986,501 of record OY728126.1, on the reverse strand, counting down.
CGTGCGTACGTACGGAATACCGTCTCCACGTCGTGGTGTAATCTATTTTCCACCACCACCTTACATGGATGGGTATAATGGTGTAAAGAATAAATATAAATAGTTATTACAACATCATATTGATTCTGATATATTGTATAATCCACTCCAATTCAATTCAATATTTATGGAAATGATATCATCGCTCGTGCGTACGTACGGACTACCGTCTCCACGACGCGATGAGATTCATTCTCCATGTTAACCATTTAAGAATGATTATAAAGTATATATAAGAAATAATAATGAGATATATGACATTATAAAGCTACTGGATTTATGTATATATATATATATTTATGTCATCTACTTACTTCCATTCAAGACAATAAGGAAAGGAAAACAGCGTTCATGCGTACGTACGGACTACCGTCTCCATGAACGGTGTTTTTCATTTCATTTATCTATCTATTATATATATATATATACTGAATATATATGATATATAAATCATATTTTATATTCTGGAAGTAAGTAAATCATGATATAAGTAATAATAATGTCAAGAACAACAAGTGAAAACACCTACGATAAATGAAACGATTTTAACCAAAACGCTTCTTTAACATGGAATTTACAAAAGAACGGGTAATATAATGTCATAAGTGAACCATATATGATATAATAACAATGAATATGATTCTGGAATAAATCAATAACATGATTTAAATCATTATATAGGAGGTTCGGACACTTACAAAGAAAGTCGGACCTAAGGTAAGGGAAATATCACAATCTCATTTTTATCCGAGATTGTTTATTCGTAAGTATTTACTGGGGTGTATTTTATCATCCACATCCATGTTTCATCAATATGTAATATTATTTCCAACCACCTACAATTGTTTAAATCCATTTTTACCCTTCGGTGAGTTTTTAGTAATATGTATGAAAGGAATCTTTTGTCGTTTTTCGTACGAGGTACTTTTTGACTTTTCTGACAAAAGTACGAAGAATGTTTTTTTAACTTATACGACATGAATGGATTTTTAAAACCTTATTTCCAAGAAACATCCTTTACAAGTTTTCAAGTTTATTTTTAATCAACTTCTTTTATTTTAAAGTCGTATGACATGTTAAGAAAGGAAAAATGTTTTTAAAGTAGAAAGGATATTTTCCTCACGAATGGAGTTCAAGTATTTTATCAAAATTATTTTCCATCTAAGATAATAAAAGGGTTCTGTTTTTATCCCTATTATTACATGGATTTGATTATGTTGTGATGGAAACATTTTTATGAATTCCTTTATCTTATATGAATTGTTTTATGATGTCATGTTGTTTAAGAATCCCATTTTTATTACATGGGTTATGTGATGATGTATGATTTATGATTATGTGGCACAAATAAGAAAGGATTCATTATAAGATGGGTGGGACCTATATCTCCCTCCAATGCATTGGGTGAAGATTTTATATCTCATGAGATAGACAGGGCTGGAACGGTAGGTTATACCGATTCAGTGAAACAGGACTAAAACGAATGTTACTCGATTCAGAAAGGGACTTTGTCCACTAAGATAGTCTTGGCAATGGTTCTTGACTAACAAGAAATGATCCTCTATGATTATGTGTGAATGCCAAAAAGTTTCATGTTTTAAGTTATGATTATTTTGATTACATTTTACTACTATGATTTATCCCATGTTAATGAAATTATGCTCTCTTTTGCAGGTTAAGATTTCCAAAAGTTATGTTCTTATGAATATGATGTGATTGATTTTGCTTTTGTTTACCCTTACTGAGCATTTGAGCTCACCCTTTTATGTTTTCTTTTCCCCAGGATATAAAGAAAGGTTTTAGGTAAAAAAAAGGAAGATCTTTATGGGAGATATTGAAGATCTTTCACCACGATTAGAAGATTACGTTCCGAGTTTCCAAAGACACTAAACTATTACGATCCGGGTGTGTGTGTTTTTGTTATGTACTAAGTATTCCACAAAAGTAATGTAATGTCCATGTACGATAAGCTTCGGGTCTCTATAGTTGGTATCAGAGGAAAGGTTTAGTCAACCTTTGGAAACTAGGATGCGAGAACTTTAGTGAGATCCCTAGAGGTATTTAAAAGGTATGTCTAGGGATGTCCCTAAGGATAAGTATATGTATAGGACACAGTCCTAGAACTACGGTAATGATCATAGAATTTAACATAAGATGTTAGATATTGAGGGTACTCCTCCTTTATTATGTTGTTTTCCCTAGCATGATTTTTGCCTCTCACAGTATTCTTTTTGGGTTTTAGACAATGGCTGGAACCCGAAGGAACCGTGTTGATCAATGCAATGGACAATGCAATGATTGTCCTCCTGAACAAACAAATGTTATGGGAGATGGAGTGCAAAATCTTATTGCTATACTTACACAAGCTATGAATCATTCTGGACTTCCAAATGAGCATAGAAGGGAACAATATTCTATTGAGTCCTTCATGAGGCAACGTCCACCTTCTTTCAATGGGTCTTCTGATCCACTTGTTGCTGAACAATGGATCGGTACCACTGAAAAGATATTTTCAGTTCTTCAATGTTCTGAACATGATAAAGTCATCTTAGCAGTATATCGTTTGGAAGGTGAAGCTGATCAATGGTGGAATCTTATCAAGAATACAAGGAAAAGAGATGAAATTGAGTCCATGGAATAGGATGAGTTCAAGAACGTATTTTTCAATAAGTACTTCCCTCGTATTCTTCGAAAAAAGATGGAGAAAGAGTTTCTTGAACTAAAGAAAAAGGATGATGAATCTGTTGGTATATACGAAGCGAATTTTACAAGACTTGCAAGGTATGCATCTGGCATTATCATCCAACCTGAAAGTAAAGTTGATCGATTTTTCAGTGGCTTAAAACCAAGTCTTCGAAGGGCATTAGCTATAAGAGACTTCAGTAGCTATGAAGAAATTGTGCATTGTGCTATCAAGGTCGAAATGGAAGTTGGTGTTACATATCCATCTCATGGTTTTGACAAGAAACGAAAGATGGAGTTTAAGGAGAAATCTCAGAATAATGGTGAAAAGAAGATGAATGTTTCCTTATGCACAAAGTGTGGAAAGAAGCATGGTGGAGATTGTCTTAAAGGGACTAGAAAATGTTTTAAGTGTGGAAAAGAAGGTCATCGAGCAGCTGAGTGTCGAAGTAAGGGAAAAAGGGTTTCTAATGATGTGAACAAAGCAAACACTGCAGAGAACGCACCACCAACACTTCAATGTTTCAAGTGCAAGGAGATGGGACATTATGCCAATAAATGCCCTAATCCAAGGGTTAGTGATGGTCAACATGAGCAACCACTGAAGGCAAAGGACAAAGGGAACTCACATGCGATCATTATTGGTGATGTTGAATATGACAACGATGTGGTGGAATGATTAAGTGTTTATGTAATGGGATTCCAAAATAATGTTGTATCATAAAGTATTTATGTATTGGTCTAATGTGGTATTCAAAGTGATTGAGATATTTTTGGAAATAAGATGATATTAGCATAATGAAGGGAAAACGAGAAAACGAAATGTTTAACAGTATTCATGAGCTCATGATTGATATAAGGATTAAGTGATATCATGGTTTGAGTATATAGAATTATGAGGATTTTGGTATGTGGAAGGTGTTAACTTTTAACTGCATTCATGTTTTCACTAAGGTATTCAAGAGAATACATGATTAAGGACTTTGAATGTTTGGAATGGGACCAACAAAACATATCTTATGATATATGGGGATCAACGATGGTATTAAATCTCTGGTAATCGTTTTCACTTTGTGGACTGCAGTATTATGGATAAGCCTAAAGATTGGAATAGATTATGTTGGACATAAGTTAGTATTGTTTAAGGATAGAAGTTTTTTTCGATATTATTGATAGGATGTTATAGTAATATAGTTTTAGAAAAATGTCAACCTACAGGACGGGCGACAGCCCATCGCGTCGGACAAGGCTGTGAAAATCGAACCCACAACCGAAATGCGACTGGCCTTTATCGCCTACCACTGGCCTACAGGAAGTCCCTGTTTACTATAAACTAGTTTTATGATATATGATGTATAAGTCCATTTTAGGAACCATATATGATTAATCTCACTATAGATCGACTTATGTATATAATTTTTGAGACAAATGGAATGACCCTTCATTCTATCACATGATCTGCTAACACTTCACGAATAAAAAATTCAACTTCATTTATTTAAGAGATGAAGAGGAAATTGTTCAAGTCACGAACAACAGTGAGATTGTACCAAAATCATGTAAGTATTTCTTTTAATTCATCAAATTTAGGGAAATGATCTTGAAAACGAAAAATGTTGTCCTAGTGATCTTATATCTGATGAATCACATGGTACCTTAGATCGTCACAAATTTATGGCTTTGTGATTTTTGGATTTTCCATAGCCATGTTCTCTACCACTCTCCATCAGAACATGATGGTTAGATTTCTCTTCCATATCCATATTTTCACCTATGTGGAAACCCAGTGATTAGTTTATTTGGGTAACCGTTACGTTTCATACTTTTTTTTAAAGATTGGTTTTGATATTCCTTTTTACGATGTGGGTTTCTATTAAAGAAACTTTCGAATAGTAAACCATTTATAACACCGACGAATTTCGAGGGCGAAATTCATTTTAAGGGGGGTAGAATGTAACAGCCCGAGATTTTATGAAAAATATTCTTTTTAATTTCACTAATGTATGGTGTTGTACGCTGCACCAAAAGGAGCTTTCACAACACGCATCCTTGACTTGCCTTGCATTACACGCAATCGCAACCTTCCTCGATAGCGTGTGTAGTACGCAATGCTGAGTTTCACGAAACAACGATATGCTATTAAAATATTATTAAAACTAGCCGTTATGAATAGTAATAACCACTTTTTAAAATTTTAGAAATTTTAGCTCTCAAAATGGATTTCATTTTTGGATTCGTAGTATCAAATTTAGCCTAGGGTGAAATTTTGGTAATTTTCGGATAACTTTCATATTTTGATGAATAGTGAAAATTACTAAATTTTAGTTAAAAACAACTTTTTCAATCGAAATAATTAATAGTGATAAATTATTAATTTCAGTGTTTTTAAAGTATATTTAGAATATATTTTTACAATTTAATATAATTTTGGTCATTGGATGTAATTTCACATTTAAACCAGACATAAACAAGTGTCAATCTTTTGATAGATATTGTTTCTTAAAAACACGCTATTTGTTTTAACAGCGGGATTTAATTATAAAATTAATTAATGCAACTTCTATGTTTTGAATTTGGTAAAATAGAATTCATTTTTTGAATTCGGAATATGAAATATAGCTTAGGATGAAATTTTGGTATTTTTCTGAAAACTTTCAATTTTTGATGAATAGTGAAACTACTAAGTGGTAGTTAAAAAAACTGAACTTTTCATAAAACTTAATTTTACCGGTTCTGTGAATGGAATTTCAAAAATCCGAGAGACACCGTTGATGTCAGTAAGTAAAATGTGGTTCAATGAGATGAAAATAATTTTTGGTGAATAGTAACTTTTTACTTTTATTTACCACGGTTAATAGTAAATAGGGTAACTAAGGGTAAATATGATATTACTATTACCCTAACACATGTCCTAATTCTATTGGATAAGTGTAATTCGACCAAAAACAACCTTATGAATATAATATGACCGTTTAGGTCAACTTGGATTAGATTAGGACATTTAATATTATTTTATTTAATGAATAGTTAAAATAGTTAAAATCAAAGTTTAATAACTAAAACATTTTTAATATGGGGTTATACATAAGATATATTCGACTATAAATATTCATTAGAAAGCTAGAACGATTTCCTACATAATGATATTTTATTTATAATTTTTAGACATTAAATAAATTAATTTATATATGACACAACGATGATGCAGTAATTACCCTTTTAAGGAAATATTAACATAATTGATGTTATAAATGCTCAAATGAATGTAATTTGAGACTTTTTATGACTTACACTAATTTTCTAGGTTAATATGACATGTTATTGTTGATTTAAGTGACTTGGTGCGAACTTATCATTCTGTTATGAATTTCATAAAAATCATGCACCAAATAGTGTCAAAATTGACATAAAATAGTTTTTAAAACAAATATTATATTATTAATTGTTATTTTATTCCTAAAAAACTAAGGTTCGGCCAAATGACTTAGATAAGATTATATATATTAATAATAAACAATTTGGGGTTCGTTTGGCATGTTATAGTAATTGTATTAACCATATAGTGAAAGAAAACAAAAAGACATGGTAAAAGTTAAATTATTTAACTTAGAGTTAAATCTAATTGATAAGGTTAAAATAACGCCCTAAACTTGTCTAAATCCTATTGGTTGATAGGATTTCGACCCATCCCCACTTTAGCTTCGAAATAAGACCCTTTCGAACCATTATAAACCGATTTTGACTTTAATATAAAATAATATTTTGAGATAATCCTAAGGTGCCCCTCTCCTCCCTTATAAATGGACACCTCCTCCCCCTCCTCCTCACACCAATCTGAGCACTCAAGCTCGGCCAACCCCTGCCAAAATATCTTCTCCACTTCCCTAGAAACATCCTAGAGGTTCTGGTCTTCCTCAAAGACCAATTTTAGTGCCCTAAGAGGAGGTCTCAAATAGGCGCTTCAAAGAAGAGGTAATTACCGTTACCAATTCTTTCATCTTTATTTCTTCTTCCACTTCTTCTTCTTAGGTTTTTTCATTATGAAGTAATAACATCAGTATCACTCATATACTGATATGTTATTATAAGTATGAAACAACCATATTTCACCATCTATCCATCCTACGGAAAAAGAAATCACCGCGCGTGCGTACGTACGGAATACCGTCTCCACGTCGTGGTGTAATCTATTTTCCACCACCACCTTACATGGATGGGTATAATGGTGTAAAGAATAAATATAAATAGTTATTACAACATCATATTGATTCTGATATATTGTATAATCCACTCCAATTCAATTCAATATTTATGGAAATGATATCATCGCTCGTGCGTACGTACGGACTACCGTCTCCACGACGCGATGAGATTCATTCTCCATGTTAACCATTTAAGAATGATTATAAAGTATATATAAGAAATAATAATGAGATATATGACATTATAAGGCTACTGGATTTATGTATATATATATATATTTATGTCATCTACTTACTTCCATTCAAGACAATAAGGAAAGGAAAACAGCGTTCATGCGTACGTACGGACTACCGTCTCCATGAACGGTGTTTTTCATTTCATTTATCTATCTATTATATATATATATATACTGAATATATATGATATATAAATCATATTTTATATTCTGGAAGTAAGTAAATCATGATATAAGTAATAATAATGTCAAGAACAACAAGTGAAAACACCTACGATAAATGAAACGATTTTAACCAAAACGCTTCTTTAACATGGAATTTACAAAAGAACGGGTAATATAATGTCATAAGTGAACCATATATGATATAATAACAATGAATATGATTCTGGAATAAATCAATAACATGATTTAAATCATTATATAGGAGGTTCGGACACTTACAAAGAAAGTCGGACCTAAGGTAAGGGAAATATCACAATCTCATTTTTATCCGAGATTGTTTATTCGTAAGTATTTACTGGGGTGTATTTTATCATCCACATCCATGTTTCATCAATATGTAATATTATTTCCAACCACCTACAATTGTTTAAATCCATTTTTACCCTTCGGTGAGTTTTTAGTAATATGTATGAAAGGAATCTTTTGTCGTTTTTCGTACGAGGTACTTTTTGACTTTTCTGACAAAAGTATGAAGAATGTTTTTTTTAACTTATACGGCATGAATGGATTTTTAAAACCTTATTTCCAAGAAACATCCTTTACAAGTTTTCAAGTTTATTTTTAATCAACTTCTTTTATTTTAAAGTCGTATGACATGTTAAGAAAGGAAAAATGTTTTTAAAGTAGAAAGGATATTTTCCTCACGAATGGAGTTCAAGTATTTTATCAAAATTATTTTCCATCTAAGATAATAAAAGGGTTCTGTTTTTATCCCTATTATTACATGGATTTGATTATGTTGTGATGGAAACATTTTTATGAATTCCTTTATCTTATATGAATTGTTTTATGATGTCATGTTGTTTAAGAATCCCATTTTTATTACATGGGTTATGTGATGATGTATGATTTATGATTATGTGGCACAAATAAGAAAGGATTCATTATAAGATGGGTGGGACCTATATCTCCCTCCAATGCATTGGGTGAAGATTTTATATCTCATGAGATAGACAGGGCTGGAACGGTAGGTTATACCGATTCAGTGAAACAGGACTAAAACGAATGTTACTCGATTCAGAAAGGGACTTTGTCCACTAAGATAGTCTTGGCAATGGTTCTTGACTAACAAGAAATGATCCTCTATGATTATGTGTGAATGCCACAAAGTTTCATGTTTTAAGTTATGATTATTTTGATTACATTTCACTACTATGATTTATCCCATGTTAATGAAATTATGCTCTCTTTTGCAGGTTAAGATTTCCAAAAGTTATGTTCTTATGAATATGATGTGATTGATTTTGCTTTTGTTTACCCTTACTGAGCATTTGAGCTCACCCTTTTATGTTTTCTTTTCCCCAGGATATAAAGAAAGGTTTTAGGTAAAAAAAAGGAAGATCTTTATGGGAGATATTGATGATCTTTCACCACGATTAGAATATTACGTTCCGAGTTTCCAAAGACACTAAACTATTACGATCCTTGTGTGTGTGTTTTTGTTATGTACTAAGTATTCCACAAAAGTAATGTAATGTCCATGTACGATAAGCTTCCGGTCTCTACAGTTGGTATCAGAGGAAAGGTTTAGTCAACCTTTGGAAACTAGGATGCGAGAACTTTAGTGAGATCCCTAGAGGTATTTATAAGGTATGTCTAGGGATGTCCCTAAGGATAAGTATACGTATAGGACACAGTCCTAGAACTACGGTAATGATCATAGAATTTAACATAAGATGTTAGATATTTAGGGTACTCCCCCTTTATTATGTTGTTTTCCCTAGCATGATTTTTGCCTCTCACACTATTCTTTTTGGGTTTTAGACAATGGCTGGAACCCGAAGGAACGGTGTTGATCAATGCAATGGACAATGCAATGATTGTCCTCCTGAACAAACAAATGTTATGGGAGATGGAGTGCAAAATCTTATTGCTATACTTACACAAGCTATGAATCATTCTGGACTTTCAAATGAGCGGAGAAGGGAACAATATTCTATTGAGTCCTTCATGAGGCAACGTCCACCTTCTTTCAGTGGGTCTTCTGATCCACTTGTTGCTGAACGATGGATCAGTACCACTGAAAAGATATTTTCAGTTCATCAATGTTCTGAACATGATAAAGTTATCTTAGCACTATATCGTTTGGAAGGTGAAGCTGATCAATGGTGGAATCTTATCAAGAATACAAGGCAAAGAGATGAAATTGAGTCCATAGAATGGGATGAGTTCAAGAACGTATTTTTCAATAAGTACTTCCCTCGTATTCTTCGACCAAAGATGGAGAAGGAGTTTCTTGAACTAAAGCAAAAGGATGATGAATCTGTTGGTATATACGAAGCGAATTTTACAAGACTTGCAAGGTATGCATCTGGCATTATCATCCAACCTGAAAGTAAAGTTGATCGATTTTTCAGTGTCTTAAAACCAAGTCTCCGAAGGGCATTAGCTATAAGAGACTTCAGTAGCTATGATGAAATTGTGTGTTGTGCTATCAAGGTCGAAATGGAAGTCGGTGTTACATATCCATCTCATGGTTTTGACAAGAAACGAAAGATGGAGTTTAAGGAGAAATCTCAGAATAATGGTGAAAAGAAGATGAATGTTTCCTTATTCACAAAGTGTGGAAAGAAGCATGGTGGAGATTGTCTTAAAGGGACTAGAAAATGTTTTAAGTGTGGAAAAGAAGGTCATCGAGCAGCTGAGTGTCGATGTAAGGGAAAATGGGTTTCTAATGATGTGAACAAAGCAAACACTGCAGAGAACGCACCACCAACACTTCAATGTTTCAAGTGAAAGGAGATGGGACATTATGCCAATAAATGCCCTAATCCAAGGGTTAGTGATGATCAACATGAGCAACCACTGAAGGCAAAGGACAAAGGGAAGTCACATGCGATCACTATTGGCGATGTTGAATATGGCAATGATGTGGTGGAATGATTAAGTGTTTATGTAATGGGATTCCAAAATAATGTTGTATCATAAAGTATTTATGTATTGGTCTAATGTGGTATTCAAAGTGATTGAGATATTTTTTGAAATAAGATGATATGCGCATAATGAAGGGAAAACGAGAAAACGAAATGTTTAACAGTATTCATGAGCTCATGATTGATATAAGGACTAAGTGATATCATGGTTTGAGTATATAGAATTTTGAGGATTTTGGTATGTGGAAGGTGTTAACTTTTAACTGCATTCATGTTTTCACTAAGGTATTCAAGAGAATACATGATTAAGGACTTTGAATGTTTGGAATGGGACCAACAAAACATATCTTATGATATATGGGGATCAACGATGGTATTAAATCTCTGGTAATCGTTTTCACTTTGTGGACTGCAGTATTATGGATAAGCCTAAAGAATGGAATGGATTATGTTGGACATAAGTTAATATTGTTTAAGGATAGAAATTTTTTTTCGATATTATTGATGGGATGTTATAGTAATATAGTTTTAGAAAAAGGTCAACCTGCAGAACGGGTGACAACCCATCGCGTCGGACAAGGCTGTGAAAATCGAACCCACAACCGAAATGCGACTGGCCTTTATCGCCTACCACTGGCCTACAGGAAGTCCCTGTTTAGTAGAAACTAGTTTTATGATATATGATGTATAAGTCCATTTTAGGAACCATATATGATTAATCTCACTATAGATCGACTTATGTATATAATTTTTGAGACAGATGGAATGACCCGTCATTCTATCACATGATCTGCTAACACTTCACGAATAACAAATTCAACTTCATTTATTTAAGAGATGAAGTGGAAATTGTTCAAGGCACGAACAACAGTGAGATTGTACCAAAATCATGTAAGTATTTCTTTTAATTCATCAAATTTAGGGAAATGATCTTGAAAACCAAAAATGTTGTCCTAGTGATCTTATATCTGATGAATCACATGGTACCTTAGATCATCACAAATTTATGGCTTTGTGATTTTTGGATTTTCCATAGCCATGTTCTCTACCACTCTCCATCAGAACATGATGGTTAGATTTCTCTTCCATATCCATATTTTCACCTATGTGGAAACCCAGTGATTAGTTTATTTGGGTAACCGTTACGTTTCATACTTTTTTTAAAAGATTGGTTTTGATATTCCTTTTTACGATGTGGGTTTCTATTAAAGAAACTTTCGAATAGTAAACCATTTATAACACCGACGAATTTCGAGGGCGAAATTCATTTTAAGGGGGGTAGAATGTAACAGCCCGAGATTTTATGAAAAATATTCTTTTTAATTTCACTAATGTCTGGTGTTGTACGCTGCACCAAAAGGAGCTTTCACAACACACATCCTTGACTTGCCTTGCATTACACGCAATCACAACCTTCCTCGATAGCGTGTGTAGTACGCAATACTGAGTTTCACGAAACAACGATATGCTATTAAAATATTATTAAAACTAGCCGTTATGAATAGTAATAACCACTTTTTAAAATTTTAGAAATTTTAGCTCTCAAAATGGATTTCATTTTTGGATTCGTTGTATCAAATTTAGCCTAAGGTGAAATTTTGGTAATTTTCGGATAACTTTCATATTTTGATGAATAGTGAAAATTACTAAATTTTAGTTAAAAACAACTTTTTCAATCGAAATAATTAATAGTGATAAATTATTAATTTCAGTGTTTTAAAGCATATTTAGAATATATTTTTACAATTTAATATAATTTTGGTCATTGGATGTAATTTCACATTTAAACCAGACATAAACAAGTGTCAATCTTTTGATAGATATTGTTTCTTAAAAACACGCTATTTGTTTTAACAGCGGGATTTAATTATAAAATTAATTAATGCAACTTCTATGTTATGAATTTGGTAAAATAGAATTCATTTTTTGAATTCGGAATATGAAATATAGCTTAGGATGAAATTTTGGTATTTTTCTGAAAACTTTCAATTTTTGATGAATAGTGAAACTACTAAGTGGTAGTTAAAAAAACCGAACTTTTCATAAAACTTAATTTTACCGGTTCTGTGAATGGAATTTCAAAAATCCGAGAGACACAGTTGATGTCAGTAAGTAAAATGTGGTTCAATGAGATGAAAATAATTTTTGGTGAATAGTAACTTTTTACTTTTATTTACAACGGTTAATAGTAAATAGGGTAACTAAGGGTAAATATGATATTACTATTACCCTAACACATGTCCTAATTCTATTGGATAAGTGTAATTCGACCAAAAACAACCTTATGAATATAATATGACCATTTAGGTCCACTTGGATTAGATTAGAACATTTAATATTATTTTATTTAATGAATAGTTAAAATAGTTAAAATCAAAGTTTAATAACTAAAACATTTTTAATATGGGGTTATACATAAGATATATTCGACTATAAATATTCATTAGAAAGCTAGAACGATTTCCTACATAATGATATTTTATTTATAATTTTTAGACATTAAATAAATTAATTTATATATGACACAACGATGATGCAGTAATTACCCTTTTAAGGAAATATTAACATAATTGATGTTATAAATGCTCAAATGAATGTAATTTGAGACTTTATATGACTTACACTACTTTTCTAGGTCAATATGACATGGTATTGGTGATTTAAGTGACTTGGTTCGAACTTATCATTCTGTTATGAATTTCATAAAAATCATGCACCAAATAGTGTCAAAATTGACATAAAATAGTTTTTAAAACAAATATTATATTATTAATTGTTATTTTATTCCTAAAAAACTAAGGTTCGGTCAAATGACTTAGATAAGATTATATATATTAATAATAAACAATTTGGGGTTCGTTTGGCATGTTATAGTAAGTGTATTAACCATATAGTGAAAGAAAACAAAAAGACATGGTAAAAGTTAAATTATTTAACTTAGAGTTAAATCTAATTGATAAGGTTAAAATAACACCCTAAACTTGTCTAAATCCTATTGTTTGATACGATTTCGACCCATCCCCACTTTAGCTTCGAAATAAGACCCTTTGGAACCATTATAAACCGATTTTGACTTTAATATAAAATAATATTTTGAGATAATCCTAAGGTGCCCCTCTCCTCCCTTATAAAAGGACACCTCCTCCCCCTCCTCCTCACACCAATATGAGCACTCAAGCTCGGCCAACCCCTGCCAAAATATCTTCTCCACTTCCCTAGAAACATCCTAGAGGTTCTGGTCTTCCTCAAAGACCAATTTTAGTGCCCTAAGAGGAGGTCTCAAAGAGGCGCTTCAAAGAAGAGGTAATTACCGTTACCAATTCTTTCATCTTTATTTCTTCTTCCACTTCTTCTTCTTAGGTTGTTTCATTATGAAGTAATAACATCAGTATCACTCATATACTGATATGTTATTATAAGTATGAAACAACCCTATTTCACCATCTATCCATCCTACGGAAAAAGAAATCATCGCGCGTGCGTACGTACAGAATACCGTCTCCACACCGTGGTGTAATCTATTTTCCACCACCACCTTACATGGATGGGTATAATGGTGTAAAGAATAAATATAAATAGTTATTACAACAACATATTGATTCTGATATATTGTATAATCCACTCCAATTCAATTCAATATTTATGGAAATGATATCATCGCTCGTGCGTACGTACGGACTACCGTCTCCACGACGCGATGAGATTAATTCTCCATGTTAACCATTTAAGAATGATTATAAAGTATATATAAGAAATAATAATGAGATATATGACATTATAAAGCTACTGGATTTATGTATATATATATATATATTTATGTCATCTACTTACTTCCATTCAAGACAACAAGGAATGGAAAACAGCGTTTATGCGTACGTACGGACTACCGTCTCCATGAACGGTGTTTTTCATTTCATTTATCTATCTATTATATATATATATATACTGAATATATATGATATATAAATCATATTTTATATTCTGGAAGTAAGTAAATCATGATATAAGTAATAATAATGTCAAGAACAACAAGTCAAAACACCTACGATAAATGAAACGATTTTACCCAAAACGCTTCTTTAACATGGAATTTACAAAAGAACAGGTAATATAATGTCATAAGTGAACCATATATGATATAATAACAATGAATATGATTCTGGAATAAATCAATAACATGATTTAAATCATTATACAGGAGGTTCGGACACTTACAAAGTAAGTCGGACCTAAGGTAAGGGAAATATCACAATCTCATTTTTATCCGAGATTGTTTATTCGTAAGTATTTACTGGGGTGTATTTTATCATCCACATCCATGTTTCATCAATATGTAATATTATTTCCAACCACCTACAATTGTTTAAATCCATTTTTACCCTTCGGTGAGTTTTTAGAAATATGTATGAAAGGAATCTTTTGTCGTTTTTCGTACGAGGTACTTTTTGACTTTTCTGACAAAAGTACGAAGAATGTTTTTTTAACATATACGGCATGAATGGATTTTTAAAACCTTATTTCCAAGAAACATACTTTACAAGTTTTCAAGTTTTTTTTTAATCAACTTCTTTTATTTTAAAGTCGTATTACATGTTAAGAAAGGAAAAATGTTTTTAAAGTAGAAAGGATATTTTCCTCAAGAATGGAGTTCAAGTATTTTATCAAAATTATTTTCCATCTAAGATAATAAAAGGGTTCTGTTTTGATCCCTATTATTACATGGATATGATTATGTTGTGATGGAAACATTTTTATGAATTCCTTTATCTTATATGAATTGTTTTATGATGTCATGTTGTTTAAGAATCCCATTTTTATTACATGGGTTATGTGATGATGTATGATTTATGATTATGTGGAACACATAAGAAAAGATTCATTATAAGATGGGTGGGACCTATATCTCCCTCCAATGCATTGGGTAAAGATTTTATATCTCATGAGATAGACAGGGCTGGAACGGTAGGTTATACCGGTTCAGTGAAACAGGACTAAAACGAGGGTTACTCGATTCAGAAAGGGACTTTGTCCACTAAGATAGTCTTGGCAATGAGTCTTGACTAACAAGAAATGATCCTCTATGATTATGTGTGAATGCCACAAAGTTTCATGTTTTAAGTTATGATTATTGTGATTACATTTCACTACTATGATTTATCCCATGTTAATGAAATTATGCTCTCTTTTGCAGGTTAATATTTCCAAAAGTTATGTTCTTATGAATATGATGTGATTGATTTTGCTTTTGTTTACCCTTACTGAGCATTTGAGCTCACCCTTTTATGTTTTCTTTTCCCCAGGATATAAAGAAAGGTTTTAGGTAAAAAAAAGGAAGATCTTTATGGGAGATATTGAAGATCTTTCACCACGATTAGAAGATTACGTTCCGAGTTTCCAAAGACACTAAACTATTACGATCCTTGTGTGTGTGTTTTTGTTATGTACTAAGTATTCCGCAAAAGTAATGTAATGTCCATGTACGATAAGCTTCGGGTCTCTACAGTTGGTATCAGAGGAAAGGTTTAGTCAACCTTTGGAAACTAGGATGCGAGAACTTTAGTGAGATCCCTATAGGTATTTATAAGGTATGTTTAGGGATGTCCCTAAGGATAAGTATACGTATAGGACACAGTCCTAGAACTACGGTAACGATCATAGAATTTAACATAAGATGTTATATATTGAGGGTACTCCCCCTTTATTATGTTGTTTTCCCTAGCATGATTTTTGCCTCTCACACTATTCTTTTTGGGTTTTAGACAGTGGCTGGAACCCGAAGGAACCGTGTTGATCAATGCAATGGACAATGCAATGATTGTCCTCCTGAACAAACAAATGTTATGGGAGATGGAGTGCAAAATCTTATTGCTATACTTACACAAGCTATGAATCATTCTGGACTTCCAAATGAGCAGAGAAGGGAACAATATTCTATTGAGTCCTTCATGAGGCAACGTCCACCTTTTTTCAGTGGGTCTTCTGATCCACTTGTTGCTGAACAATGGATCAATACCACTGAAAAGATATTTTCAGTTCTTCAATGTTCTGAACATGATAAAGTCATCTTAGCAGTATATCGTTTGGAAGGTGAAGCTGATCAATGGTGGAATCTTATCAAGAATACAAGGCAAAGAAATGAAATTGAGTCCATGGAATGGGATGAGTTCAAGAACGTATTTTTCAATAATTACTTCCCTCGTATTCTTCGAACAAAGATGGAGAAGGAGTTTCTTGAACTAAAGCAAAAGGATGATGAATCTGTTGGTATATACGAAGCGAATTTTACAAGACTTGCAAGGTATGCATCTGGCATTATCATCCAACCTGAAAGTAAAGTTGATCGATTTTTCAGTGGCTTAAAACCAAGTCTTCGAAGGGCATTATCTATAAGAGACTTCAGTAGCTATGAAGAAATTGTGCGTTGTGCTATCAAGGTCGAAATAGAAGTTGGTGTTACATATCCATCTCATGGTTTTGACAAGAAACAAAAGATGGAGTTCAAGGAGAAATCTCAGAATAATGGTGAAAAGAAGATGAATGTTTCCTTATCCACAAAGTGTGGAAAGAAGCATGGTGGAGATTGTCTTAAAGGGACTAGAAAAATTTTTAAGTGTGGAAAAGAAGGTCATCGAGCATCTGAGTGTCGAAGTAAGGGAAAAAGGGTTTCTAATGATGTGAACAAAGAAAACACTGCAGAGAACGCACCACCAACACTTCAATGTTTCAAGTGCAAGGAGATGGAAAATTATGCCAATAAATGCCCTAATCTAAGGGTTAGTGATGATCAACATGAGCAACCACTGAAGGAAAAGGATAAATGGAAGTCACATGCGATCACTATTGGCGATGTTGAATATGACAACGATGTGGTGGAATGATTAATTGTTTATGTAATGGGATTCCAAAATAATGTTGTATCATAAAGTATTTATGTATTGGTCTAATGTGGTATTCAAAGTGATTGAGATATTTTTGGAAATAAGATGATATGCGCATAATGAAGGGAAAACGAGAAAACGAAATGTTTAACAGTATTCATGAGCTCATGATTGATATAAGGACTAAGTGATATCATGGTTTGAGTATATAGAATTTTGAGGATTTTGGTATGTGGAAGGTGTTAACTTTTAACTGCATTCATGTTTTCACTAAGGTATTCAAGAGAATACATGATTAAGGACTTTGAATGTTTGGAATGGGACCAACAAAACATATCTTATGATATATGGGGATCAAAGATGGTATTAAATCTCTGGTAATCGTTTTCACTTTGTGGACTGCAGTATTATGGATAAGCCAAAAGATTGTAATGGATTATGTTGGACATAAGTTAGTATTGTTTGAGGATAGAAGTTTTTTTTCGATATTATTGATGGGATGTTATAGTAATATAGTTTTAGAAAAAGGTCAACCTGCAGGACGGGCGACAACCCATCGCGTCGGACAAAGCTGTGAAAATCGAACCCACAACCGAAATGCGACTGGCCTTTATCGCCTACCACTGGCCTACAGGATGTCCCTGTTTAGTAAAAACTAGTTTTATGATATATGATGTATAAGTCCATTTTAGGAACCATATATGATTAATCTCACTATAGATCGACTTATGTATATAATTTTTGAGACAGATGGAATGACCCGTCATTCTATCACATGATCTGCTAACACTTCACGAATAACAAATTCAACTTCATTTATTTAAGAGATGAAGTGGAAATTGTTCAAGGCACGAACAACAGTGAGATTGTACCAAAATCATGTAAGTATTTCTTTTAATTCATCAAATTTAGGGAAATGATCTTGAAAACCAAAAATGTTGTACTAGTGATCTTATATCTGATGAATCACATGGTACCTTAGATCGTCACAAATTTATGGCTTTGTGATTGTTGGATTTTCCATAGCCATGTTCTCTACCACTCTCCATCAGAACATGATGGTTAGATTTCTCTTCCATATCCATATTTTCACCTATGTGGAAACCCAGTGATTAGTTTATTTGGGTAACTGTTACGTTTCATACTTTTTTTTAAAGATTGGTTTTGATATTCCTTTTTACAATGTGGGTTTCTATTAAAGAAACTTTCGAATAGTAAACCATTTATAACACCGAAAAATTTCGAGGGCGAAATTCATTTTAAGGGGGGTAGAATGTAACAGCCCGAGATTTTATGAAAAATATTCTTTTTAATTTCACTAATGTCTTGTGTTGTACGCTGCACCAAAAGGAGCTTTCACAACACGCATCCTAGACTTGCCTTGCATTACACGCAATCACAACCTTCCTCGATAGCGTGTGTAGTACGCAATACTGAGTTTCATGAAACAACGATATGCAATTAAAATATTATTAAAACTAGCCGTTATGAATAGTAATAACCACTTTTTAAAATTTTAGAAATTTTAGCTCTCAAAATGGATTTCATTTTTTGATTCGTAGTATCGAATTTATCCTAAGGTGAAATTTTGGTAATTTTCGGATAACTTTCATATTTTGATGAATAGTGAAAATTACTAAATTTTAGTTAAAAACAACTTTTTCAATCGAAATAATTAATAGTGATAAATTATTAATTTCAGTGTTTTTAAAGTATATTTAGAATATATTTTTACAATTTAATATAATTTTGGTCATTGGATGTAATTTCACATTTAAACCAGAGATAAACAAGTGTCAATCTTTTGATAGATATTGTTTCTTATAAACACGCTATTTGTTTTAACAGCGGGATTTAATTATAAAATTAATTAATGCAACTTCTATGTTATGAATTTGGTAAAATAGAATTCATTTTTTGAATTCGGAATATGAAATATATATTAGGATGAAATTTTGGTATTTTTCTGAAAACTTTCAATTTTTGATGAATAGTGAAACTACTAAGTGGTAGTTAAAAAAACTGAACTTTTCATAAAACTTAATTTTACCGCTTCTGTGAATGGAATTTCAAAAATCCGAGAGACACAGTTGATGTCAGTAAGTAAAATGTGGTTCAATGAGATGAAAATAATTTTTGGTGAATAGTTACTTTTTACTTTTATTTACCACGGTTAATAGTAAATAGGGTAACTAAGGGTAAATATGATATTACTATTACCCTAACACATGTCCTAATTCTATTGGATAAGTGTAATTCGACCAAAAACAACCTTATGAATATAATATGACCATTTAGGTCCACTTGGATTAGATTATGACATTTAATATTATTTTATTTAATGAATAGTTAAAATAGTTAAAATCAAAGTTTAATAACTAAAACATTTTTAATATGGGGTTATACATAAGATAAATTCGACTATAAATATTCATTAGAAATATAGAAAGATTTACTACATAATGATATTTTATTTATAATTTTTAGACTTTAAATAAATTAATTTATATATGACACAACAATGATGCAGTAATTACCCTTTTAAGGAAATATTAACATAATTGATGTTATAAATGCTCAAATGAATGTAATTTGAGACTTTTTATGACTTACAATAATTTTATAGGTTAATATGACATGTTATTGTTGATTTAAGTAACTTGGTTCAAACTTATCATTCTGTTATGAATTTCATAAAAATCATGCACCAAATAGTGTCAAAATTGACATAATATAGTTTTTAAAACAAATATTATATTATTAATTGTTATTTTATTCCTAAAAATCTAAGGTTTGGAAAAATGACTTAGATAAGATTATATATATTAATAATAAACAATTTGGGGTTCGTTTGGCATGTTATTGTAAGTTTATTAACCATATAGTGAAAGAAAACAAAAAGACATGGTAAAAGTTAAATTATTTAACTTAGAGTTAAATCTAATTGATAAGGTTAAAATAACACCCTAAACTTGTATAAATCCTATTGGTTGATAGTATTTCGACCCATCCCCACTTTAGCTTCGAAATAAGACCCTTTGGAACCATTATAAACCGATTTTGACTTTAATATAAAATAATATTTTGAGATAATCCTAAGGTGCCTCTCTCCTCCCTTATAAAAGGACACCTCCTCCCCCTCCTCCTCACACCAATTTGAGCACTCAAGCTCGGCCAAACCCTGCCAAAATCTCTTCTCCACTTCCCTAGAAACATCCTAGAGGTTATGGTCTTCCTCAAAGACCAATTTTAGTGCCCTAAGAGGAGGTCTCAAAGAGGCGCTTCAAAGAAGAGGTAATTACCGTTACCAATTCTTTCATCTTTATTTCTTCTTCCACTTCTTCTTCTTAGGTTGTTTAATTATGAAGTAATAACATCAGTATCACTCATATACTGATATGTTATTATAATTATGAAACAACCCTATTTCACCATCTATCCATCCTACGGAATAAAAAATCACCGCGCGTGCATACGTACGGAATACCGTCTCCACGCCATGGTGTAATCTATTTTCCACCACCACCTTACATGGATGGGTATAATGGTGTAAAGAATAACTATACATAGTTATTACAACATCATATTGATTCTGATATATTGTATAATCCACTCCAATTCAATTCGATATTTATGGAAATGATATCATCGCTCGTGCGTACGTACGGACTACCGTCTCCACGACGCGATGAGATTCATTCTCCATGTTAACCATTTAAGAATGATTATAAAGTATATATAAGAAATAATAATGAGATATATGACATTATAAAGCTACTGGATTT
Organism: Viscum album; assembly: GCA_963277665.1. Classification (NCBI taxonomy): domain Eukaryota; kingdom Viridiplantae; phylum Streptophyta; class Magnoliopsida; order Santalales; family Viscaceae; genus Viscum; species Viscum album. The sequence continues at coordinate 852,965,581 of OY728126.1, read as the reverse complement.
ATGTATATATATATATATGTATGACATCTACTTACTTCCATTCAAGACAATAAGGAAAGGAAAACAGCGTTCATGCGTACGTACGGACTACCGTCTCCATGAACGGTGTTTTTCATTTCATTTATCTATCTATTATATATATATATATATATATATACTGAATATATATGATATATAAATCATATTTTATATTCTGGAAGTAAGTAAATCATTATATAAGTAATAATAATGTCAAGAACAACAAGTCAAAACACCTACGATAAATGAAACGATTTTACCCAAAACGCTTCTTTAACATGGAATTTACAAAAGAACGAGTAATATAATGTCATAAGTGAACCATATATGATATAATAACAATGAATATGATTCTTGAATAAATCAATAACATGATTTAAATCATTATAAAGAAGGTTCGGACACTTACAAAGCATGTCGGACCTATGGTAAGGGAAATATCACAATCTCATTTTTATCCGAGATTGTTTATTCGTAAGTATTTACTGGGGTGTATTTTATTATCCACATCCATGTTTCATCAATATGTAATATTATTTCCAACCACCTACAATTGTTTAAATCCATTTTTACCCTTCGGTGAGTTTTTAGTAATATGTATGAAAGGAATCTTTTGTCGTTTTTCGTACGAGGTACTTTTTGACTTTTCTGACAAAAGTACGAAGAATGTTTTTTTAACTTATACGGCATGAATGGATTTTTAAAACCTTATTTCCAAGAAACATCCTTTACAAGTTTTCAAGTTTATTTTTAATCAACTTCTTTTATTTTAAAGTTGTATGACATGTTATGAAAGGAAAAATGTTTTTAAAGTAGAAAGGATATTTTCCTCAAGAATGGAGTTCAAGTATTTTATCAAAATTATTTTCCATCTAAGATAATAAAAGGGTTCTGTTTTTATCCCTATTATTACATGGATTTGATTATGTTGTGATGGAAACATTTTTATGAATTCCTTTATCTTATATGAATTGTTTTATGATGTCATGTTGTTTAAGAATCCCATTTTTATTACATGGGTTATGTGATGATGTATGATTTATGATTATGTGGCACACATAAGAAAGGATTCATTATTAGATGGGTGGGACCTATATCTCCTTCAAATTCATTGGGTAAAGATTTTATATCTCATGAGATAGACAGGGCTGGAACGGTAGGTTATACCGGTTCAGTGAAACAGGACTAAAACGAGGGTTACTCGATTCAGAAAGGGACTTTGTCCACTAAGATAGTCTTGGCAATGAGTCTTGACTAACAAGAAATGATCCTCTATGATTATGTGTGAATGCCACAAAGTTTCATGTTTTAAGTTATGATTATTGTGATTACGTTTCACTACTATGATTTATCCCATGTTAATGAAATTATGCTCTCTTTTGCAGGTTAATATTTCCAAAAGTTATGTTCTTGTGAATATGATGTGATTGATTTTGCTTTTGTTTACCCTTACTGAGCATTTGAGCTCACCCTTTTATGTTTTATTTTCCCCAGGATATAAAGAAAGGTTTTAGGTAAAAAAATGAAGATCTTTATGGGAGATATTGAAGATCTTTCACCACGATTAGAAGATTACGTTCCGAGTTTCCAAAGACACTAAACTATTACGATCCTTGTGTGTGTGTTTTTGTTATGTACTAAGTATTCCGCAAAAGTAATGTAATGTCCATGTACGATAATCTTCGGGTCTCTACAATTTCTAAGTGATATGATATGTTCATACACTACATGGATTATGTTACGGGTTGATTTAGTGAATATATTTGATATATATGATATATTAAATCTACTATAATAATTATATATATATACTTACATATATATATATATATATACTTATATATACATATATGTGTTTTAATTTTAATCTTTAAACACGACAATTATACAGAAATAACATTCATGCGTACGTACTACCTAACATCTCCATGAATGGTGTATTTTGTTTCATGCTTATATATTTCATAGATTTTAATAATATACATATAATGTATAAAAACTATATTTATATCATGATTTACATTATTTATATCATGATATAAAATATAAATTCCAAAGATATGACAAATTAAGTCACATGTGAATAGAGAAGTGAATATTATCCAAAGCAAAACCTTAACATAGGATTGTTAACAAGTGGGTAATATAAGTTCTTAAATAAACATATATGGTATTAGATATAATAATATGGTTCCCTAAAATATGTATAATAAATTTATATTTATTATACATGTGGATTGAATGAGTACGATGAGGGTCAAGACACAAGGAAAGTGGATTTCATCTCACTTTTTATTTCCCTGAGATATATGGTATGTTTCACACTCATTCCTTTTGCGTGGTGTATGCACTTCCCATTATTGTATTCTATGTATATTATAGTCAAATTTTTGAGTAATAATATATCTATTTTAGGATATTTATTTCATATTGATTATGTTTCCAAAGTTACAAATCAGTGAAATAGCTGTGTCTTAATTTTCCTTCTTTGAGACTCTTGTTTGTTATGCACCTAAATTCACATTCGAGGTGTATATACTTATATTTGACAATTTATATCATGAATTTAATTATTTTTATGATATTTCATGTTTCATTTAATTTAATTTTCTTACATGGAGTGTATGATCTAATGTTACCAAATAATTAGAGTTAATTGAGACAATCTCATCACTTTTTAAGACTGTTTATGTTTATACTTACTTTGATGGAATATTATGATCTATATAATAGAAAAATTCATAAAATCTGTTACATGAATATTATACCATTATACTAAAATATTTAAAATAATATATTTCAAATTTTTTTATTTTACCTATTTTTTCAAATTAATCTTATTTTTCACTTTCAGAGTGATAAATTTTTTAACAATTTTAACTATGAAAAGGAAATGTTCTTTTTAACTCATATGACATGTACAGATATACTGGCCATCAATTTTTTAAATAATTGATTTCATGTTTCTAAGGATATTTTATTTGGAAAAAAAATTTAAAAGTTATTTTCAGATAAATCTTTTTATAATATTTTTCAAGCTTATATTATATGTTTTTAAGGAAGATAGTTTTCAATTTGTTTTTTAAAGACCCTTTTTAAAATAAGAAAGAATATTTACCTCTAGAAATGTTTTCAAAATATCCTTAAATGTTATTTCCCATCTCTGACAATGTCCATTTATGTTAATTATTTTCTTCTTGGAAATGATTCAAAGGTTTCGTTTAAATTTTTTTTGAATGGTTTTTATTTTGATGGAATGATTCTTAGGACATTCATTTCACTTCCGTGGGATTAATTCTTTTAGAACCACTTCATTTCAATGTTATGATTACCTAACGTGATTATGAAACACATATCTCTTAATAAGTTATGATGTGATTAAATTTTAATGATACCAATTTTATTTAATGGGTTATAGTTTAATGTTTATAAAAATTATCTCTTTTTGTGGGTCCTGATATAATGAATGTTTTATTATATTGTGGCACATGTATGAATAATTTTATTATAAGATGGGTATGACGTATATATCCCTCTAATTCATTGGGTAACGATGGTTGAAAAATGAGTATAAATTTTATGCATGAGACTAATTACATGTTAATAATGTTATGAAGTTACCTAGTTTCATGTTCATAAGGTTATGAAGGAACTTTCTTACATGTTTAAAATGTTACAAGTGATCCTTATTTTGTGTTCAAAATGTTATTAGTGGGACTGATTTCATATCCAAATGTTTATGCATGAACCTGATTACATATTCACAATGGTATAAATTAATATTATTACATGTTAAAGATATTATGCAATAAAATGGTTTTTTGTCCACAAGTTTATGTGTGAACCTAATTTCTTGCTAAAAGTGTTATGGATGAACCTAATTACATGTTAAAAATTGTATGCATGGAACTGGTTTCATATCCATAGGGTTATGCGTGAACCTGATTTCAAATTCACAATGTTATGCTTGGACCCAATTATATGTCCATAAGTTGGTGAAGGGGCCTGATTTCATGTCCTTAACATAATAAGTGAACCTGTTTCTACCTAAACATGTTCAAAATGTTATAAAACAATTTAGAAGCCAAAATTCCTTGTCTTATTACTGTTATGATTCCATGACTTTTTCTCTTAATTAAATTATGATCCATGTCTTATAAACTACCAATATTTATTATGATCTATAATATGTAGGGTATGATCTTCATATATCATTATCATGTTGTACACCATTTTGTTCATGTTATTCTTTCACATTTCATTTATTTACCCTTACTAAGCATATAAGATCACCCCTTTCTTATGTTTCCTTTCCCTAGGTTATGAAAAATGGTTTTAGATATAAGTTCTTAAGGTATAGATATTCATGAGAGATGTTGAAGATCTTTCACTCGGATATAAGATTTGTTTTCCCATGATTCCAAAGACACTAAACTATTATGGTCCCAGGGCATCTATTTTTATAATGTGCGGAATATTTTTCTAAAATGATTTAATATCCATGTATGTTAATCCAGGGTTACTATAGGGAAACTAGATACATAGTTTAATTTATTATTAGTGTTGAAATAATAGAAACACAGTGTATTTTCATTGATGATAAAACGATTCCCCTTATAATATCTCTTCATATTAGTCATAAACCACTTCATAGTATCTTTAGGGAAATATAACATAAGAAATTAGTGAGATAATATGCTATGTATGGGTAATAATATAATTAAAGAAATTAATATATAAGACATAATCAATATGTAATGGTAAAAAAACACCTTCCATTTAATCAATAACATGGTCATAATATTGTACAGATAAATGAAGATCAAAAAAATTCATATAAATAATCACATGAGATTGAAAACAAAACTCTAGATATTCTATATTAAAGAATTATCATATATTATATCAATAACTAAACTTATAATTATAAAATTCACAATCATAGAAATCTATAACATAGCATTGATTCCTTGTGCTAGGTAAACTAATACCATATTTGACTTATTTGAATATATCATTATAAATGTGTATGACCTCAGCCAAATCCCAATCTTGTTTTAATCATGAGTATTTCTAACGTATCTAGGAGATGTAGAGGTCCTTGATCATAAAATACAATGTATAATTAATTCCTCATTTTAAAGGGACGAAAATTTATAAATATTAACATTTATAATTAAAAAATGGCATAAGAAATGTTAATTCCTTCCCTAGTCAATAAAGACAATCCAAAACATTCCACTGTAATATTGGAATTTAAAATAAAATTTAGAAACCTCAAAAAAATTGATCATAAAGAATTAAAATAAATAAATAGGATGATATCAATTCAATAAAAACCATGTTTATCATATGTACAACAAAGGATTTATTTCATTGACAAATAAAAACTCCATAGAAATGCCAGTAAATATTTTTCCAGGAAAATAAAAATTCACATTGAAAAATATCATTCTTAAACTAGAAGTTCACAAAACATTTTTATAGTAAATTTCATTTAATTTTTCCTTATAAAAATATTAAAATAATATTTACAAAAAAATTATTTGGTTGTATGGTGAAAAATTTTATGTATGTCATACAATTTAAAAAGAAATTTATTTAACTTTGTTAGTAAAATAAAAAAGGGATTTTTTGAAAATAAAAGGAATATTCGTTTAATAAAATGTATGAAAAAGTAAAAATGAATAATTTTTTTTGAATAAATATATATTATATGGATAATATTATTTTTTAAATCATTTATGGATAACATGTGTTCTGATAATGAATGATTTTTGACCAAAGGGTGAAATAATGTCAGATTTTATTAAAATCATTTTATCAATAATTTTAAGTAAGAAAATATAAAATTATTACTATTATTTTAAAATATTAATTTATAGGTATATGAGACGAATATATATTTATTTTAAGTTATAAATATAAAATAAATCCCTCAAGGGTGACATAAACAAGGATAATCACAATAATGATGAGATTGTGAAATAAATTTTAACCACTTTTTTAACATTTTAATCATAAACCAAATTTAATTTTATATAAAATACTATTAATATAAATTAATTTGTTATATAACATAGAAATATGGATGTATATACACAACACAAATGATATAAGTGGTAAAATAACCTATGTCTAACAGAATTAAAAGTGAGATAAGAAACCCTTACCTTAGGTATGATTCAATTTGTACATATCAATACCTAAAATAGAATAGATTTAACCATGTGGATAATTAATTATAGAAACATAATCAATTTTATAATATCATTTATGATCCTTTTATGAACATTTACCAACGATTTTTTAATAACATTTCAATATTATCATTGATTTCTATTTTAATTTCCTTATTTTTATTATAAGCATTCTATAATAAAAATTACAGTTCTCATGAATATGATATATATATGTCAAATACATAAAGATAATAGTCTTATAAATTTTTTATTTACCCAATAAATACATTTTTAGAACCATTTATGAATTTTGGACATTGTAAATGAATCACATCGCTTCATTCATATGTTTTGTCATACGCATACATGAGAGATGATATAATTCCCTTAATTAGTGAATGTGTAAGGAATTTAGTGATATATTAATTTAAAAAAAACAATATAATCTCATATATATCACATAGATTCATTAATTTTATCCTTTATACATTCTCTTGAAATCACATCTGAAAAACAAATCATATCACTTTTTGAGGTGGTAATCTTCCATGGACATGAGAGACCTTATCGTATTTGAAATATAAATAAATGTAAAAATTTATATGTGATATTAAAATTTAATAATTATAATAATATCATAAATATCATATAATTCTAATAAATAAATAAACAAATTTATCCTATAAATGTGGTTATTGAAAGAGAACTACATCAGTTTATAAGGATTTAGTCCACTGTACACACGATCAATGATTTTATTTCCCATTTTATGAAAGTGGAGATGGTTAAATATTATTAAATCAACATAATTACATATAATAATATTAGAGAAAATGGTGTTAAAATATTTGATGTTTCAAAAAATAATTTAATGTGGACAAAATTGAAATAAATGAATCTGCTTTGTTAAGATAATTACAATATTTTAGAGAAGAATCATTTTGATCACCTCTTAAGGACCCTAGGGTTTGTCTTTTGGGAGGAAAATAAGAGGTAAAATAATTATATTGGGGAGATATTGTTTCATGGTTTTTTTGATCCAAAGGGTATGAGAGGCCTAAATAACTGAAGGGAGGGAGTTCCCATTTATAATTTGGGAGAGGGAACACTGTTGGAAATTTCAGTGAAATTTCCCAAAATAATCAAAACTGAATAACTAATTCACATAAAAAAAGAATAATAATAGGATATAATTTTGGATATTATAATGGGGAAATATGTCAATATAATAATATTTTGACATATTAAGGTCATTTTTACCATTATCTTCTCAGTTAAAATCCAGTTTTACCATAACCACAATAAATAATCTATAATATTTTTACTATTCATTTTGGAAACAATTATGTTTACAATATTATATAATATAAATTGTTATGATTCAAAGTATGGAATTAATTTTTCTGAATTATATTAAAAAAAGAGTAAAAATATATATTTTTTAATTAATCTCGCAGTTAAGATTAGAAACCAGGTTTTCAAAGATGAAATGTTCTATAGTTTTCAATTAATATATATTTTTACTAATTTTACATTTAAAAATTTAAAATATAATTTATTTTTATATACTATTTTATTAAAAATTAATTTTTGAATAAAAATTCAGTATTTATCACTATTCATCGAAAAATGAATTAATTAAGAAAATTCCCAATAATTCAACCCAAGATAAAGTCTCTCTGTATTAAAAAAAATGAAATTTATCATTTTTGATAAATTCTTTAAACATGGTAAAAATAAATTTTAAATTATGTGTGCAAATCCTGAATAAACAGTCTTTTTGAAAAAATTATGTTTTTAGAAAACATTTTTTTCTTTTAATTTTTTTATTTTTATATAATAAATAAATAATCATAATATTCTTAATTTGGTAAGAACTATACATACCTAAAAATAAAAAGGATAATTTCTAATATTATAATATATTAGGGTTCATTTATACATGTTGTTAAGTGTTCCTCAAGCTATTGAAGAGAATAAATTTAAAGAAATGTATTCCAACAGTTATTTAATCTCATTGTTATATGTCAAATATCGTATCAAGTAAAATATGTTTACTTAATAATTTTTTTGTATTGAAATCTACAAAAAATTAATAAATTATGTCGTCATAATTTAAACATGATAACAATAATCAAAGGGTTGATATTTGAAAAATATTTTTTTGAAAACCCACATCATAAAAAGATTTAATAAAATATTCTCTTAATAAAAATAAAAAACAAATTTCAAAGGTTTTATGAAGTAAAACATAACTAGTTTTTCAATATTGTAAACATTAGTGGCATTTGAATATATGGATATGAATTAAAATCATAAATACATATAAGGAAGTAAGTTTTCATTGATCATGAGAAAAAGAAAGTTCAATGGAACGTGAATGACCTAAAACCATAAATCATTGATGATTTAAAAAACATCATATCAATATAAATTAGGGTATTATGATAAAGTATTGCTTCTATATCATTTTCCAAGATATTGTTAATTACATTGAAATATACAATGAGAATATATTTAAATATACATACTTGATATATCTCTATTTCATAGTAATAATTTCATATGTTTGTTTTGATTCGACCACCTTTCACGTCATTTTTTATAAAAATAAATTAATTTCCAAGATTATTTATTATTTGTTAAGAACTAAAGTTATCTTTTAATTGAATTTTAGATCAGTAGTATAATGATATGACTTTCATGAAATCTCATTGTAACACCCCAACCCCTCTAAGCTGGAGCCAATGCATTACTTGTGATATTATCATGGTTAAAAGGAATTAAAAATCCCAAAGGAACGATCAGTTTAGTAGTCTTGAAGAAACTAGATACATAGATGTAACACAAATTACATTGGAAAAGGTTACAAGATACAATACATAACAAAACTGAAAAATAAAACCACATGAACCCAATAAATTTACTTCTCTTAATATACCGTTGAAGGTAAACAATAAAAGGGGTGATATATAATGCTCAGTAATGGCTAAAAATAGTACAAGCATGATTACAAAAATAAGTTAATCGTACTCAATCTGATATAATCAATATCGGACGGTGAAAAAAATGAAAAATGAATGCCATTAATAAACTGAGAATGAAAATGCATCCAAAGATTTTGTCATAGTGAAAAACTCATGGATAATAATAATAATTGATAATGAATAAATATAATACTTATTAAATAGAATTCATGTATCTCGTGCATGAAACCAAAATACCTTTACAATAGTTTAGTTCTGTGGGTTGAAACCCGTCTGATTTTTGGAAACAAACTCGAAGGGTTTGTTGCCAACTTATTTGTCTCATGAGACCTACCGATACATTGAGAGGCTATAGCAGGCCCCACCCACCACTGCATGTCCAAATAATTTTTTACAAATTGATTCAATTCAAGAGAAATAAGCCTTTTCAATATCTGGAGAGAGTAGAGTATATAGATTCATCAATATTTCCCTAATTAAAATAACTTTCCAAATAAACACTGTATGTAAGATGGTATACGGTTTAGACAACAAACATATCCATGATATGAGATTATGGATATTTTATATAAATATAATTTCAAATGAAAATTGATCTTATATAGGAATTGGGTACACTAAATAAGGATTATTAGGGGCACAATATAAAGTTAGTCACAACAAAATAGTAGTTGAGACAAAGTCTCTTTCCACAATGTAGTCGGTCGAATCATATGACCAGAACATAATAACCCCCAAATTAATCATTGAATAACATGAATATAAATATAATAATGTTATTATATCTCAAATTTTAGTACAAATATACCACATACAAGAAATAAGTAGCGAACAATGAAAATCTCACAAAAATGAAAGTGATATGAGAAACACCTTACAAACATTCCGGCATGGAAAAGTGTGTTATATCGAGGGATTAATGAGAGTTAAAGGGGTATTCAACTCTTTATATGTCACAAGTTAAGTATGGGAGGGTGAAAAAACATACTCCATCATTAGGAATTAAAAATAAAAGGGCACAACATAGAGAAGATTCTTGAACAAAAGTGAGAGAGAGGATCCCTTACCTTACACTCTAAGCTGTTCCTGTTTGTTCTTAACGACCTGAATAATCAAATATAGCTTCAATAATGAATAATTACAGAACCTCATAAACATTTAATTGCTATGGTATCAACTTATTAAGTCTATTAATGGCCTTTTTGATGGGTTTAAGATATTCATTTTTATTGTTTTGGAATCATTTTCTTACTTGGTTTCATGATTTGTTTAATTGTATTCATGAATGGAAGTTAATTTGAAGTGTGGTTAAACATCCAGAATTGTTAATATAAATTATTAGTGATATTAAAGAGATATAAATTATCTTATAATGATTCTGGTTATATACCATGAGGATGACTCACTCAATGAGTTAAAAATAATCACTTGGATTTGGCTTAGTGGTTTTGTGCTCAATAGATTTGTTTTGTATTATTATTCTATATTATGAATGTGTAAAGATTCCAGAACAATCATACAGATAAGATACATATATAATGACATGTTTCAACCATTGAAAATGTTTCATGACCAGTATTGAAGATATTAATGCAAATTGGAAACCCGTCTTCCTTGAGTGTGATAAATTTACACATCTCGGACAGTGTATGCATTTATTGTATAAATGGAGGGAAAAATATAGTTTGTGATGAAATATTCCATTACCATAATAAAAATAAAGTAAATTTATGGTACTGGATTTATCATGTCATTTTCATGACGGGAGTTGATAAGGGATAACAAAATAATGGAACTTTGTAAAAGAAATTGAAAGAAAAGAGAAGGAAGGTTCACCTCTTGAGTACTCCTCCTTGAGAATCTCTTTAAGGCCTTTGTTTTTGGACTTTTGGTGAGACCAGAAGGCCCTGGACATGGTTAGAGGGCTTGGGAAGAGTATTTGGTAGAATTTAGTCTAGTATTAAATCTTGAGTGGTGTTGGAGGAAGAGGGGGTGAGGGGTGGTTTATATAGTTGAGGGGAGAGGAGTTTTCTTAATATTATAGACATTAATTTATTATTTACTCCCCAGACAACAAATAGTGAGTATTCAATGAACAATAATATTAATATATGCATGTTACTTCGAACTAATTGTGCTTAAATCAGCATATCATCATCAATGACTCAATAAATTCTTTATTTGTCATTTAACATAAATTATTGCATTTTACTATTCAACAAAAGTTTATGTATTTCAGAAAAATCCCAAAAATTCACCCTATTAATTTTTCAATGTGTAGAATCCAAAAATGATGTCCATTTTTCGAAAATAATTTTCTATATATGTTTAATTACATATTTAATTAAAATAATTATTTAATCATAAAGTATAAAAACATAAAATTTTCATCTTCATGTTTATAGTTCCTAAATTCATTTATACACACAATGGTATAGATACAATTCATAAAAGGCATATCACTATTCATAAGTTTAAGTTACTATTCATAAGGGTAGGTTAATATTCATAAGCATAGGTTACTATTCACCAAAAATGATTTTTCTTTATCGGACTCCAAACAACTTACTGATCACAACCATGTATGTCATATTTTCGAAATTCACATCATAGAAGTGAAAAAATAGTTTTACGTGGATAGGTTATGGATATATCCTATAAGTAACCATGATTTGTTCCACATAGTCTAGTGATTCATGAAATATAGGCTATAAGAGACACATACCATGAATTGTTTGGGGTGATACATTATTCCCTCCTTTGGAAATTTCTTCCTCAAAATTTTATGTATGAAACTCACCAAAAAGATGTGGAAGATTATTTTTCATAACATCCTCAGGTTCCCAAATTGCTTCCTCCATATTCTGGTTTCTCCAAAGAACCTTTACTAGACAAGTTGTCTGATTTCTCAATACCTGCTCCCTTGTGTCAAGAATCCCAATAAGCTTTTCACAGTATAAAAAATCATTTTATGGTTAAATTTCTTCATATGTGAGTACAAGCATTGTGTCTGATAGGTATCTCTTTAACAATGACACATGGAACACATCATGAACTCTGGAGAGATTTGTCAGCATCTCTAAATGGTAATATACAGTTCGGATTCATTTGATAATTTCAAATGGTTTGATGTACATGGGGCCCAGTTTACCTTTCTTACCGAACCTTAATACACTCTTCAATGGAGATACTTTTAGAAATACATGATCTCCCACATGGAATTCCAAGTCCTTTCTCCAGTTGTCAGCAAAACGCTTCTGCCTACATTGAGATGTTTTAATATGGTCTTGTATTTTCTTCACCATTGTTGTGGTCTCTTAAATAATTTCTGGGCCTATAAGTTTTCTCTCACCAACTTCGTCCCAACAAGTTGGAGTTTGACATCACTTTCCATATAATGCGTCATATGATGCCATTTAAATACTAGAGTGAAAACTATTGATGTAGGAAAATTCTACCAAAGTAGGTATTGATCCCACATACCTTGGAATTCAATAGATAATGACCTCAACATGTCTTCTAAAATTTGAATAGGCCGTTTAGACTGTCTATCAGTTTGGGGGTGATAAACAGTACTCATATGAAGATCAGTATTCAAATATTTCTAGAGAGTTTTCTAGAATTTTGATGTAAACCGGGGATCTTTATAAGATACAATTATTAGAGGTGCACCATGAAGTCTTACAACTTCATTAATATAATATCCTTCCAAGCGATCAAGTGAAATTTCCTCTCTTATAGGAAGGATATGTTCTAATTTTGTGAGACGATTAACAATTACCGATATTTCATCATTACTTCTAGGTGTCCTCGGTAGTCCGGTGACAAAATCCATCATACTGTTATCCCACTTCTTGTAACGCCATGACCCCAAAATCCTAGAGTCAGTGCATTATTATATAACATTTTCATGATGACAAAAGATAAATCCTCAAAAAACCGATTAGTTTAGTAGGCATGGAAGTACTAGATGTATTCATAAGGTCTACATTACATCAGAAAATGAAAAACTGCAACAACCTTGTTCCTATAGACCACACTAATATTCCCTCAGACAATCCCTACAGGTCATTCATAAAATACTTCACATCCTGGTAAAAATAAAACATATAAAGGGGTGAGATCAGATGCTCAATAAGGATAACAATATTACGGAATATTTCATAAATAAGAATAAACATTTAAGGAAATGTATAAGACTAAAACAAAAGCCTTTCAAAATTGAACTTCAGCATAATATGGAAAAGATAAAATCAAATAATTACATTTACATACTCACATGGATAATATAATAGTTGAATAATCGCATATAGTATGAGTAGCACTTTCATATTGATGGAATGCATAATGCCAAATTACCATAACCACCTAGTCAAGGCCTTGAGACAAGACTACAAATAAGATTTTGTCAAGGCCTTGTGCCAAGATACTAGTTTGTCTCATTAGACCTACTGATGCATCAATGAGCTATATCGGACTTCACCCGTCACATACTAAGTCCATTGCATTCCTCATATGAAAAGGATTAAACATAACAAAAACATTCGTATTAAAACTAGCATATGAAAAGAAAATAATTTATCCATAAAACATGAGTGGTATAAAAATAACACATCCATAGTCAAACATATAATAAAAACTTCAATACAATATGGAAGTTTTGTATCAATAATAAATCAACTTCAAATAAGCTTAAAATCTATCAAAGGATGTTGACATAGATGAAATCAAAACCCTTTTTTAGATAAATATCTCTTTCTATCTTGAAATCATTTAGGAGTCACATAATTTATAAAAAAAATTTATTTTGAAAATATTATTATAATCTTTTAAGATATGCTTCAATGATGTTATAACTATGGAAAACAGTCGCACCCGCCGTATAAGTTAAAAAAAGACATTCTTACCTTAATTTTGTCGAAAAGGTTATAAAGGACCTTGTTTAGAAAATGACGGAACGATTCATTTATAAACATATTATAAAATTAAAAAAATGGTATAAAGGAATTTAAACCATAATATAATAATAGTAAGAATGTTTTGAAATACATTTTTAAGAAACATGGATGTGGATGATAAAGAGGTCCCCGTAAAAAATTACATATAAACAACCTCAGATAATGAAGAGATTGTAGAATTAACCCTTACCTTGTACTTTTCATTGCTCTAGGGAAGGTTAAACGCTTGTATAATGGTTAAATAATTGTTATTAAATTATACAAGAATCATATACATTAATGTGATATCTTATATGATCTTTTAACATTACTTTGTTGATAATATCTTAATATTAGCGTCGTTTCGGGTGTTAACGGATTCGTTTTCCTTTATATTATTTGTTATGTGAGTCACATATTTTATGGATGGGATGTATCCTATTAATATCCAGAATGATATCAAGTCTTTAAACATTATTTTTAATCCTCTAATGAAAATTAGTCTTGAATGGATACGATGGGGAATGAATGTCATCACGTTCGTGGAGACGGCAATCTGTACGTACGCACGAGCAGCAATATCAATATTTTGATATTAAAATAATATATAATTGGATGTTATATCATATATAAAGAATCATTATCATGTTATATTTATTATTTACATCAATTACACATCATTATTATACCCATTCAAATAATAATGTATTGAATAACAATTACACCATGACGTGGAGACGGTATGCTGTACGTATGCACGTATGGTGACATGTCATTAAAAAGATGGATAGAAAAATGAATTTGGTTGTAAAATATTTATAATAAAATCATAGTATATAGAAGATACTATAGTTATTATTTTATAATGTAAAAATCCAAGAAAAAGGAAGTGGAAGAAGAAAGCAACTTGAAAGAGGTGATGAAGTACTTACCTCTTCTTCAAGTTCTTCCCTTCGATTTGATCAAAAGGGATACTTAGGATGTATTTATGACTAAAGTAAGGCCTCTAGGATTAAGTGAGGATAGTTTAATGGGAATTTGGGCAGAATTTGGCCAATCCAAATAGCTTTCAAGGTGTGAATTAGAGATAAGGGGGAGTGCCCTTTTATAAGAGCGGTGAGGGGAACCTTAGGAAAATCTAGAAATATTATTTCATAATAAAATCATTTTCTTTTTATAATGGCTCCAAAGTGGATTATTTAAAGGATAAGGTGGGTATGGGTCCAAAACCACTAAAAAAATATGGTTTTTACTAGTTTGTTTCAATATATTAACTCTATCTTTTATATTTAACTCATAGTTAAATAGTTTTACCTTTACCATGTCTCTTTGTATATTTATATTACATGGTTAATAAACTTATTATATACTTCCAATAGAACCCCAAGTGGTTCATTAATGAAACAAATATCATTATATAAGTTCTTTGGCCGAACCATATATTTTTATGAATAGAATATCAACTAATAATATATTTTTTGTTTTAAAAACACTTTTATTTCAATTTTGACACTATTAGGTATTTTGCTTTTTCTAAATTCATAACAGCATTATTACTTCAAAAAAATTCATCTAACCAACCCTAATATGTAATATTAACCTATAAAATTTTAATAATTCATAAAAAGTCTCAAATTACATTTATTTGGATATTTAAAATATCAATTATTTTAATATTTCAATAATTAGGTAATTACTACATCAACATTGTGTCATAATTAAATTAAATTATTTAATGTATAAAAAATATAAATAAAATAACACTATGTATTAAATAATTTAATCTTTCTAATGAATATTTATAGTTGAATTTATCTTATGTATAACCCTATATTAAAAATATTTTAGTTATTAAACTTTGATTTGAGCTCTTTTAACTTTTCTATAAATAAAATAATAATAAGTGTCCTAATCTAATCCATGTGGACCTAAAAGATTCATATTTTATTCCTAAGGTTATTTTTGGTTGAATTATACTTATCCAATAGAATTAGCACATGTTATAGGGTAATAATAATATCATTTTTACCCTTAATTACCCAATTTACTTTTAACTGTGGTAAATAAAAGTAAAAAGTAACTATTCACCAAAAAATATTTTCATCTTATTGAACAACATTTTTCTTAGTAATTTCAGCCGTGTCTCTCAGATTTTTGAAATTACACTCACAGAATCTGTAAAATTATGTTCTATGTGAATTTTCAAATTCTCCTTAGAGGTTGGTAAAAATGGGGAAAAGTTCAATAAAATTTTATATATATAAAATTATTATAAACTGACTCCAATTAATTACATTGAACTTATATAGGTATTATGTACCTACATTGAATTAAAATAAATTTAAATAAAATAAATAATTATTTAAATAAACATTTGGTTTTAAACAATAACTAATTGTTTATCTCTATTCATCAAAAATTTAAAGTTTTCAGAAAAATAAGAAAAATTCACCCTAAGATAATTTTGATATTTTGAATCCAAATAATATGTCCATTTTGGAAGAAAAATTTTATAAAATTTTAAAAAGTGGGTATTAATATTCATAATGGCTAGTTTGATATGTTGTGGTGTGTTAGAAATCAAAGTTGTGTACAACACACACTACTGTATTATTTGAAGAGAAGCATACCGTGGAAGCTTGGGGTGTTACACTTCTAAATAATAATACGTAGAGGTTGCATCACTCCTTTGGGATGTTGTCTCTATACCTTCACTTGTTGAAAAACTAGAAGTCTTAACATATAGTCAGGAATTTCCCGCTTCATATTATCCCACCAAAAATATTCCATCAGAACTCTATACATCTTGGTGCTACCCAGGTGTATAGAGAAATTTGATCAATGAGAATTGTCTAATAGTTCCCTTTTTAGCTCAGGTACTGATGGAACACATAACCTCTTCCCATATTTCAAAACTCTTTATTTATACACAAAGTCATCCAGTCTCCGATCCTTGATAGCATTAGTTTTCTTATTTTGATTTTCATCATCAGATTGAGAGCTTTTTTATCTTCTCTAATAGTAATGGTTTAGCAATAATTTGAAAGAGGAAAGATGTTTCCCTTTTTTTAACAATTCCCATATCCCTCTTTAGTAGATCCAAAAATATAGGATCTCTCTCAATAATCATTTGAGTCAGAAGTTTATGATCTTTCCTGCATAATGCATCTTCCACCTTGTCCGCCTTTCCTAGGTGGTAGTGTATTGAACAATCATAATATTGGATTAAATCAAGATATATCCTTTTCCTCTTGTTGAGTTATTTTGGTGTTAAAATGTATTTCAAACTCTTGTGGTCATTATAAATCTCTCATCTCTCTCTATAGAGATAATGCCTCCATATTTTCAGATCAATGATTACGACTGCTAACTCAAGATAATGAGTTGGATAATTTTTCTCATGAGTCTTCAAATGTCATGATGCATAATAAATAACTTTATCATTTTTCATAAGGAAACAACCTAGTCCATTCTTTGATGCATCATTTTATATTACAAATCCACCAATTCCAGATGGAAGAGTAAAAATTGGAGCATTGACCAATATTCTTTTCAATTATTCAAATCATTCTGTACATTATTTTGTCTACACAAACTTAACTCCTTTACATGTTAGTTTGGTTAGCAGGTTGGCCAATCGAGAATTTTTTTGAACAAAATGCCGACAGTAACCTGCTAAGCCAATAATACTGAGTACCTTAGTTATGTTTGTTGGTGTGGGACATTCTTGGATTGCATTTGACTTTTCATGATCAACTAGGATTCCATACTCAGAAACAGTATGGGATAGAAAAGAAAATTATTGAAGCCA
Organism: Viscum album; assembly: GCA_963277665.1. Lineage (NCBI taxonomy): Eukaryota > Viridiplantae > Streptophyta > Magnoliopsida > Santalales > Viscaceae > Viscum > Viscum album. The sequence continues at coordinate 852,947,646 of OY728126.1, read as the reverse complement.
GAATACGCACTTTCTAAACATACCATTTAATTTATTTCTTCTAAGATTTCTCAGAATAACACACATGTGATTCTCATGGTCTTCATAGGTTATTGAGTATATGGGGATATCATCGATGAATACGAAAACAAAGTTATGAATATATTCTTTGAAAACTATATTCATTAAATCCATGAATATAGAGGCTGCATTTGTCAGTCCAGAAGGCATCACTGTAAAAATGTAATACCCATACATGGTCTGAAATTCTATCATATGAATATCATCCTTGCTCACACGCAACTGATGATATCTTAATCAAAGGTCAATATTTGAAATGTATTGAGCTCCATGAAGTTGATAAAATAAATCATCAATCCGGGGTAGATGATACTTATTCTTTATCATAATAGCATTGATTTCCCTATAATCAATGCAAAGCCTCATGGATCTGTCTTTCTTCTTCACCAAGAGGACCAGTTCTCCCCATGGAAAAACATTAGGTCAAATAAATCCTTTTTCTCCCAAATCATCTATTTGTTTCTTTAGCGCTACTAATTTCATAGTGGCCATTCTATAGGGAGTCATTGATATAGGTCTTGCATCAGGAATTAAATCAATAGAGAACTCAACTTCACGCTCTGGAGGATGTCCAGGTAAATCCTCTGGAAATTCATCAATGTACTCTTGCACTATTTTCACATCTTCAATTGGAATATTTATTTCCTCACCTATAGATACCGGTTTATCTTTTTATCCAAGTATTGAATTAAGAAGAGCTATTGGGGGTGGTTGTAGGTAAGAATCAACTGGCAATGTTTCTGCCCTAAAGAAAAGGGATCCTACACCATTTTCAAAAATGTTAACTTCCTTCTTCATAAAATAAATCTACGCATCATAATTTGACAGAAAATCTATACATAGAATTATATCAAATTCAGTCATTGGTATGAAGATAATGCTTGAGCACATTATGGTGTCCGGAGGGAGAGTAGTCGACATGCCTTCGTTGCAATGATACATCCCCTAAAAGTTTTGACTGATAAATACTTTTCATAATCAAATTGTACATTTCTAATTTTCTTGGAATACTGGGAAGATATAAATTAATGCGATGATCCAGAATCAAATAAAGTGTTGTCTCATTTTGAGGAAACAATTAGAGTATCTGCCACCATGTCATTATGAATTTCATCCTCAGTGGTTGTAATTGCGTAGGCTCTCCCATGCTCTCTTGGAATTTTATGAGTCATGTTTCTTTGGATCTTAGGAAACTCACTTCCATAGTGTCCCATAATTCTTCAATTGTAGAATTAAATATCATGTAATTGTTTCTTTCCCCTTTCATTCATCAGATCTAGGACCCTTTTCACCACAGTTATAGCAGACTCACATGCTTTCAAGCATTTCCCGAGATGATTATTTCCACAGTTCTCATATAATGGTAATAGATTTGTTCTCTTGCTCTTCTTTGTTGCCTATCCTTTTCCTTTATTATCAGAGTGCCACTTCTTATCTTGGTTTTTATTTGAAAACATTTGATCTTGCAAATTCCCTCTCTGTTTTGATGTCTCTTTATAAAATTTCATCATTTGATGAAAATGATTGAGAAGCCAGTTCCCTTCAATGACTTGGATTAAGAATTGCAAAGAAATGATCAATATTTTTTGCAGAGTCACATATGTAATCATAGCATACCTGTCCAGCCTTGTGAATGTAGCCTCATACTCTACATCACTATCTTCTTCCCTTTGTTTCAATCTAAGGAATTTCTTCTTCATTTCAGTTCGTTGCTCACGAGGGAAATATTTTTTGAAGAATATTTCCTTAAAAGTTCTCCTTTCCATATCTTCTATTTCTTATTCCTTCGTGGTATTCTGAATCAAGGACCACCATTGATCTACATCGTCGTTGATACAATATACTTCCAGTACTACCATTTCATTCACATTGCATCGTAATTCCATGAATATCTTTTCAAGGGACTTGATCCATTTCTCAGAAACCACTGGGTTAGTAGTCCCACTAAAAGATATGGGCTTCTATTGCATAAAACAATCCCACACATGTGTGGAATGGTTATTTGTTACAACTTGAGTATGTTATCCCAATATGGTCATGATCTGATCTACTCGAACATTGATTGTGTTGACTTCCAAAGTAGGGAGATACATACCATTCCCATGAGTATTGATTCCCCTTCTTCCGTTAGATGCCATTTCTAAATAATGGGATACCCTAGATTAGTTTATGAATCTCAAATAGATATACACTCAACATAGATTGAAATTCTATGAATAGATAATCTTATAAACATGGTTTCTCTATGTAAAAATTTACATTAAACTCCTTCATAATTTCTTGTAATGAAAATGTGAATTATCATAAGCATATCCCCCGGGAGTGTCGTAACAAAGAGTGCAGCAAGGCTCGTTGTCGTGCACCGGTTCCCGATCGATTCTATCTCAAAGCAGTTTTTTCGGGTTTTACACCTACATACATTTGTGCCAGAGCTGCCTCTACTTGCTTGTATCCAGACAGAGACATATTGCTTAAAATATCCACATAGTTTATTCCTTACCAAAATACCAAGACGTTCATGAAGGTTTATACTCAAAAACTACCTTAGGGCATTGTTCCCTACTATTCATTTCCTACTATAGTTTCCATGTTTTCTACTAAACTTTCTCTGATACGAACTGTAAAACCCAGACCCCTCTAGGCTGGAGATGATGCATTACTTGTGATATTATCATGGTTAAATGAATGAAAAATCCTGAAGGAATGATCATTTTTTTAGTCTTGAGGAAACTATATACATAAATGTAACAAAAAATACATTGAAAAAGGTTACAAAATACAATACATAACAAAACAAAAAAACTACAACCAGAAGAACTCAATAAATAATATTCTCATCATCAACTTCTAAAGGTAAAAAATGAAATGGGTGAGCTGAAATGTTCAGTAATGGTTACAAATATAAGAATCATGTGTACAATAACAAGTGAATCATAATCAATCTGAAATAATCAATATGCCATGGTTAATAAATGAAAAACTAATGCCATTAATAAGCTGAGAATGAAACTACATCCATAGATTTTGTCATCGTGAAAAACTCATGGATAATAATAATAACTGATAATGAATATAGAGAATTGTTATTAAATGTATGTCATGTATCTGGCACATGAAACCATAATACTGTTAAAATAGTATAGTTCTGTGGGTAGAAACCTGTCTGATTTTTTGGAAACCAACTCGAAGGGTTTGTCGCCAACTGATTTGTCTAATAAGACCTACCGATGGATCGTTGGGATATAGCAGGACCCACCCTCTACAATATATACAAATCATTCTTTGTACATTTATTTAATACAAGATCAATATGCCTTTCTAATATCTATAGATAGTGGACTATATAGATTCATCAATATTTTCATGATTAAAATAACTTTCTAAATAAACACCGTATGTAAAATGGTATACGGTTTAGACAACAAACATATACATGATATGAGATTATGGATATTTAATATAAATATAATTTCAAATGAGAAGTGATCTCAAATGGGAAGTAGGTTCACCACCTAAGGATTATTAGGTGCGCAATACAAAGTTAGTCACAACCAAATATTAGTTGAGACAAAGTCTCTTTCCATAATGTAGTCAGTCGAATCATATGACCAGGACATAATAAATATTAAATGAATCATTGAATAAAATAAATATAAATATAATCATGTTATTATATATAAAATGGCAGTACACATATACCACATACAATAAATAAGTGGTGAACAATGAGAATCTCACACAAATGAAAGTGAGATGAGAAACCCCTTACAATCATTCCGACATGGTAACATGTGTTATTGAGAGGGAATAATGCGAGGTAAATAGATATTCAACTATTTATATGTCACAAGGGTAGAATGGGAGAGGTGAAAACACATACCTCATAATTAGGAATTAAAAAGGGCACAACATAGGGAAGATTCTTTAACAAAAGTGATAGAAAAGATCCCTTACCTTACACTCGAAGGTGTTCTTGTTTGTTCTTAACGACCTGAATAATCAAATTTATCTTCATTAATAAATAATCCAGAACATCATAAACTTGTAATTGATATGTCACAACCTTATTAAGTTCATTAACATATTTTTTATGGGTTTAAAAGATTCAATTTTATTGTTTTGGAAACATTTTCTTACTTGGTTTCTTGATTTTTTTACTTGTATTCATGAATGGAAGTTCATTTGAAATGAGGTTAAACATCCAGAATTGTTAATATATGTTAATAGTCAAATTAAAGAGATATAAATGATCTTATAATGATGCAGGTTATATACTATGAGGATGAATCATTCGATCAGGTAAAAATAAACGCTTCGATTTGGCTTGGTGGTTTTGTGCACAATAGACTTGTTTTGTATTATTTTTCCATATTATAAACGTGTATAGATTCTAGAACATTAATCAAGATAAGATACATATATAATGACCTGGTTAAACAAATGAAAAGGTTTCCTGGCCAGAATTTAATATAGTAATGCAAATTGAAAACCCGTCTTCCTTGAGTGTGATAAATTTACACATCTTGGACGGTGTTTGCATTTATTGGATAAAAGGAGGGGAAAAAGAGAGTTTATGATGATATATTACATTAGAACAATGAAAATACAGTACATATATGGTACTGGAATTATCATGGAATTTGGATGAGCGGAGGTGAGAAGAAAGAACTAATGAATGCAACTTTGTTAAATAAATTGAATGAAAAGAGAAGGAAGGTTCACCTCTTGAGTACTCCTCCTTGAAAATATCTTTAAGGCCTTTGTTTTGGGCATTTTTGTGATACCATTGGGTCTTGTACATGAGGAGTGGTCTTGTTAAGAGTATTTGGCAGAATTTAGGCATGGATTAAAGCTCGAGTGGTGTGGGAGGAAGAGGGGGTGAGGGGTGGTCTATATAGTGGACGGGAGAAGAGTTTTCTTAATATTATAATCATTAATTTATTATTTCTTCTCAAGAAAACCAATAGTGAGTATTACATGACCAGGAACAGTAATATATGCATGTGAATTCTAACCAATTGGGCTTACATAAGCAGATCATCATCAATGACTCAATAAACTCCTTATTTAGCATTTATCGTAAATTTTCGCATTTACTATTCATAAAAAAATTTGTATTTCAGAAAAATCCCAAAAAATCACCCTAACCATTATTCGACATGAATAATCCCAAAATGAAGTTCATTTTTCAAAAATATTTTTCTATATATGATTAATTAAATATTTAATTAAAGTCATTATTTATTCGAAAAATATAAACACTTCAAATTTTCATCTTTATTTTTAAGGCGCCTAAATTCATTTATATACTCATTGGTATGTATACCATTCATAAGATTCATATTTCTATTTATAAGGGTAAGTTACTATTCATAAGGGTAGGTTTCTATTCATAAGGGTAGGTTTCTATTCACCGAAAATATATATTTCTTATCAGACTCCAAATAACTTACTCATCGCAACCATGTATGTCAGATTTTTGAAATCAACATCATAGAAGTGACAAAATCAGTTTTACTTTAATATTTTATGGATATCTCCTATAAGTAACCATATTTTTTTCCATATAGGCTCAGTGATTCATGAAATGTTGGCTATAACTAGAATATATTTATGAGAAACATACCATGACATGTTTGGGGGTGTTACATTCTTTTTGTTATTATTATAACAAAATGGATTGTATACGATATCTGATATGAACAAATCATCATATGGTAAAGTAATACATTAACCCTTAGAACCATGTCCAAAGATTAAATTAGTCCATTTAATAAATGTTAAACCAAATGAACATTCCCAAAGATCAAGATCCAATAATTTATAAATAACCTCACTAAATCTTAAAAATTAATATATCATTAAACTCTAAAAAAACATGAAGTATCTCTCAATCATCATATAAAAAACATGTGAATTCAGTCAACATGTTTTCTCATTAAACATTGTAATAACCTTAATTACAATAAAATATTGTTTAAATCAAGCATTAATCTTTTCCAATTAATAAAACACATATTAATTGAAATACTGCTTATAAAAAAATGTAGTTAACTCCATCAATGATAACATAAACCATTTTTCTCGACAAACCATAACGTACTCTGTTCTATTATATTTGTATTAACCACATAAATCATATATTTATATAGACATTATTGCCTCTACATTATGAATATATTAAGGGTAATATTTCCTTTAATCCTTTGTTTTCCAATAAGTTTCACTTTTCATTAAATCTATTTTCTCAGTCATCAATTACATTTAACATATGCAATCATATCCATTATTAAAAGGTAATATGATTAAATGATTATAATTTTCATCATTTTCCAAATGATATTTTATTTAATAATATTCTTCGAAAGCATATTTATAGGATTCAAATATATTAGAACAATAGTCACTCCACTCCAGATATATCAACAGTAAAAGAAAGACCTTGATCCCTTAACTTCTTCTTTGGTACATTTGTTGCTTTAGGAATTTGTTTTAATTGTTAATTTACTCCATGTAGTTGATGAATTTTACATTATAATCAGTTTTTCCTACCCTTTAATTCATGATCATGGTTTCCATTCTCTCCAAACATGTAGTAAACACCAATTCCCTTTAATAAAGTACAATGTTTATTATTTCCACAGTTATCCCATTTGAAAAAAACACTTGTTTCACTTCTTCCATTTATCCATATTTTTATTTTCCATTATCTTCTTTCATAACACCCCATTGAATCTATAATACATATATAATTACTTCTATGTCTTCTTAGTACATGATATTATGTCCTCAAACGATGAAAATGTTTTAGGGAATAGTTTACATTGAAAGATTCACTTAGTTCTATACAAGGAATGATCATTATTGAATTTATTATTACAATAAATGATGTGGTTCTCATTCCTTCTACAAGGAACCATTTCAAAATTATGAAATACACTAGATTATTTTTTTCATTATGAAACATATTGTATAAAATAAAAACTCGTCCAATACATAACATAAATTTAATGTTATAAGAATTTATATTCATTTAATTATAAACATTATTTCACTGAGGATAATATTATTATCAAATCATAGATAATGGTTTTTTAAATAAAATTTGAATTATCATAACAATATTTCTAGGAGTTTGAAACTAGCTCTTCATTAAAGCCAATTTTCATGCACTATGTGATGATCAGGTCAAGGCCAATTCTCCCTTTTTAGATTTATTTACCTCCAAATCCATTTTTTTGGTATTTTCCAATAACTATCTTTTTGGTTGAGTGAAAACCATAAAAATTCATCCACCAAATCAAAAACATCAGAATGTAAATAAGTTCAAAATTCAACCCCCTTCCAACACCCATGAATAATTCCCCACAAATACCATTAATAAAAAACTACCACACATTTTCAAATTTCGTATTCTCAAATACGAAAAGTCTAAAAACACTGGATCATCCACTATTATCATTGTATAAATAAAAAAAACCTACAACATCAAGTGGATGATAATTGAAAATGTAAGAACCCAGTTTTCTGCTGTGAAAGACTTTGTAATATTTTTTATATTATTCTAGGGAAGTTCCCTCAGACGGCGTGTGATTCCGAGCCCTGGTGTGGCCGGAATTAAATTTTCAATGCGTTCTCATTGGAAACGCCAAATAAATTGGATAACTCCTAAACGGTCCTTTAGATCAGAGATCTGAGTGAACGTATGGTTCCGTAATGGTGTGTTTTCCCTAGGAACGATATAAAACATGTCGGCGCGGGATGTTTGGACCCCTCGCTCGCTTCCGGAATGAGAAATGGATAAATTAAATAATTAATTTATTCTTTTAACATCTTAACTCAAGTATCTATTAAAGGGTGGCTTGGATTAGAAAACCGAGGGCACCGTTGAGTCCGGAACGTGCCTTTTACCCTAGGAGGGGTGTATGTTTTACGGGCGCGGCCCGTCTGTGAAAAATGGTCCCAGGGGCATTTTTGTAATTTGGATGCCTCGAGCTCTAAGTTTAATAACTTTTTAACAGGCCCTCAGATTGAAATTCTGAGACCGTCGTTTTTCTCAGGAGGTGGTGTTTACCCTAGGGGAGTATTAACCCCGACCCCATCGGGAGTCCGAGTTCGGGCCGACGAGCGGGTGGTTAAGTGTTTTCTATTTAAACACTTAACCAACCCCTCCCTCTTCTTCTTCCTCATCTGGACAGCAGCAGGCGGCAGCCCTGCCTCTCCTCCTCCACTCCGGCAAGGCAGCTCCGGCGAGGCGCGGCAACTCCGGCGTTCCGTCCGTGAAGCTTCGGGCGAAGCCCATCGAGTTAGGTGGTTGTTGTTTTTTTATTCCCGAGCCTCCTTTGAACACCAACTATAGTGTCTAATTATTGCTATTTCTTCGAGCAAATCCCATGTATGCTTAGTACGTTTCCTAAGCTTCACGACACATTTTTTGGATTAAAAAATCCATGTTTGGAGGTGATTGTGGTGGATTGCTGAAATTTGCGGGTTTTTCGAGCTTCTTTTCCGGATTTGGGGTGTATTGGGTGTTTCTGGCGGTCCGGAGAGGCGGCAGGCAGTGACGGAGCACGCAACGGCGGTAGCAGCGCGAGGCCAGGCAGAGGCGCGAGGCGGTCTCAGCACCGGGCTTCGGCGAGGTGACCCGAGGCGCGCGGTCAAGCTGAGCGGCGGAGGTGTTGGGTCGGCAGAGGGCGCCGCGGAGGAGGCCGGCTGAGGGCGTGACGTCGAGCGGCAGGGCAGACCGCGGCCTGTCGTGGTCGGCGGGGGGGGGGGGGGGGGGGGGAACCGAGCGGCGACCTCGGAAGAGCGGAGGAGACCAGGACCCGCCCTTTGCGGGTCCTGCGAGGGTGATATGGAGACCGACCAAAAGGCCAGGCCATTTGTTAAAACCGGACCCGAGGAGCATGACCGGTTCTACTGGGCAGGCCGCGGCCAGCGGGTCGCGGCGGTTCGGACCGGGCCGACCGGGGTGAACCGGCCCAGATGCCCCCTTACGTTCGGGGGGCCGTAACTCCTAAACGGCACGTCCGTTTGACGCGTCGTCTGCGGCTGGGGGACCATATCAACAGGGCGGCCCTTTGAAAGCAAGTTTAGGTGTTTTTCGGTTTCGCGGCTGAGGGCGGGTGACCTGAGATGATTTAATTTAATAATATTAAATTATTATTAATGTTGCGACGGACGTGGCTCGCAAGCCGGACGTCCGTTTGGAGCGCCGTTAGAGGTGCAGTGGCCCGGAGCTGGGACGATCCTTTCAGAGTTGGTTTGGAGCCCTTGCAGTTTGGTTTCTTTGCTCAATGGCACGAAACGTTTTATACGAACAAATAATTAATTAATTTATTAATTAATTGCTCCATCAGACCTAACACCCACTTGGGATGTCCGGTTGACGCGTCATCAGCAGCAGCGTGATCCCAGTCCTCATGCAGAATTTTTGATGAGATTTCCAAAGCGTTGGGGTTGGAGATGAGGTGCAGGCCCCACGAGGCCTAGTTCACACGTTTTACGGTGAAACGCCACTTTTTCACCTGACATCCATTTGGGGTGTTTGAGTACTCGTTTCGGTGAGTTTTTCCGAGGGGATTGCAATGGTACAATTCGGTCACTTAACTTCAGGCCCAAGTTGTGGGCCCCACAGGGTCCCGTTTGCTTATAACGTGGGGAGTTGCATCTTCTGCATTCAGAATTCGTTTTAGGCGTCGTCAATGGCGTTGTGACCCTGGTATCGAGGCAAAATTGACCGGGGTGGTTTCATGCATCGATGTCGGAGTTGAGGCGTGGGCCCCACGTGCCGTCTCTTTAGTTATGTGCAGCTTTTTCGCGCCCTTTTCACCATGCGTCCGTTTGGGGCGTTCGAGTAGTCATTTCTGCGTGTTTTTCCACGAGCATCATGATGGAGCAGTTCGCCAGACAATTATCGGAGTCGGGGTGCGGGCCCCACATGGGTTGTTTATGGTGAATAGTACCTTTTTCACCGGTTGACTGTTTCGGCAAGTAAGTAGTCTATCTCAGGTGTTTTTATGCGGGGATTACAATGGTGTAATCTGTTCAGGAAAACAGAGCCTCATACGTAATCTTATTAAATGGGAAATATGAAAGGTGCCTCGGTGGTGGTTCTTCTACCCTGTTTATAGCAAACCATTGGCGTGTGATCACGTGCACTCCTGGGAGAGTGAGTTTGCTGTTTAAAGAGATGTGGTTGGCTGTGCCCCAGTCGTTGAGGTGGCAGGTTGGAGTTGTTACATTACGCCTTTGCGTTGATGTCGGGTGTCGTGTGCACGATAGCCTTTGGGCGGTAATGTGGTATACTTTGGGTGTATACGGGAACTCTTGGAGGTACATGTGTTTGTTGGTACCTGAGAATGTTTGTACGCTTGGTTGGGGTTGAATTGTGGCCACACGTCGTGTGGGCCCCATGTGTGTGCCGTGTTCTGCTTTGCGTACCTTTGACCTCTCATGACATAGAGGGTCCTCCTATTCATGATGGTTTAGATCAACAGGGTTGACTGGTTTCCCTTGGTTTTGTTCTAGAGTCGGATGGTTGCGTGATACCCACTCCATTTTTGGTTGGCCAGTGTTGTACCATCCAATAGAGATGGCCAGAGCAGTTCTGGGTTTACCCTCCAACAGGGCTGGGCAGTGGGTTACTCATCGACTTCTTCGGGTTTACCCTCCAGTAGGGCTTGGCAGTGGGTTTCTCATGGACTTCTCAAGGTTTACCCTCTAGCAGAGACTAGGTAGTGGGTCACCCGACGAGTCTTGAGGGTCTACCCTCCAGCAGGGCTGGGCAGTGGGTCACCCGTCATCTTGTTTCAGGTCTAGCCTCCAGCAGGACTGGGCAGTGGGTCGCCTGTCGACATGTTCCATGTTTACCCTCGAGCATGGCTAGGAAGTGGGTCTCCTGATGACTTATTCAAGGTTTACCCTCCCGCATGGCTGGGCAGTGGGACACCTGGTATCATATTGCGATTTACCCTCCAGTTGGGTCGGGCAGTGGGTCACCCGATATCATATTCTGAATTATCCTCCAGCAGGGCTGGGCAGTGGGTCACCCGATATCATATTATGAATTACCCTCCAGCAGGGCTAGGCAGTGGGACACCCATTGGCAATACATACTCAGCCCTATCTACTAGGCTAGTCTGTGGCTTTTCTCTGTGGTTACTGAAGCGAGACCCTTGTTTGTACGGGTCAGTGATGGAACGACCTTGGCTTTGAGGAGACCTCTCGACTGCAGGTTAGTGCCGAGGTGTGGTTTGAATTTCCCTAGAACTCTCAATGACGAGGGGTGTTATCCCCACCAATACGCATCCTTGTGACGCGACCTAAAACTGTGCAGGCGAGCCGGTGCCTCCCAAAGCGGATAATGTCGAGGTGTGGTGATTTGAGCCCCTTGACTTGTAGTTCGGGGAAGACGTGTGGGATGCTGGGCATAGATAGTGTTTTCTTCTGGGATAACTGGCTACTCACTTTCTTGGGAAGATATATGGGATGGATATCCCCTTAAGATCTTGTTCGAGCTTCTTGATTGATCATATGGTTATGTAAATACCTTGTTCTGGTACCCACTTCATGGGTTTTGGATTACTCTCTTTCCAGGAAGGGAAAAGACGCGCGGGGTATGCCACGTGCTTTCTGTGTCTATATTCTCGTGGTTGGATGAGTCTATTGTCCTACTATAGGTAGCGAATACTCGATGATAAGTTTATCTTCTCACCGTTTCCTGCTCGTTGTGTTTGGACGAGTCTGCTTCCTTCCTCTTGTTGAGTTAAGCTATACTCTTCACTTTACTCTCTATTGTACTCCTGTTCTATTACCCGTTTGATCTACTACTCACCCTTAAGTACCTCCTTTGTTGCTCCCTCGAGCATTCGGGGTATCCTACTGAGTATTTTTATACTCACGCCTTCTTGATATTTTCCCGCACTTGGTGTGCCCTTGCAGACGACAGACAGATAGAGTGTGACATCAGAGGAGCTTAGGAGCTTGGACCGCGTGCGGTGGTCGGAGTTGGGTTCCAGGTGGGGCACCCATCTAGCTGTTTGTTTTTTTAACTATTGCTGGGTTTTAGCACTTTTTTGGTTGGGCGTATGTATTTCCCTTTTTCCTTTTCAGTTTACCTTTAGCTTGCTTTGTACTGATTAGAGGTCAATGCACTTTTGGGGGTTTATATATAGTAGTTTCATTTTACTCTGCTTTTCTTTTCTATTACTTTGCACTTTTGCATTGAGTGTGTTGTGTGTGTGTGTACAGGTTCTTAGGCAAAGTCCTCCCTAAGTTGTTGTGCCTTCGTCGCTGGTCGCCAGCCCTTGGACTATGGAGGCGGGCTTGGGGTAGTTGCGGCTCGAACCCAGGTGGGGTCGGGTCATGAAAAAGTGGTATCAGAGGTGCTTCGTTCCTTGGGACATTGTGTGGATGTCCCTAAAAGAGGAATTGGTTGGAATTTAGTGCAAAAGTTTTAACGTGTCTCGAGAGTGGCTCTTAGGCCAGGGAGTCCAGTGATGGTGTGGCGACTGACATATCCATTCACCAGGACTCTGATAGCCCACTTGTCGACTCGGCATGTTGAGACACTTGTTGCAGGGAAAATTTGTTTGTGCATCACATAGGATTTAGTCGTTGACTGTCCTTCTTGAGTAATCTCCCCATCGTTGTTGTTATTGGTATATACATATATCCTCATCTGACCATGGCACTCCTTAATAATATTCAGGATGTCTCTGCGAAGACATCCAACCAGGATACCATCTGTGGTTCATGACGACGACCTTGTTAGCTAAGAGGCCTATGTCTAGGACCCATCATGCAAGCCCCTTTCTCCGGGTGGGCTGGAAGCATCACCCCCACCTGTTGAGCAGCAGACAGCTTCAGCAGAGCGGACTGAGCTTGAGAGCAGGATAAGCGCGCTCCGCGAGTTCCAGCAGCAGGGACCGCTGAGGTCTAGTGGTGATCCGGACCCTCAGGCAATAGAGGTTTGGTTAGAGATAGTGGTTCGCCTTTTCAGGCTTCTGTAGACACCGACAGATCAGAGAGAAGCCTTGGTCACTAGCCTTTTTCACAGAGCAGCTTGGCGTTGGTGGATTCTGGTGACTCATTTTCTTGACGAGTCATCGCTTTCATGGGGTGAATTTTAGTTTTTGTTTCGTGAGGAGTTTTTCCCCCCCTTCTTTCTCTCCATTCTGGTTCAGGAGCTCCTGCAATTTCAATAGGGAGGGATGACGGTGGCCAAGTATGCGGGTAGTTTCGCAGACCGTGAACGCTTTTACATGGACTCGGTCCATGATGGCAACTTTTGAGCACGAAAGTTTGAGCAGGGTCTCCACCGAGAGATTCGTGCGATCATAGTACCCTTGGGCATTTCCACATATGCTGGGGTGCTAGAGCAGCACTGGTGACAGAGAGCTTCATGTCACGTTCTAGAGTTGGTGGTGGTAGCAGGCACATTGAAGCCTAGACGTGTGTCACAGATAGCGGGCGTTGGCAAACAGAACCTCGACGTAGGTGGCTTTCCAAAAACTGGACTCAGGGGCATGGTCGTACACCACAGTGGTGCCAGAGGGCACCAGTGCAGCCAAGATAGAGTCAGTGTTATGCTTGCGATGAGCGAGGTCACCAGGCACGAGACTGCCAGAACAGGCATGCTGAGAGCATCAGGTAGGCATTAGGTGAAACACCACGACGAAGGCAGTGCCGTGATTGGAGTAGCACCCTAAGAGGTGGTGCTAGAAAAGGAGAAGGAGGAGCTGGTAGTGGGGGAAGACCTTACGAGATCTTCCCATCACCACTAGGCGGTCCACGTCATGCTCCGGGAGCTGACAGTTGGGACCACAGACAGCCACGAGCCTTGAATGTCTACGATCCTACAGAGCATGAGGGGATAAGAGGTATTCTCTACATCTCTTCTACTTTTTGAAGTAGAATTGTTAGACTCTATGTGTGAAGTGATTTTTCTCCCTACTCCTTGCTTGGCTTATTACCAGGGTGGCGCGGGGTGTCGGTGTAACCCTGTGTTGGTAAGGAAATAGGCATGGGACCATTTTCTCTAGTCGATGGTGTCGTCTCCTTCGCCTTCCGAGTGTGAAAGAGAGTCTTGGTTGTGGTACATCGATTGTGGAACCTTGTGTGACCAGATATCCTTGGGTGTTTCACCATATGGATACTCTGAAGGAGGGAATCACCGGGCCTTGTTCCAGGTGCGGGCAGTGATTCCAGTCGTGGTGTGTGACGTAGGGGTTCGGTCGGGGAGGTGAGCTACCCTCGAGAGCCTTTGGGCCGTTTGAGACTGTGTGGAGGGATGTCAAGGCTCCCTACTGCCTTGCCCTAACCCCAAAGTCTGGAGTGGGTGCACAATGTCTCCCACGTGGTTTACATGAAGAGATGTGTGTTTGATCCTATGCGCATCATCGAAAAGGGTAGACCTCACGTGAACGGATAAAATCCTTTGGTCTATGTGCGGTGATGCGAAGCTGTGCAAGAGTTATTCTAGGTACGGGAGAGCCATGTGTGTGCTTAGTTGCCTGATTTGTTCCCTGGTTTGGATTTTTGGGGATGAAAAGCATGAAAGAGGAAATGATGTAAGAACCCAGTTTTTTCTATGAAAGACTTTTGAATATTGTTGATATTATTCCAGGGCTGCGCCCTCAGACGGCGTGCGATTCTGAGCCCCAGTGTGGCCGAAATTAAATTTTCAGTGTGTTCACACTAGAAATTCCAAATAAATTGGATAACTCATAAACGGTGCTTCAGATCAGAGATCTGAGTGTACGGATGGACCCGGAATGGGGTGTTTACCCTAGGAACTACATAAAACATGTCGGCACGGGATTTTTGGACCCCTCGCTCGCTTCCGGAATCTGAAACGGATAAATTTAATAATTAATTTATTCGTTTAATCGCTTAACTCAAGTATCTCTTAAATGGTGGCTCGGATAGGAAAACTAGGGGAATCGTTGAGTCCGGAAAGTGCCGTTTACCCTAGGAGGGGTGTATGTTTTGTGGGAGCGGCCTGTCTGTGAGAAATGGCCCCAGGGGATTTTTTGTAATTTGGTGGCCTCGGGCGCTAAGTTTAATAACTTTTTAGCGGGGACTCGGATTGAAATTACGAGACCGCCATTGTGCTCGGGTAGTGGTGTTAACCCTAGGGGATCATAAAACACGACCCCGTCGGGAGTTCAGGTTCGGGCCGATGGGCGGGTGGTTAAGTGTTTTCTATTTAAACACTTAACCCACCACCTCCCTCTTCTTCTTCCTCATCTGAACAACACTAGGCGGCAGCCCTCCCTCTCCTCCTCCACTCTGGTGAGGCATCTCCGGCAAGGCGCGACAACTCTGGCGGTCCATCCGTGAAGCTTCGGGCGAAGCCCATCGAGGTAGGCAGTTGTTGTTTCTTTTTTTCCCCAATCCTCCTTTGAACCCCAACCATAGTGTCTAATTGTTGGTATTTCTTCAAGAAAATTCCATGTATGCGTAGTACGTTTCCTAATCTTCACGACGCATTTTTCAGATTAAAAATCCGAGTTTGGAGGTGATCTTGGTTGATCGGTGAAATTTGCGGGTTTTTGGAGCTTCCCGGCCGGGTTTGGGGTGTGTTGGGTGTTTCTGGCGGTCCGGAGAGGTGGCAGCCGGTGACGGAGCGCGCAACGGCAGCAGCGGTGCAAGGCCAGGTGGAGGCGCGAGGTGGTCTCAGCACCAGGCTTCGGTGGACTACGGTGCGACGGCCCGAGGCGCGCAGTCGAGGGGAGCGGCGTAGGCGCTGGGTCAGCAGAGGGCGCCGCGGAGGCGGCCAACTGAGGGCGCAACGTCGAGCGGTGGAGCGGACCGCGACCTATCGTGGTCGGTGGGGATGTACCGAGCAGCGACGTCGGGAGAGTGGAGGAGACCAGGACCCGCCCTTTGTGGGTCATGTGGGAGTGACGTGGAGACCGTCCAAAAGGCCAATCCGTTTGTAAAAACCGGACCCAAGGAGCGGGTCCGTTTCTGCTGGGCAGGCCGCGGTCCGTAGGCCGCGGCGGTTCGGACCGGGCCGGCCGAGTTGAACCTGCCCAGATGGCCCCCTTGCATTCGGGGGGCCATAACTCCTAAACGACGCGTTTGTTTGATGCGCTATCCACGGCTGGAGGACCGTATCAATGGGGCGGCCCTTTTATAGTGAGTTTAGGGGTTGTTTGGTTTCATGCCCGAGGACGGGTGAACTGAGAGGCTTTAATTTAGTAATATTAAATTATTATTAATGTTGCGATGGACGTGGCTCGCATGCCGGACGTCCGTTTGGAGCGCCGTCAGAGGCGTAGTGTCCTGGAGCTGAGAAGGTCCTTTCAGAGTTGGTTTGGAGCACTTGCAGTTTGGTTTCGTTGCTCAGTGGCATGAAACGATTTATACGAACAATTAATTAATTAATTAATTAATTAATTAATTAATTGTTGCATCGGACCTAACTCCCGCTTGGGATGTCCAATTGTCGTGCCGTCAGCGACAGCGTGATCCCAGTCCTCGTCCGGACTTTTTGAGGAGCTTTCCAAAGCGTTCGGGTTAGAGATGAGGTGCGGGTCCCACGATTCTAGTTTGCACATTTTACAGTGAAAAGCCACTTTTGCACCCGACATCTGTTTGGGGGTGTTTGAGTACTTGTTTATGGGAGTTTTTCCAAGGGAATTGAAATGGTGAAATTTCCCACTTAACTTTGGGCCCGAGTAGTGGGCCCCACGAGGTCTCGTTTGTGCATAACGCGGGGAGTTGCAGCTTCTGCATTCAGATTTCGTTTTAGGCAGCGTCAACGGCGTTGTGACCCTGGAATCAAGGCAAAATTGACAGGGGTGGTTTCAGGCGTCGAAGTCGGAGTTGAGGCGTGGGCCCCATGGGCCGTCTCTTGAGCTATGTGCAGCGTTTTCGCGCCTTTTTCACCAAGCATCCATTTGGGGCGTTCGAGTAGTCGTTTCCGCATGTTTTTTCGAGAGCATCGCAATGGCGCAGTTCTCCAGATGAGTATCGGAGTCGGGGTGCAGGCCCCATATGGGTTGGTTAAGGTGAATTGTACCTTTTTCACCGGTTGTCCGTTTCGGGTGAGTAAGTAGTCTATCTCGCGTGTTTTTCTGCAGGGATTACAATGGTGTAATCTGTTCAGGCGCGCGGGTCCTCATATGTGATCTTATTAAATGGGAAATATGAAAGGTGCCTCGGGGGTGGTTCTTCTACCGTGTTTTTAGCGGACCTTTGGCGTGTGATCGTGTGCACTCATGGGAGAGTGAGGTTGGTGTTTAAAGAGATTTGGTTGTCTGTGCCTCAGCCGCTGAGGTGGAAGGTTTGAGTTGTTATGTTACGCCTTCGCATTGACGTCGGGTGTCATGTGCACGATAGCCTTTGGGCAGGAACATGGTATACTCTTGGATTATATGGGAACACTTAGAGGTACATGTGGTTGTTGGTACCTGAGAATGTTTGCACGCTTGGTTAGGGTTGACTTGGGGCCACACGTCGTGTGGGACCCATGTGCGTGCCGTGTTCTGCTTTGCGTACCTTTGACCTCTCGTGACATAGAGGGTCCTTCTATTCACAATGGTTTAAATCATCAGGGTTGAGTGGGTTCCACTGGTTTTGTTCCGGAGTCGGATGGGTGCGCGATACCCACTCCATGTTCTGTTGGTCAGTGTTGTACCATCCAGTAGAGATAGCCAGAGTAGTTTTGGGTTTACCCTCCAACAGGGTTGGGTAGTGGGTTACTCATCGACTTCTTCGGGTTTACCCTCCAGCAGGGCTGGTTAGTGGGTTGCTCATGGACTTCTTAGGGTTTACCCTCTAGCAAACACTAGGTAGTGGGTCACCCGATGACTCTTGAGGGTCTACCCTCCAACAGGGCTGGGTAGTGGGCTTCCTGTCATCTTATTTGAGGTCTACCCTATAAAAGGACTGGGCAGTGGGTTGCCTGTCGACTTGTTCTGGGTTTACCCACCGGCAAGGCTGGGCAGTGGGTCACCTGATGACTTATTCCAGGTTTACCCTCCTGCAGGGCTGGGCAATGGGTTGTCAGATGAAGTATTAGGGTTTACCCTCTAGTAGGGCTGGGCAGTGGGTCACCCGACATCATATTATGAATTACCCCCTGTAGGGCTGGGTAGTGGGTCACCCGATAACATATTATGAATTACCCTCTAGCAAGGCTGGGCAGTAGGACACCAATTGAAAATCCAGACTCAGTCCTATCTACTAGGCTAGTCTGTGGATTTTCTATGTGGTTACCAGAGTGGGAACCTTGTTTGTATGGGTCAGTGATGGAACGACCTTGGATTTGAGGAGACCTCTCGACTGGAGGGCAGTGATGAGGTTTGGTTTGACTTTCCATAGAACTCTGAAGTACGAGGGGTGCTTTCCCAACCAAGACGCGTCCTTGAGATGCGACCTAAAACCATTCATGTGAGTCAGTGCCGTCCAAAGCGGATAGTGTCGAGGTGCAGTGATTTTATCCCCTTGACTTGTAATTTGTGGAAGACGTGTGGGATGTTGGGCATCGATGGTGTTTTCTTCTAGGACTAATGGCTACTCACTTTCATCTGGTGAGTTACGGGATGGAGATCTTCTTACTATCTTGTTCGGGCTTCTTGATTTAGCATATATTTATGTATATACCATGTTCCGGTACCCACTTCTTGGGTTTTTGATTACTCTCCTTCTAGGAGAGGTGAAGACGCGTGGGGTATGCCACGTGTTTTCCATGTCTAGCTTCTCATGGTTGGATGAGTATACTTTCCTACTATGGGTAGAGAAGACTCGACGAGAAGTTCATCTTCTCACGGTTTCTAGCTCCTTGTGTTTGGATGAGTCTTCTTCCTTCATCTTGTTGGGTTGAGCTGTACTCTTTAATGCACTCTGTTATACTCTTATATATTCCCCGTTTGATCTGCTGCTCGCCCTTTGGTACCTCTTTTGTTGATCCCTCGAGCCTTCGGGGTAACCTACGGAGTATTTTTATACTCACCCCTGCTTGGGCTTTGCCCTCACTTGGTGTGCCCTTGCAGACGACAGACATGTGGAACGTGAATTCAGAGGAGCTTAGGATCTTGGGTGCTTGGATCCCGTGCGGTGGTAAGAGTTGGGGTCCAGGTGGGGGACCCTTCCATCTGTTTTTTTTGTTTACCTGTTTCCGGTTTATGGTACTTTTCTTGTTGGGCGTGTGCTTTTCCCTTTTTCCTTTTTAGTTTAACTTTAGCTTGCTTTGTACTGATTAGAGGTCGATGCACTTTTGGTGGTTTATATATAGCAGTTCCATTTTAATTTGCTTTTCCTTTCTTTTACACTTCACTTTTGCATTGAGTGTGCCGCGTGTGTCTGTACAGGTACATAGAAAATGGCCTCCGTGAGTTTTTGTGCCTTCGGCGCTAGTCGCCATCCCCTGGCCTTCGAAGGCGGGCTTGGGGTAGTTGCGGCTCGAGCCCGGGTAGGGTCGGGTCGTGATAGAAAAATCATTTACACCCCATGTCATAATGATCATCCCCAAACTATAGGCAATCATCACCAGGGAACTCCAATAAACACCACGATATATCCAACAAAATCGAAGTGGGAATCCCATTCCAATCAAGCCTCTTGGATCTCTGTCATTGCATGATTAAATCTTCCTAAATCCTCCAGAGAACCACCACAACTGGATGCACTATAGGGGGAGTAATGGACCATAAATATAGATTAAAGAAATAAGTGAACCATGACTCAACTGTTATCTACCACCAATGAGAACCATAATCCCCTTCCATCAGTCTTGAAAGCCTTGACATCAACCATAAAAACAATATATAGAAATTAATTGATGAAGAACATGCCCAAAATTCCATCAATCAATCATACCTGACATTCCAAAACTTCATGATGGCCATCAGACATGTCCAACCAAAAAAGGTGAAAAGGATCGTGAGGCCAGAGCATAGAGCTAGCGATCTAAATCCTCAGCAAAAAATTCTGCCATTTTTCAGGACATAGACTGGAGAATCAAACCAATAAGAAAGAAAAACACATGAATAATAGCAATGATGAGGCTGAAACACTAGAATCTTCCTTCATCAGACAAACACTCAAAGCATGATGTATGGAAACAGAGCCACTAAAGATGAAACCCTAGATATGGGATATAAATACCCAAGCTTGACATACGTGGAAATTAAATTCATTTGATAGAATACTTAATACATGACACAAAATGAAACCAAAATATCATATTAGTTTAGTGTCTTTGGAAACATGGAACAAAGTCTTCTAATCATGGTGAATGATCTTCAACATCTCCCATAACGATATTCCCATTTTTTCCTAGATTAAACCTTTATTTATGTCATGGGGAAAAGAATACATAGAAATGGTGAGATAAATTGCTTATTAAGGGTAAAACTAGTGAACATAAAACAAACCATAATAATTTGAACGTAAAAACATGAACATAAGGTTTAAACATCAAAATAGTGAGTCATAAAAAAAATCTTGGTATTACGTAAGTTATAGATCATAAAGGAACATTAACCATAATAGATTAGGATTGGAATATAACATCTAATTGTTGAAAACCAATAAGCACATAATATAATTTTTATAGTAGCCAAGGAATATCTAACAAGACCATCGTAGTGGATATAGTCCATTACTGAACCGAGTTTACTTGCCATTTTAGCCATGTATTACAGAACCAAATTTACATGGTGTTCCAGCCCGACATTACTGAACCAGATTTACGTGTCGTTCCAGTCATGTCTATCTCCTAATATGTAAATATTTACCCAAATAATTTTATGGAGATATAGGTCCCACCTATCACATAACAAAATCATTCTTATATGTTCCACAAATCACAAATCATTCACTAGATAATAACCCTGGATATAAAAATGGGATATGTAAACATCATTTCATCATAACATAATCAATAAGAAAAATGGACATCATTAACATAATTCCATCATAAATACAATCAAATAAAAGTAATAACAGAGATATGTACATAACCTTATATCATCTTAGATGGAAAATAATTTTGATAAAACACTTGAACTTAATTCCCGAGGAAAATATCATATCTTATTCAAAAATGTTTTCTTTTCCCAAAATATTGTATAATTTTAAAAGAAAAAAAATTAATTTAAAATAAATATGAAATATTATAAAGAAATTTTCATGGAAATAATGCATTATGAATGTGTAAAAATATGTTCATGCAATATAACTTAAAAAACAATCTCCTTGTATTTTTGTCGAAAAATTCCAAAAATACCATGTATGGTAAACAAAAGAAAGATTCCTTCCATACCATGTAATAGAAGTAAAAAATGGGTAAAAATGAATTTAAAAATTCATAGAATAATAATAAAAATATTATGATGACATTATTTGAAAACATGGACATAGATGATAAATATATCCCCAATAAATACTTATGTATAAAGAATCTCAGATAAAAATGAGATTGCAAAATTATCCCTTACTTGAGGTCTGATTTCTTATATATGTGTCTAAAACTATGTTATATTAGGTTTAAACATATTATTTAAATATAAAAGAACCATAATAATATTTATTATATCATATATGATTGACTTAAGACTTTATATTACCTATTCATTTTTCAAATCCATGTTAAAGAATGATTTTGGGTAATAATCGTTTTATTTATCAAACATGTTTTGAATTGTTATTCATGATATTATTAATTTTATCAAGATTTAATTATTCAATAATGTAAAACATGATTTATATGTCATAAATATTTAGTATATATATATAAAATATATAGATAAATGAAATAGAAGACATCGTTCATGGAGACGGAAGGTTGTACGTACACATGAACGCTATTTTCATTTCATTATTGAATTGAATGGAAGTAAGTAAATGAAATATATATATATATATAAATATACACAAATTAACACATTATAATTATTATGTCATGTATTTTGGGATTATTTATTATATATACTTCATAATCTTTCTTGAATGGTTAACATGGAAAATGAATCAAATCGTGTCGTGGAGATGGTAAGTGGTACTTATGCCTGAGCGATGGAATCGATCCCATAATTGATAAAAGGCATTGAAGTGGATGGTGAATAATATTTCAGAATTAGTATCATTTTATAATAATCATATATTGTTATTATTTCCACCATTATACCCATCTAAATTTTGTGGTGGTAAAAAAGAGATTTGACCACGACGTCAAGACTGTAAGCTGTACATATGCACGCGCAATGATATCATTTTTCGTCCGATGGATAGAAACTAGAATAGGGTTTTTTCATATTAATAATGACTAATAAGTAGATGAGTGATACTGATGTTTTTAATTTATAATGAAACAACTAAATAAGGGGAAGTTTAAGAAGAAATAAATATGAAAGAATCGGTATAGGAGATTAACTCTTCCTCGACATGTGTTCATTATATTTTCACGTAGGGCAATAGAGTTGGTCTTCTAAAAAGAAATAAACCTATATAATGTAACAAGGTAAATTTTTAAGAGAAATGGATAGGTTATTTCTAATCATGGAGGCTTAAAATGGAGTTAAAAGGAGAGGGAGGAGGTGCCCTTTTATATGAGAGGAGAGGGGCAATTCAGGAAAGTCTTAAAATATTAATTTATTACAAATTTAATTTTGAATTAAAATGGTAGAAAACTTATTTAATTATAATATAATATTTTTTTGGTTTTAATGACCATAATCCAATAATTTTTTAAAAAAATTTCAATACAATTTAATCCTTATTTTTTGGTTTAACACTTATTTTACTCTTTTTAATCTTTTAGTGATATCATGTTATATACAAATTGTGGGTTAATTTAATTATCATATCATGAAAATAGACCAAAAAAAGTTATTTATGATATATTTGGACTTTTGTTAACTATTTGGGGGAATATTATATTTTTAGAATTTTGATATCATTTAATAAACTACTTAATGTTTTAAGTTATAAATTATGCCAATTTTGGATACTATTAATTCTTGACTTTTTTTAAAAGATTCAAAACAACCTTATTATATCTAAATAAGGGAATTAAATTGTCCCTAAAATTCCAATTTCATCTACAAATTTCATGGATGATATCAAAATGTTCAAATTAAATCTATTTAAACCATTCTAAGTTCATTTATTTGAATATTTCATTAATGCAAAAATCACTACATCCTAATTGTTTCATAAATAAATATATTTATCTAATTTCTGAAAATTATAAATAAAATAAAACGATATAGGAAATATATTTTTCTTTCAAATTATAATTTATATACATAAGTATATGTTATATAAACCTATATTATAATTGATTTAGTAAAAGATATATGTTTAGGTTAAAATTATCATTAATTTAAATTAATTCTTATAAAATGTCATTTTCAAATTAAAGTAAATCCATGGGGTCCCAAAATCGACCCATGGATTCCCATGGTCAGAAATATCTCATCTAATAGGATTTGGACGAGTGTTAGGGTAGTTTAACATTGTTATAATATTATTTTGTACCCTTATTTACTAGATTTACCCTTTTACCATGGTAAATTAATTTCCTAAAGAACTATCCATAATGTCCAAAAATAAAAGGAACATATTTAAACAATTTTAATCTTATGATTCCAAATATTGAATAAATTTTTGCAAATTCAAAACACATAAGCTATGATAATTAATTTTAAATAAAATCCCATTTTCAAAACAAAAAAGTGAGTTTTAAAAAATAATAACTATCAAAAGATTGACATGTGTTTATGTCCAATTTAAAAGTAAAATTACATACAATGATAAAAATTGCGTTAAATGATAAAAATATAATACAACTAATCTTTAAAACCAATTAAAAAGATAATCTAACTATACAAAAAAATTAGATAAAAAGGCAGTTTTGAATAAAAAAGTAGTATTTTTAACTATTCATTAAAATTTTAAATTTATTAGATATATATAAAAAATTCAAAAAAAATAAATTTTTTATGTCCTGATTTTAAAGAAGATGTTTATTTTTTAATATTTGTCTTATAAAAATGTCAAAATATATATTTAAAATGTGTGTACTATCAAGAGGAGAGTCAATTACGAGCCTCAGAGTGGCATCTCCCTCCTCCTCATGGAGACTATCGTTTCTCTTGGTATTTTCTTCCCCTTCCCCCTCCGGTCGGGCTAGGTTGGCGTCAGCTTCTTCTAGATGTCTCGGTGTAGGAGCTTGGTGACGGCACACCACGGTGGAATTCCGGTGTGGTTTGGGTGGTGGGGTCCTGGTGTGGTGTGACAGTCTTTAGGCGTTTTCGGTGATTTTTGAGCTGGTGGAACACCGGTTTCTTGCCCATTCCATCGCGGTTCATACACTTCGCAGGGTCATATCACCATTGCTTGGATCAGCACAACTCAGAGTTTGTGACGATGATGTGGAGCGGCTGGATCTGGCTCCTCATCTTGGTCTGGCGTGGTCAAGAAACGTTTACGGTGTTCATCCTGTATGGGTTGGAATCAGATCCGGCGATCAGAGGTGGGAGGATCTTTTTAGTTTTTGGTTTTTGAAGGGTTGAAGGTGTTTCTTTTGGTGTCTCCATCAATGAGGTCCCCTGCTCCACCTCGTTGCTCTGCCATACCTTGTACGACTGAAATCTGGAAATTGGTTACTACTTGGGTTACTTATGCGGTTGGAGGGATTTTCTCATGGATGGTGGTAGGGGGTTTTCCAGCGGTGGTTCTGGCGACTGGTGCAGGTATTTTAATGTCGTGACAGTTTTCTTGATGATCTCGATTTCTTACAGTTGGTTTTTTGAAGCTGGAATTGATGAATTTTGGAATCTATGTTGTTGTATTTGTTTGATGTGGATGAATTGAATCTGGTGTTGTTTTAAGTCCATATGAGTTTGGATAGTGTTTTGCTTTTATGATTCTATTTTCATTTCAAAGGTGGGTAGTGCAGCCAGACGTGATCACAGGAACATGTCCCAGAGGAGGATTCAGAGCTCACAGTTCATCTTTGTAGTGAATTCTAGATTTGGTTGTTGAGAGGGTATGGCATCAGTCATCCGATCTGGCCAGTGCTTTGACACGGGACACTTGCTAGCAGTTATTCATTGCAATGATGATGATTCTCAACATCATCCTAGGCTAGGGAGGGACAATTTTGGTTGTCAGTTTGGTTTTACTCTTTCTCTCCATCGGGTTATCTTGTCATAAGTCTATGATGTCTTTGGGCTTCCCCCTTATTCCCTTAAAATGGCACTCTATCAATAATGAAAGAAAAAATTTGAAGGGATTCGGGCCATTGTTTGGATATATGGTGTGTTCCATCAAGAGGAAGTAAAACTACATTTTTTTAAATACTTCTTTTCTTCAAAAAATTGATTTTTTTCTCATATCATGTTCCAGAAAATGTGTAAGATGAATTCTAATGTTCAATAAAATTCAAATTGTTGTTAATATTATTCATAACAGCTAGTTTATATATTATTTTAATAATATATCATTATATAGTGAAACTCAGTATTGTGTATAAAGCAAGCTATCGAGAAATGTCGCTCTTTTGTGTAACACATGACATGTCCATATTGCATGTAGTGAATACTTCCTTTGGTGTTAGGTATAGCATAATCAAAAGTTAGTTTATTTATACATTGAACAAAATCAATAATCAGTGTTGTGTTAAATTAATTTTATCCAAAGAACCTGAAAATGTGTGTAACAAAAGCCAAGTATATTGTTGAGTATATATCAAGATAATATTGTGTGGTGTATAGCACAAGCTAATATTGTGGTAGCGTACAACACAATACAATAATGAAATTAAAAGAATCTATCTCATAAAATATCAGGGTGTTACATTCTACCCCCTTAAAATGAATTTCAACCTCGAAATTCATTGGGGTTATAAATGGTTTACTAAATTAATATTTCTTTCATAATAACCCACATCATAATGAGATATACTAAAACATAATTTTAAAAAGAAGAGTTAGAAATATAATGGCTACCCAAATTAACTCATCATTGGGTTTCCACATAGCAGAACATGTGTGGGAAGTGAAAACATTGATATGAAATGGAAATATGACCATCATGTTTTGATAGATAATGATAGAGGATAAGGTTTGTAAAAAGTTAAATACCAGAAAGACATAAATCTGCGATGATTTAAAGGACCATCTAATTCCTCAAATAAGAAGATAATATGATAGTAGTTTTGTTTTTCAAGATCCTTTTTCGAAAGTTGAATAATTTTTCATGAAAATAAATACATACTTGATTTTGGTAAAATATAATCATTGTTTGTGCCTTGAACAATTTCCACTTCATCTCTTATTTAAAAAAAGGAATTTGAATTTTTCATTCATGATGTGTTAGGAGATCATGTGATGGAATGATACGTCATACCATCTATCTGAAAAAAAAGGTTATAATAGGTTTTCAAATATCAATAAGTCCACTTATAGTGAGATAATACATTAATATAACCAAATTGAAATGGAAAATAACTTATAATATTCATAAATAGTTAACATTACAATCATTCCAAAAACTAAATATATAAAACATTAGAAAAAGGTGAACTAAATCAATATAAAATTTATCTCCCATATCTTATAAGGTAGTTAATTGCTAACACATTACAATAATTAGAATAAATCAATAATGTATTATCTTAAAACATAACATGAATTACTGTAGAAACTTAGTGAAAATAATAAATTTGTAAAAATTAAACTTTTCAACAAACTAAAAATACCAAATATTCAATATACTCAAACCATGACATCACTTTTTCCTTATATTTTTCATGAGATTATTAATACTCTTTACTATCACATTATATAATTATTAATTCATTATGAGCATATCATGTGGTTTCCAAAAATACTTCTATCACATTTCATGGTTATCATTACCATTCAACATATTCATTCAAATACTTAATGAAAAATAATAGTATTACAGTCCTTTGATGTTTTTTATTCCATAGTACCATAAATTATTCTTGATAAACATGAAATCATTCTACTATATTTTTAATCCATTCATCGAGCTTCATCATTTTATTCCTCAACATGTATTTCATCTCATATATCATTTGTAGTCTCTTCATGGTCATCAACATAAATATTACCCATATGACCATGCAGATTCTCTTCATGAGATTTTCCATTAGGAAATTGATTTTTATAATTCCCAAACATTCCATATTTTATACATTTAACCGTTGTTGATGTATTAGAAATGATATTTTCATTGTCCATTGTGTTAATAAAACCTTTTCCATTGTAATTACTGGCTTTGTGTCCTTATTTTACACACCCAAAGAATTTTCCAGTTCCTTTGAAACATTCTCTTATCGGCCACTTCCCACATGATTTACATGAGGAAAATTGATCATTCTTTCCTCTATGATCACCATGAAACTCCATCTATCTCTTATTAGCTACTTCAAGAAACTCACAAAGTTGATGTTATTAAGCATATTATAAGATTTATGATTAGGAATAATAATTATGTTTCACATTACAACACACATTTAATTTGGTTTCATAGGAAGAATATCATTTCAATGCCCATGATATTCTCCATTAAAATTAATCCTCATGTTTTCAGACATTTTATAAAACCGAAAAAGAATAGTGTGAGAGGTGAAAATCATACTATGAAAAGAATATAATCATGGGGGATTACTTTCAATATCTAATAAAAAAAGGTTTAATCATTGGGTTTTCATGCATGTTATCACATTTCTAGGACTGTAACCTATACTTATGCATAGCCTTAGGTACATCCCTTTAAGTACAGTAGAAATATATCTAGGGATATCAATAATTTTTTCACATCCTTATTTCCAAAGGTTAACTAAACCTTCACTCTGATACCAACAGTAGAGACCTGTTTCTGACGTACAAGGAAATTACATTTATTTTATAAAATACTTACTACATGGCAAAAACATTTTCCAAAATATCATATTAGTTTAGTTTCTTTAGAAACTCAGAACAAAATCTTCTAATCATGGTGAATAACTTCAACATCTCCTATAATTATATTCTCCATTTTTTCATAACTAAAACCTTTCATTACATGATAGGGAAAATAAAACATAGAAAGGTTGATCAAAAATGCTTAGTAAGGGTAAAAATGGAGAATATACAACAAACCATAAACATTTGAATGTAAAAACATGAACATAAAGTTTAAACATCAAAATCATGGGTCATGAATAAAATCAAGGCAACTCGTAAGGCATGGATTATAAAAGAACATTAAAAATGAACGAATATCATTGGAATAAAATATATAATTATGGAAATATAATAATAACATAATATTATTTCCATACTAGCCAAGGTATTATGGCCAAGACCACTGTAGTGGACATAGTCCATTATAGAACCGGGTTTACTTTTCATTCCAGCAATGTATTACTAAAACAGATTTACATGATGTTTCATCCCTGCATTACTAAACTAGATTTACATGCCATTACATTCATGTCTATCTCAGGAGATATAAATTTTTACCCAATGCATTGGAGGGAGATATAGGTCTGAATCATCTCATAACTAAATCATTCTTATATGTGCCACAAAACATAAATTAATCATCAGAGTAAAATGGGATTCTTAAACATTATTTCATCATAAAATAATCCTTATAAGATAAATGGTCAACATAAAAATAATTATATCATAAAAAAATAAAATAAATGTAATAATAGGGATAGATACATAATCCTATGTCATCTTAGATGGAAAATAATTTTGATAAAACACTTAAACCTAATTCCTGAGGAAAATATCCTTTCATATTCACATTTTTTTTCTTTTCTAAAAATGTCATGACATATAAAAAGAAAATAATTTAATTGAAAATAAACTTGAAATATTGCAAAGTAATATTCCTGGAAATACTGTATTATAAAAGCGTAAAAATCCATTCATGTTGTATAATTTAAAAAAACATTATCCTCGTATTTTTTTCAAAAAAGTTAAAAAAATACCTCATATGGAAAAAAAGAATGGTTCCTTCCATAACATGTAGTAAAATTAAAAAAATGGGTAAAATGACTTTAAACATACATATAATAATAATAAACATTTTATGATAACATTATTAGAAAACATGGACAAGGTTGATAAATATATCTCCAGTAAATACTTACATATAATCAATCTCGGATAAAAATGAGTTTGCAAAATTATCCCTTACCTTAGGTCTGATTTTTTTTCTATGTCTCAGAAACACTTGTATAGTTTGTTTAAACATATTATTAACTTTTAAAAGAACAATAATAATATTTATGATATCTTATATGATTCACTTATGACATTATATTACCTGTTATTTTGACAATTCCATGTTAAAGCAACGTTTTGGGAAATAATCATATTATTTATCTAATGTGTTTTGAATTATAATTCATTATATTGTTAATTATATAAAGATTTTGTAATTTTAAGAATAAAAAAAATGATTTATATATCATATATATTCAGTATATCAATATATATTTAATATATATATAAATGAAATGTAATACACCCTTCATAGAGACGGTTGGACATACGTATGCATTAATGCCATTTTTAGTTACTTATTGAATTGAATGGAAGTAATTAAATGAAATATATATAAATAAATCTAGTAGAATTATTATTTCATTTATTTAATGATTATTAATTATATATACATTATAATCATTCTTGAATAGTTAACATGGAGAATGAATCTCATCCCGTCGTATAGACAATAAGCCGTACGTACGCACAAACGATGATATCATTCCCATAAATGTTGAATGGTATTGAAGTGGATGGTTTAAAATATATCATAATTAATATAATTTTATAATAATGATATATAGTTATTATTTCCACCATTATACCCTTCTAAGAAAGTTGGTGGTGAAAAAACGATTACACCACGACGTGGAAATGGTAACCAATTTGTACGCATGTGCGGTGATTTAATTTTTTCATAGGATTGATAGAAGGTGAATAGGGTTGTTTCATATTTATAATAACATATCAGTATATAAGTGATAATGATGTTTTAAATTTATAATGAAGAAATAAAATTATAGGAAGTATAAGAATAATGAAATTTGAATTAATCCGTGAAGAGATTACTTCTTCCATGACGTGCCTCCTTTAAATTCATTCTTAGGTCACAAGAGCTGGTATTTTGAGAAGACCAGATAGTATAGAATGTTAATATAGATGTTTAGAGGAAAAATAGGTTGGGTTTTTCCAATCATTAAGGATAGACATGGCGTAAAGAATATAGGGAGAAGGTTCCCATTTAGAAGAGATGATAGGGTCACTTTGGGAAAGTCTTAAAATATTAATTTATTTTAAACTTAATTTCAATTTAAAATAGTAAATAACTTATTTAATTATAATCTAAGATGATTTTTTTTTCTAATAAATATCATTAAATAATCTTTGGATGGGTTTTTAATATTTTTTATCCTTATATTTTTGGTTTAACCCCTATTTTTCCATTTTTAATCCTACTATTATATCAGGTTATTTACACATTGTCAGCTAATTTAATAACCATATCATGTAAAAAGACCCAAAAAAATTTATTTATGACTTATTTGAACATATGTTAACCATTTGGAGAATATTATATTTTTGAAAATTTAATATCATTTAATAAAATATTTTATGTTTTATGTAATGAATTATGTCATGTTTGGATACTATTCATATATGACTTGGTAAAAAAATTTTAAACAACCTTAATACATCGAAAAAATGATTTAAATTATCCCTAATATGTCAATGTAATCCTTAAGATTTGTTATTACAAAGAAATGTAAATATGAAATTTATTTTCATATTTATATATTCAATTATTCAAATATTTAATTAATGATCAAATCACTAAATCATAAATGTGTAATAAATAAATATATTTATATAATGTATAAAAATTATAAATAAAATAACATGATGTATTAAATATTTTTATCTTTATAATGAATATTTATAGACATACTTATCTATTATATATCCTTGTATTAAAATCAATTTAGTTTGAGATATATGTTTATGTTATAATTATTTTACTTTAAATCAATTCTTATAAAATGTCATTTTCATATCCAAGTGAATCCATGGTGTCCCCAAATCGACCCAAAGATTCAAAGGGACAGAAATATCTCATCAAATAGGATTAGAACATGTGTTAGGGCCGTTTAATATTATTATAATATTATTTTTTACCCTTATTTACAAGATTTACCCTATGACAATGGTAAATACAATATTTACTAATGTTACTCTTCATAATAGACCAAAAAAAGTTACCTATTTAAAAAAATTTAACCTTATGATTAAAAATATGGAATCCATTTTTCCACATTCAAAACACAGAAGTTTATAAATTAATTTAAAATTAATTCTTGTTTTCAAAACCAAAACGAAGGTTTTTAAGAAGTGATAACTATTAAAATATTGACATGATTTTATGTCTAATATAAATGTGAAATTACATAAAATGACAAAAAATGGATTAAATGATAAAAATATAATCCAATTTCACTTTAAAACCAATTAGAAATATAATCTAACTATATAAATAATTTAGATAAAAAGGGTGTTTTGAATTAAAATATAGTATTTTTCACTATTTATTAAAATTTTAATTTTAGTATAAAATATCAAAAATCCAATAAAAGAAAATTTTTAGGTCCCTCATGAAAATAAAAAGTTTATTTTGTTAAATTTAACTTATTAAACATTCAGAAACATAATTTAAAATGGATGGGCCATCAAAAAGTGGTGAAACATCTTTTTTAAATATTTCTTTTATAAAAAACAATTGATTTTGTTGTCATATCATGTTATAAAAAAAGTTTTAGATGAATGATAATGTTATTTAAAATAAAAAATGTTTTTAATACTATTAATAATGGATTTTATATATAATATTTTAATAATATATCATTTTTAGTGAAACTTGGGATTGTATACAACAATGCAATCTATCAAGGACGGTCGCTCTTACGTGTAATGCAAGCCATGTCAGTGTTGTATGTAGTGCATGCTTTATTTGGTGATGTGTATAACATAATCTAAACACCGTTTATTTATACATTGAAAAAAAATCTATTCTATGTGTTGTGTGAAATGAATTCTATCAAAAGCACACGAAATTGTGTATAACACAATTCATTTATAGTTTTGCATATACTGAAATCTAATACGATGTTGTGTATAAAGAAAGATAATATGTGTTTCGTGTACCATACATTACATCAATGTAATTAAAAGAATCTATCTCATAAAATATCTGGGTGTTACCTAGGAATCCAAACCAGTGGGAAAAAGGGGAAAGAGAACCCTAAATCAGAAGAGGCCTTTTGAGGTAGATAAGAAATAGATCCACTAGGATACGAGAAAATGAACATGTCCAATAAAGTGGAGGAGAGGAGGAAATTTATCCAACCAGGAATCGAGATGTCAGGGAAAGGGGAATCCAAGTGTGAGACCAACACCAAAGACTGAAACAAAGAAAATAAGAACATCTTAACATCGAATCATGAGGAAACCAAGGGTAGTAACAAAAAATTGGAATCATGAGAAGGAAACCGTAAATCACTCGGGAGAGGGGGGGGGGGTATGGACGGGAGAGTGTAGCTCCATACATCTTTGTGTAGTTATTTACAGTATTTACATCTATTCTAAAAACACATCAAAAGATATTATATCGATATGGATTTATTTTTTGGAAAATAAACAAAATATCATCCCTAATTATTCATCAGTGTATTCACCATGATTTATCCTAAAATTATATCATTGAGTTAGGTTCCCTAAATTATTTTTTCCTAAATATAGTTTCATGATTTATATAAATCATCTTATGATACCATAAATAGGGATCCTGACCCCAGTATATCATATTCAGTGTATACATTATTATATTAGGATAAGATATAAATAATCACATCCAAAAAGACTAAATTATTTAGTAATATTGGTAAAATAGACACATAGATGAAATTATTACTATTACTACAGACATAAATACATGAATTATTTTCTTTGGGAACACCATTACTCCCCTTATCAAGTCCATTCATATCAATCATACAACACTTTATGGTATCCCAGGAAAAATGAAACTAGATAAATGGGTGAGATATGATTTTTAGAATGGGTCTCTGTACCTAAGAAGCCATGAATATATATATAATAATCAATATTGAAAGGTAAATAATATAAAAAAATTCCACTTATTCAGTAACATGATAATAATAGAGAAGGAATAATTTATTATAAAATAATGAAATATAAATAATCAAATTAGATTTAAAATATATACATTGGTATTATAACTAACCGAATCATACGATGGAATATGAATTACATGATTTATAATTTTGGAATGCATAATTCTTAAAATCTAAATCATATCATCAATGCCTTGTGACAGTTATGCAATATTATCGAGGCATTATTCCAAGGTTTCAATATTAATGGGTATGACCTCTACTAAAACCCAATCTAGTTTGTCTAAGGATACCCACTGATGAATCGAGCAACTATATAAGGACCCAACCATCACATACGACATTCAATTATTTCTTTATATGAAAATGGTGGAACATAATCAACATAAAAATTATAATTTAACTCATATAATATGAAATTGTAATATTTATTCTAATTAAAAAAACATATTTATAATCCATCATTTGTAATGTGGTGAATATAAATAAAGTTTTACATCCACATTAAAACTGATCATAAAATATCTAGATTATGAATAAATATGGTATAAATATTAAATATCCCTAGTGGATCATTATTACAATAATTTATTTATGTCATTGATCAATATAAAGACCATCGAATATGATTAAAATAATTTTTTTGGAGAACTATTTCACATTGAATATATATTTTTTAACAAAAAGTACCAAAATAATTTTAATTATATTTTCATTGAAAATATCCATTGAATGACTATAAAATAAGTTTTAAAAAACTATTTTTAATGATGACGTAAAAGTTTATTTGATTTTGTACACATTAAAATAAAGTTTTCTTTTTCTTTTTCAGTAAAACATGAATATTATTTTTTTGGAAATTGATATGATTTTTACATTCACAACAATTTATTAAAATTAAATATTTGTAAAATAATATTCATTAGATATTTTGGAAACATATAAAAACATATTTGAAAACATTTTGTTGAAATCAAAGCCTTTGACAGAGAAGGTATTTTGAATGAAGAGATAAATAATTCTAGATTAAGAAAACATTTTCCTAATCATTTTATAAACTAAAAATAGTAAAAATTGCACTATGAAATTTTAATGATCATGAATTACTAGATGAGAATAAAATAGATTTATCTTAATATAGAAATATCAATGAATTACACAAATTTAGACTTAAAAAACATTGTCCTAAATAATGATGGGTTTTTGAAATAAACCCATACCATTTTGGTATATTTTGAATCATAAACGCCTATAAAACAAATAAAATTAAATGAAATATAAAATTCCATAGAGAGAATTATTTCATGATATAGCATGGGAAAAGGGTCATGTATAAAATAAAAAAACGAGATAAGTGTAGAATATATCTTATATCACATGGAAGTGAATGTGAGATGAGAAACCCTTATATCTGTTCTGATTTCATTCATACGTGTCCCAACCTCATGTATAATTTTTTAATTATTTTTTTAAAATTAAAAATAATAATAAATTAAATTATGATATCATATATGAAAAAATTAATTCATTTTTCCACATGTTTATTAATAATATTTCATTAATTTCTTTTCTTCAGGTGTTAATTTCATTGTTTTATAATGATCATTTTATCATGATATTTATGGTTCTAGTGAATATGATATATATATATATATATAATCTATAGAATTATTATAATTTCATAAATATTGTACATAATTATTTGATAATTTTCTAGATAAATTTATACATTCTAGCCATTGAAAATGAATCACATCACTTTATGGAGATAATGGGCTATATGTAGGAAGGAGTGATGATATAATTCTATTTATTTTATTATTTTTAAGGAAGTATTCTATATATTAACATTAAAAAAATAATATCATCTCATATACATCATATATATTCATTAATTTTATACTTTTTACATGTCATGTACACAATATGTGAAAAAATAATCACATGGTTTCATAAGGCAGCAGTTCGTCGTACACACTAGATGTGTGATCATATAATAAAAAAAATGGTGCATAAAAAGGTAAATGTTAAATTAGAATGATATAATTTTAATTATATAAAAACTATCACATACATTTTTTATATCAATAATTATATCCATCCATGACATTTTGTGAAGGAAAATGATCTACATCGGTTCACAGGGTAGTAGTCCTCTGTACAAACTTTTGAAGATTTTGTTTCTCTTATTATGTAAGATGATATAGAAATATAGTGTTCTATGAACATAATAACATATATGTTTGTGATAAATTATTTTTTAAATTATATATTATGTAATAAGACACAAATAATGGTTAATAAATAAGAATGAAAATGACATATCTTTGTTAAGATAATTTCTTTTTCTTAGAGAAACCTACTTTGTATTACAATGTAAGAACCCTATGGTTAGGATAATGGGAGGTACCAGATTACTATAATGTATCTATGGATTTTAGAGTTATAAATAGTTTTTTTCTTTTTTGAGTCTAAGGGATTAATATGTGGGAATAACTAAAGGTAGAAAGTTCTAATTTATATATGGGGAGGGGGACCCTCTTAGAAATTTCCAAAAAAATCCAATAGTATATAGTAATAAACATGAAAAAAGCATCCAAATAACCATATTATTTATTTTGGGATAGTATACTGTTTAAATATTTCCATGAAGTAATATTTATAAAATTTGTATGTCATTTTAAACCCTATATTCTTAGTTTAACCCCATGGAAAACCTATTTTTAACCTAGTCACGGTATATACTTTTTAATGTTTTCCCTAATAATTTTGGTTAAAAATTATGTATAAATTATTTTAAAATATAAATTAGTTGGATTAAAAATATTTAATCCATTTTTTAAAAATCAATTAATATAATTGGAAAATTTTAATTTAAAATTAATCCCATAGAAGTTGTGAAAAAGTAGGGATTCAATGAGAAAATGTTCAAATTTTTTACGTATTTTTATGTCAATTTTCATTATAAAAATTCATCCAAAGAACTAAATATTATTTATAGGTATATAATTGAACAAAATTTACTTAAAAAAATATCTACATATAATTTATTGCTGTAACTAATTTAATCTAAAATGTCTTCTACAAATAAAATTCACTATTTTTCAATCTACATCAAAATATGAAATATTTTAGAATGTATTAAAAAATTTAATGTAAGAATATTCTAAAATTTATCTTTCAAAAATGGAATTTATTTTCACATATAAACAATCTAAAATTGGTAAAAATAATTATTTTCAAATTATGTGAGCAATGCGAGACCAAACTGTCAAACAAATTACTATTTTTACAATAAGTTTCAATTTCTTCTAACTGATTCCTATTTTATATCTAATTATAAGAAAACCATAATATTAATAATTTATTTAGTACAATTAATAACTGATAATTTGACGACTGGGTTATAATGGTATATAATATTATGGATTATTTATACTAGGGTTTGGTTGTTGTACAAGATATCATGGAGATAAAATTTAAATTTATATTTTACATGGGTTTTTTACGATCAGTGTTTCATGTTTCAAAATTTATCAAATATAAATTTTTTATTATGAATTTCTAGGTGTCAGAAAAATGTATTTAATGTGTTTTTCTTGAAATTTGGTGTCTATAATTTTAATTTTAGTTCCTCAACTGAGTATTTATATGAACATCCTAAAAGAAATTATGTATTATGTTGGGATATAATGAGATTTTTCATCATTTTATACCACTATATTTGAATAAAAATTAGAAAATTGGATTCTAGACATATTAATGGGGCTTATTGAAAAATATTTTTCCAGTACACCAATTGATTAATGTATATTTTCTAATAATGTATTTCTCCAAAACATAACATATAAAACTAATGAAATAATTAACCATTTCAATAATAAACCTGTCTTCAGAATCATTTTCATTAAATTTACACATGTCCTGGCAAAAATTTTCTTATGTTTGTGAAAATAAATAAGGTGAAACCATATCATTGAAGAGTTATATTTTAATGTGGATAATAAGTATGATAATAAAATAATTAATTAATATCAGGTAATTTTAGTGTAAATCTTTATGATAATGTATGGAATAGTAATCATATCATATATATATATATGTAAAGTGAATCTTGTAACTATTATAATATAAAACATATTTAAATTTCCCATTTGATAATCTTATAGAAAAAGTAATGAAAATGAACAAGAATACACCTGAAATGGGACTCATATATGGCTCTAAAAAATCATTATATTCACATATATATAGTTTAATGAATGTACATATTACTCTTCAAACTGTATCACTTAAATTCATTATATAATAAAAAATATGTATTCCCAAAAAATTGTGTATATCTTGGTTTTGAGTGAAATTTGTTTCTAAATTTTTTAACTATGTCAACTTATACATTTTTGTTAATTTAATATTTCATGCATAAATATAAATTATTTTTTAGGAGAAAAATTTTAAATCTACCCCATACATATGTGTAAAACCAAAATGAATTGATTATGTTGAGACTGACTATTATTAACATAATGTTCAATAAGATAAATAAATTTTTATAATGGGAATGTCTATCTTTGTCCTGTTGTTTTGTTATGTGAATGAATTTAAAATAAATAATTAATATTATTACGATATAACATAAATATTGATATTTATTCCATTGTAAGGATCATTATAATATTAAACATTTTGGAAATTATGTAGGATGAATTCCAATATGATCTATTTATTCATTGGAAAGTTATTGTATATGATGAATTT
Organism: Viscum album; assembly: GCA_963277665.1. NCBI lineage: Eukaryota > Viridiplantae > Streptophyta > Magnoliopsida > Santalales > Viscaceae > Viscum > Viscum album. The sequence continues at coordinate 852,909,608 of OY728126.1, read as the reverse complement.
CAGTTATGTGGATGAATCTAATGAATTTATCTATTTTTTTAGTTTTAATAAAAGAGGGAAATTTATTCAATTGTATGTCCTATGAGAAAATTACATATATTTGGAAATAATGCCGAATTTATATGAGTTGATAATTTTATTATTATTTCATTAAAATAATCCATACTTATGCTTTTCTTTAGATAAGAAAAAATAAGAAAAAAATTATGATTCAAGATTTTTTATTTGAGGAATTAAATATGATTATGTATGATATGATGTTAATTATAAAGATATAATTTTTTGATTTTTAAAATTCCTCTACTTACTTCATTGTAGACACAATGTTATGTGATTAATAAAATTGTAGATTAAAGAAATATTGACTTAATTATAAGAAGACATTAAAATTCGGTGAATTCTTAGTGTCAACAAGAATTATATTTGTGGAAATTATTTTTGAAATATAGTTGGATGAATATTAAAATAATTTTAGTTTAAATAAAAAATTATTTGATATAATGATAGTGGAATGACATCTAATTAATCAAAAATTGTAATTAATTGTTATAAGAGTTTATGAAATTCCCTCAAGTTTCATGATAAATATTTTGACAATTTTAGTGGTTATTCAAAATCAATATGAGTTGATTATAACATTATGGTGAGTTGAAGGTTATTGAATAATATATATAAGAATATTTTTTTAGGTATAATAAATATTTGGAATTTCTGAACAATAAAATATATAGCTAAATAATCCATATTAACAATATCAACCAATATCAGATGAGGAAAGAGTAAGCTCATCAATGGTAAACCTATGTGTCTTTGTGCGGAGAAAGAGAAATGTGGTTTTGTGCCAGAAGGATGATCACGAGGTGATGCTAGTAGAGAGAACGAATATAAGTTTTTTGTTCAAAAGAATTTAGTAATATATAATGGAGGTTTCTGTAATAGTAGAATATTTCAAATGACTTTCATTACAGTCAATAACATGTATGGCTTGCAATACAAAACACAAAAAGTGAGATATTATAAGTTTAGTATGATTTTAATCACCTATAAATTGAATTTTTTGTATGAATATTATTTACCACATTATGAAATATATATATATATAATGTTATTTATCTAAACAAAATTATTCATTAATTCTTTGTAAATGGGGGCACAATTTTTAGCAAAGTATTTTATTATTCAAAAGTATATTATGATAAAAAAATTGTATTTTTTTTCTTAGTGAATACTGTAATTGATTTCTAATACATTAACTAATTTAATTTAATAAATTATATATATATTTTTAAACCATTATATCAAAATTAACTAAAGTTAAAACATTGATATTTTTTTAGAACATATTTATATGTTAATGATTTTTGAAAAAAATAGACTTTTTTATGAAAACTATGTATTTAATAATGTATTTATAAATGAAAAAACAATTTTTGATTATTTATAAAATTTAAATTATTATTTTTTATGAATAAAATAAAAAATATTTTCTTTTGAATGAATTTTATAATTTTATTTAGTGTAAATTAATTTTTTAGATAAATAGTAGTTTTTTCTGGGAAAAAGTTTTCCCATATTTTACAGGTTTAATTGTTAATTAATTTATAATACTTAAGAGTACTAAATATTTCAAAATATATTCCATATATTTAAGAAGGTTTTACAAATTTGATAAAAATATTACATCTATTTCTAATCATTATAAATCATAATAATTTTAAAATATTTTGTCAATGTGATGTTAAAATAGTTTATTTAAGGGTGAAAATAATGTGGTAAAGAATTCAATGTAACAAAAAAAATCCCCCATTTTATTTGGTGATTCTATTCCTTCCAAAATGAACCAAAATTAATATATAAGTCCTTGTATCATATGTACATTCTTTTAACCATTACAAATTTTAATGTCAGGTATGGTATAAAGAATCATTCACTTAGTTTTATTTTCATTATCTTTTTGAAATTGCTAAAAAAGTATGATTTGATCAGTTATAAATAGTAATATTAAATATAAATTATATTCATTTATCATGGTAAATTATTTAAAAAATTTAATGACTAAATATTTATTTAAATTCATACGCAATGCCAATACAAAATGTATCTATTAATAAGAAAAATAAATGATTTAAAAAATATAAAAACTATAATTAAATTAATGAATAACTGTGTTCTACATTTTTTGTAAAAAACATGACAAATTATATTCATTTTAATTCCTCATTTTTCCATTTCAAAATTATTTTCTCATACTATAAATTAATTTAAATGAGTACTTCCAAAATTAAAGTTAAGGCTATGTTATAAAAAAATTAGGGTATTAAAATTTTTAAAACTAAAAAAACCTATAATTCTATAAGTAATTAGGATATAGTTGAAAGAATTATCAATTTTTCATTTATAGAAAATGTTTATTTTTATTGTTAATTTTATTACCATTAATGGGTGAAATCCTTAATATCACTAGAATTGTCAAAAAAAAAAACAGATTAAAGTGGTTAAAACAAAGCCATAAGGATCAAAAAATCAACTAAAAACTTCAAAATTAATTTTATGATATGATTTTTATAATAAATTATAATATCTTATAGACTTTTAAATTATGATAATTTTTTACATGAATCTAAATGTTTATCAATCAAGTTATTTATAAAATTCTAGGAGTTCTGCACCACTCCAACATAAAATGCAATATCTTATCCCCGTTTCATCAAATGTAAAAACATAATTTATTATACAATACCTAAAATAATTCCCTAATTTAATCTCTTAAGATATAATTTATGAATTTTTTTATCATAAAAAAAAATCTTAAAAAACCATTTATGTATCCCTTATGAGGTTTTTTGAAGGGGATGTACAGTTCTTAACCAAGAATTCCCGTTTTTTTTCTTTTCCTCACTTCATCAATTATTATTCAAACAAGATGAAATAATAACACTGATATATTATATAAAAATCATTATTATGTTAATTTCATAATCAATATCCCTATCCTTTTCCATTAAATGGTTATTAAAACCATTATTTTTGTGCATGAAAGACTACCACCTCATAAACCAATGTAATTCATTTTCAATCACCATCACTCAAAGATGGATAAAATGATGGATATACTATATATATATCATATAAAAATATAAAAATTTCAATAATTGATATATCATATAATTTATTAATCGATAATTTGATGAAAAATGATAACATATTTTGTGGGTACATGTGGGAAATTTGCTCCATGAAGTGATGTGGTTAATTTTTCATAACTACACAGCATAGATGAAATATACATATATTTAATGAAATAACATGGAATTTATAATATTATGGTGATTCTATAGTAAAAAAATAATACTTACCTTCTTTCCCTAATAATCATATCAAAATAGAAACATCACTCGTTCATACATACGACCTACTGTCTCCATGAATATAAAGTAGTTGATTTTTGATAAACATTAATCATGAATGGTTTTAAACATTAATTGGTAAAACAATGTGATAATTATGTCATCATTATTATTATTCTGGATAAATTCAAATAATTATCTCTTTGACCATAGTGAAATGACCTAAGTTATTTCTGGAAAATTAATGATGTATATTATAAAAATTTCGGACATGAATGTAATCGATTCAGTAATTAACTAAAAGTAGTTAAATGAATTATAAACATGAAAATTGTTATTATGAAACCAAATAATGATAATATGATATTTATTTTAGAATATAATGAATGTAAATGATGAGTAACACTCACGATAAAGGGATTTCATTGAAAATAAATATTCATTCATACTTTTTCTTCCAACAATTTTTATTCAATGTCCATATTTTTTATTTTATATGTTGATGTATTTATATTTATATAAATGAATTATAAATGATATTTTTTGGAAGATTTTTTTTATTTAATATGTTGTAGAATAAATATTATTAAATACGATTTATGAAATGTTTTGACATTCGTTATAAAAGTAGAAAATAATATTATATTTTAATGTGTATGGTTATAAGGAAAATATCCACCCATATAATAATTATTTTATATTTGAATTTATTTATAAGATCTCACAATTTCATCAAATAAAATTTTTATTTCCCTTTATTTTGGGATTTTTTTTGTTTTGGAAATTGGGTTTTAAAGGAATCACTTTTGACCAAATTAGAAAATTCGTTCTTATGTTTGTAAATAATGTTTTAGTGATGTAATATTATTTTGTTACATTTATGATATGGTTCTTGGTAATTTATTATTATAATGATTTTTTATTTTTGAAAACATTTATGAGTGGGTATATGAAATACATTTAATTATTTTGGTTTGATTTATGTATTTAGGTTTTCTATTATGGTTATTGAAATCATAACCATGAAATTTATTCAAATTGTAACTGTAATGGTTTTTAGAAGATTAAAATTTATTGTAATTCCAGTGAAACAATGAGTTTCTTATATTTTTATCATTTAAGGTTACTGAATATAAAAGTGTGATATGAAATTTATTCCTAATCCTATATATATTATTTATATATTCATGTTATAATTATTATAGAAATCTAATGATTCTAGAAGTTAAGATAATGAGATTATGATTACTAAATTGTATTTTCTTCTTCTTAAGGTTGAAAAGTATAAAATTTTGAAATAGTTTTCATGATATTTTAATGATTTAAACGAATCATATATATGTTTAATTTTACATTAATATTTATTGTTAAAAAATTTTGAAAATATTTTGTAAGTGATCTAGATTTTATTGCTTAAGGAATTTCACTTTTGAGCCTCATTTTTATTTTGAAAAAGGAATTTTTTAAATATTATCCTTGAATTAATAATTTTATTTATTTAATTACATTGACCTAGTGTGATTTTTTCCTCATACCATGTTTAAAAAGTTTCTTATAGGATTTTAAGGATTATTAGGGAAAATATGAGGCCAAGATGAAAATTGTGATGATGTTCCATGAAAAGAAAAATTTTAATAACTTAAACTTATTGTTTTTTTAAATGATGGATACTAATATAACATTTACATATCTTGATGTCATACTTATTTACGTAAGTGTTATAACCATATTATCTAATTATCTAATCCAAAAAGTTCATCGAGATTTCTTGAAAATTAAATATTTTTCTAATGATATTAAAATATGTATTTTTAAGGATAAACCCTCATATTTGTTATGAGAGAAAAGAAATAAAACTAAGAAATTGGAACTCTCATGTAGGAACATTGTGAGAAGAATTGATCTATGCACATGGGAATCAAGAGGATGGATACAAAAATAGGTGCAATGGTAAGAGTACCACCTAGAAGTTAGAGGAACCCATCAAGTCCTCTGATAGATATCAATTATAACACACTAATAATAATTACATTCAACAAAATATGTCATCAGTCTAAATGTAATGATTTCATTATAGGTAAGAATATTATTGAGAATAAGTTCAAATTATTCTATAATATTTTTAGTGTGTTATGTATAATTAAAGTTATTTAGGATAAATAGTAAGTGTTGGATAGTGGATGACATGGTTAAGGATATCATATTATTTATCCCATACATAATAGGGTTTAGTATGGTTTATTTGATACAATAGAACTATGTGTTGTTATTTATAGTAAATTTATTGAACCAACATGTATTGAATAAATAATTCATGTAATGTAAAATATGATGGTTGTCTAAATGAGAAACTAAATAGAATGGGAGAGGTTTTGATAAATCAAGTTTTTATCCAACTATCCTATGTTATAATTAACAACATGAACCAAATTAAATTTTCAAAATTTACAAATCAAGGAGAAATAATTTTCTATTAATGTTCTAATGATAAATATCATATATGTAATAATATTCAGTGACATATGTGTCAAAAATATTGGAATAATTATATAGTACAAGTTCTAATAATAATGATAATATGTATTGTATGTGGTGAAGGATGGAATAAATAAATAATCAGTCAAGGGAAAAAGGAAGTGGCCAGTTTACACAGTGAATGAGAATATTTTTATTTCCTTTGTTTAAATTAGTGATTTTAAATTCATGGATTATGGTAAATATGAAAATAGACATCCTATGGTAAAACCTCTAGAATGGAATAAAAAAGACTATATAGATAAATGTTTCGTAATTCATTTTTATTGAAATATATATTAACTAATAATAGGGAGAATAATTTGGAAAATATGATGAATGATTATGGTTTCTGTATATATGGATTTAAGAAACATCATGTTTGGGTAGATTTAGGATCACTATACATATAAAATAATTAATAATAATGTTATTTTTATGAGATGGAAGTATATTGGGAGATAATTATTGAATATTGGTAAATGTTTAAGGAATATAAACCAGTTTTTTTATCACGTGAAAATGTTATTTAATGAATAATTATATTTTTCTTTTGTGTAAAGGAGATTAAAGGTATTGATACCCATTACAGTTTATGTTATCTATGATGATTACATTTGTTTATAAGACATTTAGGAATTTTATATGAATTAAATAAGTATAGTTTTATAAGAAATAAAATACATAGGTTAAGAAAAAACCCATAACATCTAAGAAGGATATATAGCATGAACCCACAACTGAAGGGAAGAAATGGTTAACATCTATTAATGGCCTACATGATGTCCTAGTTAATATGATTTTTTTACATAATAGTGTTTGGTATATAACTGTTATATTTATTTTTTAATAGAATATTATATTTGTTTAAAATACCATGGGATTGAAATGTTATTTTCTGAGTAAGTGACTAAATTTATTTTATTATAATATATCTATTCTAGGAACCTAATATGATTTCATTAATGATTTTTTTGTTAATATTTTATTTTATTAGAGGAATAAACGATGAACTATATTTCTTGAAGCATATATTGTTTTAATGTATCTTTTTAGTGGTTTATTTGATTTATAGAAATTATTAGAATATTTTAGAGATTATATAACTATGTCATATAGATTTTTTGTATGAGACTATATGTTTGATTGGAAATATATAGTGGAAAATATTGGATGAATATATTATCAAATAATTTTAATAATTGGTTTTCAATCTTTTTCAGGGATATATTATAAAAATTTTAGGATAGATATTTATAATGTGACTTAGTTTGAACTTTTGGTATTACTTTTGAATCTTGGATGTTAATTTAATATTTAATTATATAATGGTTTCTTCATTTTGGGAATTAGCTTACATTGGGATAAACATGTTGGTTTTTTTAAATTTATGAAGAGTGGATATATAGTTTTTTATTCTTTTTTGAAAGTATTTGATTAAATGTATGTTAATTTTCGTTATTCAGTTATAAAAAATTAATCATGAATACTCACTATTTGGAGAAAAACTAAGATTGTATTGGAAATTTATTAAAGGATTCAATTATAGAATTCATGTAATTCTATATCCTTATCTTCTTAGTATAGATTGTAGGGAAAATAATAATCCCTAATAAAAGGAACATGAAAAAAAATTGTTAACATATTACCATCAATTTCGATGAACTAACAGTCTTTGGTAGATTGGTTTGCTGTTGTTAAAATTCTCATGTCCATTAATATTATTATGACTAATGATATCAATCACACTCCATCATTATTTGGAATTTTTTTAGTTTATGTTTGTATTTTAACATCACCGTAATGATTTCATATTTTTTAATATAGTTATGTTTCATTCTCAATGAACTTCATATTTAACATTGCATATTTTCAAGAGGAAGATTAAATTACTATTTTTAAGTTGTGGGATTTCAAAAAAATTATTTTTCGATAAATACAATTAAATTACCATGATAAATTTCAAATTTTAAAGGATTAAATAGTTTTTTTCAATGTAATATATTAGTTTCTTAAAAGAAGGAAATTATGCTTCATAACATGTACAACATGAAACATCAAGCATAAACGAACTGTGAAATATTATTAATTGGATCAGACCATTATTACCAAAAAAAGAAATTGTCAAGTAATAAAATAGTATATTTTCTTAAATTTTTTAATTGTGAAATATATATATATCCTATTAAATTTAAAATATATTTAACAATCCTTATGAAATAATCATTAAAGATTTCATGAAGTCAATTTATTCTAAAAAAATCACAATCTTCAAAAAAAATGTATATTTATTGTTGAATACTGTTATAATTAATTTATAAAAAGCCAAAAAATTTATTAGATTAAATATATATTAATTTTTACTCTGTAATCCTAAAATAATTTTAGGGTTAAAATTGTATATTTTCTTAAATATTTTAATTTAAAATGAATAATGAAAAATAATTATTTTTATTGAAAACATTATTTCATATTAATGTATACATAATGTAAAAATGTATTTAATATTAGTTTCAAATTTTAATTAGTTTCATTTGATTAAAAATGTTCTAATTATAATATTTGGAAGGAATTTTATAGTTGAACATAGTACAAAAATACTTTTTTACATTAAAAGTGATTATTCTGAAAAAATATTTGAATATCATTTTGATAGATTGATTTTATATTAAATTCTTCAAATTTTATATTTAGAATGTTGAAAAATGGATTCTATATTTCTAAATAATTTTCCTATATTTGGTAAATATATTTTTTATATTTTTAGTATTTTTGAGTATTAATAATAATATATTTTTTATGAAGATAAACGTAAAATGCTTTAATTATGGTTAAAATGGTGATATAAATTAGAAAGTAATTCAAACACTAACCCTAAATTTATTATATTATTATATTTTGTCTATGAGAATCCAAATTTTTAAAATAAATCTCTTTTTTTTCAAAATGTCCATGATTTTGAAACTTAAATTATTTTATTTAAATAAATATAATAAATATGACTATCTTTATTATATTAACATTACATCGTTACATAGGAATAAAAATAATGAATGTTTAGTAATATGTAATCATTAGAAAGATAATTGATTTGTATTTATGATGATGATTTATTAATAGTTTCCCTAACTAAAAAATTACCTTAAATTCTCACATAGTAATGAAACAATATATTTCAATTAATAGAAAAATAAAATAAAATATATCAAAAATATTAAAAGTAAAATTATTTGAATTATTTATTATTTTCAATAATTTATGTATAGGAACACGACATATTTGAGAGTTTTCAAAACTCTTGATTTGAGTTACCTTGTTTTCATAAAGTCTGAATGTCTAATTAAATAAATTTTTCTAAAATGGTCATTAATATTATTATACATTATATCATATTTTAACAATTGAATCAAAACCGAAAAAATCCTATTTTCATATAAGTATTTGGGATTTGGATTAAAATATTATTCATGATTCATCAGTGGACCAATTTTCCTTTTTAGTAACATTATATACACATAACATGTGAAATCATTAATATCATAGTAATTATCAAAATGGGTTGATATATGTTATAATAAAATATAATTGCAGTAATGAAAAAAATGTAGAATTATTACTTTTAGTGGATTTTAACTAAAAACATGTTATCATTGAATCTTATACATATTTATACATTTTGGTATTTTTAAAAAATTATAATAATTTAACACATTAATATATTTCAGGAGCTCCCCTACCATGCATCAAAATATTTTTTAATTATATAAAATCTTCTTTATAGTATATTGGTAACCACACACTTCATAATTAAATAATAGTAACATTCTAAACTATAAATATAAAAACACCAACATACATAAAAGCATAATGACCATATTAAGAAACAAGAGAAAAAAATGGTTGTCTGAGAGCATCATCCCATCGTCATCTCCGTCAACCCATCAATGTCATCAATGACTCATAATCATTATCCACTACCAAAATCACTGAAAATTGAGAAAAACACTATAATATGGTTTTCAAAATTCAAAAATCAAACTAACCCTATCATGCCTTCCTCGTTTGATGAACCAAGTCATGCCACACACACTGACGCAACCCATACACATCGGCCACACCGTTATCGGTGATAAATTGTCCCTGTAAATTTATCTCAATACTATTGGCCACATCATTTCCACCACCAAGGATACACTATAACCATAATCAATAAGAAATATAAACCATGAAAACCACTAGTTGAAGCATATTCTTAACAAGAATGAATAATACGCCCACAAGTGACCCAATGATAGAGGTGAAGACACTATGAGAGTTTCCTCCTTGAACTCCATTAACTACTCTAACTGCACATCCAAAAACACCATGGTAACCAACACATAGGTCCGATAGGGAGAAGGCCAGAAGAATAATTATGTAAGAGAAGTGTATATAGCAGAATAAGGCTTTGGGAGTGATCATTGATGGTCCCCGTGACTACCAAACACTTCCTTCAATGTCACCATTGATCGAACATTATATATAGAGGTAAAAATAGTACATAAGACTAAAATTCCATGAATCCATCATCATTAAAAAAGAATTGTCACGACCCGTCCTCGGGGCCCGTGCCGTGACTATCCCAAGCCCGCCTTCCATAGGCCAGGGGCTGGCGACTAGCACCAAGGCGTAATTCCCAGTAAAAAGGGAAGGAATTGCCTTTGTAAAGTAAACAAACACTACAGAGCAAGCAAACAGAAGTAAACACTAAGTATAACCTGGGTACAATAGTAAGTGAGAAAAAGTAAGTGGGCCAGAATACAAACCCAAACTGAAAGTAAAGTACAACTGAAAAAGGGAGTACAACAACTGAAAAGTAAAGCCGCTGCCTTGAGCCATCCACTGGAAGTCCCACCTGAAGGGTGGGTACAGATAGCCTCCACAGCTCCTCGGGTCCAAATGTCCGCTCAGAGTACGTCCCGCCTAGTGGTCCACCTCCGGGTACCGACCTGCTCCGCAAGCCTCAACCACAATCAGCGCTGTCCGTCGTTTGCAACCAACACAACGTAGTGTGGGAATAACCCATGCATGGGTGAGTATAAGCTACTCAGTAGGGACCCCGAGACCCTAGAAGATCTCCCAGAATCCACAAAGGATAATCCACAAAGGAAAGATACAATCACGAAGTAACATCCGACACTACATAGGTATATGCCCATACATATGCCTAAGTTATCAATTCTAGTTCGGCTCCAACATCCGATCCCAAGTTCGATCTTGTCCACACAGGATAAAACAACACAATACACATAGGAAAGAAAAATAAGATTCAGCTCACACAGTTATACTTCTTCGTGTGACGATAGAGATTAGCAGATATATCCACTGATTCATCTAAGCTGTCGGACCCACAAAGGATTGATAGGTACTAACCCCCGCAATGACCCACAAAGGATCTGACCCACACAAGACTGATAGGTAACTATCCCCCTCAATGACCCACACAGGATCAGACCCACAAAGGATCTGTTGGCACTGGCCCACATAGGACCGCTGAGCGCTGGCCCACATAGGACTTGACCCACACAAGATCGGTAGCACTGATCTACGTAGGATCATTTAGTGTTGTAGTCGTCGCCATCGAATCCATGGAGGATTTCTGCATAGTCGTCAAAGTCGTCACCGTTGCAGCCAGCTCTAGGGTTTCCTCACACAACAAGCTCGTTTGGGAGGGTCCGCTCCACGAGCCGAGGGGATGATACATCAACTGACACAAAGTCCAGAGTTTATGTATCCAAAAGTTTCGTATCGTCAAAAGAAACTCAACGTCAAAGACGGCGCGTCAATCAGACGCCCGGTCTGAGATTTATTGGCCTTTTCGTCCCAGGGGCCCGGTTGGTTTTTAAGTCAAAACCAACCCGACCGTACTCCACCTGCGTCAAAACCTCGAGCGGAGAATGCCAAAAGGACCATCTCACTAAGAGGAATCCAAAAAGTCGATGGCACGTCAATCGGACAACCGGAGCTCAAGTTATAAGTGTTTCCGCTCCGAGGGCCCTGTTGGTCTCGTGTACGAACCAACCCGGCCGAACCCAAAGTTCTCCGAAACCCGAAGTGTAATATACCAAAAGGACCATCTCAATCCAAGGATCGCATCGCAGCAGACATTGTGTCGATCGGAGGTCCCCAGACCATGATATGGACAAAAGACCGATGGAGGTTCGGTATTAGGGGGTTTGGGCCTGGTCCGACCCGGCCCGATACCCCCAGGGTCGGCCTAAACCGGGGTGACCCGAACCGAGTCCAGGTCCGGCTCAGCTGGCGCGGCCCGACCCGGCCTGGGTCCACTCGACCCGGCCTGGGTGTGGCCCAGCTTCGCGGCCCGGCCTAGCGGTCCGGGCTAGGCAGCCGGCCCGGCACGCTGGCGCCAGCCAGGTGGCTCGGCCGTTTTGGTCGAGCGAAGAGGATCGGGGGGCGCTGCCCCCTCTTTTTGTAACAGCGGCCCCAGGGGGGGCCGCTTTGCTGTCCAACCGGGGTTTACAGACCCCCATATTTCCTCCTGACCGGCCGGCCCGCTCCGGATGGCTTGCTGCTGCCGCCATGGGACTGGCGCTGGCTGGCCCCCCTGCTCTGACGTCGGCGGCCTGGAACCGGCCGTCGGTCTCCCTGCTCCGCCACGGCATTGGTCTGTTAGGCGCGGCGCGACGACGCCACACCCTTCCACCGCGGCCCCGCTCTGACCGCGTCGCTTTTTTAGTTTTATGGCGTGGCGCGACCGTGTCACATATTTGGTTCGTCTCCAACAGCGTGGTGCGACGGCGCCGCTTCTCCCCCTTTCATTAATATTTCTGCATGGTGCTTCGGCACGTCATTTCCTTGTTTGTGCCGCAGACAACATCAAACAACCAAAGGGGAGAGGAGGGTCGGCCGTGTTAATGCGGTCAAACCCCCTCCCATTATTGCGGTATCAGTCATCTCTAATAGAAATGAAGAAAGGCAAGAAAAGAATTCACGAACAACAATTAAAAAAAATCTGTACCTCGTCAAATTCGATGAGTGAGGATTCGTCATGGAAAATAACCATCAGTGAAGAAGGCATCGCGGAAGAATTATCGTGGAAGAAGGAATATCACGGAAGAAGCGTCATGTCGTCGATCTCCGAGGATCCGACGTTCTTCACGTTCTTCGCATTCTTCACATTCTTCGTCGAGGAGGAAGAACATCACGATTTTGAGATAATTCTCTCCAAACCCTCTTGTACAACCAACCCCTAATAAAATAAGAGTTGTCTTTTTTTTATTAACGCATAAGCCAACGTTTGAATTTCAAAAAGAAACAATCAATTAAAAGAATTAATTTCAACGATTTAACCGCCCAAATTAATGAGGTGTTTGTTAACCAGAGAAACACATGGGTTGACAACAATAAAAAGTGGGGTGCAGGTGCATTTCTTAATTTAAGGAGGGGGGTTGAAAAAGGTGGGGCTCGTGTGGGCCCCACCCCACAAATATCCTACCTAGTGGTGTAGGATATTGTGGGTACCACTTTAACCCCTTAACTTAGGTTAAACAACTTAAATAAAATTAATGGTGTGACCAATTTAATTTTATTCATTTACTTAACCCGAAAATTTAAAAACCACACTTGAGAAAATACAACTTCGGAAAAGGTGTTTCTATGCAATTACCAGTGATGCGATTCCAACGGTGCCCTCAGAATCTGAATGCGAGAACCGGTTCAAAAGTTAGAAAAATCGGCTCGTTCGTTCACTGAACGTACCCAAGCTATACTTCGGAAAATGATTCCGGGCACACTGGGCCTCGGAATCAGGTGTCGTCAAAAACTACGTTCTTGTAAAATTACCAAGAAAATTAACTAAAAAATTTCCTTTAATTTTTCAGGTCTTTACATCACTCCCACCTCAGGGATTTATGTCCCCGTAAAGATTAATCAAAACTAGGGAAACAAATGTTGGTACTGAGCATGCATATGAGCCTCTCGCTCTCAAGTGCTCTCTTGGAGGTTCTCGTGCTGCCATCTAATGCACACTAGAAGAATCGACTGTCCACGTAGGACCTGCTCCTGTCTATCCTCAATCTCTACCGGGACCTACGCAAAAGTCACCCCATCATAAATATCCAGCTCCCCATGGTCAATGATATGCGTCGGGGCGTGCACGTATCTCCTCAGCTGGGATACGTGGAAGACGTCGTGCACCCGGTGCAACTGAGGTGGTAGAGCCAGGTGATAAGCCACCTCGTCAATCCTGCCATGGACCTGGAATGGTCCGATGAAGCATGGAGACAACTTACCGCCTCTTCCAAATCTCCATAATCTATGTCGAGGTGAGACCCGCAAGAAGACGTGGTCGCCATCCTCGAACTCAAGTGGCCTCCGCCTCCTGTCAGCATAAGACTTCTGCCGGCTCTGAGCTGTACTCATCTGCTCCTGGATGACCCGGACCTCCTCTTTCGTGGCCTGGACCATCTCTGGTCCCACAAGTGCTGACTCCCAAGGGTCTGTCTAGCACAGAGGACATCTACACAGTCGGCCGAACAATGCCTCGTATGGTGCCATCCCGATGGTGGAGTTGTAGCTATTGTTGTACACGAACTCCACCAAGGGTAGGTGGTCCTCCCAGCTGTGACCAAAGTCGAGGACACATGCGCGATGCATGTCCTTGAGAGTCTGAATGGTCCTCTCCATCTGACCATCTGTCTGAGGGTGAAAGGCGGTACTCAGAGGTAGCTGCGTCCCGAATGCCTCCTACAACCCCTTCCAAAGCCGGGAAGTAAAGCGAGCATCTCGATCAGAGACGATAGATGATGGCACACCATGATGCTGTACAATCTACTGAACGTAGATACGTCTCAAGCTCTCCACTGAGCCCTGCTCTCTGATGGGTAAGAAGTGGGCCGACGTGGTGAGTCGGTCGAAAATCACCCAAATGGATTCGTGACCTCTAGAAGTGCGTGGAAGTCCAGTCACGAAGTCCATAGATATCCCGCCTTACGTCCACTCCAGGAACCCCCAGGGTTGTACCAAGCCTGCTGGTACCTGGTGCTCTGCCTTCACTTGCTGGCAGGTGAGGCATCGAGAAACAAAATCTGCCACAGCCTTCTTCATGCCCATCCACCATTGCTATCGGCTGAGATCCTGGTACATCTTTGCCACGCCAGCATGTACCGCCAAAGGGGAAGTGTGAAAATATCTTAGCACCTCCTCCCGTAAAGAAACTGGTACTAAGGTACGTCCTCTGAATAGGACGTCGTGCTATCCTCCTACCGAGAAACCATCAGATGCATGTCCTAAGAATATCTGCGCATGCCGTGTCTCACAGTCAGCGTCCCCACGCTGTGCCTCTCTGAACCGCTGCAATAGTTGAGGAGTGACTGTGAGTGACTGAAGGAAGGCTGCTCCATCTCTATCCACGAAGGATATCTGCAAAGCAGCTAGCTGCTTTGTCACCTCCCCAAGTAGCATAATTCCCGTCTTCCTGATGAGTGCATCGGCTACTACGTTCCCCTTTCCAGGAGTATAGACTATCTCAAAGTCATAGTCCTGGAGGAACTAGAGCCATCGACGATGTCTCAGGTTCAGGTCCTTCTGCGAGAAGATGTACCTGAGACTCTGATGGTCAGAATATACTATAAAGCGCTCACCCATCAGATTGTGTCACCACATCTTCAGAGCGAAGACCACTGCTGCTATCTCTAGGTCATGGGTAGCATAGTTCTGCTCATGCTGCATCAACTGACGTGATCCATAGGCAATCACGGCCTGCTCCTGCATCAGAACACATCCGAGCCCGGTCCCTGATGCATCACAGTAAACTACGTACCCTACTCCCTTTTCCGGCAACCTCAAGATAGGCACGCTGGTCAATCTCTGTCTCATCTCCTGGAAGCTCTGCTGACATCTGTCTGACCACACAAAGGGTTTCCCCTTCTTCGTCAAAGCTGGGAGTGGTGCCGCAACTCTGGAGAAGTTTGGCACAAATCTCCGATAGTACCCAGCTAGTCCCAAGAAACTATGCACCTCCGTCACGCTCCTGGGTGGCTCCCAAGCCAGCACTACCTCGATCATTGCAGGATCTACTGAAACTCCCGCCTCAGAGATGACATGTCCCAAGATGTGAACCTCGTGTATCTAGAACTAACACTTCCAGAGCTTACCATAAATCTGGTGCTCTCGGAGTGTCTAGTACAACCCGCAAGTGGTAGGCGTGCTCCTCCTGAGTCGTCGAGTATATCAAAATGTCGTCGATGAAGACCATGACAAATCGATCGAGGTGTGGCTGAAAGATCTTGTTCATGAGGCCAATGAGCACTGCTGGAGCGTTGGTCACGCCGAAAGGCCTAACCAAGAACTCATAGTGGCCATACCGACATCTAAAGGCTGTCTTCTGCACGTCCTCATCCTGAACTCTGAGCTGATGATAGTCTGACCTGAGGTCTATCTTCGAGAACCACTATGCTCCCATGAGCTTATCGAAGAGGTCATCAATCCTCTATAGCGGATACATGTTCCTCACTATCACCTGGTTCAGGCGACGATAGTCGACACAAAGTCGCAAGCTCCCGTCCTCCTTCATGGCGAACAGTATTGGGGAAGCCCAGGGTGAAACACTGGGTCAGATGAATCCTTTGCCCTGAAAGTCCTCCAAATGTACCTGTTGCTCTTGAAGCTCAGTGGGGGCCATCCGATATGCTGGGGTGGATATCGGGGTTGTCCTGTGGTACAGATCAATATAAAAGTCTACCTCTCTACGAGGAGGTAGTCCTGGAACATCGTCGGGAAAAACGTCCGCATACTGATCCACCACTGCAGGGAAACCAGGACTTCGTACGTCAACTGCTCCAAGGATGAGGCTAGCCAACTGATGAGTGATGGGCTGTCCTCTCCTCTGTGAGAGACGATCTTGTGCTGCGAAGGCTCCCTTATATTCGGTGAAGGTGAACCTGATCCCGTCGGTGCGTACACACCGCACCTTCCATCTAATACTATCGATCTGGGCATGGACTATAGATTACCAATCCATGCCCAAGATGACGTCGTAAGGCCTCAAAACCTCTACAAGAAGATCCCAGCTGAAGCTCTCACCTCCTAGAGTACGCCCACACTACTGGAACCAGTGCATGATCGTCGAGTCTACTCCCGTATGAGTCTCTAGCCATAAGGATCGAGACAACAGCTCTGTCAGAATCTCCAAGCTCCGAAAAAGGGTAGTGGCTAGGAAAGAATGACTCGCTCCTGTTTCTATAAAAACTATAGCAAGGGTGGAAAAGACATAGATAGTAACTCGAATCATCTTGGGATCACCGGGGTTGTAGGCCTCTGCTATCTGAAGTTGTTCCTGTCTATGCCCTCCAGCTCCATGTGGTCGGGGTGGACCTCTTGGTGGTGGTGGTGGTAGAGCCTCAAAGCGTCACCCACCACCTTCTGCCCGGCTAGCTCCTCTGCCTCATCCACTTGCTCCCTACGGACCGCCATGGTCAACCCTCTGCCTCAGCCTGGGTGGTCCCTCAACCGTCTGCTGCTCCTCAGCACAGCGGGTCAGGCAGTCACGTTCCATGTGGCCTTGCCCGCCGCATGCGTAGCACTGTCTGCCACATGAAATACTGGCTCCGCGCTGTGTGCCCCACACCACTGAGCCAGTGTCCTGAGGTCGTCTACCTGAGGGTCTGGTCTGCCTGGACCCATGAGTCATCCATCGACTGCCTACTGCAGAAGACTCTGCTACGTGCCGCCCTACGGTAGGTATCGCTGCTGATGTAGGCTCAGCAAGGAAGCTCTCGATGAGAAGGGATCGCTCCAGTACCCATGCCTGTGTTGGGATGCTGAGGGAGATCAGTGACGACCTGATCTCATGCCTCAATCCCTGCTCAAAGGTCCGTACCTGGAAGAATGGGTCCCATATCATGTCCGTCGAATAGCGCGAGAGGTCCATAAATCTCGCGGAGTACTGGCTGATCGTCAAGCTTCCCTGACGCAGCTGTAGAAGCTCATGGATGTGCACCACACAGAGGGTGTCTTGGAAGAACTCCGAGTAGAAAAGACTCTCAAAGACCGTCCAGAGAAGACATGCCTCGTCGTGCACCTGGAGAATCAAGCTCCACCACCTGCCTGCTGCCGCATGCAGGAGGTTCACTGCGATGATCACCATGAGGTCTGCTGGTGTCCTCACTAAACTTAAAACTTGTACAACTGCCTCCAGCCAATACTCGGCGGCCTGAGGGTCCGTGTCTCTGTGGAACCTGGGAATTCGCGGACGCTGAAACTCGTAAAATGCACTAAGGCGACGTGCATCGTCAGCGGCTAGGGCTGGTAGCATTGGTGGCTCGGTGGGTAGAGGTACCGCTGGTGCCTCTGCGGTCAAAGGGCTCTGTACCGATGCCTCGTCGCTCGGTGGGCTGTCGTCACACACAACGCTCGGAACTGTATCTGGATATCGTTGTGGGGCCATCCTGAAATGAAACAGGTGATCCATGGTCAAACAGTATACCAGGTGAGCTGACACAATGTAATCACAAAGAAAACTTGAAACACACATGCAATCAATGTTTTCATCCATTAAGTCGGAAATCAGAATTCAGGGTCCTGATGTACGGATACGTCAGCCGCCGCACCAACACTAGACTCCCTGGATTGATAAACACACTTAATAATCTTAACACTATTGCTTCACACAGAGAAAGATCAGAGTCCAGAGTTATGCGGTAGAACTGAACTCCTCTGATACCAATTTTTCAAGACCCGTCCTTGGGGCCCGTTCCGTGACTACCCCAAGCCCGCCTTCCATAGGCCAAGGGCTGGCGACTAGCACCAAGGCGTAATTCCCCGTAAAAAGGGAAGGAATTTCCTTTGTAAAGTAAACAAACACCACAGAGCAAGCAAGAAGAATTAAACACTAAATAAAAACTGGGTACAACAGTAAGTGTAGAAAAGTAAGTGGGCCAGAATACAAACCCATACTGAAATTAATGTACAACTGAAAAAGGGAGTACAAAAACTGAAATGTAAAGCCGTAGCCTCGAGCCGTACACTGGAAGTCCCACCTGAAGGGTGGGTACACATAGCCTCCACAGCTCCTCGGGTCCAGTCGTCTGCTCTGAGTACGTCCCGCCCAGTGGTCCACCTCTGGGTGCCTACATGCTCCGCAAGCCTCAACCACGATCAGCGTTGTCCATCATCTGCAACCAACACAACGTAGTGCGGGCATATCCCGTGCAGGGGTGAGTATAAGCTACTCAGTAGGGACCTCGATACCCCTGATGGTGTCTTAGAATCCACAAAGGTTAATCCATAATAGAAAGATACAATCACGAAGTAACATCCGACACTACTTAGGTATATGCCCATACATATACCTAAGTCATCAATTCCAGTTAGGCTTCAACATCTGAGCCCATGTTCGATCACGTCCACACAGGATAGCACAACACAATCCACATAGGAGAGCAAAACAAGATTTAGCTCACACATGTATACTTCTTCGTATGACGATAGAGATGATCAGATATAACCACTGATTCTTCTAAGACGTCGGACCCACAAAGGATCGATAAGTTCTAACCCCCGCAATGACCCACAAAGGATCTGACCCACACAGGATCGATAGGTAACTAACCCCCGCAATGTCTCATACAGAATCGAGCCCACACAGGATCTGTATGTGCTGGCCCACACAGGACCGCTGAGCGCTGACCCACACAAGATCTGACCCGCATAGGATCTGCAACACTGATCCACGTAGGATCGCTGAGTGCTGTAGTCATCGTCGTCGAATCCACGGAGGATTTCTGCACAGTCGTTAACGTCATCGACGTCGCAGCCAGCTCTAGGGTTCCCGCACACAGCAAGCTCATTCGGGAGGGTCCGCTCCATGAGCCGAGGGGCTGATACATCAACTGACACATAGTCTGGAGTTGATGTATCCAAAAGTTATGTATCGTCAACAGGAACTCAACATCACAGATGTCGTGTCAATCGGATGCCCGGTCTAAGAGTTATTGGTTTTTTCGTCCTAGGGGCCCGGTTGGTTTTTAAGTCAAAACCAACCCGACCGTACTCCACCTGCGTCAAAACCTCAAGTGGAGTAATCCAAAAGGTCCGTCTCACTAAGAGGAATCCAACAAAGTCAATGAGACGTCAATCGGACGTCCGGAGCTCAAGTTATAAGCGTTTCTACTCCGAGGGCCCAGTTGGTTTCGTGTACGAACCAACTCGGCCGAACAAAAAGTTCTCTAAAACCATGAGTGTAATATACCAAAAAGACCATCTCGATCCAAGGATCGCATCACAGCTGATGGTGCGTCGATCGGAGGTCTGCAGCCCAGGATATGGGAAGAAGACCTATGGAGGTTCGGTATTAGGGGGTTTGGGCCCTGTCCGACCCGACACGAAACCCCCAGGGTCAGCCCGAACCTGGTCGACCCAAACCAGGTCCGGGCCCGGCCCGCTTGGGCGCGGCGCGGCCCGGCGTGCTAGGGCCAGCCAGGTGGCTTGGACGTTTAAGCCGAGTGAAGAGGCGCAGGGGGGGGGGGGGGGCAGCTTCCCGCTTTTTGTAACCGCGGCCCCACGTGGGGGCCGCTTTTCTGGCCAACGGGGGGTTAAAGACCCCCGGATTTTCCCCTGACCGGGCAGCCCGCTCCGACCGGCTGGCTGCTGCCACCACGGGACCGTCGATGGCCAGTCCCCCTGCTCCGACGGTGGCGGCACTGAACAGACTGCCGGTCTCCCCTCTCCATCGCGGCCCCGTTCCGAATCCGAGCACCGGTTCAAAAGTTATAAAAACCTGCTCGTTCGTTCACTGAATGTACCCGAGCTAAACTTCGGAAAATGATTCTGGGCACACTGGGCCTCAGAATCAGGTGCCGTCAGAAACTGCGTTCTTGTAAAATTTCCAAGAAAATAAAGAAAAAAATTTCCTTGAATTTTTCGGGTCTTTACAAGAATAATCATGGAAACCCTCTTCCACCAATACACTACCATATCCCTCCAAAACAATAAACATTTCAACCACTGAATGTTGGTCACATAACATAAAAATGCAAAAAAATGATGAGATAAAAATGAAAAGCACAAATCATAAATGACCCACATTAGAAATATTGTAACCATGAGAGGATATTGGAACTAGAGACAAGAAAGAATAAGGTATAGAAGGGAAAAAAGGAAATATTGTAGAAACGATAGAGGGATCTCCATCAGCCATACCACCTTCACTATCCCAAACCATTCTAAAACACTATCATGCTAGAAAGAAAATTTGATCTTTCTTGATGTGTGAAAAAATAATATAATAATATGAGGCATTATGAACAATAATGGTTCTAGGAAACCGAAGAAATGTCTTTAAAGGTTCCCAAAATCATAAAACTATAAAATGATAGGAATAATCTCTCTAGAATCTACCACCCACATGATCCCAAGACACCAGGGCTGCATCGATTCAAAAAAATATGGGGTTTGTTCATGATGGTTCCAGTTAGAAGAATGAAGATCACAATGAATGAGGGCCCAGAGGATAATAAGTTGATTTGAATGAGTGATTATAAATCATGTTGAAGAATTTCATATCACCAGGGTGTGACGAGAGGGAGGGAGTGCCTATGCTTGCAAGGAACCATAGTGTGAGGGAAAAAAGACCCATAGAGTGGAAAAAATATTATAAAAGGTAACGTTCTATCCAATTTTTTTCACACTTAACAAATTTTTTTTATAAACACAAAACTAGAATCCCTTCCTTACATCTATACCCTTGTCATTTTGTACTTTTTTCTTATCATAAATCCAAAAAATTACTTCTTTTTGTGTAATCCATAAGAGGTTATCCGAATAAGTAGTATAATTATGAACCATTTATATTCATTTTTTTATTTTTTACATTTTCAAATTAAAATTAAAATTAAAGTAATAATTAAAACACTATATTCAACATACTAAAATGTTATTATTTTAATTTCATAACACATATCATTTTTCAATTATATTAACTAGTAAATGAAACCATCATCCAGGTGTAAGCTGTACGTTCACCACATGAACAATTTTAATTCCTTTTCTATTAATACTAATCATGAATGGTTATTTTATCAACCCTAAATTCTAATAAGTAACCCTTTATTTATAATTTTTGTTTAAATAAATAGATTGGGTATTGTTTTGGAGGGTGGTAATAATTTTTTAATGTTTTGGGGTTTTTATAATGGTGTACTATTAGAGAACTGTTAGTGGAAACTAGAAAACTTCTATAAGAAATTGTGATGGGTGAAACATGGTCATCTAGATAGGTGAACTATTACATGCACCATTTGGCCAAACTATATGGGAACCTAGGAGAACTCATGAAAAGTGTGAAAATTTATTTTCCATGATTGTAACATAGTTTTTATAACTATGCGGGCCAACCATGTGATGTGGTCTTTGAGGAAATGGATATCCCAAGGTTAGTGTGCAATGTTCATGGCAGTGCAACTAAATGTGCCCTGTTAAAAAATTAAAGCGTAAAAAAGAGTATTTTGATTAGGATTAGCTCTAAAACCCTCTTTTTACTCAATATTATCCCAAGCCATCTATTTATTCCTTACAAAGGATGTATAGAACTTCCCCCATCAATCTAGTAGTTATCTGGAGGATTTTTTTGTCTATTTTGGCCTGATTCCATTGGTAAGTCTTCTTTTTTCTGGTAGTTTTTTATAGATCTACGTATCATACCTCTCTCAGATTCTCAGATTTAGTATTTTGAAGATTGATCTAGAGTTTTTTATTCCAATAATAATGGGATATGTTTGTGTTGATGTTAGGAAAAGAGATATAAGGTCGGTTTTTTTTGGAGAATCAACACGGTTTTGTTGTCATTTTTTGAACCGCTCTTCATTTTCACTATATATCCCAAGGAAGACGGCTTCATTATCATCTCCTATTATAGAACATGAAGGATAACTTTCTAAATTACTTAAATTCATGAATTTAATTGTAATATTGTAATGAAAAGAATGGTAGAATCCCTCTTTAGTGATGGTTTCTAGATTTGTAAAAATTTGTTGATTAAGTGATTTGTTTGGTTGATTTTAAAATAAAGACATTAAAATAAAGATTTATTAGATTTATGGTAATGGGTTGTAAATTTTTTTTTGAATAAAATAATTTTTTTTATTGAAATGGTTTCAATTGTTATTTTGGAATTGTATTTTTTTCATAAAGGATTGGTGTATCTTCATTTTCAATCAGGAAAGAAAATGGTTTGAAGGTTCCCCCATAATTTGGTAGATGGATATGTTTATGAACATTAACCATTCAAAATGGTTCATTAATTTATTGATTAGGAATGGTTGAATCACCAATCAAGGGTATAGTGAGGTCTATGATTTCAGTCATGGTTGTATTTGTAGATATTTGGAATGAAAAGGAATATTCCAAAATGGAATTAGTGAAACAGTTTTAAATTATTGTTTGGTTTCATTAAATGGGAACTGTTTTAGTACTGAAAAATGTTTTTGTGTTGTAAATTATTGGATTTTAGATAAACATTTTTCAATTGTTAATATAGTTTTTTTTAAAAAGTTATCACTTTATCTATACCAGTGGAATGAGTAGGTATGTCATTTTTGGAAAACCTATTGTGTTTCATTACTCACTCCTCCTTTGGAACATTGGTTCTTTTGAAAATATTTTCTTATAGAACATATGTAATTGTAAAAAAATTACACATATTTTAGTGATTTTTGATACATGAGCCTAGGGATAGATTTGGAGTTGGTAATTGTAGTTATGTTTTGAGTCATTGAGTTTTTTTTGTTTGTCTTCTGCTTTGTACTTTGATGTTAGTAGTCATATTTTGTTGTACTTTGTTATAGCATGTTTTTTATATCAATGGTATTAGATTGAGTTGTCTAACATTGTTAACATGAATCATTTAGTGGATATTTTTTTATGATTGGTATGGTTGGTTTGTTTTATTTTTCAAATGGAAAATCATCCCCCAATTTTATTGAACCCCTTTATATTTATTGGTTTCCTTTAGTGCCTTGGGGATGTTTCATAAGGCCTAGAAGAGATTATTACTCGACTCAAGACAATGAGGAGGTATAGGATGTTAGAACATTTATTTTCATGTTAGGTCTTTGACATTTAAGTGAATCTTGTCTTGTTCAATCCTAATATCTGTTTGGTAAAATGTTATGAGTTTTTTTGGTCTTGGAGTTCAAATTTATTCTTATTTACTCATTCAGTTGAGATAGGATAAATTTGTAGGATTTTTAGGAAATGAAATGTATTATATAGAAGGAATATAAAAACATTTTTATATTGAACTTCATGTGACCAAGTTGTTTGGTAAGTAATTGTTTTGAAAAAATTTATAGGATTTAGATTCTCATTATATTGGGTTTATCCAATGAAATGGTCATGAAATTAATTTTAGAAATGACTTCCCAAAATGGTGTTAATTCATTTGGATAAATTATTTATGTTTTTGTGATAAAATCATGATTTTTAAAAAGTAATAATTTTTTTTGTATGTTAAAATTTTAAAATGGAATAATATGGTATTTTGAAAATGGTTTGATTTTAAAATGCATAGAGTACATTTCAAAAAGGGATGGAAATGGAAAGAGTTGAATTTTAGAAATCCTTTTGTGATATGTGTAATATGGTAGAATTTTAAATTTTTAATCATTTGGTTAATAGAGATTTATAATTATGGGGTTTTTTTGTTTATAGAAAATGGAACCTGGTAGTCATCATAGAAACCAATCAGAAGAAGCTACTAAAAATGTAGTTTCATCTAAGACACATGTGAAATGAAAACTTGTTCAATATATATTTAATGCTTTTCAGGTTGTGGATAAGGGAAACGAGAGGGATAAAAGATGGAATGTGGATCATTTCCTATAGGTCTAAAAATAGAATCCACCAATATTTTCGTGTGATACTAAACTCGAGAAGAAAGAGGTGTAGTTGAATATGGTGAATCGAAACACTGATTTCCTTCATAGGCCAACATATATGAAAATAAAGTTAGTGATGTATATGTTGCAAGATCTTGGGCATCAGTGATGGGATTTAGCTATTCGGGATAAATAATGCTAGGTCTTTAGTTGGGAGGATTTTGAAGAATTTTTCAATAGATAATTATATCATTCAAAATGTATGATTTCAAGAACCACTTAATTTTTCTACTTAATATACGAGAGCCTCATAGTGACTGAGAATGTAGAAAATTTATTAAATGTAGTAATTTCATACTCAAGGTTTTCACAAGTCTATCCTTGAAGGAACACATTTATGATTCAGGGATGATATAGGATATTCACTCAAAGATATATGTTATCTATATGATAGTTGAAAAAGAGATGGTTAAAACAGAAATAATAGTATAAAGGTACATCTAAAGATCTACACATAAAGGGAGCATGTGGATACACAGGGTAAATCATGGGAACTATAATTCTAGGATGAAGCATAAGAGGGAAACTTATTTTCAAGTTATTAAAATGGATTAAAATCAAACATCTAAATCCTTGAATTTTTGATTGGTTCTTATGATATTGACATAGTGGGTTTAGATTTTTAGTTGATACCTTTTTATCAAGACTAAAATAATCTTGGTCAAATAGAAGGTTGTGTCATTATGTGTAAATAATTTTCTATAACATTTTATTGTGCTGAGTTGATATTTGATTTATGAGGGCTTGAGATGGATGTATATGAAATAATCCTAGGTGTGGATTGGTTTACTACATTCAAGGCTCATATCAACTATTATACCTGAAGGATTTGTTTTAATACTGATGATGGTTTTGGGCATCTATTTAATTGAGACTATAACTTATAAGATGGTGAAATGAGATTTATAGCCCCATTATTCAGAACAAACTTGTACCAGTTTGTAGAGTTGACTTTAGCATTGATAGACGTGATTGTTATAAGTAGTTTTCTATAAGTGGTTTTATAGTTTTATAATGTTTTCCGACAAACTATATCAAAGTTTCGACCCATAAGAGAAGTGTAGATTACAATTATGATCCTCCTTGGAACACGTTATATTTCCCTTTCATCTTATTAGATAGAACCAACTGATTTTGTGTAATTGAATGTTCAGTTGGAGGAGCTGGAAAGAAAAAAAGTTCTTTTGTCCTAGTATGTCTATGTGGTAAGAATATATAATGTTCATAAAAAAGGTGGATCAAACTCATAGACTAGTTATCTATTATTTTAATATTAACCAAGTTGTGATAAATAATATATGTTCACTTCCACACATTGATGATCTATTCAAACAATTGAGGGGAGCCTAGTGGTTCACTAAAATCGACATGCGATTGAGAGAAAAAAAATGAGAGATGGATAAGGGAATATTACAAAGACAAATTTTAAGAGTTGATATAGACTTTATTATTATTTATTAATTCCTTTTGGTCAAACAAATTTACGAGAAATATTTATCAAATTGATGAATCAGATATTTTAGATGTATCTGGATTATTTTGTGGTGGTGTTTTTGGATGCCATATTTTTTTATTCAAGGACTAGGGTTCATCATGAGAAACTCTTGGTTAAAGTGTTGGTAATTTTGTGGGATTATTTTCTATATTTCAAACATTCAAGTCGTGATTTTGGGATAAAACTGTTACATTTACTTGGCTATGTAATTTATAAAAGAGGTGTTTTTATGGATCTAGAAAAGATATAAGATATTATCTATTATGATCTACCAAATAATGTCTTTGGGATATATAGTATCCATAGAATGGGAAGTTATTTACAACCCTTTAATAAAGATATTACATAAATATCTTCACCAATGAAGTATTTTAGTAGAAAACAATGTTCCATTACAATGGAATGATGAATGCCATAAGTATTTTCAGGTTCATAAAGTTCCCATTACAATAGCACCAATCATGATTTCTCATAAATTAGGACAAGGTTACATTATTTATTGTGATTATTTGAGATCTGGGTTGGTATGTGTTCTCATGTAGGGAGGACATGTGGTTTCTTAGGTCTAAATGAAGTTAATGTTTCATAAGAATAATTACTCAACACATGGGTTCAAGTTAGCTAATGTATTCTATGATTTCAAGACTTGGGGTCATTACCTATTTAGTGAGAAATTTATTGTGTTTATGGATCATAAGATCTTAAAACATATTTTCTCAAAATGGTATTTGAACATAAGAAGTTAAGGTGTATGTAGTATGTCCAAATGTTAGAATTGGAATTTATCTATTCATTGGGTAAAGGAAATGTGGTGGAAACTGCATTAAGATGAAATTCATATGATGAGTTAGAAATAGAGGATTTAGACCAATTGATGTTGATGTTAGTGATAACTGACATGAATTTGGAAAATGATGACCGAGGTGAGGTTGTATATTTATTTCTAATTTAATTCCTTCCTAAATTTATTAATACTTTTAAATCAGTGCAAGAATCCAAATGAGAATGTTTTTTAATGAGATTAAAACTCAATTATGGGGAGCCATTGAGGGATGGAGGATTGATGGAAGTTCAGTATTATGGTTTATAAATTGAATGGTCATACCTATATATTTTCAAGAACAACATATTCATTATTAAAACCATTAAATATTGGTTTATCATCATGGAATATATAATATATATATATATATAAGGTACTGAAATAAAAGTTCTAATTGGTCAGTATGAGAAATAATTTTTCTGAATTTGTTTCAAAATGGTTGACTTTTCAATTGGTTAATGTAGATCATAAATTGCCACAAGCTATGATGTATTCATTAACTATTTCTAGTAGGAATTGGGAGAAGATATCCATGGATTTGGTGATAGGTCTCCCAATAATGTTTATAAAACCTGATTCTATATTGGTGGTAGTGGATTATCACACAATTTCATCCCATTTCATCCTAATTTGTGAATTTTATATGAAAGAGGTATTTTATAATATCAATGTATGATATGTGGTAGAGAAGCCTGGCCTTCTAATTTTAATGGTACCAGGCCAATTTTTAGGTTTACATCTCATTTTTTGAAATCCTTATATAAATCTCTTGGGACTCAGAAGACTATGAGTATCGTATATCATCCTCATATGGATGGACAATCTGAACGGTCAATAAAATTTTTGGAAGAAATGTTGCAGTCTTGTTTAAAGGATTTTGGTGGCTCATGGGAAGATCAAACACCATTCGTGGAGTTATCATATAAGAAAAAAATAAAGGATCAATACATATGGCTACATTAGAATAATTGTATTGTCACCCTTATCAATATCCATTTTTTTTGCATGGAAACAAGCGAGACTTTATTGGTTGGGATGAGCCTTGACCAAGAGACCATGGAGAATATTCAGTTTATCA
Organism: Viscum album; assembly: GCA_963277665.1. Classification (NCBI taxonomy): domain Eukaryota; kingdom Viridiplantae; phylum Streptophyta; class Magnoliopsida; order Santalales; family Viscaceae; genus Viscum; species Viscum album. The sequence goes on along the minus strand of OY728126.1, from coordinate 852,881,419 downwards.
GGAAATGGATTGAGATATCATATTGTCATAATAAATTTCATGCAGATCATCATAGATGATCATTATTATTCAAGGTGAGTAATCATTTTTTTAGGATCTCTACATGGCTTGGACATCATCATTACATGATGTAGGGAATTTTTTCTCCTTGATACATAAGAAATTTTAATATACATGAAAGAGTTGATGAGGTGGAATATCTATTGAGTTTCCCCCTGATTCAGTACAATGAATAATTTTTTTCATGTGTCTTAGTTAAAAAAGTATCATCCTGATCATTACCATGTGATTAGATGGGATCACATTGACAGAGATCTGGATGCCTCAATGTTACACATGCTAGTATTGATTCAGGAGATGTAAGAGAATTCCTTTAATAGGGAAATCATCGGTCTCGTATATGATTTATGGAAATATGGTCTGATTTCGGAGTATACTTGGGATTCGGAGAAGGAAATGATATAATAATAGACTAAACACTTTCAGATAAAATATGTTTTTATAGTTTCCGTGTATAGAGAGAATAATGGTAGTGAAAATGTGGCACCCCTAGTTTCAAGTATGTAATTTTTTCTTTATTATTTATATGTTTTGAAATATTTTGGGTGATGTTTTTGACGGTTTGTAAGACTTTTGGAATGTTTTTTAGGGATTTTTAAAGGTTGAAAATTTTAACATGGTTAGTGGAAACCATGAAACTCTAATAAAAAACTCTGAAAGTTGAAACAATGGGTTCTGGGTAAGAACACTATTAGATGTATAATTTGAAATCACCATGTAACCAACTAAGAGAAACCGTGAAAAGTGTGACATGGGTCTTTTTCAGGATTGGTGGATGGTTTGTCAAAATGTGCATGCCAATCCGGTGAGGTGATTCTTAATATATATATATTTTTAAGCAATTTGTGGATAATTTTCTTAACCATGAGAATAAACATTCACTATTAAGATATTAGATCCTAAAAAAGTGGGTAGTGATCAATACTAGCACTAAAAAACCCATTTCCCATTTTTTTCACCTAACTAAATATACATTTTCCTCCCAATAGCCATGGAGGATTTCCACATCGATCTGAGAGAAATCCGAATTTGTTTTTTTACTATATTGAAGCCTGATTACATATGTATGTTTTCAATTGTGGCAGTTTTTTGAAGTTCTTATAATATATATTCTTATCCCTCTCTTAGATTATTAGATCTAGATAACTACAGATAGATATATGGTTTTGTATTCTAATCATGATGAGATATGGTTGTTTTGATGTTATGGAAATAGATCTATGATATTCTATTTGGATATAAACCTTCTTTTGTTATAATTTTCTTATAGTTATTCATTTTCTCAGTATTTTGTGAAGTAGGTGGATTCACTCTCGACTACACCTATTAGAATATGAAGGATTAGTTTCAATTTTTGTTTGAATTTCATGAATTTAATTGATAAATTGATATGTAAAGCACTATAGAAACCCTGTTTGGTGATTGTTTTTGTATTGTTGAATTTTTTTGTGGGTGATATGATTAATTGATTCTTTATTATTGATTTTAATATATATAATTATTTAATTTATAGAAATGGTTTGTTTTAAATGTTTTTAGTAAAAAAATATTTTATTGATGTTTTTGAAATGGATGTTTTGGAATTGTATTTTTGCAAAAATGGTTGGTGTATATTCATGTGACATTGGGATAAAAAGGAGTATGAGGTTTCTACTATCATTTTTTGGATGGATATGGGTGTGATAATTCCCCCATAAAGTTGGTTCATTATGTGGTGGATTAATTGAAGGATGAATCACCACATGAAATTATAGGGAGGTCTATGGTTGTATTCATATTTGGATTTTTGGATATGTGGAATGAAATAGATTTTAACAAAATGGAATTTGTGAAATATATTTAAATTACTGTTTGGTGACATTGAATTGAAATCCCTATCATATAGATACTTTTTTTGTTAAACTGAATAGATTCTAGATTAACTCTTTTTAATTTTTTATATAAATTGTTTTATGTAAATATTATAACATGTTATTTCAAAGTGGAGATTCATGGAAAATGTACTATGTTTTTTTACACATCCAATATTTTCTACTTTGGTGTTTTTTCCGATATTTTTTATTGGTACATAGGTAAAGGTTATGAATTTCACTTCTTTATTGTTGATTTTTGATACTTGGGAATGGAGTTGGAGTTTGATCTTTGAGTAATTTTTATAATTTTTTTATTTTTTTTGTATTTTAAACCTCTTTAAACATTTCTTTTAGTAGTATTCTTTTGTGGTACATGATTTTAGTTTGAATTTGATATCAACGGTATTACAATGAGCTGTCTTACAATGTTATAATACATCATTATGTGGTTATTTTGTAATGATGGGTTTTTGGGACGTTTTATTTATCAAATGGTAAATCATACCACAATTTTATTGAATCACTTGTCATTTATTGGCATCCTTTGGCACCTTAGGGATGTTACTTAAGTCCAAGTAACAATTCCAACCCAAATCAAGCCAATGTAGAGGGGTATAATTATACCATTATAAAGATATATTTATTTATATAGAAAATATCCATGAAATATTTATAGTTATTTTAGACTTAAAATATTAAATATTTTTTAGAGAATCATTCACTAACAAATTATAATTGTGTGCATACATGTGTAGTACCACCTCTATGAAGTACTGTGATTTGTTCATCGAAACCAAATCCCGTGATTTATATATATAAGTTTATTTAAATGAATAATATGGTATTTAATATATTATCTAATTTATTTAATTATAAATTAATAATTAATACAATTTATAATGATCATTGAAGAATAAGAACATTACCCAAATGTACATACATCCTACAATCTCAAGGATTCCAGCATTACCTATTTTCATTAACCATTATTCATGATTTATTTTGAAAGAATAATTTATATATTAATATAATATATATATATATATTATTAAAATATATATATTTACAAAATGAAAAATTTGACCATATTCAATTGACCAGAGTCATTTTTTATATGTGAGATGGATATGTACAAATGGTTCTATGTAAACTAAATTTATTAAATAACTAATTTATATAATTTATAAGTCGTAATGAAAATGAAATATTATCTTATTAACATATATAATTAACATAAAATTACAATTTAAGAAGCTAAATATTGTAAATTATTCTCTATAATCATGGTAAGGGTCTGTCAATTAAGAAAATCCCCATCAACATTTCTCTTTTTTCCCATTTTCTTATAGATTAATTTTTTTAAAGTAATTTTAGGGATATCCATTTATGGAAGAAAATGAATTAGAAATGAAATTATATATATCTTTTTATATTTCATTAAATGGTTTCAAAATGAATATTTTTTTACTATATAAAAATCTTTTGGAAATATTGTGTAAAAAAAATAAAAGCTTTATTTTATATATATAGTGATAATGACTTTTCCACCACCATAATATTTATTTTATATTTTATTTTCTTTATATTATCCATTTTTTTAAATAAAAATGATCTCTTTCTTTATAATGATAAATTTAGTTTTGAATATTCAGTTTTAAATTAATGGGATATATCAATATACCAACATTTTATCATATCGGTGAAAATAATTTTGTTGTAATGAATAAATTTATTTGTTATAATTATGTCATGGTTCATGGGAATTTTTTATAATGACATGGGGTTCTATTAAGAAAAATGTATTGTTAGGTCTTTGATATTCCTTAAAGGAATTGGGTGTGATTATTGTTTTTATGTTAGTTGTGAGGGTTAATTTATGTGTAACCATGATGGTTATTCAATGTGTAACAATGAAAGTAATTCCATGTGTGACCATGAGTATTATTCTATTTGTAATAATTAAGGTTTCTCTATATTAATTGATGACATTAAAATGATGTATCATATTACCTACATTATTAATTCATTCATTACATGGTTTTTACATAAATGTTTTTAATATTGAAGGTATGATAATGAGATTAATTTTAATTAAACGTATTTAAAATTTATTAAGTGCGAGAATTATAACATTTTGGAAACATTTTCAGGAAATTTTTATGATTAAAAAGATATATTAATGAAATGATTTTTCATTTAATAATGAATTATATATTTTTTATAAGTCTATTTGGGAATAAAGGTTGATTTATTGTATAATATAATTTTTATGTTATGAAATATTTTATTTTGAAAAGGAAATTTTTTAACTATATCCACATAAAAACAATTTATTGTCTTTAATTTTATATCCCAAGATGAGCTTTTTGTGCTCTTCCCACATTTTAAATTGGGTTTTTACAGAATTTTAAGGAAGATTGTGTACAAGGATATGTCCACGATAAAAATTGTGATGATTTTTTATGACAAATAAAGGTGTTGTAACACCCGAGATTTTTATGAGTAATATTTTGTTTTTATATCATCAAAGGAATCTTTCACTACACACTTTCTTGGCTTACTTTACACGCAATCGTGACCTTCCTCGATAGCTTGCATCATACGCAATACCGAGTTTCACTAAACAACAATATGCTATTAAAACTAGACGTTATGAATAGTAATAACCAATTTTTGAAATTTTATAAATTTTATTTTTCAAAATGGACTTCATTTTTGGACTCAGAATATCGAAATTAGCCTAGGGTGAAATTTTGGTATTTTTCTAAAAACATTCAATTTTTGATTAATAGTGAAACCACTAAGTGGTAGGTTAAAAACTGAATTTTGCATAAAACTTAATTTTACCGCTTCTGTGAATGGAATTTCGAAAATACGACAGACACGGTTGATATCTGTAAGTAAAATGTGGTTCAATGAGATAAAAATAATTTTTTGGTGAATAGTAACTTTTTACTTTTTTTTACAGCGGTTAATAGTAAATAGGGTAACTAAGGGTAAATATGATATTACTATTACCCTAACACGTGTCCTAATTCTATTGGATAAGTGTAATTTGACCAAAAAAAACCTTATGAATAAAATATGACCATTTAGGCCCACTTGGGTTAGATTAGGACATTTATTATTAATTTATTTAAAGAAGGGTTAAAATAGTTAAAATCAAGTTTAATAAGGAAATCATTTTTAATATGGGGTTATACATAAGATAAATTCGACTATAAATATTCATTATAAAGATAAAAATATTTCCTACATAATGGTATTTTATTTATAATTTTTAGACATTAAATAATTTAATTTATTTATGACACAATTATGATGCAGTAATTATCTTATTTATGAAATATTAACATAATTGATGTTATAAACACAAAAATAAATGTAATTTGAGACTTTTTATGAATTACACTAATTTTATAGGTTACTATGATATATTAGTGTTGATTTAATCAACTTGGTTCGAAAATATAATTCTGTTATGACTTTCACAAAAATCATATATCAAATAGTGTCAAAATTGACACAAAATAGTTTTTAAATAAAATAAAATATTATTAATTGTTATTATATTCCTAAAAATATAAGGTTCGGCCAAATGACTTAGATAAGGATATATATATTAATAATAAACAATTTATGGTTCGTTTGGCATGTTATAGTAAGTGTATTAACCATATAGTGAAAGAAAACAAAAGACACGGTAAAAGTTAAATTATTTAACTTAGAGTTAAATCTAATTGATAAGGTTAAAATAATACCCTAAACTTGTCTAAATACTATTGGTTGATAGGATTTCGACCCATCCCCACTTTAGCTTCGATATAAGACCCTTTTGAACCATTATAAACCAATTTTGACTTTAATATAAAATAATATTTTGAGATATTCCTAAGGTGCCCCTCTCCTCCCTTATAAAAGGGCACCTCCTCCCCCTCCTCCTCACACCAAATTGAGCACTCAAGCTCGGCCAAACCCTGCCATTTTCTACTGTCCACTTCGCTAGAAGAATCCTAGAGGTCCTGGTCTTCTTCAAAGACCAATATTAGTTCCCTAAGTGGAGGATTCAAAGAAGCGTTCCAAAGAAGAGGTAATATCCATTACCGATCTTTTCAATTTCTTTCTTCTTCAACTTCTTCTTCATTAGTTGTTTCATGATAAAGTAATAACATCAGTATTAATTACATACTGATATGTTATTATAATTATGAAACAAATATAATTCACCTTCTATCCATCCTACGGAAAAATGAAATCACCGCGCATGCGTACGTACGGAATACCGTCTCCACGCCGTGGTGTAATCTATTTTCCACCACCACCTTACAAGGATGAGTATAATGGTGTAATGAGTAACTATTTATGATTATTATAAAGTAATATTGATACTGAAATAATATATATATATACTCCAATACAATTCCACGATCATAGGAACGATATCATCACTCGTGCGTACGTACGGAATACCGTCTCCACGATGTGAAGCGACTCGTTCTACATGATCATCATTACATAGTAATTATATAAATGAATTGAATGAATAAATATGATATATGTTACACTAATACCATTCTGGATATAAGGTATCTATAACCTTAAAAGAAGAATAAGAATGTATTCGGCAATACACGCATAAGAACAAAAGGCAATAAAGACCCGAGTAACAAGTAACAATGAAATATTACTAACAAGAAGCTAAGAATATGACCATATATGATATCATATCAATATGTATGATTCGGGAATAAGTCAGTAACATTATTTAAACCATTATACAGGAGCTTCAGACACGTACAAAGCAAATCGGACCTAAGGTAAGGGAAATATCACAATCTCATTTTTATCTGAGATTGTTTATTCGTAAGTATTTACTGGGGTGTATTTTATCATCCACATCCATATTTCCTCAATATGTAATATTATTTCCATCCACCTAAAATTTTTTAAATCCAATTTTACCCTTCGGTGAGTTTTTAGTAAAAGATATGAAAGGAATCTTTTGTCTTTTTTCGTACGAGGTACTTTTTTGACTTTTCAGACAAAAGTACGAGAAGAATGTTGTTTTTAACTTATACGACATGAATGGATTTTTAAAACATTATTTCCAAGAAGATTCCTTTACAAGTTTTCATGTTTATTTTTAATCAACTTCTTTTAGTTTTAAATTGTAAGACTTGTTAATAAAGGAAAATGTTTTTGAAGTAGAAAGGATATTTTCCTCAAGAATGGATTTCAAGTGTTTTATCAAAATTATTTTCCATCTAAGATAATAAAGGGTTCTGTTTTTATCCCTATTATTACATGGATTTGATTATGTTGTGATGGAAACATTTTTATGAATTCCTTTATCTTATATGAATTGTTTTATGATGTCATGTTGTTTAAGAATCCCATTTTTATTACGTGGATTACGCTATGATGTATGGTTTATGATTATGTGGAACACATAAGAAAGGATTCATTATAAGATGGGTGGGACCTATATCTCCCTCCAATGCATTGGGTAAAGGTTTTATATCTCATGAGATAGACATGGCTGGAACGGTAGGTTATACCGGTTCAGTGAAACAGGACTGGAACGAGGGTGACTCGGTTCAGAAAGGGACATTGTCCACTAAGACAGTCTTGGCAATGAGTCATGACTAACAAGAAATAATTTTCCATGATTATGTGTGCATGCCACAAAGTTTCAAGTTTCATGTTATGATTATGGTGATATCATTTTCACTTCTATGATTTATTCCATGTTAAGATATTATGATCTCTTTTGCAGGTTTTGATTTTCAAAAAGACATGATATGATTTTTATTTCATTTATTTTCCCTTGCTGAGCATTTGAGCTCACCCTTTTATGTTTTCTTTTCCCCAGGTCAGGAAGATGGATATTAAGTAGAATATGCAAAAAAGGACCCTAGATATGATGAAATAAATGGGAGACACTGTAGAAGATTTATGAACCAGTTGTTTATGTTTCCCAATTTCTAAAGACACTATACCTATACGGTCCTTTGTGGTTTTGTCATATGTTGTAATAAGTGTGCTTCAATTTTGAAGTATTAACAATGTATGTAATGTATGGGTCGTTATAGTTGGTATCAGAGGAAATGTATAGTCATCCTTTGGAAACTAGGATGTGAAAGCCTTAGTAAGAACCCTAAGGTTAAGTCTAAGCATAGAACAAAATCTTAGTGTTTTCGAAATGGCCTTGAATAACCTAGGATAAGACCTTAAGCATGAAAATTTTATTCTTGAATTATGTGGTTTTCCTATTATAATTAGTGTTGCTCACACTATTCTTCTTGGTTTTAGTCAATGGCTGGAACTCGAAGGAACCGTGTTAATGCGGAATGCGATGGGAAATGCAATGATTGTCCCCCTGAGCAACCAAACGATATGGGAGCTGGAATGCAAAATCTTGTAGCCATGCTTACACAACTTTCTCAAGCTATGAATCATGCAGGACTTCCAAACGAGCAAATGAAGGAGCAACATTCTGTTGAATCCTTCATGAGGCAGTGTCCACCTTCTTTCAGTGGGTCTACTAATCCATTAGTTGCTGAACAATGGATTAGTACTACTGAAAAGATATTTTCAGTTCTTCAATGTTCCGAACATGATAAAGTCATCCTAGCAGTGTATTGTTTGGAAGGAGATGCTGAACAATGGTGGAATCTTATTAAGAATACGAGGCAAAGGGATGAAATTGAGTCTATGGAATGGGACGAGTTCAAGAACTTATTTTTCAATAAGTAATTCCCTTGTATTTTCCGAACAAAGATGGAGAAAGAGTTTCTTGAACTGAAGCAAAGGGATGATGAATCTGTTGGTACCTATGAAGAAAATTTTACAAGACTTGCAAGGTATGCTTCTGGTATTATTATCCAACCTGAGAGTAAGATCGATCGATTCTTTAGTGGCTTAAAACCAAGTCTTCTAAGGGCATTAGCCATAAGGGACTTCAATAGAAACGAGGAAATCGTTCGATGTGCTCTCAAAGTCGAGATGGAGATTGGAGTAACCCATCAGTCACATGGGTTTGATAAGAAGAGGAAGATGGAATTCAAATAAAAATCTAAAGAGCACACAGAAAAGAAGATGAGCTTTTCCTTATGCTCAAAGTGTGGAAAGAAACATGGAGGGAGTTGACTTAAAGGGACAAGTAAATGTTTTAAATGTGGAAAAGAAGGTCATCGGGCATTTGAATGCCGTGATAATGGGAAGAAGATGTCTAATGACGCAAACAAAGGAAGGGATACACAGAATGAACCTACTACACTTCAATGTTTCAAGTGCAAGGAGATGGGGAATTATCCCAATCAATGCCCAAATACAAGGGTTGATGATGATGGTCGACGTCAACAAAATCTTAAGGCTAAAGACAAAAGAAAGTCACATGCAATTTCTATCAGCGATGTGGAGTACGATAACGAAGTGGTGAAAGGTACACTTACCATCCACTCTAAAGTATCAAATGTTTTATTTGATTCTGGATCCACCCACTCTTTTATTTCTAAAGAATTTTATAAGGGTATCACCGTATTACCTCAACAATTAGATGTTGAGTTAGCTGTGACAACACCTAATGGCACAACAGTCGCATCAAAAGTTTATAATTCTTCTCTGATCGAAGTTTGTGGGAAAGTGCTTCCTGTAAATCTTGTGATCCTTCCTTTAGTGGAATTTGATGTGATTCTTGGCATGGATTGGCTTTCTCTACATGGAGCTCATATCAATTTCCAAAGAAGGGAAGTCACATTTCATATTCCAGATCAATCTACGATCGTATACCAATGCAAGGATGAACATAATCATCCAGTGGAAATTTCTTCCATCTTATGGGTATTGATTCCACTAAATGAAGGTTATTTATCTCAAATGGTTGGTGAGAAACTCACGATTAAGAATATTCCCATTGTACGGGAGTTCGATGATGTCTTTCCGGAGGAATTACCGGGTCTTCCACCAAATCGTGAAGTTGAGTTTTCAATAGAACTCGTACCGGGTGCTTTGCCTATTTCAAAGACACCTTATAGAATGGCCCCAATTGAGTTGCAGGAATTGAAGAAGCAACTCCAAGATAATCTTGATAAGGGATTCATATGCCCTAGTGCGTCACCTTGGGGAGCACCTGTTCTATTTGTTAAGAAGAAAGATGGATCAATGAGACTCTACATTGATTATCGAGAACTTAACAAGATCACTATCAAGAACAAATATCCTCTCCCACGCATTGATGACTTATTTGACCAACTACGCGGAGCTCAATACTTTTCCAAGATTGATCTTCGTTCAGGGTATCATCAATTAAGGGTCAAAAGGGAGGATATACCGAAGACGGCTTTCCGTACAAGGTATGGACACTATGAATTTATAGTGATGCCATTTGGTCTTACTAATGCCCCTGCTATCTTCATGGATCTAATGAATAGAGTCTTTAGAGACTATGTTGATCAATTTGTGGTAGTCATTATAGACGATATTATTGTTTATTCAAAGAGCAAGGAGGAACATGAAGATCACTTGAGAATTATATTGAAGACCCTGAGAAAGGAGAAGATTTATGCCAAATTTACCAAGTGTGAATTTTGGCTTCAAAAAGTTGCATTTTTGGGTCACATAATTTCAAAAGAGGGGATATCTGTGGATCCAGAAAAAACAGAGGTTATCGAAAGATGGTCGAGACCAACAACAGTAACTGAGATCCCGAGTTTTCTTGGTTTGGCTGGATATTATCGACGTTTTGTAAAGGATTTTTCACGATTATCTAATCCACTCACCAAGTTGACTCAGAAAGGAGTTAAGTTTGTCTGGACAGAGGAATGTGAAGATAATTTCAAGGAGTTGAAAAGAAGGTTATCCAGTGCACCTGTGCTCACACTGCCTTGTAGTGGAGTAAGGTTTGTGATCTACAGTGATGCATCCAAGAAGGGATTGGGGTGTGTTCTTATGCAAAATGATATGGTGATAGCTTATGCCTCACGACAGTTGAAAATCCATGAGGAAAATTACCCAACACATGATTTGGAGTTGGCTGCGGTAATCTTTGAATTAAAGATTTGGAGGCATTACCATTATGGTGAAAGGTGTGATATTTATACTGATCATAAAAGTTTAAAGTATATTTTCACACAAAAGGAGTTGAATATGCATCAAAGAAGATGGTTGGAGCTGATTAAGGATTATGACTGCTCAATCCATTACCACCCTGGGAAAGCAAACAAGGTGGCAGATGCATTAAGTCGACAAGACCATGCTAGTTTATCCATGATGAGGATCACAAAAGATCCAATATTTATGGATTTACAAAGGATGGATCTTGGAATTATAATGGAAGGGGAAAAATCTTATCTTTCTCAAATGAATGTTCAACCATCTATACATGTGAAGATTAAAGAGGCACAGAAAGAAGATGTCGAGTTACAAAAGAAGGTGAGAAATGTTCCTGAATTCAACCTTGATTGTGATGGGATAATAAAGTTCAGGAATCGGGTTTGTGTTCCTCCCATCCCCGAATTAAAGAAGGAGCTGCTGGATGAGGCTCATAGTTCATCATTCTCTATTCATCCTGGAAGCACGAAGATGTATAGGGACCTGAAAGAGTACTTCTGGTGGGATGGCATGAAAAGAGATGTTGCTGAATATGTCTCTCGATGCTTGGTTTGTCAACAAGTTAAAGCTGAGAGACAAAAGTCTAAGGGGATGTTACAACCATTACCCATAACCGAATGGAAATGGGAAAACATCACTATGGACTTTGTCACAGGACTTCCTAAAACATCCAAAGGCAATAATGCTATTTGGGTCATAGTTTATCGTCTTACAAGGTCTGCACACTTCATTGCTATTAGAGAGGATTTCTCTCTAGATCAGCTTGCCAGGATATATGTAAAGGAAGTGTTAAGATTGTATGGAGTACCACTTTCTATTATATCTGATCGGGATCAGAGATTTACCTCGATGTTCTGGCGAAGTCTTCAGCATACTCTGGATACAGAGTTGAGTTTCAGAACTGCTTATCATCCCCAGACAGACGGTCAGTCTGAGAGAACAATTCAAACCCTAGAAGATATGTTGAGAGCTTGCTCTATGGATTTCAAAGGAGGTTGGGATCAACAACTACCTTTGGTGGAATTTTCTTATAATAATATCTTTCACTCCAGTATTCAGATGGCTCCTTATGAATCTCTCTATGGAAAGAAATGCAGGACTCCAACTTGATGGGATGAAGTTGGGGAAAGAAAGCTTTTAGGACCTGATCTCGTTGATGAAATGGCAGAAAAGGTCAGATCTATTCAACAACACATTAGAGCAGCTCAGAGTCGACAGAAAAGTTATGCCGACAACCGAAGAAAAGACCTAGAGTTTGAAGTGGGTGATAAAGTGTTCTTACGAATTTCTCCCTGGAAGAGGGTTATGAGATTTGGAAAGAAGGGGAAGTTGAGCCCTAGATATATCGGTCCTTTCGAAATACTGGATCGTGTTGGGAAGGTAGCTTACTGATTGGCGCTTCCACCGAATCTCTCTCAAGTTCACGATGTGTTCCATGTATCTCTCCTGAGAAAGTACATACCAGATCCTTCACATGTACTCAGCTAAGAAGTTGTACCGCTGGAGCAAGATCTTTCTTATGAAGAACAGCCGATAGAGATTCTGGATCGTAGCGAAAAAGTCCTATGAAACAAGACCACTCGATTGGTGAAAGTTTTATGGAGGAACCACCAACTTGAAGAAGCTACATGGGAGCTTGAGGATATGATGAGGGAGAAGTATCCTCATCTGTTTTTTACAAAGTGACGAATTTTGAGGGTGAAATTCTTTTTAAGCGGGGTAGAATGTAACACCCGAGATTTTTATGAGTAATATTTTGTTTTTATATCATCAAAGGAATCTTTCACTAAACACTTTCTTGGCTTACTTTATACGCAATCGCGACCTTCCTCGATAGCTTGCATCGTACGCAATACCGAGTTTCACTAAACAACAAAATGCTATTAAAACTAGCCATTATGAATAGTAATAACAACTTTTTGAAATTTTATAAATTTTATTTTTCAAAATGGACTTCATTTTTGGACTCAGAATATCGAAATTAGCCTAGGGTGAAATTTTGGTATTTTTCTGAAAACTTTCAATTTTTGATGAATAGTGAAACCACTAAGTGGTAGGTTAAAAACTGAATTTTGCATAAAACTTAATTTTACCACTTCTGTGAATGGAATTTCGAAAATCCTACAGACACGGTTGATATCAGTAAGTAAAATGTGGTTCAATGAGATAAAAATAATTTTTTGGTGAATAGTAACTTTTTACTTTTTTTACTACGGTTAATAGTAAATAGGGTAACTAAGGGTAAATATGATATTACTATTACCATAACACATGTCCTAATTCTATTTGATAAGTGTAATTCGACCAAAAACAACCTTATGAATAAAATATGACTATTTAGGCCCACTTGGGTTAGATTAGGACATTTATTATTAATTTATTTAAAGAAGGGTTAAAATAGTTAAAATCAAGTTTAATAAGTAAATCATTTTTAATATGGGGTTATAAATAAGATAAATTCGACTATAAATATTCATTAGAAATATAAAATGATTTCCTACATAATGGTATTTTATTTATAATTTTTAGACATTAAATAATTTAATTTATTTATGACACAATTATGATGCAGTAATTATCTTATTTATGAAATATTGACATAATTGATGTTATAAACACCAAAATAAATGTAATTTGAGACTTTTTATGAATTCCACTAATTTTCTAGGTTACTATGATATATTAGTGTTGATTTAATCAACTTGGTTCGAACATATAATTCTGTTATGACTTTCACAAAAATCATATATCAAATAGTGTCAAAATTGACACAAAATAGTTTTTAAATAAAATATTATATTATTACTTGTTATTTTATTCCTAAAAATATAAGGTTCGGCCAAATGACTTAGATAAGGATATATATATTAATAATAAACAATTTAGGATTCGTTTGGCATGTTATAGTAAGTGTATTAACCATATAGTGAAAGAAAACAAAAAGACACGGTAAAAGTTAAATTATTTAACTTAGAGTTAAATCTAATTGATAAGGTTAAAATAATACCCTAAACTTGTCGAAATCCTATTGGTTGATAGGATTCCGACCCATACCCACTTTAGCTTCGAAATAAGACCCTTTGGAACCATTATAAACCGATTTTTACTTTAATATAAAATAATATTTTGAGATATTCCTAAGGTGCCCCTCTCCTCCCTTATAAAAGGGCACCTCCTCCCCCTCCTCCTCACACCAAATTGAGCACTAAAGCTTGGCCAACCCCTGCCATTTTCTCCTCTCCACTTCCCTAGAATAATCCTAGAGGTCCTGGTCTTCTTCAAAGACCAATATTAGTTCCCTAAGTGGAGGATTCAAAGAAGCGTTTCAAAGAAGAGGTAATATCCATTACCGATCTTTTCAATTTCTTTCTTCTTCAAATTATTCTTCTTTAGTTGTTTCCTGATAAAGTAATAACATCAGTATTACCTACATACTGATACGTTATTATAATTATGAAACAACTATAATTCACCTTCTATCCATCCTACGGAAAAATGAAATCACCGCGCGTGCGTACGTACGGAATACCGTCTCCACGCCGTGGTGTAATCTATTTTCCACCACCACCATACAAGGATGGGTATAATGGTGTAATGAGTAACTATTTATGATTATTATAAAGTAATATTGATACTGAAATAATATATATATATACTCCAATACAATTCCATGATCATAGGAACGATATCATCACTCGTGCGTACGTACGGAATACCGTCTCCACGATGTGAAGTGACTCGTTCTACATGATCATCATTACATAGTATTTATATAAATGAATTGAATGAATAAATATGATATATGTTACACTAATACCATTCTGGATATAAGGTATCTATAACCTTAAAAGAAGAATAAGAATGTATTCGGCAAAACACGCATAAGAACAAAAGGCAATAAAGACCCGAGTAACAAGTAACAATGAAATATTACTAACAAGAAGCTAAGAATATGACCATATATGATATCATATCAATATGTATGATTCTGGAATAAGTCAATAACATTATTTAAACCATTATAAAGGTGCTTCGGACACGTACAAAGCAAATCGGACCTAAGGTAAGGGAAATATCACAATCTCATTTTTATCTGAGATTGTTTATTCGTAAGTATTTACTGGGGTGTATTTTATCATCCACATCCATATTTCCTCAATATGTAATATTATTTCCATCCACCTACAATTGTTTAAATCAAATTTTACCCTTCGGTGAGTTTTTAGTAAAAGATATGAAAGGAATCTTTTGTTGTTTTTCGTACGAGGCACTTTTTTGACTTTTCCGACAAAAGTACGAGAAGAATGTTGTTTTTAACTTATACGCCATGAATGGATTTTTAAAACATTATTTCCAAGAAGCTTCCTTTACAAGATTTCATGTTTATTTTTAATCAACTTCTTTTAGTTTTAAATTGTAAGACATGTTAAGAAAGGAAAATGTTTTTGATTTATAAAGGATATTTTCCTCAAGAATTGATTTCAAGTGTTTTATCAAAATTATTTTCCATCTAAGATAATAAAGGGTTCTGTTTTTATCCCTATTATTACATAGATTTGATTATGTTGTGATGGAAACATTTTTATGAATTCCTTTATCTTATATGAATTTTTTTATGATGTCATGTTGTTTAAGAATCCCATTTTTATTACGTGGATTACGCTATGATGTATGGTTTATGATTATGTGGCACACATAAGAAAGGATTCATTATAAGATGGGTGGGACCTATATCTCCCTCCAATGCATTGGGTAAAGGTTTTATATCTAATGAGATAGACATGGCTGGAACGGTAGGTTATACCGGTTCAGTGAAACATGACTGGAACGAGGGTGACTCAGTTCAGAAAGGGACTTTGTCCACTAAGATAGTCTTGGCAATGAGTCATGAATAACAAGAAATGATTTTCCATGATTATGTGTGCATGACACAAAGTTTCAAGTTTCATGTTATGATTATGGTGATATCATTTTCACTTCTATGATTTATTCCATGTTAAGATATTTTGATCTCTTTTGCAGGTTTTGATTTTCAAAAAGATATGATATGATTTTTATTTCCTTTATTTGCCCTTGCTGAGCATTTGAGATCACCCTTTTATGTTTTCTTTTCCCCAGGTCAGGAAGATGGATATTATGTATAATATGCTAAAAGGGACCCTAGATATGATGAAATAAATGGGAGACACTGTAGAAGATTTATGAACCAGTTGTTTATGTTTCCCAGTTTCTAAAGACACTATACCTATACGGTCCTTTGTGGTTTTATCATATGTTGTAATAAGTGTGCTTCAATTTTTAAGTATTAAGAATGTATGTAAAGTATGGGTCGTTATAGGTGTTATATCTTAATTTAAATAAAAATAAATGTATACAAAGAATAATTTTCCACTTTGCGATGAAATAGTTATTCATGTAATGTTGAAGAATTAATTCACTACAATAAAATCCTAAATGATCATTATGAATGAAATAAAATTAATTCTTATCTAAATATAGTTTACTATTTATTTTTAAAAGTTATATTATATTAGCTATTAAATAAAATAATGGAATCTTGTCCTTGGGAATACATACATATGAACATTGGGTGACAGATGAATCTTTGGCCTTAGGATTCAAGAAGAATTGGATAACAATAGGAATGGTGGAATTTTTCTTTCTTGGATGTGTAGGAACCAATTGGACTAATTTATATGTATAAATTATCACCCACTGGTACTAATTCTAGACCATTATAACCACAAATAAAATATTTAGTGCATTGAGTTTCACTTTGGTTAATAAATCTATATCTAGATGAGTTTTTTTATAATGTGGGACATGATCTATTAAAATATAGATCACGAGATTAAAAATAGGTTCCACCTTTAGATACAAGATATCACTATTAGTCCCCTCCTTCCTTCCTCATAGTGTATTTTTCTTTAAATATTGTCTTTATATGTGGAAATTACATGAAATGCCTGAAAATAGTTAAAAGGGGTTTGTGGAGCATATATAATGATAATGGTTCCCATCCAGTATTTGAATTAATGACACCACAAAAGATAAATATCCATGAAAATAAATTTCATATTCTCAAACAATGAAAAAGTTTTAATGGTCATATATGTAATATTTTAAAAATGTTAGAGGAATACAATTCATCTCAGAGGTTAGTATGTGATGAAATATAGTTTTTGGGATAATGCAGTTTATGATATATTAAAGAAGTATTTTACTGGGATAATGTTTAAATGTTGGTCATTAAAAAATAGCATTAAAATATTGAATGAAATATTTCTCATCATCACTTTAGAATGTATCATTAACCAATATTTTTTAACAATAAGTTGATAAAGGCAGTTACTATTATCTATAAATACCCCTTAACATCTGCCTAAAATATTTTCTACACATTGAGAGTATATTAAATGATTAAAATATAAATTTCTTTCATGTCACATAATTCATAACTATATAAACACGAGAAAAAATATTCGAGATGAATTGTTTAGTGAAAATATCTTCTTGGTGATGTCTAGTCGTTGAAGTGTACTCATGCATTAAATTATTATATTAAAAGACTAAGGTAACAATAACTTTTTTTAAAAGGATAAATGTGAGTGAAAAAATATGAACTACAATATAACAGTTGAGAGATGTTCTTGAATGATATTATATTTTTCATGAAAATAATTCCTCATAAAAAGTGTTAAATGGAGAAGAATTGAAAGATTATATGTGATGTAATAAAGGGTAATAAATAGTTATAATTATATATTAGAATCAGTTATATGAAGCACGTATTTAAAAGATACTAATAGATTGAAAACAGGGGATGATTTTTTGAGTTTATAAATATGTAAAAGAGATCTTGTAGAGTCCTAGAATTATTAGAAGTGTGGTAGAATCAACTAATTAAATATATAAAGTGAGAAAGATGAATTATTCCTATCACAATTATTAGATGTAGAAGTTCATAATGAGATGGTCAATTCAAACAATATTTTATATAGAATACTTAATAATTAAGTTCTTTTTTAAATTATGTATATAAAAATGAAGTGAACGAATATTTTTCTTGATTGAGTTTAAAATTTTTGACACATTGTAAGAAATATTTTTTTTCTAGTGGGAATCTTGAACATTAGAATAGTGTGACACAATGTTGATTATATAAAGGATATTATTTATGTAAAATTTTTTGTTTATGGTAAAGAATATGGTATTATAAAGTTCATTCAATCATAATTAGGAATATACATTCATATCAAGGATAAATCGCATATAATTGTTACTTTAAATACCATTACATACTATATTATCTGGTTATAACTAAGGTGCAGCAGCATATATTGTTTATATCAATATCATAACCAAATTCATAGGACTAATTAGAATAAATTATACTATAAAAATTAATCAATTATTAATCAAATTCAAATGATCTAACCATATTAGGGAACATCAATTATTATCTTCAAAATCATGGTATCCTCTAATTCGATCTAGAATTTATTATATTTTTGTAATATCCGTACATGATATGAATATATAATGAAGTTATTGAGATCCCATATATAGATAAATAAGGAATATAAATATTTTGACAAAAAAGTGAATGTTATGGCTAATACATAAGAAAAAATGAATGATATAGTATATACTAAGGTGAAGAATAAATGAGTGATAATGGAAGATAAATCAATAGCCTATTGTAATAAGATTGATTAATGCATTGATATTTCTATTTGAGAATGATAACACTATTTACAATAACATTCATAGACACAAGACTCCTGTAAAACATGTAGGTCCTAATGAGGAATCTATATCATATAAAAAGAGACAAATATCATATATTAAATAATAATTTCCTAGAAGTGTTTATAGGAAAAATTAGGTATGGATGTTTTTTTTTTAAATTTATACATGCATCAGAAAAGCTGAATAAGTTCTCAATGAATGTAAATGATTTTCTGTTAATGGATAAAGGTAAAAAAATAGAATGTCAACACCTTATAATAAGTATGTAAAAATAATGATGAAAATATTGAAAAGTAAGTGAAATAATTTGGAGATTATTTGAGATTATTTGAGGATGTTAACAATTCACAGGACATGGTTATTTCTGAATACATGAGAAAATTGAATAATTTATAATTAATAATAAATGGAACATCCAAAATAGATGATAAGTGAACAATATCTATACAAATATCTATTAATAATATTGTTCAAAAGATGGTTAACTTCATTGGTATGGATATCATGAAATCATCCACTGATCAATATGAGATAAACTCATTAAGAATGGTAATCCATTATCTAATTAATTATATTTTTCCTAATTAATTTTTTTTTCATGTTTCAATTCAATATCTATGAAAATTTGGGTCAATATATATTTCAACTATCCAACTAATACAGAAATGGGTAATTTCAGAATATCCTTTATGTAAAAATTACCATTATTAGAAAACATTTCTACGCATTGAATCATTAAGAGAAATGTTATCAAGTAGAAATTAATTTCCATGAAACTTTTACAAGTAAGATAATATTATTTATATGCTAATTCTTGTGTTATTGTAAGTTCATGAATAATAACATTTAGTATTATAACAATGTTTCTACTCATGAATATTGTAAAGGATTATAATTAATGGGGATTGCAACTAAAATAAAAACAAGATATACTATACAAAAAAATCCACATCAAAATAAATATTTATCTATTTGGAATATGTATTATTTTATAGAATATTTTTGTGAATAAAAAATCATAATTGTTCATAGTTATAAATTTTTTTAATGTAACAACCATTGAAATATCATATTAAAATTTTAGGAGAAGAACATGATAAATAAAAGTAACATAATTAAGTTCAATATAATTCATCCACGATGAATATGAATTTGTAAATATCTAATAAAAGTACTCCCATGAATCTAGGCAATATTAAAATTTATTTTTAGAATCTGAAACTTTGGTATGAATGACCAAACCCTTAAAAAGTTCTTACCAAACATTAATTTTAGATATAATGAAAGATTATTGAATTTATTAGTGGAATTACTTTAGGAGGGGGTAAGGGGGTTGAATTTGTGATTCAAAAAACAGATAAAGGATACAAATTGTTTCATATAAAAATTTTAAAATATAATATGTATATAAAATATATTAGAACACAATGAAGGTTATCTATATTGGAATTTAGTTCATAAAAGTTTAGCCAGCAGAATTTGAAATGGGTAAATAAGGTTGAAAAATTGGGTGAGATTATACTAAAGTTAATTATTTCATTTAACATGTATATGATATTAAATATGTTGATTTTTCATTTAGGAATGATTTCCTAAAATTTCATGATGAATTATATAAATTCTGAAAAAAATTAGGTGATATAGAAAACATTATCATGATAAGTGTACTTAAAAAAGATAAATTACTAAACAACTAAAAGAAATAACCAGTGGATCATTTAGTTGAAAATGATACCATAATAAAAGAGTCATAACATAAGAATATGATTCATAATTTTCCAAAATAAAACATTACAATTTATCTAGATTATTTTTAATTGACAATGAAGATAATTAAAACATAGAAGAATCAATGTTCCTTATTTAGTAATGTAATGAATCCAACCCCATTTATAAAGAATGGTGGAAATATTTAGAATATCACACTACCCAAAGTGACATGTGATTTTAAAATAAAGTGTGAAAAAATGTTCAGAGACAAACATGAAATAAAAAATTTAATTATTTTCTAGAAAAAAACTATCATATCAATTTATATTTCTAAAAATTAATGAATAAATTCCCTTATTATCATCCATATAATGAGTATCTTCTACTATGATTAGAATTTTGGTTTTTGTAAGTATTCTTGATGAAACCAAGATATGTTATTGATTTCAAACATATACACAATCATAATAAATTTCATCCAAGGAGTACTATATTTCAAACGATCTCCCATAATAACTCTTCATAATACATAACGTGGGGTTGAAATATTCTTTGATGTTATTCTGATAAAAAAACCATGGTGATGTTTATTGTTGTATTATCTGTTGATGGAAATATTAGAGGAGAAAAATGATATAAATTTAACATTTAATAATAATTAAGCAATTCTTTATAAAATTAGGAGTATTTATAGTTATGTTATGTAAATAATCATGCATATAAATTATTTAACAATATAAATTATAGTTTTTATGGAGGAGGAATGATTGGTATCTGAATTAATTTTTGATTCCATATACCTAATTTAGATTAAATATTTTTAATCTATTTATTTAGATGATTTTATGTTAATAATATATTGATCAGTTTATTTGTGCACCCTTAAAAATAAGTCATTAGTTGGGTGTAACACATGTTGAATTAAATACACTATTTTTATTATGTAATTGTTAATTTAGTACTTTTTCAATATAGGGGTTTCATGGTTGGGCATATAATTGAATTATTAGTTTACCATTTCTAAGATATATGTGATGTCAACTATCTCTCCTATTTTGTTAGGATATTGTCATAAATGTAAAAAATAGAGGATGTATCTTGAAAATTATTAATGGATCATGATGATTAGTTAAAAGGACTCTCATTTAAATTTTAATTTAATTTATTGTTAATAAGGATTATAATATTGAATTTTAAATTATTAGTATGAAAATAAATTTTCAATTTTTTATAAAATAAAATATGGTTTTTAGTGAACCCGGATGGACTAATGAAGTAGTTTATTTTTTATTTTCAAAATGAAATTAAATATAAAATTAAATTTGATGTGAACGGAAAGTGATTTTGTTTGAAGATTTATTTCTAGATGAGATCAATGATATTATCTATAGTTACTAAGTATTATTGACAATGAGATATTGATACCATAAATAGTGTAACTCACTAAAATGTTATGATATATTTTGTCTTTAAATTAATTTTATTTCCCTAATATCATTTTTTAAACACAACAGAGTTTAAAAAAATCATGATATACTATAGAAATTTATTATTTTTTATGAAATTTATCAACTAGTAGTTGGAATAATTAATATTAATAAGAAAAAATAAATTATAGAAAATTATTTTTTACATCTGTAAAAAATTAATTAATTAGTTTTAAATTGGTATGAAATTAATGATAATGAACGTGGATGTAAAAAAGAAGTGTTTTTTATAAATAATTATTTTTATCAAGGTAATGTGATTTAATGATAATAAATTAGATTTATTTTTATTTATGAATGATTTTAATTAAATTTTTAGATAATATATTCAATAATTTTTTAAATTATAAAATTTCTTACACATCAAAAGGAATTAATGTAATATTGGATTTATACTTATAAATATATATTTCTTAAAATAGTTGTGTTACATTTTAGGAACATATTTTAAAATAAATTTATAACAATCATAGATATTAAATCATGTAAAATGGATGAATGTTTTTGAATTTTAATAATTAATAATAAATAATAAGGTGAATTTTTTTGATCATTTTTTATAGTAATTGATATTTAAATTATCTAATATGTTTATAGGTTAAATTGGTGAAATTAAATATATATAGGGTAAAATCTCTGTAAAACATCTCTAAACAAAATTTTATGGTTATATTTAGACCTAGCCTCTTTTTATATTCCTTGATGAGTTAATTTTTAAACACATTGTATGAGTGAGACATTAAAATGTTTTTGAATTCCAAAAAATTCCATGTGTGTCCACTCTGTCACATACAAATGGACACCACCACACCTCTCATATCAAAAAATCTAGAGACTCTTATCATAGAAATTCCCTTGTTAAATGATTTTCTAATGACCATATTATTGACAATGTTCTATTGGATTTATGACAATATCTTCCAATCAAAGAATAATTTTTAAGAGAAAATAATTCTCTAAACGAGGAGGCATAACTCCTAACTGAGTAAATTCAATTTCATTTAGTATTCCGGATTCTCTAAAACTATTTTATCCATCATAAAATTGTTACTCTAGTATCATTATGTTAAAGTTATATTAATTTTTAATTTTATAAAATTGACACATCTATTTCACAAATAAATGTGGAATGAAAGCATCCTTCATGTATACATGTGGTCTACCATCTCACGAAGAGATGATTTTTTCATCCCCATATTGTTAGTTATTAATTTAAAGTATTTATTACAAAAATATAATATTTATTAAATAAATATTCTTCTTTAATTATAAGATATTCTATATTTTATAATTACCCACTCTTAAACATTAAAAAATATATTGTATTTATAATATAATTCAATTTCTTGAATTCTCACAGATCTTTCAGTCATTTTTATTTTAACAAATTTGAACATAACATTTATATAAAAAATATATAAATTAAAACGTTTCCACATCCACTAAGTATCCATTTATAAAAATATATTAATTTTTTAACATTAATTATCTTATATTTTCATGAATAATTACCCAGACATTCAACCAGACTTCCTCTTTGTTCTTACTCATAATTAATTTCTCATTTTAAGAAAAAATAAATTACCAGAAAATTTTTAGCAATAGAAAAATAATTAAATATATTAGTGGAGTAAAAAAATTATATCCTATAATTTCTTTTACATCATCTCAATATTCATTGATTTTATAAAATAAACCTTGACCACATGAAAATAAAACATTGTTTTGTAAATGAAAGACATCCAAACACATACAACTAAAATAGAAACACCATTTAAAAAAAATAGTGAATTATATCAATTTAATATTTCAGAAACAACTATAAAAAAATTAGTTCTTCTAGATATATTTACTCTATTAACTACCTCATCCTTGTGAACAAAGGCATGACACATTACCCATACTTTTCTCTTAATGAAATACAATAAAATAGTATCAAGTTAATATAAACACAATTTAGGAAATATATTTAATTATTTTAATAATTATACATATAAATAAATAAATCTATTTTAAATCTTGTAGATAAAATTCCTCTAATGACTACCTCATTCTTTCCATTAAGGACATGGAACTAAACAAAATACATTATTGGGAAACATCAGGCTGAGTTGTCGTATATGTTGTATCATGGTCACACATCAATGGTGACCTATCATGGTCACCAATCATAATTTCTAATTATTAAGTACCATATCATGAATAAAACAATATATTAATGTTAACTTTCTTATAAATACCATGAAAAACTATTTTGGACCCATATAAAAAACATATTTGGATATAGAAATAACAGTCCATTTTTAAAAAATAATTTTACGACTAAAATTGGTAGAAAAAATGGAATGAGATTATATTTATTAATTTAAACATTTATTATTTTCAATTAATATAAAAAACATATACCAGTTGGGGTGTTGTTATAAAAAATTATACCAAATATGTTAAATAGAAAAATCAATTTTTATATTTTAAAATAAAGTCAAAACATTTATTATAAAATATATAAGAAGATATATTTTGAAATAATTTAATAGAAAGTGGGAGGAGATAAAAAATTCCCTTTATAATTTTTTTATTTATATATAAATACATCGATAGAATAATTTTATGAACATTGACATGAATGATAAATATTTTAAAAAATTCATTAGAATATTTAAAATGATATTCAATGTTAATGTGTCCCTTACCTCGAGTCTAAATCATCAAATTTGATCGCATTCATACCAAATACTAAAATCGTGATAATTATTTATATTATTTATTTTTTCATGTTTATTACTAGGTTTATATTCTTTATTTCCATGTTATATTCAATTAAATAATCATGTCTGTTCACACTGGATGTTTAGGTGATACTCTGCTGATATATCTGAAATTCCTTTGGTAGTTTGACTATATTTAAGGAGGAAATTATTAAATCTTTTCAGAAATAATAATTATTAAATAATTATCATTATTATAAACATAATATTCTTTTAAAAAAATTTTGAATGATATTTTGGAAAATGAATTATGTCTGAATCCAGGGGTTGGTAGGTCGTATGTACATATGAGTAAAATTTTCATTTTTAAAGAGAATGAGGGAAATAATGTTTGTATAATTTTATCATTGTATATTTATTATGTAATCATATATATTATAAAATATTATACCTTGATATAATCACACAGATAATATCCATGTGACAAGGTGATGAAAAAAATGACATCTCTTCATGTAGGAGGTAATACTCATGTACGCACGAATGAAATTATCATTTTAAATTGATATAAAGATATAAAAATAGAGGATTTATTAATTTTTATAATTTTAATTATTAAATTAAAGTCAAATATATATAAATTAAATCCATTATTATAACTATCTATTAGGGGATGTGATTGAAATGCATATTAAACTTGTCTGACAGGAGATCATCTACCATACACCTAAATGATGTATTCATTTCCCATTTTATGGAAGAGAATCTAGATATAGGATATTCCATTGATTTTAAAATAATATAAATCTTTGTAATATGTTAGTCTTATAATTTCATAATGTTTTATGAATATTTTAAGGATTTAAAAAAAGATAAAAAAATGTTTGGTTAAAAACTATACCTCTTCTTTGGAAAAACCTACTATGCTTATTTCTTAAGAATTCTAGGGATGGTTTTATTATGAAATTATTAAATCATAGTCATTGGTATGGAAATTATGAAGTTATTTGGTTTTGGTTTTTCTAGTATAAAATTACCATTAATTTTGTGGAGAGGAGGATATGGAATGTTGTTTTATAATCGTTGGAGTGAACATAGATGGATTTTTTATAAGGATTAAAATATATTATTGTCATACTCTTGTAAAATTAATCCAAAATACCAAATTATGAATATAAAAATATATTTATTAAAAATATTTCTATACATTTTTATCTATAATATTTATTTGGTAATTTAACATAATATCTTTAGCTTCACTCCCATATAAACCTATTTTTTCTAAAATCTTAGTAAATGATTTTTATTTGTTTTACTACTTATTATGAAAAAAAATTAGTTTAAAATAATTTCTGAATTTTAATTATAATGATTCCAAATATGGAATCAATTTTACTAAATTAAATCACATAAGTGGGGGAATTAAATTTAAAATAAAACTCACAAAATGCAAAAGAATTTTTTTCTTTAGAAATATAAAAAACATCTCAAGAAGAATTCTAGTTAATATATATGAAAATTAAATAAAATATTATATCATAATATTAATTGATTAATTTTAACTTCAAACCATTTTTAAATAGATTTTAATATTGTATTTGATTGAAATGAGAAGCTATCTACTACTAAAGAGCATCATTTTTCCACTATTAATTTGAAGGTCAATATTTTTAGAAACTTTTCAATGGTTAATCATAATATAATATATAAATTATGAATTCAAAAATGATTTTAATTATATAAAAATATAATTCTATAATTTGGAAATTAATATTTAAAATAAAGCAATTTAATGATTGAAAACCCATTTGGGATAGAAATAATGATTATAATTATTTTGGATATAAAATTTGTATAATATTATTATAATCAATATGGATATGTAAAATAAATTTAATTAATATTTACAAGATATTAAAATTATTTTTATAGCAATACCTATGTAGGTGTATTTTTTACCACTTTTTGGAATTTTTTTATTGCAATTTTATTTATTATAAAAACAAGTGGGGATATTTTTTCCCCATATTATTTTACAATTCCCATATTTCTTCTTTAAGAATTATATTTCTAAACATAGCCATATCTTAATTATTTACCTTATTCCAAAACACATTCCCTCTGTTATCAAGATTTTATAATGTTTGTTCATTATAAGAATTTTTTTAAAATAAACTAACTTAGGGATAAAAAACATGAGATGCAACTGATAAATATTTTATTAATACTGAAACAAGAAATATGCCATGTAACAATGATAAAATCAGTAGAAATAACACTTGATAAGAAAATGATATACATTATCTAGGATTTTATATGTTCCAATGAAACATAGCTTTAGATTACCCATTGTAAAAAAACACAAAAGGCTTCTCCATAGAGATTTGTTAACGAAAAAATGATCACTTATCTTGATGGTATGATATTTCTACATGTTATATATATATAATTTCTTCCATAATTTTGTTTTCATCATATGTTTCTAAAAAATCATCACCTTCTCACAAATTTATTTTTTAATCTCTTGTCCCAGTAACTATATTTAACCTACATTGTCCCTCAAAGATGGATTCCAGCACCTCCATTCAAAAAATACCTCCAAATTAGAAATGTGTATACTTGAATAGAAACTATATATATAAGAAAAACAAACTAAATATTTATAAAAATACAATCATCAATGGTAATATTTTGAAAAGTAATGGTTCATATCTTGTAAGGTATGAATTATTAACTAAGACTATCCATTAGAATGAGTGAAAAATAAATAATGAAAGTTGTTTCCTTAAAAATTGACTTCTAAATAAATTTATAAAATTATACCTGAACATTTGGATAGGGAGAGATACAATGTATCGAGTAACTGAACAAGGCATCATTGTCTTCTTAAATTTTTTTGATAAATATTGTAATATCATGAGATTTTAATAGTGGGATATCATATTTGATATAATATTTGAAATAAAACACCGTTCATATAAAATAATATATCACACCAAGACATTATGATATATTAATTTTAACATAAATTCAATCACAATGATATCTTGTAATACATCAAATTCCGGGTTGAAATAAAATATGACAGTAAATTATAATAATATAATTTTAACATAACTATTATAACATAGACACTATTTTGGAGGGTTTGAATAAGACTATCTAAATTATGAATATAATATTTTCTACATATGTATAAAATAAATCTATTGGTTACATATTGATTAGAAATAATATAAATAAGATTTAATGAGATCTAAATGTTTTCATGGAAGACTGAATTTTCCTAAAAGGTAGTTTAGTCACCATATTTTACAAAATTTTCAATGAATTTTAAAAAATAATTATAAATTTATTTGAAAAAAATATTTAAATATAAATTTTAAAAGTATTTATATTTGAATTTTAGATAATTTTATAAAAATAATTGTTTTTCATGAATAGTTATAAATACATATTTTTATTAGAAACATCCCTATCATTAAAATTAATTACATGTTAAAATTATCTTTAAATTTTGTGGGAGATTAAATTAGATAAATTATATTATATTTTATGCAATATAGTTCATTTTAATATATTTAATATTTAATTATGATATGAAACTTTTTCAATTTTTGATGGTTTTTCATTGCAATTATTTTTCGATGGGTCTAAGGGTATAATTTCTAATTGAAATCTTAACATATATAATTTAAAATTTGAATAATTTATTACATATTTTGAATCATAAAAAATTATAATATAAACTATTGTCACCCTAATTTTCTTCCCTAATGATTAGTGAATATAGTAAAAATTCCTTACAGCGCTTAATGTAAAGATGGGTTTACCATGGGTTAAACTAAGAAAATAAGGGTCAAGTATGACCAAAAACATTTCAAATCACATTTTATGCTAATATTTTTTTTTCACATCCTTATATTTATAATTACACATCATGTTTCCTTTTGGAATTAGAAAAACATGTTTATCAATTTTTTCATTTATGAAATTCCAAATGTGTGCTCTCTCCCACTTATAAAAGTCCACTCCTCTACTCTCCACTTAAAAAATTAAAAATTCATTGATTTAGAAAATAATTTAAAAATAACAAAAATAACCCTATATCAAAATCTAAGAGGAATATTTCTGATCCCAATTCCAATCTAGATAGGATTTAGTTATAATCCTAAAGTATATCTCTAAAGAAGCTGTAAAACCCTTAACCACGTATTTTTTATTATTCCTTCCTCTACTAACTTTCTACGTTTTTAATATATTATAATATATTAAAAACATTATATCATATATAATGATATTTAATTATTTTATATTCATTAAAAATATCTATATCATATTCTAGAAAATGGTAAAACAATTATCGGTCCTGTGTACAGAGGAGTACCTCCTCGTGAATCAATAAAATTCGTTCTCCGTCACCACCAATAATGGTTGAATATAATAATGGATTATATATATATATATATAATTATAAAATCATTATAATCTTTGAATTATAATATCACATATACCATATCATTTTCAATTTTTATTTAAATAAGACAACATTCATAAGTTGTACAAAAGAATACTTTTTTTAGAAGCAACATGCTTCATTTTTTAGGTACTCTTAACATGTAAAGTAATAATGCTAAATTTAATTATTATATGTGATATATATAATATTATATAAATATTTTCAATTTAATATACTAAACACATTCGTACCCTTTCATCCTTTAATTAAATGATATCATCTATCATGCATATATATAACCAACTGTCTCCACAATGTGATTTGATTAATTGTCAGCGTCTATTTCTCAAGAAAGGTTATAAAGATGTATGTAGTGGAATAAATAATAATTATAAAATTAAAATTATTTTTTTTATTATTCAACTATATCCTTTTTAAAAAACCATAATGTTCATGATAAAACACGCATGAGAAAAAATGGGAATTAACACATGAAATAATGAATATAATGAAATTTTATAAGGTTCAAAAAAAATACCAAGGGGGAAAAACCTACGTTCAGGGGTTTCTTATCCCACTTTGAGTTCTGTGTGACATATGTAATATTAACCTCTAATTCCTATTTGTGTTGTATTAAATTTCTAAATTTAAATTTTGTATCATGATTTTATTTCTATTCAGGGTATTTAAATATTTATTTTATCTTATTACTTTCAAGGGTAATATTATTTAAATGTTACTAATGCATTGTGGGTTTATTTTACAATCTAACCATTATTTTGGATTATTTATGTTTATGTATCCCTTGGGGAAATATTTAATATTTATATCATTAAATGAGTCTTTTTTCATCCCCAAAATTTATTACATAATTATTGTATTTATTTTTACAAATTTTACACTATTGAAATTATTTATAATAATTTTTTATAAAAGAATATAATATTTATTATTTTTATTGAAATTTATTTTAATTCCAAATTAATGTTATCTAAAATTTTGTAAAAATATGTATTAAAATTTAATTAATTATTTATTCAATAATTTTTTCAAATTTTATTGTTTTTTATTTTTTTGAAAAGGACAATCAATTCATTTTCATGACAATACCTTCTTGGATTTTATCAAGAATGGTCAAGGGATATTATTCAAATTTGTATGACATGAATTTAGTTCTCCTCTATTATGTAAACCTCATAATTAATAATTATTTATAAAAACTCAAAGATTATTTTTTTACATAATTATTTTAAATATATTTTCGGATGCCTTACAAAATTTCCAATGTGAAAAGGCTATTTTCTTGAAAATGTTTTAAGGATTTTTGTGGTATTTTTATTAATCGACAACATAATACCTTTATTATATTTTTAATACATTAGGGATATATTGTATTAATATCATATATACTATATTTTTGGAGGGTTTATGTTTTTATTGGGAATATAGTATTTTACTACCATTCACCATGTTACTTCAGATGGTTAATGATTGTGTTTATTGATTACCGTAATTATTAAAATCTTTATTTATTTTTTCAATAATTAATTTTATAATAATTATGATGCACCCCTTTTATATTGAGAATGAATTGGAATTATTATATGACTGGTGGGTCCTGATCATATTTATCCCCTTGTTGCATCAATAGGTATCCAGAAAAAAGTTTGTTGGATAAATTAGACGTATTTCATCACACAGATTTAAAAATAATTATAGAAGGTTTAGATCATATGTTTCAGATATTCGATATCATGATTTATCTTATTATGAGATTATTTCATTGTCTCTATGTGATAATTTTATTAGTAAGATTATTCATGGAAATGTTTTAAGATTGTGTTATTTTTTATATCACTTTATTTGATCATCATTTATTCCTATCATATTGTTATCATGTTATTATTTAAATTGAAATTTTTTTGGTTAATTTCCATTACACATTCATAATGGATTTTTATTTAATTTGAATTAACTATATTGAAAACACTTAAAAAGAATCTAATATGATCCATTTATTATTTTTTATTTTAATAAGGACACTAAATTGGTTTTTACATTTGATATAATGTAATGTGATTAGTGGAATAATGGAATTATTAAAAAATTATGTTTTAAAATGTATATGATATTCAAAAATATATCTAGTTTACCCAGAATTCTACACTATTTGGTCTTTTAGGATGTAAGACTATATATCTAGTTAATGTGTTATAATTTCAACACTAGATCTAGGCTATCAAGGTCTGTTACAATAAGGTTGTTAATATAATAAGTTTAGTAGATCCATTGATAAATTTATTTAAGAGAACCTAGATTAAAGAATATAACCCAATAGTAGACATTGAGGATATGAATATAAAAACATCCTAGGGTTTTGGTTAAATGGATATTATTTTATTTTCATTGAAATATATACATATCTAAAAATTAAATATGTATATGGTTCTAAAAAAATGTACTTAATGGTAAGGACTATGAAAAAGTATTCTAGGCTTGAATCAAGCATTAACTGGTACAAAAAACACTGGACATATAGCGCACTTGGAATGGAACTCATGTGGGATATGCTTTAGTTTATTTACATTTTCTATATCGAACACTAATAAGGATTTGAATATATTTAATGATTTGATAAAATTCCAAATTAATAAATATTTATGATAATGATATTTTTCATGAATTTTTTTTCTAAATTATGCTATGTATTTTACTAATACTTATATTAAACATTCTTTTTCATAATATTTTGATCTAATATAGAGTATTCCATTTTTTAGAAATCGGGACTAGTAGATGAAATGGTAATAGTATCAAATTACATACCCCATTTTGTGATTACCCCCATGGTATAGATAATTATGAATGATTTTGAAGTAAAATTGGAAATAAAGGGATTATAACTATATTAAGGTAGTATTCTCAGGTTGGTAGAAGAAAACCTTCCCATATGGGGCATCCTGCAAATCCATCACACTATGTAATAATATTAGACAAAAATATACATCAATAACGTCCCAAACTTAAGCAGAGTAAAAATAACTTTTTAAAATATTAATGATTAATATAATTTGATAATACAATTAACACACAATGTAGTAAATAATGGGGGAATGTATTCACAAACTTTTATCATCTATCATGAGATGAGGACCAATGTTGGTCAATGATTCAAATCACTATGTAAGAAGATGAAATATAATTCATTTAATAGAAGCAATTCAAGGAACAAAAATTGGAAAAGAACTTTCCTTGGTAATGATGATCATATATATAGAGATAAATTAAATTTATATGAAAAAAAGGAAGAATAAAATGTTACTATTTGTAATGAAAAACTAATAGGTTTTTTTAAAAATTCAATGGACTTTGTATGAAATACATGGAGAATAATTGACCATTTCATTGGTGGGTTTAATCCAATTTTTGGATGGGAATAAGTATCCAAATCATTACCAAAAAATAATAAAATGATATTTTAAGGTATCATGTTACATAAATAATTTACCAAGACATTTTTATTCAAAGGTGAAAAAGATAAGAAGAGGACCACATCGAAAAATATGGATAAAGGGAAGAAGGGAATAAAGAATTTACACTATGTGATTATTCTAGAAGGACAAAATCTAGTACTAGATAAAAGGGAATGAGAGTTTGTTACATGATTTGATTGAAATAAAACCATGATTGTGATTCCATGGGAAAAAATAAGTTTTAAATTTCAAATTCCAAAATATAATGCAGATGTTTCAAAACACATATGAATTTCTGATGCATCATGTGAGCATACCATAGATTAAGATAAGGGTCATGGAAAAGCTTATGAAATTGGTACAACCATATTGGAATGATGAATTATCTATTATTTGGATTCATGAAATATTTTGTAAAAATATTTTATTAGTTATACTCTCATAGTGTTTAAGGATTGTACTATAGTGGGTTATTTAATTAAAGACACATGTTGAATAGAAATAAGAAAAGTGATTTAGTGTCATGTTGATCTTTTTTGGAAACACCTGAATGAAAGAATAAAACCCTTAATATATTCTCTATATTTAAATAAAAATGATAAAGATATTATTTTGATATTATATTGAAAACCTTACTATTTTTTTGTGGTTTGATATTTAATGTTATCTTTTTAGAGTTTAATTTAGGTATTGATTTATGAAATATGATTTAGAACCTGATATTTTTTTTGGTAGAATAGATATTTTCATTGATTTTTTATAGTGACAAATTTATTCAATTGTATATAATATTACATTAAAAGGAATATTATTTATTCTAGGGAATATAATTTTGATTTAGTAACCTTCCATCTCAATTTTAGATAACGAATTTGGTAAGATATATTTTGGATCAGGTATAAGGTTGAATATTTGTGGAATGGATTAATTTGAACACTGGGTTTTACTAGATAATATATTGTTACTCAATCTTATATACCATTATCCATAGATTTATAAGGTATTTTATTTTACATGGACTTTGGAGACATCCACAAGACTCCAAAGGATGAAAATTAATCCCACATACATCAATATATTTGGGGGATGATTTCCCCTTTGAAAATAAAAAGTAGAACAAAGTATACCATAACCAAACAATAAAAATATTATGTATGATAAATATGTAA
Organism: Viscum album; assembly: GCA_963277665.1. NCBI lineage: Eukaryota > Viridiplantae > Streptophyta > Magnoliopsida > Santalales > Viscaceae > Viscum > Viscum album. Next base: position 852,847,637 of record OY728126.1, on the reverse strand, counting down.
TTATAATGAATATATAGAAAACAAAACCAAACTATATCAGACTACCACGAGATTACCAACACCAAAATCAAGATACAATGATGAAGACAAAACCAAAAAAGATCAAAGTCTCGAAAGACACCAACATAAAAACTCTCAAATATGCTTGATGCTCTAACTCCAAAATCCATTCCCATGTACCTTGAGTAAACACTAAATAAATGATATACAGTGACCCTACCTGTGACTTGATAAAAAATTTCTTCAAAATCAGCCAAGTTTCAAGAAACGTAGAGAGTATTGTGACTCTGTAGGTTTTCCCTAAATGACTTCCCTACTCATGCCTCTAGGATAGAACATTCTAGCACCTTTATATAAGAAAAATTAGTTAAAAAACATTAAAAATAATTTCATTAGTTTATCATAAAGATAATTAGTTCTAAAAAAACGTTCTATGGAAAACAAAAAAAGTACATTATACCATTTCAGAAATCCTTTTGGCATAACCCATTACAATCTAAATATCTAAACATGTATTCCCATGTGATAGTTCCAAACTCATGATAGTCATATCATATATTTTACAAGTCATCACATGGTAATTGGATACCAGTTCCCCGATAGAACACACCATTTTCACAGGGTCACGTCAATATAAATGAACACATTCCATCCAACTATGCCAAAACCAATCCAAACCAATGGTGCCAAACCTTCTCAATAAAATAATTTTTTATTTTATATATTTATACAAACCCATTTTCTATGTATCAAAAAAAATTTAAATTTTAAAATCTTCCTTTTAAAATCCATAAAAAAGAACTTTACCCAATAATGAATTTTCACAAATCCAAAAATCATCACTAAATTGGTTTCTAACATGGTTTTCACAGAAATTTCACAATCAACATAATTAAATTCACTGAATTTTTTTAATATTTAAATATATATTAAAATTATTAAATAGTGAATTCCCATACCTTAGAGACTATGTAAAAAATGAAGGCCAACACAAATTTATCAAAACAATTGGTAAAATATCCAAAAAATTACCTTCATTATCATTATCAAACATCAAAATATCCATTTCTCATCATTAATGGAATAAAATATCATATATATATATATATTCTCAATTAACTAGATATATTAATCATGGAGAGATAAGAAGAGTATATTTAACAGAAACCACTATAAATGGAGAATTTTCATGAAATACGGCCCACAACTCACCATGTTATTCCATCATATCACTCTCTGATTGAAGGAGTGTATCTCCGATTCCCATGGGATGTGAAATAAATGAGTTAGGGTCATAACATAAAAAAAATATGGGTTAAGAGGATAAATCTAGTGAGGCCCTCAATTCTTGGATCTCACTTTTTCCATGAATAGTTATCTTCCATAGTTAAGAAAATTGTGCACAAACTGTGCACATGCCTCCACCTCAACAAGATCCTCACATGGTTGAGCCACATGGTTAGAAAATATACCATATATTCATTAAAAATCCCTCTATCCACAAATCATATTTCTCTTAGGTTGTTACACAGTTTGGCTAAGCTGTGCAACCTAACTACGCACCAACCCATTAGACTATGTCTCACTTTTCAAGGATTCCTAGAGGTGTTACATTGTTTCTACTAATGGATCTGAAACCCCACACCAATATAAAATCTTGAAAACATTCTAAATATCCTCTAAAACCTCCAAAACTTCGTCCAATCAAATTTTATACTTCAAAATATACATAAAGGGATACTTACTTGAAAAAAGGGGTGCTATATTCTCCTCTCCATTAGACATTACATCCCTAGAATGTGGAAAAACACCATTGACCTAAAATATTTTGGTCCAGTACAAGACATACCCAACATGACAATTTCCAAAAATAAATTCCATGTGATTCTATATAGTTGATGGATTATTTTCCATTTGAAAATAAAAAACCACCACCATGTATATAATAAAAAAACACCAAATATATGATGCTTGATAAAAATTTAATATTAGTCAATGTATAACAAACCAAATAAAAGTACACCAGATTACTAAGAAGAAAACAATAATAAAATCAAAATACAAAGAGGAAGAAATAAGCAACAATTCTTAAAGACTCCCAAGACCCCATCACATAAACTCTTAACAATTCCTTCAAGCTCGAACACCACAATCCATGGACAAGTATCATGATGAATTACAAGAAAAATGAGAGACCATTACTTGTGAGTAATGACTTATTAGTGGGTGGAAAAATATTGAATTTTTAATATATATTTTTTAAAATGATATATTTTTTAAAAGGAATAGATGTGGTATTTTAAATATTGTTTGATTTTCAAAATCATGTTGGAATTTTCAAAAAAAGGTTAAAAAAAGAGTGTATTTATTTTTGGAAAGCATTGTTATGATAGTTTTGACAGGGTAAATATGAAACAAATCCTTCAATTTTTAATAAGTGGTGTCAATAGTGAAGCCACATACCATTGAAACTATGGTTGAAATGTAGAATGATGTGAATTATTCAATAGAATTTTGTTTAGCCTAAAAAAAATATCCTTAGATCTCATTTTATGACAACAAAAAAAATATCTCACCATGATTGGCATAAAACATCATAGATCCAGCACCAAAATACTAGATCTATGAATCCATGATAGTTAATGAGAGGATATATATGAAAAACCAAAAAGAATAGAGACTTACCATGAAATTTTTCCTTCAACAAACAAATATTTTTAATGGATCTCTCTCAGATCGAAGGGAAGAGTCTCCAAAGCCTTTGGGGGGAGGGAGAAAACTAAGTTATGTTCTTAATAATGTAATAATGATGGGTTAAGGGGATAAATAGGGTGATATCCAAAATTTAGGATCTACCTTCTTTCTTAGATTAATTTTTTCTCTCTATTAACTAAGTTGTGTACTAACATTTAACATGAATATACCTCAAGAATCAACTCTCACAGGTGGCTTACATGGTTAGACAATTTTTCACAAATAATTAATAAACCCTCTATCCGAAAAACATTGTGTCTCCATGGTGGATGCATATTTTTACTAAACTACATGCCTAATAGTGCAACTACCCAATAGCCTCTATCTCACATTGCACATTTTTCAATAGTTGATTCACCATTACTATTAATGATGATAAAACATTTCACCTATTTAAAAGTCCCAAAACAATCATAATGTCCTCTAAACACACCCAGACATCACCCAATCACATTACATGGATAAAAAACAAACATAAACAGTGTATTTCTTGAAATAATGGGTTTTACACTAACTATTATAATCATGGAAAATATATAGAGATAGGATGATTGAATTTTCATTTTTTTATTGAGATAATGATATATTATATTTAAATTTTAGTACTTTATAAATAAAAAATCCTTTAAGATATTCATTTTTTAGAGTAATAAATGAAGACAAATTTATTCAAAGTATAACCAAAGGATAATATTGTGCCTATAAAATCGGAATATATTAAGTAAGTATATTTTATTATGTTCTCAATCAATATTGTATGTTTATTTTTCAAATCCAAGAGAAAAATCTGTAAAGAAACATATTATAATAATAACTTGATTTTTTATGAATCGAATGGTCCCTTAACACATCACATATTTATGGATTTATGATCGTTAAATTTTCTAGACCATTAACATTCTTGTGGACAATGATATCTATCAATATCCATAATTATTTACACATTATCCATGTACATACCTCGACATCCTACCAATGTTTTCTTACGTGGAAACCCATTAATGTGTTATACTTTCTGATACATATACATTCATTTGCCTCTTAGAATAATAAATTTTTATTAACCCATTTTATCATATAGGTTTCCAAAAATGGTATTTTCAAATATCCAAAACATGATTACTAGGATCATGATTAAATTGTGAGGGTGAAATTTATTTATGGGGGTAGAAAGTTAGACACCGATATTATAAAAGTGGATATCATGTTCAGTAGTGTATATGATAGGAAAAAGAATTCATAAAATAAAATTTAACATCCCTGACTATATGGTATATTTATTTTTAGTTAATCGCAATCTCTTTAATACCATGCATTATACATAATGTTGTGTTTAAACGAAACAAAATACTAAAATTAATCTTTTTTGAAATTGGGTATAATAACATAGATGCTCTATTGGAGGGTATGAATAATATTAAATATGTTTTGAAAACTATCTTATTTACACATTTAAAAATTAAATTACATTGTTTATATTTATTTGAAATAAAATAAGTACAATTTTAAAGAGAAAGAAATGTTTTTGCAACAACTGTACTTTTTTAAAAAGTGTTTTAGTCATGATTTGAGAAAATCGAATAAAATTAATTGTTACCACTATTATAAAATTTATTTAACAATGTAAACATCATTTTAAAAATTATAAAGTCAAAATTATCTTTGGTTTAATATTTGTGTTTTTTTCAAAAATTATTTTTTATGAATAGTAAAAATATATATAGTTTTTTAAAATGTAATTTAATTGTAGTATTTAAAAATATAAATTATATTATAAATTGGTTGAAATGTGAAATTAGTTAAATAATGTTAAAATTCAACTAATTAAAGTCTTTCTAATCAATTTCATATTTAATTATGATATAAAAATATTTTGAGCTTTTGATTGTGTTTTTGAATAAATCGAATATTCGACATGTCTACGGGTTTAATATTAAATCGTATTATACCAAATCTATTATTTCAATTTGGATAATTGGATTCCATATTGGATATCATCATAATTTATAATATCTATTAAGTTTAATATAATATTTCTTCATAGTGAATATTTAAATTTTAAAAAACTAATTACCATGGTAATGGTAAAAATGGGGTTACTATGTGTTAAAATAAGACAAGAAATGATAACAAAGAATTGAAATGTGTAACATCCCTCATTACTAGAAATAAGTATACCTCTAACATATAATGGACAATGATTTAAATTTTTATTCTTTTTTCACAATATAAACGTGTATATCAACTATTTTTTTAGATATTTAATGTGTGCCATCTCCCCAAGATTCAAATGGACACCCCCATCCTCTCTAATTATCACTTCCAAGACATACTCGTATGACCGATAAATTCCCAAATACCTTCTTTACTAATCATAAAATATTCTAAACCCTTTGGGATTATCATAATTTCAATATAGAAAAACATTATATATGAATATAATGTTAATCATCAAAGAATAGGAAAATCCATTAACACACATATTTGTTTTATTTCAACCCCCAACCACTTCAAATAATTTTTATATATTATAATATAATAAAAAATAACTTCTATATAATTTAATGAAATTATGTTAAGGTAATTATATATATATCATTCTCCTCTTTATTAAAATGGGATACAAAATCATCTATCATATGTACAGAAGACTACAACCAAGAGAAATGATGTTATTCATTAATGTTTTAAAAAAATTATACCATTTTCTAACTCATTGATACTTAAAATTATTCTGAATAATATTATATTAAAAGGAAATATTTTATTTTATTTCAGTCGAAAATTATTTTTATTATAAATTCTATTTTTCTAAAATTATTGTCATTTTTTTTCTAATTTCTAGTGAAAAATTTTCAAATATGTTTTTACCGATGTTTTAGATTTTAATAAAATATAGAAATAATCATCATGATGTTTTAAAAACAATCCTCATATGTATTTTACAAAAATTTGAAATAAAACATTGTTTTAATGTGTAAAACATAAACATAATATCCAGTAGTCATGACTAATAAATGCTTTAATGGTTAGTTTATAATTTTTCAAAATTTATTTCCAAATACAATAATTTTGAAACAAATTTTGAACATTTGTTTTGAAACTATTTTTAGAGTGAAAGAGTTATTTTCATGAAATATTTTTTTAATGAAATTTTAATGTTAAATATTTTCACAGATGTCATAAAAAGGTTATTATACATATGATTAAATAGGGATATAGATTATTGATGTCATCTTTATTTTTTAATTTTAGGGATTATGATTAGTGTAATGGAATGTAAATTTAATTAATATTCATCATATCACTATAGTGGTTTTATGAATATGTGTATTTATTTGGGTTAGTAGGAATATTTTAAATGGTAGTTTTTCATTATGAATTTTAATATTAATTATATTTCAACCCTTTTATATGAGTAATTAATTAGAATTAATATCTGATAGGTGGGTCTCAGTTATAGATAGGCTCTCGATTCATCGATATGTCTCATGAGACAAAAAAATGGGAAAATTATATAGGTTTCTACCCACACATTTAAACATTCTTATGAAAGGTCTTATAATTATAATTAATATTTCAAAAATTATGCATTCTCTAATTATGATATCAGTTGTTGAATTCCAAGTGATTTTTCAATTATTTGTTATATACACGGATACGTTCCATGCACAATTATTGATTTATATAAAATTTCATGATCATTACTTCCATATTATTATAAAAATATTGTTTAAATATCATGTGTTCCATTTATTCACCTTTATAGATTGATTATTCTATGTTATTCAAGGTAACTTATTTTGTATGCTTACCCTTACAGATAATCTGATCTTACCCATATCTTATGTTTTATTTTACTGAGGATGCTAAGAAGTGTTTTATGGTTGATATAAAAGTATATGATTAGTGTAATAATGGAAGTATCAAAGAAAATACATTGTAGTATTTCATGTTTTCAGATTTATGATAAATTAATATATGTATCTAGTTTAGAAATATTAATAAACTATAAGATCTTTTGAGTTCTGATACACTATAACTAGTGATAGTTTGATAAATTAGAAACCATTATAGACAACTAGGTTCATATTGATTACAATGGTAATTTAAAAACATAGTTTCATGATTGGGAAGTAAATGTGATGATTTTATTATTTGATCAACAATAGCCCAAATTGAATCATTACATTTAGATGACTTATGTAATTCAACCATATCATTGATAGTTATAAATTCGTATTACCACATTAGGTCTGGAAATAGATAAAAACCCATTTTTTAATTTTTATTCTACTTTATAATTTTGATTGGTTAAATATTTACTTTTAAGGTCAATAATTTATATTTTAATTCCATCCAATCCATAATTACCTCAAAATTGTTAGTATATTATAAAAATTGTATGATTGAAATAAAATGGGGAACTCAAGCTCTACTAAATAATTATCCCTTTGAATGGGAATTATAAGGGTTACATAATTTATTTCCAAACGAGATAACATCTTCTTAAAAAAAGTAGTCTATATAATATTATATTTTATAATAGGTTCTAAATCTAACTTTAAAACATGATCCTTATAATCATTTTTAATTATTTTTTAGAGTGAAAATATATTAAAAAATAAATAGGAACATAGGAAGTTCCTACATGCTCAATATATAGGAGAAAATAAATCAAATAAAAAATTATATGGTTTTTTTCTTGTTGTAACCTAGTTAATATATCATTATATTTCTAAATAATAACATAGAATAATACGTTTTATTTTCCAAGATTATAATGAATCATGTTTTCATAATCATTAATCAATTTCATTCATCTCCACTACCATGTTTTTAATTATTTATGATTGAATATATACTAAAAATAATTATGATTTGTATATGTTTGACACTAAAAAAACAAATTATAACTCTACTTTTTAAAACAAAAATCAAAGTAGATAATTCCATATAATGTGTATGATAATTTAACCTAGGATGTTTTAGTTGACGTAAACCATAAGAAAATGCATGATAATTCTATATCAAAACACTACGAATTCCCTATAATTAATCAACATTCTAAATAAAATTTCAAAAATTTGGGCATTGACGAAAAAATAGAGCATTTTTTAATCTAATTTTAATTTCTAGGAAACAATCCACCAAACATTTCATCTAGAAAAATTTGAGTGATTTTATTATTTACATTGTCAATTGTAAAGATAACTAAGAAAAGTACACATCAAAATGATTGTAGTACCAACTAATCGAAGAAAATTACGAATCACTCTAAATATGTAGGTCATTTAAAATAGTCAATGAAATTAGTTTTATCAGGTCTAATAGTTATGTTTTCATATAATATAAAAATCCTAATGAAATAAATTCTTTTTAACCCATATTTATATTTACAAAATCATTCTTACATTATATATTCTATTATGGTTTAAAAAATAATCCTTTGATGTATTCCCTAATCGAAATGAATTTTAGTATCTAACAAAATATCATCAAAAATCAAAACAATATATATATAGTCATATTTAACTATATTCATAAGATACATAAATATAACTAGTTGATTAGGCTACCCAAAGGGCATAATAACAAACTCATAAGGCCCATATGTAGTTCAAAACATCATATTAAGAATATATTCCTCATTCATATTCTAATAATGGTATCCTTTCTTGAGATAAATATTCCAAAAATAAAATGATATATTGAGATAATCAAAAAAATAATAGATAGGTTCTAAAGGATACATTTTATTTATAGTGATTTTATTTAAGTACCTACCATCAATGAAATACCACTTCAACCCATATTTCCATTTAATGATTAAAAAGGGTCACCCCATGTTGACATGAAAAAAATGAAAAACATATATAGAATCTTTTACAACTCCCTTTCGAATTATGAATTTTTTACTTGATATGTTAGATAAACATGGTTTGAAATGGTATTACAACCAGGTACAAAGTCAATAGTAAACCTAACCTCCAAATTTTGAATCATACCAAGAAAATCATTTAGTTATATATCAAAATATTCATTCACTATATTCAAATAATTTATTTTATCAATAATATTCTTTTCAACAATATTATATATGTATCTTTGAATATTATATGTTGTCAATTTTTCTAGTTTTTTTATATGTTATAAAATGTAAAAAATCAATGAATATAACATAAAATTCACTGAGATATATTTTTGAATTATATAATAAAATGCAATCGATATAAAATATAATATCAAAATCTATTATGGCATGTTTATCGAGATTTACAAGAAAGAAAATCCCTTTGACAACAATATGAATATTCTCATTATTCTTATATTAATTAATACTTTCACATTGATTTTTTAACCAAAACTTCTATCCTCAATTCATAAAGTGATATTACCATTTTATATTCAATGTTATCAAAAATGAAGGAATGAAAATTTCCAGAGAAAAATAGGGAATTGATAAATTTTGAATAAACAAATAATGTATTGGTCAACAATTCATTAGATGGTCCAACATCCACAATAGTTGTATTGAATAATTTTTTCACAAAATTTTTCATTTGATCTTGATAATTTCTAAATTATGTAAATAAAAAAATTATAAATTTGAATAATTTCCCAATTAATTACATTTAAAACATCTCACTCTATTCGGTATATCATATACCCCATTCTTGGAATGTCTGGTTCACTTTTTCTTGTAATCATGAACCCTATTACCAAAAATATCACTCCAATAACTCTCATATTATAAGAAATTGGAAATGTTATTTTATCTCAATGGAATCATGTTAGTGATTACCTCTAGATATTGTATAATATTGATGTTTAATTTAATATATCTATTTTTATTTCTTCCCTACTCTATTCCACCTTGAACACTTCTAATATTATCCCTCACAAAGTACATAATCTTTAGTAAACTCCATATCAAAATTTTCTTGTACAATGAACAACATTATAAAATCATTTGAATTAAAATAATAAATGTTTTCATCAAAATATTGGGTTTAACACTGATTAAAAAGTATATTTTAAAATTAATGTCATATAAAATGTGTACCTTCCCAGTCAGGTTGAATTCTCATCAAATTAAACTACTAAAAAATTCGCATTCATCAATTCTATTATTTTTTCTCCATATTGAGTCGAAATTCATCAAGGGATATATTAATTTAGGAAAATATTCTTAATTATTTTACATTTCATGGCCTCAAGATCATCCCTCCCTCTTATATTATAAAAAATTACCACCCCAAATTAACTTCTCCTTCAAAATAATAAATGTAAATAGTTATATTTTGATGATATAAATATCCAATGATAGTCGAATTCATTTATAATGAATATATCTATCCTTCAAATAATATATGATTTATAGTTCCACCAAAATATAAAGGTAAATATTTTAAAAAAACTACACTATATTCAATTTCTCTTATGGGGATTTTGTTTAATCTAGAGCATGATTTCCACCTCCATTTATATACTTCATAAACTAAGCCATTACAACAATATATTTTATAATTACAATTCAATCCATTAAGTGATGCTGATTAAAAGGGAATTATATTATTGATTCCTTCCTACTTAATCCTCAATGTTTCTTTTATAGAAACCCGTACTGATTAATAATTGAGTAGATGGAGGAACTTCATAATTTTCCAAATGCCAGAACATGTCAATGTCATGATAAATTTGGATTATTTAAGTGTATGATATTAATATCATCCAAAAATCTAATGTTATATAATCCATTACACTGGTACAAATAGTAAGAATCCACCCTAATAATTTGAAACATAGACCATCACTAGAATAGAATTCTATTTCATGAATCCATAATGACCAATTATGTTAATATTTATAGTGAATTAGGATATTAATCATAATTAACATACTCATACATTAAAAAAAGACACATCAGCCTAATATCTAATTACATGAAATTTAAAACTCTAAAATTAAACAAGATTTCATTTCTGGAAAAACCATCCTCGGTTTCAATATCATTTCACCATTGTTATTACTCATCATTAAAATATGAAAAAATTTTTAAAAACATGGGTTGAGAAAAAAATTTCAATAATGGACATAATGGAATGAAATCTATCAATTATGTAACAAACATAAAAAATGATAAATTTATTACCTTTATCTCAATATTCGTTAAGTGTATGAAATACATCATAAATACATGAAAAAATTTATTTATTGATAAATACCCCTAAAACACATTCATTGATATTATAATAACCTATTTGGAATAAAAAATAATTACATTGAAATCATATATTATAAATAACAGATAACCACTTATATAAATTGGAAAAAATCCTATGTTAACTACATTCTTAGTTCATTCGAATATATGGAGAATTACCCAATTTATAGTAGATCTACATAAATATCTTTCGTTATATATGTTTTATATTGTAATCAATCGTATAATCTATATTGATATCACCCTTAATTTTTTATTTATTAGGATCATACATAATCATATATAATGATAATTTACTATATAATAAATAAATCAATTTCATCATTCATTTTTTCATCAAAATTCACATTAAAAACTATTTTTGGAACATAATATAAATATTGTAATACATTAAAATACCCCTTCCTATTGAAAAACATTTTAATAAATTATAATACCTAGAACAATGGAAATGTGGTTTTTTATATTAACAATACATGGATAATTTGAGATTAATATAATCATCAAATAATGGATATGGTGGTGGAAAAATCCATTAATTCTGTATAAGTGAGGAATGAAAATTCATTTTCCCTTTAGTAATGAATATCAAAATGTTTAGTATAAAATATTTAAAATGATTCCATTTTAAACCCATTAAAATATTGTAAAAAATAACTTAATATTTTTTATAATTCATTTATACCTTTATAAATTCTATAATAAATAATTTTAAAAATATTTGTATGGAAGGAAATATAAAAATAATAATTAAAAAATTTAAAATGATGTTTTAAGTTAGTGTGGCCCTTATCTCGATTCCTAATAATCTCATTCATCATTTATCATCCAAAATATTTAAAATAATTTAAATTTTTAGCATAATGGGAACCTTTTTAATGTTAATTTTTATAACTTATGTTCAATGTATTTATCATTTATGTTTATTTCAGGCATTCTAAAGATATTCTAAATAATTGAAAAAAACAAGTTTGGAAGGTTGACTATAGTATATTTAGTTATTTTTAATTTATATATTGAATAGTAATAACTACATAATAATCAATTTTTACAAAAATGCACTTTTGAACTGATATATGAATGATGGTTATGAAAATCTATTGCATTACAATCATGGGGACAATAGGCCGTATGTATAAATCACCAATATTGTCACATTTCATTGTTCAAGAGGGAAAAAAGCTAGATTTGGTTTAAAATTTATAGAAAAATAATTATATTACAAATATCATATTATATATTTTAATAAAGGTAAATATATCATCTTTGTGTTGTAGTGAAGAAAAATTAATAAAATCACATTGTGGATGTGGAAATAAAAATGTACCCATGAATGATGTTATTATTTTTCAAAAGTTGGTAAAATAATAAAATAGGTGATATATTATCCTTCAAAAATATTTATTATATCGTGGGTATGTTATATATACATTAAATAAATCATTATAACAATCCTTGAGAAAATAAAAAATCTCAGTTACAAACTGTACATCTTATTCGGAAAACCTCATTATGTTTATTCATAAAGAATTATTTGGATGATATTATAATAAAACATGGACTCTAGGTAATGCTTCTAGATTTTAGGATTATATTAAAGCATGTAATGGTCGATCCAAAATTATTTTTCACTATAGGGATGAGGGGAGATATAGATTCCTTTTATTAATGTTAAAGAGGACACACTTAGAAACATTTATAATATAAAAATATATTATTGTCTAACTCAAGGAAAATGGGTCAAAATTGGATAATTTAATAATATTAGACAATATAGTGTCAAAATATGGCCATGAAAACTAATTATATATGTTTTTTGTTCTTTTTATCCATTATAGATTCTGTTTTACCCCTATGTAAACATATTTTAACTCTAATTATTATTACATGGTTTTAATAATTTAAATATAACATAAAACAACAAAATTATTTGAAATTATTAGATAATAATAATAATAATTAAATATATGGAAAAAACATTATAAAATTAAATTCATATAAGTTTTGTATTTAATTTAAAGGTAATCCTGAAAAATGAGAGGAAAAACAATTTTTCAGATTAATGCTATTTCATGTATTAAAATGTTTTCATAACAAACTAAAGTATAATTATGATTTCAAAGGCTATAATTGAATTATAAATATGATAAATGATCTAATTTTACATTAATAATATTTATCTAACACCTCAAAACTTTATGAGAAATATTCTTTTTAATTTCTTTTTATACTACACCAATATTATCTTGTGCTATACTCAACACTGTATTATCTTTTAGTATACACAACACTATTCTTGGCTTGTGTTGCACGCTAGAGAGACCTTTCTCAATATCATGTGTTATACGCAATACCGAGTTTCACTAAACAATGAAATATTTTTATAATATTATTATGAACCAGCTGTTATGAATAGTATTAATTGAATTTTTAATTTTATGACAATATAATTCATCTTACACATTTTCTATAACATTGTATGAGAACAAAATTAATTTTTCGTATAAAGAAAGTTTTTTAAAAAAAATACAGTTTTCCACCTTTTGATGACACACCCCTTTTAAATATAATTTTTGAAAATTATATAACATTAATTTGAAAAAATAAAATAATTATTTTGAATCATTATATACAAATTTACTTTGATAAATTTTTCATATTTTTATTATAACTTTCATATTTTGATGAATAGTAAAAATACCCAAAATTTTACTTAAAAGATACTTTTTTCATCAGGATCATTTCTATTGTTAAATTATAATATTTAATGGTTTTAAAGTATAAATAGAATATATTTTTACCATTTGATATACATTATGTCATTATCATTAATTTGACATTGAATTCCTAGGTAAAAACATTTCAACCTTTTGTAAATAAAATCCAGTTTTTTTTGACAGTAGGATTAATTTTAAATTAATTACTGCAAATTCTGTGTTTCAAATTTAGAAAAATGAATAATATATTTCGAATATGTATGTCTATATTATGTTAATATTCTACTTATATTTTTAGCCATTATAAATAGTAACTGCGGTAAATTTTATTTACCATAGTTAAAGGTAAATTAGGTAATTAAGGGTAAAAATAATATTATAAAATTAACCTAACATGTGTATTAATATAATTGGATGATTATATTTCATCCTAAAATATACTTGGGTCGAAATAGTATCTTTTGGAACCCACTTGTAAGTGATTAAGACATTTATTTTATTTTAATTAAATAAAAGTGAAATATGTCTCACCCAGACATTAATAATTAAATTATTTTTTGATATAAGGTTATACAGAATATAAATTCGTTTATAAATACTAATTTTAAAACTAAAATGTTATTAATTATAATGGTTATTTATTTATAATTTTTAAAAAATATATAATTACCTAAATAGCTTATACATAAATGATGGAGAAATTATTTATCTAGTGAAAAATCAATAATATAGTTTTTATTAAAATAATAATACCCATCAAAAGGCCCAAACACTTGAACAAAAACATATTTTTTGAGTATATAAACACCATAAAAATCCAAGCGTCGACTTGGGGACCATTCGAAGCCTTATAAAATAGATTATGACATTTATATTATTTTATTTTAAATGATGTCAAAGTTGTCACCTTCATAATTTAATAATCATAACATTTTAGAAGTTGGGTGTTTAAAATATAAATTCGGCTAAAAGTATTATTATAAAATAGGTTAAATTTATCTTCATCATAGTATATTTTTTTTAATTTTTATTAAACAAATAAATATATTTAATAATTATACCACAATGTTTGTAGTAAATATTATATTAAGAGAAATATCAAATAAATGGTTTTGAAAATATTAAAATAAATACTACAAGAACAAATTAATCTGATCCACGAATTTTCTATATGAATATGACATGTTATTAATCTATTAAGTATTTTGGTTAAAATCTACCTTCTCTGTGGATTTTATTTAAATTCAAATAATTGAATAGTTTCAAAATTGACACTAGTGATTTTCTATAAAAATAACATATTATTAAATTGTTTAAAAAATAACAATAAAATTTAAAAATTAAAAATTGAATTTTATATGGTCTAAAATGTTATAAATTATCCAATTATGGAAAATTCAAAACACATAATCAAGTATTTATAACAATTTAAAATTTAGAATATTTTTACGACAAATTAAATTAAAAAGATTAAATAAGTATAAATCAAAATAATACTGTTTAAAATAAAATAAAAACATGTCTAAATTTTATTTTTTGATGATATTACAACCCTATATTATCTCATATTTTAATTTGATTCACTTTAGAAGTTTTTATGTGGGGTTTGAGGTTATTATAAATTAATATTTTGGAGGTTTCCAAAAGCTCCCATATGCTCTCTTATAAAAGGGCTCCTCCTCCCTCTTCTCTTCACTCCATTTTGAGCCTTCAAGATCTGAAAAAACCCTAAAAATTCCTCTTATAATCCTTTATAGTTACATGATAGAGGTAACAGTCTTCTTCAATGACCAATTCAAGTGCCCTAAGAGGATGTTTAAAGGAGGCATTTTGAGGAAAGGGTAATATATTCTACCGATTCTTTCAAATTTATTTCTTCTTCTAAATCATCTTATTTAGTTGTTTCATTATAAATTAATAATATCAGTATCACTAATATACTTATTTGTTATTATAAATATGAAACAAACCTATTTCACCTTCTACCCATCCTACAAAAAATGAAATCACAGCGCGTGCGTACGTATGGAATACCGTCTCCACGTCGTGGTGCAATCTTTTTTTTTTCATCACCAACATACTTGTTTTATTATAATGATAGAAGAAATTACTATATATGATTAATTTAAAATTATATTTATTCTTAAATATTGTACACCATACACTTCAATAAAATTCCACAATTATGGGAATGATATCATCACTCGTGCGTACGTACGGCCTACCGTCTCCACGATGCGATGCGATTCATTCTATATGATCATTATTTAAAAAGGATTATATAAATGAACTTAATTAATTAATAAGACATATATTATACTATTACAATTCTGTAAATGATATAACTATAACCTAAAAAGAGGAATAAGAATTTATTCGACAAAACATGCATAATAACATAAAATAGTTAACAGCCGCATAATGAGTAACAATGAAATGTTACTAATAAACCAATAATAATATTACCATATATGTTATCATAAAAATAAATATGATTCTGGAATAAGTCTATGACATTATTTAAATCATTATACACGAGGTTCAGATACATACAAACCAATCAGACTTAAGGTAAGGGGTAACTTTTCCAATCTCGTTTCTATCCGAGATTGTTTATTGATAAGTATTTAGTGGGGTTATATATATTGTCCATGTCCATGTCTTCTAAAACTATTTTCATAAAATTTTTACTGTTCTTCTATGCATGTTTACTATAATTTTTATCCTTTTTTGACTTTTAACTCATGTTATTGGAGGAATACTTCTTTTGTTTACCATACGAGGTACTTTTTGACTTTTCCTGTAAAAAGAATGAGGATAATGTTTTCTAACTTATATATTGTGATCAAATTTTTATGGTTTCATATCACCTTATTTACATGAAGCTTATTCTACAATATTTCATTATTATTTTCAACAAAATTCTTTTCATTTAAAATTTCACGAAATTTTCTGAAAATAAAATGATTCTAAAGAAGAAAAGATATTTTCCTCAGGAATTCATTTTTAGTGTTTATTCAAAACTATTTTCCAATCTAAGATTAAATTTTTTAATATTATTATGAGTCAAGTATAATGTTTTTATTATTTACATGGTTTTATTTTGTTTATGATGAAATGATATCCATTGTTTTATATGGATTATGTTATGATGAGATGATTTTTTTGAAACCCATTTTATTCGTTGGGTTATGATGAATGATTTCTGCTTATTTTGTGGTACACGTAAGAATGATTTCATTATGAGATGGGTGCGACCTATATCTCCCTTCAATGAATTGGGTAATGATTTATATCTCATTAGATAAACATGGATGGAATGAAAAGTAAATCCGGTTCAGTAATACAGGTAAGGAACGACAAGTTAACTCGGTTCAGTAATGGACTTTGTCCACTATGATGGTCTTTGAATCAATGCCTTGTATACTATGGAAATAATATCATGTGCTTAATGGTTTTACACCATTACATTTTTTATTCCCATGCTATTTTATCATGATTGATGTTCCTTTATGATCTATTCCTTACATATTTTCAAGATTTATTCCACAACTCATGATTTTGATGTTTAAACTTTATGTTCATGTTTTTAAGTTCAAATGTATATGGTTTGTTTTATTTTCTCCATGCATGACCTTAATGAGAATTTGATATCACCCTTTATATGTTTTCTTTTCCCCTGGATATAAAGAGAGGTTTTAGGTAAGAAAACAAAAGGGGAATATCATTATGGGAGATGTTGAAGATCTTTCACTGTGATTAGAGGATTATGTTTTGATTTTCCAAAGACACTAAACTATTATGGTCCTTGGGTGTATTTTTTTGTTATGTATTATGTATTCCAAAAAATTAAGGTAATTTCCATGTACATCAAGCTTGTATCTCTACAATTCGTATCAGAGGAAAGGTTTAGTTAACGTTTGGAAACTAGGATGTGAAAACATTAGTGAGATCTGTAGAGATATTTCTAACGTATGTATAGAGATGTCCTTAAGGTTAAGTATAATTATAGGTTATGGTCATAGAATTATGATAATGATCATGAATAACCTAGGATATATCCTAAGATGTGAGAGATTGAAAGTACTCCCCTTGATTATGTTGTTTTTCTAGTATATGTTTTTCTTCTCAGACTATTCTTTTTGGGTTTTAGATGATGGCTGGAACCTGAAGGAACAATGTTAATGATCAATGCACTGGGTAATGTAATTATTGTCCTCTTGAACAACCAAATGTTATGGAAAATAGACTGAAAACTTTTATTTCTATACTTACACAAGCTATGAATTATTCTGGACTTCCAAATGAGAAGAGAAGGGAATAATATTCTATTGATTCCTTCATGAGGAAACGTCCACCTTCATTCAGTGGGTCTTATGATCCACTTGTTGTTGAAAAATGGATCAGTACCATTGAAAATATATTTTCCATGCTTCACTGTTTGGGACATAAATAATTCATTATGGCTATTTACCGTTCAGAAGGTGAAACAGAAGAGTGGCAGACTCTAATAAAGAATACAAGGCCCCAAGATAAAATTGAATCCATGGAATGGGAAGAGTTGAAGAATGTATTTTTCAATAAGTACTTTCCTCGAATTCTAGGAACTAATATTGAAAAGGAGTTCCTTGAGCTTAAGTAAAATGATGATGAATTTTTTAGAATATACATAGCGAATTTTACAAGGCTTGCAAGTTATGCATCTGGATTTATTATCCAACCTAAAAGTAATGTTGGTATATTATTCAGCATATTAAAACCAAGTCATTGAAAGGAATTTGGTATAAGATAATTCAATAGCTATGAACATATTTTGCATTGTGCTATCAAGGTAGAACTGGACGTTGGTGTTACATATCCATCTCGTGGTTTTGACTAGAAACGAAAGATGGAGTACAAAAAAAAATCACAAAACTATGGTGAAAAGAAGAAAAATGTTTGATTATGCTTAATGTGTAGAAAGAATCATGGTGGAGATTGTATTAATGATACTAGAAAATTTTTTCAGTGTGGAAAAGAAGGCCATCGAACTGCTGAGTGCCAAAGTAATGGGAAAAATGCAGCTAGTGATTTGAATAGAGAAAAGACTACAACGAATGCACCACCAACACTTTAATGCTACAAGTGTAGGGAAATGGGGCATCATGCTAATCAATGCCCTAATCCAAGGGTTAATGATGATCTAAATCAACAACCTCTTAAGGAAAAGGACAAAAGAAAGTCACATGCAATCACTATTGGCAATGATGAATATGACAACGAAGTGGTGGAATGATTAAGTTTTTATGTAATGGGATACCAAAATAGTGTTGTGGAATCTCATTTATTATATCATGGAATTTTGGAATATCGATGTATTGGTTTATTGTGGTTTTCAATAAATATATCATACCGGTAACCCTGAAAAGTGATTAAAATATTTTTGGAAAGTAGATTATATGCACTTAATGAATGGATAAGTAGAAAATAAAATGTTTGATAGTATTAATGAGCTCATGACTGATAAAAGGACAAAGTGATATCATAGATTGAGTATATAGAATTTTTGGGATTTTGGTATGTGGAAAGAGTTAAATTTTGACAACATTCATGTTTTCACTAAGGTTCTATCGTAATTCATGTTTCAAGAATACAAGATTAAGGTATTAAAATGTTTCTAATGTGACCAAAATGATATATGTTATGATATATGGGGAATAAATGATGGTATTCATGTGCTTGTTATATGACCTTTCTCGAAATAGTTTTCTTTATACTGTGAGTTTGGACAGAAGTATTTTGGATGAGCCTAAAGGTTGGAATGGATTATGTTGAACATCAGAAAGTATTGTTTAAGGCTATAACATTTTTTGATATTATTTCTGGAATGTTATAATGGTGTAGTTTTATTAAAAGGACAACCCGCAGGACGGGTGACAACCTATCACGTCGGACAAGGATGTGGGAGTAAAACCCACAACCAAAGTGTGACATGTATTTTTCTCCTATCACTAGCTTATAGAAAGTCCCTGGTTAGTAGAAATAAGTTTTATTTCATTAAGAGGTATGATAAATGAAGTATAAGTTCATTTTGAGAATAATATATGATTAATCTCACCATAGATGGACTTATCTATACTTAATAACTTTTGAAAACCTTTTGTTTAAGACATATGGAATGACCCATCATTCTATCACATGATCTGCTAAAACTTCACGAATGACAAATACAACTTCATTTCTTTAAGATATGAAGTGGAAATTTTTAAAGGAACAACAAACAGTGAGATTGTACCAAAAATCAAGTAAGTATATCTTCTAATTCAAAATTATCAACTTTAGGGAAATGATCTTGAAAATAAAAATGGTTGTCATAATACCCTCATATTCGATGAATTATACGATAATTTGGATCATCACAAATTTATGGCTTTTTTATTTTTGGCTTTATCATAGCCATGTCCTCTACCACTCTCCATCAGAACTTGATGGTTATATTTCTCTTCCATATCCATATTTTTACCTATGTTCTCCTATGTAGAAACCCAATGATGTGTTAATTTGGGTAACCATTACATTTCATACTTTAGATTCTAAAATTATGTTTTAGTATTCCTTTTTATGATGTGGGTTTCTATGATGAAACATTCATGTAGTAAACCATTTATAACCGCGACGAATTTTGAGTGAAAAATTCATTTTAAGGGGGGTAGAATGTAACACCCAAATATTATGAGAAATATTGTTTTTAATTTATTTGTAAGATACACCAAGATAAGTATGCTATATTCACGAAACTGTATTATCTTGTAGTATACGCAACACTATTCTTGTCTTGTGTTGCACGCAAGAGTGACCTTTCTCAATAGCGTGTGTTGTACGCAATATTGAGTTTCACTAAACAACGATATATTATTTTAATATTTTTATGAACTAGCCATTATGAGTAGTATTAACCAAATTTTGAATTTTATAAAAATATAATTCATCTTACACATTTTCTAGAACATTGTATGAGAACAAAATCAATTTTCTCGTATGAAGTATTTTTCAAAGAATGTTGTTTTCCCACCTTTTGATGACTCACCACTTTTAAATATATTTTTTGACATGTTTATAAGTTCAATTTGAAAAATAATCTAATTATTTTAAATCAGGATATAAAAATTTACTTTGATAAATTTTTCATATTTTTATGATAACTTTCATATTTTGATGAATAGTAAAAATACGCTAAATTTTACTTAAAAGAAACTCTTTTCGTCGGGATAATTTATATGGTTAAATTATAATATTTAATGGTTTTAAAGTATAAATAGAATATATTTTTATCAGTTAATATAATTTATGTCATCATAATTAATTTTACATTGAATTTATAGGTAAAAACAATTCATCTTTTTGCAATGTTTTAAATAAAATCCCGTTTTTTCCGACAACGTGATTATTTTTAAATTAATTACAACGAATTATGTGTTTTGAATTTGAGCAAATGTATTCTATATTATGAATCAGTAGGTCCATATTATGTTAATAGGCTACTTTTATTGTTGTAAAATATGAATAGAAATTACGGTAAATTTTATTTACAATAGTTAAAGGTTAATTAGGTAATTAAGGGTAAAAATCATATTATAAAATTACCCTAAAACTTTTATTAATATAATTGTATGATTATATTTTATCCTAAATTATATATGGGTCGAAATAGAATCTATTGTAACCCACATGTATGTGATTAAGACATTGATTTTATTTTATTTAAAGAAAAGTTAAATATGTCTCACTTAAACTTTAATAATTAAATTATTTTTAATATAAGGTTATACTAAATATAAATTAGATTATAAATACTCATTTGAATGATAAAATGTTTTATTTATCATTATTATTTATTTATAATTTTTAAAAAATATATATTTACCTTAATAACTTATACATTAATGATCCAAAAATTCTTTATTTAGTGAAAAATAAATAAAATAGTTTTTATTAAAATATTAATACCCTTAAAAGGCACAAACACTTGAACAAAACTTATTGGCCGAGTATATATATAACATAATCATCCAAGATTCTACTTGTGGACCATTGGAGCCTTATTAAACATATTTTGGCATTTATATTATTTTATTTTACATGATGTCAAAGTTGTCATCTTCATAATTTAATAAACATAACATTTTATAATTTGGGTTTTGTAGAAGATAAATTATAATAAAATTATTATTATGAAATATGATAGATTTATATTCGTCATAGTATTTTATTTTTTATTTTTATGCAACAAATAAGTATATATAAAAATTATACAACGATGATGTAGCAATTATTTTATTAAGAGAAATATAAAATAAATGGTTTTAAAAATATTAAAATAAATATTATATAAGATAATTAATGTGATAAAATAATTTTCTATATAAACATGACATGTTATTAATCTATTAAATATTTTTTTTGAATCTATATTTTTTGTGGATTTTATTTAAATTCAAATAAGTGAATAGTGTGAAAATTTACACTGTTGATATTTTATAAAAATGACATATTATTAAATTGTTAAAAAATCACAAAAATAATTAAAAATTAAAAATTATAATTTATATGGTCTAAAAGTTTATAAAGTATCCAATTATGGAAAATTCACAACACACAAGTAAGTATTTATAACCTTTTAAAATTTAGAATATTATTACAACAAATAAAATTAAATATATTAAATAAGGATAAATCAAATTGATAAGGTTTATAATAAAAATAAAACATGTCTACATTTCAATGGTTGATGAGATTAAAACCCTTTCTTATCTCATATTCTAATTTTAGTCACTTTGGAATTTTTTATCTGGATTTTAAGTTTATTATAAATTAATATTTTGGAGATTTCCAAAAGTGCCCCTCTATTCTCTTATAAAAGGGCACCCCCTCCCTCTTCTCTTCACACCATTTTGAGCCTTCAAGCTCGTCCAACCCCTGAAAATTACTCTTTTCAACCTCTCTATTTAAATTATAGTGGTCATGGCCTTCTTCAAAACCAATTATAGTGCCTCAAGAAGAATTTTAAAGGAGGAACTTCGATGAAGAGGTAATATCTTCAACCGATTCTTTCAAATTTATTTCTTATTCTACATCCTCTTATTTAGTAGTTTCATTATAATGTAATAACATAAGTATCACTCATATACTGATATGTTATTATAAATATGAAACAACCTTATTTCACCTTATACCCATCCTACAAAAAATGAAATCACCGCGCGTGCGTATGTACGGAACACCGTCTCCACGCCATGGTGTAATTTTTTTATCAACACCAACATACATGGATGGGTATAATTATGGAAGAAATTAATATATATATGATTATTTTAAAGTGATATTGATTCTGAAATATTATAAACCATACACTTCAATACAATTCCACAATCATGGGAATGATATCATCGCTCGTGCGTACGTACGACCTACCGTATCCACAATGTGATGCGATTCGTTTTACATGATCTTCATTGAAGAATGATTATATATATTAATTGAATGAATTTATATGATATATATTATACTAATACAATTATGTAAATTATATAACTATAACGTAAAAAGAGTAATAAGAATTTATTCGAAAAAACATGCATAATAACATAAAACAGTTAACACCTGAATAACAAGTAACTATGAAATGATAATAATAACATGATAATAATATGACCATATATGATATCATAAAAATAAATATGATTGTGTAATAATCCAATGGAATTATTAAAATCATTATACAGGAGGATCAGATACATACAAAGCAATCAGACCTACCATAAGGGGTAACTTTTCCAATCTTGTTTCTATCTGAGATTGTGTATTCAAAAGTATTTTATAGGGTTATATTTATCATCCATGGCCATGTCTTCTAAAACTATTTTTATAAAATGTTTACTATTATTCAAAGTATTTCTAAAGTCATTTTTACCCTTTTTTGACTTTTACCACAAGGTATGGAAGGAATATTTCTTTTGTTTACCATATGAGGTACTTTTTGACTTTTCTGGTAAAAATTACAAGGAGAATGTTTCTTTAACATATACAACATGAACAGATTTTTACATTTTCATAACACCTTTTTTCCATGAAGCTTATTCTACAAGATTTAATCATTATTTTCAATAAAATTGTTTTCTTTTAAAATTTCACATCATTTGGTGAGAAGAAAATGATTTTGAATAAGAAAGGATATTTTCCTCAAGAATTCATTTCAAGTGTTTATTCAAAACTATTTTCCCATCAAATATTACATTATTTAATATCGTATGTTTAAAGTATAATGTTTCTATTATTTAAATGGCTTTATTTTTTTATGATGAAATGATATGTAATGTTTTATATAGATTATGTTATGATGGGAAGATGTTTATGAAACCCAATTTATTCATTGAGTTATGATGAATGATTTATGTTTATTTTCTGGAACATGTAAGAATGATTTCATTATGAGATGGGTGGGACCTATATCTCACTCAAATTCATTGGTTAAAGATTTATATTACATGAAATAAACATGGCTGAAACGACATGTAAATCTGGTTCAGTAATAGAGGGATGGAATAGTATGTAAACCCAGTTCAGTAATGGAATGTGTACACTACAATGGTCTTGGCATCAATGCCTTTGCTACTATGGATATAATATCATGTGATTAATGGGTTTTCACATTTACATGTTTTATTCCCATTATATTTTAACATGACTTATGTTACTTTATGATCTATGCCTTACATACTATCAAGATTTATTTCATAACTCAAGATTTTTCTCTTTAAACTTTATGTTCATGTTTTTAAGTTCAAATGTATATGGTCTGTTTTATTTTCTCCATGCTTACCCTTATTGAGAAATTGAGCTCATCCTTTATATCTTTACTTTTCCCCGGAATATAAATAATGCATTTAGGTAAGAAAACAAAATGTGAATTTCTTTAGGGGAGATGTTGTAGATCTTTCACCATGATTAGAAGATTATGTTCCAAGTTTCCAAAGACAATAAACTATTATTGTCCATGGGTGTCTGTTTTTGTTATGTATTAATTATTCCGAAAAATTAATGTAATTTCCATGTATGTCAAGATTTAGTTTCTACAATTTTAAAAATACCTATATAAATTATTTGATTGGAATGATAGTTTTTAAAAAAAAAATAGCTTTTTAAACTATTTATTCAAAAATCAATATTTCTAGAAACTTATCAAAAATAAATATAATGATAATTTTAACTTTATTAAACCAATAAATGAGTACATTTTTAATATTTAAATAAAATAATTTTTAAATAAATATTTTCTATTATACAAAATAACGAACGAAGCCCTGATTTTATTCGAAATAAAGCAGTTTTCCATTTAACAGAAAAATTACCAAAAAAATATTATGAAGAATATAACTCTATCAAATAAAATTCCTAATTAATCAGAAAAAAATATAATTGTTCATTAAATCACATGTATTGTCAAATACCTTATTAAAACCGCGTCTATTTCATTACAAGAATCTTGCTCCTGTATACCTATTTACAACCACTTTCACAAAGAAACATGACATGTTTTTCAAATATAATTTACACGGATGGTAATAAGGATGTATTTAATGAACATATACAATATTTATGATATAATTGTAAATTAAAATGTTAATATACTACTTATCATTATTTATATCATTTCAATAGAAGATGAAAATAGCATTCAAGTGTATGTATAGATAATTATCTCCATGAGGGGTGTAATTCAATTTTCTACCTTTTATTCAATGTGATAAATTGTTATTTAATAAATTTATATGATATTTATATAATGATTAACATTTTTTCTTGTAAAATGATCAACATACAAGTATTGGAACTATTAATGAAAATCTCACATGAAAAAATAAATGTTAAGAAACGAAAATGACAATTTTAAAAAATAATTACTAATAAATTGTTGCTGAAATTTTATTAGTGTATTATATATGATATAATATGAATGTATATAATTTCTTAATATATTTATAATATGTTTAATTTCATTACATATAATATTACATTAGTTATAATGAAAATTGATCTTGAGGTAATATATTTTCATTATATTCTTCTTTCTTTTCAGGATTGTATATGCTAAATTTATAATTGCAGAATTATATTGGTATTATCCTTTAGGAACCTTATATTTTCTTCATATCTATTTATACATTAAATATATTTATTTTAGATCATTTTATTATATAAAATGATGGAGATAATGTTTTTTATAAAAAATAAAACTCATTTCCTCTTTGGGTGATGATCATTTTTTCCATGCCTATGCTCCAAAAAATAATTTTATGTTGATTTTTTAGTCATATTCAACTTTTTTAAACAACTATTTTCAGTAAATTTTACATTAATTAAATTATTATAAATGTAATTAGTTTTTGGAAAAAAATTGACATGTATTTTTTGAGTTCTATAAAAATGTGTGAAATGAATATTCTACATTAAGATATATGGTAAAAATGGATTATACTGTAGTGAGGACTATTATTTTATTTGATTATTTTATACATTTTTTCTACATAATTTTCAAAAAAAATGTTTCTCAAACTTTTGTGAAATTTATGAAAAACTAATTCCAAAATAAAAAATATATTTTTTATATATTTTCAATGAATGTTTTGAAATATTTTTTAATGCCTTTTCCATCAATGTCAAAATCATTTATGGATTTTTATACTTCACTAGAAATATGATATTATGATACCATTATTTTTTATCTAGATGAATTATGATTATGATGATTTAAGGATTATTCAATAGACCAATTTTGATCCCATGTGTTAGTTATGTTTTGATGAAGACCTTATAAAATACCAAACATTCCTATCTGTCATGATATGATAAATTGTTGAAATGTTTGTTAAATATATTCCCCATCAATGTAATATGATATGATTATATGTCGAATATTTTTGTAATGTGCAACACATATTTATGGATTTCATTTTGTGATAGATTGTACTTGAATTATATAGCCCTATATTTCATATGATAACGAATCATATCTCATGAGATAATAATGTTTGGAATAAAGAATCATCCTAGTTCAGTAATGGGATCTATCAAAAAAGATATGATTGGGAGTGAACCATGAATTTGGAAATGATGGAATGGGTAGTGAACCAAATCGACATTGATATCCTTTGAAATGAGCAATGAAAAAAGAAATAATTTTTTTGATTCCTATATTTTCATATATGTATTTATATATATAAATGTATTATTCTAAGGATATATTCTCATAGATCATAATTTATTATTGATTATGAAACACACATAGTACTTATGTACATTGTTATGATAAAACAATATTATATTATTTATTATTAATTGTCTTTGAATAATTGGTTATAATTATTGGGTGTTATTTTTATGTTTTCTGACCCCAATGATTATCTTATTCCCACATATGATGACATATTTATATGTCATATATCATCCTTTACTATGAATCCTAGTTTACACTTTAATATGTTTCCCTTCCCCAATTTATGAAGAAAATTTTTAGTTTCAGAATGTCAAAGAATTGTACTATATGAGAATAACATTATGAGAGATGTTGAATTTTATTCATGAAATAATATGATAATGTATCCAGTTTCTAACAATAGTAATCCATTATGCTCCAAGGGTATGTTTTTTTATAATGGATTTAATATTCATCACAAATAATGTGTTATTTATGTATTAATTACATAGGACACATAAATTAGTAATAGGTAAAGGTTTAGATAAATTTGGATATTACTATTAGAGAATTTTGTTATAAATTATTGGTATTTGTTTAATTATTGGCTAATATCAGGATGAGTTAATAATTTAGATATTATCTTTTATTCCAATATAATACACCCATTTCTAGATACTAGAATATAGATATGGTTATAGAATATATTGAAACATGGGTAATGAAAATGAAAATGAAATATTGGGTATTAACTACATTATCCCTAGTGCATGATGAGTGGAACAAATTATCAAATCATTGATAAAGATTCATGTGGGGATATTATTTTGATATTTCACATTTTTATTTCTAAAATTTTATAATGGATTTGTATAAAAATGAAAATTAATGAACTAGGTTCATCCTAAGTTGTTATAGATTTAAAATATGTAATTATCATTTAGACATTTATGAGTGATTTTACATAACTACATGAATACTTAGTATCATAATTGTTTCTCACTCAATGTCTTTTGTAGGTGTTATTTAATTGATAGAACTAGATTTTTTTTTGAAATATGAATGTTACATCTAATGAAATAGCATTCCTCATGATAATAAAAAATAAATAGGAAATGGTATAAGAAATCTTGAATCGCATCTCAACAATCTCTCTCGTGATATAGATGTGAACATGAAACAGGCTGAACATCCAAACATCCAATGGAAGGAAACACTATTTATTAATTAATTTATGTGAAAATATCCCATTTCATCTATATTTTACTATAATTCAATTATAACTATGAAAAGGTTCAAATATGATTAATACATATTCAGAGGTCATGAATAATATATTGTGTGATTATTATTTTTATACTGTATCATTTGTTAGGTGAATCTATTTAATGGTGGATATTTTCAATAAATAGTTCCAATATGAGGAAATTGATGCTATTACATGTGATGAGTTTATGAAGGTATTTTTAAATATTTGTATTCCACATTCTCTTCACATGAAAATGGAATGGTATTTCATGGAACCATAATAAATGGATGATGAATCTATCGGTACCTATAAGGAAAACTTTGTAAGAGTTACATATTATTCCTTAGGTTTTATCATAAACTATAAAAGAAGAATTGATTAAGTATTTAGTGATGTGAGACCATGTCCCTAAAAGTAATTGGAGAAAATAATGAACTTATTGATATGAATAAATCATTAAAAGTTATCACATGTTGAAAATGGAAATCAATGAATCTCAGTGTTCCTATGGTTCTATAGAAAAAAAAGATAATTATGGAATTTTATGAAATATATAACAATAAACCCATGAAAAATACATTATGATAGAATATGAGACCTAATATTATTATAAATTTCATCATGGGGTTTGGTAAATGTTTTATGAGTGGGAAATAAGGTCATAAAGAAAAAGAAATTTGATGTTATTTGAACAGGATATTTAATGAATGGAACTGCGCAAAATATCAATCAAAGGGGCCACTTATAACCCAATTCCATAATAAAAATGTATATGTATATTCTTTTAATTTTTATACAAATCAAAGGGTTGAAAAAGATAATGTTCATCAAAACCCTATTAAAAAAAGAGAAAAAATTAATGCTCATGTGATCACAACATTTAATGGTGGTCCTGAGAATGATGTTTGGAAATGTAAGCTTATCGTCCACAATAAAATTATAAATGTGATTTTACAATCATGTTTTTCCCTTTTTTATTTCTGTGGGATTTTCTAAGGGTATCATGTAACAAAAAAATTAATATATGTTATCTTAGTAGAAAAAACTCATAATTGAATGATTATGGAATATAAGGCCAATAACAAAACATTTATAAAATTTTATGGAAATTTCCATAATGAATTTTTTTAAATATTAATTCATGATGAAATTTTGTTTATCTGAGGAAGGTATTTGATCATTCTATATAGATTCATATCAATTTTTTAGGCTGGGAAGATTAATTTTATTTTTTGGAGAAACTATGATCTTATTTTGGGGCAAGGATATTATGAATTCCCAATAGATGTTAATTTAGTTATATGGTTTTTACATCATATTCATGAGTAATATATACCACAAATTATTGAGGAGAGAATAAAATTCGATTATATTCCTATTATTCATTATTTTTGTTTAACAACATTTTTATAGCATGAAAAGTAATCCCCTGAATCATGAAGTCAAGTTTTCAATAGAATTCATACATGTGCCTTTTTTTTTGAAGACTCCACATTTAATAGAACTTATTGAGTTGTAGTAATTAATAAAGACACTCTAAGAGAGTCCTAATAAAGGATTATTATTCAACAGTACATCACCATAATGTTCACAAAGTCTTTTTTAAGAATAAATATGGTTCAATGAGTCTTATCATTGATTATAATTGACTTATCATGATCTCTATTGACGACATGTATCCTTTACCCAACATAAATGTTTTTTGATCAATTAAATGGATCATAATACATTCAAATGATTGGAATTCATTATTTATACCATCAATTGGGGGTCAATATGGAGGATATTCCCAAGGGAACCTTCCACACAAGGTATAGTAATTATGAATTAATATTGATTGCTATATCACTTACCAATTACAAAGTTATCTCTAGAAATTTAATTAATAGAATAATTAGATATTTCCATTATCAGTTTTTAATAGTATTAATTGATAATGTTATTATATATTCAGAGATCTACTACCACAAAACATGGTTTCCATAGTGCCACTATTTATTAGTGCTAAGAAAAGCACTCATTATAACGACCCATACTTTATATACATTGTCATTACTTCAGAATTTAAGCACACTTATTACAAAATATAACAAAACCAAGAAAGGACCGTATAGGATTAGAGTCTTTAGAAACTGGGAAACACAAACAACTGGTTCATAAAGCATCTAATTTGCCTCCCATTTATTTCATCATATCTAGAGTCCCTTTTTGGAATATCCTACTTAATAACCTTATTCCTGACCTGGGGAAATAAAACATACAAAAGGGTGATCTCAAATGCGTAGTAAGGGTAAACAAAAAAAATATCAATCACATCATATACATAAGAACATAACTTTTGGAAATCCTAACCTACAAAAGAAATCATAATTTCATAACATGGGATAAATCATAGTAGTGAAATGTAATCCCAATAATCATAACATAAAACATGAAACTTTGTGGCATACACACATAATCATAGAGAATCATTTCTTGTTAGTCAAGACTCATTGCCAAGACTATCTTAGTGGACAAAGTCCATTTCTGAACTGAGTTCACTCCTCATTTCAGTCCTGTTTCACTGAACCTGTTTAACCTGCCGTTCCAGCCATTTCTATCTCATGAGATATAAAATATTTACCCAATTCATTGGAGGCAGATATAGGTACCACCCATCTCATAATGATACCATTCTTATGTGTGCCACAAAATCAGAAACCATACATCATAGCATAACCCATGTAATAAAAATGAGAATCTTATACATCGTGACATCATAAAAAAATTCATATAAGATAAAGGAATTAATAAAAATATAATTCCATCACAACATAATCAAATCAATGTAATAATAGGGATAGAAACAGAACCCTTTATTATCATAGATGGAAAATAATATTGATAAAACACTTGAACTCCATTCTTGAGGAAAATATCCTTTCTGCTTCAAAAACACTTTTCCTTTCTTAACATGTCGTACAATTATAAACTAAAATAAGTTGAATAAAAATAAACATGAAAACTTGTAAAGGAATCTTCTTGGAAATAATGTTTCAAAAATCCATTCATGTCGTATAAGTTAAAAAAACATTCTTCGTACTTTTGTCGGAAAAGTCATAAAGTACCTCGTACGAAAAACGACAAAAGATTCCTTTCATAGCCTTTACCAAAAACTCACCGAAGGGTAAAATTGGATTTAAACAATTTTAGGTGGATGGAAATAATATTACATATTGAGGAAACATGGATGTGGATGATAAAATACACCCAGTAAATACTAAAGTATAAACAATCTTGGATAAAAATGAGATTGTGATATTTCCCTTACCTTAGGTCCGATTTGCCTCGTAAGTGTCCAAACCTCTTGTATAATGATTTAAATAATGTTATTGACTTATTAAAAAATCATAATTATTGTTATTATATCATATATGGTCATATTATTAGCTTCTTAGTAGTAAAATTTCATTGCTACTTGTTAATTGGGTGTTTATAACTTTTTGTTCTTATGCGTGTTTTGTCGAATAAATTCTTATTCTTCTCTTCAAGTTATAGATACATCATTTACATAATGGTATTAATGTAATATATATCATATTTATTCATTCAATTCATTTATATAATCATTATGCAATGAAGATCGTGTAGAACGAATCACATAACATCGTGGAGACGGTATTCCGTACGTACGCACGAGGGATGATATCATTCCCATGATCGGGGAATTGTATTGGAGTGTATGTATACTTTTTCAGAATCAATATCACTTTACAATAATAATATATAGTAATTATTTACATCATTATACCCATCCAAGTAAGGTGGTGGGGGAAAATAGATTACACCACGGCGTGGAGACAGTATTCCGTACGTACACAAACGCGTTGATTTTGTTTTCCATAGGATGGATAGATGTTGAAATAGGGTTGTTTCATAATTATAATAAAATATCAATATATTAGTGATACCTATTTTATTAATTCATAATGAAACAACTAAAGAATAAGATGTTGAAGAAGAAAGGATTTGGAAAGGATCGGTAATGGATATTACCTCTTTTTGACGCGCCTCTTCTTAACCTCCTCTTAGGGCACTAGGGTTGGACATTGAAGAAGACCAGAACCTCTAGGATGATTCTAGGTAAGTGGGGAAGTGAAATGTGAAGGTTTTTGCTGAGCTTTAAGGCTCAAATTGGTGTGAGGAGGAGAGGGAGGATGTGCCCTTTTATAAGGGAGGAGTGTGGCACCTTTGGAAATAAAAGAAATATTAGTTTATATTAAATCCCAACCCCACTTAAAAACTTCTAAAATGACTCATATCAAAACTTAGATGAGATATGGTTGTAATATCATCAACCAATAAAATTTTGACATGTTAGGAATTTATTTTAAACATTACCAACTTGATTTATCCTTATTTATCAATGTAATTTTATTTGTGGTAATAATATTCTAAATTTTAAATTATTATTAATAATTACATATGTGTTGTTAATTTTCTATAATTTGACACTTTATGACATTTTAGACCATATAAATTTTAATTTATAATTTTTAAATATTTTTTTGATTTTTAAATAATTTTATAATATGTTATTTTTATAAAATAACAATAGTGTCAATTTTGACACTATTCATTTACTTGAATTTAAATAAAATATATACAGAGGATATGTTCTAAATAAAAGCTTTAATAGATTAATAAAATTTCATATGTATCTAGAAAATTAGTGGAGAACATTAAATAGTGCATATAATAATTATTTTAATATTTTAAAACTATTTATTTGATATTTTAATTAATAAAACAATTTCAACACCACTATTGTGTCATAATTAATGATAATTATTTAATCCCTAAAAATTCTAAATAAATTCCTATGATGTCGATAATTGTATTATATTTCTGGAGACTATTCATGTTTGAAGTTTTATTAAGTTTATTACCAAATTAAAATTATTATACTTATAAGATTTAAGAAAGTTACATGTTCTCACATTCTTTGGTTTTAATAATAATTAAATTATTTTCATAGAAAAAAGTCTATTAAATGAATCTAATCCGACCCTTAGGTGATATGGGTCTACGTTTAGTCATCCAATAGGATTTTGGAAGGTGTTAGGATAATTTTATAATCTTATATTTACCCTTAATTACCCGATTTACCTTTAACTATGGTAAATAAAATTTACCGTAGTTACTATTAATAATGCCCAAAAATAAAAAGTAGCCTATTAACATAATTTGGACCCACTGATTCTGAATATGGAATCCATTTTTCAAAATTCAAATCATATAAGTTGCAGTAATTAATTTTAAATAAATCCCGTTGTTAAGAAAATGGGTTTTAGAAGTTAAAACATTACCAAAGATTGAAATGTTTTTACCTATGAATTCAATGTGAAATTAATGATAATGACATGAATTATATTAAATGGTAAAAATATATTCTATCTATACTTTAAAACCATTCAATATTATAATTTAACCATATAAATTATCTCAATGAAAAAATTTGTTTTTAATTAAAAATTGGCGTATTTTTACTATTCATCAAAATATGAAAGTTATCAGAAAAATATCAAAAATTTATCCAAAGTAAATTTTTATATCCTGATTCAATATAAGAATTTTATTTTGTCAAATTGAACTTATAAATGTGTCAAAAACTTTATTTAATGTGGGTGCGCCATCAAAAGGCGGCAAAACTGCATTTTTTTGATTAATACTTATTTTACCCAAAAAAAAATTTTTGTTCTCTTACCATGTTCTAGAAAATGTGTAAGATGAATAATAATGTTGTAAAATTTAAAATTCAGTTAATACTATTAATAACGGCTAGTTTATAATATTATAATAATATATCGTTGTTTAGTGGAACTCGGTATTGCGTACTACACACGCTATCCAGGGAGGTCGCGATTGCGTGCAGTGAAAGATTCCTTTGATGATTTATATAACATATAAACAAAATATTTCTCATAAAAGTCTCGGGTGTTACACTCATAAAGGCCCCGACATTATTAGTGCTTTCTTAGAACTGTTAAAGGGCCCCCCTTTATCAACACTTTTTTAGTAGCGCTGATAAAGGGGGCCTTTATCTACAATATTTTCGAAGTGCTGATAAAGAGTATATTTAAAAAATGATTTGGTTTCATAAAAAATAATATATTTTCATATAAGTATATTTATATTTATATAAATATATTAAATAGTTTTTAAATATTTTTTTCATCATTTTGATATGTGGTAGACACAAAACGGACACCCAGAGCAGAAATTATGGCTATTATGAGAGATTGAGGACCATTTTGTTCCTCGAATAATATGAGAATGTGTTATAGTGGTCACCATAGTGTATGTCTTGTTTTAATACTCTATTTGATATGTGGTTGATTCAAAACAGGCACCCGGAGTAGAAGTTATGGCAAAACGGGCACCCAAAGCCAAACTTATGACCGTCTGGAGGGATTTTGGGCCTTTTTGGAATTGAAAAATATTAGAAGGGGTTATTGAGATCACTAGAGTGTGTAAACTTTCACAAGATTTGATTTGATATGTAGTATAATCAAAAGGGACACTCGAATCAGAAGTTATTTTCGTTTTAAATTTTGCAACCCTAGTAGTGCCTAAAAAGCTTAAAAACCCACAACTCACAAAGATGGGCATAAATGCTGCTCTATCCATCCATCTATGCACTGTGACCATTAAAATATATTCTTTTGAAATGAGGGATGGCCACATTTGGTCAAAAAATGAGAGAATATTAAAGGAACGAAGGATATATCTGTTATACCACTCAAAAAAACTCCAAACGACCATAAGTTTTTCTTTGGGTGTCCATTTGGGCTCTACCACATATCAAATCGAAGGAAGCAAAGAGAAATATGTAAAATGATAACATTATCATAGTTCCAGTGATGGATAATATCCCAAAATCCCAAAAACCACCGTAAGGACTCCAAAACTCAGTTTTTGTGTCTGAACCACTGTCAAGAATTTCATAAAACAGTCATAACTCTCGATTCTTATGTCTGTATGGCCTCTAGAACGTGTTATATCATATTTCATTTCATGAGAAATGGTTTTACTATTCATTGAGCTGAAACGGACACTCAGAACAGAAGTTATACCTGTTTTTGTGACATAGAGGTGTGTTTTGTTTTTCAAGCCCCCACTTCTAGAACTTTTGTGTTTTCTTCTAATTTTATAAATAGCTGTATCTTATGATCTACCTGTCTATTCTACCTCCACCAACTATCATATCAAATATCATTTGATTATCATTCATTTTACTTCTCACGGAGCTGAAATAGACTCTCAGATCAAGTTTTCCTCATTACCTCGAGTTTAGGGTTTATTTGACTTTTTAACTGCATTTATGGGTTTTGAGTGTTTCTCCCTTTTACCCATATAATTTGTACGTGTATATATATATATATATATATATATTTCAGAGTTTGTTTTGACAAAATGATATTTATTGTCTATATATTTTAAATATATGTTTATATATATATATTAATATATAATATTTGTAAATATATATAAATATGTATAATTATACATACATATATACATATAATATGTATATGTTTGTGTGTGTCTATGTGCTGTATATATGCATTTATTTTTTTATAAACACACATAAAAAAATATTTTATAAATGCATTCAAAACTGATCTTATAAATATATATTAATATATGAATAAATAAATTAATATGTAAATATAAGAATATATATGTCAGGACCAGTCCCCAAGGGCCCATTCTTTGACTAACCCATGCCCGCCTTACATATTCCAGGGGCTGGTGACTAGCACCGAAAGGAATATTCCCTATAACTGGTAAGGCATTTCCATTATAACCTGTAACTCACACAACTATGCACAAAGCAGGATACAAGCACAAAGTAAAACCATGTAGTAAACAGGGTGTGTACAGAAAGAAAAAGGGGCCAGAATACAAGACCAACTAAATAGTACAAGTAAACTAAAAGTACAAGTAAAACTCAAATCATCTCCTATGAACACCCACCATGAATTTTACCTGAAGGGTTGGTACGTCTCTAGAAGGATCATCTCTGCGGTACGCCTTGTCTATGTCCACCTCTGAGCTACCTTTAGTCATGGTTCCCTTGCCCTTAGTCAGCCTTGATTATCGTCTTCCCCAAACACAATAAGGTGTGGGAATAACTCGTGCATGGGTGAGTATAACAATACTTAGTAAGGACCCCGAGACCCTCAATGTTGTGACAAAATCCACAAAGGATAAGCCACAAATCATGGAAACAACAGTCAACCCTACTTAGGCATAAATGCTCATACATATACCTAAGTTAACAAGTACACCCATCTCATTCATGAGAATACACAAGGCCTAACTCAAAATCCCAAAGCACAACTGTTCCACTGAGTAATGATTACCATGAAGATAACACCCCAAAGATAAGTACAGCAGAGGTAACATCCCACAGAAGTATACCAAAAAAGTATCACCACGAAGGTAAATGCCACAAATGTATATCCACAATTAATAATACCACAAAGTTATCACCATAAAGGTAAGTGCCACAAAGGTATTCCACATAGAAAAATACCAAAAAGGTAAGGACTCAGCTCACATTAGGTATAACTTTGGTATAATAGTAAAGATGATTAGATGTAAGTACTGAATCATCTTACTCTGTTAAGAGGAAGACCAATGTATGATCCTAAATAATCAGACCCACATAGGATCCTTGAACAACAGACCCACGTAGAATGTTAGAGTAATCCCACGTGGATTCCTAGAGTGGATCCATGTGGGACCCTAGAACACCGACCCATGTAGGAACCCAAAGCTCAGACCCATGTAGGATCCCCTTCTTATACTACAACAAGCCATAGAGTTCCTGCACTAAGCTCTCTTGATTCTGAGAGGGTCCACTCCTCAAGCCACAGGTCAATAATTAAACTTCTATGAAGTCCCACGAAGATGTATCCCAAAGGACCTCCACATAAAAGGGGTCTCAACGCAATAGACGGTGCGCCAATCGGACGCCCGATCTGTAAGTTATTGTCCTTTTAGTCCTGAGTGCCTAGTTGGATTCATGTTCGATCAAACCTTGACATACCCCAACATTATCCAAATCCCATGTGGGGTATAACAAAAGGACCACCTCGATCGAAGTTTTCCATAATTTTAGATGGTTCGTCAAATGAACGCCCATAGCTCAAGATATAGCCAAAAGGGTGAAAAGGTGTCGAAGCTGGTCTGGGTCCAGTCCGACCGGGTGGGACCGACCCGACCCGACCCGGCATGGGGTGACCCAACCCGGTTTGGGTCGACCCCGCCCGACCTGGGTCTGGCCTAGGGTCCGACTCGGCATGTGGGATCGGACCTGGCCTACTGGGTCGTGCCCGGCCCAGCCCACTGACTGCCCACGCTGGCCAGCGGTTAGGTGGCCCCACAGGGGGGGGGGGCTGCCCTAGTATCCACCCAAGGAGGAGGATCCCCATTGGTACCCTGAATGGCTAGGCCATTCAGGTTGGGAGGCTGATCGGCCAACGCCATGTGGCGCCACCAGCTGGAACGTGGGACCCGAGGCACCGCTCGGCTCCCCGGCTGTCGAGGCGGCCATCCCTCCTCCATGTCATAGTCGCGTACCAATCTACTGGTAGTGGCTGATAGTGAGACGGACGCCCTCCTTTGTTGCCGCATCCTTGTGCCACGACCTCTACACACTCGATGACGTGGACGTGCACCGCCACTCCTTTCACGTGGTCAGTCGTGCACCATCAGTCGCCCCTGATCCGCCTCCACCGATGAGCCGCGGACCTCCCCCGGTGGTGCGGTTGCACCACCGCCATCGTCACGGCTGGGCAGAGTGCCTACCGCCGCTCCCGAGTCCCACCAGTTATGGTCACTGGCACGGTCACTGGCGACGTTCCTCGGGGCACCGGGCGCACCCCGGTGGCCCATTTTTTATTCAGTAGACTTCCACACTCACCTCGAGATGTCTCCCTCAATCCAAGACCATCAAAACCCCCCAATGATTTTAAAGGGGTCAGTTCGTGTTCGTTTGGACAACTCCCTCCGCGTTAGAATGATAGAAAGTGGCATAATTGTTCTTAAATCAAGATGAACGTCAAGAACGGGGTAAGGGGTATACAAACAACAATCCCTACCTTTATTTATCTATAGAAGTGACGCGAGATGAAGTCGGTGAAGGCGATGAGGGTTCCATCGATTGTCACTTCCGAAACATGCTTCTGATGTTAGGCTCGCCCGTCATCCTCGTTCTTGATTCCGATGTATGTTCTTCCTTGGAGAGGGCGTTCTGCATTTGGAGAAAATGTTTCTCCATAGATCTCCCAACACTCACCTTTTTTCAACACTTCCCCCTAATTCCACCGAAATTGAATAGAAAAATTATAAAATTATGTTTTATTAATTTATCTAGAGTTGGCCATTAGTTATGTTTATGTTGGCATAATTAATTTAGAGAAATCCAAGAGTCACCTCTCTTATTAAAGAGAGAGTTCAAGGGTCGGGTCGTCCCCACATTTTAATTCAAATTTGGAGTTCTCAAGATCAGGTGATCCCCACCACCAAAAATCAAATTGGTAGGATTAAATTCCATAAATAAAATTAAGCTAATTTATTTTATTTTCTCCCACGAAAATCACAAAAACTATTTTTCACACTCGAACTACTGAGGTTGAGGTGAAGGTCTTCTTAAGCGAATATCAGTACTACCAGTTCAATGATGCCCTCAAATTTCAATTCTGATCACCGGTTCAAATGTTATAAAATCCGCTATCATGTTTACTGAATGCACTTATAAAAATTTCAGAAATTCATTTTGGGAACACCGAGCCTCGAAATCAATCATCGTCAATTTTTTCGGACTCTTAATATTCCCATATAATTAAATAAAACATGGAAAATCTACGCCTTTACATTATCCCCACCTCAAGGCTTTGCATCCCCAAATCCACATCCCAAAAACTATGAAAATAAGTGGGGGTAATGAGAATGAATATGAGACTCCCAATCCCACGTGATCTCCTCACTACTGGAAACATGATCTTTCCCAACACTTCTATACCAACGGTTTGTAAAAACCGTTGGTATAGCTACCATTTCCCAACGGTTCACCAAAACCGTTGGGAAATCCATAGATTTCCCCACCTTTCCCAACGGTTTTCCAAACCATTGGGAAAGGGTCACTCTTTCCCAACGGTTTATGCAAAACCATTGGGAAAGGGTGTGTTTTGAGCCACTTTCCCAACGGTTCACCAAAACCGTTGGGAAAGGGTGTGTTTTGAGCCCCTTTCCCAACGGTTCATCAAAACCATTGGGAAAGAGTGACCCTTTCCCAATGGTTCACCAAAACCGTTGGGAAAGGGTGTGTTTTGAGCCCCTTTCCCAACGGTTCACCAAAACCATTGGGAAAAACCACCCAAAACTTCAACCTTCAACCCAAATAAACTAAACCCACCCTAACCTATCCCAACGGTTTTGAAAACCGTTGGGATAGGTTCTTTAATTTTTTTCCAGCTCTACTAACCGAGAACATTATATAAGTCGAAATTTTAAATAATTATAATAATACATATATATATTAATGAAATTATGTTTAAAAAAGTGATGTTAGCTTAGTGGTTAAGTCGTTCGATTATAAACGAGGGGTCCTGGGATCAAATCCCAGCGGATGTTTTATTTTTGGAATTTATATAACAACGGTTCCATTACCGTTGGTATAGATTTCATATTACCTATACCAACGGTTTTTGGAAAACCGTTGGTATAGACCTATCCCAACGACTTACATGGATACGGTTCTCCAAACCGTTGGTATAGGCTATACCAACGGTTTGGAGGCCTATACCAACGGTTCCAAACCGTTGGTAAAGGTTAGTTTTCAAGTAGTGCCTAGAGGTTCTCGTGCTTCAAACGTACATACACTAAAGGAATCGACTGCCCATGAAGGACCCACTCCTGTCGATCCTCAATCTCTACTGGAACCTCCGTAAATGTCACCCCATCATCGATGCCCATCACTATGTGGTTGATGACGTGAGATGGGTCGTGCACACATCTCCTCTGCTGGGATACAGGGAAAACATCGTGCACCTGGTGTAACTGAGATGGAAGTTCTAGGCGGTTAGCCACATCACCAACTCAACTGAGGACCTGGAAGGGTCTGATGAACCATGGAGTTGACTTTCCTCCCCGGCCAAATCTCCATAAACCTCATGAGGGTGAGACCTGTAGAAAGACGTAGTCACCATCCTCGAACTCCAGAGGTCTCTATCTCCTGTTGGCATAAGACATCTGCATGCTCTGTGCAGTCTTCATCTACTCCTGGATAATCTTCAGATTCTCCATGGTAGCACATACCATATATGGTCCCATGAGTGCTGACTCCCCTAGGTCAGTCCAGCACAAAGGCAATCTGCAAGGTCGACCATACAGAGCCTTGAATGGTTCCATCCTAACGGTTGAGTGATAGTTTTTGTTGTATGAAAACTCCACCATGGGCAAGTGATCCTCCTAGATACGACAGAAGTTGAGGATTCAATCATGCAATATGTCCTCAAGGGTCGGAATGGTCCGCATAGTCTGGTCATCCGTCTGAGGATGGAAGACGGTGCTCAAATTAATTTGCATCCCGAAAGCCTCCTACAACCCATTCCATAGCCTGGAAGTGAAACATGCATCATGATCAGAAAAAATAATCAAGGGTACTCCATGTAGATGCACAATCTCTTTCACATAATGGCGTCACATGTTCTCTACTGAACCATGCTCTCTGATAGGTATGAAGTGAGACAACATGGTGAGTCAGTCGATGATCACCCAGATAGAATCATGACACCTATATGTACATGGAAGTCATGTCACGAAGTCTATTAATATCCCATACAACTTCCACTCTAGGACCACTAAAGGTTAATCTAAGCCTGATGTTACCTAATGTACCTCCATCAGTTGCTGGAAAGTGAGGCACTGAGAGACGAAATCTGCTACTTCTTTCTTCATTCTTGGTCATGAGTGCTGTCATCAGAGGACCTAGTACATCTTTGCCACTTCTAGATGTACCGCTAGAGGGGACGTATGGAAATCCCTCAAAACATCCTCCCAAAGAGACACTGGTACCATAGTACGTCCTCTGAAGAGGATGGCGTGCTCCCCACCTTCATAAAATCCATCAGGTGCCTGTCTTGTGGATATCTAAACACATCGATCCTCGTAGTCCGCGTCCCCAAAATGCGCTTCCCTGACTCATTGAAGAAGTGGGGGACTGACTATAAGACACTAAAGAAAAGATTCTCCATCCTTTTCCAAAAAGGTTAACTATAAAGTGGCTATGTACCCCATCACCTCACCTAGAAGCTGTATACCAGATCTCTTGCTAAGTGCATCTGCTACATCGTTTTCCTTCACATGAGTATAGACTCTCTCGAAGCCATAGTCTTGGAGAAACTCAAGCCAAAGACACTATCTCAGGTTCATGTCTTTCTGGGAGAAGATATACATGAGACTGGTGAATAGAGTAGACCATAAAATGCTTTCCCATCATATAGTGTCTCCACATCTTCAAAGCGAAGACAACTACTGCAAACTAGAGGTAATGGGTAGCATAGTTCTGCTCATGATGTCACACCTATTGAGAAACACATTGGATAAATTATCTCTCCTACATCATGACACGTCCAAGCCTAGTCCCTGATTTGTCACAGAAGACTACATTCCCAACGCCCTCCTCCAGAAGTCTCATGATGGTGGCACTAATCAGCCTATGCCTCAGCTCTTGAAAACTCTGGAGAAATCTGGAACAAATCTTTGGTAGTATCCGGACAAACCCATGAAACCCTGTAACTCCGTCACACTTCTGTGTGGTTCCCAAGCAAGAACCACCTCAATCATCACTAGATCCACTACCACTCCAACCTCTGAGATGACATGTCCCAAAAAATGAACCTCCCAGATCCATAACTAGCTCATCAATAGCTTACCATAAAGCTGGTGCTCTCTGAATGTGTCCAGTACTACCTAGAAATGATAGCTATGATCCTCCACAGTTGCTGAGTATATTATAATGTCATCAATGAGGACTAAAACAATGTTATCAAGGTATGGCTAAATGATCCTATTCATGATTCCCATAAACACAGCTGAAGCATTGGTCACACCGAATAGAATAACCAAAAACTCATAGTGGTCATACAGACATCTGAAAGTCATCTTGTGCACATCCTCGTCTCGTACTCTGAGCTGGTGATAGCCTGATCTATGTTTTACATTAAAAACCCACTATGCTCCCTTCAACGGATCAAATGGGTCATCAATACTCAAGAGTGGGTACTTGTTCTTCACGGTCACCTGGTTCAGGCATCGATAGTCAACACAAAGTATAAAGATCCCATCCGCCTTCTTGGAAAACAAAATAGAGGCTTCCCAAGGAGAAACATTGGGTTAGATGAACCCCTTCTCCTGTTAGTCCACCAACTGTACCCGTAGCCCAGGAAGCTCTATGGGAGCCATCCAATATGCTGGTGTAGATATCGGTGCCATCCCATGTTTCAATTCAAGGTAAAATTCCACCTATCTATGAGGAGGTAGACCCCGAACATCATCCGGGAAGAAATAGGTGTACGGGTCCCCCACTATAGGATAGCTTGGACTCTCCACTTCAACTGCTCTGAGGGTAAGGCTAGGCAACATATGAGTGATCGAATGCACTCTCCTCTGGGTGAGTCCATCTTATGCTGTAATGGCTCCCTTCTCACCAGTGAAGTTAAACCTGGTCCCATCCATGCAGGCACACCAAACTTTACGCCTAATACAGTAAATCTGAGCATGGACTGTAGATAAATAGTCCATGCCCAAGATGCCGTCTTAAGGCCTCGACACCGCTACTAGGAGATCCCAGCAAAATCTCTCACCTCTTATAGTAATCTCACACTGCCGGAACCAGTGTGTAATCCTCGAATCCTCTCCCATAGGAATCTATAGCCCTAAGGATCGAGCCAACAGCTCCACTAGAATCTCTGAGCTCTGAACAAGGGTAGTAGGAATAAAAGAATGACTAACATCTATGTCTATAAGTACTACAACTAAGTTTTAGTAGACAAAGATCATACCTCATATTATCTCCGAATCTACGTGGTCATTGGCCTCAGCTGCCTAGAGCTGAGCTCAACCATGTACACCTATTCTCTATGGTCAGGGTAGAACACTTGGTGGTAATGGCAGTAACACCTCAAATCGTCACCCACCGCCATCTGCACAGCCAGCTCCTCTGCCACATCCGCCTTCTCCCTACAGACCTCCTCAGTCGAACTTCAGTCTCTGCCTGTACAGGCCTTCGACTGTCTGCTAATCATTTGTATGGTGGGTCAGGTAGTCACGAGCCATGTGACCCTACCCGCCGCATGCGTAATGCTGCCTGCTCCTCGCATGACTGGCTGTGTCTCAGTTGCCCCGCACAACCGACCCTAAATCCTTTTCTCATCCACCTGTAGGTCTGGTCCTCTTGGACCTCTATGTCATCTGTCTGCTGCCAGCTCTAGAAGACTCCACTATGTGATTCCCAGTGGTGGGTCTCGCTGTTGGTGACAGCTCATCAAGAAAACTCTCCACTAAGAGGGCTCCCTCTAACACTCCTGCCTACGTCGGGATGCTGAGAGAAATCATCAAAGCCTTGATCTCCCACCTGAGTCCATTCTCGAATGTTCAGGCCCTAATGAATGGGTCCTAAACCATAACAGTAGAGTAATGTGAGAGTTTAGTGAACCTCACTGAGTACTGAGCTGCAGACATGTTTCCCTGCTGAATATAAAGAAGCTCCTATATGCGCACTGCGCGAAGGGTGGCTTGGACAGTATCTTCCTAAAAAAGGCTCTCAAAGTCTACCCAAATAAGTTTCACCTCGTCATGAACCTTGAGTATAATGATCCACCATCTGTCAAATGCTACCTGTAGAATACTTGCGACAAGGATCACCATGAGATCAGCTAGTATCCATACCCGTCAGAAGTCTCTAACCACAGCCTCCAACCAATCCTCTACCACATGTGGGTCCGTCTCACCCCGGAAACTGGGTGTCTATTGGCACTGGAACTCGTGAAATGCGCTCAAGCGGTGTTCACTCTTTCTTGTTGGGGCTAGTGGCATTGGTGGCCCAATGGGTAATAGTACCACTGGTGCCTACACTGGTGCCTCTACTGAAAGAGGACCATGCACCAAGGACTCATCACATGGTGGGATATCATCCCGTTCTATACCCGGAACCCTAGCTGGCTATATTCATAGAGGCATCCTGAAAAAACAGGTGTTCCATAGTAATTAATTTATACCCGGTGAGCTAACTCAAAGAGATCACAATGAAAAAAACCTTTCAAAACACACACACAGTTAGTGTTTTCATGCACTGAGTCAGAAATCATAAGTCAGGGTCTTGATGTATGGATACATCAGCTGCCGCACCAACACTAGATTCTCTAAACTGTTAACCACACTCATAACACATAACACTGTTTCTGTTAAAATATTAGAGTCCATTGTTCAACGGTAGAACCGACTCCTATAATACCAATTTGTTATGAACTGTCCCCCGGGGCCCGTTCCATGACTAACCCAATCATGCCTTTGACAGGATAGGGGGTGGTGACTAG
This sequence comes from Viscum album, assembly GCA_963277665.1. NCBI lineage: Eukaryota > Viridiplantae > Streptophyta > Magnoliopsida > Santalales > Viscaceae > Viscum > Viscum album. The sequence continues at coordinate 852,802,810 of OY728126.1, read as the reverse complement.
CACCGAAAGGTGTATTCCCAACAACAGGGAAGGCATTGCCTTTATAATTTGTAACACACACAACTAAGCACAAGGAATGATAGAATCACAAAGTAAAACTATATATTAAATAGGGTGTGTACAAAAAGAAAAAGGGGACAGAATACAAGCCCAACTAAAATGTAACAGTAAACTGAAAAGTACAAGTAAAACTGAAAACAGATCTTGTAAAAACTGGCCAAGGATCTTACCTGAAGGGTAAGTACAGTACCCGAATGATCGTCTCTACGGTACGCCTCGTATATGTCCGCCTTCGTGCTACCTCAAGTCTGATTACCCTCACCCTCAGTCAGTGTTGTATGTCATCTACACCAAACAAAACAATGTACGGGCACAGCCCATGCATGGGTGAATATAACGATACTCAGTACGGACCCGGAGACCCTCAAAGGTCTCACCAAATCCATAAAGGATAAACCACAAAGCATGGAAACTACAGTCAACCCAACTTAGGTATATGCTCATACATATACCTAAGTTATCAAGTACGCCCATCTCATTCATGAGGAAACAAAAGGACCAACTCAAAACCCCAAATCTCAATTGTTCAAATGAGGAACGATTATCAAGAAGATAAAACCCCAAAGATAAGTGCCACAAAGTTAACACCCCACAGAAGTATACCAAAAAGGTATCACCACAAAGGTAAGTACCTAAAAGGTATTTCCACATAGAAGAATATCAAAAAGGTATCACCATAAAGGTAAGTACCATAAAGGTATTCCACAGAGAGAAATAAAACAAAGTTAAGGACCCATCTCACATCTGGTATAACTTTAGTACGGTAGTAAAGATGATTAGATGTAACTACTAAATCATCTTACTCTATTAAGAGGCAGACCCACGTGGGATCCTAAATCATTAGACCCACATAGGATCCTAGTACAGTAGACCCATGTAGGATCCTAGAGTAGTCTTATATGGATTTCTAGAGCGTATCCATGTGGGACCCTGGAACACAGACCCACATTGGATCCCAAAGCAAAAACCCTCGTAGGATCCTTTTCTCATATTACATCCAGTCACAGTGTTCCCGCACTAAGCTCGCTTGATTCTAGGAGGGTCCGCTCCTCAAACCACTAGTCGATAATCTAAATACCATGAAGTCCCATAATGAAATATATGAATGTGCCACCACGTAAAAGGGGTATGAATGCAATAGACGGTGCATCAATCAGATGCCCGATTTGTATGTTATTGGCCTTTTAGTCCTAAGGGCCCGGTTAGATTTGTGTTCAATCCAACCCAAACATACAAAAAATTTATCCAAGTCTTATATGGGGTATATAAAAGGACCATCTTGATCCAAGGTATTTAGAACCATAGATGGGTCTCCAAACAGACCCCCATAGCTCAAGATGTAGCCGAAAGAGTGAAAAGTGGGCGATGCTGGTCCAGGTCCGATCTGACCCGGTTGGACCGACACGACCTGACCCGGCCAGGGTCTTCTCGTTCCGGTTTGGGTTGACCTGGCCTGAACTAGGTTTGACCCGTCCCATAGTATCTCACCTAGCCCGCTCAGTCCGGCAAGGCCTGGTAGGTCCAATATGGCCCGTAGGAGTGCACCTACCCACGCTGGCCCACGGATGGGAAACCCCATGGTGGGGTCCACCCTAGTCGCCACCCACGGGGGAGGTGCCCCTTGGGTACCCCGAAAGGTTGGACCGTTCGGATTGGGTGGCTGACCAGCCAACACTAAATGGCACCGGCAGCTGGCACGCAAGACCCGGGCTCCCGCTCGGCTCCCTGGATGGCCAGGCAGCCAGCCCTACTCTGTAGCGCGGTCGAAAAACACACCACCACCAGTGGCCAGAGGTGAGATGGCCACCCTTCTTCGCCACTGTGGCATTATTCCGCGGCCCCTACATTCCTGGCAGTGTGGACGCGTACCACAACCCATTCACGTGGCTGGTCGTCACCACCCCATCCACATGGTCGGCCGTGCACTGGTCGCCGCCGCCCCATTAATGGGGTCGGCCTTGAGCCGACCGCCGCCCCTGCTCCTCCATAGTCAATAGGCGTCATCCCTCCTCTGGTGGCATGGTTGCGCCACCACCATTTTCGCGACCTGCTGGAGTGTCGGACGCCACTCCTGAGTCCCACCGGTTCTGGTAGTTGGCACAGTCACTAGCATAGTCTCTGACGATGTTTTTCAGGTCATCGGGCGCACCCTCGTGGCCCATTCTTCATTTCGTAGACTCTGGCACTCATCTCGGGATGTCGCCCTTGATTCAGGACCATCAAAATCCCACAAATATTGTGGAGTGGTCATACCATGTTTGTTTGGCCCACACCCTCCCAATTAAAATGATAACAAGTTGCATAATTGTTCTTAAATCAATAAGAATGTCAAGAATGGGGTAAGGGGTATAAAAAAAACAATCCCAACCTCGATTGCTCGTTGGAAGTGACGGGAGATGAAGTCGGTGAAGGCAATAAGGGTGCCAACAATTGTCACTTCTGCAACATGCTTCCGAAGTCGGGCTCATGCATTGTCCTCGTTCTTGATTCCGAAGTATGTTCTTCATTGGAGAGGGTGTTATTCATTTAGAGGAAAAGTTTCTCCAAAGATCTCCCAACTCTGACCTTTTTCCAACACCTCCCCCCAATTCCACCAAAAATGAATAGGCAACATTTTAAATTATTTTCAATTAATTTATCTAGAGTTGTCCATTAATTTAGTTAATGTTGGAATAATTAACTTAGAGAAAACCAAGTGTCACCTCCCTCGTTAAAGAGGGTGTTCAAGGGTTGGGTGGTCCCCAAAATTGAATTCAAATTGGGAGTTCTGAAGCTCAGGTGGTCCACAACACAAAAAATCAAATTGGGAGGATTGAATTAAATAAATAAAATAAAGCTACTTCATTTTATTTTCTCCCATGAAAAGAAAAAAAACTAACTTTCACCCTTGAACGACTAAGGCTGAGTTGAAGGTCTCCTAAAGAAAATATTGGCACTGCGAGTTCAATGGTTCCCTCAGATTTCAATTCTGATCACCAGTTCAAAAGTTACAATAACCCACAAGCACTTTTACTGAACATAAATAAAAAATGTTTAGAAATTCATTTCGGGCACACCCGGCCTTAGAATCACTCGCCGTCAATTTTCACAGACTCGTAATATTCCCATATAATTAAAAACAATTACGTGGAAAATTTGGGTTTTTACAATATATATATATATTAATACACGGATATATAGATATTAATATAACTAAATATATATATATTAATATAACTAAATATATAGATATTAATACATATATATATTTATATGGATATATATACATATATTAATAAATATATATATATATTAATATAACAAAATATATATATTAATATAACTAAATAAATAAATAAATATATATATATTTATATATTTATATGGAGATAAATATATATTAATATAAATAAATATTTATATTAATATAACAAAATATATATATTAATAAAAATATATAAATGTTATTATATATATATAAATATACATGTAAATATTACTATGTATATGTATATATAAATAAATAGATATATTAATAAATGAAGAGAAAAACAATATGGTGGAGTGGTAAAGGCTTATGTTGCGCATGAAATAGGTTCTGAGTTCGAATACAGGGGGTGGCAGGTCGTACGCATGGGTGGAATAACAGTAAGCACTGTTAATGGGAGTTGGTGGCAATGTTAAAGGGTGCAGGCAATGTTGGGGGATGGGGGGCATTCGGTGTGGTGGTCAGGGCACTGTTAAAGGGGGGTGGGGGCACTATTGAAGCCTCCCCAAATTGAAAATAATTATTTTTTTAATAATTTTTAATACTTTATCAATGCTAAAAAAGTGATGATAAAAGGGGCCTTTTATCTGGGCTAAAAAAATCGCTGATAAAGACCCATTTAATCTGTGATATTTTTAGTGCTGATAAAAGGGGCCTATATCAGTTCTTTTCGCCGCACAGATAAAGGGGATCCCTATCTTCGCCTTGATTAACAGTGATATTTTAGCGTTGTTAATGCCCTTTTCTAGTGCTGATAAAGGTTTTATTTTTAGTAGTGTGAGCACAAAATTTCGTGAAGATTATTTGAGGATAACATTGAAAACCATGAATAAGGATATGTTGAAAGAAAACATATTCCATTATGAATTATGTCTATTGAAAATTAAATATTTTGACATATAGTCACATTTTTTGGCATATTATTGGATCCTAAAAATATTGATGTTTTTAAGAAATGAAATATTACATCCAAGGTATTAGAAATTGATAGCTCTCTATGGTTTTTAGTTTTCTTCTCACTCATTGTGAGCGATTTCTCATGAACATTTAATCCACTAAACTTGTTAACTCAGAAGGGAGTTATGTTCTTATGGGAAGTGGAATGTGAATTGAATTTCAAGTCGATTAATACATGTTTTCTCAACTAAAATATTCTTACAGTACACTCTATTGGAATAGGATTTGTGAAAAATAGTGATGTGTCATGAACCCCTCCCAAAAAGTGTACCCTTCCTAGGTAGGAAACTTGAGAAAAGAGATAATAACCCCCAAGGCCTGCCTCTAATAGATCCAGATTTGGCGACTATAACTATGGGTATAGTAAACACCCCAATGGAAGGACTTAACCTCTTAGAGAACACATGCAAAAAACATATATAAGTAAGAAACCAACCAAATACTTCTCAAACTACAATATAATAGAAACCCAAGTACACATATATAATTTTTGTAAGAACTACTACAACTATTTGGAAAAAAATACAAGTACCCAAAGAATGTAAAATGGCAGCGACCAGGAATCCTAAACGAATTCGGAAACCCCAATCTTAAAGTAACCATCTTGATCTCCAACCTACATTATGTAACCTGAAAATAGTTTATATAATGTAGGATTAATATAATAGTATACTCAGTAGGATCCTCCCTGGATAATCTCATGAAAAAATAATGAAAGCCTGATAAATCTTAATAAACAACAAGTGAAACTAACTCATCACATAAACGAGTATACTAAGTTCCCAAACTCTCCATGGATACTCTTTCATAGTATTTCATACAAGAGTATATTATATAATCACGAATCTCAAGGGTAACCCACTACCACATCCCCACTTATTTTCCACTTTTCACCAACATCACACATCCTATGAAACACTCTCTAAAATGGCCGGCTTAAAGACTCCTTAGCGATAACCACAAAATTCACCTTGTACAAAAAAAGGGCTGACCATAGAACACAGGGTAAATCACCACACCAACCACACAACCATAAGAGAATAGGATTTTTTTTGGATCCACCACAACCCTCATGACATGTATCAAACATTGGGTATTATACCTCAAGCCATTACATCTAATAAACAGAGTAAATATCCTCATCCCATGATAGCCTATACACAAAATACATATATTAGTCTATAAAAAACATTATCCAGAATAAATGGGTGTGAAAAAACCACAAGCCATTACAACCCTCCACATACATATATGGGGTAAACTAACCATCGTTCATACCATCACAAGTAACTACAAAGAGAAGGGAGAAGGGCCAAAGGGGGATGTCAACCATCCATCCTCCCATGTGGATATTGGGGACACCACAGAGCTCATAATACCAGGGGTTTCAATCTCTCGAACCAATATGGCGGGGTAGACTATAAAAACCCCACAAGTACATGATATAATATATTTCACAACCACACTATTGGAAAAACCCATATTCTTATACTCAACTACATCTAACGTATCTTGGATTCCCATCTCCCACTGCTAATACTCGATATCCTCTAGTCACACAAATATTTTAAGAGATATATTAAGTTACTTAACACTTTTTTGTGTTTCACTTTAAAATAATTAATTCTTTAAGCGTTTATTAACTATTAAAAAAATTCTACATCACACTCCATTACCATTTCACCCATGATCCTTCACCTTCAGGAATAACCAAACCAATTCCACAGTTCCTCAAAATTATATCCTCATCATTGCATCCCAACAATTTCCCACACCAAGGGGTCAAAATATTTTATTTAATCATTTAATAGTAGAAATATCAATTTTCAATAATTATAGGCATTCTATGAAAACACTCTAAGAAACCAAACACAATGGGATTAACACGGTGAGTAGATGAACTACCAATCGATTCTTTACCCCCTACAGTAGGAGTGTAGACCCATACATCCTAGAAAATATAAACACAAAAATCACATGAAATACCACATTAATCTTCCCCTCTTATGGAATGAGGGTAAGCATGACTACCTGCCTCTGGTATTGGAGAAAGTAAAGCAATAAAAACGAACAACATATTGAAAATAATTCAACTTCTATAACCACAGTTAAGAACATCTTAACATGTCCCCTCATCCCTAGTGTCCTCTATGACACCCACAAGAATGAATTGATGCATCTTTCCAATCCATGGACCAACTGCTCCCACCACATCAACTATGTGTCTCTACCCCATTAATAACAACAACCTTCTAGGCTCATTCATCCCAGGATCACACCATCGTATATGTTGTAGGAAACAATCAACCTAGCAACTGAGATCTAGACCCTAAACAAGGAATTTATCCTCCACACACAACGAGCACTCACAAATTAAAATAATAAGGTTCTTGGACATTTATAGAAATAGGGTAACTCATAACAGTTCAAGGAATTATATTTATCACACAATCTAACCATCCATCCGAGGATTGAAAGTAGTGTTAAGGAATTATTGAGAGAAAAAAGAATGATGGATACCTCTCCACACACTGGAAGTAAAATTTGGATCTCGATCAGAAATTATTATCCTTAGGACTTCGTGGATTCTCACCACCTCCTACAGATACATCCTCGACAAAACCTCCACTCATATCAGCTCTGTGATCTCTTTAAAGGGGTATGATTTAATAAAAAAAATACTACCCATATAGCATCATAACCACCCTAAGATTGAGGTAACTACACACTTCAACCCAAGCCCCCAAAAGTGACTTCTCAAAACTCGACCTTCACCTTCTGGCATACCATGCATCAAGACACAAACATTGCAACTTAACACTTCATCCCAGGTCACCAAAACTGATATCTCAATGCTATCCACAATTTTTACATTCTAGGATGTACCACTATGTGTGAACTATGGAAATCTCTATGAACTATCTTACACATCTCCAATTGAATGAAAATCCTTCCCTATGACAACAATCAGGGTTGTTCATAATCAAAAAAAACCTTCAAGGACTCACCGAAAACAACTCAGAATATTATGTGGGAATTTTTCACATCGTAAAAACCTCAATCAATATTTCCCTTATCATGTAGCACAGTGGTGACCACAGGGTTGTCTCTCGAGGAGGATGCAATTCGAGTTGAAAAACTGTCACTTTTGTTATCAATTTTTTTTTTTGCAGAAATGAAAATGGGGATTTGATTAACAATTTTAAAATAAAATTTTAATTAAATACTAAAGTGAAATAATTTTAATGGAAATATAATGTGGGTTTGTCATCAAGAATAAAAACAGCAGTCGCAGACAAGCTTCACCCTCTCGGACACTCCCCTCTTCCTTGTATATAAAAAAATATCTCTTAATTTAAATTCCTAAATGTACCCCCAAGAACCCCAGGTTTACACTCAAATTTGAAAATACATCATATTTTAGATATCAATATGATTGTGGTTCTTCCTATAGAAGTGATTAAATTACATAAATACCTCCATGTAATTGAACCAAATTAAATTCACTATGCTCAATGGAAAAACCTCACAAATGAATTTTAAATAGTGAATTCAATTGTTCTACTTTATAGATGGAACAAAAATCAAAACAAATGTTTTGAAAATATATTTATGAAATAAAACAACCAGATTCATTCAAAAATATAGGTTCAAGAGAAATTCAAAAAGAGATTACATATTAAAATCCAAACTCGGAAGAGAGTGTCCGTTAGGTGTCGCTGTCCGCAACCACTTGCCGCTTAGCCTTCCATCACTTGAGAAGCCGTAATCTTCTCTATTGAATCTTAAAAGGATGTCAACTTCTTAAGGATAAAAATATCAACCTTCCCATTCGCTCTCTCAAGCCAACCCCCTTTGTGACGGATAGTGTGGTGAAAAAATGGAATTTGATTTAGAGGTAGGAGCTCCTCTCCTTTTATAGGCAGATTTCATCTCAAAGAGTTGTCTCGTTTTCTACCCATTAATTGGCCGATTAATGCATGGACCTATTCATAAATATTGTTCTTAAATGAGTTTTCCATCCACCCTCCAATTTTCAGATTAATTGGATGTGTATTGAAGGAGTTCTAATTTTTCTATTGAACATCGCTTTCTCTGGATGAAGCTTCCTAGAAGTTTCCTTCAAAATTCTATCACTCAACAGCCACCATAAAGGATTCCAAACGGCTTTAAATTCATTGTGGAGACACGTTTGGGAGTCCTCTATCATATCCAGGTGAAATCCCATCATTTTTAGGTGTTTATGACTAAATTATCTTCCATTACTATGGTGGAGTCCATGCAGTCCGCCCGTAACATTTTTCAACTTCATTGATTTTTTTGGGCATCACGATGCTTGAATAATTTCTGGGGCCTGAAGACAAAGATGATGAAAATAAAATAAGGATTCTAAAAAAATTCAAATCACAAAATTTGGAAATTTATTTTATGATAAATGACCAAAATACCCCTATGATAAAAATCTGTTAAAAATCCAGAATAATGCAATTTAAACTTTTTATCCCAAAACACACTCTAAATCCGAAATTGTTACAAATAAGATAAAATGGTTAAATTTGTGAGGTTTAAATCATTTAAATAGACATTAAAAATATTGGAAATATTAGCTCTATCAACTCCCCCATACTTGGCTCTTGGACTCATGGACAAGTGAGCACGGTATCAAAAAATAAAACACATACCAATGGAGTTTACCAATTTACCACAATGAATTAAAAAGATATCATGCCTCATTAAAGAAAAATATTTAAAATTCTAAATTCAAATCATTCAATCCATTTCCACTTATTTTTTCTTCTCATGGACACAACACACTTACCTCACATTCATTTTCTCTCAGCACACAATATTGATTTGCAACAAGTCTTTTCTCATCCAACTCATGCAGGAATTACCATAGGCTTGATAAATTTCTACATCTCCACCTGATTTGAAATAAGAAAATTTGATTATCATGAGGACTTTACAGCGTTTTTCTGTGGCTTGGGGTTGGTAGGTTTCAAATGTGAAAAGTTATGTGGCTGAATAAGGAGGGTTTGGCTCTTTTTGAAGCAGAAATGCATGATTCTAATTTTTACTCAAGTATGATCTCCTCCCTATTATACTAAAATAATCAGCTTTGATCTTCTGTTTTCCACCCCATTCCATCAATATTTCAGTAGAAAAAATGTATTTTTTAAAGCTCTAGATTGGGCACAACTTATTTCCATTGCGAGCTCCAGATAAGCACAACTCCATTTCATTTGAGAGCTCCAGATAGGCACAGCTCTAAGAAAAATATATTCCAACATCACAAATATGCCTTCAATGTTTAAATGTTCTCCCAAAGCAACACTAAATGAGGTAGAACATCATGAGTCATCTTCCCCCCCACACTTAATTTCAACTAGATCATGCATTTATGCTTCCAGAGAAGGTTCGAAAGGGAAATTTGGCTTGTAATGTGGCTAAACTAACAGGCTATACATGGATACTAAGGGATCAAGAAGGATAAAATGTTCAAGAAGGCCGAAATAAAAATGAAAATCCTAAAAAGGAGGCTCCAATATTCAAACAAATTCCTCATTCATTTTAATCACTAGTATCTCAGCCCTCATGTTTTGAGAGAAATAAATCAAGTACTAGTTTAAACAAACACGAATTGGTTCTCTCAAGAAAGAGTTAAATGTGAAGAAGATGTAAAAATGGGTCTAGAGGCCTCACAAGAATGAAAATTTCAATCACAATGCCAGTGATATGTGCCATGAGATTTAAAAATCAGTGGTCATTTCAAGAATTTTCCAAATTTTTTAACTTAAAACAATTTCATTTTCAGTATTCATTTATGTTCAGTTTCAAAGGATCAGTTGGTTCACCCATTGGAATGATTTTTAAATGAAATTCAAGAAATTCCGAAATATTTTTTTTGAAAATGAAACACAATAAAAAATGGGAAGAAATTTTGAAAACAAAAAATTTCGAATAGAAGTTTGTAAAAACCTAATCTACACATAATTGTGACCCCCCCCCACACACACACTTATTCTATTCAATGTACTCATTGTGTAGTTTATTTAGCATGAAATTCCAGAAATTAAAGACATAGAAAAAATAAATGATAAGGAATGACACAACCTGGCATCAATTATATTCTGCATCATGAAGTTGAATCTCCTCCCCTGGAGGATCTTGAAAATTTTCTCAAAATATCTTCAACCTATGACCATTGACAGTGAATGATGTCCCCTTGTCTGGATCTTTAATCTGTATTGCACCAAAAGGAAAAACATGAGTAACAATGAATGGGCCAGACCATTTGGAACGAAATTTACCTGGGAAGAGTTTCAATCTGGCATTGAACAGAAGAACATTGTCTCCCTCCTTGAGGTTATTGTTGAGAATCCTCCCATCATGAAAGGCTTTGTTTCTATCTTTGTACAACTTGGAGCTTTCATATGCATTATTTCTGATCTCCTGCAGCTCCTGCAAACAATATTTTCTTTCTTTCCCAGCAGAATATAGGTTCATGTTACATGTTTTTACAGCCCAAAATTATTTGTGTTCTAACTCAACTGGTAGATGAAAAGCTTTTCCATAGGCCAATCTAAATGGTGACATTCCAATTGGCGTTTTGAAAGCAGTTATGTGGGCCCAAAGAGCTTCATCAATTCTGAAACTCCAATCCTTTCTATTTGGGTTCACTGTTTATTTCTAGGATTTGTTTGATCTCTCTATTAGACAACTCAGCCATTCCATTTTTTTGAAGATGATAGGGTGTAGAGACCCTATGATTAACACCGTATTTCTTCAAAAGTGATTCCAAAGTCCTATTAAAAAAATGGGTACCTTGATCTGTAATTAGAAACATTGGAAATCCAAACCTTGAAAACAAATTTCCTTTCAAAAATTTAGACACAGTCTTTGCATCATCAGTTCGGGTGGGGATAGCCTCTACCAACTTGGACACATAATCAATAGCCAACAAGATGTAGAGATATCCAAATGAATTAGGAAAAGGCCCCAGGAAATCCATTCCCCATACATCAAAAAAATCACAAAGCAAAAGTGGGTTTTGTGGCATCTCATTCCGCTTGGAAATGTTTCCTTGGAATTGACAATTTTTACAGGTTTTGCGAAATTCGAAAGCATCTCCAAAAATGGTGGTCCAATACAATCCAAAATCAAGAACTTTTCATGCTGTTCTCTGTGGTCCAAAGTGTCCTCCATATTTTAATTGGTGGTAGAAATGTAGGATGGATTGAAATTCAGAGTTCAGAATGTATCTTCGTATCATTTGATCACTACCAATGTGCCATAAATAAGGATCTTCCCAAATGTATTTATTTTAATCACTCACAATTTTATCAATTTGATTTTTGGAAAACCATTGGGGGTTTTAATCAAGAGCCAAATAGTTTACAAGATTAAAAAACCATGGTATTTCACTTTGAGCAGCAAGTAAATCCTCATCTGGAAAGGTTTCCTTAATTGGGTAGCACAACTGAAATTTTTTATTCCCAATAGATGGTATCCTTCTCAAATGATCAGCAACAAGGTTCTCACATCCTTTCTTATCTTTTATTTCAACATCAAACTCTTGTAAAATCAGAATCCATCTCAGAAGTCTTGGTTTTGCATCATGTTTCTTCATCAAGAATCTGATTGTATAATGATCAGTAAAAACAATCACCTTGGATCCCAGCAGATAACTTCAAAATTTGTCTAGAGAAAATACAATAGCCAACCGTTCTTTCTCAGTTGTTGTGTAGTTTGATTGGGCTTGATCAAGATTTCAGGAGTCATAGACAATCACATGAGATTTCTTTTCTGTCCTTTGACTCAATACTTCCCCAAGAGAAAAGTCAGATGCATCGGTCATTATTTCAAAGGGAATGTCCCATTTAGAAGGTTGAACAATGGGAGGGGTTATCAATATTTTTTTAGATCATGAAACGAATTTATGAAATTCTCATCAATGTCAAATGGAACATCTTTTTGGAGTAATCTGGACAATGGAAGACCAATCATACTGAAATATTTAATGAATCTCCTGTAAAATCCAGCATGCCCAAGGAAGGATCTCACATCTCTCACGGTTTTTGGGTATGGTAATGAAGAAATGACCTCAACATTGGATTTATCAACTTGAATTCCATCACGGGACACAACATGTCCAAGAATGATCCCTTTAGCAACCATAAAATGACATTTTTCATAATTTAGAACAAGGTTATTTTCAATGCATGTTTTCAGGACACGTTCTAATATTTTCTAACATCTTTCAAAAGATGATCCATACACAGTGAAGTCATCCATAAAAACGCCCATGCACATTTCCAAAAATTCATAGAAGATGCTATCATAAACCTTTAAAAAGTTCTCAGGGCATTACATACACTTAACGGAATCCTTATGAATGCAAAAGATCCTAATGGGCATGTGAAGGTGGCTTTCTCTTGATCCTCAGGTAAAATGTGAATCTGAAAATATCCAGAGAATCCATCCAAAATACAGTAGTGGGTTTTTCCAGCTAGTCTTTCAAGGACTTGATCAAGGAATGGTAACATGAAGTGGTCTTTCCTTGTAACCAAATTGAGTTTCCATTAATCAATGCACATTCTCCATTTATTTGGAAACATTATGGAGACAAGATCACTAAATTAATTCCTTGATATTGTAAATCAAACTTTTTTAGGAACAACATGGACTGGACTTAACCATTGACTATCAGATATGGGAAAAATAATTCCAGCAGCCAACAAGGTGGTGACTTCATTCTTCACAACCTCCAAAAGTGTTGGGTTCAGTCTTCTTTGAAATTGTCTAAATGGACTAGCATTCTCCTCCAGTAAAATTCTGTGCATGAAAACCGAGGGGCTGATTCCTGTTAGATTAGAGAGAGTCCATCCTATGGCTTCTTTGTGGGACTTGATAACTTCCAAGAATTGGTTTTCCTGGTCTTCTGACAAATATTTTGAAATGATTACAGGGAATTCTTCATTATGACCAAAGAAGGCATGCTTGAGGTTATCCGAAAGGGGTTTCAATTCTACCACAGGTGGGTTGGTTTCATTGATAACTGGGAACTCTTCAGAAGTTTGATTGTTTGGTGAAGCTCCATGTTCATCATGGTTATCTCTTTCTATGATATTAAGACTTGTTTCATGTAAAAAATTGGAAACCTCTCCTATAATACCACTAACAGATTCAGTGGTTTCTAGGAATTCATCTTCATCATTGGTCAGATATCCAGTCTCAATATCTTAATACTCTTCACAGTCTCCAATTTCAACCTCATTTTGATCTGATTCAGTATCAAACAAATTTCCATCTTTTTCCACCTCAGTTGGTATTTCATCACAGAAAAAAATCAGGTAACATGCCAGAGGAAAAACAATCAATCAAGTTTACATGGGGAGTTGAATGAACCTCTATTGGGTGTCTCATTGATTGAAAAATGTTGAAATGAACAACATCTCCTCCAAATTCTAGTGAAAGTGTTCCCTTGTGAACATTGATTATTGCTTTTTCCGTTTTTAGAAATGGCCTCCCTAGGATTAGGGGAGCATGTGTGCTAAACCGATCATATACCATATCCAAAACATAGAAGTCAACAGGAAAAATCATGTCTCTCACTTGAAAGAGAACATCCTCTATAACTCCCGCAGGTTTGGTGGTACTTCGGTTTGCGAGTTGAATGATAATTCCAGAGGGTTTCAAGTCTCCAACCTGAAGAGATGAGTAGACAGAATGTGTCATGACATTGATGGAGTCCCCTAGATCATGCATCACATCTTTGAATTCACATTTCCCAATGGTACATGGAATGGTAAATGTCCCAGGGTCTTTACACTTGACAGGAAGTGTATGTTGAATCATCGATGAAACATTCCTTCCTAAGTTTACTTTTTCACCTCCATTGAACTTTCTCTTGTTGGTACACATGTCTTTCATAAACTTAGCATACATCGGAATTTGTTTCACAACATCGAGCAATGGAATAATGACTTGGAATTTTGTGAATGTTTCCAAAACCTCCTTATCCAATTCTTTTTCAGCACTTGACTTTTGTGGTGGATCACACCTTGGATAAGGAAGTGGAGGTTTGAATGTTTCTGGGGTATTCTGAGTATGTTTTAGAGGATCATAAGGACCAGAAATCCTTTTCCAATCATTCGTTGTTCTTTCAAACAAGATTTCCTCTCTTGAATTTGAGTTTCTATCAACATCATATTTTTCATCATTTTTATCAAGGGTAGGATTTTCATCAACAGTATCTGCAGAAGGCTTGATGTTCTCAATCTGAGGGTTCTCTAATTTTGTTCCACTCCTACGTTCAATTGTACTCAAATTTTCCTTCCCACTATTCCTCAGATTTACTTGTGGCTGTGAGGGTAAACCACCACTCATTTGATTTTTTATGCAATTAATACGAGAGGCATGTTGACCCATTTGAGTCATAAAGGTATTCATTTTGTTATCTTGTTGTTTTGTGTATTCTTTTAGTTCCCTCATTTCCTCTTGTTGTTTCTGCATTACTTATTCAAGGTTCCTATCAGAGTTTTGAGTGGGAGGGGTAGGGTGATAATTACTTCCAGAATGAGAATTGGCTTACTCATTGAAATATCTTGGTTGAGAATTACTTGATTGTCCTTGGAGAAATACTCTCGGTTGTTCAGGTTGACGAAATCTTTCATTTGTGTTTTTTTCCATCGTTGATTGAAATTTTGGTTGTTTTTAAATGGTCTTTGGTTGAAATGGTCTTCCAAGAAAAACTGCATTGCAGTTCTCAGGAGGCTCTTGCATTTGCAGGCATTGGTCACTAAAATGTTCATTTGAAGAACAAATCCCACAGTGGACATGTAGTTGGAAAGCCTCTTCAGGATTGGGTTGGGTTGGTGGGGTGTTAGACAACATTATTGACCTTACCATGGTGGTAAGACCAGATAGTTGACTTGCAATTGTGTTGTATTCGGGACTAGTAGTAGGGAATTCTTGTGTAGCTTTGACATGAAGAAGGCATCTGGTTCCAAATTGTTGGGCGTTCTGGGCCATGTTTGCAAATAAAATCCTAGCAGCAACTGGTGTCTTATCATCTAAAGCTCCTCCTGCAGCAGCATCGATCATACTTCTATGAGTGAGACACAATCCTTCATAAAAGTATTGAATGAGAAGCTGGTAACTGATTTGATGACGGGGGAAACTAAAACAAAAATGTTTGAACCTTTCCCAGTATTCGTGAAGTGTTTCTCCTTGTGTCTTCCTAATTCCACAAATCTCCTTTCGAATGGAGGCAGTTCTAGACGCAGGGAAATAATTTTCAAGGAAAATCATTTTTAATTCATTCCAATTTCTAATCAAGGTTGAGTGAGAATAGAAAAACCATTCCATTGCAACTCCATCTAGAGAAAAAGGAAACAACCTAATCTTCATTTGATCTACATCGACTCCATGAGGATTCATGTTGAAAAACAAGTAGCTGAATTCTTGAAGGTGTTTGTGTGGGTCTTTACTAGGCAACCCATTGAATTTGGGAAGCTGGTGGTGAAGCCAGACTTGATTTCAAATCCAGCAGGGTCATCAGGGTACTCTACAGGATTCTCGTGATTTTTGTCATAGGAAAAAGCTAGTTCTTTCAAAGTTCTATTTTCAGCCATTTGGATTTCAGTTTCAACTAAGTCCCTCCTAGGTTTATTGGTGGAATATTCACAACTTTCAACTTGTGGATTATGACTTCTAACCCTGGTGTGAAAAGTTCTATCAATTTCAGAATCTAAAGGTAACAAGTTTGGTTCAGAAGTTCAGGTCATGGAAGAGAAAAAAAACTAAAATAAAATCAACTCTAGAAACCTCCATGGAAATGGAGACAGTTGATGTTGGAGTTTTTCGTGTCGTAAAACCCTCAATCAATATTTTCCCTTTTAATGTAGCACAGTGGTGACCACAGGGATGTCTCTCGAGGAGGTTGCAATTCAAGTTGCAAAACTGTCACTTTTGTTATCAATTTTTTTTTGCAAAAATGAAAATGGGGATTTGATTAACAATTTGAAAATTAAATTTTAATTAAATACTAAAGTGAAATAATTTTAAAGGAAAGATAATGTGGGTTTGAAATCAAGAATAAAAATAGCAGTCACAGACAAGCTTCACCCTCTCAGACACTCCCCTCTTCCTTGTATATAAAAAAATATCTCTTAATTTATATTCCTAAATGTACCCCCAAGGACCCCCAGGTTTACACTCAAATTTGAAAATACATCATATTTTATACTTAAATATGATTGGGGTCCCGCCTATAGAAGTGATTAAATTATTTAAATACCTCCAAGTAATTGAACCTAATTGAATTCGCGATGCTCAATGGAAAAACCTCACCAAAGAATTTTAAATTGCGAAGTCAATTGTTCTACTTTATAGATGGAACAACGATCAAAACATATGTGCTGAAAATATATTTAAGAAATAAAACAACCATATTCATTCAAAAATATAGGTTCAAGAGAAATTCAAAAAGATATTACACATTAAAATCCAAACTCAGAAGAGAGTGTCTGTCGGGTGTCGCCGTCCGCAACCACTTGCCGCTTAGCTTTCCATCACTTGAGAAGCCTTAATCTTCCCTATTGAATCCTCAAAGGATGTCATCTTCTTAAGGATAAAAATATCCACCTTCCCCTTCGATATCTCAAGCCAACTCCCTTTGTGACAGATAGTGTGGTGAAAAAATGGAATATGATTTAGATGTAGGAGCTCCTCTCCTTTTATAGGCAGATTTCATCATCAAAACTTTGTGACATTTTCTACCCATTAATTGGCCGCTTCACGAGTGGACCTCTCCATAAATATTGTTCATAAATGAGTTTTCCGTCCACCCTCAAAATTTCAGAATAATTGGCCTCTTATTGAAAGAGTTATAATTTTTCTATTGAACATCACTTTCTCTGGACGAAGCTTCCTGGAAGTTTCTTTCAAAATTATATCACTCAAAAGCCACCATAAAGGATTTGAAACGGATTGAAATTCATTGTGGAGACGCTTTGGGGAGTCCTCTATCATATACAGGTGAAATAGCATCATATTTATGTGTTTATAACTAATTTTGCTTCCATTACTATGGTGGAGTCCATGCACTCCGCCCGAAACATTTCCCAACTTCATTGATTTTTTTGGGGATTAAGATGCATGAATCATTTGCTGGGCCTGAAGACAAAGATGATGAAAATAAAATAAGGATTCTAAAAAAACTTAGATTCACAACATTTGGAAATGTATTTTATGATAAATGACCAAAATACCTCTGTGATAAAAATCTGTTAAAAATCCAGAATTATGCAATTTATACTTTTTATCCCAAAACACACTCTAAATCCAAAATTGTTACAAATAAGATCAAATTGTTAAATTTGTGAGGTTTAAATAATTTAAATAGACATTAAAAATATTGGAAATGTTATCTCTATCAGAATCTCCAGAACACCACCTCATGATCCTTCAACTTTGATTCTTCAACCTACTTCACTAGAGGTGAGAATACCATCATATGGAAAAGACAACCTCTTCCCCCAAATTCCCCCATATCTAAATGTAATTCTGAATGTTCTTACATCACTCTATAAGAATCACCTGATTCACCAACTATATCACTATGTGACATCCTTATTAACACATCGGCTACAACATTCCCTTTTCCAGGAGTATATGAAATTTTGAAATTGTAATCCTTTATGAACTACATCCACCGATATTGGTGCATGATCAATTCATGGTAGGAGAAAATGAATATCAGGAACTTATGATTTTTAAAGACCAAAAAATTATCACAAATGAGGTAATGTCTCAATAACATAATGAAAAATACCACATCAACAAGCTCAATAATGTGGTATGAATAGGTATGTTCATGGTGATGCAACAATGAAGACCTATAAGAATATACCGATCTTTGCTGCATCATTTTACAACCCAATAGAAGACATGAAACATCATAGAGAAACTTAAAATAAAATACTTTAACTGGGAGACAAAAAATAAGATAACTAACCAACATATCCTTTATATAATCACAATATTCCTGAAACTGATCAGTCAACATGAACAACTAATCATTTCAGGTCAATGTAGTTCGAGGAGTTTCAACCTGAGAGAAATCGGCTATGAGCCTCTTGTTATATCCTATGAGACCAAGGAAACTTCACACCTATGCCACTGTCTTGGAGGGTTTTAGATGACCCAAATGCTTCTATATTTGATGGATGCATAGCTCCTCCCTTCTGGGATATAACATGCCCCAAGAAACAGATATCTTGAGCCCAAAAATCACACTTCAACAACTACCCAAACAGATTCTCAAGATGAAGAACTCCCAAAAAGGAATGAAAAATCTCTACATTCTTCTCCTCACACATAGATTACACAATGTTGTCATCAATGAATCAAACCGTTAACTTCTCTTGGAACTCAAAAAACACAACATTCATCAACCCCATGAACATAGATGGAGCATTAGTCACACAGAATGACATCACAATGAACTTGTAAGGCCCATGATGAGAATAGAATGTAGTGTTTGGGATATCCTCATCCTTCACACACATCTTTTGATATCATTTATGAAAATATATAATTGAGAACCAAAATTCACCCTTCATTTGATCAAACAAATCATCAATCTACAGAAGAGGATAGTGGTTCTTTAATGTCACTTTTTTCAATTGGGAATTATCAACACACAACTACCAACTGTCGTCAGCCTTCTTCATGAAACAAATTGTGCACCCCACAATGGCACACTCGACTGAGAAAAACCACATTAAAATATATCATCAAGATGTATATGAAGATCTCACAACATAGAAGGCATGATCAAATATGAAGACATCGATATGGGATACACACCTAGTTGTAGCTCGATTCTGAACTCAATCTCCCGTTGAGGGGGTAACAGTACAAAAACTTCTAGAAAGACATTGTGGTAATCTTCCATGACCCAAGGAAAATTCTACTATTAAGCCTTTAATGAAAAACACATCAGATTATCCAGTGATGATTAAAATTAAGGAACACACCTATGTCCCATCCAAGCATCTCACTCTCCATAAAACACTCTGCCATTCCATTAGCATCAAAGAACACCACATGTCTCCTGATGCACTCAGGTATAGCGTGAACAGAACATGAAACGACCCAATTTTTTCCAATGTAAATTATCTTCTTATAAATATAACATAAAATCACATGAAAACACAACATAATGAACTACTCACTGCTAACTGATGATTAAACAAAAGTTTTTCACTTCTGTGTTTGGAATTTTGAAAATCCGACAAGCATAGTGGTGTTCTAGATGATTATTGGAGTTTAATAAAACCAACATAATTTTTTATGAATAGTAACATACCATTATGAATAGTAACCTACCCTTATAAATAGTAGTACGACCCATATGAATAGTAAATTGTCCAAAATAAGAGTAACCTTACCCATGAATAATTAAATAAAATCTAGGCATCTTAAAAAGAGACAATTTGACTTTAGAAAACTTTTTGTAATTTTTTGTAAGTCATAAATAAGTATTTATAATTAATTAATTAATTTAAAATAAAATTTATTTTCATAAAAAGTGTACACAAATTAAAAAACCTATTTATTATTGATTATAGATAATTTTATAAGTCCTCAGGTAAATTTAGAAAGAATTATAAAATCAGTTTAAATTTTACAAATTATATTTTTCAAGTAAATTATGATTTTAATTAAATATTAAATTAATAATATTTATAAAATTATTTCTGAAAAAAGGAATTTATTTTTGTATTCTACACATCGAAAAATTATTGGGGTGATATTTTGGGATTTTTTTTGAAATACATGAATTATTGATGAATAGTGAAATACCATAATTTACAAAATAAGTTAAATAAGTTAATTATAGATTCATGTATAATTTTCGGCTAATTTATGCCCACATGGTTCGAGAATACATTAGAAAATTACTATTCATGGTCATGTATGACTTACTATTCCTTGTCTTTTGGGGAAATAATAAACTAATTAATTTTATATTAATAAAACCTCTCTCCCCTCCACAATAAATACCACTCGTCACACCGTCATTTACTCGCGTCTCTAAATCTTCAAGACTTGTGTAAACAATACCTAAGAATCTTCCCTATCCCCTACCCCACGTTCAAAATCTTATGGTCTCATCCGAAGGCCAAGCTTAGGCCCCTTAAGGAGGATCTCAAGAGGAGGATTCAAGAGGTAAGTTTCCCCTTCTTTTCCTTTAAATTCCTGTCAATTTAACGTTTTTTTTCTTATTCTCTCCCCAACTAGCTTTGAAAAAAGGGTATGGTAAATCTAGTATAATAAATATAATGTAATGTTATGATACTAATGGGATATTATATAATCCAAACCTCTTTCTCCTCTTCATTTTATTTTATAAAAGAAAACCTTGTTCGTGAGGTGTTAATATATCACCTTCAAGAACGACATGTTTTCATTTTACATTTCTTCCTTTAGATTTGTTAATAAAACCATTTTTTTGGTTGAACCATAATAATTTATATGTATTATTTCCTAATTAATGTTCTGGAACTAACTTATTTACATATTACTATATGATTAAACAAAACAAGTTCGTTGTGGTTGAAAAACCACCCAAATTAATGGAAATGATCATCATTTAATTCATATCTAATGATTACTCCACACCATATACAATTTAATTCATTTTAAGAACATTAAAATTCTTATAATATCATTAATTACATGTAATATTAGTTCTGGATGTTTACCCATTTTCTAACCAAACATCAATTTATGAATACAAGTGAACCGCTCAAGAAAACCGTAAAAAAAAGCATTCTATAATAATGTTTTTAATCCATATAACTCTTTAAAAGGCTCATAAAAAACACAATGAAACCAAAATGAACCCTTGTTATTTATAAAAGGTTCTGGAGGTTCTAATTAATGAATATAATGTCATTATAAAGGACTTTAAAGCGAAGGAAGCCTTCAGATATAAGGTAAGGGGAAAATCTCGAACCAAATTTTCATTCTTCAGGTTCTCCCTCTTTCACTAAAAATTTGCTATGGTCACTTTTTAAAAATAATTTTTTCATAATTATCTTATATTTTCTGTGCTATTAATGTTTTCTACTTATGTTTATGTTAAAAAAATGTTTTCCAAAAGAAAACATCTTTTAAGAACTCACCTTTTACCTCTCATTCATGGTTGATGGTTCTTATAACAAGTATGTTGTTCCCTCTTTCTTCTGGGAACCCAATGATTATGAATTTGTTGTTATGAGATGAAACCCATTCCTTTACAGGGGTTATTTATATTCATTATTGATATATGTTCTATGTGGAATTCATGATAATGATAATGTTATGATGTTATGGGTGTGCCAAAAATTATATAGCACAATATGAATGTTATGATGTGACGAGTGCGCCCGGAATTGTACAGTGCAAAAATTCATTAGATAAAGTGATGAATCTCATTAGTAAATGTGAAATGATGTGAAAAAGATTCTATCTTTGTTCACAATTATGTGTGGTAGTTAACTACTAAGACAAGATCTTTCATTTTTTTATCCATTTCCACATTTTAAGACTTATATTTATGCTTGCTACTACGCTCATGATCCTTTGCCTATGTTATGATTTTTCTCACTCCATGCTATATTCATCTTATCTGTCCCCTTACTGGGCTTCTAGCTCACCCATATTGATGTATATCCTCAGGTGACTACATGTACTAAGGAGAGGCCAAGTTCCAGAAAAAAATCCAGAGAAGAAGAAATTGAATAAATGTTTATGCTCGATGTTGTAATTGTTATGTATCATCCTAGTGTACCCATGAAAATAAAATTTCCGATCCTTTATGTGTAATAATATTATTTTACTTATCTTTAAAATGATGTAATTATAATGTAAGAAAAGTTTGCGTGTCTATAGTTGGTATCGGAGGAAATGTTTAGTTAATTTGGGAATTAGGATTAGTGAACCCTAGAGAAAACCTCTAACATGAGACTAAGTACAAATATGCACATAAGAATATTTACATAGGGATCCCATATTTTATGATTTTAGTATAAATTTTGAAAAATAATAATTTATTTATTAATGACTTGTTGAATTATGTTTTTTATAACCGTTTCTATTTTAGAAAATGGTTGGAACCTGGAGAAACCAGGCCAACAAATCGTGCCAGGGCCAATGCAACGATTTCCCGAACGACATCCCCAATGATTTGGGAGGTGGAGTCCAACACATCATAGAGATTATTACCCAATTATCTCAGGTTATTAACATTAACCATAATAATTGGGAACATCCTCCTTCATGAACGAGAGAGAAACTGACTAAATAATGTTTTATGCGACAACGACCACTGATGTTTAGTGGATCTTCTGATCCACTAGTTGTGGAATAGTGGGTCAACTCCATGGAGAAGATATTTTCTATTCTTCACTTTTCTGAGATGAAGAAGGTGACACAATCTGTTTATTATCTATATAGAGAGGCTGATCAATGGTGGGATTTGATTCAGAACACCAAGATAAGGGAATAAATTGAAGAGTTGGAATGATAAGACTTTAAGATAATGTTTCTTAACAAGTATTTTCCAAGAACTCTTTGCAAGAATATGGAGAGAGAATTCATAGAGCTCAATAAAAAAGAAGGAGAATCTGTCACAACCTATGAATTGAATTTCACATGGATTTCAAGGTATGATTCAGGTTTTGTTATCAACAATGACAGAAAAATTGGTAGATTCTTCAGTGGATTAAAACCACACCTTTGAAAGGCTCCTGCAATTTGAGACTTTGGGAGTTATGAAGAAGTTGTTCGGTGTGCTCTTAAAGTGGGTATGGATTTTGGAGAATGGTCCCATGGCTATGGTGATAAGAAACAAAAGATGAAGTTTCAAGCTGGTGGATCTAATGACAAAGGCGTGAGGAAAACTCAATGACCCACATGCCAAAAATGTGGGTAGTTGCTCCTTGGGAATTGGCTCAATGGTATTGATAAATACTTCAAGTGTGGGAAAGAAGGACAAAATTCTCAAGAGTGTCGAAAAGACATAAAAAGGAAGGATAATGTGTTTAATGAAAAGAGAGAACCACCCATGGTTCAATGTTACAACTGTAGGGAGATATGTCACTATGCATACCAGTGCTCTAAACCTCATGTTCTTGAGGGTGATCATCATCAGCATCCACCAAATACAAAGGAACAATGGTAGGATTATGCTATCACTACTGCGGAATTGGAGAAAGATAATGAAGTCATATAAGGTACACTTCCTATTCACTCAAGAATGGAAAAATTATTATTTGATTATGGTTCTACACATTCTTTTATATCTTGTAATTTTTCAAGAACTATAGAATCGAAGCCCTGAAACCTTGAAGTAGAGATATTTGTAAAAACACCGAGTGGTGCAATCATTGCAACCCAAGTGTTTATTCTTCTCCTATTGGTGTATGTGGTAAGATTCTTCTAGAGAATCATGTAATACTTCCATTGGTAGAAATAGACGTTTTAGTGGGAATGGATTGGCTCTCGTTATATAGAGAACATATGAACTGTCGGGAAAAGGAAATAGCTTTTTATATTCTGAACCATCCCACGCTCCTCTAAAAATTCCAGGAAGTTCATGAATATTCTTTGAAAGATCCTTCATCTTTGTGGGTGTTGATTCCCTTGAAAAATCATACCTCACTGATATGGTTGAGTCAATGGAAGGTACCAACCATGTAGAAATGCCCATTATGAGGGAATACAGTGATGTATTTCATGATGAGTTACCCAGAATTCCCCTGGATTGTGAGGTACATTTCTCAATATAACTCATACCCGTAGCTACTCTTATCTCAAAGAGTCCTTATATGATGGCTCATCTCGAACTGGAGGAGTTAAAAAAGTAGCTGCTATAGAATCTGGACAAAGGGTCCACATTCCCTAGTGCATCACCATGGGGTGCACCAGTTCTCTTTGTGAAGACGGAGGATCAAACAATGCGGTTTTGTATCGATTATCGGGAACTCAACAAGTTCACTATAAAGAACAAGTATCCTCTTACAAGGACTGATGACTTTTTCGATCAGTTAAGAGGATCTCAATACTTCTCAAAGGTGGATCTTCATTCTGGATATCATCAGATAAATGGGAAGAAGGAAGATATTCTGAAGACTGCCTTCCGTACAAGGTACGGGCACTAGGAGTTTCTGGTTACGCCCTTCGAGCTTACTAATTCCCCTGAAATCTTCATGGATTTTATGAATATAGTCTATATAAATTACCTCAAAAAAATTTTGGTAGTGTTTATTGATGATATTCTCATCTACTCCAAGAGAAAGGAATAACATTAAGAATATCTAAGAATTGTGTTGGTGACATTGAGAAACGTGAAGTTTTACTCCATGTACAACAAATGTGACTTTTGGATGAAGCAATTCATGTTCTTGGGATAGGTGATCACAAGTGAGGGAATTTTTGTGGATCCTTTAAGAAAAATGGTGATTGAGAAGAGGAATATCCCCTCTAGGGTCATTGAAATCCGTTGTTTTCATGGATTGTCTATGTACTACCGACATTTTGTGAGAAACATCTCATGATTGTGAAGCCCGTTAACTACGTTAACACGGAAAGGGGTAAAGTATGCATGGATAGAAGAATGTGAGGGAAGCTTCAAGGAGTTAAATAGAAGGCTGATCACTGCACCTATACCCACACTACAAAAAGTGGATGATGTTTTGTGATTTACAGTGATGCTTCAAAGAATGTCTTGGGGTGTGTACTCATGAAAAATGATAATGTGATAGCCTACACCTCATGACAGTTGAAGATACATGAGTAGAACTACCCGACTCATGATCTAGAGATGGAATCAGTGATTTTCACCTTGAAAATATGGCAGAACTACCTTAATGGAGAGAAGTGTGACATATACATTGACCACAAGAGCCAAAAGTATATATTCACACAAAAGGAGTTCAACATGCGTCAAAAGAGATGGTTAGAGCATATCAAGGATTACTATTACTGTATTCACTATCATCCAGGAAAGATGAACAAGGTAGTTGATGCTCTATGTAGAAAAGAACCTACTACTCTATCCATGTGGGGGATTGAGAAAGACCCTATCTTCTAGGATATGAAAAAATGGATTTTGAAATCATAAGGGTATGGAATAAATCCTACCTTGCCCAAATGATTGCAAAACCATCCATCTTTTAGAAGATTAAAGAATCACAAAGGGATTATGTGAAGATATAAAAGAGGGTAAATGCAGTAAAGAATGGGAAGATACACAGGTTCCATATCGACGATGATGGTGTGATTAGGTTTGGAATGCATCTTTGTGTGACGTCATCACCTGGGATAAATAAATAGATATTGTACAATTCACATAGCTAAACATTCTCTATCAATCATGGGATTTCCAATATGTATCGTGATCTCTGAGAACACTTCTGGTTGGATAACATGAAGTAAAAGACTGCATAATATATCTCAAGGTTCTTTGTAGGTAAGAAAGTTAAAGCAGAGCGACAAAGGTCCAAAGGGATGTTGCATCCATTTCCTATACCCATGATGAAATGAGAAAATGTTATTATGGACTACGTCATGGGTCTCCCAAATATGTCATTGGGAAATACTGAGATATGGGTTGTGGTTGATCGACTAACTAAGACTATCCATTTTATCACTATTTGAGAAGATCTCTTGCTTGAACTACATGCAATGATATATGTGAAAGAAGTGGTGAGACTGGATGGTGTTCCACTCTCAATTGTCTCTGACCATGATCCAGGGTTCACATCTAAATTTTGGAAGATCCTTAAACATGATTTCAGTACTGAATTAAGTTTCAGCACGACCTATCACCCCCAATCTGATGGCCAATCTGAAAGAAATATCCAGACACGTGAAGATATGCTAAGAGCCTGCTCTCTAGAATTCAAAGGTGGATGGGATCAACATCTCCAATTGGTTGAGTTCTCATACAACAATAACATCAACTCGAGTATACATATGGCTCCATATGATGCTTTGCATGAGAAGCGATGTAGAACTTCAACATGTTGGGCTGAAGTTGGAGAAAGAATGATACTTGGACCCAATATTGTGCAAGATATGATAGAGAAGGTTCAAGTCATCCAGAAACACATCAAAGCTACTTAGAGTTGGTAAACTAGTTATGCTGACAACCATCGGAGAAGGTTGGAGTTCGATGCTGGGGATAAAGTCTTCCCTCTAATATTACCATGGAAGAGAGTCATGTGATTTGGGAAGAAAGGGAATCTAAGACCAAGGTACATTGGCCCCTTTGAGATCCTTGACCGCATAAGAGTCGTGGCTAGTATACGTGCACTTCCACCAAATATGGATCATGTTCATGATGTTTTTCATCTATCACTTGTGAGGAAGTACATACCTGATCCCTCACATGTACTAAACTCTGAAGTGGTACAACTAGAAGATGATCTCTGTTATGAGGAGAAACTAGTAGAGATTCTATACCGGAGAGATAAGGTTCTATGAAACAAGACAACCCACCTTTTCAATGTGTTGTGGAAGAACCATAAGTTCGAAGAAGCTACTTGGGAACCAGAGGAGGTGATGATGGAGAAATACCCTCACCTGTTTGTGTAATGTGAAATTTCGAGCGCGAAGATTCATACGGGGGGATTAATGTAACGACCCAAAGTTTTTCAATAGAAATTACCTTCTTATAAATATGTCATAAAATCACATGAAAACACAACATAATGAAATACTTTGATCTATGTGACCTTTAAACATAAGTTTGTCACTTCTGGGTTTTGAATTTTGAAAATCCGACATACACAGTAGTGTTCAAGATGATTTTTGGGGTCTAATAAAACCAATATAATTTTTTGTGAATAGTAACATACCCTTATGAATGGTAACCTACCCTTATAAATAGTATTATGACTATTATGAATACTAAACAGTCCAAAATAAGAGTAACTTTACCCATGAATAATTAAATAAAATGCAGGCATCTTAGAAAGTGACAATTTGACTATAGTAATCATTTTTGTATTTTTTATAAGTCATAAATATATAATTATAATTAATTAAATAATTTAAAATAAAATATATCTTCTCAAAATGTGTTCACAAATCAACAGATCTATGTATTCTTTATTTATGATAATTTTATATGACCTCATGTAATTTTTGAAAGCATTATAAAATCAGTTTTAATCTTAAATACTATATTTTTCATGTAAAATATGATTTTAAATAAATATTAAATTATTCAAATTTATAAAATTATTTTTGAAAAATATACTTCATTTTTTAATTTTACACATCGACAAAAGGTTGGGGTGAAATTTTGGGATTTTTTTTGAAATACGTGATTTTTTATGAATACTGAAATACCATAATTTACAAAATAAGCTAAATAAGTTAAGTATAGAGTCATGTATGATTTTTTGATGATGTAAGACCACTTGGTTTGGGATTAAATTATAAAATTACTATTATTGGTCATGAAAGACTCTCTATTCCTTTTCTTGTGGGGAAATAATAAACTAATGAATTATATATTAAGAAAACCCTACTCCCCTCCAATATAAATACCACCCTTCACACCCACATTTCCTCACACCTCTCAAGCTTCAAGCCATGTCTAAAATCTGCCCAATAATCTCCCCTATCCACTACCCAATGTCCAAAATATTTTGGTCTCATCAAAATACCATGCCTAGGCCCCTTATGGAGGATCTTAAGAGGAGGATTCAAGAGGTAATTTCTCTCCTTCTTGTCCTTTAAATTCCTTTCAATTTAATGTTATTTTCTTATTCCATCCCCACCTATCATTGTCCAAATGGTATGGTAACTCCAGTATCATACATATAGATGTATTTTATTATACTAATGGGATATTATATCATCCAACCCTTTTTCTCCTCTTCTTTTTTATTTTATAAAATAAAATGTTGTTCGTGAGGTGTTAATCTATCACCTTCAAGAACGACATGTTTTATTTTTCTATTTATACCTTTTGATATTCTCATGAAAAAAATTTATTGTTGAACCAGAATATTTTATATGTATTATTTCCTAACTAATGTTCTATAACTAACTTATGTACATATTACTAAAAGAGTAAACAAAACATGTTCATTGTGGTCAAAACATCGCTGAAATTAACCCAAACGATCATCATTTAATTCCTATCTAATGATCCATACACATGGTATACAATGTAATTAATTATAAGATCATTAAAAATCCTTTAATATCATTAATAACATGCAATATCATTTCTGGATGTTTACCCATGTTCTACCAGAACTTCAATTTATGAATACAAGTGAACCACTCAAGAAAACTGTAAAAAAACATTCCCGAACAATGTTTTTAAACCCTATAACTCATCTAAAAGCCCATAAAATAACACAATGATACAAAGAATTAAAAATTTTAATTTATTAAAGTTTCATGAGTTTCTAATTAATGAGTATAATGTCAGTATATAGGACATTAAAGTGAAGAAAGTGTTCAGATATAAGGTAAGGGGAAAATCTCGATCCCAATTTTCTTTCATCGGCTTCTCCCTCTTTCACTCCAAATTTGGTATGTTCATTTCATAGAAATGATTTGTTCATCATTATATAAATTTTTATGGGATATACATGTTTTGTACTAATGTTTATGTCAAGAAAAAAAATTTCCAAAATAAATCATCTTTTAAGAACTCACCTTTTACCTCTCATTCAAGGTTGATGGTTCTTGTATCAAGTATATTTTTTTCTATTTATTTTGGGAACCCAATGTTTATGAATGTGTTCTTATGAGATGAAACCCATTCTTTAAATGGTTTAGTTATGTTAATTATTGATATATGTTCTATTTTGGATGCATGATAATGATAATGTTATGATGTGACGTTTGCACCCAAAATTATATAGGGAAATATGAATGTTATGATGTGATGGGTGCACCTGGAATTATATAGAACTATAATGTGTTGGGTAATGTGATGAATATCATGAGTAAATTTTAAATGATGTAAAAAAAATTCTATCTTTGTTCACAAGTATGTGTGGTAGTTAACCACTAAGACATGATGTTTCATTTTTTATGCAATGCTGCATTTCGAGTCTTATATTTATGCTTCCTCCCATGTTCATGATCCTTTGACTATATTTTGATTATGCTCACCCCAGGCTATATTGATCTTATATGTCCTCTTACTAGGCTTCTAGATCACCCACTTTGATGTACATCTTTATGTGACTACATGTACTAAGGAGAGGACAAGTGCCAGTAAGAAGCTAGAGAAGAATAAATTGAATAAATGTTTATGCTCAATGTTGTAACTGTTATGTATGGTCCTAGTTTCCCCAAGACAATAAACCATTGTATCCTCTATGTGTAATATTATTATGTTATATATCATTAAAATGAAGTAATAGTAATGTAAGAAGACGTTGGGTCACTATTGAAAACAGCCAATCCAGTCGTATGATGACATCATATGGTTGTATCCATAAACATAAGAAATTTCCCTATAAGTGGTGCACACCCAGCACTAGATCACAATATATACATACTACAAACAAGTTTGGTCAATCTACAACTGGCATAGCCAATGACAAGGGAAGTAAAAGCCTCTCAACCTCATGTCCAAAAACATGGAAAAGGGTAAGAGATATGAATAACAGTGACACTACTGAATTAAAAAAGTTATACACCCTAGTGGAAAACAACCAAAGGGTACCTTGAATGATGTGTGGCTTACCTAATGTTGGAAATGATAAAGCATGAATCTGACCACAACCTACCCCAAAAACTCTATCACCCTGATGATGACCACTAACATGGATCCACTCTACTCTCTTTGGACGAGGAGAATCATATGGTTGTTCTCTTAGTGCCCCATATGCTCTCTACTAATCCAATGTTGGTGAATCCTACTACTACAGATTCGACTTAAACGGCCTCAATAAAGGAACCTGAAGTGAAACATTTTTTGTACTCTGACTTCACTGAATGATTGGGCACTCTCTATTGTAGTGATCTCATCCTCTTCAAGAAAAATATGAAAGGTATCCCTTGGTATAGGTATAGGTGTCGTCTCCCCTAGAGAAATGAGACATTGAGGGTTGGGACCTACCCTCAACCAAATGGAAACTCTTCTTCTCTAAAAACTAGGAACCCCAGAATGCATCTCTACTTCATTAGGAATCATGTTTACTCACCTCACATTAAGATCCAGTTCTAACCAACATTTTCTCAATGACCAATTTTATCACCAGTACTTTGCGATATGTCATCATCATAAACGAGGTGACCTAGAACCAGATATCTTGACACACAGACTTCTCAAAATGCCTCACCCATGCCTCCTCGTCAAGAAATAGGTCCAAAACATATTGAAATTTTTTCATGAAATTTATCCCAAACTCTTGTACAGTGGATCTTCCCCACGAAAGGATAATAATTTTCTAGAAACTATACGTCCTTCATGGTCGAAGAATTAAAACCATCTATGAAGTGCTCTAATAACTTTTCCCATGATATCACTAACTCCTCAGAGTCCCCAAAGAAAAAGAACCTCCACTGCCTCACGTCCCCATGCATCATCATCAAAACAAATGACACACAGTGCTCCTTTTAATAATAGATCAAATTGAACACTATCTCAACCTCCTCCAACCAGTCTTCTATGACTGCATCTAAAATGGATCCCTAGTACTTCTGCAGACTCTGGTGATGAAACTCATGGAGTGTCTTCGTCTGAGTGTCATTGTCATCAAACTCTACTCTTTGGAAATATACTAGTTCAATATTTTGAACATATTCTTTGTGAACATGGTGAGGACATCAACCAAGAGCCATACTTGAAAAATAATAAACAATTAGATCTCATAAACATATAATATATATGAATCAACATTAATTAATTATTTTATTTTATTCATTTTACGTTAACCTATCCCAAGGTCATCAAATTCAGACAGAATCTCAAAGAAGAATGATTCATGATATTTTCCTAAGTATCTTCCCTACAAATAGTATCACCTTGTTTAGTAGCCACTATAATCATAAATTTATGTGCATCAGATAACAAGGGTCCCTAAATACCCATGTCTCAGCCAGTATCTAGTGTTTACAGTGATTTCTATACTTAACTGGCACTTTTCCATTACTAACCCATGAAACCTCACCTATTCTAAACTCCAAACTCCATTATATACCTCAACTGCACCTTTGATACAACTCTTTCACGACCCCCTTCAACAATGTGTTCCCCTCTTAGGCCAAAATTTTATAAGAGAGATAATGACCCCCCTAAGTCCTATCTCTACAAGGACCTAAGTTGGAGACTATCATTGAGGGTATAGTAAACACACCAATACGAGGAATTACCCTCTAAGAGAACACATGAAAAAGAGAGAGATAAGATATAAAATAACTAACTCCTGATCAGAATACAATATAAATGAAACCCAGGTACACATATGTAATTTCATTCAAGAACTAGTACAACTGAATACGGAGAACTATCAAAAACAAAAGAATGTAAAACAACAACGACCATGAAGCCCAAATAGCTCCTGCAGCCTATAGGTAGTAGTAACCAGAATTATCACGAACATACTCCAATTGACATAAACAATAATTTATATAACAATGGGTGAGTATAGCAGTATACTTAGTAAGATCCTCCCCAGAGCCTCTCATGAAAAATTAAATAAAGCATGCCAAAAAACAGTGATGAAAAAGTGAAGAAAACTCTTCACATAATTACGTATACTATGTTCCAAACCTCACAAGGCTACTCTATCCAAGTATCAAATACAAGAGTATATAATAAAATATTTAATCTTAAAGTTAACCCTCTACAACATTCTTACTAGTTTTCCATATTTCCCCAATGTCACACATCCTTATAATATCGCTCTAAAAAGGTTGGCCTGAAGAAACCTTGGAAAGCAGCACAACATGAACCTTGTGCAACACAAAGCTTTTATTACAGACACTTCGGCAAACAAACACACCATGCAAACAACCATATGTGACCATGTAGTTTTAAAGAACCACCACGTCCCTCACAACATGTATCATACATTTTGTATTGTACATCAATCCATCACAACCTATACAATGAGTAAGGATCCTCAATCCATGACAACCTATACAAGTTATACCTATAGTATTCCATACGAATCTATATCCAGAATATATGTGTCCAAAATAACCACAATACATTAGATCCCTCTACACACATATATTGGAAAAACCTTCCATTATGAATCCCAGAACGAGTAACTACCAAGAGAAGAGAGTGGGTCAAATGGGGGAATTCATCCATCTATCCTCACACCAAGATGTTGGGGAAAACACCCACCCTAGGGCTCAGTATCCCCAGGGTGTCAGTATCACTAATTGACACAGTGGGTAGAATATAAAAACAAGAAAAGTAAATGATATAATATAGATCACAACCACACTATGGGAAGAACCTAGTCTTAGAATCGTCTACAGTTAACTTCTCTTGAACTTCCGGATTCCACTTCTAATACTATATATCTTATAAGTACACAATTATTTTAAGAGAGACATTTATTTACTTATACATTTTTATCATTTTCACATTATGTTAATTAATTGCTTAACCATTAATAAACAATTAATAAATTACACATCATACACCATTACCATTCCAACCAAGATCTATTCCCTCCAGGAATAACCAAACCATGTCCACGATTCCTCAGAATTATGACCTCATCATTTAATCCAAGAAAAATCTAACCCCACAGTTTCAACATCATTTATTTAATCATTTAATAATAGCATTATCAGTTTTCTATAATTATATCTATTCTTGGAAAACACTTTATACTACCAAACATAAGTGGTTCAAAACTGTGAGTAGATGAACAAACCATCGAGTCTTTACCTCATATAGTAGGAATATAGACCCATCCATACTTAAAATTATAAAGACAAAAATCACGTGGCATAACCCCCACATATTTTCCACTATTAGAAGGAGGGTAAACTAAACCATCTGCCTCATGTATTGGGAAAATTAAAGAAGATAAATGAAAACATATTAACAAGCAGTCAACTTCCACAACCACAGGTATGCCATGATTCAACCCGTACCATCTTCCCTAATGTAATCTCGAACACCCGCATGAATCAACTGATGGATCTTGGAAATCCAGGCACCAACTAATACCATCTCAACCATTGGACGTCCCTGACCAATATATCAAAAATTCCTTACATGATTAGCCATCCCAGGCTCACACCACAACAGAAGTACTAGGAAACAATCAACTTAGTAACTGATTTCATCGACCTGAACAAGGCATTCAACCTTTACACACAATGAACATTCATAGCTAAAAAGTATAAAGTTCATGGACTTTAAAACAAAGAGGTTAACTTAAAACCCTTAATGGAATTATATTTTTTAAAAAATAGGCCCTTCATTCCATATTTAATTTACCGATTCAACTAAACATGAATAACTATATCCATTTTGTTATCATCAAATCACCAACTCCATGACCAGATTCATTATACATGCCTCTATATCTTCAGAATACTAATTTAAAATTAATCCCAATTTACATTCTTTAACAATTTCCATAAAAATTTTATTCTAAATAAGAAATTCATAGATATGACACAATCTATATAAATAATATGAAATAACATAGCTATGAAAAATATACCTATTCATTAATTTGGATCGAATATTTATTATGTCAATCCCATTGAGATCTAGTGAGATAAGTAATGATACCTCTACTAATACATGTAAATAGAAATAGAAGCCACACATCCCCTTCCTCAAAAGGTTTATTATTTTCTTTTCATGAGAATGACCAACACAACAGATCACAATCACCTCTCCCGCAAAGACTACATGCACCCGAGGATGTTGTAACACAACTGCATCAATGAACATCCATGGAAGGTCCATGTGAAGTATGGAGATCCCAATTCATAACATGGTATGAATAATGGAAGGAAACTGATTGAAGAACCCAAAAAAATTGTAGAACATAACTTATATTGAAGAGGTTCGACTCTTATTGGTTTCATAAAAAAGGGGGTGCACAAGTAGTAAGAATAACTCTAGCTAAAACCTGGTCTAAGTTCCACACCACAATTTCAAATCTCATTGGGAAATAAAGGATTGGGGAATCCCATACCAAGGAAAAAGGAAGGAATGACAAGGCTGAATGTATCTTGGCCTTTTGAATATTCAAATGGAGCAGCAGTTTAGATACGGTATACAGTTTTCATTAAAGGATGATCAGTTCAGGACTACACGTTTTGATCGTGTAAAGGTACATGGACCCTTAAAAAATTTAAAATAGGTGTTATAGGATTTTAACCATCGTTAAATCACTTAAAAAGTTGAATGCATTTTACATAAATGATAACATCAAAGGGATGAAACTGTAAGAAGCTGGAAATACATTTCACCAACTGATATGGGAGCATAGCAGCACCCACTGACAGATTGCCTATCGATAGATAACCTACCAAATGATGTACTATAGACAGCAGTCCTACAGACAGAGGCGCTATAGATAAATGAACTATTGATAGAGGACCTACTGACAAAAGACATACCGATAGACAATCTACCGATAAAAGACATACTAATATATGACCTACCAAAAGATAACCAACCAATCAATGACTAACTGACATATAACCTACTGAGAGGTGACTCACCGACACGAGTCACCGCCATGACTCACCGATGACACTATTCACATATGTCTCACTAATGAGACTAATCACATATGCCTCACTAATGGAATTATTCACATCCATCTCACTGTTGGCATGTTCACATCCCTCCCACTGATACAACTATTCTCATATGACTCATTGATGACATTGTTCACATCTTTCTCACTGAATCCACTATTCATATCGGTCTCAATGATGGATAAATTTACATATGTCTCACTAATGATAGTTCTCACATCTGTCTCACTGAAGAAACTGTTCTTATCTATCTCACTAATGGAATTATTCACATGTATCTCTTCGATGACACTATTCAAATCTGTCTCATCGATGACATTGTTCACATCTGTCTCACTGGTGACACTGTTCTCATCTAAATTTTTTTCAATGTGTTAGGAATAATTCACCTTGACATCCCAAAACATCAAAAACAAGAGATTTTAACAAATGAATGTATTGGAGGTTATAGTCCATTACATGATGCATCGAAGAAGGTATATAAATTCATACTCTTGTATAATTATATGGTGATCCATTTTTCTTATCATGAATTGTAAATAAGTAGAAAAAATTACTTATTTTATGATTTTGAGTTGGGAGTAGTAATTTTTATTTAATTATTTATCATAATTATCATTATGTTAAATGAAGATATATATATATATAATGAATAGGAAATAATGAATTATATATTCACATTAGAAGAGTTGAATATTCCCCAATATGGATTGTTGTAAGTGATTAAATATTATGAATTTTCAATACATTAACAAAATGCGAAGATGAACATGGTGGATAATTTTCTTAGTTAGAAATGAAAGGAATGTATTTCAATTAAATTTATTTAAGGAGGTCCAATATTATCGTATTTGGAAAATATAAATAATGAAATTACGTATAATAGGGAAAATCATGATTATCTCATATGTAGGTCCACACATCCATCCCTTTGGGGATTAATGATGTGTTGAATGAGGATTTGTAATTATTAAAAATGGTGAAAATTGTTTATTAGTTTAAATATTTATTTTTGATACAATGATTTATTTTATGAATAGAGTATTCTTCAAATCAATTTTTGAATTAAACACGGGGTTATTTTCTAATTCTCATAGTTAATTATTCTTTTTTAATAATAGAAATATGAATTATTATAAAGATTTAAATTGATATTTTTTACTTGGTTAACATGGTATGTGATATTTTAGTGTATTTATATCAATGACTAGTATGTCTTATAATAATATTAGAGATACATTATAATAAATGGTTGTAATAGTGATAATTCATACATTGAATGAGATTTCATAACACTGCCTTGGATTTCATCATCGGACCCTCCAAAAAATAAAATCGGGACAATTCTATTTTAGTTATAACAAATTACATTACAAAATCAACACATATCATTTCCACTACATATGATTTTTCTTCTCATCACTTTATAAGGATACACATTAATTAACTATTATTTTTAGATGAGATAGAATATTTTATTAAATCTGATTGACCTCTAAGGAGTGCATCAATGTTTTAGTGATGCCTTAATGAACCATTGAATACCGAGTTGATAATTAACCTTAAATATTATCATTAGAAGTATTTTCTATCAAATATGACCATTAAAAACCTATGGGATATGATGATATCATCTTCTATTAATTTCAATATTTATTTGGACATAAAAATCTTTTGGAAGAGTTTTTATCCAACCATGAAATTAACTATATAATTATATGGATACATATGAATACCCATATGAACAAAATAAATGAACTAAAAAAATTCTCTAATGAAGTTATATAATGAATTATATTTGGATCTGAGATTTTGAGGACACGGTAGAGAAGGTTAGATTAATTCACCATCAAATCAAGACTATTTTGAATGTAAAAAATATTTATAGTTAGAACTATAAGTGAGACTTAGAGTTCAATGTTGGTGAAGAGTTATTATTATACTTATATATATCATTGGAAGATGGTTATGATATTTTAGAAGAAGGGAATTTTGAACCTTAAATATACCAATCCCTATAAAATTTGTGATAATAATGGGATAATTTCTTATAATTTTTTCTTCCACCAAATATTTTCCCACATCCATGATGAATATTACTTATCTATCCTGAGGAAGTGAATAATTGATCCATACAATGTATAGAACATAGAGGAAGTACATGTATTAAATGATATTTCTTATTAAGAAAAATCCAGTTGAAATAATTTATCATAGAGTTAAAGTTTATAGAAATGTACTACTCACCTCATAAATGTTTTTTAAGAATAAAAAAATCTAGGATGATACATGGGGACTCAAATTTTTGATGAAGATGAAGATTGCTTAATTTTTTATATTAGAGTGAAAAATTTTCAGTGGAGAAATTCCTATAAAGGGTATGTAATAAATAACACCATGAAATTATGTTATATTTATCTTTATAATATTTTGACTGTTTTGATAGATTGGGCTACTTTTACCATTGATTTTAAATGTAATCGGATAAACTATTAAATTAATTTTATTCAATGTGATAGTTACCACATAGTTATTGTATTGGAATGTATGAATAATAATAACTAAATTATATAGAAATTACTATTTACATTGGTTTAAAATTAATTCATTTTTTAGTTTTTTAAAATTAAAATAAAATAATTTAACAATTAAAAGTTATATATTTATAAAAAAAGTTCATACACAAAAAGTAATTTTATATTAGGTAATTAAAATAAATTAATTTTTTGTATTATTTTAATTAAATTTTATATAATATATTAAATTAATTATTTATACTTTTATATAATAGTTTTTATATGGAGATAAATGACATTAATCTTATTATTATTCTCAAAATTGTTTTCTTAGAAAAAAAATTTTGATCTATTAAGAGATGTCAATTTAAAATGAATTTCACCAACATTTAAAATTTGAATATTTTAAAATTTATAATACAATTGGATATAATACAATTAATTTTTTTAATAATCTTGATATTTTATTTTTTTCATTACAAATAGTAACTGATATGAAAATTCATTTTTTATGATGGTTGAAAGTTGTTAAACTAAAATTAGAAGGTTTTAAATGAAATAAAAACATGTCTAAATCCTATATTTTGGTCATATATATACCCTAAATCATCTATTTTACAATGATGAATAAATTTTGATACATGTTTCGTGATTTATCAAGTAATATATTTCAATCATTATAAAAATACAATGTGCATCCTATACATCCCTTAAAAGAGAACATTACACCACATCTCCTCTCGACACTTAACGATCCTATTATATTATCCAATAACTACCCATATCCTCTCCTAAAATACCCCAAAATTTCATATATAAATATATATGTATATATATATATATGATAAGAATACAATCCTTTTGTGGAAAACGGTGTTACATGTAGGTGGTTTCTTAATGAAGAGTAATAAATTCTAACTACGTTTTTTCTATATTATTTCTTCTTCCACCGTATATAATCCGATTTAATATATAAAAAATGATTCATATATTATCATAAATATAATATGATATAATTTCATTAATTGTGATACCTTATTAATTCCCATCACTATCTAAGGGAGAAAAAAGCATAATTTCTGTTTTCATTATATCTACAACCTCTCTAAGCGATGTCCTTCATTTTTAATCACCATAATTCATAGTTATTTATTATGATGGATTTAAATAATATAAATAATATTTATGAAATAATTATTCCTCTATTAATATAATATCATTTCTACATTCTTACATTGCAATCTATTAGAAATTAAAAGTGACAATTGTGTCTATTTGTGGACTTCTACCTCTATGAAGTGATGTGATTTGATTTTAATTTATGCTATATATGGTGGGAAATATGGATATATTTAATTAAAATATATTATATTAATGTTATATTAATAATTAATTAATTCTAAAATATTTTTTATCATTCCTTATTATCATAATAAGATGAGAACATCATTTTTTAGTAAGTTTTAACAACCATCTCCATGAGTATAGTAAAATATTTTGAAGACTTTTATAAATATTTAAATATTAATTGAATGTTAAATTATATAATATATATATTATGATTAATATTTTTTAGACAATGAAAGCTTGATAATGACTCAAGGAGCTGAGTGTCCAAACAAAAAAATAAATGAAAAATTATATAATTAATGTACAGAAGTGATGATTTTGATAAAAAAAATTAATAAATGGGTGTTAAAGTATAATAAATTTATCCTAAAAGATAATAATAATATATATATATATATATATGCTAATGTAATGGAAATATAATAAATATATATTAATTATTAATTCTGTCAGTTCAGTTATAAAGAATGTTAGACATGAAGTAAGGGATTCATGTTACTGTATGATTTCTTTTTGATAATTTCCATGAAAATTTTATATTAAGATAATATATTCTAATATTATAAATTAAAATAAATACATTTTATTACCCCATATTTATAACTAGAATTTTTATGTATTAGTAATAATTTACCCACATTGGTATTTAAAACGATTGAAAATATTTTTGTAAAAAAAATTAACCTTATTTCATTTTGGTTGATGAACCTTTTATTCAATGACCATACTCTAGATAATTGTAAAATTGATGTTTTTACCTAAATATTAAATTTATTAAAAAAAATTAAATAATATTTAAATATTTATATGTTTTAAAGGTATCATTTAAATGTATCATTTTTTGAATAAGTCATTTTTATATTTTTACAATATTGGGAAAAGAATTTTTGTATTTTATTATATATGGTTTGAATATATTTTTCCATCATCATGACTCATATTTTCTTAAAATCATCCATTATATGTCTTAAATTTTATATTCATGAAAAATATTTTTCTTAATATTCAATGAATTTTCTTATGAACTATTTTCAGGAAAAACAATATTTTTCATATGTTTTTAAATAAATCAATATAATGTTATTTTAAAGGAACTTTTCGTCTATGTCTACACACTGAAATGATTTTTATGAATCACTAATTATATGATCTTTTGATACCATCCACCTAATTTCTCTAGATATCTTATAATGATGTTGATTTATGGATTATTTGATAAAACCAATTTTTCAATAGGTTAATTATGTTTTGATGAAACCATTATAAAACAAGTTTCTCTTAAATGAATATACTATGATCAAGTGATGAATCATTTTTGAAATCTTCATTATTTTAAATTTATGATTTAATGTTATGATGAATTTTTTATGAACTTTGGGAAACATATGTATGGTTTTTATTAAGTGACTAGTTATCCATGAATTGTATAACCATCCAATGAATTTAGTATAGATATAAATTTTATAAGATTGTAATTAATTGAATGGGGAATGAACACAATTCAGTAAGGATATATGTCTTATAATATTGTCTTATAAGTGAACCATGTATGAGGATATTATGGAATATGGGGTTACCTTAATGAATTATAATAGTATTTGTAGTGGGAAATGAATATGAAAACATTTTTATATAATTATATGTATGAATCATATATATATTTATGATTATGACATATATTCAAGAATTATTATTTATTATTGATGATTCTACATAGTTAATATATATATATTTTGTTGTATAAAAACGTTATTATAATTGATTTATGATAAATTTTCTTAGACTTACAGGGTATGATTTTCATAACATGTGATCATTCATACCCTTATTCTTATCATATTCCTAATTATGATCATTTATTGGTATCTCTTAATTTAAAAATTTCTATAATTATGATCTCAGACATTCTTTTTTCATTTCCACATGTTTTGATGAATGATCTAAATCGAGGATTTTTTTTGAAGTTTATTATGTTGAAAGATCATTTTTGGATATGATGATGATATTTCATGAAATAATATAATAAATTATATTATCTCCAAATATAATAAACCATAAAAGTCCTAGTTTATTTATTGTTATTAAATATATTAAATATTAATCTATAATAATGTAAAAGTAATATCGACAATGATTTAGTCACCTATGTTCTAATCAGAGTTATTTTTTCCAATATTAGAGATTACTATTAGAAAATATTTTTCAAACCCCATAGAAATTATTATAAGTGTAGGATATCATCTTGATTATTTTTTAAATATAGTTTATGTAGTTTTATTACTGAATACATCTCAATCTAGATACATGCATGTGGATGCATCTGTGACCCAGATGAACATATTGGATAAAAACTATAAAAGGGAAATATTGGGTCTTAACATGATCATCAAGGGTTCATAATGAGTTGTCGTAAGGCTTCCCATAATTCTTTAAAATCCAATGTTTTATTATTGGGTTAATGTAAATTTTTCTCTTGATTCATTTTCAATAATTTGAATACACAATGACCATGAATTTCCTATAATAAACATATAGATTCATATATTTAAAAGAAGGTGGAAATATTTAGACATCCAAATAATGATTTTTTATGATTCAATAATTAACAACTATGATTATTATTTCAAAAAAAAAAGAAATTTTTAGTTTTATTCAATGAATTTAATAAGGGTGAGTCATGTGAAAAATAAATGTGAACATTCATTCAAAATATTCTCTTTATAAATGGAATGTACTAGGAGTTGGGAGGAGAAATTTGGTAGTTATGATGACACAAAACTATAAAGATATGAATTATGAAGTTAATATTTCTAAATATCCATAGGCCTATATGAATGATAAACTCACTATGGAGTATTTTATTTAGAAACTCTTTCCATTATTACATGTTTCCTATTATCTAATTTTTATGGTGTAATAGATCTATTCTACATAAAACATATTTAATTTTCAGCAGTGATTGGATATTGAGTTTGTTATTTTAGATTTTCTCACTGGTATAAAGAAGATAATAAATAGTGGACTCATTTCATGAATATGTGACAAGATGGTGAAATTGACTCCATGACATGGAAATACTTTAAGAAGGTATTTTTTAATATGTAATTTCCATGAATCCATTTCAAGAATATTGAAAGGGATTTCATTTTACATAAATATATGTATAATAAATCCATCAATAAAATTCATTTCAATTTTACTTTAACTAAAATGTATGCTTTGGGTTATATCATCAAACCAAAATGAAAACATCATTGATTAATTAATGGATAGATTCCAACTTTAAAATTTTATTTGATATAATAAAAATTGATAGTTATGATGATTTTTTTGATGTTCTGACAAGATGGAAATAGAGAATCGATACTCTAAATGTGATAATGGATTTGGGTGAAAATAGAAAAATATGGCATTCTGATGAAATTCTAATAATATAACTAATAGGGTATATATAATTAACATTTTTTTCATGTCATTCATGTGGAAGGATGCATAGAGAAAATTTCATTATGAGATATGGAATATGATTTATTATTAGAAAAGTAGGTCATAAAAAATAATATCTATGTTACGTGAATTGTTTAGTAAATTAATGGAATGATTAAAAACAACAGCCAAATTTTCACCCACAATCCAATTCTATTATTTTGTGGAGTACACAAATTTAACCAATCAATGCAAAGATTAAATGGTTAATATTGTAAATCAACATCAATATCCACATATTCTAAAATAAAATAGGAAATAACATTCCATAACACAGGAGAATAAATTATAATAAGTGAACAATTAATGTTAATTGAACTATAATAAAAGTATCATTTTAAAATTTTAGGGAATCAAAATTAAAATTTGATAGGGAAAATATCGATTATGAACATAAAAGAAAAACATAATTCTAGAATGAATTTTGGAAACTTATAATTAGAAAATTATTTTATGGAGATTTTAAAATTTATTATTAAAATAATGCTAATTTCATTTAAAAAGATTAATCATATAGTTATAGAAATAAAGAGAAGAAAATTGTGAAGCAACAATGGTACATTTTTTAGAAAAATATTTTATATGTGCATATGAGTTTTATATTTTAAATAATATATATATTCAAAAATTAATGATAATTTTATGTAGTATTTATTGATACATACCAATAAATAGTCATTTGAATTCATATATTAATGATTATTTGTCACTGAGTTAATGTATGTTCATCTTCTACTTGAAAAATAAAATTTCATGAAAAAACTATTTCCATCAATTTTTAGGGTTTATTATTAAATTAATGTCCTCTACATATAGAAATTATGTTTAAAAAAATGAATTAGAATCATTTGGAAATAATTTGGATAAAAAATATACTTTTATTTTTTGTCACTATAAACCGTTAATATGTTAAAAATGTGTTATGTTATTAAGGTTAAATCAGATAATTGTGGTTTGAAAATATGAATAATTATTTAAAAATATATCTAAAAGATAAATGTTTTCAATTATATGTTATTTGATTTAACATAATAATTAAATATTATTATATATGAGTGTTTTATGTCATTTTTTATTGGAAAATAAACTAATATTATTTTATATAAAAGAAAATTCCTAAATGTAACTCTCTTTCACTTAATTTAACTTATATTTTCACATAAAAATAATTTGATGTTATGTTTGCATATAAAGTATTCGTTTTATCATTATTTTTTTTTATTATTTTGTTAATTTATTTTTATTTTATAAGGAATGTATAATCATCTTATATTTTTTCAAAACACAAACATAGAGTTTGTTTATGCTTTAATAATATCAATATAAATGAATTTGAAACCATCCAAAATAATATTTTTAGATGATTATTGTGTAATATTATTCTTGAGGTTAATAATAATTTATAATTTACGGTTTAGGATTATATATTATAAATACATTCTTATATTGACAGGTTTATAGTAAAAATAAGTGAATTGTTCTTTAAATCACTTTAATGGTATTCTATCTTATATAATAATTTTTGAAATCGTTGAAAAATAATAAATTAATAATATTGGATAAGTTGGATGGTATATGGTAAAAAATTTTATCCCTTGACATAATTTTATTCAATTTTTAACTTATGTTTAAATTTCTTTGTCACGACCCGTCCCCTAGGGCCCGTGCCCTAACTATCCCAAATCCACTTTCATAAGCCAAGTGCTGGCGATTAGCACTGAAAGGCGTATTTCCTAAACCGGGATAGAATTTCAATTATAACCTATCAACCCACATAACCAAGTACCCAGAATGATACAAACACATGTAAATTGTATACTAAAAGAGTGTGTACAGTAAGAAAAGGGGGCCAGTATAAAAGGCCAACTGGAAATCACAAGAAAACTAAAAAGTACAAGTAACTGAAACTGCTCCTACGAACTCCTGCCAAGAATCCTACCTGTATGGTAGGTATAGATCTCAGATGTTCGTCTCTACGATACGCCACATCTAATGTCCACCTTCGATCTGTCTCCAGTCATGGTACCCTCTTCCTCAGTCAGCGTTGTCCTTCGTCTACACCAAACACAATAAGGTGTGGGTATAGCCTGTGTAGGGGTGAGTGTAATAATACTCAGTAGGGACCC
Source organism: Viscum album (assembly GCA_963277665.1). Taxonomy (NCBI): domain Eukaryota; kingdom Viridiplantae; phylum Streptophyta; class Magnoliopsida; order Santalales; family Viscaceae; genus Viscum; species Viscum album. The sequence goes on along the minus strand of OY728126.1, from coordinate 852,758,279 downwards.
CAAGACCCTCAATGGTCTCACAAAATAAATGAATGATAAACCAAAAAGCATGGAAACAACACTCAACCCTACTTAGGTATATGCCCATGCATATACCTAAGTTATCAAGTATACCCAATCTCATTCATGAGGAAATACAAGGCCCAACTCAAGAGCCCAAAGCTCAACTGTTCCACAATGGAAAGATTACCATGAAGGTAAGTACCACAAAGGTAGTGCCACATAGAAGAATACTACAAAGGTATCACCCCGAAGGTAATTACCAAAAAGTTAAAGACCACAATGATATCTCCACATAGACAAATACCACAAAGGTTTCACCACAAAGGTAAAGATTCAGCTCACGCTGGATATAACTTACGTTTGGTAGTAAATATGATTAGATGTAACTACTAAATCATCTTACTCTGTTAAGAGGTAGACCCACATAGGATCCTAAATCATCAGTCCCACGTAGGATCATAGAGTATTCCCATGTGGATTCCTAAAGAGGATCTAGGTGAGACTCTTGAACACAGACCCAAGTAGGATCCCAAAGAACATGCCCACATTGGATCCCTTTCTCATGTTATAGCCAACTATAGGGTTCTCACACTATGTTCGCTTGATTTCAGGGGTCCACTCCTCAAGGAACATGTCAATATTATAATTTCCATGAATTACCAGAAATAAGTATACCAAAGTACCTCCACGTAAAAGGGGTCTCAATGCAACAGACAGTGCGTCAATGGGACGCATGGTCGGTAAGTTATTATTCTTTTAGTCCTGAGGGCCCAATTGAATTTTTGTTCGATCCAACCTATCCATACCCCAAATTTATCTAAAACTAAAGTGGGGTATACCAAAATAACCATTTAGATCAATGGATTCTAGCACTGCAGATGGTTCATCAAACGGAAGCTCGTGGCTCAAGTTATGGCTGAAAGAGTGAAAAGGGGTCGAAGTTGGTCCGGGTCTGATCCAACCCCATCAGACCGACCTAGCCAGACCCTTTCCTCTAGGTCCGGCCAGGCCCCCAATCCAGCCCACTGGGTGACCCACATGACTCGCAGCTAGTCGGAGAGCCAGCCAACCTCCGCACGGTGCGTTCGCGCAGCGCACCATCACCAGCGGCCAGAATCGGGCTGGCCGCCCTCACTTCGATACTGCAGCACAAGGACACAACTCATGCATGCACGGCGGCACTGACGTGCACCACCGCCTCCCCTTCATGTTGCTGACCACGCGCCAACCGCTTCACCTTCTCTGCCACTTCTAATGGGCCTTGGCCCTTCTCTGGCGGCGTGGTTTCTCCACCACCATCTTCACGGCCGGCCGGAGTGCTGGCCACCACTCCCGAGTCCCTCCGATTCCGGTCACTGGCACGGGTCCCCGACAACGTTCCTCGGGTCACTGGGTGAACCTCGGTGGCCTGTTCTTCATTCCGAAGACTTCTGCACTTGTCTTGGAATGTCTCAATCGTTTCAAGACCATAAATATTCACAAAGGTTTCAGATAAGTCGAGCCATGTTTGTTTGGCCCGAACCCTCCGTGTTAGAATGATAATAAGCAGCATGTTTATTCTTAAATCATGAAGAACGTCAAGAATGGGTAAGGGGGTATTCAAAACTACAATAACTACCTCAAAGGTTCGTTGGAGGTGTCGCGAGTTGAAGTCGATGAAAGCGATGAGGGTGTGAACGTTTTTCACTTCTACAAAATGATTCCGGGACTCGGAATTATGCACCATCAATTGTTGAGGACTCATAAAATTCCATATAAAAACATTTATATGGAAAATATGGGTGTTTACATTCTCCCCACCTTAGATATTTTTTCCTCGAAATCTACACCACAAAAAACAAGGAAAACATGTTGGGGTACTGAGCACAAATCTAAGCCTCATGCTCCCATGTTCTCTCCTGGAGGTTCCCATTCTTCCAACGTACATGCACTAAATGTATTGATCGCCCATGAAGGACTCTCTCATGTAGATCCTTATTCTCTACTAGAACCTCCGTAAATGTCTCCCCATCATTGATGTCCAGCTTTCCCCATTCAATGATGTGTGAATGGTCGTGCATGTATCTCCTCAGATGGGATATGTGGAGGACGTCATGCACCTGGTTCAACTAAGGTGGATGAGATAAGTCGTAAGCCACCTTACCAACTCTACAGAGGACCTAATATAATCCGATGAACCTCAGAGATAACTTGAATCCCCAGCCAAATCTCTTCAATCCTCGTCAGGGTGAGACTTGTAGAAAGACGTGGTCAGCATCCTCAAGCTCCAGAGTTCTCCATCTCCTATTAGAATAAGACTTTTTCCTGCTCTGTGAAGTCTTCATCCACTCCTAGATGATCTAAAACTTCTCCGTATTAGTCCGTAACATCTTTGGTCTCAGGATTGTTGTCTCCCCTGGGTCATTCCAGAACAAAGGCGATATGCAAAGTCGGACGTACAGAGCCTCGAATGCTACCATCCCAATAGTGGAATGATAGTTATTATTGTATGAAAACTCTACCAAGGGAAAGTGATCCTACCTACTTCAACCGAAGTCGATGACATAAGCACACAACATGTCCTCGAGGTTCTGAATGGTTATCCCAGTCTGGCCAACCGTTTGAGGATTGAAGGTGGTGCTCAAATGAAGCTGCATCCTGAAAGCCTTCATCAACCCCTTCCATAGCTGGGAAGTGAAACATGTATCATGATCGGAGACAATCATCATGGTTTCTCCATGTAGCCACACAATATCCCGCACATAGAGGTGTCCTAATCTCTCTACTGAACCCTGCTCTCTGATCGGTAGGAAGTGGGCCATCTTGGTCATCCGGTCTATGATCACCCAGATAGAATCATGACCCATGGATGTATGTAGAAGTCATGTCACAAAGTCAATGGAAATATTATCCCACTTCCACTATTGTACCTCTAAAGGCTGAACTAAGACCTCTGATACTTGATGCTCCGCATTCAATTGCTGACAAGCAAGGCACCTAGAGACAAACTCTACTACTGCTTTCTTCATTCTCGACCACCAATGCTATCATCAGAGGTCTTGGTAAATCTTCACCACTCCTGGATATACCGCCCGAGGGTATGTTTGGAACTCCCTAAACACTTACTTCCGAAGCAACACAGGTACCATGGTACGTCCTCTGAAGAGGATGTCATGCTCCACACCTTCAAAAAATTCATCATGTGCATTTCATGTGGATATCTGAGCATGTAGATCCTCACAATCAGTGTCCCCATGTTGCGCCTCCCTGAATCGTTGAAGGAGCTGGGGAGTGACTGTAAGAGACTAAAGAAAAGATGCTCCATATTGATCCACAATTGATATCTAAAAAGCGGTAAGCATCTCTATTGTCTCACCTAGAATTTTTATACCATATCTTCAACTAAGTGCATCTGCTAAAACGTTATCCTTCCCAAGAGTATAGACTATCTCGAAGTCATAGTATTAGAGGAACTCAAGCCAATGTTGTTGTCTCAGGTTTACATCCTTCTAGGAGAAGATATACCTGAGACTCTTGTTATTAGATTAGACTACACTATGTTTTCCCATCATGTAATGTTTCCATATATTCAAAGCGAATACCGCTGCTTCTAACTCAATTTCATGGGTAGCCATGTTCTGCTCATGTTGTCCTAGTTGTCAAGAACCATACGCGATAACTGCTCTCTCCTGGATCAAGACATATCCGTGCCCGGTCCCTGATGCATCATAGTAGACTACATACCCAACTCCCACATCGGAAAGCCTCAAGATGGGGACACTAGTCAGCTTCTACCTCTTCTCCTGAAAACGCCACTTACATCTCTCTGACCCCACGAAGGGTTTCCCCTTCTTCATCAACACTGATAAAGGTGCTGCAACTCTGGAAAAATCTTTCAAAAATCTCTGGTAGTATCTGGAAAAACCTAGGAAACTTTATACCACCATCACACTCCTAGGTGGCTCCCAAAAAAGTACTACCTCAATCTTCACCGGATCCACCACCACTCCAGCCTCCAAGATAACATGTCCCATAAAATTAACCTCTCAGATCCAAAACTAGAACATTGAGAGATTACTATAAATCTGGTTCTCTCATAGTGTGCCTAGTACTATCTAAAAATGATAGGTATGCTCCTCTTCAATAGCAGAGTATAAATAAATGTCATCATAGAAGACTTCTACAAAGCGATCAAGGCATGGATGAAAGATCGTGTTCTTGAGTCCCATGAACACAGCTGGGGAATTGGTCATGCCGAATGGCATAACCAAGAACGTATAATGGTCATACCGACATCTGAAATCCATCTTCTACACATCCTTGTCTCATACATTGAGCTAGTGATAGCATGATCGGATGTATATCTTCGAGAACCATCATGCTCCCTTCAGATGATCAAAGAGGTCGTCAATCCTCAGTTTTGGGTATGTGTTTCTCACAGTCACCTATTTCAAGCACAGATAGTCAACACAGTGTCTCAAGATCCCATCCACATTATTGGGGAACAAAATCCAAGTTGACCAAAGAGAAACACTGGGCCAGATGAACCCCTTCCCCTGTAAGTCCTCTAGTTGTACCTGCGGCTCACAAAGCTTCGCATGTGCCATCTGATATGCTGGTGTAGATATCAGTGTTGTCCTAGGGTACTATTCAGTGTAAAAGTCCACCTCTCTATGAGTAGGTAGACTCAAGACATTATAAGGTAAGACATCAATGTACTGGTCCACCACTACAGGATAGGTTGTAATCTCCACATAAACCGCTCTGAGGGTAAGGCTATCCAACTGATGAGTGATCGGCTGCACTCTCCTCTAGGTAAGAAAATCTTGTTCTGCAAAGTCTCCCTTCTCACCGATGAAGGTAAAACTAGATGAATCTGTGTGTACACACTTCACTTTGTGCCTAATTCAGTTAATCTGAGCATGAATTATAGTTAAGCAGTCCATACCAAAGATGACGTCAAAAGGCCTCTACGTCGCTACTAGGAGATCCCAGTCGAAGCTCGCACCTCTTAGAGTAAGATCACACTGCTGGAAGCAGTGTGTAATCATCAAATCCCCTCCCAAAGGAGTCTCTAGCCATAAGGATTGTTCAAATGGCTCTATCAGAATCTCCACGCTTCAAACGAGGGTAGTGGCAATAAAAGAATGACTGACACCTGTGTCTATATGTACTTTAGCTATGGTGGAGTAGACACAGATCGATCATCATATCATCATTGTATCACTTTGGTCGTAGGACTCAGCTGCCTGGAGATGAGCTCGCCCTATCTACCTTCCCCCTATGGTCAGGGGTGGACCACCAAGTTGTGGTGGCGGTAACAACTCGAATTGTCGCACACTGCCAGGTGCACGACTACCTCCTCTGCCACGTCTGCCTACTCCCGGTGAACCTCCTCAGTCGAAACTCTATCTCTTCCTGGAAGATCCTTCGACCATCTGTTGATCCCTAGTATGAAGGGGTGGGAAGTAACAATCTATGTGACCCTACCCTCCGCATGCGTAACATTGTCTACTCCTTGCATGACTAGCTCTATCTCTGGTGCCCCACGCAATCGACCATGAATCTTGTGGTCATCCACCCGTAGGTCTAATCCTCTTGGAACTCTAGGAATTTTTTTCTGTTTATAGCTATAGAAGACCTAGCTATATGATTCCCGGTGGTGGGTATCTCTATTGGTGACTACTCAGCAAGAAAACTCTCAACTAAGAGGGATCACTCTAACACATCCTCCTGCATTGGGATGCTAGGAAAAATCATCAAAGCCCTAATCTCCCACCTGAGTTCCTACTTGAATGTACATGCCCTAATGAATGGGTCCTGCACCATATCAGTGGAGTAGCATGAGAGGTTGGTTAACCTCACTGAGTACTCAGCCGTAGTCATGTTGCCCTACTGCTGATGAAGAAGTTGCTGTATGTGCACTGCATGAAGGGTCACTAGGAAAAACTCTTCCTGAAACAGGTTCTCAAAGTCCTCCCAGAGAAGTGTCACCTCATCATGAACCTGAAGCATCAAGATGCACCATCTACCTACAACTTCCTCTAGATTACTGGTGAAAAGGATAACCATGTGATCAACTGGTTTCCCTAATAATTGAAAGGCACTCACCACAGCCCCCACCCAATCCTCAACTGCCTATGGGTCCGTCTCACCCATGAAATGGGGTGGCCTCTGGAGGTGGAACTCATGCAATGTGATCAAGCGGCATGTACTCTTTCCTGCTATGTCTGGCCGTATCAGTGACCCAATGGGTAATGGTACCTATGGTGCCTCCACTGGTGACCCTTTTGATAAAGGGCCCTACAATGAGGCCCCGTCGCTCGGTGGCCTATCATCACGTAATATACCCAGAACCCTAGCTGGAAGTCTGTGTGGAGTATTACTGAAAGAAAATAGGTGCTCCATGGTCAGTAAGTTATATTTGGTGAGCAGACTCAAAAAGATAACACAAAAAACTTTTTGAAACACACACAGAATCAGTGTTTTTGTGCACTGAGTCGGAAATAAAAAATCATGGACCTGGTGTATGGATACATCGGCTACTACACCGACACTGGATTCCTTAAACTAAAAACAACACTCACTAAACATAACACTATTCCTGTTAAAATATCAAAGTCCAATTTTCTAAGGTATAACCGCCTCCTCTGATACCAATTTTCCAGGACCCATCCACCAGGGCCTGGGTTGTGACTACCCCAAGCCAGCCTTCCATAGGCCTGGGGTTGGAGACTAGCACCGAAATGCATATTTCAAAAACATGGAAGGCATTTCCTTTTTAACCTGTAAACACGCACAACCAAGCACACAACAAGATACGAACACAAGAAAGTTGTATAGGAAAAGTATGTGTACTATATGAAAAAGGTGCCAGTATACATGCCCAACTGGAAATTACAAGAAAATTGAAAAGTACAGGTAACTAAATCAGCTCCTGTGAACTTTCACAAAGTATCCAACCTCTAGGGTAGGTATAGCTCTGGAAGGGTCGTCTCTGCGGTATGCCTCGTCTAATCTCCACCTTTGAGCTATCTCCAGTCCTGGCACCCTCAACCTCAGTCAGCACTGTATGTCATCTACACCAAACATAATAAGGTGCAGGCATAGCCTGTGTAGGGGTGAGTATAACGACACTTATTAGAGACCACAAGACCCTCAAAGGACTCACATAATTCAAAAAGGATAAACTATAAATCCTGGAAACAATAGTTAACCTGACTTAGGTATATTCCCATTCATATACCTATGTTATCAAGTATACCCAATCTCATTCATGGGGAAACGTAAGTTCCAACTGAAGAGCCCAAAGCTCAACTATTCCATAGAGGAAAGATTACAACGAAGGTATGTACTAGAAATGTAATGACACACATAAGAATACCACAATGGTATCACCACAAAGGTATGTACAAAAAAGGTAAAGAATACAAAGGTATCACCACACAGAACAATACTAGAAAGGTTTCACCATAAAGGTAAAGATTTAGCCCACACCAGATATAACTTAGGTATGATAGTAATGACGATAAGATGTAACTACTGAATCATCTAACTATATTAATAGGAAGACCCACATAGGAATCGAAATCATCAGACCCACGTAGGATCCAAATACAGAAGACCCAAATAGGATCATTGAGTAGTACCACATGGATACCTAGAGCGGATCTAGGTGAGACTCTCGAAGACAGACCCATGTAGGTTCTCAAATCATGGACCCACATAGGATCCCTTTCTCCTATTACAGCCAGCTACAAGGTTCCTGCACGAAGCTCGCTTGACTCCATGATGGTCTGCTCCTTAATCCATAGGTTGATACTACAACTTCCACTAAGTCCCACTAAAAGGTATTCCAATGTACCGCCATGTAAAAGGGGTTTCAACGCAACAAATGGTGTATCAATAGAACACCCATTTTGTATGTTATTGGCTTTTTAGTCCTAGGGGCCCATTTGGATTCGTGTTAGATCCAACCTGGCTATACCCCAACATTATCCAAAACTGAATTGGGGTATACCAAAAGCACCATCTCAATCCATGGTTTTTGGCACTGTTGACGGTTCTTCAAACAGACAATCGTAGCTCATGTTATGGCTGAATGAGAGAAGAAGGTGTCGCAGTTGGTCCGGGTCTGGTCCGACCCAGTCCTCTTGTGTAGCTCGCTAGGCGGCCCGCAAGGGGAAGCCATCTCAGCTCATGACATGCCAGACGGCCAGCCTTCTTTCGTGCGGCGCGGTCGTTCACTGCGCCCTAACTGGCGACCGGCGGTGAGCCGACCGCCCACGCTTCAGCCCCGTATCATAAGGCCACAACTCATGCACGCCCGACGGTGCAAGCACATGCCTAGTCCTCTTCTTCGTGTGGACGGCCATGCGTCGGCTGCCGCCCCTACTCCGCCACGACCGACGGGCTGCATCCCTTATCCGTTATCACGATTGCGCCGCTGCCATCTTCACGGTTGGCCAGAGTGCCGACTGCTGCTCCTAAATCCCTCCAATGCCAGTCACTGGCACGGGTCTCCGACGATGTTCCTCATGTCACCGGGCACGCCCCAATAACAAGTTCTTCCTTTCGAAGACTTCTGCACTTGTCTCAGAATGTCACCATCATTTTAAGACCATTAAAATTCTCAAATGTTGTATAGAGGCCAGTCTGTGTTCATTTGGCCCAAACCCTCCACGTTAGAATGGTAGCAAGCGGCTTGTTTATTCTTGAATCATGAAGAACATCAAGAATTGTTAAGGGGGTATTCAATACAACAATCCCAATTTCGAAGGTTCGTTGGAGGGGTCGTGAGTTGAAGTTGGTGAAGGCGATGAGGGTGAAAACAATTGTCACTTCCGCAACAAGCTTCTGATGTCAAGCTCGTGCATCGTCCTCATTCTTGATTCTAAAGAATGTTCTTCTTTGGAGAGAACGTTTATCCACAATTCTTTCAATATACTTTGCCAAAGAAATCCTCCAACCCAACAAATAAATGAATATCCAACTAAATAAAAATAGGTCTGAAAATTAATTAAAGTTTACACATTTAATTAATTTTACTCGGCTCAATTAATTAATTATAGAGTTGAGATATTTTCCCCCATTAAGAGGGGTTCGGGTGCTCCCCACAACCAAGAATTAAAATTAAGGGTTTTCTTGCTCGTGTGGTCCCCACCTCTATAATTTTAAAATAGAGGTTTTAAAAAGAAAAATAAAATTTCAAATATTATATATTTTTTTCTTCTCCCACGTAAAACAGAAAAAATAACTTCATCCTTCGACTTAATGATGTCGAGATGAAGGTATCCTTAAGAGAAGATCGACTGTAAGAGTTCAATAGTGTCCTCAGATTAAAATTCCGAGCAACGGTTCAAACGTTACAAAAAGCCACTCACATGCTTACAGAATGTACGTAAATAATGTTCTGAAATTCATTCCAGGCACACCGGGCGTCATAATTACACGCCGTCAATTTTCATAGACTCGTAATATTCCATATAAAAACATTACATGAAAAAATCTAGTTCATTACATTATTACCCTTTAATTTTGAAAAAGTTGTTTCAATGTTTAATGTCTAAATTGGAGAATAAAGGGGTTAATCCAAATTATGTGTTTTAATATTACTAATAAATGATTCCAAAGTATATTTTTTGAGGGTATTTACACCATTCCATATCATATATTATAATTTTTTCCACTTTTAGACCCATTCACAAGGAAAATAATATAATATTTATAAATTTTATGACTAATTCCATATGTGCCCTTTCCTTCAATATAGAAAGACACCACCTCTCCTCTATTATGCACACCTATTGATCCATTTTCCTAATGTAACCCCTTCCAAAATCTCTCCTCATTATCCATATATATTTTTGAGCGGTTCTGGTAGTCCCATAATACTAATCATATGGTCATTTAGAAGAGATATAATGTAGCTTTTTTACAGAAGAGGTAACAATCTTAATCTAACACATTCATTTATCTTTTTTTACCACCTTCAATATTTTACTAACTATTTTTATATAAAAATACTAGTATGAACCACATTATATAATTTTATTATCTTTACGGAATAATATTTATCAATATCATTCATTAAAAAAATATAATGAAATCAAACACTTGTGTGTATAATGGACTCCCACCCCATGAACCATGGTAATTTTTATTTCACCACTCCCTCACAAGTCTATTAATAATTTTTGGATTAAGGAATATATACTATATAAATGAGATAATAATAATTTGGTAAATTTAATTTATCATATACTTCTTGTCCATTCAAATATTTAAGAATTGACAATGTTATCCAGTAGTTTGTATGGACTACACCTCCACGAAGTGATATATTTCATTTTTCAAGAGTACCTTTAAATTGATGATCCAAAATATAATATATATATATATATATATATATTATTTAGGATATTAATTTGAACATTTATATAGTTAATTTATAACCTATAAACCAGAATTTGAACATCTGTGATGAAACATAGATGGGATAATTAAACAGTTAACACCTGAATCAATGATAATAATTGAATATTATTAACAAATAGGTCATATGATGTTGTAATAGGATCATATATGATATTATAATTAAAATAGTCTCATTTTATATATTAATAAAATTTTCTAAAAAATTATAATGGAGTTCACCACACATTCAAATAAGTAGAAGCAAGATATTTTGGATTTCATTTCAATTTCCACTCCATTAGGATATATTTTGAATTATATACTTATTTATAAATGAGGATATGTACATCCAAATGGATTTTTTAATTATAAATATATATTTAACCATGGTAATTTATTTTTTAGTTAATATTTACTCATAGAAGGGGTTATTATTTAATTGATATCAAGGGGGTAAGAATTTATTTTACAATACCATTTTTACGATTGATTTTATTTTAATTGATTGAATATTAAAATATATTTTTTTGTAAAATAAAAATATAATCACCTCATTTAAAAATTTAATTATTGTTCATGTTTTCTTATAACATTTTCTCTCATTATCAATTGAAAAATGAAATGAAATGTTTAAAATAAAGGAATATATAACATTTAGTTTTTATCATGTTGATATTACATTACTATCCATATTTTACGAAATATTTTAATAAAAGTATTTTTTATTAACAAAAATAACTAATTAATTACATTTATGTTTTTTTGAAATTCCAAAATGTTTCAATGGATTTTTTAATAATATCGTAAAGTATCATTTTCTACATTACACAATGTCAAGAATATTAGTTTTTAACATATATATTGTCAATGGATTTTCCCCCGGTAATAGCAATGTTATTCTTTGTAGTTTAATCTATAATTAGAAAATAGTTTAGAAGTGTATTATATTTAATGAATACAAATTTTAGTTTTTGAATTCCACTTTTTATTATTTATTATGAGGATTTATTTTATTTCAGAAACAATACTTTGGTTGAATTCCTTGTTTTCTTTAATCTATTATTAATTTTGTATTCATTAAAATTATCTTGAAACATTCACTTTATTGTGATCATATTTCATTAGAAATTACATTTCGCTTTATTATCAATATTTTTTAATCGATATTCTTATTTCAAAAACCACATACCATTTATACATTTTGAGATTTCATGCGAAAGTTTTTTTAATCATTGTGGAAATAATTATATTCAATATTATTTACTATAAAATGTTATTTAATGAAAATACGTATTTTTTATGAAAAAAAATAATTCCATTTATTGGGAATGAAATATACATGTAGTTATGAGATAATCCTAGAAATAAGTAGCCACTTGATGTATTGATTGTTCTCACATTACCAACCATCTGAACATCATTATTATAAGGGGTTCTTTGTGTATGCTAATCCATATTTGAAAATATCATAGAAAAAGGCATTGATAAAGATGTTCGAAATTATGAATTACCATCATTTAGAAATATTTTATTATTGTCCATGAGATTATTTCACTAATATTATAATGGGATGAACAATTTTGAATAAATTTTAAAAAATTAATAATTTGAGGATAATACAAATGATACAATGTTTATTATTACAAGATTATTTATGATAAATTTTCAATTATTCTTTTCCAATAAAAGAATTATATTTTTCATCTAAAATTATTAATTCATGGAGTGAATTTAGTTTATGACATTTATTTGTATTGTAACCTGAATGAATTAATGTTATCAATACTCATGGTTAATTTAAATATCTTAAATAAAAGAAATCCAATGTAGGTGGTGTCGGAGTGGATAAGTTCATGTGAATATTTGTGAATCTAATACTTGTTTTTACTAATAACATTGTTCATATAGAGTAAACTAAAAATTCATGTCAATATATATGAATATTTTATCATTTAATTTGAAATAATCCCTCCTTATTTAATGTAAATGCTAATACACTTGTACCTGGTAAATGGATTAAGATACTGAAAAATATATTTCATTCCATGGGATTATATGATATGTTAAATGATATATTATAAGAATTTTTTCTTGAATTTTATTCCATTCATTACTGTAAAATGGTCTAGAATACATGAATGAATAAAAAAATAGATAATGTGGAAATTATATATTTCAATGTAACAATATTCAGTAAATATATTCCTCGAGAGAAATAAAAATAAATAGAGAGAAATGACCTCATCTCAAAAATATCTGAACAGATTATTACATAGTATGAGGCTATGCATAAGTACTATAAATTTATGCTAGATATTATATACATAATCTAGAAAGAATAACTGACAATATTATTAAATGGATGATGGAAATATTCTAATAGGCCCTCGATTGTCAAATATTTTCGTATGTGATGAAATACAATTCTTTACCCTAAAAAAAGATATTATTTTTCTCTTCCAATATCATAATTGTAGGTAAATTGAAGAAGAGTTTGGTTGAGCACATGAAAAATGGAATATGTCAAAGAAGATGATGCTAAATGATACAATTTTCATCATGCAAAAATTTTCAGAACGAACATCTTGGAAATTGATTAAATCACATGGGATTTTGATATAATTGTTAATATAATGGTTATATAGGTAGTGAATTAATGGGAAAGTATAAATCCTATATTATACAATGATTCAAATATAGAGAAATAGGGAAGTATTCATACCAGTGTCTCAAGTATCAAAGGAACCAAACAAATCAGAGGTCTAGGGGAGTAGGACAAGTTTATGTGATCACTACAGCTAAGTTTGAAGGTCCAATAGATGATTTTTCATGTAAATTAATCATATAATCATGTTTTGAAAACGAATTTAATGATTATATAATATCAAAATAATTTATATCATCCACGTTTTTATGAAACATAGACACTTCCATATAACCAAAATTTTGTGAGTTATTAGTGAAAACTATGTAAAAATATAACTCCACTAAGGATAAGTTAGTCAATTCACATTACTTCCCATATGTGTACCATCTGTGTAGAATTGATTGTTATACCAATTTTTTATTTTTAATTAATCATTTGAATGTATTGTACTTAAAAATATAATGAATATATTTTGTTTCTAAGATTACTATATTACTATTTGTGATGAAGATGTATAATTAATTATTTTTATAGGGGAAACATAATCACTTGATTCATATTTATATACATGAAATTTAGCTCTCCTGAATTATATTAGCAGGGAAGACGAAAAGTTGAATCAAACATATTTAAAATATAGTATTCAAATAAATGTTTTACTTATTGTGTAGGAATACATTGATGTGTTTCTTAAGGAATTACTTGGACATCCATAAGAGCATGAAGATCACTCTTCTAGTTATTTTATACAAAATGTGAGACCTATATCAAAGAAACCATATTTCATAGAAACTATGGAATTTGTGTTACTAAAGAAAAAATACATTATTTTTTCAACAAGGGATATATACACCCTGATGAATCACCTTTTGGAGCATGTATCTTTTTGCTGTGAAGAATTATTTTCTATGGAATGTTTCTTTTATTTTAGGGAAATAAATGAAATTTATATAAGGGAAATGTATATAGTATCTCCCAATGATTACATATTAAGTGAACTTAATAGAGAATAATATTTATAAAGGATTTTACATCATTATAGGTAAAAAAAATTTGAATAAACAGCTATAATATTGAAAATAAAACCATTCATATGAGCTACATATATTAAATGTTTATAGTAATTTCATTTATATAGACTCATAGACAATCTATATTTGTGGATATGGTAGATAGTGTTTTCAAGGAGTTTGTCAATAATTTTTTGGTCATATTTATTTATGACACCATGGTGTACTCTAAATCATTTAAGAATAATTATAATAAAAATCAATTTTTGATCATTCCTGAGATACTTATTGGAGAAATGTTATATATGAAATTTAAAAAGTATCCACTTTAGTTATAAAAATCATTAATTTAATGACATATTTACTATATATATAATATCATTGTTTATTATTAAATGAAAAATTTAGTCATATAATTTACTACAAAAATAAGCATAACAATGGTATATAGTTTAATTGATTTGGCATGTCAGTATCAGGCATAGTTGTTTTAAAAATATCCTAATTGGATATCCATTAATGAAGATTACAGGAAAAGGGGTTAGTTTCTCATATAAAAATGAATTTGAAGAATTCTTATAGTAATTAAATGGGTGGTTGGTCGATTATTATATGTTAACTCGAATATTATCAAAGATTATATTAGTGATATATTGTGACGCATCGATGAAGGGACTTAGTTTTTTGCTTATTATAAATGGTGATTCTTTCACCTATGCATCATGAAAATTAAACACTCATGAACAGAAATTTAAACCCTATGATCCTAGCATAGACGCTACAATATATTCATTGATTATTTAAGTCATTGACATAATAGAGAAATAATAATATATACAGGGATGATAATATTTTAAACTACTTATTTTTATATAATGGGCTCAACATGAGGTAATTAAGATGGATTGAGACACCAATGTTTTATTGTTTCTCAGGAAACAACCTCCCATGGTAGGAAATTAGGGTAATAAATATAATGATATGGAATGATCATGATGTACTGACCAAGATGAGTATTTACAGGGATCCTATATTTATATATTTATAAAATATGGACATGGGAATTATCTGGGAAGGGGAAAAATAAATTATTTTCTTAATCATTACTAATCCATATTTTTTATAAAAAATAAAAATTTAAAAACCAAGTGATGATAATTTTTAAAAGAAAAGATATTTCATTATTGATGTGAAATTATAAGGCTTCATTTACAATGTTTTAGTTATAATTTTTTATATATCTATTTTTTACATATATTGATGATATAAAAATAGAATAAATACATGAGGATCATAGATAAAATTTAATTATAAACCATGTCAATAAATATATGTATAGGGACCAGAATGAACATTTTTTGGAGGAATGAGATTCTAGGATCTCCAAAAAGTAAAGGATGGGGGATAGAATCCTGCATGATTTATGAAACCTCTACTTATTCCTAAAAAGGAATGTGATGACATCCATTTATACTTTTCCCATGGATTGGTAAATACTCTTTGATATAATGATACTATATGTGTTATTATTGACCACCATACAAAATCCAAACATTTCTTCACTATAAGTGAATAATAACCTCTTGAGAACAATGATAATATATATAATATTAATGTTATAAGACCTAATTTAGAACCTATTTCAATATTAACTTTTTTTAATCCTTTACTTTCAATGATTTAAAAGAAAATCACTCAGATGATTCTTGATAATGAACATCATTAGAGAAAATCCAATAATCCTCAAACTAATTGATATTTTGAACGAAATTTTAAAACATTACAAGAATTGTTGAGTTAATGATTACAGATCTTTTAATGAACATGGGATCAATTTTTACCTTTAATGGAGTTCGAGGATAATAATATTGTTCATTCTAGTATTCAAATTTTATTTTCATAATTACTATATAAAAAGAGATTCCATGATCCATATTATTGGGTTGATATTGGTAAAAGTAATCTTATAGGTATAGAACTCCTTGATGTGAAAATGATCAAGGAAAAGACTAATAAAGAGCATAATAATGGGGAAATTCCTGAAAATGAGCGATGCAGATAACTAAAGAAATTTTTTAGAACTATAGGTTATACATTATGTTTTCTTGATTGTGACTTCATGGAAGTTTGTTATATTGTTTAGTATGAAACGAATATAAGGACATAGGTATATAAAAACTATTTAAATTTTGTTATGAATTAGAGTCATTTCATACCATTTGGAGATGCCACCATGACTCTCTAAAGTAAATGATGTGTCTCATATCAAAATTTTAAGAATATTCCATAACAAAAACATTTTCTCAACACTAATTATATAGAATTGGACCATGATCTAATATACCGTGAAGACTGTATCTAGATTATCTACAATAAAGAACGGTTTTTTGTGTCATTGAATTATTTTTATTGTAAACTTTTGGTGGATAAATATTAATTTATGATAATAAATATGTTCACTTGAGAGTGTTATGTATATGAACAACATTAATTTTTATAGAAATTATTATCTATGGTAATTTTGAGGAAGTGATTTTTGAAATAGAGATGATATTACAATGTGATATTTAAATATAGTAAGTCAATGTTTTACCTTAATTTATCTATAATAAAATGAAAATTGTAATAGTTCATTTCAAAAAAATATAAATTGATTTGATGAATATCGATTTTGATCTTACATTGTTAAAATAAGCCTAGAATGAACTTCAAAATATTTTCATCCAAAATAATCATTTGAAAATTCATAATTGTATTATCTAAATAATCATATTTTCATTAAAATTTTTTATTCATATATTGATAGATATTAAGGGAACACCATTTGGATATAGAAATTAATATTTTTAAGAAAAATATTGTTATGTGCATAAGGATTTTCAATAATAATGAATTAAAATAATCCATAATTATAAATTATTTCTATTTAATGTAGAGATTATATATCAATCAATATGAATTTAAATTTCTATAATGATTTTTTTCATAGATTTACTATATGATAATATTAATCTATAATAATAAATTTCCTTGAAATTTAATTTTCATCACTTTTATCGAATTAAATAAACATTGATTTATGATATTATAGGAATTAAAATGGATTCAATTATTTATATTAAGATGTTCATGTTTTGTAAAAAAATCTTTATTCTGTTTAGGCTTTGTGAAAAGTAAAATTGTTTAATATTTGTCACATTAGTAAGTGTACCATCCTGACCTAGATGCCAAACACCTATGACCCGAGCCACACTTCTACATGACCTCATGTGAACCTACCTATATGAAATAGTCTAATAACAAGATGTGAGGGTATAATATCATTCAAGGGGGGTATATACCCTCTTTATCAAATAAGCACATCATCATAATAAATAATTGCAACAAAATAATATAACCCAGACTTGAATGATACAAATGTCACATGATGACAAAATCTTAAAATACAATTCCAAAACTAAATAGTTGATACTGCCTAAATAAATATCTGTCACATGTCAAAATGAAAAACCCTAAATTATTTAAGACACTAACTACCCAGAAGTGCATCCCTAAGCACATTTTATTCCCTCATTTGTGCTACATCCCAAATAATTTCTTTAACACGGGGCCCTACATCATAACATTTCATAAAACCATGAAATCTATCCAGGTACCAATCTTGCAGCCTAAGTTTTGCATTAGGACAACACATTAGGCAACCTTCAATGAGTTCTAAAATGAAATCTAGTCAATAAACGTGTATACATTTTTAGAAAGAATAAATAAAAGAAAAAAGTAAATAAATTGCATTTATTTCTTTACAATTTATTTAACCATAAAACCCTAGGGTTCATTAGGATAGACGAGCTGTCAATAACTGCTTTAGCCCATATAAAGTCAGAACCATATAACATAGTCAATAAGCAATTCATTATAACACATGGCCCTCCATTATCCAAATAATTTCTATTTATAATATGGTTATTTGGAACTTTGGTCCAATTCTAAAATATTTTGTCTAGGTCACCATGCCTAGGATCCCATAGGATTTTGTTGCAGGAGTCTATGCCCCCAGACTCATTTATCAAAGGATTTATCACAATGGAATTTGATGCATCATTCCTCATCCCAAACATAACTATCAAACAGTTTATAAATATGGTATTTGGAAGTAGCACACCATATCCCACACACATTTATCAATCAATTCATCACTTCTGGATTTTGAATCATAAGACCATGACCCATACATGTTTATCAATAAATTTATCATTATGGGCTTTGGATGCAGCAGAATATGTCTCACAAATGAATATCACACAATCAAAAGTATCATAATATAACATATATCACAATATCACATTTTATAGTCACAACATTCCATTAATTAATTCAGAAATTAATTAATAAAATTCAACCAATTGAATAATCAAAATAATTGTCATCAATTAATTCTTTAATTAATTAAGCCAATTCAATTGACTTTATATAAAAACCAATCAATTAACTACTTCATAAATTAATTGGTTCAATTATACAATCACAATAACAGATTAATTAAACCAATGAATATTTACTACCATTCAATCAATTTAATAAACAAAACAATCTACATTTATTAATTAAAAAATTTATTAGTAATTTCACAATCCAAATATACCACAATTTATCAAACAATAAATTTTTTTTTTACAATTTGAATATCCACAACATCACAATCCCCACATTAATTAATAACTAATTTAATTATTTCAATTTTAGAACTCAATTTATAATTATCCCATATAAATTATTCAATTTTTTACATGTAACTGATATCATGACATTGATATTTGAATAATATACCACCTACCTCGAGAAATTTGAAATAATATCTCCAATGGAAATCCCAAATTTGAGTGGAGGAATGAGATATAATATAATGAATGAAGCTTTACATACATGAACATTACATTTCTTTTTCCGAATACTTAATACATGATAGAAACTGATGACCAAGACCATTTAGTTTAGTGCCTTTGGAAACATGGAACATGATCATCTAAATTGTGAAAGATCATAAACATCTCCCATAATGATATTTATATTTTTTTCTACAAAAACCTTTCTTTATATCTTGGAAAAAATATATCATAAAGATGGTGATCTCAAATGATCGGTGAGGGTAATAATGGAGAACATAATTCAAACCATAAACATAATAACTTGGAAACATGAACATAACATTTAAATATCAAAATCAGGTGTCATGAAATAAATATTGACAGTTTGAAGGGAATAGATCATAAAGAAACATTAACCATGATAAAATAGAATTGGAATAAAACATAGAATTTTGGGAAATAATGAACCACATAATATAAATTTTATAGTAGTCAACTCATTTCTTCTAACACCATCATAGTGTACGATGTCCATTACTGAACTGAGATTACTTACAATTCCAGCCCTGTATTACTAAACCAGATTTACTTATTGTTCAATCCTTGTATTACTGAACAAGATTTACATGTCATTCCCTCTGTGTCTATCACATGAGATATAAATCTTTTCCCATTGCTTTTTTATGTAGATATAGGTCCCACGCATCTAATAATAAAATAACTCTTAAATGTTCCCCAAAAACAAAAATCATTCATCCCAGCATAACCGATATAAGAAAATTTGTTTTTTACTTATCAATCCATCAGAATCCGTATAAAATAAATTGATTTAATATAAAATTACACCATAAAAATTATCAAATTAATGTAATAATAAGGATATATACATAACCATATTTCATCCTATATAGAAAATAATTTTTACAAAACAGTTAAACATAATTGTTGATGAAAATATATTTTCTTCTTCAAAATGGTTTTCTTTTGTCAAAATGACAAGAAATTATATATAAAAATAATTTAGTTGAAAATAAACATGAAATATTGTAGATTATTATTCATGGAAATAACATGTCTTGAAACTATAATAATACAATCATGACATAAATGCTAAAAAACATTCTCCAAGTATTTTTTCTAAAAAAGTAAACAAGTACCTCATATGGTAACTGAAAAAATTATTCCTTCCAAACCATGTATTAAAATTAAAAAGTGGGTGAAATGACTTTAAACATGCATATATAAATATTAAATAATTTATGAAAATGTTTTTTGAAAACCCAGACATGGATGATATATATACCCCCCGTAAATACTTACGTATAAACAACCTTGGATAAAAAATGATATTGAAAAATTATCCCTTACCTAATACATTGAGTTATTTGAGGGTGTGGCCCCCTATTGTATAATGGTTAAATATTGTTATTAAATTATACCAGTACCATATCCATATTTTTGATACAATATATGATATTATTATATCATTTTGTTAATAGTACTTCAATATTACCATAATTTCGGGGGTTAACTTCTTCATTTTCCCATTCATGTTTTTTCTTGTATGTCATGTTTTTTGTATATGATGAGTTTCGTGAAATTATGTTCATAATTATAATTTTCACTAATAATATAAATTTTATAATTATTCTTGAATTGTTATCATGGATAATGAACCTCAACACATCGTGGAGTTGGTAGGTCATACGTACGCACAAGCGATGATATCATTCTTTTGATGGTTAAATAGTATGTAATTGGATGGTATATTAATTATAAAGTATAATTATCATGTTATATTGATTATTTAATTCTATTATAATCATTATTCTACCCATACTAATAATGTATTTTTTAATAAAAAATCACACTACATCGTGGAGACGGTAAACCGTACGTACACACTCTTGGTGATAGTGTTACTCGTAGGATAAAAAATGAGGAATAAGGTTGTCCCAGAATTATAATGACATCTAATAATTTAAAATATATTTTCATTGTTACTTTATTATTGAATCAGATTAGAAAGGGGAATTATAAAAATAAATGAAATTGAATTCAATTTGTAAAGTGATTACCTCTTCTTCGTTGGCCTTCCTTTGGACCTCTTCTTAGGGACACTAGGGATGAAATTTTTGGAAAAAATTCCTATAGATGTTAACTATGAAAATTAATAGTAAAATTTTTTAGGTTTTGGTCTAGTTAGAAAGATCATGGAGGTGCGAGGAAATTTGGGATGAGGTGAATTTTTATAAGAGAGGTTAATGGAACTTTAAGAAACTCTCAAAATATTAAAATATAATTAGAATATTCTGGATCTAAATAATTAAGAATAGATCATAAAATAAGTTTATAATACATGTTCGACCATATATTATCCCCTTGTTATTAAATAAAATTTCTGTGAATTTTTAAATAATTTAATAATAATTTAATTCAATAAGATACTATTATTTCCAAATTTAATAATATTTAATTAATTTCATTTAAAATACAATAAGAAAAAGTTGGAATATGAATAAAATGTCATCACACAACTTTAATAAATCTTATAGTTCTTGTAATATTTTTAGACAAATTAACTAATCCAAAACATAACAAAATTAATATTATGAAAATAATTTATTCTATTTTTATGTTAATTGAATAAATATTGTTTTACAATTGAAGAGAATTTTAAGGTAATTATGTAACTTTTAAAAATTCAAATAAATTTATATAATGAAATTTGTTTTATTTATATAAAAATAGACATTGATATTCATTCATATCTTGATTTAGGCCCTATGTAGACACATAAAAGTTATTAAAATACAAGATATAGATATTTCGTAACTATATTTGATTCAAATAATATATAATTTATTTTTATGTAAAAGTGTCCATTAAACAAATTAAAATATATTATATTGCGATAATTATTGAATCTTATTCATCCAATTATTTTTCTGGACATGTTTTGGATTATTTTAAACCTTATAATTTTGATTTACCCTTAACTAATTCCTTTAACTCTTATAATGGTAACATGTCTTTTTATTTACTAAGGGATAATACAGACACAGAAAAATTAAAAAGGAGAAATTGATGGACCATTAGAGACATATTTAACATCATTGTAATTATCTGGATGAAGTATTTATTTTTGAAATTTTTTGATATTATAATATAATATTATTTATTTAAGATATCAATAGTGTAAATTTTGACACTATTCAATAGATGACTTTTTTTATATTCATAACATAGAGATATGTTCGAAAAAACTCATTTAATACATAAATAACATGTCAATGTCATCCATAAAATTAGAAGATAACAATAATTCACACAAATTATAATATTATGTTTACCTTTAAGCACACGATTTACTAATAACCATGGTAATGAATATAATTACTCAATTTACTATTCATAATACTGAAAAATAAAAGTAATATTTTAAAATAATTTGGACCCACTAATTCCAAATATGAAATCCATTTTTCATTATTCAAAACAAAAAATTATATGAAATTAATTTAAAAGTAAATCCCATTGTTATAACCAATAAGCAGGTTTTTAAGAATTAAAAACAAATCATATGATTATCATGTGTTTATGTCCAATTTAAATGTGAAACTACTATCAATGAACAAATTTTTATTAAGTGATAAAAATATAATATAATTACACTTTAAAATAGATTAAAAAATAATCTTACTATATAAATAAATTAGATGAAAATACAGTTTGAATTAAAATGCTGTATTTTTCACTATTCAATAAAAATAAATTTTATCAAAAAATTACCCCAAATTTTAAAAAATTAAATATTTATATTCATATTCAAACTAAAAATATTATTTTATCAAATAAAATATATATAATTGTTAAAAAATTAATTTTTACTAGGTGTTCCCTCAAAAGGGAGAAAAACAACATTTTTTGAAAAGTACTTCTTTAATCTGAAAAATTGAATTTTTCCTTATATCATGTCTAGAAAATACATTAGATGAATGTTAATGTTTTTTAAAATTCAAATTGTAGTTAATAAAATTCATAACATCTAGTTTATATCCTATTAAATAAAAATATTTTAATAATATATCGTTGTTTAGTGAAACTTGGTATTTTATACAATGCAAACTATTAGAGAAGGTTGTTCTTGCATGTAACACTAGCCAAGAATAGTGTTTCATATACTTCAAGATAATATGGAGTTGTGTATAGTACTATCTAATATTATTGTATTGTACAAAAAAACATCAAAAAAATTAAAAATATATATTTGTCATTAAATCTCAGGGTTTCATATTCTACCCCCATAAAATAAATTACAACCTCGAAATTCCTCAGGGTTATAAATGGTTTACTACATGAATTTTCCTTTCCTGGAAACCCAAATCATAAAAATAAATACTGAAACATCATTTTAAAAATGGTATTTAGAAAAATAATGGTTACCCAAATTTACTCATCCCTAGGCTTCCACATAGGAGAACATAGGTGGGAAGTGCAAACATGGATATGGAAGGGAAATCTAACAATCATGTTATGATGGATAGGGATAGATAATAAATTTTAGAGAATGTTAACTACCAGAAAGCTATAAATTTGAAATGATTTAAGGGACCTTCTGATTCATCAGATAAGAAGGCACTACGATAACTTTTTTGGTTTCAAAATTCATATACTAAATTTGATGAATTTTTGCATGAGAAGAAATTTTTTCTTTATTTCAGTACAATCTCAGTATTGATTGTTCCCTGTAAAATTTCCACATCATCTATTATTTAAATAAATGAGGTGAATTTTTCATTCTTGATGCGTTAGAAGATCATGTGATAGAATTATTGGACACTCCATCTGTCTGAAGAACATATAGAATAGGTTATCAAATATTCATATGTCCAACTATAGTTAAAAAATTCATTAATCAATCAAAAATAAAATAGAATACAACTTATGCCATCAATTAATTGATATCATTACAATCCTTCCAAAAAAAATAAGTTTAAATCTTTATAAATAGGTGAACTAAATTGACTTAACATTTATCTCCATATCTCATTTGGAAGTTCTTGGTTGTCACATTACAAACATGTGAACACCTTATTCAGGTATTCTATTGAAACATGATAATGAAATGAATTACCATAAAACTATAGTGAAAATATACATTCTGTCAGAATTAACTCTTTACACACATGAAAAATACAAAAAATTCTATATACTCAATCCATGATATCACTTTTCCTAATATAAGCCACGATCTAATTAATTCTATCAAACATCTCACTATCTCTTTATCCCTTCATAATGTGTGTATCATGTTCTTTCCAAAAATATTTCAATCACTTTTCATGGTTACTGGTACCATATAATTATGGAAAACCACAATGGATAAATACATAGATATTCCAATATTCCGTAATACTATAAAAGAGATCGTATAACACTATTTTGTAATCCCATTACATAAACAAATAATATTTCTACCAGTTCATTGTCATACTCTATATAACCAATAGTAATTGCCTATTATTTTCCATTGTCATTGGCTAAATGGGTTACTGATTTCAACCATAATTAACCCTTGGATTAGGGAATTGGGCAGCATAATTCCCCATTATATTTCACTTATAGATTTGAAGTGTGGGTGGTGCATTATATGTAGTATTTTCTCTATTCACATCATTAGCAACCATTTTCCCATTAAATTGGCACTCAACTGCTCTATGACCATATTTTACACTGTTAAAAAATATTATAGTCCCTTTAAGGAAATCTCCACCATGCTTCTTTCCACACCATGGGCATAAGGAAACGTTCATCTTCTTTTCATTGTTGTTTTAAGATTTTTCCTTGAACATAATCTTTTATTTCTTGTCAAAACCATGATATGGATATGTAATACAAACTTCCATCACTACCATGATAGTGTAAAGCATAATATCTTCATATATACTAATGTCTCTTATAGATAATTCCCTTTGAAGGCTTGGTTTTATTCCCCTTGAAGAATAAATCAACATTACCTTCCAATTTAATGATGATGCCAAAAGAATACCATTTAAGTCTTGTAAAATTAACCTCTTATGTACTAGAAGATTCATAATACTTTTTCTTAAGCTCCAAGAACTCCTTTTCTATATTTTTTCAAATAATAAAAGGGAAATAATTATTGAAAACCGTGTTCTTGAACACATCCAATTCCATGGATTTAATTTCATCTTGATGCCTTGTATTCTTTATTAGAGTCCACCACTGGTCGTCTTTAACTTATAAATGATAAAAATCCAAAAATAAAATTTCATTTTCAAAATAGGGAAGGGTGGAAAAAATATTTTTTCTATGATATGGATCCTTTTTTCACAAACAAGTGTATCAGAAGACCCAATAAAAGAATGTAGACATTTCTCACGATGGAATCAATTGAATTTTGTTCCTTTCTCTTCTCATTTGGAAGTCCATAATGAATCAGAGATTGTCTAAGTATAGAAATATGATTATGAATTCCATCTCCCATAACATTTGATGTTTCAGGTTGAAAATCATTGTATTGACAAGTACATTGATCATTAACATTATTTATTCACGTTCCATCCATCTTATAAAACCCAAAAAGAATGGAATGAGTGGAAAAATCATACTAGGAAAACACCATAATCAAGGTAGAGTACTTTAAATCTCAGACATATTAGTTTTAATCCTAGTTTATTCATTATCATTACCATATTTATAGGAATGTAACCTATAGTTAAACTTACGCTTAGGTACATCTCTAGATATACCATAGAAATATCACTAGGGATCTCACTATTGTTTTTTCATCCTAGTTTCCAAAGGTTAAATAAACCTTCACTATGATACCAATTCTAATGATCTGGGATTATTTCCAATAGACAAGAGTTAATACCTATCAGAGCACTCCATGGGATGCTTCACCCCCTGGGTGGGACACATCACAATCCCCAGTGGTAGCCATTTTCTCATGAATCCCTTGGGTGGAGATCCATGCTTCATCCAATGTTCACAAGTGAGAGTTCCCAAGTATAGGATTTATTCCTACCTCCTTCGCAATGATTCCAAATATAACGACCGAAGCTTGATTTACATTGACATTACATTTATTTTGTAGAATACATAATACATGACACAAACCAATGCCTGAGACAATATCTTTTTAGTTCCTTTGTATTCTTGGTACATAATCTTCTAACTTGGTGAATGATCTTCAACATCTCCCATAAAGGCCTTCCCCATTTTTTTCCTACCTAAAGAATTTCATCATATCAAGGGGAAAATAAAAAATGAAAAGGGTGATATCAAATGCTCATTAAGGGTAAAAATGGAGAACATAAAACAAACCATAAACATAAAAATGTAAAAACATGAATATAAAGATTAAATATTAAAATCATGAGTCATGAATTTAATATTGGATGTTCGTAACGCATAGATTGTAATGAAATATTAACCATGATAAAATAGCATTGGAATGAAACATGGAATTTTGGAATATAATTAAAAATATAATAGGATTTCAATAATACCTAAGAAATTGCTTCCAAGACCATCATTGTGGATGAAGTCCATTACTAAACTGAGTTTACTTGCTGTTCGAGTCATGTATTATTGAACTGGAATTACATGCCATTTCGTCCCTCTATTACCGAACCAGATTTACATGTCATACTAGTAATTTTAATCTAATGATATATAAATTTATACCTAATTCATTAGAGGGAGATATAGGTCCCACCAATATCATAATGATATCATTCTTACATGTTCCACAATAACATAAATCATTCATCAAAGCCTAGCTCATAATATAATATGGGTTTCATAAACATCATTTTTTTTGTAATCTTTATAAAATAAATGGATTTCATAAAAAAATTATATCATAGAAATAAGAAAATAAAATTAATAATATTGATATCAACCTAACCATATGTCATCTTAGATAAAAAATAATGTTGATAAAAAATGGGAATATAATTTTTGAGGAAAATATTATTCTTCAAAAAAAATATCTTTTATATAAATGACATTAAATATTAAAAGAAAATAATTTAATTGTAAATACACATGAAATAGTTTAGAGGAAGATTTGTGGAAATAATTCATCATGAAACTCTAAAAATCCACTCATTCTATATAGGTTAAAAAAATATTATCCACATACATTTTCCAGAAAATTCAAAATGAACCTCTTATGGTAAATAAAAAAAGATTCCTTCTAAACCTGTAGAAAAGTAATAAAATTGTAAAAATGGATTTAAATATAAATTTAATAATTGTAAATATTTTATGAATTTTTTTTAGAAAACATGGATGTGGATGATAAATATACCCCATTTAAATACCCGGTAAAACTAATCTCGGATAAAAAATGAGATTCCACAATTATCCTTTACCTTATAATTTTATTAGTTGAGGTTGTGATAACCTCCTTTATAATGGTTAAATAATGTAATTTAACTATACTAGGACCATATCCATATTTATGATATCAGTTATGATCCTATTATATCATTTAGTTAATAGTATATCAATATTACCATTATTTCCGGAGTTAACTACTTTATTTTCCAATTTTCTATTTTGCTATGTAAGTAATGTTTATTATGAAGAGGATTTATTTTATTCATTATATTATGTTCATAATTATTATTTTAACAGATCATATAAATTTTATAATCATTCTGGAATTATTAACGTGGAGAACGAATCTCACCCCACCGTGGAGATAGTAGGTCGTACGTACGCACAAGCGACATAATCATTCACATTATAGTTAAATGGTATGTAATTGGATGGTATATTGATTATAAAGAATAATTATAATGTTATATTTATTATTTATATTCATTATACTCATCATTATACCCATCCAAATAATTTATTTTTGAATAACAAATTACACCATGACATAGTGAGAGTAAGCTGTACATACACATGCATGGAGATATTGTTATTCGTAGAACGAATAAAAAGTGGTGTAATGTAGTCCCATAATTATAATAACATCTTAGATTATAGAATATAATTTATTTATTACTTTATTTTGGAGTCAACAAAGAACAAAGATATAGAAGAAGAAAAGAAATTGAGTTGAATTGGTAAAGCGATTACCTTTTATTTATTGGACATCCTTTGGATCTATTCATTGGGATAAAAGGGATGACAACTTTTGGAAAACCAAGACCTCGAAAAGTTAACTAAGAATTTTGATAAGAGAATTTCGCAGGGTATGGTCTAGATAAAAGGATCAAGGAGGTGTGAGGAAATTTGGGAGGAGATTCCCATTTATAAGAGCAAAGAGGGGAACTTTAGGAAACTCTCAAAATATTAAAACATATTAAGACTATTATAGATCTAAATAATTAAAAATTTAACATAAGTGAAATTTATAATAAATGTTTTCAATATATTATCCCTATTTATTATTTATCAATTTTATTATTGAATAATTTAATAATAAATAAATTTAATTAGATATGATTATTGGAAAATTTAATACAATTCATTTAATTTTTCTTAAAATATAATAAGACAAAGTGGGAATTCAAATATAATTATTTCACACATCTATAATATATCATATAGGTCTTCGAAATTTTTTAGACCCTTAAAATAATAAAAAATATTTCAAAATTAATATAATTAAAAATCATTTATTCTATTTTTATGTTAATTGAATAAATTTTGATTTTTAGTTAAAATAAATTTAAGGTAATATGTATTTTCTAAAAAATCAGAATAAATTTATATAATTAAAACAGTTTTATTTACATCCAAATAGACATTGAGATTCACAAATATCTTGATTTCGTCCCTATGAGGACACATAAAAGAGATTAAAATACAAGATAGTGAAATTTTGTAACTATATTTGATTTAAATAGTATATAATTTGTTTTCATGTACAAGTTTCCATTAAACAACTCAAAATAGAACATATTGTGATATATATTGTATATAATTCATCCAATAATTTTTTGGACATGTTTTGATTTTATTTTGAACCTTATAACTTTAATTTTCGCCTAATTATTTCATTTAACAATTACTATGGGAACATGCATTTTTATTTACTATGGGGTAATAAAAGCTCTATAAAATGAAAAAAGATCCTTGAATGGACCATTGGTGACATATTTAACTTTATGTCAATTATTTGGAAAAAATTTATAATTTTATGAGTTTTACATTTTAATAAAATATCATTTATTTAAAATATCAATAGTTTCATTTTTGACACTATTCATTAGTTGACTTTATAGAAATATCATACCATAAAGATATGTTCTAATAAAACTCTATTAAACCATAAATAACATGTAAAATTCTTCCATAAAATTAATGTATGACATTAATTCACTAAAATTATATTTATTATAATAATTTAAATATCATTTATTTGATATTTATATTAATAAAATAATTCATTCATCACTATTGAGTCATCATTAATGATAATTATTTAGTATCTCAAAATTATAAAATAATTTTTATTATGTATGTAATTCTATTATCTTTCAATATACTTTCTATTTAGGATTTTAATCCCTTGTAATTCTTAAATTAAAATTAATATACCTATATAAAATTAGAGTGTGACATTTTGTCACATTCATTAATTTTTTTTTTTCATTCATGTCATATTCCGGTTAAAGTGGCAATTAAGTGATTCTATTTCTAAACATAGACAATAAGGGTAGAATTTATTTATCCAAAAATATTTTTATAGGTGTTAAGGTAATTGTATAATATTATTTTTACCTTTATTTACTTGATTTGCCTATAACCATGGTAATAAAAATAATTACTAATGTTACTATTAATAATACCAAAAAATAAAAGTTAACTATAAATATAATTTGGACCCACTGAGTCCACATATAGAATCCAAGTTTCTTAATTCCAAATATATAATTGGAAGAAATTAATTTAAAATTACTTCCTGTTGTTA
The DNA here is from genome assembly GCA_963277665.1 of Viscum album. Taxonomy (NCBI): domain Eukaryota; kingdom Viridiplantae; phylum Streptophyta; class Magnoliopsida; order Santalales; family Viscaceae; genus Viscum; species Viscum album. Next base: position 852,728,393 of record OY728126.1, on the reverse strand, counting down.
TAACCAAGAAGCGGTTTTTTAAGAAGTAAAAACTTATCATAAGATTATCAAGTGTTTATGTCCAATTTAAATGTAAAATTACTTCTAATTACAAATATTGGATTAAATAATAAACAAATAAACCAATTAATCATTAAAAAAAATAAAAATAGAATCTAACTATATAAATAAATTAGATGATAAGGCATTTTTGAATTAAAATGCAGTATTTTTCATTATTCATTAAAATTTTAATTTTATCAAAAAAATACCAAAAATTCCACAAAAGTAAATTTTAATGTTTCTCTTAAAAACATCAATTTGATTTTTTATATAAAATATTTAAATCTGTTAAAAAATAAAATTCAAAATGGGTGTTCCATCAAAAGGTGACAAAACTGCATTTCTTGAACAATACTTTTTATATCTGAAAAATTATATTTATTTTTATATCATGTATTTAAAATAAATAAGATAAATTTTAATGTTATTTAAAATTAGAAATTTGGTTAACATTATTCATAATTTCTAGTTTATATCTAATTAAATAATAATATTTTAAAAATATATCGTTTTTTAGTAAACTTGATATTTTATACAACACAAGCTATCAATGAAGGTCTCTCTTGCAAATAACGAAAGTGAAAAATATTGTTACATATAATGAAAGCTAATATGGTGTTTCATATAGTGAAAGTTAATATTGATGTTGCGTACAACAAAAACCATCAATGAAATTAAGAAGAATATATCTGATAAAATCTCTAGGTGTCATATATAACAAGATCTAGACTATACTCCAAAATCCAAGATTATATGAATAAATATCCTACAATTCATGATATATATCAAAAAAGACTAGATCTAGTTCTTATAAAACTAGATATATATCCAAAAAATGGAGAGAATATCCCTTTAATGGATGGTTGAAGAACTGGAAATGAATCGGGATGGGATTTACATATAGGGTGAGGTGCAGATCGTTGATTTGGGCTTCGAAACACAAAGGAAGGAGGTTGAAAGCCATAGGAATTTATCTCAGAGCCTCAAAATTCAAGATAATTAATTAGTGTATTATTTGTAGTTGATTTGGGGATAAATGGGGGTTTGTGTATTTAAAAATACAATATTTTTGATAATTTTAAAAACCTATGAATGGTTTCTTGGGAAGGGGATTACAGTTTTTAAAAAAATACACCTAAAATGTGTTCTTACTTTAATAGGGGTATAAAATTTCTTGTAATAGGGGCCCAAACATTAGAAAACATGTGATGACCACACAGTCACCCTCTTTCTGGGGTTGTACAGTTCGTTATTCTAGAGAGCACAGTTTAGGAAAAACGTCCTCCATCCATGTGCTAACTTGATTCCTTCCAATTTTCATGATATTTTTACCCAAACACACCCATGGTAAAACACAAAAAAATACAAAAAACAATGAAAAAGGGTACATGTATACATGCCTGAGACATCTCCAAAAAATGTACAGCCTCTTACAATCTCCCCACCTTATAATAGCATGCCTTCTAGGTGTATTCCCAATAATGTCTATGGTTCCAAGTTAAAGAGGGATGTCCAATCAGCTCTCTTATATGATTACCTCTCCCATGTTTCTAATTATACACACCCATGTTTCCAGAACACCAAAACAATCTATGTGGTATTTCCACACAGTACATTCTCACTATGATCCAAAAAACGTATCAGAATATCCTCAAAGGATGCATCAGTATCTAGTTCAAAATCAACCACATAGAATATATCATATGTGTTAAGGTGATACTACCAAAGTTGTGACATACGGAAAACATCATAAATAGATCAATACCTATGTGGAAGAGTCAATATGTATGCCACTGATCCCATTCTCTCTAAAACGTCAATATACCAATGAACTTGGGTTCTAACTATCCCTCTCTCTATATCCTACAATGGCCTAATCTAGGAGAAACATGAAGGAATGCAAGATCACCAATTGAAAACTCCAGAGTTCATCTTCATCTACAAAAAATATGACTTCTTCCGACATTAATTCATATACATACACTTCAGGATTAACTAAAATTGTTTTTTCATCTCCTCCAGGAGACTCAGTGCCAAAAACTATGACTCACCTGCCTCCATCCAATATATTGGTGATCTTCATATCCTCCCATAAAGATCCCTATATGGTGAAATATTTATTGTTTCTTGATGACTATTATAATAGGAAAAATCAACCAATGTTAGGTGATTTTTCAAAGGACCCCCCAAATTCATGTACACACACCTAATGAATATCCTCTACCACATGTATCGTATTCTTGGACATCTAGTATATATATGGCTATAAAGCCATACTGAAAATAACCCATGTACTAAGATCCTTCTGCAAGACCTTCCAAAAGCATAATGTATAACGTGATTCACATCCTAAGATTATATTCTATGGAAACTCTGTAGATGAACTATCTATAGAATGTATAATTCCCCCAACTGATTCACCAAGATGTATACTACACCAACGTGAAATATGTTTATTTCATCATTTGATCCATAATCACCCATATATAATCATTAATATGAATAATTCTTAGTATTCCCACCAAAAAACCCATAGTAATTTCATCCCATATCCATTATGGAATTGGAATTTGATGTATTAAACAACTAGGTTGTCAACACTCAACCTTCCCCAGTTGATAGGTGTATCATCATGTTATGAACCCCACTATTTCCTTTTTCATGCCTAGCCACCAAAACTATTTTTTTGGGTTATGATAAATTTTGATTACACATGAATGTACAACCCACTTTGATTATGTAACTTCACACATCATCTCCTCCTGTATTATTATTGCCACAATAACCCAATCCCTGACATAAAAGATCTCATCCTCATTTATGCTCCCAATTGAAGGTGAATCCACACCTTAATGAATTTACATCAAGGATAAACATTCTAAATCCTCATAAAAAATGTCTATAATTCATTTGAAAATTGTATACTCCACTAAAAATGATATTTGAATTATATTCTCCAGAATCTCTTGAACCAGAAAAATCATATCATCCAAAAAATATACATTTTCCATTCAACACTAGAATTTTTAGTTCCCTATGATTGAGTCTTTATACATAAAACGTGTATAAAAATGTTTCCTTTCTCGGGCGTATATTATAGTTCAAAGTTGAATGAATGCCTATAATCAACACACCTCTATTTCGAAAGATTCAAAACACATTATGAAAATATGTACATTAATCTCTTATGAAAAGTATTAATAGTATCCTTTTTGACTAATAGGTAATTACCCCAACAAATCAAAGCATAAACCACTATAACTAACTTGAGGTCAAGAGTTGGGTAGCTCTATTCTTGTTTCCTCAACAACCGTGACCCACTGTGACATCTCAACCTCCATGTTTCATCACCTCTCCATATACAGTCTACAAATAATCACTAAACAATGTATACTCCTCACCTTTTCCTGGTAGGATAAATATTAGTGCCAATTTCATGTTCCTATTCAATTCTTGGAAGGTATTATTCTAAGCTTCCATCCATTCGATATTTTTCCCTAGTTGGTCAATAATAAAAGTGGTGAATACCAATGGTAAAGGTACTAAATGAAACTTAGATAATATATTTATAATCCTTAAAGCTACATATATCAAAACCATTATTGGGATGATCCTATGAATTAGCAGCCTGAGCCTTCTTTAGGTCCACAGAAACCACATTCTTTGTGATAGTGTGACCAATTATGCATACATGATCAATCAATAAAGGACACATAGAAAGTTATATTTATAGTATATTCTCTCTTAGTGAACTCAAGATGATGTCAATATGTTTTTCATGATCTTCACGAGTCTTTGAGTACAACAAGATTTCATCCACAAACACAACCAAAAAAATGATCCAGATATTGAAGAATGATTTAGTTCACCCATTCCATAAGCACTGATGGTGCATTTTTCATCCCGAAAGGAATCACGATGATATCATAAATTCCATACCTATATTTAAAAAAAGTTCTAGATATATCATAATGTTTAACAATGAACTTATGTTACCCTGAACCTAATTCAATTTATGATAAAAAAGTACCCCTCAACTAGTCAAACTTGTTATCGATGCACCGAAGAGGATATTGGTTCACCACAATCATCAAATTCAACTTCCAGTAATCCACACATAAGAATAATGTTATTTTAGACTTCTTAGGAAACTAGACTGGAGAACTCCAAGTAAACATACTTGGAGGGATAAACCACTTATCCATCAAATCTTCCAACTGAATCTTAATCCCTTGATATTTTTTTGTTAAATTATGTATAGTGGAATTGAAACTGGACCAAATCCTAGCATGATCTCAGTAGTAAACATAAAAACTCTCTTAGATGCAACCTTGATAATTCATCAGGAAAAACATCTGGAAACTGGTCTACTATGGGTGGAAAGAGAACCTTAATTACCCATCCTTCTTGAAGCAAAAAAATTATAACATGGATGTTAACTCCCCCAATTGCTGATGGAATGGCCTTGCATGGCCTTCCAAGATATCTTACTCTCTATAATGGATATAACTATCACCCATGGTATAATTAAAATTCACTCTCCTTCTGTAAAAATCTGTTGGGATTGGTATGATATTAACTAGTCCATACCCAAAATTTAATCATATTCTGACCTGTTATGAATGTTGAGATGCCACCAAAAATGATAATCCCCATCCATTAGAGAACACCCCTTTCCCAAACATATGTTCTCTGAACATATTCACAAAGATGAATATATCTTCACAAACCCATTGAAAAACTCCAATGCCAGTTTCAAACAATTCACAAGTAGGGAAGAAATAAAGGAATAAGAGGCACCAATATCAAATAAAGAACTAACTCATGTACAGGATACAAGAATAGTACCTCTTACTACTGATGAACTAGTATCACTATCCAAATTTGTAGGCTGAATGAAATGTAATTGTCCTTTCCCTCTTCTCAATGATGTTTTTTGTTTCCTTAGATCTACACTACACAACTGATATAGGTTCTCTTTCCAAGAATCTCCATGCCCACTACCTCTACATCCATGGCCACTAAAACTCCAACAGTATGATTAATAAGATATAGAAGATCTATTTAGTATATTATGTATCTTTAACTTAACCATTTCTAAAAATCTATCATGGGTTCCAATAGATCCCTTTTAGATTCCTCATCCAATCACAACTTCTACATTATATAGGTGGTCAAGGGAATTTCTTTTGAAGTGTCTCAACCAACCAAACTGGTGACAGGTCACATGGGAAGTGTCCCATGTCACTAACCCTTCACCATGAAAACATTTATTATTATCTTATTATATAACATTCTTGTAGTGATGCATCATTCCCTTAAAGTACATTCATTCTAATTGTCCAACATGAACCACATATCTTCCACTAGAATCCCCATTAAGGTTCCACTCAGATATAAGATCATGATAAACTACTAATGAAAACTTTTTCATCTTTATTATTTTCACACAAGACTTAATTTTACATTTATGCACAACCAAAAACCAATTTATAAAAGTATCCTTATCTCCTAAAATTTCTATAACAAAGATCTAATAATTTTTAAAGCATCCATCATATTTGATGACAAATAAGCACCCCTAATTCAATATCATTAACTCTATTGTTCTTTATTGCTTCAACATATTTGGATAAAATTTCTCCATTAAATTGTTCAAAATTTACATCCAATCAATATTTTTTAGTGTTCTATATTTATTCGTGATGCATTTCCATCACTTAGCTTGGACACATAACATATAAGAAGCTAATTTGACTCTATTATAGTAAGAGTATCCATTTAGATAAGTATATCCTAGATGGGCTCAATCTAGATCTTTGTGGCCTCAGGTCCAACTCATCTCATAAAATTTAGAGGGTTTTACTACTAGAAGTCCTACCTCAGATCATATATGCTTTTTAAAAACCTGCTATTGTATATTTGCCTAAATTTTATTAAAAGTTGAAATTTCTATCAGAATTTTTTTTCCTGAATTCCTCACATGGAACTATTGGTGCCTCGAGATCAACTACTAGAGGTTAATCTCATAAACCCCGCCACCCAATCAACACTATGGCACGATCTATACCCTTTTCCATCCTATATCTAGGACATGATTAACAAAAATAAAAACATATATCATCCTTAATGTTTCAAATTATACATCCATATATTCACATGTTGCATCATTTTATAATTATCAATTTCATATTAAGAAACATCTCATTTCACTTAAACAATCCATTAAAAACATTTCATGTTTAAAAACAAACAAAATACAAATTTTCCTGTGTATACCTAATATGATGCATTACATAAAATTTAAATGAGTTCATATAATAATTCTTTCATACTCAACTCTCATTCCAAACCAAGCCTCACGCTATATATCTTAAATCAGAGAGATAATAATCACATCACACAATAAACACATCACCCATGATGAAATATCATTAAACATTGACATCAAATACGAATAACAAAAATCACACCCTAGGTACATTGTTTTTCTCTGATACATGGGTTAAATACTCTCATTAAAGAGATCAAAACAAAGGATTGAATCCTACTAACATCTTTTCCTCCTTTCCCCAAATATTAAGACATAATTAAATAAAAGAAAAATCCTTTGATACCAGTTTTTAAAATCCAAACCTGGGTGCCACTAATCGATTCAATGATCTTGATAGGTACATGACCTCATGCTTGCCATCTCATATGCCATAGGTTTTCGACTCCATGTTATGGTATAATATTAATAATGAGGGATTCTATACACTCTTTATCAACCCATCACAACAATAGAATAAGTAATGATTTATAACCACAACCATAATGATACAAACATCACATGATGAACACATTGATAAATAAAATACAAAAACTAAATAGTAGATATACCTTGTCAAACAATGTGTTATGTGTCAATATCCAAAACCCCAAATAAATAATTATTTTGAAAACTTCCAAAAGGGCGCGACCCATAGTTGGTTCCCTCATCCATGTTCTATCTTGACCCATCAATCTTACATACGACCCTTTCCCTTGACATTTCCTAGAACCATGAAATCTATTCAGGTACTGATTAGGTAGCCCGAGCAAGGTGTGTGTGAAATATAGTTGGTCACCACCAATGACTATAAGGAAATATACAGTCACTAAAACTGTATGTTTTTCTATAAATAATATATAAAACCAATAAATTAATCTATTTACATTTATTCAATTACTATATATTTGACAACATAACCCCAGAGTTCATAAGGACACATGGACTATCAACACATACTTTGTCCCATACTGGAGTATGTACCATATAGCAGAGTAAATTAAAAATTTATTATAACACATGGGCTTTCATTATACATTTCATTTAAATTTAAAACATGGCTAACTAGAACTATTTTCCAATGCTAATATTTTTGGTCTAGGTCATCAAGCCTAAGACCACATGGACTTTTGATGCAGTGGAACATGTCCCACCCTCCTTTTTCAAATCATTTATCACTATTGGATTTCAACACAATAGTCCATGTCCCACATATGAATATAAATTATATTGTCACTATTTAGGTTGATGTAGTAGAACATGTCCTTCGTAAGTATATCATTCAATTTATCTCTATAGGCTTTGGAAGCAGAAGACCATGACCCCCACATGTTTATCAATAAAATTATCACTATGGGATTTAGAAGTTGGAAACCATATCCCACACACAAATATCACACAAACACATGTTTTATAATATCATATTTATTACAATATCAATATTCACAATCACAACATTCAATTAATTAATTCTAGAATTAATTAATCCAATTCCACCAATTGAATTTTTAAAAAATTATCATCAATTAACTCGTGAATTAATTAATAAAATTCAATATATTTCATAAAAACAACAATAAATTAATAAATTAATCAATTTATTGATTCAATTCCACAATCCCAATAACTGATTAATTAATTCATTGAATAATTAGTCACATTCAATAAATTTTATAAACAAAAAAATATACATTAATTAATTCAATGGCCAATTAATCAACTTTAAATCGAAATATACCATAATTGATTCAACAATTAATTATTTAATTGACAATATCAATATCCCCAATATTAAGACCCCTTAATTAATTAATATCAAATTAATTTATTCAATTTAAAAAATCAAATTGTAATAATCCCACGGAAATTCTACAATTACATTCACATAATTGAAATGAAGAGTTTGTGATTTTAATAATAGATCACTAACATTGATACCATTAACAAACACTCTCTAATGGAAATCCCCAATATGAGTATTACATTGACAGTTAAAGTTATATGGATCATACACATTAACTCAAGACTATATGAATCAAGATATGAAAATTCTAGATCTATATCTAACAAGAATAGATCTAGATATAATAAAACTAAATGTTGATCAAAAAATGGGAATAACACCCATTCAAAGGATGGGAGAAGAATTGGAAACCAATTGGAATGGTATTTTCATACTGGGAGAGGTGGAGATCATCGATAAAGGATTTAAATTGTAAAAGAAATAAGTCATAATCCCTAGGAATTATTATAGGAGCCTCTAAAATTGATATAAAAATTATGGGATTAGTGGTGGTTGATTTGTGGTTGAAATGGGGGTTCATTTATTGTAAAATATAAAATTTAGGGTTAATTAAAAACATTGTCATGGTTCCCTGATCAAGGGCACAAAATTTACTAAACCATGCACTTAACCATGAGCCACTTTTACTGTGAATAGAAGGGTTCTCTTAATATGGTACACAGTTTGAAAAATAGTGTTCTCGCCCTAAAATCCATCTCTATCTGGGGTTTCGTGGTTTTCTGGGTCAGGGTACATGGTTTTGGAAAACCCTGGGCCAATCAGGGTCTTCTATTACTCCTTGAAATTTTCTCATATTTTCTATCAAACACAACTAGTGTAAAATAGAAACAATATGTACTCAAAAATAGGGAAAAGATTACCTATAAATAAGTCTGAGGCATCTCTGAAAAAATGTCAGGTTCTTACAATCTCCCCACCTTCTAACAACTCATCCTCAAGATGTATTTCCAATCATCTCTAAGATTTCATGTCAAAAATTTTGGGCCACTAAGCTCAAATGTCTTCTTCCCTCTCCTATGTTTCCACCTGCATATGACCATGTTTCCACAATACATGAACTATCATCACAGTATTTTACCTCAATACATTCTCACTACGATCCAACATAGGTATTAGATGCTCTTAAAAGGAAAAATCATTCTTAATCTCAGCGTCATCCACATAGATCAAATCATATGGGGTGGGGTTATACCATCCCTATTGTGAAACACAGGTATTAGATGCTCCTAAGAGTCAATTAGTATGCAACCGGCCGGATTCTCTACACAACCTAAAATGTCCCAATAAATGTGTGCACTAATGTTCTATATCATTGTATCCTATAGTGATATAATATATGTAACACCTGATGGAATATATGATCTCTTTCTTGAAACTATAGGGTTCATCATCTTATATCATTATACAACCTCTTACTACCATTTTCTATTGACAAAAACTTCTGATTCAACTATACGATTTCTGCCATATAATGTACGAGACTCAGTCAAAACAAATCTGACTCCACTAGATCTATCTGATATAGATGTGATATCAATATCCTAACATAAATATAATTGTATACTCCAATCTATATTGTTTCTATATTACTATTATTATAGGAGAACTCTACAAAATATATTAGATTTTACCAATACCCATTTTAGTATAAGACACATGACTGAAGCATATCCTCTAGCACCAATAATAGACATTGGGAAATCCCATCTATTTGGGGGTGGAAAGTCATACTCAAAAGAACCTTTTTACCAAGAACCTTATGCAAGACCTTCCAAAAACTCTATGTAATACATTATTCGTGGTCTGAAACTATAGTTCGTGGCACCCCATGTTGATAGACTATCACCAGACCATTCTTCTAAAAAATCCAATAATAACTTCTCCCACGCTAGCATGAAATGTTCTACATTCGATGGTTCGTCAATAATCACCCAAATAATATCATTTTTTGATCTTTTCTCAGTATAACAACCATAATATACACAGTAAATTCATCCCAATTCTATTCTATATTGGGAAATGGCAGTAATAAACCAGTTGGTCGATGATGCTCAGCATTCACCATTATCATGAGTAGCCTCATTTCACAAACCCAATTATATCGTTTTTCATGCTCGACCACAGAAACTATTTCCCTAGGTGACATAATATTTTTGTTACTCTACGATGAAATTCCAACTTTTTGGATTCAAATTTACATAATAGCTCCCCCACCATTCTTGTAGGTAACAACCTAATCCCTTACATAAATGTCCTTATCTTCATCTATTCTCCTATTTAATAGATAATCCTCACTATAAATTCTTTCCCTTGATGAAAACAAATATAGATCCTCATACTATCTTCCTCTTATCTGGAGAAAATTTTTAGAATCCATTGAAAATGCTATGAATGTAATCTTTTCCTGACTCACATGAACCAAAACATGCTTTTCCATAGGTAAAGTCAGCATAATCCCATAAGAAAAACATTTATTAACATCATGAGTTTGAGTATTTTGGATTAAAGCATAATAAAGTTGTTTCCTTTCTCGATTTAACATTCTTGATAAAATTTGAATGGCTTAAAACACTCAACCAACCTCCATTTCTAGAGATTCAAATATCATTGAAAAAATATGTACTTAAATCTCTTATTATATGTTTAAATAGTAATCTTTTTTCCCAGTAGCTAATATTTCCAACACATCAAATCATAAACTAATTTATCTAACTCAATTTAATTCATAGAATAGTTATTTTCATGTGACATAAGAAATGTGGATTATAGGCCACAAATTGGTCACCATGCATCATCACTGCTCCATGTCTAATCCAAAAAATAATTACACATAACTGTATACTAATCACTAATCTCAAGTATGGTTTTGATTTGTGCTAATTTAATGTTCTTCTTAATCTCATGGATTCTATTCTGATATTATTCCATCTTTTTAATATTTACCCCATTCTTGGTCAATTTCGAATGTGGTGATTCCAAAATAGAATGTATTGAATGAACCTTGGAAAATATCCTTTCAATCCAAAAAATATGCAGATATAAAATATATTTGTGGGAGACGCCCATAAAACTTGTGCTTGACCCATCTCTAGGTCCACAGATACACCTTTCTATATAATGATGTAACCTAATATGTATAACTGATAAATCCAAAATTGACACATGGATGGATTTTTTTATAGATAATTATCGCTCAATGTACTAAGGATGGTGTCAAAATATGGGAATGATAATAATGATTCTTGGAGTATATCAATATTTCATCCAAAAAAACAATCAAAAAATGATCCATCCATAGATTGATGATTCGGTTCATTATGACCATAATTAGTAATTTTTTATTTTGTTGATAGAACATCATCACAAAAAAAATCATAAAGGCCATACCATTTTTTGAAATCAGTCTTTAGTATATTATAATGTGATATATCAACTGATGACACCTTAATATCATGTTATTTCTAGAGAAAACACAATCTCCCCTCAACAGGTCAAATATATTATTGATGCATGGAATATGACATAGGTTCTTCACAATAATCTTGTTCAAATTCCATTAATACATAAATAAGCATACAGTTCTACAATCCTTATAAAAACATGATTGGAGAACTATAATGAATCGTGCCGGGATGGATGAAACCCTTATCTATCAACTCATTCAGATGATTTTTAGGCTCTTGAAGCACTATTGGTTCTATTTTTATGGTGGAATAGAAAATTGCTCAGCTCCAGTCATGAGATCTATATTAAACTCCAAATCTTTCTCATGTGGAATACCTAATAATAATTTAGGAAATAAATCTTGAAACCTATCGAATATAGGTGGAAATACATACTGTATTACCCCTCCTTCATCTGATAAAAAACTTACAACCTAGGAACTATGCTCCCCCAGTTGCTGATGGCAAGAACCTGTACAACCATGGGATATCCCATTCCCCTCGATGGATATAATTTTAACCCTTAGAAGATTTAAAATTCAATATCTTACGATAAAAAAATTATGTGGTCTTGATATTCTTTTAACTAGTTCATGCCCAAAATTAAGACAAAGGCTAACTTATCTAAAATATAGATATCCCTTATAAAATGATATCCCTCAACCTCAATAGAACACCCCTTGAAAAAATAAAATACAATTAACCATATTCCCCAAGGTGTATCAACTTTCATAACCCTACTGATGAACTCTGATGCTAGTCTCAATCCATTCACAAGTAATGAAATAATAATGGAATGGGGGGTTGAAGTGTCAAGTAAGGAAATAACTTGCATTGAAGTTACAAGAATAATACCTCTAACTATTAATTTTCCAACCTCACTATCCACAAGTTTATGTCTAATGATATGTAAGTGTCATTCCCCTCTTCCTTGTGATGCCTTCTGAGCCCACGGAGCTACACAACTCTTTTGATGCATTCTCCCTTTCCTAGAAGCTCCACATCCACTACCTCTAATTCTATGACTAGTAGAACTCCAATATCCATCCCGAATATGTGTATAAGATCCCCTTAATGCATTCTAGAACTGTCTAACAATTTCATTTCCACCCCCATTATGTGGAACCTACATAACCTCTATAGATTCCCCATCCTTTAACAGCCTAGACACTCAACCAGTGGTCAAATGGCATTATCCTTGGAAGTGTCCTAAGCTACCACACTTATGATCGGTCGCATGAAAAATGTCCCATCTGACAGACACTTCACCATGGCCACTATTCATTCCATCACCATCGAACACATTATCCTAGTTAAGCTTATTAATATCAAAAGGTGTACCTCCATTCTATCTATAATGTACCAACTATCCTCCACTAAATGACTTCCTCTTGTTCCCCTTAGATTGAAGAGAATTATTCACCCCTTATGAATGATTATTCAGCCTAAAGATATTGTCATGGAAAAAAATTCACAATTAATCAAATATTAAAGCCTCTTTTTAGAAACAACCTAATATCCTAACAATGATGGATCAAAGTGATACAATTTGTAATGATTTCAGCAATGTGGTGATGTTTATGGTTCTTTATGTCAATCTAATTAACTCATATAATCTGTCATACCTCAGTGTCTTTGTATAATAGTTCTCCATGAAATTCACCCAAATTTCCTTTCACATCATAGTCTCCAACTGCTCATCTTGATTCTATATGTCCCACCATTACATATATTGAACATGTAAAATATAAGAAACTTTTTTACTCTATTATTAATTGGATTCTCTATGTGGTCAATTATAGTCTAGATGGACTCAATCAAGAGCATTATGGCCTCAGTTCCACCCTCTATAGTAAAAGGCAGAGGGTACTGAAACTAGAAATACTATGTCAAATCATACATGATTTTCACAACCCAACATGGTCCAATTTAAATAAATTTAATGAAACATGAAATGTTCTCACAAAACTACACTTTGACATCCTAACACGACACTATCTGTGACTTAGGTTCCACAGCTGGAAGATAATTTCCCACAATGCCATCTTGTCATCCTATCAACAAAATTCAACATATAAGATTATCTATACAATTCATAAAACACTTTTTATGAAACTTAACACAATAGTAATCAATTATGGGTTTTAAAATAAATATATAACATGTTATTCCCCAAACCCATCTATACAGTCAAATCAAAGGTGTTATCTCTACCCTTATCCATACTTCACCTATGTCGTTATTTAAAAAGGTTAAACTCATATAATTATTAATTTTTCACATTATAAACCAATTTATCATCATATTAAATCATTTTTAAATTATCAATTTAATATTAGGGACCTTTTTATTTCAATTACACTATCCAAGAAAAACATGTCATGTTCCAGAACGTACCCAATACCCATTTTCATGTGTGTGCCTAAAATGACGCATGCCAGAAAATGATCATGACTACATAGAATGATTCATGTATACTCAAATCTCATTACATACAAGGTAATGAGTGAAATATGAAAAAAAATATTAGAGACAATAATGACATCACACAATAATTGAATCATCCTTAGGGAAATAAATTTAAACCATAATAGTAAATTCCAATAATAATAATCCCATCATGGGTATATATGTTTTCTCTCATACATGGATTAGATACTCCCATGCAAAATATCATACAAAAAGACCAAATATTCCTAGTCCCTTGTCTAACTTTACCCAATTAACAATAGATAATAAAATAAAATAAATCTCATTTGATACAACTTTGTAACATCTCGACCTGGGTGACACAAACTGGTGCCCCAAGATAGATAGATACATGACATCATGCATGCCTCCACATATTATAGAGGATTAGAAATAGTAGTTAGGGTATAATAATGGTCTTGCGAGACTATATAATCTTTATCAAAGTAAAACAATAGTGGAAGAAATAACAATTACCAGATAATATATCAATAACCAGAATGATACTAATATAACATGATGACTAAAAAAGAAAATACAATGCCAAAACTGAACAGTATATATTCCATGACAAAGTACATGTCAAGTGTCAATATGTGAAAAAATAAAGACCCCAAAAAATATCATGTGTGTCTCCAACCACATCTGGATCCGTCATGCATGATCCATGTTGACTCATCCATCAAACATATGGCTATTTACCTTAACATATCCTACAACCATGAAATATATTTGGGTAACGACCAAGCAACATGATTAGGGTGTGATCCCGACTCAGTAGGACACCAAAACTGTCATCTAAAATAATATTCAATCAATAATAGTTTATTTATTTGCATAGAGAATAAATAAAAGGAACAATGTAAATAATTGACATTTATTCAATTACACTTTATTTAACCATATAATACTCAGGTTCCCAAGGACACTTCATATGTCAATACATATTTAAGACCATATTGGATTATAAAACATATCACATATTCAATTCAAATTCATTATAACACATGATATTTCATTATCCATTTCATTTCAATTTATAATATGGCTAATTTAAATAGTGTTCATATGCCAATACTTGGGGTCTAGGACCCTAAGGGTTATAATGAAAAAATTCATGTCCTACACTCATTTATAAAACAATTTTTCATTATGGGATTTTAACATATCAAGCTTGTCCCCACGAATGAATAATAAAAATTTTTTCAATACTAGATGTTTAAGAATAAAAACATGTCCTACACATATTTATCAAACAATTTATCGCCAAGGTATTTAGAAGAAGAGTACCATGAACCAAACATATATATAAAACAATTTATCACAATGGGCTTTAGAAGAACCAAATATTCCCTACTAATGAATATCACATAATCAAAAGTATCACAATATAACATTTCACAATCACAACATTCTATGAATTATTTCAAAAATTAATTAATCAAATTAATCCAATTGAATATTCTAAAAAATCCAATCAATTAATTCATTAGTTAATTTTTAAAATTAAACAGATTGTATAAACCCAATAATCAATTAATTACTTCATCAATTAATTGATTAAATTTCAGAATAATAAATAACCAATAAATTTATAAAAAATTAGTAAACCCAATTCAACAAAATTTAGAATCAAAACAATATCCATTAATTAATTTAAGAATTAATTAATAAATTTACAATCTCAATATCCCATTATTAATTCAAAAATAAATTATTAAATTCATAATATCAATATTCTCAATTTCACAATCCATTAATTAATTAATTACCATTTTAATAAAATAAATTTAAGAACTAAATTTCTCATCAATCTATATAAATTATTCAATTACATACCCATAATTTAAATAATTTGTTATTTGGTTTGACTAATATACCACCTACCTCAAGATCATTGAAAAATTATCATCCACTGAAATATACAATTTTAGCGAAACAATGTGGTAGAGTGAGACATTAATATTATTTCTAAATCTATGATCATAAGAACCATGATCCCACAATTATAGGTCAATATCCAACAACCCTATATCTAGATCAAATTTTACATGATCTAGATTAAAAAATAAAAAAAAATAATAACCCTTCAATGGAAGTGAGAGGAACATGAATCCAATCAAGAAGAGATTTACATAGTGGGAGAGGTTTTACATATTTTATCCGAGCATCTAATCTCAATTGATGGAGGTTAGGATCCCTAGGAATTCATCCTTAATCAACAAAAATCTAGGAAAATTGTTAGGTGATGAGTGGTGGATGATATTGAGTTAAAATGCATGTTTTATTATTTTAAAATCTAATTTCTAGATTTATTAAAACCCCATAAACAGTTTCTTGGGTAGGGGTGCATAGTTTTCTAAACCATGCACCTCAACCATGGGCCTCTTTTATAGGGGTTAATTGTTTCTCCTAATAGGGTTCATAGTCTACCGAAATTTTCACGAGCCATGAAATCCCCCTCTTATTGGTGTTTCATGGTTTGTTGGTCCTGACTACATGGGTTGGGAAAACCGTGCACCAAACGTGTACTAGCTTTCATCCTTCTAATTTTCTGAAAATTTCACCCCAAAAAACCCTATGTAAAACAAAAACAAAGAGTACTCAAAATAAGGCAATAAGTTACCTTTTGACAATACATAGACATATTTGAAAAAGTTTGGGTTCATAGTGTAAGAGTAAATAAGATAATTAAGTATTAAAACAATATAAAAAAGATAAAAAACATTATCTAACATGTACCATATTTGTTTTTACAAGAATATTGTGAAAAAACTTATCCAATAATAAAATATATGGCAATTTGGTGTAATATTCTATTGATAATGGCCATAATTTTACTTTAATGGAATAAATGTATCAAAATTTCACTCTTTTATCATTTAATTTACCTTACATTTTTACAGATGGACAAGATGATGTTATGATGAATCATTTTTAAAAAAAATATATTTATTAGAAGTATTCATTATTATTTTCAAAAAAAAATTATTATTTTATAATTACCTTAGTTACTAAAAAACATTTCAATGATGATATTACATGATGTAGAAAAATAAAAGTAATCATTTTTTAAACACAGAAGAGAAAAAAAATTATGGATTAATTATGGTGTACCTATAATTTTGTGATTAATTATAAAAATTAATTTATGTTTAATGATTTTAAATTTTATTTACATTCTGACATTATGGACCCTAATGTAATTTTATTGAGTATTTATTAAGATATATTAAATGATATTATTAGTAAAATATTTTTTTAAATGATTTTAAAATAATAAACATATCAAAAAATGACATGAAGTATGGGATATGGTCACCCATGCTATCCAATTCTTTTTTATGACATTTTTACATTATAATTATTTTTTTTACCCTTATTTTTTCAAAAAGTTATTATAATATTTAAGGATAAAATTGAATATAAAAGGGTCCAAACAGAATTATATGGAATAATATTCCACATAAACGATTCCAAATTTTAATGGGTGAAGGTATTTACGTTGTAAAATATCTTAAATTCAAAATTGTTAATAGTTGGTAAAACATTGAAATAAAATATACATTATCATAAATAAATATTTTACTAAATTGAAAGTGTGTATTTTCCATTAATATGAATGGACATAACCTCTTCTCTCTAATTCAAACATATTGATCCATTTATCCCAACCGAACCCTATAAAAATATCTCTCCAACAACCATTTCCTCATTTTTTTTCTCTTCCAAATATTCAAATCCTAAGGTCTTCAAGAGTATATCTCAATGTTATCTTTCGAATAATAGGCAATCCTCCAAACTAAATAATTTCATTTTTATTCTTAATTTAAATCCTTAAATAATTCTAAAACCATTACTACATGATATCACAAATATATTCTATATAATGATATATTATTCTATTTATGTAATAATATTTATCGTTTCCCATCTACATTAAATTGAAAAAAAAACATTATACCTCCAATATATGATGAACTACCACCTCACCAAATGATGTTATTTTTTCATTCAATTTTTCACATGGATATAATAGAAGATAAAAATTATGAATATATATGATACATATGAAATAATTAATAATTTTAGTATATAATAAACCATTATATTCTTTTCCTATTTTATGAAAAATAAATAACAATGTCACTCAAGTGTATGTGTAGACTACCTCCTCCATGAAGAAATGTGATTCTTTTTTATCTACACATTTCTTGGATGTTTCTATATATATAATTAGTTTATATATATATATATGATATTTAAATAAAATTAACTCTATATATGATTTACAAACAACTTTCGTGTTTAATATGAACTTTCATGGATAAACATTCATGGTAAAACATAATAGTTAACACCTTAAACAAGGAGAATATTGAATGATTATTAACAAAGGAGTGATCAAATATTATTATAGCATCATATATGATATTATAATTATGAATATGGAATTTTATGAATTAATAACGTGTTTATAATGTTTATATATGATGTAAAATAACATTAAACTATGTTGATGGGTGAAGTAAGGGATTTTATCTTAATTTCCACTCAATTGACACATATTTGGATTATGAACCTTTTTTATTTTATGTGGTGTATATATTATACCATTTATTAATTAAATATGAATAAATTAATAATAATGGTAATTAATGTTTGAATTCATGTTTAATAATTCTAGTGGATATAAATTAAATGACACCAATGTGGTAAGAATTTATTTTACAATCTCAATTTTAGGTATTGATATTATTTTAAATGAAGGAATATTAGATTATATGCATCATAAAATATATATAATTTCTTTCAAAATTTATAAATATAGAATTTTAATATATTATTCCAAATTTATCTCCCTTTATCACTTTAATGTAGTAATTAATTTTTAAAATAAAAATCATTTCATATTTATATTTTCTAAGCAGTTATATTTTTTCGATACTTTAAGAAAAATTACAACTGTATTTTTTATTTAATAAAATTATTTATCAAAAAAACTCAATGTATCCTTTACTTTTTATATGTTTCTAATGTAATATTAATAAATTTTTCAAAAAGTTTAATTTTTTACTTTATTTAAAAAGTTTCAAAATAATGTTTCTTTTTATATTATGAGGCATTGAAAAATATTTCCACTCAAGAATCCATCATTACACTATTTTCCATCACCTATAATATGCTGATTTTTTTTGCAAAAAACCATATTTTTTACAACATATTTTAATTCCTCACATAAATTTTATTCTACTATAAAAATTACAAGATTTTATAACAAATATATATTTCAATTGAATTGATTTTATTCTATAAATAGTTTTTAATATTCTAATTATAAATTTTTTATTCAAATATTCACTTTCTTGCTATCACTAATTTGGATTTAAATTTACAATCCAAATCTATAATATTTTAATTGTGTATATGTTTAGTGATAAAACTATAAAACATGTCTTTATATAGTGTTTTATGAAAAATTTTATTTGATTGAATGGGGATATCATGATATCATTATATTCTGTATTTGTTACTCAATATAGATATTAGATGATATGCCATATACTATGTCTATTATATTGATCATGTAAAAAATGTGGAATGAATTAGACATGAAGTGATGTTTGGGGAATATAATTATATATCCACTCAATTCATCAACTATACACCTAAAGATACTAGTTCTCATACCTTATTAAAATGTATTTTTTATATATTATTCACTATTTGGAAATATAAATTTACAAGGCCTCAATAAAGATATAAAAAATTATAATTTTATATTATTGGGAATAATTATATTATTAACAATGATATTATTAAATTGATACCATCAATAGATTCATTTAGTGTTCTATATATATATTAAATAGAATGTGTTATCAGTTATTTACCTTTACATATTCATTATTCATTATATAAAAAATATGGATTATACTATACACAACACTTTCAAAGCCTTTGAGTAACCCTTCAATTATATTTCCTTTCCCCAGTTTATGAAGAAGGAATATTTGTAATGCACCAACTCCAAATGCCTAGAGTATGTGGATTATTTTATAACATCGTCATGATTATAGGGAATCAAGTCTAGAAGGGCTGATAATTTTACCAATTTTGGAAAGAAATATTATACACATTATACCCATAATACATTGGGAAAATAAAACAAAACATTATACATAATGAAATTAAATAAACTATATCATTGAACACTTATTCATAAATTTCTTACTCGTAACCTAGGGAATGGAAACACAATAAGAATGAGCACAAATTCCATGTAAGGATAATATAATTAAAAGAAATATAAATTGAAGAGAATTATAAAAATGGAAAGGTAAATAACAGATAGAATATTCCATTTAATAAAAAGATAATGCAAAATCAATATGGAAATGTACAAAACTAAAGACACATTCCATTTAATCAATGAACTGAAAATGAAATGTATCCTCATATATAGGTCAATGAAAAAACATATGGGTAAATTTTAACTAAATATAAATATAGGGTATTTTTAATTATTAGATTCCATGTTTCCTAGAAACATAAATACATTACCATCAGGAACTTTTGACAATAAATTTTTTCATATCGTGTAAAATCCTATATATTTTGTCCAACTATTTCATCTCATTGGACTACTGATGCATCGAGGGGATATCTATAATCGGCTACCACCCCTGTTGTACGTTTCTAAATATTTACTCATATAGAATATTTGATTCAAATAATAAATAATATTCTTTATCAAATATACTTAATGAATAAAGTATACACATTTATCAATAATCCCCCATTTAATCAAATAACTATCAAAGATAACAACATATTTAAAAATGAGATATGGATTAGGTGATAATAATATATCGTGTTTGAGAATAGGGATATTATAAAAACATTTTATGGAAAAATGATAGAAATTAATTATTTTTTTCAATAGAAAGTATTCATTAACCAAATTAAGTGAGATTACAAAGATAATCAATAAGTACATTCTTGAGAGAAATAATCATTAAACATTCAAATGTTCCCCATAGCACTTTCACACATTTGAATCAAAATTCCCAGTGAATTAAATGAAAATTATAATATTTTGAGAATTATTAGATTCGTAATAAAACATGTAAATTGTCAATATATATTCCATATATATTTGAATTTATGAACTATAACAAATAAATCTCAATGGAATGTAAATTGAGACAAAATCCTTGTGTTTTCTTTTGTGTGAACGGGAATTAACCATATGTATAATGTAATTAATTGTTTTAATAACTATCTAATGAACTATATTGATTTTTATAACCTCATATATTATATTATTATATAACTTATTACCCTTTTGATAATGTATTTCTTTATTTTCACTATTTTGGGTGTTAATTTTCTAGTTTGTCGAGTTTAATTTAACATATTATTTGTTATTCTCATTAATTAGATCATTATTTCATCATAAAAATAATATATAAATTATTTAAATATCATATATATTCATTATATAATAATTAATTATAACGTATAATATATGGAGATAGGAAATGAAATGCACCGATCATGGTGACGGAAGGTCGTACCTACACATGACCACGACTTTCATTTTCTTATCTTGTTTTAAAAGAATGAAATGTAAATGATATATATGTATATGTATATTATAATTATAAAATAATATCTATATCATATATGTTACATATGTTTATTGAAACCATTATTTTTAAATTCCATGTATATTATGAATGAATCCCAACAAATTGAGGGGGAGGTAGTCTAAACAACTACAAATGATTTTATCGTTTTCCCACACAATGGAGTGCATAAAGGTGTGTGTTATAAAAGAATTAATGAAGTATAAATCCATTATAAATATAAAATATTATATATATGAACAGATATTCCATCATAATTCCCAATCATTAAAGGTGGTAAGGGGAAAAAAATAACATTATTTCATGATGAGGTAGTTCAATGTACACATAAAGGGTATGATCGTTACCAATTAGATGGAAGTGTGGGTAAGTGTCAGTAGAACCTATAATAATACAAAATACCAGTAAATTAATGATACTATTTTTGTTTTAAAATCATGGAATAGTAATATTTTTAGGAGTGGATAGAGAAATAAAACTATAGAGATTGAGGTAATATGTAACCTCTTCTTGGGGTAACTCTTTTTAGATTGCACCAAAAGGGTTACATGTATGTTTATATGAAAAGGGGAGGCACTCTAGGTTGATGGGAGTCATTTTTATGAGTTATTTGTATAGATCCTGGTCAATATAGTGTGTCTTGAGATGTTTGAGGATGTGGGAGGGGAAGAGGCCTTTTATAGTGGAGGAGGAGTGGAAATCATGTAAATTTTGGAAAAGGGAATTCTAATCATGTTTTTCCCATTTCATGTGGATCCAATAATAGTAAAAAGTAGAGAAAAAGTGGATAAGGTCAAAATATGTCTATAAAATGGATTTTGGAAAAGTTTCTATGTCTTTTTTGCCCTTATGATTAAGGTTTAGTTCCGTTTTAATCTTAATTCTTCTTAAATTGTTGTAATTAAATTTAATCACATTTTCTTATATTTTTGGTCCAAATATATATTGAAAGTATTATAAATTAAAAGTTATGATGATTCCAAAATGGGATCCATTTTTCCTAAATTCAAATAACATAATGTTTATAAATTAATTTGAAATTAATCATGATTTTGGGATGAAAATTTGGGATTTAAAGTAAAAACATTCAAAAGATTGCAATGTTTTTGTAACCAATTTAGAATTTAAATTTTTTTGTCACCTGAAATTTATTAATTGATAAATTATAGATATAATTTTACTATAAAACAAATTAAGAATACAATTTACAATTAAATAAATTTGGAAAAAATTATTTTTTCAAGTAAAATTTAATATATTCACTATTCATCTAAAAATGAAACTTCTTAAAAAAATATCAAAAATAAAATGAAGATATTATTTTTTCACATTAAAATGTGAGTTTTATTTTGAAATTTTAAATTTACCAAATGGTTAAAATATTGATTTAAAATAGTTTCTCCCTTAAAATGTGGGAAAAAAAGATTTATAAAAATATAGATATATATATATATAATAATGGGTTTATTCTTATCATATTCTTATTAAATATATTGAATGAGTGTAAAAATATTTGTATGGATATATTATATATAAATTTACTATAAAAAATCTCATAAAAGTTGTTGAATTTTATTATTTTGTCAAAAACATTAATAAATAGTGTTTTTATAATTAGGGTGTTCTATGTATTGTAAGGCTATCAAAAATGTAAAATTTATTCTAAAAAGAATTTATGTTAAATAAATGGAGTTATAATTTCTTCCCTCATACAAAAAATTCATCCTAGAAATTTTAGGGTTATTTCCTTCAAAAATATATTGATAGTTTTCCTTTATAAAATCCTCTTGTTCTTATGCTGCTTCATCCATTTTGTTGTTTCCCTATAGTACATTTACCAGATGATTCATTTGAATCCTCTATACTTTTTATTTGGTATAAATAATTTTTATGGGTTATTTACATTGTGAACTATAAAATTAAAAACCTATCTCATTAATGATAAGAAAATGTTTGGGATCTTTTATGTAATTCATTAGCATAGATATATGTAACACATCAGAAACTTCTAGAGATTTAGAGTCATTTCTAAATGATAAGTAACAAGTCCAACCCATTCATGAATTTTGAAGGGCTCGATGTACATGGGACTCATTTTCCCTTTATTTAAAAATCATATAACACCCTTCAAAAGAGGTACTTCCATGAAAACATGATATCCCACGTAGAACTCTAAATATTTCCATTGATTTTTGGAATAACACTTTTTCCTTATTTGAGATTATTTAATATCAGCTTGAATAGACATTACCTTTTTCAGAATCTCTTCAACATGTTATTTTCCTCCATGTTTCACTTAACCAACGTCATCCCATGATGTTGGAGTACGAAATATCTTTCCATATAATTCATTATACGACTCCATTTGAATACTTGAATGTAAACTATTTTTATAAGAAAACTCTACCATGTTTAAGTACTAATCCCACAAACCCTAAATTTCAGGTGAGTATAGACTCAACATATCTTCCATTTTTTTAAAAGTCCTTTTGGATTATCTATCACTTTTAGGGTGGTAGGAAGTGCTCAAATAAAGCTCAGTACCAAGAGCCTTCTGAAAAATCTTCCAGAATTTTGAGGTAATGCATGGGTCTCAATATGCTAAAATTGATAGAGGTGAAAAATAAAGTCTTATAACTTCATTAATATAGTTTCTTGTGGGGTGATCAAGAGGTAAGACCTCTATTATAGAAATTAAGTGAGCATATTTGGTTAGGTGATCAATGATGACACAAATTTCATCATTATTTTTATGATTCATTAGTAGTCCCATGACAATGTCCATATTAATTTCAAACCATTTATAGAGATTAATAATAATTTGTTGTAGGAATCATTTTTTATGTTGTGTAACCAATTTCACATGTTGAAAAATCAAATATATGGACACATCATCAACAATTTCCTACTTCATGTTATCCTATAAAAATTTTCCTTTACTTATCTATACATATTAGTCCTTTAAATATGTATTGAGAAATTTTATCTATGAGAATCATCCAATAACTCCCTTTTTATCTTTGTAATGGATGGAACACATAGCCTCATTAAAAATATTAGAACACCATCTTCTGAAAAAAATTTGTTTTATCCTTCCTTCATGCCTATACATTTCTTATGGAATTACTCATAACCATATTGAGAATTTATTATCATTTCTACTAAATATTATTTTTCAATCATTCAAAAAACTATTGATGTCTCCCCATCCTTCAAAATTCACATATAAATATTTACTAGATCTATGAGAATAGGATCATTCTCAGCCTTAATTTCGGTTATAACTCTATGATCCTTAATGATCAATGCTTCCTATATATTAATTTATTTTCCTAGGTGGTACTTTATTTCAAAATATTAATCATTCATAATCTCAATACATCGTCATTATCTCATATTGAGCTCCTTCTATGAGAATATGTATTTAAATGCCTTGTGATCCATGTTAATCTCACATCATTTTCTATATAGATAATTTCCTTATATAGTAAAAGAGATGATTATTGTCCCTAACTCAAGATAATGGATTGGATATATTTATCTGTGAGTCTTCAATTTCCTTGATTCATACACAATAACTCTATCATTTTGCACTAGGACACATCCACATCCCTTATTCGACACACCACTATATATAACAAAACCGTCACTTCCAGATGGTAGAGTCAAAATTGGGGCATTGAGTAATCTTCTATATAGTTCATTAGAGAATTATTCACATACCCTTTTCAATACTATCATACCACCCTACATGTATGATTGGTTGATAGGTTATCCAATCGAGAAACATTCTGACAAAACAGTAGAAAACAACCTACCAAACCAATGAATGAACATACCAAAATTACATTTGTTTGTGAAATTTATTCACTAACTGCCTTTATATTGGTAGTGTTAACATATATTCCATGATTTGAGATAATATGGATAAGAAAATAATCTTATTGAAGCCAAAACTCAATCTTACTAAATTTACCATATAACTCCTCCCTTCCACGATTTTTAAGAATGACTCACAGGTGATTCTTCGGGTCTTCATGAGTTTTAAAATACACTATAATATCATAAATGAATACCAATATTAAAATTCCGAGATATTACTTGACTATTATTTTAATATTGGTATTCATTGATGATATTATAATAGAATTTATTTCTCTATAATCAATGAAAAATATCATGTATACATATTTAATTTTAATGAAGAGGATATGGGATCCCCATGGAGAAACACTTTGATGAATAAATTACTTATTACCCAAGTCTTATAGTTGTTTCTTCAACTATTTCCAATAAATATTGGTTATTCTATATGGATTCATTGATATTTGACATTAATTCTTGATTTATTCAGTGGAAAATTCAACACCACGCTCTAGGGGATATGCCGGTCATTCTCTAGGATGCACATCAATGTATTCTTACACAATAGTTACATCCTAAAATTGAATACTAACTACTTAATCAATAGGGTTTTTCTATTATCCTCTAATAATACCATTAACTTGTGCTAGTGGGGGTAGATCCATATATGAATTAGTTGAGGAATATTGTACTATAAAGATTATGGATTCTATATCTCTCTAACAAATCATAATTTCTATCATGAAATAATTTTTTTCTTAATAAGTTGAGATCCAATCCATAAAAAAGGATTATTGTAAATTTAACTATAGGTATGAGAACCTCTTTAGATAATAAATCATATTTATGTGTCATAATTGTGACTTCCCGATGCATCTTTATAACATTGATTCATCCGTTATGAGTTTTTAATGACCAATATTTTTTCAAATCAAATGGTAAATATATAATTTTATTTTCAAATTTATTATATATAAAAAGTGTGATGATCCTGAATCAAATAAGGAACTGGATAATTTGATGATATGAATAATGTACCTTCCACCACCTCATTTGTTACATCAACCTCTTCTATAGTGATCATGAAATCTTATCCATCTCCATTTTTCATCTTCTATAGTATATTCCCTTGACTCTTGAAAAATTAATTTTCATAATTCCCAATCTCCTTGTAGTTGTAACACTGAATACTAATTTCCCCCATCTTCTCCATTTTTTTGGCATGGTGAATCCATTATCCACACTTATGGAAACTCCCATTCCATTTATGAATTTCCCAAGGTGACTCTTTCCTTATTTTTTACATTATATAAATCCCCTAAACTTATTATTATTAATTGATGTATTCTATTTTTATTGGTGATCATAAGACCTCTTCTTCTCTGGGTTTTCTTTGAATATATAGGATCATAATAATTCTTTCTTAGTTTGGATGGAACATAAAACCATATCATTATATGAGAAAAATATTATGAGAAACTACTTCCCTTCATATATTTTCTAAATACCATCAAATAAGTGGTTAATTTTTCACATTGAGTTACGTATGTAATCCATATAATTCATAGTTTTCTTCTAAATGTAAATTCATAATATTCAAATATTTATTCTTGTTTTTTCTATAAGAAAATTAATATTCTCTTCATCTCAATTTGATGATCATGCGGGAAGTATTTATCTAATAATTTATCATTAAAAGTATTCCATTCAAGGGGTTTTATTTCATCTTCCTCTGTATTATTATGGATCGAGGACCATCATTGTTCAACATCACATTGGAGACAATGGACCAAAACTATAACCATTTCTATTTAAATACTTCACAATGCCATAAATATATTTTCTATATACTTAATTCTTTTATTAATATACATATGGATTAGTATTTTCACTTTATGATGAGGGATTTTATTGTATAAAAAGATTTAACCTATGTGATTCTCTCCGTGGTATAGGTTGATCCATATTGGAAAGGTCATTTGTCCTAACATGAATAATTTTCCCAAATATTTCCATGATTTTTTTCCATTCCATAAATGGTTTTATTGGTTTATTCAATATGGAAACCTCCATATTTTCCATGAATATTGAAAAAATCCACTTTTCGAGGAACCATTTCAAAAAAATAGAATATACTAGCATCTCTTTTCATTTAGATCGGCATCTATTTTCATTCTTGTGTCAGGTTCAAGAAGAGTTCCAAAAATCTCATCAAGAGTATTTTGGTATTACTTATTATTCCCATCAATAGCTATTATCTTAGATTCCCAATCATTAGGAATGATATATATAATCTTTTACACAACTACCTCATTATCTAATCCTTTTTCATCCATTGATTATAAACTATTAACATTAGTCATAATCCTTTGCTGTACATTTCATACCGGTTGTCTATAAGGAAATTAAAATCCATGATAATCTACTCTAAGGATAACACTTCTAGATTCTATAACCTTGGATGTACTAAAATGAGTAACATCCAATTTCATCCAATTACTATTTTTAGATTCACAAGAAGAAATCATACTATCTATATTCTTGTTCATGGAACACAACAAAGTATTGTGTACCTTATAGTTTAGTATATATTCTGAATTTTCTAGATTATTAAATGTTCTAACATGATTATTAAGAATCTTGTAATCTTCTGTAAGCATGAAAAAGTATTCCACTCCAGTATTAATAAGAAAATTCTTCATATGATCTCTGCAATATTCATAATCATTACCATTAAATATATGTGGTCTAGAAGGATTTATATTGTCAATCGAACCAACAATCATTCCTGCCATCTAAATAAATATATCATTCCACAAAAAGTTGTTTATTGTAAAATTTTGTAAACAAGGATAAAAATCATAATCAAGGAAAACTATGTTTATCAAGGGTAAATAAGGTAAATTCACAAGACCTATTTTTGTTCTACAAACATACAAGGTTCTAGAAATACGATTATTGAAATGAATTATAAGAAAATTTTACAAGAAAAAGATTCTACCATAAGGCATATAGAATCATATATATCAAAGAATAAAAAAGAACAAGAAAGTATAAGAAAGTTATAATTTCTTCTTTTATACAAATAATACTAGAAATAAACTTGACACAAAAACATGTAATAATTATGAAATATTTTAACCCAAAGAGAAGGGTATCCAATAATCATGGATAAAGGTCCCTTGATTTATACATTCATGAAATTTTTTCCTACCCACAGCAGGGTAAGAAATCTATAGGAATGTCAGAATCTATCGTGTTATCCACGAAAGTCCTCAAACATTAAGGTTTTCAGAACCCTTATCTTCCTGTCCATGTAAGTCCTCAAACTTTAAGGTAGTTGGAACCTCTGTTTTCCTATCCCCAAAAGTCCTCTATTGTACACAACAATAATTAGAGTCGCACAAATCAAGCTAAATAATATGTTCAGTACGCAAACTTCAAGAGATTCTATTTTTCTAGAAATCACTTCAGCAACATGCAATCACTAGAGTGATCAGCAGATAATGATCATGTTCTAATGAGCTCTTATTCATAGGCAATTCTCCAATAGTCGCCTCCCTCCTCCAAAAATCATATTTTTTCATGAATTTCAGAGGGACCTATACATCTGCCACTCAAACAATAGTTAATTTGAAATAGAATGTATGAAATCATTTCATAACTATAACAAGTGTAAGTAAGATAATATTTCTTAACCAAATCTATATTTTGGAGTCTAGGGAAAAAAATGTTTGGAGTCTAAAAAATAATAATTTGGAGACTATAGATCAGAGATATTAAGATTATGTTTTAAAGAGTTCAGAATCTGAATTATATAGGTTTTGTAATATTAATTACAATTAATTTAGAATCTGAATTATTAGGAATTTCGGAGTCTATATTCTGAGGAATTCGGAGTCTGAATTTTGAGGAATTTGGAGTTCGAATTATAAGGAATTAAGAGTCTTAATTCATTAGAATTTTAAGTCCAGATTTTTATGAATTCAACGTCTTAATTATTAGATATTCGGATTCTGAATTCCAAGGAATTAAGAGACAAAATTTTGAGGAATTCGGAGTCTGAATTCAGAGGAATTCCGAGTCGGAATTTCAGAGAATTTGGAATCTGAATTTCATGGAATTCAGAATCTCAATTTCTTAGAATTCAGAGTCTGAATTTTGGAGAATTCAGAGTCTAGTTTTCAACGAATCCAATGTCTCAATTTTAGTTAATTCAGAGTCTAAATTTTGGAGAATTCAGAGTCTGAATTTTAGAGAATTTGGAGACTGATTTTTATAGAACTTGCAATCTAAAAACAGAATACTCTATAACAAATGATTTATAGAATTCCAAGGTTTTATATATGAATTAGTATTTTACCCTTTATAAATAAAAATATTTATATTTATTGATACTATAAAATAATCAGTGAATACATAGGTAAGGATATAATTTCCTTGAGGAAGGAAAATTTTCCTTATTAAGATAATTCTAATGAATAATATAATTTTCCTTAAAATAGAGTGTGTGATTTTGAAAACATAGAGGAATGGAAAAGTTATAAGTAAACCTTATTGACTCAAAAAAAAATCATTTAAGAAATTCTGATGAAAATAAACATTTCATTTTAAAATTAGTTTAGAAAACAAAATAAATCATAATATATTGTTAAAATAATTTTTTATGAAAAATAACTTATAAATAATTAAGGAATAATTTAAAACTATAAAAAACATTTCTCAAGGAAAATATCATTTCCAAATAATTTTTTTAAAATAGAATACATTTTAATAATAATTTTCATTGAAAACCACCCTCCAAAAAATACTATGTATTTCAAAAATATTTTCTAAAAAAATTATTTTAAAAGATCCATGTAAAATATATAAGGAGTATATGCTGAAATTTTATTCATGATGGATTTTAATTACAAACATTTCATTCATTTTAAGAATAAAATTCTTTTACAAACTATAAAAACACTAAAATATTTCCTTTATTTAAAAATGATAAGAACATTCCTTTCACATTTTTAATAAAAGACAAATGATAATTATTTTTGAAATCATATAATGATTCAATTTAAGAAATAATAAATTGAAATAAATGGATGTAAAATTATTTTCTAAAATTATTGGAGTTTAATGAAATATATATTGAATAATTTTTAGAATGCATTTTTTTCGAAATAAAATAGCTTTTCCACCATATAGAGAAATTAATTCGGATTTCTGTAAAAAAGTATTTTTTTATTATTTTTGGTATCGAAGAGAGTAAAAAATGTTACTATTAGTTATAATTGTCATTAATAAAAATAGTCTATAAAATTTCATGATTTTCTAGAGATATGGATCATAATATTTATTTATTGGAAGAAAAATTATAATTAACCACAAAAATTGATGTGATAGTAACATATTATGATTACCACTTTGGTAACGATGAATCATAATTCCCAGGATAGATTATAATTAAATTAAAAATATAATATCATGAAATAAGTTATATTTATTTTGTAACATCTCAAATCGAAATAATATTCACCTCATAAAAAATATATGTTTATAAAATAACATATATCTTAGAGAATGAAAATTGAGAAAAAAACCCTTAATGATTTGGTAAATTTGAAACTATAAAATCCATTAAATAGATACGCTAAAATGGATATGTAAATCCCAATAAATTTTAGGATAATTATCACTAATAAATTATGGGTAGCATATACCCTAATAATATATATGTGGTGGTGTGTCAAACAACTCACAAAAATAAAAGTTAAACGACAAAACCCTTACCAATAATTCTTTTGGGTTGATTATGGTTTGAAAGATTTTTCACTAGTTTTAAATATTATATTAACTTATTAATTATCCATATTAATATTAATATTATCTTATATTATTATTTGATAACATATTTTTAGCCATTAGTTAAGTATCTTTCATTATTTTTCGTGTCTGAAGTGTTAATTACTTGGTTTTTTCTATCGTTCTTTGGTATGAATGTTAGGGTTATTTTTCATATCATATACATCCAAAATAACTATAATATTAATAATTAAATAATTTTAATATTTATACTTCAATTATATTTTTACAGATAATCATGAAAGATAGTTATAAAAAGTGGACAATGTTGCAGTCATGAAGATGGAAGGATGAACATACACCTGAGTGATGATTCCAATGCTTAATGATCAATAGAAGAAATTGTTAAGTTATATTTTATCATAAAATAATGATAATAATATCATATTTAAATTATTTTTCCTTAACATATAAATCTATATCATACATGATGTCTGGTGATGAATGTAGAGTTCTATTGATTCGTATTAGTGGTAGTCCACACATAAAAGAATGATGTAATTTTCAATCTTGTGTAAAAGCATAAAATAATATAATATATTTTTAGAATGATGAATATATAAATAATATAATAATAATATAATTTATATAACATATATTATCTAAAATTATGCTTTTGAAATTCCATGTAATGATTTAGTGAAAGGAGAATCACATTGCTTCGTCATGGAGTAGTCCACCATACACACATGTGGAGTTATCATATACCCTATGGAATGAAAAGTAAAAAATGTATATATTCATTACTGAAAATATATGGAATTTTTTTTGGTAAATATAAAATATATTATTGAGATACATCATCATACCCAATAGAAAACGATGAAAAGAAAATAATAAATGACATCAATTTGCGATGCCGCAGTCCTTCGTGCACATGATCGATCATTTCATAACCTATTTGATGGACGTGGAGATTAGTTTTGGTAATTAACTAATTATAAGAAATAATACCAATATATTTAACATACTAAGGTTATTCTATAATAATTGTTTAATATTAACTAATAGAGGCATAAAATTTAAGAAAATAATGATCCTCATTGAAGAACATTACATTTTATTCATGTGTCCTCCATATGATTTCACTAAAACCTTAATAGTATTTCATTCTTGATAAAAAAAAATTCTATGATGAGAGTATAGATATTGGGTAGTGATTTTTTAAAGTCTTGGATAACCCAAACGGATTGATACATGTAGAGAAGTGATGGGAGTGAGTTCCCTTTTATTGTTTAGGAGGAGTGGCATTCTTCAAAATACACAAATATATTCACTATTGCGAGGTCAATCATTCATCATATTGCTCAAAAAATTATTATTAAATAGTTAGAGTGATTAAAAGGATTATCCAGAACTCAAAAACGCAATAATAAACTTGTTTCAAATATTTTCTCCTTAACTTATTTGTTTCTTTTTTTTAGAATTTCAGGTTTTCTCTATACTAATTATCTTGCTAGCCAAGGTAATTTATCCTTTAATACTAATTTAAATTTAGACATATTATATAATATGAAATCAATAAATCTTAATACAAAATCAAATTTTTTATTTTATAATCTTATGTGTGTTGGAAAATAATTATAACACAAGCGCGTTAATGTGAAAAAACGTTTTAAATTTTACAATGTTGTCACAATTGTTTTGTATTTTTATGGGTAAATAAATTCACTATAAAAAAATTATTCACTTATTGGAATAAATTTGATAATTATTAATAATTATATATTACGTGGTAGGAGATATATTTTATAGTCATTTTAAATCATTTTACTAAAATATAATTTGTTATGAAATAACATTATTATCAATTTTTAAATTATTCCTATAATATGATTTTAATAAATATAAAGACAATGATGAGATTATATTATATTATAGTAAAATATAATTTAAATGATATATTAATCAAATGAATTAATGTAATAAAATAATTCACTCTATTCACTTCACATTTAATATTTTTTATATCAATTATTTTAATTTATTTTTAACTAAATAATTAAAGTGCTATCATTTTGTAAGAAAATTAAGTAATTATATCATATATTAAATATAATGATAAATTATTTTAATGATAAAACCGATTTTCTTTCAAAATAATATCTATAATTAAATTTATTTTTTACCTATCGAAAATATTTATAAATATTCAAATAAAGTAAGGATCCCTATTTTCTTTTTTTGTTTCTTAACTTATTATATTGGTCATATCAAAGAAAAGAGTAATGAAATTTTAGTGTATTGGATAAATTAATATCCATGATCAATATATACTAAAAAATTAAAATTAAATAATATATCATTTCATTACAACTCTTATAGTTTTAGTGTAACCCCACGTGAATTCATTTTTACCATAATTGTGTTATATTTTTTTAATGTTTTCCCTATATTTATTCTAAAGAACCGTGTTGAAAATATTATAAATTAAAAAAATTTATGATTCCAAATGTGGATTCCATTCTCTAAAATTAAATTAAAATAATTTGAAATTTTTAATTTAAAAGTAATCTCGCATATGCGATGAGAATGTATGGTTTTAATGAGATAATGTTCAAATTTTTATAAAATATTAACATCAAAATTTAAAATGAGAATGTTTCCAATGGAAGTAAATATTTTGTTTTATATAAAATTTAGTTATTATTAAAATAATATAAAATATAATATAATTTTACGTTTAAAATTAATTAAAAAAAAGGTAGTTTTAAATTAAATGTCTGTATTTTTTACCATTCATCTGAAAATTATACATTTTATAAAAAACAATGTAAAATAATTATAATTCAATTTTGGTATTCCATTTAAAAAAATTTGTTTGTTTTCTAAAATAAGTTTTATTTAAGGGAAAATAAATAGATTTTAAATTATTTTCTTATAGCACAACTAAATTCTCTTTTAGAAAAATACAGTTTTTATAAACGATTTATTTCCTATTCTAATGGTTTTTATTTTAATAATAATAAATATAAAATAATTGAATTTATTTATTAAAATAATACAAAATATTAATAATTTATTTTTGAGTATTTATACACACAAATTTAATGTTTATGTTGGAATGAAAATGTTTAAATAATAATTTTGTAATAAGGTATCATGCTTTTTTCAAACCCAATGTTTCATGAATTTTCAACCTTTCAATGAGATTGAATATATTTATAGCTAAATAAATATATCTCAATGTTGTAGGGTGTAACATTCTCTTATATGATCAGTTTTTCATATCATTTCCCCATCAAATATAATTTTATTCTTTTAAAAACATGGGGTGTTATAGGTGTTGTATGGAATATTGTTCTCAAACAGTGTTTTTAATATTGTATAAGAGGTTCCATATTATATTTGAGGGGACTGGTACAATTATATATTTTCTAAACTATAAATTATTATATTTTAGTATCTTGCTAAATTGGATTCAAAACTATAATATTTCAAATATATTGTTTTATGGGTCTAAAAATTAATAAAATAATTATTTTTATATTATTTTTGGCTCACAAAATCTAGTTTCTATAGTTAGTAACCAAATATAACATTCCCCGTGATGACTCATTTTTACCATGGTTACAATTAATAATGGCCAGAAATTAAATAGAATTTTTTAATAAAATTTTACATACATATTAAAATGTATTAATCCATTTTTATGATTAAATGTTTTTTCAAAAAGAAATTACTTTTAATATAAATGTGTAAAAATTTGTGTGAAACTGTTTTAGGTAAATGGTTTATTTATGACCGAAAATAATTAAATACAAAAATAAAATATAATGATAATTTATTTGGAATTATTTAGAATTTTTTTAACAAAATGTAATTTATTTATATATAATAATAAAAAATAACCTAATTTGGTATGCACATTACTGATTTAAATAAAAATGACAATTTTTTAAAAAGTTTACCTTTTCAATATTAGGTAAAAAAATTCATCCCATTAGAATATAAATCATTCTAACTAAGTAAGATTTTTTATATTTATTAAAAAGTTATGTAATATATATCAAATTAAGTTTCTAAAATTTTTAATTTCATCTTTAAAATAAAACCATTTAACACAAGGAAAAATAACATACTTATATAAAATGATTTCATTTTTGACTAATATATTTTGAATAATTATTTATTAAAATAAAATCAATAAAAATATATAAAATAAATAAAAATAAATCCAATGAATGGTTTATTTCAGGGATTATTTTGGCTATTACATTCATTCTCCCATACAAAATAACATCTTTACAATTGTATTCATTACTTAAATTAGGGATGATATTTTTTCTTCATTGTATTTTCTAACACCCATGATCTTTCCATAATCATTTCAATCTTCCATAATACCATTAATTGGTGCTCCACTTCACATTAATGTAATATATATATATATTATATAATATTTGAACTTCAATTTTATCATATGATAGATTATCCATCAATTACACAACATCTATCCTAAAAACATTAGTTGAATCATGAATGCGGTTTCACAAAGGAGAATCATGAAACACATCATGTAACTGAGATAATGATGGAGTTGATAATGATATATAAATAACTAAACTAACATTATTTTAAATTTTA
The DNA here is from genome assembly GCA_963277665.1 of Viscum album. Taxonomy (NCBI): domain Eukaryota; kingdom Viridiplantae; phylum Streptophyta; class Magnoliopsida; order Santalales; family Viscaceae; genus Viscum; species Viscum album. The sequence continues at coordinate 852,692,369 of OY728126.1, read as the reverse complement.
TGTGTAATAATAAACTAAAGAAAGAAAATTTCCTTATAATGAAAACAAATATCGCTTTTCTATGGAAATATTTTAAGAAAAATAATATCACCAACCTCAAATGGGAGATCCTTCATCCAATTATCTAGACAACACATCTTCCTATTCTGAGCTATCATTATTTTTTAAAAATAATATTTACATACTATAAATTTTCCTCTAGAAATTCACATGCCTATAATTTCATATTAATGAGTTCACCCCAAGATACTGGGGTTAAATAACATTTCCTTATAATTCTACAAATGGGTTATTATTTATAATCAAATATAATCAATTATTAAAACAATTAAATAAAAACTGATGCATATATTAACATCCATTATTATCCAGTGATAAATACTCAATCATAGAATCTAATAACCTAATTTTATTCCTTGATTTTTCCTAATATTAAAGATGAAACGTTATAATAAAAAAATTAAAACACATTTTTTTATAATGGCATTTCACAATTTTTTCTAAAATCACGAGATTGTCATTATTGAAATGAAGATTCAAACTCCAAGTACCTAAAATGTTTTTTAAGATAAAATATTGAATGGTGGTCGAAATACTTAATATATTATAATAGTGGAAAATGAATGACGTAGGCAAAAAATTAAACAATAACTCAAATGAAAATATTTATTCAAGATTTTTAGTAATCCCACTAAAATACATGGACATATTATCCAATTTTTCTTCACATAGAGGAAAAGGATGAAGAAACTGATTTAATAGAGGTCACTCATCAATATCCTATTGATATTTAAATAATTTCATTTAAAAAAAATATATTTATTCATGCCATTAAAAATAATAGTTATAAGTGTAATTAATCATCTTATTATTACTCGGATTAACAAAAAAAGATATCAGTGAGAATAAATTAACAATTATTAATTTTAATTGGAATAACATGAACACACAACCTATTTCCAAATATAATAAAATATTCTTTAAAAAATAATGTTCATGAACCATAACAATCTAGATATAATCTACTCTTTTATAAAAATAAATGTCTTCATTATGTTCTAACGTAATTATTTTATAAATATATGACGTCACTAATACCAGATCCACTAGTGAAGATGTTTCTTTGGATATAATTTGTTTTCCAATCATAATTTAATCATTATAAAAAGGATCTATATTCACTAATAATGTACATAATGATTCATTATCATTCAAATTCAAGGAATCAAAAACCTTGTTTTATTTACATGGATGATAGTAATAATAATCCTTATACCATTTTTTATCTTCATTTTATCTATTCTAACTCTTTTTGATTGAATATATATATAAATTGTATTTTATTATAACATATTTTATATTCACAACCTTATAAATTATTCCGTGGGATTATTAAAGAAATAAATTTTGTATCTATATCAATGATAGTTATGTGATAGTTCTACTAATGGAATTTTAATTGGGTATTTTCAGAAGGAATGACCCAATAAATCATTATCAAGACACAACCAATTCCTTATAAATAAGAATCATAGTAAATAACAAATTCACTTTTTACTATTGGCTCGACTAAAAATTGGACACTAACAAATGCTCTTTTCAATTATAAAAAATATATCATTCAATTTTCCAGATTAATTTTCACCATTTTGAATTAAAATACTTGTTGAAGTAGACAATGTAGAAATTTTCTCATCTCAATTATAAAAAGATATAAATTCATTAAAATATCCAGAATCAATGATTATTATATATTTATGACAAAATACGTCCATGAAAACAAATCGGTTAGAGTTTAAATTCATATTTACTAAACTTTATATTCATATTAATTGTTTTTAAAATATAAAAAACAATACTTGTTTTTTTATCAGGATCATCAATGATTTTATATTATACTAGGGTATCATTATAAAAAAACACAATAATTATTCAAATACATAGGGAACTATTTATAACATAGATACATTAATATGGTGGGTGTGGTTTCTAAACTGAAAAGCATAAGAATAAAAAATTAATTATCACACCTTTTATAGAACTTTTTTGGTCGAATGTCCTTCTTCTTCACCTTTAGTTGTTGATACCTAGACATTAGATCAATTGTTGAAAAATAATATGCAACATGGATCTGATCAAATATTTCATTAATATATGTTGATAGACACTTTTTATTAATAATGTTATTATTTGGTAATCTATAATTAATAGACAACCTCATAGAACCATCCTACGTTTATTATGAAAAAATAGGAACACCCTATGTTAAATGGATACGGTGAATGAAAACCCTATCAAGAATCTAGAATAAATTATTTTCAATAAGAAAACTCATATAAATTTATTTTAAATGAAGGTTTTGAAATTTAATTAAGATTAATAACTAATTAAATTGTAAACATAACCTCTAAATCCCATAAAAAAATGGAAGGTTATTAGGAAATAAATCTATATTTCTATTTACTACTTGCACATCACCAATTGAAATAATGTCTTTCTTCTAAAAAATATTGATGTTAAGTATCTAATCTATCCTTTATTAGTTTTCTTACACCATAATACGTGATCATATTTAGATATACATTCATAAATAAAAGTATAAATTTTTTTTATAAAAATAAATTTTGTAGCTATACAACCTATTTTAGATTGATAAACTGAAGGAAAATCAAGACCTAGAATATCAAAAAACACTATAACGGTTTGGATATCTTCATTTTTTGGTAAAAAATTCCATATATAGTAATAAGAACTTGTTTATAAATTTTTCTCACCTTTTTACTACCATCGTAACCTTTTACCAAGAATCATGACTTTTTTTCATGAGGTGATATTTCTATTTTACATAAGCATATCCTTGATGTTAAAGAATTTGGGGATCCCAGTTAAAAAATGGTTTTTTAATTATATATATAAAAATGTAATGTACATGTAATAACTTCATCTGAGGGGTTTTCATAAATTTTAGTACTAATAAATAACACAGATTCATCTTTTCTCGGTCATGTTTGTTCCCAGCCAAAACAACTGACTATGTACATAAATTACATTAATGTACCAACATGTTACAATTAAAACTTTTTTCTACATACTTTTTATTATATATATATATATACATTTTAATTAATATTTTATTTTCAATCATGACCCATGTTTCAAGAAACAACATCTATAACACTTATTAGATATTAGTAGACATTCTGTGGATTTTTTTATGAACATATCAAATTAGGGTTATTTATTCCTAAAAAAACAGTTTTACTTGATGAATTCATCCAAATTTCCTACCAAAAATATCACTTCATATCCTTAATATTTTTTCACATTAATATATAAATTTTATTTTGAAATTTTAAATTTACCAAATGGTCAATATATTGATTTAAAATTTTTTTCTCCCTTAAAATGTGGTAAATCAACCTTTATCAAAATATAGTATTGTATATTTAATAATGGGTTTGTTCTTATTATATTTCTATAAAATATATTGAATGAGTGTAAAAATATTTGGAAGGATATATTATATAGTAATTTACTAAAGGAAATATCTAAAAGTTGTTAAATTTAATTGTTTTTGAAAAACATTACTACATAGTGGTTTTCTTAATTTAGGTGTTCTATGTTTTGCAAGGCTATCAACAATGTGAAATATATTTTAAAAGGAATTTATGTTAATTTCATTGATTTATAAATTATACACTCATACAAAAAATTCATCCTAAAAATTTTAGTGTTATTACCATAAAAAATATATAGACAGTTTTCCTTTATAGAATCCTCTTGTTCCCAGGGTGCTTCATCCATTTTGTGATTTCTCTATAGTACATTTACAAGATGAGTCATTCAAATTCAAAATACTTTTTATTTGGTATAAATAATTTTGATGGGTTATTTACATTGTGAACAGTAAAATTACACACCTATCTTATCAAGGACAAGAACATGTTTGGGATCTTTTCTGAAATTATTTAGCATAGATATATGTAACACATCTGTACCTTATAAGGATTTGGAGTCATTTCTAAATGATCAGTAATAACTCTAACCCTTTCACGAACTTTGAAGGACCCGATGTCCATGGGACTCATTTTCCCTTTTTTTACAAAATCTTATTACACCCTTCCATAGAGATACCTCCATGAAAACAAGATCTCCCACTTAAGACTCTAAATATTCCCATTCATTATTGGAATAACTCTTTTTTCTTATTTGAGATGATTTAATAAGGGCTTGAATAGAAATTACCTTTTCCAGCATCTCTTTAACATGTTCTTGTCCTCCAAGTTTCATTTCACTAACATCATCCTAAGATGTTGGAGTACGACATCTATTTCCATATAATTCTTTATATATCTGTATTTCAATACTTTAATGGAAACTATTATTATAGGAAAAATCTACAATGTTTAAGTACTAATCCCACATACCCTGAATTTCAAGTGAGCATAGACTCAACATGTCTTCCATTTTGGTAAAAGTCCTTTTTGTGTATCCATCATAATGAGGGTGGTAGTCAGTTCTCAAATGAAGTTCAGTACAAAGAGACTTATAAAGAATATTTCTGAATTTTGAGGAAATGCATGGATCTCAATATGATACAATTGATAGAGGTGAAAAATAAAGTCTTATAACTTCATTAATATTGTTCCTTGTGGGGTGATCAAGAGGTAAGACTTATATTATAGAAAGTAAGTGAGCATATTTGGTTAGGTGATCAACGATGACACATATTTCATCATTATTTATATGAGTCATTGGTAGTACTATGTCAAAGTCCATAGTAATTTCAAACCACTTACGGAGAGTAATAATAATTGGTTGTTGGACTTATTTTGAATGTTGCCTCACCGATTTCACATGTTGAAAACTCAAATATATGGACACATCATCAGCAATTTCTGACTTCATGTTATCCGTCCAAAAATGTTCCTTCAATTATCCTTGAATATTTTTGCTATAAATATGTGTTGAGAAATTTTATCTATGACAATCATCTAATAACTTATTTTTTATCTCATGAATGGTTTAAACACATAACCACTTTCAAAATATTAGAAAAATATCTTCGGAAAAAATATATGTTTTTTTCATCCTTCCCGCATACACATTTCCTATGGAATTACTAATAACCATATTGAGAATTTATTATAATCTCTACTAAATTTTATTTTTCAATCATTCGAAAGATAATTTATGTCACCCATTCATTAAAAATTCACATATCAATCGATACTAGATTTATGAGCATATGATCATTCTCAACCTTCATTTCGGTTATAACTCTATGATCCTTAATGATCAATGCTTCCTATATGTTAATTTATTTCCCTAGGTGGTACTGTATTGAAAAATATTAATCTTTCATAATCTCAATCCATCATCATTATATCATATTGAGCTCCTTCTACAAGAATATGTATTTCTATTCCCTGTGATCTATGTAAATCTCACATCATTTTCCATATAGATAATTTCTCCATATAATCAAAGAGATGATTATTGTCACTAAATCAAGATCATGGACGGGATATTTTTCTTAGTGAGTCTTGAATTTCCTTGATTAATACACAATAACTTTATCATTTTTCACTATGACACATCCAATTCCATTATTCCACATGCCACTATATATATCAAACCCATCACTTTTAGATGGTAGAGTCAAAATTGGGGCATTGAGTAATATTTTATATAGTTCATCAGAGAATTCTTCATATACCTTTTTCAAGACTAAAATAACCCCCAACACGTATTCTTAGTTAATAAGATAGCCAATAGAGAAAAATTCTGATGAAATTGTAGATAGTAATCTACCAAACCAATGAAGGAATATACCTCAATTAAATTTGTTTATGAAATTCAATTACTAACTGCATTTGTATTTCTAGTATTAACTGGTATTCCATGATTTGAGATAATATGGACAAGAAAATAATATTATTGAAGAAAATATTCAAACTTACAAAATTTACAATATAACTCCTCCCTTCCATGATTCTTAAGAATGACTTGGAAGACATTCACATGGTCCTCATGAATTTTCAAATACACAATAATATCATCAATGAATACCACTATTAAAATTCCATGATATTCCTTGAATATTATTTTAAATAGGGGTATCAATTGATGTTATAATAATAGAATTTATTTTCCTATAATCAATGCAAAACCTCATATATACTTATTTAATTTTAATGAAGAGGATACGGGATCCCCATGGAGAAATACATGGATGAATAAATTACTTGTGACCAAAGTCCTATTTTTGTTTCCTCAAATATCTCCATTACATAATGGTTATTATATATGGGTTCTTTGATATTTGACTTTAATTGATGAATAAGTCAATAGAAAATTCAACATCACATTCTAGGGGATGTTGAGGTTATTCTCTAGGAAACACACCAATGTATTCCTACACAATAGTTACATATTAAATTTGAATACTAACTAATTCATCAATAGGTTTTTTCTATTATTCTCCAAGAATTTCATTCACTATTGCTTGTGGGGGTGGATCTAGAAATGAATCTGTTGGGGAAGATTGTACTATAAAGATAATGGATTCTGCATCTTTCTTACAAATCATAATTTCCTTCCTGAAATAATTTTTTGCATCATAAGTTGATATCCAATCCATAAAAAGGAATATATAAAAATTAACCATAGGTATGGAAATTTTTTCAGATATTAAATCATGTTTATGTGTCATAATTGTGACTTCCCGACAAATATTTATCACAATGATTCATCCCTTATGATTTTTTACTAACAAATATCTTATTAAATAAAATGTTAAATGATTAATTTTATTTTCAAATTGATTATATATAAAAAGTGTCATGATCCTGAATCAAATAAGGCACTGGCTAATTTGATGATAGGAATAATGTACCTTCCACCACCTCATTTGGTACATCAACCTCTTCTATGATGGTCACATAATCTTCTACATCTCCATTTTTGTCTTATTTAGTTTATTCCCTTGACTCTTGAATAATTAATTTTCATAATTCCCAATCTCTTTGTACTTGTAACATTGAATACTAGTTTTCCCAATCTTCCTCGTTCTTTCATTATAATGGTGAATCTAGTCTCCACACTCATGAAACTCCTATTCTATTCATGAATATCCCAGGTTGACTCTTTCCCATTTTCTACTATATAGAAATCCCCCAAACTTATTGTTATTAATTGATGAATTTTATTTTTATTGGTGATCATAAAACCTCTTATTCTCTTGGTTATCTTTGAATACATAGTATTTTAATAATTATTTCTCTGTACGTATAAAATATAAAACAATTTTATTAGATGAGAAAAAATTACGAGAAACCAGAGCCCCTTCATATATTTGGCTCAATACCTTCAAAGAAGTGGTCAATTTTTTATTCTGAGTTACCTCTATAATCCAAAGAATTCATAGTTTTCTTCTAAATGTAGCTTCATAATATATAAATATTTCTTCTTCGTTTTTCTATAAGAAAATTAACATTATCTTCATCTCAATTTTTTTGATCATGAGGGAATTATTTATCTAATAATTTATCATTAAAATTCATCCATTCTACGGGTTTTATTTCCTCTTGCTACCTATTATTATGGATCAAGGACCATCATTTCTCAACATCACCTTGGAGACTGTAGACTGAAACTGTAACCATTTCTATTTAATGACTTCACAATACCGTAAATATCTTCAATATATTTTTTTAATCCATTTATTAGTTACAATTAGATTATTAGTTTCACTATACGATGAAGGATTTTATTGTATAAAGCAATTTAATCTATGTGATTATCTCCATGGAATAGGTTGATCTATATTGGAAAGGTTATTTGTCCTAACGTGATTAAGTTTCCCAAATATTTCAATGATTTTTTTTTCATTCAAAAAATAGTTGTATGGTTTTATGCAATAGGGAACCCTAATGATTTTCCATGGATTTTGACAAAATTCACTCTTTGAGGAACTATTTCTAAAAAATGGAATATAATGGAATCTCTTTTTATTCATATCATCATATCTTTTCATTATTGTCTCCGGTTGAAGAACTGTTCCAAAAGGCTCATGAAGAGTACGGTGTTATTCTTTCTTATTACAATCAATAACTATTCTCTTATATTCCAACTCATTATGCATGATATATATAATCTTGTCCACAAGTTCCTTATCATGTAAACCTTTTTCACCCATTGATTATAAACTATTAACAGTAGTCATAAACCTTTTTTGTACCTTGAATACCGGTTCTCTATAACGAAATTGAAATCCATGATATTCTACTCTAATCATAGCTCTTCTAATTTCTATAACCATGGATGTACGAAAATGAGTAACCTCTAATTTCTTCCAAATACTGTTTGCAGGTTTACAAGAAGAAATCAGACTATATATATTCCTGGTCATGGAACACAAAAATGTATTGAGTACCTTGTAGTTTAGTAGATATTATGATTTTTCTGGATTAGTAAAAGTTCTAACTTCATTATTAAGAATCTTGTAATCTCCAATAAGCATAACAAATATTTCCACTCTAGTATTAGTAAACAAATTCTTCATACGATCTCTTTGATATTCATAATAATTCCCATCAAATATAAGTGTTCTAGTAGGATTTAGATTGTCAATCAAACCAACATTCATTCTTGCCATCTAAATGAAAATAACATTCCACAAAAACATGTTAATAGTAAATGATTGTAAACAAGGATAACGATCCTAAGAAATGAAAAATATGTTTATCAATGTTAAAAAAGGTATATTCACAAGACCACTTTTAGTTCTACAAACAATATAGGATCTAGAAATATGAATATGACAATTATTCTTAAGAAAATTTTACAAGAAATTGATTTTATCATAAAGCTTATGGAATCTTACTTATCAAATAATAAAAAAGAATAATAAATTATTTGAAAGTTATAATTTCTTCTTTTATAAAAATATAGTATAAATAAACATGAAACAAAAAAAGTAACAAGTATGAAAATTTTTATCCCAAAGAGAAGGGTATCCAACAACCTTGGATAAAGGTTCCTTGATTTATTCATTCAAGAAATTTTTTCATATCCATACCAGGGTAAGACCTAGATAGGAATGTCAGAATCTATCTTGTTATCCCTGCAAGCCATTAACCTTTAAGGTAGTTAGAACCTTTGTCTTCCTGTCCATGGAAGTCTTAGAACTTTAAGGTAGTCGACACCTATGTTTTCCTATCTCCAAAAGTCCTTGATTATACACAGCAAAAATCAGAGTCATATGAATCAAGCTAAATAAGTCGTTCAGTACAAAAAAATGCATGAGAGTCTCTCTATATATAAATCACTCCAGCAATATGCAATCTCTAGAGTGATCGGTAGATAATGAGCACATTCAAATGAGATCTTATTTATTGGCACTTCTCCAACATTCGACTCCCTCCTCCAACAGTAATATTTTATCATGAATTTCGGAGGGACATGTACACCTGTCACTCAAACAATGGTTCATTAGAAATATAATTTATTACATCATTTCATAACTAAAAAAGTGTATGTAAAATAAGCTTGCTTAACCAAATATATTTTTCGGAGAATGGGAAAAAATAAAAGTTCAGATTCTATGAAAATAATAATTTGGAGACTATATATCAGGGATATTTGGTATCTAATTTCCAATGAATTCCGAAACTGAATTCTATAGATTTTGGAATCTTAATTATAAGGAATTCAGAATCTAAATTATTAGAAATATTTGTGTCTAAATTCAGAGTAATTCAGAGTCGGAATTTTGAGGAATTTGAAGTCTTAATTCCAAGGAATTCGAAGATAGAATTCTCAGGAATTCGAATTCTGAATATTTAGAAATTCGGAGTCCGAATTATGAGGAATTATGAGTCTGAATTCTATGGAATTTGGATTTTTAATTATGAGGAATTCAGAATCTGAGTTCATAGGAATTCAAAGTTTGAATTTCAGATAATTCAGAATCTGAATTTCAGAGAATTCAGAATATCAATTTCAGAGAATTCAGAGTCTTAATTTCAAAAAATTCATAGTTTGATTTTCAAAGAACTCAGAGTCTTGATTTCAGATAATTTGGAGTATGAATTTCAGAGAAATCAGAGTAGGAATTTTAGAGAATTTGGAGACTGGTTCTTAGAGAATTCAAATTCTAAAAATAGAATAATCTATAAAAAAGGATTTATAGAATTACAAGGTTTTAAATATGAAACCATATTTTACCCTTTATAAATAAAAAAGTTAGATTTATAAAAACTATAAAATAAACCAAGAAAACATAGGTAAGGATAAAATTTATTTGGGGAAGGAAATTTTTTTTATTAAGATAAATCTTAGGAAAATTATAATTTTCCTTAAAATAGAGTGTTTGTGATTTTGAAAATATAGAGGAATGAAAAACTTATAAGGAAACCTTATTGACTCAAAAAAATCTTTAATAAAATTATGATGAAAATAAACTTTTCTTTCTGAAATTAGTTTTAAAAACAGTATAAATCATAACATATTGTCAAAATAATTTTGTATGCAAATTAACTAATAAAAAATTAAGGAATAATTTAAAACTATTAAATAAATTTCTCAAAGAAAAATATCCTTTCCACATAAATTGTTTTTTAAAACATAAAACATTTTAATAATAATTTTCATTAAAATCCACTATCCAAAAAATACTATGAATTTCCAAAATATTTTCTAATTTTTTTTAAAAGATCAATGTAAAATATAAAAGAAAGATGTGATGAAATTTTTTTCATCGTGGATGTTAATTCCATACAATCTATTTATGTTATGAAAAAAATTCTTTTATAAACTATAAAAACATTAAAAACTCTCCTTCATTTATAAATGATAAGAACATTCCTTTCACATTTTCAATAAAAGAAAAATTGTATTTATTTGGTAAATCACATAAAGATTCAATTTAAGAAAAATAAAATGGAAACTCATTGATGTAAATTTATTTTTTAATATTATTGGATTTCAATGAAAGAGATAAGGAATAATTTTTGGAATGCATTGTCTTTTAAATAAAATATCTTTTCCACCACATAGAGAAATTAATTCGAATTTCCGTAAAAAACAGTTTTTTAATTATTTTAGGTATCCATGAGAGTAAAAAATGGTACTATTAATTATAAATGTATTCAATAAAAATATTATATGAAATATAATGAGTTTCTAGAAATATGGATAATAATATCTCAATATTGGAAGCCTAATTATAATTAATCCCAATATATGTTGAGATTGTAACATAATACGATTACAACTTCGGTAATGTTGAATCATAATTCCCATGATAAATTATAATTAAATTAAACATATAATATCATTAAATAAGGTAGATTTATTTTTTAACTTGTCAAATGGGAATAATATTGACCTCATAAAATGAGAAAGTTCTATAAAATAACATATTTCTTAGAGAATGAAAACCAAGAAAAAAACTCTTAATGATTTGGTAATTTTGAAACCGTAAACTCCATTAAATAGTTATGATAAAATGGATATGTAAATCCCAATAAATTTAAGGATAAAAATCATTAAAAAAATCGTGGGTAGCATATACCCTAAAAATATATATGTGGTGATGTGTCAAATCTCACAAAAATAAAAGTGAAACGAGTAAACCCTTACCAAATACTTCTTTTTGGTTGATTGTGGTTTTAAAGGATTTAGAGTGGTTTTAAATATTTTATTAACTTATTAATTAACTATATTAATATTAATATTATCATATATTATTATTTCATATCATATTTTCATCCATTCATTATGCATCTTTCATTATTTTCTGTGTTTGAGGTGTTAATTTCTTGGTCTTCTCAATCGTTTTTTGTTATGAATGTTATGTTTATTTTTCATATCGTATACTCCCATAATCACTATAATATTTATCATTAAATAATTTTAATATTTATACATTAATGATTTTTTTACAGGAAATCATGAAAAATGGTTATAAAAAGTGGAAAATGTTATAATCATGAAGATGGAAGGATGAACATACGCATGAGTGATGATTCAATTTCTCAATGTTAAATATAGAAAGGGGTGAAGTTATATTTTACCATAAAATAATCATAATAATATCATATATACATTTTTTTACTTAACATGTCAATATATATCATCCATGATGAGTGGTGGTGAATGTAGAGTTCCATTGATTTGTGTTGGTTGTAGTCCACAAATAAAAGAATGGTGTTTTTATCTCTCTTCTATAAAAACATAAAATAATATAATATATTTTTAGAATGATAAAAATACAATTAATATAAAAATAATATAATTTATATAACATATATTTTTTAACATTATTTTTTACAATCTATTTAAGGTTTTAATGAAAGGAGAATCACATCGATTCATCATGCGGTAATCCACCATATACACAAGTGGAATTATTGTATACCCTATGGAATGAAAAGTAAAAAATGTATAAATTTATTAATGAAAATATATGGATAATTTTTTGGTAAATATAAAATATATTCTTGAGTTACATCATCATATCCAATAGGAAATACTAGTGATAAAATAATGAATGACATCAATTCGCAAGGTGGTAGTCCTTCGTGCACATGATTGATCATTTCATAACCTATTTGATAGATGTGGTGATTAGTTTTGGTAATGAAATCATTATAAATAATGAAAACAATATATTTACCATAATGAGTTTATTCTATCTTTATTGTCTAATATTAACTAATAGAGGCATAAAAATAAATAAAATAATGACGATCGTTAAAGAAGATTACATTTTATTCAAGTGTCCTCTTTAGGATTGTACTAAAACTTTAATAATATTTCATTTTGTAAAATATTATTCTTTTATGGGGGTATGGATATTGGGTTGTGATTTTGGAAGGTATTGGATAACTCAAATAGAATGATACATGTAGATAAGGGATGAGAGTGAGTTCCCTTTTATAGTTTAGGAGGAGTGAAATTCTTCAAAATACCCAAATGTACTATTGAGATGTCAATCATTCATCATATTTCCCAAATTTTTTTAATTAAATCATTTTAGTGATTATAATTTCTATAAAAGCCTCAAAAACTCAATAAAAACTTGTTTCTAATATTTACTCCTCAGCTTAGTTGTTTTCTTTTTTTTTTTATAGTTTTGGGTTTTCACTATACTAACTAGCTTTCTAGTCAAGGTAATTTATCCTTTAATACTAATTTAAATTTAGACTTATTATATAATAGGAAATCAATTAATCCAAATATAAAATCCAATATGTTATTTTATAATCTTATGTGTGTTGGAAAATAATTATAACACAAGTGCATGTATGTGAAAAAAACATTGTAAATTTTACAATGTTGTCAAATTTTTTTATATTTGTAGGGGTAAATAAATTCATCATAAAAAATTGTTCCCTTATTGGATAAAAATTGATACTTATTAATATTTATAAATTACATGGTAGGAGATATATTTTTTAGTTATTTTAAATCATTTAATAAAATATTTTTTCTTATGAAATAACATTATTACCTATTTTTAAATTATTGGATTAATGTGAATTTAAAAATTATAAAGGCAATGATGAAATTTACCTATATTACATTAATTTTTTTAATGATATACTAATCAAATAAATTAATGTATTAAAATAATTCACTCTATTCACTTCACATTTAATATTTTTCATATCATTTATTTTAATTAATTTTTTACATAATAATTAATGTGTTGTCGTTTCCTAAGCAACTTAGGTAATTATATTATATATTAAAAACAAAGATAAATTATGTTAATGATAAAACTATTTTTTTTTCAAAATAATATCTATAACTAAACATATTTTTTACCAATCGAAAATATTTATAAATATTAAAATAATGGAAGGTTCTCTTTTTCTTTTTTGTTTCTTAACTTATTATATCGGTCATATTAAAGAAAAGTGGAATGAAATTGTAGTGTTTTAGATAAATTAATATACATGATCAATATATACTAATAAATATAAAATAAAATAAAATATTATTTTTTTATAACTCTTATAGTTTTAGTTTAACTCCACATGAATTCATTTTTACCAAAATTGTGTTAAACCTTTTTTTATTGTTTTTCCTATTTTTCTGCTCAAAATATTTGTTGAAAATATTATAAATTATAAATTTTTATGATTCCAAATATGGAATTCATTATATATAATTAAATTTTATTAATTTGAAAATTTTAATTTAAAAGTAATTTCCACATATGCAATGAGAATGTAGTGTTTTAAAGAGATAATGTTCTAATTTTTATAATATCTTAATACAAAAAATTAAAATTATAATGATTCCAATAGAATTAATTTTTTTTATTTTATTTAAAAATGATTTATTATTACATTAATACCAACAAAAAATATAATTTAACATTTTAAATTAATTAAACAAAAGGTTGTTTTAAATTAAATATCAGTATTTTTTACAAATAATCTGAAAATGATACATTTTAGAAAAAATAATGTAAATTATTTATAATCCAATTTTGGTATTCCATTTTCAATAATTTATGTTTGTTATTAAAAATAATATTTCTTTATGTGGAAATAGATATATTTTAAATTATTTTCGTATAGCATGACTAAATTATCTTTTTAAAAAAATACAGTTTTCATAAACCATTTATCTCCCATTCAAATGGTTTTTCTTTTATAAAAATAAATATAAAATCATTGAATTTATTTATTAAAATAATAGAAATATTAATAATTTATTTATGAGTTTTTATACCCCCAATTTAATGTTTATGTAAGAATTAAATTCTTTAAATAATAATGTTCTAATAATTTATCATGCATTTTTCAAACCCAATGTTTCATGAATTTTCATTCTTTCAAAGATATTGAATATATTTATAAGTAAATAAATATATTATAATGTTATAGGGTGTTACATTATCTTCTATGATTAGTTTTTCATGTTATTTATCCATCAAATCTAATTTTCTTCTTTTAAAAACATGGGGTGTTGTAGGTGTTGTATGGAATATTGTTCTCAAAAGGTGTGGTCAATAGTTCATAGGAGGTTCCATATTATATTTGAGGGGACTTGTACAATTGTATATTTTCTAAAATATTAAATATTATATTGTTAGCATCTTGCTATATTATATTCAAAAGTATCATATTTGAAATATATTATTTTATTGGTCAAAAATAATTAAATAAGTATATATGTATTAATTTTGGCTCTCAAAATCTTGTTTCTACAGTTAGTAACCAAATATAAACTTCACCGTGATGACTCATTTTTACCATGGTTACTATTTATAATGTCCAGAAATTATATAGAATTTCATAATAAAAGTTTACATACATATTAAAATGTATTAATCCATTTTTATGATTAATTGTTTTTAAAAAGAAATTACTTTTTATATAAATGTGTAAAAAAGTTGTGTAAAATTGTTTTTAGTAAATGGTTTATTTTAGACCCAAAATAAACAAATAGGAAAATAAAATTTAATGATTATTCCTTTATAATTTTTTGGATAATTTTTATTAAAATTTAATTTATATTAATATAATAATAAATAAAAAACCAAATTTTTTATTCACATTACTAATTTAAATAAAAATGAAAATTATGTAAAAAGATTAATTTATCACTATTAGGAAAAAAAATTTATCCCATAAGAATATAAAACATTATACCTATGTAATATTTTATATATTTATTAAAAAATTATTTTATATTTATCAAATTAAATTTCTAAAATTTTTAACATCATTTTTAAAGAAAAAAATTTAACATATAAATTAATATCATACTTATATAAAATGATTTCCTTTTTGACTGATATCTTTGGAATAATTATTTATTAAAATATAATGAATAAAAAATACATTAAATTAATAAAAATAAATCCTATTATTGGTTTATTTCAAAGATTATTTTGGTTGTTACATTGATTCTCCAATATGAAATTGCATCTTTACAATTGTATTCATTACTTAAATTAGCGATGATATATTTCCTCGTTGTATTTTCTAAATCCCATGATCTTTCCATAATCATTTAAATCATCCATAAATCCATTAATTGGTGATACACCATACATTAAAGTAATATATGTTTTTTATCTATCATTTGAACTTCAATTACATCATATGATATATTATCCATCAATTATACATCATCTATCCTAAAAACGTGAGTTGAATCATGAATAGAGTTTCATGAAAGAGAATCATGAAACACATCATGTAACTGAGATAATTATGGTGTTGAGAATGATATATAAATAACTAAACTAACATTGTTTTAAATTTTATTTGTACCAATAAACTACATAATGAACATTTCATTTTAAGGAAAACACAAATAACTTTTCTATGAATATATTTTAAGAAAACTAATATCACCAACCTCAAATAGGAGATCCTTCATCCGGTTTTCTACACAACAAATATTCCTACTCCGAGCTATCGTTATTTTATAAAAATTAAATTTAAATACTCTAAATTTTCCTCAAGAAATTCACATGGCTATAATTTTTTATTAACGACTTCACACAAAGAAGCTGGGGTCAAATAAAATTTCCTTATAATTCTACAAATGGGTTATTGTTTATAATTAAATATAATCAATTATTAAAAGAATTAAATAAAAATTCATATAGATATCAACATCCATTATAATATTTTGATAAATACTCAATCATATAATCTAATAACCATATTTTATTCTTTTATTTTCTCTAATATTAAAGATGAAAAGTTATAATAAAAAAATAAACACAAATTCTCTTATAAAGGCATTCCAATTTTTTTTATAACATCATGAGATCATCATTATTTAAATTAAGATATAAACTCCAAGTACCTATAATGTTTTTTAAGATAAAATATTAAAATGTGATCATAAGACTTAATATCTTATAATAGCAGAAAGTGAAAAACGTTGGCAAAAAATTAAACAATAACTTAAATGGAAATATTTATTCATGTTTTTTATTAATCCCACCATAAATACATGGACATATTATCCCATTTCTCTTCAGATAGTGGAAAAGGATGAATCGTCTGATTCATTAGTGGTCACTCATCAATATCTTATTGATATATCAATAATTTAATTTTTAAAAAGCAATATATTTATTTATTCCATTCCAAAAATAATAGTTATAAATGTAACTAATCATATTTTTAATATATGGATTAACAAAAATAGATATCAATGAGAATCAATTAAGAATTAATTATTTTAATGGGAATAACATGAACACACAACCTTTTTCCAAATATAAAAAAATATTCATTAAAGATTAATGTTCATGAACCATGACCATCGATATATAATCTACTCTTTTATAAAAATAAATGTCTTCATTATGATCCAACTTAATTATTTTATAAATATACGACTTCACTAATACCAGACCCACAATTGAACAAGTTACTTTGGATACAATTTCTTTTCTAATCATAATTTAATCATTCTGAAAAGGATAAATATTCATTAATAATGTAGTTAATGATGCATTATAATTCTAATTCAAGGAATAAAAAACCTTGTTTTATTTATATGGATGATAGTAATTACAATCCTCAATCCATTTTTTTATCTTTATTTTATCTTTTCTAACTCTTTATGACTGAATATATATATATTAAATATATTTTATTATGACATATTTTATATTTATCCCATTATAATTTATTCCACGAGATTATTAAAAAAATAACTTCTGTATCTATCTAAATGATTGTTATGTGATAGTTATACTAATGGAGTATTAATTGGGTATTTCTATAAGGAATGACCCAATAAATCATAATAAAGACACTACCAATTATCTATGAAGAATAATCATAGTAAATAAGAAATTCACTTTTTAATATTTGCTAGACTAACAATTGGACATTAACAAATGCTATTTTCAATTATAAAAAAATAAAATCATTCAATTTTCTAGATATATTTTACACCATTTCGATTTCAAATACATAGTGAGCTAGATAATGGAGAAGTTTTCTCATCTCATTTATAAAAACAAATAAAATAATTCATTTTTTTCAGTATCAATGATTATTATATATTTATAAAAAATAATTCAATGAAAATAAATCTGTTAGATTTGAAATTCATATTTACTAAAATTTCTATTAATATTTATTGATTTTAAACTAAAAAAAATAATACTTATTTTTTTATCAAGATCATCAATGATTTTTGATTATACTAGGGTATCATTATAAACAACACCCAATAATTAATAAAATACTTAGGGAACTCCTTATAACATAGATACATAAATATTGTGGGTGTGGTTTTTAACCTGAAAGGAATATGAATGTAAATTTAATTATCACACATTTTAGAGAATTTTTAAGTTAAAATGTATTTCTTCTTCACCTTCAGTTTCTGATACCTAGACATGAGATCAATTGATGAAAAATATTATACAACATAGATATGATCAAATATGTCATTGATATATATTGATAAATACTTGTTGTTAATAATGTTATTATTTATTACTCTATAATTAATACATAACCTCATAAAACCATCCTACATTTTAATGAAAAAATAGGAACACCCTAAGTTAAATGGATAGTGTTAAGGAAAACCTTATCAAGAATCTAGAATAAATTATTTTCAATAAGAAAACCCATATAAATCCATTTTATTGGATGGTATTGGAATTTTATTAAGATTATGAACTAAGTAAATTGTAAAACTAACCTCTCAATACCATAAAACAAATTGAAGGTTATTAGGAAATAAATATGTATTTCTATTTATCACTTTCACATCACCAATTGGAATAGTGTCTTTCTTCTAAAAAAATGTCCAAGACAAGTTTCTCATCTATACTTTATTAGTTTTCCTAAACCATGATATCTGATCATATTTATAAATACATTTATAAATAAAAATATAAACACATCTATAAAAATAACTTCTTTAGGACTACAAACTATTTTAGAATGATACACTGAAATAAAATCCAAACCTAAAATATCAAAAAACACTATAATGATTTATATATCTTGAGTTTTAGGTAAAAAATTCCATATATATTAATAAGAACATTTTTATAAATTTTTCTGACCTTTGTACTAGCCTCGTAACCTCTTACCAAGTGTCAAGACTTCATTTCTTCAGTTGATATTTCAACTTTACAAAACAAATTCCCTGATGTTAAAGAATTTGGGTATCCCAATTAAAAAAATAAATTTTCAATATATATTTAAAAATCTAATGTACATGTAATAACTTCATTTGACGGTTTTTCATAAATTTTAGTAGTAATAAAAAACTTGGATTCACTTTTTCAGAGTCATGTTTATTTTCACCCTAAACAGCTGACTATGTACATCAATTACCTTAATGTACAAACTTGTTATAATTAAAAAAAATTTCTATCTTGTTTTTATTATATATATATATATATATTTTAATTATCATTTTCATTACTCTTTTATTTTCAATCATGACCCATGTGTCAAGAAACAACATCTATAACACTTCATAGATATTAGTACACAATATGTGGAATGTTTTTTGCAAACATATAAAATTAGGGTTAGTTAATCCTCATAAAATAGTTTTCCTTGATGAATTCATCCAAATTTCCTACCAACCA
Source organism: Viscum album (assembly GCA_963277665.1). Lineage (NCBI taxonomy): Eukaryota > Viridiplantae > Streptophyta > Magnoliopsida > Santalales > Viscaceae > Viscum > Viscum album. Next base: position 852,672,754 of record OY728126.1, on the reverse strand, counting down.
TATAACTTCGTATCATAAATATTGTAAAATTCCACAAAATCTATATCAACATTCTTAGAATAATGCATGATTTCTTTAAATAATATGAACTCATGTGTAACCTGAGCCCTTTTTGTATGAATGGCCTAATGGCCTTAAATTTATATTAATTGAAATTAATATACATTAAAAGGGTTAATGGGGAACCCTTACAAAGACTATAGGTTTAGTGATAATTATATTACCTGAAGGACCTAGAGGAAATCATACCAAATAGACAACTTGGAACTGCCCCAACCCATCATATATTGTGATGTCAACTATCCACCTTCACTTGGCTAGTCAGTTAGTTATCTTGTATAGAGATGTATATTACTTATAGCAATGAAAATGTCGCAACCTCTCATTATTCCAGTTTTGTTTAGATCTTCTTTGGTGAATGAATCTTCTATGATCCTTATCAAGAGCCCTATTCCTTTGACGTATATCTAGTTGCATGTGCGTTTCATATGGCCTCTAGGCCTCGAGGTGGTTCAGATACCATGAGGTGCATCAAAGATATTTTTAAATATCATCAATTCAATGGCATTAATTTCTTCCATTTCAATATTTTTTTAATAATAGATCACTATTCATCATATTCACTTTAAATGTTTTTACCTTTTATTATGATGAACATTATAGAAGTTCAAATATCTTCCCCATTGTACTGATCCAAACTTCATATTTTACCAAGTCGAATGATCCATTGAATGATAGATATAATCTTATACTGAAATGCTCCACTATTTACATGTTCCAATAAGGATGATTCAGTAAATATATTTCACTGATGATGACATTAATATCCTATGTCAACTATCTTAACTATTTAACAAAAATCACTATTCAACCCTTTCTAGATTAGTGATTTAGAGGACTACTATTCCCTTGATATCTTCTAACCATGAATTCTTTTCGTCCCCTATAGGAAAATATAATTAAAATACATGAATTAGATTAATAAAAATGGATCAAATCAAAATTAATATCTTGATAACGTTACCATGAAATATAGTTTAATTAATGTTTTTGTTAACATTCTCATAACCTCCAATGTTATTTAATCTATTTTCTAAATATAAACTATAAAACGTCATACATTAAGAAAACCATAGATAAATTATTATAAAAAGTATTTTAATTTGTTATATGTAAAATATAATTTTTCTTTATATTTTTAGAGTATTTGGTAATAAATTATATAAAAATTTACTTATTTCTACACATAATAAATTTTTTCAACAAAACATGATCATTTTAGTGACCCAGTTACCTGGTTCATGGTAAATACAATAAGTATATCACTAATAATATTATCTATTATTTAAATTATTAATCTATGTGAAAAATAATTTGAAAATGTTGGATATGAAAATGAAATCCCATTATTCCAAATAGAGGAAAATAAATATTTTTATCTATTTTTGAACATGAAATTTCCATATGAAATATTTCCTTTATCAGAATAAAAATTTTATCTAAAATATAGATAAATATTTAAATGAAAAAGAATAATTTCATAATATATTTCATGAAACCAATCATATGAAAATAATAAATGATGTATAAGAATCATTAGGTATTAATGGAAAACATTAAATTTTATTAATACCACTCATTAGAAGAAAATAGTTGACCTTTATATTAAATTATAAACATTTAAAAAATGTCATATTTTACCATTTTATAAGAAACTATTTTCATTAAAACCATTATAGGCTTATTAGATAGATTCATTAAGCAAATATCATTATATTAAAACCTACATGTACCATATATTGGAATCAACTAACTAGATAATTATCATATCTCTTATGTGTTACTTATTACTAGTAAATACCATTACTGAACACGAAAAATTGGATGGATATATCAAGTTCACCCTTCATGAGATATATATTTGAAAAACATATCATTCATATAAAATGTCCACGAACCAAATCATGAATAAAAGACTAAAAATTTCCACTTTTATTATAAAACTTGTTTAAATTTGTATTCAAGTCTATTTGAATAAATGATATTAGTTATCTCATAATGATGTATAAAATATTTATCTTCCATATATAAAACATTTAAAATAATAATTCAAAAAATATTTATTTCAAGATTGTCATGCAAAATGACATGGAAATTATAATGGATGTATTACAAACAATAATGACAATCATTGTAGGAAAAACTTATCGACCAATATAAATTCACTTTCTCCTGAATAATAATTTTTTTTGATATTGTATGAACCTTTTTCATTTAAATATAATTATAATTGTTCCGTATATTTAATTTAATTCTGTGTTTTATTTAGTTAATAAAATCTTTATGTTCATATTGTATGTTTTGTGTTCGTTTAACTTTTAACATCAAACCACATGACTTTGTTAACCATGGTTAAAGGGTATATTGTTATAGTATTTCAATAATATTAAACATGTTATATTTATCATATATATACATTATTAAATATTTTATATCCATCCATTACTGTTTTTAATTGTAAATGAACTGTGTTGTTTTGTGGAGATGGTAGTCCATCAATATGCATGAATTCGATTTTAATTGTTTCTAATGGGTTAATTTTTTTTAGAATTTATATAAAATTAATTTAATCATAAATTTGTTATAAATATAATATTTAATAATTAATTCCACTATTATAAAAATTATTATATATTAAAAATGATATATTAATCACATTGCTTCATTTCGGTGGTATTCCACATATACACACGATCGATGTTATCAATTTCCAAAGGATTGGAAGAGTAAGAAATAAAATAATATACTATATTAAATTAATAATTAGAATTTCATAAATATCACATATATTAATTTTTAGTTATTATAAATATATATAGGATCCATTTGATGAAAAATGATTCACGTCACATTATGGAGGTGGTATTCCAAACGTATGGACGAGCAAGACATTCATTTTTTAAAAGATGTAAAATGACATGCGATGTTTTGTAACATAATAAAAATAAAATTATGGTGTATTCAGGACACATATGTATTTATTTCAATATGGAGGAATAATATTTGAATCATGTAGAATAAAAAATAAATATGAAATTATTGTGTTATGATTTATACAATTTTCTCATCTATCTCCAATTGGATTCGAACGTAAAGAATATCTGATTATACTATTTAGATGAATGTGAAAATTATGAAATATGGTAAGATTTTGGGTAGATTTATCTATGAGGCCGGTCCAAACATGAGTTCACACAAGGTTTGTGGAACAGAGGATTAAATGTTCCTTTTTATATGTGAGCATAGTGCCACAAAAGTATTTTTTCTAAAAATTTCAATATTTTAATATATTATTCATGTAAATATGGCTCCAAAATTATCCACATTCAGTAATAATATTACACTTTTCGAAAAACATCAATCTGATAATAATAAATATAATATTATTAGTCCATACCACTTAGTTTTTATAACAATTAACCAAATTTAACCTTTAGAACGGAGATACAATGTTATTGCTGTTACTATTAAAAATTACCAATAATTAAATTGAACTAATTACTAAATTTAATCATACTAATTCAAAATAGGGATACTATTTTTTTATTCAATTCTTAAAAGATTTAGAAATTACTTTTTACTATAAATGTGTTAAAATAAAAAAAATTGAAATTTTTTTATTTTTCTAAAAATGAACATATAGAAAAATCGAAGATAATATATATTTTTAGAAAATTATTCAAACAAATTGTAGTGAAATGGATCATTTATGATTTTTAATCCAACTATAAAATAAATTGGGACTTTTGACATACATTATCTAATTAATTGAAATTTGAGTTTGGAAACAAACATAATTTTTCACAATTGACTTAATAATCAAAATTTTCCATAAAAACAAAAAAGTTAAACCTAATAAATATGTTATATAATGATAAAAAATTAATTTAAAACATATGGAATAAAAGTTTTTATTTTACAAAAAATAATATTTTATATAAAAATATAAAATTCATTGAATTTTTTTTAATTAAACACAAATATTTTCTTCTACTAAAAATATTAATAAAATTATTTATTAAATATTGATGAATATATATCCATTAATTTAATACATATAAACTAAAATATTTTTTTACTATTACATGGATATTCATAGTTACCATTATCTAACAATGGGACTCCCACAAGTTCATCCTCTAAGATTTATCTTTCTCTAAAGAAACCATTATTTGGTTGGCTGGAGAATACTAATATACATTTTCCACAAAAAATTTGATGTATCATAAAAAACATCACTTAAGATATATCATGAAACCCAAATATAAGGAATATAGAATATAATTAACATAATTTTTTAATTTTTTTATACTATAAAATTATCTCAATTTAGGAAAAATGAAGAATTATTAATGATAAATGTACTACTCCAAATTCACCACTCCATATTCCATGAAATATAATGTTGTGTGTTTTATGTGTATAATATATTTATATTTCATCAGTAGGGATCCCAAATTCGCATCACATAATTGATATCTATTAAACATTTCATATGTAAATTTCTATTGATGTGGTTTCCTAAAACCCCATGATTTTATAAAAAGTATGTAAATTAAAATGATATCTTATTTCACAAACAATAATTTTATACCAATTTATCATTATTCATCCCTAATGAGACTCCAAATAGGGTATCAATGATGAAATATGTAACCACTGATTCCTTACACAAATATTTCATTGATTTATGACTACAAATTAATATATAAATTACTCTAATGAGATTCATTTCCCTCATAAAATCTATGAATTTAAAAAGAAATAATTCACTAATAAATTCTAAAATATAATTTTTTAAAAAAGGAAAATATATTTCATTATTATATAATAAGAAAATTTCAATGGGACACCGAAATTGGATATTATGGTGTGGACAAAGATATAAATCACAAATAACACATGTTAGTTATTCCCATCCCAATAAAAAACTCCCTCAAAGAACATTAAAAATATTGTACATCAAGTAGTTTCATTAATACATATTTAATTAGTATATTCTTCCCTAGGATCTCCCACAAAAAAATAAAGACGTTTACAAATTTTATTGTGAACAAATTGAAAAACTAATTCATTAGATATAATAGGTCAACTAATACCCCTAACCACACTATGGATTTTTTTTCAAATCAGTATGTAATGTTGTAAATTAATATCAAAATAATATTGAATGAATGGAAATTCACTCCACCTTCTCCTACGAAATAGTCATCCCTTTACCATAAAACAAATTTCCTTAAAATATTAACCCTTTTATATATAAGAAACCACAAAAAAGAAACCATATTACAAACCAAAAAACCAAACCACAATAACGTCCTATATCATCACTACCACATGAAACATATCTACCACATACACACAATCATACACCACAACATCGTATATCTTTGTATCCCCCACCCCTACATATGAAAACTTAAAGAGAATATAATATTTAAATATACCTTGATCAAAAAAACTCAAAGAAATATACTTCTCCGTCATCCTCCCACATTATCACCTAAATTTAAATACATCAATGCCATTTCTAAATAATCCAACCATATTACATCATAAAATATATTAATATTGGATGGGAGAGTGAGGAAGGAAGGGTGGTCGTCCATTATTATCCCCTATACACTATATGATTTGGAAAACACATGAAACATGAATCGTTAAATAATTATCAGTCATATTTCACAACTCGGTATGTGGTGTATAATATGTAATAGAGAAATAAAATTGATATAATTGTTCACATTATTTCAAACTATTATTGAAATCTAAAACACTACACCATCTCTACAACAACCAAATATATTGAAATCCTAATTTCTACGCTACACAAACAACCGCAAAAATGTATAATCATAGTACATACTAACCACATAGTTTGCATATAATGATTTCCAATAACAATATTATTTTGAATTCATAACACTCCCACATTATTCATTTACCAAAATCAACTCATTGATTAAATATATTTATTTATGGACATGTATTATATATATTAACCATGTCCACCTTCTAATTTTTTTCAATTACATATATCCCAATTCACTTAATTGAAATTACTAAATTAACTACATCTTTTGTAACATCATATAGGATCATATTTTAACATGTACCTAGTTATTTATTCATTATTCCTACTATATTCCATAACAAAGAAACTCACAATCTCATGAATATATTTCCTTAAAAATCCAATAATTACACCAAAATCAAACATACATCAACCTCAGTAAACAAAGTAATATTGACTGTACATATTTATATGCAAGTAAAAGTTTACAAAAATACCATCTAATATCAATAAAATAAATCAGTTCCTCAAAACAATAACACAACAATAATTTGTAAAATTCATTTTAGTATTTCATCCAACTCATATTTCACTTTTACATAATTATGTTATTATCCATTATATAATACATTACATAATAATAATAATAATCGAAATCACATTGACATGATTGAACAATAAATTACAAAACAGACATTGAAATAATTGTGAAAATAAAAGTGAAAACATGATAGAAATGTTAACATCAATTTTTTTCATTTACCAATAATTATTGTATTATATTAATTTTTAGGTTCCATTCCTATACATTTTTAAATATAGATATTTTAAACTACATCAATATATTATAGAATGAGTTTATCTAAAAATATTACTCAAATAGAGAAATACTAATCTATGTATAATAATGGTTTTAGAATGTATATTAACACTAACCAAAATCAAAAATAAATCCCTTAAAAACCTACAATGAATCATGCATGATCAGAAAAATGTCAAAATAGTATTCTTATTGTCCATTACATGAAATTATAAAAGGAAGATTAATGTAATGAACAATAAATGGGTAGGGTAACAGAGAGAATAACAGAAAAATGAACAGTGTATCTAAGGGTATTGGTCACTTAATCAAAAAACCCAAAAAATATAAGAAAATGAACAATTAAAAATGAAGGAGACCTGATTCTTTTTTAGGGTTCGAGATAGAAAAATCCTAAACCAAAATACGGGTGATAATGAATTTTATTTCAAAACATGAGAGGCCTAACCCGGGTATAGTGGATAAGTGATAGTATTTATTAAATATATTAATATTAAAATAGACACATCCCCTATATACAATGGATTGTTCACCCATGTTTTTAAAAAAATTGAACATCATTGAGAAAATGTTTATTTTCCACAATAATTTTATCTTAAAAAATAGTTGAAAACCATAATCACAAAAAAAAAATAAACCAATAAATATCTCCACTTAAAAAATATTATTAGGACTAAACATATTAAACAAATCAGTTTAGAAATTGATAAAGAGAAAATTGATATATTATTTTGAAGTAATATCATTTCTTATCTTATATATTGATTTGTTATACCAACCTTTTCCTACAATCTATTGTATCCCATTGAATTGAAAACCAATATGGTATGTATAAACATGTTACAATTATTTCTTTTCCAAAATCCATATTTATAGAAATTTGACTAACCTTTAATTATAAAATTCATATCACAGAATCCACCATTGCATAAGTTTCCTTAATATGGATACTTTAACACTTAAAAAATCTAAAAATCATCATATATCTGTAAAAAAAATATTCCTAAGTACAGTCTATAACCTATATAACTACCAAAAATATTTCAGGATTGTAAATGTTATGGTACACTATAATTTAGAACAAGGTAATAATAAAAATAATAATTTTTTATTCAATGGATTCATTTTAGAAGATAATATGATAAAGAATTGGAAGAATATAATGGATGAAAATATACACCTTCTATTCCAATGCATGGCCATTATGAATAAATAAAATACTAAACATATACTAAACCACTTATTTGTTTGAGAATTAGGTATTGTACAAAAACAATAACTTTTAGTTAAAATGTATAAATTTTTATATAAAATTAAGAATTTAAGGATAATTTAATTAATATATTATTAAATGAAATCTATAACATTATGTTTGGTTACTTTTTATTTTATAAAATGTTTTAGATGATTTTACTCATGTTGGATTGGGATGGTGAGTAATATAAAAGTGTTCTATTAGATATTATGATTATTGATTCCTATGGGTTTGATTTATTCTGGATGGATTTCACTATATTTTAGAATATACTACTACCATTATTTTAGATTCATATGGATTATTATAATATAGTGATTTTTTTATGAAGCTAGAAATCTCATTTATTTTGGATAATATCATAAAATATTATTAGATTCGTTTTATTCTTCTTTATAATTGGGATTTTGTCACTCGTGGTGGACTATGCTTCTTGGATATCGATATGAGTGCATGGTGATTTTGGAATGGTTTTAGAGTATGATACATTATTATTTTAAACTGATAATATTAAAGGTGATGCAATGAAAGGATCATATTACACACTACTATTGAAGCATGTGAATATATGGGCATGGAGTAATGTTTATGAATATCTACCACTTTGAACCTAAAAAATATCCTATTAAAACATGTTAGGGTATGATATTTTTAGGTGTATTAATTATTTTATAAATAGTGTCATGTTGTCCTTTTCAAAACACCAATATATCTAAATTTGATAATGAAGGATAATATTAATGAGATGTAATTGGAATATAAGGCTTCATCCATATATGAAATTCATAATAATGTTTATAGAATTAATACAATGTTTTTTTATTTTTCAAGGTAGTTCATGAATCAAATAACTAGGATGTAGTGTCTACCGTGTTCTTCTCGTGATTTTTAGTAATAAGTTCCCAAGAAGTAACCATTGGATCTATTGTGGTTCACATAATCTTTATTAAATATATCAACAAATTATTTCAAATACATTTCTTAATTAGTAGTATTATGTATTTGAATAATAAATTTATGTCACAACCTAACCCATATCGGGGATCGAGCCACAACTACCCCATGCCCACCTTTATAGGGATGGGTCTGCTGACTAACACTGAATGCACAACAAATTCGGGATATAATTTTCCTAAGAACCTATACACACATACACATATCCAACTCTATGAAAACAATGGAGAGGGGAAAGAAAAAAAGATACAATACTACTATAAATAAAACACATACAACCATCGACCTCTAATCAATACAGGTACAGAAATTTAAAGATGAAAATGGAAAGAGAGAAAAATGCACACCCACCAGAAAAGTGGAACAACCTAGAAAAAGGTGAAAATGTACAACTTATGGGAGAGACCGACTAAAAAATTCCATTCTATGACCACCACACATGGTCTAAGTACCTAGTATCCCTAGCTCCTATAAAGTCACGATCAACCCGTCTATCATCTGTAAGGGAAGACCAAGTGCGAGCAAAGCCCAAGAAGGGGTGAGTATAATAATACTCAGTAGGATGCCCCAAAGGATCAAGGGAGCAGTTAGAGGAGTACTTAAGCGTGAGAAGTAGAGAGTTATAACTGAAGTATTCAATAGTCATGGTTATAAGATGAACTTTTTGTCGAGTCATAACTACCTAGATTAGGGGAGTAGACTCATCAAACACAAGAAGCATGACATGGAAAGCATGTGAAATACATCGCCCATCTTGTCCACTCCTAAAAGGAGAGTATCCAACATCCTAGGAGTGGGTACTAGAAACATGATATATATATATATATATTTACATTTTCAGTCAAATAATCACAAATAAGAGAGTAAAGGGATCTTTATCTCACATGAGTAGCCCAAGAAAAGTGAGTTTCCAAGAGTTCCCGAAGTAACCATCGATGCATAGCATCCCTCATGTCTTCCTTAAACTGCTAGTCAAAGGGGCTCAATCACTACACCATGATACTATCTGTTTTGGGCAGCGTTGTCTCTCCCTCACGGCATTAGACCATGTCACAAGGAAGCAACTTTGTGGGAAAACCATCTCACATTCATGAGATTCCAATGTCATGTAAAATACACCTCATCACTATCGCATAGTCAAGAGGTTGTGTCTTAGAGGTTGAGGACCCATCCCCATCTCAACTAGAGGGTTCAACTTGTCATTGAGAATTCATGCCCTAGTACATCAGTGGCTATCATCACAAAAATTCAATGGGGGTCCCACTACTCAACCCAGGTTGACGGTACTACCCAACAAGAGTCATCAAAGGGTCCCACTCTGTAATGGCCCAGGTTTTTGGGGTCCATTACATAGTAAAAATATGATGTTGTGGTGTTCTGGGTGGTCTGGAAGGCCATCCGAGCTTCTAGATGACTCCTAGCGGTAGCCTTGGCCTACCGGTCGCCTCGACCTACTGGTAGACCTAGCCTACCAGTTGCCTTGGGGTACTCGTGGCTCTCGGCAACCGGTAGCGCTCGGCCACCGGGAGCCCTTGGCCACCGGTCGCCCTCGGTGACAGGTGTCCCTGGGCTGTCGGTGGCTCTCGGCTACCGGTCGCTCTCAGTTACTGGTGGCTGTCGCCAAATTGTAGCTCTCTGCAACCGGTTGTTGTCGCCAACCGGTAGCTCTCACCTACCGGTATCTATCACCAACTGGTTGCTGTCGCCAACCCCCACAAGTTTTCCAGTAGCGCCTCCTTTTTGTGAAAATTGGGTTTTAAACCATATTTTGACCCCTCTAAGCCTGTTATAAAGCCTATTAATCCCCATTAATTTCATTTAATTAAATGATTGGTGAGGTACCCTAGTGTGCGTCGGTTTAAACCGCCCTGAAAGGCGGGGACCCTTTAATAACATGTGGGGTGTCCCAGCCGCGTGGTCAACCCACGATCCCGCTCCTTATGCTGTTTCGATTTTTTCTCTCCGTATCTTAACCGTCCTGGGCATGCTGTATCTCAAACCTTATCATCCTTTATAACCTAAAGTATTCTTCATACGTTTCTTTTTCTTGATCACCCTGTGATCGGAGTACTGTTCCTCCCAACAAGTTGTAACCCGACAATGTTTTCCTTGATCGTGTTCCTTGGAGCTCCTGCTAATCACCCGAGGACTTAATATCGATCCTTGATCAGTCAGGTAGGGGTTTCACCTTCTTCTCTTCTTTTTTTGTGTATCTTGCAGGGTGGGTACGCTACTGCTTCTATAGAATTGGATGAAACAAACTTTAATGAAGATAATAAACGGATTCTAAAGAATGAAGGGGAGGGGTGTGATCGATGATGCTGCTCTGTTTTTCCCCTCTTTCATGATTATGGATTTCTGAATTGTGCGGGTTTACGCCTACTGAAAATCATGGTCGTTGTTGGTCTTTCTCTGTGCACTAATAATCCCTTACACCTTGTGATGTTTAAATGGATTGTATTTTGGTTGTGAACCTTTTTCTGTGTAATGGAAAATGGTTAATTTCTTATATTCGGATAAATAAATAGGAAGCACAAGGTTCAAATTCTTTTCTATGATAACCCTGGCTTAATCATAGTGGAATTGAAATCATAGAGTGTGTTAAATATTTTAAATCTGAAAATTCCTATTGAGTCTGCCTTGTGTTGGTAGTATTGGTTTGGTTTTTTCCTCCCCGGTTGGAAAGGGTCTTAGATTACTGGGGTGATGTGGGTGAGGATGGGATCCTTTGTTTGTATCACGAATTGGGGTGGGATCCTCTTCTATTGTGAAACCTTCTTATTAATAGTTCTAGGAACTTGGGACATCATCCCACTTTGACCTTCTTTGGATCCAATACATGGAGGGGTATCTCTTGATGTGTTTTTACAAGAGAAACAGGTGTGAATGTTTAAATTGATGTTCGGTGTACTCTTTCCCTGGCTTGTGCTTATGCTTACTAGTTGCCCAAGTAGGCGCATAAACATATTTAAACATTATTACTAAAAATGAAAACAATGATGGGACAAATGGTGATTTAGTTTGATGTGAGTTGTGACTTGGGAATGGGTGATGTTCTTTTCTCATATGAATGAATAGTACGGATAGTGTTCTTTAGGCTGGCTGAAGAAAAACCTAGATTCGGTGAGTGCTTATTACCTATATATATACTTGTAGTTTTCTTGTTTCTTATTTGCGCACCACCCAAGTTCAGAACTTAGTGCCGAACACCCCCACTTCATGGGGGAGAGTGTTTTTCCCAACACTCCTATGAGTGGCTAGTTGTTAGCTCCTTTTCTGATCCCTTTCCCAAATAGTCCAAGACTCTATGGGTAGGCTGTGATGGCCTGAGGTCCATTATTAGCCCAAGAATCATTGGGTAGGGTAATGTGGTGGTTGGCCCAGGTGTGTGCGGGCAGGTGGTTTCCCAAGTATCTTCGGGATGAGGCCCAGGTGTCTTCGGGCGTGGCAGTGGTTATTCTGGCCTAGGTGTTTCTAGTTCTGGTTACGTGTGACAGTTGTGGCCCTGGTGTCTGTGGGCTGGTTAGTGGTTGTGGCCCAGGTGTTTGTGGGAGGGATTTATGGTTGTGACCCAGGTGTGTGCGGGCAGGATATGGCAGTGAGACTGCGATGAGAATGGCAGGATTGGTCTGATGCGTATGATGTCTTCAATAACCAGTGGGAAAGTGGCACGAGGTACCCAAACATCGATGTGCTATTAATATACATTACTTGACTTGCGTTATTTGGGGAGTTTACCTTGGTATGGCTCGAGTGGTTAGTTTCCTTGCTAGGTGCTTGGTTATCTATTTTCTTACAGGGCATTAGTATGCCTCCCCACTTGTGCACAAGACTCTTCGGTTTTTCCCTACTAAGATACTTGTATGCTCACCCTACGTATATAAAACTTCTTACAGGTTTCTAGGAGGACTTCAGGGATCGTGTGGGACGGTACTGGCTTGGTCCCTTGGGGTAGTTGCTGTTGTTGATTCCCTTTTCTTGGTATCTTTTTAACTTTAGAGTTTTGAGACTTATATATTTTACCATTGAACATGCATAAGGGAATGGTTTATTTTCAGCCGTATTTTCACTTTCAGTTTTAGTGATGTGGGATTTACTATCTTATCTCCCAATACAATTAAAAGAATAAGGTTAATTCCTTCAATTTTTTATGTGATTTTATACCCTTGGTGATGGTCTCCACTTCGGGACCCATTGAAGGCGGGTTTTGGGGGTCATTATCTCTCTGTCAACTTAAAGAATGAAGGGCATGGTAATCTGCTGACCTTTCCCTCCTTTTGGTGAAGTCGGGTCGTGACATAATGATATCAGAGGTGCGAGGTTTGGTAAATAGGATGGAGTCTGGTGTTAGGCATAGTGAGGATTGCATGGGATGGTAGGGCAACAGTGTTGGGTGACCTTTGTACGTGAATTAGGACATGGACGACTGGCTAGGACATGATATTTTAGGGCCCCCCGTGATCCGATGCAAGGACTCTGGACCTACTGAATGACCAAGTGAGGCCACACTGATTGTAGGGTAGAGACCCTAGGAAAGGTTCATGCACCATAATGAATTGTGTTCTCATGTTTCTGTGGTGTTTTGGGAAATTGAAATAAATAAGAAGTTTAAAAAAAGTAAGAACGATATTCTACACTACTTGGGATTTGGAATTATTTGTTTACCTTATAGCTATGACACCCGGGAGATGACCACATGTTGTATGGGTGATCAAGGCCCAGGAGGATGACTTGGACGGCTAACAGAGGGCTGATCGAGGGGAGGAGGATGACCAGTGGCAGAAGACGCTTCGAGCCTTACAACTATAGACCCTCGAGAAGTACGAGGGAAACACCTATAACATGAAGATAGAATGTTTTCTAGAGGGGCTGGTGATAGCTTTCGGCTTGATTCGGGCTCCGATGGAGTACTGGGTTCCTTTGGCCATTAGCCAAATGTGGGGAGAAGCGCGTCGGTGGGGGCTCTCTACCTGGGGGAGAGGAGAGAGGCTGAGGTGGCATGGGCTGATTTCGAGAAGGAGTTCCGGGCGGAATTCCTCTCTTCTACGATGATGGAAGAGAGGAGGCAGGAGCTACTCTCCCACTATCAGGGGAGTATGTCGGTTAGGGAGCTGTGGATCATGTTCATGGACCTCCTCCGCTTTGCTCCAAACCTCATTCCAGATGAGGAGTCTCAATCGAGACGTTTAGAGGAGGCCCTCTGACCCTCCCTCTAGTACGTTATTTCCCCCTTCACCTTGCTGACATACTTGGAGGTCCAGAAGAAGGCAGAGGTGATGGACAGGATGCACACACTGGGCGGTTTGTCACGAGAGGGGATTTAGCTAGGCTTGTCAAAGGGAAAGGCCGTCAGCACCAGACCTCCAGCATCAGGACCCTCTAGGTTCCGACTAGCAGGGAGCAGGCCGTAGCAGTTCCAGTTCCATTCCCCCAGTCCTCACCATTTCCCTTCGGGCCCAGGACCAAGGTGTTTAATCAGTGGGAGCCATGGACATCTCTGGAAACAGTTCCCGGACTGAGTACAATATGGCGGTGGTGAGCAGGTTCAGCACCCACCTCAGCAGCAATAGTTTCCAGCCAGGCCTTTCCAGCTGTAGCAGGGTCAACGAGCTCCCTCTCCTCCGATGGAAGATGTTTTAGGGGGAGGCCGACCTCAGAGAGCTCCTAGGGACCTCGAACAGGGCGTGGTTGGGGAGGCGGCCGATAGCCGATGGGCAGAAGAGCTGGGCAAGGACAGTTACACGTCGTGGAGGCAGCAGTTCCAGTGGGACCAGAGGTTGTTCGAGGTACGATCAGTTTGTTCAGTAACCTTGCTTACACCTTGTTCGATACCGGAGCTTCTCACTCCTTTGTTGCACCTGGTCTGGCCCGTGCTCTGGGTCTAGATGCCAAGAGACTTCCAGTGCCCCTAGTGCTGACCACACCATTCGATGGTCAGACCGACTTGTTATATGTTTGTAGAGGATGCAGACTGATGATAGGGCCACATCAGTCAGTCATAGATCTACTACTACTACTACAGATACAACCATATGATGTCATACTAGGAATCAACTGGCTGTTCTCTGTGTGTGTTCCATCGTCGAATGCTTCCAAGGTAGGGTTGTGTTCTCCGACATGGGCGGCCGACGTGTTACTTTCACCAGCGAGCGGAGTGGCCAGAAGGGTAGCAGGAGAGAGGAACCCCTCCTCTCCTTGTTAGTCGAGCTGACACTAGATTCAGTGGATGTTAAGATGGTGGAGGTTCCAGGGGTCGTTAGTGAGTTTATGGATGTCTTCCCTGATGAGGTGATGACTCTACCCCCTCAACGTGATATCAATTTTGGGATAGACCTACAGCCTGGTGCTCATCCAATTTCGTTGGCTCCCAACCGGATGGAGCCTTCGGAGCTACGAGAGTTACAGATTCCGATTGATGATCTGATGAAGAAGGGTTTTGTTCGACCGAGTGCATCACAGTGGTGTGCTTTTGTGTTGTTTTCGAAGAAAGAAGATGGCTGTCTAAGGCTGTGCATAGACTAGAGGAGGATGAATCAGGTAATGGTCAAGAATCGCTACCCTCTTCCAAGGATAGACGATCTCTTTGACCAGATGAAAGGTTCATGATGGTTCTTGAATATCGACCTGTGGTCTGGGTATCACCAGTTAAGGGTAAAGGAGAGAGACATCTCAAAGATGGCCTTTAGGTGCAGATATGGGCACTTAGAGTTTGTAGTCATGCCTTTCAGTGTTACGAACGCTCCGGCTATGTTCATAGGGAATATGAACTCCGTCTTCCAGGAATATCTGGATCGGTTCTTAGTTGTGTTCATTGACGATATCTTGATCTACTCAAGATCAGAGTAGGACCACACTAATCACATGAGGATGGTTTTGGAGGTCCTCCGATAGCACCAAATCTATGGTAAGTTATCGAAGTGCAAGTTTAGGAAGCAAGAAGTGAACTTCCCTAGGCATGTAGTGTCCGAGAAAGGGGTAGCGGTGGACCCATCAAAGGGTGAGGCGGTTGTTTCTTGGGTGGCACCCAAGAACGTGGCAGAGGTTTGTAGTTTCTTCAGGCTGGCAGGTTAATACTGGAGGTTCGTATCTAACATCTATCGTGTTGTGGCTCCTTTGATGACCTTGACCAAGAATGAACAGGTTTTTGTGTGGAGTGAGTAGTTCGAGGCAGCCTTCAGCTATCTGAAGGAGAAGTTGATTAGTGCCCCAATGCTGAGACTACGAGATGATGTGGCAGCGTATGAGGTGTTTTGTGATGCTTCAGGGCAAGGCCTTGGATGTGTGTTGATGCAGTGACAAGGGGTGATCTCTTATGGGTCTAAGCCGCTATGCCCTCATGATCGTAATTATTCCACCCACGATCTGGATCTTGCAGTGGTCATATTCACTCAAATGTTGTGGCGGAATTACCTCATCAGAGAACACTTTGTGGTATTTACGGATCACAAAAGCATGAGGTATATCTTCTCCCAGCGGGACCTAAACTTACGACAGTGAAGGTGGATGTAGTTCCTCCAAGATTACAACTTCAAGATATCCTATACATCATGAATAGGGAATGTAGTGGCTGATGATTTGAGTAGGAGGTCGCAAAAGGATGCGGTCTGAGATTTGGCAGACGCTTGGATGGCGATGGAGGAGTTGGCTGCCTTGCACCTGGATGCGAGGATGGATAGTGGTAGAGGTTTCCTGCACCAGATGATAGTGCAGTCTTCTCTATTGCAGAAAGTGGAGGAGTCTTAGTGGGGAGACCAAGAGTGTGAAGTGATGCACGACCGAGTTGACCAGGGAGATGCTCCGGAAGGGTGGACGGAAGACGGTCAAAATCAGATGCTCTTCCAGGGAAAGATTTTTGATCGAGAGGCGATGCATGGAAAGGTTCTTAGTGAGTTCCAAAACTCACCCCAAGAAGTACACCCAAGAGTTTCCAATGTGTACTAGGGTCTGAGGAGACAGTTTTGGTTGCTTGGAGTAATGCGAGCAGTGGCAGAGTTTGTGGCCAAGTGCTTAGTGTGTCAGCAGGTAAAGGGTGAACACCATGTTCCAGACGGGTTGTTGCAACCATTATATGTCCTCGAGTGTAAGTGGGACGACATCTTGATGGATTTCATCATGGGACTACGCAAGGTGCAAGGGGGCTGCGACGCCATCTGGGTAGTAGGGGACTGATTGACGAAGTCGGCTCACTTTCTGGCGATTAGGGAGTTGAGTGTAGTGGACACTCTAGTACGAAATTATGTGGATGAGGTAGTGAGGTTTCATGGAGTTCCATGTTCCATAGTCTCGGACAGGGATGTACATTTCACCTCATGATACTGTAGGGGATTTCAGAATGCTTTTGGCACCCAACTACGTCTTAGCACTTCT
Organism: Viscum album; assembly: GCA_963277665.1. Classification (NCBI taxonomy): domain Eukaryota; kingdom Viridiplantae; phylum Streptophyta; class Magnoliopsida; order Santalales; family Viscaceae; genus Viscum; species Viscum album. The sequence goes on along the minus strand of OY728126.1, from coordinate 852,655,504 downwards.
TTCCACCCCTAGACAGATGGGCAGACAGAGCTCACCATCCAGACCTTGGAGGACATACTGCGGTCATGTATTCTGGACTTTGGGGGATCATGGGTGCGACACTTGCCTCTGGTAGAGTTCGCCTACAATAATAGCCATCAATCTATCGTATTAGTCTTTGATGGATTTAAAACCTCCATGAAAGATCATTTCAGCACCCAGGTTTCCCAAGTGAAAAATATTATCAGTGGGTTGACCACAAACATCAAGGAAACATTAACCTTTCCTATTGGTTCTCTTTCTCCAAGACTTCAATGGATTTAGGTCATATTAGTGCTGTGTTGAAGGAGGAGTTTGGTTCAGCATCAACCAGTGGCTCTGTGGACTCATCCGATATGAACAAAGTGGTGACTTCTACTAGAGATTCAGCTAGAAAAATAATGAAGATAGTCCAAGACTATATGGGAGAAGATTCTGCCTCTCAGAAAGTGGTGAAAGACAAGGTAGAATATTATTTCCAATGGGTGTACACCAAGAATCAACTCAATAATGATTTCAATCTTATGTTAGGGAACATGATGTTACCTCTTATCAATCAAGCCTTCAGAGAACAAGTCAGTAAGCTAAAGGAGTTGACTCCAGCCTTGGACAAATTTATGGAGAACAAGGATGATTTCATTTCTGCTAAGGAGAGAGGAGGAGGAATAATTATTTATTTCAGAAATCTTGTGTTTCCTTTCTTTCATGTTGATGCCAGGCCAGTGATTCTACCTCCCGATTTACCTCCCTCTGCCTCTACTACATCTCTTGTTCAGCTGACTCTAGTCCAAGTTATCAGAAGCCTTACTTCCATGATCACTCAGAGGGCTACTAAGAACAGCCCAGGAATAGTTTCAGTAGCTCAGCCTCCTGTGATCATTTATGGAATTCCTAAGACTACACCTACATCCACCTCACCTGAATCTTCTTCATATCCCAAGGGAAAATCTCTTGCTGAGGATGTGGATTGATCACTGACTAGAATTGTTTGATAGGAATCACTTGGATTTATTTTTGTTTCATTTCTATTTCTATTTGTAATCTATTTTCTCCGAGGAATATATGTGATATTACTTTATTTTACCATCTGTTACTTCTCTTTTCGTGTGTTTTTCCTTCATGTCCCAATTTTTGATTATCACAAAGGGGGAGAAATATTGTCTAATAGAAACATATGGGCATAATAACTTTTATGAGAAATGTGGAGAAATTTATGAGTTTAATTCATTTCTCTTTGATACATTTGTTTCCTATTCTATCAATGATATATGTGTTTTATAATACATTGTTTTCTATGATACATTAATTCACTATCCTCTGATACATTACTGATTATTTTTAGATTAAAATATCATAAGTCGTGATTATCAAAAAGGGGGAGATTATTGACCTCACTTATTTTGATAATCCCAATTATTCTATTACATACTTTGATAATCCCAAATAATGTGTATCTATATAATAATTCTTTCAATCTATGATCAAGTTGATAATTATATTAAAATACTCATTGAAATATGTTAATCAATGTTTATCTATGTTTATATGACTTTTGAAATAATTCTAACTAAATCGAATATGTTTTGCATAAAACAGTCACAGATATGCCTATAGCTATTGATATAGAAAAACATCTCTACCAGTATATAGTCTATCGATAGACATAGTCACTGATAAGCACATGTCACTGATAGATCAAGTCACCAATACAGACAGCTACCGATAGAAGCTAAGCTACCGATAGAACAAGTCTACATGTATGCATAAGTCTACTGATAGAACAAGGCTACCGAAACAATGTCTACTGATAAATATGGTTTCCAATACAGAGTCACAGAGACAAGAAAGCTACTGATAGTCAAGAAAGCTACTGAAAGACAAGCGATCTACCGATTAACCAAGAGGTACCAATAGAATGATTCACCGGTATATAGAGCTACTGATACACGGAGTAACAGCTACCGATACAAGGAACTACCGGTACAAGGACAAAGTGCTACCGATAGGCACTCACTACTATACAAATTCCACCATTACACTTATACCGATAGAAGGATACTGATGAAAGATAGACTAGACAAACTCTATACTCTAAATATTATTTATTTATTAAGAAACGATAATATTTGATGCTTTTAATGAAATTTATATTATTTAATTATTATTATTGTCATGTCAGGGAACCGTACCTAGTACCCAAGAAAAGGTAATCATTCCCATTTCCGGAGCTGAAAGCTATAAAAGGAAGACAATGATCGGGAACAAAAAGCAAGGTGAAAAGAGTGTAGAAAAGTAGTTGCACGAAGAGTACATACAGCGGGAAAAATAATGCTGAAAAGTGGTGCATACAAAAAGACAACTTCCATAATTTAAGATCACTGAACATACACAAATCCATTCTTCCTGAAGGAGAAAAGAACCTGCACCTTATTCAAGGAGCGAATAACTACAATGAAATCTCTTCATGCACTCAAGATGATCAAACTAAACTGGATGAAAACGACCCTCTATTTTTCAGACAAAAACCAGAGGACTCAGAGCTTCATTTACATCAATCCAAGGAGTCCAGAGCATCACTCAAAACACATTGATCACTCTAAACTCATCTCTATATATTTAGATTTATTGTGTTTTTTTTCATTTAGCTTTTGAGCAGTGAATTTACACACAGACTCCTGGACTGAACTGGATGATACTAAATCCTCACTCCAAACTTCTTACACATTACTGTATCCCACTGTGAATTGTGGAAGAGGTCAACTGTGACCTGGATAGACTGTGTACTATTGTTTTTGTTCCAACGTAGAACTGTGGTAGATTTCTTAGTATCTGGATATTCTTGGACTATTGTTTACCCCAATCCAGGGAGTGGATAAAATTTATATAAATTGTTTGCGAAGAATAAGTCTCGGCTTGAGACTGAACCTCTTGGTTATTTCTGTTCTGTATTTCAGATTAAGTCTAAATTATACTATTATTTTATATTCCACTGTTAATTACTTTGAAATACAATTTGTTCTAAAGTTACTTTGATATATAAATTAGCATGTTTTTATACTTATTATGAACAAGTAAGTTAGTTTCAAAAGATAGTTTAATATCCCGATTAAATTAATTGAGACCTAATCAATTTTCGAGAAACTACTTGAACCTTTACAATCTGTATAAATTCACTAAAGTTTATCTTGTATTTGAATCGGGGGATTTTTTAGAGAAATATTTTTAAGGTAAAATTTAATTGGAACTCAATTCATCCCCCTATTGAGTATCCACTCCGACCAACATTTGGTATCAGAGGATTGTTTTGTTTTCCAAGGTTTCTCAAAACACTTTGTTTTTCAACTATGATTTTAGTTTTATCTTAAAGTTCATAAATTTCTATTAGATATAAATTTTATATCTTTAAATATTGTTTGCTAAACTCTATCTATGGATAATAGATTAGAAGGTGCAGCTACCAACAGACCACCTTTCTTTAATGGCACAAATTATGCCCAGTGGAAGCTTAAAATGAAAATTCATTTAGAAAGTATGGGATTTGATGTCTGGACCGCCATAAAAACTCAATATAAGATTACAGAGATGGTTAGAACTACTTGGGATAAACCTACTAAGACAGCTTACAATAATAATTTTAAATCTATGAATGCTCTGTATTGTCCTCTAGGAGATGAAGAATTTAATAGAATATCTTCTTGTAAAACTACCTATGAAATTTGGGAACTTTTTCTATTTCCAATGTGGGAAAAACCAATGTTAAAGAAAGGAGGTTGAATACCTATAATATTAAATATGATAACTTTAAATGAATCCTAATGAACCCATTTCTAATATGAATCTCAGGTTTAATGAGATTGTCAACACCATGAGCTCTCTTGGGAAAGATGATCTTGCAAAAGAACAGAATATGAGAATATTAAGACATCCGCCAGAAATATGGAGAGGCACATCTGTTTCCATTAGAGAATCGTGCGACATTATCACACTTCTTGTTAATGAATTAATTGGTATTCTTATGATGTATAAGGAAAAAATCAAGGTGAATAAAGAAGAAGATGATGAACCTAAAAGGAATTTAGTGGCTTTTAAGACTAATGTATCAAGAAGCAAGTACAAGGAGAAAGTACACATACAAACCGAAAGCTCTACAAGTGAATGTTCAGAATCTGACATTGATTCTGAGATGGATCAAATAGCCAGAAGATTTCAAAAGTTCTACAGAAAAAAGAAATTCTTCAAAAAATCATACTACAAATGAAAAATATGATATAAAGGGTCATTGAAAAAATGATTGGAAGAAATATGATAAGAGGGATGAAGTTATATATTATGAATGTAGGAGGAAAGGACATGTGAAATCAGACTGTCCAAAATTGAAATTCAAAAAGAAATATGACTAAATGGACAACAAGTACAAGAAAGGTATGAAATCTACCTGGAGTGCTTTAGAAGACTCTTCAAGTGATTCTGATTCTTCTAGGGTTGACGATTCTCAGAAATTTATCATGTGTTTTATAACAAACACATCTAAGGTAACATCGGACCCTCCTGTTTTAAATTCATACTATTCTGGAGTTGATTTTGATTCTGAATCTGAATCTGAAAATATGTCTAGTGAAGAATTGTTTGAATACTTTAATATTATTGAAGAGACATGTAATGAACTTAATGAAAAATATAAGTCATTGAAGAAACATCATGCTCTAACCATCACTGTAAAATCTGCCCTCGATATAGAGAATGAAAAGAATGCTCAATTGCAGAAGGAAAATACTGAACTAAAATTGACTAGTGAGAAATTAAGGAATGACTTAGAAAAATTCCAAAATTTATAAGATAATATTTCTCAAATTCTAGGAAAACAAGTGGCACCAATTTATACTACTATAATTGGCTATTAGCCTGGACATAGATAGTTTACTAAAAGTAGATTCATTTCCAAATCTGGACAAAATGCTGCTAGTTCTAGTTCTGGAAATTTGTATGCTCCAACTAGTTATTCATATGGTTATAGACAAAATAAAGTTTATATATAAAAATATATTGATTCTATAAATTATATGAAATCCATAAGACAAATTTGGGTACCTAAATCTATTCTTCATAACCTTTCTGGACCCAAGATGATCTGGGTACCAAAATAATTTTCCATCAAAACCTGTTTTGTAGGAAACCTGTTTGAAGAGTTCACATAAGAAGTTATGGTACTTGGACAGTGGATGTTCAAGGCACATGTCTGGAGACTACTCGTGCATTAAGAGTTTAATAAAAGTTGATAGAGGCTATGCCACCTTTAGTGATATCTTTAAAGGAAAGATCATCGGTATAGGCCGGATTGGTAACACTGATTCAGTTTAAATTTCCAATGTTTTATTTGTTGATGGAATTATATATAATCTGTTATGTATTTCTCAGTTATGTGATGATGGTTTCAATGTTAAATTAGCAAATGATTATTGTATTGTTTTTAACTCTAAAAATGTTGTAGTATTTTCTTTTTTGAGAAATGAAAAAGTTTATGTTGTTGATTTGAATTCTTTAGCTAAACGGAACATTACTTGATTAAATTATTTTCATAAGGAATCATGGATTTGGAACAGAAGATTAGGACACTGAAATATTCATTCACTTAGAAAATTGACTAGGGAGAACCTAGTTTTAGACCTATCCAAACTAGAATTCCCATCAGACAAAGTTTGTAATCCCTGTCAAAAGGGAAAGCAACATAAAGTTTCTTTTAAATCAAATAAATAAGTTTCAACTTCTCAACCTCTTGAGTTGGTTCACATGGTCTTGTTTGGACCTTCTAGAGTTTCTTGCTAAATGGGAAGAACTATGTCTCTATCCTAGTAGATGACTTTTCTAGATATACTTGGGTATACTTCTTAGCTCATATTAGTGAAGCTTGTTCTTACTTTATTAAATACTCTAAGTCTGTAGAGAACCTTAGTGGACTTAATATTAAGACCTAGAGAAGTGATCATGGCTGTGTGGTTAAAAATCATGAGTTTGAATCTTATTGCTCACACAACGGCTATAGTCATAATTTTTCTTCCCCTAGGACACCTCAACAGAATTGTGTAGTAGAATGAAGAAATAGAACCCTTCAATAAATTGCAAGAACTATGCTTAATGATTATAACCTGCCAATTTATTTATGGGATGAAGCTATAAATAATGATTGTTATATAATCAATAGAGTCTTGATTATACCTGTTCTTAAGAAGACCCCTTATAGAATGTAGAATAGTAGAAACCCTAAAGTTTGTTACTTCAGAGTCTTTGGTTTCAAAGTCTATATCCTCAATACCAAGGATAATCTTGACATGTTTTCCTCTAAAAGTGATGAAGGAATCTTTTTTGGATATTCTATAAATAGCAAAGTCTATAGAGTCTTCAATAAATGAACCAAATGTGTGGAACAATATGTTCACATCATGTTTGATGAAACTGATCTACATGAACCTAAGACTTCTCTTGAAAATCATGAAGATGATTTGAATGTTCTGGAGCTTAATGATAAAATCAATGAACCTGGTGTAAATTCATCCAGTTCTGAACATATTCTAGAATCTATATCTATAGAACCCGAACTTAGAAAAGATCCTGAAATTTCTAGTCCTACCTTTACTAGATCAACTAGGATTCTAAAGATTCATCCTTTAGATGTTGTTGTTGGTAATCTTGATAGAGGGACATAGACTAGAGTTTCTCTAAGAAATCAGGTTGAACATCAAGCATTTCTCTCACAGCTAGAACCTAAAAATAGCAATGATGCAATCAATGATAAATTTTAGGTAATGGATATGCAAGATGTATTAAATTAATTTGAATTCAAACAAGGTCTAGGAATTAGTAGAAACACAAAAGGACACCTCGAACATATGCACTAAATGGGGTTTTAGATATTAGGTTGATGAATCTGGAAATATAGTTAGAAATAAATCTAGTTTAGTTGTACAAGGGTATAGTCACAAGGAAGGAATAGAATATGAAGAAACCTTTGCACCTGTTGCTAGATTAGAATCCATTAGGATCTTACTTGCATATGCTCCCAATCTTAATTTCATGTTATATCAAATGGATGTCAAAAGTTATATTCTAAATGGTTTTATAATTGAAGATGTTTTTTTGAACAACCACCTGGATTTACTAATCCTCATTTTCCAAATCGAGTTTCAAGCTATCTAAAGCTTTATATGGTTTGAAACAAGCTCAAAGATCCTGTTATGATAGACTTAGTAATTTTGTTATTTCAAAAGGTTTTACTAAAGGGATTGCTGATCCAACTCTTTTTATTAAAAGAATTTCTAAAGATGTTTAGATAGTACAAATATATGTTGATGATATTATTTTTGGATCTTCCAAACATTCTTTATGTACTGATTTTTAAAGAGCACGAAAAATGAATTTGAAATGAATTTAATGGGAGAAATCAAATATTTTATTGTATTTATAGTTTTTCAAAATGAAAATGGCATTGTTTTGAATCAAGGTAAATATACAAAGGATCTTTTAAAATGTTTTGGTTTGGATAATATTAAGGAGAGAGATAATCCTATGAGTACTGTCTGTAAATTGGATGCAGATGAAACTGGGAAACCAGTGGATCAAAAAAATTACAGAGGAATGATTGGAAGCTTACATTACCTTAATTCTAGTCGACCAGATATAATGTTTAGTTTGTGTATGCGTGAATGATTTCAAGATAGTACAAAAGAATCTCATTTACATGGAGTTAAATTATTTTTTAAATATCTTAAACACACTGTAAATTTTGGTTTGTTTTACCCAAAAGGACAATCTTTTGAATTAATGAGTTATTCATATGCTGACTTTGCTGATTTCAAGTTGGATAGAAAAAGCACATCTAGAACATGTCATTTTCTAGTTAAGTCCTTAGTATATTTGTGTAGTAAAAAGCAAAATTCTATAGCTTTGTCCACTGCCGAAGTAGAGTATATAGCTGCTGGTAGTTGCTGTGCACAAATTCTGTGGATGAAACACACTCTTTTGGACTATGGATATAATTTTAAGCATGTTTCTATTAATTGTGATAACACTAGCGCAATTAAAATTTCAAATAATCCTGTGTCTCACTCAAGGACCAAACACATTGATACAAGGCACCATTTCTTGAGAGATCACTACCAAAAAGGTGATATTACTCTTGAATTTATAGGTTCTAAACATCAATTTGCTGACATTTTCACCAAAACTTTTTTTCAGATATGTTATGTTACATTAGACATGAGTTATGAATGATTAACTATGACTGGTAGGTACCTCACCGATGTACCTCACCGATGTAATACCTCACCGATGTACCTCACCGATGTGATACCTCACCGATGTACCTCACTGATGTCATACCTCACTGATGTAATACATCCCTGATGTAATACCTCACCGACATAATACCTAACCGATGTACCTCATCAATGTAATACCTCACCGATGTAATACCTCACCGATGTCATAACTCACTGATGTGATACCTCACTGATGGACCTCAGTGATAGATAAACCTCACTGTTAGGAATTCTCACCGATATACCCTACCGATGTGCGCTGTTTTAAACTCATGTCTACCACCAGAATATGTATCATTTATAATTTACATATTATATTTTAATTACTTATTTTATGATTCCTAAATAATAAAACTAAGTCCTTGTTACTTTTTGATCCACATTAAACCCTTTTCCCTCAATCATTAGCTCCTGAATTTCTCGAAAACCCTAAGTTCCTAGAACTAGAGATGGAAAAAACCAAACTCCCTACTGTTAGAGATGACATTGATGAGCTAAATGTGAAGAAACAGAAGACTGAGCCAGAAGAAAGTGGCAGTGTTGGAAGAACAAGGTCAGCAAGGCGACCAGTGAACTCGCATTAACAGAATAGAGTTATTGTGATCGAAAAAGAGTTGTGTGTGGAAGGGATGGTGTCTAGTAGATCATTAGTTCTCGAGGTGCTGGAAGATCAAAAGTGGGTAGAATGCTTCTTGAACAACAATGGACCCTACTATCTGAATCTAGTGAAACAGTTCTATGAGTTTGTAAGCTTTGAGAAATCAGAAGATGAGAACCAAATTATTTACATTATGAATGGAAAGGAGATATCTTTTTCATCTGTTGAGTGGGATGAATGCCTGAAGGTTCCACAAAAAGGTGTTCCGGGATATTTCTCGAGATCAGTACCACCTACGAGTGAAATATTTGATTATGAGACTGCTTTAGAGGAGCTCACTAGTAGTGTCAAGATGAGATAGGTGGTGGTTGTTGAAACGGATGTAGAGAATAGATTGTTGTTCAAGATTGTTCAGCATGTTTTAATTCCAAGAAGAAGGTACTTTGAGAATTTAAGATACAAGGATATCTATTTGTTACATCTTTTGAGACATGGTGTGAATGTTAATCTGTGCAGGTTTCTAATGATTCAAATGTATGATATGATTATACCAAAGTCCAAAACAAATGCCTTATTCTTTTCAAATATGATCTCAGTGATGATCAAAGTGAAAGGGGTAGCTGAGTCTCAAGATGAGACAATGGTAGTAAAGAATAATTTTTGTATCAGAATCCCAATTTGTAAATACCTAAAAATAAATTAGAATCCATGGAGAAGAGAGTGGGTTAATGATGAAAAGAAGCTATATGATAATTTTAATCCTGTGGATTATCCTTCAAGGCCTAAGGATGTGAGGGATCAAGGTCTACAACCAGATGAAGAAGAACCTGAGTACAATGTTGAGTCTGATGAAGAGAAGACTTCTATGGATGATGTAAGGGATCCGAACATTCCTCTAAGTCCTATTTCTGAAATTATAACTACATGAAAAGAAAACTTTACTAGAAGAAGAAACACATGTTGATGAGGAAGACCCGCCAGCTCCTGAGAATGAAGAAGAAACACAGAATAAACTTGAAGCCTCTGATTCTGTCTGCTTAAGTCTGATTCAATTGATTGGAAGCTCAGTTGTGCCTGTTACGAATGTAGTGGGATGAGATGGAAGGACATGCACCTAATCTAGAGGAGCCTCCTTCTGTTGCAGAGATGGAGTTGATTGTAGAAGATTCTTCTAAAGAAGAAAGACCTGCTGACAATGATGTTTCTATACAAGAGAATTCACCAGTTTAGGTGGAGCATCCAATAAGTTTTGGAAGTTTTTTAGTGGTAGTTGAAATTGAGGATTGGGCAGAAGACCCAGGATTTTTGGTTTTTGGATTGGATTATCCAAATTCTGATAATGAGACATCCCTCAATAGACCAAAAATCAATTATGATATTCAGACTGAGTTGTTACCTGAAGATGTGGTCAGAATGCATGATCTGGATAAGCTAAAGTCTAATCTCAAAATCAGTTATGTTGAAGAAATATGGAAAATGGAAGCCTCGTTGGTGTCATCCATTCAATCGATTATGAATGACTCGGTGACCATTATAGTATCTGAAAGAGCACCTGTTATGGTTTCACCTGATATTGTGCCTAAATATATTATCACCAGAGCTGATCATGAATCCATAAAGAATGAGCTGAAAGAGTCTTTTAGTGCTTATGTTGCCAAATTGAAGCATGGATTTGTTGAAGAGATGAGTAATTTTAAAAAGTCTTTTGAACTCTCTCTTGGTTTTAATTTCTCTAAATTTCGGGAAGAAATAGTATATGAAGTTACAGCTTTCCAGAATCAGGTATCTAGAGAGGCAAAAGATGTTGAAATTCTAAAGAAATATATTATCTCTTTATAATCTTATATGAGTTCTAGACCTCAGTCTGACAAGGATTTAGCGTATGTCAAAAGTGTTGTGAGCCGGATGGTATTTCTCTTTGAAGGATTTAAAACCTCCATGAATGTAGTGACTCGGATTTTTTTCCCTGTTAAACTTTGGAATATTTCAACGTAGAATTCCAGAGCTGGGTGAGAAGACATCGTGTGATTATGAGGCCTAGTGTGCCCAGAATTAATTTTAAAAAAATATTATGTATTTTCATACTATGCACGTGGTGGGGCTGTGATATCTCCCATACAATAGCTCAGAATGGGAATTCGAGGGCACAGTTGCGTCTGGAACGTTCCGTTTACCCTAGGCGAGGTGTTAAATTTGCGGGCGCGGGCCTTCAGTGAGAAACGCCACCAGGGGCATTTTCGTAATTAAATGGTGAAGTTAGTGTGCCAGCATCAGCTTGAATAACTTCTGAACGGAGTCTCGGATGGAAAATCTGAGTCCGTCGTTGCGTCCAGAACGGCGCGTTTACCCTAGGGGTGACTTTACCTTGTCCTGTACCGGGTGCCGGGTCGGAGGCGAGTTGGTGTGGAGTGAAATGTGTTGTGTTATAAAAAAAAGAAAAAGAAAAACATTATTCCCATCCCCTTATCTCCAACGTGCAACAACAAACTGCACCCCCTCCTGACCTCCGTTTTTTCGCTAGATCGAGCCAGAATCGTCCATTTTCTACGCCGTTCGTCAGTGGATCTAGCTTCAGGGCGTCGCCGGCGTCGATCTGCACATGAGGCTTCGGCGTTTTTCCCGTGAGGTAGGTGGTTTGCGTTTTAATCCCCTGATCCCGTTTTTTCTATGAATTGCTTCGTTTTGAGGTCGTTTCAGGGTAGATCGCATCCCGAGGGTCGCACCGGTGCATCCGTATCGTAAAACAGACCATCGGGGACCCCAGGGCCACGGCGGCGCGCCGGCGGAGATCGTCGGAGGGCCGCCGGCCAGGGCGGGCCGGCGGCGGCGGCCGGTCCGGAAACTTTTTTCATACAGGGGTATTTAAACCCCCGTATCATACAATCCGGAAGTTGGATTCACGTGATTTTTGTAGCGACGCGGCCCTGACAACGAGGCGAACCTTCCGGTGTGGGTTCGAGGTATTAGGATTTCAGGATCGTGGCCCCGGATTTAGAAACGTCGTATAAAATAATATTATTTTATTATTTTACGACTTCATTCCGTTTTAACATCTACCCGGAGCATCCGACTGATGTGTCGTTAGTGGTGTTGAAGTCCAGATGGTACAATAGACTTATTGAGATGGTTTCCGGGTATTGGGAGTGAGAACAGGGTCCGGGCCCCACGAGGTCGGGTTTTGGCGTTTGCGGAGAAACACAGCTTTTTCACCTGTAGTCCGATTGTGACGGATGAATAGTCGATCCTGTGTGTTTTTCCAAGAGGATCGCAATGGTGTGATCCGTTCGATGAGTTTCGGGATCGACGCGTGGCCCCACCCGAGCTCGCTTCGGTGAATAGTACCTTTTTCACTGGGTGTCCGTTTCGGACGAGTGAGTAGTCGATTCTGCTTGTTTTTTTGAGGGGATCACCGTGGTATGGTCCACTCGATGGGTTTCAGAATCGTTGTGTGGGCCCCACATGAGCTATCTACGGTGAATAGAGCCTTTTTTACCGGTGCTCCGTTTCGGGTGAGTAAATAGCCTATCCTACGTGTTTTTTCATGTAGATCGCGATGGTGGCCTCGGTATTGGCCTTGGAGGTGCGTAGTGTGGCGTTGTTGTGGGTCACTCGGGTTAGTGACATTTCGAACCAGCAGTGGTTGAGGGTAGTCCATTGGTTCATTCCCACAAGGGTTCGTGTGGCATCAGAACCTTCGTATAGGTTTGTGATCCTCTCGATGGGATGTTTAAACTGTTAGAGTTATGGAATCCCTCCAGTGGGCCCGGAGCGGGATCCTCTAACGTGTTTTCCCTAGATCGGGTTCTTGGTATTGTAGTGACCACTTATTCACGGGTGGCGATCCCCTATCTAGTTGGTTAACCCCATAGGGTTTGTGGCATCATCAGGATTATGATCCCCTACGGGGTGGGCCGTGCTCAATAGGGTCGTGGCATCGTCTGGTATACGATCCCCTACTCAGCATGAGGTGTATAGTAGGGTTGCGGTATCGTTGGTTATTTGATCCCCTACTCAGCATGTGGTTTCGGTAGGGTTGCGACATCATCGGTTTGATCTCACACATCGCGAGTTATACCAGATAGGGTACGGGCATCGTCGTGACCACCTTTATATGGGAGATGATCCTCTATCTGAGTGATGTGCTTCTGTTTAGCGCCATATCGGGTTGTGGTGTCAACCAGCGGATCCTGGGTGTGATCCCCTATATGTGAGAACTATGTATGCCAGATCGGGTTGTGGTATCCCCCAGCGGACCTTGGGAGTGATCCCCTATCTGTGAGCTTCGTATACAGGAGTGGGTTCTGGTATCCCTTAGCGGACCCTAGGAGCGATCCCATATCCGAGGAGTTTGGTGGTTATGTTGTTTCAGCGATGTTTCCTCAGTGATGCTATCCGACGAGTATGATCTCTCGGGTAAGCGTATGAGAGGTTTGTGAGAAACCTGATGGAGTGTATCTCTCGGATGAGTGTCATCTGGGATGACAATGTTCGTGTGGTCTACTCTTCTGGTTGTGGACAATTGCTGGTCCTGAGGTCGGTACCTCTTGTGACTTGGTGGGTGAGCTGGGTATATCTGGATTGATAATGGTGTATGTATGGGCATACACCTGAGCTGAGATGACTAGTTGTGTTTAGCTGAGGATGGTCATGAGATGAAGTTCTCTCTCGTCTGGGTTCCCTCTGGCTGCGATGAGCGGACTATTTCCTTTTAGTTGCTCTATTTTTTTGGGTTTTGGGGTGCCTACTGAGTATGTTTATACTCACCCCTACACGGGATTTTCCCGCACATGTTTGTGTCTTGTGCAGACCACAAGCCTTTCGACGGAGTCCCAGGAGGACCCAGAGCAGGTGGAGGTTAGTGAGTGTGTTGACCGGGGTGTTTACCGGAGCTGTGCCGAGCGATATTTCAGGCAGGTGTTTGTGTCATCGTTCCCCTTCTTCAGAGCAGGTTGGACGTGCTTCGTAGTTTATTTTTGGTGGGCCCTAATTTGCCCTTTTTTACTTTTTCTGTTGCACTCTGGTTTGGGATAGATTGTATGCATGCATTTACTTTACAGTTTTTCTATATCTCTACACTGTTTCATGGAGGTGTTTGTGGGTATGTGTGTATAGTTATCTTAGGCTAATGCCTCCCATGTGTGTGATAGCCTACTCGGCGCTGGACGCCAGCCCCTATCCTATTGGAGGCGGGCTTGGGGGGTCGTGGCTCGAGCCCCGTTGGGTCAGGTCGTGATAGAGAGGTATCAGAGGAGGTTCCACCTTTGGGATCTCAGAGCGTAGCTGGTCTAGCTGTGAGTTTTGTTTGGGATGCATAGCGGCAACGTTAGGATGTTTCGAGTTCATCTTTCAGGAAAGGGACTCCATTGTTGGTGCGGTGGCCGACATATCCATACACCTGGTCACTGATAACCTGCCTTTCGACTCGGGACATTCGTACACTGGTCGTAGGGACACAATGGAACATGCATCATATAGGACTCAGTTTTTTGGTTTTTCCTTGTCCTTCTCGAGTCAGCTCTCCAGATATACTCTTTGACTGTGGTGTGTCTTGAATGTATTTCAAGATGCCTCCACGAAGACAGCCAGCGAGGGTTCCCAAACGGGATTGTGGTGATGATCTGCCCTGTGCAAAGGATGTGGACCATGGCGCAAGTTCTGAGGCTAGACCTCCAGGTGGTCCGCTAGTTGAGCCCCCACCTGTCGAGCAGTTGGTTGTGCTGGCAGTGCAGGACGAGGTTGCACATAGGTTGAGTGCACTGCACGAGTTATAGAGGCAGTGAACTCTCAGGTTCCAGGGTGATCCCGACCCCCAGGAAGCTGATAACTGGATTGAGGCAGTCACCCGAGTTTTCCGCCTAGTGAGAAAACCTCCAGATCATATGGTGGTCCTAGCGGCGATCCTTCTGCATGGTTTGTTTGGACGATGGTGGAGCCTGGTGACGCAGTCCCAGGATGAGGAGATGGTCAAGTGGGTAGAGTTTGAGCGGCTCTTTAGGGAGGAGTTCTTTTCGGTGACACTGAGGTCAGTTCGGATTCAGAAGCTTCTGCAGCTTCGGTAGAAGGGCCTGACTATGTCGGACTACTCAGCGAGGTTTAAAGACCTGTCACTATACTCCCTGGATATGATTCAAGACCTGTTCTTTAGAGCTCAGACCTTCGAGAAGGGCTTACGTAGGGACATCTGAGTAGGTGTGGTTTCCTTGTGCCTGCCCAGCAATGCTGGAGTGCTAGAGCGAGCATTGGTGGTGGAGAGATTTATGGCTGAGAAGATTCCCCTGTTAGTGTTGGGAACGTGAAGGCTAAGACGTCGGCTTCTGGTAGCTGATGACAGACTCAGAAGTTTGGATGTGGCCGACGTTTCAGGAGGCGACCCCAAGATGGCGGATTTGAGGCTCAAGGCTCACAGGGCTTGCAGGACAGTTATGGTCAGTCGTAGAAGAGGTGGTGTTATGCTTGCGACGGTCGGGGACATCTTTCTAGAGATTGTCCGACCCGTCGAGCTGCTAAGAGGGAGCCAGTCGATAGACCACCTTGGCAGAGGCAGCGTCTCGAGCAAGGAGCTCTGCAGGGTGGCAGATGTTTCAACGGAGCTGGTGCAGTAGGGGGCGGTGGTAGGCAGTACCAGTTGCCACCACCCTACCCCCGAGAGGTCCACACCAAGCTCAGGGAGATGGTGGCCTAGGGCGAGGACATCTGCATGCCCTAGAGGATGTTGGCCCAGAGGCTCCGTGGATGGATAGAGGTATGCCTTGTGTCCTTTCTACTTTCTACATTATTTTGATAGACACTGTTTAGTGGCACCCCACATTTCTGTTTCATTCTCGAGTTTTGTTCAGGGTGTTGGTAAGACCTTGTGTGGGTGTTTTTCACCTGGCTTTGAATGCATGAGGATGAGGTATCCTTCCCCCACCGAGACAAATTTATTTGATGCGATTAAAACCGTGCGAGTGAGTCTATGCCGCCCAAAGAGGATAGTATCGAGGTGTGGTGGATGAGTCCCTCTGACTTATGTGTTTGGGCAGTGGTGTTTGTTGGTGAACTCACTGGCATGGGAGACCTAGTTGAGAGTCCAGTCGCTTTCCTTGTACTTAGGGCTTTTCAGGGATGAAATGTTCTAGGTGGGGAGGATGTAGCGACTCAGTTTTTTGGCCATGTCAGACTTTGTAATATATCTACGAAGAATCCAGAGCTAGGTGTGAAGACGGCATGCGATTCTGAGGCCCGGTGTGCCTTTAATATTATAAAAATATTAAGTATTTTTATACTATGCACGTGGTGTGAGTGTGATATCTTCTAAATGGTAGCTCAGAACGGGAATCCTAGGGCACGATTGCATCCGGAACGTGCCGTTTACCCTAGGCGAGTTGTAAACTTTGCAGGCGCGGCCCTGCGGTGAAAAAATCCACTAGGGGCGTTTTCATAAAAAAATGGAGAAGTCAGTGTGCGAGCATCGGCTCGAAGAACTTCTGAACAGAGTCTCGGATGGAAAATCTGATTCCACCATTGCATCCATAACGGCGTGTTTACCCTAGGGGTGACCTTACCCTGGCCAGCACCGGGTGCCGGGTCAGAGGCCAGTTGGTGGGGAGTGAAATGTGTTGTGTTATAAAAAAAGAAAAAGAAAGACATTATTCCCCTCTCCTTACCTCCAATGCACATCGATGAACGACACCCCCTCTTGACCTCCGTTTCTTCTCCAGATCGAGCTAAAATCGTCCGCTTTCTGCGCTGTTCGTCAGCGGATCTAGCTTCAGGGCGTCACCGACATTGATCTACACCCGAAGCTTCGGCATTTCGCCCGAGAGGTAGGCGGTTTGCATTTTAATCCCCCGATCCCATTTTTTGCTATGAATTGCTTCGTTTTGAGTCCGTTGCAAGGTAGATCACGTATCGGGGGTCGCATCAGTGCTTATGGATCGCAAAATGGACAACCGGGGTGACCCCTACGGTCCGCGGAAGGTCCGCCAGAACGGCGGCGCGCCGACGGAGCGCTGGCGGAGCGTGGTGGAGGGGCGCCGGCCAGGGCGGGCCGGCCGGGTCAGGCCGGTCCAGCCACTTTTGTCATAAGGGGGTCTTTAAACCCCCGTATCTTGCAATCCAGGAGTCAGATTTGTGTGCCGTTTGCAGCGACACGACCCTGGCAAAGAGGCGAACCCTATAGTATGGGTTTGAAAGTTTAGAAGTTTGGGACCATGGCCCAGGAGTTATAAATGTTGTATAAAATAATATTATTTTATGACTTTGGGCCATTGTAACATCTATCCAGAGTGTCCGACTGACGTGCCGTCAGTGGAGTTGAGACCATGATGGTTCAGAGGATCTTTTGAGATGGTTTCCGGATGTTGGGAGTGTGAAAGAGGTGCGGGCACCATGAGGCCGGGTTTTGGCGTTTGCGGAGAAACGCAGCTTTCGCACCCGGAGTCCGATTTTGACAGATGAATAGTTGATCTTGTGTGTTTTTCCAAGCGGATCGCAATGGTGTGATCTGTTCGATGAGTTTTGAGATCGAGGCGTGGGGGTAGTCACCTATTTATATGCACAAACCTTTGTGAAGCTCCTTTTCCTCCAACAGATTTTTCACGAACCTTCAAGAAAACATTTCTGAAGCAACATCATTCATAGAACCCCAGTAAAATTAAACACATTTGTGAAGATTTCAAATTTTCATGAAAAACACAATCAAATCATAACACACTCATGATTCATTTCATAGTATTATAGAACATCATATTTTCATATTCCATTTGCAAAGCTCTTTACATTCGTAAAGGACAATATTTCATGAAACCCAATCTTTTTGAAACCCTATCATTTCTATCTTTATTAAACTACCATATTTATGAATTGTAAACCCAATGTGGATTGACCAGAAACAAAAAGTAGACATTGTTTCCTATAATGAAAATCCATGGTTCCAACAATGGAATTTTACTATAGAGATAGTAAGAATACAGTGAGTCCCTCCCTCTACTATATCTGATCATGATCCCATCTATTACTCAAAAATTATAAAATCAATTTATAAGTCATTGGGTATCTGAATTAAATTTAAATATCAATTATCATACCAAATATTATATATATTCATAGAAAATAATATAGAAATTAGATGAAATTATTTATTCTTAGTCATTAGAATATAAATTTTTTTAAGATCAACATGTTTATATAGGTGGATTATATTATAATAACATTTTTCATTTTATTATTCTGATGGAATGTTTTGGAATATATTATATGGATATTAGCATCAAAATCTGTCATGCTATGAAAAATTTGGTGAAATTACATCATTGGGATAGAAATTGGTAGAAGTAATGGTTGATATGGTAAATATGATTAATAAACAAGTGAGGGAATCATAGGGTTGAATAACATGTTATAATAATTATAGAAGAAAATACCTATATTATGAGATTATAAATAATTCTTTCTTTAATGTATCTCCTTGTGAATATATTATTAATTTTGGTATTAGTAGACATTTATGTTTTATCTTCATTATAAAATATGAAATTCAATAGAAATTTAGGTTGGTTATTTTTAATGTGGATTATCTATATGTTTATCTCATTTACATGGTGTAAATCATGTTTATATTCTATGTAATTATCTACCTAATTTATTACATTTTTAGAGACCATATGTGGTATAATTTGATGAGATTATTCCTTATAATGGAAAATAATTTAATTCTTGATAAGAAGAGAGCAGTTGATATGATATAAGGTGATTCACCATATAATTATTTTATATAATAATAAAAATATTTAAAAAAAATATTGGTATGAAATAAATCTAAGAGGGAAAAATATTATCACATGATTATGTTCTGAATAAAATTATAATGATTCACTTTTATAAAGGAAAATAATTTGAAAAACTGGATAACATTAGAAATAATTCAATATTATGATTTATATTCATGAAAATTTATAAAATTTTATTTTTAAATAGATATAAGAATAGTTTTTTAAATAAATTATTTTTCAATTAATTACATGGTTTAAATAAACTTATAAATTTCCTGACACTAGAAAATAAATTTTAGGAAAATAGATCATTTTTTATATAAATATATCAAACATAACATAGGATTATGTATGAGGAATTTCATGAAAATATTTTTTTAGTGAACAATGATTTTTTTTGAAAATATTTATATTCTTTTCTGTAAAAAATTTTCATAAAAGTATTATTCTATTTATGATTTGGATTTAAATTTAATATATGATAAATTTTATTAAACATAATTTAAATAATTCTTTGTTAAACAATATTATATTTTAATATTGTATAAGATCGTTTCTATTACTATGAAAAAAAATAAATAATATTTTTACATGCTACTTTGTACATTTATTAAAAGTAATTAATGATAACACTAAAAAATGTATCATGAAAAAAATATTATATATTTTAATCATGTGGATCAAAATTATTTTTTAGTTAAATTAAACTCTTTATCATTATGAATATTGATGAAATTAAATGTGTGTCATCAAAATATTGGTTAGATCGGGTTTGTTAAGTTAATACATCTTGATAAATCCATGAAATATATTCTTAAGAATTATTCTATAATAAATATTATAAATACCACAACATATTTTCGAAAAAAAATAGATAAAATCCAATTTTCAATGATTATGTTATTAATCTCGAGTCTATGGATTTCATGGGGTTTGATTTTGTTGTATGTGAATGTGAAAGGATTATAAATTCTCTTAAGTATGTTTTTTGGACATGATAAAGAGTAGATCCATGGGAATATAGTTATGAAATTAATTACTGGTATATTTCAATTATTAATATTTATCTATACTCTAATGTTTATTTTGTGAGTGATCCATGCTGATGTGGGTTATAGAAATATTTTGGGTAGGCAATGAGTTTTTATCACTTCTAATTCATCTAGGAAATATTAATATTTTTCATCCTTTCCTTGAATATATCCAAGGAGGTTGATATTCATTATGTTCATTTGGTCACATATACTAAAATATACTATATATATAATTATTTAGTTGACTTTGTTGATGAGTGAGAACAACACTAGTATATAGCATCATAATAATTTTTGATTCTCGAGTTTCTACTATTATAGATTATTCAAGTGTTTAATTTATAGATGTAGTTCATGAATTAGTTATATAAAATTTAGTTTAATTCATTTGGATGATGGATTTACATTATTTATTGAGTTAGTTTTGATTTTTGTGTTATACATTTATTCACGTGATATTGGTTTTAATGGATCTAGTTATTTTTGATTTACAACCTTTATGTTAGTCTCTGGGTTGTGTTATATACAATTTTGGCTCATGGGTCCACTCAACTAATCATTACCTGCTTCTGAGGGGCTCTATAGGGGATGTGTTAAGACATATGGGATGAAATATTTACTTATCGTATAAAGATAACCTATCACATGGTGTACCAGCCATGAACCTACACTCCTAGAATCAATTACGGAATCCATAACATTATATTTTCAAATTTGATGCTGATAATTGTGACCCATATTTTTAATCTAAACCATACAAAATCAAAATTAAATAAATAGATCATGTAAAAACTCAGGGACCTTTTAGGTTTATATTTTTATAGAATAAGGAAAAACTCCAACATAAATAACTCATATCAATCTGGAATCATAAAAAACTGGTTCATAAAGTTGAGCATCATCTCTTGTTATACCCATATTTTTTAATTTAACATTATTTCATCAACCCCATCCTTGTGAAATCATTTATAGACATAAATTGTTCAATAAAATTATTTAAAACCTGGGAGAAAGGAAACCTAAATAGGGTGATTTCAAACCCTTAGTAAGGTTAAACAAAATCATAAACCATTAAATTTCATCAATGAGTATATGGGTGCACAAGAATATGTTCACATAAACATATTTCATGAGTGAGTCATAAATTAACTCATACCCATCAATACCTGGACCATGAAATATGAAATCATATAATGGAAAGATCCATCAAAATATATAATCATCGGCCCTATAATATCAATCTTGATTATTAGAAATATTTTAAACCTATAGTAATCATAAATAAACATATGATGGTATCTTGGGACATCATTATACAATTTACTCGTGAAAATCGAACAACCATTCAGTCAAATTCCACACATTTCACTATTATAAATAGAATATCCATATGGCCGTCTTCCATAACTATTTATTTATAGGGGTATCATGGACCCACCTGTCCTTGGTATACTATAGAACCACCATATAGTAGTTTATCATGTAACCACCAATAAAATGTCCAAGTACCATTTTAAAATCTTCTCACAAAAAATATTTAATAAATTCATTGGAATAAAAAATATCTCTTTCATGTCATGATTATCACATGGAAATGAATTAGATCTAGTAATGATATCTTTAAAAGATCATTAACCCATGGACAAAATTGGTTAAATAAATATATATTTGAAACATTATTAAACCATGGAAATGATATTTTTTCAGTAACAATCACATTGAAACCTGATTAACCCCTGTTAATGTAATGAATTCATTTAATGTATATATGAAACATGATTAACCCATGGAAATAAAATGGGTTCAATAACAGTAACAATGAAACATGATTAACACATAGAAATGAAATGAGTTCCATAAAAATCTCTTTGTACTATAAATAAACTAGATAATGTTAATGGGTTCCATAGTAATCACTTTTAAAAAAGAATAGCTCATGGAAATGAAATGGGTACCATTAAAATTTCATTGAAACATGATAAAACCATGGAAAGTAAATGAGTTCCTTAAAAATATATTTGAAAAAGTAAATATACATACATAAAATGATGAAGATGGTATCAATAAAAAATACACCTAGTGGGGGATTAGTATCAAATAGGGTTTCCAAAGTTAATTAAAGGATATACCATTGAAATATCATTAAAATATTATTTCGGAAAATAATCCTCAAATATTCCAAAGAATCTCACACAAATTGGAAACATTTAAATCATTAGACACCTAAAGGGAATAGCTATACATAGAACATAGAAAATAATGAGAATAATAATATTCATGATACAATTTTTTTTAATTGGAATTATATACACCTTATAAAATAAGATATGTGTATAACATAACAAACATCCCAAAGAAGGAAAATTGTGACAACAATCCATTACCACTTCGATAAATTTGAAACTGTAAACCAAAGAAAAGAATAATAATTAATTGAAATATATAATATCATTAGAAATAATAAGATTCAAGATATAAAATTTCAAATAAGTATTATATACACCTTATAACAAAATATTGTATTATAACATAACAAACATCACAAATAAGGCCAATCGTGGCATCAATCCATTACCGCATTATTGAAATTGAAACTCTAAAAACATTAAATGAAAAATAAACAAAAGAAAATTTTTATATAATGATAAATAAATACATTCATGATATAAAATTTCAAAGGATATATACATACACTTTATGAATTAACATAGTTGTATAATAAAAAGATATTCCTCAATGAATGGTGATTGAGATGAAGTTTACTATTACGTGAGTAACTTTTCTATCCAGATATACAAGAAATAATAACATAAATCTATACATTTATTATCATGAAATAAATTATGATAATGATATAATAGTTCATATGTAGTTAGGTACACCATATAAAATTAACTAGGTTCATAATATTAATTAAGTCTTAGTGGAATGTAAATTGACACGAAACCCATTACCATGAGTCCAATTTTTCATGATTGTCCCCAATATTCTTGAATTATAAACTTTTTTAAATTATTTAATTTCCTCATAACCTTTTCCATGTTTATTATATATTTTTTCACTTATAAAACATTTATATACAACTAGATAATCAATAATTTCAACGTCGATGTTATTTACTATATTCGGCTTATGTGTCAAAAATGACATTGATAAGTAAAATAAGGTCAATGGGGTTATTATTTAAACAAATAATGTAACACGCCAAGTTTCTACAGTATGCTTCTCTTTGAATAATGCAATAACGTGTGTTGTACGCAACATCGAGTTTTAACAAACACCACAACCGATCAAACTAGCCGTTATGAATAGTAATACCTACTTTTTAAAATTTTAGAGATCTTATATCTCAAAATGAACTTCATTTTTGGATTTGGAGTATCGAATTTAGCCTAATTTGAAATTTTGGTACTTTTCGAATAACTTTAATATTTTGATGAATAGTGCAAATTACCAAATTTTAATTAAAAACATCTTTTTTAATCAAAATAATAAATAGTGATAAATTATGAATTTGAGTGGTTTTAAATTATATTTAGAATATATTTTTACTATTTAATAGAATGTTGGTCATTGGACATAAATTTACAATTAAACCAAACATAAACAACTATCAATCTTTTGATAGTTATTATATCTTAAAAACACACTTTTTGTTTTGACAGCGGGAATTAATTTTAAATTAATTTCTACCACTTCTGTGTTTTGAATTTGGAAAAATGGATTCCATATTTGGAATCAGGATGTCCAAATTGTGGAAATAGGTAACTTTTATTTTTAGGCATTTTGAATAATTACTTCGGTAAATATTTTATTTACCACTGTTAAAGGGTAAATCCGGTAAATAAGGGTTAAAAATAATATTATAATTATAACAAATTACCCTAAAACTTGTCCTAAACTTAATGGTTGATACATGTCCGACCATGGGCTTATTTCGGTCTATTTTGGGACCTCATGGTGCCACTTGTAAGTGATAGGGACACTTTATTTTATTTAAGTTATAATGAATACAAAAATGACACAAGCATATATCTTTTAGAAAAACAATTTTTACATAGGGTTATATATGTTGGATTTTAGACTATAAATATTCATTAGAAAGATAAAAATATTTCCTACATAATGGTATTTTATTTATAATTTTTAGACATTAAATATTTTAATGGTGATGCAGTAATTACCATAATAGTGAAAAATTAAAATGATTGATATTGTAGATACCCAAATAAATATAATTTGAGACTTTTTATGAATTACACTAATTTTATAGGCTAATATGACATGTTAGGAATTATTTAATTGACTTTTTTAGAAGTAATCATTCTGTTATGATTTTTACAAAAATCAATTATTGAATAGTGTCAAAATTGACATAAAAGAGTTTTTAAAAAACATATTATATTATTAATTGATATTAAATTCCTAAAAATATAAGGATCGGACAAGAGACTTATATCATGATATTTTTATCATTAATGGACCACTTGGGGGTATCTTGGATGTATATAGTATGTTTATTAAACATATAATATAAAAATACAAAGAGACATTGTAAAAGTGAACCTAATTAACTAAGAGTTAATACTTAAAGATAAGGTTAGTATAATGACCCAAACCTATCTAAATTATATTGGTTGAGTGGTTTTAGACCTATCCCCACATTAAAATTTAAATAATACACTTTTTATCCATTAGAAACCGAATATGAATTTATTATAAAATAATATTTCTAGCTTTCCAAAGATGCCCCTCACCCCTCTTATAAAAGGGCACTCCCTCTTCTCTTTAATTCACATCTTCAAAGCCTTTTGGGATCGGCCAAACTCTGCCCAAATACTCTCTAAACTTCTCTCACTTCATCCTAGAGGCCTTCCTTTATTCAGAAAGCCAACCTAAGTGCTCTTTTGATCAAATCAAAAGGAATAACCCAAAGAAGAGGTAATGATTTCACCACCCCTTTTCAAGTTCATTTCTTCTTCAACTTCTTCTTTCTTGGTTATTCCCATTCTAAAATAATAACTCCAGTATATCCTATATACTGTGATGTTATTATAAATATGGTACAACCATATTCAATATTCTATCCATCCTTTTAATAACATGTCACCATACGTGCGTACGTACGGTTTACCATCTCCACATCATGGTGTAATTGTTATTCATTAAATAATTATTTGGTTGGGTATAATAATGATGTGTAACTCATGTAAACAATAAATATAACATGATAATGATTCTGTATATATGATATACCATCCAATTATATATTATTTTAATATCAAAAGAATGATATTGTCACTCGTGCGTACGTACAGACTACCTTCTCCACGAACGCGATGAGATTCATTCTCCATCGTATCCATTTAAGTATAATTCTAATTTAATTATTAATAATACTATCTGATGACTTGATATCATTCTAGATATTATTAAGATACAACCTATCCATGAAAAACACAGCTTACATAACAAAACATATAAAATAAAACGAGTAAGTTAACACCCAAATCAACGATAATACTAAGATATTATTAACAAATTAATATTAAAAGATCATATATGATATCATATTAATGTATATGATTATTTTATAATTTAATAACAATTATTTCACCATTATACAAGATGTTAACCTACCCTAACCAAGGAAAATTACAAGGTAAGGGTTTATTTCGCAATCTCTTCATTATCCGAGGTTGTTTATAAGTAATAATCTATTGTGATCTCTTTATCATCCACATTAATGTTTCTTAAAAATGTATTTCAAAACATTTTTACTATTTACAAGAATATGGGTTAAAGACATTTATACCCTTGTTTGACTTTTTATAATAGTTTTATAAAGGAATCTTTCCGTCGTGTTCAAAACAAGGTACTTTTTAACCTTTTTGACAGAATTAAGGTAAGAATGTTTTTTAACTTATACGGCGGGTGCGGCTATTTTCCGCCGTTATAAAATCATCGAAGCTTCCCTTGAAAGATTATAAGAATATTTTCAAAGAAAATGTTTTCATTTTATAAATATATGACTCTTAAATGATTTCAAAATAGAAAGAGATATTTCTCTAAAAAGAGTTTTGATTTCATCTATGTCAACATCCTTTGATGGATTTTACGCTTATTTGAAGTTGATTTATTATGATAAAAAACTTCGGTATTATATTGAAGGTTTTGTGATTTGTTTGAATGTGGATGTGTTATTTTTATACCATTCATAGTTTATGGAAGAAGTATTTACATTTCGTATGCTAGTTTTAATACGAATGTTTATGTTATGTTTAAACCTTTTCATATGGGAATGCATTGGACTTAATATGTGACGGGTAGAGCCCACTGTAGCTCCTCGATGCATCAGTAGGTCTCATGAGACAAACTAG
Source organism: Viscum album (assembly GCA_963277665.1). Classification (NCBI taxonomy): domain Eukaryota; kingdom Viridiplantae; phylum Streptophyta; class Magnoliopsida; order Santalales; family Viscaceae; genus Viscum; species Viscum album. Next base: position 852,629,410 of record OY728126.1, on the reverse strand, counting down.
TGTCTTGGAACAAGGCCTTGGAAAAATATTATTTGTAGTCTTCACACAAGGCCTTGTCTATGTGGTTATGATAGTCTGGCATTATGCATTCCATCATTATGAAAGTGGTTATTGATATTGCAAGTGATTATTAGATTAGTAGAATATTCATTTGAATAAGTAAATGGAATTATTTCATTTTTGCCATACTATGTTGATGTTCAAGTTTAAAAGGCTTTTGTTTTAGTTATACATTTCCTTAAATGTTTATCCTTATTTATGAATGTTTCCGCTATATTGTTATCCTTACTAGGAATTTGAGCTCACACCTTTCAATGTTTTATTTTTTCCTGGATGTGAAGAAGTAATTTATGAATGACCTGCATGGATAGTATATGGGGATATGAGTGTGGACTATGAATAAAATATGTTGTTGTAGTTTTCATTTTTATGATGTAATGTAAGACTTATGAATATATCTAGTGTTTCCAAGGCTACTAAACTAATCGGTCTTTCTAGATTTGATTTTCCTGTGATCATGCCAATGTTATGAAATAATGCACTGACTCTGGGTAACTAGGGTCGGGGCGTTGCAGTTGGTATCAGAGGAAGTTTATTATAAACCTTTGAAGCTAGATTTAGATAGACTCTGATTACAGCACATAGACCTAAGATGGACTTTGAGGATTAGTATAGAAGAACATCCTTTAATTTTGGTATTGTAGAGATTTTATGAGTTTTCCGAGCAATACATCCCTGTCTGGATACGAGCAGGTAGAGGCGGATCTAGCACAGATGTACCTAGGGGTAAAACCCGAAAACACCGCTTTGATCTAGACTCGAACGGGAACTGGTGCACGACAAAAGGCCTTGCTGCACTCTTGGTTACAATACTCCCAGGGGATATGCTTAGGATAACTCTCATTTTAATTACAAATCATTATGAAGGGTTTATGAGTATATACTTTCTCAAAGAAACCATTTTTATGATTATAGATTATATCCATAAATATTTCAATTTATGTTAAGTTTTTTATAAGTATGGAATTATGTATTTTGATTCATAAACTGATCTAGTTTATGCCATTGTTTAGAAATGGAGCCTAGTGGAATAAATGAAAACTGTATCAATGAACGCACTCCATGTAGGGATTCCCCTCCTGCTCAAGATAATTATAGTGGAGCTGGTGATGCAACTGGTGCCGATCAGCTACTCACCATGCTGGGACAACTCACTCTGGTTATGAATAATAAACTTACCCGTATGGAGCACCCTGATCCTTGGCTTTGAGGATCAATGTTAGATCTATTCATGAGGCAACAACCACCAACGTTCAATGGGATTACAAATCTCTTAGTAACTGAGCAATGGATAAATTTCCTAGAGAAAATATTTCAGGCATTGGGGAGTAGTGAAAGGGAAAAATTTATCATGGCAGTTTACCGCCTCACTGGAGATGCTGATCAATGGTGGTCATTGATTCAAAACACAAAGGAAGATGATGATGTATCAAATATGGAATTGAGGGAGTTCAAAGATCTGTTTTTAGAAAAATACTTTCCTCGTGACCATCGAGCAGATATGGAAAGGCAATTTCTGAGTTTGAGACAAACAAAGGATGAGAATATCGCAATGTATGGGGATAACTTTACAAGGTTAGGAAGGTATGTTGGGGATTATATACGTAACCCAAGAAGTAAAATTGATCATTTCTTTGATGGGTTAAAACCATTTTCCCATCGATCATTAGTCTCACAATCCTTCTCATCATACGAAGACATTGTATCATGTGCTATCGAGACAGAAAATGAATTCTCTATGTCTTATGACTTTAAAGAAAAGAAAGAGAAGAAGAGATCTGCTAATCAATCTTGGAATGGAAATAAGGGGAAGAAGGGAAAGTTTGAATATCCATCCTGTGGTAAATGTGGGAAGAATCACCACGGTACTTGCTTGAAGGGAATGGGAGTCTATTGAAAATGTGATGAAAAGGGCCACCAAGCTCATGATTGCGAAGGGAAGAAGGAAGCTACCAATGTTTAGTGCTACAATTTCAGGGAAATGGGACATTATGCAAATGAATTTCCTAATCGTCAGGGGACCTTTCCTCAGAAAGGCCAAGGGATCAAGACCATGCTTTTGCTATCACTAATGCTGAGGTAGAAGCTCCAAAAGACGTGGTGGCAGGTAATTTAATGGTTTCCTCAATTTTATCAAATGCATTATTTGATTCTGGATCATCGCATTATTTCATATCTTCCCAGTTTTCTAAGAAAATTAGATATTTCCATTTTTATTTAACAAGGGAGTTGTGAGTTAAAACTCCTAAAGGACGTATCATTGCAACAAAGTTTAGTGAATCAGTCCCCATTAGAGCACATAAATGTTCTTTATCCGCTGATCTCATCGTCATACCTATGATTGAGTTTGATATAATCCTCAATATGGATTGTCTTTTGGATTATGATGCGAAGATTTATTATAAGAAGAAGGAGGTTACGATTTTTGATGATGATGATAAATAACACCTTATCTTTAGAGCAGAATCGTCACCACCTAATTCTTATCTAGATCCACCCCCAGTAGCTCAACTAAATTCAATTATTCGGGAGGAAGAGAATTAAATTACTGTGGGTGAGGAAAGGAATGTTCAAATAGAGGATGTACCTGTTGTTAAAGAATATGTAGATGTATTTCCGGAAGATTTACCTGGACATCCTCTAGAATGAGAAGTTGAGTTTTCCATTGATTTAATTCCTGGATCAAAGCCTTTATCGAAGACCCCTTATAGAATGGCCACTGTAGAATTAGTTGAACTAAATAAAAAACTAGAGTAATTAAGTAATAAGGGATTTATTCTCCCTAGTGTTTCTCCATGGGGAGCCCCTGTTCTTTTTGTTAAAAAGAAAGATGGATCTATGAGGTTATGTATTGACTATAGGGAGACCAATGCTATAACAATAAAGATCAAGTATCCCATACATCGCATTGATGATTTATTTGACCAACTGCATGGAGCTCAATACTTTTCAAATATTGACCTTCGATCTGGATACCATCAGTTGTGTGTAAAGAAGGAAGGCATTCCAAAGATAGCATTTCGAATTAGGTATGCGCATTTCGAGTTTACTGTAATGCCTTTTGGATTGACTAATGCACCCTCGGTATTCATGGATCTGATGAATAGAGTTTTCAAGGAATATCTCGATGAATTTGTGGTGGCATTTATTGATGATATCTTGGTAGTATCAAAATGCTATGAAGATCATGAAAATCACTTGCGCATTATCCTGAAGACTCTGAGAAGACATGGATTATATGGGAAGTTTAGCAAGTGTGAATTATAGCTTCACGAGATTTCTTTTCTTGGCTATATTGTCTCTAAAGATGAAATATCAGTTGATCCTTCTAAGACCAAGGCAATCCAAGAATGTCCATCACCTACGAGTATATCTGAGGTACGTAGTTTTATTGGTTTGGTAGGTTATTATCGACGTTTCGTCCAGAATTTTTCTTGATTGGCTAACCCATTAATGAAGCTCACACGTAAAGGGGTTAAATTTGTTTGGAAAAAAGAGTGTGAATAATGTTTCGAAGAACTGAAGAGAATATTAGTCAATTCTCATATATTAACTCTACCATCGGGGAATGATGGGTTCGTTATTTATAGTGATGCATCGAAGAAAGGACTTGGTTGTGTCCTTATGCAGAATGATAGGGTTATTGCCTATGCATCACGACAGTTGAAAATTCATGAACAAAACTATCCTACTCATGATCTCGAGTTAGCAGCTGTGATCTTTTCTTTGAAGATATGGAGGCACTACCTCTATGGTGAAAAATGTGAGATTTATACTGATCACAAGAGTTTGAAGTAAATTTTTTCAAAAAAAGAACCCAACATGATGCAAAGGAGATGGCATGAATTACTCAAGGATTATGATTGCATGGTACACTACCACCCAGGAAATGCAAACAAGGTGGCAGATGATTTGAGAAGAAAAGACCATGGAGTTTTGAACAATATGAGAATTGAAAGGGATCCAATTTTCATGGATCTAGTGAAGATGGGCATGGGAATAACTAGGGAAGGTGAAACATCAACGCTTTTTCAAATGGTTGCCAAACCATCTTTACTAGAAAAGATTAAGAGTTCTCAGACCGATGATGAAGAATTTCAAAAGAAGATTAAAGCTGTGAATGATGGGAGATTGAGAGACTTTGTGTATGAAGATGGAATTTTGAAATTCAAGAAGAGATTTTGTGGTCCCGATATACCTGATCTTAAAAGAGAATTTCTGGATGATGCTCATAGTTCCAATTTCTCTATACACCATGGGAGAACCAAAATATATAGAGATTTGAAGGAACATATTTGGTGGGACAACATGAAGAAGGAGATTGCTGATTTTGGGTCATGATGTATGGTTTGTCAACAAGTGAAAGCTGGAAGGAAACAGCCTGGAGGAGTGATGCAACCTCTTCCCATACCGGAGTGGAAATGGGACAATATTACGATGGACGTTTTCATGGGGATACCAAAGACTCCTAGAAGGAACGATGCAATATGGGTCATTGTTGATCGTTTTATCAAGTCAGCACATTTTCTTGCTATAAGAGAAGATCTACCACTGGAACATCTAGCATGACTATATATTGATGAAGTTTTGAGACTTCATGGAGTACCCCTATCGATTTTTTCTGATCGTGATCCCCGTTTTACTTCAAAGTTCTAGAAAAGTCTTCAGAAAGCCTTTGATACTGAACTTCATTTGACCACTGCCTACAACCCTAAAAAATATGGACAATCAGAACGAACTATTAAAACATTAGAAGACATGTTGATATCCTGCTCACTTGACTTTCAGGGTATGTGGGATCAATATTTTCCTCTAGTAGAATTTTCCTATAATAATAGCTTCTATTCGAGTATTTAGATGACACCATATGAAGCGTTATACGGAAAGAGATGTCATACACCAACCTGTTGGGATGAAGTTGGTGAAAGAAAACTTGTAGGCCCAGAACTGGAGGAGGAAACGATGGAAATGGTGAAGGTAATCCAAAATCACATCAAAGCAGCTCAAAGTAGGCAGAAGATCTATGCTGATAATCGAAGGAAGGATTTGGAATTTCAAGTCGGTGATCATGTTTTCCTGAAGGTATCTCCATGGAAGGGAGTCATAGGTTTTGGTAAGAAAGGTAAATTGATTCCCAGGTACATCAGACCTTTCGAAATTCTAGAACGAATTGGGGTTGTAGCTTAATGATTGGCAATGCCGCCAAGTCTCTCCAAAGTTCACGATGTGTTCCACGTATCTCTATTGAGGAAATACATGCCTGACCCAAAACATGTACTCACCTATGAGGAATTGGAACAAGAACCCGATCTGTCTTATTGCGAAGAGCCCATAAAGATTCTTGATAAGAGAGAACAGGTACTGAGAAACCAGAAGATGCGTCTGGTAAAAGTTTTGTGGAGAAACCATAAGATGGAAGAGGCAACGTGGGAACCTGAGGAACTTATGATGAAAAACCACCCGAGGCTTTTCATGTGGTAGTATTCTAGAAATTTTGAGGATGAAATTATTTGAAGGAGAGGAGAATGTAACACCCCAAGCTTCCATGGTACACTTCTCATTGAATAATGCAATAGCGTGTGTTGTACACAACATCGAGTTCTAATATAGACCACAACCGATAAAACTAGCCGTTATGAATAGTAATACCTACTTTTTAAAATTTTAGAGATTTTATCTCTCAAAATGAACTTCATTTTTGGATTCGGAGTATCAAATTTAGCCTAAGGCGAAATTTTGGTACTTTTTGGATAACATTAATATTTTGATGAATAGTGGAAATTACCAAATTTTAATAAAAACAACTTTTTAATCAAAATAATTAATAGTGATAAATTATGAATTTTAGTGGTTTTAAAGTATATTTAGAATATATTTTTACCATTTAATACAATGTTGGTCATTGGACATAATTTCACCATTAAACCGAACATAAACAAGTATCAATCTTTTGATAGTTATTATATCTTAAAAACATGCTTTTTGTTTTGACAGCGGAAATTAATTTTAAATTAATTTCTGCCACTTCTGTGTTTTGAATTTGAAAAATGGGTTCCATATTTGGAATCACGATGTCCAAATTTTGCAAATAGGTAACTTTTATTTTTAGACATTTTGAATAATTATTTCGGTAAATATTTTATTTACCACGGTTAAAGGGTAAATCCGGTAAATAAGGGTTAAAAAAATAATATTATAATAATACAAAATTACCCTAAAACGTGTCCTAACCTTATTTGTTGATACATTTCCGACCATGGGAATCTTTGGGTCGATTTTGGGACCCCATGGTGCCACTTGTAAGTGATAGAGACACTTTATTTTAATTAAGTTAAAATGAATACAAAACTGACACACGCATATTTCTTTTAAAAAAACAATTTTTGCATAGGGTTATATATGTTGGATTTTCAAATATAAATATTAATTAGAAAGATAAAAATATTTCCTATATAATGGTATTTTATTTATAATTTTTAGACATTAAATAATTTAATGGTGATGCAGTAATTACAATAATAGTAGAAAATTAAAATGATTGATATTGTAGATACCCAAATAAATATAATTTTAGAATTTTTATGAATTAAACTTATTTTATAGGTTAATATGACATGTTAGTAATGATATAATTAACTTTTTTATAAGTAATCATTCAATTATAATTTTAAAAAAAATCAACTATTGAATAGTGTCAAAATTGACATAAAAGAGTTTTTAAATCAAATATTATATTATTAATTGATATTAAATTCCTAGAAATATAAGGTTCGGCCAAGAGACTTATTTCATGATATTTGTATCATTAATGTCCCACTTGGGGGTCACTTGGATGTATATATTATGTTTATTAACCATATAATATAAAAACACAAAGAAACATTGTAAAAGTGAAACTAATTAACTAAGAGTTAATACATAATGATAAGGTTAGTATAATGACCCAAACCTGTCTAAATTCTATTGGTTGAGTGGTTTTTGACATATCCCCACCTTAAAATTTAAATAATCCGCTTTTGAGCCATTAGAAACCGAATATGAATTTATTATAAAATAATATTTCTGGCTTTTCCAAAGGTGCCCCTCACCCCTCTTATAAAAGTGCACCCCACCTTCTCTTTAATTCACACCTTCAAAGCCTTTTGGGTTCAGCCAAACTCTTCCAAAATACTCTTTCAAATTCCCTCACTTCATCCTAGAGGCCTTCATTTAATCATAAATCCAACTTAAGAGCCCTTTTGATCAAATAAAAAAGAAGAACCCGAAGAAGAGGTAATGATTTCACCACCCATTTTCATGTTCATTTCTTCTTCAACTTCTTCTTTCTTTGTTATTCCCATTATAAAATAATAACTCTAGTATCTCCTATATACTGTGATTTTATTATAAATATGGTACAACCATATTCAGTATTCTATCCATCCTTTGAATAACATGTCACCATACGTGCGTACGTACGGCTTACCGTCTCCACGTCGTGGTGTAATTGTTATTCAATAAATTATTATTTTGATGGGTATAATAATGATGATTAACTCATGTAAATAATAAATATAACATGATAATGATTCTTTATATATGATATTCCATCCAATTATATATTATTTTAATATTAAAAGAATGATATTATCGCTCGTGCGTACGTACAGACTACCATCTCCACGAATGCGATGAGATTCATTCTCCATCGTATCAATTCAAGTATAATTCTAATTTGATTATTAATAATACTATCTAAGGACTTTATATCATTCTGGATATGATTGAGATACAACCTATCCATGAAAAACATAGCTTACATAAAAAAACATATAAAAGAAAATGAGTAAGTTAACACCCGAAACAACGATAATACTAAGATATTATTAACAAATCAATGTTAAAAGATCATATATGATATCATATTAATGTATATGATTCTTGTATAATTTAATAACAATTATTTCACCATTATATAGAAGGTTAACCTACCCCAACCAAGGAAAAGTACAATGTAAGGGTTTATTTCGCAATCTCTTCATTATCCGAGGTTGTTTATACGTAATAATCTACTGGGATCTCTTTATCATCCGCATTCATGTTTCTTAAAAATGTATTTCAAAACATTTTTACTATTTACAAGAATATGGGTTAAATTCATTTATACCCTTATTTGACTTTTTATAAGAGTTTTATAAAGGAATCTTTCCGTCGTGTTCCAAACAAGGTACATTTTAACCTTTTCGACAGAATTAAGGTAAGAATGTATTTTTAACTTATACGACGGGTGCGGCTATTTTCCGCCATTATTAAATCGTCGAAGCTTCCCTTACAATCTTATAAGAATATTTTCAAATAAAATGTTTTCATTTTATAAATATATGACTCTTAAATAATTTCAAAATATAAAGTGATATTTCTCTAAAAAGAGTTTTTATTTCATCTATGTCAACATCCTTTGATGGATTTTACGCTTATTTGAAGTTGATTTATTATGGTACAAATCTTATGCATTGTATTAAGGTTTTTTTTGACATTTTTGACTATGGATGTGTTATTTTTATACCATTCATAGTTTATTGATGAATTATTTACATTTCGTATTCTAGTTTTAATACGAATGTTTATGTTATGTTTAAACCTTTTCATATGGGAATGCATTGGACTTAATATGTGACGGGTGGAGCCCGCTATAGCTCCTCGATGCATCGGTAGGTCTCATGAGACAAACTAGTGTCTTGGTACAAGGCCTTGGAAAAATTGTTTTTGTAGTCTTGGCACGAGTCCTTGGCTATGTGGTTATGATAGTCTGTCATTATGCATTCCATCATTATGAAAGTAGTTATTGATATTGCATGTGATTATTCGATTAGTAGAATATCCATGTGAATAAGTAAATGGAATTATTTCATATTTTTCATACTATATTGATGTTCAAGTTTAAAAGGATTTTGTTTTAGTTATACATTTCCTTTAATGTTTATTCTTATTTATGAATGTTTCTGCTATATTGTTATCCTTACTGGGCATTTGATCTCACCCCTTTCAATGTTTTATTTTTCCCAGGATGTGAAGAAGTAATTTATGAATGACCTTCAGGGATAGTATGTGGGGATATGAGTGTGGACTATGAAGAAAATTTGTTGTTTTAGTTTTCATTTTTATGATGTAATGTAAGACTTATGAATATATCTAGTGTTTCCAAGGCTACTAAACTAATCGGTCTTTCGAGATTTTATCTTTCTTGTGACCATGCCAATGTTATGTAATAATGCACCGACTCTGGGTAACTAGGGTCAGGGCATTACATATAAATAATGATAAGAATTAAATAATTATAATATTTATACATAAATTATACTTTTACAACTAGTAATGAATTTTTGTTATGAAATTTTAACAAACTTTACAATCATAGAGATAGTAGGTCGTACGTACTCTTGGATAACATTCTCATTTCCCAATAATGATTATGGAAAGAAAATAAGTAACATTTATCAATCTATAAATAAAATTATGTAATAAATAGAATTTTATATAATCATATACACTTAAATACAATATTAGTCTTATTAAAAATTAATCACATCACATCGAGGAGGTGGTAGGACACTTGTCGACGAACGACATTCAGACTTTTTTAGTGTCTGAAATGGGAATTAAATAAAATGAAATATTATAAATTCATAAAGGTAATTATGTAAATAATATAATTTATATTTCAATTATAACATATTTTTATTAATCCCATATTCAATACATTCCTTGTAATCTATGAACGTATCACATCGCTTTGAGGTGGTGGTAGTCCAAACGTCCACAAAAGAGGTTATCGTATTTACACAAAATTTAAATCCAGAAGGTATGTGTCATATAAAAATTACAGAAGTATTAATACAAAATTAATATCATATATATCATATCAAAACATTTTCCATAATAATTACCAATCCTAAGAGGTAGTAATGGAAAAAATAACAACATCTTTTCATGAGATGGTTGCATGTCGTATACACAAGAAGTTATTTTGTTACCCATTTGATGGATATGTTTGTAGGTTTAAGTACAAAAATTAATATAAAAAATATGATTATTTTGGGGATACATATTTTCTTTCATAATCATGGGATGAAAATAATTTAATGGGTGTAGAAATAAATTAACCATAAATACACATTAAAGAATATTATCTCGTTTTTGATTAACTCCTTTTAGTTTTCATAAGAGGGATTCCTTCATTGTCTTTCTCACCAAAGTGAGGACTCTAAAGTGAGGTGAGGGATGATGGGAGATTATTTTTTCAGGGGTTTTAGGTGACAAATTTATTTATTTGTGTGAATAAATAAAGGATGGTGAGTTCTTTTTTATTGTGGTGGGGAGTTCCATTCATATAAATATTAAAAGGTAAACAATATGGAGAGGTATCCCACAAATCATGTTTCTAATATAATGATCAAAATAAGATAAAATAGGTTATATAGTCGAATAATATCCATAAAATGGGTTTCAAACAAGTTTCTAGGTCCTTTGGCAACATAATTGTAATGATTAACCACTAGGTAATCTTCTTATTTTCCTTAACCATTGTAATTAAATTTAACTACTTTCACTAATGTTTTTAGTAAAATATAATTTGAATTTATTATCAATTATAAATTATTATGATTCCAGATATGGAATCCATTTATCTAAATTCAAATGAAAAAAATGGTAGAAATCAATTTAATACAATTTCCACATATTGGACGACAATATGGGCTGTTAAGGGTGAAATGGTCAAAGGTTTTATACATTTTTATATCAAAAGTAATTTTGAAAATGGAAAAAATAATATAAACTTTATTAAATGATATAATAATGTTATAATAATACATTAAAACCAATTAAAAATATAACATAGCACTATAATTTATTTATATTAAATGTATTTTTAATTAAAACTCGGTGTTGTACACTATACTTAAAATATGAAAGTTCTCAGATAAATACCAAAAAATCACCAAAAAAATTTTAATATTACACTTCTTAAATATAATTTTATTTTTTCAAATAAATATTATTAATTTTTTAAAAATAGAATTAAAATATGTACACCATTAAAAGGCGGTATAATAACCTTTTAAAAATATACCACTTCTTATGCTTAAAATTGGATTTTTTCAATTATTAACCCTATAAAAAATATTAAATGAATTTAAAATAAATATCAAGAAATATAAAACATCTATATTATTAATATCATTCACTATTTTGTATTAATTTATTTTCTTTAGATAAAATTTTATTTTGGTCATAAAAATTGTATTATAAAAACACATCCTTTATATTTAGTTATACATTATTTTCATTTATAATTAATTGTTAACCAATTAATTCATTATATAAACATGTGAAAACAATATATTCATAATTTATGTTGTAATATTCAATCATTTATTTCCAATGGATATATGATAACAATGATATTAAATATTAATATTATGTTGTTTTCAAGTAAGACTCAAGCTTGTGTGAAACGTAACACTACAAAGAAACTCTAATTTTTTGACATGTAGGAATAATTGGGGGTTTATAAAACCCAATATGAAATATGAATTTATTTTATCACAGTAAATAAATGAATTTAAATTTATTTAAAATAATATATTTCATAAATTCTACGGATGTTATATCTTACCCCCCTAAAAATAAATTTCTCCTTATTAAATTTTCTTGGATATCATAAGATTTACATTATTATAATTCCTTTATTAAAACACAAATTATAATAAGTGTTCATAAAATAAACTCTAAAAAAGGGATAGTATAAAATATTAAGGTCGTCAGAAGTTATGCATTACTATAATTCTTCTTAGGAAAGCATTGGTTGGAATGGAGGAATATCATACATAATTATAGAGATTGATTGAGGTCATTGATAAAAAACAAGTTAATGGTCTATGAAATTTTAAGCGCCTAAAAATATAAATCTTTGATGATCAAAATGAACATTGTTTTATTAGAAATGAAGGTTCTAGGGTAATAGTTTTTATTCCAAGATCATTTTCCTTGAGTTTAACAATTCTTTTATGATCTACCCAAAAAGAATAATTAAAAGTAAATACACATACCTGATGAGTAAAATTTCACCCTTTAATAAATTTCAATCATAATCTCATATTTTTATCCAAATTATGAGTATTCAAGATGAATTTTTAATTCTTGAAACACTAAAATCAACTTTTAAAGACCACATAACCATAAAATTTATAATCATGTTATTCCATGTGTTTTTATACATTAACCAAAACAAAAATTGATAGAACATGGTATGATAATTCCGAAATTAATATTATTTCATATGACACACTAATCATCAAAATTCAAATGTAATAACTGATTAAGAAACTAAATTATTCAAAAATTAACTTTACTTACGCTTCTTCAAAAAATTACTTACTATTTTTGAAACACAAACAATATGAGTTTTTGGTCATATATTCTTCCCACGTAAATTAACTATTATTCATCAAGTAATATAACTTGTGTTTCTAACATAATCATTACTTTAAAATATCATGCTAACCAGAACATCATGTAGGAATGTGGTAGTGTGTGAAATCCTTGTCGTCTATTTGTCATGGGTTTAAGCCCTATGGCATTGACGAATACTATGGGATGTCATCAAGAATATGAGCATTCCACGTTTTTAAACATGAAAAAAAAAACCTTCATAAAAACACTTCATTTTGATCCTAGGAGTCAAAAATACCTCATCCAAAAAATTATCTAAAAATAAATTTGACATATAATCACTTAAGACCACAATGGGGTGTCTAATAATTTTAACCTATGATCAACCTTCTGATTATATATTAATGAACATATCCATTACTCTTAGAATAATCAAATATAAAAACATTCTATTCATCAATTTTACGTAAAATGAACTTTGATAATAACTACAACAGCCCATAATCCACACTCCCAAATCCCATGCCAAAATCTATAACATTACATTTACTATATTGATGATAATAATAATGAAAAAAATTATTTATATAAATCATACAATGTTAAAATGAAAACATGGTTTATGTATAACCTTAAATAAATTTTAGGTTTAGAGTTTTAGAAAATTAATAATATCTCTAACATACAATACTCATATCAACCAGGACTCATAAAAAACTGGTTCTTAATATAGGACATGATCTCTGACTATAACCATCTGTTCTTATTTCACATTAATTCAAAAACACCATCCATGAAAAATACAATATCAATAAAAATAATTCAACATTATTTTTTATAAGATGGGGAAAAAGAAACATAAGTACGGTGAGAAAAAAATATCAAAATGTATAAACATAAGAAGTAAAAAAATTGAATTCCATAAATGAGTATATGAGTGAATAAGGGTATGATTAAATAATCAATGTTCACATGAAAATCATAAAATAACTCATACCCATCAAAAAATAGTCCATAAAATATAAAAACCTATCAAAGGAAAGAGTCATCAGAATCAATAATCATGTGCCATGTGATATCAATCTTAGTCATAAGAAACATTATAAACCTATAACATGAATAAATAAACACATAGATGTATCTTTATTCATCCATATACTTTTCAATATTATAAATGGAATAAACATGTGGTTTGAATCTATACATTTCACTCATACAAAGGGAATACCCATATGGCTGTCATTCATACCTAATTCATTGGAGGGATGTCATGGAACCACTCGTCCTTGGTCTATCGTGGAAGCACAAATCATTGGTTTATCTTGTAACCATATTTCAATTGACCAAATACAATTTCTAATTAATCACACATAAAATATGTCATAAACTCATTGGAAAAACTTATAACCCTATCGTATTAGGATTAAACCGATGAAAATAAATGTGTCCAAGAAAAATATCTTTGATTTTTGATTATCCCATAGAATGTAAAAGGGTTTAATAACAATATCTTTGAAAAATTATTAAACAATAAAAGATAATTTGGTTCAATAATAATCAATTTGAAACCTGATAAATCCATGGAAAATAAATGGCGTCAATTAAATTTACTTTGAAACATGATTTACCCATGGAATATAAAGGGTTTCAATAATAATCTCCCTAAAAATTATTAACACATGGGAAAAATGTGTTCCATAAAAATCTATTAGAAACTTAAATATCTAACGGAATGGAAATGGGTTCCCTAACAATCACATTAAAACATTAGTAACCCATAGAATAGAAGTGGGTTTAATAAAATTTAGTTTTATTCATTATTCATCAAAATATTAAGGTTCATAGAAAATACAAAAACCTAAACCAAATTAAAATTTGATATTATTTTTTCAAAAAAAAAGTTTATTTTTTAAAATAATAATTATAAAAGTGTTAAAATTTATATTTAATATAGTTTTACAATAAAATGAGGTAAAAATATATTTTAAAAATATATACCTTTTTATGAGTAAAATTGTATTTATTACTATCTTAACCTAATCAAACATATTTTTTAAATTTCGACACATTTAATTCAATATATTACATATTTTTTTTAATCAAATTCATTAATAGTTATTAATTTAATTTAGGATGATAAAATAAAATTTTGCTAATAATAATAGTTTTATAAAAACAAATCATTTTTATTTAATTAGACTTTATTTTCATTTCTAATTAATTGGTAAATAATGAATTCATAATATAAACTTGTGTAAACCATTTATTCATAATACAGTTAATAATAATAAATCATGTTATTTCAATATCTATGTGATAACTGAAATATAAAATATTAATATTTTGATGTTTTTTGGTTAGACTCTAGCTTCTGTGATACATAACTCAGTAGTGTAACTCGTTGTTGCATGAAATGAAATACAAAATTGGTGTTGCGTAAAAAGTCTAAACAGTGAATTGTGTGTATCAAACTCTAACAAAAAATTAAAAATATTAAAAATAATATATTTAATTAAATATCTGGATGTTACACATAGTATTGAAAAAATTATATTTATTAATTATTCTATCAATATCATTATTTTGTAGCATTTCTAGTTTCCTCTTTTTCATTAGAACTAATTTTTATAAAATAAATAAAATATTATAGTTGAAATTAGTGAATATTATTTTTAGAAGATAATAATAATAATTTCATTTATATTTAATATATAATTAGTTAATTTGATCATTCAACCAATTCTTATGAAATATATCATTATATAATCCTCTTGAAATAATCAATGAAATAGACTGTCCCTTGTCATTTAATAAATTAATTTATTTTTGAAAATTCCCAATTTTATTCACTTTTACTATATATACTATCACATATGTGGATTTATTTTTAGTTATTTTCGCTTTTATTTTTTCCTTAACATTATTAAATGTATCTACTATGTTTTCAAAGAAAATTTGTAATTTTCATACTGGACTGAAGGAGGCGCACGATTGGCACACAGTAAGGGGAAACCACAAACCCACCTTGTGGGGAATCAGCTCCATGGATAATAGAACTATCTAGACATAATGGAAGAGTTCATGGGAGTTCTCACTCCCCCAATAAACTGTGTATCCTTTTTTCATAGGGGAAGGTTGAGCCCCATGGTTTTTGCACAGTAAGATAGATCCTGCGGGCAAACCATATGGTCTTCCCAAACATAATTTTTTTTCCAAAATTCATAAACTACCCTTCCAAAACCATAACCCTATACCACCCCTTAATCTTCCCATTCAGACTCCATATCCCATGGTTCTCCCCTTGCTTTCCCTTACATTGGGTTTCAATCCTTTTTGGATTTTTTTGTGGACTGTTCATGAAATCATCATGTAAGTCTCTATTTTCCACCATCCATTCTTCCACTTGGGGTCCCCTTTATTCCTTCATTAGTTTCACATTATCTTTTGGATTTATATACTTAATTTTGATTGAATATTGTTTCATTAGTTTGAATATTTATGGTTTTGGGATACCCTTTCGTTATACGGTTTCAACATGGTTTTTTTATATTTTCCAACAAAATTTGTCTAGTTTACAAGAAAAATGTCATTGGTTCCATTATTTAACATTGTTTGATTAATTTATTATAATTTGAACGGTTTTAAAAATATTTAATAATTATTTTGAGTTGTGAAAAGGTGGTTTCCATGGGGATTTTTGTGTGTTAAAAACATGTTTATTTTTTCCCATGTAAATCTTTTTTTAAGTGTGATTTTTCTGTGATGGTGATTCTGTAAGAGGTGATTTCATGTGGTGTATGTATTGAAATTGATAACAATGGAGTATTAGCTATCTAGGATAGAATACAATGTATAGTAAATTAGCTGATTCTAAAGGTTCAAAGACCAGTCTCCATAATAGTATTATATGACAAAAATAACTAAACATTTCCCTACATGGAATTGGTGGCTTGAGAATTCACCTTTGCATCCAGGAGATGTGATCACTAAGAGTATAAGGATCATAGGGCCTCAATAAACCTTATACCATGGGAATTTTTTATGGGTAGAAAGCTATTCATTCCATTCATATTTTTGTCACAACTATTTCCCCTTTTAATTGAACACATCTTTTATATAAATAACATCATTATTTTCATGAAAACTAGAATCTCAATTTGTATCATAATTATATTACATGGAGTCTATTTTAGTGGTATCTGAATGGTTATTTGGCTCACATCCTATATAAATTCTCTTGTTTATTTATAATTTTTTATGTTTGACTCTGTGAACGACATGTCCATACATAGAGGATATGGTGGTTCCTTGTGATATTGGTTCCCTTTAGGGACATGTATTAGTGGCAGGGACATGAGGGTGTGGACCCACATGTTTCATTGGTCCATGGTTATCTACATGCCCCTATCCTATTTTGGGTTACAATGGATTTTTTTTAGTTTTAAATGTTATATGTTAAGCTCATATTATATTTTTTTTACATTTGATCCTTATTTTTGAATGGTTTTGTGATGTGATATACAATTATTATGGGTTTTTATAGTTAGATAGAATGATATAAAATATTCCAAATTGATTTTCTCAATGCCCTGGCACTAGTTGATAACCAGGGGGATCAGTAATTTTCGCTGGTCCATGTCTTGGATGGTTCTAGTGTTTGTATTGAAGGAATCCCAGCATGATTCATGAAAAAATGGAATCAATATAGGTTTTCCATCTCATCGGGTCATTTTATTTTTTTATTTGGGATAGCCAAGAGATATCATTTTTATGGGTTGATGTTCTTGTTGTGACTAGGTTCTTTATCTAAATACCTCATGGAAGGCCTTGTTTGATCATGGGATGTTCAATGTTTTTTTGAATTCTCCTCTATTTATGACGTACAAGCTACAAAATGTTCTTGGAAGAAAAGTTGGGGTGGATTGATTTAAATTTTTATTATTTATGTTATGGTTTATTTTTTAAATTTACAATTGTTTAGAAGTTTTTTTTGTTTAATGCCTCTCTAGATTTTGTATTGAGACATTCATTGTGTTTCTTTAATGATTTACCATTATTTCGACATGAATACTTTGTGTGCCACAACTTGAAGATGCAAGAGAGTGTTATCCCTCACTGTTTGATTAGATATTAGTAGAATCCATAGTATATCATGTTCAATAAATTGATCAGGGAGTAGGATATAGTAATTCTCATTTTAAGGAATTAGAAACATGTCATGAAAAATGACAAGTATAAGAGTCCCTTAAGAAAAAACATCATTCATTTTGGTGTAGCACAAACCCCCACGAAGATAAGGAGTGGGTTGAGAAGGTTGAGAGAATTTTTGGGTTACATAGCAATCCTACATATGTTGAAGTACATTTATCATAATTAATGTGTTAAGGGCCTAGTAAATGTTGGTTTGAATGAGTGGTCCATGAAGGAAATATTTAGAATATGACTTCAAAGGTATTTAAGTTCATATTTATTGTATAGTATTTACCTGATAACATAAACCTCTCCAAGACCCTGGGAGTAAGGACCTGACCCAGTTTCCTGCAGTCGGTGCCTTATTTTATTACATTGGCCTATAAACAAGGAATATGTATCCCGATGGACCAAGTATTTTAGTATCTTTTGGAAACAGGATACATAAATAAGGTCAACATTACAACTTGAAAGTAAAACAACACTAATTTGTTCTATTAGAAACATCCATTCCTCCAATATTATGCATGCAAGTCATTCATAATACTCTTTATCATATCCTGGTTAAATTAAACATAAGAATGGGGTCATCTAAAAGGCTTATTAAGAGAAATAAATATAGTTAAAGATAACATAAGCAATATATATGGTTTATAATTGAAAACACATGCTTTTAAAAATGAACTTGAATATAATATGATTGGAATATGAGATGAGTAATTATTTCCATAACATAAAATAACCATGGTTATTATAGTAGTCGAATAACCACATGAAATTTTTATTTCTAGATTTATGGAGAGGGAAGGGAATATGCCTGACTTTCTAAAACATATTGTCAAGGCCTCAGAAAAGACGTCTAAAATAATTATGGCCTCTTCCAAAACCATAACTCCAAATGGTAAAGGCCTCGGCCAAGTCCATGTATATTTGTATAATGAGGCTATAGAGGGCCCTGCACAATAAAAAATAACTCCAAGGAATTTTTTATATGAGTGGGGATAAAAATATAAAACATATACATTCATATTGAAACTGTCATATGAAATGTAACTAATTTTCCCCAATATTTAAACAAAAAAACTAACCATTCAGAGTAAATAAGATTAATGGTTTTCAGATATAACATCTACAATAAAACTAGTCATAAACCATCCAATATTTGAGATGAAATCATAAATGATTAATCCCAATAATACACAAGATTCAGCATGACTGTAGATATTGACAAAAACACTCTTATAATATCATTAAGTAATTGTTGAGATAATACACTTTTATTTTGAAAAGAATAATTGGTTTTTAAAAGTCTTTGTAAAAAATCAAAACTGGAGTAAGATAGTATTTTTATATTAAAATGCATGATTTTAAAATTATAATGGTTTATAAAAATATATTATAGAGTTCTCTTGATAATAGGTATGAATTTGAGAAATTCCCTTGAATCCGTCTTATAATTGAAAGATAATTATGATAGTTCCTTTTAAAACACGTTGGTCCCCATAAAATATGGAAGGATTATGGTTTTTAAATATATATATATATAAAACTCGCACAGAGTTCATGATGAGTACATAATAATACTTAAGAATTTCATTGAGGTAATTAGGCAATAATAGTAACCTGAATGAAAATGGAGGTTCGGGTGGAAAACCCTTACCATATGCCTGAATGTGTTCCAATCTTTAACATAAGGTTATGGAATGTGAAATTAGACTGATTAATAACTTTATTTATAACCAAATAGACACATATTTTTTATCATAATTATTTTTAGTTCATTTATATCCATACTGATAATTTATTAAATTGAGTTCCACCATTCCAGTGTGTTTATTTTCTTGATTTTCATAATAATTTAATTATTTTTATGTAATTTAGTTCATGTGGAATGGATGTAAAATCCCAAAACTGAAATTAAATTTTAGTTATGAGAATCCATTATTGTTAGTGGTCATTTATATCATTTGGTTAAATGGAATGAGGAAGGATCATTATATCTAACATTAATGACTATAAAATAGATTATTTTAGTAGTATTCTAATTTTTAGGAATTGTTTTGCCATATGATTTAATATTATTCACATATACTGGTTCCTAAATCTTATGTAGGCTATAATACATATATTTTAGTCTTGTGAAAACATCAATACGGTTTCATGACAAAAATTTAATATGGTGATAGAAATTGAAAACCCATATCCCTTGAATATGATAAATTAACACATCTCAGATGGTGTTTTCATTTATAGTATAAAATAATGGGAAAAGTGATATGATGATAAATTATTCCATTATCACAAAAAATAATTTATATGTATTTTAATGGATCTATCATAAATGTTGCATGAAATTCGGTGAGGAAGGAATGAAATGAAAGGTACTTGAAAATTAAAGGAATATGAGAGATCCCTTACAAAAAATTCAACAATAACGGCTATGAAACATGGTTTTATAAAAAATAAAAAATAGAGGGTACAATGGTCGTATATTAATAAAATAACCGTAAATTAAAAGAGGGAAAAAATAATATTGAAATAAGAACATGGTTTGATAACTTGAAATCAATACCACATAAAATATAACATGAATGGAAAAAGAGAAGTTTAGAATTCTTTTACCTTATTGAGTAACTCCTATGATTTGAAGGATGGGACCTTGGGAGCATGAGGACACCTTGGGAAGACTACTAGGGAGGTAAAAAAACTAGATATTCAAAAGGAATCCCCTTTAGTGATTTTTGTAAAACTATGGTCATGAACATTTTATTTTACCATGGTATCAGCTACTAGGGACACTTAATAAAGTATATTACTGTAAAAATGTCTACCCGAATTTTATTTTAATTATTATATTATTATGATGTCATTAAATACATCGATAACTCAAACTTGTTTTTTTACTATTCACAGAAAATTCATGTATTTTAGAAAAATAGCCTAAATTCACCCTAACCATTTTTTGAACTATAGATTTCTAAAATGAACTTCAAATTTCAAAAACAAATTCTAAATATTATTAATTTAAATTTTATATAAATCAATGTTAATAGAAAAAATGATAAATTTAAAGTTATATTTAGTATTATATCACAATGAAAAATTAAATAAGGTCTCATAATATTATTACCTTAAGAAAATAAAATAATATCATTATTTACTATTTATAAGGTTCATATTACTATTCTTATTACTATTCATATAGGTATGTTACTATTCCCCCAAAAAAAAGATTGTTCTAACAGATTTGAAATGACTTACTGATCACAACTCTCGTTGACCATTTTTTGAAATTCAAAACATAAAAGTGGAAAACATGTATTTAATGGCTAGATTATAAAATGTGTTGTTTTATAGGGGCATAGTGTTTCATGAATTCAATATTTATTTTCAAATCCTTAGGGTGTTACATTATCCTATCCTTAAGAAAATTTCATCCTTGAAATTCAAAAAATGTTACCTAAAATGATTCAGGTATATCTTCAACATAATCTCTTCAGGATCCCATGTTGTTTCCTCCATCTTATAGTTCCTCCAAAGAACCTTACTAGACATGTTATACAATTTCTTTGTATTTGTTATCAGGTATCAAGAATCTGTATAGGCTCTTCACGATAAAACCGATTTGGATCAAGTTCTATATCTTTATAGGTGACTACATTGTTGGGTATGGTATGTATTTATTTAACATTAACACATGGAACATATTGTGAACTTTGGAGAGACTTGGTGGCATTAACAAATGGTAATCTAAACCTTCAATTCGATCCATAATTTCAAAAGGCCTGATTTACTAGTTAGTTAATTTTCCTTTCTTATTGAATTGTACAACAGCCTTCCGTGGAGATACATTTAAGAAAACACGATCGTCTTTTTGAAATTACAAATTGTTCCTTTGATTATCAATAAATCTCTTTTTACTACATTTATCTATTTTGATATGGGTTTGGATAATCTTCTCCTTTTATGTTATTTCCTCAAAAATTCCTTGGCCTATGAGATATCATTCACCAAAATCATCCCAGCAAGTTGGGGTAAGACATTTCTATCTATATAATGCATCATATGGTTCCATCTGAATACTTGAATAAAAGCTACTATTATAGTAAAATTCTACGAGAGGTAAATACTGATCCCACATACCATGAAAGTCATGTGAATACGACATGAACATGTCTTGAAATGTACTAATAGTCTATTATGATTATTGATCCCTTGTTGGGTGGTAGGCAGTGCTCAAATGATGATCAGTATTTAGGGCCTTCAGAAGTATATTCTAGAAATGTGATGTAAAATGGGGATCACAATCAGATACAATTTATAAGGGTATACTGTGAAGTCTTAAAAATTCATTAATATATAGTCTTTCTAAACATTCAAGTGGTAAATCATTTCTTATAACATGAAAATGTGCTGATTTTATAAGACGATCAACACAGACCTATATAACATCATTCTTTCTTGGAGCCTTTGGTATCCCCATGATAGTTTCTATTGTAATATCATCCAATTTCAATATTGGTATAGGAAGGGGTTCCATGAATTCTCTAGGATGTTGTATTCCAGCCTTCACCTATTGACAAACCAAACAACTCGACTCGTAATCAGAAATATCCCTCATCATGTTTTCCCTCAAAAAATGTCCCTATAGATCTCTATACATCTTTGTGCCACCAGTATGTATAGTGAAATTATAGTTATATGCATCATCCAATAATTCCATCTTTATATCAGGAATATCAGTAACAGAAATCATCTTTCTGAATTTTAAAATGCCACTTTCATATATGAAGTCAATAAACATCCCATCAGTTGAATATTTAATTTTCTTTTGAAACACTTCATCATCAGCCCGCTAAATTTTTTATCCTTTCTATTAAATATGGTTTGTAAACCATTTGAAAATGTAGGTACGTGTTACCCTCCATGATAATTAACACATCCATATATACTAGATCCCTGAACAAAGGATCCATTTAAACTCTCATCTTGTTCAGAATTCCATGGTCCTTTCTACTCAATGTAGTCACCACCTTATTTTCCTTCCCTGAGTAATAGTGTATTGTGAAATCATAATCCTTGAGTATCTCAAACTATACCATTTTTCTTATGTTGAGTTCTTTCTGTGAGAAGATGTATTTCAAACTCTTATGATCTGTATATATCTCACATTTTTCCCATAGAGGTAATGTCTCCAAATCTTTAGAGAAAAGTGTACAGCTAGAAACTCATGATCATGGGTTGGATAGTTATGTTCATGAATTTTTTTCTACCTATATCTTTAGTCAATAACTCTCTCATTCTTCAAAAGGACACAACCAATTTCATTCTTTGATGCAATGAAAATGATCACAAATGCATTATTCCCTGATGGTAGAGTCAAGATTTGAGAATTCATTAATCATATCTTCAATTCATTTAATCATTCTTCACATTCTGTTGTCCATATGAACATAACCCCTTTTATGGTAATCTTGTTCATTAGTTGGCTAAATGAGTGATGTTCTGAAAAAAACCCGATAATAACCTGCTAATCCAATAAACCTACGTACATCAGTTATGTTTGTTGTAGTATTCCATTTGTGCAGAACCTTTTTCATCATAGGATCTGTAGATATTTTATCCTTAGAGACAATGTGGCCCAGAAAAGAAATATATTGGATCCAAAAATCACACTTTCTAAACATCAAATATAATCCATTTCTTCTAAGAGTCTTCATCATAGTGTGCAAGTTATTTTCTTGATCTTTATAACTTTTAGAATATACTAGGATATCATCAATAAACCCCACTACAAATTCATCAAGATATCCCTTGAAAACTCTATTCATTATATCCATGAAAATAGATGGTTAATTAGTCAGACCAAAAAGAATTACTGTAAACTAATAATTTCGTACCTTGTTCGGAACACTATTTTTTTAATTTCTTCCTTCCCCACAAGCAACTGATGATATCTAGAATGAAGATCAATATTTTAAAAATATTAGGCTCCATTAAGTTGATCAAATAAATCATCAATTCATCTTAGGGGATTATTGTTCTTTATTTTTATATCATTGATATTCTTGTAGTCAATGAAAAACCATATAGACCCATCATTCTTCTTAACGAAATGTACAGGGGCACCCCATGGAGAAACACTAGGAAAAATAAATCCTTTATCACTCAAATCCTTTAGTTATTTATTTAGTCGCACATACTACCCAATGTCCATTATATTAGAGTTATTTGATATGGGCCTTGAACTAGTAATTTAGTCAATGTGAAACCAAATTTCCCGCTTTGGAGGATGTCTAGGAAAATCCTATAGAAAGACATCAACATATTCTTGCATAATTGGTACATCCTCTATTTGAACATTATTTTACTCACCCGTAGTTTTTACGTTTCCTTCCCCCCCAATAAATTAATTCTGTATAGCTATTGGGGGTGGATCTATATGAGAATTAGAGGGTTATTTTTCTTCCCTAAAGATAAGAGATTCTATATTATCCTCAAAAATTGTTACATCCTTCCTCTTGCAATAAATTTTCGCATCATGTTTCAAAATCCAATCTATAACATGGTTTATTGAAAAGATAATCATGAGTATGAATATAAAATCAGCAGATAAAGCATGTTCATATTCCATAATGGGGATTTCATGACACAACTTTGTTGCAATGATACTTCCCTAAGAATTTTTGACTGAAAACTCTGTTCATAAATCAAATTGGAAAAATCAAATTATCTCAGCAAATTGTGAAGATATGAATAAATGAGATGATCTCGAATGAAATTAATAATTGTTTATGTTTGAAGAAAGGATTTAAGTACCTTCCACCACATCATTAGGAACATCAATATCATCAGTTTCTATCACATAAGCATGTCATGGCTCTCTTTCCCTTTTTTGTTGCATGTTTTTTTGACGCCCTGGACAATCATTATCATCATGTCCCATCTCCTAAAAATTATGGAATTGGACATTAATAGCTTCCTTAATCCCCTTAAAATAACCTACATTATGGTCCTTATGTCCACATTTGTAGTATAATCCTATTCCCATTAAGCAGGCACCATGGTGTTTCTATCCATAATTATCACAGGGTGGAAATTCAACTCTTCCCTTCTTCCCTATTTCATTATTTACTTTTCCAGAGTTTTCCAAATCCCTCTTCTTCCCTTGATTTCCCTTAATGTCATATGAATTATACAATTTCGTTTCCGTATCTATATCACATGAAACTATATCTTTATATGATGAGAATCTTAGGGAGACCAGTGCCCGCCGGAGGAATGGCTTCTGGCCGTCAAATAATAGATGAATTTTTCTCCTTGGATTTCGTATGTAGTCCAAATCATGTCTTTCTAACCTTGTGAAGTTAGATTCATACTTTTCAACATTCTCATATTTATTTTCCTTCAAATTCGGAAACTACCTTTCCATATATGTTCTCTATTCACAAGGAAAGTATTTACCTAGGAATATTTCCTTAAAGTCCCTCCATTCCATCTCTTATATCTCTTCCTCCTCCTTTGTGCTTTGGATTATTGAACACCTTTGGTCAACTTCTCCCAATAGATGATAAACTTCCAGATGACCTTCTCTCTTTCATTACATCCCAATGCAATAAATACCTTCTCTATATAACTTATCCACTTCTAAGATCAAATGGGTTTTAGTCCCATTGAATGATGGTGGCTGTTGTTTTATAAAGAGATCTAACGTAGCTCCTCCACATGGTGGATCTGGATGCTCCATAAAGGTAAGGTTATTATTCATAACCATAGTAAGTTATCCCAGTATAGTAATATGTTTCTCAACACCAGTCACAACACCAGAGCCAACATAATTATCTTGTATCGGAGTGAAACCCCTATAGGGGACACTTGCGTTCGTGCGGTTTCCATACCTTCCACTAGGTTCTATCTCAAGATAATTTCATACACTATATTAGGTTATGAATAACAATGTATAATATTATTGTAGAAATATACGAAGCATAAATTTAAATCCTATGCATGGATAACCCGATAACCACCTAAATGTTTTCCTTGAGGAAAAATTTACCTTTCAATCCTTCATAATGGCTTGTAAAGAAAATGTGAATTATCCAAATCATATCCCTTGTTAGTGTCAATACCAAGAGTGCAGTAAGGAACATTGTTTTATAACAAGATACTTTGGGTCAAGCCCAACACTCCTTATCAGAGATTTAACTCCTACGTACATCATTATTAGAGCCACCTCTACCTATTTTTATCCAGACAATGATGTATTTTCTAAAAATATCCACATGATATATTCCATACCAAAATATCAGGATGTTATTGATTTCTTATACATAAAAAATATCATAGGGATTTGATCTCTAATATACACTTTCTTAATCATGAATCCATGGTTTCTACTAAACAACCTTTGATACCAACTATTTGGACACAACCCCTGTTGCCTGGAGTCGGTGCTTTATGTTATTACATTTACATATAAAAATAGAATATGAATCCCGAAGGACCATGTAGTTTATATGATTTTGGAAGCATGATACATAAATAAGTTCATCATTATTAATTGAATGGAAAATAACACTAATTTGTTATATTAGAAACATCCATGCCTCCTAGAATGTGCTTGTAAGTCATTCATAATTTACATATCATATCCTGGGAAAATAAAACATAGAAATGGGGTGAGATCAAATTCATAGTAAGAGTATGAAATACGGTTAAATATAACATAAACATTAGACATGGAGAATAATTTAAAAGACATTAATTTAAAATGAACATTAAAAAAATATGGTAGGAATATGACCTAAGTAAATATTTCAATAATATAACATAATCATGGGTATTCTATTAGTCGAATAACCACATTAATTTTCAATTAATAGCTTCATGAAGATGGAAGTTCATATTCCATAAATTCTGAAACAAAATTTCAAGCCCTCATCCAAGATGTCTAAAAATGATTTAGGCCTCATCCAAAACAATAACTCAAAAGGGGAAAGGCCTCAGGCAAGTCCAATTATATTAGTCTCATTAGACTTACTGATGCATCGAGCAACTATAGTGGATCATACCCATCACATAATAGGTCCAATTAATTCCTCATATGAGCGGGGGTAAATATAACCAACATTTACATTTATATCGAAACTATCTTATGAAATTTAACTATATTTCTCCATACATTAAAAATAAAAACTAACCATTCCGAGTAAATTTGGTGAATGGTTTTAGGATATAACATCCACAATAAAACAAGTCATAAACCATCAAATATGGTAGATTGTATCATAAATTATTAATCCAAATAATACATAACAATATAAAATAGTTTTTAAATAGATGAAAATACTCTTATAAAATCATTAAGTAATTCTTGAGATAAATACACTTTTATTTTGAAAAGAAGAGTTTTTTTAAAAGTATTTGTGTAAAAACAAAAATGAAGTAAGGTAGTATTTTTATAATAAAATGATTTATTTTGGAAAGATAATAGTTTCTAGAAATATATTATATAGTTCTCTTGAAAATAGGTAAGAATTTTAGAAATTCCCATGAATCCGACCAGTATTTCGAAGATAATCTTGAAAGATCATCTTAAAACATATAGATCCCCATGAAATAAGAAAGTATTCTGGTTGGTAAACATATATAGAACACTAAAAAGTTATTCATATGGTGTTAATAATAACACATAAGAATTTTATTGAGGTAATTAGACAATAAAAGTAACCCAAATGAAAATAGAGGTTTAGGTGGAAAACGCTTACCTAAAGTCCGAATGTGTTTGGATCTCGAACAAAAGGTCATGGAATATGAAATAAGACATATTAATAAATTATTTCACAACCTATTAGGAGTTTATTTATTTTATCATAATTCTGTTTAGTTCACTTATGTCTATATTGATTATTTATTATATTGAGTTCTGTCATTCTATAGTTTTTGTTTTCATGATTTTCATAATCGGTTTACTTGTTTTTAAGTAATGGAGGTTATGTGGAATGGATGTAAAACTCAAGAACTGAGATTAAATTTTATTTATGAACATACATAGGTGTAAATGGTCATTTATATCATTTTTTACATGGAATGAGTAAGGATCATTAGAAACATCAATGGAAATCACTTAGATTATTTCAGCGGTATTTTGATTTTTAGGAAGTGGTTTGGTCCTATGATTTAATATTATGAACATATACAGGTTCTTGAATACTATTTAGGTTATAATATATATATTTTAGTCTTATTAAAACATAAAAATGGTTTCATTTATAGAATATAATATGTTTAAAGAAATTGGAAACATGTTTCCCTTGAATGTAATAAATTAACATATATTGGATGGTGTTTTTATTTATAGTATAAAATAATTGGAAAAGAGATATGATGATGAATTATTCCATTACCACAATAAAAATACAGTACATGCATGGTACTGGAGCTACCATAACCATTGGTATAAAGGAACAGAGGAAGGAATGAAATAAAAGGAACTTGAAAATAAATGGAATGTTGAGAGATCCCTTATGAAAAATTCTGCAACAAAACCGCTATGAAACATGCTTTTACAAAACATTAAAAATAGATGGTATAAGGGTCACCCATTCATAAAAGACCCAAAAAAATTTAAAGGGAAAAATAATATAAATATAATAACATATTACGATAACATGAAATACATACCACATAAAAGTGAACTTGAATGGAAAAGAGACGTTGAGAATTATTTTACCTTGTTGAGTAACACATATGATTTGATATTTGGGACCTTGGGAGCATAAAGACACTTTGGGAGGACTAATATGGAGATAATGCCACCATATTTTCGAGGATGATGAGTTTGGAATGATGGAAATGGAATCAATGATATGAGTATTTATAGTAAATCAGTGCGAATTTTTTTATTAATTTAAAATGACACCTCATTAGTGGTTTTTGTAAAACCATGGGCTTTCCCATGGTATTTTTCAATGGTATTAGCCACTTGGGAAACCTAATATATTATTTTACTGTAAAAAAGTTTACCTGTTTTTTATTTTAATTATTACATCATTATGATGTCATTAAACATACCAGAAACACTAATGTTATTATAACTATTCATAGAAAATTCAATTATTTTAGAAAAATCCCAAAAAATCACCCAACGGATTTTTTGGCATATAAATTTCAAAAATGAACTCAATATTTAAAAAAAAATTATAGATATTATATATTTAATTTTGAAATAATATCATTTTTAATT
Organism: Viscum album; assembly: GCA_963277665.1. NCBI lineage: Eukaryota > Viridiplantae > Streptophyta > Magnoliopsida > Santalales > Viscaceae > Viscum > Viscum album. The sequence continues at coordinate 852,600,483 of OY728126.1, read as the reverse complement.
CAAAAAATAAAAATTTTAAAATTATAATATGTTTTAAATCACATTGAAAATTTAATTAAGGTCTCGTAATATTAGAACCTTTAGAAAATAAAATAATTTCATAACATACTCTTCAAAATGTTAATAATACTATTCCTAGGGGTATGTTAATATTCACAAAAAAATCATGTTAGTTCCATCAGACTCGATATGACTTACAGATCACAACTCTAGATGATCATTTTTAGAAATTTATATCATAGAAGAAGAAATGTTGTGTTTAATTAATTAATTATAAAATGTGTTGTTTTTTAGGGACACAACGTTTCATGCATTCAATAATAATTCTAAAACCCTTGGGGTGTTACACCAGGAGTTTCTTGATCTCCATCACGTGGACTGCACTGTGATGTTTTATGCAAATCACGTTATTGATTTGGTTTATTTCACACTTGGGGTGGTTTCTCATGAGCAACTAAAATAATAAGAGTTTGAAAGGTAAAAGTGACCAAACATTTAGTTCCACATTTTATTATTCAAATTGAATAAATATACTGAGGTGGTGGACAATAACATGATTGTGGAATTGATCACATGGGTAAATATTGTTTTAGGGTAGTATTCGCAATGGTGAAATGTGGAAGTGAAACATTTAAGAAGAAATGGAAACATGATGAGATGGAAAAGATCATTGGTGGTAGCACATGATTCCATTTCCAACCACTTCTATATGAAACCACTAGTGGTGGGCCATTTATGTACTTCCATTGAGGATGGATTAGAAATGTGTGTTTAGAATTCCTATTTCCACCTATATACTCCAATCATTGTGGGTGTTTTGGTCAATTGATATGTTCCTTTAATAGTTGTTTCTCGGTTTAGACTGGTGTAGGTTCCATAACAAACATTGAATTTAAATATTAGTCTAGTGCCTCAAGGGCGATGACATTTTTTTCAATTTTGTATGGTGTTTAGGGTGGATACATATTTGGGTAGAGTCATATCAAGGTAGATCCATAGGGTGGAATTCATAAATTGTAATTTTTATGGATGAAATACATTCATGATAGGGATCACACACTAGTAGAGTTAGAATTAGGGCCAACAATTGTTTGAGGTATTATTTTAATTTCATTATCCATGGATATTGTTTTATATTACATGGGTTAAAATAACTCTATTATTTATCCCTTCCCTGTGGAATTTCTAAAATTAACTTTTAAATTCATGTTGTATTCCACAGATTGAGTAACACCACCTGTCAAGAAGAGGTAATTGGGTTTTAGATGCCTATCATATAACCTTTAACTTTCATGGGTCATTCTTGAATGAAATTTCTTGTTTCTTGATATGTATATTTTTAACATGACCCATGAAATGAATTTGATAGTTCATCTCAAGGAAATCATTTATTATTATCATGGTTGATTTTTCTTTGTGGAACTTGAGGGAAGTACTCATGTATTTTAGGGTGAATATGAGCCCATGTCATTTTTTTTCTAGACCTACAGTTCTAGAGTTATAAAAATATCATTTTCTAGGATTCTCTTATTAGGTTGGTGTATCATGATATAGGTCCCATAGATGGATTAACTTTTTAGGTAGATTATAACTCATTGGTGTTTCTATATAAATATTTTGGTATACCTCCATAAAAACATTTTAAGTATACCATCAACTTGTCACCATGAACTCAATCTATATCACTTCCCTAGTATTATATGGCCCCCAATGAGTTAAGGTGATTTATCATATAGATGGATGATTAAGAATATAAAGGATTAATTTTCCTGAGATTATCACAGTGGGATACCCTTTTGTTCATTTCTAAAATTTCTAATGGATCTATTTGGTTGTGCATCACTTACAAGAAATTTAATTGGGTCTCAATCAACCATAAATACCATTTTCCCCGAAATGATAACCACATTGATTATATTAGGGGGAAATGAGTTTATACAAGGATGAACCATGCTTTAGGTAAAACTAGGTCTATGTTAGGGAGACATACATTCCTCTAGACATTTATCCTACGCAGCTACGAGCACATTGATTATTTAGTCATTCAATTCATATTAAAAAAATTCTATGATGATCTTCATTGTTCTTATTAATCATGTGTTCCATTAGTACCATGAATTATTCATTACAGTGTTCATGGATGACATACTAGTTTATTATGGGATCAAGGAGGAACATATAAAACCCTTTAGGATTATTATATTAACTCTTTGGGATCAGGTTATTTATTCTAAACTGTCTATGTGTACCTTTTGGATCCAAAAAGAAAATTTTCCAAGTCATGTCATTTATGGAGGGGTTTTAGTGAACCATGGGAAGACTAAGAAGTGATTTCACTGTAAAAACCAAATATCATCATCAATATCCTGAATTTATTAGGACTAGTAGGGTATTACATGTTTGTTTTAAGGTATTTATCTCAAATCACTTCACCCATTACATCGCTTATCCAAAAGGGGTAAGGTTTAAATAGGTCCTAGAATGACATCCCACTTTTGAGGAGATTAATAATTTCATGACCCCTTCCCCTATTTTGATCCTTCCACAATCCATTAATGGATAAATGGTCTATTGTGATGCTTTAGGTACAGGTCTTGGGCATGTTTTGATGCATGATGACCAAGTGGTGTAGTATAGCTCTCACCAACTACAACCACACGAAAATAACTATATAACCCATGAACTAGAATTGGTAGTGGCAAGGAATTACATTAATGTAACACCCCAAGGTTTTAAAAATAAATTAAAATGCATGAAACTTTGTTGTATGTAGATATTTATAAATTTCATTTAAACATAAAATATCCACATCTATGTTTTTAATTACAAAAAATGGTCGTCTATAATTGTGTTCAATAAGATATTTGGTGCCTAATGGATCCTACTAAATATTTGGTGACTAGTAACATACCCTTATGAATAGTTATATGAATAGTAATATAATCCCAATTATTACTAAATCTTGTCATTATTTTATTTTCTTAATGATATAATATAATTGGATGTTGATTAATTATTAAAGGTGTTAAAAAATAAGTAATAAACTTAATATTGTATTTTTTGAATAAATTGTGATTTTTTTTAGATATTAAATTAACAATATTCAGAAAATTATTTTTAAAAAAGGGAGTTAATTTTTGAATTTTATAGGTCATGAAATGGTTAGGATTTATTTTTGGGAATTTTCTGGAATTCGAGAAGTTTTGACGAAAAGTAAAATATGATAAAATTTGATAAATGCTAAATACATGATTTACTGTATCACAGGTGCTGCAAGGCTGATGTAAGACCACATAGTTCAATATCACATTCGATTATTACTTTTTTGGGTGACATTAAATATGAATATTCATATTCTTGAGAAAAAATATTATTATAATGATTAATATAAAGTAAAATACCTCTTCTCCTCTAGTATAAATACCACCCCCAATTCCCTCTTCCTCCAACACATCTCAAGCCTTGATGTTCACCTATGTTCTACCCAATAATCATCCCAAGGCTCAACCCCAAGTCATATAGCTACTAGTATTACAAACACCCTGAACCAAAGTTCTTAAGAAGGATCTCAATGTAAAGAGATCAAGAGGTAAACATCTTATTTTGTTGTCATTCTTTTATTTTCATTTCCAATTAGATTCTTCTTCTTTAATAACCTCTCTATATAAAAGAGTCCTTAATGATCTAATATCATACATATTTGGAATTAAATCAAGATTTTTGAGGACTCTCTATTACACTTCTTCTCCTCTCCCACGTTTTCAATAAATTAAGACATCATTTGTGATGTGTCGATTTACCGACATCGTGGAAATTGTGATTTCAATTCATTTTACTTCCATCAAGACTTGTCATGAAACCATTTTTATGGTTGAACATGATTATAATTTATTTTTAATATCTTATATAAGCTTCTGTATTTATTATTACATATTTTATTAATTTATGAAACAAAATGAGTTCATTACGATCGAAGAATCGCCAAAATGACCTAAAAAATATCCATAGTGTTTTAATTTATGAATCATCTGAAGGTAAATATTCAAAATGATAAATGGTATAATTTATTTTAATAGAAATATTTAAAACCATTACATTAAAATTCTTGAGTTTCACTTCCAATCTATAAGAATATCCATCTTTAACTGATCATGGAAATCCTGTAAAGAACGCACCCAAAAAAATGAAACAAACAAAATACTGACAATTAAAGGGTGAAATGATGCAATGAAATTAAAATATATGGTATTATAAAGATTAATATATTCCTATAATATATTAATAACACCCTTTTAACCATTATAAATGAGTTTTAAATGAGTTTGATGTAAGACAAACCCGAGGTAAGGGAATTCATAACCCAATTTCCATTCTCTCGGTTAAACTTCTACGTCATTATTTATCTAGTATTAAAATTGTTTGAGTGATGGGTTTTGTTTATATTATATTTAATTATTTGTATCTACAATATATATATATATTCCATACAATATATGGACTCTCACATAAATTATATAATATTTATAAGGGACGTTCCTTTTAAAAACAAGTTTTAAAATTCTATTTTATAAAATTCAAAAGAAATAATTTTATTCCATTATTCATTTTATATGGTTATGTTATAGCTCTTGGGAATTTGCTATAATGAAGGGTGATACTTATATCTTACTTCAATTCAATGGTTATGTGTATGTTGGATGATGGCTCTGCGATGGTAACACAAATTTTAAGGTAGCCATGAGGGTAACAAATTATAAGGCAGCTGAGAGGCTTACAAGATTATATAAGTTATGCCCCAAGATACCTTTATGGTTCAATTTATATTGTTTTGTTTTTGTGGGGATATTTTTGAAATATCATCATCATAAAGTAATTAAATATGGGTGACAAGTATGTGTTTTGAAAATTATTTCATACGTTACAAGTATTCATTGACTAATGTGTTGTTTCATTATTTTTGTATCCCTTACTGAAATTTTTGTGCTCATACCATGTTTTTAAATGATTTTCATAGGTTATAAGGATGTGTACGAAAAAGAAGAAATCCAATTTAAATTTTTGAATAATTTTAAAACAAATCGTGTTTTATTTGAAATGATTTATATTTTTGATGAAATGAATACTGTTTTTATGGTATCTACTCTCAATTAATGTGTAATGTTATGACAGTATTATGTCCCATTTATCTAAATCTATAATCATTAAAATATCCTCAATGTGAAATTATGTTATTTCTAGACCAAATTCAAGATTAGGTAGTCTAATATTGTTGGGTCCTTATAGTTTCTATCAGCGGATGGTTTAGTTAACTTTAAGGGTTATGATGTTGTTAGTATAGAATCATAAATTTTTTTAAAACTATGATTAATTTGAAATTTTATAGAATTTAAATATTACTATGTTTCTTCGAATGAGATATTTTTGTTCAGAATGGTTCTCTACTGAAGAAATTGGGAAGCTGAAGAGGAGAGGCACTGACAGAATGACATTCTTCTAAATATGAAACTAAGAAATGTAGGGATTGTAACCAAGCTATTTGTAACAGTAATGTATTATATAACACATGAAATAAATGGCGGTGACATCCATGCCAGAGAACAACCAATGGATCCACAGTGGAACCTGATAATAGGGGAACATTTTATGAGACAACAGCCTCCTGCATTCAATGAATTCTTCGACCTGGAAGTAGCTAAAGTATACATTAAAGCCCTTGAAAAGGTATTTTCTATTTTCAGATGATCAGATAATAAAAAGTTATGTCTTTCCATTTATCATTTTGAAGGTGAAGTTGATCAGTGGTTGTAAATTGTAAAGAATATCAAGGATAGAGAGTATATTTATTCCTTAGAGTGGGATTAAATTAAAAGTATTTTCCTTGAAATATATTTTCCTATGGTGGTGAAAAATTGGATGGAGAATAAATTACACGAATTGAAGAAAAAGGAGGAAGATTCATTTTTTATATGAAGAGAACTTCACCCAACTGGTGAGTTATACTCTAAATCATATTCTGGATCTTGATATAAAAATCAACCACTTTTAGTACGAACTGAATCCAAGGTATCGAAGGGCATTGGCCTCCCTTGAATTCAAAAGAAATGAGAATCATCTCTAATGTGATGAGAGGGTAGATATGGAGTTTCCTAATAGAAACGTTCATCTTATAAGAAAGGAGAACAAGTGGTCCATATGGAATGTGATGGTTAAGAATCAAACAAAAAAATCTAATGGTATGAAAATCTAGTTTCTAGTTTAGGAAAAGAGTGGAAAGAAGCACATTGGGGAATGCCTCACCAAAACTAGGAAGTGTTTTCAATGTGGTATGTTTGGACATATGGCTTGATATTTTAATGAAAATTATCCAGAAACTATTCCTGGTAAGAAAACAATAATGTGGTTTAAATGTGGTGAGGTGGGTTCTTATGCAAATATTTTCCCAATGAGAGATATAAATGATTCAAAGAAGCCAGACTACAAGATTAAAGGGGTAGTGAGATCCTTTGCGATTATGTTAGCAGTCATTGGGCCATCCAATGAAGTTGTAACAATCAATTTTTTTGTTTAATCATATTTTCTAATGTTTTGTTTGACATGGGGTCTACACATTCCTTAATTTCTGAGAAATTTTCTTGTAAATTGGAAATATCATCTCAACAAATGAGACCATAACTTGTTGTTTAAACACCAATGGGAGATATTATAGAAAATACGAATTATAAGAATATTTATACTATGGTCTATTGAAAGGATTCACCTAAAAATATTGTTTTTTACCCTTAGTAGTGTTTGACGTCTTTCTTGGAATGGATTGGATTTCTATTTATCATGCTATGATTAAATGTAGATCCAAAGTATTTTTTTAGAAAGAGTATTAGTTTTCATACAAGAATGAAACCATATAGTTGATAACATATTAAGAAGGTAATAAACTATTGAATAATTTAAAAGAATGTTATATTTATCATATTGTTTAAAAAATAGGAACTGTTCAAATTAATGATGTTCTGGGGGAAAATGAATAACTTTATGTTTTTCTAATGAGCTATCGGGTGTCATACCTGATTCGGAAGTCGAATTCTCAAATGATGTAGTTCATGAATCTATGGAAATTTTTAATCCCCATATCATATGGCTCATATAGAACTTATTGAATTGAAAAACTAGTTGTTTGATTTTTTTTCGGATTATAGAACATTTAATAACATCACTATTAATAAATTGCATCATTTTCCCTATATTGATTACTTATTTGATCAACTATAGGGAGATAAGTAATTTTCCAAGATTGAATTGTGATTCGGATACAATCAGCTGAAGGTGAAGTAGGATGACATCCCAAAAACATCTTTTTGTAATAGATATGGGCATTATGAATTTGTTTTTATTCTGTTCGGTTTAACTAATTAACCTAATGTATTCATGAATCTTATGAATAGAATATTTCATGAGTTCTTGGATATGTTTTTGGTTGAGTTTATTAATGAAATTCTTTTATTTCTAAGAGTAGAGAGGATAATGGAAATCATATAAGGGTTGTTTTGAAAACCTTCAAGGAAAAGAAACTGTATGGAAAATTCAGAAAGTGTGATTTTTGGTTGCAACAAATTTATTTTATTGGGAACATTGTAAATATGGTTGGAATAGCAGTTGATCCTCCTAAAACAATAGTGGTTTAAGAAAGGCCATGAACCATAAATGTTACAGTGATTTATAGTTTTATTGGATTAGAAAGTTATTACTAATGTTTTTCTAAAATCATTACATAGTTATCTAGCCCACTATCAATGTTAATGTGAAAAAGGGGTTAAATTAATTTGGAATAAAGAATGTGATGTTTATGTTCCATAACTAAAGAAGAGATTGGTGAATGCTCTAGTTTTGGACTTGACATCACAAAATGGTGAGTTTTTCATATACAACGATGCTTCATTGAAGGTAAATGGTTACATTCTGATGCAAAATGATCAAGAAACTACTTCTGCTTCAAGGCAACTAAATCCCCATGAGATAAATTACCCCACACATGATTTGTAATTGGAAGCTTTGTTTTTTGTGTTGAAAATTTAGAGGCATCCCTTATACGGAGCCAAATGTTATATATATATATTAACCACAAAATTATAATGTATATATTAACTCAAAATGAATTAAACATGAGGCAGAGAATATGGCTTCAACTAATAAAAGATTATGAATTCATAATCAATTTCCCACCAGGAAAAGCAAACAATGTGGAAGATTCATTGAGTTGAAAACATCATGCATCATTAACCATGTTATGTTTGGAACATGATTCATTGATTAATTATTTAATGAATTCTGAATGAGAAGCTATTGGTGCAAGAAATACCTATGTTTTTATTCAGGTTTCATTATATTCATGATTATCTGAAAAAATTAAGAAAATGTAAAAGGAAGACCGTGAGCTACATGAAAAGGTATAATTGGTAAAAATGTGTATGTTTACAAATGTTAACTTTGATATATATTGGTTTTTAATATTTTTTAAAAGGTTGTGTGTGCCTTGTGATTTCCATATAAAGAAATATTTTTGGTGTGAAGATAATTGTTCCCCATTTTTAGTTCATCATGGCAGTGCTATGATGTATAGAGACCTTCAGGATAATTGTTGGTGGGATGGAATAAAAAAGAATATTTCTGATTTTACTATGAAATATTTGACTTGTTAATAGGTTAAAGCAGAGTGGCAGTTACCAAATGGGATGTTTCATCCTTTGGAAGTTCTAGTGTGGAAATGGGAGAATGTATATAAATACTTGGCCTTAAAACATTACATAATCTATAATTAAATGAATAATTTACATTGAGCATCTTTTCCGGTTTAGAGTTTTAGAGAATTATCCCATAACTATTACATCTCAAAAGATACAAAGTTGACACTTCTAATCAGTTTCCATTTTTTCATAAAATAAAAACTCCTGAAAAAATTTCATGTCCAGTTCCATGTTTTAGACAGAATGACTTTATTTGATCCCATCCTTGACCCTATTCCACATAATGTCCTGTGAAAATCATTTCAAAAACATGGGATGAGCATAAAAAGCACATTAAGGGATACACAAATAAGAAAATGTCACGAACCAGGCCAGGTCGCCATCCGACCCGGCGCCCGACCCGGCCTGCGGCAAGGCCCGAAGGGCGTTCCCGATCCCCACGGGCTGGCACAAGTGCCCGGGTATCAATTTTAACAAGTGGGAACGGTTTTACCCGAAATACAAGGCAGAAAAACCACCAACCAGATAAATAACTGAACTTGGAAACATACTACAAAACACACTTCTAAACTATAAATAGGTTTAGGTCTATAATTCCAACCAAAAACCCAAAATGAACAAGTACAGAAACAGAGAACTAAGCTCCAACACCAACCTCATGCGACACGAGAAGTTGCATCCCCAAGCTACCAACACCAACATGCACACAAAGACCAACCGCAACCAGAGCCACCATCACTGAGCACGACGCACAACCTGGAATACACATGAAACAAGAATCTACATAAACCCAAGGGTGTATGTAGGGTGTGAGCTAAAAGCCTAGTAGGATGCCACCGAGAAAAAAGGTTCCATGCCACAACATCAAAAGATAATTCAAAGTGCTTATTCAAAAATTATACTTTCAAACTGCTTTTAAAGAAAACATTTACAAACCAAATGCTAAAGGAAAACACTAAAAAGAACTCATTTCACAAACACGATTTTAAAGAGGAAGAGGAAGGTTCATTACGGGCACACACACACACACACATACTCTCACACACACACAGACACACACACACACACACAAACACAAACAAACACACACACACACACACACGTGGTCCTCCATATGCCGACGGAAGTCACCACGCCATCGATGTAAGAGCACTATGGGTAAATCCCCTAAGGATCATCTAGCTCGAGTGGGACCCTATAACCTCGTGTCTCGGTGAAACGTGGCTTAGAAGGCCACGACCCTCAGAAAACGTGGCTTAGAAGGCCATGACCCTCAGAACATGTGGCTTAGAAGGCCACGACCCTCAGATATCATATGTTTAGTTAGTGTTGCAATCATCAATCCAGCTAAGTGAAACAGGGATGACACCCATCCGGTTTACTAGCGCACTAGTTCTAGTCCACCCACCTAGATAACCAGGGTTTTCCCGTGTGCTCAAACAAGTTTCACATTCACTTGGTATATTGTTTTTTCCATATCACAGACCAAACCAGACATTACGCACAAGTCACTATTTTCACACCCAAACAACATTTCAAAAACTCACGCACGCCAAAAATACCTTTCCGAAAAAATATTTGTCGTTACCTAATCATTTCGCAAAAACCCCATTTGAAAAAAAACTCAAACAAGAACATAAACAATTTTCACAACATAGGAAGCATTATTTTAATAACACAATAAGGGCCGGCGCAAATAAACTCACCCAATTACAAAGAAGGGAGTCATTCAAACCACATACTTAATAAATTGTCTTTAAAACTGGTTTCAAACCAACTACACAATTATCTGAACCATCTCCACATCTTAAAATGATTTGCTACACATTTAAAACCCACATTTAGACATACACAACTCAATTACCCATAAAAACTAAGTTCGCACCAACCAAACATCACCTAGAACCCAACTTGAAAACATTTCACCAAAACAACACATATTTTTTTCGTGCACAGACCATTTTAAAATCAATTTCACACTCAAATATTCTAAAACCACATTTGAACCATATAAACAATTGATTAAACAATTTTTTTAGGACTCACCCCAATAAGGTCAAAATAAAAAAAACATGATCATTTATAAAGAAAGTGAGATTTTCATTACGCACACATGTCAAAAAAAATTTAAAACACCTTTCACACAACCTATTAAACCCAGAAAATCACTTACACAACAACAAGCATATAGACAAAAAACAAATACTATTTTGGAAACCCAATTTTTATCAAACGAACACGCTAACAAATTATAAACATAGATCACACCATGAAATTAATTTATAGAACATATTAAATTAAACTAAACAAACAAATTAAATTATCTAAATGATGGAAAGGCATGGAACCACCTACCTCGACGTAGAAACCCGAGAATTGATGTGAAACCTTCAAATTCTAGTGCGAAACATCAATCGCGCTTCATTTTCACCGCAAGGAACCTCACGCAAACTCAATTTCATGAATTCGAATTAAAAACATCAAGTTCAGACCACAAAACCGGACCTCATATCTGCTGGAAAAGAAAACTAAAACAGCAAACTTGAAGAAAGAAAGAAAATAATAATAATAATAAATGCAAAATGATGATAATAATAAAACTAAAGGGAGGATATTGTCGGGCTAAGGGGAAAATGGCCGTAAGGTCCGACCGTCGGAACAGGGTCAGCCGGAGAGGGAAGGGCAAGAGGCAAGGGGGTTCGGGGGGTCCGTGGTGCAATCCGAGAGGGGGAGGCCGCCAGAAAAGAGGAGAGGGAGGCGTCGCGCGGCTGAAGAGGCCAGGGGAAGCAGGGCTCAGGTCCGGGCGAATGTGCGGTGCGGGTAGCAAGAGGCCGGGGTGGCCGGACGTGAGAGTCGGAGCAGGAGCAGGGGCGTCGAGGGTTCGCCGGAAGAAGGAGGCCGCAGGGAGAGCGCGACACATATGGTTTCTAGGGGGAAGGAGGAGGTCGGAAGGGTGTTTCGGGAGACGCTAGCAGGTCGGCTGGGAGGCGCCGGAAGGGAAACCGGGGCAGCGGGTAGCGGGTCGCAGCGCCGGCCGTGGGGGAGTGCGAGGTGCCGGAGGGTTCTAGTCCGGCTGACGGCACGGAAGGAGGTAGGGTTCGGGGCAGGGGTTCAGCCCAACGCACTAGGGGTGTGACGGGAGAGAGGGGGGATGAAAAATATAGGAGGGAAAAGAAAGGAAAGAGAAGAAAAAAAAGAAGAGGGGAAAATAAAATAGAATAAAAAAAACAGATTAAAAATAAAGATGAAATAGAACCTAAAATTAATAATAAGAAAATGAAAAACAATAATATTATTATTTATAACATGTTAATAACTCTATTCTAATCATAACTTAATTAACAATTATAACCAAATTAAAATATTAATGAAAACAATAATAAAATAAATATTACCATTCTTATTATCATTAAATATATATATATATATATATATTAACGAAACAGGCAGCCGCGCAGTTACCCCGCGCGACCAATAAAATTTTAATAAAACGATAATGATGAAAATAAAACAAAAGTTTTATTATTATCATTAAAATAATTCCTGAAATTTTCATTAAACTTATTATTTATTTATTTATTTTAATTTTTTTTATTTTAATTTCATTATCCCGCTACGTTTCAACTCATTTGGAAGTCGGGAAGACAGTGCGGATCTCAAAACCATGCCTCGCCCATGCGTCCCGTGTCACAAAAAAAACCAATCACTCGTAATAAATATAATAATATCAATAATAACAAAATAATAATAATAATACCAATGATAATAATTATCCTAATAACAATAATAGTAAAATTTACAAAACAATAATAATCTTAATAAACTAAAATGGAAAATAATAATACTAATAATAATCTCAAATGACATTATTATGATTATTATCATTAAAAAAAATTCCGATTCCTTTTATTTCATAAATTATACATTGGAAAGGCGTGCGGTGAATCGGGCGGGGCCGCGTGGAGACCCAAGTGAGGTCGCACCGCTTTGACCGCGTTGCGCTGAAAAAAAAGACCATAACACAAAGAACTCGAATAATTAATTCAGGTTTTGACCCAAACTACCCGACACACGGTAAATTAATGAAATAAATAAATTGGAAATGACAAGTGTGACAATTCTCCCCACCATAAAGCTTTCCGTCCCCAGAAAGCCAAAACTAGAACCAAACCCCAAAGTAGAAGAACACACTCCCTTAAGGTTCAAAGGGAATCCCCACAAACACCAAGCAAAGAGAGGGAAAAGGAATCATGCTCAGAGAAAGCGACTCAAGGAAAACATTAATAAATGCGTAAAAAGACTTTCCGATATGTGTCTCCCACCCCAAAGAGCTAGAACGCCTCCAGCTGATTGTTTTAGTAAATGAACTCTTGAACCCACAAGAACCAACATCACAAGCCGAAACACCTCAATCATTCTGAAACCGAAACCACACCACTTGGCTAAAATAAACAAATAAGGTCAAACCACGTCCACAGAACATTCTTATCACTTCTCACCAAGTCATCTTTAGAAACAGAATCAAAAGGTTAACGTGGGGAAACCCGAGGGGCTCCCCCCCCCATAATGAACCTACTAACGCCCAAGAATTGACTGGAACACCGACACAGATAAGTTCGAGTGGACTCCCCACCATTAAAGAAAAGTCCAGCACTGATTCATTCTAGAGACATTCGTGTGAGACCCAATGTGTGTCTCCCCACAATTAAGAACCTACCAATTTCCAAGGCGATACTAGAAAACCAACATGGGGAGGTCCAAGAAGACTCCCCACCATTCATGAAAGGCCAACACCGATTTATTCCAGAGACCTTTGTACGAGACCCATCGTGGGTCTCGTCGCCACTAAAACTAACATAGGATATGGAACTTTGAAAAAAATTCTCGATGGTGACCAAACACCCCACCACAAGGGGAAGGGAGGGAGGGGACTGACCACCCGGGCGTCAAAACCACGACCTAAGACCTGATCAACACATCCACATCTCGGGATGAGAATTATAAAATTTTGCGACTGATCTTTCCCCAACAGACTCTCAAGGACCACTAAAAGTGATTGCATCCAGTGGGACGCAACCCCCAAGACTTTAACATGACGAGATGAACACACCTCCACATGGTCACAAAAACCTTATGCAACCAGACGGTTCGTTCGGAGAAGAACAACCATAGAAAACAATTTATGTTTCTTTCACTTTCAACACCGATGACAGAAACAAAGTCGGGGTCTCATACACTCTCTGGGATCCTGACCACGTGCCAGCTTCACACCGAAGCCTATGACTGGAGCCCTGATGTTTGAAGTATCTCCTTCCTCGTAGTCAGGTATTGAAGACTCTTGAACGGAGCTTCTCCTTTTGGTGTCACACACAATCATATTGCACCCAAGGCAACATCATCAAACACGACACATTACAGCATATGACTGATCATACGAGGAACATTCCCCAACACCAGAGTTGAAATGGTGCATGCGCATCACCCTTTGTCACACTGGATGAGAACACGACACCACAAATCATCACCTGAACATGATCATTGTTGTTGAGAGGAACATTACGCTGAGAAATACCTTAAACCGCGTCTTGAACAACACATGATTCCTGAGAATGACCATAGAAGCCTCATACGACTGGGTCTTCCAAACTAGTAGACTAACACGAACCATTCCTTAAACAGAACAAACCAAAGACCAGAGATCATTTAGAACGATAGACCGCACCAACAACTTCGAGTTGCTTCCACCTTTTTCCCACTGGAGTCTCCTTTACTTCTTCCACACCACCGTTGACTATCAAAGGGACCTTACGCTGTAATATGTCACCGAACATGACCCTCGCAGCCGATGTAAATACTACAAAGCCCTTCCAAACACTAGTCAACACTAATAATTCTAAACCACCTTCAACTTTTCCCTTTGGAATTTCTTTCACCGCTTCCAGGGGAACCTATAGACACAACGACGTCAACTTCATACCCGACGAGTCAGACAACTCAAAAGACCAAAACTCCCTTCAGCTCCCCTCTCATCTGTCATTCCGCTGCGAGAGGATCCACTTAGTTGTAAAAAAGGAGAGGTGGGATCAATTCTATAATTCAAAAAGAGAGTCCTCCAATCAACTGGAGTGCCAGCCAACGGGGAATTCCCCATAGTCTCAGTTCAATCACATTCCAATGCTTTATGGGGGGGGGGGGGGAAATACACTAGTCATGGAAGAAAACTATGGACCCAACCAAACTGGTCCAACAGTCAAGACATACCACAATAAAACACCAAACGTGCAGGGGAAACCACTACAAGGGCTACCCGATGTACTCTTCAAAGGAATTTACTAACGACACTCTTGCATACCAACTTACAAATAAGAATTCAAACCTAGGACACAAAGCATTCAGAAAGAATACTCAGATCAAAACGCCACACATCCAACATCTCAAAAACACAAGGACACGCCACACAAACACCATTTTCTAAAACACCAATTTTTTTTCCTTTAAAAAAACATTTTGAAAATAAGAAAACCCAACGGGTTGCACAAACATCAATGGCGTCCCATGAGCCTCGCACGTGCATGTTATCATGCCGCACTGGAACCCACCTCATGTCCATCCAGGCACTCATCTGCTCGTGTCATTTACCATTTCCCTTTTTTGTATACACTCATGCATGTGTTCGCCCATGAGAGCACCAAGGATCAAAACCAAACCTTTCCATTTTTCAAAACCAAAACATCCAACCCACACTTTTCAAACCTCATTCCCCATTTTCTTTTTAAAGTGATTTATTTCAAAACATAGTCCAAAACATTTTCCAAGACCAAATCATTTTTACTTAAAAACCAAGTTTCCACGAATCTGAAACAAAGAGGCAAAAAACGACACAAGAGAAAACTAGTGTCAGCAGGTGACTGAAACGTATGGTTGGCGGCCATACGCCAGTCACGCCACCGCCACAGAGGATATTCTAGGATAGAGTCCCCGGATCCACATGGCTTGCCAGACCCTGCGAGCTCACTAGGACCACTGACCCTACTCCCCTTTCATTTCCCTTAGACACGATTAACCGTAATGACCAAAAACTCAGACAAACCTCAACACACTTTGGTAACTTGAGTCCCGCCATGAGGTGTGCTGGCCAGGCACCTTACTCGTAGCCAGGACGTCGAGTCCTGACGACCTTAATTTCGGTCCACTCTGACTCCCTTTCAAAAGAAAACGACCCAAGAGAGCAAACCTTTCCCTCTGATACCATTTTGTCATGAACCAGGCCGGGTGGCCATCCAACCCGGCGCCCGACCCGGCACGTGGCAAGGCCTGAAGGGCGTTCCCGATCCCCACGGGCATGCACAAGTGCCCAGGTATCAAGTTTAACAAGTGGGAATGGTTTTACCCGAAATACAAGGCAGAAAAACTACCAACCAGATAAATAACTGTAACTGGAAACATACTACAAAACACACTTCTAAACTATAAACAGGTTTAGGTCTACAATTCCAACCAAAAACCCAAAATGAACAACTACAGAAATAGAGAACTAAGCTCCAACACCAACCTCATGCGACACGATAAGTTGCATCCCCAAGCTACCAACACCAACCTGCACACAAAGACCAACTGCAACCAGAGGCACCATCGCTGAGCACGACGCACAACCTGAAATACACAAGAAACAAGAATCTACATACACCCAAGGGTGTATGTAGGGTGTGAGCTAAAATCCCAGTAGGATGCCACCGAGAAAAAAGGTTCCATGACACAACATCAAAAGACAAATCAATGTGCTTATTCAAAAATTATACATTCAAAATGCTTTTAAAGAAAACATTTACAAACCAAATGCTAAAGGAAAACACTAAGAGGAACTCATTTCAAGAACACGATTTTAAAGAGGAAAAGGAAGGTTCATTACGGGCAAACACAAACACACATACTCACACACACACACAGACACACACACACACACACATACACACACACACGCACACACACACGTGGTCCACCATATGCCGACAGAAGGCACCACACCATCGATGGTAGAGCACTATGGGTAAATCCCCTAAGGATCATCAAGCTCGAGTGGGACCCTAGAACCTCGTGTCTCGGTGAAACGTTGCTTAGAAGGCCACGACCCTCAGAAAACGTGGCTTAGAAGGACACGACCCTCAGAACAAGTGGCTTAGAAGGCCACGACCCTCAGATATCATATGTTTAGTTAGTGTTGCAATCGTCAATCCAGCTAAGTGAAACAGGGACGACACCCATCTGGTTCACTAGCGCACTAGTTCTAGTCCGCCCACCTAGATACCCAGGGTTTTCCCGTGTGCTCAAACAAGTTTCACATTCACATGGTATATTGTTTTTCCCATATCACAGACCAAACCAGACATTACGCACAAGTCACTATTTTCACACCCAAACAACATTTCAAAAACTCACGCACGCCAAAAATACCTTTCCAAAAATATATTTTTCGTTACCTAATCATTTCTCAAAAACCCCATTTGAAAAAAAACTCAAACAAGAACATAAAAAATTTTCACAACTTAGGAAGCATTATTTTAATAACAAAACAAGGGCCGACGCAAATAAACGCACCCAATTACAAAGAAGGGATTCGTTCAAACCACTTACTTAATAAATTGTCCTTAAAACTAGTTTCACACCAACTACACAATTATCTGAACCATCTGCACATCTTAAAATGATTCGCTAGACATTAAAAAACCACATTTAGACATACACAACTCAATTACCCATAAAAACTAAGTTTGCACCGACCAATCATCACATAGAACCCAACATGAAAACATTGCACCAAAACAACACATATTTTTTTTGTGGAAAGACCATTTTAAAATCAATTTCACACTCAAATATTCTAAAACCACATTTTCACCATATAAACAATTGATTAAACAATTTTTTTAGGACTTACCCCAATAAGGTCAAAATAAAAAAAAGATCATTTATAAAGAAAGTGAGATTTTTATTACGCACACATGTCAAACAAATTTAAAAACGCCTTTCGCACAACCTATTAAACCCAGCAAATCACTTATACAACAACACGCATATAGACAACAAACACATACTATTTTGGAAACCCAATTTTTATCAAACGAACACGCCAACACATTATAAACTAGATCGCACCATGAAATTAATTTATAGAACATATTAAATTAAAATAAACAAAAAAATTAAATTATCTAAATGATGGAAAGTCATGGAACCACCTACCTCGACGTAGAAACCAGAGAATTGATGTGAAACCTTCAAATTCTAGCGTGAAACATCAATCGCGCTCCGTTTGCACCGCAATGAACCTCGCACAAACTCAATGTCATGAATTCGAATTAAAAACATCAAGTTCATACCACAAAACCGGACCTCATATCTACTGAAAAAGAAAACTAAAAAAGAAAACTTGAAGAAAGAAAAAATAATAATAATAATAAATGCAAAATGATGATAATAATAAAACTAAAGGGAGGATATTGTCGGGCTAAGGGGAAAATGGCCGGACGGTCCGACCGTTGGAACAGGGTCAGCCGGCGAGGGAAGGGCAAGAGGCAAGGGGGTGCGGGGGGTCCGTGGTGCAATCCGAGAGGGGGAGGCTGCCAGAAGAGAGGAGAGGGAGGCGTCGTGCGGCTGAAAAGGCCAGAGGAAGCAGGGCTCGAGTCCGGGAGAATGTGCGGTGCGGGTAGCTGGAGGCCAGGGTGGCCGGACGTGAGAGTCAGAGCAGGAGTAGGGGCGTCGAGGGTTCGCCGGAAGAAGGAGGCCGCATGGAGAGCGCAGCGCATAGGGTTTCCAGGGGGAAGGAGGAGGTCGGCGGGGTGTTTCGGGCGACGCTAGCAGGTCGGCTGGGAGGCGCCGGAAGGGAAACCGGGGCAGCGGGGAGCGGGTCGCAGCGCCGGCCGAGGGGGAGTGCGAGGTGCCGGAGGGTGCTAGTCTGGCTGACGGTGCGGAAGGAGGTAGGGTTCGGTGTAGGGGTTCCGCGCGACGCACGAGGTTTGCGATGGGAGAGAGGGGGGAGGAAAAATATAGGAGGGAAAAGAAAGGAAAGAGAAGAAAAAAAAGAAGAGGGGAAAATAAAATAGAATAAAAAAACAGATTAAAAATAAAGATGAAATAGAAACTAAAAATAATAATAAGAAAATGAAAAACAATAATATTATTATTTATAACATGTTAATAACTCTATTCTAATCATAACTTAATTAAAAATTATAACCAAATTAATATATTAATGAAAAAAATAATAAAATAAATATTACCATTCTTATTATCATTAAATATATATATATATATATATATATATATATATATATATATATATTGAGGAAACAGGCAGCCGCGCAGTTACCCCGCGCGACCAATAAAATTTTAATAAAACGATAATGATGAAAATAAAAGAAAAGTTTTATTATTATCATTAAAATAATTCCTGAAATTTTAATTAAACTTATTATTTATTTATTTATTTTTTTATTTTATTTTTTTTATTTCAATTTCATTATCCCGCTACATTTCAACTCATTTGGAAGCTGGGCAGACTGTGCGGATCTCAAAACCATGCCTCGCCCATGCGTCCCGTGTCGCAAAATAAAACCAAACACTCATAATAAATATAATAATAATAATAATAACAAAATAATAATAATAATACCAATGATAATAATTATCATAATAACAATAATAGTAAAAATTACAAAACAATAATAATTGTAATAAACTAAAATGGAAAATAATAATAATAATAATAATCTCAAATGACATTATTATGATTATTATCATTATAAGAAATTCTGATTCCTTTTATTTCATAAATTAAACATCGGCAAGGCGCGCAGTGAATCGGGCGGGGCCGCGCGGCGACCCAAGTCAGTGTTAGTTCGGAGAAAAAACAGGAGTGATTGCAAGAGGGGGGGTGAATTGCCTTTTAAAAAAAGATTAACAAATTAAAATCAAAGTTGAAAGTGCAGCGGAAATAAAGAGGCAAGACACAAGAAATTGATAACAGAGTTCGGCCAAAAACCCGGCCTACGTCTCCGCTCCCAACTCAACGTTGAGAGATTCCTACCGCTTGCTTTTCAATGGTTTTAGCAAGAAACCCACTAGGCTTTGAGGTAGCACTAGGACCTATTACAGCTTGCTTTTATTGGTTGAGCAAGAACCCACTTACTTTTAATGGTTGAGTAAGAACCCACTAGCCTTTTTAATGGGTGAAGGCTAGCTCACCTATGACACAAGCCTTTTAGAAGGAAAGGCTTGAAGAAACCTCTTCACACCTTAATGGTGATGTGAAACCCAAAAGAAAGAGGGATGAAGAAAGAGTTTGGGGTTTGTAGGCACAAACCCAATTTTAAGCTCAAAATAAATGAAACAATAAAACCCGTAATTGGAGAAGCCTTGGGCGGCTTTGATTGATAGGAGAGGTTGAAGGCCGCTTCCAAGCTTCTTTGGTGGTGCTCTTGGATGTGGAATTGGATGGAGCACTTGGGGATCCTTGAGGTGTCTCGCCGGAGGATTGCTGAATGATCAACAAAGTGTCTTTGGGCTTGATTTAAGTTCCGGTTTGTGTCCGGGGCTTCCTCAGCAATTATTTATAGGCATGGAACCCATTGGGGGCCTTCGGAGCCGTTGGAGAAGTCTTCGGAGCCATTGGAGGCCAAAAGATGGTTGACTGGTCAAAGCCAACGGCTAGTTTGACTGGGCTACCGGCTGGCCGGTACAGCTCCACCGGCTGGCCGGTGCCTTGGAAGTTTGAGAGTGCTTCTGCCCAGGAGCCACCGGCTGGCCGGTGAGAAGGCCACCGGCTTGCCGGTGGTGAGACAGTAGGTCTCACTATTGAACCAGGATGCCACCGGCTGGCCGGTGACAGAGCCACCAGCTGACCGGTGGAACCTGGCAGTGGGCAATGCCTCTGCCAGGTCCACCGGTTGGCCGGTGCTATCACACCGGTTGGCCGGTGGACTGCAATTCAGTCCATTTTCCAGCTTTCTTGGGCCAATCCTTTGGCAATATTTTGCCTATCATCCACAACACTTAAAAACAAGGTTAGACAAATAATAAGGTGATTGTGATCATGAAAATCAAACAACGAGGGGAACGAGAGGTACAACAATCTCCCCCTATTTTGATGATCACAATCACCAAAACAATTAATGTAAAAAACTGAAATTGAAAGGAAATGTGATGCATGATGAAAAGGATTCTCCCCCAATCAATCAAGAAATTTCACCCCCTTTGTGATTATCAAAATAGAATGGGGCATAAAACTTGATTGAGGGAAATGTTTGAAAAACTAGATTTGAGATTTGAAAATCAATTGAAATTTTGGAATTGAAATGAAAATTTGAATAACAGTTTGAATTGAAAGTTTTGAATCAAAATTGAATAACAGTTTGAATTGAAAGTTTTGAATCAAAAATTGAATAACAGTTTGAATTGAAAGTTTTGAATCAAAAATTGAATAACAGTTTGAATTGAAAGTTTTGAATCAAAAATTGAATAACAGTTTGAATTGAAAGTTTTGAATCAAAAACCAATTGAAATTTGAAATTTGAAACCAAATGAAATTTTTGAAATTGAGAGTTTTTAAAAAAATGAATTGAAAGAGATTTTTGATTTTAAGAAAATTTCTCCCCCTAAATAAAACAAAAGATCATCGGGGAAAGGAAATAAATTTTGGCCCGGAGAGACTCGAAAGAAGGGATTTTTCAATCCAAACTTGTCTCATAGCGGGTCTTCTCCTATAGAACTCATCGGAATAGACAATAGACTTGGGTTGGCCGTACCGGGCATTTTTGCAATCACACTCGTAAATGAGGTGCCCGGGTTTCTTACAATAATTAAAAAATTTAAAACTAGAGCCCCCCCTTACAAAAATAGTGGGTGCATGGGAGGAGGAGTCTTGGTTGGTATAGCCAAGTCCATTGGTGGTTCTAGAAACTTGTTGAGAACCTAAGAGTTTGGAAAAATTTTGTTCACCTTGGGTGAACTTGGCTAAGGATTCTCTAAGGTCCTTGATGGTTGATTCCAAAGAATCAACATTTGGGAAATTTTGGATTTTTAGGGAGAGTTCCTCCTTCTCTTTGAGAAGTTGTTCTTTTTCGGAGGAAAGTTTTTTGAAATTCTTTTTCAAAGAGACGAATTTTGAAGAAAGCTCATGAAAACCATTTTCTAATTGGTCTCTAGCATGTTGGAGTTCCTCATAAGACAAATTATTGAAAGAATTTGAAGAACTAGAAGACGAGGAAGAAGAGTCGGAAGATGATACCTCATGATTTGCCATTAGGCATTTTTTACCTTGGTCGCTTGAGGAGAAGGAGGAGAAGGAGGAGCTATCACTCCAAGATGCCTTTGAAGCCTTCTTCTTTTTCTTCTTCTTGGCCCTTTTCTTGTGAGGTGGGCAAGCGGGTACGGATTTTGCATCGGGTTCTTGCTTTTGAGTGGGTTCTTGCTTTTGAGCCATGCTAGTACCTTCATGGGTTAGTTCTAAAAATTTCCAAAGATCGTAAGAAGTAGAGCAAGTAGAAATACAATTAAATACATTTCGGTCTAGCCCACAATGAAGAGCATTCATGGCTTTTCCATCAAGCTCGAAATTTGCAATGTCGGCGGGGGTCCATTTAGACTCATCGGGAGAAGAGAGCGTAAAACCATGCATAACAATTCTAAAAATAGGATAGCTAATGCTTTTAAGAAAAGTTGACATGCGGGTTTTCCAAAATATTATAATCGGTTCCATCAAAGAATGGAGCACGATCCAAAGAAAAGCCTTCGGGGGCGTAAGAGGTTGAAGCGGTAGAAGCCATCAAAAAGGATCTTTAATTTGAAACCGGTTAGGGAATTATTCAAACACTCGCTCTGATACCAACTGTTAGTTCGGAGAAAAAACGGGAGTGATGGCAAGAGGGGGGGTGAATTGCCTTTTAAAAAAAGATTAACAAATTAAAATCAAAGTTGAAAGTGCAGCGGAAATAAAGAGGCAAGACACAAGAAATTGATAACGGAGTTCAGCCAAAAACCCGGCCTACGTCTCCGCTCCCAACTCAACGTTGAGAGATTCCTACCGCTTGCTTTTCAATGGTTTTAGCAAGAAACCCACTAGGCTTTGAGGTAGCACTAGGACCTATTACAGCTTGCTTTTATTGGTTGAGCAAGAACCCACTTACTTTTAATGGTTGAGTAAGAACCCACTAGCCTTTTTAACGGGTGAAGGCTAGCTCACCTATGACACAAGCCTTTTAGAAGGAAAGGCTTGAAGAAACCTCTTCACACCTTAATGGTGATGTGAAACCCAAAAGAAAGAGGGATGAAGAAAGAGTTTGGGGTTTGTAGGCACAAACCCAATTTTAAGCTCAAAATAAATGAAACAATAAAACCCGTAATTGGAGAAGCCTTGGGCGCCTTTGATTGATAGGAGAGGTTGAAGGCCGCTTCCAAGATTTTTTGGTGGTGCTCTTGGATGTGGAATTGGATGGAGCACTTGGGGTTCCTTGAGGTGTCTCGCCAGAGGATTGCCGAATGATCAACAAAGTGTCTTTGGGCTTGATTTAAGTTCTGGTTTGTGTCCGGGGCTTCCTCAGCCTTTATTTATAGGCATGGAACCCATTGGGGGCCTTCGGAGCCGTTGGAGAAGTCTTCGGAGCCGTTGGAGGCCAAAAGAGGGTTGACTGGTCAAAGCCAACGACTAGTTTGACTGGGCTACCGGCTGGCCGGTACAGCTCCATCGGCTGGCCGGTGCCTTGGAAGTTTGAGAGTGCTTCTGCCCAGGAGCCACCGGCTGGCCGGTGAGAAGGCCACCGGCTGGCCGGTGGTGAGACAGTAGGTCTCACTATTGAACCAGGATGCCACCGGCTGGCCGGTGACAGAGCCACCGGCTGACCGGTGGAACCTGGCAGTGGGCAATGCCTCTGCCAGGTCCACCGGCTGGCCGGTGCTATCACACCGGTTGGCCGGTGGACTGCAATTCAGTCCATTTGCCAGCTTTCTTGGGCCAATCCTTTGGAAATATTTTGCCTATCATCCACAACACTTAAAAACAAGGTTAGACAAATAATAAGGTGACTGTGATCATGAAAATCAAACAACGAGGGGAACGAGAGGTACAACAGTGAGGTCACGCCGCTTCGACCGCGTTGCGCTGAAAAGATAAAAGACCAAAACACAAAGAACTCGAAAACTTAATTCAGGTTTTGACCCAAACTACCCAACACACGGTAAATTAATGAAATAAATAAATTTGAAACGATGGGTGTGACAGAAAAATTGTAAGCTTTTCAAAACAACAAGTAAACCATGAATGCTTTAACATAACTAACACTTTTCACCCTTATTTAGTAGTAAATACTCTTCACTGAATAAAAGATCATTACTTACCCTTTTTTGACAAATAGATTAACATAAAACCCATATAAATAACACATCACATATAAAGGTAACTTGGAACATAAACATACTTAAATGGGATAACCATACGGTCGACTTCCACATATGTCAATAAATGTAATAGCCATACGGCCGACTTCTATACCCAATGCATTGGAGGTTATAATGTAACCACCCATCTTGGTAGTCATGGCACCACCCGTCGTTTTTTATCACATAACCACCCGTCAAATGTCCAATTAGATTTATAAAATCATATGATATAAAAAAAATATAAAAGAATGAAAAAAATCCACATTTTAATCCCAATATATCAATTAAATATATTGAGAAAACAAATAGATTATCAAAACCATTTTCATTACCAAAATATATAATAGATTATATGGTATTAATTTTCTTTTAAAAACATTACGGCTTGTTGAGGAAGCCAAAGATCAAATAATACTCGCAACGGCGGGAAGGTCATTGTCACTGCGTACGATTATGGAAACATTCTTTTTTTCGTTTAGTAAAACGCCTTGTAGAAAAAGATTCACTTTTAATGAAATGAAAATTCAAAGGTTTTTATATAGTGTATAAAATAAAGTCTTGTATTAAAACAAAATATGCCTCAATGAAAGAAGATTTAGAAGAAGTCCCTTACATTGTGTCCGATATGACTCAATTGTTCTTTAATCTCATGAGTAATAAACTAAAGTTAATTTATAATTTCTTAAGAACCTTTTTCAATTTTTTTATTCCTTTTATATCACTTATTACGATGTTATATACATTATGTAATCATTTATGTTAATAATGTTCGTTTTGTCGATATTTGGTACTTGAGTCAAAAATGGACTTCTTATAATTACATGTTGTTCATGTGGTCAAAGATTCATTATATCCAGAATGATATTCAGGATTTGGATATCATATATATCATAATATCCATCATATACGTGTATTTATAATAGTACATAAAATTTAGAGGTAAGAAATGAAATGCAACGTTCATGGAGACTGTAAGCCGTACGTACGCATGAACGCAATTTCCATGTCTATTTCATATTTAATGGAATTAAAACATAATGATACATAGTAGTAATATAATTAAAGTATTGTATCACATATAATATCATTAAACCTATCCTTTATACATACCACATATGGTATGAATGAGTCATATCACTTTGAGGGGGCGGTAGTCCGCACTTCCTCAAATGAAATTATCGCATTTACCCATAATGGAAACCATAAAGTTATGATATAAATGAGAAATACATAAGAATAAGGCAAAAAAAACATAATATATAACATATATAAATATAGTGACATATTAATGGCCACCATGAAAGGTGGGTGGAGATAATTGAACAATCATCATTTTGTGAGGCAGTAGTTCGTTGTCCATAGAAACATTATGTTCTTCACCCATTAGATGGAGGTGTGTGTAAGTGTAGCTCAAATAATTCTCATAAAAAATCCTAGTATATTTCAGATACTAGTTTTTATACAAAATAAATTAATAAAAAGATTTTAAGGGGTTTGAGAAGAAAAATAAAACAAAAGAACATAAGAGAAGACATTACCATTAAATCTGGTAACTCCCCTTGGTTTGAACCAAAGGCTTTCTTGAAGAGATTTCTGCCTAAGGTAAGACATCTATGATGAAGAGATGGATATTGGGAGCTTATATGAGTTGAGTTTGGATGAGCCAAAGGGCTTGAGAAGTGTGTGAAATGGGTAGGAAGTGGGGTCTTTTTATAAGGGAGAGGAGGGGCTCTTTTGGAATGTTTGAAAATATTATTTTATTATATAATCCTTTTCGGTTTACAAACGTCCAAAAATAATAAAAGTAGATTATAACGTGTCCCATGTTGGAAATAAAATAATCCAATAAGAATTGGACAAGTGTTGGATATTTTTTAAATCGTTATCTTTTATTTATTTAAATTATTCAACAATGACGTCAACACTGCATCATCATTGTGTCATAACTAATTTTATTTATTTGATGTCTAAAAATTATAAAAAAATTACACTGATGTAGGAAATATTTTTATATTTCTAATGAATATTTATAGTAAAAATGATAATTAATAAAACCCCATTTAAAAATTGTTTTAGTAAAAGAATACAAGGGTGTGGAATTTTTATTTTTACATTAAATAAAAAGGTATTAATGTCATTATCTTACCCATGTGGCTCTATGGGGTCACAAAATTTGACCATGGATTGGGTTGGTCGGCCATTACTCATCCAATAAGGTTAGGACATGTGTCAAGATGTTTTTATATTTTTATAAAATTATTTTTACCTTAAATTACCCTAATTACCTTTAATTGCGGTTAATAAAACTCAAAAGTTACTATTCACCAAAAAGTATTTTCATCCCATTGAACCACATTTTACATAATAATGACAAAAATGTATGTCAAATTTTTAAAATTCAATTAAAACATGTGGCAAAATTTCATTTAAATGAAAAAAATCAGTTTTTAACTACAACTTAGTGGTTTCACTATTCATCAAAAATTGATGTTTTTCAGAAAAATACAAAATATTTACCCCAAGATATATTTGATATTACAAATAAAAAAATTATATTAATTTTACCATATTCAAAACATAGAAGTTGCATTAATTAAATTTTTATTTAATTCCCGCTGTCAAAACACATATCGTTTTTCTTAAGAAACAATATATATCAAAAGATTGACATTTGTTTTTGTCCAATTTCAAAGTGAAATGAATTCCAATGTCCACCATTGGATTAAAGGGTAACAATATATTATAATTTAGATTTAAAACAATTAAAATATAATCTAACCATATAAATAAATTAGATTAAAATGAGGCTTTGAATTAAAATACAATATTTTTCACTATTCATTAAAAAGAACTTTATCAAAAAAATAAAAAAAACATAGACAAAGTAAATTTTGATGTCCCGATTCTATAGAAGAATTTTATTTTGTCCAATATAATGTATAAGAGTGACCAAAAATATATATAAAGAGGGTTCACCATCAAAAGGCGATAAAATGACCTTTTAGTGAATATTGGAGTATTTATGCTTAAAATTGGATTCATTCTCATTTTAAGCCTCTAACATTTATTAGATACATGTAAAAACTTTTAAAAAACATATATAATCATATTTTAGTAATTTCTATTCATTCCAGCCAATACAACAACTATGTTTTAACTACCATTTGAAATAATATTATTATATTATTAGCATACAACATAAGATTTCAAAGAAATCCGTTATTTGTGTATCAGGTACGACATCGAACATAGAAACCCAATTAAAATAAAACTAATATTGAATTCAAAAATATTAATAAATATGAAAATGTATTGATATTATTTTACCTAGGATGTTACATCCTTCCCCCCTTTTTGGAAATGCGTCCTCACAATTTTATTCACATGTAAAATAAATGGGGGTATTTATCCCTCAAAGCATTTTCAGATTCCCACGTTGACTCTTCAACCATATGGTTTTTCCACAGAATATTCACCTGATGAATTACCTTATTATGCCACACCTGCTCTCTATGGTCAAGAATCTGGACTGGTTGTTCCTTATAAGAGAGATTCTCTTCCAACTGAACTACTTATGGGCTCAAAACATGAGATGGATATATCATATACATTCTCAACATTGAAACATTAAAACATTGTGTACCTGGGACATTCTTGGAGGTAATGCCACTATGTATCCAACTGATCCAACTTTATCCAGGATTTCATAAGGTCCAATGAACCTCAGACTCAGCTTTCTTTTCTTGCCAAAACACATCGCACTTTTCTATGGAGAAACTTTGAAAAACATTATCACCTACCTCAAAAGAAAGATCCTTCCTCCGGTTATCCACATATCTTTTCTGCCAACTCTGAGCTATTCTCATGTGCTTCTGAATCAACTGAACTTTTTTTCCATCTCTTCTACCAATTCTGGTCACATCAGCTTCCATTTCCCTACTTCATCTCAAAAATATGGAGTTCAACACCGTTTTCCATATAATTCCTCAAACGGAGCCATCTGTATACTAGAATGAAAAATGTTATTATAAGAAAATTCAACCAAAGAATGATGTTGGTCCCAACATCCATGATAATATATTATGCAGGCATGTAACATATCTTCCAAGGTCTAAATTTTTTGTTCTAACTACCCATCTGATTGCAGATGAAAATATGTACTAAAATTTAATTGAGTACCCAACAACATCTGAAGGCCTTCCCAAAAGATAGAAGTAAACCTAGGATCACTATCAGATACAATAGAGAGGGTAACTCCATGTAACATGACTATCTCTATAACATACAATCGAGAATGTTGATCTTGAGAGAATGTATCTCGAATAGTACGAAAATGAGCAGATTTAGTCAATCGATTAACAATAACCCAGATTTCATTATTACCTCGAGATGTATTTGGTAATCCCACAACGAAGTCCATGGATATATTTTCCCATTTCCACTCTGGCACCGGTAAAGACTAAATCATCCCTTTCAGTAACTGCCACTCTTTTTAACCTGCTGACAAGTCAAATACTTCATAGTAAAATCAGCAATATCTCTTTTCATTCTATCCCACCATTAATAGTCTTACAGATCTCTGTATATCTTAGTACTTCCAGGATGAACTGAAAACAGGGAACTATGAGCCTCACAAAGCAACTAATTCTACAACTGTGAATCACAAGGCACACATATTCTCTTCCCAAACCTCAAAACACAATCATTATCAATGTTAAATTAAGGAAACTTACCCTTCTGAAGCAGCTCTACCTTTTTCTGTAACTCACTGTCTTTCTTCGGCACTTGATTAATTCTGTCTGATAGAGATGATCTCACTGACATCTGAAACAAAAATGAAGAACTTCCTACACCAACAACTTCTATGACACAGTTCATGAAATCAAAAACCAAATTATCTCGTTCCAAACGTAGCATGGTTAATGAAACATTACTTTTTTGACTCAAAGCATCAGCTACTTTATTTGATTTTCCCGGATGGCAATGAATTTCACAATCTTAGTCCTTGATTAATTCCAACCATATTTTATGTCTCATGTTCAATTATTTATGAGTGAATATATACTTTAAACTTTTGTGATCGGTATATATTTCACACTTTAATCCATACAAATGATCCCTCTAAATTTTTAAAGCAAAAACAACAACAACTAATTCCAAATCATGTATAGGGTAATTTAGCTCCTGAGTTTTCAATTGACGTGAAGAAAAATAATTACCTGATCATTCTGCATAAGGACACAACCAAGTCCTTTCAACAAAGAATCACTGTAGAAAAAAAAAATCACCATTTCTAGAAAACGGTGCCAAAACAGGAGCATTCACCAATCTTCTTTTCAATTCGTGAAAGCAATCATCACATTATTTTTTCCAAATGAACTTAACACCTTTTCGAGTTAACTTAGTCATTGGACTAGATAACCATGAAAACTTTTCAACAAACCTCCAGTAATAACCTGCCAAACCAAGAAAACTATGGATCTCAGTTATATTTGTGTGTCTTGACCATTCTTTAACAACTTTTGTTTTAGAAGGATCAAGACTTATGCCATTTTTTGAAACAATTTGACCAAGGAAAGAAATTTTTTGTAACCAAAACACACACATGATGAATATCCCAAACAATTTATTTTTCTTTAAGGTTTTCAAGATGAACCTTAGATGACTTTCATTCTTCTCTTTACTTTTAGAATAAACCAAAATATCATCAATAAACACAACTAGTATTTATCACCTGAATCAAATTAGCTGTCACTGAAGTAAACCATTCATTTCTGATTCTAGCCATCTCAGTATATTGATTTGGAAGGTCATTTACCTCTGTATGCCTTCCCATCACAACTTCCCTATTTCCTCTACAAAAAACCATTCTGAACACAGAAATATCTTAAGTGAAGCAACATGGTAATCTGTAAATTCTATATCATTTCAATCATACCATAAATTAATTTATGGACATGAATTTAACACTATTCTAACTCCTAAAGTTGTCATAACTAACCTTTGATACCAATTATAAGGACCCAACCTTAAAAAATTACATAATCTTGAATTAAATGAATAATTCACATTGAGGATCTTTTTAGGTTTAGAGTTTTATAGAATTACGCCATAACTATTGCATATCAAAAGTTACAAAGTTGACACTTCTACTCAGTTTCCATTTTTTCATAAAATAAAAACTCTTGAAAAAAAGTTCATGTCCAATTCCATGTTTTATACATCATGACTTTATTTGATCCCATCCTTAACCCTATTCCACATTATGTCTTGTGAAAAACATTTCAATAACTTGTGATGAGCATAAAAAGCTCAGTAAGAGATACACAAAGAAGAAAAACTATTAGTTTTTCAAAACAAAAAGTAAACCGTGAATACTTTAACATAAGTAATAATTCTCACCTTTATGATGTAGTAAATACACTCCACCGAATAAAAGATCATTACATACCCTTTTGTAACCAAAGTTTTTCCATAAAACCCATATAAAGAACACATCCCATATAAAGGTAACTTGGAACATAAACATACTTAAATGGGAAAACTATACTGTCAAATTCCACAAATGTCACTAAATGGAATAGCCATACAGTAGACATCCATACCCAATGCATTGGAGGTTATAACGTAACCTCCTGTCCTGTAATTCATGACACCACCCGTCATTTTGTTTATCATGTAACCACCCATTAAATTTCCAAGTACAATTATAAAATCATAAGATATAAAACAAATATAAATGAAAGAAAAAATTTCCACATATCAATCACAATATATAACTTAAATATATTGACATAACAAATCCATTATAAAAACCATTTTCAATACCAAAATACGTAGTATAGAATATTGAATTTATTATCTTTTAAAAACATTAAGGCATGTTGAGGAAGCCAAAGATCAAATAATACTCGCGGCGGTGGGAAGGTCGTTGTCACTGAATACTTTAAAAGGAACATTCAATTTTTTCATTTAGTAAAACTCCTCAAATAAAAGGATTACCTTTGAATGAAATGAAAATTCATAGGTGTTTATACAGCGTATAAAATAATGTCTTGTATTAAAAAAAATATGCCTCAATGAAAGGAGATTGAGACAGAGTCTCTTACCTCATGTCCGACTTGAATTGATCGTTATTTAACCTCCTGAGTAATAAAATAAAGTTAATTTCAACATTCTTAAAAACCTTGTTAATGTTTATTATTCCTTTTATATCACTTATTACCATGTTATAAACATTATGTAATCATTTAAGTAAATATTGTTTATTTTGTTGATATTTTGTACTTGAGTCAAAAATGGACTTTTTATAATTACATGTTGTTCATGTGGTCAAAGGTTCATTATATCCAGAATGATATTCATGATTTGGATATCACATATGTCATATATATCCATCATATACATGTATTTATAATAGTACATAAAATTTAGCGGTATGAAATGAAATGCACCATTCATGGAGACGGTAAGCTGTACGTACGTATGAACGCTACTTCCATTTCTATTTCATATTTAATGGAATTAAAACATAATGATACATAGTAGTATTATAACTCTAGTATTTTATACTTATATAATATCATTAAACCAATCTTTTATACATACCACATATGGTATGAACGAGTCATTTCACTTTGAGGGGGCGGTAGTACGCACTTCCTCAAATGAAATTATCACGTTTACCCATAATGGAAACCATAAAGGTATGCTATAAATGAAAAATAATAAGCATAAGGAAAACATAAACAAAATATATAACTTATATAAATACCGTGACATATTAATGGCCACCATGAGAGGTGGTAGGAGTTAATTGAACAATCCTCGTTTCATGAGGCATTAGTTCATCATCCATAGAAACAGTATGTTCTTCACCCATTAGATGGAGGTGTGTGTAAGTTTATCTCTAATACTTCTCATAAAAACATCCTAGTATATTTTATATACTTTTGTTGTTACAAAATAAATTAATATAAAGAGTTTAAGGGGTTGGAGAAGCAAAATAAAACAAAAGAACATAAGAGAAGACATTACCTTTAAATCGGGTAACTCTACTTGGTTTGAACCAAAACAATTTATTTAAGAGCTTTCTGCCTAAGGTAAGGCTTCTATGATGAAGAGAGGGATATTGTGAGATTTTTTAAAAGACTTTGGATGAGCCAAAGGGCTTTAGAATTGTGTGAAATGGGTAGGAAGTGGTGTATTTTTATAAGGGAGAGGAGGGGCACTTTTGGAAAGCTGGAAAATATTATTTTATTATAAAATGCATTTTGGATTTTAAAGGTCCAAATATCATTATAGTATAGGATAATGTGTCTCACGTTGGAAATAAAATCATCCAATAAAAATTGGACAATTGTTGGATATTTTTTTAAACTTTATCTTCTTATTTATTTAAATTATTCAATAATGACGTAAACACTACATCATCATTGTGTCATAAATAATTTTATTTATTTAATGTCTAAAAATTATAATGAAATTACCATAATGTATGAAATTTTTTTATCATTATAATGAATATGTATAGTCAAAATGATAACTTATATAACCCCATGTAATAATTGTTTTAGTAAAATAATACATGGTTGTGACATTTTTATTTTTACTTTAAATAAAAATGTATTAATGTCATTATCTTACCTATGTGGCTCTATGGGGTCCCAAAATTGACCCATGGAGTTTCGTGGTCGGCCATGACACATCCAATAAGGTTAGGACACATTTCAAGGTATTTTTTATATATTTATAATGTTATTTTTACCTTAAATTACCCTAATTACATTTAATCACGGTTTATAAAACTGAAAAGGTACTATTCACCAAAAAGTATTTTCATCCCATTGAACCAATTTTTACTTACTAATGAAAACCATGTATGTTGGATTATTTAAATTCAATTCACAGAAGTGGTAAAATTTCATTTAAATGAAAAAAATCAGTTTCTAACTACTACTTAGTGGTATCACTATTCATCAAAAATTGATGTTTTTTCGAAAAATACCAAAACATTTACCCCAAGATATATTTGATATTCCAAATTCAAAAATGATTTCCATTTTACAATATTCAAAACATAGATGTTTCATTAATTAATTTTTTATTTAATTCCCACCATCAAAACAAATATCGTTTTTAAGAAACAATATCAATCAAACGATTGACACTTGTTTATGTCCAATTTCAAAGTGATATTAATTTTAATGACCACCATTGTATTAATGGGTAAAAATATATTACAATTACTCTTTAAATCAATTAAAATATAATCTAACCATATAATTAAATTTGATTAAAAGGAGGATTTGAATTAAAATACAATATTCTTCACTATTCATTAAATAAATGAACTTTATCAGAAAAATAACAAAAACATACACAAAGTAAATTTTGATTTACCGATTCTAAAGAAGAATTTTATTTTGTCCACTATAATTTATAAGATTGACCAAAAATATATTTATGGTGGATTCATCGTCAAAAGGCGATAATTTGACTTTTTAGTGAATATTGGAGTATTTATGCTTAAAATTGGATTCATTCGCATTTTAAGCCTCAAACATTTATTAGATAAATGTAAAAACATTTAACAAATATATATAATCATATTTTAGTTATTTATATTCATTCCTGCCAATACAACGACTACGTGTTAACTACCATTTGAAATAATATTATTATATTATTAGCGTGCAACGTAAGATTTCAAAGAAATTCGTTATTGCGTATCAGGTACGCCATCGAACATAGCAACACCATTAAAGTAAAATTAATATTTAATTCACAAATATTAATAAATTTGAAAATTTCTTAATATTTATTTACTTACGATGTTACATCCTTCCCCCCTTTTTGGAATTATGACCTCACAATTTTATTCACTTATAAAATAAATGGGGGAATTTATCCCTCAAAGAATTTTCAGATTCCCACATTGCCAATTCAACCATATGGTTTTTCCACAAAACCTTCACCTGATGAATTACCTTATTCCGCAACACCTGCTCTCTACGGTCAAGAATCTGGACTGGTTATTCCTCATAAGAGAGATTCTATTCCAACTGAACTACTTATGGGCTCAAAACATGAGAAGGATCTGGCATATACTTTCTGAACATTGAAACAAGAAAAAAATTGTTTACCTGGGGCAAACTTGGAGGTAATGCCACTCTGTATGAAAATGATCCAACTTTCTCCAGGATTTCATATGATCAAATGAACCTCATACTCAGCTTTGTTTTCTTTCCAAAACACATCACACTTTTCCATTGAGAAACATTGAGAAAAACATGATCAGCTACCTCAAAAGAAAGATCCTTTGTCCGGTTATCTGTATAACATTTCTATCGACTATGAGATATTCTCATGTGATTTTCAATAAACTGAACATTTTTTTCCATATCTTCTACCGATTCTGGTAACATCAGCTTCCTTTCCACTACATCATCCTAAAAAGGTGGAGTTCGACACTGTTTAACATATAATGCCTCAAACTGATCCATCTATATACTAGAATGAAAACAATTATTATAAGAAAATTTATCCAAAGAAAGAGGTTGTTCCTAACTTCCCTGATAATCCATCATGCAAGAACATAACATATCCTCCAAGGACTGAATTATTCATTCTGATTTCTCATCTGATTGTGGATGAAAAGCTGTACTAATATTTAATTTAGTACCCAATTACTTCTAAAGGAATTTCCAAAAGTTATAAGTAAACCTGAGATCACGATCAGATACAATGGAGAGGGAAAATCCATGTAACTTGACTATCTCTTTAATATAAAACCGAGAATGTTGATCTAGAGAGAATGTATCTCGAATAAGAAGTAAATGACCAAATTTAGTCAATCGATCAACAATAACCCAGATTTATTTGTTACCTCGAGATATCTTTGGTAATCCCACAACGAAGTCAATGGAAATATTTTTCCATTTCCACTCTAGAATCGGTAAAGAATTAAGCATCCCTTTCGGTAACTGCCACTCTGCTTTAACCTGCTGACAAGTCAAACACTTCAGAGTAAAATTAGAAATATCTCTTTTCATTCCATCCCACCAGTAATACTCTTGCAGATCTCTGTACATCTTAGTACTTCCAGAATGAACTGAAAATAGGGAACTATGAGCCTCACATAGAAACTCATTCTTCAACTGTGAATCACAAGGCACACATAATCTCTTCCCAAACCTCAAAACACAGTAATTATCAATTTCGAATTCAAGCAACAAATCCTTCTGAACCAGCTATACCTTTTTCTGAAACTCACTGTATTTCTTATGCGCTTGCTTAATTCTGTCTGATAGAGATGATCTCACTGACAACTGAA
Organism: Viscum album; assembly: GCA_963277665.1. Taxonomy (NCBI): domain Eukaryota; kingdom Viridiplantae; phylum Streptophyta; class Magnoliopsida; order Santalales; family Viscaceae; genus Viscum; species Viscum album. The sequence goes on along the minus strand of OY728126.1, from coordinate 852,564,981 downwards.
ACAAAACAAAAGAACCTCCTGCACCAAAAAATTCTATTCCAAAGTTCATCAAATCATGAACTAAAGGATATCGTTCCAAATAAAGCATGGTTAATGAAGAATTAATTTTTTCGACTCAAATCATCAACCACTTTATTTTATTTTCCCGGATGGTATGGAATTGTACAATCATAATCCTTGATTAATTTCATCAATCTCCTCTATCTCATGTTAAATTATTTCTGAGTGAATATATACTTTATAATTTTGTGATCGGTATTTATTTAACACTTTACTCCATAAAAATGACGTCTCCAAATTTTTAAAGCAATAACAATAGAAGCTAATTCCAAATCATGTGTAGGGTAATTTAACTCATGAGTTTTCAACTGACGTGACACATAAGAAATTACCTGATCATTATGCATAAGGACACAACCAAGTCCTTTCAACAAAGCATCACTGTAGATAACAAAATCACCATTTCTGGAAGGCAGTGCCAAAACTATAGCATTCACCAATCTTCTTTTCAATTCATGAAAACATTCATCACATACTTTTGTCCAAATGAACATAACACCGATTAGAGGTAACTTAGTCATTAAACTTGATAATCTTGAGAAATTTTCAACAAACCTCTGGTAATAACAGGCCAAACCAAGAAAACTACTGATCTCAATTATATTTGTGGATCTTGGCCATTCTTCAACAACTTTTTTTAGAAGGATGAACAGTTATGAGATTTTTTGAAACAATGTTACCAAGGAAAGAATTTTTTTGTAACCAAAACACATACTTACTGAATATCCCAAGTTTTTTTAAGGTATTTAAGATGTCCCTTAGCTGAATTTCATTTACCTCTTTACTTTTAGAATAAACCAAAATATCATAAATAAACACAACCACCATTTATCACCTGAATCAACTTAGCTGTCGCTATAGTAAACCATTCAATTCCGATTCGGACCATCTCAGTATATTGATTTGGAAGGTCATTTACCTTTGAATGAATTCCCAACACAACTGCCCTATTTCCTCTAGGAAAAAAAATTCTTAACACAAAAATATCATAAGTGAAGAAACATGGTAATATGTAAATGCTATATCATTTCAATCATACCATAAATTAATTTATGGACATGAATTTAACAATATTCTAACTCAAAATGTTGTCTAAACCGACCTTTGATACCCACTATAAGGACCAAGCCTTAAAACATTATATAATCTTGAATTGAATGAATAATTTACATTGAGTATCTTTTCAGGTTTAGTGTTTTAGAGAATTAGGACATAACTATTACATATCAAATGTTACAAAGTTGACACTTCTACACAGTTTCCATTTTTCATAAAATAAAAACTCTTGAAAAAAAGTTCATGTCCAGTTCCATGTTTTTTACAACATGACATTCTTTGATCCCATCCATGACCCTATTTCACATTATGTCCTGTTAAAAACATTTCAAAAACCTGGTATAAGCATAAAAAGATCAGTAAGGGATACACGAAGAAGAAAAGGAGTTAGTTATCCAAAAAACAAGTAAACCATAAATACTTTAACATAAGTAATAATTTTAACCCTTATGAAGTAGTAAATACTCTCTACTGAATAAAATATCATCACATAACATTTTGTAACCAAAATATTACCATAAAACACATATAAAGAACACATCACATATAAAGGTAACTTGGACCATAAACATACTTAAATGGGATAACTATACAGTTATCTTCTACACATGTCACTAAATGGAATAGCCATATGGCCGACTTCTATACCAAAATACATTGGAGGTTATAACAAAACCACCCACCCTGGTATTCATGGCACCACCTGTCATTTGGTTTATCATGTAACCACCCTTCAAATGTCCAAGTACAATTATAAAATCATAATATATAAAACAAATATGAATGAAAGAAAACATTTCCACATTTCAATCAAAATATATCACTTAAATATATTGACATATCAAATCCATTATCAAATCAATTTTCAATACCAAAATACATAATAGAGTTTATGGTATTTATTTCCTTTTAAAAACATTATGACTTGTTCAGGAATCCAAAGATCAAATAATAATCACGATGGCGAGAAGGTTGTTGTCATATCATACTATAGAAGAAACATTCCTTTTTGTTGTTTAGTAAAACAACTCATAAAAAAGTACTCCCCTTGATTTATATGAAAATTCAAAGTTTTTTATACAGCGTATAAAAGAATGTCTTGTATTAAAACAAAATATGCCTCAATGAAAGGAGATTGGGACGAAGTCCCTTACCTCGTGTCCGAATTGACTCGATCATTATTTAATCTCCTCAGTAATAAAATAAAGTTAATTTATACTTTCATAATAACATTTTGAAATTTATTATTTCTTTTATATCACTTATTACCATTTTATAAACATTATGTAATCATTTAAGTTAATAATGTTCGTTTTGTCGATATTTGGTACTTAAGTAAAAAATTGACTTCTTATGATTACATGTTGTTCAGGTGGTCAAAGGATCATTATATCTAGAATGATATTCATGATTTGGGTATAATATATATCATATATATCCTGAATAATCTTGTATTTATAACCGTACATAAAAATTAGAGGACATAAATTAAATGCACCGTTCATGGAGACGGTAAGTCGTACGTACGCATGAACGCTAATTCCATTTCTATTTCATATTTAATGGAATTAAAACATAATGATACATAGTAGTATTTTAATTCCATCATTTTATAATATATAATATCATTAAACCTATCCTTTATACATAGTACATATGGTATGAACGAGTCATATCGACTTTTAGGGGATGGTTGTTCGCACTTCCTCAAATGAAATTATCGTGTTTACCTATAACGGAAACAATTAAGGTATGATATAGATGAGAAATAAATAAGAATAAGGAAAAAATAAACATAATATATAACATATATAAAAATAGTGACATCTTAATTCCCACCATGAGAGGTAGTAGGATATAATTGAACGATCATCGTTTCGTGTGGCAGTAGTCCACCGTCCACAGAAACAGTACGTTCTTCACCCATTAGATGGAGGTGTGTGTAAGTGTAGCTTGAATACATATCATAACAACATACTAATATATTTTATATACTCTTTTTGTTACAAAATAATGTAATAAAAATAGTTAAGGGGTTGGAAAATAAAAATAAAACAAAAGAACATAAGAGAAGACATTACCTTTAAATCGGGTAACTCCCCTAGGATTGAACCAAAAGGCTTTCATGAAGAGATTTATTCCTAAGGTAAGGCTTATATAATTAAGAGAGGGATATTGGGAGCTTATTTGAGTAGATTTTGGACGATACAAAGGGCTTGAGATTTCTGTAAAATGGGTTGGAAGTGGGGACATTTTATAAGTGAGAGGAGGGGCTCTTTTGGAAAGCTTGAAAAAAAATATTTTTTATATAATGATTTTCGGTTTCTAAATGTCCAAAAATCATTAATGTTGGGGATAAGGTGTCCCATGTTGAAAATAAAATCATACAATAATAATTGGAGATGTTTTGGACATTTTTTTAATCTTTATCTTCTTTTTTATTGAAATTATTCAATAATGACGTAAACACTGCATCATCATTGTGTCATAAATTATTATTATTATTTAATGTCTAGAAATTATAAAAAAATTATCTTGATGTAGGAAATCATTTGTCTTTATAATGAATATTTATATTAAATAGTATAATTTATATAACCTCATGTAAAAAATGTTTTAGTAAATGAATACATGTTTCTGACATTTTTATTTTTACTTTAAATAAACAGGTATTAATGTCATTATCTTACCCATGTGGCTCCATGGGGTCCCCAAATGGACTCATGGATTTTCTTGGTCGTACATGACTCAAATAATAGAGTTAGTACATGTTTCAAGGTATTTTTATATTGTTAGAACATTATTTTTACCTTAAATTACCCTAATTACCTTTAATCGCAGTTAATAAAACTCAAAAGTTACTATTCACCAAAAATTATTTTCATGCCATTGAACAAAATTTTACATATTAATCAAAAACATGTATGTCGAACTTTTGAAATTAAATTCAAAGAAGTAGTAAAATTTCATTTAAATGAAAAAAATTAGTTTTTAACTACTACTTAGTGGTTTCACTATTCATCAAAAATTGATGTTTTTTAGAAAAATTCCCAAAATTTACCCCAACTATATTTTATATTCCAAATTAAAAAATGATGTCCATTTTACCTAATTAAAAACATTGAAGTTGCATTATTTAATTTTATATTTACTTCCCGCTGTCAAAACAAATAGCGTGTTTTTAAGAAACAATATCTATAAACAGATTGACACTTGTTTATGTCCAATTTCAATGTTAAATTAATTAAATGACCACCATGTGATTAAATAGTAAAAATATATTCTAATTACACTTTAAACAAATTAAAAGATAATATAACCATATAAATAAATTAGATTAAAATGATGTTTTGAATTAAAATACAATATTTCTCACTATTCATTAAAAAATGATCTTTATCGGAAAAATAACAAAAACATACACAAAGTAAATTTTCATGTCCCAATTCTAAAGAAGAATTTTATTTTGTCCAATAAAATGTATAAGAGTGACCAAAAATATATTTAAAGAGGATTCACCATCAAAAGGCGATAAATCGACCTCTTAGTGAATACTAATGTATTTATGCTTAAAATTAGATTCATTCGTATTTTAAGCCTCTAACAATTATTGGATAAATGTAAAAATATTTAACAAACATATATAATCATATTTTAGTTATTTATATTCATTTCCACCAATAAAATGGTTACGTGTTAACTACCATTTATAGCAATATTATTATATTATTAGCGTGAAACATAATATTTCAAAGAAATCCGTTATTGCGTATCGGGTACGCCATCGAATATAGAAACCCCATTAAAGTAAAATTAATATTTATTTCACAAATATTATGAAATATGAAAATGTGTTAATCATTATTTACATGGGATGTAAATTGTATCCATGGAATTTGTGGTGGGAATACCTAATACTTTTCCACATAACAATGTGATTTGTGTTGTGGTTGATCTACAGGAAAAATCTACAAATTTTCATTATATTCGAGATATAACGTACTTCGATCCATTTCCATGAGTTCACTTAAAAGTGAAAATTAGGGTACATAGGGTTCCTCTTTCCATTGTATCTGATCAGGATCCCAGGTTCACTTTTAATTTTTGGAAGGGCCTTAAGAATTCATTGGGAATAGAAATAAATTTCAATATATTTTTCAACCTCAATCAGATGGCCGACCAGAATGAAGGATTCATACTTTGGAGGATATTATTTGGGATTGGTCAATGTACTACCAGTAATGTTGGGTTTAACATATTTCTTTAGTTTATTTTTCTTATAATAATTTTTTTCATTGCAGTATATAGATAGAACCTTTCGAAGCATTGTATGGGAAGCAGTGTAGAACTCCAAATTTTTGGGATTAACTAATGGAAAAAAAGTGATCGGACCAGAATTATTAGAGTAAGTGGGTGAAAATTTTAATACGATCTAGAAGCACATGAGGATATCTCAGAGTAGGGAAAAAGTTAGGCAAATAATAGATGGAAAGATTCTTATTTCGAGGTAGGTGACCCTGTTTTCCTTAAAATCTATCATTGTAAAAGAGTGGTGTGTTTTGGTAAGGAAATAATGATATGTCTTAGATTCATTTTTCCTTTTGAAATAATAGATAATGTTGGACTACTTATATACTGAGTATCTTTGCATCTATGTTTATCTTAGGTACATAATTGGTTTCATGTTTCACTGTTGAGAATGTATGTTCCACATTCAACTCCTATTTTGAGCCCAGAATTAGTTCAGTTAGAAGATAACCTTTCTTATGAATTGAAACCAATTCAGATTTTTTATCGAAGGGAACAAGTATTTTGGAATAAGGTAATACATCAGGTAAGGGTTTTGTGGAGAAACCACTTGGATGAATAGAGAACATGGGAATCAAAAAATTCTAGGAGGGGAAGGTACCATCACTTGTTAATGAGTAAATAGAATTTTGAGAGCGAAATTTCCCGAAGATGGGTATAATTTATCACCCCAGGATTTTAGAAATAAATTTAAATGAATGAAACAATGTTTTAAGAAGATATTTATAACTATCCTTTAAACATATTTTTTTATTATATGTTTTTTATTTAAAAAAATAGTCATCTACAATTTTGTTCTGTATGTTATTTGAAGTATGATAGAACCAACATGATTTTTTGTAAATTGTAACATACCCTTATAAATAGTGATATGAATAGTAATATGGACATTATTAATAGTAATCCATATTTTTATTTAATTTTCATAAGGATATAAGATAATGGGATATTGAATAATTTTTAATGGTGTTAAAAATTGAGTTATAAATTTAATGTGTTATTTCTGAATAAATTATGATCTTATATAAATATTAAAATAAAAATATATAAAAAATTAATTTAAAAAAACTGAGTTTTTTTAATTCAACACATCGATAAATGGCTAATACGGTTTTTTTAGAATATTCTAAAATTCTAATTTTTTTAATGAGTTGTAAAATTAGATAAAATACAATAAATGATTAATACTTGATTTACTACGTCATGGGTGATTCAAGGATGATGTAAATATACTTGGTTTGAAATATCCTTCCATTATTACTGTTTTGGGTCACATTAATTAATACCATTAATATTCTTGTGTAAAAATTTTATAATAATGATTAAAATAATGTAAAATACATCCTCTCTTCAACTATAAATACCACCCTCAATTCCCTCTTCCTTTAACACTTCTCATGCTTTGAGCCTCACCTAATATCTACTCAATACTTCTCCCTTGGCTCTTACCTACATCCTAGATTTGCTGCTATCCCCAAAAGGGAAAAATAAAAGGCCTTAAGAAGGATCTCAAGGAGAAGAGATCAACAGATTAACATCCTCTTGTTTTCATTCTTTTCTTTTAATTTTATTTTCTATGATTCTTTTTTCCTCAACTACCCTTATCCAAGAGGAATTAATGATCCAATATCATAAAAATTATAGATTTAATCGTGTTTTATGAAGACTCTCCATTATACTTCTTCTTCTCTCCCACTTTGTCAAGTTAATTAAAACATCGTCTATGATGTGTCGATTTACTGATATCGCGGTCAATGTGATTTCAATTTAGTTTACATACTTCAAGACATTCCATGATACCATTTTTATGGTTGAAATTCTGTATTATATAATATATATTGTTATGGAACCATTTTGTACACATTTTATTAATTTATGAAACAAAATAAGTTCATTATGATCGAAGATTTGCCAAAATGACCGAAACAAAGATCCATAATGTTTTAACTTATGAATCGACCTCATGTTATAATTCAAAATGATAATTGGTATAATTTATGGTAGTGGAAATATTTAAATTCCATTCCATTCCAATTCTGGAGTTTCACTTCTAATCTACAAGAATATCCATCATGAACCTATCATGGAAATCATGTAAAGAACGCACCCAAAACAATGCAAAGAAATAAATACTAACAATTAAATGGTGAAATGATGTAATAAAATGATTATATAAGGTATTATAAAGATTAATATGTTTCTATAAGATAATATTAACACTCTTTTAACCATAATAATGGAGTCTTAAATGAGACTGATGTAAAATGAACCCGAGGTAAGGGAATTCATAACAAATTTCCCATTCTTTGGGTTAAACATCCACATCATTATTAATCTGTTTTTAAAACTGATTGTGTGATGGTTTTATTTATATTAAATTTAACTATGTGGATTAATATTATATATATATTACATATACTCTATTAAGTCTCACAAGAATTATATGATATTCATAATGGACTTTCCTTTTGAAAACCTCTTTTAAAATTCTAATTTATAAAAATTAAATGCAATGTTTTAATGAAATTATCCATGTTTTATAGTAATGTTATGGTTCTTGGGAATTGTTTATTATGAATTTTGGGACACATATATCCCCCCAATTAATTTGGTATGTGTATATTGGATGTAGCCCATATGGTTACTCCAAGTGTAGCTGCGATGGTTACACAAATTTTAAGGTAGTCATGAGGGTAAAAAATTATAAGGTAGGTGAGAGGGTTACAAGATTATGTATGTAATTCCCCACGATAACTTTATGGTTCTATTAATATTACTATTTTTTAAGGATATTTTTGAAATTTAATGATTCACAAGGTACATATATTTGGGTGACAAGTATGTCTTCGAAAATGATTTCATATATTACAGGTATTCATGGAGTAATGTGTTCATTACTTATTTTTATATCCCTTACAAATCATTTTGTGCTCATCCAATGTTTTAGATTATTTTCATAATTTATAAGGATTTATATGAAAAGGATGTAACCCATGTTAAATGTTTGTATTATTTTCAATTAAATCATGATTTATTCTAAAAGTTTTATATTTTGGATGAAATGATTACTATTTTTATGGTATCAACTCTGAGTTATTGTGTAATGTTATGATTGTATTATGTACCAATTATTTAAATATATAAACATTAAAAGATCCTCAATGTGAAAGGAATTGATTTATTGACTAAATACAATATTATGTAATGTAATAAGGCTTGGTCCTTATATTGAATGTGTTTTCACTATTTTTTGAGGGAGAAATATTTATTTTCTCATGGCATAATAGTTTGTATTAAATTTTCTCGAAGAATGATCTGAACATAAGTTAATGTATTTGGGTCGAGTATCAGTAGTTGTTTGAATTTGATATTTTCTATACCCTGGGAAATAGTGATGTGTTAGTGGACACGATGAGATAGAATATACTATTGAAAGACATAAAAGAGTCTACTGATTAGTGTACTTTGATAGGTATTTTTTCTTAAATGAGCCTAGAAGTTAAACAACATAGAGGATGCATGTTTATGGCTAGAATATGATTGATGAACTCTCACCTACATATAATTTTGGAATAATAGTCTAATGATGAGATGTTTTAGTATTCAATGCATTATTTAAATTGTGGGGAGGTTACCATTATGTGGTCATTATCTTCTTGAGGGAATCATATTTTTCATCGGTCATTTCATGGGTTCATTAGACATATGAAATGTGTAGATGCGTGATATCCACCCATCTTATTGGAAATTTCATTTCTTGAAAAAAAATATGTTTTATAATGTTAATCACCAATTTTGGTTCTCATGTATGAGGTGTGATATAACTAAATATTTATCCCGGTGTTATACATATGAACAGGATAAATCCATGTGTCTGAGGCCCTTATGTTTGATCCACACACTCTCTATTCCTACATGGATGAGGGAAGAGGTGACCATGGAAATCATCATTGGATTACTTGATACACCCATGGGAATGAATTATATCATCTCTTTTTAGTTTGATCATGGAATTGAATACAGTTGATGAGTAGGGTTGTTTATATATTCTGAAAATAGTGATGCTTCATAGTGTTCCATCTACTAAAATTTCTGACAGGAAAACCTGATTAATCTATCAGTTTTTAGAAGGACTTTAGAAGGAAATTGGGTCTTAAATAAACATAAAACCACATACCTTCCTCAATTTCATGGTTATACCAATAATAAAAATCAAATTTTTGAGGACAAGATATATGAATCCATCTTTTATTTCGATGTCTCTTGGGATTACAATTTTGGAATGGTCATATTTTCATATAACTATAGATAATAATACTCAATTATAATTTCTAACTTTGATTAGATTTAATATCTTCCAGGGAAGTTCCATTTAGTCTCAACATAAGTGGGTGAGACATTCTTACTAGGACTGATCTTTGTGAGAGAGACGTCTTATAATGATTAATTGATAAAGCAGAGGTTATTAATATTATAGAGTCACCATACATTTTCTTTCAACTAGTGATGTCGAGCCTTGGGATTCGTAGTAGGGGACCAAGTGTTTCTAAATGTGTCACCTAACACGGGTCACTATCATCTTGGAGTGCATGGGAGGCTAATAATGAGGTATGTCAGACCTTTTTGTGCTCATTAAGAGAATGGTATGGTGGAATACTGGTTAGCATTACTGAATTTTATAACTTGAATCCAGGATGTATTCTAGGTCTCTCAATAGAATAAGTATGATCTAGGCTTTTCACACATACTGAATTGGGACGAATTGGATCTAGTATCAATTTTTTATAAGTTTGATCATAATGACAAGTCTATTCATGATGGAACATATAATTTTTTTCAATACAGTTATTTTGATATATATTGGCAAATGTGAAGTACATATAAAGGGTTGTCCCAGGAGAATCCGAAACAGGTTTAAAACCTGGATCACTAAAAAATGGGAAAATATTGTAGGCTGCATAGTTATTATACAATATGTACTAACCGTGTGGGGTAACTATGTGAGGCACCTATTGAGCAGCTAGGTAGGAAAAAATTTTCTTCAACCATGTGACTCGAGGACCACAACACTATGAGATTTAAAATAACATGAATATAGATAATATCATATTCTGTACACAATTAAGGAAAATATTCATTTTAACTATACAGGGTCCCTCTTTATATAGTAAAGGAAGCACAATTTGTTCATGGTTTGGCCGAACGGTTTATCCAAAACCATGTGCTCCTATTTTTAAGGATGAAATAATTTCTTTGAACACAATGATATTGAATTTTTTTTATTATAAATTTTATCCAATTTATTCCAATGGAGGGATAATATTTTCTTGTCAAGTGGTCTCTGTAATGATATATTAGTTATTAATACAAAATTCCAATAGAAAATCCCATCAGAAGCATCACATCCATCTTAGTAAGCCCTTCAGTGCACTTTCTTCCATTGAATGACTATATTGAGATCTATTTCTTTATTTTGGTATAAAAAAATTCTCCCTATTCACATGTTGTTTTACTATTTTTTTATTTCAATATACATTTAATGTAAATCTTTTATTGAATGAGTGGTCATTAACAACCTTACGTCAGGCGGTCTCTTTGTTTTTCACTAAATTTTTGGTTTTTTCATAGCCACTATTTTGTTCCACAAAGCAAAAATTTCTAAATTTTTCCTCAAAATGGATTTCTTCATTCCAAATTGATATATAAACTTTTTTATACACTCGAGGATATTTTTTTAGTAATTAGAGGATATCAGCCTCAGTTATGGACACACCATGGGAGAGACTAAAATATCCCCTTTATAATTAATTAGATAAATGATTTAAACACATTCTATGCATTTGAATTCAATCCTACATGAGAGTACCGCTTATATGTTGTTTCATAATTGATAATTGGAACTTTAATGTTAGTAATTAAATCATGGGATTGTTTTTCCATGTTTTTATTAAACAAATTACTTAATTATATTGAACTGTTTTTTCCATGATAATTCAACTTATTAAATAATGTGTATGATTTAATTTAACTGAATTAAAAAATGTGGAAAAGACAAGTTGATCATTTCACGATCTATTAAATGCCTTATATAAAATGTAATTACCTTTTTTATATTTGTAATTGGTGATTATAATTCATGAGAGGTGACATATCATAGATATTATTATTATTATTATTACTCCATAGATATTTGTTTTAGAATGATAGTTAAGGGAATTATTGGGCATAATGATTCAATCTATCATGAATTAGGTGATCTCCATGATGTCTCACACTATTAAATATATTTGGATGGTGTAAATGATACACGAAGTCCCATACGTTGTTTGGTGACCTGAAAACTCACCAACCATCTCGAGTGATGAGTTTGACATCTCTCATTAATTATCAGATATAGGGATTTTACCACTGCTTGATATTATAGCCTCACTCAGACTTCTTATGGGTGAAAAAATTATGCTTCAGTCCTACAATCAAAAAATATTCCATGTACATGGATAATTACATCTTCACGTACTAAGAACATATAGGTGCATTTAATATATAACTAATATATATATATATATATATATATATTACTACATATATTTTTACTGGTTAGAAATCAATTTTGACCATGAGTCGAAGCAGGTAGATCCATTGGGTGTCATTTAAGAACATGGGTGGGTTAATATATATTCCTTAAACATTGTCTTTTTTTTATTTATACCTAGACGTTGTTGTTTCTATGAATCCTACTTGCATAAATTCAAAACACTGATGGTGGTGAACTATGGGGGTTTTTTTTCTCACAACCTACTCAGGTTGTCTTTGGAACCCGAATATATTACATATTTAAAGGAATGGATAAGGGAAAGCTACCAACCACATATTTCATATATGATTTACATATAGTAGGGGCATAGGAGTAGAGGACCGAGTGTAAGTTCGTGATGGTAGTGGAGTGTCACATTTCAAATTTTTTCATTTTTATTGAATTTTGTATATCCTTATACCATATTACCATTTTGTATATCTACATTCCATGAATTCATGTATATGATACCACCATGTCTCTTTTTATTATTATTCAGTTTATCATATATTCATTCATTTTCTTGCTTAATAATTATATATGTTCTATGGTATTTCTCTACAATAGGTTACTAGTCTAGTATTTATAGTGCCTATTTATGTTAAGCTTACTCCATTGATGTTTATTTATTATATACTATGTGACACTTTGATATGACGGTATAGTCCCCCAACTACACCAAGTTTACACAGTCGCTTCTAGTCAAAATCCATTGGAATACGGGGAGGTTCTTTTGAGGCCTTGTGACCCATTGGTTAAAGGCCCTTGTTAAGAGGAAATAAGGTCAGGACATTACAAAGTGGTATCAAATATTTATTTTTATGTTTTCATTACTATTTTTGTATTATATAAGATACTAGGTGATAATGGTATTTGTATATGAGCCTCTTCTTGGGCATAGCTTACCCACGTACAGGGGAAACCCCAAATTACCTAGGATGGGTTATTACATTTACCTTTTATGCATGTAATGGTTGATATGAGTTTACCGTTGGGTGACACACATGTATTATTATGTTATATTTATTAGAATTATCAAAATGATATTTATTTTTTCCTTAGAGTAATAAATTGATGGCTTCACATTATATGCATCATGATAGACACAATATGACTAATATACAAATCATTTTCCCATTCCACCTATATTTTTAGCAATTATTTTCCCATTTCATATTATTAATGGATTTGTTATCTATGTAATTGTGTTAAAATTAATTATAGGATAGAGAAAGAAAAATTGAATCTTGAAGTGTCTATCTTAACCTTAAAGCGTTTTCCAACATATGTAAAAGTAGACAGCTTATGTTTTTTATTATGTTATATTAATACATATACCATTTTTCAGTTGGGATGGAACGTGTTATAGTATGGCATATGATGACATCAAATTTTGGTTATTGTGGTGTATACGCCCTTATGGTTCAAGTGTTGTTATCCAACTAATTCAATAATTTGAGGAGATATTAAATATGTAATTGGGAAAAAACATAACACGAATTATCCCTATTTAACTGAAATGGTAACATTATGTGTGTGAAATGAGACATGTACCTAAAATAGGACTTAGTAGTGATTTATTGGTGTGTCTCTATGTTTTTATTACTTAAAGTTGTCTTTTCTTTATCATTGTCCTAGATATTGAAGTCGGTATTGAGGTGTGATCTATTTATAAGAAGGCTATATACCTATCCTAGTTTTATATCCATGATATTTTGACTGTAAAATAAGTTTCTAAGGACTGATTTTTTAATTTTAGTGATATGCCTCCATGATGTCCTCCAGTCCAGCGCCTTGAATGTAATGATGACCATGCTCTAGAGGTTGTGGGCCCTAAGCCACCAGTGATACCTCTTATAGTGCCAACTGTGGAACCTCCTCTTATTCTTGATATGGGTGCCAATGAGTAGTTATGATAGGGGTAATTTTTTTATGATGATACCCATGTGTGGTATTGATCAACATGACCTAAATATAGTACAACTGACTTTGGAGTTACAAAAGAAGCAACCATTACCTTTTTAGAGGATGGAAGACCAAAATCAAGTAAGTCCTAGATCATTGCTCTTATTTATATATTCAATTATATAGATATTCCCCCATAGTGTATGGTGAATCTTGAATCTTTTATATGAAATGATTATTCCAAGAGATGGTGTGATATTATTACCTAGGTAGATCAACATCATAATATGGTTTGGGTATTTTTCTAGACTATCTTATAAGTGTTTTATTTTCTCATACACAGAGGGCTGAGAGTCCTATATAGTTTTTGAACCTAAAGTAAGGAGTTATGTATGTCATTGAGTATTTTAATATCTTTATTGATATTAAAATGTTCACAGAAACTCTACATGGTGATGATATTATGACCACCAGGACATTAGAGGATGAGCTGGAATATTTCATCTGATCATAGTTAAACTTCTTTTGGTGTATTCTTATTTATGAGAAAGTCAGTATAGAATATTTTATAAAATGAAATAAAAGAAAATATTATTGTGGGATTCTATGTGGTTTGGAAGATATATGAAAAAGTGTTTTATCTAGTTTACTTAAGCATCCCTTATAGATTTCTCATAGAAGTAACAGCAGTTTGGCTCATCGTGTAGATAAATTCTTGATACCTTAGAAGTGCATGAATCTTTGACATATAAAATACCAGTGGTTATGGGATCTAGTGGAATGTTAAAGTCATGGAAAATAGGACATATCTAGTCATTCTACATTACTTTTCCTTTAATGCATATCAAGAAGGGATATACACATACTCAACAGTACAAAGTTAGTCTTGTAGGATCTTTCTTTGATGGTCGATAGAATACCACCAACTACTAAGGTCGAGGTAGTGGTTTTGGAAAAGGTAGTCAGAATCATGGTTCTCAGGGCCAACAGAGCAGGCTTGCTCAGGGGAGTCAGCTTGTGCCCTTGATATGTGGTATTGGCTAGTTATATAAATTCCAGCCTATGAAAGAGGAGCTGAGTATCGAACCATCAAATTTATGATGTTATATTTGATTATACTCCACATTATTTTCCTCATTACTTGACATAAGTGTGTCATGCACTTTAATATTTGAGGTAGTACAGATAGTATATTCCTCTCGGTCAAAAAAGTTTGTGGTGTGATGATGAACTATACCTCATTGGGTTATACGATGGGAAAGTGTTTACATTGAATGTGTTTACCCATTGAGAGAGGTGGATACCCCTTGTTGTTGAATTTTTTAGTCATAAAAATTAAATGATTTAATGCAATAATCAGGATGTATTGTTTAGTCAATATCGATACCATATTTAATGTTATTTTCATAGAGAGGTGTTTACACCATCATATGGTGGTTGGAATGTGTATAAGGGACTATGGGATATTAATGTGATTGGAGAAGGACCTATAAAAAAAGGCTAGGTAGTGTGACAGATCAAGTAAATATACCTTTCCTGAATTATTATAGGGTTAGAACTAATATTTTCCCTTATATAGAAGATTATTCTAGGGATTTCTTCACAAGAAGAATACTTTGGTATACCTCTAGAGTGAGAGGAAGAGTTTATTATTGAGATAGTTCTATGAGAATAACTAGTGACCATTCCTCTTTATAGTATGGAACCTCTGTAAAATATGGAACATATTTTTTAATTGGATGATTTTGAGGCTAAAGGCTTTATACACCCAAATATTTTTTCTTGCTGTTTACAATTACATTCTTCTAAGAATGCAGATGATACCCTCGGGATTTGGGTGGGTTATCATTGATTGAACCATCTTGTAGTGACTAATTGTTATCCAATACCTCAAATAGATGACCACTTTGATCAGCTATGAGAAGCAAGGGTTTTTTAAAGATAGATTTGAGGGTGGTATATCATTAGTTGAATTTAATGTCCTCATACATACCATGCACTAATTTCAGGAGAAGTTACGATCTTTACGTGTACATGGTTATTCCGTTCGGCCTCACAAATGAGCCTGTGGATTTTATGGGTATTATGAGTTGGGTTTCCCACTCATATATGGATTCATTGTTCTAGTATTTTTTATGATAATATATTGTATCTTTTAGATCAATAAGATCATGGAAGTAATCATGGGATTTATCTGAATACATATAGAGAGAATCAATTTTGATGATAAGATTAGTAAATGATTCTTTTGGATTGATCAATCCCACTCAATGGTTCTAATCACCTATGAGTCTAGATTTTTAGTAAACTAAGAGAAAGCGAGAGTTATAATATCCTAGGAGTATCCCAAAATTTTCATTTACATACAGACAATATTGGGGCTATCCGGATATTATCGGCACTTCATATAAGAATTCACATGTTTTGAAGCACAACTTATGGGTGTGATCAAGAGGGAGGTGGAATTCATATGCTTTAAATCTTATGAATCCACCTTCCAAGGTTTGAAGGGATGATTATCTTATGTGCGTATACTAATTATATTGGATCCCAGAAGGACCTATAGAATATACTATTAAACATCAGGTATCAGTATTAGAGATATTCTATTACAATATAAGAGAGTTTTTACATATGAGTCTATTTAATTATGGCCACATGAGTGGAATAGCCTAACACATTACCCGTATATAGCCATTGTATTTCATGAATAATGCTATTGGATACACATTCCACTTGGATAGTATTTTTTGTTATTCTATGTCTATAAATAATCAAGTAAATATCTATGTAGAATGATCTCAATCCAATATAGCTCAAATTGGTTGAGTATCTCTAACATATTGATCTGAGATTTCCCACATGCCTAGTAATGGAAATGCAGTAGATAATACTCTAAGAAGAAAAACTCATACACATGGGTTTCAAGAGACTAACAATGAGTGGTAGCTCATGGATTTTTTTTCATATATTAATGTTGAGGTTCATAAGGATAATGGTCAAACCATCCAATCTACCATTTCAGTGAAATACAACCATCATGAACATGTTCTATATATGAAACATTTAGATTCCAATGGCCTTGTCCTAAGAGAATAAATCTAAGATGATGATGCATATTCTTTTTAGACAATGGGTGGGGATGAGACATTACTATTCCATGGGAAAGTATGGGTCCCAACTGACATAGGAGAAGAGGTGATAAATGAATTTCATGCCTTAGTATGAGATGTTCAACCTGGTTTCGTGGATATTCATTGAGACATATGATGCCAGTATTGGTGGCTGGGTATCAAAGCATTCATTGGTGGATTTATAACTTATTGTTCCACCTGTCAATAGGAGAAGGTGGAACATCCGGGTCCAGTAGAACTAATAATACTATTTTCCATTCTTGTGTGCAATCATGATAATATTTATATGGATATCATGACTATTCTATCTATATGAAATCATGTAAATGAAACATTGTCGGTGTTTTTACCATTTGATGAAGTTTTAACATTTAAAACCATTGGAAGAGACCTTATAAATAGACGAGTTTGGGTGGTCATACATGAGGGAGGTTATACATCTTCATGAAAATCCTTGTTCTATCATTTAAATTAGAGATGATCAATTTGAGTTATGGTTATGGCATGGGTTTTCAAAAGACATTTGGTTGATTGGTGATTAATAGCAAGACCTATCACACATAGACCAATGGATAGAGAAATAATATTATTTAGGTTTTATAAGTAATTAACACTGGATGTGACCAATTTTTTAGGGTTTCTTGGGAGAAAAACAAACCCATCATTGAGTTTTATTAAAATAACATATTTTATGATTCCATCAAGATTGGTACTTATGAATCCTTATATGGTAGAATTTTTTATTAACCTCTGTACTAGAATGATTAAGGGGATGACACTTTTCTTGTAGCATGTCTCTTTTAAGAGACTGTAGATTTGATCCATATGATCAAAAATAATAGTATGAAAGCTCAATCTAGGCAGTCGTCATAGGCCGAGTGACACCAAATCCATCTTGATTTAAAGGCTTGATATAATGTTTTTTTGAAGGTCTCACCCAAGTTGGTCTATATACATATTCAAGTGTTGGGTAATCTCTAACATAGTTTCATTGGACCCCTTTAGGTTTTAAAATGGATCAGAATAAATGATTAATAGATTGAAATTCCTCAGAGATACCAGTCTATGCATTATTTCTTTCATGTATCTTTGTTTTTGTGGAGTTATCTACATACATGATATGTCTTTCAACTGTATGAGGCTATGTTTTAAATATATTCTACCATTGAGTAGTATTTATGTTGTATTGTGGATTAGAGAAGAAGACACTATCTGGAAGGTTAGTTCTTTGGTATGGGTGCTATGGATGCACTACCGAGTACGTGAAGACAGCTAGGAGTATGAAGCTGAAATATGATCTCAATGGATAGATCAATTCTCATAAGACCCTTCTTTATAATTAGAGTTCTTATTCGGGGAATAGTTTCTTTGTTGTGGGGATGTTTTAATGAGCTGTCATTTAATGAAGGTTTGTCTTTCTTGTTTCTCAGTATGATTTCTTTGTTTAATTTTGGTAAATGTGGACTACGACCTTTGGGATGTCTGAGGAGTGTCTGGGTCTTGTTTGAGGCATAGAGTTTCCCAAAATAAGAAAATTGTATTGTCCTCAAAATTACCACATATTTAGTACTAACCATGCAGGGTAACCATAAAGGGAACCTATTGAGAATTAGGGACCACACAGTTGGTCTACAACTGTACGAACCAAGGAGCATGACTATTTAAGATTTTAGATATATTTGGAATATAGAATTATCTGAATTTTGAAATAGGTATGGAAACTTTGTGCCTTAATCATGCAGGGTTCCTCTTTAGATAGTAAAGGGAGAACAATTTGGTCTTGGTTTAGAAAAACTGTGTGGCCAAACCATGAACCCCAATTTTTTTGGGTGAAATGATATTTATTTAATTTCTGATCGTTTAAACGTGTTTTTGTCTTCCCCCTTATTTATTATAGAAAATTTACCTTCTTTTTTATTTTGTGGCTCTCCCCCAAGCTCTCATATGTATTGATATAAAACTCTCATCAGAACTATAAATCCAAATCCATCGAAAGCATCAGATTTATCTCTATAAGATATCATGTCAACTTCTATCTTTTCTATTTATATATTTGGATATGTTGCACTATTTTGGTCTAATATCATTTTCCTAATTTTTAGGGTGTCGGATTGTTTCTTCTATTTTATCCAATCTACCTTAAATATGTGGGAATTATTCGATAAGGGGATGTCGGTGGTCCTAAGGTTGGTGGTATGATTTTATTTCCCAAAAGTTTGGGTGTTTTCAATTCTACAGTGTTGTTCTACAAACTTGAATTTTTCACATGTTTCCTTAAAGTGTTTCTATTAATTCTAAATTGATATTTGCACTTAATTTTACTCTTTATGGTCATTGTTTATAAATAGGGCATCTTTTCTAATTTATGGACAACCAATGGGTGTTACTACCTAAAATTCCCCTTTATAAGTAATTAGTTAAATATCTAAAATTCCTTCTAATTGTTCATCTTGGATCATAATTGGAATTTATAATTATAGGTAGTTTCTTAATTGATAATTACACCTTATAAGTGATTCATTGATCCCATAGATTTAACTTCCATGATTTAATTAATCAAATGACATAATTATATTCTAACGAAATTATCATGATGGTTCACCTGCTTAAATAAATTTAATGATTTAATTTAAAATAATTGAAAAGGATGGCATGGTAAAATAGATCAGTTCATTCTTTGATGAATTATTTATATAAAATATAGTTCCCTTGATTACATTAAGTCTTGTTGATTATAATGCATGTGATGTGATACCTCATGGGTATTTTAATTATTATGATTACACTATAGAGATTGGTTATCAAATAATGGTTTATATAAATGTTGGTTATGAAGATTCACACCCCCTTACATCGAGTGACAAGAAGGACGTATCACACCATTGACATGATTTGGATGGTGGGAATGATTCCACACATCCAATACTTTAGGTGCTAACATGAATACTCATCCTCCATCTCAAGTGATAGGAACGATTCCTCTCATTCATTATGATATGTAGGGATTTTACACTTTCTTGAGCTATAAACTAATTCAGACTAGTAATGGATGGTTGATTTCCACCCTTATCAATCAAGAAAATAGTATTTCAAGTATATTTCTTCTTAGATACACACATAAATTTCACATAAAGGTGGATGAAGTATAAAACTATAATATATATATATATATATTATATGTTTACTGATTAGGAAATCATTATATCCATGAACTAAAGTATGTAGAGCTACCTTGTGTCTTTTAGTATCCTAAGTAGGATGATACTTATTTATTCATCATTTCCAATTATTTCATTTATACCTAACCATTTTTTTGTATGTGAAAATCATGGATTACATGTAAACATCGTTCGTTGTGGGATACTATTATTTTATATCACACCCTACTCAGTCTGTCCCTAGCAACCAACTAGATTACTTATCTATAGACATGGATAAGGGAAAAATACCTGTTATATATTGATTATATTTTTTACATTTTGTTGATGCATAGTAGTGGAGGGCATAGTGCATGATCTATATGCTAGTGGGGCTGCCTTTTTTCTTTTTTTGTTTTTTATAGCATTTTGTATATTCCGATCCCATGTTCCCATTTTTTATTTCATCATTCCATGAATTCAATTTTATAATACTTATTATTGTATTTCTATTATTACTCAGTTTATTAATAATTTATTTTTCTGATGCATAATTATTATATCAGTTGTATGTGCTTCCTCCATAGCATGTTACAGGCCCAGTCATTGTAGTTTATTATTATATTACTGTTCTGCTCGTGTTATTTATTTATTGTATTTGATGTGCAAAGATTATATGAAAATATATTCTTTACATTGTACCTCCCTCACACCCTTAATGTTACTAAAAAATCTATGGAATATGGGAATGTTCTCTTGAGGACATGTAACCCTCTGAATCATGACCGCAATAATGTTGATTTTGGGATGGGGTGTTACAACGAGCAACTAGTTCAAGTTGTGGATAACAAAGAGAATGTCCATCGAGGGAAATCTACAATGTTGGTTCAGGGCCTTTGGAACCACGTTAATGATGAGAATGAGGAATGTGAGTGTAAAACCCTGGGGGAGGAGTAGTGTCCTCATTTTTTATATGATCACACTTCAGTTTAACATTCCTAGGGTGGAATGTGTTCATAGTGTGGATAATTTTCACATATGAGGTTTTATACTGAGGCATTCTCTCTTATAATTTTTTATTATATATATTTCATATATTTCATTATAATTTTCTATAAAATGAAAATTTTAGGATTTTATATATGGGGGAACAAAGGTGGCACACAACTACGGGAAACTATGCCCAATCACAGTGGAGATCAAGTGACCTAGATAGAAGTATTTTCCATACTCTAAGGTCAATAATATAGGCATGCTCCATGTTATTTTTCCCTTTGATATAGGAGTCATACAGTTGGTGCATGGTTTGTAAGACCTCACAACCAAACCTTGTGGTTGTGAATCCCCATTCTATTCCCCTCTATTGGAATCTAATCCTTGTGTTATTTTTGAGTGGATTATTCAAGAAACTATCATGTAAGCATCCCATTCCCTCCATTATTCCTTCCTCTTATTATCCTTCTCTAAATTCATGAGTTCTATTTTATTTAAATGATTTGTTAATCTTAAGTGGGATCAATAATTTTAAATTGCATTAAATATTTTTTGTTTTTTAATTCTCTTTTATTAATAGTGTTTCTTCATGGTGATATTTTGATTTCCAATCCTAATTGTGATGATTCTACGAAAAGGAAATACCATTCCATGCATTGATATTTTTAATGACATAATATGCTTGGTTGGGTTTTAAAATGTTTTTATAAATTGAGTGGGTTTTGATATATCTGTTTTCAATTAGTTTTGGTGTGTATTAAATGTTTTATATTATTTTTCCGTTATAAATGGGTTTTTTAAATTTTTATATGTTTATTGATATATTTATTGTGTGATAGGTGACTTTATATAGTATATGGATTGGAACCGAGAAAATGGGAATTCTAGGTATCTAGGTTCGAAGACTATATCTAGTATGTTATATGAGTGGATAGGGCTGAGTCCCATTCTCCCTTATAGTATTACTTAACAATGCTAACAAAACATTTATGTGATCAGGATTGGTGGATCAAGCAAGGACCGTCATGTCTGGGAAATATGGTCACTATTTGTATGTTGGTCATAGGACCTCGCTAAACCTATTACATTAGGGATTTCCCATAGTGATTATTAAATGATTACAATTCATCTTGCTATCAATTTTTTTTCATATTTTATTTCAATACATGTTTTTTTTAATTTCATATTTATTTTCTGAAATACGACCACGTTAATTAGCCTCATAATATCATTTCATGGAATCTCATTTATTTGTATCCTACTGGGAAATTTTTTGAATCCCTACATAAAATCATGGAGTTATGATAACTATGTTATTTTTCACTAAGGTGAATGAAATTCCTTCCATGGGAGAGATGGTGGTTCCTTTTGTTAGTGGTTCTTATTCTGGTTAAGTATTTGTAGACGTGGAATAAGGGTTCTAAACAATATATAGCATGGGGCCATGGTCGTCTTGTTGGTACCTTCCCATTTTTGGGGTTACTATAGTTTGTGGTTTATTTTTAAATGATAAATTCACAACCCATGTTGTAGTGGTTACCTTTGGTGATTTTAATTTGAATGTTGGTTATGATGTAATGTATGTTTATTGTGGATTTTGAAAGTTGGAATCCATTGGATAAACTAATCATAATTGTGCTACTAGATGCCTAGGAACAAGGTTATAGCCTCTAAGAATAATAAAACCCATTGGGACATTCCGTGGTCACAACTAAATACATTGATGGATGGTAGACTTTGTTGGTTCGTGACATGTACATAACCCTACCTCAAATAAAATTTTTCAATTGATACCCATTTATTGATAATTAATAGGTTCATAAAAATAATATTCTTCCATTATAATAATATATGTATAGTCTATGAGATCATTTTAATAGACATATATTTCTTTGTATGTGTTATTTATTTATTTTGGGTCACATGTGGCTTGTTCCCATACCTAAAATCAATCACACACTATTGAAATTCTTATAAAACATGAGATAAGGAAAATTTAACCAATCTTGAAATAGTCAAATTATATTTAAAGAAAATTTATTTTATAAGATATTCAAGTGAATAGAAATAAATAATACATAGAATAAAATTGTTTTTTTGAATACTAGAGTTGTTTTCGTGGATTAAAAAATTAAAAATACTATAACAATTTCTATTATATTATATAACAAATTCAATCCTACTTAAAATTATAATGAATTTATAGATATATAGAACATGTTTAATTATGGTAAAATGGGAATATACTTTGATAAAATAGTAAATGAATGTGTGAGAATACACACAAAATATATAATAATAATTTTTCATGAGATAAAAATAATGTAAAAACTGAAAAGTAAAAAACAATCGTACCGATATTTTTACCTTTTGAAAAATATTTTCTAATCATAAAAATGTAATATAATTCAATATAATCATTATCTATTAACAATGTGTTATAGACAATTACTTTCTAATTGGACTTATAGTGGTTTTTTTACACAAATCGTTATTTCCTCTATAGTTAATCTATGTAGTCACATATATCATATTCAAAAAAACATTATAAATATCTAAAAATATTTATATCCAAACTATTTTAAAAAATAAAAAATAATGTAGTTATACAAATTCTACTGAATTAAACACCATTCTAAATTAATATTTTCATCCTATAAATTCATAAAAAATCACTCCTTAAGCATAATATTGAAAATTATTTGCCTTTCACCTCTCCCCCACCAAAATAAAATATTTAAAATAACCATATTTTGAAGGAAATATTTAATATGATTCAATATTATCCACTTGGGTAATCTATATATGATTATGAATATAAATTTTCTTATCCATAATTGATGCTTATAAATTCAATTTATCATTTTCAACCATTATTATGTTTCATAGATCATGTTCATAAGTTATTCCCCTTGAAATGTAAATATATATTTATTAATACAAATATATATGTATAATTAATAAATAATATATTATGAAACACAAATATATATGATAAAAAAATAAATCTAATGTGGAATTGACATTATCTATTTTTTATGTAATTCATACCATAGTGATAATGAAAGAAGATTAAATAATGTTGAATTTTAAAAAATTTGGTCTTTTGTGTCAATTATATTTGAAAACATTTTGAGGAAACTATGAATTATTCATATATTTAAATGTATTTTTTCCCCAATAAAATGATACCTAAACCAAAATTTGTCTTATCAATTATGACTCCATGAATTTTAAGTGAAATATAAGACACTAAAATGTCTCAATTTTTTTTTCCTGATATAGCTTCATATACATTAATGAAATAATTTTTTTATATGAAATTTAAAAAAAGTCAAACTCATCCTCCTATGAAATACATGTATTAAGGACACATGTTAGTTTCTTGTAATATATTATATGAATGGAATATTAAATATATTTATTGTTTTGAGGGTTTAACATAGAACTCAATTTCACTTCTGTGAATTACTATTTTTTAAAATCATAAAAAATTAGATTTCATCCATAGGTCCATTTTAATCCTTATATTCATAAGAAGCCATGAAATTTTGAAATATCATGTATACAACTCCCTCATCTCAACCATTTATTAATTTCCCAAAATGGGTAAAACATGTGACAATGTGTTACGTATTTCATCTTATTTATTCCTCTTAGTGATCATAACAAATAAATTTTATATACCCCATGGTAATCTAGGAATAAAAATCATAAACACTACTATTAGTTCATAATGTATATGTTTCAAAATACTTAATTTTAAAATTATTCATATATGTAATTGAGGTTATCAATTAATATTATAATTAGTATGTTATTCTTAGATATACATTATCTTTCCTCATTTCATCCATGGACATAGGTGTTTTAAAAATATCATGATTAATCTATATAAGACAAATATAATTAATTTAATTGATGGTTTGGGCAATCATCATAAAAAATTATTTTATATATTATCATACCACCAATATTTCATTCATATAAATAATTGGGTATGGATACATGGTAGACCATTACAGTAGATCATCTAGACTCTCTTGATTAATGATTCAACCATGATTATAGATGTTATTGTATTTTACCCTCTCAAAAATAGACAAAGTTATAATTAACAAAAAGAAAAAAAAACTACAAATAAATATACAACATTTCAATGATCCTTTAATATATATATATATATATATATATATATTATTGTAAAAATCTCATTTCTGTTCCTCTGTTTACTCTTTTACTTGCTATATATAAAATTTTCTACAAATTAAATATTATGTAATTTTATTTATTAATGTCGCATAATTATATAAAAATTAAATTAAATATTAATTATAAACCAATATCCAATTTTATAGTATTAAATAATACTGTAAAAAAATTATTGTATCATTTTTATTTATATAGAAATAAATTTTCATTAAGGATATAATTGAGATATTTTTTAAAATTAAAAACCATAACGTTCAACATGAGATAATGGTACTGGTAATATTTCAAATCTTGATTAATATATTTTAGATTCATTTGAAATTAAATGAAAATTTTAGACATTTTTAAATCATTTAAATGTGTATGCTACATTATGTTTAAAAAATACAATTTTATAATTTCATAAATATAACTATCAAAACCAATTACAATTGAAAACTTTCATATTTAAATATCACCTCACATTAATCATACCCTATAAATTTAACTTCCTTTTACAAAAAACACATCATATGGGTATTTAATAATGAAATATATATGTTAAAAAACAATATATAACAAACCCAGTATACTATTAATTTATAATATGTTCTATTTCACATCCCAAAAAATTATTATTATATTTTATTTTAAATCAATAATATATTGGTTTTCGATAATGAGGTTAAATGAAACATTACCTACATGATTCATAAATAAAACATTATTATATAATAATAAAATTTATCATCTCATAATTTGTATTGAAAACTTAATGGCTCTTCTAGTACACCTATAATAATAAGTAGTATAATTACATGATAATAACTAATGTAGTGGTAAATGAATACAATATATTAATGGGAAATTATTTCCATAAAAAACTATTATGAATTATTATCAATCAAAATTAAATCACGAAATAAAATATATATAATAGATCATAATCATAATACCATCTTGAAATTTCTATCCTTATAAATTGAGAGATGTTTATATCATCAATTTAGTGTTATAAAAATAATCCAATATAAAAAACTTTTCATGTTCTGATACATTAAAACAATTTCTTCTCCTGGGTAAAGAAATATTATTTTTCCACAAAATTATCAGGAAATTATTTTTATATAGTCCAAATATCCCATATTTTTTATTATATGAATTAAAATTACACTACATAGAGAGGTATTTGATAATGAAAAACAATTTTGACTAATTTTCCTCTAAGTAAATTATTATTCTCCCAAGAGTAACTAGATCTATAAGCGATGAAAAAAATTATTGGATTAATTTCATAAAATTGATTTATTAAGAAAATGAAAATATATAAGAGGAAACATAAAAAATTACATCAATATCAATATCAAGGAATTGATATATAATTAATTAAAATTGGTTTATATAGATACTCCACTATCTTCTAATTCAATACTATTTATTGATGTAGTAAGATATCCAAAAGATATCAAATCTGACCTTTATCAAAATATATATAAATCATATTACCCATATAGTAATGTTTATCAAACATATATTATATAAAATTATCCCAAGACCTATAATAATTAAAAAATATCGAGACTAAATTCTTTCAACTCAAATAATATCATTTAAAGTTGTTATATCAATGGAAAAATAAATAAATTTCCATTGACTGAAACCATAATAATATATATAGTAAATATATTCATAATGTAGGACTTATTTATTATAAGACTTTTGATATTGAATACCACAACTAATCCATCTAATTGAATATGTAGATAGTAAATAGGATTATAAATTAAAGGAGTGTGGCAGCCTCACATAAAATAAAAAATCAACAATTACTCTATGAAATCACATCAAACATTTAATGGAAGCCCAATTTTTAATGGAAATTTTCAAATATAATATTATAAAACTCAATTCCATAATCTTTTAATGATTTCCCTAACCATTACTTTTTTATGGAGTTCTTTATATTTATAACTAACATGTACATTTTCCATAACCTTGCTTAAGTATTTTGTGGGAGAACTAAATACTACATTATTACATTACTACGTCCAATTTTATATATTATATAAATTTATCAACTTATAAAAAATTGAAACCATGTCATTTCTCCATATATAATTTAACCACATATATATTATTACAATCCTATTATCTTTATCATGGATTCCTGTTTAACGTGATGTGAATAAATAACCCATGGAAAAATATTTCTTTTCATTAACCACTATTTGAAAACAATCCACATCTCCCAATTGACCACTATAGGATCTACTCCCCAAACATTCAATTAATAAAATTTACTTACACTAAATTCTCTCGCTGTATTTATTTCCAAATCAATGAACATATTTTATGAAATTTTAATGGATGGAAACAAAATGTGTAAATCCTCACTAGATATTTTGATTTTGAAATGTAATGAATTCCCACATTAAATTTGATTCACAAATGTGGAGGTTTTCTCTAACATCATTAAAGACCACTTTAAATATATAGAAATTCTTAATCCTTTTGAATACAAATTTCCACTTAATATAATTATTTAATGAATATTTATTTTTCTAAAAGAAAAATCATGAATAGATTATGAGAATTTTTGTAGAATTAATCTTGATTTTTTGTCATCGTATAAATAATTCAATGTATTACGAAGATATATTTGGGGAGTTGATGATTCTTGGATCATTGGATATCATTCGTATCATGATTGTCACAATATTCATATTTTATTGAACATATGGAATTGATTTTTAATATGAATTAATATTTATAAATTGATGAATGGAGTCCTAAATAACAAATAATGTAAAGACCCGGAAATTTCATGGAAAATATTTTTTTCTAAATACTTTGGAATTTTACAAATCTGTGGCTTCTAAGGACACTTGATTCTGAGGCTCGGTGTTCCCAGAATCAATTTACAAAGTTTAGCACGGGTACGTTCAGTGAACGAACGAGCTGGTTTTTATATATTTTGAACCGGTGCTCAGAATTGAAATCCGAGGGCCCTGATGAACTCATGGCGCCGTTAATTTCTTAAGGGGTCATTTACAGCTGTTGCGTTTTAAGCGGGTTGATTTTTAATAATTGGGGAATTAGTTTAAAATAAATAAAATTGTTAGAACTTTTTTATTTTATAACTTTGGAAGTTAGTCCCTCCCATGGGAATTTGATGGTGTGGCCCACAACCATCCAACTTCCCATGTGTGGATATTTTAATGGTGGGGCCCACAAGATCCCCAACCTTTCACCTTCTCCTAAACTCCTTAAACCCCCTCCTTTATGTTTGTTAACTCCCCCTCCATAAATGAGACCTCCCACCTCCCTCTCTCCCTAACAAATTATGACAGCACATTTCAATAAATTAATTTGAAGAGTTTGAATTAATTTGAATTGCTCAACACTTCTTAAAATGGAATAGCCTTTTATTTATTTTGGTTGGAAATATTAGTGGGAGTGCTCTTGGGAGAATTTCGAAGGAAGTGTTCTTCTACAATGAAAAACACCATCCTTCCATGAAGAACGACAGCTCTTCGATGAAGAATGCCTTCGATGAAGAATGTGAAGTCACCGACGGCGTGCCTTCCCTTCTTCTTCCTCCGTGTCAAGTGAGGAGACGTTGTTTCCTCCTATGACGCACTCCGAGTCGTCAACGAATAAACATTCCTTAACACCGTCTTCCGTGACGCTCGGCTAACGTGAATCTTTTTTGAGGTAGGGGTTTAATTTGAGAATGTTTATATTCCCATGTTCTTCCCTTCTAAAACAATGAACATGGATCAACTCATTATCAAGTTTATTCACAGATGTTTTCTTTTGTGGGTTGGGAAAATTTGTTTGTGGGGTAATTTTAGGATGGATTGTATAAATTTTATCTGAATAGAATTGTTCTTCGTACAATGTGAAACCTTGTTTATCTTTGAAAAATTGATAACGCCTAACACGGAGGGCGCATGCCAAACAAACAAGGCCTGACGAACCTTCACAGTTTGTTTGTTTGGGCGCGGATTGACGGGAGACGATGAAACTGGACTGAAACGGCATTTGGAAGCTGTCATAGTGGAGAACGGGTCCCGGGAGAGCCGCAGGTGCAAGCAGTGGGTGAATCGGACCACCGGAGCACATCTGGTGGTCCACGGTAGACACTGCCGGAGCGCCCCGCCGGCACGGCAGCGTCGGCGTCCGGCGACGGTGGGATGCCACTGGAACAGACCGCCGCGGCTGAGCCACGACGGTGGGAAGAACTGAAATGGTAAATCCGTTCTAGATGGAAACCAGTGTGGAATTAAGCTACACTGGCTGGGGAGGCCGCACTCCCCCGCTCTGCCAGGCTGGCCGAACCATAGCCAGCCGCGGGCCGGGCCGACCCAGTGTGGGATAGGCCAGGTCGGACCGGGCCCAAACCCCCTTTTTCGGACCAGATTCGTTTAAATGGACCTAACTTGAGCTACGGAACTCCGATCGATGCACCGTCAGTTGATTAGGAATACATGGATCAAGACGGTCGTTTTAGTATATTACACTCAAGGTTTAAGCGATGTTTGTTTATGGCAGGGGTGATTCGAACTCGAAACCAACCAACCCCTCGGAGCGGACCGATAGACTCGAAGTGCGGAGGAGGAAATCTATACTTATTGGACTGGATGGTACCTGGATGTGGACACTCTGTGTGACAACACACAAAGCGGACCGATAGACATAGAGTGCTGAGGAGGACATTTGTACGTACCCTTCAGGTAGGAACCCAGAGGACGATCCAGGAGCTGCCTCACCTTTCAGCTATTGTATATTCAGTTGTACCTTTTTCAGTTGTAGTTGAACCATTCAATTGGGCTTGTATTTCTAGACCCTTTTTACTTTTAGCACATGTGTTAAAATGTTTTACTTTGTGTTTTCTTCTGCTTGTTCTCTGGTTGTGTGTGTTTACTTTTTATAAAGGCATTGCCTTCCTAGTTCTAGGGAATTACTCCTTTGGTGCTAGTTGCCAGCCCCTAACTTATGGAAGGCGGGCATGGCATAGTCACGATGTGGGCCCCAGGGGATGGGTCATGAAAATTGGTATCAGAGGAGTCGGTTCTACCATAGAACTCAAGACTCTGATATTTCTTATCTGTGAAGCAATAATGTTAAGAGTATTGAGTGTGTTTTTCAGTTCAGGGAGTCTATTGTTGGTGCGGCGACCGACGTATTCATACACCAGGACCCTGAATTCTGATTTCCAGCTCAGTGCTCGAAAACACTGATTTCATGTGTGTTTCAAAAGTTTTCATTGTGATTACATTGTGTCAGCTCACCAGGTATACTATTTGACCGTGGAGCACCTGTTTCTTTTCATGATGGCCCCATGAAGGCACCCAACCAGGGTTCCTAGTTACGTGCAAGATGGAAGCCCACCAAGCGATGAGGCCTCGGTTCAAGGCCCCATTATAGATGAGGCACCAGCGGTACCACTACCCTCTGAGCCACCGATGCCACCAACCCCAACAGTAGAGAGTGGATGCCACCTGAGTGCGTTGCACGAGTTTCAGCGATAGAGTCCGCCCAGGTTTCGTGGAGAGATGGACCCTCAGATAGCCGAGGATTGGCTGGAGGCTATCATCAGAGTCTTTAGATTGGTAGAGACACCAGCGGACCTTATGGTGATCCTTTCAAAGAGTCTCTTACATGCAGCAGAATGTAGATGGTGGAATCTGATTCTACTGGTGCATGATGAGGCATCACTAATTTGGACGGACTTCGAGAGCCTCTTATTCTTGGAGTTTGTTCCAGCCACTCACCGTACGGTACACATCCAGGAGTTACAACATCTGTGACAGGGAAGCATGACAGTAGCCTAGTACTCACCGATATTTACAGACCTCTTGCACTAATCCACAGATATGGTACGAGATCCGTTCATCAGGTCCTGAACCTTTGAGCAGGGACTCAAGTGAGAGATTAGTGCTTCTGTTGTTTCTCACAGCATCCCACCTATAGAGTCCCAAAGATTGACGTACATAGAAATTACATTACTTTTGAAGAATACTTAATACATAACAAAAAAACACCGAAGGACCGTAATAGTTTTGTGTATTTGGAAACTCGGAACATAATATTCTAATCATGGTGAAAGATCGTGAACATCTCCCTTAAAGATCTTCCCCTTTTTTTTTCTTACCTAAAACCTTTCTTTATATCATGGGGAAAAGAAAACATATAAAGGGTGAGCTCAAATGCTCAGAATGGGTAATCATGGAGAAAATAAAACAAACCATATACATTTGAACATCAAAACATGAACATAAATTTTACACATCAAAATCTTGAGTTGTGAAATAAATCTTGGCAGTACGTAATTCAGAGGTCATAAAAGAACATTAATCACGATAAAATAGCATGGGAATAAAACATTTAATTATGGAAAACCATTAAGCACATGATATGATTTCCACAGTAGCCAAGGCATTGCGGCCAAGACCATCTTAGTGGAAAAAGTCCCTTTCTGAATCGAGTTCACTCCTCGTTTCAGTCATATAACACTGAACCTGATTAACTTACCATTACATCATTGTCTATCTAATGAGATATAAATCTGTACCCAATGAATTGGATGGAGATATAGGTCCCACCAATCTCATAATTAAATCATTTTTACTTGTTCCATAAAATAAACATAAAACATTCAACACAGCCAAAATAATAAAATGGGTTTCAAACATCATCCCATCATCACATAATACATATTAAAAAAATGGATATCATTTCATCACAAGAAAAATCAAACCATGTAAATAATAGATACATTATACTTGAAACATAAACATGCTAAATAATGTCATCTTAGATGGAAAATAGTTTTGATAAAACACTTGAAATGAATTTTTGAGGAAAATATCCTTTCTTCTTCAAAATCATTTTCTTTTCACAAAATGCCATGCAATTTAAAAGAAATGTATTTTGTTGAAAATAGTTAGAAAATTTTGCAGAGAAAGATTCATTGAAATAAGTAGTTATGAAACCATAAAAATCCATTCACGCGGTATAAGTTAAAAATAACATTCTTCTCATACTTTTGTCGGAAAATTCAAAAAGTACCTCTTATAGTAAACAATAAAAAGAATCCTTCCATACGATGTGCTATAATTAAAAAAGGGTAAAAAAGACTTTAAACATACATGGACGAAAAGTAAAAATTTTATGAAAAAAGTTTGAGAACATATGGTCATGGATAATAAACATAACCCCAGTAAATACTTATGAATAAATAATCTCGGATAAGAATGAGATTGGAATAATTATCCCTTACCTTAGGTATGATATGATTCGTACATATCCAAACCTCATGTATAATTATTTAAATAATGTCATTGAATTATTAAAAAATCATATTCTTTGTTATGATATCATATATGGTTCACTTATGACTTAATATTAGTCATGCTTTTGTAAATTCCATGTTAAAGGAGCATTTTGGGTAAAATCGTTTTATTTATTGTACGTGTTTGGACTTGTTGTTATTGATATTATTATTACTTATATCAGAATTTAATTACTTCAATAATGTAAATAATTATTTATATATCATATATATTCAGTATATATATATATATAATAGATATATAATTGAAATCAAAGACACCGTTCATGGAGACGGTAGGCAGTACGTACGCATGAATGCTATTTTATTTTCCTTATTGACTTGAATGGAAGTAATTAGATGAAATATATATATATATACATAAATATAATAGCATTATTATGTCATATATTTCATTATTACTTATTATATATACTTTATAATCATTCATGAATTGTTAACATTGAAAATGAATCTCATCGCATCGTGGAGATGGTAATCCGTACGTACACACGAGTGATGAAATCGTTCCCATATTAATTGAATGGAATTGGAGTGGATGATATAATATATTAGAATAATTATTATGTTATAATAATCATATATTGTTATTTTTTACACGATATTATCAATCCAAGTAAGGTGGTGGTGGAAAAACTGATTACACCACGACTTGGAGACGGTATTTCGTATGTACGCACGTGCGGTGATTTCGTTTTCCGTAGGATGGATAGAAGGTGAAATAGGGTTGGTTCATATTTATAATAACATATCAGTATATAAATAATACTGTTGTTATTACTTTATAATGAAACATCTAATTAATAGGAAGTATACGAAGAATGAAACTTGAAAGAGTCGGTAGAAAAGATTACATCTTCCTCGACTCACATCCTTTAATCATATTCTTAGGGCACTAGAGTTGGTCTTTTGAGAAGACCATAACCTCTATGATATAAATAGAGAAGTTGAAAAGAGTTATTGTCAGGGGTTGGCTGAGCTTCAAGGCTCAAAAGGGTGTGAAGAGAAGAGGGATGGGGTTTTATTTTTATATGGGAGGAGAGGTGCACCTTAGAAAAAACATAAAAGATTATTTTATAATAAATTTATATTATGTTTTTAATAGCGCAAAATTGATTTATTTCAGAGCTAAGGTGGTGATGGGTCTAAATCATTTTAAAAAATATGTTTTAGACAAGTTTAGGTTACTATTTTATCCTTATCATTTATATTTATCTCTACGTTAAATAATTTAACTTTTACCATGTCTAATTGTTTTCCTGCACAATATGGTTAATAAACATACTATAAAAACAAAACGAACCCCAAGTGGTTCATTATTAATATATATATCCTTATCTAAGTCATTTGGATGAACCCTAGTTTTTTAGTAAAAAAATAACAATTACTAATATAATATTTTAAAAAAAACTATTTTATGTCAATTGTGACACTATTTGATACTTGATTTTTTTGAAAATCATATCAGCATTATTAGTCCAAAAAAGATAATTAAATAAATATTAACATGTAATATTAACCTATATATTTAGTGGAATTCATAAAAAGTCTAAAATTACATTTATTTGGATATTTATAACATCAATTATGTTAATATTTCATTAATAAGGTAATTACTGCATCATAAATCTGCGATAAATAAATTAAATTATTTAATGTCTAAAAATTATAAATAAAATACCATTATTTAGGGAATAATTTCATATTTCTAATGAATATTTATAGTCTAATTTATCTTATGTATAACCATATATTAAAAATGTTTTAGTTATTAAACTTTGATTTTAACGCTTTTGACTCTTCTTTAAATAAAATAATAATAAGTGTTCTAATATAATCATAGTGGAACTAAAGGGTAATATTTTATTCCTAAGGTTGTTTATGGTAAAATTACACTTATCCAATAGAATTAAGACATGTTTTTGGGTAATAATAATATCATTTTTATCCTTAATTACCCAATTTACTTTTAACCGTGGTAAATAAAAATAAAAAGTTACTATTCACCAAAAATTATTTGTATCTTATTGAGCCACATTTTATTACTTGATATTAACCATGTCTCTCGGATTTTCAAAATACCACTCACAGAAGTGGTAAATTTAGGTTTTAGGTAAATTTTCAAATTTTCATAGGAGGTTGGTAAAAGATGGTGAAAAGTTCAATAAAATTTTTATATATCTAAAATTATTATAAAATGACTCCAATTAATTACATTGATATTTTATAGGTATTATGTATCACTTTTTACCTAAAATAAATTTAAATAAAATAAATAAATATTTAAATAAAAACCCGGTTTTTAAATAGTAACTCAGTGTTTTCACTATTCATAAAAAATTGAAAGTTTTCAAAAAAACAAAAAATTCACCCTAGGCTAATTTTGAAATTACGAATCCAAAAATGAAGTATATTTTGAAAGATAAAATTTATAAAATTTCAAAAAGTGGATATTACAATTCATAACGGCTAGTTTATATAATATTTTAATAACATATCGTTGTTTAGTGAAACTCGATATTGCGTACGACACGTGCTATCGTGGAAGGTCACGATTGTGTGTAAAGAAAGGCAATTCAAGGATGTGTGTGGTGAAAGACTTCTTTGTTGTTGCGTATAACAGAATACAACCATATTTTATTTATTCATTGAATTTATATATATATATATATATACACTCAATGTTGAATAGAATAACTACTATCAAACAAACTTGAAATTGTGTGTAACACGATCCAAGAATAGTGTTGCATATACTGCAAGCTAATACGGTGTTGCGTATAGCGCAAGATAATCTTGGTGTAGCGTACAACAGAAGATATGAAAGAAATTAAAAGGAATATATCTCACAAAATCTCGGGGTGTTACACCGATGAAGACAGGGGTGTTGGAGTGAGCCCTCCTAGTATAGAGTTTCCTTGATGAGAAATCTCCAGCACCAAAACCCACCACTAGTCGATATGCAGTGGAGTCTTCTGCAGCTGGCAGTAGGGAGATGACGAAGATGTCCAAGAGGACCAGAACTATTGGTAGTTGACCGCATGACTCAGGGTCGGTAGTGCGGGGCACCCAGGGTGGAGACGGAGCCAGACCTGCCATGCTGTGTTACTCATGTGGCGGATATGGTCACATAGCTCATGACTATCTGACCCACCATGAAGACGATCAGTAGATAAAAGAAGGATCTCCCAGGAAGATGAAGAGGTTCGATCGAGGCGGACATCAAGGAGCAGGAGACCAAGGCAGAGGAGTTGGTCGTGCAGCAGGTGGTGGATGACGCTTCGAGGTGTTGCCACCACCACCACCCAGATGTCCACCCCGACTACAGGGAACATGTGGACATGGGAGAGCACAGCTTCAGGCTATTGAAGAATATGACTATGGAGCTCCGGAAGCTGGTGGACATGAGCAAGACTAGTTCTAGGCATGGAGGCCTCTGTTCTTTGTGCTTCTAGTTTCCATGTTATTGTTTTTTGTGGTTGTTATGTTTCTTTGTACTTTGAGCTGCAGTAATAAAAGACACTTTTCCTTGTGACGTTTTCTTTCCATCCTTTTTGTGTACTGAGAGGTTCTTCTTTAAACTATTGACTTGACCCTCACTTTTGAGATTCCCACTGGAGGAGACACAGTGACCCCACACTGATGCCGAAAGTGTTACTCAACCCTAGGAGGAGAGAGTAACGGTTGGATCTATTGGTAGTGGCATTGAGGCCTTACGATGCCGTCCATGGCATTAATGTATCAATCATGTCAGGATTGACTGCATTAGGCAAAGGACATGGTTTATCCAGGGGATGAGACCAGATTTCTCTTTTCAGCAAAGGGGAATCATAGAAACTCTTGTAGGACCATAGATTGTTTAGACTACGATGGAGAAAGTACAGACCGTCCAGGAGCGGATGAAGACGGCACAGAGCAGACAATAGTCCTATTCCGATAAGAGATGGAGACCACTGGAGATCGAGGATGGAGACCACGTCTTCCAATGGGTCTCACCATGATGAGGTCAACAAAGATTTGGCCGGGGCGGCAAGTTATCACCGTGTTTCTTCGGTCCTCTCCATGTCCTCAGCAGAGTGGGTGAGGTGGCTTACCGCCTAGCCCTTCCACCTCAATTACACTGGGTGCACGATGTCATCCATGTATCTTAGATGAGGAGATATGTGTACGACCCATCACACATCATCGATCATGGGGAGCTGGACATCGATGACGGGGAGACTTTCATGGGGTTCTAGTAGAGGTTGAGGATTGATAGGAGCAGGTCCTACGGGGATGGTCGATTCCTCTTTTATGCTTTAATTGGAAACACGGGAACCTCCAGGAGAGCACTTGGAAGCTGGAGGCTCAGTTGCATGCTCAGTACCACTTTTGTTTTTCCTAGTGTGTGATGGAACTTTACAGGGATGTAAATCCCTGAGGAGGTTGTAATTTAAAGACCCCAAAATTTAAAGAAATTTTTTTCATAAATACTTTTGAATTTTACAAATCGGTGGCTTCTGACGGAACTTGATTCCGAGGATCGGTGTGCTCGGAATCAATTTCCAATGTTTAGCCCGGGTACGTTCAGTGAACAAATGAGCGAGTTTTTCTATCTTTTGAACCGGTGCTCAGAATTGAAATCTGAGGGCACTGATGAACTCATAGAGCTGGTAATTTCTTAAGGAGACCTTTACTACAGTTGCGTTTTAAGTGGGTTGAGTTTTAATAATTGAGGAATTAGTTTAAAAGAAAAAAAATTGTTAGATCAATTATATTTTATAACATTGGAAGTTAATCCCTCCCAAGGGAAGTTTATGGTGGGGCCCACAACCATCCAACTTCCCTTGTGTGGATATTTGAATGGCGGGTCCCACATGAGCCCCAACCTTTCACCTTTCCCTAAACTCTTTAAAACCTCTTTCTTTAGGTTTGTTAACTCCCCCACCATAAATGAGACCTCCCACATACCTCTCTACCTGATCAATTATGCCAACACATTTCAATCAATTAATTTGAAGAGTTTGAATTAATTTGAATTTCTCAGCACTTCTTTAAAATGGGAGAACGTTTTACTTATTTTGGTCGACAATATTGGTGGGAGAGCTCTTGGGAGAATTTATAAGGAAGTTTTATTCTTCGACGAAGAACACCATCCATCCACGAACAACAATGCCTCTTCGATGAAGAATGCCTCTAACAAAGAATGTGAAGTCACTGACGATGTGCCTTCTCTTATTCCTCCTCCGCGTCAAGTGAGGAGACGTCGTTTCCTCCTTGGACGCACTCCCACGTCATCAACAAATCCACTTTCCGCGACCCCATCTTTCACGACGCTCGGCTACCACAAATCTTTTTCAAGGTAGGGGTTTAACTTGAGAATTTTTATATTCCGATGTTCTTCCCTTAAAAAAATAATGTGGATCAACTCATTATCATGTTGATCCGCAGATGTTTTCTTTTGCATGTTGGGAATAGTTGTTCACGGGGGAATTTTAGGATGGATTGTTTCAATTTTATCCGAATAAAATTGTTCTTCGTACAACATGATACCTTATTTATCTTTGAAAAAATGATAATGCCTAATGTAGAGGGCACATGCCAAACAAACACGGCTCGCCAACCCTCCACAGTTTGTTTGTTTGTGCGCGGATTGACGGGAGATGAAGAAACGGAATGACAACGACGTTTGGAAGTCGTCGCAGTGGAGAACGGGTCCTGGGAGAGCCACAGGCGCAAGAGGTGGGTGAATTAGAACACCAGAGCACGTCTGGTGGTCCGCGAAAGGCACTGCCGGTGCGCCCCGCCGGCACGGCGGCGCTAGCGTCTGGCGGTGGTGGCGCGCCGCCAGAGCAGACCGTCACGACTGAACCACGACGGTGGTATGAACCGGAACGAAAAAGCTAGTCCGGATGGGAACTGAAGCGGAATTATGTTGTGCCAGCTGGGGGGGACGCGGGCCGGGCCGCGCCCGCCGGTTTGGAACTGGACCTGGGTCGGCACGACCCGGTTCTGGCTGACCCAGGATGGGTTGGGCCGGGTCGGACCGGGCCCATACCCCCATTTTTAAAACCAGATTTGTTTAAACGGCCCTAACTAGAGCTAAGTACATCCGATCGATGCACCATCAGTGGAATAGTAATCCTTGGATCGAGACGGTCGTTTCAGTATATTACACTCAATGTTTCAGTGAAGTTTGGGTACGACCGGGTTGGTTCGAACCCGAAACCAACCGGGCCCTCGGAGCGGACCGATAGATGGGAAGTGCTGAGGATGACATCTGTACCAACCCCTTCAGGTAGGAACCCAGAGGATGATCTAGGACTAGATGGTACCTGGAGGTGGACACTCGGCATGAAGGCACATGGAGCAGACTAATAGACGCAGAGTGGTGAGGAGGACATTTGTACCTACCCTTCAGGTAGGAACTCAGAGGACGATCCAGGAGCTTCACAACCTTTCAGTTGTTGTCTTTTCACTTGTACTTTTATTCAGTTGTGGGTGTACCTTTCTGTTGGTCTTGTATTTCTGTCCCCTTTGTACTTTTGGCACTTTTGTTATACTGTTTTACTTAGTGTTTACATCTGCTTGTTCTATGGTTATGTGTGTTTGCGTTTAATAAATTCAATTCCTTCCCATTTCTAGGGAATTATGCCTTTGGTGCGAGTCGCTTGCCCCTGGCCTATGAATGGTGGGCTTGGGGTAGTCATGATGTGGGCCCTGATGGACTGGTCGTGACAAATTAAATCCCAAGAATCATATATATCTTTTGAAAAAGTTAGATTTATATTGGACGAGGTTTATAAATATAATGAATTAAAATAAATGGAGATGAAGGCCTTGGGATTTTTTTGTATAATTTTAAAAATATATTTAATTTGTATTATGTGGTGGAACATAGTAAAATATATTGAATACCAAACTGACCCGAGTTGAACTAGATAAAAAAAATTTGGTATAAACCTCAATTTTGAAAGAGATAGACCTTGCAGGGTTGAACATTGATGTAGAAAGCCTATGGGATAACTGTTATTATATACTCCTTGTGCGTATTGGAGTAATTAACACCACTACGTGGGGGGGATGAAGGAGGACATTTCATCATGGGTGAATTTTGGCAGATTCCCAGAAAGAACGTAATACTCAAAAATTAAAGATAAGGGAATTTGATAACATACAAAGGATAGTTCATCTTGGATAAAGTACAATATGAGATAGATAGAATAAAGAAGTGTTTATATATTTAATATATTATTTTTAGAAATATTGAAATAAAACCTTTGGAATGAAATCCCATTGATCAAAAATGCATTATCTCCTACCACAAAATTAGGGATTTTTTTGTAAATTTTGAGTCTATAGTTAAAAGTCCACCATTAATTCCTACTCTAATTTTTTTTCAACTTTAAGATTAATTCCTTATTAACTAAAATCTATACATTAAATACCCAATTGTTTTCATAAATCTTTTTTAAGAATATCATACTTATGAGAAATAAAAACCATTTTTTTATGATTCCATTCACACATCTAACTATATATTGGGTTTCCATTATAAATTACCGAGTTTCATTAATTTATTTTCTAAATCATGATCAAATTATCTCAAAAGAATATTATAAAAACGTATAGCATTGATTCTATAATATTGTGGGTCATGAAAGCTATCGAAGAAAATGGTTGTTGATGTTATAATAATTAAAATAATAATATATCATTTTTTGTTTTAATAATATTCTTGAATCAGTATGATTTTTCATAATTCATGTTTTGTATACTAAAAATATATCTGTCACATCACCCATAGTTATTCATGCATGGATGAGTGTTTCAACTATTGCTATTTGATTTTGGGTGGATCTTTTATTTTTAACTAAAAATGGCATATTTATTCCATTAAATTCTTGATGGATTCATTTGAAATAATCCTCAAGTACAAAAGGGATTTGAGAGATCTCTTTTCTTATGAATTAACGAATATGATCAGATGATCCTCCCATGTCAAAAATATGAACAGGAATGAGTTTCTGAGTACCCAAATATTTAAAATGCTTTAGAGATTCTACACAACACACTATTTACGTAAAGAATTATATATAGAATGATATAATTTCATAAAGGAAAACATTTTCATTCCACATGAGTCCCTATGATAAAGAGATTAATACACTATATACCTTGGGTACACAATGTATTATTGAGGTCCTATGATAGATACCATTGTGTGGATTTAATGATTTATTATTTATACATGTGAATAAATAGAACCCAAATTCTATTATTTTAAAAGGTATACATTAGCATGATGTTCTTCTTGCACAAGGGAAAATAATTATATAAATTGTAAATTTTAAACACTTTTGAATGAAAAATTAGATAGTCCATTAATAAAAACTGAGATATATCTATACATCACAAGGGATGATTGTTTATACTCAATGTAGTGTGTGATACATAACATGAGATCACATAAAGTAAAAATAATACTAATTAAATGGTTATGTGAATGGGATTATTCAAATATATTTCACCATGAATTAAGTTATGCATGGGACAATTTTATTTGAATAAATTGAAT
The DNA here is from genome assembly GCA_963277665.1 of Viscum album. Classification (NCBI taxonomy): domain Eukaryota; kingdom Viridiplantae; phylum Streptophyta; class Magnoliopsida; order Santalales; family Viscaceae; genus Viscum; species Viscum album. The sequence continues at coordinate 852,523,709 of OY728126.1, read as the reverse complement.
TGATGATTATATATTCTTCAGTTATGAATTAATTATTTAGTAGCATTGTGTTTGTGAAAGTTAAATATAATATAAAAAATATCAATAATTATTTTTGGATAGAATCATAATTAATATAAGGAGAACATATCAATTCATGAATTTGATAGTATTGAGGAATACATGACCTTTCAGTGGAGAATAAATCATTTTTTTTCATGTTGAAAATTAATGTTCTTAAGAAAACCTAAAATAAAAACATGAATTTGTAAACAAGAGTATCATATCCCATACACTTATAAATCTATATCATTTTAACATGGTGGATAATCACATATAAGAAATAATAGATATTTATATCTGTGGATCACTACTAAATATAATTATCATTAGGGTGTATAAATTGTCAATTAAAAGAGAAGAGTGTTGTGGTATCTAATAAACTCTCAATGAAGAGTTGGTTGTTGGGGTGTATAACGAGGTTCAAATGGAGGATAAACTAAAAGGGTGTATAAATATTATTTTTGAAAGAGATTTTAATTGATGATAATATTATAATAGATAATACATGTTGGGGAGTCCATCCAAAAAGGGATGTAGTGAATCTCATTACATAACAATATAAATGTAATGTGTTGTTCCCTCTTATATTATTGTTATATGATTTCAATCAATGTGATATATTGTTGTGTTTGTTGAGAACCTTATCAAGTTCAAGAGGATTATATTTAAAAAATTGAATATATATAAACTAAGCAACTAATTCACCACCAACCCCAACTCATTATTTAATCGCAAATGGTGATCTATATTTTTTATTTGAGATTAGATCACCTATAATGATCATAGATGAATTTTGAGACATAATGTAATTTAACTGGATCAATCATCTAGGTGATCCCAAATTCAATCACAATAGGAGAAATATGATTCTATCCTATATCATATTACTTCATCTAAAAGTGAATTATTATGAAAAAATGGGGTTTCCACCCATAACTAATGAATCTAAAATTAACAACCCTAAAAAATGAAAAATATAGTTTTATAGAAAAACTCAAAATGATATCATTATGCTTTTAGTTGATAATGTTTAAATATGGATAATGGTTCTTAAAAATACCAAGGGGTCTAGGATAAATTTATTAGTATGAATTTTGGTGCTGTTATAGTCATGGTAGACAAATTTAATTTTTTAGGGAAGCTAGTATGAGGATAACAAGATGACATATGATGCTACATTTGATGACTATTTCACCAGAGTTAATGAGATAGTTATTCACATTCGACAATATATTTCCAATATAGATGACAATATCTATTTCAAAAATATGATGAGTAATTTCTTTGATAGTTTTATCTAAAAATATAATCCTTGTAACAATGAAAATATGTTGTAGTAAATGACTTTCCTAATGTACTAATTCATTATTATATGGGAATGGAACCAAGCATCAAGATGAAAGACTAAGATGATACAGAATTTGAAGCCATGAGAAAATAAATATCCTAGGATGAAGAGGTATTATAATCAAGCGATTCATATCCTAAGGGATAGGAAGAACATATTGAATTCAATTTCCTAATATTAAGAGGATTGAAAATTTGTAAGTGGAAGGAAAAAATGTAAAAAAAAAATTTGATCTTTGATTGGTTTTCAAATAGTTCATATGGTTTTCCAAACAATAAAAAAACTAAATATGAATATTATGAGGAGGATGAGAAATTTAAAAAAATCAAATAAGAAAAAGATGCTTTTTAGAAGCAGGAAGTGAAATTTTATAAGTAATAATGGGAAATATAATTCATTATCATGTAACTAAAATTATTAAAATGTGAGTTTCCAAGATAATATTGAAATATGATTGTGTTCATATATTAGTTATGATTATAGATAATAAAGAACAATGTTGGAATGATATATGATAATTTTTTTTGGAATCACGTATTGAGGAAATATAAAATATTTTCAAAAAAAATAAGTAATTGTTGAATGATAAAAATAAGTGTATTGTATAAAATTTCAACTTCATCATAGAAGAAGAAATTTATATTGGTGAGATAAGGAAATACATTATTATAGATTATAAATAATAAAAAATTAATATTTTTTGTTAGGAAAGTAACTGCATGGTATGAAAAAATGAACGATATAAGATTAATGTGTCTAGTTGTTAAAAATGTGATGAAAAATAAAAAATAAGAATAATATATGTCCATATAAGTTTACGATATTTATTATTATTATAGCATGATAAGGGGTTCTAATGAAAATGGTACATTTTATCTTAATTAGTTTCATAAAAGATATGTTATCACTATCATTTTTGGATAATATATTTAGATCAAAATGTCTTGAGAGATTAATTCTTCCATATAAAAAAGATAAAAGGATAATTTGAAGAAGGAAATTACCCCCATAGGAATAAGAAAAAATGGATTACAACATGATGAATTCATAAATAATTTAGATATTTATATTATCAAAATAATATATTAACATTTGGAAGATTAATCTAGTGTTATGTAAATTAAAGAAACAAAAAACACTCTAATGGTTAGACAGATCATTATCATTAAACTGGAAAAAAAGGTGTAATCATATTGAACATATGATATTATGTTTTTACTGAAATAAAAAATGAAAATAAATATATCTATGATAACAATAAAAAACATGAATGATTTCATCAAAAATGTAAGTGGAACATGTTAATTAAAAAGTCATAGAGATGTGGTATGTGTACCCAAATTCTCAAAAATATTCCCTATAATATAGAATGGATGAAAACTAATGAAATATAGGATGTCATGTAATTATTACAAGAAAAAGGAGATAAAAAATGTGATTGATATTGTTATAAAATGTATGAAATTAATTCTACCTTAACTAAAAATGGATAAAAATATATAAATATTAAATGGATTGTATAACTCTGAGTAGTAAGGTGGATTAAAATAAAGGGGTTTAATTTAACTAAAAGTGATATACCTATTATAATATGGAGATTTAAAAGAATATATGGGTATATTGTGGATAAATAAGGCATGATTTGAATAATTACATGTGAATCCTACCATCATAATAAGAGAATATGATGGGGATGAGGAAAGAAAATATAAAGGAAATTTTCTTTACATATGTGATTGAAAACAACACTTCATATGATGAATTTGTTACCAAAAAGATTGTATACATTAAAAGGTGTCAATACACAATTCTTAGTATCCTTAAGTATGTGTCTATATTATTACATTGGAATAACATATAAGGACTCTCATTATAAAGTAAAGAATAATTTAGCTGTCATGGTAAATTATATACATACATTAGTCTTGTATTATATTTGATAGTATAAATAAAAAATTAAATTCGTCCTAGAATAATATTATTTATTCAAGGATATACTTTCTTATAAGCCATATTATAGATCATGTAATCATAGAGAAAGTTTTAATATAATTATCATATCAAATCCTCTGTAAAGTGGTATCTACAAGATAAGAAATAGTGAGTCAATTAATATAAAAAATCTAGCATTGTAAAAAAACAAAAAAAAATACTAATTTATTCGATAAACTGAACATAATACAGAATAGATATATGATTATCGAATATATCCATTTAAATAATAACATAATCTTGAAACATAACCATTGTTATTATAACTGATCAAATAATCACATGGTCATCGATATCTAATCTCATAATGATGTAATTAATAATAATGTATATCAAAACTATCAAGATATATACTAAATAGAATTAAATTAAAGATATTTCCTCAAGGTAGTTTAATTATATTGGTAGAAACCCATATGATTTGGCCAATTGATTTTACTCTGGAAATCTTTTTAGGCGTCATGGGTCTATATAAAGTCTGATTCCCACTAATAACATAGAAATTACTTTGAATTATTGATATTAAGGGTAGAAAAATAAACAGTATAATCATTTTTGTTGAAAATATAGCAAACAAAATTGGAATACATTATCCAGTCAATAAGCCTAACCATAAACCCACAAATGATATTAAGGAAAATGGTTTCAAAATAGCACATCCATTATCATACTGATCAAAATTTGTACAAAATAATAATAATGATGATATCAATAAAACATGTACCAGTGGATGATAAGTATAATTAATGTTTCATTTCATTAATTAATATAAATTCAATAAAATTATCTTCAAAAACATTATTGAATAAAATATTCATTTCATTTTGAAATGTATTTTGAACATAATATTCTTTGTAAATAACTTTTAAAAAATCCTTAAAAATATCCTCATAAAAATTCAATGGAAGATTGAAAGAAATGAAATTCATGATAGTGGAAAATCCCAAAAAAAATTAATATGCTAAAAAATAACATTCATTTTGCACAGTAAAATGTTTTGGAATGTTCTATTTTGGTAAATAACAAGAATATTCCTTTCTCATTTTTTGTAAAATTCAAATGGGGTTTGTTTTGATAAGAAAAGAAGATTCCTATGAACACATTTTAAGAGTAAAAAATGGAATAAATTGTGTTAATAAAACATTTTAAAATAGATAATATCATTTTCTAAAAACATTTTTAGGAGAATACGTTCCTCTAGAAAATTGATTTCAGAATGAAGATATAAATGAAAATATATTTTCCAAAAAAATTAATTTATTTATGTACCGAATATTAGAAAAAAAATTATTATTTCATGAAAATTTCATGTTTAAATTAAGAAGAAGAAAATTGATTTTTTGATATGGTCAAATAATTTCCTTCAACTGATGTTGAAGAAAAAAGAGTCTCAATTAGATGAGATTGTGAAATAAACCTTTGCAATGATCATAACGTGGAAGTGAGAGTTAATCAATAAAATGATTATCTATTTCAATTATAAATCCACAAAAAGTGTAATTAAATAATAATATAATTTAAATTCATTTAAAACATAAAAAAATAATTATGTAATCAACAAAGTATATGTTTAACCCAATGATTGGAAATTGAGTTAAGAAATCTATTACCTCATGCTTCCTTTTTACTGAAAGTTAATTAATAGTATGTATAGTGGATTAAATTTTTTTGTAAATTTATAAAATAACAATATTATTATTTATAATATAATATATTATCGTTTTATAAAATATTATCACCATTATATAAGAAATAGTTCATTATATTCATTGTTTTCAGTGTCAATTGCTGTGTTTTCCCATGCATTTTTCATTACTAATGATCTGATTATTTGGAATATTATATAGTTATATCAAATACAGAATAGAATCATGAAATAAATATTATATTTTAAAATAAATTATATTTTTGAAACAAATCATGAATTATAGTTATGAAAAATCATGTACATTACGATAATGGAGATAGTAGTCCGTACATACATGTGAGTAATATTCCATTTTTCCATGATTATTATGGAAATAAATTAGGTACAATTTTATTTTATAGAATAATTATAAGTTCAAATATACCAAATTATTTTGTTAAATATACTTATATATATCCTCCATGTTGTGTGGGTATGAAAAGAGTATAGAAATGCTTCATGAATGTGGTAGTCCTCACTTCCATAAATGATGTTTTCATTTTATGTTAGTGAAAATTTATGAAAAGGAAATAATAAAAATGGGAAGAGGGAAAGATTATACTTTCCATCCGATAATTAATTTTCAATGAAACATCATAGAACATGCCAAATAGGGATGAATGTTTGTTACAAGTGTAGAGAAAACGGTAATAAATGATGTGATTGGAAGCGAAGGAATAAAGAAACCAATGTTCAATTATACAATTTTATAGAAATGGGATATTATGAAAATTATTTCTTAAGAGTCAGGTAATCATTCCCAATAAAAGGATATTGGATATAATCCAAAATTATGTCGTCAAAACTACAAAGGTTGGAGTTTCTAATGATGCAGTGGAATGTAATTTAGTTATATCCTCATGCTCAGATAATACATTTTTATTCTGGATCACTACATTATTTTATATATTACATGGTTTCTAAGAAAATTATGCATATCCATTTGAATTTATAAATGTGTTTTTTTTTGAAAACCCTAAAGGGATTTGACATCACACTAAAGATGTTTTAGGCAGTTTTATTTATAAAAGATAAATGTGCTTTAATTAGTAAAAATATTATCATTACTATGGTTGAAATTGATATAATTCTTAGTTTGGATGATCTTTCAAAATCAAATATGAAATTTTATTGCATGAAAAAAGAACTTTTAATTTTTGAGGTATAAGAAGAATAATTTATCATTAATGTATAAACACCAACATCAAATTCTTATCTAGATCTACACCTAGTAGATCTGCTAATTAAAATTCATGCGAATGAAGGGAAAACAAAATCCATGGATGAATAGGTTAGTCATAAAATTGAGGATGTAACTATTGAAAAGTAATACATTGATGTATTTCATGAGGAATTACCTGGACCTTCCCCAGAGCATGAAGGTGAGTTTTCATTTGATATAATCCATTTTGAAATTCCATTATCCAAGACTCTCTATATAATGGCCATAATTGAATTATTGGAGATGAATAAATAATTAGAGGACCTCAGTATAAATGGATTTATTTGGACAGATGTTTCTAAATGGGGGCCCCATGTTCTTTTTAAAAAATGAATGATGGATCAAGGAGGCTACATATTGTTTATAGTGAAATCAATGCTACTACAAAAATAAACAAGTATCATTTTCCCCATGTTGATATGTTTTTTTATGAAATTAACAGATATCAATTGTACATGATTATTGACCTTCGTTCTGGGTATCATCAATTGTGTGTGAATAAGGAAGATATTATGAAGAAAAATTTTCAAACAAAGTATGGACATTATGAATTTACAATAATTCCATTTGGATTAACTAATGAAATCCTAGATTTATAGATCTAGGGAACATATTATTCATTTAATATCATGTTAAATTTGTTATAGTGGTCATTGATAATATTTTTGTGTATTCTAAAAGCTATTAAGGCTATGAAAATCAATTATAGATCATCTTTTAGACTCTTGAAAGGGAAGGGATATTTTGAAAATTTTGCATGAGTGAATTATGGGGTAAGGAAATTTCTTCTCTTCACTATATTATCCCCATGAATGGAATCTATAGTGATTATATAAAGATAATGTAAATCAAATAATGGAAAGAAAAAATGATCATAAATAAGGTATGTAGTTTCATTTGTTTAAATGATTATTGTCAGGGTTTCATTCAGAAATTTTCACGATTCTCTAGCCTATTACCCAATCTCACACAAAAACTATTTATGTTTATTTGTACAAAATAATGTGAAGTATTTCATAAATAATATAATAAAACATTTATCAATTCTATTATCATTTTATTACCATCGAGAAATAGTGGATTTTGGATTTATAGTGATTCTTTTCAGAAAGGACTTGTTGTGTCCTTAATAAGAATGATAGAGTCTTTGAATCTACATCAGGGAAGTTTGAAACTCATTAATAGAACTATCCAACACATGATCTTATTTTATCAGCTATAATAATGGATTTGAATATATAAAGTAATTTTCTCTTTGGTTAAATATGTATGAAATATAAATATCACATGAGTTCAAAATATATTTTCACCTAGATATAACTCAATACGAGGAAAATCATATAACTCCAGATTCTCATGGATTATTTTTTCTCAATACACTACCACCCAGGGAAAGAAAATAGGCTAGAATATGCATTGAGTATGATGGATCAGAGAGTTATGAAGAAGATGATAATTTAAAGGGATCATGTGTTCAAAGATCTAGTGAATATAGTTATTTGAAATTATAAGGAATTTGATACATAAATAATTTTATGAATTATTGAAACCACAAATTTATTTGAGAAGAAAATGAATTATCAATTTAGTGATAAGAATAAATAGACTAATATTAAAAGAGTGAATGAAATAAAATTATCATATATTGAATATTAATATTGTGTTCTAAAATATGGAAGGAGGTTATGTGTTCCATCTATACATAAGCTAAAAATGGATTTTTTGGATGATTCTCATATCTCAAATATCTTTATACTCCATAGTAGAAAAAATATGTTTATGCAATTTAAAGAACATTTTTTGTGGGAAATTATTATTAGGGAATAATCTTATTATGTGTCCAGATGTTTTTATTTTCAGTGCGTGAAATATCTAGGGTGGCATTCTAAAGGAGTCTTCCATCCTCTTTCTGTTCATGTGTCAAAATGGGATGACATTATGATGGAATATTTCATAGAACTACCAAGGAATCCTATAAATAATGACGCGATATGGGTTATCTTTGATCTCTTAAAAAATAACAACAATTTTTTTCTATAAGATAAGATAGACCCCTTGAACTCCTATAAAGACAATATATTAATGAAGTTGAAAGATTTCATGGTGCATCTGTATAGATTGTTTCTTATCAGTATCCCCATTTTATGTATAAAAATTGGAAAAAATATCAAAATGCTCTATATACTATGCTTTATTTTATCATCGCCTACCACCCAAAAACTTATAGACAATGAAAAAGGACAATTCAAATATTCGATGAAATTTTGAGGTCTTTCTCATATGACTATCAAGGTATGTGAGATTAATATTTTCTTGTGGTTGAATTTTCATATGACAATAAATTCCATTCAAGTATCTAAATTGAATTGTATAAAGCATTATCTAGGAAGAGTTGTCATACTCCAACTTGATGGGATGATGTTTTTGAAATTAAACTTATAGTCCCATATGTTTGTAAGAAAACAATGAAAATTTTATTATTATTCAAACCCATAACAAAGTAACACAAAGTAAGTGAACGAGTTATGTTGATTATAGAAGGAAGGATTTGGAATTTCATGTATAGGATAATGTTGCCTTCAAGTTATCACCATGGAATAGTGTTATATGATTCGATATAAATAAAAATTTATTCCGCAGTGACATTATACCTTTCCAAATTCTAAAATGAATTTGAGTTGTAGTGTAGTTTTAAGAAATTACGTCAATTCTCTCTAATGCTTAGTGTCTATTCCATATATACTTACTATGAAAGTATATGTGATACCCAATTCATGTACTCAATTATTATGAAATATAATTGTAACTTTATTTATTATAATGTGAAGATCATATCCATATTCTACATAATAAAGAACAATTATTGAGGAATACAATCACTCAGCTAGTAGAGGTATAATAGACCAATTATAAAATTGAAGATGTGGTTTGAGAACATGACGAAATTATGATGAATAACTACCCAAAAAATTTAATTAGGTGAAATGATATAAATTTAAGGGTCAAATATTTTTAAGGAGGGAATTATGTAACCTCCGAAGACATTATGGTATGTTTTCTTTTTAAATAAATTTAATAGACTGTATTACAAGAAACATCAAGTTTTTACACACCAGGATCTATTATGAAGTGACTATTATAACTATCCATTAAAATAGAAGGAATAAATAATTTTAAGCACATTAGGAAATTTATATATTTAATATTTATCCTAAATATTTTGTAGACATTAGGTAATAATGAATCTAATTTTATGCAATCAAAAGATATATTATTCAAAAGGTAGTTTTAACACCTTTTAATAGGGAACTTGTTTAAAATCTTTTTTTTCACATTTATAAGTAATATATTAAAAATTAAACTACATATAAGGATGTGTACTATAAAAATTTTATTTGGATTAACTTTTTACATTTTTCTAAAAAAATTCATGTTTTTAGGAATAGTTAAAAAATATTTCATTCTTTTAAATTGAAAACATCTTTTTATATATAATTAACTAGTAGTTTTATATTATATATATATAATTAGTTTTAATGTAAAATTATATAAATTTATTATTAATTAATCTAATTTAGGTCATTTTAATCAATTTCACATAGAATTTGGGTAGAAAAATATTTCGTTCTTTTGCACATTTTTACATTAAAAAGTTGTTTTATTGTTCGTTCAACAAGATAAATGTTTATTTAATTTCTATAATTTATTTTTTTAGAATTTTAAAAAATATATTCCTTATTTGGAATCATAATGTCCAAATTTATTAAATGTGACCCTTTTTATTTTTTAAGATTATGGATAGTAACATTAATAATATTTTTTTACAATGGTTATGAGTAAATTCATTAATTAAGTACACAAATAATATTATAAATATTAAACAATTACCGTAACACTTGTATTAAATTTATAGGATGAGTATATTTTTCTCTATAATCATTATATTATCTGTTATGGGACCATTTATAGATTTTTGGATGAGAGTATAACCTTATTAGTATTATATTTAAAATAGAGTAATTTTTTCATACTTTAGTTTCTAAAAAAATAAAAAAATTTAATACGGGGTAATATAAGGTATATGTTTGACTATAAATATTATTTGGAAATATAAAATTTTAATCCACATCATGGTAATTTGTTTATAATTTTTAGTGATAAAATAATTATATTAAATGAGGACACAACGATGATGCATAAATTGTTTAATTAATGGATGAATCCAATAAATAATATTAAAAATATTAAAATAAATATTATTTTAAATAATTAAATTTATAATCTAATTTTATACATTACATTAACTTATTATTGGTGATTTAAAAGATTAATTTAAAAAATTTCATGTTGTTATGATATTTTTAAAAATTCATGTAATGAATATTGTAAAAATTAACACTAATGATATTTTAAAATATATTAAATTTTATTATATGATATAAAATTTAAAAAAAATATAAAAATAAAATTATTTTTATTTTTTTAATTATATCATTAATGAATCAATTTTTTTTTATAGAAATTTAAAGAAAATTATATTAACCCTAAAGTGTAACTTACATGATATGACAATAACTGTTTGTGGAGATAAATAAGGCTTAATACAAAAAAATTAATGAATTAAAAAAATAGACCAAATCTGTCTAATTTTTATTATATGAATGAAATTATACCCAAAATAATCCTATCATATAAATATTTCATTTGGGAGTTATTTGTAATTGAATCACTGTTATATTAATTTCTTATTTTAAGAATTTCAAACGTTACCCCTCACCTCAATTATAAAAGGGTGCCTCCTCCCTCACTTATTCATACCACATGGATTGTTCTAGATCAAATAATTCCAAACCATTTATCTTCATAAAATATATATCCATGATTTATATGTTCTTTTATCCTAAAAATACAAACACCATATCCCTTAAGAAGTGATCTAAAGGAAGTCTGTCGAAGAAGAGGTAATCATTTTTACTGACTCATCCAAGTTAATTTCTAATTATACTTCATATATATATGTTTGTTTCTAATAAAGTAACAAATAAAGTGTAATATATATTCTTATATTTTATTATTATTATATTTAAATCATATTTCACCTTTTATCTATCCTATAAAAATGAATATCATTGCGTGTGAGTATATACAATTTACCCTCTCCACACCGTAGTATGATTTTTTTCATATCCATATAATTTGGATGGGAATAATGATGGAAATAATGGATATAAATAAGAAATATGAAATTATATTTTTTATGAATAATGTACATAATTTACCATTCTGTACCCTTTCACTATTGAGTGAATAATATAATCGCTTGTGCGTACGTACGATGTATTGTCTCCACTATGCAATGAGATTAATTTTCTAAATTAACCATCTAGTGATTATTATAAAAATGTATATAATGAGTAAAAATAATAACTATGAACATAATAAATTTATTTATATGGATCGTATATATCCTGTTCATAAGAAAGAGGACTTACATGAAAAAACATGCGTAGGAAAATGGAGTAGTTAACTCCCGAAATAATCTTAATAATGAAACATTATTAACAAAATGATTTGAGAAGAACATATATTATATCATAAATATGGATATGGTTCTATTATAAATTAATAAATTTTTTAAACCATTATGAAATATAATAAGCCAAATTTAACGGAAGAAAAGTACAAGGTAAGGGTTATTTCACAATCTCATTATTATTCATGATTGTTTATGGTAAAGTCTGTAAAGAGGAACATTTGTATCTATATACATGATTTGTAAGTTTTTTTACAAAATTATTTTTACTATTATCCTACATATTTTTAGTGTATATTTACCCATGTTTTTATTTTTTTCAAACTATTTGAAATGAATCATATTTACATTTTCAAAATGAGATACATTATGACCTTTTCAAAAAAAGTATTTATGGAAATTTTATATAAACTTATATGACATGATAGTATTTTTCATATTCAAGACACCTAAATATATTTATTCATCCTTTTTAAGTTTATAATATTCATTTAATTTAAAAAAATTCTTTTCAAATTGTGAGGCTTTTTAAAGATATGGGTTCAATGAAAACATGTTATTTCTATCATAAACTTTTGAATGATTAGATTACTTTAATATATAAACAAATAATTTGTTGAACCTTAATATTTTATGAGGTTGATATTTTATGATACCATCTAACATATTTTTTTTGATGTTTTTATGATTTTTTGACTATGTACATGATATTTTGATATCATTCATGGTTTTCGGTTGAAGTATTCACATTTCCTATGCTAGTTTTTCAATATGAATGTTTATTTTGTTTAGGTTTCACCTTTTTAAAATGAGGAATGCATTTTAATTAGTAATTTATAGATGGGTCCTGTTATATTCTCTTTATTAATTGATTTGTATCATTAGGAAAACTAGTTTGGGTTTTGTTTGATGCCTTTCCTGTTTATATATGGTGTCTTGGATGAAGCCTTTGAGGTATTTTTATGTTTTTTGATATTATTAATTCCATCATTATGAAATTAGTTATTCATATTCCATGTGATTATTTAATTAGTATAATATCAATGTGATTATTATTATGGTATTATATGATTTTCATTTATTCACGATGTATTATTTATATGATTTTGTTTAAATAGGTGGTCTTTTAGTTATAGACGTTCCCATAAAGATTATGTGTATTTACTCATTATACATTTATTTGTAATTTTACCCTTACTAAGCATCTAATCTAACCCCATTTTTATGTTTTATTTTTTCCAATATTTAATGATGTGTATTATGACTGATATATCATGCTAATCTAAGGGAATTATGGAATTATAAATGGATTTTTTGTGTTGTACAATATGTTTTAAATTGAAATGTATAGTTTATGCATATAATATATGTTCTAAAAATTCCAAACTGATTTGTCATTTAGGATTCAATTATTGTATATATGCCAATTTAATAATTATTTTCACTGTCTCTGGTCAACTAGCATTGGTTTATTTGAAAAATATATAGTAACATAGTCCCATTTCTAATCGTTAATGAAGAAAGGCTTCAACTGACCAACTAGCCTAAAATTCCATATCATCACTTGATGAAATGTGAACCATCATTCAAAAAATATTGTTACCTCCTTCCTCATTCCCATCCAATAGTACTATCTATATATATGATGACACACCTTTTTCAAACCAGGATGTTCCACTTTTCTAGAATCATGAAACTCTTTTATCAAATCCTCATGCATGCCTATAGAAAACAATACTCAACCAATGAGAAGAAGACAATTTACAGTACCAAATGACCACCCAGATGGAGTCTCCCCATCATAGATATTTTTAATTATAACTAATCCCTCTATATTAGATTAATTCTATGTCTTGATCTCACCTAATGTAATGCGTATAATAGATGTTGAAGTCATGGGTACTCATCCCTAAGACTCTTGAACTTATTGATTCACATCTATGAAGAGTTATGTATCCCTCCACTCATCATAATAATCTTTTAATTACTATTCCTACATTCTAGAGCTTAATTAATTATAAATGATATTTTCCTTTAAAAGTGTATAGGATAACATGAATTCAAAATATCTTAGACACATATCCCACTTCCTTTGTCGAAGAATCAGACATGGTTGAGAAAAAAAGTACTTAAGACTCTTTTGGTCCTTGTATGCCACAAACCATTAACCCATGAGATAATTCCTCAAGAATATCAAGGAATTCAGAACTAATTACAACTAAAATTCATGAGTATTTCAATTAGTCTCATGTTTTCTCAACCATCTATAGAAATAAGAAACCACTCACTCCTCACAAACCATAAATTATCTTTGTCCAAATATGTATATGCCTTAGTAAATAGTAAATTATTTACCCAACACATGTAATGTGATGATAGTTTTTGAGGTTATCCTTCCCCATAGATCATGAAAATATATATTTCAAGAATCAAACCATAAAGTCATCTCATCTTTCATTGTCTACCCAGACCTCTAAACTTCCATAGGTAAAAATTCAAGGACAAAGAATTGATAATAATATATTTATCCTAGAAAAAAATTTATTTATATGACATTCTTAGGATATCCGAAGATACTTCCACTGCACCTTCCTCTGGGTCCACTAATATTGTATCCTCTAAGATGACATGGCTTACGAAGTAGACTTTATCAATCCAAAAACTACACTTGGATAAAATGGAGTAATTACATTACTCTTTGAATATACCCAGTATGATGTATTAATGTTGGAGATGATCTTTTACTAACTGGGATTACACAATTTTTTTTTCAAAAAAACCACCACAAACTCAGAAAAGGATGAAATATACTATTCATCAAGCCCATGAATACCACAGGTGTATTGGTTAATCCAAATGGCATCACTACAAATTCAGACAAGCTATACCTACACTGAAATGATATCCAATGTAGTTATAATGATCTCACCCCAACTGTAAGTTTCATGATCTCAAATCGATCATGGAGAAGATCTTAGAACCTCTTAGTTGATAGAAGTGATCGTTGTTCTATGTAAAAGGTTTCCATTTATTGATTTTTATCTAGTTAAATCTATAATAATCAATACAAAAGCATAATGTCCCATCATCCTTCTTAGAAATGGGAACTGGAGAAATACAAGGAGTTGTATGAGGACATATGAATCAATTAGTTTTAATATCTTCCAGCTGAAAATTAAACTCCTGATGCTCTTCTTATTCTGTTCAATCACGCATGAATGAAACATGCTCTTATCCTAGAACAAACTCAATAAAAACATAAATTTCCACTTGGGTGGCGAGCCAAAGGGATTATCTATAAAAAAATATAGAAAACATTGTACCAACGGATGGAAATAATCTTACTACATTACAACATTATATAGAGATATACTAGATATATGAGTTTTGAGAAAATTAAATATTCACTAAAATGGCCATGCATTACAAGCCTAAAGATCCCAGTCACCCGTGTGAGAATAGATGCCTCCTTCTAGAGATAGAAAGGAAATTATTTTTTGGTAATGGTTAATATGATCTTGGTATAGAACATACCAATGCACACCTAGAATAAGATTGAATGCAATCATTTCTATCATAAATGATTCCCAAAATAAACTGTAACCACTAATATCTATAGAAAATGCATTACAAAGTATTCTTCAACCAAACTCGCAATGGTGTGTCGATGGTGAAAACACCATCCATGATTTCCACCACCAAACCCAACCCATTTACAAAAATAGGAAAAAAAGGTATTTGATTATCCAGCATCAAAAAATACAATAATTTGATCAATATACAAGAATCATTCATCTAAAAGTATATGGTCATGTATCCACACCAGCTAGAGTATCTTTAATAACATGCACGTGACTAGCCCATATTCATTGATCACCATCCTGACTCCCTAAGCTATTAACTCTTCTAAGTACTATCATTCCAGAGTTGTGGTACCATGTCCCTTACCTTGAAGAGAACTTCCCATGGAACTCCTTCTACCTATCAGCTAATATGTTTTTTAGTCCTTCTTAGACACTGGAAAATATAAAGATCCACTACCAATACTGTAAAAAAAATTTACAATAAAAAATCTTTATAGATGGACCAATCTGGAAATAACGTGACACTCTAATATGGGGTAGAGACACTGAGGCCATCTATAACCCATAAATCTACACAGATAACAGAGAAATAAAATTCTATTATGAGATGGATTTCCACTATCCTAACTACTTTGAACATAGATTCCATGGATTACAATTTCCTTGAGACACATATTCCCACATGATGAAGAGTTTACAGTATTCCCTATTGAAATGGCATGATTGTTTCTCAGGAACACTTTCAGATTCCCTTCCTTGATGAGTACACAATTCATCACATCTACAAAACTACTCAAAAAATTATATTCACTTCAATCCAAATATCATATTGAAGACCATACTAAAAATTCCTCACCTAATAGATCTCATCAGAAGCTAAAGATGGAACAAAGCACTACATGTTGGTGGAACGTTCAACGAAGTCAAACATTGACGTGCCCTTAAGCGTTAGGTGCATGAACTCATGGGCCTTTTCTTTTCTCATGGTCTCCAAACATAAATATATCTGAAACTTCCTATAAAATTAATTCTAATATGACACATCATACTACAATACATGTTCCAAAATGTCCCACCAACAATTGGATGGTCCATAAATAATATATGTAACATGATTAACCCTATAATATGTGGGTGTCTTAAGATTAATAAATAATTTTTGAACAAACTAGATATAGATCTCAGCTTCATAGGGGAATTCATCCCGAGTAAACATGGGAGGATACTATAGCTTGAAATATCTCTTTAGCTCAGACAAAGAAGGAATGATGCAAACTGTCTCCCTCTCTATCATTCGCATGACCCACAAGATTTTTTTATGTAGATTATCACCCATATGATTCAAATGAGCAACATGAAGATCAAGATTAGAAATGTTAGGAGTATATATATTTCCACACTCCTAATTATCTACATTAAGTAGACGGGGAGGGATTTTATGTTCAAAAAAATATTGTTTATTGTACCAGATAAAATCACAAGTCAAGCTCAATAGCTAACCACAACAAAGAAAAATTTCCACAAGTTTCTCTAAATATGTCTTATTGGTTTTGTAGCCTAGAATAACAGTTCATTTTTATTTATTTATTTGATATTATAGGAATCTTATATCATAGATAAAACAACCATCTAGATATCACATGAAATAGATATTTCCCTATCATGAATAATACATTCCAATTTAAATCCCATTGAGTTTATCATAATGCATGCATACATATCCAGTTACATTTTACTCCATGAGTATAAATATGATGATACAATAACATTATTTAATAACAACATCACATAATATGTAAATAACCACAGGTGAAACAACATCATTTTTTAAAGGGTAACAAAATAAACAACAATCTCATCCCTGACCACTCATATTTTCTCCCATATATGGGTTAGATATACTCATGAAAAATCTCATCACCATGTACTGACACATCATAGTCTCATTATACCTATCCCAAATAGTAAATAAATAGAAAATAAACTCAAAATACTTAGATACCACTTTATAACATCCCTTGATCTAGAAAAATATCACGTGGTCGAATTAGGTTATTTTAATGACTTATAGCACCCCTCTATATACAGTAGAGGTTGTCGGCTAGCCGAAAGAGGATGATATGTACAATGGGGAGACTATAAAAATAATAAATATATTTAAAACAGAAAAATAATATTCATATAACAATAAATAAATTTCATTATGAATAATCAATGGAAACAATATAATACAACAGAAAACTAATAATAAAAGTCAACTGTACAATCCAATAAATAATAAATGAATAGTGTAATGACAAGATGGAATGTAACTCAATGTCATGATAGAGGTATTAAAAATAAAATACTAGTATACTCAATTAAATACTCAAAATTATTGGATATAAAATTCTATGTTAGTGCAAACTCCATCCCATACATCAAGAAATAATCGATATAAGGTTCATTACCCCTTATCTAATCTTATATCCATGTCTACTACTCAGGTTACATATGTAAGCCTAAATATGGTGTGAGTATAACTCAATAGTTGAAATAACAATTTCTAAACATAAAAAATCTGATAATTAGTGCATGTAATAATGCAAAAAACTGGTTCATTAGTTATTTAAACCATTAAATCAACACCACATCAACTTGCTTCGACACCATGTCAGAATGTCTCTAAGCATGCCACACAAATATGATAACCCAAAACAGATAACCATGGTAAAAAATATATTATATCAATGATATGTTATAATTTATAGGATCATGAATCATAGCCCTACCAATTATAACATTATAACCAAGGTGTAACTCACTTAAATCTAGGTTAAAACTCGCTATAGAAGAATCCCATCATTTAGTCAAGGTGGAACCACATATGTAATAATTTAACAATATGTTAATTATATTCCCTATATATAATAATTTTAGAATGAATTAATGACTTTCTCAGTATGTACGCATTTCAACATGTGTCACAAGGACCATCCTACTATATAAACATTTCAACATGTCTTATGAAATAGATCTGTGTATATTCATTTCAGCATGAAAACTAGGAAAACATCCTATATCAACTTCAATATAATCAAATTGGTCCCAAACACCCTTTATGAAATATTAAATAGAAAGCACAACATATTTCATAGAAATAAGGATATGAAAATATCACATTATATAGCTTTATGATTAATTATGAAAATTACCATTTATTATTCAATTAATAATTTCATTTATCATTTTGTTATAAAATAAAAATAATATGATCATTTATTTAATCAGGCCATGTCAAGGTGAATATATATCAAGAAAAAACCATTATAAAATTTTATTCTAAGTACACTTTAATCCAATAAAACATTTATTTAGAATCCACAGTTATCTAGCATGAACAATATACACAATAAATTTCAAAAAAAAAAAATTGTACCCTAATGGATTTGAAGGAACAATCCAATTCATCATTTACTTTATCCATCTACAAGGTATTTGGTGAAATTTTAATATTTTATATACTTGAAATATATCAAACCATAGTGCTATGGTTTTTACCCCTCAACCATTAATTGAAGATCAGACATTACTTCTTTAATTATTCTCTAATAATCTGGATGGTTAATATGATCACAAGAAGGTTCCTATAACATAATTGATCAATATCAATACAAAAAATGCTCACAGTTAAGATATTATGCCAAAACAGGTGGAAAAAATTAGAGAAGGTAAAACCTATACAAAATGACTTATTATGGATCAAATTCATGATCGGGATTCATAGAATCAAAATGACAACTCTAAAGTAACCTAGAAGTTGACCGAGGCTAGAGAGGAGGAAAGATGATGTTGCATTAAATGAAAAATAATCCAATTGGAACACTTAAAACAAGTTATCATGATTATTATAGGGTATGAAATCTATTTATGTGTAATATATTTATTTTTAATGGGATACACTAAACAAATTGTCTTATATGGTTATTATTTATCCCCACTCGACTTTTTTTTTGACACGTACGGTTTACATAGTGTGTAACCATTTCACGCCCTATA
The DNA here is from genome assembly GCA_963277665.1 of Viscum album. Classification (NCBI taxonomy): domain Eukaryota; kingdom Viridiplantae; phylum Streptophyta; class Magnoliopsida; order Santalales; family Viscaceae; genus Viscum; species Viscum album. The sequence continues at coordinate 852,504,263 of OY728126.1, read as the reverse complement.
CTAGGTCATGACATTTCCAGCATCAATTAAACACTTTGTAACATTTGCACAATGTGTAATATCCTAGAAGATAGATTCAATCCTAGATTCTTCCTACGCACTGGAAAACCTCCAATGCTTTCCCAATATTTTAATACCCATGAAAATCAATTTAAAAAGTTTATACCTGAACAAAATTAATTCAAAGATGTATACATCTGCATACGTTAATTATGTTTCCCCAAAAAATATCCACATCCGAGATGATGTGTCGGCACCTAGGATTGAATGAAAAACTCAAAGAGGGACATAACTGAAAAAACGATCAGATCAAACACTCCCCTATCAAAGTTATTTTGTACATCTATTCCAGAACCATGTCCCGTTGAAGTATACAAACTTGAAATAATTTTCTAGTAAAATACATATAATATAATCCTTACACACACATTAGTGTGTTCTTCAGTAGTTCAACTCAAATAGTACCATAGTATTCTATTGTATAATCTATGATTTCCAAATCCAACATCCCATGGATTCCAATAATCTTCCATTGAAACCTTCTATGGAACCCTCACCCTAGTATCCTGAATCAATTATACACATTTTTATATATAAATTAGATACAATGAATCATGTCATAAAAGATTAAATACTTTATTAGTCTTGGTAAACAAGATATATACATTATATTCAAATTACATTTAAAAAAATTTCACAAGTAATTTTCTCTAAGAGTTCCGTTATTTCCCAAAGTGTATCCATGTATATCAATCAGAAAAACCTTATTTTACCCTAGGGAAAAAACATTATAATGTTTTGAGATCATATTATTTTTAAGTGTATACATTCAATATAAGCTATTGAAAAATTATTAATAATCAATATAGAGAGGTAACTAACAAAAAAACATTACATTTTATCAATAAATTTTGAGTAATATAGAAGGAATTAATAATTAACCAAAAATTCCATTTGAATAATCATGTGAAAATGAAACCGTATACACAACTTTTTTAACTAATCTCATAATAAAATGGAATATAAATAATAGATTTCTTAATGATGTAATGCAAAATGTGGGACGTCAAAAACAAATCATGAGGGCCTTATACCAAGATATTCAATACTATAGATTCCTTGTGCCAATATATCTATATAAATGGGTAAGACCATATAAAAAACACAAACTAGATTCAATAATATGACATGCCAATAAATCAATGGAATATTTTGATCCACACCAATAACATACTATGTCTAATGCATTCATCATATAAATGGGGTGGAACAAAATATAAAAAATATTTGGTATTTAAACTAGAATATGAAATGAAAATACATTCCCCATTTAATAATCATAATCATCAACTATAAATAATGAATTTAATTATATCAACATAACATATTGCCAGAGTATTATATGTAAAATAAAGGTGTTTTGTCATTGGAAACTAGAAATACCCTAAGAAATTGTATTAAAGGAGTTCTTGAGGAAAATAACTCTTTCATTTTTAAAATCCCCTTCTAAAACGATAAGCACATATAAAATTTAAAAAAACCCATTTATAATATCCTTTGAAATATTTAATATACTTTTAAAACCATGGAGTTTTTCGGACAGAAGTAAATTTCTTACAATCCATGAACATTAAAAAACGAATCCTATTATTATTTTAGTAAAACCCAAAATATAATTTTTTAGAAACATAATTAATATTCCATTAAATATTTTTTTTAAAAAATTAAATAAATATAAAATTATTTTCTTTCCATGGAATTTCATGTATAAACTTCTCATTAAATGAGATTTGAAATAAATTATTACAAATATCACAATTTCCAAGTGAGAATTAATCAATGAATTGAATATTTTATCATATCAAAATGAAAAAAGTGGAAATATAAAATATTATATTTCTATGTCATTACACACATAATCTTATTTTATCAAATACAATGAAGAAATAGTGTAAAATAATTAAAATAAATCGATATATAAAATTCCTTACCACATTTTATCATTTTAGTGAAATCAATCAAGATAAAATAATTAAAATATAAAATTAAAATATGAATAATTTTAAAATAATAATCATATCTAAAGTTAAATTAGAATTATATAAACCATAAAAAATAAATTATTTTCTTAACATTACAACATGTACAAAGGGAAATTGGGATAAAGTCCCTTACCTCACTCTTCCTTTGTGTTAAACATGATTTATCCTTTTTAATGTTTTTTTTGAAGTTGTAATTAACAAATTAAATAGTAGTATTAATTTTTATAATATTACATATGACCCTTTTTTTACATCATATCACTATTTTTTCAATAATCATTCATTATTTTCATTGTTTTAGTGTTAATTACATTTTTTCTCATTCATGATTTTTCATTAATGTTCTGGTTCAAGTGAATATTGTTTATTCATATTAATTATAGAATAATAATAATGAAAAAATTATCAAATTTATAAATCAATTATACTTTTATGTCCATTCATTAATGATGTTTTTGAAAACTAAAGTATGTTGTAATCTTAGAAACGATAGGTCATATGTATGCATGAGTTTCATTTCCATCTTTTTAATGATAATTAAAAAAAAGATATGAAATATATTACCTTTATATAAGTATACTAATATCCTATATACCATGTTTTTTATTTATACATATTTTATATATCATAAATATGGTGTGATGATGAAAAGAGAGTCACATCATTACGTTAAGGCGAATTTCAACACGTTGATGAACAATGCTAACTCATTTTTTGAGGGAAATTGTAACAAATAAAATGATATATTATAATTTAACAATTATAAATAATTACTATATATAATAAATATTTCATTTAAATAACAAAAATTCATTATCTTTATCCATATTACATTCAATGTAATGTGTTAGTGAAAACGAATCACATACCATCACGAGGAGGTAGTCTTTCCTACCCATTAGAGGTATTATCATATCATCTATAGAATGGAATGTAAAAAAATTTATATTTTAAATAATATATAAACATAATTTTATTATAGATATAAAATTTATACTTTACATCCATCATCATAACAAAAAATTATAGGTAGTTGTGGAAAAAAGAACGACATCGGTTCATGAGGTGGTAGTCTGTCTTATAAAAATATGATGATTTTGTAACACATTTGATGGAACAAGGAATGGGTGTATATAATTACCATCACATGACAAAATTTCAGTAAATTTAATATACTCTGGTTTGTATGTAAGAAATTATTAATATTATTTAATGGATTTTAAAGTGAAAATAAAACAAAAACACATAACTATAAAATTTACCTCTTCATTGACCACCCTATTAAGATTATTCTTAATATATCAATAAAATATATTTCTTGAAATAAAAAATACCTCTATTATGAGAGGATGGAATTTGGTATGTTATTTTAATATTCTTTTCTGGATCTATTTTTTTTGATTTTGTGAATAAAAGATGATAGATGCCCTTTAATAAGTGAAGTGATTGGTATACTAGTAATTATTGAAATGAGAAAAGGCGTACCCACATTTTTCACATAAAAAGGGTACAAATGTATTATTCTCAAAACATATGCATTATGAAGACTATATATGTTCATAAAAGAAACATTATAACACTCTTTAATTTATTTTAACTATTAATCTTTTTGTTTAACCCCATGGTATACAATTTTATACCTTGATCATTGTTCAATAATTTTACTATTTTTACTAGTAAATATGGTAAAAAATTATTCTTCAACTAATTAAAATATACCAATTATTATGATTAAAAATATTTACTCTATTTTCCAAATTCCATTCACAGATGGGTAAAAATTTAGTTTAAAATTGTTCTCAATTAGAAATGGGAATGTGAGTTTTCAAAGTGAATGTGATCAAGTATTTAAAAAGTTTTTATAGGAAAATTTAAAATTAAAATGATTAAAATTATCTAAATTAAAATAAAAGTTATTTGAATGAAATATTATTTATTTAAAACCAATTATAAATATAAATTAAATATTCAAATAATTAAAAAATAGTTTCCCACTAAAATTCAATAATTTTCAGTATTTATTGAAAAAAAAGACAGTGTGAAATATAAAATAAAAAATTCAACAAAAGATAATATCAAAATTATTATTTCAAAAAATATTTATATATATTTTAATATGTTTTATTAAATGCATAAAATTTACATTTAAATTATGTAGTAAAAGTGCGACAAAACCATTATTTATAAAAATATAAAGTTATTCAAAAAAAAGATTCTTTTTCATTTAGAAAATTCTTATTTTATTTCTACTCTATAAATGAAAAAAATTATTATTATATATTTTATAATGTTTATAAACAACAACATTAAATCTTTTTAATAATTATAATATAAAAAATAATATATTAATAGAGTATCATATTTTTTAATCTATGTGTTTCATGCATTGGATTCAATAAAATATATTCAATTTATTTAAATTTAAATATATTATAATGTATCAGATTGTAATTTTACTTTCTAGTCATTTTGTTCAGTGTAATACATGGAATAGAAAATGATATTCCTATTTTATAATCTCTAGGTGTTACATTTTGGGATTATATTGTGTATCTATTTATGTAATAAATCATAAATTTTGGTGTATTATAAATATGAATTATCATAGATTGTGTCAGTGAAATGTGTAGTTATATTTTGGGATTAGGAATATAAAAATTTATTTAAATCCATATGGATTGTACTAAACATGTGAAATAAATCCTATCATATTTTAAAGTATAGAGTATTTTTTCATGAAATAAAATCCGTGTTTGTAAACTTCACATGGTTGTGGCACTAAAAAAGTTGTACCTATGTATAATAACCCTGAAAATTGTTCATTGGGTATTAAAAAAGGCATCTTGTAGTGAACGATATATAGTTCTTGATTTATACCATCTATGAGACTCTTAGGGATTATTGTTTTATAAATTCATAAGCAGTTTAGTTACCATCATGAAGTGAGCTAAAAGTCCCATAAAATTTAATATTGGGAAATATACCATGGATAAAATATATTGAAACTAACAATTAATAAGGTAAATAATGCATTATTTTTTATTTAATTGATCAATTTTTAATTATTTCTTCTTATTTATTTAATTATTTGAAAACTATCTTCTTTATTCTTCCCTTAATTCTGGTTATTACTAAAAACAATATGCGGCACCGAGTCAATAACTATTGTGATATGAAATACGATGACTGAAAAAATGAGATTCCAAACCAAATAGGATTAGGATCTGATAACATAATGATAATATTTACTTAACAAAAATAATTATAGATACATGATTTTGGGTAAAAACTCACATCCCCCAAAGAAAATGAAGGTTACAATTGAAAATTTTATGAAAATAAGACCTCTAGTTTCAGTGGACCTTCCAAATAACTTAATCCATGAACAATGGATAAACTCCATTGAAAATATCTTCTCTCTCCAACATATATATCATAATGATCTTTTAGTGGTAGTTTGGATCATATATATGGAGAATATAATCAATGGTGGTTGTTGATTAATTTTTTGAATCCTCAAAAAGAGGTCAATGTTATGTGGTGGATGGAAATAAATAAATTGTTTTTACAAATATTTTCTTTGAACACTTTGACATAATGTTGATAGGTATTTCTATAAAATAATAGAACAAATGATTAATCCATTAATTTAAACCTGGAGAACATGAAAAGACATAAATTACATAAATTACACGAAATATTCATTTTCATTTCCCCTAATGTAAATTTAAATTCTTATTTAGTGGTATAAATATGATTGTTTGAAATTATTTTCTGATTCAATAATTTTATTTATATAATGATAATATCCATTTTTCCTAAATGTCAAAATATATATCAATTAATCTCATGAGTCGCATGGAATTAATGATAGGAATGGTTTGTGGGATGTTATTGAGGGGTGAAATTGAGAGATCTCGTTGTGGAAAAAATTTCCAACATCTCACTTTTCTAAATTTTAGTATGTTTCATTTCCAAATTTTTTTTATTGGGATGGGGAAATTTCATATCTACTATAAATAATGAATCCTAGATACTTAGAACAAATTGAAAAACCCCTCGTATTGATGAGATAATTTAATGCTCCGGTCAATCATTAGTATACTATATAATGTTTCTAATTCAATGAATATGAACACTATGAATGTTAGTGCACTATGATAATGGATGTAGATGATAATCAACAAAAATAACATTGAAGGCCTATAGAGTATGGGTGAGTGTATTCTATCACAACAACTGAGGTAAATCCAATAATTAATATAGTAAAATATATGTAATATATTTATTCAAGGGAAAAAATGGAAAATTATATTCTGATTCTAAAACTTCATTCATATCATATATGTTTAATAGAACTTTTCAAACACCACATATAACATAGAAGTGGAGTTGTCTGTAAAAATGGAAAATGATAAAAATATTGAATATCTAGTATATAATGAAACCCATATCATTTTTTGGGATGATAATACTAGAATACAATGTGATAAACCCTTTAGAATAATTAAATTAATTTCTAGGTATGTATTGACATTTATTATATAGGTCCTACATGAATTTCCCTGAGTAGACAATCACCAAATATATTCGGAGTTTCCCATTGAATCTAAACAAGTCTAAAGAGGATACTGATTCTAATCTGGTATCATCATCTCATTCTTGGATATTATCACATTATGAGTAAGCATATCAAGATAAAATTATTGAAAATATTGGAAGGATCATCCTTGATGACATTCCCATTATAAGGGAATATAATTATGTGACTCATTAATAATTACCTATCCTTATTTAATGCTCTATGGTTTACTTCATAATATAGAATATATTGAATCATTTCCATTTCCAAAGATTACATATATAAATACAACTATTTAACATACTGATATGATAAATAAACTACATTATAATATGGAAATGTGTTTATATTCCCAGGTGATTCACTATTTGGTGTGTCGATCCACATTTTCAAGAAGAATGATGAGACAATGAAACTACACATAGATTTTACGAAGATAATTAAGATCATGATAATGAATGTATATCCTCATATATGGATTGAATAATTGTTCAATCTACAACATGGATCCATTTATATCACTAATAAATATCTTTGATCAAGATATAATCATGTAAAAATGAGGAAATAAGATATCCCTTAGACTTTATTTCATACATGGAAGTGGATCTATTTGTTTCTATATATTCTATTTAGAATCACTAATGCACCATGAGTCTTAATATACATAATTAATTTAATCATTAGGGATTAACTCAAAAACTGGTCATATTCTTTATAGATTATATATTTATTAATCAAAAATCAAGGAGGAACATGAGGAGAATTTTAATATTATACTAAAAAACATGAAAAGGAGACGTTATATAAGAAGTATCGTTAATGTATATTTTGTATATGTCATGTATCATCTCTAGGGTATGTTATCACTGGAAAAGTAATACACTTGGATATTTCAATGATAGAAGAAATTTAATTATTTCCTAATTGAATATCTATTCTTATATCCATTGTTTCCTTGGAATCCCTTGTTAATATCATATATTTCTGAAAAAATTCTCATGATTTAAAATCTCACTAAACAGTCATACTCAAATAGGGGTGAGGATTTTATAGACTAATAAAAGTGAAGAATGTTTTAATAATTTTAATAATATACTAGTCAATACACATGTATACACATTACCCACTAATGAGGATTGATATGTTATATATATTGATGCATCAAAAAATGACTTGGATTGGGTACTAATGAAAAATGAAAATGCGACAACATATTCATTATAAAATTTAAATATCCAAGAGTATAACTACCCAACATATAATCAATATATGGTTGTATTGATCATATTAATGATTATGTGAAGATCTTATCTATATGGGGTTAATTTTGAGATATATATATATCATAAATTAATTATATTCTCATAGAAAATGATTTGAATAAGTTCAAAAAAATTTTATAAGTGATAATTAGGTATTGGGATTTTCAATCTATTACCAACCTATGAATGTAAACCAAGTGACATATACACTACGTAGATAGGATAATTTACAGTTATCCATAATGTGTATTCAAGGGATATAATCAAATTAAACATGAAATGAATGGACACGAGAATCATAAAATAAACATCATTTTACCTTTCCCAAATTACTGTTCATCCGTCCATTATTGATAGGTTAAAGGAAGGCTAAAAGATGATGATAATCTATAGATAAATACATCGAATATTCAACAGTTCAACTATGATAATGATAGTGTTAAAACGTTTTGAACCAATATATGTGCCACGTAAGAATTGGATCTGAAGAGGGAACATCTATATGATTCACGTAGATCATATTTCTCTATTCAACTAGGAATAACTAATATGTACTGATATCTAATGAAAAAAATCTATTTGGATAACATGAAAATGAAAAACACAAAAATTATATCTTAGTCTTTGGTATTTTAGAATGTTAATTCTATGAATTATTAGTATAAGTGGATAATTCCACCATCCCGAAACCAGTATGGATTTGGGAAAACATAACCATGGATTTTTTCATAGGACTTCATACGACATCTAAAGGGTGTAATTTTATCTGTTTGTTAGTCGATCACATTACAATGTCACATAATTTTGTTACGATCAAGGGATACATATCTAGTGATAGGATCATTATGACAAACATAATTTATAAGGTACATCTTCATGGAACACCACTCTCTATTATATCCAACTAATATCCAAGGTTTACCTAGTGGTTTTAGAGAATAATTCATCAATAATTAAATATATATCTATATTTATTTATTTTTTATCACCATGAAATGCATGTATATTCTTATTAAACCATTCAAAACATAGATGATGTGAATGTATTATTTTCAATAGATTGTCAAGGTTTTTGGTATAAGAATATTTTCCTAATGGAGTTCTCCTATAAAAACATATTCTATTCTAGTGTTTAAATATCACTTTTTGAGGCTCATTATGGGAAAGGGTGTCAGACACCAACTTGAAAAGATAATTTTTTGGGGTGGAATCTTATGAGACATGATCATATCCAATAGATGATTTAGAACATTCAAATGTTTAAAAATCAAATGAAATCCACATGATGTTTATTGAAAATTTGTTTAGAATAGTATAGAGAAGAGATATAGTTTTTGGATGGAGATAATGTGTTCTATTTTATATTATTATGGATGAATTTCATGGGTTCTGGGTTAAATTTAAAGCTTATATGAAGATAAATTGATCCATTGAGATACTTGATCACATCAGAGCTAATTCGAATCAATTAGCACTCTCATTTTTTTTACCAATTGTATGATGTGTTCCATGTATTCCCCTTGAAGATTAACATACTATAACCCTCTCAAGAAATAATTATAGAGGTAGTGAACTTGTAGAATAATCCTTCACTCATGAAGCTTCCAATGAATATTATAGTTCCTGGAGACATATTCATCTAGAATAAGACACCTAATGTAGTGAAAATGATCTAGACGAACCACATGGATATGTAATAAACATGATAGCTTGAAGACATCATGAAAAAGATGTACCCTAATCAATTTTAGTTTAAGAAATTAAATATAAATAAACTTTTTTCATAATATTTAATATTTCAATAGCATAAAATTTATCAATGAAAATCCATTTTAGAATAAAAAATTCATTATTATGTTATACAAAACAAGTGAACTGTTTTAATATTATGGATCTTTATAATGTAATATCAATCCCTATAAAACCTAATTATTTGAGAATATATGAGAGGTGTAATCAATGGTATAATCACTTTACCACACCAAATCTAGGATTCAACAACTAAATACAGAAAGAAACAATTAATTGAATATGATCAAGAATATTGGGATCATGGCCAAATCCATATTAACAAATCCTCCACTTGAAAGATCCCTCAGCACACACTAGACTTTAGGTAAGATATGGGTGTAATATGGGGTTATTTATCTAGACTGTATTAATATGTTTTTCTTATATTTTTTCTAATAAATAATGATGATTTTAATATATTATTTTTACATTTTATATATTTATACAATTTGTTTGATTAATATTATATTTTGATGTAGAAAATTAATAAAGGTGTCTTTAATAAATATAAATTATCAAAGAAGACATTATTTTGATAACATTAGCCATTTTTTAGATAAATGTAATATTTATAAAGTATTAATAAAAATTAATATTTATTTAAATATAAACTACTGTATATTTTAATGATGTAAACTGATATTTTTTATGGTTTTTAATGTGGTTTATATCATGAAAAATGGTAATTTACAAAAAAATGAATTTAATTTAAGAGTATCAATTCCATAATTATATAAATAATTTATTAATTTTTTTAATATATCATCTAAAATTTATCAAATTTTTAACTTTTCATAACATTTAGGGATATTAAATATTTTTTTAAATTATAATCCGATATAATTATATGGATTTTATTCTAGAATAATTATAAAGAAATTGATATAATATATTATATAAAAGGAATCAATGAATAAATATATATTTCCCATTTATGATAATGAATTTTATGTTATTTGATAAATTTTAAAAAATATCCATGAATCCTCCAATACTGATATAATATTTTAATTTTATACAATATATTCTTTATGAACATGACTCAATAACACATAACTAATGGTACTATTTAAATATATTCAATTCATATCATTATAAAATATTTAAAACCCCTTTAAATTGGAAGTAAAAATTGAAAAAAATAAAGGGAAGTATTGTGATTTTGATTATTTTATTATATATATTCCTAAACTAATGTTTAGATATTAGTAAGGATTCCCACTCTCATTTTATATAAAACCCAAAAAAAATCTCACACAACATCAGTCAAAACACATTTATAATTGAGTTTCTCTTAATATCACTCTATAAATACCTCTAAAATTGGAACTAGTCCCTTATGAATCTCATCCTTATATTTTATATAGGTCATCTCAAGTTAATGGATTCTCTCCCCCACATTTTTTCAATCACTTTCTGTTTAATAACCCATATTATTCTCTGATTGTTCTTATTGAGATGTGTTTTTACAAATCCATTTTACTAAATTTTTTATGTCCAATAAATTATATACAACATTCTTCTATTATTTATCCATTCCATGAATCTTCATGTACACTCGTTGTCCTGCTAAAAATATCCCATGAATTTCCATAAAAAAAGTTGAATACTAAATACCCATTCTTATTCCAACAAATGGGAATTCACGTAGATATAACTATTATTAATTAAATTGGTAAATCTATTTAAATAACCCACACTTCATAATTATTTTATTAATTTATGTGAATGTTATCATTATTTTGTATTATCTATGTAGTTTTCTTTTTAATGTAAATTATACGAATGCGATAGGTGAGAATATAATTATACATCCATCCAACATAATTAGAAATGTTTTAATCTTATCATATTCCAAGTTTAGAGAATGGAAGGTCATCTTAATAAAATTTATTAATGTTGTATTAGACATTATCATTGAATTAGTCTTTAGAAGTCATATTTAAATTTTTTTTATCATATTCCATTGTTTCTTTGATGTTTTTCTTTTATATCTTGCATTGATGTTCATGTTTATGAATTTCATCCCTTTTATGTCAACTTGATATAACTCTTGACTATTCTACATTACAATCGTCATGTTTTTTCGTGATTATTCTCTACCTTGATTTATATTCATCCCCTTTGTTATGTATTACCCAATGATATCTTTTTCATATTTTGAAGGGAGATCAAATTTTTAAATAATGTTACGAAGTTTTATATAATATTATGTTACCCATATTTCATGTAATTATGTTTTGAATATAACAATCTATAGAAATTAGGCCTTTCAATATTTTACAATGTAATTACATATCTCTTTATATTTTAAACCAGAAGTTATGGTTTATTAAATATATAGAATTTCATAATGTTAATTTCTATTATTGTTTCACTATTTGGTCTATTAATAGGTGAAAACTATGTATATAGTTTTCACATATCCTCTATATCTATATATACTACTTTCTAAAAATGGGAGGTAGCAGTGATGGTTTTTATCATTTATTTTTCTTAACAAAAAGGTTTATATGAATATATATGCATAATATTCTATTCAATGGAAAATACAACACATTTTAATATAATCAGTGAGTTGAGTGTAGTAAATACCTTATTGAACCTCTATATGGCTGAGTATGTGGATTTTCATAGTTTTATATTGACTATAATGTCTAATATGTTTTATTTTTTTACATAAACCCTATGGAATACACAATAATGTTTTATTGTACTTTAGTTGTACCCAATATTAGTGATTTATTCTCTGATAGATGGACCAATTAAATGATTATACCAATAATAAAAATTTTCTGTATGAATGTTTTCATGAATTTTGATATACATGGTTGAAAATATTATCTTCATATGTTTTTTGTGATTAATATATATATCCTAGTTTCATTCATATAGATCATTTTTATGTTATTTATTGGAATAATTGATTATATTCATAATTTAGAATCGTTTTTTAATAGATAATTATTCTTAGACAAACACTTTATAGAGTATAATTGAGAATGTATATAAGATTCATAATAATATAATATCTTTTTAAAAATATTAGAAGGCTAATACTGATAAAAATTTAATTTCTATATTGATTAATTATTTTGATCATTTTTAGGATCTATTTATACATTTTTAGTGGTAGTTAAGTAAAAATAAATTGTTTTTTCATTAGTTTGATTGAGAGATATTTATTTTAATGAGAGTTGGGAAGGGAGAATATTAGAAGTACCGTACTGTGTATATGAATAGAATTAAAAAAAATCTATATGGTTCATCTTGATGGATATACTCATGATTAATAACATGAAGTTAATTGAGAATAAATTGATATTATGGATAATGATATTTTTATGGAGTGAAAAATTGATAATCAGAATCCCCCTAAATAATATGATGTGAGTATGTTTCAAGCATTTAAATAATGTCTTATAGAGAAATGGGGAGTTATAAAAATGTTAATGGAAGTCAGTGCCTTAATTCTGACCTCAATATCATGATTTAGTTTTATTTATGGGTTCCTCGAGTGAATCAATAATGATTTTGTGATGATATGATATCTATTTTTCATCTCATTTATATATTTTTTCATTATTTAAGTTTTGATGTTAATGTTTTATTTGTACCATTAATCAATTTTTTTATAGAAGTTGATTTTTATATACAGTTTCATTCATGTATTCTAAATGATGGTGAAAATTAGAAAGGTAGTAAATTTATAGAATACAAGTTCATATACCTCAAGCTTGTGTTTTTTTGTTCGATATGGAGAGAGTGAGTTTACAAGTGGATTTTATATGAAGATATGTGTTTTTTCATTTAAAGGAAACTATGACATGTTATTTAAGGTAATGATTTGTTGTGTTTCGGTTCTGGATGGTTACAGGATTTGTCTTGAATCTTTGAATGTTTTTAGAGAATAGTTGTTTAAGATAAAACTAACCATTTAGTGGTCATATTAAATTTTATTTTAATGTAAAACATTACGTTCCTTACATTGTATGTATTGGATTGAATAGAACTCATTATTTGACATTGGGGGATTGTTAATTTTTGTTTAGGTCCTCATGGTTGATACTATCATGGTGGTTTTAAAATATGTAGTGGTTTTTCATAGGGATCATTGGGAGAGAATAATAATAATTTTTTTGGTGGGATCGTCATAATTATTTATCTATGTATTATTTGAATAAAAAAAGAACAAAATTTTGTTATATATAACGATGAAGTGATATTTTTTACCTCAATTCTAAATAAAGTAGATAACCTATACTATTATAGAAGGATCAGGATTTTAATTTTCATAGTTTAAAATTAACCCCAAATCAATCTAAAAATGTTTTTGCATATTTTGATTAGGTCACAAATCAGTCCTGAAATTTATTTTTATAAATATAAGGGTTTTGTTTCTTCTGATGATTTCCATTGGCATTCCTGAAAACCTAAAAATCATACAGGACTTGTTTTTGGGGATTAAGTTCCCCTTATGAACTCTCTTATCCTAGGATACATCCAATATTATTATTATTATTATTATAGAATGTCATCCTACAAACCCAAAAACATGTTATATCTTTATTTTCATATCTTATAGAGTTATTGTAGACAGTGTTTTTTTGTATAAATCGGGTATTTTTGAAGGATTGATGGAGGAATGATATGAAATAGAAAATGTGGGAAATCATTATATGCTTAATGTATTTTTATTAATGATTTAATTCCATTAATTGGGTATTTTTCATAAATGTTTTTTGATAGTTGTTTATTTTGATTCGATTTATCCTATATGATGTGTCAATGTTGATTAATAATGTTAATGTTTACTTCAATAAATGGATGATACTATCCTAATAAAAACATTAATTATATTTACATTAACATTCTAAAGTAAATCAGAAATGTTTTATAAGATATTTTTATAATTTATATTGAATTTTTAATTTATTTTTATTTTATCATTGTATTAAAGTTAGTGTATATTTTTCTTATAAAATACTTTTCTTGCAATTTCAAATATTTTAATGTTTAAAATAAAATTAATAATTTGAAATTATAGAGTTGGTTATGCAATATTATTGTATATAAAATGAATTTGAAAAAATATTTTATAATGTGGTGTACTATTTACAATTGTGGTTTATTTTGTTTTTGTCGTTATATGATAACGGTGTTGTAATTTGTGTTTGTTTTTTCAATGGTGGTGTATTTTTTGAATGATCTTTTATTTTTTTATCAATAATATAGTGTAGTGTTGATAAAGTGGTTGATGTGAAAATTCTTCATTGGAATATGAATTCTTGAGAAAATAAATCAATGATTTAAATATTATATAATTTTAATGGTTGATGTTGAAATAATATAATGTTGAATAAAATAATTGAATGTTGAAGATTTAATGTGTGGTAAATAAAATTTAATAATATAAAAAATATGGTAAATAAAAATTGTTAATATGAAAAGAGATTTAATTGAAATGAAACATGACTATTAAATCTAATTGGTTTATAAAAAAAATATTTGGAATCATATATGATATATAATGGGAATATGATCTAATTTTATTTAATTTTTTAGGATTTTTTAAATGTGTGACTATGGAAGGAATCATTCATTATTATTATATAGTTATGTTGATGTTTCAATGGATTATTAATTTTTTTGAGATAATGACTGTATTATTGATTCATATTTTCTGATATTATATATTTATTGTTGTTTAATAATTTCATTTGCACCACCGCATACGTTGGGATACATTGCCAACACTAATAAAAGGTTTTTGGTTCATTGTATAAAATAAACATTAATCATGTGAGTGAAGGAGATGTATGGAATATCACCATCTCCCACTCCCTCTTTCAGATATAGTGTGTTGATGCAGTCATAACTTAGTGATTTTTATAACACATTATTTCTTATAAATAAATTGATCACATGAATAATATTCATCATTGTTTTATATAATATGTTATATAATTTTCTATTAAAATTGATTTGTTGATTCATCTAAATTTCTATTCATTGAGTAGAATAGTTTTATTTAAAATATAAATTAATTTATTTAGGAAAATTTATGTCTTAAAATGTACTAAACTTTTTATATAATAATATAAAATAAAGATCATGATGAATATTTTTTATTTTTTCTAAAATGATTGTCGTTTGAGTGAATGGATAAAACTAATAATTATAAAATAAGCATTTATTTTCATTAAATAAGTTAATTTGAATATATTATTTCTTTATTTACTTTATTAAAAAAATAATATAAATTTTATTAAAAATAATCTATCAATATTATATTTCTTATTGGTATAAGCTCATTTTGATAATAATAAAATGATTTTTTGAATACATTTTTATTATTGTGCTTTTGGCACATATATTAAAATTATTTTCTATTAGATATAAAAATTGAAACTGTTAAAATAGAATAATTATTTTGAATTTTGAGTATCAAATTTTTTAATTTTATAAATTTCATTTATGTTCATTGCTATTGGTAACAATATTAAAAATGTGTCACCACGATAAATGGTAAATATTGTTAATTAAGGAAAATTATTTGTGATAAGATCACAAAAATTCACCATAAATATAATTAGAAGAATAAATTTTTACCATTATAATGTTTTCATAGAAATTATATAGTTTTAGATCATAATTTCTAGGACTAATACATTATATTATATTATATTTTTTAAACTCTACAACGATGCCACTCCCCTAACTTATAAAAGAAAAACTGATGTACTATCATCATTAAACACCATTATCCATATATAATGACCAATAAATTACCAAATATAATCCCAACAACCCTTTCCATCTTATATAATTATTTTTCTCATTGATTGGATAACATATGAAGGTGTATATTCCATGTTGTGGGAAGTTTTCTAAAGAGGATATATAATTATTATTTAATTGTTTCCTATCAATTTATTATTTTACCATAATAAAGTATTAATTAACCTTAAATAAATAATAAAATCAGTATATTCCATCGAATTAAATATATTTATTATTATACAACCAACATTTTTAAAATTAGTTTTTGTCCTATTTGGAATGAAAACATCATCGTTCATATGTGTGTACTAAACCCACAATGAAATAATGTGTTATGTTTTAAACAGACACGTATATTATGTTTTAGTTGATGGATAACATTAATATAAATAAAATATATAAAATAATTATCATTCTAAAAACAAAATATATTACTTACATTATGATAGTTTTACTCCATTGGAATTTATAACATCACTCTTATGTATGTCTCAAATACTATATTCATGAAGCTATGTGATTTATTATTCATTTCCACCTCATATAGATGGTAATAAGAATGGAAATAATAAATAAATAGGACATTTGTATCATATTTTGATTATATAAATGTAAATTACAATCTACTTTTTTATTTTCCACTATGTATAGAAATTAAAATATTTTCCATACACCCTAATAGATTTTCATCGTCATTATACAACATTAATCTTTTTTAACGACCAAATTAAATTGGATGTTTTCAATGTGTATTTAATTTTGAATGATGATAATTATTACATAATTATTAATATTGAGGTTATGTATCCATATAAACATTTATCACGGTCAATTCACTAATTTTTTTTAAAATTACAAACTGAAAGACCTCAAAACATCCATCTTCAACAA
Source organism: Viscum album (assembly GCA_963277665.1). NCBI lineage: Eukaryota > Viridiplantae > Streptophyta > Magnoliopsida > Santalales > Viscaceae > Viscum > Viscum album. The sequence continues at coordinate 852,486,909 of OY728126.1, read as the reverse complement.
AAAAATAATAACTAAATATAAATTTTAGTAAATAAATAAAAGGAATAATAAAACCGAAAATAAAATGACAAATGTTAGTAAAAAATAATTAAAACAATATTATATTTTTATTTAGGATATGCAGTGGGTACGATATTTGATTGGACATCAGGTAAACATTTTTCATTAATTTTTTTTATATATTTGATTAAAATAATTCTCATATATAAATTTTAGCTAAAATTATAAAAAATTACTTTTTATCACAAAAAATTTACTAATGGAAATTTTAAACTTCAATTTAGATCCATTAAATAATGATTAAAAAGTATTTTTTAACATATAACTGATCAGTTTTTTTCTCATTTCAAAAATTATGGGAATATTTTTTTCTATAAGGAATGAAAACCATTACCTGAAATAATATAGGTTATTCATTATAAATATTCCTCTATAAGTTAATATATATTTTTAACTAAAAGTATATTCCCAAAAATTATGAAATTTTTTATTTTTAGGAACACATATAGGAAAATAATAATACATCGTATGATTATGAGAAAATGGAAATTGTTTTTCTAATGGGTTAAAATTAATTTTATGTTTTAAATGATAAAATACTTATATAATAAATTTTTAATTTTCATGATAACATATATGACAACTATTGATGTTGAATTTTGATCCTAATGTTTCTCATGAAAATGGGTTTTCTCGTTATAGCTCTCCAATGTATTGGTCAATAAGGTAGTCTCCATGGCCAAAAATAATGGATGGTAAATAGTTTTGTATTCCAATAGAATTAACTCAAATTTTGTTTTTCTGATGTGGTTTAAATATTAGTGTACAAGTATTATGAATTTGATGATAAATGATACAAATATTATGGGTTCAAAATGTGTTTTTAAGGAAATATATTAATTTCATGAGTTATGAAATGATTGAAAGTAAATGTTTTTCTTTTAAAAGGATTCTTTTCAAGTGTTACCATTGGTCAGATGATATCTTTATTATTTTAATTATTAATACTATCATCATTATAATTTATTTTTAAAAAAAATTATTTAAACTTGCATAAATGTTTTAGTTATGTTCCCATAGTTTCTTTTGGAAAATTACATATGTATTTATGGGATTTCATGTTTTCACTAGAGTAATGGGATTACTTTACATTAATATTCTCTGTAGAGAATTATTTTTGTCATATCACATCCTTATTTGTGTTTCATTTGACCTAATTATGAGGATATATTTTTAATGTTCATGATTTTTTCTATGGTATAATCCTCTTAAACGATGAAAAAATGTCTTGATGAAAATATAGATATAAATAGAGAGATCTATTTTTGTGGAAAGAAATGAACAGAGTGTGAAATTGTCTACTATGTCTTGACATGTAATACTTAATTTACCTAAAATCTAAACTAGAATGATCTTGTAAATGTAACAAAATGAAATCCTTATTATAAATACTTTGATTATAATTTATTTAACTAATATTCCCAAAGTATGGGTATCTTATGATAGGATTAAACCATTAGAGGATTATATAAGTTCATAAACACTATAATGATTCTATAATTATTTGTTATATTATTATGAGAATAATTTTTAATATTTTTATAATGCATCATAAAATACATGTCTATTCATAATATAATTTTGTTAATTAAATTTTGTTCTTGATGTCATACAGAATTAAAAGGATAATTACTATCTAAATCACCAACCCGGAATGTTTGGAACAAATTAACAGGTGGTAGTGAAAACACATTTTGAAAATGTTTTCTAATTGAAGAATAAAAAATAGATATAAATTCAATTAATTCAATGGAAACATTTATAATATGTATAATTTCATGAAATGACACGTTATAGATTTTGGGGGTTCTTTAGACCAACAGAATTTGATTTATCAATAAATTCACATTAATTTATTATTTTATTTTTATGGATTTATATCATATAAATTTAAATTAATAAAATTTTACCTTTTTCAAGTTCGTCCAAAAAATATTTTTATATGTATATAATAACTAATTAAAAATTTCAAAATTATTAAATATTGTGGATTGTCATTAATGTTTTTTAATGAGATTGATTTTCTTAATGATCTTATAAATAGAATGTAAAATTATATTCTTGAGTTAAAATTAATGAAATTTGAATCTGTGGAAACTTATAATGATTTTATTTTTACTAGAATGGATTTATATTAACCATGATTCATTCTAATGAAAGAAAGTAAAATAAATATATTTTACATAGGTATTGACCATTTTTATGAGGATCATTGTCCTCAAAAAATTAAAATATTATGAGGTGGGTTTTCATCATACTATGAATGTTAGGATGAAGAATATTGATACACATATAGATCATGAACACAAGAGTAAAAATATATAACAATGAAAAAAATTGGGGGAGTTTTAAACAATCAAATATCGAGGTACTCCCCAATAACATTCAAAATGTTATAAACTGTATATTAATGAATGTTTTATAGGAGGAAGATGGTTTTACTCTTATGAAAGAAATTTTTTTATATTTGAGGACAATTATTTTAATAAAAAAACAACATTGAAATTAGATAATCAGGATGATTAAGAATTTTTAATTTCAAAAGGATAGGAAATTAGGTTAATTAATGTACAAATTTAGCTTGTCAATATTAGAGTCAACATGATCTAAAAAAGATAGGCGCATCAATGTATTTTTCCACTTCTAATAAATTGGATGGAGCCTCAAATAAATTAGTTATAGGTATATTACTTGTTTGTTTTTAGATTATTCCAATGAATTGTTTAATTTGAGATTGACACATTATTTATAAATAGAAAATTTCCATATAAAAATAAAATATCACTCATATAAAAACTACATATCTCTTGGTAATGAATCTCAGTGGATGTATTAAATCAATAAAAATTTATAATTTTTTTTTAAATTCTTTGATAAAATATAGAAATAAGAAATATTTTTCAAAATGATTTTTATTTTGTATATATTAAATAATTCATTCATTTCGAAGTACATCATGATGATAAGAAATTGATAAAAGAAGGATGTTAATGTTTTCTTCTGCATATAATTGGAAAAAAAATTATTATTAGTGATTAGGAAGAAGTTAATTAATATCTGGATGTATTTACTAATGTTTGAAATATTATTTACTTAGTGAATCATGATAAGATAATTTGAAATCCCCAAATTTAAGGGCTCTATTATAATATTATGAATTAAAAATGATGTTACATGTGTTTCTATGTAAGCGTATCATCCCTATAACATTACATTTTAGTGTTCTTATTCATTTTTTCAAAATTTTGGATAAAACTATAATACATTTAATTGATTAAAGACCCCCCAATAACATAACTACTAATAAAAGGTGCACATTAATAGATATAAATGACTTATTAGATTTTCTCATTGGGGAATAGTATTTCTGTAAGAATGATATCACTTGTATGTCTCAAAGGATTAATATTTAAGTGGATGGAATCATAAGGATATGGTTTTATATTATTTATGGGTTTAATTATTTGTTGGTTTTGCATATTTGGTTGAAGAATGTAATTGATTTTTTTATTATCTTATTAATGGTGTTTTACATCTTTATTTAGATACATTTTTGGTTATTTTCATTATTTATATTATATTCTATTATAAATTATATGAAGAACATGATAAATATATAATTATTTTTATGTGTAATTTAAAAATGTTATATTTTATGGAAAATATATTTTATGTTAACTTTGGTTAAATGACATTTTATTCTTTGGAAATATGGTTCTAAAATATTGAATATCATTGATTATTTGAAAACCGTAGTTGTAAATGAAATGAGAGGGAAATAAATTAATGTAATATTATATCTTTTTTATAATTAGTGGGTTTCCAAAGAAATTTTATTGAAATCATTTCCCAGTTATAAAGAAAAATTATTATGTCAATAAGAAAAGGTTTTAAATTAATATCGATAGTGTAATTTAATGATATTTTCCTATAACTGAAAAGGCTATTCTTTAAAACCCTATTATTATCCATGATAATAAGAAATGGGAGATTTTTAATCTAATATGATTATACAATGAATGGATAGGTTTGATTCTTAATGTAAGATGATCAGTTAATTGCATATTCACCACTTTAATATAATCACCATGAGTTGAATTATCTTTCCCATGTTCATGAACTTGAAGTGTTTGTTTTTTTTAAATATTTTTAGGATCCTTTTATATCATATAAATTATGAAATATTCCCTGTATATGTAATTTTAAAATATAGATTCACATAAAATCATAGATTATTATAAAAATAATAGAGAGGGAAATTATTAGGTCTTATAATTAAATGATTCACCATCACCCATGAAAATAATACATGTTTTTGGATTCCTTGAGTCCAAAATATAATGTATCATTAGCAATGTCATTTTATGGGACATTATAATTTTGGTTAATGATTTTATGAATGTTTTCAAGAAATACTGCATGTATGAAATCACGATATTTTTATTTTTCTGTATGTGATTCCATCAATGTCAAACAAAATTAACCATGTTAAAAAGGAAGATTTTGTTTTGATAAAAGTTGCAGAACTGATAAAAAATACTTCTGTCCTAGAAATAAAAATTTAAAATTAAGGTTTTATGTAGTATGATAAGAGGTTGTGCATGAAATGTGATTTCTATTTAATGAAGTAATTTTTTAATGAATTTCATATCTCATTTTATTCCATTCATCCATGAAGTAGTAAAAAGTATCATGAACTTTGGTGATATTATTGGTTTTTGGAATGAGGAAAGATATTTCTAATTTTACTTTGAAATCAATGATAATTCAATTGTTTCATGCTAATAGAAAATAATTAAATTTTATGCATCATAATTTAAAACAAAATATTTATAAATTAGAGAATATATCCATGAATTTTATGGTGGGATGAAAAAATACATATTGAGGTCAAAATGATATTTCTGTAATCAATCAACATTTATCAAAATATTGACATTATAATTATTGTGGATATACTATGTTTTCATATACACATATAAGAGTATATGACCCCAACACACCCCGAGAGGGGAGGGGTGAATCAGGGTGTCAAAAATTCTTTTAAAGTGAAATATACTATTCCCACAGTGGTAGGAACTTGTTTAACCTACTTGATAGAGACGTGCATTAATAAAAAAAATCACATATAGAGAGACAAAAAAAATAGTTCTTATTAGTTCAATGCTAAGGGATAGTCCAATGATCATATGCAAACAGTGTGTCAGTCTTGAAAAAATCCACAAATCATCACTATTTGTAGAATATAGATGGTCAAACACAATCACTCTATTTCATGAACACTAATTTTAAAATTCTTTAAGAGATCACACTTATTCCCTTAGAAAATTTCCATCGACTCCCCCTATGTCAATGTATTTGAAGAAGTCTCACCTAATTTAATGACATAAACGTATCTTTAGTAGATTTTATTTAAATCCTTTTCCCTGAATAGCATCAGACTCGACATGCACAATAGTCATGACATGATGCACCTGAATGTACTATTCAATTTAACCAGATGTACAATAATATTATTCGTGATGTTCCTTCATGAATATCCTTTGTGAAGACAACATTCATTAAGATATAATCCAACTTCTTGGAACATTAATTCATCATAGAATAAATTTACATTTAGAATATCATTTTTCTGATATACCAAATCATTATTCAATATTTAGACATTATTTTTATGATGCTTGAGATCACAATGATTATATGATTCTCAGAGATTTTAGCATTATTGAATTCAGATCAATTTATTTTTTTCTCAAATAATTTTTATATGTAAGGAAGTGGGGGTAACTTTTTATTTATATAATTAGCCTTCATGAAGCTCCATCTACTCTAATGGATGTTTCATTATTGAGTATAGTTTCCATAATCAAAACATATTAAATAAAGAACCAAGAATAATAAAAACGTGAATGGAAAAAGAAAAACCAACCAATGATTTTTTCTCTACATGAGAAAATATTGGTGTAGACAATAAGAGGAGTCTCCTAAAATGGGTTCTCTTAATTGGGAATGATTAAATATGTACTAAGTAATATAAAATAAAAAACAAATATTTCCTCACCACTCTTAATTCTCAACATTACATAGAAGTATTTCATGGTTTTTCAAAAACCTGTAACCGTTAGGAAATTAAATTTATCCATTATCCCCAATTAGATAATAATCCAAAAAACCAATATTTATACCTATTGAGCATAAAACAGACTCCCCCAAGACTGTATCTCCCCTATAAACAGGTATCACATCCAAAAAAAAGATTAAAATAGCTAATAAAAAAAGATAGAGGGGTTTATATATAACCTCATCATGCACTGGGAGGTGGATGAACCTTGAAGTTCAACTAAGGTCTCTCGAACACATGTGTAACCAAGGGCATAGTCAGAATGTCATCAATATGGTCATCAGTTCCAACATGCACCATTTCAATCACAATATTTTCGTCTTTTTCCTAATTGAATGGATACATATTCTCAATATGTTTTCTATGATAGTGGTTAAATTTATTCTTTACAAGATTGATAATTATATTGTTATCAAAGTGAATAACCATTATCTATTTAACTTCATCACAAATATCAACAATTTTCTTCTTCATCCACAATGGCTGAGTGAAATTCTTTTTTGTAGAGATATAATCTACATAATCTATACTAAGATACATGAATTATTGTTTCGTGCCCAACTATCCCACACATTTATTACCAATAATGAATAATATATTACTTTTGGACAATCTATTCACCACATATAAATCATAGATAGAAATAGAAAATAATAATATTTCATTATCATTTCCTGCAGTAAGGCATAATGAATTTTTTTTATTACATTTAATATATCTCATGAACTTTTTAACTGCTACCAAATGTTCTTCCTTAACATTACATTGAATGTGTGATATTATACATGTTTCAATGATGATATCTATATGTGTTGAAGTTAGATATAATATGCTTTAAATTATTCTCTTGTACATTGTGGTTTCCACATAATTCCAATCATCATCCTTTCTATTATTCCCAAATACAATTGGAGTTGAAATTTGTTTTGTGTCATTAATGATTAATTTATTGAGAATCTCTCTCTCATATGTTTCTAATGAAATTAAAATTTAATCCTTATTTTTAATCACTTTAATCTCCAAGACTTATATGAGTTCAAAAATCATATTCATTTCAATTTATGATATAATGTTATTATCAAATTCTTCCACTGACCTCTTCGATCATCTGTCAGAAATAAAATCATTCACATAATACTGGACTATAAATTGATATTTCTAATAATTCAACAAATAGAGATTATTTTCAAAAAATAATTTTTAAATTTGTGCTTTTTTGGATAAGAATTGAGTCAATAATAGAATGTTCATGGTTCCTGCATCACACCATGGAAAGACATTTTTAATTTTTAAACATTAGTCTCAAAATATATAATTATAAATCCTATTGGTTGTTAAATGTAGACTCATTCCTGAAAAACTCCTTTAAGAATGTCATTTTGACATCCATCTGATAAACCTTGTAATCTCTCTATAAATTCTCATGAGATGTAAAATCCTAATCGACACCAGTCTATCTATCGTATTAAAGATTCATGAAACATCAATTCCATGAATTTGTGCATAGCCATTACACACTAAGAGAGTGTTGTTTCGGATAAAATTTCAATGATCATCGAATTTGGTTTTTGTAAACAACTTTATTCTAACCATGTTGTGATTTTTAACTATCTTGACAAGTACACATGTATTATTTAGGTTAGTTTGATCCATTTCTTCATTAATGTCCTTAAAAAATGATACACCCTTCACTGCTTCTTCATTGGTGGATATTTCCACAATTTACAGGAAGACATAATTTACTTCATTTCTGTTTTTTTTCAATGTGGCTACATTCCAATCCCTAATTATTTTGGATTGAATAGTTTCTAATCTTATATTTATCTTGTATAGTTATGATGATGTTTCATCGTCCCCATATTCCACTTATGATTATTCATCATAATCACCATAAATTTATGATCCATTATTGTTATTCAAGCCTTCATGTAATTCAACATTAGAATATGTTCCTTATACTTTTTCTTCCTCATATTTCATAATTTCTTAATAACGACTCCTAGAGGTATTAATCGTTTTATGTTAAATGATATTTAAACAACTATCTTCAATAATCCTTCCATGATGATTATTATATCATTTTTAGGCTTTAATCATCATTGAATATCCAATGAGTTTTCCCAATCTATAACATCAACATAATTTAATTGATTGAATTAATTGTTTATGATGAAACATTTACTTCCAAAAAACAACAAAATATTATAGATGTATTATTTCTAAACCATTATTCATATGGTTTCATTGTTTCTCCAAAAAAAGTCATGTTTTATTTTCACTATACACTCATACATGAACAACCTATTTCTATTAACAAAGATAAATATTACTCTCAATTAGCATAGTTCTAGCCAGATTGTTCACCTGGGGATTTCTACATTCAAAACTCTATTTTTCTGTGGGAATATTACTGTAGCTACCTCATGATTTATTCCATGTTTTTCTAGGTTATTATTAAATTCTATGGATGTGTATTCTCATACTTTTTCATATAATAGAATCTCGATTGTCCAATAGGTTTTATTCTCAGTAATTAAATGATAACCCTTCATGAAATCATGAAATTAATCTTTCTTCTAAATAAAGACTACAAAGGATATTGTATAATAATAATTAAAAATCAATGAATTAATTATATTTGTATGTTACATCAAAAATTATTTTAACACATACGTCTATATGGATGAGATCAATCTTATTTAATTTCATTTTGTTTTTTAGATGATATGAAATCACAACCATATTTCCTCACATGCTTTCATGACATGTACTTTCACATTCACAACATATATTGGAGATATAATTGACTATCCTTAGTTAGGATATCTTTTCCATTCTCTATTTATTACTGTGACCCATCAACTAGTACCATAAATTCTATCCTTCTTATAATGTTATGTAACAAATTATCTTTTGCATTCAACATGGTATAAATTTACATCGGGTTTCCATCATTTATTGATTGAATATCAAATATTTTAATTGATAATTCACCCTTCCAATTTGATACACCAACTGCCTCTAGTTTTTAATTATCCATTACTGTAGAACCCCACTATTCCATTAACAATTTTTTAACAATAATGAGTAAATGTTCATTTTCTATCATATGGGTTAAAATATTTTGTAGATAATACATGTGATACTATTCTTTGTAGCATTGAGATCTATTTCTAAAATGTTGGATTTCATTATTTTATTCATTTCCTTCCATGAGATACTAAATTGAGTAGAAACTAAAAATTGTCTTTAAAATATCTTTTCCATGTGAATGGGTTTGTGAAACACATAATGTTCATCCGAAGGAGAAAACCTATTTTCAATGGAAACTCTACCAAGTTGGTGGGTATTGAATTTTCTTTGAGATATGTAGGTAATGTTCCCAAAATTCCTTTACATAAATTAATATCTTTATGACCATGGTTATAATAGGTAAATCGATATACAAAGAAGGTATTTATTATATATAATTAAGGATATCATATCATTATCCTTTTTTAATTATATGCACTTTACCAATCAGATAACTCCTTTCCTATTCATAGTATAATATGGTGTGTCGCATAAAGCCAATGAATTTCCATTTCATAAGAGTAAATGTATTCTCACTTCTATTACTAATCATATACCCTTCTTTAGAAAAAGAATTTTATTTGAGATCATTTCTACATACATAATATTACTTATAGATGTATTTTCTATTTGATTTGGGTCTTTTTTTCATGGGATATCAGGTGACTTTATGGTATGTCCAATTTATTTCTTCCCATTATTTTAACTCATTTCGTTTTTGGACATTGATATTTCAACAATAAAACCAATTCCACTTTTCCCCACACTTGTGGTTATTTTATTATTCAAGGATTCATCTAATCCTTCAAAACCACATTTATCTCTTCCTAATAGCTCTGTATATGAGTATATCCCAAAATATAATTTCATCTTAGTTTCCATTAATTTTGATTATTTTTTAGTTTAATCTATAGAGTTACAAATTATTCATTATGCCCCTCAAATATCTTTGTCTTATACACCAAATTAAATGAAATGTAATTAATTACCTTTTCCTACTCTTATATCGTATTTGTAAATTTTATAACATCTTTTAGGATTTCAATATTTGTTGAATTTTCTTTTTTCCTCTACATATTATCAATAAATTACTGGTTTAAGACTATCAAAATACTCTAATTAATCCTTTATAATTCCTCTAACATTACTTTTTATCTTTTTTTAAAAGTCAATCTTATTAATATAATCCTAATCTTCCACCTGGAGGTCAACAACTCTAATAAAATGATTACCTTTATCATTTAATGGTTATCTCCTTTTCAATAGAGTATATTAGGAATGGTATGGTGTTAGATGTAAACTTTATTTCTTCAACCTCAAAATTTCAATATTAAATTGTTATTCTTTAGTGAAAAACTATAAATCTTTTATTTCTTTCATATTTTCAAGTATCCATTTTTTGTAAAACATATATGAGGTTTTGAGTAATTATTACTTCTCCACATTCATTATTAAACATCCTTGTCCATAAAGAAGAAATGTTTCCAATTATTCTACATAAGAAACATTCCATAAGAAAAATTCATTCAAACCATTATTTTCGTATATTAAATTTCATGGAAAAAGAGAGAGAAGTTCTTCATCCTCATTGTCATTATCAAAACTATCTATGGAAACCTTAATTTTTCTATGGATTTTAATTCACATTACTTTCTTAATTGTGTTATTACATCTTCAGATTTGACTCTCATTTCATAATCCACCAAACTATATAGAATATCATCCAAATAATGTTTACAAAGAACCATTTCCTCAATGGATGAAACTTTTGGAATATATAAAGGTTGAATTTCTCTAAATAGTTTTCCTCACAATTTAACTATCTTTAATTTCATTACTAATTCATCAAATTTCTCCAACAACATCAATAGTTTGTCTAAATCAGGGTTTTTATTTTTCATTAGGATACATTTTTGAGATCATCAAACCAATTGTAAAATAACATTGAGTTCTCATACTTTTCATTATTATTGCCTTAGTATATGTTTTCTAGTATTTTTTCCTCAATGACTAGGTTGAAGTGAAACTCATAACCTACAAATAAATTGGATCATATAAAACTACATCTTGATCATTTTTTACATTGCCTTCTGCCTCAAGAATTTTCCTTTCTATATTTTTCATTGAAAGACCTATCATATTAGTAATCTATATCCCCTTAGAACGTGTAAAAAACATTCATCCCAAGGGATATCATATAAGATGTAATTTGGTTCCTCCAAATCTATAAGTTTTATCTTCCAAAGAGGAGGGATCCCATGACATTTAATTATATCTCCAGGAACACAAAAAAATGACGGAATTTACTATAACAACTTGTATGTTTTGATACAACAAATAAGATCTCAGAACTCCCTTAGAGTGGAGGGGTGAATTAGGGAGGCAATGTTTTCTTTTAATGTATTGTATTTTATTCCCATTTTGGTAAAATAAGGTTTAATATATCTGATGGAAATGTGTTGTAATAAACATTCACAAGTAGTGATACAACACAAGAGTTTTACATGGGTAACCACTATGGGAAAGTCCAAGGAGATCACACCAACATTGTTTTAGCCATACATAAATTCACTAATATTAACTAGTTATGGAATAAATATGATCAAGAATAGTCAATATATATTGGGAACACTGCCTTTAAAATATCTTTGGGATAACATAATGCATTTCTTAGAATACTTCAATTGACTCCTCTTGCTAAATTTTTTTTTGTGAATTCTCACTTAGTTTAATAAATCTAGGGTATCTTTAGTAGATTGGTCTTTAACTCCATTTCTTTAAATATCATTAGACTAAACTTTCACCGTAGTCCAGATTTGTTTCACATAAAAGAACTATTCACTTAAACCAGATGTTCAACACTTCTAATTTGTGATGCTCCTTCATATTCCCACAACGTTCCTAGAGAATTATCCCAAATTTATACCCATTAATTCATTTCGATAGAAATTTTTATGTGTAATGAAGTGGGGATAGTCACCTATTTATAGGCACAACCATTTGCGAAGCTCCTTTTCCTCCAACAGATTTTTCACGAACTTTCAAGAATTTTTTTTAAAGCTACTTCATTCATAAAACCCAAGTAAAGATCATCACATTTGTGAAGATATCAAATAGTCATGAAGAACACAATAAAATTAAAACACACTCATGATTAATTTCATAGTCTTATAGAATATCATCTATTCATAGTCCATTTTAAATGCTCTATATATTTGTAAAGGACAATATTTCATGAAACCCAATCTTTGTGAAACCTTATCATTTCTATCGGTATTAAAATACCATATTTATGAAGAGTCAACCCAATGTGGATTGACGAAAAACAAAAACTATAATTTGTTTCCTGTAATAAAAATCCCTGGTTCCAACAAAGGAATTTTACTATAGAGATAGTACGAATATACTGTGTCCCTCCCTCTACTATATCTGATCATGATCCCATATATTACTCAAAATTTATAAAATCAATTTATAATTCATTGGGTATCTGAATTAAATTTCAATATCAATTATCATACACAATATTGTGTGTAATCATAGAAAATAATATAGAAATTGGATGAAATGTTTTAGGCTTGGTCTTTAGATTATAAATTTTGATAGGATTGGCATGATTCTTTAGGTGGATTATATTAAAATAACATTTTTCATTTTAGTATACTGATGTAATGTTTTGACGTATATTATATTGATATTATCATCAAAATCTATATTGTTATGTGGAATTTGGTGAAATTGCATCATTGGAATCGAAATTGGTAGAAGTGATGGTTGATATGGTAAAGATGATTAAAAAACATATGAGGGAATAATAAGTTTGAATAACATGTTATTATATTTATAGAAGAAAATACATATATTATGAACTAAGAAATCATTCTTTCCTTAATGTATCTCCAAGTGAATTTCTTATGAATTTTGATATAAATAGAAAATTATGTTTTCTATTCATTATAAATGATGAAATTCAATAGAAATTTAGGATTGTTATTTATAAAGTGGAATATCTATATGTTTATCTCAGTTACAAGCTGTAAATCATGTTTATATTCTATGTAATTATGTACCTGATTTCTTACATTTTTAAGGACCATATGTGGTATAATTTTATGAGAATATTTCTTATAATGGAAAAATAATTTAATTTTTTATTAGAAGAGAGCAATTAATATGATATAAGGTGATTCACTATATAATTATTTTATATAATAATAAACAGATTTTAAAAATATATTGTTTTGAAATAAATCTACGAGGGAAAATTATCATCACATTATAATGTTCTAAATAAAATATAATGATTCACTTCATTAATGGAAAATAATTTAGAAAACTGGTTAACATTATAAATAATTCAATACTATAATTTATATTCATCAAAATTTATAAAATTTTATTATTAAATAGTTAAAATAATTGTTTTTTTAATAAATTACCTTTCATTAAATTACATGGTTTTATTAAAATTATAAATTTAATGAAAATAGAAATTAAATTTTAGGAAAACAGATTCATTTTTGATATCAATATATCAAACATATCTTAGGATTATGTTTGAGGATTTTGTTGAAAATATTTCTTTAGTGAACAATGAATTATTTTTTGAAAATAATTAATTTATTTTCTATAAATTTTTTTTCATAAATGTCTTATTCTATTTATAATTTTGTTTTAAATATCATATATGATAAAATAAAGTAATCATAATTTAAATAAATCTTTTTTAAACAATATTTTATGTTAATGTTGAGTTAGATTATTTCTATTACTATGAAAAAAATTCTAAAAAATATTTTTTCATTCTACATTGTACATTTATTAAAATTATTTTATGATTACACTATAAAATTTATCATGAAAATATTATTCTATATTTTTAATCATGTGAATCAAAATTATTATATAGTTCAATTAAACTTCTTAACATTATAAATATTGATGAAATTAAAAGTGTGTCACAAAAATAATGGTTAAATCGGGTTTGTTAAGGTAAATACATTTGGATAAATCCATGAAATATCTTCTTAAGAATTATTCTAAAATAAATATTATAAATACCAAAACTTATTTTAAAAAAAAATAGTTTAAGATCCACTTTTCGATGATTATATTTTTAATCATGAGACTATGGATTTCATGTGGTTTGATTTTTTTGTATGTGAATGTGAAAGGATTATAAATTCTGTTAAGTATGTTTTTTGGACATGATAGAGAGTAGATCCATGGGGATATAGTTATAAAATATATTAAAAGTATATTTCAATTATTAATATTTAACTATACTCTAAGGTTTATTTTGTGAGTGATCCATGTTGATGTGGGTTATATAAATATTTTGGGTAGGAAATGATTTTTTTCACATCTAATTCATCTAGGAAATATTATTATTTGTCATCCTTTCCTTGAATATATCCTAGGAGGGTGATATTCAGTTTTTTTGTTTGGTCACATATACTACTATATACTATATATATATATATTTAGTTAACTTTGTTGATGAGTGAGAACAACACTAGTTTATAAGTTCGTAATAATTTTTGATGCTCAAGTTTCTACTGCTATAGATTATTCTAGAGTTTATTTTATAGATGTAGTTCTTTAATTTATTATATAAAATTTAATTCAATTCATTTGGATGATGGATTTCCATTATTTATTGGGTTAGTTTAGATTGTTGTATTGTGCTTTTATTCATGTGATTTTGGGTTTAATGCATCTAGTTATTTTTTATTTACACCCTTAATGTTAGTGTTCAGGTTGTGGTATATACAATTTTGGTTTATGGGGCCACTCAACTAATCACTACCTGCCTATGAGGGGCTCTGTAACGACTCGAAATTTTTAAATGAAATTTTTTCCAAAATTTGTGTGTTATTTTATTATATACTCATCAAAACTATTTAATTTAATAAAATGAGTATAATTAAAATGAGACCATTGGGTTTTTTCTATTATATTACCATTGGTCAGTATAACCATTGGAAACTAAATATTTCAATTATTGTCTCTAAATACAACGATCTTGGTTAATTAATATTGAAAGAATATTTGATGGCCTCATCATGTAGTCTCGGGCCAATCGAAGACCATCTAACCGAACTTGGGAAGAAGGTAGCAACACTGGGCTTTTCTCTAGAACAAACCCAAGCCAAACTTCATCGCATGAAGCTTGAACGAAATCACCTACGTGAGAAGTTCAAACTGATTGAAATTACTACCCATGCAATGTTGGTCGAGTCGCCCTCGTATTCTCTCACTATAGCACACCTTACACTTAGGTCATATTCTAGGGTTATAAGGGACTATGTAAGGAGACCGTAACTTCTTTGTGTAATCCTTTGAGATAAATATAATTTTTTTTCTTCATATGGTAAAGTTTTTAAAGTTTCAAATTTCCAAATAAATGTAGGATGTTTATTATTGATGAATTTTAAAAAAAGGATATTTTAAAATATTTTTGAAAAATATAAATAATTAATGATGTGTAATTATTTTTTGAAAATGGTCTTCTGCAAATGTGTTTAGTTAGAAATTTGGGGTCTAATAAGATCAACATAAGTTTTGGTGAATAGTAATTTATGAATATTGATTTTACACTTAGGATTAGTAATGTGACCAAATGGATTAGTAATCTCACTCAAATAAAGTATTAATATAATTTAAGCACCTTGATTAAGTAATGTGATTCAATACAATTGTGTTTTCTTCTTATGGTGAAGTATGTAAATTTTCAAATTTCCGGATAAATGTAGGATGTATATTATTGATGAATTTGAAAAAACTATATTTTAAAATTTTTTTGTAAACCATAAATAATTAATGATGTGCAATGGTTTTCAAAAAATGGTCTTCTGCAAATGTGTCCAGTATGAAATTTGGAGTCTAATAAGATCAACATAAATTTTGGTGAATAGTAATTTATGAATAGTGATTTTACGCTTAGGATTAGTAATGTGACAAAATGGATTAGTAATCTCATTTAAAGAATTTATTAATATAATTTAGGCACCTTGATTAAGTAATTTAATTCAATAAAAGAGGTAAATAATTGTTTTAGAAATTATTATTCAAGTATTAGTTTTTGTTGGGTGAATAGTTATTTTTAATTAAAAATTAAATTAAAAATATTTAAAAACTTATTATTATAAAATGGATTTTTTTAATTCAGAGCATTGATATTATGTTGAGGTAAATTTTGGGGAGTTTTCTGAAAAATTTGATTTTTCAGTGAGTAGTAAAAATACAGTTTTGGGGTATTTGTAAGATTAATAACATCATAACTACGTCATGATGATGTCATGAGATATTTTTAGGGATGGTGAACTTATGAATAGTAAGATTAGGAATGAGGTGTCCCAAGTGGCCAATACCATGAGGAAATACCACTTGTTTTTCCAATACCACAAATGAGGTGTCCCTTGGCCATTAATGCCTTGTCCCCTCACTTACCCTATAAATACCAATCCATTCTCAAATCCTTTCCATTCCAAAATCCGCCTCAACTACGTTCTGGTCTCCTTACCTTCCACAGAGTCCTCCTAAGGTTCCCTCAATCCTCCCAAGCTCCCAAACTTCAAGATTTTGATGTTACTCTTCAAGGTAAGGGATCCTACCTCTGTCTTTCTTTTCATGTACTCTCTTTAATGTCATTTATTTTATGCTCCATTTTCTTATGATTGGTATGTTATTTTATATTCATCATACTTCCCCTTAAATTTTTATATGATGAGAGACCCCCTCTTGATCTCATCAATTCATTTTATTAATGTATAAGTGGCACCATTAGGCTGCCGAATTTTAAAAGGATTCTTGCACCCTTCTAATTTTCTAGTTCTATTTTCATGTCAAGCCTTTCAAGTTCTTTTTATTATGTTGGGGTATGGTCTCTATATCTATCATACTGATAATTTATGGTCATATTATGAGAGACCCTATTTGATCTCATCGATTCATTTTTTTGAAGTTTTAAGTGAGGCCGTTAGGCTGCCGAATTTTCATAAGAGAAATCTTATTTTTGTCTTCCTTACATGTTTATAATTTCATATGGTATTTATTTAAAATTTCATTACAATGTTCTTATATATTTTATATCTTGTACCTCTACTATTTTATGGATCATTTTTGAGTGGGTGACCCATGTCTTCTATTTTTTCAGTATTTTCTAAAACCCTATAACATAGCAGTTATGCTACAGATTTTTCGTCTCAAAATGTCTCTCTCTTTATGTCAAATTATTTTATTTTATTAATTCAATACTCAAAGATATTTATTATTTAGGTGTATTCACATATATATCAAAATTTTCTATTTTAATTCAGGGACTTACATACATGAAACCCACTTTCCTTTTTCTGTGGGTTTAAAGTGACATAAAGATCACATCTTTAAAGCAGTTTTTAAAAATGTGATGACTATGAAATGAAACCCATTTATTTTATGCTATATGGGTTGTTTTTGAAATGATTTATTTTGATATATGTGGCTCACATTATAATAAAGGAAAGGGTTCACCTTGATAGCGCTCCAATGCATTGGGTAAAGACTTAATCTCTAGAGATGACCATTTTTAACGACACCATGGTGAATAACCTTGGTACTTTTTAATGACACCTTGGTGATGGACAATGGTGAAATAGAAATGATTTCCAATGTTAAATATTTTATCCACATATTCATTTTATGAAATATGTTATTTTTATTATGATATGCCTCATGATCTCTTTTTCATTCCTTAAAGTTATTTTTCACGAATTTTTATGTATCTCAAGTTCACAATTAAAGTGTTTCCCTTGTTTCCCTTACTGGGCCTTATGCTCACCCTTTCCATTGATGTATGCTCCCAGGTAATGAGATTCTGTAATGAACATAGGATTAAAAAAGGAAGAAGCCTTTCATGTGTTTAAGAAGAATATTTTATGTTGTCATGTATTAAGCTCCTGGTTTCCAAGACACTAAACCTTAAAGATCCTCGGTTCTGTAAAATGTAATGAAACTTTATGTGATAAAAAGGTGAGATGTAATAGTTCGTATTAAAGGATGGTTTAGTTATTTTTGGAAATTAGGATATGAAAAATTTAGGAATAACCCTATAGAAAATTTTAAATTTAGGAAAATTCTTGGTATTTTGGTGAGTGTTGAGTAAGTGGGTTCCAAACAAATAAATCCATGCCTGGAAATGAACAAGTAGAGGTGGATCTGGCATATATGTTCTTAAGAGTGAATACTCTGACAAGGTGTTTCGGGCTTGACTCGGGGTAACCTGGTGCACGGCAACGGGCCTTGTTGCACTCTTGGTTTGACACTCCCGGGTGATATGCTTTGGTAAATTCATAAACATTGTATGAACCATTATTAAAGGGACAAAGATAAAATAAAATAAATATTCACATAAGAATATATGATCATGGATAACCTAGATTGGAACCTAGGGGATCACAAGTTATGCTATACTTTTCTTCTTAAAGTTTATCCTTCTATGCTTTACGTTTCATTTTCATGAATATTGGATAAGTATTTAAGACCCCTAATTATATTTTCTTTTCTTAGTTAATGGCGGGAAATGGAAGAACATATCCCAACAACCATTGTGATAGGAAATGTGAATATTTTATTATTAATATGATAGATATGACAAGAGATCAAGTTGAACATATTGTGATTATTCCAAACCAGCTATCAAAAATCACAATTAATAATTGGTACCTAGTTGAATGCCCAAATTCATCAAGAAGAAGAAGACGAAGTCTCAAGAATGTTCATCTGATAACGTTGATAAGGGAAAGAAACCCAATTTGGTTTGTTAAAAAAGTGTGGGAGGGGCACCAAGGAGAATTTCACAAAGGAACCGGGATATGTTTTAAGTGTGGGGTGATAGGGCATAAAGTATCCAATTGCTTGAAAAAAAGGATAATGTGATGAATAGAGATAAGGTTCGATCTAATGTACCTTATACTTTTCAATGTTGTAAATGTGGAGAAGTTGGACATTATCCAAGGCAATTCTCTCTTGGAAGGGATGATAAGCATCATGGGAATCAACAATATTCAAGGACAAGGGAACAATGCAAGTCCTATGCTGAGATGGATCATGATGACTAATGTACATGTAACTTCTTCACAATAATTTCCTATGTCATTTTGTATTTTAGTTCATGCCCTATGAGCATATCATTAATGTTTTCTAAGAACATAGAGTCACTACCTATGATGGTTTTATATCATTAAGGAAAACATCAATTGTTATTTACCACATGTTGATGTTGTGAACATGTTCTTCTTGAAAAAATAAGATGATTGTTTTTTGGAAGACGTTCACTATTTTGGGAACCCTATATGATCGAGGTAAATAGATTACTAGTTTCTTTTATTTGAGAAGTAATGGATGAATTATATTTTGATGAATTGATGAATTTAAGGTGAACTTATAGTAATTTAGGTTACTTATGAAAAATTTTAACCTATCTTGGGGGAAATATGTTTAGGTTAGTTACTTTTGTTATAAGATGTTAGGAGTGGTTGATGTAGTTTGGAGATGGAAGATAATCTCTATCTTGGAAGACTATGTTATCAATTACTTCATGTATTTGGGTTTCAATCTTATTTGGTTTATTTTGAATAATTTCATGGGCAATTATTTATGGAAAGGTCTATGATGAACTTTGGGTAGTACCTAATAAATTTAAAGATTTAAAGTAGTTCCCCTTCCTATGGGGTTCTTTCTTTTTGTAGAGTTGTTTTATCATACCCTTTCTTTTTAGGGATAAATGTTTAAAAATAGATAGTTATTCTTTTTTGGATTACGTGATTGTCTAGAAGATGATTCTTGTACTTTGATGAGACTAATTATTTTTGAATTCTCATCGTTTGGTGAGAAGATTAGTCTTGGTAGGAACTTATTAAATGATGAAACTCTACATGAAGGAAAGTATATTTCCTTGTGTTTTGATTATATGTATAAAATTAATTCCAAAAAATTATTAAAAGGAATGTAAAACAAAAACGTTGTCTGTTAACTTTTCCTTCTGGGAAATCAAATACCATTTAACCCATCACAAGTTTGTGACTTTCTGGTGGTAAACTTTCTCCTAATCATGTTTTCTATCACTCTCCCTCAATACTGGACACTTTGTTTTCTCCTCCATATCCATGTTTTCTTACATGGAATACTAGAATGGGTTTACTTGGGTGACCTTTTTTACTTTCCTTTCTTTCTTTTAAAGTAATAGTTTTACTGACTCTTTTTCCGATGTGGGACTTTCAATGAAATTTCCAAACCCAATTTTTAAAATTAAGAGGACACAATTTCTTAAGGGGGAAGAATGTAACGACCCGATATTTTTTAATAAATTTTGTTTCCTAAATTTTTGTTTTATTTTATTTTATACTCAATATAACTATTTCATATAATAAAATTAGTATTATTAAAATGAGACTATTGGGTTTTGTCTATTATATAACCATTGGTTAGTATAACCATTGGTTAGTATAACCATTGGAAACTAAGTGTAACGATTATTGCCTCAAAATACAAGTGATCATGGTTAATTAATATAGAAAGAAGATTTGATGGCCTCATCCAGTAGTCTCGGGCTAATCGAAGCCCATCTAATAGAAATTGGGAAGGAGTTAGCACCACTAGGCTTTTCTATAGACCAAACCCAAGCCAAACTTCATCGTGTGAAGCTAGAACAGAATCTACTTCACGAGAAGTTAAAACTGATAGAAATTACTACTCGTGAAATGTTGGCCGAGCCACCCTCGAATTCTCTCACCTTAGCACACCTTACACTTAGGTCCTATTCTAGGGTTATAAGGGTCTATGTAAGGAGACCGTAACTGCTTTGTGTATTCCTTTGGGATAAATATAATTTTGTTTCTTCATATGGTAAAGTTTGTAAATTTTCAAATTTCCAGATAAATGTAGGATGTTTATTATTGATGAATTTGAAAAAAAGGATATTTTAAAATATTTTTAAAAACCTTAAATAATTAATGATGTGTAATTATTTTTTAAAAAATGGTCTTCTGCAAATGTGTTCAGTTAGAAATTTGGGTTCTAATAAGATCAACTTCAATTTTGGTGAATAGTAATTTACGAATATTGATTTTACACTTAGGATTAGTAATGTGACCAAATGGATTAGTAATCTCACATAAATAAAGTATTAATATAATTTAGGCACCTTGATTAAGTAATGTGATTCAATAAAATAGGTAAATAACTATTTCAGAAATAATTAGTCAAGTATAAGTTTTTTCAGGTGAATAGTGTTTTTTATTTACAAATTTAATTAAAAATATTTAGAAAATTATTTTTAGAAGATGGAATTTATTTTTGAATTTATAGCATTGATATTATGTTAAGTTAAAGTTTTGAGAGTTTTCTAAAAAAGGTAAATTTTCAGTGAATAGTAAAAATACAGTTTTAGGGTTTCGGTATAATTAATGACATCATATCTGCGTCATGATGATTTCATGAAATGATTTTAGGGATGGTAGACTTATGAATATTAAGATAAGGCATGAGTTGTCCCAATTGGCCAATACCATGTGGAAAGCCCGCTTCTTTTTCCAATTCCACCAATGAGGTGTCCCTTGGACATTAATTCCTTGTCCCCTCACTTCCCCTATAAATACCAAGACATTCTCTCATAATTTCCATTCCAAAATCCTATTCAACGACATTCTGGTCTCCTTACCTCCCAAAGAGTCCTCCCAAGGTTCCCTCAAGCCTCCCATGTTCCCAAACGTCAAAATTTCGAAGTTACTCTTCATTGTAAGGGATCATACATCCCCTTTTCTTTTCATGTACTCTCTTTTATGTCATTTCTTTTATGATCCATGTTCTTATGTTGGGTATGTTCTTTTATATTCATCCTACTGTCCTTGTAATTTTCATATGATGATATATCCCCTCTTTCTCTCATCAATTCATTTTAAGAATGTTTAAGGGGCGCTGTTAGGCTACCGAATTTTTAAGGGAATTTTTCACCCTTCTCATTTTCAAGTTCTATTTTCATGTAAAGTATTTCAAGTTTCTTTTTATTATGTTGGGGTATGATCTCTATATCTATAATACTGATATTTTATTTTCTTATGATGAGATACCCGATTTTATCTCATCGATTCATTTTTTTGATGTTTTAAGTGACATCGTTAGGCTGTCGAATTTTCGTAAGAGAAATATTATTTTTGACATCCTTCCATGTTTTTAATTTCATATGGTATGTCTTTAAAATTTCATTACCATGTTCTTATATCATTTATATCCTATGACTATACTGTTTTATGGATCATTTATGAGTGTTTGACCCATTTCCCCTCTCTTTTAAGTATTTTCTAAAACCCTATAACATAGCTGTTATTCTCCAGAATTTTCGTCTCAAAATGTCTCTCTCTTTATCTCAAATTATTTAATTTTATTAAGTGAATACTCAAAGATCTTTCTTCTATAGGGGTATTCACATATATATCAAAATTTTCAATTTAAATTCTGGGACTTACATGAATGTAACCCTCTCTCCTTTTTCTGTGGGTTTAAAGTGACATAAAGATCACATCTTTAAAGTAGTTTTAAAAATTTGATGACTATGAAGTGAAACCCATTTCTTTTAGGCTATATGTGTTTTTATGAGATTATTGATTATGATATATGTATCTCACATGATAATAAAGGAAAATTTAAGGGTGCGCCCTAATAGTGCTTCATTGCATTGGCTAACGACTTAATCTCTATAGATGACCATTTTTAACGACACCTTGGTGAACAACCTTGGTAAATTTTAATGACACCTTGGGGATGTACCTTGGTGAAATGGAAATTAATGTATATGTTAAATTTTTTAGCCACATATTCATGTTATGAAACATGTTATTTTTATTATTATATGCCTCATTATCTCTTTCTCATGCCTTAAAGTTATTTTTCACGACTTTTGTTGTATCTCAAGTTCACATGTAAAATGTTTCCCTTTTTTCCCTTATTGGGCTTTATGCTCACGCTTTCCTTTGATGTATGCTCTCAGGTTATGAGATGTTGTAATGAACATAGGATGAACAGATGAAAAATCCTTTAATGTGTTTAATAAGAATGTTTTATGTTGTCATGTATTAAGTTCTTGGTTTCCAAGACACTAAACCTTAAAGATCCCCAGTTTTGTATAATGTAATGAAAGTTTATGTGATAAAAAGGTGGGATTCTATAGCCTCTATAGGGGTTGTGTTAAGACATATGGGATGAAATATTTTATAATCGTATAAAGATAACCTATCACATCATGTACCCACCAAGAACACACACACCGAGAATCAATTATGGAATCCATAAAATAACATTTTCATATTTGATGATGATAATTGTGACCCATATTTTTCATTTAAACCATACAAAATCAAAAGGAAATAATTAGATCATGTAAAAATTGAGGGACCTTTTAGTTTTATTTTTTATGGAATTAGGAAAAAATCCAACATAAATAACTCATATCGCTCTAGACTCATAAAAACATTGTTCATAAAGTTGGACATCATCTCTCGTTATACCCATATTTTTTAATTTAACATTTATTCATCAACCCCATCCTTGTGAAAACATTTATAGAAAGAAATCGTTCAATAAAATTATTTAAAACTTGGGAGAAAGTAAACAAAACAAGGGTGATCTCAAATTCTCAGTAAGGTTAAAAAAATCATAAACAATTAAATGTCATCAATGAGTATATGGATGCATAATAATATGATGACATAAACATAGTGCACAAGTGAGTCATAAAAGAACTCATACCCATCAATACCTGGACCATGAAATATGAAATCACATAAAGGAAAGATCCATTAAAATATATAATCATGATCCCTATAATATCAATATCGATCATTAGAAATATTATAAACCTATAAGAAGCATAAACAAAAATATAATGGTATCTTGGGACATCATTCTACTCTTTACTCATGTAAATCGAACAACCGTGCAGTCAAATTCCACACATTTCACTCTTAAAAATACAATATCCATATGGCCGACTTCCATACCTATTTCATTAGAGGGGTATCATGGACCCACCTGTCCTTGGTCAACCATAGAACCACCATCTATTAGTTTATGATGTAACCACACATAAAATGTCTAAGTACCATTTCAAAATATTCTCATAATTTTTTTTAATAAAATCAATAGAAAAAATATCCCTTTCATATCATGATTATCACATGGAAAACAATTAGATCTAATAATGATACCTTTTAAACATGAATAACCCATGGAAAAAATGGGTTAATTAAATATATCTTTAAAACATTATTAAACCATGGAAATGAAATGGGTTCAGAAACAATCACCTTGAAACCCGATTAACCGGTGTTAATGGAATGAATTCATTAAATATATATATGAAACATGATTAACCCATGGAAATCAAATGTGTTCAATAATAATAACGATGAAACATTATTAACACATAGAAATGAAATGATTTCCCTAAATATCTCTTTGAAATATGAATAAACTAGTTAAAGTTAATGGGTTCCATAGTAATCACTTATAAATATGAATAGCTCATGGAAATGAAATTGGTACCATTACCATCCCATTGAAACATGATAAAACCATGGAAAGTAAATGGGTTTCCTAAAAATATATTTGAAAAAATAATTATACATACATAAAATAATAAGGATGGTATTAATAGAAAATACACCTAGTGGAGGATAAGTATCAAATAGGTTTTCCAAGGTTAATTAAATGATATACCATTCAAATATCATTAAAATATTCTTTGGGAAAATAATCCTCTAACATTCCAAATAATCTCACACAAATTAAAAACATTTGAATCATTAAACACCTAAAGGGAGTAACTATAAATGAAACATAGAATATAATGAGAATAATATAATTCATGATATATATTTTCTAATTGGAATTATATACACCTTATAAAATAAGATAAGTTTATAACATAACAAACACCACATAGAAGGTAAATTGTGATAAAAATTCATTACCACATTGGTAAATTTGAAATTGTAAACCAAAGGAAAGAATAATAATTAAATAAATTATATAATATCATGAAAAATAATGAGATTCAAGATATAAAATTTCAAATAAGTGTTATATACACCTTATAAAAAAATATTTTAGTATAACATAACAAACATCACAAAGAAGGCAAATTGTGGAATCAATCCATTACTGCATTGGAAAAATTGAAACTGTAAAAAATTAAATGAATAATAAATAAAAGAAAAATTTTATATAATGAGAAATAAAAACATTCATGATATAAACTTTTAAGGGATGTGTATATACACCATATGAATGAATAGAGGTTTATAACAACAAGATATTCCTTAATGAATGGTGATTGGGATGAAGTTTATTATTACGTGAGTAACTTTTCAATCTAGAGATACAAGAAATAATAACATAAATTTATAAATGTATTATCATGAAATTAATTATGATAAGGATATATTAATTCATATGGTATTAGGTACACCATATAAAATTAATTGTGTTCATAAGAATAATTAGGTCTTAGTGGAATGTAAATTGACATGAAACCCATTACCATGGGTCCAATTTTTCATGATTGTCCCCCATATTCTTGAATTATAAACTTGTGTAAATTATTTAATTTCCACAAAACCTTTTATATGTTTATTATTTATGTTTTTCACTTATAAAACGTTTATATACAACTACATAATCAATAATTTCAACGTCGATGTTTTTTACCATATTCGACTTATGTGTTGAAACTGACATTGATATGTAAAATATAGTCAATGGGGTTATTATTTGAACATATAAATAATGAAAAAAATTAAATAATTATCATATTTTTACATAAATTATACTTTTAAAACTAGTAATGAATTTTTTTTATGAAATCTGAACAAACATTACAATCGTAGAGACAGTAGGTCGTACGTACTATTGTGTAACATTCTCATTTACCAATGATGATTATGGAAAGAAAATAGGTAAGATTTATCATTATATTAATAAAATCATGTCATAAATACCATTTTATATAACCATATATACTTACATATAATATTATTTTTATGTAAAATTAATCGCATCACATCAAAGAGGCGGTAGTCCACATGTCGATGAAAGACGTTATGACTTTTTATTGTCTGAAATGGGTAATAAATAAAATTATATATTATAAATTCATATAAGTAATTATGTAGTTAATATAATTTATAATTAAATTATGACATATTTTTATAATGTCCATCTTTAATACATTCCATGTAATCTATGAACATATCACATCGCTTTGAGGTGGTGGTAGTCCACACGTCCACAAAAGAGGTTATCATATTTTAAAAAATGGAAATCAAGAAGGTATGTGTCATATAAAAATTACAGAAGTATGAATACAAAATTAATATCATTTATATCATATAGAAACTTTTTTCCATCATAATTACAAATCCTAAGAGGTAGTAAAGGAAAAAATAACATCATCTTTTCAAGAGACGGTAGCATGTCATATACACCAGATGTTATTTTGTTAACCATATGATGGATATGTGTGTAGGTTTAGGAAGAAACATTAATATAAAAATTATGATTATATTTGGGATACTTATTTTCTGTCATAATCATGGAATAAAAATAATTTAATGGGTTTTGAAATAAATAAACCATAAATACACTTTAAATAATATTATCTCGTTTTTTATTAACTCCTTCTGGTTTTCATAAGAGATATTACTTCATTGTATTTATCACCAAAGTGAGGAATCTCAAGTGAGGTGAGGGATGATGGGAAATTATTTTTTCAGTGGTTTTATGTGAAAAATTTATTGATTGGTGTGAATAAATAGGGGATGGTCAGTGCACTTTTATTGTGGTGGGGTGTTCAATTCATATAAATATTAAAAGTTAAACAACATTGAGAGGTGTCCCACAAATCATGTTCCTAAAATAATGATCAAAATAAGATAAAATAGGTTATATGGTCGAATAATATCCATAAAATGGGTTTCTGACAAGTTTCTAGGTCATTTGGCCCCATAAGCATAATGATTAACCACTAGGTAATATCATTTTATTACCTTAATAATTGTAATTAAATTTAACTACTTTCTATGATGTTTTTATTAAAAACTAACTGGAATTTATTATCAATTATGAATTTTTATGATTCCAGATATGGAATCAATTTTTCTAAATTCAAATAGAAAATTGGTAGAAAAGAATTTAAAACAATTTCCACATACGGTACGAAAATATGGGTTGTTAATGGTAAAATGTTCAAAGGTTTTATACATTTTTATAACTAATGTAATTTTGAAAATGAAAACAATAATATACATTTAATTAAAAGATACAAAATTGTAATAATAATACTTTAAACTCAATTAAAAATATAATTTAGCAATATAATTTATTTAGATGAAAATGTATTTTTCATTTACAACTCAGTGTTATTCACTATACATAAAATATAAATGTTCTCAGATAAATACCACAAAATCACAGAAAGAAAATTTTTATATTACTCAATTTAAATATAATTTTAATTTAAAAAAAACTTATTAATTTTTAAAAAATAGAATTAAAATATGTGCACCATTAAAAGGCGGTATAGAAGCCTTTTAAAAATATACAAATTCTTATGCTTAAAATTGGATTTATTCAATTCATAATCCTATAAAACATATTGTATGAATTTAAAATAAATATCATGAAATATAAAACATCTATATTATTAATATCATTCACTATTAGGGATTAATTTAATTTCTTTAGATAAAATTTCATTATGGTCATAAAAATTGTTTTATAAAAAAACATCCTTTATATTTAATTATACTTAATTTTCTTTTATAATTAATTTTTAACCAATTAATTCATTATATAAAAATGTAAAAAAATATATTCATAATTTCTGTTGTAATATTCAATCATGTCGTTCCAATGGATATATGATAACAATGATACTAAATATTAATATTATGTTGTTGTCGAGTAAGACTCAGTCTTCGGTGAAACATAACACTACAAATAGACTCTATTTTTTTAAATGTAGGTATAATTGGTTTTTTATAAAACCGAATATAAACTATGTATTTATTTTATCATAATAAATAAATTAATTTTAATTTATTTAAAATAATATATTTCATAAATTCTTTGAATGCTATATCTTACCCCCTAAAAATAAATTTCTCTTTATAAAATTTTCATGGTTATCATAAGATTAACATTTTTATAACTTCTTTATTAAAACACAAATTATAAAAAGTGTTCATAATATAGTCTCTAACAAATGGACAATATAAAATATTAAGGTAGCTAGAACTTATGGATTACAATGATTCTTC
Source organism: Viscum album (assembly GCA_963277665.1). Taxonomy (NCBI): domain Eukaryota; kingdom Viridiplantae; phylum Streptophyta; class Magnoliopsida; order Santalales; family Viscaceae; genus Viscum; species Viscum album. The sequence goes on along the minus strand of OY728126.1, from coordinate 852,458,304 downwards.
TTAGAGAGAACATTTGTTGGAATGGAGGGAAATCATAAATAATTATAGAGATTGATTGAGGTCATTGATCAAAAACAAGTGAACGGTCAATGAAATTTTAAGAGCCTAAAACATAAATATATGATGATATAAATGAACACAATTTTATTGGAAATGAATGTTCTCGAGTAATTGTTGTTATTCAAAGATCATTTTTATTGAGTTGAGAAATTCTCTTACAATCTACCCCAGTATATTAATTTAAAGTAAATACACATACCTGATGAGTAAAATTTCACCCTTTAACAAATTTCCATCATAATCTCATTTTTTATCCAAATTATGAGTATTCAAGAAGAATTTTTAATTCATGAAGCACTATAATCAACTTTTAAAGACTACATAACCATAAAATTTATAGTCATGGTATTCCATATGTGTTTATACATTAACCAAAACCAAAATTGATAGAACATGGTATGATAATTCCAAAATTAATAATCTTTCGTATGACACACTAATCATCAAAATTCAAATGTAATACCCAATTTGGAAACTAAATTATTAAAAAATTAACTTTACTTACGATTCTTTAGACAATTACTTACTATTTTTGAAACACAAAGAATATGAGTTTTTGGTCATATATTCTTCCCATATAAATTAACTATTATTCATCATGTAATATAACTTGCATTTCTAACATAATCATTACGTAAAAATATCATGCTAACTAGAACATCATGTAGTAATGTGGTAGTGTGTGAAATCCTTGTCATATATTTGTCATGGGTTTAAGCCCTACTGCATTTCCAGATACTATGGGATGTCATCAAGAATTTGATCTTTCCCCTTTTATTCATCATGAAAAACATTTCTTCATAAAAACATTTTATTTTGATCAAAGGGGTTAAAAATAACTCATCTAAAAAAATATATCTAAAAATACATTTAAGATATCATCACTCAAGACCACAATGGGATGTATAATAATTTAAACCTATGATCATCCTTATGATTATATCCTAATTAATATATCCATTACTCTTAGGATAACCAAATATAAAAAAATTCTATTCTTCAATTTTATCTAAAATAACCTTTGATAATAACTATAACAGCCCAGAATCCACACTCCCAAATCGTGTTCCAAAAACTATAACCTTAAATTTACTACATTGATGCCAATAATTATGAGAATTTATTTTATATAAATCATAAAATGTCAAAATGGAAACATGGTTTATATATAACCTTGAATAAATTTTATGTTTAGAGTTTTAGAAAATTAATAATAACTCTTACATACAAAACTCATATCAACCAAGACTCATAAAAAACTGGTTCTTAATGAAGGACATCATCTTCGACTATAACCAGCTTTTCTTATATCACATTAATTAAACAACACCATCCATGATAAATAAATTATAAAAAAATAATTCAATATTATTTTTAATAACTTGGGGAAAAATAAACAAAATGATTGTTAGCTAAAATTATCAGAATGTATATACATAAGAAGTAAACAATTTAATGCCATCAATGAGTATATGAGTGAGTAACGGTATGATTAAATAAGCAATGTGCATGAGAAAATCATAAAATAACTCATAACAATCAATAAATAGACCATAAAATATGAAAACCTATTAATGGAAAGAGTAATTAGAATCAATAATCATGTTCCATGTGATATCAATCTCAGTCATAAGAGACATTATAAACCTATAACATGAATAAAGAAACACATAAATGTATCTTTATTAATTCGTATACATTTCAATATTATAAATGGAATAAAAATGTGGTCTAAATCCATACATTTCACTCACACAAATAGAATACCCAGATGGTTGATATTCATATTGAATTCATTGGAGGGATATCATGGAACCCATCATCCTTGGTCCATGGTGGAAGCACCAGTCATTGGTTTATCATGTAACTATATGTCAAATGTCCAAAATACCATTTCAAATTAATCACACATAAAATATTTCATAAAATCATTGGAAAAAATAATAACTCGATCATATTAGTATTAAACCGAGGAAAATAAATGGGTCCAACAAAAATATCGATGAATTTTGATTATCCCATGGATTTTAAAAGGGTTTAATAACCATATATTTGAGAAATTACTAAATAATAAATGATAATTTGGTTAAAAAATAATCAATTTGAAACTAAAAAAATACATGGAAAAAAATTGGCTCAATAAAAATCACTTTGAATGATGATTTACCCACGATATATAAATGGTTTCAATAAAAATCTAACTGAAAAATTGTTAACACATGGGAAAAATGTGTTCCATATAAATCTATTAGAAACATAAATATCTAAAGGAATGGAAATTGGTTCTCTAACAATCACATTGAAACATTAATAACCCATGGAATAGAATATGGTTCAATAAAATTTAGTGTCATCCATTATTCATCAAAATATTAAGGTTCTTAGAAAATACCAAAAAATCATCCAAATTAAAATTTGATATTATATTGTCAAAAAATAGGTTTATTCTTTATAATAATAATTATAAAAATGTAAAAATTTATATTTAATGTATTTGTACAATTAAAATGTTGTAAAAATAAATTTTAAAAATATATATCTTTTTATGAGTAAAATTGGATTTATTATTATATTTACCTTATCAAACACATTTTATAAATTTCAAAAGATTTTATTCAATATATTGCATATAAAATTATTTAATAAAATTCAAAAATAGCTATTAATTTAATTTATTATGACAAAATTAAATTCTGGTAATAATAATAGGTTTCCAAAAAAACAAAACATTTATACTTAATTAGAATTTATTTTCATTTCTAATTAATTGGTAAACAATGAAAACATAATATAAAATTGTGTACAAAAATTATTCCTAATATATTTAATAATATTAAATCTTGTTATTTCAATTTATATGTGATAACTATAATATGAAATATTATGATTTTGATGTTATTTGGTTAGAATCTACCTTCTGTGCAACATAACTCAATAGAGTAACTCAATGTTAGGTGAAATGAAATACAAAATTGGTGTTGCGTAAAAAATAAGCTCAAAAATGAGTTGTGTGTATCAAAATCTATCAAAAAATTAAAATTATTAAAAATAATACATTTAATTAAATATTTGGATGTTACACATATTATTTAAAATATTATATTTATTAATTATTTTATCAATATCATTCCTTTGTAGCATTTATAGTTTCCTCTTTTTTCATTTGAATTGATTTTTATAAAATAAATAAAATAATATAGTTGAAATTAGTGAAGATTATTTTTAGAATATAATAATAATATTTTCATTTATATTTAATATATAAAAAGTTATTTTGAACTTTCAACCAATTATTATGAAATATTACATCATATAATCCTCTTGAAATAATCAATTAAATATACCTTCCCTTATCATTTAATAAATTATTTTCTTTCTGAAAATTCCCAATTTTTTCAGTTTTACTATATATACTATCACTCATTAGGCTTTATTTTGAGTTATTTTCTCTTTTATTTTTTCCTTAAAATTATTAGATGTATTTAATAGGTTTTTAAGAAAAATGAGAATCTTCATACTAGACAGGAGGAGGCACACGATTGGCACAGAGGTAGGGGAAACCATGAACCCACCCAGTGGAGACTATGCTCCATGGATAATAGAACTATCCAAGCCTAATGGAATAGTTCATGGGGGTTCTATCTCCCCCAATAAACCATGTATCCTTTTTTTCATAGGGGAAGGATGAGCCACATGGGGTTTGCACATTGCGGTACAGCATGCAGGCAAACCAGGTGGTCTTCCAAAACATATTTTTTCCAAAATTCCTAAAAAAACATTCCAAAACCATAACTCCAACCCACCCCTAAATCTTTCCATTCAGACTCAACATCCCATGGTTCTCCCCTTCCTTTCCCCTACATTGTGTTTCAATACTTTTTTTATTTTTGTGTGGATAGTTCATGAAATAATCATGTAAGTCTCTCTTTTCCACCATTCATTCTTCCACATGGTCTCTCTTTTATTCATTAATTAGTTTCATATTATCTTGTGGATTTATAGACTTAATTTGGATTCAATATTGTTTCATTAGTTTTAATAATTATGAATTTGGGATACCCTTTCTTTATAAGGTTTCCATGTGGTTTGTTTCTATTTTCCAACAATATTTGTGATGTTTCCAAGAAAAAATGTCGGTGGTTCCATTATTTAACAGTGTTTTATTCATTTATTATAATTTAAAAGGTTTTAAAAATATTTTATAAATGTTTTGGGTTGTGAAAAGGTGGATTCCATGGGGATTTTTTTGTGCTAAACATTTGATTTATTATTTCCCTTGTAAATCGTTTTTTATGTGTGATTTTTTTGTGATGGGGTTTCTATAAGAGTTGATTTCATGTGGTGTATATATTTAAATTGAGCACAATGGAGTATTAGGTATCTAGGATATAATACTATTTATAGTACATTAGGTGATTCTAAATGTACAATGACCAGTCTCTATAAGAGTATTACATAACAATAATTACTAAACATTTCCATATAGAGAATTGGTGGCTTAAGAATTTACCTTCACATCCAAGAGATGTGATCACTAAAATTATTAGGATCATAGGGCCTCAATAAACCTCATACCTTGTGAATTTTTAGGGGTCTCATTATATTCATAGCATTCATATTGTTGTCCCCACTATTTCCCCTTTTAATTCAATACATGTTTTATTTAAATAACATCATTATTTTCAGGAAAACTAGCATGTCAATTTGTATCATAATTATATTGCATGGAATCTATTATAGTGGTTTCTAAACTGTTATTTATCTCACATCCTGTATACATTCTCATGTGTATTTATAATTTTTTATGTTTGACTCTATAAACGACAAGTCCTTACATAGAGGATATGGTGGTTCCTTATGATATTGGTTCCCTTGAGGGACATGTATTGGTGGCATAGACATGATGGTGAGGACCCACATGTTTCATTGGTACATGGTTTTCTACATGTCCCCTTATCCTATTTTGGGTTTCTATGGATTTGTTTTAGTTTTAAATGTAAAATGTTAAACTCTTATTGTATTTTTTACATTTGGTCCTTATTTTTTGAGTGGTTTTTATGATGTGATATATGATTATTATGGGTTTTTCTAGTTAGATTGAATGAGATAAAATATCCCAAATGGTTTTACTTGATTCCCTTGAACTGGTTGACAACCAAGGGGATTGGTCATTCTTGTTGGTTCATGTCATGTCTTGTTTCTAGTGTTTGTATTGTAGGATGCCCATCCTGATTCGTGAAAAAATGGTATCAGTGAAGGTTCTTCCATTTCATCAGGTTATTTTATTTGGTGATTCGAGATAGACAAGAGATATCATTATTACAGCTTGAAGCTCTAGTTGTGACTAGGTTCTTTATCTAAATACCTCCAGGAAGTCCGTGTTTCATCATGGGATGTTCAATATTTTTTTGGACTTATCCTCTATCTATGACGCACATGCTACAAACTATTCTTGGAATCCAAGTTGGGGTGGAGTAATTTAAATTTTTTTAGTTTTTTTTATGGATTCATTTTTAAATTTATAATTTTTTAGAAGTTTTTTTTGTTTAATGCTTCTCTAGATTATGTAATGGGAGTTTCATTGGGTTTCATTAATGATTTACCATTATTCCCACATGAAGACTTCGTGTTCCACAACTTGAAGATGCTAGAGAGTGTTATCCATCATTGTTTGATTAGATATTAGTGGAATCAAACATATACCTTGTTCAATAAAATGATCAGGGAGTAGGATATAGTAATTCTCATGTTAAGGAAGAAGGTCCAAGTCATGAAAATCAATAAGGTTAAGAGTCCCTTAAAAAACACCATTCCTTTTGGTGTAGCACAAACCCCCATGAAGCGTGGGAGTGGGTTGAAAAGGTAGAGAGAATTCTTGGGTTTCATAGCAATCCAATATATGATAAAGTAAATTTATCTTCATTAGTGTGGGAAGGGCCTATTAGATGTTGGTGTGATTGAGTGATCCATGATGGAATGATTCAGAATACGGATTCAACGGTTTTCAAGATCATAATTATTGTATAGTATTTCTCTGATAACATGGTCATCTCCAAGACCCCAGGAGTAAGTACCCGACACAGTTTCCTTGAGCTGATGCCTTATTTTATTACATTGGGCTATATACAAGGAATATGCATCCAGATGGACCATGTATTTTGGTATTTTTTGGGAACAATATACATAAATAAGTTCAATATTATGACTTGAAAGTAAACCGACACAAATTTGTTCCATTAGAAACAACCATGCCTCCTAGATTATGCATGAATGTCATTCATAATTCACTTCACCATATCCTGGGAATATGAAACATAAGAATGGGTTCATCTCAAATTCTTAGTATGAGAAAGAAATACAGTGGAAGATAATATAAACATTAGATATGGTTAATAATTGAGAACATATGCCTTTATAAATGAACTTGAATACAATACGATTGGAATATGAGCCGAGTAAATTTTTCCATAATATAACATTATTAAGGGTATTCTAATAGTTGAATAACCACATGAAATTTTAATTTCTATCTTCATGGAGAGGGAAGGGAATATGCCTAATGTTTTGAAATATATTTTCAAGGCCACAACAAAGAGTTCTAAAATTATTAAGGCCTCTTCCAAAACCATAACTCTAAATGGGAAAGGTCTCAGCTAGGTCCATGTATATTTGTATCATGAAGCATATTGATGCTTCAAGGGGAAATATAGGGCCCCAAAAGTCACATAATAAGTCCCATGTATTCCTTATATGATCAGGGATAAACATATATAACATATACATTCATTTTGAAACTATCAGATGAAATGTTACTAATGTTCCCCAACATTAAACATAAAAACAAACAATTCAGAGTAAATAAGATAAATGGTTTTAGGAAAGAACATCCATGAAAAAACTAGTCATAAACTATCCCATATTTTAGATGAAATAATAAATTATTAGTACCAATAATACATAAGATTCAACAAGAGTGTTGATATTGACAAAAATACTCTTATAATATCATTAACTGGTTGTTGAGATAAATACACTTTTATTCTGAAAAGAATATTTGTTTTTTAAAATTCATTGTATAAAACCAAAACTGGAGTAAGATAGAATTTCTATAGTAAAATGTGTGATTTTAAAATGATAATGGTTTATAAAAACTTATTATAGAGTTTTCATGAAAATATGAAAGAATTTGAGAAATTTTCTTAAATTCGGCTTGTAATACATAGATAATTATGATAGTTCCTTTTAAAACATGTCGATCCCCATAAAATAAAGAAGGATTATGGTTGGTAAACATATATAGAATACTCACAAAGAATTCATGATGAGTACATAATAATACATAATAAGATCATTGAGGTAATTAGACAATAATAGTAACCTGAATGAAAATGGAGGTTCGGGTGGAAAACCCTTACCATATGTCTGAATGTGTTTCACTCTTTAACATAAGGTTACAGAATGTGAAACTAGACTTATTAATAACTTCATTCAGAACCTAATAGACAAATATTTTTTTATCATACTTATTTTTAGTTCATTTATATCCTTATTGATAAGTTATTATATTGAGTTCCATCATTCCGGAGTGTTTGTTTTCTTGATTTTTATAATCGGTTAATTGTTTTTATGTAATGGTGTTCATGTGGAATGGATGTAAAAATCCAAAACTGAACCTAAATTTTAGTTATGAAAATCCATTGTTGTTAATGTTCATTTATATCATTTAGTTAAATGGAATGATGAAGGATCATTATATTCAACATTAATGACTATCACATAGATTATTTTAGTAGTATTTTGATTTTTAGGAATTGTTTGGTCATATGATTTAATATTATGCACATATACTGGTTCCTAAATTTTAAGTAGTTTATAATACATATATTTTAGTCTTGTTAAATCATCAATATAGTTTCATGACCAAAATTTAATATGGTGATAGAAATTGAAAACCCATCACCCTTGAATATGATAAATTAACACATCTCAGGTGGTGTTTTCATTTATAGTATAAAATAATTAGGAAGGAGAGATGATGATGAATTATTACATTATCAAAAAACAATCCATTATATGTATTGTAATGGAGCAATAATAAACTTTGAATGAAAGTCTATGAGGAAGGAATGAAATGAAAGGAACCTGAAAATAAAAGGAAATATGAGAGATCCCTTATGAAAAATTATACAATAACTGTTATGCAACATGGTTTTATAAAAAATAAAAAATATATGGTACAAGGGTCATATAATAATAAAATAACAATAATTAAAAGAGGGATATAATAATATTAAACTAATAACATGGTATGATAACTTGAAATACATACCATATAAAATATTACTTGAATGGAAAAGAGATGTTTAGAATTCTCTTACCTTGAAGAGTAATTATTATGATGTAAAGGATAGGACCTTGGGAGCTTGAGTACACCTTGGGAAGACTACTAGGGAGGTAAAAAACTAGATATTCAAAAGGACACTTCATTAGTGGTTTTTGTAAAACTATGGGCTTTCCCATGGTATTTTACCATGGTATTATCCACTTGGGACACCTAATATCTTATTTTACTATAAAAAAGTCTACCTCAATTTTATTTTATTTATTATATTATTATGATGTCATTAAATATACCGAAAATTGAAACTTGTATTTTTACTATTCATAGAAAATTCATGTATTATAGAAAAGTCCCCTAAATTCACCCTAACCATTTTGACTTGTATATTTCAAAACTGAACTTCATATTTCAAAAATATTTTCCTAAATATTAATAATTTAAATTTCATATAAATCATAGTTAATTCAAAAAATGATAATTTTAAAGGTATAATTAGTATTATATCTCAATGAAAAATTAATTAAGGTCTCATAATATTATTAACATAAGGAAATAAAATAATATCATTATTTAATATTTATAAGGTTCATATTACTATTTATATTACTATTCATATGGGTATGTTACTATTCACCAAAAAAACAAGTTTGTTCTATCAGACTCGAAATGAATTACCGATCACAACTCAAGATGACCATATTTTGCAATTCAAAACATAAAAGAGTATAAATTGAATGTAATGGTTAGATTATAAAATGTGTTGTTTTGTATGGACATAGAGCTTCCTGAATTCAATATTTATTTTCAAATCCCTAGGGTGTTACATTCTCCTCTCCTTAAAAAAATTTCATCCTAGAAATTCAAAACTTGATTCTTAAAATGATTCGGGTATATCTTCAACATAAGCTCCTGAGGATCCCATTTTGTTTCATCTATCTTATAGTTCCTCCAAAAATCCTTTCTAGAAAAGTTATACGATTTCATTGTATTTTTTCTCTTGTATCAAGAATCTCGATAGGATCTTCACAATAAAACTGATCTGGATCAAGTTCTATATCTTCATAGGTGAGTACATTCTTGGGTTTGGTATGTATTTTCTTTACATTAACACATGGAACATATTGTGAACATTGGAGAGACTTGGCGACATTACCAAATGGTAAGCTATAGCTCCAATTCGATCCAAAATTTCAAAAGGTATGATCTACCTATTTCTTAATTTTAATTTCTTACCGAATCATATAATAGCCTTCCATGGAGATACATCTAATAAAACATGATCTTATTTTAGAAATTAAAAATCCCTCCTACTATTATCAACATAGATCTTTTTACAACATTTATATATTTTAATATGGGTTTAGATAATATTCACCTTTTACATTGATTCCTCAAAAAGTAATGGTCCTATGAGATATATTTCCCAAAAATCATCCTAGCAAGTTGGGGTACGACTTTTCTATCCATATAATGCATAATATGGTGCCATCTAAATACTTGAATGGAAGCTACTATTATAGAAAAATTCTACGATAGGTAAATAGTGATCCCACATACCATGAAAGTAGTGTGAATAGGATATGAACATGTCTTGAAGTGTATGAATAGTCTATTATGATTATTAATCCCTTGTTGGGTGGTAGTTAGTGCTCAAACGAAGATCTGTATTTAGGGACTTTTGAAGTATATTCCTGAATTGTGATGTAAAATGGGGATCACAATCATAAACAATTGACAAGGGTATATTGTGAAGTCTTACAAAGTCATTAATATATAGTCCTGCTAAACGTTCAAGTGGTAAATCATTTCTTTTAACAAGTAAATGTGCTGATCTTGTAAGATGATCAACAAAGACCTATATCACGTCATTCTTTCTTGGAGCCTTTGGTATCCCCATGATAGTTTCCATTTTAATATCATCCAATTTCAACTTTGGTATAGGAACGGGTTCCAAGAATCCTCTAGGTTGTTTTCTTCCAGCCTTAACTTATTGACAAACCAAACAACTCGACACGTAATCAGAAATCTCTCTAGTCATGTTTTCCCATAAAAAAGGTTCCTATAGATCTCTATACATCTTTGTGCCACCAGTATGTATAGATAAATTATACTTATGTGCATCATCCAATAATTCAATCTTTAGATCAGGAATAGCAGGAACACAAAGCCTCTTTCCAAATTTCAAAATGCCACTTTCATTTGTGAAGTCAATCAACTTCCCATCAGTTGCATCTTTAATTTTATTTTTAAACTCCTCATTATCAGCTTTATAGCCTTTTATCCTTTCTATTAAATATGGTTTGGAAACCATTTGAAAATGTAGGTATGTGTTACCTTCAATGATAATTACTATATCCATGTATACAAGATCCCTGAACAAAGGATCCCTTTCAACCCTCATCTTGTTCAGAATTACAAGGTCATTTTTATTCAATGCAACCACCACATTATTATCCTTCCCCGAGTAATAGTGTATTGTTAAATCATAATCCTTGAGTAGCTCAATCTATTGCCTTTGTCTCATGTAGAGTTATTTATGTGAGAAAATGTATTTAAAACTCTTATGATCTATATATATCTCACATTTTTTTCATAGAGGTAATGTCTCCAAATGTTCTGAGAAAAGATTACCACTAGAAACTCAAGGTCATGGGTTAGATATTTTTGTTCATGAATATTTATCTCCCTAGATGCGTAGGAAATAACTCTATCATTCTTCGTAAGGACACAATCAATTTCATTCTATGATGTAATGCTAAAGATCACAGATCCATAATTCCCTGATGTTAGAGACAAGATTAGAGAATTCACTAATCATATATTTATTCCATTAAATCATTATTCACATTCTGTTGTCCATATGAACTTAAACCCTTTTATGGTAAGCTTGTTCATTGGGTTGGCTAAACGAGTGAAGTTCTGAACAAAACACCAATAATAACATGAAAAACCAATAAACCTACACACATTAGTTATGTTTGTTGGAGTAGGCCATTCGTGCAGAACCTTTTTCTTTATAGGATATATTGATATTCTATCCTTAGATAAAATGTAGCCCAGAAAAGAAATATTTTGGATCCAAAAATCACACTATCTAAACTTCCAATATAGTTCATTTCTTCTAAGAGTTTTCATCATAGTGCGCAAGTGATTTTCTTGATCTTTATAACTTTTTGTGTATACTAGTATATCATCAATAAAACCCAGTACAATTTCATCAAGATATTCCTTGAAAACTCAATTCATTAGATCCATGAAAATAGATGGTGCACTAGTCAGACAAAAAGTAATTACTGTAAACTCGTAATGTCATACCTTTTTCAGAACACTATTTTTTTTTAATTTCTTCCTTCCCCAAAAGAAACTGATGATATCCAGACCAAAGATCAATCTTATAAATATATTGGGAACCATTAAGTTCATCATATAAATCATAAATGCGTATTAGGGGATACTTGTTCTTTATTTTTGTAGCTTTGACATCCCTGTAGTCAATGCACAACCATATAGACCCATATTTTTTCTTAACGAAAAGTACAGGTGCTCCCCATGGAGAAACACTAGGGAAAATAAATCATTTAACACTCAAATACTCTAGTTGTTTATTTAGTCCCACATACTATACAATGGCCATTTTATAAGGGATATTTGATATGGGCCTTGAACTAGGAATTAGGTCAATGTAAAACCAAATTTCCCGCTCTAGAGGATGTCCATGTAGATCCTTTGGAAAGACGTCAACATATTCTCACATAATTGATACATCCCCTTTTTGAACATTATTTTACTCACCCATAGTTATTTTATTTCCTGCCTCCAAATAAATGAATCCAGTAAGGCTATTAGGGGTGGATCTATATGATAATTATAGGGTGATGTTTCATCCCTAAAGATAAGGGATTCTATATTCTCCTAAAAAATTGTTACATCCTTCCTCTTGCAATAAATGTTGTCATTATGTTTAAAAATACAATCTATACCATGGTTTATTTCAAATAAAATCATGATTATAACTATAAAATCAGTAGATAAAGCATGTTTATATGACATAATGGGGATTTCTTGACATAACGTTGTTGCAATGATACTTCCCTTAGAAGATTTGACAGACAACTCTCTTCATAAATCAAATTCGAAATATCAAATTATCTCAGAAAATTTTGAAGATATAAATAAATGAGATGATCCCAAATCAAATAAATAATTGTTTTTTCTGAGGAAAGGATTGAATTACCTTCCACCATATCACTAGGAACATCAATATCATCGGTTCCGATCACATAAGCATGTCCCTACTCCCTTGGACATTTCTACTGCATGTTTTTTTAACGCTCTGGAGAATCATTAGAATAGTTTTCCATCTCCTGAAATTTATGGAATTAGACATTAATAGCTTCTTTAATACCCTTAAAATCACATTCATTATAGCCCTTATTTCCACATTTATAGTATAATCCTTTTCCCATTTAGCAGGAACCATGGTGTTTCCATCCACAATTATCACAGGGTGGAAATTCAACTCTTCCCTTCTTCCCTATTTCGTTATTTACTTTTCAAGAGTTTTCTGCAGCCCTCTTCTTCTCTTGCTTTCCCTTAAAGTAAAATGAATTAAACAATTTCTTATCCATCTTTATAGCACATGAAACTAAATCTTCATATGATGGGAAAATTTGGGAGACTAGTTCCTGCCAGAGAAATGGATTCAGGCCATCAAATAATAGATAAATAATGCTCCTTGGAATTTGTATGTAGTCCAAATCATGTCATTCCATCCTTGTAAAGTTAGATTCACAATTTTCAACATTATCATCTTTTTTTCCTTCAAATTCAGAAACTTCTTTTCCATATCTACTCCCTATTCACAATAAAAGTATTTATCTAGGAATATTTCTTTAAAGTACATCCATTCCATCTCTAATATCTCTTCTTCCTCCTTTGTGTTTTGGATTATTGACCACCACTGATCATATTCTCCTGATAGACGATAAACTGCCTGATGAAATTCTCTCTTTCATTACATCCCAATGTAAGAAATTTCTTCCATAGGGAACTTATCCACTTCTCAATAAAAAATGGGTACGTAGTCACATTGAATGATGGAGGCTGTTGTCACATAAAGAGATATTTCGTAGCTCCTCCACGTGGTAAATCTAGATGCTCCATACATGTAAGGTTATTATGAATCACCAGAGTAAGATGCCCCATTATAGTTATATGTTTCTCAACACTAGTCACAACACCAGAGCCAACATAATTATATTTTATCAGAGAGAAATCCTTATAGGGGACACATGCATTCGTGTGTATTCCATACATACCTCTAAGAGTTATTTCAAGATAATGGAATACACTATATTAGGTTATTAATCACAATGTATAATATTAATGTAGAAATATATGGATCATAAATTGAAACCCTATGCATGGATAACCCCAAAACCACATAAATTGTTTATTTGAGAAAAAACTTACATTTCAATCCTTCATAATGGATTTTAAAGAATATTTTAATGATGATAAGCATATCCCCTGTGAGTGTCAATACCAAGAGTGCAGTAAGGCCCATTTTTGTATAAAAGGATACTCCAGGTCAAGCCCAGAACTCCATATTAGAGATTTCACTCCCAGGTACATCAATGTTAGATCCACCTCTACCTAATTGTATCTAGACATGGATTTATTTTCTAGAAAGATCCACATGATATATTCCATAAAAAAATAATATGTTGTTCTTGAATGATTATCCTTAAAGAATATCTTATGGATTTGATCCCTAATCTACATTTTCTTAATCTTGTATCCATGTTTTCTACTAAAAATTATTTGATAACAACTGTATGGACATGATCCCAGTTTCCCGGAGTCGGTGCATTATTTTATTACATTTACATATAGAAAGTGAATATGAATCCCAAAGGTACAGGTAGTTTAGATGATTTTGGAAGTAATATACATAACTATGTTCAAAATTATTAATTTAAAGGAAAGCAACACTAATTTGTTCCTTTAGAAACATCTATTCCTCCTAGATTATGCTTGTAAGTCATTCCTAATTTAGTTATCATATCCTAAGAAAATAAAACATAAGAATGTGGTGAGATAAAATGCTCAACAAGAGTAAGAAATATAGTTAAAGATAACATAAACATTAGACATGGTTAATAATTTAAAACACATGCTTTTAAAAATCATCCTTAATAAAATATAGCAGGAATATGACCTAAGTAAATATTTATGTAATATAACATAATCATGGGTCTTTTATTAGTCGAATAACCACATTAAATTTCAATTACTAGCTTCATGAATATGGATGTGCACATGCCAGACATTCTGAAACATATTTCGAAGGCCTCATCCAAGAAGTCTAAAAAAAATTTAGGCCTCTACCAAAACCATAACACAAAATGGGAAAGGCCTCAGCCAAGTCCAATTCTATTAGTCTCATTAAATTTACTGATACATCAAGAAAGTATAGTGGGCCATACCCATCACATAATAAGTCAAATTAATTCCTCATATGAGATAGGTTAAACATAAAAAACATATACATTCATATTGAAACTATCAAATGAAATGTAACTAACTTTCACAATACATTAAGCATATAAACTAACCATTCAGAGTAAATTTGATGAATGGTTTTAGGATATAACATCCATAATCAAACAAGTAATAAACCATCAAATATTATATATGGTGTCATAATTTATTAATCCCAATAATACATAACAATAAACAATAGTTTTGAAATTGATGAAAATACTCTTATAAAATTATTATGTAATTATTGAGATAAATACACTTTTATTTTGAAAAGAAGAGTTGTTTTGTAAAAGTATTTATGTAAAACTAGAAATTAAGAAAGGTATTATTTTCATAATAAAATTATTTATTTAATAAAAATTATATTTTCTATTAATAGAATATATAGGTCTTTTGAAAATATGTAAGAATTTGAGAAATTCCCCTGAATCCAGCCAGTATTTCGAATATAATCTTGAAAGATCATTTTAAAACATGTCGATCCCCATGAAATAAAGATTTATTATGGTTGGTAAAAATATATAGAACAATAAAAAATATTTCATAAGGTCTAAATAATAATACATAATAATTTCATTGAGGTAATTATACAATAAATGTAACCCAAATGAAAATGGAGGTTTGGGTGAAAAACCTTTACCTTAAGTCTGAATGTGTATCCCTCTAGACAAAAGGTCATTCAATATTAAATAAGACATATTAATTACATATTTAAAAACATAATAGGCATGTATTTAGTTTATCATAGTTATTTTTATTTCATTTATGCCTTTATTGATAAGTTATTATATTGAGTTCCGTCGTTTGGGAGTTTTTGTTTTCTGGGTTTTCCTAATCGGTTCACTTGTTTTTATGTAATGGAGGTTATGTGGAATGGATGTAAAACTCAAGAAATAAAATTAAATTATATTTATGAACATATATAGGTGCTAATGGTCATTTATATCATTTGTTTACATGGAATTTGGAAGGAACATTAGAAACATTAATGACAATCACATAGATTATTTTAGCGGTATTTTGATTTTTAGGAAGTGGTTTAGCCATATGACATAATATTATGCACATATACAGGTTCTTGAATACTATTAATGTAATAATACCTATTTTTTAGTCTTCTTCAAACATCAAAATGGTTTCATGTCTAGAATTTAAGATTTTTATTGAAATTGAAAACTCGTTTCCCTTGAATGTGATAAATTAACATTTCTTGGATAATGTTTTCATTTATAGTATAAAATAATGAAAAAATAGATATGAAGATGAATTATTCCATTATCACAACAAAAAAATAGTACATGTATGCTACTATAGCTTGCATAACCTTGGGATGAAAGCAGGAGAGTAAGGAATGAAATAAAAGGAACTTGAAAACAAATGGAATGTTGAGAGATCCCTTAGAAAAAATACTACAACAAAACCGCTATGAATCATGGTTTTAGAAAACATTAAAAATAGAGGGTATAAGGGTCAACTATTCATAAAATACCCATAAAATTATATAGGGACATAATAAGATAAAAAAAATAACATTGTATGATAACATGAAATACATACCACATAAAAGTGAACTTGAATGGAAAAGAGACGTTCAGAATTCTCTTACCATATTGAGTAACACATATGATTTGATGGATGGGACCTTGGGAGCATGAATAAACCTTGGGAGGACTAATATGGAGATAAAAACCATATTTTCGAGGATGATGAGTTTGGAATGATGGGAAACGAAGGAATTATTGGGTATTTATAGTAAATGAGTGTGAGTTTTTTTATTAGTTTAAAAGGACACCGCATTAGTGGTTTTTGTAAAACCATGGTCTTTCCCATGTTATTTTCCCATGGTATTAACCACTTGGGACACCTAATACATTATTTTACTATATACAAGTCAACCAGCTATTTATTTTAATCATTACATCATTATGATGTCATTAAACTTACAAGAATCTCAAATGGTATTTTAACCATTCACAGAATATTAATGTAATTTAGAAAAATCCCAAAAAATCACCCTAATGATTTTTTAAAATATAGATTTCAAAAATGAAATCCATATTTCAATAATAATCTAGATATTATATATTTATTTTTGAAATAAAATCATAGTTAATTCAAAAAATAACAATTTTTAAAGTATAATATGTTTTATAACACTTTGAAAAATTAATTAAGGGCTCGTAATATTATAACAACAAGAAAATAAAATAATATCATTATTTACTATTCATAAGGTTCATAATACAATTCCTAGGGGCATGTTACTATTATAAAAAAATCAAGTTAGTTCTATTTGACTCGATATGACTAATAGTTCCCAACTCTAGAGGACTGTTTTTCGAAATTTAAAGCATAGAAGAGGAAATGTTGTGTTTAATGGATAGATTATAAAATGTGTTGTTTTTTAGGTACACAAAATTTCATGCATTCAATATTTTTCCTAAAAACCTTAGAGTGTTACCCCAAGAGTTTTTGGATCTCTATCAAGTGGATCACACTGTGACATTTTATGCAAATCAATTTATTGATTGGTTTATTTCACACTTGGGGTGGTGTCTCATGAGACACTAAAATCATAAGAGTTTGAAAGGGGAAAGTGACCAAATATTTAGTGACAAAATTTCTTATTCAAATTGAAGACATATACTGAGGAGGTGGTCAAATACATGATGGAGGAATTGATCACATGGGTAAATATTTTTTTAGGGTAGTATCTGTAGTGGTAAAATGTGGGAGTGAAACATTTGAGAAGAAATGGAGGCATGCCGAGAAGGAAAAGAACATAGGTGGTAGTATATGATTCCATTTCTAAACACTTATATATGAAACCACCAGTGGTGGGACATTTTTGTACTACCATTGAGGATGGATTGGAAATGTGTGTTTAGAATTCCCAGTTCCACCTGTATCCTCGAATCATTGTGGGTGTTCTACTCAATTGATATGTTCCTGTAAGAGTTATTTGTTGGCTTAGACTGGTGTAGGTTCTTTAACAAACACTGAATTTCAAGATTATTTTAGTGAATCAAGGGCCATGGGTTTTTAGTCTATTCTATATGGTGGTTAGAGTGGATACTTATTTGGGTAGATTCATCTCAATATAGATCCATATTGTGGAATTTAGAAATAGTAATTTTAAGAGCGGAAATACATTCACGTTATGGATCATACACTAGTGGAGTTAGAGGTAGGTCCAGCAACTGTTCGAGGTAATGTTTTAATTTAATCATCCATAGTTATTGTTTTATATTACATGGGTTACTATAACTCTATTATTTTCCCCTTCCCTGTGGAATTTCTGAAATTAACATTTAAATTCATGTTGTATTCCATAGAGTGAGTGACACCACTTTTCAAGAAGAGGGAATTGGGTTTTAGATGTCTATCATAAAACCTTTATCTTTCATGGGTCATTATTGAATGGGATTTCTTGTTTCTTGAGATGTATATTTTTAACTGACGATTGAAATGAATTTGATAGTTCATCTCAATGAAATCATTTATTGTTATCATGGTTGAGTTTTCTTTGTGGAACATGAGGGAAGTACTCATGTATTTGATGATGAATATGAGACCTGATCAGTTTTTTCTAAACCTACACTTCCAAAGTTAAGAAATATCATTTTCTAGGAGTCTCCTATTAGGTTGGGGTATCATGATATAGGTCCCATAGATGGATTACCATTTTAGGTAGATTAGTTCTCATAGGAGTTTCCATATGAATTCTTAGGTATACCTCCATAACAACATTTTATGTATACCATCAACTTGTCACCATGAACTCAGCCAATATCAATTCTCTAGTATTATATGGCCCCCAACGAATTAATTTGATTAATGATATAGATGGAAGATTAAGAATATAAAGGATTAATTTTCTTGAGATTATAACATTGGGGTACCCATGTGTTCATTTCTAAAAATTTCAATGGATTTATCAGGTTGTGCATCACTTACAAGAAATTAAATTGGGTCGCAGTCAACATTAAATATCTTTTTCCCCAAAATGATGACCACATTGATCATATCAAGGGGGAAATGAGTTTATACAAGGATGAACCATGATACAGGTATCACTAGGTCTATGTTTTGGAGACATACATTCCTCTAGACATCTATCCTAAGAAGCTACGAGCACATTGGTCATTTAGTTATGCCATTTGGATTGAAAAATGCTATGATGATTTTCAGTGTTCTTATGAATCATGTGTTCCATTAGTACCTTGAATTTTACATTACAGTTTTCATGGATGACATCCTTGTTTATTATAGGATCAATGATGAATATATGAAAACCATGAGTATTATTTTACTAACTCTTTGGGATCAGGGTATTTATTATAAACTCTCTATGTGTACCTTTTGGATCTAGAAAGAAATTTTTCCACGTCATGTCATCTAGGGGGGGGGGGGGGTTAGTGGACCATGAAAAGACTAAGAAGCGATTTCATTGTAAAAACAAAATATCATCATCAATATCCTGAATTTATTGGTACTAGTAGGGTATTTCATGTTGGTTTTAAGGTATTTATCTCAAATCACTTCACCCATTACATCGGTTATCCAAAAAGGTGTACAGTTTAAATGGGTCCTAGAATTACATACCACATATTAAGAGATTAATAATTTCATGACCCCTTCCCCTATTTTGATCCTTCCACAATCCAGGAATGGATACATGGTCTATTGTGATGCTTTAGGTATAGGTCTGGGGAAATTTTTGATCCATGATGACCAAGTGGTGTAGTATATCTCTCACCAACTACAACCACACAAAAATAATTATATAACCCATGAACTAGAACTGGTTTTGGTGATGCATTACATGAATGTAACACCCCAAGGTTTTAAAATTAAATTAAAATTCATGAAACTTTATTTTAAGTATATATTTATAAATTTCCTTTAAACATAATATTTCCACATCTATGTTTTGAATTTCAAAAAACGGTCATCTATAATTATGTTTAGTAAGATATTTGGAGCCTAATGGATCCAACATAATTTTTAGTGAATAGTAACATTCCTTTATGAATAGTAATATGACCCAAATTAATATTAAATCTTGTCATTATTTTATTTTCCTAATGATATAAGATAATGGGATGTTGATTAATTTTTCAAGGTATTATAAAATGAGTTATTAATTTAATATTGTAATTTATGAATAAATTATGATTTCCTTTAAATATTAAATTAAAAATATTCAGAAAATTATTTTTTAAAAATGGAGTTAATTTTTAATTTTTATAGGCCAATAAATAGTTAGGGTTATGTTTTGGGAATTTTATGGAATTCGAGAAGTTTTGACAAATAGTAAAATATGATAAAATATGAGCAAAGCTAAATACTTGATTTTCTGCATCATAGGTGTTGCAAGGATGATGCAATACCACTTGAATCAATCTCACATTCCATTATTTCTATTCTGGGTCACATTAATTATGAATATTCATAGTCTTGAGCAAGAATATTATAATAATGATTAATAAATGTAAAATACCTCTTCTCCTCCAGTACAAATACCACCCCCAATTCCCTCTTCCTCCCACACCTCTCAAGCCCTGATCGTCACCTATGTTTTACCCAATACTCATCCCAAGGCTCACCCACATTTCCTATATCTATTGGTCTTAATAACATCCTGAACCAATGTCCTTAAGAAGGATCTCAAGGGAATGAGATGAAGAGGTAAACATCCTATTTTGTTTTCATTATTTTATTTTCATTTTCATTTATATTCTTCTTCTTTAATCACCTCCCTCTATCAAAGAGTCATCAATAATCTATTGTATTCCATATTTTTAATTTAACCATCCTTTGGAGGATTCTCTATTATACTTCTTCACCTCTCCCACGTTTTCAATAAATTAAGACGTCGTTTGTGATGTGTCGATTTACAAACATCATGGACATTGTGATTTGAATTTATATTACTTCTATCAAGACTGGTCATGAAACCATTTTTATGGTTTAAAAAATTAAAATTTATGTTTTATATCTTATATGTGATTCTTTAATTATTTTTAAATATGTTATTAATTTATGAAACAAAATGAGTTTATTACGATAGAAGAATCTCCAAAATGACCGAAACAAATATACATAATGGTTTAATTTATGAATCATCTTCATGTAAATATTCAAAATGATAAATCATATAATTTATGGGATTGGAAATATTTAAATACCATTCCATTAACATTCTGGAGTTTCAATACCAGTTTATATGAATATCCATCTTTAACCGATCATAGAAATCTTGTAAAGAACGCACACAAAACAATTCAACGAACAAAATACTAACAATTGAAGGGTGAAATGATGCAATGAAATTAACATATAGGGTATTATAATGATGAATATGTTTCTATAATATATTAATAACACTCTTTTAACCACTATACATTAGTTTTAAATGATTTTGAAGTAAGACAAACCAGAGGTAATGGAATTCATAACCCAATTTCCATTCTTTGGGTTAAACTTCTACCTCATTATTTATGTCGTTATAAAAATGTTTGTCTGAAGGTTTTTTTATATATTATATTTAATTATGTGTATTTATAATATATATATATATTTTATCCTCTATATTGTTTCTCACTTAAATTATATAATATTTACAAGGGCTTTTCCTTTTAAAAACAACTTTTAAAATTCTATTTTACAAAATTCAAAAGAAATGTTTTTATTCAATTATTCGTTTTTTATGGTTATGTTATTTCTCTTGGGATTCTTTTATAATGAAGGGTGGGACCTATGTGTTCCTACAATTCATTGGGTATGTGTATGTTGGAGTTCAGCTCTACGATGGTTACACAAATTTTAATGTAGTCGTGACAGATACAAATTATAAGGCAGCTGAGAGGCTTACAAGATTATGTATGTAATGTCCCAAGATACCTTTATAGTTCTATTTATGTTCTTATTATTTTTTGGGATATTTTGGAAATATCATGATTATAAATAATTATATATGAGTGAAAAGTATATGTTTTGAAAATGATTTCATATATTACCATTATTCACGGACTAATTTCTTGTTTCATTCTTTTTGTATCCCTTAATAAGATTTTTGTGCTCATCCCTTGTTATTAAATGCTTTTCAGAGGTTATATTGATATGTATGACAAAGAAAAAATCCAAGTAAATTTTTTGAATAATTTTAAAATAAATCGTGTTTTATTTGAAAAGATTAATATTTTTGATGAAATGAATACGGTTGTTATGGTATCCACTCTGAATTAATGTGTAATGTTATGATAGTATTATGTCCCAATTTTCTAAATCTATAAACAAGAAAATATCTTCAACATGAAATTAGTTGATTTCGTGACCAAATTCCATATTATATAATGTAATAATGTTGGGTCCTTATAGTTTGTATCATAGGATGGATTATATATCTTTAAGGGTTAAGATGATGTTAATATAAAAGAATAAATATTTTTTTTTCGATGATTAATTTGAAATGTTATAGAATTTAAAGATTATAATGTTTCATTGACTAAGATATATTTGTTCAGAATGGTTGTCCACAGAAGAAATAGGGAAGCCGACGAGGAGAGGAACTGACAGAATGACATTCTTCAAAATTTGAAACTGAGAATGGTAGGGAATGTAGCCAAGCTGTTTGTAACAATAATGTATTATCTAACACTATAAATAAATGGTGGTTGCATTAATGCAAGAGAAAGACCAGAGGTACCACAATGGATAATGATAATGGGGGAACATTTTATGAGGCAACACCATCCTGCTTTCAATGGATTCTTCGACCCAGAAGCAGCTGATGTATGGATTAAAGTCCATAAAAATATATTTGATGTTCTCAAATGATCAGTTCATCAAAAGGTAAGTCTTTACATTTATTGTTTTGACGTTGAAGTTGATCAGTGGTTGTCAATGTTAAATAATATCAAGGATAGAGAGTATATTTATGCCTTAGAGTGGGATGAATTTAAAAGTATTTTCCTTGAAATATATTTTCAAATGGTTGTCAACATTGGATGGAGAAGAAATTCCATGAATAGAAGTAAAAGGAGGAAGATTTATTTTTTGTATAAAGATAACTTCACTCAACTGGCAAGGTATTATCCAAATCTTATTCTGGATCTTGATAGAAAAATCAACCACTTTTAATATGTTCTGAATCCAAGGTATCAAAGGGTGTTGGCCTCCCGTGAATTCAAAAGTAATGAGAATATTGTCTAATGTGCAGAGAGGGTAGAGATGGAGTTTTCTAATTGCCAAGTTTATTTTATAAAAAAGGAGAAAAAGTGATATAGAGTGAAGGTGATGGGTAAGAATCAACCGAAGAAATTTGATGGTAAGAAAATCCAGTTTCCAGATTGTGAAAAGTGTGGAAAGAAGCACCTTGGGGAATGCCTCACAAAAACTGGGAAGTGTTTTCAATGTGTAATGTTTGGAAATATGGAACTAGATTGTAATGAAAATTATCCGAAAACTATTCTTGGTAAGCATACTGTAAAGTGGTTTAAATGTGGTGATATGGGTCGTTATGAAAAGCTCTTCCCTAAGAGAGATATTAATGATGCAAAGAAGCTAGACTACAAGACAAATGGTGTAGTGGGATCCTTTGTGACAATGTCAGTAGTCGTTGGGCCATCCAATGATGGGGTATCAATCACTTTGTTTGTTTACTCAGATTTTTCTAAAGTTTTTTTTGATATGGGGTCTAAACATTCCTTCATTTCTCAGAAATTTTCTGTAAATTTGAAATATCATCTCAAAAAATGAGATCGGAACTTGTTGTTTAAACACCAGAAGGAGATATTATAGAAAATAATAATTATAAGAATATTTATACTATGTTCTATTGAAAGGCTTCACCTAATGAGATATTTTTTAACCTTAGTAGTGTTTGATGTGTTTCTAGGAATGGATTGGCATTCTATTTTTCAAGCTATGATTGAATGTAGAGCCAAAGTAGTTTTTATAGAAAGAGTTTCAGTTTTCAAACAATAACGAAACCGTATAATTGATAACATATTAGGAAGGTGAGAAAATATTGCTAGATGGAAGAGAATGTTATATTTCTCATATTGTTTAAAATATAGGAATTTCTCAAATTAATGATGTTCTGGGGGAAAATGAATACCTTTATGTTTTTCTAATGAGCTATCAGGTGTCATACCTAATTGGGATGTCGAATTCTCAATTGATGTAGTTAATGATTCTAAGGAAATTTCAAAAACACATATCATATGGCTCAAATTTAACTTCTTGAATTGAAAAACCAATTGTTGGATTTTCTAGATAAAGGCTTCATTCATTCTTTAACTACACCATGGTGTGGTCATGTGTTGTTCGTTAAAAATAAAGGTGGTTCCATGAGACATTGATTTGATAATATAAAATTGAATAAAATCACTATTAAAAACATGTATCATTTTCCTCATATTGATTACTTGTTTGAAAAACTATAGGTAGCTCATTAATTATCCAAGATTTAATTGAGATTCAGATACCATCAGCTAAAGGTGAAGTAGGATGACATCCTAAAAACATCTTTTTATACCAGATATGGGCATTATGAATTTTTTTATTCCATTTGGTTTAACTAATACACCTTCTGTATTCATGAATATTTTGAATAGAATATTTCATGAGTTCTTGGATATGTTTTTGGTTGTGTTTATTAATGGCATTCTTGCATTTTCTAAGTGTAAAGAGGAGCATGAAATGCCTATAAGGTTTGTTTTGAAAACCTTCAAGGAAAATAAACTGTATATAAAATTCAAAAAGTGTAATTTTTGGATGAAAAACATTTATTTTATTGGGAACCTTGTAAATATGGATGGAATAATAGTTTATCCTACTAAAACAATAGTGGTTGAAGAAAGGCCATGACCCGTAATTGTTATAGATATTCGTAGTTTAATTTGGTCAGGATGTTATTACTGGTGTTTTATTAAAATCATTTCATGGTTATCTAGCCCACTAAAAATTTTAATGTGAAATGGGGTTAAATTTATTCAGAATGAAGAATATGATGTTTATTTTCCAGACCTGAAGAAGAGTTTGGTGAATGCTCTAGTTTTGTACATGACATCCCGAAAGTGGTGAGTCATAGATGCTTCATTGAAGGGACTTGGTTGCGTTCTGATGCTGAATTGTTAAGAAACTGCTTATGATTCAATGAAACTAAAACCTCATGAGTTAAATTACCCTACACTTGAATTGGAATTGGAAGATGTGTTTTTTATGTTTAAAATTTAGAGTCATCACTTATACGGAGCCAAATTTTAAATATATATTGACCACAAAATTCTAATGTATATATTCACCTAAAAGGAATTAAACATGAGGCAAAGAAGATGTCTTGAACCGATAAAGGATTATGATTTCATGATCAATTACCCACCAAGAAAATCAATCTATGTTGAAGATTCATTTAGTTTAAAACATCATGCATAATTAACCATGTTAGGCTTGAAACATGATACATTGATTAATTATTTAATGAATTTTGTATGAGAATTTATTGGTGCAAGAAATACCTATGTTTTGATTTAGGTTTTAGTATAGTCATAATTATCAGAAATAATTAAGCAAATGCAAAAGGAAGACCGTGAGCTACAGAAAAAGGGATGATTGGTAAAAATGGGTATTCTTTCAAATGTTAACCTTGAAAAATATTAGGTATTACGATTTGGTAAAAGGTTGTGTGTGCCTTGTGATTTCCATCTAAAGAAATATTTGTTGTGTGAATCTCATTGTTCTCTATTTATAGTTCATCCTAGAAATACTAGGATGTATATAGACATTCAGTAGAATTATTGGAGGGATGGAATGAAAAATGATATTGGTGATTTTACTATGAAATATTTGACATGTCAACTGGTTAAACTAGAGTGGCAGTTACCAAAGTGGATACATCAGCCTTTGGAAGTTCTAGAGTGGAAATGGGAGAATGTATCCATATAAATTTTGGTGGGAATACCTAATACTTTTCAATATAAGAACGTAATTTGGGTTGTGGTTGATATGCTGACAAAATCTACACATTTTCTTTCTATTCGAGTTATGTCCATCGATCTTCTTCCTTGATTGTAAATCAAAGTGATAATTAGGTTACATAGAGTTCCTCTTTCCATTGTATCTGATCAGGATTCTAGGTTCACTTATAATTTTTGGAAGGGCCTTCGGAAGTCATTGGGAATATATTTAAATTTCAATATAGTTTTCATCTTCAATCAGATGGCCGACCAGAATGACTGATTCATACATTGGATGATATGCTTCGAGATTGGTCAATGGACTACCAAGAATGTTGGGATCAACATATTTCTTTATTTGAGTTTTCTTATAATAAATGTTTTCATCACAGTATATAGATAGAACCTTTTGAAGCATTGTATGGGAAGCGATGTAGAACTCCAAATTTTTGGGATTATGTTTGGGAAAAAAGTGGATTGGAACAGAATATTTAGAGGATTATTGTAATGGCCCGGACCTCTCCGGCCCATTCCTTTGTCAAAAAGAAGGTCACGAAGTGTTCTGGAGGGTAAAATGGACTTTTCTCACACTTTCCATAATTTTGCATGTACACACCGTGTAGTGTGAGTACACACCATGTACCACCTTGCAGAGTATACCCTGTGTTCAAGGCCGTGTCCTTGCCGTGTGAATGAAATGAGTACACGCCGTGTACCCCAAACTACACGTCATGTACCCCCACACCGGGTATACCACGTGTGGAAGCCTTGTCTTTGCCATGTGAAGTAAATGGGTACACGCTGTGTACCCTAAACTACACGCTGTGTAGTCCCTCCCAGCATATGTGTTACCAGTCAAAGGCTGTGTGCCGTGTTGAAGTCGTGTATTTTCCATGTGAAATAAATGGGTACACACCGTGTGTCCAAACTACACGTTGTGTAGTCCTTCCCCACATATGTGTTACCCTCAAACTTTGTGTTGACCAGTCAACGGCCGCGGAGCCGTGTTGGAAGCCGCGTAGAGACCGTGTGAAATAACCGAGTACACGCCATGTACCATAAAGTACACGCTGAGTACTTTTTATTTTCTCACCTATAAAAGAAAGGGTCCCCTCATCCTTTTCAACACACCCCTCTCCTCCCCTCTCCTCTGAGCAGAGCTCTCCCAAGAGACTCGAAGGCTCCTTTTTCTTCCATAACTTCTTTGTCCGAGCTCCGATTTACTATCCGTCAATGGCCACGGGATCGTAAGGACGAGGCGGAAGTTCTAAGCTTGGATATATTGTCTTTACTTTGTCCCTTCCTCTCCTAATTCCACCCGAGGAGGTTTTTCCGGGTTTCAACAGAAGTGACGGACACCGGAGAACGTCTTCTAAAGTTGATCAGGGGGAGCGTTGTGATCAGAACCTGTTGAGGTAGGGATCTTACCTTTGTCTCTCTAATTTGTGCATCATGTGGGGTGGGTGTTATCTTGTTTACATGAAACAATTTTGAACCAGTTAATAAAGATAATAATTGTCTTATATAATAGGGATGGGAAGTTTGTGAATGCAGTTACATTATTTATATCATGTGATATTATGCTGTGAATTGAATGAGCTTCTGCCTACTGAAAATCATGGTCATTGGGGGCCTTTGCTTACGTAATTAAATGTTGCCCTCTCCTTCTGGATTTTCTTATGGATGGAAACTTAGTGGAATGTGGAAATTGGTTAATCATGTAAATTAGGATGTTTAAAATCTGGAACCCTTGTGTGATCACCCCGGTTAAACAAAATGGAATAATGAAAATGTGAGTTTTGGCTTGGTTACTAGTGTGTGAAAGTGAGGGGTGAATCCTGGGTTGTTACGAATAGAACGGCAGCAGGGCTGCCGTAAATGATGTCAAAGGGATAATGATGGACGGTGCAGCTGTGGTTATGGCCGTTGGCAGCGGGGCTACAGGGATGGGTTTGAATGTGAATGGACTATGGGTTGTTAATAATAAATAAAAAATGAAAGAGTTAATGAATGGTGGGGAATGGTAATGGAACAGGAATAATAATCAATGGGGTTGGTTGGTTAATAAGAAGTACTTGGTAGTGTTTCTTGTGCTTTCCTAACTTGATTTGTGGATGGTATGGATATGTTTTACGAACGATCGATGTGGTTGGTTAGGGATAGTTTCCCAGTATTTAAGGAACTAATACACCAATTATGTTGAAACGTGAAAACCTAAATGGGGTTGGGGTTGTTTGTTGTATGCATGATTCATAGTAGCAGTGCCGAGGCACGTGCTCAGTTTCTTTGTTTATAAGCTATAGGCTGGGCTGAGTGTTTGGTATATATATATATATTTGTATCTTTGTGTTTTGACGCACCCCACTCATGTTGAACACATAGTGCCGAACACTCCCATTTCATGGGAGAGGGTGTTTTCCCATAGTTACTATCTCCATCCTGCTCTTCCTTCCATAGGATGTGATGTCTTGAGGCAACCTTACTCCTAAGACTCATTGGGTAGGTTTCGATTGGGGTGGTTTTAGCCCAAGACTCTTTGGGCAGGTTCTACTATTTCCCAAGAATATTCGGGATGAGGCCCAAGTGTGTGCATGTGAGATACATGGTTGTGAGGACCAGGTGTGTGCGGGTGGGATACGTTATTTTGAGGCCCAGGTTTGTGCGAGCGAGATACGTGGTTGTGAGGCCCATGTGTGTGAGGGTGGGATGTGTGGTTTGTGAGGCCCAGGTGTGTGCAGGCGGGGAGAATGTGGCAGCGTCAGGACGTTCGCCGTTAGGAAGAGCATCTAACTACTGGGAAATGGTGTGGGGTACCCAATACTCTTGTTCTTCTATACTACTACCTGTTGTGATTCTGTTTTCATGAGTGTGGCATGTGAGGTTGGGTGGATAGAATTCCTTTCTAGGTTTCTTCTGTTGTTCTCATGGGACATTAGGATGTCTCCCCACTTGTGCACGAGAGCTTTAGGTTTACCTACTATGTATACTTGTATGCCCACACTAAGTTTACTTTCAGGTTTCCATGAGGACTACCAGGGCCGTGCGAGACCCTACTAGTCAGACAGTTGGAGTTGTTGTTGTTGTTGTACACTGTTTCTATTGGTATTGTACTTTGAGATTTCTTTTACTCGCACCTTGTTATAAATTTTTTTTAAACATGCATGTGGGCTTGGTTTGGGATTATTTCTATACAATTGTTCTTTTCCTTTTTTGGTGGTTGACATGTCCTATTTCCCGATCTTAAATAATAAAAAGGGTAATGCCTCCCATATTTGTGAAAACTCCTACCCTTGGTGCTAGTCACCACCCCAGGGCCTACTGGAGGCGGGACTCAGGGGTCATTATCTCCCTTTCACCATTGTTAGCTCAAGAGGGGCATCTTTGGTGGGACAGGGTCATGAAAAATTAGGTCAGAATGTTAATATGATATAGAATAACATGAGGATAGCTCAGATTAGGGAAAAAATTTAAGCAGATAATAGAAGGAAATGTTCCTCTTTCGAGCTA
Organism: Viscum album; assembly: GCA_963277665.1. Taxonomy (NCBI): domain Eukaryota; kingdom Viridiplantae; phylum Streptophyta; class Magnoliopsida; order Santalales; family Viscaceae; genus Viscum; species Viscum album. The sequence goes on along the minus strand of OY728126.1, from coordinate 852,428,886 downwards.
GGTGACCCTGTTTTCCTTAAAATCTATCATTTTAAAAGAGTGATGTGTTTTGTTATGAAAAGAAAGATATGTCCGAGATTCATCTGTCCTTTGGAAATAATAGAAAATGTTGGACTCGTTTCATACTGAGTATCTTTGCCTCTATTTTTATCTCAGGTACATAATTGTTTTTATGTTCCACTGTTGATAATGTATGTCCCAGATTCAACTCATGTTTTGAGCCCAGAAGTAGTTCAGTTAGAAAAAAAACATTTCTTATGAATAGAAACCGATTCAGATTTTTGATCGAAGGGAATAAGTTTTTTGGAATAAGGAAATACACTAGGTAATGGTTTTGTGGAGAAACCACATGGTTGAATAATGAACATGGGAATCTAAAAATTCCAGGAGAGAAAGGTACCATCACTTGTTTAATGAGTAAATAAAATTTTGAGAGCGCAATTTATAGAAACCAGGGATAATGTATCACCCCAAGGTTTTAAAAATAAATTTTAATGAATGAAACATTTTTGAAGAAAATTTATAAAACTAGAGTTTGAACACAATTTTTCTACTTCTATGTTTTTAATTTCAAAAAAATGTCATCTAAAATTGTGTTCTTTATGTTATTTGGATTATGATAGAACCAACATGATTTTTTGTAAATAGTAACATACAATTATAAATAGTTATAGAATAGTAATATGACAATAATTAATAGTAATCCATATTGTTATTTAATTTTCTTATGGATATATGATAATGGGATGTTGATTAATTTTTCAAGGTTTTAAAATTTGAGTTATAAATTTAAATGTTTTATTTCGGAATAAATTATGAATTTATTTAAATAATAAATTACAAATATATAGAAATTTATTTTCAAATAATGGAGTTCAATTTTTAATTCAACACCTAGAGAAATGGTTAGGGTGTTTTTTTGGAATTTTCTGAAAATGTAGAATTTTTTAATGATTAGTAAAATTAGATAAAACACGATAAATGATAAATACATGATTTACTACATCATAGGTGATGAAAGGTTGATGTAAATATACTTGGTTTGAAATCTCAATCCATTAATACTATTTGGGGTCACATTAATTAATACCATTAATACTTTTGAGCAAAAATATTATAATAATGATTAAAATAATATAAAATACCTCTTCTCCCCCACTATAAATACAACCCTCAATTCAATCTTCCTCTCACACATCTCATGCTTTGAGCCTCACCAATGATCTACACAATACTTCTCCCCAGGATCATACCCATGTCCTAGATCTGATGGTATCCTCAAAAGGGAAAAACCAAAGGCCTTAAGAAAGATCTCAAGGAGAAGAGATCAACATATTAACTTCCTCTTGTTTTCTTTATTTTCTTTTAATTTTCTTTTATATGCTTCTACATTCCTCACCTTCCCTTATCCAAGATGCATGAATGATCCAGTATCTTAATTATTCTAGATTTAATCATGTTTTTTGAAGACTCTCTATTATACTTCTTCTTCTCTCCCACTTTTTAATGATATTAAAACACCATATTTGATGTGTCGATTTACCAATATTGTGGTCAATGCGATTTAAATTTCTTTTACATCCTTCATGATGGGTCATGAAACCATTTTTATGGTTGAGATTAGATATTATATCATATATTTGGTTCTGGAACCATTTTTTACCCATTTTTTAATTTAGGAAAAAAATAAGTTCCTTACGATCGAAGAATCGCCAAAAGGACCTAAATAAATATCCATAATATTTTAACTTATGAATAGACCTCATGTGATAATTAAAAATGATAAATGGTATAATTTATGGTAGTGTAAATATTTAAATACCATTGCATTCTAATTCTTCAATTTTACTTCTAATCGGCAAGAATATCCATCACGAACCTATCATGGAAATCATGTAAATAATGCACCCAAAACAATGCGAGGAACAAAATAATATCAATTAAAGGGTGAAATGATATAATAAAATGATCATATAAGGTATTATAAAGATGAATATGAATCTATAAGATATTAATAACACTCTTTTAACCATTATAAAAGAGTTTTTAAATGAGTCTCAAGTAAAACGAACCCTAGGTTAGGGAATTCTTAACCAATTTTCCATTATTTGGGTTAAACATCTACATAATTATTTATGTGTTATTAAAATTAATTGTGTGATGTTTTTAATTTATATTAAATTTAATTATGTGTATTTATAGTAAATATATATTACATCCACTCTATTATGTCTCACATAAATTATATTATATTTATAAGGTACATTCTTTTTGAATACCTCTTTTAAAATTCAATTTTATAAAATTTAAAAGAAATGTTTCAATGAAATTATTCATGTTTTATTTTAATTTTATGGTTTTTCAGAATTTTTTATTATGAATTAGGGGACACATATATCCCTCCAATTCATTGGGTATGTGTATGTTGGATGTAGTCCATATGGTTTTTTCAAGTGTAGCTGCGATGGTTACACAAATTGTAAGGAAGTCGCGAGGGTTAAAAATTTTAAGGTAGGTGAGAGGGTTACAAGATTATGTAAGTAATGCCCCTTGATAACATTATGATTCAATTAATGTTATTATTTTTTTAAGGATCTTTTTGAAATATAATGATTCACATAGTATGTATATATGGGTGACAATTATGTCTTTGGAAAATTATTTCATACGTTTAAAGTATTCATGGACTAATGTGTTCTTTAATTATTTTTATATCCCTTACAAATATTATTGTGCTCATCCAATGTTTTAAATGATTTTCATAGTATATAAAGATGTGTATAAAAAATAAGTAATACATGTTGAATGATTGTATAATTTTCAATTAAATCTTGTTTTATTTTAAAAATTTTATATTTTGGACAAAATGAATACTGTTTTTATGGTATCAACTCTGAATTATTGTGTAATGTTTTGACTGTATTATGTCCCAATTCGGTAATGATCTGAACATTGAAAGACCTTCAATGAGAAATTAATTGATTTATTGACTAAATTCAATATTATGTAAAGTAATAAGGCTTGTTATTTATATTAAATGTGTTTTTCACTATCTTTTGCGGGAGACATATTTATTTTCTCAGGTTATAATAGTTTGTGATAAATTTTCTCGAAGAATTATCTAAACCTAAGTTAATGTAATTGGGGCAAGTATCATTACTGGTTTGAATTTTATATTTTCTATACCTTGGGAAATGGTGATGTGTTAGTGGACAAAATGTGATAGAATATCACAGTGAAAGACGTAAAGGAGTCTACTAATTTAGTGGACTTTGAGAGGGATTTTTTCTCAAATGTGCCTAGAAGTTAAACAACATAGAAGAGGTATGTTTATGGATAGCATATGATTGATGACCTGTCACCTAAAGATAATTTTTTACGAATATTCTAATGATATTATGTATTAGTATTCAATTAATTTTTTAAATTGTGGGTAGGTTAACATTGTGTGGTCATTATCTTCTGAAAGAATTATATATTTTATCAGTCATTTCAGGGTTTCATTAGACATACGAAATGTGTAGATGCATGATAACCACCCATATTAGAGGAAATTTCATCACATGACAAAAATATGTTTTATAATGTGCATAACCAATTTTGGTGGCCATGTATAAGGTGTGATATAACAAAATATTTATCCTGGTGTTATACATATGAAAATGATAAATCCAAGTGTTTGAGGCCCTCATGTTTCATCCACACACTCCCTATTCCTATATGGATGAGGGAAGAGGTCACCATGGACATCATCATTGGATTACTTGATACAATTAGTGGAATAAATTTTATCATCCCTTTTCATTTTTATCATGGAATTTAATACAGTTGATGAGAAAGGTTGTTTATATATTCTAAAATTAGTGATGCTTCATGGTGTTCCATCTACTATCATTTCTAACAAGAAAACCCGCTTAACCTATTAGTTTTTGGAAGGCCTTTAGAAAGAAATTGGGTCTTAAATAAAACATAAAACAACATAGCTTCCTCAATTTCATGGTTATCCCAAGAATGAAAATAAAATTTTTGAGGACAAGCTATATGAATGCATCATTGATTTCAATGTCTCTTGGGATATCAATTTTGGAATGGTCGGATCTTCGTATTAAAATTAATACTAATACTCAATTAAAATTTCTACCTTTGATTATATTTATTATCGGCCATGGAAGTCCAATTTAGTCTCATCATATGTGGGTGAGACATCCTTACTTGGACTGATCCTTGTGAGATAGATGTCTTATAATGATCTGTTGATCAAGAAGAGGTTGTTAATATTACATAGTCACCATACATTTTATTTTGTCTAGTGATGTCAGGCCTTGGAATTAGTAGTAGGTTACTAGGTGATTATAAATGTGGAACATCACATGGGTCACCTTTATCATGGAGTGAATGGGAAGCTAATAATGAGGAATGTCTGACCTTTTTGTGATCATTAAGAGAATGGTATGGTGGAATACTGGTTAACATTACTGAATTTCATAATATGGATCCATGATGTATTCCATGTATCCCAATTGAATAAGTATAACCTAGACTTTTCACACATGCTGAATTGGGAATAATTGCATCTAGTATCTATTTTTTATATGTTTGGGCGTAAAGACATATCTATTCATGATTGTTCATATCATTTTTTTCAATTCATTTATTTGATAAATCAAGTTCAATGTGATGTACATACATATTGTTGTCCGAGGAGAATCTGGAACCTATTTAGAACCTGGATCTCCATAAAATGGGAAAACAGTGTAGGAAACATAGTTACCATACAGTAAGTACTAACCGTGTTGGGTAACTATGCAAGGCACATATTGAGCAGCTGGGGAGGAAAATATTTTTCTTCAACCATGTGACTCGAGGACCACAACACTATGAGATTTCAAATAACTCGAATATAGAAAATATCATATTTTGTACAAAATTATGCAAAATAATCATTTTAACTATACAATGTTTATATTTATATAGTAAAGGGAGTACAATTTGTTCATGGTTTGGCTGAACTATTTAGAAAAAACCAGGTGCCCATATTTTTAAGGATGAAATAATTTTTTTGAACATAATGATATTGTAAACATATTTATAAATTTCATCCTCTTGATTCAAGTGGATGGATCATATTTTCATATCAAGTGGCTTTTTGTAAAGATCTCTTAGTTATTAAGACAACATTCTAATAAAAACTCCCATCAGAAGCATCACATTTGTCTCAGTAAGCTCTTCAATGCTCTTTCTTCAACTCAATGACTATATTTAGATCTATTTCATTATTTTGGTGCAATACAATTATCTTTATTCACATTTTTTTACTATTTATTTTATTCTAATATACATTGAATGTAAATATTTTATCGAATGAGTGGTCATTAACAACCCTATGTTAGGCGGTCTCGTTGTTTTTCACTAATGTTTTGGTTTTTTCATAGCCACAATTTTGTTCCACAAAACAAAAATTGATAAATTTTTCCTTAAAATGGATTTATTCATTCCAAATTGATATAAAAACATTTTTATACACTCGCAGATCTTTGTTTAGTAATTAGAGGATATCAAACTCATTTATAGACACCCCACAGGAGAGGATAAAATATCCCCATTACAATTAATTAGATAAATGATTTAAACACATTCTAAGCATTTGAATTTGATCCTACAAGGGATTTCTGCTTATATTTAGTTTCCTAATTGATAATTGAACCTTTATAGTTAGTCATTAAATCATGAGATTTAGTTTCCAAGTTTTTATTAAACAAATTACTTAATTATATTGAACTGTTTTTTCAGGATTGTTCAACTTATAAAATAATGTGTATGATTTAATTTATCTAAATTGAAAAATGTGTAAATTACATGTTGATCATTGCGTGATCTATTAAATGCCTTATACAAAATATAATTACCCTATTTATATTTGGTATTGGTGACTATAATTCATGACAGGTGACATATCATAGATATTATTATTATTACGATTACACCATAGATATTGGTTTGATAGTGACAGTTAAGGGAATAGATGGTAAAGGTGATTCAATCTCTCATGCATTAGGTGTTCTCCATGACGTCTCACACTATTGAATATATTTTGATGGTGTGAATGATACATGATTTTTCATACATTGTTTTATGACCTGAAAACTCACCCACTATCTCGAGTGGTGATTTTGACATCTCTCATTAATTATCAGATATAAGTATTTTACCCTTTCATGATATTATTGGCTCATTCAGACTACTTATGGGTGTTAAAATTACACCTTGGCCCTAAAATCACAAAATATTCCAATTACATGTATAATTACATATGAACGTACTAAGCACAAATAGGTTGATTTAGTATATAACTAATATAAATATATATTACTACATATATGGTTACTGATCAGAAACTACTTTTGGCCATGTGTCGAAGCAGTTAGAGCCATTGGGTGACCTTTATGAACTTAGGTGGGTTAATATATATTTCGTCAACATTGTCTATTTTTTATTTATAACTAGTCATTGTTGTTTATATGAATCCTACTTAGATAAATTCTAAACACTGTTGGTGGTGAACTACGAGGTTTTTATCTCACAACCTACTCAGGTTTTCTTTAGAACCCATGAATATTACATGTATAAAGGTATGGATAAAGGAAAGCTACCAACCACATATTTCATATATGGTTTACATATAGTATGGGCATGGGAGTAGAGGACCGAGTGTAAGTTCGAGATGGTAGTGGAGTATCAATTTTCATTTTTTTCATTTTTATAGAATATTGTATATCCTTATCCTATATTACCAATTTGTATATCAGCATGCCCGGAATTCATGTTTATGATACCACCATGTTTCTATTTATTATTATTCAGTTTATTATATATTATTTCATTTGCTGCTTAATAATTATATATGTTTTATGTGATTTCTATACGATAGGTTACTAGTCTAGTATTTGTTGTGCCTATTTATGTTATGCTACCGCCATTGATGTTTATTTATTATATACTATGTGATACTTTGATTTGAGGGTATAGTCCCCCAAATGTACCATGTTTACACAGTCTCTTCTAGTCGAAATCCATTGTTATAAGGGGAAGTTCTCTTGAGGCCTTGTGACCCATTGGCTCGAGGCCCTGATTAAGGGGGCATTGGGTCAGGGCATTACCAAGTGGTATTAGATATTTATTTTTTACCTTTTCATTACTATTTGTGTATTAGATAGGATACTAGGTGATAATGGTATTTGGAGATGAGACTCTTCTTGGGCATAGCTTACCCATGTACAGGGGAAACCACAAATTACCTAGGATGGGTTATTGCAGTTATTTATTATTCTTGTAATGGTTGATACGACAAAACTTTTGAGTGAAACACATGTCTTATTTTGTTATATGTATTGGAATTATCATTATGATATTTCTTTTTTCCTTGGGGTAATAAATTGAGGGATTCACATTATATACATCATGATAGGAATAATAAAACGAATATAAAATTCATTTTCCCATTCCACCTATATTTTTAGCAAGAATTTTCCTATTGCATATTATTAGTGGATTTGTTATCTATGTAATTGTGCTGATATTAATTATAGGATTGAGAAAAAAAAATTGAAACTTGATGTGTCTATCTTAACCATACAGTGTTTTCCTACATAGGTAAAAGTAGACACCTTAAGTTATTAATTATGGTATATTAATATATAGACCACTTGTCACTCGGAATGGAACGTGTTATGATATGGCATATGATGACATCAAATTTTGGTTTTTGAGGTGTATAGTCTATTATGTGTCAAATGTTTTTATCCAACTAATTCAACCATTTGAGGAGATATAAAATATGTAAATGGGAAAAAAAATTAACACGAACAATCCCTCCTTGACTGAACTGGTAACCTTATGTGTGTGAAATGAGACATGTATCTAAAAGAGAGCTTAGCAGTGGGTTATTGGTGTGTCTCTATGTTCTTATGGCTTAAAAATTTATTTTTCTTTGTCATGGACCTCGATAGTGATGCAGATATTGAGGTTTGATCTGTTTATAGAAAGGATATGTACCTATCTTAGTTCTATATCCATGATATCTTCAGTGTAAAATATTTTAGAAAGGAATTTATTTTTAATTTTGGTTACATGCCTCCATGATGTCCTCCAGTCCTATGCCTTGATGGCAGTGACGACCGTGCTATAGAGGTAGTGGGCCCTGAGCCACCAGTGATACCTCTTACAGTGTCAACTTTGGACCCTCCTCTTATTCTTGATATGGGTACAAATGACTAGTTATGATAGGAATTTATTTTTATGATGATACCCATGTGTGGTATTTTTTGGCATGCCCTAAATATGGTACAAATGACTTAGGAGTTACAAAAGCAGCAACCTTCACCTTTTCAAGGGATGGAAGTCCACAAGATACTAAGTCCTAGAGAAATTATATTATTTATATATTCAATTATATAAAGATTCCCCCATAGTATATGGCCAATCTTGAATCTTGTATGTGACATTATTATTCCCAGGGATGGTGGGATATTATTACCCAGGTAGGTCAGTATCATAATATGTTGGGTATTTTTCCAGACTATATTATAAGTGTATTATTTTCTCATACACAGAGGGTTGACCATCTTATATAGTTTTTGAACCTAAAGTAAGGAGTTATGTATGTCATTGAGTATTTTAATTTCCTTATTGATATTCAAATGTTCACACAAACTCATGATGGTGATGATATTATGACCACCAGGACATTTGATGATGAGCTAGAATATGCCATCTGATCATAATTCAACATCTTTTGGTGGATTATTATTTATGAGAATGTAAGTCTGGAATATTTTATAGAGTTAAATCAAATAAAATAATATGGTGGTATTCTATGTGGTTTGTAATCTATATCAATAAGTGTTTCTTCTAGTGGACTTAATCATCCCTTATTGCATTCTCATATAAGTAGTTGTAGTCTGGCTCATCGTGTAGATATATTCTTGATACGTTAGAAGTGCATGAATCTTGGACATATAATATACTAGTCGTTATAGGACTCAGTGAAATGTAAAATTCAGGGAAAATGGGAAAAATCTAGTGATTCTCTATGACTTTTCCTTTAATACATATCGAGAATAGATATACACGTAATCCACAGTCTAAAGTTATTCTAGTAGGATATTTCTAGGATGGTTGGTAGAACACCACCAACCACTAATTTGGAGGTAATGGTTGAGGAAAAGGTATTCATAATCATGGTTCTCAGGGCCAACAAAGTAGGCTTGCTCAGGGGAGTCATCTTGTGCCATAGGGAAGTTGTATAGGCTAGTTAAATAAAGTGAAGCCTATGCAAGAGTAGTTGAGCATCGAACCATCAAATTTATGATGTTATATTTGGGTATACTCCACATTAGTTTCCCCATTACTTGACATAAGTGTGTCTTACAGTTTAATATTTGAGGTACTATAGATAGTATATTCTTCCTGGTCGGAAACTTTTGTGGTGTGATGATGAACTATACCTCATTATGTTATACGATGGGAAAGTGTTTATGTTGAAGGTATTTTCCCCTTGAGAGAGGTGGATACCCCTTATTGTTGATTCTTTTAGTCATAAAAATGAAATGATTTAATTCAATAATCAAGACATATTTTTTAGTCACTATTGATCCAATATTTACTACTATTTTCAAAGGGAGGCGTTTACACCATCATATGGTGGTAGGCATGTGTATAAGGGAAAATGGGTTATTAATGTGATTGGAGAATGACCCATCAAACAAAGCTAGGTAGTGTGACAGATCAAGTCAATACACCTTTCATGAATTATTATATGGTTTGACCTAATATTTTCTCTTTTATATTAGATTATTCTAGGGATTTCATCAATGAAGAATACTTTCGTATACCTCCAGTGTGAGAGGAAGAGTTTATTATTGAGATAGTTCTATGAGGAGAACCAAAGACTATTCCTCCTTATAATATGGAACCTCTATAAAATATGGAACATATTTTTTAATTAGATTATTTGGAGGCTCAAGGCTTCATACACCCAAATATTTTTTCTTCGTGTTCACTATTACATTCTTCCAAGAGTGTCGATGTTACCCTCAAGATTGTGGTGGGTTACCATTGATTGAACCGGCTTATAGTGATTAATTGATATCCACTTCCTCGAATAGATGACTAATTTGATCTACTATGAGAATCAAGGGTGTTTTTAAAGATATATTTGAGGGTGGTCTGTCATCCGTTTCATGTAATGTCCTCATATATAACATGCACTAATCTCATGAGAAGTTATGGTCTTTACGTATACGAGGTTTTTCTTTTCAGCCTCACAAATGAGCCTGTGGATTTTATGGGTATTATGAATTGGTTTTCCAACTCATATATGGATTCATTTGTTTTAGTATATTTTATGCTAACTTAGAGTATTTTTTATATCAACAAGAACATGGAAGGCATCTAGGGATTGCTCTAAATACACATAGAGAGCATCATTTCGATGATAATATTAGTAAATCATACTTTTTGATTGATCAATCTCACTTAACGGTTCTAATAACCTACGAGTCTTTATTTTCTATAAACTAAAATAAAGTGAGAGTTATAATATACTAGAAGTATCCCAAAAATTTATTTTACATACATACATTATTGGGGATATCCGGATATTATCAGCACTTCATGTAGGATTTCAGTCATTTTTAAGAACAACTTATGTGTTTGATAAAGTGGGAGGTGGAATTCATATGTTTTGAATCTTATGAATCCACCTTTCAAGGGTAGAAGGGATGATTAACTTATGTGCTGATACTAATTACACCGGATCTCTAAAGGAACTCTAAAATATACTATTAAACATCAATTATCAGTATTGGAGATATTTTATTACAAGATAAGAGTGTTTTTTACATAGGAGTCTAGCTAGTTGAGGACACATGAGTATAATAACCTAACACATTACCTCTAGTTGGCCATTGTATTTCATAAATAATGTTATTGGATACATATTAAACTTGGAGAGTATTTTTTGGTATTCACTATCACAAAATAATCAAGCAATTATCTATGAAGAATGATCTCAATCCAATATAGCTCAGATTGGTTGAGTATCTCCAATATATTGATTTGAGATTTCCATCATGCCTAGTAATGGAAATGCAGTATCAAATACACTAAGCATAAAAACTCATACACATGGGTTTCAAGAGGCTAACAATTAGTGGTAGATCATTGATTTGTTTTCATATATGACTGTGGAGGTTCATAAAGATAATGGCCATACCATCCTATCAACCATTTTAGTGAAATACACCCTTCAAGAATATGTGCTAAATACGAGACATTCAGATACCAATGGCATTGTCCTAAGAGAATTAATCTCAGATGATGATGCATCTTTTTGTTGGACTATGGGTGGGGATGAGACTTTACTATTCCATGGGCATGTATGGCTCCCAACTGACATCATAGAGGAGATGATGAATGAATTTCATGCCTTATTATGGGATGTTCATCGTGGTTTCATGGAAATGTATTGAGACTTACGATGCCAGTATTGGTGGCCTGGTTTTAAAGGGTTCATTAGTGGATTTATCACTTATTATTCCACATGTCAATAGGTGATGGTGGAACATCATGGTACATTAGAACTTTTAAAACCATTTTCCTTTATTCTGTGAAATAGTGGTAATCTTTATATGTATATATGACTAGTCTACCTAGATGACCTCATGTAAATGATACAGTGTTGGTGTTTTTACCATTTGATGAAGTTTTAACATTTTAAACCTTTGGGAGAGACCTTATCAATAGATGAGTTGGGGTGGCCATACATGAGGGAGGTTATACATCTTCATGGAAATACATGTTCTATCATTAAATTCAGAGATAGTTATTTTATGTCATAGTTATGATAGGGGTTTTCAAAATACATTGGGTTAATTGGTGATTAATAGCAAGACATATCAAACATAGATCAACGGATATAGAAATAATATGATTTTGGTTTTAGAGGTAATTCACCATGGATGTGTCCAAATGTTTTGGGTTTTTTGGGAGAAAAACAAACCCCTCATTGAGTTTTATTATAATAACATATTTTATTCTCCCATCGAGATTGGTTCTTGTGAATCCTTATATAGTAGAAATTTTTATTAACCTCTATACTATAGAGATTAAGGTGAGGCCACTTTTCTTGAACCACGTCTCATTTAAGAGACTATAGAGTTAATCCATTTGATCAGAAATAACATGATGAAAGCTCAATCAAGAGAGTCTTCATAAGCCAACTGTCATCAAATCCCTATTTATTTAAAGGTTTGATATAAAGTTTTCTTGCAGGTCTCACCCAAGTTAGTCCATAGACATATTCCAGTGTTGGGTAAGCTCTCACGTTGAACCATTAGACCGCTTGAGGTTTTGAAATGGATCAGACTAAATAATTAATAGATAGAACATCCCCAGAGATACCAGTCTATGCATAATTTCTTTCATGTATCTTAGTTTTTCTAGAATTATCTCCACACATGAGATGTTTTTCATCTTGATCAGGATATGTTTGAAATGGATTCTTCCTTTGAGTAGAATCTATTGTGTATTGTGGATCAGAGAAGAAGAAACTCCATGGAAGGTAGGATCATTGGTATGGGTTCTATGGACGCAATACTGAGTTCGTGAAAATAGCTAGTATTTGGAAGCTAAAATATGATCTCAATGGATAGATCAATTCTCATAAAGCACTTATTTATAATTAGAAGTATTATTTGTGGAATAGTTTCTTTATAGTGGGGATGTTTTAATGAGTGTTCATTTCAAGAAGGTTTGTTATTCTTGTTTCCCAATATGATTTCATGGTTTAATTTTAGTAAACATGAACTACGACCTATGGTATGTCTGAGGAGTGTCTGGGTCTTGTTATAATCATAGAGTTTAAAAAAAATAAGAAAATAGTATTGTCCTCAAAATTACCACATATTAAGTACTAACCATGCAGGGTAACGATAAGGGGTACCTATTGCGAAGTAGGGGCCACACAGTTGGTCTACAACTATGCGACCCAAGGAGCATGACTATTTAAGATTTTAGATATATTTGGAAGATAGATTTATCAAAATTTTCAAATAGGTATGAAAACTATGTTCTTAATCATGTGGGGTTCCTCTTTAAACAGTAAAGGGAGAATGATTTGGTAATGGTTTAGAAAAATTGTGTGGCCAAACCATGAACCCCTATTTTTAGGGTGAAATGATATTTATTCACTTAATGATCCTTTAAACTTGTTTTTATCTTCCCCCTTATTTATTAGTGAAAATTTACCTTTTTTTCCTCTCTTGTGGCTCTCCCCCAATCTCTCATATGATTTGAGATAACATTCTCATCAGAACATTAAATCATGATCCATCAAAAGCATCATATTTATCTCAGTAAGATATCAAGTCCACTTCCATCTTTTCTGTGAATATGATTGTATATGTTTCACTATTTTGGTGTAATATCATTTTCCCTATTTTGAGGGAGTTGGATTTTTTCTTCTATTTCATCCAATATTAACTATATATGTGGTAATTATTCGATGATGGGATGTTGGTGGTCCTATGGTTGGTGGTCTCATTTTATTCAACAAAAGTTTGGGAGTTTTCAATTCTACAGTGTTGTTCTACACACTAGCATTTTTATCATGTTTCGTTAATGTGTTTCTATTCATTCTAAATTGATATATTCCCCTCATTTTACTATTTCGTGTCATTGATTTTAATTACAATATCTTTCCTCATTTATGGACAACCAATGGGTGTTACTGCTTGAAATTACCCTTTTTATGTTATTAGTTAAATATCTATTTTTTTTCTAATTGTCCATCTTGGATCATAAATGGAATCTCTACTTATAGGTAATTTCCTAATTGATAATTACACCTTATAAGTGATTCATTGATCCCATAGATACAAAATACATGATTTAATTAATCAAATGGAATAATTATCATCTAAGGATATTATCATGATGGTTCACCTGCTTAACTGAATTAAATGATTTATTTAAAATAATTGAAAAGGATGGAATGGAAACATGGATCACTTCATTCTATGATTAATTAATTATATCAAATATAGTTCCCTTGATTATATTGGGTCTTGACAATTATAATGCATGTGATATGATACCTCATGGGTATTTTAATTATTATGATTACACTATAGAGAATGGTTGTCGGATAATGGTTTATAGAAATTTTGTGTATGAAGATTCACAGCACCTTACATCGAGTGATGAAAAGGACACATCACACCATTGACATGATTTGGATGGTGGGAATGATTCCCCACATCCCATGTATTAGGTGCTAACATGAAGACTCACCCACCATATCAAGTGATAGTAAATATTCCTCTCATTCATTATGAGATGTAGGGATTTTACTCTTTCTTGAGCTATAAGCTCTTTCAGACTAGTAATGGATGGCTGGGTTCCACCATTATCAATCAAGAAAATAGTATTTCAGGTATATTTCTTCTTAGATACACACTTACATTGCGTATAAATGTGGATGAAGTATAAAATAATATATATATATATATATATATATTATATGGTAACTGATCAGACAATCATTAAAGCCATGAGCCAAAGTAGGTAGAGTCTCCATTTTTCCTTTAGGATCCTAAGTAAGATGATGCTTATTTATTCATCATTTTTAATTATTTCATTTATACCTAAACATTTTTATGTAAAAATCATGGATTATATCTAAACATCGTTCATGGTGGGATACTATTATTTTATATCACACCCTACTCGGTTTTTCCTAATCATCCAACTAGATTACTTTTCTCTAGATATGGATAAGGGAAAAATCCCAGGTACATATTTATTATATTATTTCCATTTTGTTGGTGCATAATATTAGAGAGTAGAGTGTATGATCGAGATGCTTGTGGGGAAGCATTTTTTCATTTTTTTCTTTTTTTTTCGTTTTCTATATTTCTATCTCATGTTCCCTATTTTTATTTCATCATGCCATGAATTCAATTTTATAACACTTCCTATTGTACTTATATTTTTTTCAGTTTATTAGTAATTCATTTTTTCCGTTGCTTAATCATTATATAAGTTGTATGTGCTTCATCGATAGCATGTTACAGGCCCAGTCATTCTAGTGTATTATTATATTACTGTTCTTGTCATGTTATTAAATTATTGTATTTGTTGTAAAAATATTATATGAGGGTATATTATTTACACTATACCTCCCTCACACCCTTGATGTTATTCAAAAATCTCTGGAATATGGGGAGGTTCTCATGAGGACATTTAACCCTCTGAATCACGACCCGAATTATGTTGATGTTGGGATGGGTTGTTACATCGAGCAACGAGTTCAGGTTGTGGATAACAAAGATAATTTCTATTGAGGGAGATCTACAATGTTGGATAAGTTCCTTTGGAACCATGGTAATGATGAGAATGAGTAATGGGAGCGTAAAACCATGGTTGAAGAGTAGTGTCCTCATTTTCTATATGATCACACATTAGTTTAACATTCCTATGGTAGAATGTTTTCGTAGTGTGGAGAATTTTCACATATGAGGTTTCATATTTAGAATTTCTCTCTTTTAATTTTTTATTATATATATTTAATATATTTATTTACAGTTTTTTAGAAAATGTAAATTTTAGGATTTTATATAAGGGGGAAAATGTGGTACACAACTACGGGAAACTATGCACAATCACAGTGGAGATCATGTGACCTATATAGAAGCATTTTCGATGCTATAAGGTCTAGTATATAGGCATGTTCCCTATTATAGAAAATGTTCCAATATATTTTTTCCCTTAATAGAGGAGGCATATAGTTGGTACACAGTTTGTAAGACCTTAGGAAAAAACCTTGTGGTTGGGCATCCTCCTTCCATTCCCCTCCATTAGCATCTAATAATTGTGCTATTTTGGAGTGGATTCTTCAAGAAACAATCATGTAAGAATCACCATCCCTCCATTCCCCTTCACTATAATTCTCCTCTCTCCACATTCATGAGTTCTATTTTCTTTAAATGATTCGTTAAATTTAAGTGGGATCAATAATTTTAAATTGGATTTAATATTTTTGTTTTTTTAATTCTATTTTATTTATAGGGTTTCCTCTTGGTGAGACTTTTATTTCAAATCATAATTATTAAGACTAAAAGAAAAGTAAATGTAATTCCATGTATTGATATTATTAATGAGTTAATATGCTTGATTTTATTTTGAAAAGTTTTTACATATTGAGTGGGTTTTGATATATCTATTTTCAATTGGTTTTGGTGTGTATTAAATGTTTTATATTATTTTTCCCTTATTAATGTGTTTTGGTAACTGTTTTTTATTTATAGATATATTGATTGTGTGATAGGTGACTTTATATCGTATATAGATTGGAAACCAGCAAATGGAAATTCTTGGTATCCAGGTTGGAAGACTATATCTAGTATGTTATGTGTGTGGGTAGGGCTGATTCCTATTTTCCCTTATAGGATAACTTAAAAACACTATCAATTCATTTATGTGATGGGTATTGGTGGCTCAAGCAAGGACCATCATGTCTAGGCAATGTGGTCACTTTGTGTATATGGGTCATAGGACCTCGCTAACCCTATTACATTAGGAATTTACCATAGTGATTATTAAATGATTACTATTCATCTTGCTGTCAAATTTTTTCATATTTTATTTCAATAAATGTTTTATTTAAATTTTGACCTTATTTTCAAAAATACAACCACAGTAATTTTCCCCATAATATCATTTCATGGAATCTCATTTAGTTGTATCCTACTAGAAAATTTTGTTGAATCTCTACATACAATCATGGGTTTATGATAACTATGTTTTGTGTCACTATTGTAAATACAAGTCCTTCCATGGGAAAGATGGTGGTTCATTTTGTTAGTGGTTCTCATTCTGGTTAAGTATTCGTAGAAGTGGAATAAGGGTTCTGAACAATATATAGCATGGGGCCATGGTCGTCTAGTTGGTACCTTCCCATTTTTGGGGTTACTCTAGTTTGTGGTTCAGTTGTAAATGATAAATTCACAACCCATGTAGTATTGGTTACCTTTTGTGATTTTAATTTGAATGTTGGTTATGATGTAATATTTGTTTATTGTGGGTTTTGAATGTTTGAACCCTTGGGATAAACTAATCACAATGGTGATACTCGATTCTTAGACACAATATTATAGCCTCTGGGAAAAAGAAACCCCATTGAGACATTCCATGGGAACAACCAAATACCTTGATGGATGGTACACTTTCCTGGTTCATGACATGTACATAAACCTAAACGAAATAGAATTTTACAATTGATACCCAATTATTGATAATTCATTGGTTTATAAAAATAATATTCTTCTATAATAATAATATATTTATAGTCTATGATAGTATTTTGATAGACATATATTTCATTATAAGTGTTATCTCATCATTTTTGGGTCACATGTGGCTTGTTCCCATACCCAAAATCAAACACCCCTATTGAAATTCCTATAAAACACGAGTTAAGGAAAATTTAACCAATCTTGAAATAGTAAAATTATATTTAAGGAATATTTCTTCTATAAGAGATTCATGTGAATAGAAATAAATAATACATATAATGATTTTTTTGGAATACTAAAGTTGTTTTGTGGATTAAAAAATTAAATATAGTATAACGATTTCTCTTATATTATATTACAAATTCAGTTATAATTAAAATTATAATGAATTTATAGTTATATGAAGGATGTTTATTTATGGTAAAGTGGGAATATACTGTGAGAAAATAGTAAATGAATGTGTAAGATTTCACACATAATATATAAGAATAATTTTTCATGAAATCAAAATAATGTAAAAAGTAAAAAGTAAAAAATAATTATACCAATATTTTTACTTTTTGACAAATATTTCATTACTATAAAAAATTAATAGAATTCAATATAATCGTTATCTATTAACAAGATGTTATAGAAAATTATTATCTAATTGAACTTATAATGGATTTTTTTCTTTACACAAAACCATATTTCCTCTATAGTTAATCTATGAAGTCATATATATCTTATTCAAAAAAAAAATTATAAATATCTCAAAAATATTTATATCCATATAATTTTAAAAAATAAAAAATATCATAGATATACAAATTATATTGAATTAAAAACTATTCTAACATTATATTTTCATCCTGTAAATTCATAAAAAATCATTCTTTAAGGATAATATTGAAAATTATTCACCTTTTACCTCTCCCCCTCTAAAATAAAATATTTAAAATAACCATATTTTGAATAAAATATTTAATTAGATTCAATATTACCCTCTTGGGTAATCTATATATGATTATGAATCTAAATTTTGTAATCCATAATTGATGCATATACATTCAATTTATCATTTTCAACATTATTATGTGTCATAGATCATGTTTATAAGTTATTACCCTTGAAATGTAAATTTATATTTATTAATACAAATAAATATGTATAATTAATAAATAATATATTACCAAACACAATTATATGTGATAAAAAAGGACATATAATGTGGAATTGACATTATCTATTTCCTATGTAATTCATACCATAGTGATAATAGAATAATATTAAATCATGTTGAATTTAGAAAAATATGGTCTTTTGTGTCAATTATATTTGAAAACATATTGAAGTAACTATGAATTATTCATCTATTTAAATGTATTTTTTCAGTATCAAATGATACCAAAACCAAAATATGTCTTATATATTATGACTCCATGAATTTTATGTGAAATATAAGACACTAAAATGTCTCAAATATTTTTTCAGATGTAGTTCCTTATACATTAATGAAATAATTTTTTATATGAAATTTAAAAAAATTCAAACTCATCCTCCTATGAAATACATATATAAGGACACATGTTAGTTTCATGTAATACATTATATGAATGGAACACTATATCAATTTATTGTTTTGAGGGTTCCACATGGAACTCAATTTCACTTCTGTGTATTTCTATTTTTTCAAATCATAAAAAATTAGATTTTATCCACATGTCCCTTTTAATCCTTATATTTATAAGAATCCATGAAATTTTTAAATCTCATGTATACAACTCCCTCATCTCAACCATTGATTAATTTCCCAAAGTTGGTAAAACATGTGACAATGTGTTACGTATTTCATCTTATTTATTCCCCTCAGTGATCCTAACAAATACATTTTATATACTCCATGGTAATCTCGGAATAAAAATCACAAACACTATGATTAGATCTTAATGTATATGTTTCAAAATAATTAATTTTAAAATTATTCATACATGAAAATGATGTTATAAATTAATATTATAATTAGTAAGTTATTATAAGATATATACTATATTTTCTCATTTCATCCATGGATATATGAGTTTTAAAAACATTCTGATTAATCTATATAAGACAAATAAAATTAATTTATCAGGTGGTTTGGGAATTCATGATAAATAATTATTTTATATATTAATATACCACCAATCTTTCATTCATATAAATATATAGGTATGGATCCATGGTAGACCATTCTAGTAGACCATCTATACAATATTGATTCATGATTCAATCGTGATTATAGATGTTATTGTATTTTACCCTCTCAATAACAAATGAAATAATAATTAACAAAAACAAAAAAAATTAATATAAATATATAATATTACAATTATCCTTTACAATATATATATATATGTATATATCTTATTTTAAACATCTCATTTTTGTTCTTCTATTTACTCTTTCACTTGATATAAATGAAATATTCTACAAATTAAAATGTATGGAATTTTATATATTAATGTGTCATAATTATATTAAAATTAAATTAAATATTAACTATAATCCAATATCCACTTTTATAGTATTAAAGAGTACTATAAAAAATTATTGTATCGTTTTTATTTATATAGAATTAACTTTTCATCAAGAATATAATTGAGATAATTTTTAGAATCAAAAAACATAACTTTCAACATGAGATAATGGTACTGGTAGTATTTCCAATCTTGATTAATATATTTTAGATTTATTTGATATTAAATAAAAATTTTAAACATTTATAAATAATTTAAATATGTATGATACATTATAGTTTAATTTTATACTTTTATAAGTTCATAAATATAACTATCAACACCAATTACAATTGAAAAATTTCATATTTTAATATCATCTCACATTAATCATACCCTATAAATTAAACTTCCTTTTTCAACAAGCACATCATATGGGTTTTTAATAATGAAATATATATGTTAAAAAATATATATAATAAAACTCAATATACTATTAATATA
This sequence comes from Viscum album, assembly GCA_963277665.1. Classification (NCBI taxonomy): domain Eukaryota; kingdom Viridiplantae; phylum Streptophyta; class Magnoliopsida; order Santalales; family Viscaceae; genus Viscum; species Viscum album. Next base: position 852,408,554 of record OY728126.1, on the reverse strand, counting down.
TAATATAATCTATTTCACATCCCAAATAATTATTACTTATATTTTATTTTAATTCACTAATATATTGTTTTTCGGTAATGAGGTTAAATGGAACATTTCCAACATGATTGATAATTCAAACATTGTTAGACAATTATAAATTTTATCATCTCATAATTTTTATTTAAAATTGGAAGCCTCCTCTAGTATACCTATAATAACATGTAATATAATTAAATGATAATAACTAATGTGGTGGTAAATGAATACAATATATTAATGGGAAATTATTTCCTTAAAAAACTAGTATGAATCATTATTAATCCAAATTAATTCACGAAATAAAAAATATATAATATATCATAATCATAATACCATCTTATAATATCTATCTATATTTATTTAAAGATTTTTATATCATGAATTTAGTTTTATAAAAAAAATACAACATAAAAAACTTTTCATGTTCTGATACATTAAAACAGTTGCTTGTCCTGGGTAAAATAATATTAGTTTTAAAAAAAATTATCACGAACTAATTTTGATATAGTCCTAATATCACATATTTATTATTATAAGAATGAAAATAACACTACATAGAGAGGTATTCGATAATGAAAAACAATTTGGACTAATGTTACTCCCAATAAATAGTTAACCTCCCAGGAGTAACTAGATCTATATGCCATGAAAATAATTATTGTATTAATTAAATAAAAATGATTTAACATGAATATAATAATATATAAGGGGAAAAGACAATTCAATATAAATATCACGGAATCGATATATAATCAATAAAAAACAGGTTTCTAAATATACTCTATTATCTTCTAGTTCAATACTATTTATTCATGTAGTAAGATATACAAAAGTTATCAAATCTGACCTTTCTAAAAATATATATAAATCATATTACCCATATAATAATGTTTATGAAACATATGTTATATGAAAATTATCCCAAGACCTATAATAATAAAAATATTTCTAGACTAAATTCTTCCATCCCAAAAAATATCATTTGAAGTTGTCATATCAATGAAAAATGAAATAAATTTCCATTGGTTGGAACCATAATAGTATATATAGTTAATCGATTAATCATGTTGAAATTAAATATTATAATACTTTTGATATTTAATACCACCACTAATCCATCCAATTTAATATTTAGGCGGTAAATAGGATTAAAAAATAGAGTTTGGAGATCTCACATAAAATAAAAAATCAATATTTATTTTATGAAATGACATCAAACATTTTATCGAAACCAAATATTTAATGTAAATTGTCAAATAAAAAATTAGAAAACACAATTACTTTATTTTTTAGTGATTTCCATAACCATTACTTTTTTCTGGAGTTCTTTATTTTTATAACCTATATAAACATTTTTCACAACTTGCTTAAATATTTTGTGGGAGAACAAAATACTACATTATTACATTACTACATCCAATTTTCTAGATTAAATAAATATATAAACTAATAAAAAAATTGAAACCATGTCATATCTCCATATATAATTACTCCACATATATATTATTAAAATCCTATTATCTTTATCAAGGATTCACGTTTAATGTGATGTGAATAAATAAACCATGGAAAAATATTTCATTACATTAACTACTATTTTTAAAAAATCCACATATCCCAATTGACCACTATAGGATTTACTCACAAAACATTCAATTAATAAAAATTACCTACACTACATTTTCCCTTTAAATTTTTATCCAAATTAATGAACATATTTTCAAAAAAATTAATTGATATAAACTCAATGTGTAAACACTCATTAAATATTTTGAGTTTGAAAGGTAGTAAGTTACCACATTAAATTTGATTCATAAATGTGGAGGTTTTCTCTATCATCATTAATGTCCACTATAAATTTCTATAAATTCATGATCCTTTTGAATAAATCTTGCCTCTTTATATATTTATTTAAAGGATAATTATTTATCTGAATGATAAATCATTATTAGATTATGAGAAATTTTGTAGAAATAATCTTGATTTTTGGTCATCATATAAAAAATTCAATGTATTAAGAATATATATACGGGGATTTTATGATTCTTGGTTCATTGGATATCACTAGTATCATTATTTTCACAATATTCATAATTTATTGAACATATGGAATTGATTTTTAATATGAATTAATATTTATAAATTGATGAATGGAGTCATAACTAACTAATTAAATTCCATGAAACATATATATCTTTTGAAAAAGTTAGATTTATATTTGAAGAGTTTTATAAAAATAATGAATTAAAATAAATGGGGATGAATGTCTTGGGATTTTTTGTATAATTTTAAAAATGTATTTTACTATGTATTTTGTGGTGGAACATAGTAAAAAATATGGAAAACCAAAGTGACCTGAGTAGATCTAGATCAACAAATTTTGGTATAAACCTCAGTTTTGAAAGAGATGGACCTTGAATGGTTGAACATTTATGTAGGAAGTCTATGGGATATCTGGTATTATATACTCATTGTGCATATTAGAGTAGGTAACACAACCATGTGGGTGGGGGGGGAAGGATGGAGGGGGACGTTTCATCATGGGTCAATATCAGCTGATTCCTAGAATGAACCTAGTACTCAAAAATGAAGGATAAGGGAATTTGATAACATATAAAGGATAGTTCATAAAGGATAAAGTTCAATATGTGATGGATAGAATAAAGAAGTGTTTATATATTTAATATTTTATTTGTAGAATGATTGAAATAAAACCTTTAGAATGAAATCCCTTTGATCACCACTGCGCTATCTCCTACTTCAAAATTATGGATTTTTTTTGTAAATTTAGAGTGTATAGTTAAAAGTCCACCATTAATTCATACTCTAATTTTTATGTCAATTATATGATTCATTCTTTATTAAATATAATCTATACATTAAATCCCTTATTGTTTTCATAAATATATTTGAATAATATCATACTTAAGAGAAATAAAAACCATTTCTTTATGAGTCCATTCACACATATAACTATATATTGGGTTTCTATTATAAATTACAGAGTTTCATTAATTTATTTTCTAAATCATGATCACATTATCTCAAAAGAATATTATAAAAACACAAATCATTGATTCTATAATATTTCGGGTCATAAAATCCATCGAAGATAATGGTCATTGATGTTATAATAATTGAAATAATAATATATAATTTTTTGTTATAAAAAAAATCTTGAATCTGTATGATTTGTGGTAATTCATGTTTTTTATACTAAAAACTATGTCAGTTATCTCACCAATAGATATTCATGCATGAATGAGTGTTTCAACTATTTTTATTTGATTTTGGGTGGATCTTTTATTTTTAACTAAAAAACGGAAAATTTATTCCATTAAATTCTTGAAGGACTCATTTGAAATCCTCCTGAAGTCCTAAAGGGATTTGAGAGAACTCTTGTTTTATGAATTAAAGAATATGATCAGATGATCCTCCCATGTAACAAATATGAAGAAAAATGAGTTTTTGAGTACCCTATTATGTAATGTGCATTAGAGATTCTATACAGCACACTATTTATATAAATAAGTATACATGGAATGATATAATTTCATAAAGAATAAATTTTGTATTCCACATAATTCCCTATGTTAAAGAGATTAATACACTATGTACTTTGGGTACACAATGTATTATTGAGGTCCTATGATAGATACCACTGTGTGGATACAAATATCTATTATTTATACATGTGAATAAAAAGAACCTAAATTCTATTATTTTCAAAGGAATACATTAGCATGATGTTCTACATGTACAAGGGAAAATAATTATATAAATTTTAAATTGTAAACTCTTTTCAGTGAAACATTATATAGTCCATTAATAAAAATTGAGATATATCTATTCATCACAAGGAATTATTGGTGATACTCAAATTAGTGTGTGATACATAACATGAGATCACATAATGTAAAATTAATAATAATTAAATGGTTATGTGAATGGGTTTATTTAAATATATTTCACTATGAATTACGTTATTCATGGATCAAGTTAATTTGAATAAATTGAATTAATGATTACATGTTCTTCAATTATGTATTTATTATTTAGTAGCATTGTGTTTGTGAAAGTTAAATATCACATAAAAAAATCAATAATTATTTGAGGATAGAAACATAATTAATATTAGGAGAACATATCAATTAAATAATTTGATAATATTGAGGAATACATGACCATTCAGTGGAGAATAAAGGTTTTTATCATGTTAAAAATTCATGTTCTTAAGAAAACCGAAAATACAAACATGAATTTGTATACAAGAGTATCAGATCCCATACACTTATAAATTTATATCATTTTAACATGGTGGATAATAACCTATAAGAAACTAGAGATATTTATATCTATGAATCACTACAAAATATAAATATCATTGGGGTGTATAAATAGTCAATTAAAAGAAAAAAGTGTTGTGAAATCTAATAAACCCTCAATGAAGAGTTGGTTGTTGGGTGTCTAATGAGGATCAAATGGATGATCAAATAATAGGGTGTATAAATATTATGATGCAAAGAGATTATAATTGATGATAATATTATAATATATAATACTTGTAGGGGTATCCAACCAACAAGGTATGTAGTGAATCTTATTACCTAACAATATAAGTGTAGTGTGTTGTTCCCTATTTTATTATTGTTATATGAGTTGTATCAATGTGATATATTGTTGTGTTTATCAAGAACCTTATAATGTTCAAGAGGATTATTTAAAAAAATGAAATTATACAAACTATGGAACTAATTTACCACCATCACCAACTCATTAGTTAATATTAAATGGGGATATTTATTTTTCATTTTAGGTTAGATCACCTATAATGATCAGACATGAATTTTGAGACATAATCAAATTTAACTAGCTCAATTGTATAGGTGATCCCAAATTCAATCACAATTGGAGGAATATGATTCTAACCTCTACCATATTAATTCAACTAAAAGTGAATGATGATGGAAAAATTGGGTTTAAAACCATATGTGATGAATCTAAAATTAAAAACTCTAAAAATTAAAAAATATAGTTTTATAGAAATACTCAAAATGATATCATTATGCCTTTATAGGATAATTTTTAAATATGGTTAATGGTTCTTAAAAATTCCAAGTGGTCTAGGATAAATTTATTAGTATAAATTTTGGTTTTTTTAAAGTCATGGTAGGCAAATTTCATTTTTGGGGAAACTAGTTTGGGGATAACAAGATGGCATATGATGCTACATTTGATGGCTATTTCACCAGAGTGAATGAGATAGTTAGTCACATTCGAAAATATATTGCCAATATTGATGAAAATATCTATTTCAAAAATATGATGAGTAATTTCATTGATAATTTAATCTAAAAATATAATCAATTTAATAATGAAAAGATATTATAGTAAATGACTTTCATAATGTACTCATTCATTATTATATGGGAAAAGAACCATGCTTCATGAAGAAAGAACAAGATTATACGGAATTTGAAGCCATGAGAAAATTAATATCCCAGGATAAAGAGGTATTGGAATTAAGTGATTCAGATCCTAAGGGTTAAGAAGGATATATTGAAATAAATTTCCTAATACTAAGTGGATTGAAAATTGGTAAGTGGAGAAAAAAAATGTAAAAAATCAAAAACAAAATGGATCTCTAATGGGGTTTCAAATAGATCAGATGGTTTCCCAAACAAGAATAAATCTAAATATGAATTATATGAGGAGAATGATAAATTAAAAATAAGAAATAAGAATACCATGCATTTTAGAAGTAAGAATAGAAATATTATGAGTAATAATGGGAAACCTAATTCATTATCATGTAACTATTATTATAAAATTGTGAGTTTCCAAGATAATATTGGAATATGATTGGGTTTATAAAGTAGTTATGATTATAGATAAGAAAGAACAATGTTGTAATGGTAGTTGATAATTTATTTGGAATCATGTACTGAAGAAATACAAAATATATACAAATAAAATAAGAAATTGTTGAATGATAAAAATAAGTGTATTGTATAAAATTTTGACTTGATCATAGAATAAGAAATTTCTATTGTTGAGATAAGGAAATAAATTATTTTAGATTCTAAAAAATAAATAATTAATTTTTTGTTTGGACATTAACTACATAGTAAAAAGAAATGCAAGATATAATATTAATGTGTCTAGTTGTTAAAAATGTGGTGAAAAATAATAAATAAGACTAATGTACAACTAGATAAGTTTAAGATATTTATTATGATTATTGTATGATAAAGTGTTCCAATATTAATGGTACATTTTCTCCTAATTAGTTTCATAAAAGATATGTTATCACTATCATTTTGGGATAATATATTTTGATCAAAATGGATTCATAGATTAATTCTTCCACATAAAACGATAAAAGGACAATTCAAAGAAGGAAATTACCCCCTTAGGAATAAGAAAACATGGATTACAACAATATTAAGTCATGAATTATTTAGTTATGTCTATTAACAAAATAATATATTAAAATTTGGAGGATTTATATAGTGTTATTTAAAATAATGAAATAAAAACCACACTAATAGTTAGACACATCATTGTCATTAAACTGAAATAAACAAAGGTGGAATCATATTGAACATATGATATTATGTTTTTAATGAAATAAAAAATGACTATTAATATATCTTTGATAAAAATATAAAACCAGAATTATTTCATCAATGATGTGTATAGAACATGTTAATTTAAAAGTCAAAGAGATGTGATATGCTTAACAAAATTCTCAAAAATGATCCTTATAATATAGAATGGATGAAAACTAAATAAATATATGATGTCATGTAATTATTTCAAGAAAAATTAGATAAAAATATGTGAACGATTTTGATATAAAATATATGAAATTAATTCAAACTTAACTAAAAATGGATAAAAATATATAAATATTAAATGGATTGTTTAACTGTGAGTAGTAAGGTTGTTTTAAATCAAGGGGATAAATATAACTAAAAGGAATATACCTATTTTTATATGGTGATTCAAAAGAATCTATGGGGATAGTGTGGATTAATAAGGATTAGTTTAATAATTACATTTGAATCCTACCATCCCAATAAAATACTATGATGGGGATGAGGAAAGAAAATATAAATGAAATTTTATTAACATATGTGATTAAATAAAACAGTTCATATGAAGAATTTGTTACTAATAAGTGTATATACATTAAGAAGTGTTAATACACAATTTTTAGTAGCCTTAAGTATGTGTCTACTTTATTACATTGGAATAACATATAAGTACTGTCGTCATAATGGAAATAATAGTTTAGTAGTCCTAGTAAATTATATACACACATTAGTCTTGTATTATATTTCATAGTACAAATAAAAAAAATTAAATTCTTCCAAGAATAATTTTGTTTCTTCATGTATATCCTTTCATATAAATCATATTATAGATCATGGAATCATAGGGAATGTTGAAATATAATTGTCATATCAAATCCTCTTTAAGGGGTATCTACAACATAAGAAATAATGAGTCAATTAAAATAAAAAATCTAGAATTTTAAAAAAAAAAAATATTCAATAAATTGAACATAATATTGAATAGATATATGATTATCAAATATATCCATTTAAATAATAATATAATCTTGAAACTTAACCGTGGTTATTATCACTGATAAATTAATCACATGGTCATCAATATCTAATCTCATAATAATGGAATGCCTAATAATGTATATCAAAACTATCAAGATATATACTAAATACAATTACATTAAAGATATTTCCTCAAGGTAGTTGAAATATATATGTAGAAACCCATCTAATTTGGCCAATTGATTTTCCTCCTGATATCTTTTTAGGCGTCATGTGTCTATATAAAGTCTGATCCCAACCTATAACATAAAAAGTACTTTGAATTATTGATATTAAGGGTAGAAAAATAAACAATATATACATTTATGTTGAAAATATAGCTACAAAATTTGAATAAATTATCCAGTCAATAATCCTAACCGTAAACTGCATAGGTTAATATGGTGAATGGTTTCAAAATAGAACCTCCATAATCAGAATGATAATCATTAAAAAAATAATGATATCAATAAGACATGTAGCAGTGGGTCATAAGTAGAATTAAGGTTTCATTTTATTATTTACTAAAAATTCAATAAAATTATCTTTAAAAATATTATTGAGTAAAATATTCATTTCTTTTTGAAATGTATTTTGAATATAATTTTCTTTATAAATAAATTTTAAAAAATCATTAAAAATATCCTCATAAAAATTCAATGTAATATTGAATGAAATTAAATTCATGATAGTGGAAAAATCCAAAATAAATTAATATTCCAAAAAATAACATTCATTTTTCACAGTAAAATGTTTGGGAACGTTATTTTTTGGTGAATAACAAGAAGATTCCTTTCACATTATTTGTAAAATTCAAATGGGGTTTTTTTTATAAGAAAATTAGATTCATATGAACAAATATTTTAGAGAAAAAAGTGGATTAAAGTCATGTTAATAAACCATTTTAAAATGTATAAGTTCATTTTCTTAAAACAATTTTAGAAAAATATGTTCCCCTTAAAAATTTATTTCAGAATGAAGATATAAATGAAAACATATTTTCCAAAAGAATTATTTAATTTATGGACTGAATATCAGAAAAAATTGTATTAATTTATGAAAATTTCATGTTTAGATTAAGAAGAAGAAAATTGATTTTTTTTGAAATGGGCAAATAATTTCCTCCAACTGTAATTGAATAATAGACAATCTCAATTAGACGAGATTGTGAAATAAACCTTTGCAATGATCATAACATAGAAGTGATAGTTAATCAATAAAATTATTATCTATTTCATGTATAAATATACATAAAATGTGTAATTAAATAATAATATAATTTAAATACATTTAAAACATAAATAATGAATTATGTAATAAAAAAAGTATATGTCTAACCCAGTGAATGGAAATTGAGTTAAGAATTCCCATACCTCATGCTTCCTTTTGACTGAAAGTTAATAAAAAATATATATAGTGGATTTAAACTTTTTGTTAATTTATAAAATAACCATATTATTATTTATAATATCATATATTATCCTTTTATAAAATATTTTCACCCTTATATTAGTATTAGTTCATTATATTCATTATTTTAGGTGTTAATTGTAGTGTTTTCCCATGTATTTTTCATCACGAATGATCTGATTATTTTGAATATTATATAGTTATATCAACTACAAAATGAAATCAGGAAATAAATATTTTAATTTAAAATAAATTATACTTTTGAAACTAATCATGAATTATTGTTATGAAAAATGATGTACATTACGATAATGGAGATAGTAGGTCATACATACGCGTGAGTAACATTCCATTTTTCAATTATCATTATGGAAATAATTTAGTTACAATTTTAATTTATAGAATAATAATAAGATCAAATATACCAAATTATTTTGTTAAATATACAGATATATATCATCCATGTAGTTTGGGTATGAAAATATTATAGCAATGCTTTGTGAATGTGGTAGTCCTCAATTACATAAATGATGTTTTGATATTTCTGTTAGTGAAAATGTAAGAAAGAATATTATCATTTATGAATTAAAAATATTTCATTAATATCCTAATAATTACATGTATTAATTATATAGTAATTATATTTATAATTATTACATTCCATGTAAAGCATTAGTGAATGAAAAATCACATCGCTTCACGTGGCACTAGTCTACCACACACACGTGCAACATTATTATATCCCCAACAGAATTGGATGTAGAAAATTTTTATATGATATAATGAACAATTACATAGAATTATGTTTCAAATGTAATATATATACTTTTTATCCACCATCATAGAGAATAGTAAAATTTGGTAATGGATGAAATAATGACATAGTTTCATGAGGTGGTAGTCTACTATACACATTAATGATGATTTCGTAACCCATTTGTTGAAATAAGAGACAGTTGAAGGTCATGAAACTATTATAAAAATATATCAGTATTTTAATGAAATTGAGGTTGTTATTTAATAATGGTTAAATGATAATCAATTTACATGGAGAAATAAATAAAATAATGACGCTCATTGAAGAACATTATATCTTCTTCAGGTATCCTACTTAGGTTTTCACTAAATCATTCCAAGGATTGATTTGTTACTGAACTAATGATTATATGATGAGGGGAGGAATATTTTTAAGTGATTTGGTTGGTGATAATTATATACAATTCAGATTTAATGTTTTAAGAATAGAGTATTAGAGGTGGCCTGTTATGAGTGAGGTGAGTGGCACACATGTAATGAATTAAAAATACTCATTCTTAACAATGTTTTTATCATTACATAATCATAAAATATGGGACATTATATAATATAGAAGAAATAATTTCTAAATATTTCAATCAAATTTATTTTGGACAAGTTATTATAACATTCCTTATCCAAATATTTTAAACCCCACACCAAATTAATTAGTTTTTACATTAAACAAGATAATTAATTTTCCATGTTTTATATATTCATTTTGATAATTTCTATATTTAACTTTTTATAATTTATAAATTATTATAATTTTTAACATTAATCCAACTTTTAAAAATTCAGTTAATATATTTTTATAATATTAATTAAGAATTAATCCCACATATGAGAAGATAAAGTGAGATTCTAAACATAATATGTTTATTTGATTACAATTTTTTTATATAATAATTATGTATGAAAATGATTCCAATTAACTAAATTAGATTAATTTATATAATTTTAAATAATTTTACTGAAAAAATTCAAATTAATATTTAACATTATAAATTTTTTAAAATAATTTTTTTTCAATTAAAATTCATTTTTCTCTCTATTTATCAAAAATTAAAATATTTTAGATAATTTAAAAAAATTAAACCAATTAAAATTTGATATTAATCTTTTAAAAAATATAATTTATATTTTCAAATAAATTTTCAAAAGGTGTAAAAATTAATGTTATTTCATGTCCATAATGTCTTAATAAATTATCTTTTAGAAAAAATACAATTTTTAATAAAATATTTATTTTTATTTCAAATAATATTTATTTTATTCATAGTAAATAGATAAAAAATTTATTATTTTTTTGAATTTTTAATACATAAGGTTTTAGTAATCTATTTAATATTACTCATATCCTCCATTTTTTCATATAGGTGTCAACATTCATATTAAATAATAAAATTCATTGTATATTATTTTTCAGTAAAATATGGTCTTTAATGTCACAAAATAAACAGAAAAAAGTGTTTGTAGCTTGTAATGGGATATACTTAAGAGATTATATTTATTAAAAAAATATCATAATGTGTCGACATATTATATTTTCATCTCATATGGGTGGTTCATGTCATAAACACTATCAAGTACAATGGAATTATTATAAAATCCTAGGGTGTTTCATTCTACCCACCTTGATTAAATTTAATACACACATTTTAAACATGATTTACATAATAAATGGTTTGATATTTGAAATTTTTTTAGTTGAAATCCCACACTGTAAACTTGTTAATATATAACCCTCTTAGTATGTGAGAAACCGAAATTCAATTTCTATATGTAATAATATATAACTTGTTTTATAATTATGATAAAATTGGTTACATGTGAACATGTGGACCTTGAATAAAATAATAAATGATTATACAAAATGATTGAGGTCATTGATAACAGGAATTTAAATGATCATTTTAATGTTAAGGGCCTCAATTCCTACAATTTTTTATGATTTAAAAGAGCATAATTTCAATAAAAATGATGGTACTAGGAATAAAAAAATTTAATATCATTTCCCATGTGTTGAGGAATTATTTTAATGTAGATGAATATATTGAAATATACTTATATAATACATTTATATTTCATAATCACAATTTCATCATTTAATAGTTCTTCAATCAATTTCTAATTCATCACATTCTCTGATAAATGAATACAAAAAAATGAATTTTTTATTCATAATGAACAAAAAATCACTTTTAACTTGTTAAAATATATGTAAAAACAGTGGTAATCATTTTCAAACGTCTCAAAATAATTCCCATAACCAATATGGTTTTCATATGTGATCCAATATGAATAAATATCAACATGGTTATAAAATACAAAAATATGTAAAACCTCATCCAAAGTTCATCATAATCCATTTCATAAGTTGTTCTCCTTATGACCCTTACAAAATATTAATATCTTATAAATTAGAAATAATTTCAGTAAATTTTAAGTTTTAATTTATAATTAATCCACCAAACAAAAAGAAGTTTCTCTTAATCATCACATTCCAAACATGTCAATAACATCATCATGTATCATCTTGAAACATGGTAATAACCTGAATTACCATTAAACCTTAATGGAAATAATAATACTTCCTTATTAATTATATAAAACATATATTGTTATAAATATTCCATAAATACAAATATTTAATAACATCCTTTAATGATAGTATAAACTAATTTTCCCAAATATCATAAATTATTTCCAAGGTAATCATACCAATAAGATTTAAATTATCCATAAGCATGTTATCTTAATACCAATATCATTATCCAAATATCAGGATCCTATTAAGGGATATCTTTCCCATAATAGTTTTCATTCCAATATGTTTAAATTACAACTGAATAAATTTTCTTGGTCATATATACCATTCAATATAAGCATTTAAATACATAGAGAAAAATTACTGGAGTACAATACATATATATTCCAAAATTATTTTATATAGGATATCATTGATTAAATAATGAAATGACATAATAATTGAGTAAAAAAAAAGAGAATAAATCATTTATATTTTTTTGTAGAAGTTTCCAAATATAGACCATGATCCATTAAATTCTTTTATGGAATATTGATTTGAATCTGGTGTCATTGATTTGCATAGTTCTCCATCTCATTACTGTTGGATTTTTGTATATTGGATACATATTGTATAACCTTGGAATCACAAGCATAAAATTAATTCTCTCCACACATTTAGAAAAATTCCATTAATTTTAATAATGTACCAAGATGTATGTTTCTAAAATTACCCCATATATAAAACCCTCATTTCACTTATTTTATATATCAGTATTTTTCTCAATCACAATCTCCTTATCATTCTTCCCTTTGAAGCTATAACACTTATTTAATTCAATCTTTACCTTGATATTAAATGTTACGATGTCCTTATATGATGATAATGTTTTAGATAACAGTTTCATTTGAAATATCACCTTTATACTACTGGGGAATTGTTTATTCATATTCTTCGGATTACATGTATTAATATATTATACATTTCTTCCACTAGGATAAATTTATAAATCATGGATATAGTATATTAGATCATCCGATTATGATACATAATTTTAAATCACAATTTTAGTGAAATACTTCACATAAATTGAAATATTTGGCATAACTAATCTCATAATTCTAAACATGTTTCTTGGGATACCTCTATTTTCAAATATTTAATATTGTCTTTTAAAAAAATTATTTATGCTAAAAATATCCCCTAGTATTATCAAAACATATTCATAGTAAGGAACATTTTTTTGCACCATGGGATGATCTTGCCAATAGTAATGTTATTTTTTTGATCCATTTCCCTTTGGTATGTATATTGATGAATCAGATCCTACTGTAGTATCCAGATATTGATGTATTGCAAGTAAAAACCAACTAATCTCTGTCTTACCAAATAAATAGTATTTTCTCTGATACATATCCTCATATTCAATCATAATTTTATGATATTTGATATATTTTTTTAAAATTATTGTTACCAAGGATTCAAAAAAACGTCTTCTAATACCAACTATAATGAACCCAACTATAGTATCCTGGAAGAAGTGCCTATTTAATTACATTGTCATCTAATACAAGGAATTATATTTTGAAGGATAGAATAGTTTAGAATTCATGGTTAAATAGATACATAATTGTGGATTTAATTGAATTTGAAAATAAAAAGTACTACATAATTCATTTCGATAAAAACATTATAACCTCAAGAATATTATTTTCTATCAATCATAGTTCAATTCATGCAATCCTGATGATATAAAATAAAACAAGGGTGTTTCCAAATTCATAGTAAGATTTATGTAAGAAGGATAAAAACCTGAATCAATACGAATAAAAAAAATATGGAATGGTAAAAAATTAAACACATTAAATTTAATCAATAATATAATCATTATATTACATAGATAGATGATGATCAAATCATTCCACATAAATGATCACATAATATGGAAACAATTTTATAAATATTATAACTAATTGAATAATCACATGGACATCAATGTCTAATGACATAATGATGAAATTCATAATATCGTACATCCAAACATTAATGATCTATCCCCAGGAAAGTTACGAATAATATCTATCCTCAAAACCATTTAATCTAATGGTAGAAAAGCATATGATTTTTTCTAGTGATTTGACTCACAATACATGTTAATTCATCACGGGGTTATATATTATTTATCCCCACATGTCCCACACTAATTCCATTTAACTATTTTAATTAATGGGAAAAATTAAAAAACTATAAACAATTGTATTGGAAAACTACAATATGAAATTTGAATAAAATCCCTATTAAATAAGTACAACCATAAACCTGCCACATTAATATGGTGAATGGTACCAAAATATTACTTCCACAGTCAATCTAATCTTATAAAATCTAATGAAATAATTATGATGATATCAATACGACATGTTTTTAATATATCATAAGTAAAATTAAGGGTTTATTTAATTTATGAATAATAAAACAATAAAAATATCAAGGAAAACCATTATTATTGAAAATATCGTACACATTCTGAAAATCATATTGAAAATCATATTTATTGGACAAAATTCATTGAAAATGTATTTTAAAATTATATTAAAAAGGATCCTCGTAAAAATCAGAAGGAATATTTACTTGAAATGTAAGTCATTATGGTGGGTAATTCTTTGAATTCCATAAAATATAAATATAAAATTTCTTTTTCACTTTAAAAATGTTTGAAAAGTCCCTTGTTTGGAAAATATGATGAATTATATTTTTTGATTTTTAGTAAACACCAAATGGGGATTGTTTTGAAAATTATACAAGAGTCCTTTAAATAAAATCATTAATGTGTATAAATGGTAAAAATGGTCATTAATAAATCATTTTAGAATATTTTAAAATAATTTGAGTAATATTTTTAAAAATCATGGACTTGGATGAAAATATATTTTCGATCGAAAAGAGAAATAAAGTCTTATTTTCATAAAACATTTTCACAATCATTTAAGTTCAAAATATGGTATAAAATGGTACTATAATAATAAAATGTCATGAATAACCATAGGAGAAAAATTTAAATGGGTTTCTAATAAAATGGATATATAATTTTCATCGACTAAAATTCAAGAAGAAACAACCTCAATTAGAATTAAATTGTAAAATAATCATTTACTATGATCATAACATTCAAGTGATAATTAATCAGTGAATCGATAATTTTTTCAAATGTAAATAAAAAAACTAAAATAAATCCTAATATAATAAAAAAATTATACACAAAAACATATAATGATGTAATCAATGACATATAATTTTAACCCATTAAATGGAAATTGATTTTAGAAAACCCTTACCTTGCTTTTCTTTTTGATTGATCATTTTTTAACCACTGATATAGTAGTATTAAACATGTTATTAATTTATAAATGAAATATATTAATTTTTATAAAATAATATATGTTTCTTCTATAAGAAAATACCATCCTTATATCAATAATTTGACATTATTTGTTTTTTAAAAGTGAATTTCCTTATTTTCTTATGCTTGTTTTCATCCTAAAAGAACCTTATATTTTAGTATTATATGGTTATATTATATGAATAATAATAATAATGAAATATTTTAATATTTTTACATCTATTATACTTTTTAATCCAATTATGAATGTTGGTTAAGAAAAAATGATGTAAGATACAATCATGGAGAAGGTAGGTCGTACGTAAGATTGGGTAACATTTCCATTATTCAATGATCATAATGAAAAATACGTAAAAAATATTTTTACATTTTATATTGATAATTATATCATATATAATATAATAACTATTTAAATATACTTATATATAGATATAGAATCCATGTGGTATGGTGATGAATAGAGTGTCTCCTCACTTCCTAAATGAAATAATCCAAACGTACACAAACAATGTTATCATCTTTATGCGAGTGAAAAAGAAAGAATGAAAAAACAATATCATTATGATAAATATTTCATGAATATCAGAATTATGCAATATATGACACACATATTTATTATTTTTAAGACCATTATATTTTTTATGATGAGTTTGCGAAATACAAATCAGATCGCTTTGTGACGAGGTAGTTTGTTGTACCAACACGTGACGTTATCATATACCCTATGAAATGGAATGTAAAAATATGTATACGAAATAATTAATAAAATATTATAATTATGTTATTGATATCACATATATAATTTAGATTCATTTCATAATGAACTTTGAAATTGGGAATTGGAAGAATGAATGACATTGGTTCACGAGGCAGTAATCCACCACACACACGAACGATGAATTCATAACCCATTTTTTGGAACTGGATTTGGTTGTTAGTCATTCCCATGATATAAATAATATAACTATATTCATTATAATTAGTATATTATATCATAATGTTTAATATTATGTGGTGGATAATAAAATGAAATAAAGACGCTCATGGAAGAACATTACATCTTCTTTAGATGTCCTCCTTATGTTTGCACTAAATCCTTCTTATGTATGACTTTTTACCACAATAAGGCCTCTAGGATGATGGGAGGTAAGTTATTAAGTGTTTTGGGTAGTTATTGTCTGGTGAAAATATGGTTTTAAGGTGTTGATAACATATTAGAGTGGGTGTCCTTTTTATGTGATGTGAGTGGAAAACATGTTATTATTTTAGAAGATTCAATCATTCACATATTTTTGTACTTTCAAAGGCTTACAAAATGGTTCATTATCTGAAATAGAATATATAAGGTCTAAATATGCCCATAAAATGTTTTTTTAGTGTTTTTTGTCAATTATAACCATTATCCCTTTAGTTTCAACCCTGGTAAATCAGTTTTTTACTTAACTGTAATAATTATTTTTTACTATTTCTATAGTTAATTTTGTTAGAAATTTTAGTCAAACAAATTAGAAATTAGAAATTGTGATTATTGAAAACATATAATCCATTATTACAAATAAATTTCACATTTGTTGAAAATTTTAATTTAAAATTAACTTCGCAAACAAGACATGAAAGTATGTTTTAAAAGAATGAATGATCAAATATTTATAATGTTTTTTTGATTTTAAAAATACAAATGCTTCCAATGACCTAAATTGAACTAACTCATAAAACAATTAACAAGTTTTACATTATAAAAAAATAAAAATTTAATTTAAGAGTATAAATTATTTTAATGAAACTGTAGTTGTCAATTAAAATTGAATATTTTTAACAATTAATCAAAAAAAGAAATATTTCTGAAAAAAATATGAATAATTCACCATAAAATAATATTGATATTCATATTAAAAAAATATTTTTAGTTTTAGTTTTTTAAGAATTGAATGAATTATTTTTTTCATTTTATAAAAGAATGACTAACCATGTATTAGAAAAACATGTGTTTTTTCAAAACCATTTATTTTTTTAAATGACTCTTATTTTATTTCTAATAAATAAATAACCAATGAATTTGTTCTTACATTTGTAAAACATAAATGTTTAATAAATTTGTTCCAATTAATTGAAACAACCCAAATTTTTATTTATAGAAATATCCTCTTATATTTATTTTATATGTAATAAACACATAATGGAACACAATACAGTATATATAAATGATAAATGAGTGAAATAAGAATTGTTTCTAAAAGTTAAGGAACCTATAATGATTAAATAATAACATGAAAATTGGAATAATAATGCGACCCTTTTGAATAGTTCACTAGAAAATTAAATAGTATCCTCACCAATGAAAGTATGAATAAAATATATCCATATTAAATTAAAAAATATTATATAATTATATAATAGTTTATGTAAATTATTGTTTTAACAATTATTAATCAAGTGTTGGTATTTTTTATGTCATAAATATTTAATTATGATTTTATGACTAATTAAATAATTTAAATTAAAATATATTTTTATAAAATTTATTCAAAAATTAATATTTTGATGTCTTGTGCTTATAAGATAATTTTATGAGACCTTTGTTAAATATTCAAAGTAGTGTAAAATCAGTTATAATTTTAAAATATTTATTTTTTCAGTAAATTATGATTATAATTAAAAATTAAATTTCCAATATTTAGAAAAATAATGTCATAAAATTGAGTTAATTTTTTAATTATCCACATTAAAAATTTGTTTTGGTAAATCTATCAGATTTTTATGAAATATGTGAATTTTGGTGAATAGTGAAATACGATAATTGACGAAATTACATAAATGCATGAATTATTGTGTCCTAGATGATGTTATAATGAGTTAAGAACCCTTTATTAGATCTCACATGTAGTAATTACTATTTTTATATATAATAATAATCAATATTTATTGTCTTGAGAGAAATAATAAAATAATGATTAAAATAATGTAAAACCCCTCCTCTCCTGCACTATAAATACCACCCCTCACCCCCTCATATCAGCACACTTTTCAAGACTTAATACTTGACCATATTCTGAGCAATAATATTACCAAACCTCTCCCCCACTTATAATTTTTTTTCTACACAAAAGACCAAAACCAATCTCTCCAGGAGGTTCTCAAGAAGAAGGAATAAAGAGGTAAAACCCTCTTCTGTTTTCTTTTAAATTCATTTCAGGTTCCTTTCTTTTATTTTGATTTACTCCCTGACCCTCAACAAAATGACATGAAAAATAAATTATCTTACATATACAGTAATTTTATATTTTTTATGCAATAATTATTTATCAATCCCTTCTCCTCTCCCTTTTACATTAAGAATGAAATCATCATCTGTGAGGTGCAGATTTACCGCCTTCATAGACGACATGCTTTCATATTTCAATTCCATATTAAAGGATGGTCATGTAACGATTTTTTGGTTGAAATATAATATTATATATATTTATTATATCTAATTTAATTTTATCGAATCATTTTATACACATGATGTTAATTTATAAAACAAAATGAGTTCATTGTGATAAAAAACACTAAATTAATCAAAATGAATATCATTACTGATATGTCTAATGAATAATCATCACTTGAAGAAAAAAATAGTATTTTAATATTCTATATGTTAATTAATAACATATATGTTCAGTTCTATATATATATCAGCATTCTACGTGATTTTCCATACACATATACAAGTAAAATGATCTTGAATACTAAGGAAATCAACATTACCAAATGATGAAATTGAATCTATAAACCCATCAAAAAGAACATAAAAAATATTAAAAAGTATATAATAAATAAAATTCATGTATAAATATATTTACACCTATTAATTAATGAATAAAATAATAAATGATTATACACAATGATTGAGGTCATTGATAACAGGAATTTAAAAGATCATTTTAATGTTAAGGGCCTCA
Source organism: Viscum album (assembly GCA_963277665.1). NCBI lineage: Eukaryota > Viridiplantae > Streptophyta > Magnoliopsida > Santalales > Viscaceae > Viscum > Viscum album. The sequence goes on along the minus strand of OY728126.1, from coordinate 852,388,841 downwards.
ATTCCTTAAATTTTTTATGATTTAAAAGAGCATAATTTCAATAAAAATAATGGTACTAGGATTAAAAAAATTAATATCATTTCCCATGTGTTGAGGAATTATTTTAATGTAGATGAATATATTGAAATATACTTATATAATACATTTATATTTCATAATCACAATTTCATCATTTAATAGTTCTTCAATCAATTTCTAATTCATCACATTCTCTGATAAATGAATACAAAAAATGAATTTTTTATTCATAATGAACAAAAAATCACTTTTAACTTGTTAAAATAAATGTAAAAACAGTGGTAATCAATTTTATACGTCTCAAAATAATTTCCATAACCAATATGGTTTTCATATGTGATCCAATATGAATAAATCTCCACATGGTTATAAAATACAAAAATATGTAAAACCTCATCCAAAGTTCATCATAATCCATTTCATATGTTGTTCTCCTTATGAACCTTACAAAATATTAATATCTTATAAATTAGAAATAATTTGAGTAAATTTTATGTTTTAATTTATAATTAATCCACCAAACAAAAATAAGTTTCTCTTAATCATCACATTCCAAACACGTCAATACCATCATCATGTATCCTCTTGAAACATGGTAATAACCTGAATTACCATTAAACCTTAATGGAAATAAGAATACTTCCTTATTAATTATATAATCATAGATTGTTAAAAATATTCCATAAATACAAATATTTAGTAAACTCCTTCAATGATAGTATAAACTAATTTTCCCAAATATCATAAATTATTTCCAAGGTAATCATACCAATAAGATTTAAATTATCCATAAGAATGTTATCTTAATACCAATATCATTATCCAAATATCAGGATCCTATTAAGGGATATCTTTCCCATAATAGTTTTCATTCCAATATGTTTAAATTACAACTGAATAAATTTTCTTGGTCATATATACCATTCAATATAAGAATTTAAATACATAGAGAAAAATTACTAGAGTACAATACATATATATTCAAAAATTATTTTATATAGGATATCATTGATTAAATAATGAAATGACATAATTATTGAATACAAAAAAAAGAGAATAAATCTTTTATATTATTTGTAGAAGTTTCCAAATCTAGACCATGATCCATTAAATTCTTTTATGGAATATTGATTTGAATCTGGTGTCATTGATTTGCATAGTTCTCCATCTCATTACTGTTGGATTTATGTATATTGGATACATATTATATAACCTTGAAATCATAAGCATAAAATTAATTCTCTCCACACATTTATAAAAATTCCATTAATTTTAATAATGTACCAAGATGTCTGTTTCTAAAATTACCCCATATATGAAACCCTCATTTCACTTCTTCTATTTATCAGTATTTTTCTCTATCACAATCCCCTTATCATTCTTCCCTTTGAAGCTATAACACTTAAATAATTCTATCTTTACCTTGATATTAAATGTTACAATGTCCATATACGATGATAATGTTTTAGATAACAGTTTCATTTGAAATATCACATTAATACTACTAGGGAATTGTTTATTCATATTCTTCGGATTACATGTATTAATATATTATACATTTATTCCACTAGGATAAATTTATAAATCATGGATATAGTATATTAGATCATCTGATTATGATACATAATTTTAAATCACAATTTTAGTGAAATACTTCACATAAATTGAAATATTTGGCATAACTAATCTCATAATTCGAAACATGTTTCTTGGGATACCTCTATTTTCAAATATATAATATTGTCTTTTAAACAAAATTTATGCTAAAAATATCCCCTAGTATTATCAAAACATATTCATAGTATGGAACATTTTTGTGCACCATGGGATGATCTTCCCAATAGTAATGTTCTTTTTTTTTTGAGCCATTGCCCTTTGGTATATATATTGATGAATCAGATCATACTGTAGTATCCAGATATTGATGTATTGAAAGTAAAAACCAACTAATCTCTTTTTTACCAAATAAATAGTATTTTCTCTGATACATATCCTCATATTCAATCATAATTTTATGATATTTGATATATTTTTTTAAAAGTATTGTTACCAAGGATTCAAAAAAACGTCTTCTAATACCAACTATAATGAACCCAACTATAGTATCCTGGAATAAGTGCCTATTTAATTACATTTTCATCTAATACAAGGAATTATATTTTTAAGGATATAATAGTTTAGTATTCATGGTTAAATAGATACATAATTGTGGATTTAATTGAATTTGAAAATAAAAATTACTACATAATTCATTTCAATAAAAACATTATAACCTCAAGAATATTATTTCTTATCGATCATAGTTCAATTCATGCAATCTTGATGATATAAAATAAAACAAGGGTGTTTCCAAATTCATAGTAAGATTTATGTAAGAAGGATAAAAACCTGAATCAATACGAATAAAAAAATATGGAATGGTAACAAATTAAACACATTAAATTTAATCAATAATATAATCATTATATTACATAGATAGATGATGATCAAATCATTCCACATAAATGATCACATAAGATGGAAACAATTTAATAAATATTATAACTAATTGAATAATCACATGGACATCAATATCTAATGACATAATGATGAAATTCATAATATCGTACATCCAAACATTAAAGATCTATCCTTAAGAATGTTACGAATAATATCTATCCTCAAAACCATTTAATCTAATGGTAGAAAAGCATATGATTTTATCTAGTGATTCGACTCACAATACATGTTAATTCATCAAGGGGTTATATATTATCTATCCCCACATGTCCCACACTAATTCCATTTAACTATTCTAATTAATGGGAAAAATTACAAAACTATAAACATTTGTATTTGAAAACTACAATATGAAATTTGAATACAATCCCTATTAAATAAGTACAACCATAAACCTGCCACATTAATATGGTTAATGGTACCAAAATATTACTTCCACAGTCAATCTAATCTTATAAAATCTAATGAAATAATTATGATGATTTCAATACAACATGTCTTTAATATATAATAAGTAAAATTAAGGGTTTATTTAATTTATAAATAAAAAAACAATAAAAATATCAAGTAAAACCATTATTGTTGAAAATATCTTACACATTCTGAAAAACATATTGAAAATCATATTTATTGGAACAAAATTCATTGAAAATGTATTTTAAAATTATATTAAAAAGGATCCTCATAAAAATCAGAAGGAATATTTACTTTAAATGTAAGTCCTTATGGTGGGTAATTCTTTGAATTCCATAAAATATAAATATAAAATTTCTTTTTCACTTTAAAAATGTTAGAAAATTCCCTTGTTTGGAAAATATGATGAATTATATTTTTTGATTTTTAGTAAAAACCAAATGGGTATTGTTTTGAAAATTATATACGAGTCCTTTAAATAAAATCATTAATGTGTATAAATGGTAAAAATGGTCATTAATAAATCATTTTAGAATATTTTAAAATAATTTTAATAATATTTTTAAAAATCATGGACTTGGAAGAAAATATATTTTCGATCGAAAAGAGAAATGAAGTCTTATTTTCATAAAAAAATTTCACAATCATTTAAGTTCAAAATATTGTATAAAATGGTTCTATAATAATAAAATGTCATGAATAACCATAGGAGAAAAATTTAAATGGGTTTCTAATAAAATGGATATATAATTTTCATCGAATAAAATTCAAGAAGAAACAACCTCAATTAGAATGAAATTGTAAAATAGTCATTTACTATGATCATAACATTCAAGTGATAATTAATCAGTGAATCGATAATTTTTTCAAATGTAAATAAAAAAAATAAAATAAATCCTAATATAATAAAAAAAATTACACAAAAACATATAATGATGTAATCAATGACATATAATTTCAACCCATTAAATGGAAATTGATTTTAGAAAACCCTTACCTTGCTTTTCTTTTTGATTGATCATTTTTTAACCACTGATATAGTAGTATTAAACATGTTATTAATTTATAAATGAAATATATTAATTTTTATAAAATAATATATGTTTCTTCTATAAGAAAATACCATCCTTATATCAATAATTTGACATAATTTGTTTTTTTAAAATTGAATTTCCTTAATTTCTTATGCTTGTTTTCATCCTAAAAGATCCTTATCTTTTAGAATTATATGGTTATATTATATGAATAATAATAATAATGAAATATTTTAATATTTTTACATCTATTATACTTTTTAAACCAATTATGAAAGTTTGTTAAGAAAAAATGATGTAAGATACAATCATGGAGACGGTAGGTCGTACGTACGCATGGGTAACATTTCCATTATTCGATGATCATAATGAAAAATATGTAAAAAATATTTTTACATTTTCTATTGATAATTATATCATATATAATATAATAATTATTTAAATATACTTATATATAGATATAGAATCCATGTGGTATAGTGATGAATAGAGTGTCTCCTCACATCCTAAATGAAATAATCCAAACGTACAAAAACAATGTTATCATCTTTATGCGAGTGAAAAAGAAAGAATGAAAAAACAATATCATTATGATAAATATTTCATGAATATCAGAATTATTCAATATATGTCCCATATATTTATTATTTTTAAGACCATTATATTTTTTATGATGAGTTTGCGAAATACAAATCAGATCGCTTTGTGATGAGGTAGTTCGTCGTACCAACAAGTGACGTCATCATATACCCTACGAAATTGAATGTAAAAATATGTATATGAAATAATTAAAAAAATATTATAATTATGTTATTGATATAATATATATAATTTATATTCATTTCATAATTAACTTTGAAATTAGGAATTGGATGAAAGAATGACATCGGTTCACGAGGCAGTAATCCACCACACACACGAACGATGAATTCATAACCCATTTTTTGGAACTGGATTTGGTTGTTAGTCATTCCCATGATATAAATAATATAACTATATTCAATATAATTAGTATATTATATCATAATGTTTAATATTATGTGGTGGATAATAAAATGAAATAAAGATGCTCATGGAAGAACATTATATCTTCTTTAGATGTCCTCCTTATGTTTGCACTAAATCCTTCTTATGTAGGACTTTTTACCACAATAAGGCCTCTAGGATGATGGGAGGTAAGTTATTAAGTGTTTTGGGTAGTTATTGTCTGGTGAAAATATGGTTTTAATGAGTTGATAACATATTAGAGTGGGTGTCCTTTTTATGTGATGTGAGTGGAAAACATGCTATTATTTTAGAAGATTCAATCATTCACATATTTTTGTCCTTTCAAAGGATTACAAAATGGTTCATTATCTGAAATAGAATATATATGGTCTAAATATGTCCATTAAATGTTTTTTTAGTGTTTTTTTTCAATTATAACCATTATCCCTTTAGTTTCAACCGTGGTAAATCAGTTTTTTACTTAACTGTAATAATTATTTTTTACTATTTCTATAGTTAATTTTGTTAGAAAATTTAGTTGAACAAATTAGAAATTAGAATTTTGTGATTATTGAAAACATATAATCCATTATTACCAATAAATTTCACATATGTTGAAAATTTTAATTTAAAATTAACTTCTCAAACAAGACATGAATGTATGTTTTAAAAGAAAGAATGATCAAATATTTATAATGTTTTTTAATTTTAAAAATACAAATGCTTCCAATGACCTAAATTGAACTAACTCATAAAACAATTAACAAGTTTTACATTATAAAAAATTAAAAATTTAATTTAAGAGTATAAATTATTTTAATGAAACTGTAGTTATCAATTAGAATTCAATATTTTTAACTATTAATCAAAAAATGAAATATTTCAGAATAAATATGAATAATTCACCATAAAATAATATTCATATTCATATTAAAAAAATATTTTTAGTTTTAGTTTTTTAAGAATTGAATGAATTATTTTTTCATTTTATAAAAGAATGACTAACCATGTATTAGAAAAATATGTGTATTTTCAAAACCATTTATTTTTTTTAAATGACTCTTATTTTATTTCTAATAAATAAACAACCAATGAATTTGTTCTTACATTTGTAAAACATAAATTTTTAATAAATTTGATACAATTATTTGAAACAACCCAAATTTTTATTTATAAAAATATCCTCTTATAATTATTTGATATGTAATAAACACATAATGGAACACAATACAGTATATATAAATGATAAATGAGTGAAATAACAATTGTTTCTAAAAGTTAAGGAACCTATAATGATTAAATAATAACATGAAAATTGGAATAATAATGCGACCCTTTTGAATAGTTCACTAGACAATTAAATAGTAACCTCACCAATGAAAGTATGAATAAAATATATCCATATTAAATTCAAAAATATTATATAATTATATAATAGTTTATGTAAATTATTGTTTTAACAATTATTAATCAAGTGTTGGTATTGTTTATGTCCTAAATATTTAATTATAATTTTATGACTAATTTAATCATTTAAATTAAATTATATTTTTATAAAAGTTATTCAAAAATTATTATTTTGATGTCTTGTGCTTATAAGATAATTTTATCAGACCTTTGTTAAATATTCAAAGTTGTGTAAAATCAGTTATAATTTTAAAATATTTATTTTTTCATTAAATTATGATTATAATTAAAAATTAAATTTCCAATATTTAGAAAAATATTGTCATAAAATTGATTTAATTTTTTAATTACCCACATTAAAAAATGTTTTTGGTAAATCTTTCAGATTTTTCTGAAATACGTGAATTTTGGTGAATAGTGAAATACGATAATTGATGAAATTACATAAATGCATGAATTATTGAGTCCTAAATGATGTTATAATGAGTTAAGAACCCTTTATTAGATCTCACATGAAGTAATTACTATTTTTTTATATAATAATAATCAATATTTATTGTCTTGAGAAAAATAATAAAATAATGATTAAAATAAGGTAAAACCCCTCCTCTCCTGTACTATAAATACCACCCCTCACCCCCTCATATTAGCACACTTTTCAAGAATAAATACTTGACCATATTATGAGAAATAATATTACAAAACCTCTCCCCCACTTATAATTTTTTTTTCTACATAAAAGACCAAAACCAATCTCTCAAGGAGGTTCTCAAGAAGAAGGAATAAAGAGGTAAAACCCTCTTCTATTTTCTTTTAAATTCATTTCAGGTTCCTTTCTTTTATTTTGATTTACTCCCTGCCCCTCAACAAAATGACATGAAAAATTAATTATCTTACATATATAGTAATTTTATCTTTTTTATGCAATAATTATTTATCAATCCCTTCTTCTCTCCCTTTTACATTAAGAATGAAATCATCATCCGTGAGGTGCAGATTTACCGCCTTCATAGATGACACGCTTTCATATTTCAATTCCATATTAAAGGATGGTCATGTAACAATTTTTTTGGTTGAAATGTAATATTATATATATTTATTATATCTAATTTTATTTTATCGAACCATTTTTTACACATGATGTTAATTTATAAAACAAAATGAGTTCATTGTGATAAAAAACACTAAATTAATCAAAATGAATATCATTACTGATATGTCTAATTAATAATCATCACTTGAAGAAAAAAATAGTATTTTAATATTCTATAAGTTAATTAATAACATATATGTTCATTTCTATATATATATCATCATTCTACGTGATTTTCCATAAACATATACAAGTAAAATGATCTTGAATACTAAGGAAATCAACATTACATAATGATGAAATTGAATCTCTAAACCCATCAAAAAGAACATAAAGAATATTAAAAAATATATAATAAATAAAATTCATGTATAAATATATTTACACCTATTAATTAATGAATAAAATTTGATTCTCCAGAACATTAAGATCAAGTGTGGAATCGTTTCAAACATAATGTAAGGGATTTTACCCAAACCCTCATTATTCTTTCGGGTGACTATTTCTCCCTTTTTACCTAAATGAAATTATATATTATTTTTATGTAAATATTATAAATTTTGTTCAAATTTTTCTTAAATAATGTATCATGATCCAACCATCCTTATTTTTTAGGGATATACATGTTTTTAAAAGGTTCCCCACTCAATTCTGCCCAGATAAGAAAGCTTGATATAAGGGAAATTCTTGAATTCTAACCCATTTTCATGTGTTATCCATAATCTATTTTAAGAAACCATTATTTTTTCCAAATAACTCATTTTATAATGAATAAAAAAAATTGTTTCAATTATTATTTTATACAAAAAATTATTCATTTTTCATTTTAAATAATCTTGACAGTTTTCATTTAAACCATACAAAAACCTTTTATTTCTAATGTTTCTTGAACACTATTTTCACATCATTTTGACATATATTATCATTATTATACATATATTCCCCTATTATTGTCCATTTATTATTCAATTACTTTCTTTCTTGGAAAATTTAGTGATACAACCATTTTTATGCTTTTAACATGATTATGATACCTAATTCTTTCAATGGGTAACCCTTTTGTTTATGTTTGACTACAAATATATGCTTATATATGTGTCAAGAATATTAATGAACATTTTATTATTCTTGTAACCATATAGAACTCCAATTAATTGGTTAATTTTTAGTCTCATGAGATTATATGAGCAACAGTCTAGGTCGTTATCCTTGTCTCGTGCTCCTCTATGTGCAACATGCCTTGACTCATACTCACCTATGTACAATGATCTTTGAATCATGTTGAAGACATGTTTTATGATTTCTCCACTTTACTATTATTACATGATTATATTATCCCATGTTTTATTAGTTATGGTTATTTATGCATAATCTTGGTCCATTCCTTTATATATATTTATTTTGTAACTTATAACCCATGTGCTATGATTTATATTGATGTTTTTTACTTATTGGGATTTTTAGATCATCTCTTTTTTCATCCTATCCTTACATTTTCCTATGAATATCTAATTAATAAAAGTAATTTATGAACTATTAATGGATTATTTCTATGGAATTTTTTTATTAAGTCCCATATTTTAAGTTTTATGGACCTAATCTTCCACGAAACTAGACATTACAATCCCTAACTTTTAATTTTATGTTAAATTATTCTTAAAATCATGTAATGATATGTTTAAAAGACTAAGGTTACTATAGTCGGTATTAGAGGGGGTTTAGATTATTTTGATATAAATAATAGATAATTTTAGTATGATCCTTAGGGATAAGATTAAGTATGAGAAAACATCCCTTAATTTTGGTAATTATAGAGTAAGTGTTTTTATCAAGAATACATGTCCATGTATGGATACTATAAGTGGATGTAGTTCTCTCATAGATGTACCTTGGAGTGAATACTCTGAAAATTTATTCTGAGTATGACTTGAGGTAACATAGTACATGACATTAGGCCTTATTTCACACACGGATAAACACTCCATGGATATATTCTTTGGTAAATTAATAAGATCATTAAAAAAAATTGTAAGGGAAAAAAGAGACCATAAGATCATATGTTAGGAAATAGATCATGGATAATCTTGACTAAAACCTATGGAATCACATGTTTGGATATACTTTTCCTTTAAGGGTTTATCCTTATTTGTTTAAAGTTTCTTCTTTATTCTTATTATTTATTTATTCAAGCTTTCTAATTTCACATTATTTTTCAAAGTTAATGGAGAGAAATATAAGAAAACATTCTAACAATCAATGTGATAGAAAATGTGATGATTTTCTTAATGATATTCCAAATATGATTGGAATGAAAGATCAAAACATTATGATTGTACTTTCTTAGCTGGTTCATGTTATGAATAATAACTTGAATCTTGTGGAACATCCTCCTTCACAAATGAAATATAAATTTGTTGTTGAATCCATCATGTGGAAATGGCCTCTAATTTTAGTGGATCTTTTCATTCCCTCCTCAATGAACAGTGGATTAACTTCATTGTAAAGATATTTTTTGTCCTCCAGTGCTCAAAAGAAGAGATACTTGTTCTGGTGGTTTAACTTTTTAAAGTAGAAGCTATTCAATGATAGACATTAATAAAAAATATAAAGTCCAAAATGGAAATTGATTCCATGGATTGGGAGGAATTTAAGAAATTGTTTTTTGATAAATATTTTCCCCAAAACCTCTATCATAAGATTGAAAAATAGTTCCTCTAATTTAAGAAGAATAAAGATGACCCTACTGGGTCATATGAAGTAATGAGTAAAAGGTGTTCATTATATTCCTCTAACTTTTTCGGGAACACCAAAAGCAAGGTGGATCACTTCTTCAGTATACTAAAGTAGAGCCTATGAAACACATTGGAGATTCCATACCTCAAAATTTATGAGGATATTTTTTTTTTCTTTTATAGAAGAAGTGGATATCAAATTCTATCAATGATCTTCTGGGTCTAGTGAAAAAAAGAAAAAAGGGAGTCTAGTGTGGGAAGATCTATAAATAAATCCCATAATGGAAAGAAGAATGTATATTGAATATGTTAAAATTGTGACAAGATGGATCTTGGGAACTGTCTAAAGAGATCTAGGAAATGCTTCAAATTTGGATGAATGGGGAATCTATCTAGTTATTACTGAAGGGATATAATGAATCCCACTAATGTGGAATAAGAATGTATAATTCATGTCAACACTCATCTAGTAGTGTAGTGCTTCAAATGAAAGGAACATGGGAATTTTTAAAACCAATGCCTTAAGCCCCTTGTTTTAAGAGGAAATCAACAAAAACCTACAAGGAAAAAAGAAAAGTAATATACTATCACAACTTCTAATATGAATCTAGACATTGATGTGGTGATAAGTATGTTATTTATTCATTCATGAATAAATAATGTAATATTTGTTTCTTGTTATACATATTTTTTCAAATCTTTTATGTTTATTATAACTATTCAAACACCACATTAAAATTTGGAGGATTATTTATCTGTGAGAACAACTATTGTAGAAATTATTGAATACAAATAATATAACTCCTCCCCAATTATTTCTATTGGATTTAACCTCACATAAAATATTATAATATTACCATTGGTATTATTTGATGCTATTTTGGGCATGGACTGGCTATCATTATATAAAGACAACATCAACTATTGGGAAAGGGATGTCACTCTTCACATCCCAAATCATCCACGAATTCATTACAATTGTATGGGGGAAGATGAATCTATTTATGAATAATTATCTTATGATTGGATGTTACTGCCTTATGAGAACTAATATATAGTTCAAATGATTGAGGCAAAGGAAATGATCATTATTGAAGACATTACCATCATGGGTGATTACACTGATATATTCCCTACGAAATTTCATGGTATTTACCCAAATCAATAGGAAGAGTTCTAAATTGATCTTATTCTTGGATGTCTACCAATATCAAAGAAACCTTATAGAATGGTCTACGTTGATCTAGAATAGTTGATGAAATATTTATAGGAAAATATAAAAAATGGTTTCATAATATGGATTGCTTCACAATGGGGTGTGCATGTCCTCTTCCTCAAGAAGAAGGAATGACCAATGGGCATATGCATCGACTATTATGAACTAAATAAAATCAAGATAAATAACCATTATCAACTACCATGGATAGATTACATGTTCAATCAGCTACAGTGGTATAGTTATTTCTTTATGGTGGACCTTCAGTCGAGATATCACTAATTAATGGTGAGAAAAGAAGATATTTCTAAAACTACCTATTGAACAAGGTATTGACAATATGAGTTCGTAGTGATTCCCTTTGGACACACATATTCTCTCTCTGTTTTTATGGATTTACTAAATAGAGTATTAGAGATTACCTTGACAAATTTTTGGCAGTCTTTATCGATGATATTCTATTATACTTTTAGAGTAAGGAGAAACATGAGGAGGATTTGAATATTATTCTAAAAACATTTCAAAGAGAGAAATTATATGGAATGTATAAAAAATGAGAGTTTCTTATGAAGGAAGTATCATTCATGGGGTATGTTATCACCAAAAAATTATTATCTATAGACCCTTCCAAGACAAAGGCAATTAAAGAGTGTCTCGATCCAACAAATGTAATGATGATATTCAGCTTTCTTGGTCTATCCAGGTATTATAGAATTTTTTTTTAGAACTTATCACTATTTTGAAACCCAATAACCATGCTAGTATAGAAGGGGGTGAGTTTTCTCTAGACTCAATAATGTGAGGAAAGTATAAATGATCTCTAAATGAGGCTTATCGCTACTCCAGTACTCACACTCCCAACAAGTGGATAACATTTTGTGGTGTAAATTGAATCTACTAAGAAAGGATTGAGCTTTGTGATGATGAAAAATGATAAAGTGATAACATAGGCCTTAAGGAAGTTGAAAACTCATGAGAAAAACTATCATACACATGACTTGGAGTTGGCGGTAATGATCTTTGCATTGAGAATCTGGCGACATTATCACTATTGAGAGAATTTGAGATATATACAGATCCCAAGTGTCTCAAAAATATATATTCACATGGAATGAGATTAATATGTTACATTGAATATGGTCAGATCACAACCTTGATTATGACTGCTCTATCTACTACCATTTGGTAAGAAAAGTCAAGTGGCAGACGCTATATGTAGAGAGGATCCTATATCTTTATCAATGATGACAATTTCGAAGGATTAAATACTCTAATATTTTCAAAGGATGAATATGTGAATCATTATGTGTGAAAAAAATAATCAATCCTTTCTCATATTATTTTTCAACATTCCCATATGAAGAAAGAATGGATTCGAAAAGAAATGATGTGGAAATTCAAAAAATGGTGGATGCTATTTGAAATGGTAAATTATCCGAGTTCAAGATCGATGGGGATGAAGTTGTGAGATTTGGGTCATGAATATGTGTACCATCCAATCCATAGATAAAGAAAGAGCTCCTGAATAACACACATAGATCGACCTTCTCTATTAACATAGGGAGAATAATGATGTATCAAGATCACCAAGAGATCATTTTGTGTGACAACATGAAAAAGAAGACCATTTAATTTACATCGATGTGCCTGGAATGTCATTAAGTGAAGTATGATTTGAAAAATTATAAAGGGATGATAAAACTATTACCCATACCATCATTGAAATGAAAAAACATCACCATGGACATTTTCACAAGACATCCGAAGACTTCTGGAGGAAACAATTCAATATGGGTTATTGTGGGTCATCTAACAAATATACCTCAATTTTTCACAATTCAAGATGACTTATCACTAAACCAACTTGCATGAATGTACATAAAATAGGTGGTGAGGCTACATGGAGTTCTAATGTCTATTGTATCTAACCGTGATCTGAGATTCACCTCTATATTTTGGAAAAGTCTCCAACATTATCTGAGAAATGAGTTGAACTTTTGTAAGACCTATAATCTTCAAACTGATGGACAATCTAAGTGGAATTTTGAGACACTGGGAAAAATTTTGAGTGTCAATTCTATGGACTTCAAGGGATTATGGGACAAACATCTGTGACTGGTTGAATTATTCCCCAAAAATAGTTTCCAATCGATCATATAAATTGTTCTAAAAGAATGTCTTTAGGGGAAAAGGTGAATAACACTGACATGGTTGGATGAATATGGTGAATGTATTCTTCTAGAAACTAAAATGGTTGAAGAAATAGTGGTGAAGGTGAAAACCATTCAGCAGCACATCAAGGCAACCCAAAGATGAATAATAGCTATACATACAATCATTGATGGGACCTGAAATTTATGGTTGGAGACATGGTATTTCTCCACATATCACTATGGAATAAGATCATGAGATTTAGGATAAAAGGGAATCCAATCGTAGGTACATCAGCCCCTTCCAGATACTTGATCTTGTCGTGTTATAGCCTATCAACTAGAACATACACCAACCATGTCACAAGTACATGATGTATTCTATGTTTTCCTCTTAAGTTAATATGTAGTGGATCCTTCAAGTGTATTGACTTTAGAGGAGTTACAGTTGGAGAATGATCATTAATATGAGAAGCAGCCAGTAATGATATCGGATCATAGAGAAAAAGTTCTACGCAACCAGAATACTAACCTGGTAAAATTACTTTGGTGGAACCATAAGTATTAAGAGGAAACATTGGAACCAGAGCAAGAAAGGAAATATAAGTACTCATTCATATTTTCTACGTATAATATAAAAATAAATTTCAAGGGTAAAATATCATAAGGGGGAAGAATGCAACGAAACAATGTTTTGTCTATAGAAATATTGTTCTTATAATTCTATAATATCGTATGAACACATTATAGAACATAATTAAATCTTTATAAATGATAAATGAATGAAATAATTATTATTTCAAGAAAATATAGAACTTATACCGATTAAATAGTAACAAGACCTTTGTAATTATAATGTGACCCTTATGAATAGTAAACCGGCCAATTGAATAGTAATCACACTAATGAATGTATGAATAAAATTTATTCATCTTAAAAGTCAAAATATTATATAATTATATCATAGTTTATGTAAATAAATATTTTAATAATTATTCATTAAGTGCTAGTATTTTTGTATGTTTGAAATAAAAAATTACTATTTTATGACGAATTTTAAAACAAAAAAGAAATTGTATTTTCATAAAATGTATTCATAAATTAATATTTTGATTTATTATGATTTTAATATAATTTTATGCAACCTTAGCTAATTTTTCAATGTAATATAAAATTAGTTAGAATTTTGAAATTTGTGTTTTTCAATTAAATTCTGATTTTAAATAAATATTTATTTTATCATATTTAGAATTTTATTTTCATAAAATTCAATTAATTTTTAAATTTAGCGTGTAGAAAAATTTTGGGGGTGAATTTTCTATATTTTTCTGAAATACAAGATTTTTTTGTGAATATTGAAATATGATAATTTAAAAAATATGCTGAATATGTAAATTATTGAGTCATGGATGATGTTCTACTGAGGTAAGCACCGTTGGTTTGAAATCCAAAACACCAATTAATAATTTTCAACAAGAACCAATATTATTTCTTATCTTGAAGAAAATAATAAATTAATGATTAAAATAATGGAAAACTGCTCCTCTCCACCACTATAAATACCACCACTCACCCCCTATTCTCCTCGCACTTCTCAAGCTTAGGGCCATCTCTAAATTATGAACAATACTCTTAAAAAACCTCTCCCCTATGCCCAGGAGTATTTTTTCTAATGATTAGAAAAACTAACCCCCTATGTAGGTTCTCTGGAAGAAGGAATTAATAGGTAACACCCTCTCCCATTTTCTATAAATTTATTTTCATGTTTCATAAATTTATTTTCTTATCACCACCTCCCCTAATCCAAATAGAATAAAAATCCACTATCTTACATATACTGGAACGTTATCATATTAATGGAATAATTCTTCATAAATCTATCGGTTTCTCACTTTTACATTAAGACTGAAAACATCGCCCATGAGGTGTTGATTTACCGCCTTTGTGGATTTCGTTCTACCATCCTTCAATTTCATTTTCAGGGCTTATCAAGAAACCATTTTTACTGTTGCATAAAATTATTATATATGTATTATATCTTATTTAAAGTTCTTGAATAATTTTATACACATGATATTTTTTAATATTACAAAATAATTTCGTTGTGATAAAAATGATAAAATTTTCAAAATGATTGTAATTAAAGATTAATCTAATGAATCATCCTCACCTATAAAATAAAAATGGTATATTAATATTATAAAAGATAATTAATAACATATAAGTTAATTTCTTGAAAACTATCTTCATTGTACTTGATTTTTCATAAACATATATAAGTAAACCGATCATGAAATCCCGAGAAATCAACACTACCAAACGTTGAAATTGAATCATTTAACCCATAAAAATTAAATAATGGAACTAATTAAAGTTATAATAAATCCAATACTAGTATAAATGATTCTTTACATATTATTTAATGAATTAAATGTATTATTATAGAAATTAATATCATTTGGAGAATCATTTCGGATATAAGCTATGAGATTCTACCCAAACCTACATCATTCTTTTCAGTGTCTCTTTCTATCATTTTTCCCAAATGATGTTCTATTTTATTTTAATGTAATCATTATTAATTTATTGTGTTTTAGTTTTTACAAACACATGTTTTAGGATCCATTCATTCTTTTTTTGGGATATACATGTTTTTAAAAGGATCCTTACTCAATTCTTCCTGATAAGCAAGATCGATTAAAGCGGACTTTCCAAATTCATTCACATTTTCATGTTTTCTCTATAATCTATTTTAATACATGATTATTTTTCTAAAATAAAGTTTTTTCATTAAAATTTACATTGTTTCAATTATTGTGTTATACAAAAAATAATTCCTTTTATATTTTAATTAATCATGAAAATTTTCCCTTCAACCGTACAAATATGTTTTATATCTAAAGTTTCTTAAACACTGTTTTCACTTTAGTTTGACATATATTATATTAGAAAATGCATATATTCCTTTATCTATTTCCATGTATTAATTTTTTTTTATTTCAGGGACACTTATATGATACACCCAATTTTTATTCTTTTTACATGATTATGATTCCCAAATATTTGTGTGGGAGACCCTTAGGTTTATGTTTGACTATATATGTATAATTAATTATGTGGATAGAATACTCATGAATATTTTATGATGGGTGTGCTCATATATCAATCCAATACATTATATAAATTTTTGTATCATGAGATGTTATGTGAAATAGTCTTTGTGGTTATCTTTGACTTATGATCTTCTGGTGCAACGAGCCCTGACTCGTGCTCCTCTACATGCAACGTTCTTTGACATGAACTAAATTCATGTTTTATGTCTCTACCACCTTTTTATGACTCCATGATTACATGATCCCGTGTTATATTTTTATTATTACTCATGTTTAATCATGTTATGTGTCATTATATATAATTATGTTATGCCTTCAAACCCATGTTCTAAGCATTATTTTGATTTTTATTCCCTTACTGGGCTTTTAAACACATCTATTTATTTATGTTTTCCCTCAGTTATCCTATGAAGATGAAATGGGTCAAATAAGGATAGGATCTCATAATTAATGATAAAAAAAAATAATTTCTTTTACTAAGGACCATTTTTCCAATTTTATGTATGTAGTCTTCCAAGATGATACACTTCACAATCCCTGGCTTGTAATTTCATGTTTTATTATTCTTAAAATAATATAATGATATGTGTAAAAATACTAGAGCTTCAATTTTTTTCATTCCTACTATTTCAATATCATAGAGATAATAGTTATATTAAATATTAATATTAAAAGTATATTGTTTTATTGGTTAAGACATAAAATTGTGTGTCACTTAAGATATCAATGAAAAATGGTTGCTCGTAATGAAAGATATTAAAAATATTGGATTTATTTTAAGATAAATATATCATAATGTCTTTGTGTGTCATATTTTCTTATAATATTTATATTTTGTGTCGTACATGCTATCAAAGTTAATGTTCATATTTTATAATATATGGTTGTTACAAGAAGTGAAATATCATAAAAATAAGATATATACATCATAATGTGTTTCAAAATAAGTGTGATCAATATGAGGTTTAGAAGAAACTCTTATACTAATTTTTATTAATATGGAATAAATATTTCTATCATTATTCTATTATCTTCAGGTTTTTGTAATAACATGAAAAAATATTATGATTTTTGTATACTTTTATGGAGGGCACATATTATTTAGATCTATTAAATATTCATTACATAATGAATATTTATCTTCAGACTAAAATTTCAAAATTGGGTTATGAAGTATGAAAATAACTACCTTATCCCTACCCAAGATTAATAGATTATTAATATTAATGGGGAGTTGATATTATTATAATAATGGGGGATATATCTTTTTCCCTTGAACATTTTGTTTTATTTATTATGATTAGTTTGTAATGATTATATTTTATGATCTTATTGGTTGTGTATATAAACAGAATGAAGAAGTGTTTTATCAGTGTTTTGCATCACATTATATATAATATAGAAACATAATTGGTATTAATTATTATAGACAATTTTTTTATAAAGTTTTCTCCCACATACAGATATATTTTTCTAGATTAATGCTAAATAATAACGAAAAACATTCAACTTCATCCTTTACTCTCATGTAGAAAAGGTTGTGTATTTAATTGAATAGAAGATAAAAGTATGTCCTGAAAAAATGAAAAGAAGTGTGATGAGATTATAAGGCCCCTATTGATATTATTCATTAATTATTTTTAAGTATAGATGAATATTGTCTTTATAAAGTAAATATGTATCAACAAAATTAAAAGGGAGTTGATCCAAGATTTCATGTACCTGGTAGAAGAATAAATGATTTATTTTTCATATTTCAATCATATGTTCAATGTACGTAGAAGTATTAAATTATGTGGTAAGGATTATTATGTAATTGGATTTCATTCTTTGGACGAAATTTTCATTCTTAAAAAGTCATATAAAATATTTAAAAGTTTTATAATATGATAGATTATTAAAAATAAGTTAAAGTAAATTAGAAAAAAATTGATATAAGGATATGATATATATATCTTCCATGATATATTGAGTTTTATATTTGAGTAGTATTGGTGAAAAAACTAATTATATGACTGTAGGAGTAAGTTAATGGAATATAGATATTTGTGGGATTTATTACATTATTTTCAAAAAGTATAATGATTTGGACCATATTAAAAAAAATATACCAGTCCAAAACCCCCACAGATTTATCCATATCAACATTATTTTGGAAAAGGATTAACTACACAAGAGTCAGATAAATTTTTTGTGTCTATGGATTCATGTAGCCTATGGAAGAGTAGAAATAGAATGCACGGTTTCGGCATAAGAGATGGGGTTCCACCACTCCGGGTGGCATGGTTGTGGAGAAACTGTTGACAGGAGTCGATGCCAACAGAATAATCATTAGACTACAATACATATAAATTAATGGATAATACAATAGGATCACTAATTAGGTGGGGAATTTCCATGTTTATATTTTATGATGTAAATGTGAGATCATGGTTATATTCCTTCATTTAATATTTTATGCATAAAATAAATTTCATCAGATTTATGGTATATATCCTTTCCTATCATAAACACATTTTATCCAATCTCCCATTGAGGGGTGTTTTACTCCTCAAGAACTATATTCAAATTCCCTTGTTTTTCCATCCCTAGTGCCTATGTATGTTTTTGATGCCTTATCCATTATTAGAGATACTTCCATGAAATCATTATCTTATAAGCAAAAATATTTTCAATGTATATAATAAAATCTAGAATGAAAAATGATATATTATTAGGCCATACATGTATCTAAAAATGGTTATTCTAATGAATGTTCCCATTCTTGAAGTAAGAATATGAAACACTCTTCTGGTTTGTGAAGTATTCTAAATCCATCCTTTTAGATGAATAAATATAGTTAGATTTTATGAACCTCCATGTCCTTATTGAGAAGATGACCAGGAATTTGAATATCATATTACATGATCTGCATTCATGTTTCCACGATGATCTCTCATTTCATGAAGGTAAAAAAATATTGTGATGTATTTTCATAATAGAGGAAATAATTATTTGATTTGATTATTTACCTAATGATGACCATGTAGAATTATAAAAAAATTTATATATTTAACATCAAATAAATTTAATTTTATTAATATCTTTGGAAACATAAAACTCAAGACTAAATTAATTTTAATATATTATAACATTATAAACTAGTATTTTATTTATAAATGTGAATAGGAAAAAACAAATTTTTAAATTAGATTTTTAAATGATTTATTTAAAGAAATTATATTTTTAAATAATTAATTAAAATTTATTTAACTCCATATATTCTTTAAAAATTAAATTTCCACAAACATGTTTTTTAGTGATTATAATTAAAAATAATATAATTAATTTCTCGCAGTATTTGAAATTTTATTGTAAAAATGAATGAAATTTATTTAATTGGACTAATTAACATAAAATTATAAGTTCAATGTAATATTTAGTCTTAATGAGTAATAAAAATTATAAAAATTCATTAACTGGTTTTGATTAATACGTGTTTACCTAGGGGAAAAACAAAGAGATAAGGGTATATTTTCCACTTATGAATTTATAAATTCTACTTGATTGACATATTTTGACCTAATTGTAAGCCAAATTAAAAACATTATGGACATTTGGATGCATTTTTATTTAGTATGAAATGATTTTATTTTAATCCTTTCTAAAATTCCATGTGTGTTATCTCTCCTACTTATAAAATGAAACTCATCCTCATTTTTTGTTTCACCACATTGATCCATCTATCTTGACAAAAAACTATCCAATTGTGTCACAAAATTTTTTCCCATGAATTAGAGGATATAGTTTTTTTAAATGAAGACCGCAAGGGTTTGTAATAAATTACCTTAATGAGGCGTTCTAAAGAAGATATAACCATACAACCTGACATATTTAAAGATAATTATTCTTCTATAACCTCTATATTTTTTGTATTCATCATAAATTAATGTATTCAATGTCATAAATATAATAAACTGTTATCATGATCATGTAACCACTATTATTCTCAAACTCTTCTATGAAATTGGGAATTAAAAATATCATTCATGCGTATGTGTAGTCTACCATCTCTTCATAGTGACACAATTAATTCTATATAAACATTCTCCATGGATGGTTATTTTATTTTGATTAGTGTTCTAACTCGATATTTTGAAATAATTATAATTTTATAATTATATAATCAGATCTACCAAAATAACTTCCAAATCGTTTGGTAAAAGATAGTGTCATTATATCAAACATG
This sequence comes from Viscum album, assembly GCA_963277665.1. NCBI lineage: Eukaryota > Viridiplantae > Streptophyta > Magnoliopsida > Santalales > Viscaceae > Viscum > Viscum album. The sequence continues at coordinate 852,367,950 of OY728126.1, read as the reverse complement.
TGGACTACCACATTTATAAAATGATTTGATAAATTTTTCTTTTAATTTTTAAACATATGAAAATTAGGATATAATTAATTAATATATATGATATATATATTATTATAATGAATATATAAAATTTATTTATTATTTTTCTTTTTTTAATTCCATACATCGAAAAGTGAGAACCCTGTACATGTGTCCATATATTCTACTATCTCAATGGATAGAGTAATTAAATTTTTAAAACTATAAATTCTATGTAAGACCATATATATATATATATATATTCAATATATATTATACTAATATCATGATTAAAATTATTGTGATGATGGATCCGTGGTCAAATAAAATGGACCGTATCAAATGAACATAATTTCTCGTGAAAATTGATACTGCTAACACCTAAAATGGTTACTCTATTAAAGAATTATTAATAAATTATTGTTGAAAATTGATGAGTGGATATTATACAAAAATATAATCATATAAATGTTTATTTTATATAATTATAATAATTTTAAATTTATTATATTTGATATAGGAGAACTCTTAATTCCTGTCAAACATGATGTAATAGATTTTCCTATAACTTTTATTTTTGTGTGATAATTTTCATATTCATTAAATTTTCCAATTATTTAAAGAATATAATATCCCTAAATTCTTTTTATGTTTCTTATCAAAAATATTATTTTTAATTACACATATTTATATGTTTGTTTATTGAACGATGGTTTTATTCAAATGTTACCAATATGGTATGTGATTTATGTTTAAATATAAAATTTTATCTAGATTATATATTATTAAAATTTAAATAAGGGAATATTTTCACCAATATCTCAATAAACCCATTAACATTGGGTTTAAATTTTTATTTCTAGAGATTAGATGTTTTAATTTCATTTTACCTTTTTTAAAAAATATTTATACTAAAATAACGTTTCAAAAGAAAACTATTGTTATTTCACTCCTTTTTCAAAAAATACATTTCAGTCCATATACATTTTTTTGATAAAATAATTTAAATAATATTCATAATATTATCCTATGACTGAAAAAATTAATTTTTACACATTTTTAACTTTTTACAAAAAAATAATTAATGTTCTGGTCATTTTACGAAATAAGCTCTTCTAAGTTTTTTCCTACAATGAAAATGGAATCATTTTTAATGTACTTGGAATGAATGGAATATCATGCCATAAAAAACACTAACAGATGGAAAGAACAAATTTAAAATCCCTAATTTTATATTTAAAGAAAATATCATCCTTCGTATTTGGGATGTTTCTTGATTTTAAATAAGTTATTTGAAAATGATTAAGCTATCTTCCTCAATGAAAAATACAATGATCTATCATGAAAAATTTCCATGAATAAAAACATGTTCTAAATTTAATTATGAATTACTAGATATTTTACACAATTAAACAATTCTTATTATATCATTATATGGTTTTTGAATATGATTAAAAGATGTTTATAAAATCTATTTTATTTTTTATGGGTGTTTTCATGATGGATTGTTGAATTTTTTTCCAAATCATTTCATTTCAATAGGTTAGGATATATGGTGAATGATTTATGATCTTGTGGGGAATATATGAATAGATTATTACAATATGATCGGTTTTATATGAAAATTTATAACACCAATAAATTGGATAAATATATATATCCAAAGAGGTAATTAATATTGGAATAGGGGGGACACAATTTACCAAGGGACTCTATCCACTAGAATAGTCATGGGACCGTACCTTGACTAAGGATTCGATATAATTGGGAGTGAAACCAATCAAATGTGATAGTCTTGGAAGTGATCATTTATTAGGAAAATTATTTTATATACATTTGTTTATTTCTAAAACTATGGTATTATGACAATATTATGTTATCAAGGCTCAAGATCTTCATTTCATTTATGTTTCATGTCTTCTATACTACAGTGATTTATTAGAAGAATCATGATCTTGATAATTGATATACATGGTATTGTTTTCAAAATTTATGCTCATGTTTTCATATTATAATAATTGTGTTATGTTTTAATGGCCATTGATTAATCACATGTCTACTCTTACTGAGCATATGATCTGACCCTTTTTTTATTTTACTTTTCCCATGTTATAAAGATATTATTTAAGTATGATTTATTAGATAAGGGTTCTTTCTCTAAAGAAAATAGTGGGAGATGATTTAGTTTTTTTAATGAACCAATTTATTATATAAACGTGTTTCCATATAAATTTAACATATTTTAATATATAATGTAAAATAATTTAACATGTTTTATATTCATCTACTATGATTTTATATTTTTGTATAACCCAAAAGTGAATTTAGAGTCATTATTATATAAATGGTTATTTAACATAGTAAAATAGGATGATACAAACATAATTATGACTTCTACATAATCCTATATATAGGAAAATTTCCCAGTATATTGTAAATAAATGAGTGTGGAATTCCAAGAAATTCATCATAGTCTATATAATACATGTTGACGTGGTTTTTACATGGATTCATATAGGGGTAATAATCCCAAAATGAGTTCTTTAAATATATCTCAATCATTATTTCTTTATATCGAGAGTGTGACATACATTTTAACAGGTTTGACACCCTATGGGGGTATTCCAATGTGATATCATTTTTCATTATGAAGTATTATGACTTATTAGAATTGATGATGAACACAAATCACTTTCACTAAACTGAATATGTCATAGATTTAATATAAATTCTATTGATTTGGAAATCAGATAAATGATTTGACATGATAATTTGGATTTCCACTATTGTTTCTCAAAATATTTTTTTGTTTTTATTCAATGACCTGAACTTAAAAAATCATGATAAAAATGAATCTTATAGGAAATGCGGTGATTGTGAGAAACCAAATAAGAAAATTACTAGAGTCAATGATATTATTTTTATGATCCCTAGTCTCTTATGACAATATTTAATTAAAAAAATTCTCAATAACCAACTCTTAGACTCAAAAAAAGATGAGTATAAATGAGTTCACTGAGACCTTGAGTGGTGGATTCCGTGGATAAAAGAATTATCAGTTATTTTTAAGTTTGAAATATACAAATATACACCCATATGATGGCCTAAAAAGAAAAAGAAAATATTTTATATGTGGAAATGAATCTAATTTATAAATACATTGTTGATTTATAATTAAAACTAGTTTTCAAGAATATAAATTTCATTACATAGAACCATTTATAGTTAATTGTCTTCATTTTTTGGAACCTAAGAATTATCTAATTCAACACCCCATTCTAAATACTATCTTCTAATCCAAAGAAGGAAATATATAATATTTATCTATAAAAAAATTAAATTATGAAATTAAATTTAATATTGAATATGATGTTATCATTGGGATGGATTGGGTTTATTTGAATTAATATTTCCCAAATTTATTATGTTGGGAAATCAAATTTTATTTTCTATACCAAGGTATGATCATATATCAGTGTGAAAATAAATGTGAAATTATTTTAAAAATTACATCAATTATATGGGTCTTTATTACTTTTCAATATAATTTTTTATCGCATATGGTTGTAGAGGAAGAAAATATTGAAAATAAACCAATTGTGTAGGACCTTTTGAAGTATTTATAAAAGAGTTGCATAGTATTATATCAAAAAATGTGTTTTGATTTCAATAATACTCAAACATGGGGACACAAATATTTCAATTAGATAATATATAATGTCCACAATTGATTTTCCAAAAATGATGAAAAAATACATGGGAATATTGATAATGTATTATTTTTGTATGTATGATCATCATAGTCTAAAATAACTATTTTTTATAATAGGAATGATGTATTAATGAGACATTTCATTGATCATCAAAAACATAACCTTATAAAGATCATGATTGTGTATCAACATCCCAAAAAATTGATTTTTTCAATCAATTATAAGAAGATCAAAAAAATTCCATGATTTAACATTTATTGGGATACAATAAATTGAGGGACTAATGTTAAGGCATACCAAAGATTGTCTTCCATATGTGGTATATACACAATGGATTTATAGTTATTCTATTTCATCTTACTAATTCCCCTACTATATTTAATAATTTAATGAATACATTATTTAGAGATCACCATGATTAGTTTAATGTCGTCCTTATATATGATAATGACATATATTCCATGATATAGGAAGTGCATGAAAATCACAATAAAATTATTATAAAGACCATATGAAAGAAAACAAATCAGGAAACATTTACCAATTCTAATTTTTTAGGATAATATTTTATTTTTGGGTTATAAATTTAATGATTTTTTATGTAAGTTTACCCATCAATGAAAAAAGTTATTAAATGTTGGAGTAGATCTACCACTATGACCAAGATCCATTTTCTTCTAGGGTTGGATGGATGTTATTGATTAAATATAGAGAATTTCTAATAAAATTATAATCCATTTAGCTAGTTAACATAGAAGGGATCCATAATCCATATACATATAAATGTGAGTAAATTTTAAGGAAGTTAATAGAATGTTATTAAGGACTCTTATGCCCAATATAAAATTCAATTAAAAAGGGATTGTGATATTTATTGATTCTTCAAATAAATTACAGTCATTCATCCTTGAGTAGAGTAATAAATTGATAGCTTATGCAACATGATAAATGAAAGCTCATAGGAAAAATTACTCAAATCATGATTTGGAGTTACTTGTAGTAATTTTTTCATTAATGATACTGTCGAATTAAAATTATAGATAAATTATTGACATATATGACTATAAAAATCAGATACCATATATATTCACTCCAAAATATTTTAATATAAGGATTACAGTATAATTTTAATTAACTAATGATTATTAATACTCTATATATTACAAAATTATGGATGTGATCAAGGTAGATGATGATCTATGTGTAAATGATCATCCAAGCATATCTATGACGAAGGTAAAAAAATACAATATTTTTGGATTTTTAAAGGATAAATATTGAAACAATGAAGGGTTTAAAGGTATAAAATCTTACACAATTAGGGTTTTAATATTATATCCATGTTATTATTAATGTGGACAAGATGTAATATTTAGTGTTTCAAAATATTTTATGATATTTTCTTGAGTTCATCATTGATTTTAATAGTAAAAAAAATTTAATGATTTTTTATTGTGTTATATACATAACAGATATGAAGAAAATATTGGAAAAATATTATTTATAGTGGGACAAAATGAAGAGCCATATTGTAGAATTTATTTCAAGATTCCATATAATTCAGTATGTAAAGGCTAGTAGAAAGAGTTTTAAGGGGGAAAGTACATCAATTACCAATTCTAGATTGAAAATAATGTAATATAATTATGTACTTTGTTTTTAGACTACCCAAAACATCTATAGGATATAATTCCATTTGATTTATAGTAAATCTCATTACGATGTTAATAAAATTTGATGCTTTCGTAATTTATTTCCCTCCAGATAATCATTCTATAATAAATATTAATGTAGTGGTAAAATGTTTTGGAGTATAACATTATATTGTATCTTCTGGATATATGATGTTTACCTTGATATTATGGTTTCAACAAACTATGTATTCAAAGTTGTGTGGCAGTACTTCTTATCATCCATAGAAATATACTCAGTCTAAGAGAACCATTCAAACCCTAAAGGGTATACTGAGGTCATGTTCTTTGGATTTCAATGGTGGATGGGATCAACATATCATTATATAAGAATTATTGTATAATAGTATAAATCACCCAAAAATAAATATATATCATTATAAATACCTTAATGGATAAAAGAATTGATTTCCAATGAGTTGGGATTAATTTAGAGAGAAAATAAATTGGTACCTGATCTATCGATTGAAGTAATAGAGAATAGTTATCCATTTAGTAGCCTATCAATATAGCTCAGAGTTGAAAGAAATGATTTCTTGATAATCATAAGGGAGATATGGATTTCTATGCTGATCACAAGTTATTCCTATGAATATCTATATGGATAATTTTTTTGAGACATTGATAGAATGTGATTATAAAACATATTTATATTGTACCCTTTTATGATTAATAATAAAATAGTGATAATATCTTATCACTAGGTACTTACGATAGACGTATCTCAAGATAATTATGTGTTCCATGTATCTCTCTGATTGATGTACTTATAGATCCTTCACAAGAACTAAAACTATAGGTTGTACTACTAGAGTATGATCATTCCTATTATTAAAATCCATTTAAAATCATGGATCATATTGAAATAGTGGTGTAGAAAAAAATACTCACCTATTTAATTTTATTTATATTATTAGAATATTTGAAAAAGATACATGGGAATGTAAGATGTGACTAAACATAGATATCTTTCATTATATTTATTTTATTGATGAAATTTTGATGAATAAAATCATTTTAAAGAGGTATAATTTTTTAACCTTATATTTTACGAAATATTTATAATCAGAAAAAATTAATTTTACTAAAAAATAACGATACATACAACACCTATTATAATTGAACCGTTATATAGTATACTGTTATATAATAGTTATTATGGTTGAATAGTGGATAAAAATTTAAAAAACTAGATATTATTTTTTAATGTATTTATTGTAAATAAATAAATGGATAAATAAGTAATCATTTATTTAATGATAGTATATTATTTTAAAAAATATTTATTCAAAATGGTTTTCCTTTTATAAAAATATTTTAATTAATTTCAATAAAATTTAAAATAATTATTTAAAAAATAAAATTAATTCTTGGAATTATAAGAATTATTTTAACATAATATTTTAAAATTTATTTTCACATATAATGATTAATAAAAAATAAATAATCATTAAAATTATTAAATTTAAAATGGGTTTACCTTCGGTTTAAATGAAGAGATAATGAAATTTTAGTAAATAAATCATGTATAAATACTATTGGATAATCATATATCAACATCATAATATCACAAATTTTAAATTTTTATCAATCTGAATCATTTGTATTGAGTTTTATTTTAATATATTTTAATCATTTAAAAATTTCAAGCGTGTCCTATTCCATCTATTAAAATGACACCCCAAATTTCTCTTATTTACACAACATTGATCCATTTACATTAACCAAAACCGAAAAAAATATCTCATTAAATTCCATTAAAATTGTTTACATGTGATAATTTACCCAAAATACCATTACAATGGTTCTTATACAAGGATTGATATGAGGACAATAGAAGAAGAGGCATTCATCCTTACCCGCATCTATTAATTTTCTTCTTCTTCTACCACATTTATTTCTTTTGTATTCACTATAAAAATAATAAATTAACTATCTTAAATATACATAAATATTATTGTGAATATATAAACACAATTATTAATCCTTTTTATCAAATAGTATGAGAATGTATCATTCTTGTGTAGATGAGGACTACGACCATCACACACTGACACAATTCATTTACTATCCAAAACATCCACCAATGGTTATTATGATGGTTTAATGTATAAAAATGATATCTATGAATTATTTATTCTTATTAAATAATAATATCAATTTTAACTTCTTAAGTTCTCATCCCTTGGACAACGATGTCATCCAATGTAAGATCCAAGGGTTTTCTCCATGAGGTATGAAACCTTTTATTTCTAATTAAAGGAATGTTGAAGTTATCCTTTTTGTTTTGACCCTAAATCCAGGCATATGGGATGATTGGGTTTTCTAGGAAGGAAGGAAGTAGAGGGTTGAAGGTAAGCCGCAGGCCAAATACATGGCATATATTTTGAATACACGACATATATTAAATACATGATGTTTATTGGTTTGGACAGAACTAATAAATATGTTTAATGGATGTTCCCAATAGGATGAAAACCCAAACATTATAGAGCGTGTAAATTTTACACACTATATAATCAATGGATATAGGATTTTTTTTATATATTCAAGGTGTCATTTTTTTGTATAATCCTACTCCCTCCACTCTCTTTCATTAGCATACCACTATAGGATATCCCCTGGAAACCTAATACATGATTTTCAAAATCATCCAAATATAGAGTTCAATTCTTCATTTTTCAGTCTCTATAGATTGATGAGGGTTAATTCTCTATTCATATTTCACTAATTCTTTTTTGTCATCTCCTCATTGGAGTTATTTTATTGTTTTCTCTTATTCTCATTTTTCATGTTTTTTATTTATTATTTTATTCTCCTCTGCTCTAGGTTGATTTAGGAGTTAATTCTGGATGAGTGTTCAACCAAGGTTACAGAGTAGGTGGTCTATAAATTTTGATTCAGGGTTTTTTATATACATTTTTTTCCTTATGTTTCATGATGTACCTTCTATATTTTCCCCTTAAATTAATTTAGTAATTTGATTAAATTTATTAGAACCTTTTTATGTTTCCCACTAAGAATTATTATAAGGTTGGAAGACATTCACCTCAGCATGATCCACCCATGTTATGTGTTATTTCCCTATTTATATGAGTATACCACTCATGGGGTGTGCTATGACCATCAATATATTAATGATAATTGAATTTGTTATTGATAAGGTTTTCGACATCAATTTCATGTGATTACATATGACTAAATGGTTGAATTATTAATGGGATAAATGTGTAATGGGGTTTTTGAACTCATGCTATGCAAAAGATAATGAAATGTGTTATGAAATGAGATTGTGAATTAATAATGGTAGTGGATTCATTGAAAATTTATACCCCTATATCCTGATTTGATTAGATGATATTGAAAATTTTAATTTATGGATCCTAATAATGGAAGTCGATGCCACAAAAATTTCTAATCCTGAGATCAAGATTCCATTGGATTCCATGGATATTTATACATCATAGATCCTAATTATGAAAATAGATTCTAAAAAATTTATACTCTGTGGACCTATATTGTGGTATTATATTCCTTTTGAATTTCTACACACGGGATCTAAAATCTAAAGCATACCATGTCAAATTCTTTACAATGGATTTGATGTACTTTGTATATAGAGTACATTGCTAGACCATTGATCTAGTTTGGTTAGATTCACCATGGAAATGCTCCTTGGCTTCACCATTTCCTTTACTGATTTTCCATGGAGGTGATCCCTATACTCAAAAATGATTCCATTTTCATTTATACATTTGATCTGGCTCCTTTTGGCATGACACATTATTTCATAGAAATTCTATTGTGGATATTTTTTATATGGTTTAATGATTTAACATGATTATAGATGTTTTATTTCAGGGGTTCATGTTTCACTGAATAGTGGAATTCATGATTATAAAACTTTACAATTATTAATTTTATATATGTGATATATTGAACTCTGCTTCATTATTTAAATACAGACTGGACTTGTATAGACATTGTAGGTGGTCCCACACTGATTTTTATATTACACCTTATTTGACTTGCATTTTTTGTACCTTGATAGAGTTTATGGATGCACGTTGGGATAGTGGAAATAGCCCACATCATGATGCTTGATTTAATTATCAAGTAGGAGATAGGGAGAACATGAAATATATATTGTCAGGATACTAAATAGGGATAGTCCCTTTTTATCTTTTTGTACTTTTAATACATGTAATGTACTAGATTTTTATTTTAATGCATTTCCTTTCATTTTTTATAGTGATATTAAAAGGCCATATTGTTTTACATGAACCTTCTTTTGCTATTATTTTTATTACAATCTTTTAGATGTTATCTTCTATCATGATTTATATTATTCTTCATTTCAATTATTCAAATGGTATACCATTATTCTATAAAATGATTATGAAATTATTCTCTTTGAACTATACCACCTTATTGATTTTAGGTTGTAAAACATTGTCATATGGGGAGTCGTATATGAGGCCATGTGGCCCACTTGCTTGGGACACCGATTAATGGTATCTGATTGTAGATGTTATGAAGTGGCATCATATCATCATTCTTTTAATTTATTTTCTTTTTTCTACCTTATATTTAATGATGGTAAAAGGTTGAAATTGGAATTAGTTGGAATTTGTTAATGTGATCTTCTAAGTAGTAGTGAACCCTTATATATAGAAAAGAAAATTGACTGGGATGGGATATGATATTTTTAATTTTTCCAATTAATGTTGATATTATTCCATCATTGGGGAAAACACGTTACATGTGATGTTATTACTTATATTATTGGAGAATTCACTTTAAAATTTTCTTGACATGTCAAGGAAGTATTAATCTTGCATCATTTTAGGAATATTATGGGATTTACATTCCATACATTTTCCTTTCCATATAGGATACATTTCTTGAGTTCCTGAAAAATATAATGTGTGCCTTATGTTATTGAATTATTATAATCCAACATTATTAAAGAAAATAGAAAAACATATTTAGAACATAATGTTTATCTTATATAGAAAATATTGTTTCCTACCAAATGCTATAGAAGACACCCAAAGCAGTAAATTATTACACACTGAGTCATCGACCATTGGTCACATGTATAAGAACGTGTTATGGTTTTGATTAAATGGATGCCACATTTGGTTTATATGATGTGTGGAAACTTATTTATTGATAGTGGTGATCCATTTTGTTGAACCATTTAAATTGGATTTTAAAAAATTTGTAAATTTATATGATATTAAAATTATAAATTGGAACGGTAACTAAAAAATTAATTTTTAAATTTCATTCGAATGTCTATATATTGGGACATGTTCTATGAAATAGAGAGAATGACCTTGGCACCATATAGTGTGGGTAGTAACAGGCTTCTCTTATAGTTTTTATGTTAGATACTATTAAATTATCATGGATTTGGGCTTAGGAAGAAGGGTGTGACTTATTTATATGAATGCTTAAAAATTTCCAGTGTTTTTATATGTGATCTATTTGTAATTGAATTCTTTATTGAGGAATGCTTTTTTAATTATAGACATATTCCACCACAAAGAACTCTAGTCATGAACCAAGAGGGTTTCAACGACCATGAGACAGTGGTGGTGGGCCATGATCCACTATTGGAACCTCTTAAAGGGACACATGAGGCACCACCCATTGTTCATGCCATGGGTGATAATTCCCATTTTATAGTGGGTTTGATGTTCTTTATAGAGACATTTTAGAGAATACATAATCCCACATCATCTAGGGAAGAGCTAACATTTATGTTCTAGTTGTAGAATCCATCTATTTGTGGGGGTGTAGGTCCATAGGATGTTATGATATGGATTTAGACTACATTATTGATTTTAGATCATCTAGAGACACCTAATAATATGATATTTACACATGAAACATATATTATTGGGGGATGTACTAAGCGACGGTAAGATGTTTTTAACTAGGGTGATGGACTTCAAGATATGGCTTCGATGGGTTTCCAATCAAGGTTTTATAGATATTTATTTTCAAATACTATGAGGAATAAGAGGGAATGTGTGTTTATATGTTTGGAGTAAGGTGTGATTTCCTTTATTGACTATTCAATACACTTCAAAATGATTCAACATTTTACACTAATTTATCTTAAAAATAACATTTAAGGGAGAGTCACATCAATGATTGCCTCATACATTACATTTTATCATATCTGTATGTGTTTTTGAGGACTAATATTAATAATATGGTGAATCAATTTCTTATTATTGAATGAAACATGATGGAAGTTGGTGGTGTGGAGATGAAAATTTCAGCCTCTCAATCTAGTGGTTTGGTATCGGCTGGTTGAAAAAAATGTATTAAGGATTCTTGTGAGGGGAATACCAGCCATTGTGTGAGTAATGGTAGTTATATATTCTATCATTGGTGTGGAGAATGAGGTAATATGAGCTGTTAGGGTGATACAGACCTATTAGACTGTGAAGCATGCAGAAAGATGGGTCATATACAAATATTATATAGTAACATCAATCACGTAGACAATGGAAGGCGGTCAAAACTGACTCTAGATTCATGTTTGGGATTCTGAGCTCCAAATTAAGTAGGGAACTGGATTAGTGGTGATCATTTTTTCCATGTTGGTGGAATGGCAGAGGTTTCTATGAAATAGTTATACATAATTAGAAAAGTGTCCCTACACCAGGTAGTGGGGTTTTTTCACAGGGTTGTGGTTCATGCCAAAAATATTCTATATAATATACATACGAGATGCAGTGTTATAATCCATCTATGGGGAGAAGTAAAATATTTGTATCCTTTACACTAGTATCTTCTATTTTAAATAAACATTATTCTAATTAATTTATTGTTGTGCCTGTATTAGATATTCTTTTAATTGATGTTCAATTTTTTAATGGATTCATGACACCTAATACTCTATTAAAGATTATATTATAGTAATTACTATAGTGAATGTTGTGCCCCATTAATATTGGTGGGTTCTTCATCATATGGGATCTCATTATCCTCAAAATGGATGGGATTTATAGCACACTCAATATGGAATGGATAGGTTATTATCATGCCCATGTTGATCGTTATTGTAAAATGGTGACCTTCCCATTACCATATGTGGGGGGTTTTCATCAGAAGGGTGAATAAGATATCCATGGAGGTAGAGTTGGATGAGAACATCTTGGATTGGGTGGGTTTTAATCCTATATTATAAGACTATATGTAGATGAACAATGAATATCAAAAACTGAATTCTCTTTTTTAGTAGGTTGTTTCTAGGATGTATTCCTAGATTAATTTTTAGTAATACCTATTAAAAAAGAGGTGGAGATTAAAATTGATTCAGTTCTTGGATATTCGAAAGTGTCCATTCCTCCTTATAGGATGTCAACAACAGAGTTATAGGAGCCCAATTAAATTATAGAGGATTTAAGGGTAATGGAGTTTATATGAACCAATACTTTTACCTGGGGTTCATTGGTTCAATTTGAGAAAAATGTTAATGTAACTCATCAATAAATTGTGGACTACCTATAATTGAACCACTTGATGGTTAAGAACCTATATCCTTTTCTGTGGATATATTATATCTTTGAGAATATCCAAAAAGATCAGGTGTTCTCAATGACTGATCAAATATAAGTTTATCATTTGGTGCACGTTCAACCTTCAAGAATACCTTATATATATTTTCATAGATAGTATTGTCTATATGATTAATTATTAATGTAAAAATATCTCAAGAACGAACTACTTGTTTTCATGTCTCTGATGAACTAGTTCTTCCATTATTTTTTGTATTTATTTTTTGTGGTATTAATGGACACTATATTGATGTATTCTCACTATAAACTCAAATATGAAAAACATATAGGGATCCAATTTGATACAATTAGATAGAATAATTTATATTATAATATCAAAATGTTTCACTTATTTTAGGATAATAATCATATATTGGATCACATTATCTTAGAGAATTCATTATCAATTTACCCAAAGAAGGTGAGAGGGGTAGTTTACAAGGAGCAGTGCAAGATGTTCTTTGATATACTCAGTTTATTGGGGATGGATGGTTGTTAATGGTGTTTCATATACGACATTCCGATATTGTTACAACCTATTAAGGACATTCTGAGGTCACCATTAGGTAGTGATGATGTATGAGTAGTAGTGGAAAGGATAATGAAGGACACCCACATCATTCAGATCAGGGAGACCATCTCAGTAGATGAGTATGTGATACATTACATCCAATTAATTTTTCACCTTCATGGGGAACCACATACCATTTTATCAGATTTGGATACATAGTATACATCTTTGTTTTGGTATGGCTAAAATAGGGAATTGGGTACATAGGTTCTTTTTAACATAGCATACTAGGCTCAGACTCATCACTAGTGAAAGCACACTATACATGGTCTATAGGAAAAGCATAGAGAGTGAGACTTCGATTTTGTGGATTCATGGTATAGACATATACCCCTGTTTCATTTAGTTTATAACAATTTCTATTAGAAGACAATACAGACTAAAACGTATGGGGATTTTTGTGGTAGTACATGATGATATTACTTATTTTGGTTAGAGGTAAAATATATATCAATTCTCAGACCTCGTCTTGTTTAGGATACTTCAGAGCATATCCAATTTATCAAAAAATTCATGGCTACTGCATAGTCTAGATATAAATATTATTCTTATTGCTATTGATGAACTCTAGAGTTTGAGTTTTGGGATCATGTCATTGTATGTTTCTCACTAATTCCATGACATAAAAATATTAGGCAAATAGTGTAATTTTTCATTGTGATATGTCTGGTCATTCAAGATTTTTGAGAGATTCAGGTCGTTAGATTCTCTTTTATAGTTACCCCAAAGGTATCATGCAATGCATGATATCTTCTAGGTAACTCATCTGCACCAGTATCACTTAGATACATCACCTAATACTCATATGAATGAGGTTGAGTTATATATAAATTATTCCTTAAAGGAGAATCGTTTAGGTAATGATGACAGGAGAAAAATGGATCTTTGAGTTCTGCTTGATCCTTTAGTAAGGGTTCTATAGTAGCCTGGCCATTTTTAGGATGAGACTTTTGAGTGGAGTCTTACATACATGATAATGGGCGAAGTTATTTTCATAATAATCTTCACCCTCCTTGGATGGTAAATTCTAGGATGAATAACATTATAAGGTATGTACTTCGGATATCATGTTTTATTCCCCGGTGAATTAATCCTTATATTTCATGTTAAAATCTATTTTATGTTCACTTTTTATTTTAGACCATGATTTCAACCCCATGGACTAGTTTGGTTTTTCTATAAAGAAGTAATTAGAGGGATGAAGTTTGAATGCAATCTCAATACTAGATGTGTATTTTTAATACACAATGTGTGTCAAATTCATGAATGTGTACTGGTCTGAACAGAGCATATCACGACGAGTAATGTAATTTCCCTACAGTTGCAACCCAAAGAGCACAATATGTGTAAATATTACACATTATGTGATCTCCCTTGGATAGCTTTTAAAAATCATACATGTGTTTTTATTTTGGATAGAAGACAACCCCTTCCCTCTCTCACATATGAGGACCACTAAAAGATATCCCTATTAGGCATAACATAGTCTTTATCATGTCAATATAATCTAGACTCTGATTATTACATCTTTAGTATCATTTTCTACATAGTGTTGAGGTCTCGATTCCTATTTCACCATTATTTATTTCCCTTCTCATTGTTGGAGTTATTTTTGTGCATGATATTATTCCTTGTTTTGAGTGTGTTCTCCCATTATTTCATTTTTTCTGATCAAATTCAAGTTAAGCGATGATACTGGATGCATATTATACCACTAGTATATGGTATGTGGTATATGACACTCTATTAATGTTTCTTATTTTATATATCTTATTGATAATGTGTTTTGTTGGTCAGAGTGGACACTCAAGAGGGGGGTGAATTGAGTTCCAATAAAAATTTCTGTTAAAAAATTTTCTCCTAAAATTCCCCCAAATTAAAAACAAATTTAAATTGTAGTGAATATATACAGATTATAAATGTTCAATTAATTTCTCTAAGACTGATTAGGTCTCAGTTAACTTAATCTGAAGATTAGATTATCTTTTGAAACTAACTTACTAGTTTACAATAAGTATAAACACTTGCTAATTTAACAATAAAAGAAGCTTTAAAATAGTTTTTTATTTCAAAGTAATAAGCAGTGGAAAATATATAGTTTACTATAGATTTTGTCTAATATGAATAGTGGATTAAACCAAGAGGTTCAGTCTCAAGCTGAGACTTAGTCCTCTCATTCAATTTATATAAATTTGATCCACACCCCAGATTGGGTTTGACAACAGTACAAGACTATCCAGGTCACACAGGGACCTCTACCACAATTCTTTGTGGGAAACAAAAACAAATACCAGGCCACACAAGGACCTCTTCCACAGTTTTCGTGGGTAAAAAAGAGTAAGTAAATTTGGTTTGAGGATTTTTATATCCTCCAGTTAAGAACATGAGTCAGTGTGTGTGTATGATGTACAGAGTACACACACTGCTCAAAAATGTAAGTAAGATAATCACTAAGAGAGAATGTATAAGATTTTAGAAAGCTATAGTGATTGGAAGCACAACTCTAGACTCATTGGATTTAGAAGATATGATTCTAAGTCATTCTGTGGTTTTGCTATTAAAAACAGAGTATCGTGGTTCAGCTTGATGTCCTTCACAAATGAGTGTGTTCTTTAATTTCCAGTGTTCTTCGTGTGTTCTTCTGTAGTGCTGGATTGCATACAGGAGAGTTCTTTTTAGATCTTGCAAAATCCCCCTTCAACTCATTCGTCTGTTCTTCCTTTTTGTATGTATATTCGTGGAATAATTATCTCTCTATTCCTTTTCATGCACTTACGCACACTTTTTTTACTGCAGCTCGATCTTCCTTTTATTCCACAAGCTCCGGCAATAGAAATGATTACCTTTTCAGAGGTACGACGTAAGGTATTCTAACATTCCAACAACTGACATTAAATATCATTAATTACATTAAAATCATCAAATATGACCGTTAGAATTAAATAATAATTTATAGAAATTCAAACAGTTTTAATGATTATCGGTGAGTCATGGGATTGGTGAGACATTATGAATCTGCATCGGTTTCGGTAGCATCATCATCGGTGTCTCAGCATCGGTGTCTCAACATCGGTGTCTCAGCATCGGTGTGACTGTTCATCATCGGTGTGAAAGTTCATCATCGGTGCGACCGTTCATCATCGGTGTGACTGTTCATCATCGGTGCGACTGTTCATAATCGGTGCGACCGTTCATCATCGGTGCGACCGTTCATCATCGGTGCGACTGTTAATCATCAGTGCGACCATTCATCATTGGTGCGACTGTTCATCATCGGTGAGACCATTCATCATCGGTGCGGACGTTTATCATCGGTGCGACCCTTTAGCATCGGTGCAACCGTTCATCATCGGTGCCTCAGGAAAATAACTAACGGGGAGTCAAGACATGGAATTCACACAAAGTGTCTGTTCAATCCAGAATACTTCCAGGTCAACAATATACATACATTTAACATAGATAAACATTTTTAGATATGATTTAAACACATTTTGAACAATTTGAACAAAAGACTAAAAGGAAATAAATAAAACAATGATTTGTGATTATTAAAATAACCTTTTCACAGAGAGTTCAACAATCTCCCCCTTTTTAATAATCACAAATCAATTGCATAAATTAAGAGAGAATATAGTATTTCATTCAGTATGCTCCCCTATAAAAAATAATATATTCCAAAATATAAATTAGTGTTAGAAAAGAAAATGGAACTTGTATAACTGATTCATTCACCCCATATAATATAAGTCATATAATACAATTAATCTTCCCCTTTCATTATTACTCCCACGGAGAAACAGAGACATCATTTCTCCCCCTGTGTATGCATGCATGTGGTAAATAGCCAGCATGGGCTCATATGCACATTCAGTTCACCCATCCAGATACATGATCTCCTTGAGTTCGCATATGCATGCATGATTTTCCTGTTTTCTCTCCTGATTTCTCTCCTGATTTCTCTCCCCCTTTGGGATTATAAAAAATATGAGATAAAGAATATTAGAAAGAATATTCCATACCAACAATTAGTACAAATATTATAGACACAAAATAATAGTTCAAGAAAATAAACACGCTATCAAAAATCGACAATAACAGCTATTCATCAGGGTGCAAGGGAGCTTTTCCTTTAGCAGTAAGAGGAATTGATGGTCCAGAAGGATGTTGGGTGGAAGGTGGAACTGGCCTCATGGAGAAATGAGGTAGGACGACCTGATCTGGATGAAATTTGGGTTCCAAGGTCACCTGTTGTGGAGAAGTTCGTTCTAAAGGTTACTATTGAAAGACTGGTCTAATACTAGAAAGAGATTGAGAAACAGACATCTGGCTGGGAGAAACATCTGATAATTTTAGAGTCTCTGTTGTACGAAGAACAATGGCTTTTTCTTGCACATGAAGATAGGGTTTTAGAAAATTGATGAAGTCCTGAATGACTTCTCCACCATACTTCATGGCTTTTTCAAAATCATCCAAATTTTGCATGAAATTTTCTAAAGTGGGGGTAAAATATTTTAACTGGTGAACTTGAGCTTTAAAAGCTTGAGTCACTGGAGGGAGTCTCAAATTATCAGGTAGTACTTTAAAATGATGATTAAATTCATGCTTGGTATAGATATTAGAGAAATAATGATCTACTTTCTCCTTAATTTCCTTTTTAGCCTTTGTAGTATCATCTGAGTACAATTGTACCATTTTATGCACATGATCAATGTGTTATTTCATATTTTTAAAAGAATCCAAATTTATAATCTTCCCAAGAGCTGCCATCTCTTCTCTAAAAAAATCTCTTAAAGTATCTAATTCACGACCAGTGATCTTGGTCATCTTGGCATTGCCAGCCTGTGCAATAACTTGAATGATCTCCGCTTTTAACATCCTCAAATCTGCTTTCTTCAAATGTTATATCAGATTTCATAAAACATCCATCATACCAGAGATAGTTGTTTTTAACTCTCCTAACAGAGAAACAAGATTGCTGCCTAACTCTGTAAATGTTTGGTTCAAATAGGTAATATGCCTGCCAATGGACTCACCATAATTGCACAGGTCTGGATTGATAAGGCTTGGCACCCTTTGAGCCAAATAATCTATAGCAGAATCAAATAAAGTCAAAAAAGTAGATGCATGAATATGATATAACTCATCTTTCATATCCTCTCTAACAACTTGAATCAATTCTACATTGAATCTGTGAAAATCTGACTGAAAAACTGTAGGATCAGGTCAACCTTGAAACACTGAGGGATCAGGTCTGACATCTGT
The DNA here is from genome assembly GCA_963277665.1 of Viscum album. Classification (NCBI taxonomy): domain Eukaryota; kingdom Viridiplantae; phylum Streptophyta; class Magnoliopsida; order Santalales; family Viscaceae; genus Viscum; species Viscum album. The sequence goes on along the minus strand of OY728126.1, from coordinate 852,349,124 downwards.
TCTTTGCAAAAACTCAGAAACAAATTGAGCCTTAACACAATCACTTATGCATGCAAGATTCACTTTTACACTTTCTTCTTACTCTAGTTAATCTAATCCCAGAACAGAAAGACCTGGATGTTCTTCCCATGCGGCTTTGCATGAAGGGTACATAGGTTTTACAAACTGAGCTCATCCAGAATTTTCAGGAAGGACTTCCTCATCCTCATCACTCTCCAACTGTTCTGTCCTCTCAGCCTCAGGGAACTTTTCTTGCTCAATTGGTTGGGGTTGAGGATTATCTAGAATCACATTCTGACCTTCAATAGGTCGAGCATCATCATCAACATCATCAGCATCATCACTATTACTATCGCTGCCACCACCTTTATCACTATTACTTCATCATAATCATCATTATCATCATTAACTGATCTCTCACTTGAACTGTTTGTACATCCTGATTCATACTACTCAGAAGTTGATTCATCGGTCTCACTTTCTTCTTCTTCATCTAAAAGCGGATCAATTTTAGGTAATTTGAGAGGAGGACTTGCTGAACCAAATTCCATCCTTCTTTTCTTCGGCCTAACAGTATCCGGATCACTCCTCTCAGCAGGAGATGATTCAACATCTTCTTCAGCATTCAGATTCTCCTCAACATCTTCTTCTTCATCTTTTCTTTTCTTACTAGATTCACCAGTTTCTTTAGGAACAACCGCTTCCTCTTCTTCATCCCAATAGATCACTTACTCTCCAGGTTTTAGGGAAGGATCTCTTATTTTCTTTGGTCTCCTTGGATGATCAGTAGGATTGAAAGACTCATATAACTTTTCTTCATCAGCAACCCAAGCTTTATTCCATGGGTTCCAATTGATTTTCATCCTTTTACAAATAACTTTGTTGAAACAGAAGCTAATTTATGAGATACACTCATCTCCATCATCCACACAATCCTGAAATTTCTCCATGGAAGAAATATTCTTAGAGTAAAATAGAGTAGTATCTTTCTTTGAAGGTTTTATCATCTCAACAATATGCTCGGAAAAATATCTACATAGATTAATCTTTTCAAAATTCAGAAAAAGGAATATCAGAAACACATTTTGATACTTAACTGAAGCAAAATCACCTTTTCTAGGACATATTTGATGTTGAATAAATTTAAACAGGATTCGATTCTAACCATCCAACTCAGCAGCAGTTATCCTTCACGATTCAGAATTCCCAGCCAAAAAACTCGAGGGTTAGATAATAAGAAAAATAATCAGTTGTGGGTGGAATATTACCAGAATAGTCCTCATATCTTCCATTGAGAGGAACCCCTAGACATTCAGCCCATTGTTTTGATGAAAAAGTAATCATTTTACCTTTTAATATAGAAGACAATCTTCCATCCTCTACTTCGTCCAAATCTATATCCAGGCTCAAATAGAGCTCATGCACTAGATTTGGGTAAAAGACTCTATCCTTGTTACAGAACCACTCCTTCCAGCCTTGTGTTTCCAACAATTTCAAGATAATGGACTTTCTTGATAAAACCCATTCCGAAAAAATTCCTTTTTCAGCTAAAAATTATCTTTCTTCTAGCTACGGTTTCACAGAACTTTGCGTCATACTACTCGACTCACCTCGAGCACACTTGACAGGTGATGTTCCTTCAGATTATTTTCTTTGTCTCTTTTTCTTGGGCATTTTGAGGTTTGAGACAAACGAGAGACTTGGAACGATTCAAAAGGCTCGGGTTACAGAGAAGAGAAGAGAGAGTTTGTTGGGAAATGGATGGTCAATAGTCTTTAGAGAATGGAATAGCCCTGTGTCATTATTTTTATCATTTAGGGTTAAAAATAATAAAATATCAATAAAGAAAAACGACATAGTTTCAAACAGACAATAATGATTTTGAAAATAGTACAACCCAATTGGTAGCACTAATCGACTTGATAGATCTGTTTGACAGATCAGTTTCACTGATCTGTGTGACAGATCGGTTTGACATATTGGTTCGACAGATCGGTTTGACATATCAGTTTTAAAGATCGGTATGACATATCGGTGTGACAGATCTGTTTGACAGATCAGTTTGACAGATCGGTTTGACAGATCAGTTTCACATATCAGTTTCACAGATCGGTTTGACAGATCGATTTCACAGATCAGTTTGACAGATCGATTTCATAGATCGGTTTGACAGATCAGTTTCACAGATCTATCATTCTTAACTCTTGTTTAATCGAGTTTAACCTCTCACGGTTTAAGGGCTTGTTAAAAATGTCAGCTAATTGATGTTCAGTACCTATAAACTCAAGAGTAATATCACCTTTTTGGTAGTGATATCTCAAAAATTGATGTATTACATCAATATGTTTAGTTCTATAGTGAGACACAGGGTTCTTTGAAATGTTAATTGCACTGGTGTTTATCATAGTTAATTGAAGCATGCATAAAATCATATCCATAGTCCAAAAGCCTTTGTTTCATCCACAGAATTTGTGCACAACAACTACCAACATTAATATACTCTGCTTCAGCAGTAGATAATGCAACAGAGTTATGTTTCTTACTACACCAAGATACTAAGTATTTTCCTAATAAATGACATGTTCCTGATGTGCTCTTCCTATCTAACTTGCAACCAGCAAAGTCAACATCTGAATAACTGATTAGCTCAAGATATTTTCTTTTTTGGATAAAACAAGCCTCAGTTTACAATGTGTTTAAGATACTTAAAAATTATTTTAACAGCAAGTAAGTGAGATTATTTTGGGTTAGCTTGAAATCATTCACACATGCATACACTAAACATAATATCTGGTCGACTAGGAGTAAGGTAATGTAAGCTTCCAATCATACCTCTGTAATTTTTTGATCCACTGGTTTCCCAGTTTCATCTACATCCAATTTACAAACTGTACTAATATGAGTATTACTTTCCTTAATACTATCCAAAAAAAAAATTTAAAAGATCCTTTGTATATTTACTTTGATTCAAAATAATACCATTTTCATTTTGAAAAACATGAAATCCATGAAAATATTTATGTTCACCCATTAAAATAATTTCAAATTCATTTTTCATTCTCTTAGAAAATTAAGTACATAAATAATGTTTAGAAGATCCAAAAATAATATCATCAACATAGATTTGAACTATTAAAACATCTTTAGAAATTTTTTTAATAAAAAGAGTTGGATTAGAAATCCCTTTAGTAAAACATTTTGAAATAAGAAAATTACTTGGTCTATCATACCAAGCTCTAGGAGATTCTTTTAATCCATATAAAGCTTTATAATGTTTAAAAACTCCATTTGGAAAATGAGTATTAGTAAATCTAGGTCATTGTTCAACAAAAACATCTTCGAAAATAAAACCATTTATAAAAGCACTTTTAACATCCATTTGATATAACTTGAAATTCAGATGTGTAGCATAAGGAACTAGAATTCTAATAGCTTCTAATCTAGATACAGGTGAAAAGGTTTCCTCATAGTTTATAGCTTCTTCATGACTATATCCTTGTGAAACTAATCTAGATTTGTTTCTAACTATGTTTCCTGATTCATCAACCTTATTTCTAAAAACCCATTTAGTGCCTATTGTTAAAGTGTCCCTAGGTCTGTCAACTAATTCCCAGACTTTTTTTCTTTCAAATTTATTTAACTCTTCTTGCATAACCATTACCCTAAATTCATCTTTGATAGCATCATTGACATTTTTAGGTTCTAACTGTGAAGGAAAGGCTTGATGTTCAACCTGCTTTCTTAGAGAAGCTCACGTCTGTGTCCCTCTATCAAGATTACCAACAACAGCACCAAAAGGATGATTTTTTAGAATCCTATTTGATCTAGTAAAGGTTGGACTAAACACTTCAGGTTTATCTATAGGTTCGGTTTCAACAGAAGAAGATTCTAAAATATGTCCAGAACTGGATATTTTTATGGAAGGTTCTTTAGATTTATCATTAAGGTCCAGAACAGTCAAATCGTCTTCAAGATTTTTAAGAGAGGTTTTAGGCTCATGTGGATCAGTTTCATCAAACATGATGTGAACAGATTCTTCCACACATTTTTTTCTCTTGTTAAATACTATATAGGATTTTCCAGTTAAAGAATAACCATGAAAAAATCCTTCATCACTCTTAGAAGAAAACTTTTCCAGATTAATCATTGTTTTGAGAATAAAAACATTACGTCCAAAGACTCTAAAGTAACTCACTTTGGGTTTTCAATTATTCCACAGTTCATATGGGGTCTTCTTGAGAGAAAGTCTAATCAGGACTCTATTAATAATATAGAATGTTGTATTCACAGCTTCCTCCCAAAAGTAAATAGGCAGATCATACTCATTAATCATGGTTCTAGCTATTTCTTGAAGGGTTTTATACTTTATTTCTACTACACCATTCGGCTGAGGTGTCCTAGGAGCAGAAAAGTTGTGACTATAGCCATTGTGTGAGAAATATGATTCAAACTCATGATTTTCAAACTGACGGCCAAGATCACTTCTCAGAGTTTTAATCTTAAGTCCAATAAGGTTTTCTATAGACTTGGAGTATTTAGTAAAGTAAGAACAAGCTTCACTTTTGTGAGCCAGAAAGTATACCCAAGTATACCTAGAAAATTCATCTAAAAGAATATAGACATAGTGCTTCCCATTCAGACCAGAAACTCTAGAAGGTCCAGAAAAATCCATGTGAACCAACTCAAGAGGTTGAGAATTTGAAACTTCTTTCTCTGATTTAAAAGAAACTTTATGTTTCTTTCCCTTTTGACAGGGATTAAAAACATTGTCATTTGGGAATTCAAGTTTAGGTAGGTCTCTAAACAATTTTTTCCTAGTTAGTTTTCTAAGTGAATGTATATTTCAGTGTCCTAATCTTCTATGACATAACCAAGACTCTATATTAAAATCATTTAGGCAAGTAACATTTTTTTACCTAAAGAATTCAGATCAACAACATAAACATTTTCATTTCTTAAAGTAGAAAATACTAAAATATTTTTAGAATTAAAAACATTACAAGAATCATTTAAAAATTTAACATTAAATCCATCATCTCATAATTGATAAATACTTAATAGCTTGTATTTAAGTTCATCAACAAATAAAACTTTAGAAATTAATACTGAATCAGTGTTACCAATCTGGCCTAGGCCGATGATTTTTCCTTTAAAATTATCACCAAAGGTGACATAGCCTCTATCAACCTTGTTCAGGCTCTTGAAGCACGAGTAATCCCAAGACATATGTCTTGAACATCCACTATCCAAATACCATGTCTTCTTGTGGGAACTCTTCAAACAAGTTTCTTACTAAACAAATTTAGATAGGAAATAACTTTGGTACCTAGATCTTCTTAGGTCTAGAACGGTTAGAAATCAAATATTTTGTTACCCAAATTTGTCTTATGGGTCTCATATAAATTACAGAATCAAAATATTTTGAAAGATAAACTCTATTTGTTCTATAAACATGTTGATAACTAGTTGAAGCATATGAATTTCCAGAAATGGAACTAGCAGAATGTTGTCTAGACTTATGAATAAATTTAGTTTTAGTAAGCTGTCTTTTTCCAGGATGGTATCCTAAACCAGTAGTATATTTTGGTGAAACATTCTTTCCTAACATTTTAGTAAGAGTATCCTTTCCATTTGTAAATTTTTCTTGGTCCTTTCTAAGTTTCTCATTAGTTATTTTGAGTTCAGTATTTTCCTTTAATAGTTGAGCATTATTTTCTTTTTCTATATCAAGATAAGATTTAACATTGGCAGTAAGAGTATGCTATTTCTTTAGTGACTTATATTTGTCCTTAAGATCATTGCATGTTTCCTCCAGCATATTACAATATTAAAATTGTTCCTCACTAGTCATGTTTTCATCATTGTCTGAATCACTGTTATTTTCATAATAATAATCATTCATCATAGGGGAAACAAGTACCTCAGAGGTATTGGTCACGAAGCACATGTTGGCACGATTCTTCTCAGAATCCAAAATTTCAGATTCACTTGTGTTGTCTTTTGAAGCACTCAAAGTAGCTTTCATAGCTTTCTTGTAGTTCTTGTCCTTATAATCATATTTATTTTTGAGTTTTAGTTTTGGGAAGCCTTATTTAATGTGTCCTTTTCTTTTTCATTCATAACAGACTATATCATCCTCTTTATCAGATTTCTTCAAATCCTTCTTCCAATGACCCTTATTGTCATACTTTCTTTGTAATTAGATTTTCTGAAGAATTTCTTCTTCCTATAAAACTTCTTGGATCTCCTAGATATTTGATCCATATCAGCATTATTTTCAGAGTCTGAATCTTCACTTGTGGAACTTTCAGTTTGTATTTTAACTTTGTCTTTGTCTTTTCTCCTTGAAGTAGTTGATTTAAAAGATACAAACTTCCTTTTAGTTTCATAACCTTCTTCCTTATTCACCTTGAGTTCTTCCTCATACATAATTAATTTTCCAATATGTTCTTTGACAGGCAGAGCTCCAATGTCACATGATTCTATGATTGAAATAGATGTCCCTCTCCATCAGTCTGGTAGACATCTCAAGATTCTCATGATTTGTTCCATTCCTGGAACAGCCTTACCAAGTGAACTCGTTGTATTGACTATCTCATTAAACCTGAGATATATATCAGAAATAGGTTCATCAGTTTTAATTTTGAAATTGTCATATTTAATAGTATAAGTATTCAATCAAATTTATTTAACATTAGTTTTTCTTTCATTAGAAAAACCCAAAGTATCCTATATTTCATAAGTAGTTTTACAGGCAGATATTCTATTAAATTAATCATCTCCTAAAGCACAATACATGGCATTAATAGTTTGACAATTATTATTGTAAGTAGTATTTATAGGTTCATCCCAAGATGTTCTTTCAATTTTTGGAATTTTATATTGAAACTCTATAGCAGTCCAGATATAAAAACCCATACTTTCCAAATAAATTTTCATTTTCAATTTCCACTGTGCATAGTTTGTACCATTAATGAAAGGTGTCTTGTTGGTAGCAGCTGTAACGCCCAAACCCTAGATACCCAGAGTCGGTGCATTATTACATAACATTGGCATGATCACAAAGGATCAAGTCACGAAAGACCGATTAGTTTAGTAGTCTTGGAAGTAGTAGATATATTCATAACTCTTACATTACATCATAAGGTAAAAAAACCTACAAAAACATCTTGTCTTCATATCCCCCAATACTAACCCTGCAGGTCATTCATAAATTACTTCTTCACATCCTGGGAAAAATAAAACATTGAAAGGGGTGAGCTCAGATGCTCAGTAATGATAACAATATAGCAGAAGCTTTCATAGATAAGCATAAACACTTAAGGCAATTTATAACTAAAACAAAAGCCTTTTAAACATGAATTTCAGCATAATATGGCAAAGATAAAATGAAATAATGCCATTTACTTATTCACATGGATATTATACTAGTTGAACAATCACATCCAATATCAACAACCACTTTCATAATGGTGGAATGCATAATTCCAGAATATCATAACCACATAGACAAGGCTTCGTGCCAAGACTACAAATAATATTTTGCCAAGGCCTTGTGCCAAGACACTATTTTGTCATATGAAACCTACCAATGCATTGAGGAGATATAGCAAGCTCCACCTATCACATACTAAGTCCAATGCATTCCACATATGAAAAGTTTTAATCATAACATAAACACTCGTATTAAAACTAGCATACGAAATGACAATACTTTATCCACAAACCATGAATGGAATAAAAATAGCACATCCATAGTCAAACATAACTCATTCTATAAAATATGGAAGATTGTATTGTATCATAATAACCTCAATCTAGAATGATGAAGGATATTGACATAGATGAAAATAATCATCAAAACAGTTAGAGTGAAATATCCCCCTTTTTCTTGAAATCATTTAAAAGTCACACTATTTGTCAAGAATCAATTTAAAATAGATTTTAGAATCAAAGTGTCCCATACCACATTGAAAATTTTAAAAGGAATTTTTATTTGAAAACATTACTATCCATATAAATAAATCCTTAAAACCATTTTTAAACATGGACATTAATGAGTAAGATTTAGAAGAATAAGTCTTTAAAACATTTACAAATGGTATTTTAGTTATAGTTTCTAACCAAAAGAGAGACACTTGAATAAAAAAATTGAGGTAATCAAAACATTGTAATATCATGATAATAAAGGGATTCATGATATAATATGTCAAGGTACATTATATACACCACATAAAAGTGTTTTGGTGTATAAAAACAAACAAGTCTCAATGGAATTCAAAATGAGATGAAATCTCTCATAAAGGCCGTATCCTTAGGTTAAGGATAAATCAGAGACATAATTATGTGTGAAAATATAAATACACTAAATATGATTGGATATTCAGTGTAAAACAATCAATGTACATTCACACATATTCTTGTAAAAACAACACCAATGAATTGGATGTTTATCTCAACAAATCGAGATTGAGTAAAAATTACTCTTATCAAGTTTATACCGATGACTTGGGAATTTATCAATGGAGTGATTATTTGTATAGGAAGTATATCCATAGAAAGGGGAGTGGAAATTATGACACAATCAAATTAATAGTGATTCCACACATAATCTTGGAGTAAAATAATCAATGAAGTATGCGTAAAGCCGAATGAGTGGAAATTGAAATTTCAAATTCCCTTATCGATTAGGTAACTTAAGAAACATACAACCATGAAAGAAGGATCATACAATGATGATGTAATTACCTATAAATTAAATTATATTACACAATTAATTCAATCATGGGCAATACACATACACCACATGCAATAAATAAGTGGTGAATAATGGAATTCTCACGGAATTAAAAGTGAGATAAGAAACCCCTTACTTTGTACTTTTTCCTTGGTCGACGGTAGGTTAACCTCCTTTATAATGGTGAAATAATTGTTATTGAATTATAAAAGGATCATTTAGATTAATATGATATCATATATGATCTTTTAACATTGATTTATTAATAATATCTTAGTATTATCGTCATTTCGGGTGTTAACTTACTCATTTTCTTTTATATTCTTTGTTACGTGAGCCATGTTAGTTATGAATAGGTTGTATATTATTCATATCCAGAATTATATCAAGTCCTTAAACATTATTTTTAAATCATGAAATGATAATTATACTTGAATGGATACGATGGAGAATGAATCTCATTACTTTCGTGGAGACGGTAGTCCGTACGTACGCACGAGCGACAATATCATTCTTTTGATGTTAAAATAATTTATAATTGGATGGTATATCATATATATAGAATATTTATCATGTTATATTTATTATTTACAAGAATTACATATCATTATTATACCCATCCAAATAATAATTTATTGAATAACAATTACACCACGACGTGGAGACGGTAAGCCGTACGTACGCACGTATGGTGACATGTTATTCAAAGGATGGATAGAATACTGAATATGGTTGTAACATATTTATAATAACATCACAGTATATATAATATACTGGAGTTATTATTTTAGAATGGTAATAACAAATAAAGAAGATGTGGAAGAAGAAAGGAACTTGAAAAAGGGTGGTGAAATCATTACCTTTTCTTCATGTTCTTCTTTTTGATTTGATCAAAAGGGATCTTTGGTTGGCTTTCTAATAAAACTAAGGCCTATAGGTTGTATTGAGGGAAGTTGATAGAGTATTTTGGTAGAGTTTTTCCTAACCAAAAGGCTTTTAAGGTGTGAGTAAATGAGAAGGGAGTGTGCCCTTTTATAAGAGGTGTGATGGGCACTTTTGAAAAAAGCTAGAAATATTATTTTCTAATAAATTCATATTCAGTTTATAATGGCTCCAAAGTGTATTATTTAAATTTTAAAGTGGTTATAGGTAGAAAAAAACTCAGCCAATATAATTTAGACAGGTTTGGGTTACTATATTAACCTTATCATTAAGTATTAACTCTTAGTTAATTAGTTTCACTTTTACAATGTCTCTTTGTATTTTTATATTATATGGTTAATAAACATACTATATACATCCAAGAGACCCCCAAGTGGTCCATTAATGAAACACCTATCATGATATAAGTCTCTTGGCCGAAACATAGATTTTTAGGAATTTAATATCAATTAATAATATAATATTTGTTTTAAAAACTATTTTATGTCAATTCTGACACTATTCAATAGTTGATTTTTGTAAAACTCATAACAGAATGATTACTTCAAACAAGGTTAATTAAATCTTTCCTAACATGTAATATTAACCTATAAAATTAGTGTAATTCATAAAAAGTCGCAAATTATATTTATTTGGTTATCTACAATATAAATTATTTTAATTTTTCACTATTATGGTAATTACTGCATCACCATTGTGTCATATATAAACGAAATTATTTAATGTCTAAAAATTATAAATAAAATACCATTATGGAGTAAATCGTTTTAGATTTATAATTAATATTTATAGTTTTAAATCCAACATATATAACATAATTTAAAAATTGGTTTTCTAAAAGATATATGCTTCTGTCTTTTTTGTATTCATTTTAACTTAATTAAAATAAAGTGTCCCTATCACTAACAAGTGGCTCCATGGGGTCCCAAAATCGAACCAAAGATGCCCGTGGTCGGACATGTATCAACCAATAAGGTTTGGACACGTTTTAGGGTAATTTCTTATTATTATAATATTATTTTTTAACCCTCATTTACCGGATTTACCCTTTAACCATGGTAAATAAAATATTTACCGAATAATTATTCAAAATTTCTAAAAATAAAAGTTACCTATTTACACAATTTTAACATCCTGATTCCAAATATGGAATCCAATTTTCCAAATTCAAAACACAGAAGTGGAAAAAATTAATTTAAAACTAAATCCCGTTGTTAAAACAAAAAGCGTGTTTTTAAGAGATAATAACTATCAAAAGATTGACACTTGTTTATATCTGGTTTAATTGTAAAATTATTTACAATGACCAACATTATATTAAATGGTAAAAATATATTCGAAATATATTTTAAAACCACTCAAATTCATAATTTATCAATATAAATTATTTTGATTAAAAAAGTTGTTTTTAATTAAAATTTATTAATTTTTACTATTCATCAAAATATAAATTTTATTCAAAAGGTTCCAAAATTTCACCCTAGGATAAATTCTATATTATGAATCCAAAAATGAAGTCCATTTTGAGAGATAAAATTTTTAAAATTTTAAAAAGTTGGTATTACTATTCATAACGGCTAGTTTGATTGGTTGTGGTGTGTTAGAATCTCGAAGTTGCGTACAATGCACGTCATTACATTATTCAAAGGGAAACATACCGTGGAAGCATGGGGTGTAACAATCTCCCCTCCTACAATAAACTGCGTCCTCACAATTTTTTTAAAATTAAGCTTGACAATATAATGGAATGTCCCACATCAGAAAAAGAGTAAATAAATCTATCACATTAAAAGAATGGAAGAAAGGTATAAAGGTCGCCCAATATAACCCATACTATGATTCCATGTAGGAAAACATGGATATGGACGATAAACTAAGTGTTCAGTTCTGATGGAGTTGGATAGAAGACATGATCAGGAGAAAGTTAACAATAATAAAATCACAAACTTGTGTCGGGACAACCGGTCCTTAGTCTCCCAGTAGGAAAAGTAAATAGACAACATTTTTTTTGTTTTAAGTTACATTACATAAGGACGAGGAATTAATTTATGATATTGACTAAGAAAATAAAGAGATATACTTAATTTTTATGTAGAGTTTCATTCTTTAATAACTTTTTACCACTAACTCATTTTTTTAACAATGAGTATTCAAGAAGACTTGGTCACAATGGAATAGCTAGAATAAACTTCTATAGATATACATTATCCACGTAGGATAAACTATATATTTACCTTTTCTATAGAGATTAATCAAAACCAAAATGGTTAGTATAATATCTTATGAACCCCCAAATGGATATTCCATTAGAGAAAAAAACACTAGTCTTAATTTCTAAAATTAAACCATCAATACCCCAAAGTTAAATAAATACCATTCAATAATCAATTGTCCTTAAAATCCTTCAATATAATCAAAAATAATATTGAAACTGAAAAATTATAAGAATGTAGTCTTCCACATTAAATTGTATCTCCAAATGACATTAATTACTCTTGAAGTCAAATAATTAAAAGTAATTAACCTTATCATTCCCATAAACAACCCAAATCACTATAAATCCACAATACAAACATAGATAAATATCCACCATTACTCCTAAAATGAAATCCCATACTATTCTATTTTCCATACAACAAAGCGAACAACTTCCAAAATAACATTTATCACTTAATTACCAAATTATTTTCCTATACTAAGGGTATTCATTTGATAAGACATAAGATCCAAAATCATGTTATTAAGGATCAATAAAATCATTTAACTAAAAATAATAGTCACACTAACCAGGGACTTCACGTAGTCCAGTGGTAGGCGATAAATCCCAATCGCACTTTGGTTGTGGGTTCGATTCCCACAGCCTTGTCCGACGCGACGGGTTGTCACACGGTCTGCGTGTTGTCCTTTTTCAAAAACTATATTTTATAAAATTACCAAAATAAGATAAATTCCCCAAAATAATGATAACTTAATTTAACCACCAATCTTATCTCATACCTTGCATTTTCGCCCCAAATTAGAATAACTTATAATTTCCTAAAACCCAATTATCATATAAAGCCAAATGGTTATTTATAACTATATTCACAAGAGAAAAGATAATTCTTCCTCAAATATCAATCTCACATGGAAAACTGCAGGTTTAAAAATACAAGTGAAATTTATTCCAAAGTAAACCCATCAACAAGGAGCACTAATACTTTTTAAACATTTTTCCAACCATTTATTTTCACATAGCTTCTTCTTTGACCAAGAAAATATCCTATAGAATAGGGCATTCACTTGGGTAATGGCCAGGTCCCCCACATTTATGGAAAATGACTGTAAATGGACTCTTGGGACTATTTTTATCTTCTTCCATAGTACTCTTCATTTTTATTCGACAATTCATCACTTTATGTCCTTCCTTCCCGCACGTAAAGCATTTCTTTGTCCCATTGAGACACTTTCATGGGTGTCTCCTTCCACATTTCCTGCATGATGGAAATTGAGGATTCCGTTCTCCATAGTCTCCACTGCTGGAGCTCTTATCATTCATTACAATTGTCTTCTTTTTTGAGTCCGGGAATTGGTTAATATATATATTATTGATCATATTTTTGGAAAATTGATTTGGCATAAAGACGATATCCTTTACGCCTATCAACATTCCTTTTTGTTGCTCATTGCCACCACCGTTCCCACCTTTTATATCATTCTTAAAGTCACTATAACTTCCTTGGAATCCAGCCATTGACTAAAACCAGAATGCATTGTGTTAGTAACAGTAGTCATAAAATCATTTAGAGAATAACATGTCACCATATTCAAAATTTGAAACACATTAGGATTAACCAAGGTCTTTTACTCTCACCTTATGTATTTAATACTTCAAAGCGGTTAGTAAAGAAAATGTAAATTATCCTAACAATATCCCCCGAGAGTGTCGTATCCGAGAGTGCAACAAAGCCAGTTTTTGTGCACTAGTTCCCGTTTGTGTCTAGCTCAAACCGTTGTTTTCGGGTTTTACCCCTAGGTACATCTGTCCCAGAGCCGCCTCTACCTTCTCGTATACAGACATGGATGTATTTCTCGGAAAACTCACAAATTCTCTACAATACCAAAATTCTAGTAAGTTCTTATATACTAATCCTCAATGTTCATCTTAGGTCTACGTGCTCTAATCAGAGATTATCTTAATCTAGCTTCCAAGGTTTGTACTAAACTTTCTCTGATACCAACTGTAACGCCCCGACCCTAGATTCCCAGATTCGGTGCATTATTACATAACATTGGCATGATAAAAAAGGATCAAGTCTTGAAAGACCGATTAGTTTAGTAGTCTTGGAAACACTAGATATATTCATAAATCTTACATTACATCATAAGTTAAAAAAACTACAACAACATATTCTCTTCATATCCCCTCATACTATCCCTGCAGGTCATTCATAAATTACTTCTTCACATCCTGGGAAAAATAAAACATTGAAAGGGGTGAGCTAAGATGCTCAGTAAGGATAACAATATAGCAGAAGCTTTCATAGATAAGCATAAACACTTAAGGAAATTTATTACTAAAACAAAAGCCTTTTAAACTTGAACTTCATCATAATATGGAAAAGATAAAATGAAATAATTCCATTTTCTTATTCACATGGATATTATAACAGTTGAATAATCACATGCAATATCAACAACCGCTTTCATAATGGTTGAATTCATAATGCCAGACTATCATAACCACATAGCCAAGGCCTCGTTCCAAGACTACAAGTATTATTTTTCCAAGGCCTTGTGCCAAGACACTAGTTTGTCTCATGGGACCTACCGATGTATCGAGGAGCTATAGCAGGCTCCACCTGTCACTTACTAAGTCCAATGAATTCCTCATATGAAAAGTTTTGAACATAACATAAACAGTCGTATTAAAACTATCATACGAAATGTCAATACTTTATTCACAAACCATGAATGGTATAAAAATAGCACATCCACAATCAAACATAACTCATTCGATACAATATGGAAGATTCTATTGTATCATAATAACCTCAATCGAGAATGATGAAGGATATTTACATAGATGAAAATAATCATCAAAACAGTTAGAGTGAAATAAGTCACACTATTTGTCAAGAATCAATTTAAAATAGATTTTAGAATCAAAGTGTCCCATACCACTTTGAAACTTTTAAAAAGAATTGTGATTTGAAAACATTAATTTCCATATAAATAAATCCTTAAAACCATTTTTAAAACATGGACATTATTGTGTAATATTTAGAAGAATAAGTCTTTAAAACATTTAAAAATGGTATTTTAGTTAGAGTTTCTAACCCAAAGAGAGAAACATGAATAAAAAAAATTGAGGTAATCAAAACTTTTTAACATCATGAGAATAATGTAATTCAGGATATACTATGTCAAGGTACATTATATACACCACATAAAAGTGATTTGGTGTATAACAACAAAGAAGTCTCAATGGAATGCAAAATGAGATGAAATCTCTCATAATGTCTGTATCCTTAGGTTAAGGATAAATAAAAGGCATAATTATGTGTGACAATATAAATACACTAAATATGATTGGATATTCAGTGTAAAACAATCAAAGTACATTCACACATATTCTTGTAAAAACAACACCAATGAATTGGATGTTTATCTCAAAAAATCGAGATTGAGTAAAAATTACTCTTATCAAGTTTATACCGATGACTTAAGAATTTATCAATGGAGTGATTATGTGTATAAAAATTATATCCACAGAAATGGGAGTGGATATTATGACATAATAAAATGAATAGTTATTCCACACATAATATTGGAGTAAAATAATCAATGAAGTATGCATAAAGTCGAATGAGTGGAAATTGAAATTTCAAATTCCCTTATCGATTAGGTAACTTAAGGAACATACAACCATGAAAGAAGGATCATACAATGATGATGTAATTACCTATAAATTAAAGTATATTACACAATTAATACAATCATGGGAAATACACATACACCACATGTAATAAATAAGTGGTGAATAATGGAATTCTCACAGAATTAAAAGTCAGATAATAAACCCCTTACTTTGTACTTTTTCCTTGTTCGAAGGTAGGTTAACCTCATTTATAATGGTTAAATAATTGTTATTGAATTATAAAAGTATAATTTACATTATTATGATATCACATATGATCTTTTAACATGGATTTGTTAATAAAATCTTAGTATTATCGTCATTTCGGGTGTTAACTTACTCGTTTTCTTTTATATTCATTGTTACTTAAGCCGTGTTTGTTGTGGATAGGTTGTATCTTATTCATATCATGAATTATATCAAGTCCTTAAACCTTATTTTTAAATCATTAAATGATAATTATACTTGAATGGATATAATGGAGAATAAATCTCATCACTTTCGTGGAGACGGTAGTCCGTATGTACGCACGAGTGACAATATCATTCTTTTGATGTTAAAATAATTTATAATTGGATGGTATATCATATATACAGAATAATTATCTTGTTATATTAATTATTTACAAGAAGTACACATCACTACTATACCCATCCAAATAATAATTTATTGAATAACAATTACACACGACGTGGAGACGGTAAGCCGTACGTACGCACGTATGGTGACATGTTGTTCAAAGGATGGATAGAATACTGAATATGGTTGTACCCTATTTATAATAACATCACAGTATATATAAGATAATGGATTTATTATTTTATAATGGTAATAAAAAATAATGAATAAGTCAAAGAATAAAGGAACTTGAAAAAGGGTGGTGAAATCATTACTTCTTCTTCGGGTTCTTCCTTTTGATTTGATCATAAGGGATCTTAGGTTGGCCTTCTGATCAAACTAAGGCCTCTAGGTTGTACTGAGGTAAGTTGATAGAGTATTTGGGTAGAGGTTGGCCGAACCCAAAGGCATTGAAGGTGTGAGTTAATGAGAAGGGAGAGTTCCCTTTTATAAGAGGGGTGAGGGGCACCTTTGGAAAAGCTAGAAATATTATTTTATAATAAAATCATATTCGGTTTATAATGGCTCCAAAGTGTATTATTAAAATTTTAAGTTGGGGATAGGTAGAAATCCACTCAACCAATAGAATTTAGACTGGTTTGGGTTACTATATTAACCTTATCATTAAGTATTAACTCTTAGTTAATACGTTTCACTTTTACAATGTCTGTTTGTTTTTTATATTATTTGGTTAATAAACATACTATATACATCCAAGATACCCCCAAGTGGTGTATTAATGATACAAATATCATTATATAAGTCTTTTGGCCGAACCTTAGATTATTAGGAATTTAATTTCAATTAATAATATAATATTTGTTTTAAAAACTCTTTTATGTCAATTTTGACACTATTCAATAGTTGATTTTTGTAAAAATAATAACAGAATGATTTCATCGAACAAAGTCAATTAAATCATTTCTAACATGTCATATTAACCTAGAAAATTAGTTTAATTCATAAAAAGTCTCAAATTATATTTATTTGGTTATCTATAATATCAATTATTTTAATTTTTTACTATTATGGTAATTACTGCATCACCATTGTGTCATATATAATATAAATTATTTTACGTCTTAAAATTATAAATAAAATACTATTATGTATTAAATATATTTAGATTTCTAATTAATATTTATAGTCGAAAATAAAACATATATAACCCTATGTAAAAATTGGTTTTCTAAAAGATATATGCTTGTGTCATTTTTGTATTCATTTTAACTTAATTAAAATAAAGTGTCCCTATCACTTACAAGTGGCTCCATGGGGTCCCAAAATCGACCCAAATATCCCAATGGTCAGAAATGTATCAACCAATAAGATTAGGACACTTTTTAGCGTAATTGATTATTATTATAATATTATTTGTAACCCTCATTTACCAAATTTACACTTTAACCATAGTAAATAAAATATTTACCAAAGTAATTATTCAAAATGTCTAAAAATAAAAGATACCTATTTACGCAATTTGAACATATTCATTCCAAATATGGAATCCATTTTTATAAATTCAAAACACATAAGTGGCAGAAATTAATTTTAAAATTAATTCCCGTTGTTAAAACAAAAAGCGTGTTTTTAAGAGATAATAACTATCAAAAGATTGACACATGTTTATATCCGGTTTAATTGTAAAATTATGTACAATGACAAAATCTTTATTAAATGGTAAAAATATATTCAAAATATATTTTAAAACCACTCAAATTCATAACTTATCAATATAAATTATTTTGATTAAAAAAGTTGTTTTTAATTACAATTTAGTAATTTTCATTATTCATCAAAATATAAATGTTATTCGAAAGGTTCCAAAATTTAACCGTAGGCTAAATTTGATATTCCAAATCTAAAAATGAAGTCCATTTTGAGAGAGAAAATTTCTAAAATTTTAAAAAGTAGGTATTACTATTCATAACAGCTAGTTTGATTGGTTGTGGTGTGTTAGAATCTCGAAGTTGTGTACAATGCACGTCATTGAATTATTCAAAGGGAAACGTAATGTGGAAGCTTGGGGTGTTACAACATCACCATCTAGTCTATTGTCCATAAAAATATTTTAGAAAATAGTTTTATAGAGATAATATTTAGAACTAACAGAAATTTTAGATCATTAATGATTCAACTAAAATCAAAGTTGAAAAACAGAGTATTATGAATATTTGTATTGATAAAAATTCCTCTGATACCAAATGTTGGTCGGATTGGACACTCAAGAGGGGGGTTAATTGAGTTCCAATTAAAATTTCTATTAAAAATATTTCTCTCAAAATTCCCCCAAATTAAAAACAATGTTAAACTATAATGAATTTATATAGATTATAAATTTTCAATTAATTTCTCTATGATTGATTAGGACTTAGTTAACTTAATATGAAGAATAGATTAACTTTTGAAACTAACTTACTAGTTTACAATAAGTATAAACACTTGATAATTTAACAATCAAAGTATATTTAAAATAGTTTTGTATTTTAAAGTAATAAGCTGAGGAAAATATATAGTATACATTAGACTTACTCTAATATGCATTGTGGATTAAACCAAGAGGTTCAGTCTCAAGCTGAGACATAGTCCACTCAAACAATTTATATTAATTTGATCCACACCCTGGATTGGAGTTGAAAATAGTACAAGACTGTCCAGGTCACATAGGGACCTCTACCATAGTTCTTCGTGGGAAACAAAAACAAAGACCAAGCCACACAAGGACCTCTTCCACAGTTTTCGTGGGTAAATAAGAGTAAGTAAATATGGTTTGAGGATTTTGATATCCTCCAGTTCAGCACAGGAGTCAGTGTGTGTGTGTGTATGATGTACAGAGTACCCACACTACTCAAAAATGTAACTAAGATAATCACTAAGAGAGAATGTATTAGATTTTAGAAAGCTCTAGTGATTAGGAGCGCACCTCTGGACTCATTGGATTTAGAAAAGATGCTTCTGAATCCTTCTGTGGTTTTGCTGTTAAAAGCAGAGTATCGTGGTTCAGCTTGATTTCCTTCACAAATGAGTGTGTTCTATGATTTCAAGTGTTCTTCGTGTGTTCTTCTGTAGTGCTAGATTGCATACAGGAGAGTTCTTTCTAGATCTAGAAAAATACCCCTTCAACTCTTTCGTGTGTTCTTCATTTTCGTATGTATATTCATGGAAGAATTCTCTCTCTAGGCCTTTTCACGCACTTACGCACACTTTTTTATACTGTAGCTCAATCTTCATTTTTTTCTACAAGCTCCGGCAATAGAAATGAATAACTTTTCAAAGGTACGAGGTACGGTCTCTTGACATGCCAACAACTAACATTAAATATCATTAATTGCATTAAAATCCTCAAATATGACTGTTAGAATTAAATATGAATTTATAGGAATTCAAACAGATTTCAAGACTATCGGTGAGTCATGGGATTGGTGAGACATTTTTAATCAACATCGGTTTCGGTAGAATCCGCAGCGGTGTCTTAGCATCGATGTCTCAGCATCATTGTCACAGCATCGGTGTCTTAGCTTCGGTGTCTCAGCATCGGTGCAACCGTTCATCATCAGTGCGACCGTTCATCATCGGTGTGACCGTTTATCATCGGTTTGACCGTTAATCATCGGTGCGACAATTCATCATTAGTGAAACCATTCATCATCAGTGCAACCGTTCATCATCAGTGTGACTGTTCATCATCGGTGCGACCGTTCATCAACAGTGTGACCGTTCGTCATCGGTGCCTCAAGAAAATAGCTAACGGTGAGTCAAGACATGGAATTCACACAAAGTGTCTATTTAATCCAGAATACTTCCAGGTCAACCATAAACATACATTGATCATAGATAAACATTTGTTGATATGATTTAAACACATTTAGAACAATTTGAACAAAATATTAAAAGGAAATAAAAAAAGACTAACATTTGTTATTATTAAAATAACCATTTCACAGAGAGTTTAACATGTTTCACACTGGACCTTCCATTTTTTCATAATAAATTAGTTGAATTATTTGATTAAATTCATTATAACCTGTTTAGGTTTTCCACTTTTCACCGTTATAAGTTTTGGGGTCATTCATCTCAGTCAGAGAAAACAATCGGTTGTGTTCCTACTCTTAAACATGTGATTAGTCCACTATGGGGTGTGATATGTCTAGACTTGTATTGATTTGAATTGAATAAGATATAGGATAATATTTTTGGATTATTTCCATTTCATTACTTATGTTAAAATGGATAAATTGTTAAATGGGAAAATGTAGAATGGGTTTAATAAACTCATGGTATGAAAATAAAATGAAATGGTTAATGAAATGTGTTGATTAATTGAAAATAGTCAAGGATTATTTTTATATTTATAATTCCTAGATATTTATTCAATTTTATTATAAGTACATTTCAACTCAATGAAGATTTCATATATAAGTGGATACCTTAGAAATTTCTACACCCCATACTCTATTTCAATTGGATTCGGTGAAATTACAACTCCATGAACCCTGATAATGATAGTGGATTTCCTAGACATTTTTTCTCCATATATATTGATTATTTTAGTGGGTCTATTTAAAACTTATACTCCTAGTATCATGATTCCATAGAATTTTGTGCTAATTTCTACTCCATGGATTCAGTTTACATTGGTTTCCAATGACATTTATACTCCATGGACCCATCTTTCAGGTTATTTCATTTCACATTCTCCATGTACATTACCATTGGGATACACCCATGATTTTACTTAATATACATCAAGATAATAAATTGACTCAATATAGATTCCATGGTCATTTTTACATTGGATTCATCCCTTTCAGGCCTGACACTTGATTACACGGCAAGACTGTTGTGGATAATTTGAAATTTTTTACAGATAGATTGTGGTTATTGTTGTTTGATTTCAAGGATAAATGTTTGGAATGACAATTACACTTATTATTATGAAATATAACCATTATTACTATTATACCTATTATATGATGCACTCTATTTCGTTTTTTGTAAAAGTTCTGAACTTTTTGTGAAAAACATTGTCAGTGTCATACTGATTCTTATCTCACATCCGATTCAAGCTGTCATTGGGTACTCAGACATACTTCATTGTTGTATGTAAGGATTGGGGAAATAACTGACTTTATGATGCTTGATTTTATCATTTAATAGGATAAGGGGAGAACATGACTATGTAATGAACATGATGCTTTCTAGGGATGTTCCATTTTCTTGCATTTTTTACTTCGGATACATGTATTTTAATGGATTATTATTGCCTTGTATTTCCAGCAATTTTTTATAGAGACATGACTTGATGCACATATTGTACAAGACACTTTTTTTATGTTTATTAGTATTACAATCTCATGAATTTTATCTTCATTTGTGATTTATATTAATTTTCCTCTGATTTATTCCATTGTGATACCATAGTCATACCCATTGATTATAAGGGTATAGTCTCCCCGGTATACCACCTTAGACCTCTATAGTTGTAGTAAGCCACTAGTATACACTGATTCATTCTTGAGGACATGTAACCCACCATATCGAGGAACTATGTTTTTATCCCCAGTCAGGATGTTACATCACTCATGTAATGTGTTGACTACCACAAACACAAATTTATAAGAGTCATTTCCATTTACACCTTACAGGGAAAGGATAACAATCTATTTAATTTATATATATGGAATTAATTATTTATATAATTATTGTTTAATTATTAATTAATATATACCCTTATTTTTTCATATGTAAAAATTTGAAAACATCGTTCATTTGTATTTATGAGCTATCATCTCCATGAAGGATTTAATTGTTTTCTATATCTCTTTATTTTATGAATGACTTTTGTAATGAGAAAAACATTTTAAATGATAACTATTTCCTAAATAAGTTCTTTATTATATTGTATAATACTATTATTATACACATAGAGAATATAGATAGACAACCAACACATTAATTTAATAATTTAATTTGTTATAATAGTTAATGATTAAATATAATAAAATTCAAATTATTACAAGGGGTCAAAAAATATAAAATTGAAAAACTATAATTGGAAATTATAGATATCCCGACATGCTAAAATCATACCTCCCAAAAAAATTATATAAATGGAAAAAATATTAGAAAACTAGAAAACATATTTAATATATATATATGTATATATACTTGTGAGAAATTTGACAGAATATTGAGTGAATTAATGAAGTGTTATTTTTAATAGGTGATGTGACTGTTGGAATAGTAACTTGACCTTTGAAATAATAATTTTTCCTCAAAAAAAGTGTGATGAATATAATATTTATCATGGGTAATATAAGTTAATATAAATATTATAATACAATAAATACAAATTCTAATTATAAAACACAAAGAAACTATAGGAATATATTTATTATAATATATTTTAATGTGTTTTATTAGAATCATAATTTTTGATATTAAAAATTAAAAATATTTTTTTTATATTTAATAAAATTGATATTAAAGTCACTTTTGAAATCATCATATTAAAATTATCCACAAATTAATTTTTGGTAATTTTCTCAAGTACTTTAATTTTCAGGTGAATAGTAAAAATACAAATTTTCTTGTAATGAATGTATCTTAAATTACATCATTAAACATGAAATAATGACTTAATAATTTATAGAAAATGATGTTATTATAAAAAATATTTTATTTCATAAATTATTCATTAAAATAAAAAATCATAATTTCTATTCCTAAATATAATTTTCCAAATCCTAAAGTCAAATATTCTCCCATAATATAACAAATATTATTTTTCTAAACATTCCTTTTTAATAAAAATAAATAAAATATAAATTTAAAGGTGTTTAATTTATAAAAATCATTCTATTATATTAATATCATATTTATATTGTCAAAAATTCAATATTGCATGTTTTATCAATTATTTACTGTTTTATTTTATATTTTATTAAAAAACCCCCTCTTCTTGTATAAATTACCCATCTCCCTCCCCTTGGAAAACTTCATATTTCTAATTTTTTAAAAAATTCAAATTTTTACAAAATTATCCCTATAAATCCCTTTATAATTTTATGTATGTTCTAGAGTAAACCATGACCAAACATGTAGGTATTTTTAGTGTCTTGCAATATTAGTTACACCTAGTAAAGAGTAATTATCTATCAAATATTCAATTTTTCAAATTCACTTTCTTTACATCACATTAGAATAAAAAATTATTATAAAAGTAATAAGTTAAAATGTTAATATTATATTAATGATTTTCACCTACTAGAATAATAATAATTATGATATATAAAAATTTCAATATTCACTTTCCTTCCAGTTCGACAATATCATGTCATTCGTTGGTTTATCAATAATGAGGCAAATTACAATCTATTTATTATCACAACAAAACATGGATTTTATTTTATATTAATAATTATATATAAGGGTATAATTTTTTTTTCAATATTGTATACTTAATTAACTTAATTTATAAATAACCTCAATCAAAAATAGCAATGTTCAAAAGAATGGTAAAATTTAATGAAAATGTAATCTAAAAACAGATCACATTTAACAAATAGTGTTATAAATTATAATGAAATATTTAAAACAGATCAATATTTGGATAAAATGCACATAATTCACTACTATCAATATTTTTTAATAATCCTATTCTTATTATCTAGGAGGCGGAAATGCATCAAAATAATTTGGAATTTCTAATTTGGGGATTCTTGAACAAATATTCTTTTCATTGGTTTATCCATATTTGACATCATTTTTATGTATGTATATTACTATAATGTATCTTAAATATATTTTTATTATTCTTACCATTTAATATTTTTATATACATCTTACCACCATGACTTATAATGCAAATACAATGATTTTCCAAAAAGACTACTCTAACCAAAACTCAACGTTTACTCCTCTTGTGTTGATTATTATTCACTCAAGTATGATGAAATTTATAATAAATTTATTTTAAATTTTACATTTTGGAAAAAAATGAGTATTAATAAAATTATTCTTGATAAAATCCTCATTATACAAATTCATTTTCGTGGTCTATTCTGTGAATATGACTGTTATATATTCATGGTGGCATGCATGGTTATTTATATAATATGATGTCATGAGTGGGTAAATAATTTTTTATTCATTCAATACATTGGGTAATTTGATGTATCTAATTAGATAATATTTATTTTTATTGAAGAAGACTATAGATTTAAAAATTATGATAATTTTGTGAGTTATGAATATATATTATGTGTGTACATGATACTATATTTTTCCAAAATTATGTGTGGTATTTGACCAATATTATATGATGTTTCATTTTGATTAATTTCAATATTATATTACTTTAAAAAATTCTTTTATCCTGATTATGATGATGATCTTATGCTTATTATATGATTATGATTATTAAATTCACAAATTTTATATTTATTTGTCTCCATTTTCATCTCCTTAATGGGTATTTATATAGATCCTTTATTTATTCTATATTCCCAGATGACTAGTTGTAATAAGGAGAATATCAGTCTTTAAAAAGTTAATAAGGAAGGACAGACTATACATTGAGTCTTTTATGTGGAAAAGTCCACCAACTTTTAGTGGATCTTCCAATCCGCTTTTCAAGGAATGGAGGGTTAACTCAATGGAGAAGTTGTTTTTTGTGATCCTCTATTATAATAAAATGAATCTGACTCTAGTCAGCTATCATATGGATGGAGAATCCTATAAATGGTGGGAATTGATAATGAACTCCTATATGAATGATGAAATAGAAGATATAGTGTGGGAAAACTATAAAAAATATTTCTTAACATGAATTTCCCTCAAAATATTAAAACTATCATTACAATAGAATTAAAAATGTTGATGAAAAATTAGGTTCAATATGATATGGATAACAAGGAAAATATTAAAATTCATGCAATATATCCCATGATTTTTGTTATAAAAAATGATAGAAAAAGAAATATATTTTCAAGCGGTTCAAAATGACACCTTTTAAATCATTTTGGAATCCAATTATTTTATTGATACAAATATGTAGTTTGATGTGTTTCCAAATTAGAGATGTTTTTTGGATATTGGTTCTATTGTTATGGAGATAAAAATAAAATAATAAAGATTCAAGCTTGCAGGTCAAATGAAAAAGGAGAAAAAAGGATCGATCTTCCCACTTGTCGAAAATCTAGGGAGAAGAATATAGGGAATTGCCTAATAAGGATAGATAAATACATCATGTGTGGTAGATAATTCTATAAATCTCATTAATTTAAATGAAAAATGAAGACACTATGCAAAATTATGGTGCAAAGGATGGAACCCCCAAATGAACCATCAATGATTTGATTCTTTAATAGTAGGGGCCAATGGAACAATGCATTCTATTGATCTAAACAACGAGTTCATGAGGGTAATCAATATTAAAAACCACCAAAATGAAAATGAGGATGGTAAATATTATGTCATCAATACTTCTAAAGTATATCATAAAATTTAATTTGTTCAAATTACACTTCTTATTCACTAAAAAATGGAAAACGTTTTATTTGATTTTTCTTCTATGTATTCCTTTATATCATTAAATTTCACTATAACTATTCAATCTAAGCCCTAATACCACGACGTACTGATATTTATAAAAATATACAGTTGTTTTATCTTTGGATCCAATGTGATAAAATATTTTCTTATATACAGATATGGGAATATTATTAATGAAAATATTGTAGTCCATGCTCTTGGAGAATTCAATGCAATACTAGGCATGGGTAGGTGTTCATTATATTGAGAATACATCAACTACTAAAAGATGAAAATATATTTTTATATTATGATCCATCCCATTATCCAATAAAAATAAACTAAATATCAATAATGTTTATTGTAAACCCCATCAATATGGTTGGTGTTTTTATCCTATTAATAAAAATACCATTCACAAATGGTTCAGTAAAACAAAGTTATCAAACATGAGTAAGTTACCATTGTAATGTAATACAATGATTTATTTCCTAAAGAGTTTCTCATACAAATATTACATAATGAGGCATATTTATCCTCATAACCTATTCTTATAGACATTTATATCTTTAAAGGGATATATAGTATTTCCCCATTTAATCTATAGTTGGTAAAGAAGCAGCTACAAGATTAGTTGGAAAATGTTTCGGTATGACCTATGGCATATCCATGAGTGAAATGGTGCTATTTTTCAACAATAAAGATGGATTAATATGGTTGTTTATAAATTAATATGAGAACAACAATACATCATATATAAATATTATAATCTTCAAAATTTTGATAACTTGTTCAATCAACTATTAGGAGCTCAGTACTTCTCAAATGTAGATATTTGTTTTGGATATCATTTACTGATGGTGAAGAAAGAAGATATTCAAAAAATAGGCTTCCATACATGGTATGGTTCTAGTCAGTTCATATATTCCATTCATACTTACTAATTTTCGTATAATATTAAAATATTTTATGAATAGAGACTTTAGAGACTACCTTAACAAATTTGTGGGTGTTTTTATTGATTATATTCTCATTGAATCCCATTGTAACGTGGAACATTAATTTAATTAATGAATTACAATAGAAACATTAACAGAGGATATAATTAATTATATTTTCATAATGTTTGACTTTTGGGTTAACAATGTCACATTCATGGGGAAATTGATCATAAGTGGGGTAATTTTTGTGGACCCTTTAAAGGAAAAAGAAAATGAGTAATGGCCAAGAACAACTAGTTCAGAAGAAATATATAGTTTTATTTGCATTGTAGTGCACTACCAACATTTTTTGATAAATTTATAATTGTTTTATAGCCAAATGGTCGAGTTTACAAAGATATGAAAATATTAGGTCTGGATCGAATAATGTGTGGAATGATTTATAGATCTGAAGAAGAGGATATTAATTACCGTTATACTCACACTTCCGTCAAGTGGAGAAGGTTTTAGGACATTAAGTTATTATATTGAAAATTTATTAGACTGTGTGCTTATTAAAAATGAGAATGAGACATTCTGTTTCACATAAAATTTGATGATCCATCAGTATAACAACTTGATGCATGATTTCACATTATCAACTGGGATCTCTTCCTTGAAAATCAAGGGCACTACCTCTACAATGAGATGTGTTACATATATACTGATAAAAATCGTCTAAAATAAATATTTCAATTGAAGGAGATGAAAATGTATCAGTTAATATGTTTATATCTAATCACAGGCTATGATTTATATATTAAATACCATCTAGTAAAAGAGAGGAGGGTAGTTGATTATCCTAGAATAAAATATCACACTACATTATCCATGATGTGGATTGAGAAATTATATTTCATAACAAATATAAAATGATGGATTAGGAAATCATAAAAAAATGGGATACATCCAAAAATTCCATAAAACATTCCCACATATATCTGTAAGATAATATACAGATGAAAAAAGGGAAGATATGGAGTTAAAAAAACATGTTAATGAATTAAATAAAGAGAACCTACCTGAGTTCTAAATGGATGATGATGGTGTGATTTTATTAGGAAGTATTATTGTTTTCCTTCATCACATTGGATAAATAAAGAGCTATTGGATATCGCACATAACTCAATATCTTCAATCCATATTGAAAGTACCAAATCATAAAATAATACTCAATAGAAATTCTAGTGTGAAAACATGAAGATATATATTCAAGAGTATATCTCAAGTATCTTGGTATTTATAAAATTTAGAGTAGGGGAAATAATATTAAAGGGATGATAAAACATTTTCATATACACATATAAAAATGGTAGAATATCACTCTGTACTTTTTCATTGGTCTTCTAATGATATCCAAATTAAATAATGTGATATGGGTTTTAATGGATTGACTCATCAACACTTCCCAGTTCATTTTTATCTAGGAATATATATTTCTTAAAAATATTTCAAGTATATATGTGATGGATGTGTTGAGGTTTTATGGGGTTCATCTTTTGGTCATCTCTTAACATGATCCATCGTTCAATCCAAAATTCACGAGAAGTATTCAACATGATGTGAATAATAAATTTATTTTCAATACATACTACAAATCAAAAATATATTTCCATTATGCAAGGACTATTCTAACGTTCTAATACATTCTAAAATCCTACTTAATAGAATTTAAATAATGACGATATCATTATATCACATTGGTTAAGTTCACTTATTATAATAGCATCTAGATGAGTATTTAAATGGATCTATATGAATATATGAATGGGAAGAGAATTAGAACTCCTTTTTAGGACGGAGTTGAGGAAAAATCTATATGGAGATGATCTTGTGAAAAATATGCTAGAGAAGGTTCAGGCCATCAACAAACCTATCAAATATTCTCAGGGTTATAAAATCAATTATGCTGACAATCGTCAATAGTATTAGGAGTTTGATGTTAGAGGAAAAGATGTCCTTCATATTCTAGCAAGTAAGATATTAATGAGTAATGGAAAGAGAGGAAATATTATCCGTTGATACATTATCCACTTCAATGTCATTGTTCATATAGGAACTGTGCCCTATCATCTTTCACTTGATCCAAATATGGATCTTGTTCTAGATTTGTTCCATGAATCACTCATACGGAACTTCATACACTCATGAAAATAAGGCCTTTAATAGTGAAATTAAATGAGCTTTATCATCACTATAGAAGTAATATTAATGTAAGGGATGTAAATGTCATATCTTTAATGGAAAATGTATAAATAATTGATAAAGGACCCCTTTAACAATGTTAAACAAAGTGTAGATAAAGGGGGGACTTATTAGTACTTTTTTACTATTGGTAAGGAGTTCTTTATCATTTATTTATTTGAAATATAAAAGGACACTGTTATCAGTGATTTTGTAGTACTATTATCAGTGCTTTTTTAGCACTATTAAAGGCCCCCTTTAACACCACAGAAAGAAAGAACTGATAAAGGCTCTGCAAATGAAGGGTAAATTTTTTCACAACCAAACCCTCTCACACCCCTTTATCAGTGCTTCCAACCTATACCCTTTATCATCCCTTCCCCCACCCATTTTTCATCACATTATACAATCCCATCGTTCTTCATGTGCCCCTTCCACTAAATAGATTCGAACATGTGACCTCTGGTTTATACATTAGTGCCTTTTTTCACCCCCCCTATCATGTTTTGTTTTACATTTTATGATATATCTATATATTTAAATATATTTTGTATCATTTTTTATCTATATATTTACATATATGTTTATATATATATATAGAAATTTATATATATGTATATTTATTTATATATATGTAAATATTTATAAACACATTTATAAAATAATTCACTAAAAAATAAATATATCATTTATATATATGTTCATCAATAAATATAATTATAAATGTTTATATTTATTTACATATATTATATAATAAAATTTATATACAAATATTAGAATATATAGATAAATATACACATGTTTTTTAACATGAACATAAATATAACTATTTATACAAAAGTTATATGTATATATTAATTTTTTAGGTATATAAATATTTATACATTTTTATTTTAAAAAAATGGATATTATTTTTTATTTATATAAGGATTATATATTGAAAAATATATTTTATACGTAAATATGTGTAATTATTTATTTATGAAATTCAATTCTTATGTGTGAATATATAAACAATATGTATATATTGTTATATATTTGATAATAAATAACTATAAATTTTAAAAAATGATAAAATCTCAAATCCATAATATCAATATGAATGTAAGTCCTTGGAATAAATTCATTTCCCACAGGAAAAAGGAAAAATACTCCCTTAAGGGAGGCTGAATATCCATTGAATGTTAAAAAATTGGGGTAGCCCAACTAGATACTCAGGTTTGGAGGCTTTCTAGGAATTTTTGGGACTCAAACCTTATGTAACATGTCTCCCTATATATTTAGGCGCATAGACCTTATTGTAATATTTTATTTAATTTTGTTAGTGTCCAAATGGACACCTAGATCAAAAGCTTTGGTTGTTTGAAGCTAGTGTTACCTTTTCAACTTATTTTAAATATGTAATTATTTTTTAATTATTTTTGTCTTCAAAATATTATTAAATGACTATTATTCAATAATAACTTGAAAATATTAATTAAAAAAATTGATAATTTTCTTAATCATTTTTACATTATATATTACATATGATGTATAAATGCTTATTTAGCCTTATCTAGAACATATTTTTGAAAAATATATAATATATTTCTATCAATATAAATATATAAATATATAAATATATTTTTTTTAATGAATTTTTTTATAAATATAAAATTTATAAGTGCTAGTAAAAAAGTGATTATAACCCCCCCCCCCCCTTTATAAGCGTTCTTTATAAGTACTGATAATCGCCCATTTTTTAGGATTTTCTTTTTTAATATAACTGATAAAGAGTTACCTTTATCAATGATAGTCTTCATGCGTTGATAAGGGGACCTCTTAAACATCAATTTATTTTGCACTCTTAAGTACCCCCTTTAACAGAGCGAAAAATAGTGTTATTGAAGAACCCTTTTTTAAGTGCGTGTTCTTGCATATACAAAGGAGATTTTTAATAGAGATTTTTAGCAATTATTGTTCAAACCCTAGAGTTTTATTAACCTAGTTTTTTAGTAGTGATACATGATTCCACACATTTATTGAATTAAGATATGGGACAACAAGAGAATGAACTCACTTATGAGGAGAATCTATTTAGGATCTTGGACTGTAGATACAATGTTCTATGCAATAACACTACTCACATTTTCAATGTGTTATGAATTAATGATAAATATGATGAATAATAATTTCAACTATTAGAATAATGGAATCAAAAGTACACTCAATTATTTTAACCCTTGAATATGAGTTGAAATTTTCATGAATAAATTTATACATGGCAGAATGATGTAGTGACCATGAAATTTTAAATGATATTTTTCCCTAAATAAATGAGTGTAATATTATATTATATAAGAATTATATACATAGATAACATAATTAAAAAATAAAATAATTTATTATATAAAATATTTACATTAGTCAATGACTAATCCCATTAAAATTAAAATTATTGCAAGGGGACAAAACATAAAATCTATAAAAACTATAATTGTTAAATATGGATTTCCCCAATATATAAGATTTATCCCACTCATGAACAACACTATATAAATGAAAAAATATTATGAAAAAAATTAAAAATATAATACAATAAAATATATAACATTGGGAGGAATTTTTGCGAAAATTGATTTTAGTAATTAAGTTGTATTTATATGAGGTAATGTGGTCGTGGCAATAGTTATGTGACTATTATAATAGTAACTTGACTATTGGGAATAATAAACTAGTAGTTGAGAACAATAACCTAGCCATTGGAATAGTAATTTAACCTAAAAAAATTAACGATTCATATAAATAGTTGTTATCATTATCAATATATGTAAATATATATTGTAATTTTTAAAAATAAATATCATAGTTTAAAAACTCAATGAAAATATAAGAATATTTTAAATAATATTTATTTTAAATTATTTAAAAAAATCAAAATTTTTAAATTAAGAATTAAAATTAAATATTTTTTAAATTAATTTTCATAAAAATTTCTTAATAATTGAAGTAACCATGTTTAAATTTTAAAACAATTTTTTTTTTGGTAATTTTCTAAAATACAAAAATTTTCATGTGAAAAGTTAAAATATTGTTTATCTCATAAATGATGTTTCTTAAATTACAACATTAATTATGTAATAATGATATAATCTTTTATAGAACATATTGTTAGTCCAAAACATATTAATATACCAAATTAATCATTATAATTAGATAAAATAAATTTCAAAACCTAAAAATAATGTTTGAAATCCAAAAGTAGAAATTTTTCCCGTAAATTAATAATTTTTTCATTTTCCCCACCCCTTATTAAGAAAATAATTATACTCCAATTATAAAGGGTTTTAAATTGTTTAAACCATTATATTATATTTATATATTATTTATATGTTCTAATATATCTCTATTAAAAGTTTTACCTATGATATAATATTTTTTTTAATATTTTTTTTCAAAATAACCATCTCCTTAAGTATAAATAACCCATGTCCCCCCGTAGAAAACCACTCCTAACTCGATTTCCAATTCCTAACTTTTTCCCAAGTAAAACCTATTAATACACTTTGAATACATAGGGTTTTTATTAAGTAAAAAGAACTCTAAATAAAAAAGTAATTTTAGAGTCATACTAGAGAGGCTACATTGAGGAAATATTGTTTTTCTATCAACTCTTTTCTCTTTTCCTTATTCTCTTTATTCCCTTTCCTTTTCGAATAAATAATATAAAATTAATTCAGTATTATTTTATCATTATTTGAATCATGTTGACCTACACGATGTATCATAATTATGATGTATAAATATATCGAAATACTTTTTTCTGAAAAATTAATATAATTATTAAAAAACTATAAACAAATATATGGAAATTTACAATAAAATATATTTTAAAGTAATTAAAAAATAAAAATTTATATATAGAAAATTATAATTACCTATTTTTGAAACTTATTTTGATAAAATGAATAATTTTTTTTCAAGCGATCATGTTGAAATTTTCCAATAGTGATTTTATGGTAATTTTCTATAATACATCAATTTTATTGTGAATAGTAAAAAATAAGAGTTTTCTCACAACCTGTTTTTCATAAATGACATAATTAATTATTCCCTTGTGACCTATAAATTTCTAAAACATGAGGTTCATCTAATATATATTTAATTTCATTATGATTCATTGAAATATAATAAGATTAATTTAAAAACATGGAATGTATTTTCAAAAATCAAAAGTCAAAAGAGTTCCATTAAAATGATAGTTTTTCTTTTTTTGATGTTTACATTTTAAAACAATTATTTAATTAAAATTATAAAGGCTTTTAAAGACTTAAACCAACTCTATTATGTTGATATAATATTTATATTGATAAATATTCAATATTACATGTTTTGCCTCTTATAAAATAATTTTTCATAATTTATTCATAAAATAACATTATCTGAAGGGAAAAATAAACATTAAATATCCCCATGGAAAAACACGACGACCTCACTTTATGAATTCAATTTTTTACCACAATTCCCCATCTAACCCTCCTTAGAATGTAAGGACCCGTATCTCTTCAGACTGAAATTTTCAATATAAATATGAATTTTTTTTATGATGCTTGTAACAGGTAAAATGAAAATTTTATCCCATTATATGATTTTGAATAATTTATTTGAAAACTCATTTGGTATCAAAATAGGGTCTTTAACCTAGAAAATGAGTTCGATATAATGTTGAGTCATTTATATATTAGAATTATTATTATTATTAATATTTATTTAATTAAATATTTATTTATTTGGACATCTTCATTAGGACATAACTTTTTAATTCAGTTATAGATTTAAATTTACTCACCCTTACTCGGTTATTAATGGTATTTGTTTCCTAGGATAGGTATATACTCATTTTGGGAGCTGGGTCGGTCTAATCCCCTTATTCGTTTTCTTTTCTTTTTCTTTGTTCTGTCTCCTGTTTTCTTTTCTTCTTCCCTAGATTCATGAACATTAATCTACAGAAATTAATTCACAATGACTTATAGAGAATGATATTGAATGATACATAAATATAGGGAGAGGAAGATTGGAACCTTCATGGTGCTCAGGATGATCCAGATCAGTGTATGGTGGGCATGGATCATGGAAACGAGCAAATAAATATAATATTCATTCCAAATGTAGTAAATTGTTATTTTTTTCATAAATACTATTATATTTAAGATTTTTATATTTAAACACATTTTATTCTATCTTAGGAGCCCTTGTGGTTTTATCCATTCTATTTTTTGGGTAAAACAGGTGTTTTGGGTGATTTGGGGGGCTTTGCTTTTGGGAAACCTCATGTACTCAACATGTGGTTTCGATGACTCATGTTGGGTGTTATTTTGGTCTATATAATACAGTATTTTGTAATTATAAAAAGTGTATGATCAATAAATTTCATTGACTGGTACATGTTCATGTAGTTGAGTACCTATCTAGACAGATCGTGTAAGGGAACATGGTCGTCTATAAAATGTGGGCATGCATTGTGTGGGTTGAACAACATGTAAAGGTAGACATCAAGGATATATACAAGGCCAATAGATAAGATGAAAATGGTAAGTTACCCCATATAGTGTATAAAAAATATACATGATGAACATTACATGTAAATGGGATTGAAAATCCATGTCTATTTAAATCACATGCCCATGTGGGGGCATGGGGGTACAAGTCATGTGCTAGGGATAACACGTTGTGTACTCCTCCTAGATTACCATTTTCCTGGGTTTTACTATTTTTCAGTTCATGACACATAAGAGTCATAATGATACCCATGATTATTCCATCATTAGTATCATTACATGTAGATCAAAATGTTGAAACTCATTTGGTGATTTGAGGACTCATATTTGGAATTTTATTATTTTCTAAAATAAAGTGGTTCGTGCTTTGGTAATTAAATTTAGTTATCTCTTGAGAGTGAGAACTTGATATAGGATGATCCATGGGCTATCTCCCATGACCGATGATTTCACATATCTTCCTTTTAAGACATATCCCTTGAGTGACGTACACTTTTGGCCTATGAGGTTGTGAGATTAGTTGTTCCCGAGGATCCAATATAAGATAAGCCTACTTGTGATTCAACCAAGAGGATCCCATGTTGGATTCCTCTATGTCATCTCAATTATTGAGGGTATTTTTTTAGGAATCTTAATATATTTTATAAATTTAGGGTCTTATGTAGGATTCGTTTTCTTTCATATCATTAGAGGATACCTTGTAGGATTCATCCTCTCACGTTTTCAGTTGACGATCTCGAGAACTATTCCTTCACTCATGTGTAAAACTTGTGGGTCCCAAGATGGATGCCTCTTTTTTCCAAGGACCGGAAGGACCCCGTGGGTGCCTCTATTACTGACCGACCATGATATAGTATGTTATTCATGGGTATATTTGTTAGCAGGTGATTCTTTAGAACCCATATCAATCATGTATTCCTGATAGGTTGTGGTGTTAGTGGCGAGTTTGGTGTTCAGTCACCCTCACAATTTTTTTATTCATTCACCTATTTATTGATCATGAAAAGGCTGTTACCATAGGTGCTTACACTTTTTGGTATAATGATCCTGACATGATATGACATTTATCTTTGGGATGTCGAGATATGTTACTTAGTATCCATCTTCTACGACTTATTGTATTAAGATACCCAGATGTGATTCTAGGATATGGCTATTTAGCCTTCATGGTTGACTTTTAATGGTTTGATAAACTCATGGTATGTCAGTGATAATGAAATAGGTTCGAAAATGAGATGATGAATTAATAATGTTAGTGATTGCCTTGTAAATTTATTCTACTTAGATCATTGTTTGATTGGATGTTATGAACATGTATACACTGTGGATCATCATTATGGTAGGGGATGCCTCATACAATTCATCTAATTAGATCCTGATTCCATCACATTTCATGGACATTTATACTCCATGGATTTCAATTATTATTGATTCTAAGGGATTTAATAACCGTTGGATATTAATTTTGTGGATATCCTTGGCCTTTATCCATGTAATAGTTCTTTGTGGTCCACCCATGTCGTAATAAGTTTCTATGGTGATAATCTAGGACTCATGGGGAGGCCTTGGTAATCTATTCCTTGGATATGGTCCATGGATTTCTGACATAACGTTGTGCCTTATGATTTATACATTGTATCTTATTCTCATGGTCTTACACATGATTAACTAACATAGGCCATAGAGTATACTTTGAACCTTATAAGTAGGATCTTTCCCTTGGGGAGTGAAACATGATTAATTTTCATGTGATGTTGAGGATGCCTTGTACGTTATACATTTTATTCATACCTTGGGGTCTAAAATGTTATTACATTACAGAGGATATTAAGGATGCCTCAAAAACTGTACCTTAGATCATCCCATTGGGCTCTATCATTAGATTACACAACATAGGCTGATAAGGCTGCCTTGGTCTTTATTCCATTGATCTTTCCTTTGGGTTCTGACAAAAGATTACTTGATATAATCCACTATGGATTCATTTTTATGATTTACAAATATCTCATGATTATAGTTTTTTTACAATATGCCTTGGTAGGCTAAATAGAATCGTATTTATGAAAGTATATATCAGCATATCGTATCCTTGAATAGAGAAACATAAGGTGAGTAGAAGTAAACCCAAATTTTGGACATGAAGCCCCCTGTAGTGAGGTATCCTTCCTTGAGTCATTTAGTTTCTTAAGATAGTCTTAAATTCTTGTGTGAGTATGTATTTGTGAACATTCTTCTTATATATATATAGGGAGGTATATATATACATGAATAAATAAACTCAAATAAGATGGAGTTTTGTCTGGAAAATAGGGGTCACAAACCCCTAAATCGTTTGTGGACATGCTTCTATCGTTTATATCATGTTTATTTTACATTCTAGTTATCTATTTTAGGTTAATTATATTACATGAGCATGAACTTATGGAATCATATTACAGGGTTGACATTGGGTTGGCCTACTGATATTATTTATCACCCATATTAGTGAACCATTGTGTGTGTGTAAACCATATGATGTCTTTTCAGGTTAATCATATATATCAAGGAAGATACGGATGAGAACAAGAGTATTATGGCCACACATGGATACTCGTTTGCTTTATCATGATTAGGATGGTGCAGTGATACTGTGTCTAGAGACTGGGTAATCGACCTGGATCGTATTTGGTAGATGGTCCTTGTATATTTATTTCATTTTCTATGAACTTATATATGCATGGTCAGTCCAATGGGTTACAAGTGATTCATGTATAACATGGAAATTAATGATTTTATAGAATTTATTTTTATTATTATAGCACCCTTTTATGTCATTTATTTACTTCCTTTGCACTGTTTTATTTACATTTTTGGATGATATCTCATTTTTTTGTTTCCTCTATTATGAGGGTGTTGCCTCTCCACGTACAAACCCGTGGAACCCAAAACATATTGTTAGACTTTGGAATATATAGTGTCATTCTTCAGACCTTTGTAACAAAGTATCTCAAAGCACTACATTAGTGGAATCTGGGTTGGTACATTACAATTTGTGATCATAGATGATCCATTCATGTATTCCTGCTATTTGGGATATGGTATATATAACTAGTAGGAATTTGTTAGAACATGTTATGGATATAAGACTGGTGCATCAATAAATCCTATTCTGGTAGGAAGTTATGTTTTCTATGATTATGAAATTATTGTTTCAATTTTTCATGTTACAGTTGAATATGATTTTTAGTTTGATAAAATAATATGTTTTATGGATTTTAGGGTTTATTATGGAGTTATGATCTTGGACAATTGGTATGAGAGAAGTGAATAATTTTGACTATTGGATGGAAAATGATATAGGAATCTCATACACCATATTTAGCATGTAGGAACAACAATTTATAGGCCTAATATTGTTTGATTTTACTAATCATAATGGAAAATTGGATAAAGTGTCAACAAAAACCTAAATGAGTTTATCTTGTATTGTTTATTACTGTAATTTATCAAAAATGACTATATATTCTCTTTTAATGGTAGGAGATGTTGATCTAAATTGTTGAATTTGATGGTGAAGCTCATTAATTAGTCATCATTTGTGGTAATCTAGTTAGATCACTGATCACAATACCGATAGGTATAAAGATGTTTCTAGTGAACAAAACGTCAAGTGGGTGTTACCATATATGAATGTATTCTGAGTGTTATTTTAGTATCTATTATGTCTTAATATTATGACCTCTTAGGAGAATTTCCATATAAGGATGATTGGAGAGGATTCGTTCCCTTGTATGCTTTTTAGTATTTTTACCCCTTATAGGTTGTTGTTATCATTAGCTCCTTTGAAAATGTTTGATCTTTGGGATAGGTGGTTAATCCTTGTGGCCTTGTGGTGACACATGATCATTAGGGATTTAGTGGAGAACTAGAGGCTTATAGTTTTGACCCCGACACTTTTTTGTCTAAATTTTATTTTTTCTGGGTAACCTATGTGAAAAGTTGGCCTAGATTTTTAGATGATTTTTTATGTAGAGTGCTTGGTTGTACAATCATTTGGAGATCAATAAATGGTTATGACTGGGTTTTGTTATATAGGCATATTGATTACTTTGAATTTTGATAAAGGAAATTAAGTTCCTATTTTTCATATTCCCTTTGATATTTAGTACTATTCATGTTCTTATAATGGTCAACTAGTGTTTTTATATTTTAAATGTAGTTAGAGCATGGGTATATTCTCATGATTTGAACGAAGACTTGTGACAAAAGGTCATGGAATAAATCATGGAATGGGTGGGGTACATAATTATAAAGAATAGTTCCAAGGGTGATTTTGGATTAATTATACTAAAATTCGATGAAGATAATTAATCTCAACCATTTGTTGGATGAGTCATTAAATCCGGAGACTATCGATAAAGGTATACAATGGATGCATGGGGTGCTGTTTAAAATCATAAATCAGTGATTCTTTGTATGCAAGCCAAGGACCAGTGTTTTCAAGACATTCATTACGAATGGTTTCCATGGAGTTGTAATATATATTGAATTTAAATATATTGTATAGGAGACATCATGGATGGATCAAGAACCTTGAGATTGTTGACCCATGATTGTACTAAGAGTCACATTTCTGGGAGATGTGGTGTGAAGAGCTGATTAAAAGAATTTGTAGACTGTATTTTCTTACCGTGGCTTGGTGATGTAGTTGTAAATAGCTTATGATTAAATCGTATCATTATCCTAGTTGGAGAAAATCATGCTCTATCTTGATATCATCTTGATTACACTAAGGGAGATTAATCTCTACAAAGAGGTTACTTTATTTTATATGTTTTTTATAGAATAATAGAGAAACATGATGAGTGACACTTGAGTAGTGGTATAATAAATTCCACATTGTAGGGAGTGCACCATTGTCTATTTGAGGGTGTTGAACCTCATTTTATGTTTGAATTTTACCTTTTACATGTACTGTTGATCTTATATTTTTATTCTGAGATGAAAATAATGGAATTATAATAGTGGGGATTGCTAGAATGGTTATTGTTAAATGTATTTCTTTAGAGAAGGGGTAATAAAACTATAATACTATTCATTGGGTATTTTATAGAGTTTTTTTATGAAAATAATCATGTTTATATCATGTTTGGTAGACATACTATAGGGATTCAGAGGAATGAGGAGGTTAATTGAGGGGAGATTGTAAATTCCCGTGTTTTTTCAGACGTTAATATTGTGAAAAGAATTGAATATTTTATTTTGGAATCTTATAAGCACTAAAATATAAATCTTTCCCTATATAATTACTCTAGATAATTTTTTTGATTAGACCACAAGACCCAGAATAGGGTGTTTTCCCTAGAATTTGAGTTTTATATGACTCAAAGTCATTCTATTATTAATCGTTTATTTGATTTTAATATTTAAATAATTTAAAATAAATATGTTTTATTTTTTTCAATAAGAAATATCTTTTTTTAGACTTTTGGATTGAGATTCCATTAATTTTGTTGATTCCCTTATTGGAAGTTTTTATATAGTGGGTAATTAACTCATATTTTGTGTCGAGGCCTGGCAAGGACCCTATTTGTTTTCTTCTTCTTATTTTATTCTCCTCTATTTTTTTCTTCCTCTCTAGATTCTTATGAATGAACCTATTGATATTATTTTACTATGAAATAGATATAACAGTATAGGGAGCGATATAATGAGAGGTAGAGGAGGAGTTTCACGATGATGTAGTTTGGGACAATCCTAATTGAAATGTTGTGGTCATGGGGCATGCAAACTAGAAAAGCTTCGACAGATTCCCCCCAAAGGTAAATTTTTTTTTTGTTTTTAAATAAATACCCATATATTTATCTTTTTTATTTTTAAAAGACTTATATTCTTAGTTAGTACCCCTTTTGGTTCAATAATTGTGGGGGGGGGGGTAAATGGGTGTTTCAGTTGATTCCATGGATTTTTGTTTTGGAAAACCCATGTACACAATGCATGATTTAGATGAAAGCTATTGTGTGTTATTCTTATTGTAGAAAGATGATATTTTTAATGAAAACACTATATAGGGAATCATTACATGTAATATTACTTGGTTATGTAGGTGAGTACCTGAAAATAAATCTCGTGTAGGGGAACATGGTCGTTTAGAGTACACGGAAAACACTTTATGGGTTACATGATGTGTAATGGTACACATTAAAGCTATATACTTGGTCAAGCCATGTGAGGTACAAAGTCACATACCTCGTATAGGGTACATTATATGTACATGGTCTTTGCAGTCTATGTTTTGATGATGTACACACTTAGGTGGCGCTATGAGGGTACACACCATGTGATAGGGGTGGCACCCTATTCCCATCCTTTGTTTCCCTTTCCGTGTATTTTTTTATTTTTCATATCTTTTTTTCTGGGAGTCTTAATTAAAACCATTAGTAATCAATTATGAGTATCATTTCCTTTTTATCACAATGGTAAAACTCATGTAGGGATTTTAGTACTCCAACATTTTATTTTAGTTTTTCCATAAATGAATATATTTTTACCTCTATTAATTGAATTCAACTATCTACCAAGAGTGAAACCTTGATACTGGATTATTGACATGTTATTACCCTTGATTGATTCTTTTATATCTCTTCCATTGTATATTTCACCATTACAAGATAAGAAATTTCTACCTATGAGGTTTTTAGATTAGTTTTTCTAGGGGATCCTTTGTTGGATGACTCTGTATACATATTGACTTAAAGGATCTCATGTAGGACACCTATATCTTATTGACATATTGAGGGACCCTTTTAGGATTCATGTTCTAGTGTATCATTCAAGGATCCCATGTAGCATGAATCTACTTTCTTACTATTAGGGGATATCTTATTGGACTCCTCTATTAACATTTTAAGTTTAGGATCCCACATATTCTTCCTTTTCTTATGTTTAAGACCTAAGGGACCCAAAGAGGATCCCTCTTTATGTTATGACTTATGGGTCCCAAGGGGTGCCATGATTTTTAAATGATATAGAACTAGAACGTCAGAATTTGGAAGAGATGGTAGTTGCTCTCCCCTTAGAAATCATGTCAAACTTATAGGCCTAAGTGGTTCTAGAAATAGTGGTTGTTTGTGCATTCATCCACACACACTGTGTATTTATAAATTCAATTGATTACTATTTATTTAGTGATGGATACCATGTATTTTTCCTATTTTGTCACTAATTAGCATAACATGATGAAATGATTATAATTTGGAATCCTATATGTGTGACATAGGATATAACTTCTGGGCCTTATTGTCTTGAGATTACTATACATTCTTCTATTATATGGGTGTTGAGCCTGCATGATTGACTTGTAATGATAGGATGAAATCATGGTATGTTTTTAATAATTAAATAGGTTATGAAATGAGATGATGAATAGATGAAGGTTGTGGATTCTTTAGAAATTTATATTCTTTAGATTCAGATTCACTCAATTTCATGAGATATTTATACTCCATGGATTTTGATTATTATAGTGGAATCCATATACATTTCTACTCCTTGGATCCTGATTCCATAGGATTCTATGGAAAATCCTAATTAATGAATCCATATTAACTGGAATATTAATGGCCTCTCTACTCGTTTACATCATCTTTCTTGGACCACCTTCTACATTCCCCTTAGATATGTTCTATGGTCTCCACCCAATTCATTACTGAGTGTCTATGGATATTCTTCTAGTACTAGAGGTGATTCATTCATCGTTTAGGGCTTGAATCCTGCCCTTGTAGGCCTAACATTACCAGGATACCTTGTTTTGTATTCTTTTGATCTAGTCGTTGGGGTATGGCAATTGATTACATATCATTGGTCATTGAAAATGTCTTGGTCATTATACCAATGATCTAGCCCTTGGGGTGTGGCACTTGATTACTCGGAATAGGTCTTTTAGGATACCTTCCTCTTTTAAACCTGGATTCTACCCTTGGGGTATGACACTTGATTACTCATCCAAGTCTATTGTAGATGCATTGTTCATTATACCATAGACGGATCATAGGTTCAGACAGTTGATTACATGCTATATATAGAGACCAACACTTTTCATACATTAACAGTGCATAATTTTTATTGAATACATAAAAATTTAAACAAAAGGCACCAAAACACTGTATTATTCTTGTGCCTTTTGAAACATTGATATATAAAGACTGGTACATTGGTGAACTAAATTATCTCCCACTAGAATCTTCATGACTATCACCCTTCTTAGACACATTATACATTATAAATATCCTCATAACGTGGGGAAAGGAAACATAAAAATTGGTGAGGTAAGATGTTTAATAATGATAAAAGAAGATATATGTAATCATAAACATGAGAATAATTGAATGAGATTTTGATCATGACATTATAAGTTCATACCCTACATATCAAAGATCATAAACATGAATCTCTCCATAAATATCATGAGTTTATAAGACATGGATCATAAATGAATTAATATCAGAATCCATGATATCATAACATATGAATAATACATAGAATTTTTGGTAGACACGTTAGAATATAAAATGATTTCTATAATAGTTAAGGAATCAATTATAAGGCCATTATATTTGTATGGGTTCAATCCCCAACCCATCTTGGATGCCTTGGTTCACTCCCTTGGCCATTGTAGTAGTTAGGGTTCACTCCCAAGATCATCTTAGTGGACCAAGTCCCTTTATTAAACTGAGTTCACTCCCCATTTTATTCATCTTTATCTCATGAGAAATAAACCATTACCCAATTTATTGGAGGGATATATATGTTCGACCCATCACATATTGATATAATACATGCATGTCTCATGAGATCATAAACATTTATATCATAACCCATTAAATAAAATGGGCTTCATAAACATTTAATCATATCATTACCTTTGTAATATCATAATTATTTCATCAAAGAATAACTAATGAAACTAAGTGGGTTTCAAAATTAAAAAAAAAACCCATGGAAGAGGAACCATTTTTATTGATATTTATCATGTGAAAGAATATTGAGTTTCATAAACACATTTTCATTAATATATAAACCATTAAGATAAATAATATGAATAAAAAATTCGGATAATTTTTTTAAAAGTGCAGGATTAATACTAACATATTTCATCTTAGATGGAAAATAATTTGGAAATATCCTTTAAACCCATTTCTTCAAGAAAATATCCTTTTATATTTTAATAATTCTTTTTAAAAAATAATTCATTTTGAAAACACTTTTGTTTGAAAGCAAATTAAGAAAACAAGAAAATATGTTTAAAACGTTTTTCATTATAAATAGATTTTTTAATTTATAAAAAAAATTGAAACTATTTTTCATTGAAAATGATCTTTAAAGATAATATAACAAAAAATTTGATTTTGTTATTTAAAAACATGGTTTTATTAAATAATGTGGTTTTCGACCGAAAATAAAAATGAGATCATATTTTTTAAAAAATCAATTTATTAATTATTTTATGTACCATACAAGGAATAAATGGTACCGTAAATGAAGATATCATAAATTATTTGAGTATAAGTGAATTCATTATATTTATTGAGATATGGATCATATAATTTCATCAATGGAATGATAATAATAAATAATTTTAATAAATGATGTGATTTTTCAAATAGACTCTCACAACTTGGATACTTTGAATGATACACCCCAGGTTTGAAAATAAAATTACCTAAAGATGAAAATATAATTTATAAATGTATATTCATTATATAACTTTCCAAATAGTAGTTTATACACCTCATAAAAAGTCATAGCTATATGTCTTGGCATGTGTCTCAAAAAAAAATTATTGAAAACTACATTACCAATTTGGTTACTTTTGAATAATGAACCCAATGAAAAAGATATTGTAAAATTGTTATATGAATACCAATAAATTTAAGTATAATAATAATATAATAAAATCATGGGAATTATATATAAAAAATAAAATAAGTGAGTGGTGATTAAGGAATATATCTCATGAGTATAAGAAGTGAGATGAGAAAACCCTTACCTCAAGTATTGAATTTGTTTGTATACATTAAAACTCTTATATAATAAATAAAGTATTATAATAAATATAAAATATCAACAAATTATTATATATAATACCATA
Source organism: Viscum album (assembly GCA_963277665.1). Classification (NCBI taxonomy): domain Eukaryota; kingdom Viridiplantae; phylum Streptophyta; class Magnoliopsida; order Santalales; family Viscaceae; genus Viscum; species Viscum album. The sequence continues at coordinate 852,304,564 of OY728126.1, read as the reverse complement.
TATTAGTTTGTTATGACTTTATAATATCTTTTTATTAACCACTCAATGTTAATGTTATGTTTTGGGTATTATATTCTTCCTTTTTTGTATATGATTTGGATTTTTATTCATGATCCTATTAATTAGAACAAGATTTAATTAATATTTTAATTTTAAACATGATATTAATACCATAAATATTTATTATACATGTATTTTTAATATTCTATAAAATATATAAATATGAAATTGAATACACTGTTCTGGGAGATGGTAGGTCGTGTGTACGAATGAACTGAGTTTCAATTTAATTTTCAATGTGGAAAAAAGTATTAAATAAAATATATGTATATATAGATATATATTATTATATTAGAACTATTAATATATATCATATATTTTTAATGAACCTGTCATTAATATGTTCGATGTTATGTGTGAACTAATCACATTTTATTGAGGAGGTGGTAGTCCACACACCCACAAACAAAGATAGTCTTTTTAACACAAGATAGAAATAATGAAGGTATGTTTTATATATTAAATTTATAAGACTAGATAAATCATAAAAATATCATATATCATATGAAAACATATTTTCCATCATAATTATTAACCATGAGTTGTGGTAAATCAAATGTTAACAACATTGTTTTGTGAGGCGGTAGTTCACCATATATAAGATTGGCATGTTTGTTTCCCATTATATAGAAGTGTGTGTAAGTGTAGGTAAAATCATTTAATGAAAATATATATGTTCATTTAGGATAATAATGATATTTTATAATCATGTAATTACACAATTTTAGGGGGTGGATAAGGAAAATAAAACAATAGAGAATAAGGAATGATGTTACCTCTTCTTTGGGTAACTTATTTTGATTTTCACGAATGAGATTCCTTGGATGGATTTCTACATGATGGGATGAATGTATGATGATTTTATTTATTATTTTAGTATTTTTATGTATATTTTTACTGCTATAATGGGATTCAGAGGTATAAATAATTTGGAGGTTTTAGTGCATTTTTATAGTGGAGGAGGAGTTCAATTCTTGTAATTTTTTGAAGAAGGAATTCTACACACGTTTTTCCCATGAAAAGATTCACCAATAATAATCCAAAACTGAGAAATTTGATTATATTGCCTATATATAATTATGAGTTGATTTTTGGACAATTCTTTAGGTCATTGTTTCCATAACATTAAGGATTACTTCTTCACTAAGCTGGTTTTTCTCTTAATCTCTATAATTAATTTTAATCACCTTTACTAATAAAAACGGTCAATAACTAAGTTAAACATGTTAGAAATTATAAATTATTTTGATTTTGAATATGTAATCAATTTTACAAAATTCCTATTTGATAGGTGTCAAAAATTAATATTAATTTAATCCCACAAAAGGGATGAAAAAGCCTACTTTTAAAGTAAAAGTGTTCTGATGTTTGAAATGTTTTTACGTCCAGTTTCAATTTGAAATTTTTTAAAATTACCACAATTATAGTAATTGATGTAAAAATGATATAACTACACATTAAATCCAAATTTACATATAATTTATCTGTATAAATAAATTATACAAAAAAGTTGTTTTGAATTAAACATCAGGGATTCTCACTATTAATCAAAAAAGAATTTTATTCAGGAATAACAAAAAAATACTACATTAAATTTGATATTCTGAATGAAAAAATTTAATTAAATTTAATCAAATTAAATTTATAATTTTTTCTAAAATTAATTTCATTATTTTTTACAAAAGTAAATAGAAAGTAGTTTTTTTAAGATAAGACTTTCAAACATATGAACACTTTACTAAAAATTGTATATATTATTATAAATATGAATTAGTTATATAAATCCATTATAAATAATATATAAAAGTTGAAACTAAAAATAATATTAATATGTTCAACTTCTAGTTTATATCTATCTCACTTAAATAATAGTAATAATAATATGATGTTTTGTAGAAACTCATGATTGATGTAACAGAAGTAAAGTTTGAGTTATGAGTAACACCATATTAACTCATTTTAGCACATAAAGAAAGATTAAAATGGTGTATCAAGACATACAATACATCAAAGAAAAATAATTTATTCAAAAAAAGGATCATAAAAACGTGGGGTGTTAAATTATACTCCTCTTAAATTGAATTTTCCCTTCAAAATTCATCATTACGATAAAATCAAATAGGAATACATATTCCTCATCATATCGTCATGTTTTCACGTAGCATCTTCTAATAGGTTATTTCTCAACAAAACATTGACCAAGAGAGGGGTCTTATTTTTTAGAACATTATTTGTACAATCCATAATTTCCAATAGTAGTTATATAAAAGAATGATCATGATCCCAGGGTATAACCTCTTACAATATTTCATGTCAAAGGTTAGGTACGTACATCCTTATGAGAGATAAATTCAACATATCATGGACATGAGAAAGATTTGGATGATGTACCGATTGATAGGCTAACATCCAGGTATGATAATGATTATCACAGGGATCGAAATACCAAGGGGTTAGTTTTCTTCTCTTCCATAATCTTATAACCTTCTTTTATAAAGAAATTCCAAGAAACACATTCTCACCAAATTCAAATTCCGTGTAACACTGATGGTTTTTTTCATAAATATTTTACTAATTTTGAACTTATTTTATAATTTGTTAAATGGATTTAACCTTATCTACTAGTTCTTCATCTATCTCATGTCACACTAGTTTTCTTTCTCAAACTTCATCCCAACACGATGTTGGTATTAATTTCTTTGTATAAAGGGATTTGTATGGATCTATCTGATTGCTTTAATAAATGTTATTATTTTTAGAAAACAGATTTTGATGAAGGTATTAATCACAATAATTGTTGAAATCATATGAAGAGGACCAAAAAATATCCTATATGGTTTGAATTATTCTTTTATACATACCATCCATTTGAGGTTGATTAGCAGTGATAAAAATCAATTTTTATCATGTTTGCTGGGAATAAATCACAAAAACATTAATTTAAACATCATATCTTGATCATACACTATGGACCATGGTACTCAATGTAACCTTTCCAGTTCCTTAATGTATATCCTGGAAAGCTAATCCGGTGAGAAGTCATCTATAATAGAAATGATTTGAGATGGCTTACTAAGGAGATCAACTACCACCCATATGGTATTAATACCGTTAGAGGATTTGGGGATCCCAATAAAAATATCTAGAGTGTTGTTATCCCATTTCCATTTGGTTATGTGTAATGGAAGAAACATCGACTTTTACTTTTGTATTTCATCCTTAACCTATTATCAAACGAATCATCCAGATACAAACTCTGTGATATACATCTTCATGCTATTCAACCATAAGTATTCATTAAAATCTATATAAATATTCTTTCTTATAGTATGAATAGTGGAAGAATATATCTGAGATTACTATATGATCCTTTATAAATGTTGGTATGGAAGGCATTCTCTAATGAATCATCAACTGTATCATTCCATCCTTGTCATGTTTAATCTATAGAACATCTCTAACCTTCTTTTTCACTTCTACATATTATTTATGTACCTCTTTAATCATCACATAGATAGAGGGTTAAACCATTAATTGATCAAGATTATACGTCTCCCATTTCTTCATGATTTGTTTATCTGTACATTTCAAATCTATAAATATTGGATCTTTTGAGATTCGTAGACAAGAAAAGCTAGCATGATCCTTTTGACTCAAAGAATATTCCACCTTGTTCTCTTTTCTATGAAGATAATGTATATAATAGTCATAATCCATTATCAAATCTAACCATATTATCTAGATCATGTTAAAATAATTCTATTTCAATATATATTTAATACATTTATGATCAGTATATATATCAGACTTTCCACCATAATGACAATGCTTCTATATCATTAATGAAAAATTTACTACGGCTAACTCCAAATTATTAGCTAGGTATCTATATATGTGGATCATAAAATATCATGATGCATAGAGGATATCTAGGTTAATATGTATAAGAACACGTCCTAATACCTTCTTGGATGCATCACTATAGATTACAAACCCCTATCCACTATATAGTGTTGTTTTTATAAATGCACTACCTAACCTTCTCTTCAGTTCCTTGAAATTTTTATCGCATTAATTTTTCCAGGGGAACTTGGAACCCTTATGAGTCAACAAGGTTAGAGGATTATATATTTATGAAAAATTCTCCAAAAACCATCAATAATATCATGTTATACCATGAAGACTATAGATCTTAGTCACCATGGTTAGTCTAGGATAAAATTCAATAACCTTTCTCATTGATGGAATAATATCTATACAGTCTCATGAGATAATATGGCCCAAAATAGAAAACATTACCAGTAAAAAGTCTTACTTTTATATTTTTCATAAATATTATCCTACCTTAGGGTCTTAATAACATGTCTCATGTGGTCTTGATGTTATTACATGATCATTTAATATATTACAATATCATCTATAAATATTTCTGAAAATTGATCAAGGTAATCTGTAAAAAATCTATTAATAAAAACCATTAATATATAAGAGGTATTAGTAAAACCAAAATGAATCCCTATATTTTTATAGTTTCCATACATTTTAAAAAATTTATTCTTGGGTATAACCTCTTTCTTTCCCATAAATTATTAATTTATAGAATAAAGGTAAATTATGGAACCATGTTTAGCTTTGTGTAGTTGACCAAGTAATTCATCAATACAGGGAAGAAGATATTCTTTATTGATCATGATTTTTTCAAACCTTGATAATCAATTTATATTTTCACTAATATATCTTTCTTTTTCGCCCAGAAAAATAGGTGCACTCCAAGGGAACACACTTATCGGGATGAATCCCTTTTTAAGGTTTTCTCAGAGTTTTTTTCTTCAGTTTTTGAAAATAAATTGGGGCCAGTCTATAGGGAGTCCTTGAAATTGGTGTAGAACCACGTATGAGATCTATTGATAAATCAACTTCACATTTTAGTAAAAGTCTATGAAACTATTTTGGATAAACATCCAAAAACTCCCAACCAATAGGCATATCATTAACATTGATTTTATCCCCAACCAACTTTGATAAATATCAGTTATGAATGGTAATTGAAACCCCTATAATGGATGTAATATTCATAAGAAGTTCATAATTATCATAAAATTTATATAAAATAATTGGTTTTTTTAATTATCAAATGTAACTTCCCTTCCTTGTAAATTTATCTGGTATTTATGAACTTGTATCTAATCCATTCCAATTATGACCTAAAATTCAACCATGGGAAGAATTATACAATTTGCAGGAGTCACATTCCCGTAAATTTCAACCAGGAAGGAATCATAGACTTGATATGAGATCATCATACCACTGGGGGTTTGCACTACTAATTTCACATCTAATATTTTTAGTGGAATCTAAATACCCTTATAAAATTATTTATATATGATAGGGTTAGTAGTTCCATAATAAAATAATACATTAAGAGTTATAGAGTGGATGGTAAGTGTGACATTGACAACATCGTTATCATACACCTTATAAAAAATGGTGATCGCATCAGATTTCCCTTGGTCCCTTGGGTTATAAGGTTTCTTACTACAATAATCATCACCAACCATCTGGTTTTGGCACTGGTTAGCATAATTCACATCCTCCATATACTTAATGCACTGAGGTGTGTCTAGTTCATTTGGTTCAGCTATCCCAATATTTAAATCATTTAATATCTTCTTCCCATCATTTTGGAACTAAATTTTAGGATGACCTTCACTCTTGCACTTAATACATTTATTAGACCCCATTAGAAATTTTCATCCAAGATTATTTCCACACTTAGATCATAAAGGACATATCATCTTCTTATCTACAAGTTTTTTGGATTTTACTTTTAACTACATCATACTTTTTCATCAAAAGCATAATTTGGATGTGTAACTCCAACCTCCATTTCAATATTTATTGCACAAAAAACAATATCATCATAACTACTAAAGTCTCTTATGTCCAATTCCTTTTTGATAAATTTAATTAAGCCACTAAAAAATTGGTCAAACTTTCTCTCTGGACAGATGATAATACCATAACTGTACCTCACAAATCTTGTGGAATTTACGAATACGCACCTAAATTTTCATCATCCATTTTATTTAACAAAATAAAATATTTATCAATAATTTTATGAATAATATGAGGAAAGTAATGACCAAAAAATATGATTGTGAACTCATCCCAATCCATGGATTCAATTTCTTATTATGACTTGTATTCATGATTAGATTCCACCACTAGTACACATTTCCTTCTAGCTAATAAACTACAAAAATAAATCTATAATTTTCCAAGCACTGGAGAACAATGAATATCTTTTTAGTGGTACTGATCGATTTTTCAACAACAGCTCAATCAGAATACCAACAAAACGAATGTATAAATTTTCTTATGAAGGACGCTAAATAATTTTTTCCCTCCATTCGTCATTTGGAAGCCTGTCATGACTCATAACAATGAGCAGTTGTTGGGCCTTCCAGACCTAGGTGGTGCTATCCTAGCATCCTGCAACATGGAGTTCCTGCCTATGGTTTCTTGATTCTACAGTGTCAAGAGTAGTTCATGGAAATGGTGGGGCGAGACTATGCATGGTGATATTAATTGTTGATGTTTTTTGATGTTTTAATGCAGTTGTTGGACTCGGTCACTTGGAGTAGGTATCAGATGAGGTTTTGAGTTTGTGGTTCATCTATGCATAGTTTTTTGGATTTGGATCTTTGATAGGGTATGGCAATAGCCATCAGATCGGGCCTATGCATTGACATAGGACACTTTCTTTCTGAATAGATTTTTAATAGTGGAGAGATTCATCACGATTCATACACTAGGGAGGGGCCTATCCATGTTTTTAGTATGGGTATACTTTCCAACCATCAGGTTGGGATTTTTCTAATGTCTATGATGTCTGGGTTCCCCCTACTTCCCTTAAAAGTGGATTTATTATTATTAATAATAAACAAACATTTAAGGCCTTCGGGCCGTTGTATGGATGGATATTGAACATAACAACAAGATTTTCATTCCAACTCCCCAATAATTTAGATGCTCGGGATATAAATCATTTCATTTCTTACCATAGTCATCATTTACACAATTCCACCAAGTTCTATCCAGTGAGTAAAACCCAAAAAAAAAGTGTATGAAAAAATAATCGTAGCTAAAACCCATATAATATTCTAAACCTACATATATGATTTGAAAATTGTGATACCATATTTAATTCATGACTCATTATGTTTATCCAATGTTATTAATAACCAAGTTCTATTTAAATCATTCATGGTGTTTTTTAAATAGTTTGTGAATTTTCAAAGTATATCTATTGGGAGAGTCAAACTAGGTTTGCCGCAAGTCCCATTGTTATGTACCACGTTACAGATGAGTTAGGTCTACCACTCATTTTCATTGTTTTTACCCTTAGGTAAATCTATGTCAGATCCACATCGATGTGTAATATCCAGATATGGATTTATTGTTAGGAAACAACTCTATCTATCCATTACCAAAATTCTAATACATTTTCAATACAATTACATATCCTCATACTTGTCATTAGACATGTCCATAGGGTTATCACTAAGATTTTCTCATCCTAGATTCCTATGGTAAACTAAATATGTGATATGATACCAAATATACTAACCCCATATTTTCAAATATTAACAGTACATCATTTTTTGAGGAATACTTAATACATTACAAAATAGATTCTCGAATGACCTCATTTTTCTAATGCATATGGAAACACAAAAATAAAAACACTAGTACATAAGTGAGCTACATTATCTTCCACTGGGTTCTTCCTAAAAATAAACCTTCTTAGACACATCAAACATAATACATATCTTCATAACATGGGGAACAAAAACACAATAAGGGGTGATCCCATATGCCTAATAAGGGTTTAAAAAGAAGATATGTAAGTATAAATATGAGACAAAGGGTTTTAGAATGTGATCATGAAATTATAAGATCATAACCTATATAAAAATTTCATAAACAAGATTCATGGAATAAATAATTGAAGTTCTTATGTCATTAATCATTAGGAAATAAAGATCATATGCCATAATATCTTAACATAGGAATAAGTCATATAATTTATAGTAGAAAAAATCATTTAAAATAATTTCCATAGTAGTCAAGGAATTGATACAAATTCCATAGTAGTATTATGGGTTCGGTAACCATAAAATCATGGTTGTCGTGGTTCACTATGATGACCAACTTTATAGTCAAGCTTTGATCCCATGACCATCTTAGTAGAGCGAGTCCTTTACTAAACTGAGTTCAATCCCCATGTATATCTCATGAGATATAAATCCTTACCCAATTAACTAAAGGGAGATATAGGTCCTAACCATCTCATAATTAAATCAGACATACATGTGCTACAAGATCATAAACATTCACATCATAACACATGAATTGAAATGGGTGTCATAAATATGTAACCATATCATTAGTTGTGGAGAAGATATAGGCTTCATAATAATTTTATCAAATTATTACCAATGAATAGAAGTACGTTGGAAAATCATAAATCCCATAAAAGTGAAATGGGCTTCATTAACATATAACCCATGAATGATAACAGGATTTCAAAAATGTCCTGACATCAATAGATAAACCATTCAAAAAATGAATATAAATGGCACCTTTAGATCATTATCTCATAAATGCTTGAGTAACACAAATGGATGTCATAAAAAATGTTGAATAATTTTGAAAGATCCATTAAAACAATTTCTTAAATAAAATGTCATTTCTTCTTTTAAAAATTCATTTTAAAATATGAAACCTATTTAAACCCATTATCTTTGAAAACATATTTTAAAAACACGAAAACATATTAAAAACATTTTTCTTTGGAAGTATATTTTAAAACATATAAATAATTGTTTAAATCCCTTTTCCATATAAATGATCTTAATTTTTTTTTTTAAATTTTTTTTTTGAAATTATTTAAAACAATGATTTTGAAATCAACATATTTCTGACTGAAAAGGGAAATGAGATCAGATTTTATAAAAAATATTTTATTAATCTTTGTATGTTCAAATGAGTGTTAAATGATACCAATAAATGAATATATAATGAATGACCATTGTAGAAAAAATTCATGGGGATTCTTGAGATATGGATTACAATAATTCATCAATGGAATCATAATCATAAATAATCCCCATAAACGATGAGATTGTTTCAATGGACACTTGCAACCTAGAAACATTAAATCATTATCAACATATTAGAAAATAAAATTACATAAAGCATAAAATATAATTGAAAGAAATATATTCATGACATAAAATTTCAAATAGTAGTTCATACAACTCATAAAAGAACGTAGATTCATATCGTGGGAGGTGTGTCAAAGAAGGCATGTTGTAACAAAACTACTTTTCTGATTTGATAATTTTTGAAAAGATAAACCCCATGAAAGATAGATTGTAAAATGGATATGTATATATGCATAAAATTATGTATAATAATAATATAATTCATTAATGTTCAGTATATTAACCACACAAAATAAATGAGTGGTGAATAAGAAATGTATCTCAGAGATATAAGAAGTGAGATAAGAAACACCATCCCATAAGTATTAACTTTTAGTGCATATTGAAACATCATATAAAATTAATATATATTTATTATACATATACCAAAACACCATATTATTATATCTAATAACATATATGATTTTCTTGTGAATTTATAATACCTATTCATTAAGAACTCCATATTAATGTTACATTGTGGGTAATATATTCATTTTTTTCCTATATATCATCTAGTTTGTTATTATTCATCATGTTATGTTGACCATTATTTAATTATTTAAATAATGTAACAAATCTATAAATATATTTCTTATTCAGAATATTTATATTTTTAATCAACATCAATATATAGAAATATTAAATAGAATACACTGATCATGGAGACGGTAGGCTGCATGTATGCATGAACATTGTTTCTGTTTAATTCTGATTTTGAATGAAGCAATGTAAAATACATATATATATATAAATATTATCATAAAATTGGAATTTATATTTAATATAATTCATATAATTTTAATATATCCATCCTTAATATGTTTCTTGTAAAGTGTGAATGAATCACATTGCTTTTAGGAGTCATTAGTCCACACGTCCACAAATGAAGTAATCATTTTTAGAAAAGATGGAAATCATAAATGTATCTTTTATTAAATAATTAAATAAGAATTAATACATAATAAATATCACATATATCATATAAAAATATATTTTCCAGTATAATTCATATCCATTATAGGAGTTAATGAAAAACAAAAAACATTGTTTGGTGCGATGGTAGTTTACTGTAAAAAAGAACTGGAATTTTGTTACCCATTAGATGGAATTGTGTCTAACTGTAGGTAAAAACAAAATAACAACAACATATTAGTATATTTATAATTTTGGGGTTATTATATAATCATTTAATAAGAATATTTTAGGGGTGGATAATTAAAATAAAAAAAAAGGAGCTTGGTGAAGGATGTTACCTCTACTTAGGGTGACTCTTTTTGGTTTGCACAAAAGGGATTCCGTGGGTGGATTTGTGCCAAAACATGGGTTTATATGAATAGGGTAAGGATTTATGGAATTTATTTACGAATATTTTATCTTATCCAAAAGGCTTTAGAGGTTTAAAAAAGTGGGAGACTTGAGTTTTTTTATAGTGGATAAGGAGTGGAACTCATCTAAATTTTTCAAAATTGAATTCAAACAACATTTTCCAAATGAAATGTGGATAAAATAACGGTAAAACCCCCAAAAAATGAGTAAATAGTAAAAATATTAAAATAAATTCGACTTTGGAGAAGTTTCTTGGTCATTATAGTCCTTAACATTCATGTTTTTTCATTTGTTCAACTACTTTTTTCTCTTAATCATTGTAATTAATTTTAATCCCATTCACTTATGTTTTTGGTCAAAATATAATTTTACTATATTAAAAATTGAAAATTAGTTTGATTAGAAATATTTAAATAAATTATTTTTATTTAGACCGCATAATATTTATTAATAAATTTAAATTTAAACCCACAGAATTCATGATAATAATGTTTTTAAAGTAAAAATGATTAAAAGTTTGAAATGTTCTTATATCCAATTTCAATGTTAAATTGGATCCAATTGCATAAATTTGATTAATATATATACATTTGATTAATTAAACATAAAAAAAGTAAAATATAATTTAACTGTAGAAATAAATTTTATGAAAAAAGATGTTTTGAATTAACATTTATTATTTGTCACTATTCATCTAAAAACGATGTTTTTTAAAAAAATCACAAAAACTCACCCTAAGCAAGATTTTAAATATTGTGTTAAAATATGGATTTTATTTTATTAAATTAAATTTCTAAAAGGGTCTATAATTAATTTTATTATTTTGCATAGAATGATATTAAAATAGTTCTTTTCAGAAAATAGTATTTTCAAACATATAATGACTTTTATAAAAATTATATATATTATTATCAATATTTATTATTTATATAAAAATAGTATAAATAATATTTAAAAATTATTTATTAAATTAATATTACTATATTTAATTTCTAGGTTATAACTATCTCAATTAAATAATTATAATAATAAAATGTTGTTTCGTAGAAACTTAGTGTTGCATATAGCATATGACAAGTTAGTGTTTCATGTATCGCAATCATAAATCATTGGAGATTATAGAAAAGGAATAACATGGTGTAAATATATTCAAAAAATGAATAAAAACTCATTTATTTATATCTTAGGATAATGAGGATTCCATGGTCATTATACCCTAGATGTAGCCATTAGAATCTGACATAATATTACTTGGAATAGTCCACAGTGGATTATTTAATATGGTTTACTATTATACCATATTTATGGATTATTATTTATATTGAGACTTTTTAGGCCATAAAAAACAAAAGAGTATCTGTCTATATAGAATATCCCCAATAATTGTGATTCAAGGTGACTATGGGTGTATCCAGGGATAGGAAATGTATACCCCTATGGTGACGTAGCTTTCTCGTAAACTTTTATTTCTTGATATATTTCTATATTTCTTGATTTACTATCTATATGAGTAAATTAATATATATATATATATGGTAAATTATATATATCTATGCATACACATACTCATATATTATGAATTTCTTTCTTGATGATAGGGATCATAGACTTAAGAATCAGTTACAGACATGCTTCTATTGTCTATATCGATTTTATTTACTTTTCAAGTTGTCTCATAGATGGTTTCACTATTGTATGAACACGTAATTATGGAAACATATTATAGGTGTCACATTTTGTTGTTTTATTGAGATTATTTCTCACCCAGGTAGGCACACCTCTGTGTGCGTGGACACATTTTTTCAAATTTTTAGATTGATCATAGATTGCATAGATATTTGAAACGGGGACTATAGTTTCAGGGTATATAATCCATGATCATGTTTATTCTCATGATTGGACTTGTGTAGTTCAATAATTTATGGATACCAAGTATGTGGTGTGGCTCGATGTATGTAGTATATGCCTATACTTTTATTTCAGTTTCATTTATGTACTCATGTATGTATAGTTTGTCTAGTAGTTTACTTGGGATATATGAATGACATGGTTGTTATATCTTTTATAGATTTTTTTTATTATTACATCATAGTTATATTATTATTTTTCACTACTTCCACACTACACTTATTTTCTACTATGGATGACATCAAGTTTTTTCTACTTTTTTACACTGATATGATGGAATAGTCTCCCCAAAAAAGACCACACAACCTTCTTCTAGTTTTCTACCCTTAATGTAGGGAGAGGCATGCTTGAGGCCTTATAGTGAATCATCTCGGAGCACTGTTTTTGTGGCATCTAGGTTGGGAAACTATAGGGAATAAATTGGTACATTCTTGAGTAATCAAAATCCAAACATCAATGTATTTATATTTCCATTTAAGTGAAGTTATAATAATGAACAAGTATATTTTTTTGTCAATTTCTCTCTGTTTTTCTTCAACTCTTCATTTTTTCTCCAATTATATTATAGAAAATGTAATATTAAAATATATCAAAAAAATTAACATTATATTAATGATGTTAATATACTATAAGTTTAATAATTATTATATATAAAAATCTTAAACATCCCTGTCCCAATATTTCGACAATGTCACATCAACAGTGAGATAATCACCAATGAGGAAATTTCAAGTCCTATTATTATAAATAAATCAACAGTTAGATAAACTATATTATTTATAATATATAACAATATAATTATATTATTTATTATTCTGGTATTAATTATACTTATATATAAATGTCCTCAATGAAAATAGTGACATCAAAAAAGGGAAAATTTAAGGAAAACATGTAATGATAACAACTAACATGTCATATAACCTAGAACATATACATATCATGGTCATGAAAATAAACATGCTCAGGAATGATTTTAATAAGTATTTCATAAAGAATAATTTAATGAATAAGCATTGTGATCCCAAATGAAAAACGTGAAACATATATAGTATAAATATCATCATTATTGTGGGAAAAAGAAAAATCTCAAGAGGATTAAAAGAGATGGTTTGGAAAAAAATTTATTTTTGGAGAATTTATTTATTTGGCATATAAATTATGGTTCTAACATGTATATCACTTAATTATAATGTAAGTGTATTGAGAGGATATTTTAAAAAAATCATAATATCCATATCAAAAATGAAATTAAAGAGGCATGAACCAAAGAATGAGATTTCGGTTGGAGAATCCCCTTACCATAAACCCTACATAATTTCAATTCATTTCATCATATGGAATAATAAATATAGGATTATTATATCATAGTTCAATAAGATAATTATGTTCATTTCTTCCACTATTTATCCGTTATAAATATTTAATTCTAATTTATAACACTTAGTTAAATTACAATTAATTAATTTATTGTTTTAATTATATTTTCCCATTTTGTTTCAATGTCTATATTTTTTGTTCGAGGTAATTTATACATTAGTATAGTTAATTCCATAATCTTAAAAATATAAATTTATACCTTCATTAATAATTAATAATATTTTTTGTGACTAGATATATGCTTGTTGATAATTATAGGATCAGAAATTTCTTCATTTGTGACTAACCTACTATAAATGGGGGTATTTTTAAAAGAACAGGAAAATAATTTTTTAAATTTATATACTTTATAATTATAATCCTTCCAAAAGGTTAACATCATTATTATATTTTCAAAATACATACTAATTAATTTCTGAAAAAATTAAATTAATTAGTAAAAAAGAAATAGAAGAAGAAAAATAGAGAAGACACAAATAACACTTTAATTAATTAATTAAAATCTTTAAATTATTCAATGACTAAACACAGTAAAATTATAATTGTAACAAGGTTTCAAAAAATTTAAAATATCATAAATGAAATGGTAAAATATTGATCACCCCATTCTTATAGAATCACCCCTCTCAAAAATAAGACTATATACATAAAACAAAATACTACAAAACTAATCCACATCTTTGAAAATGAAAATAAATAAATTTGGAAGGAATTGTATATTATATTAACTGAAAGAAAGAATATGTATATAAAATATGTAATGTTTCCATTAGAATAGAAATGTTAACTCAAAATAATAATGATTTCTAAATATAATATTTATCGTGGGTAATATATTTAAATATAAATATATTAATTGTAAAAAATAAATATATTCTTTAAAATACTGAAGAAAACATTGGAAAAATTTTAATAAAACGTATTTACTTCATATAAATAATAATTATTATAATAAAAATAAAAAACACTATGATTTAAATTTATTTTGATAATACAAATATAATTTCTGAAATCAGCTTGTAAAAATTTTGTTGGGGTGTATTTTTTAATTTTTCTGAAAGACTTCAATTTTTTGGTGAATATTAACAAATACAGTTTTTCACATAATAGATGTATCTTAATTTTCCTCATTCATGTTGTAATAATGACATAATAATTTATATAATATGAGATTCATTCATAATAATTAATTACCTCAATTATTCTTGGAAATACTATAATCTTAATTTCTAATCCTAAAATTGCATTTTCGAGGACCTAAAGTCCAATGTGTTCCAATAAAATAACCATTTTTTCATTTCTCCACTATCTATTTTACTAAACTATAGGATTTATAATTATCAAAGGGATTACATAATTAAACCCATTCTATAATATTATATATGATTTATGTAGTAAAACATGTACCGTTAAATGTTGTATATATGATGTAATATTTTATTTTAACAATTTAAATCTACTCAAGTATAAATAACCCATCTTACTCCCCTTTAAAAACCACTACTCCATCACCTGAAAAATACAATGTTGATACCAATTAATCCCTCTCAATCTTCATTGAATTCCTATGTATTTTGACCAGTATACAAAACCAAAACATCATGGGAGATTCAATGGTGGACAATAAATTCAACACCAAGGTAAGAATATGTTTCTATCAACTCTTCTCTATTTATCATTTATCTTTATTTTTTTAACATTTTCATTCATAAAAAATTATTAAAACATTAATTAGGATGTATGTTAACAATATAATAATTATTTTTACCTTTGTTAATTGTTATATTTATGATAATTATAAATTTTAAATATCTATTTCATACTCTTTCAATAATGTCCTGTTAACCATTGGTTAAGCACAAATGAAGACACTGCCTATAATTTTATTATCAAGAAAACTAATTTTAGTTAAAATAAATTATTTATGATGTAAAATTTTATAAATAATTTTTTTATTCTCTAATTAACTATAATAATGTATAAATTAGCTCGAATAAAAAAAGAGACATTGAATCAAAATGGGAAAATTTTTATGAGAACACGGTATAAAAAATCTCATTTTACAAAGATTTTTATAAATTACAATCTAATGGTTGAAATGGTATAATAGTGTCAAAAATTCAAATAATCCAGTTATGTAAATATTTTTTACTAATAATATGTTTTTTATTTTCAGGGAAGAAATATTGTGAAATAAAGCGGGATTTATGGTTATAGGATTCACGAACCCAACTCTCTTTCACAGCTTTATACCTTAGTAATGTAATTTTTCATAAATATATTCCTCTAATGTTAATTTAATATCCATTCACAGTTAATCAATTTTATTTTGGGTATATAAATTTTACCATATCAATTTATAATCCAAAAATAAATATTTTCCTAAAAATATTCTCTTTCCAAAACACATATTTTACTGCTCTTGAGTTATTTCTTCTTCAATCACAATTGATTATGATGATTATAAATGTGTTTTAAATTTTTAATTGAGAACCCCAAAATTATTATTTATATTTTTCTTCATGAATTATTCATTAAACTCATTCATTCCTATGTGTTATTTCATGACTGAAATGATTTTTCATTTTTTGTGGAATGCATGATTATGAAAATATTATCATGTGACAGGAGGTTCATGAATTATATAGTCCTCTAATTTTTTTGTAATGTCATTTTATGATTATGAAATGTGTATTTGGGTGTTAATTTATGTTATATACATTCAAAAATATTATGTTATGATTTATTCACATATGTTATATGGGAACATGATGACATATTTGTTCATAAATAAGTAAAGTATTTGACCACTATGAGAAAATGTTCCATTTTTTATGCATCTAAAAATTCTATTACATCATACATTTATTGCTTCATTATTATAATGATGATATTTTTCTTATGATATGAGGATGAATGACACATTCACCAATGTTTTATGGATTCATGTCTGTCATTCATCCATAAACTTGTATTTTAGCTCCGTCATTTCGTTAATATATATCCTTAAGTGACTACATGTACAATAAAGAAAATTAGATTTTAAAATGATAAATAAAAATTTTTTAGATATGTTTTTATTATTTTTTATGTATACTCAATGGATGATCATAAATTTCAAATGTAACTAAACATTGTGTTCCTCGAATGTATAACAATCATATTGTTGATCATTAAAATATTTTTATAGTCGTGTTAGAAAAAATAGAGTCACTAAAACAATATATGTATATATATTTATATAATTAATATATTGTATATTTATATCATGAATAAAATTATGGTGATGATGAAACCATTACTAATGTACACCGTCCAAATATATCAAACAAGAGTTCTCATGATAATGGTTAACAATCAGAAACAATGATTTTAAAAAATATATATATAATTGTTTGTTAAAATGTTAAAATGGATTCCTGAATGATATTATTAATAATTAAATTATAATTCTTAAAAAATAATATATGTTAATTTATTATTTCGGATGATATATAACATTTGATGAAACTTGAACTTCTGGTCAAGGATATTCATTTAACTTCTATTTTTGTGGGATACATTCCATATTCAACACATTATAATTTTATGTGGTGAATATACTACCCATAAATATATTTTCCTGATCCTATAATTAAAATAAAAGGAATTAATATATCCATATAAGGATTCCATTTTATTACGTTTTGATCGGAATGTTCCGAAAGAGAGATGTGATTTATTTAATAATATCCTTATATATTAGGATTGTTTATGATTTTATTGATGATGATATTTTATGAATTATATCCCATGAATACCATGATTTTTCTAAACTTTTTTTATTTCTATATAGCGCATATTTCGCATTAAATAGTCACTGATTATGACCTCAATATACAGAATTAATATTTTTAATGGAAAATGAGTTTATTTATCCGTTTATTAATAAATTATTTTCCCTCAAATTAGATGGTTTTTTAGTGATTACAATATTGTTTTTTATATTTTAATATTATTTTTTAGATTTAGTTTTTTATAATTTTTTACTTTTTTAAAAAATATTTAAAACATGAAACTTCTTGCTATTTTTTGAAAGAGTTACTTTAATCTTTTTACCAAAAATGAAAAAGGAATACTTCATTTAACATATAATGAAACAAATTAATGTTTTTAATATCCCCTTAAATTATTATCATTTTATTTTCAAATAATGTGTTCCTTAAAATTTTAAAAATTTATAGATTTTAGATAATTGACATAAAAATCAAAAGGGTGTTTTACTAAAGAATTATAAAGAGATCATTGAAAGAGATTATTTTATAGATTATGACATTTATTAATTTTAGTTATTCATTAATAAGGTTATGATCTAATTATATAATCCTTATTATTCAGCTGTATGGTTTATGAATATGATGATGGTATGTTTATATGACCTGTTTTTTCCATGGGTTATGTCAGGTTGAAATGTTGAAATTTGTATAAACCATATTTCCTTTCATATGGATATAATATATGAAAAATGATTTAATATATTTTTTGAAACATAAAATGCATGGCCATTATTTGAACTCCATATATGAAATATATTTTCCACCAATTCATTTCATAATCATGGATATCTCTGAAGATAATATAGACTAAAATATAGAGAGACCATTACTCATTACGAGACTCTAACAACTATGATGTTCATAAGTGTGAACATTTAATACAGATATTACTAATTGTGTCATAAAACAAATCTATTATGATAAATATGGATGTAAAAATCACCCTGGAAATGATTTTATATGCTTATAAAACTACCACAATCATATGTCTTATGGAAATGTTATGTTCTTGTGGGAATTTCTATATGATTTTATTAGGATTCATGTCTTCTGAACTGAAAAGTAATATTCTATAGCTCATTATTATAGTATTTTATATGAAGGTTTTGGTTTTCAAATGATAATCTCATATTCTCATACACTTATACTCATATTAGGCTTATCTATTCATTGATATCTCTGTTTTTTACCCTTACTAAGAATATAATATCACCATTTCATATAATTATTCTCTCCAAATAATAAATAAATTTTTTATGTGTGATATATAAAATAATTGTTTTATTTATAAATAATATAGAGTGAGTTGATGAATATATCTAATGAAACAGTTGTCTATGTATCTATATTTCTATTGATATTAATATGAAATTATTTGTTATGGATCTAACTATTATGTTATGAATATTTATCTAATAATATGTAATATTTATTATTTAAAAGTGGAGGCTACTATAGATTTATCTACCACATACATTATATTATTGAAGCATTATTTTGGTCTTTTTAAGACATAAAGCTTCATGAATAAGTGTACATAGTATTTTTTCATGTGAATAAATAGTACCAATGGGATTTGGAATGCATAAGTATACATTAACATGAAGGCATGAATGCACAATAGTGATTCATTAAATACACTTTATCTTATATACATTTTTTTAATGAAACCCTAGATTATGCATGTTTATGAATTGATATATATTGATTCTTCATAAGGAACAACTATTTAAATTGAATGTAGAACATGATATATAACTAGATAGGTAAAAAAATAATAATAAATCAAAAAATTATTTTTACAATGGTTAATTCAAATGTCAATCACCATATTTTTCATCATTCTTTTAAGAATGGAATTTGAATGAATTAAATTTATGAGTAGAAGTTATTTAGTTAATAATTCTGAAACAAGTTTCACCATGATTATTCATGTTCAGTATTATATTATGTTATATAGAGAATTATATAGAGATAAGAACATCGTTACTATTAGTAGAATATATCTTCATGATATTTTGAAACTAATTAAGAATACTAAATCATTCTATAATGATTATGAGTTATTTAGAATATCAACAATTCAGGTTTAGAAGTATTCCTAATATAAAAAATTATTGTTCTAAATGAGAGGAACAAATCCCATATGGATATGGTTGAATATTATTCTTAATTGGTAGGGAATAAATCAAGAATTATTGGATATCTTACTACTTATGGATCATCACTATTGGAATGATTGATTGGGGTGTATAACCTGTCAATGAAAATTTATATTGGTTGGGGTGTCTAACTAACAATGTTATAAGAGTTGGTTGTTTGGGTTTATAACTAGGATCAACTAGGGGATCAAAAAATATGGTGCATATATAGTTTCCATATAATCCATTTTTATTTTTGATTAAATTATAACATATATTCCATGTTGTGGGGTCTAAGAAATACAATGTGGAGGTGGTGTTATAATTTATATTGATAAATATAATTTTGTGCGATCTATTTAATTATTGTTTCATACAATCTATGACTGTGGGATGTCACTAAGTTGGTCGAGAACAATAAATAGTACATGAGGATAAATTATAAGAAATGAACATATAAAAAATTTAATCACTAATTATCACACCCTCAGATCTGTCATCCCACCTAGTGGATGTACACATCAAAAAGATAATTTTTATATTATATAAAATAATTATATAAATAATATTATCTATGTTAAAATGTAAATTTTTATTTATTTGAAAAATTATTTTCATAAAATATTAAATGAAATAAAATTATAGAATTTATTTAAAACCTCTTACACTATCCTATTATAGACATAATTCATCATGACTGAATAAATGCATGGGGAAACATAATAGTCACTATTACTTTTAATTAATATATCCATATGAGTACATGTTTCAGAATAGTAGTCATTATAAGATCATAATAATATAAACATTATCATAATAATAATATGAAAAGGGCATGTAAAATAGAATATAAAATGACATTAAAAATTATAATCCAGGAATAAAAAATAATACATCATAATATAATTCATAAATTCATCATGTCTATGTATAACATTTCATAAAAATATAATATCATCACAATAATTTATAACATTTTAATAAGGGATATGGATTTACCCAATGAATATGAATCCTAAAAAAATTTATGCCTAATAGTCCTATTATACAATGTAAAAACCATGCATGGAATGTAAAAAATCAATGATAATAAATATTTATGAATACATTTCCCTAAAATTAAAACTCTTGATGGAATATAATGACTATGTATAATATATCCATATACCTATTAATATTAAAAAAAATTATTAAATCATTTGGACGATATATATGAAATCATAATGGTAAAAATAATTTCCATAAGAATCCTTAATTACATTAGAATATTTATTTAGTATCATAACAAGGAGAAAATCCTTCAATGAGGTAAAAAAATCTCCCTTTAAAAATGGGAATAATTCAAGAGAGAATGTAAGAAGAGATCCTCTGTAAAAACACATAAAATTTGGTGGGATAGAAAATACTTAGAAGGAATAAAAAGAACATTTTTAAATACACATTATGGACATTAAAAACAAAATAAGGTATATAAAATACCATGTAATGTATATAAAATAGGATGTAGAAAATTAGAAAAATCCTGAATTATGAAAATGATATTTTAGTAAATCAACACCATTTTCAGAAATTGGATATTTAATAAAATAATAAAATAAAATAAAGTATAAATCCATTTCTAATATAAATAGGGTAAAACATAAGGAATTAAATATAAACTGGAATGAAGAGAGATTAGTAAACAAAATTATATATAATCTATATTTAATCTAATCACACTGGATGTCACATAACTACATTAATCTTACACCAATTGAATAATAGACACGTCTCAATTAAATAAAAATTTAATTATTATAATAATATTATTTTTTTATTTTAGATATTATCATTTTGAATGATTTAGTAACCTTTTGTTAAAGATGAAATGGTGTTATGGAATATTGTTGTGAATATTTTTATTTTTGAGTCAATCTTGAGATATTAATCATTTTCATTTATCTGTTTTTTATTTAATTCTAGAATATTATAGATACATATATAAACACATAAAATCATACATATATATGTAATCCTACATATATACATATATATATATATACATCTCTCTGTGTGTGTGTGTCGTGTGTGTGATTATATGTGTATTAATCTATATGATGTACCTATGATAGAAGTGGTAAGTAATCAAATAAATACATCTTAATATGTGGTAAAATGAATCATTAATGAGATTTCTCACAATAAATATAAAAATAATAAATATATTTATATATGTATGTATGTATATATATTAAATATTATATAATAATTATATCATATATTAGAATACTTGATATGATTAATTTTTTGAAATTAAATAACGCATGTTTATTTAATGAGATAAGAGGATAATTGAATAAATGGAGAAGAAAATGACCTAAAGATAATGTATAGATAGAAAATATTAAAGGATTATCATTTTCTAATGTAGTATTGCCATGATATCTTATAGTGAAACAAGACCAACATATATAAAATTCTGTTGATGGAATTTATGAGAGGTATATGGGTAACTTAGGAAATGTGATATAATTTTTTTAATTAGTTTCCCTTGGGGATGAGAGTGATATTTATACATAAAGGGATGGTGTATTTTTTGATAAAAAATAAAATATAAAACAATTTAATGGTAAATAATTGGAATATTTTTATACTATATGAAAAATAATCTTAATCCATTAACAAAATTTTAAACTATGAAATTTCTTACATCATGCATAATGTTTTTGGATGATGATGACATCAAGACATAATTATTGTATCATATTTACATGCTATTTATTTATTTTTCTGATATATTATAAAAAATATGAATAAAAAATTCTAACCTAATTACTGTGAATCAAATAGAAATATTGAACATGTTTTTGAGAAATAAATTTCTCACAATATAAAAATATAATTTTAAAAAAATTATTATTGTTTCCAAAATCATGTTTTTCCTATTATATTTCTAAACAAATAGAGATATATTTATATTCTAGGAAATATTCAATATATATTTTATAAATAAAAATATATATATTATGTAAATTAATTAAATAATAAATCACATAAATATTATTTATAAATTATTATTTTAATGATAATATTGTGTATTTTATTATTCAACTAAAATTTCATCTACTTTGAAAAATCCAAAACAATTATTTTCCACTAGTTTTTTAATTGATATTATAGATCGATAATCCCATTTTTCAAAATAAATTTTTCGATTTTTTATTATTCATCATTTATATTTATTTTATATTATGCAGGGTAAAATTTAAAAATATAAATCATGGTATAAATTATATTCTCTTCTTATGATAGAAGAATTAAAAAAAATTCTACTTATAACATTAAATAGTCCTTTATGATTACAGTATGTTTGTTTATTTGTATTTTTATTCAATACATATATATACCCGCCTTGGTAGTTTTATTATAGGAATGATATTTTAAATATTATATCTATTAGTTTACACTTCTAATAACAAAATTTCTTGTAATAATTTTACCATTTAGAACCATAAATATAGCAATTATATTCTATACATTTCTTTCATATTATTTCTAACAAAGATCTCCATATTTAATTTCAAAATATTTATACCATTTTTTTTAAAATTTCATTCTTATTTTAGAAGTGTTTATAGTTGTGGATTTTTTGGGAGACCAAAACCCAATAGATTTTAAAATTCTAGTCTTTGTATTTAAATGTTTTTTTTTCACCCCATTGTTATATTCTTATTTTTCGTGAATGTATTAATCCATTATTTTTAATGTTCCATATTTAGAAAATAAAATAGTTTTTATTATTATAATTTGGAGTATATGATTTATTTATATACAAACACATATATTATAATAGGAATATATGATATTAAAATGTATGGGTCATTATATTCATCCCGCTAAAGAAAATTCATCTTCTAAAATTCAATCATATCATCAATTGGGAATAAATAGGTTCACTAATATTTTATTTCATCCATAGATTATCATGTATAATATTCATACATATATTTAAAGATTTAATTTGATAAGGTGAGTAACCTTATTATGTTTAAAAATATCCATTTAATCTAATTACGTAACTGGTTGTTCCTAATAAAAGGGGTCATTCTCGAGTTGAACAACCTCTTGATGTACATTAAAGAGATTAGGTAAGTACATCCAATGGACTGTTTGAATGAATTATTCAATTTATTCATAATCCATGTAATTTTTAATTCATATGATATTTCTCTTATTTGATTAGGAATTTAAATTTTATGAGGTAAATTGGGATTGGATTATTAATCCTTCTAAACATAACAAATATCATCTTCATGGATGATAAAAGGAAAATAATTATATAATATTGAACTCAAGGTTTCCTTGATGACTAATAGTATATATCTTATATCAACCCCATATTTTTTTAATGTGTATCAGAATGAATTAATCAGTCACCATTCTTTCATGTGTAGGCTGAGGTCAAAAAAATTCATTCACTAATAACATACAATCATATTTGAGTTGTCTTTTTAATTTCAGGTAGATATTTATATGTGGATATCTAAATAATAGAGTAAAAACTATTTTTTTATAATAAATAAACAAGATGGAGATATTATTTCTAATATCTTATTATTTCTATTAACAAATCTTACTTCAATTCTCATATTTTTTGGATATTCATTTCCAATTGACTATATACTCATTCATGATTTTTTATACTAATTTTAATATCTATGATAAAATACTATTAATGACTCCTTTTTCATATGTATGTGACCCTTAGTTATTAATAAGGTATGATAAATAGTGATTCCACATATAGTATTTTTGCATCATTGATATACATCAAGTAATTTTAATTAACAAGGAATGCAATAAAATGGATGTTAATTGACCAATATTGGTAAATAAATCCACAAAAAAGATTAATACATTTTATTTAATATATTTCATTAATATAACCTTGATGAAATCTCTGGATATTGTCTCCCTTTTTACTTGTTATCATCTGAAAAAGATAAATAATCTCATAAATTCCATAATGGTCTACCTTAATATTTAAGGATATCACATAATTTAAATTTTATTTCTCAATCACATTCATGTTTTATTTTAAAAATTGATCATAATGGTATCATTATATATTTTTTCAACCTTGGTTGATGGGTTATGATAATCTTTGTGCATTATCTAATATCACTTTATTTTTCATCGATGTTGAAATCCTAGATATACTAGTTCTAAATAATATTACTCTATAATTATCATTATATTAATCAAAATTAATCTCTTTATTTATTTCATTAAATATTTTATATTTGTTGTCTATTTTCCATTATGTCTTATTTATGTTCACTTATACATAGGTTTAAGTAATATTTTGGGAATGGTTGGTGTAATTTAATTTTTCAGGATTTCAAAATACCTCGTATTCATATGTGTGTTTGTGTGTGTGTGAATATTAGTCCAGGATTCGTCCTCATACCTATTATATTGTGAGTTTTTTTAACTAAATAAATCATCAAACATTTTTCTACTCAAGGGTGGTTATTTTCATGAATTCATTGTAGATTATTTTCTCTAAAAACCTTTTTGATGTGTGTTTAAAACATTCAATTAAAATGTATACATTAAACTCTTATAGTCTATATGTATTTCATATCTCTCAGTCATAGGCCACCACATTCATTTATTTTCTCGATAGAATCGGGACCCACATTTACTTCTGGGAACCTTTCTTTATGGAATTGTGGGTTTTCTTTGTCTTACTATGGGTTTGAGGTGATTTCAAATCCATGTTATTGTAAGACATGGACTGAAATGGTGGGATATGATTGTAGGAATGTGGATGGTTGATTGTCTTGGTTTCATTCAAGGATAATTTGGGGTTGAATATCCCCTTATGTGAAAAGGGCACATGAATTTGGATGTTTTATGGTAGGGTAGAATCTTAAGCTAGTGTATTGTGATAATTTCCACTACCTAGTATAGAAGGTTGTTTAGTGATAGTGTATGCATTGAGGTTATATGACACCTGATAAGGAAACTATTTTTAAAAAAATATAGAGGGTGATAATGTGAGTTAATGAGATAAATAATGTATGATCCTTTCATTAAATATGAATTGATTGATATCCTAACATTATAATAAATTTAAGCAGCCACTAACATTTAATAATTATATATTTTATGATTCTCACTATAGTGGTTAATCCCCCAAATTATTTTCATATATATGACATATATCAACTATAAATAATGAATTATTAAATATATCTAGTTCTTTATCACGTTTTATGAGGAATTATCTATAAATTTATCATCATTCTAATGAATTAATCACAGAAACATGTTTGATTCATCACACTATAGGTATAGTCTCCATTTAGTTTTTGATTCCATTAATTATTTCTTCATTTTGATTGCTCATGACATAAATTATCATTTTATTTTTTAAATAAACTATTGGTGTGAAAATTAATCAATAAATATATTCTAAATTACTAATAGTTCAATTCTAAAAAAATCCAAACTCTAAATTCCAAGAAAATATGTTTGTTTTTTGAGTCTTTAATTGCCATAATCATTGAATGATCCTTATAAATTCTCTCATTTAATTTTACATTCCCCAATAAAGATTCACGATTCATCTACAAATAAAAAAAATTAAAATTCTTTATGGTTCTACTCATTCCAAATTATTTTTTATATATTATTTATACATTCATAATGTTATGTATTTCTCCTAATGTGTGAGAGAGTAATAATATTTAATTCCACAACATATTTATCAAGGTATTCATTGAATAATAATTTTACCATTTCCATAAAGATATATTAAGACATTCTATAAAGAAATATAATAAATATGAAATAATAGTGTGTATATAATTTAAAAAATTCTATATTTTTAATGTATTCTCTATTCACTATTTGTTCATGATATTGAAAATTTGGAATGTATTTTATGATGGATTAAGATCAAAATATATGATTGAATAAGTCACCAATCCATAATAAATTGTAATTTTTCTTTATTGTGATCTTAATTCTATAATTTCATCTTTGAAATGTCATGATGATCCATATATGTTCATGAAATTATTCATAGTGTATCCCAAGGTGAAACAGTAGAGAATTATACCCTATGTCAAATTCGATTGTAGTTTCTTATTAAAATCATACAAATATGTTAATTATATTCTATATATTATTGTTGATATGTCTTTCAATCCATGTACATTTTCTATTAATAACTACACCTTACGATCTTAGGGGATATACTGAAATTATATGGAAAATGTATCTTTAAATTACCTCATAATAACCATTTTTCAATGTTTAACATCAAATTTTTAAAATCTATTTAAGAATTTATTTCTTCTTCATTGCTTATCAATACCAAGAAATTAAAAAAAAATGTTTAAAAGAGAATCATAGCCCTCATTATATTTATATATGAATACGAGATGGTTTTCCATATGAACGGTGACTTCCCTTTTGTATAATTTCAGATAATATAAATAAAATTATAGTGCTTCCATGACAAGTAGAGTATAAATTTCCATTAATGGAAAGATGAAGAGAATTTAAAAAAATAATCTACTCATAAATATTAATTTTCTAATATTATAACTCTTCATAAATTTTGTTTTACAGTACTATATATTTCAAAAACTATCTTAAATACATCATATTAGGGTATTGGTCAAATTTTGTTATTAATAACTCAATATTTGAAGTAATACATCCAATGAAAATCCAATAAAACATTCACAGCTCATGAGTTGATAGTAATTATACCTCTTTATACTTCATTTTGATCTTTATGGTTCCCCAAATTTGATAACATAGAAATTGTAAGTAAAAAACCAAAAGTTTATAAATCACTAAAATCTACTTATTCATGTATTTATATAATATTTCATGTAAAATTCTCATACCTAATGAATTCCATTAATTAATTTTACATTTTATTTTAATACCATAAAAATTTCATAAATAACTATTAATTTCAATGGAACTTGTTATACCTATAAAAAATCATAATTTTAATGTAATATCATCTTTAAAATAAATAAAGTAAATAAATAATCCTTTAATATTTAAAATAAGATGATATCTTTATTATTGATATAAAACACATAATATAGTACAATAATATGTAAAAAGACTATGGGGAAGGAAATATTAAATTTGTGATAATATTAAAATTTAATATAGGACAACATATGCTAAAAATTATAACCACAATTTCATATCTTGATTAGTTAAGATAATCCATTAGTAGAAATTCACCAAAGAGTATGAAAATAAGAATATAGGGAAGATGAAAAATGGAATCTTCCTTGTGAGTGAGAGAACTAAAATATGAAGACATCATATTATAATAAGTATTGTTAAGGAGGTATTTATTGAGTAATATATATGTATATAGTAGAAGTTATTTATCTATAATAATCATTCTGAATTGAAAAATAATACTTAAATAAAATAATATATAATTCAATTCAAAATAATTATTAAAGCCTAAGTTAAAATATAATATTGAAATATCACTCAAGAAGGGTAATAAATAAATAATTAGATTGATTAATTTTAGTCTCCATGGTGATTGATAGTATTTAGTCAATATTAAAAAGTTTCTTTAATATAAATAATTACATAATGATTTTGAAATAAATTAATTGAAAAAATATTGGGAATAAATTTTTTAATAATCCTGAAACTAGTTTAGTTTTATTATAGATATTTTTAAAATTTACTTAAAAAATGGATAACAGTGAATTCAAGCTAATAAAGGACAATGATACATCTGAGGGAAAGAATAACCTCGGATGGTATCCAGCTAGGACAACTCTCTTGTTGAATAAATTTTGTGAGCTCTTGCGTATGTAATGAGTTTCATAATGAGAACATAGCACCCAAATATATTTTTTGTTGTGGAATTCTTGTGGGAAATAGGTAAACACATGCCACCTTTTTTTGTGTAGGTTTTTTTAGTTTCTAACCTCACTTCTTTGTCTCGATTGGTGGACAAGAATGCTAATAATATATGTGAGCATGGAACCAAGTGTAACATCGATGTTGGATTGGAAAGTAATTACCCTGTTCACATTCATAAAAATTAACTCCAATAGAATGATCATATAATCTAATACTTACTAGATATCCAATAACCTGATCATTCATCTTCAACATCATGTATAACCAGAATCCTTTGTCATCTTATTCTTCTCTAATCGTACCACGATTCACAATTTAATATCACACTTATACAAATGTATTAAATTGAATTTGTTTTGAAAATTCCAAGTATAAAAACATGTTTTACTGCATTTTTTGTTCTATAATTTAATTATTATCACTGTCATGAACTGATATTTTACTTTTTTTATTATTTTGTTATATTTGAAGGTGATTTGGGAGGCCCAAGAAAATGTTGATGAAAAATGGTCCAATTTGTGCGGCAATCCAATAACGTGTATAGATTCAACCATATGTTTCAACTAATGTGTGACTCTAATTGGGCTAGTATTTTTCATAATGATCCAAAATCCAATAGGCTAAAAGATTAATGATGTATCCCAATCCCAATTCTTCTATTAATATTCCCATCCAAAACAATCTATCTAGCACACTAAATCTGCACGAAGTCAAAAGTGGTGTGATGTGATCTATCTATATATCGGGATCTACGTGTCCAAATAGTGCAAAACATTTTTTTATAGATATTAAATAAGTCGGGTATTATTTTTCTAGTTTTTTCCAATGGTATATTTTACTGGTTAGTGGCTGGAAACCACGATCTGGTTGGTTTCTCAAAATCTGGGTTCCCAGACACCACTTCCCATTTTGGCTATAAAAAGGCACCATGGGCACCTCAGTTGGTTGTTAGACCATGAGGTATGGTGCTTCTATTTGGGAATACCAAATGAGCCTTCTCATCATCCCTAGATGTTCTGGAGGCTATAGTAAGTGCTACATTAACATCATCTTCTTCTTCCCCTCCAATAGATTCTTAAACTCCTTGTGATCACCCAAGGAGAAACGTGTAGTAAATCCGAAGCTTCCTGTTTTTATTATTTGAATGATATTTTTAATTCCATGTTGTAATGTTTTTTTTTCATAATAAAATATTATTATTTTATTGTATTATGTACTACTATGTATTTCTAAACTCATATGATCATCTTTAGGGGTACCCATTCTTGTGATGTTCCACACACAGTTCACAACTTCTTCTTTCCCATTTCAATGGTAGTGTTTCTGTGGTTCATATTGTTTAATTGAACTCACATAAACACTATCATTGTCATTTAATTTCAAGTCCTGGTAAAAATTTTAAATTACATACAAACCTGGACAATGCATTGATTTCATCATGTGTTTCCTTGGTGAGTTTCAGTTATGAAGTCAAACACGAATCTCACTATAGTTGGCGGTATCCGATGAATCATTGGGTGTTTCCGACTAAACCCTAGGAGTTATCATAGAATAAACTCAGTAATATTATATTTCTAGGGGTAAAAAACATGGTATTAAAGGATCATAACCCTATCTCTAGAATCTATGAAGGATGATCGTCATAAGATTTCCTCGAGTTGATCATTTTTAATTACTTTTGTTATTATTCACTTTGTTTATCACATTCTACATTCATTTGGAATATTAAATCATAAAACCCCATGATTTCCAAAATACCATACCACTTATATTTTTATAATCACAAACATATTTTTGAATTAATTATCTAAGGCTCTATCAAAATACGACCTAGGGTTCCGTATATATTATAATAATTCTATTAAAACAACTAACTAACTAATTTGACGTGCTCGACAACACCATCAATATATTTTCAATATAATTATTCAACATCATCTCTTCCTATAAGCATACTATTCTACATTTGAAATAAATATATAACCCAGATGATTCAAAATAAGGTGACGAGACAGTACAAATATCTCTTATATTACCATAATCATCAATGTTTAATTCACACACTTATCCTAAGAATATAATAGTTTGATATTCACAATGATGTCGTAGTATAAAAATATAGTTTCATTTAATCAATTTCAATTTGTTTACATCAACATTTTCACTCAATTGGTTGACTATAGAGGATGTCGTGTTCAGTTTGAGGTTGATCGATAGAACCATTTCCAATCAGTTATAAAAAAACTAAATATAAAAATATTTTCAAAAAACAGAAGATCATATAGATTTATTTTATATCATCCATATTTGTAAATTACACCTTAGGTTACATTTTTTGCAGTGACAATATTTATATTTATATATATAGGTAAAAATAGAAATAATGACAATTTCATCTATTACATTATATGTAACCCAGTACACTGGAAAAACTTGTCAAAGGATCATGCTATAAATTCGTAGAATGATAAATTGATAAAATCCTAAAAAAATTATTACATCCAAGGGTGTATCCTTTAATTACCTCAAATAAAATTCTAACCATGGTTACGAATAGTGGAATGTATCCACAACATAAGACCTACAATAAAAAATGTCTTACTAGAATATTAGATAGGATTCTCATATCATACATAGATCACATTTCATATATTGTTTCTTAAAAAACATTTATAACAATTGCTACATTTGGAAATTCTATTAACTCATTCTATCATTTTAATTTTTTTTGTGCTAGAGGTTGATACAATAACTTCCTAAGATTGATTAAATTTTTTATTGAATGTAAGGGAAATTAAATTTTAAACTTCAACATTACATTTAGAATTTCATCTAATAACTACCCTTATTAGAAGGGATATTATTTTTTGTTAAAACCTATATTTATAGGAATAGGTTTTATAGGGTTGAATTAAATTATTTTATAATAATTTCTTATTTATGAGTCTTATAAATATTTAAAAAAGAAATCTGATTTTATGAATTTTAAAGAAATTTATATGTGAAAATATTATAATTTTATATGAAAATGTTGTTTTATTTCATTAGATTCAGTTAAATATAATAGGTATGTACATGAACACTTGTTATTTTTTAAATTCCTTAATTTTTATGAATTTTTTTTATGATTTTATTTCTACATTTATAGGAATCATTTATATGTATTATTAAAATATTATAGATTTTTCATGATATTGATGATAGAATTGTGATTCTATAAAGTTACCACTTATTAAATATTATGAGGTATAAAATGTATCTCTGACATTGAAAAGAATATATTTAGCATTCACATGTACATTCTTATTAATTATATATGGTAAAGGAAATCATTTAAAAATGTTTCATTTGAAATTTTTTTCACCTCTATATTGGTTATACTTATTGGGAATATAGAGTGGACCCACATCCATAATGGGAATTTCTCATAAATATTTATATTAAATATCTCTAGTGGCCCAAAGTATTTAATTTTTTTCCTATGTCTCTATATAATCCAAAAATAGATATAAATTTAAAAGAAAAGTACTTAATGTTTTTAGGTTGAAATAAAATCATATTTCAAAGGTAATTATATTTAGAAATATAATCAAATTTTGAAGTGATATTTATTTTAATTGTTCTGAACTCTATTTATGATGGATTTTTTCATGAAAATGAAAGATTTATATTTGGGTGATATTATTTATTATTTCCATGATGTATATTTTTTTAAGAAGGAAATTTTTTAAAAAATTGGTTATTATTATTTATACGGAAAAAAATTCCCAAGTAATTTGTACTCCATAATGATTATTTTTAGTTCTCACTAAAATTTAAAAATATCTTTCACGTGATCAGTATTGTGTATAAATCTAACCATGTTATGTTATAAATAATGATCAAGGTCATTTAAATTCAAATAATATCTATAGAATTTTTATAACTCCTATTTTTTGTGAGGTTTTTTAAAAAAAATCCAAAACCGAATAAAAAATGTTCCTTTAACATTATATAATTTATTTACATATTGTATGTTTTAGCACCAGATCAAGGATTTTCGGTATTTGGATGAATCCTTTTATAGTAGAAACATAATTTAGATAACAAGGGATATTAGAATGTTCTCGTTTAAAATTTTTTATCTCTTTTTAATAAAATACTTGTTATGTATATTTTCATATTAAAATGCCAGTTTCATGATTCAAGGTAAAAGATCATGAAAAAAAAATTTCTTCTCTCCCTGATGATCTTATTTCCATTATTATTCTATATTCATTCTCAGATGTCATTGAGACATTTTTTAATAATCCAATTACATTCAAGAAAATATATGAGTTATTTAATACATCTATAATTCCATGATTTATTCAGGGATTTTTTTAATTCCCATTAGAAACTATTTTGATCTCTAATTCATCATCATGATAGTAACGAGAAGTGACACTATGGACTTTTCATATTAATATAAAAAAATGAATCATATATAACACTTAATGATTTATTAGATATCACAAAAGAGGGAAACATCTGAGAAGTCGATATAGATATGATAATATATATTTTTAACACTGGGGATATTTAGAATATCATTTGGGTACACACTATATTGAAATCATGGAAGTTTAATCCATAAGATTATTTAATAAAAAAACAATTTAAAGAAGACGTTTAAAAATTATGTATCGTAAATACATTTTAAATTATTTAAAGATATTTTCCTTGAATTAATCCAATCTATATGAGTTATATTTTAATATGGAACATATATGATTTTGAAAATGTCCTTAGGTACCATTTAAATGAGTAGAACCTTTATCCTTAGGAGTATCATTAATAAAGAAATAGTATTCTATTTCGAATGGATGATGAAACTCATGTTTGAATCATGGAAATTGTGGATTATGGTTTTCATATATATAAACTAATTACAAGGATGAATTTTATTTAAGTGGTTAGGAATATAACACCCCATAATTAAAATATACTCATGTTTACAAATTTAATAATACAAATAAAAAAAAATATTTTTTAAGAAAGACGAATTATTTTTTCAAATAATATACTAAATTTTATGTATGAAAATGTATTATGAATTAAAAAATGGGGTATTCATTTAGTAACAATCATAAATAATAATAGTGGAAATGTATGATCAAAATGACAACCCCAAAATAATATCAAGCTTATTTAGTATCATTTATGATTATAAATCCACCAAATAAGATGATAGTAAAAATAAACTGAAATTAAAGGAGAATAATGATCATTTCTAGAGATAAAAATATAATATGAAGGGTTTTTATTTGAAAAATGTTAATTTGGGAGTAATTATAGGATAAAAGATATGTATATGACCATTTATTAATATTCATTAAAATAATTTGTATAAAAAATTAATATGTAAATAAAATAATACATGATTTAATTAAGAACATTTTTAAACCATATAGTTATAATTTAATGTTATATTATCCCTTAAGAACTGTAATGGATGAATTATATAATTTTAGAATTTAAAATACATGGTGAAAATTATAATATTTGAATAATATATTATATTAGTAATATAAATACATCTATAATACATTTAAATGAATATAATTTTAAAAAGATTAAAAGGAAAACGTTTAATAAGAATGAGCCTATTTTATTTTTATTTTTTATATATTTAAATTTTTTATAATATAAATCGTAAAAATTTGTTTACTATAAAAGCTATTTTGTACATCACAACCATGTATTATGGGGGCTATCCCAACCATACACAAGATCCAGCAAGTCCATACCATATCGAAATATGAGTATTCCATCTTACATGTAAAGAATAGGTTTCATAGTGAGTACATATGACATGTATAATGTGAGATGTGGAATTCAACTAAGTGAAATGGATGATCAATCACATTTATATAACTAAAGTGTGTTTCAGGTGTTGAACCAGGATCCTCAGCTTGAGTAGTGGTTGAAACCACAAACAATATATGTTATAATTCCACCGTGTTGAACATTGGTGTGGGATGGGATACACAAGGCATTTTTTATATAAATAAAAACATATTTTCATAACATGAACCTTCAATCCAATTCATTACAATCATCCAATCACTAGAAACCTCATATTCAACCTAATGTTGTACATAATAACCCCTATATTCATATTATTCTCTTTCCATCACAACACCTCATCTTCATACCTCTATGTATTCTTTCATTACATCCCTAATTAACCATCATTTTATATTGGAGAAATCCCTATAATCCTCACTCTACCAAACATAGGAACCTGTCCCTAAAATGATATCTCTCCCTGCAATAATCATAATTATTTCCATTACAATTATATCCCAACAATACATTAGTTCATTATTAGCCACTGAATGGGGATAATATTAATTGATAATTTATATAATATCCATGTTCTTTATTATTCATAAACAATATTTTAGTGCATATTAAACTTTGAACATTAATTCACATTATGATTATAATTCCCTCTTAAAATGCACTATTGCATTGTACATTTTTGAACACCTCCTAAAATACAAAATGGTCTTGATTTTATTTTCATATTTTATTTTCAGGTATCCCATTCTATAAAGAACTATTAATTATTTTTGAGCACTTGAAGATTCATATTGGAAGACCACAAAAATGGGTTCTCATGCCAACGCATTCTGGGGAAAGTAAACTTGAAATCGGTCCAATAAAGAGATTGTATCGGCCTCAATAAAATCTATATGATTCAAAAAATTTATCTAAATATAATTTAAATCATGTGTAACATTTAACCAATAATTGACAAGAGCTCATTTGGATGTTTTAATGGATTTTTAGGTGGCCCAATGGAAGATGAAATTCTGGGCTAGATTCGGTGGCCCAGAAAAACAGACCACCAATTTAATCATATCTCAGAAACCACAAATTATTTAGGGCTGAACATTTAAAGAGAGTTATAAGATATAATTATAATAATTTGTCTCTTTTATGTCAAACTCTAATTCTGACATATAAAATATCATATATGTGCTTCTGTTCAGTGGATGAAAGCTGGCTTCAACATCAGGTCAAGGGTGGAAAAGTCTCATATCCCTTACTTTACACCACCCTATTCCTACCACCAATAATTTATAAGACATGGAAAGATGGGGGCTTGAACAAAGGCTCCATAAATTACTACTTAAGGGAGTGTTGTTGGAGGAATTAATCATTATATATCTTTTTTTTTCTTTGTAATATTATTATGTTGACTTGTCATTTTAACGTACTTCTTTTTCATGTATGTTATTAGAATCACCTTAGTTATTAATATAATTTCTCAATTTTATATTAATATGTTTTTATTATTATCAATTTAATAAAGTTACCTTAAGGTGTGAATTTATGCACAATATACCCTGTGATATTCTTCACACAATGATGGAGTGATTATTTTCTTTTTATTGTTTTTTACCTATCCAATTCCTCCCTCATGAATCTACTTTATGCTTCCATTAAAACCATAGAATCAATGGAGGGATAACTATATTATGGTTTTATCCAAAGGAGTATCAAGTTTCTAGATTGGATGTTATTTCACAATATCTAAATGATATTGATTTCTTTTACATGAGTTTTTTTATTCAAGGATTTTCATTATTCCTCTTACCTATTGAATTTTATCGCCCCACTTTTATGTGATAATATGATAATTTACCTTGGAGTGCTCATGAAAATGATCATAAATGTGTATAGGTTATTATCATGTGTTTGTGATGTTTTTTAACCAGTAAGTGATGAGGTTAGTTTGATTTCATTGAATGAATCTTTCTTGAGTAAATGAAATTCAAATTGTTAAAAAAATGGAATTCATCCAATCCACCGCAACGGATATCCTAGGATCAACTCATTATTTTAATTTTAATTTACATAATTCTATTATATGTCACATAAAAACATCAAAAATCATCATATTTTGGCTACTTCATATCCAAAATGAGTCCATAAAATGTCTGTTTCTATAGGGTTCTTCTTTGGTCTCTGAGGATTCGATAACCCAAGCTAAACTACAAGTGACCAATTAAACCTAAAAACATGGGTAAATTTGGGAGATAAAAAATATTGGTTCCATTTCCTGGGACACAATTATGTCATCTTAATCATCCATTTTATTCTCCGCCATTTCTTCTATTCTCATCCAAATTCTCTTATCTTTTTTCCTTTCTCACATTTTTTTCTTTTGGTGTGTGTCCACCTACACTCATGACCAATCAAACTGTCTAGTATGGGTGGATATTCA
Organism: Viscum album; assembly: GCA_963277665.1. Classification (NCBI taxonomy): domain Eukaryota; kingdom Viridiplantae; phylum Streptophyta; class Magnoliopsida; order Santalales; family Viscaceae; genus Viscum; species Viscum album. The sequence goes on along the minus strand of OY728126.1, from coordinate 852,267,495 downwards.
TGGGGATGGGGAGTAAATTACACCATTGGAACTGATTACATTATATATTAATCTTCTTAATACTCTAGATTCAATAATTGAGCTCATTTGTATGGATGGTCTTCAAAGAAACCAACTCATAAACACGAGTGAGAACCAAAATGGAAATCCAAATGAGGTAGCACCTAACTTCGGAAATGTAGTCGATCAATCCAGGAATGACTAAGTCAAACATACCTAGACCAGTGTCACCTCATGAATTAGACATAATTTCCTAGGAGATTCCAACTATATCTTTAAACCCCAAGTCCTAGACCACCTTCCCATATTACATGGACTGGAGTCTGAGATGCCCTACCTTCTGGTTCAGGAGTTCAATGACATTGTAAAAACCATGTGTCCCCCGCATCAACTAAAATCATGTAATATGAGGCTATGTTCTTTTTTATTTAATGGATTGATCTAAAAATTGGATAAAAAAATTTTAGACCATCATCCATCACCTCCTGGAACCAACTACAAAGAGAATTCTACAAACAAAAATACTTTCCCTACCACAAAAAAGTTGCACATAAATAGAGCAACCAAATCTTTTTTGAAAAAGAGGGAGAGTCATTCAATGAAACATGGTTGAGGTTAAAAGACAATCTAAACGTTTTTCCACACCATGGTTTTTCTATTCTGGAACAAGTGTGAAATTTATTATGAAGGGTTGAGTCAGGGGAACAAACAATTCATTTACATGATGTTTAATGTAACATTTAAAAACAAAGCCCCAAATGATGCTTATGAGTATCTAAAAATACTTGCTAAACAAAATCAAACATGTGGAACATCACCTTACTATAAGAAGACTCCCAAATCTGGTGGAATTCACAAAATTAGGGACGAGAAAATCCTTTGGGATAAACTCGCAGCACTCTCAAAGTAGGTTAAATAGATAGACCTTATGAATGTCCATGAAATCCCAACCGTAGACCCTGTTTACCCAATTTGTGACAATCATGACCATAAGACAGAAAACATCCCAACCATTCAGTACATCAAGGAAGAACTTTTAGGAGTACCCCTAGGGGAATTATATGCTTTGATCATTAATATTCCCCAATACCAAAACACATTCAACCCAAGGTATAATGACCACCCAGGCTTCCTCTAAAAAGTTAACCAACAACCTAGCAAACCAAAAGGACCAAACCCCAACCCTACAAAAAATTTCCAAAACCATAACCAATTCCAACCACAACCAGTCCAATACCATCATCATCCTATCCAATACCAATAACTCATCCATCACCCAATGTATTCTCTTGGGATAAACTAACGAACACAAGCCCCCACTCAATTTTTCCCACTTCCAATCCTTGAACGGTTGTGTAAAAAATGGACAAAATGAACTTGGAAGTATCTTACCTAAAATAAGAACTTGAAACCATAAAAAATGGAAAGACACCAAAACATACATAATGCATTCCACAAAAACCAGTAAGGGGAGATTCATGTTCACTCAAACAACTCATAAATAACTGTATATTGTGACTATTTTAAGAAGTGGGAAATCAACAGAGAAACCTGAACAACTAATTCAGAACCCATATGAAGATTAAAAAAAGGATGAATATTCAAATGAACCAAATGGTCAAACTAAGAAACATGATAACATCATCAAAGAAACAACTATTAAATAACAAACCCACTACCAGCACCATTTAATCAACGCACGAGGGGTAAAACCAATAATGAATTGAAAGAAACATTGAGGGAAATATTCTCACAAGTCAATTTGAACATTCCACTCCTCTATGCCATTAAAACCATTACTACATACTCAAAATTCCTTAAATAACTCTACAAATTTGAATGGAAATTTTCACATATGAACCAAGTCCTTCTAGTAGAAAATGTTAGCACCACAATCCAAGGAACCCTTTCACCATAGATGAAAGACCCAGGATGTCCCTACGTTATTGTTGAACTTGGAGAGAAATAATTTGTCAAAGCCTTGTGTGAACTAGTTGCTAGTGTCAATATCTCCCCCAATGTTGTGTACTGCTAGCTACGCCTAGAAGAGCTCCAACCCACATCTGTCACACTTCAACTTGTTGATTATTTCATTAGGACTACAAAGGGGATTTTAAACGACTTTCTGGTAAAGGATGATAACTTCATCTACCCGACTAACATCATTGTCATTGATAACCATACAATCATAGAAAATAAGGAAGAAAATGAAATCAACCTTGGCCATTATTTCCTTACAACAATCAACTCTATTATCCGAGTCCAAAATGGGATCATGAAAATCACCTTTGGAAAAATGAGTCTATACTTGAACATCTATAATTCAAGATCAGAAATAGGTGATTACGAGGACATGCATGTCATAAACATGATAGGAATCAATGATAATATATCCATATAACATAATGGAATATTTTGTGGATGTTTAAGTTAGGATGATATTGATTTCCTTTGTTCACATGAAAGAAGTTTATATCCTTGGATTGAAACATTTTCAAATTTCTCTTATAATGAAGTATTATGTCAAAAATCAATGAAATATTTCAGGAAACCACATTCTTAGATACCACTCCACCTACCATCCCAAAATCTGATCAAGCCAATATAGTATCTGAAACTTCTACATGTGGGGATTCAATCCTATCTAAAACTCTATGAAACAAATTGATCTTGAGCCAATAACCCAATATTCAACTAAAATTTTGAACCAACCTGACCATTAATTGAAAGAAATTCTTTATGCAATTAATTATTCCTTCTTAGGGGACAATAAAACACAAAAAAAAAATTAATTTATTATTCTCTTGAATCAATTCATGATAGGATGCTTCTATATGTCCTTAGGAAACAAAATAAATCCATTTTATGGACCATGTCTAATATTCTTGGGATTTTCCCAATTATCGTGTCTAATAGGATTGTTTTAGAATCTGATTCAAATACATGTATAAGTTCATCTTGGTGGCATATAATCAAATTTAGTTATCCCTATAAGATCAAGGGAAGACTACATTCACATGTCCATTTTAAACCGCTGCTTTCATACACATTCCATTCGGGTTATGCAATGCCCTTGGAACCTTCCAGTGGTGCATAATGGGAATATTCTCAGACATAGTAGGGGATTTTATATATGTCTTCATGGATGAATTCTATGTGTTTGGGGATAAATTGGAGGGATTATTGAGGAATTTGGAGACAGTATTTTAAAGATGTGAAGAAAAGAATATTTTCATAAACTGGGAAAAATTCCATTCCATGGTTAAATAGGGGTTAGTCCTTGGGCATATATTCTTGGGTAAGGGGATTGAAGTTGATAAATCCAATGATGACATCATTTGTCACCTTCCATCACCCAAAACTATTAAGAAAGTTATTTATTTCTTAGGACATGCTAGTTTATATAAAAGATTCATCAATGAATTTAGTTCAATCTCATGTCCCCTTTGTGATCTCCTAGTAAGGGATGCTCCATTTATTTGGATAGAAATTTGTGAGGGTTCATTCTCAACCCTCAAATCATCTCTCACATCTCCTCCCATGTTTAAATCTCCAAATTTTAACCTTATTTTTAATCTTTTCTGTGATGCTAGTGAATTTGATGTAGGATCAGTCTTTTGAAACTGGTGTGAGAAAAATCCATGTGTCATTACTTATGCAAGAAAATCCTTAAATGATTCCCAAATCATCTACACCACCACTGAAATGGAGTTACTTTCTATTGTATGTGCATTAAATATGTTTAGGTCATACCTCTTTGGATCCCCCATCATTGTGTTCACTGACAATTCTTCACTAAAATACTACTTCAAAAAACAAGATGCCAAGGCTAGACTGATTCAGTGGGTCCTTCTATTACAAGAATTTGATCTCACAATCAAGGATAAAAAGGGTGTTTAAAATGTCATAGTTGATCATCTATTTAGGATTGAATTCAAAGATAACTCAAACCGCCTTTCTATGATTGATTCATTTCCTGATGAGAACATCTATTCAGTGAGTGATTGCCCATGGTATGCTGATATAGCCAACTTCTTAGTTACAAGAGACATTATAAACTTGTTAGGGACTCAAGCTCTAAGGAAACTATTTTTGGATGTCAATCACTATTTGTTTTATGATTCATACCTTTATTTGTTATGTTCTGACCTAGTCATTAGGAGCTGTGTCCCAGAATCTGAACAAGAGTCTACCCTAACAATGATGTCATAGCGAGGCATGTGGGGGGCACTTTTCCTCTGAGAAAACATCTGTTATGATTCTTTACTGTGGCCTCTTATGGCCCACCCTATCAAGGGACTCCTAAATTTTTTTTTCAATGATGTCCTCGGTGTCAACAAGTATGGTCTATCAAAAAAAAGAATCAAATTCCATTTACTCCCATTATAGTGATTGAAATCTTGGACTACTGGGGAATCGATTTCATGGGTCCTTATTCAATCTCTTGAAGATATTTGTACATCCTTTTAGCTATTGATTATATATCCAAATGTGTTGAGGCCATTCCAAAAAAATCAAATGATCATAAAACTGTGATTATATTTCCCATGGAAAACATCCTCTCTGGATTTATAATTCCTAGGGCTATCATTACTGATCATGGATCTCATTTTTGAAATTTTCCATTCTCATCACTCATGGACATGTATGAATTTCTCACAATATACCCACTTCTTACCACCCATACAAAAATGGTCAAACTAAGTTATCCAATCAAGAAATCAAACAATATACTTCAGAAAATGGTTAATCCATCTAGGAAGGATTGGTCGAGCAAACTCTAAGATGCTCATTGAGCATATATAACAGTATATAAAACTGTTTTAGGAATGTCCCCATATAGGTTGGATTATGGTAAAACCTTCCATTTGATAGTGGAGATTGAATATAAGTCATTTTGGAAAATTAATAAAATGAATTAATACCTCTCATTGGATGAAACAAAAAAGAAATTATATCTCCGTGAACTTGAGGAACATAGGATGGAGGGTAATGAAAATTCAAGGATCAATCATGCTAATGTACAATCATACAAATCAAAGAATCATAAAACCAAAAACATTGTATCATGTAAAAATATAATTTTTTATAGTTTTAAACATCATTTACACCTGGTAAAGTTGAGGTCTAGATGGTCAGGACCATACGTTGTGCATAAGGTGTACCCCCATGGGGCAGTAGAAATTCAATATCCCACCAATGGTCAATCCTTTTAAGTTAATGGCCATAGAGTCAAAACATTCATTAAACCATTCCAAAAATATGAAGTAGATGATGAATTTTGTGAACCAACCTTAGATGAGGTAAATTCATAAACAATTAGGGTTCTAAGTCAAGCTAGTGAAATTAAACCAAAGCACTTCACGAGAGGCAACCCGTGGTTTTCATCATTGTGAATCAAATTTTTTTAAAAAAAAATAGGATTGATAAATCAATTTTATATTAAAAGAAATACTTAACTCTGCATATGATAGTACCATTGACTATTGACATGTTCTTATATTATGATTATGAATGTGTATGAAAGGGGAGTGCCATATTTAACCACGTCACATGGTGTGATCCATGAGTAATACCTTACCCAGAAATTTAAAAGGAAGACAATGTATCATCAGTTTATTTTTATGGGTTTGTAGGTTAAAATAAAAATAAAAAAAATATATTTAATAATTAATAAAACATATATATATACATATAAAATGACACGTTGTAGGTTGTGGGGAATACCTAGCACAACCGGCGAATCCGTGAGGACTTGAAACTGGGGCCGAAGGGAGATCGGGGTGTGCGCCTACCACTAAACTACATGTTATAGTGCTTTATTTTTCATAATTTATTTATATAAAATTATATATTATTTTTGTTATAATATATATATTTATATATTGTTTTTTTTTTGTTTTTTCTTTTTCCACTATGGAGCTATGCTTGTGAAATGGATATCAAAGGAATAAATTAGGGTATCATGAACTTCAACATCAACCACCAGGTGACTTAATTCTATGACCATAATTTTCTATTTCCTTTTTGAGAACCCCTTCTCTAAATCTACCCCCTTTTAAATTATCTTTTATTCAAATAATGGGGATAGAGTTATTTTATTTTAGGGTGGGAGATGAAATAAAAAAAGTGATTTTTTGTAAAAAAAATTGCTTTTGGGTCAAAAAATGATTTGAAAAAAAATTGTGTAAATCAAAGGAAACTTTTTATAACATTGAACTTGATAATACACATTTAACACAATGAAACTAAATATCAAATAATTCAGCATTCCCTGATTCTAATTTTATTCTATGTTTAATTTCATGAGAATAGTTTTTTGGAATGCGTGGTTGTCTAATGTGATATTTCATCGCTTATATTTTCACCCAAATAGAAAAAAGATCACAACACATCTCTTTCGGATAGTGGGGTTTTAGTTTGAGTTTGTGGGGTCACCCAAATAAATAGAATTTGTTTTGTGATCATTTTAGTTTTAATATGAGTATTCAAAAAAACAAAAAAAACAATAAATTTGCGTGTAGAGAAATAAAATGACCTAATTTGTGGCTTTCAGAACTTGGGGATCACGACTCTATTGATGTCTAGCCCAGAGTTAGTAATTTTATCTATAATTGTGGTAATTTTACTGAGTTAACTTGAGATGATGCCCGCGTATTTGGGTTTCACATGGTGCCCTGTGGTCTTTGAGCCTGGGAGTCATCAGAAAAGTCTCGCTACATGGGTTTACTCTATTGAGTGTGTTTTCAATAACCATAGAAAAAATGAAGAAAAAACAATAAAAAATTATATAAAAAATTATATACTTATGTTAATATCGAAATGTGATTCCACCTAGTGATTCCATAATTTTCCCCTCAAATAAAAATGAACCCCCATGTCTTTTTTGACACACAACACATCATTATACTTTATTGAAATTGGATGAAATGTGGCGATAAATTTGAACAATGGAACATGCTTGGGAATGGGATATGATTATGAAAATATATAGTATTAAAATATTTTTATGGGTTTCATAGTTGTTTGGTATCAGGTTTCTTGGTGATCAATGTGTGTTAAAAAGATTTTGGAAAAGGGAATTAGAATTTCATATTATTATGCTACATTTTTCTCAGGACTAGAAAAACTCAAGTTCGAGAGTGTGATTATCCACTGTATGAGGATAATATTAATTGATAATATATATAATATTTATGTGATATATTATTCCTATACACAATATTAGCGCATTTTACACTTTAAGAATTAATTCACATTGTGATTGTAATTCTCTCTTAAAATTCACTATTTAATGGTACATTTTTGAACACCTCCTAAAATACAAAATGTCCTTGATATTATTTTCATATTTTATTTTCAGGTATCCCATTCTATAAGAAAGAATTAATTATTTTGGAGTCCATGAATATTCATATTGGAAGACCACGAAAACAGGATTTCATGCCAACACATTCAGGGAAAAGTAAACTGGACATCAGCCAAATAAAAGGACTATAGAAACCGATATACAAGCCCAATGATTCTCAACACTTAACTGAAGATAGAAGACATCATGGAGAATATTTCATCAAACAGTGAAAAGAGACAATTTGGATGTTTTAATGGTGTTCTAGGTGTCCCAAGTGAATGATTAATTTCTCATCCAGATTCTATGGCTCAGAAAAACAGACCACCAATTTATTCATTTCTCTGAAACCAAAAATTATTTTGGGCTGAAATTTTATAGACCACCAACTTATTCAAAGGTTAAAATTTATCCTCTCCCTTAAATTCCACCTACCTAGTCGTACCACCATTAATTGAGGAGACATGGACAGATGGGGGATCATACTAAGGCTCCCAAAATGCACATTTAAGGTAGTGGTGTAAGAGTATTCAATCTTTTTGTAGCTTTGTTCTCATTTTAATGATATTAAGCCAATTTGTCTTTGTAACGTTATTCTTTCACATGTAAGTTGTTCAAATCACCTTAGTTATTAATTATGGTTTGATCCATGGGAGTACAATGGTGATGGATTAGATTTCATTTCTCAATCTATAAATGTTACTGATTTCTTTTACTTCAGTTTCCTTTATTCGATGGTTTTTTCTCTTCCTATTCCTTATTGAATTTTATCTCCCTACTTTTATCTTCTAATAAGATCATTTACCTTTGAGTGATATTGAAAATGATCTTACAAGTGTATAGGTGATTAGCATATGTTTTTGTAGGTGTTTAACTAGTAAGTGATGAGTTTAGTTTGAATTGATTAAATGAATCCTAATTAAGTTTATGAAATTGAAATTGTTAAAAAAAAGGGAATTCATCCAATCCACCCCATGTGATGACCTAGGATCAACTCATTATTTTAATTTGAATTCACTTATTTCACTTAGAGTTCACTTAAACCCATCTAAAATCAACCCAAGCTGGCCACTTCATAGCCAAAAATAGTCCATAGAATGTACGTGTCTATAGGTTTCTTTATAGGTCATTGTGGATTAGATAACCCATGCTAAACTACAAGCGACTGATTAAACCTAAAAACATGGTTAAATTTGGTCGAGACTAGTAAACTATTCATAGACATCGTAGCATGAAGTGCATGATTCTATCGGGCCATCATGATCATTTATCTTCAATAGTTTTTGATTATATGGTCATCTATTGTGTTTTTCATGTTCTAATTGAGGTATCCCAATAGTACATTATGCAATGATTTATATAATTATTTATCTAATTAAAATAATAATTTTTAAATCCAATTGTCATCTATAATTTTTAAGAAATCCTATAATTTTCACATCATCAATGGATTAAATTATCCTATATGATAAACTATGTATGGCTATATGTCTATAATAATCAATATTACTTAATTTTCATCCCATGTTTCGACATCAATCTTATAAAATTTATAACTCCTCAAATATTCTCATTTGAAAAATAATATAATATTATATTGATGAAATAATCAAAATTTTATTTATTCCATAAGTGTCAAATTTAATGGCCTCAAATAAAATTCCATATACACTTATAAAAAATGTACAGTATCCACCATTGTGGACCTATAAAAAAAGAGACATTTAAAAGTACATATCATAGTTATGAAATAAGATTATAAAATCAATAAACATCATATCATCATTATTTTATAATAAAAAAATAAAAATTTAGTTTCCAAAATTGATATATATATATATATATATATATAAATTCTCTTAACATATTAGGAACATGAAAAATTAATACCCATGTTCTCTCTTTACTCATTCCATATTTTAAATATCTTTAATTATAGATTACTGATGAATAAGATCGATATAATTTATAGAGTGATGATAAGGGAAAATTACATTTAAACACCTATTTATTTTAAAAATAATAATCAAAAGTATTATTTTAAGGGATATTATATTTCACTATACCAAAATTAAAGATGTATATTTTTTAGTTGTTTGGATTAAATTATTTCTTAGGGAATCAATTTTCTATAATAATATAAATTCTTAGAAAGGGTTCCATTCCTTTTTCATTTCAAGGTTTATAATCAAGTGATAAAGATTATTATAATTTTTATAAATTGTTTTTTATTTCCATAATTATCATTCAATATTATAGGTAGAGATATGAACAATATTTTTTATCTATATTAAAAAAAATGTGAAGATTATATTTATAGGTTTAATTCTACCTTTTAATTAATCATACTCCTGTATTGTTTATAAATTATAAATGTACTTGTAAATGTTTATGAGATATTAAAATATTATCCTCATTGAAAATAGTTTATTTTGTTTTCAGATTTCACGGTTAATAGACTAAACAATTAATGAAAATCATTAAAAGGGGTTTTTACTCAAATTTTTGGTACATGGAATTGGTTATGGTGATGGTGAATGGTGACCAAACCCACAAACTCATAGAGACTTTGTTCTAAAGAGTGATGTTTAGAGTCCATTGTGGCCCCATGGTTTATTAAAATGTTCTCCACATATCACTATATTTCTAAAGATATATTAATTTCAGAGTAAATCATATCTTGTTTCTTTGTATAAATTTAATATTTTTCAAAATGATATTATATTTTGAAATAAAATTGTCACATAATGTGATATGTATTCTAAATTTTTTGAACATTATTTCTAATAGATCATTAATGAAATCCATATATTCCTATTTTTTTAAGATTATTTATTATATCCAAAAAAAATTATTTTATATAAAAATGAAATTTTTTTAAATAGGTTTTTATAGTACTTATATGAATATAATTTTCCCCTTTCTTTAAAACCTCGATCTAAGAGTTTTTGGTTTTCAAGCTATCATTTAAAATGATTTTCACATGACTCTAAATGAATAAAAAATTAAGGGTGTTTAGTTTTAATTATGTATCTATCTTGTTTTAAGTTATATAATTTTAGTGTAATTGGAAAAACATTTACATGTTCTATATTTTTACTCATTCCTACAATACCATAACTAAATAAACACTCAATTTAAACATATTTCAGTTACATTTTTTTACACATAAATATATAACTTGTTTTAAAACATGATCAAGAGTTTTGGACATGGTATGTTCCCATATCAAACAATATATCAGTTGAAAAATTATATATTAATTGAAATGAAACCATACTGAATAGTATACGACCAAAAAAAAATTAAGTCAAATATCATTAAATATTATGTTAATAAGTCATTAGTATATATAATATTTTAAAATGACTTAAATCCTTAATAATTTTCCATTAATATAACATTAAAATATTCATAATACATGTGATCAACTAATAACACACATAAATGAAATGGTTATATAAGATCATTATAAGGGGTGAAGTTAAAGGATTGAAAATGATATTTCAGTCATCATTATTACTTGACTAATCATACTAATAGGTTATACATCAATAGAATTTGATCATAATCATAATAATAATATTAATATTTTATAGAATTTTAATGAATTAAAATAATGAGCCATCGTAACTCTGGGAACTTTATTAGGAAAACATAACATAACAAATAATTATATCTCCATCTTGTTCAACCAAAACGTACTATAAAAATAACAAATAATTTTATGTCTATATATAATTATCTCATAAGATATATAATATTACCTAATTTGTTAGTGGGATATATAAATCAAATCATACATATCTTATTAATTTATATTATGCATGATGTGTTTCTCCTGGAAATAAAAAGATAAAAATCCTACATGAATCACAATGCATAAGACTATAGACCTACGAAGAAATAGAAACTAGTTTCATAATAAAATCATATTCCATAGAATATCAGAAAAATTGATTTTATCATTGGAATGATGTATAATAAATTATGAAGGTAATAAAAAATTTCATAAGATCCGTTTTTTGTGAAAAAAATCCCTTTATGAATCATAGTAGTGAGAGATTCCAAGAATGTTATAAATGAATCTATTAGCAGAAATCAAAAAAAGTTTACAGATGAATTGATATTTGTTTCTCCCAAAAAATTAACAAAATTTAATGTGAGAATAATTTAACAAAAAAAATAAATCTAATGTTATGTAAATTCCAATAAATCATACAAAATGAAAATAATTCAGGAAATAATATTCTCTTAAATTCATCTAAAAAATTTTTAGAAAGACAAATTATTCTTAATGAGAGGAATTGATATTTTGATTCAATTATTTAATTATCATGAATAGCGTATTGAATAAAATAAAAAAAAATTTAATAGAAATATTTGAATAACACATATATATTATGATATAAAGAATTATGTATGAAAATGTAAGGAGATAAAACATAAACCAAAATGAGATACAATCATTGGGTAGCTTCCCAAATATTGGTCTCATATCACGTTAGCATGCTCAAACCTCTAATATAATTTACACACATATATATATATATATTAAATCCCAATTCTAGATGAATTTTAAATTATTATAATAAAATATTTTAATTTTATACCACTTTTCTTATTAATGTTTATTATTGATTGAATTATATGATGGCATGGTTGATTGAATTGTTCAATTTTCAGCTTTAATAATATGTTATTCATCATTGTTTTACTCATTCGTTTATTGAATCATTATGTTTAGTATTTTATAAAGATACACACATACAATTATATATATATACAAATAGATATTTTTAATAAATGATCAATAATAACATTCTTGGAAGGAGATGATAAATAATGAATTGAAAAAAGTACTTTTTGGTTGATCAAATAACCATTTACATGTTATATCATTAATTGAGGAGTGATAAAATATATGTGTTATATAAATTTATAGGTAATTATATATGGACACAAGAACATTGAAAAACTATATATTTTCTTAACAATCAACAAAGGTAACTTAAAATGGATGCTAGGATATGAAAATAGATAAAGAAATAAAGGATTGCAAAAATAAATCTAAGTTACATAATAATTGATTACTAACCATTAATAATAGTGTATTACCATGATTCCTTAGAGTGTGGTGAGAATATAATATCTCTAAGAGAATATAGTGACTTAAAAACAAGGATATACAAATATTTGAAAAATGTAATGAATTTTAGGAGTGAGTTTCGTTATAATAAAGAGATCTCTATAAATATATATATATTCCTTTAAATAATATTATGTTTTATATATTTCATCACTCACATAAAAAATAAGGTATTAAGACATTAATAAATTAACGATATCATTTTTAAAAGATCATTTTGATAATGTATAATATATATAATAAAATATAATAAAATTATTATAATTAGAAATTATCTTTGTAATAGTTTCGTAGTCTCTTTATGATTAATATTGTAATTATTAAATAAAAGTTTCTTATCATTATATTTTATATTATATATCTAAAAGTTAAATAATTGTTCTTTATAAATATAAATTGAATCATTTTTCATTATTTTGGAATTTATAATATATAAATTTACATAGTATTTATTTTTTATCTTTTTCTGGAAAATATACTTTGTTAGTGAAAATTTCATTTTTAAAAATTTAATTATATTAATTAATTTATCAATATATAATAATTAAAAAACATTTATTAAACCATTTATTTTTTAAAATATTAATTTAATTTATCACATTGTTATTTTTAACTATTATATGATGTTAAAGAACCATTCGCTAAAAAATATAAAATTAAAATAAATGGTTATAATAATACAGAAAAATACTTTTTTCATTTAATTTAATTAAATTATATAATTGAAAATAATTTAATTATGGTTAGTTTTTAATGTCCCATAACAATTTTTTTCTTATGATAATTCCATTTATATAAAAAAAATATTATGAATAAAAAGTTTAACTCACACATATTTTTTATTCATAAAAGCATGAGTATATTAGAAAATATTTTTAAGCACTTATGAAGTTTATATTTATGTTATCATTTCATAATTATAGTAAAATTAATTGAAAAAAATAATATCACACTAATAATCACTCTTATCAAATTTGGTGGTAAGAAATATATTAATATATAATTTTTTAATTATTTTCCATGGTTGAAAAAATGCAATGTAAATAAAATTACACATGGGTAATATATAAAATTAACGTAAAATAACAAAAACACACCATTATTACCCCAAAAATAGTTTATGTGATGATTGTATGCCATATAATGGACCATATACTAAACATTCTATGCATGGGTTTCTATAATTAGAGAATAGTGTAACAAAATGCTTTACTAATTGATTGTTTTCATAAACCAATTATTCCCATAGATTTTATAAGAAAATAGATAAACCCCATCATTAATCACTCATAAATTTGAATTACATAAGAAAATATTGAATATAATTTCATCCATGAATTATATCCCACAAACTGTATCCTTTGGTGACCCCTAATTAGCATATGCCCTACATTTATATGGTTAATTAAAATTTAATGTTCCCAACAAGAGTATTACACACATATTAGTTTTTTATTATAATATTCCTCTTCCAAATAATCCCTAACATTATATAAATATTGTAACATGTAACATATATATATATATATATATTATTTTTTCAAGTGACATCAATTATTCATTAATTCTATAGCATCTATCGTGAAAAAGAAGTGCATCGATAATGTGTCTGTATAAATTACTACTTATAAGAAAAAATTCTTTTTATTTTTTATCACTACATAATATGGATACAATAAAACACTTTTATAATGAATAATTGTATAATATACATCACATTTACAATTACTGAATCATTACCATTTATATTTAGCTTCGTTTCATCCATTTATTAAGAGAAGATATCATAAAATCATGTGCAAATGTTAAATACCACCTATATATATGGCGAGTCTTATATCACATGAAAATATAGCATGGATTGATAGAAAATCTTGATTTTTAATATTATATGATGATGAAAAAAATGTAATACTAAAATTATTATTTTTCTTATACAATTGTTCCATATTTTTATTGACATAATATTTTCTTAATTGGGTGTATGTGCAAACAACTGCCACCACGAATGATGAATTTCATTTGTGGATACAACCCATAATTAACTATTAAAAATGGATTATATTAAGATATATTATATTTATCACATTTCTAAGATCCTATAAATGATATATTAACACTATTAAATACAAATTTCATACACATTCATTACTTTTAAAAAACTATTGTTTTTGTCAATTTACCGAAAACTTAAGTGATGACGTAATATCAATGTAGTGTGTCATTAAAGAATGAAAAATACCCTTAATTAAATGTAATAATATATTATTTATTATATTTTAAATTTTATTTCAATTATAATATTTATATCTAAATATGTTATTAGAATATCATCTTTCTTCCTTAAAAATTTGTGAAACAGATTTTTCTATGGCTTCATATTCATGAATCATAATTACAACTCTTATTATATGAATACTGATAATTATAAAAAATAATGGAAAATATATTACGAAATAATAATTAATCTATGAATAATGATATTTGTATAGTATATTTGTTGTCAACGTTAACAATACAATGAATGTGAAGGGAAATTAAAAGTGTTAACACATGACATAAAACAATAAGCTATAATAAACAACTGTATTCATAGTATAAAATTATATTCAGTTTAAATAAACAATTCCTTGAGATAAATAATTTTTAAAACTATACATTTGATCTATTAATTTTTAAAGGAATCTATAGTGTGATCAACTATGTTTGGAAATAAAGAAAAGGGATATTTGTCTCAAACTCTCTTTATTGAGAAACAGTATACATCATGTACCATTTTACATTTATGTGGTGTAAATGCTACCAAATAGTAATGTTATGTTGAATTTTATTTTCTTCATTATATTTTATATTTATTTTAAAATACTTCCTCAAATAATTTTTTTCCAAATGGTAGTCAACTCAAAATTGTTTTCTCAATACATGACATTTTTCTCATGAGTCACGAAATTTCATTAATAATTTGTTTTTTCACTTATCTTTTTATATAATTATCCTTTCAAATGATATATTTATTTTTTTCTGGGGATATTACTTATCATTAATAATATCCACTTCTTTTCTGAAATGATTCATCAAATAAAAGAATAATATTAATTATAATAATATATATACTTCCCAATGGATATTTGTCATTCATGTTCATGTTTTTACTGTTAAAATTGTAATCTATATCCCAAATAGTTTTTACCGCATTTAAACATGATGTATCCATTGAACACTTTTTGAATGAATTTTTTATTACCCATTTTATGAGGTGGGATTCATAAAAAAAACGTAATGGAGTTTTGATGTTTTTAACATGAATATATCTAAAAAAATGTTTTCCTTTAATGTAATAATATAAATGATTCTTAATGTATTCCATAAAACCGTTCTTATTTATATTTTGGAATAAACTAAATTTATTTTATAATTTTTAATGTCAAATATTTTTATTGTCTCATTGGGAATTTTCAATGGAAGAAATAACTTTAACATAGTTTTGTGAAATGGTATATTTCCACAATTTATAGAGTATTAAAAGAGAAGTCCACTCAATACATAAAAATTTTCAAAAAGGACAATGGGAATTATTATTATTAATGAAATATTCATATTTAATCTAAAAGTGATATTCATCATTGCTCGATAATCAGTATTCTTTAAACGATAACATGTGAATTATTTATATTAATAGATTATGGAATTCTATTTTAAAACTATGGTATGATTTATTAAAGCTTCCTTTAAGACTAATCCACCATTTTTATAAGCATTATGTCCTTCTAATAACATTACATTGATAAATACCTATGTTTAATAATCTTCATTAAGTTTTTCCACATGACATCAAAAAAATTGATTAATTTAGGAATTTTTTTTAAACAATATATAAATTTCATATGTGATGTTATTAAAAAATTCAAGATCATATTTCTTTAGTGATATTTACTTGGTAAGATCTTTAAATTCAATAGATACCCATTTTTTCCATTTTCTTAACATGGAATTTTTATATTTAATTCATGACTTCTTCCTTAGAAAACCACTTTGAAAGATTTTAAGACCCATTATATTTTATTGGGTCATTATGATAAATTGATTGAAACCATGTCGCACAAATATGTATGAATACTATTTTGTGATGGGTAGGATCAAAATTATATATCCCCCATATTAATTTTGTAGTGTTTACATCACATGTGATAACTTTGTACATGAGAAATTATCCTAGTGAACTATGGTTCATGGTATGCTATCCTAGCCAACTATGTTATTATAATGAGGAAGGGATCAGAAACATCTTTTTATGATTTCATGTTAATAATTTTTCCACAATACTACGATGTCATAGTCATGTAATAAGGTCATGAACATTCCACACACTTAATTTATAATTTTCTATGTCATAATTCCATATAATATATGATTTCATGTAAGTATTCCTAACATGTAAAAGTAATTTCACTATTTTGATCTATATTTTTCTTCCTGTATAGATTATCTGAAAATTCACATTTCTTATGTTTTCCATTCACCTATTTGTAAAATAATTTATTGGATATTGTTGTAATGAATAATATATTACGGGGAGAATTTATGGGTGACCTTGATGAAACATTATATATTTATTTTATTCTTATATAGTGGAATACCAGTCCATTTTGTGATAATACCTCATTTTTTTAATAAGCTATTTATTCTAATTTCTCAAAAAATTCAACTAAAAGGTCATTGGATTGTAAATAATATAAAAATATCTTAATCTTAGCTGTATATGAAATCTAATGTTTTAAATAATGTTTTTCTGGAACAAAATCTAGGACCGTTCAACTTGGGGTTCCATAGTTGGTATCATAGAATTATTTAGATAATAATATAAGTTATGATGAAATTAGTTGAAGATGATTTAATATTTGTAGGAAAAAATCAAGGATTTGGGAGTTATTAATGATCATATTTTTAATGGTGTTGATAAATCATTATCTTAAAAGTGGTTAATCTCATTTTTATTTAGGGATAAGGATAACCTAAAATTTTTTGACACACTAGATATAAGTCAAACTATTGTATAGCCTCCTGAAATTTTTGGTAATGTAGAGAATTTTTATTTTTATTATTAATTACATCCTAGAGTTGACACTGGCATGTAGCTAATGTTTTTTCTAATATAAATTTTATAAGTATCAACTCTAAAAAGAGTTGGTTGGGTATATTTATATAATCATTTGAGTGAAACATTAATGTGAACTAATGTTGACCAAATAAATAAAATTTTTTGTGAATTATTTTTTGTAAAAATCGTATTCTCTTTATAAACCATGGGGACTTTGTTAAACATAACATTGAATATATGATAACTATATCAGAGAACCCCATAGTAAAATGAAAATTTATATCCTATTTTGAAGCTAAAGGCTCATAAGTATGAGTATCCACCTAATTACTGAGTAATTTATTCTAATATACTAGTTTTTCCATCATAAATTTAGTATCTTATGTATTATCTTCCCTTGACATTCTTTTAATGTAATGGCTTGATCAAGAAGGACCCAAGAAAATGATGGAAGCAATGGTAAATATTTAATTGTACAAACATGTATTCTATTTGGTAAAAATTGATATTGAAATCTTATTACTAAAGGAAATATATAATAAAAATTTATGAATAAAAAAGTTAAAATAATTTAATTCCAAATCACTTCAAGGATTAGAATTTTGGAGTACCATGAAAATTCAGGTGTAGAATATTATTAAGATAAAAATATAAAATTTTAGTCATAAAAAAATATCTATTGAATAAAATTGGAGGATATTTATAAGGAAATATGAAATGTTTTATGTGAAAAAAATATATTACAAGAGGAATCTTGCTTCTGGGTGAAAATTAGGTACTCTGTTAACTAGATAGAGGATGATAATTGTTTTTACATAAGAAGTTAATATATACATATCATTTGATACTCTTTCTTATGTGATGTCTATTTTTTATAAAAAAAATTATTTATATACTAAAAAAATGGTGTGGATGAAATTTATTAATGGTGGAGAGAATGAAACACCCTTAGATTTCTATATATATACATTCCTATAAATTAAAATGAGTTCTATAAATGCCACTATAGATATTTAAATAAAGGTTGTGAAACATTAGTAAACTAAAATACACATCCTTAAATTATCATTTTATAGCTTATAATATATCTATACATTATATAATATATTAAAATTCACTAAATTACATAATTGTTATGGAATACTGTTAGAAACACATAATACATACGAACAAAATTTTTAAATAATAGTAGTTTATCTTTCAATTTTCTATTTTTAATTAAAAGTAAAACAAATAATTTTTAATATATAAATATTAAAATTAAACATTATATTAGAATTTATCATTTAAAAAATTACTTATTATGATTTTTTAAGAATATATATGAAAATTTAAATTTTAGAAGAAAATGAGGTTTTATGAAAATTATAATTTTAATGATTATTCCAATATATAAGAATTACATTGAAGTTACTAAACCAATTAACTAATAAAATATTACATTAAGGACACAAATAATACTTTTTAAATCTTATTTTATCTTATAGAACACTTGGTCATCTTTTCTTATTATAATTTAAAATGATACACTAATAAATAGAAATATTTCATATATTTTCTTTTTATAAATAATAAATTTCAAATAAATTATTACAGATTTATTTTAGAACCACACAACATTATATTTATTTAAAATTAATGAATTTTGTTAACATAAATTATTTAAATTAATAATTTAAAATCACACATATGTTCTATGCATAATAACATGATTATAATTAAAAGAGTTTTTAATAGAAAAACATAATTTATATTAAAAACAGATCTTCTTAGTCATAATAATTTAAATATAAATAATTAAGTTTATATATATGATTATTTAACTCAAATTATGTGTTATTATCGATATTATTAGATAAAATTTATATTGATTTTCATTGGAGAGAAGAAATGTATCCTAGGTAAAAGTAATCATCAAATATTTGAAATTAATAACTAAAAATACATAAATCAGTCAATGGTTTCCCAAATATGAGTGTATCGGAGGAAGTTTGGTCATATAATTTCATATATTGTATAATTGATAATTATGGGATCCTTTAACCTAGGAATAGTTTAAATAAATAAGTTAATAAGTTAATGTATTTTAAAAACTGCCTCATTATTCACTAATAAAAGGAAAATATTACACCCCTTCATTACTCTCCCGTAAATTAGATTTAAATACAGATAAAATGGCCATGTAATCATCCTGGGATAATATATAATTAAGTATATTCTGTATTTACCCTTAATTATCCTACTCCATTCATTTAAATGTATTCTTCAAAAAAATACATCTTTCCAGTATGTGTATTATTATCCTATTAGTTTTTATTCATAATTTTCTTCTTCATTTTCAACCAAAACATGGTTAATATCATGAATTATATATAATATATTCAAAAATAATAATTATATTAATGTAACATCATTTATTCAAACATTCAGGGATTTCACTATGATAAATAAACACATTGATCATGTGTATGTGTGGACATATACCGTCAAAACATGATGTTGGTTGTTTATCACAACATCCACATAGAGATGGTATCATTGATGTGATTGATGAATATAGAGTTTTTCGTGTCACATATAACATTATTAAGTGAGAACCATTTACATTTACCTTATTTTTACTTTACATTAATGGATGAGATCTTTAATCGTGCATAGCTACTGATTACTACACGCATGACTAACATGTATTATTTCACATAACATCCTAACATTGTTTGACCAAAAATTTTAATTAATTAAAAAACTATTATTTTAATAAGATTAATATATTTCAATGAATGTGAATTAAATTATAACACCAGTATATCCATTCATTGAGAAATTGGTTTGTTAATCACGAGTACTTACAAACAATAGCCTTTGAGAATGATGATTCTAATTTATCAACCATCTCTTTCATTAATGGTTGTAGTAATTCATTTGGGGGTTCGATATGATATATAGTAAATTTGTAATTGACAATAAATTTTATATTAACACTATCTAATAGCACTATCATACTTATTGTATGATATGACAAGATTTTGTTTTGATCGTTTTACAATATTCTTAATAATTTGAATAATATTATAAAATTTAATTATTAATGAATTTTATATACTATTAATGTCATGTGGTAATTTTTTATTAATGTATTTGAATGGTGTCAGGACCTATCCCCCGGGGCTCGTGTCGTGATTACCCCAAGCCCACCTTCCATAGGCTAGGGGCTGGCGACTAGATCCAAAGGCGTAATTCCCTAAAACTAGGAAAGAATTGACTTGATAACCTGTAAACACACACAACAAAGCACACGATGGAAACAAAACACTATGTATAACTGTATAACAAAAGAGTGATGAAAAGTAAAAGGGGTCGAAAATACATTCCCAACTGTAAAGTATAAGGAACTGGATTTACAAGTAAAACTGAAGAAAGGAAAAATATCTTCTAGGCCATCCTTTGGGAATCCCTACCTGAAAGGTAGGTATAGATAGCCTAATCAGCACTCCACATCTGTCAGTATCCTTCGTGTACTGACTCGCCGTAACGTCCAACTCCGGGTACGGTCTTGTCCTAGTACTATCAGCCTCACTCAGTGATGTCTGTCGTCTGCAACTAACACAACGAGGTACGGGCAGAGCCCATGAAGGGGTGAGTATAACGATACTTAGTAAGGACCCCGAGACCCTTAATGTCTCACAAAATAGAACAAGGATAAACCACAATGTAAGAAATCAAAATATAAACCCACATAAGAATATTCCCATACATACACCTATGTTATCAGGTAATCCATCTCAATCATGAGGTAAACATAAATTTTACTGACTCAGCTCAACCGGGATTTTTATTTATCAAAACCACGGCTGTGGGAGAACTCTTCCTATGTCAAATATTGTGGTCATGCCGTGACACCAAGGAGCTTTCCACTAACCTTCGTCTTCTGAGATACTCCTCATATCGAGTACTGTGGGTCTGCTATGTAACCAAGGCACTCCCCACCATGGGTCTGCCACCACAACCAGGCACTCCCCCTAATAGTCTACAGAGGTAATTCTCATGTCGAGTACCATGAGTCTGCCACCACAACTAGGCGATCCTGCACCGTGGGTTTTCCACGACACAAAGGCGCTCACCACTGGGCTAGTCGAGTCACTCCGAGTCAATCGGTCCGCAGTCGTCAAGTTTCAGTAATCTACTAGGTCTTTGTACTCTGCTCTCTCATCACGAGAAGGATTCGCTCCATGAGCTACTGGTCAAATCTCCAACTGTCATGAAGTCCCACGAGGAAATATCTCAATGGTCTGTCACATTATAGAGGCCTGAATGCAATAGACAGCGCATCAATCAGACACTAAGTCTGTGAGTTATTAGCCTTTTAGCCCCTGGGGCCTAGATGGATTTGTGCACGATCCAACCTGACCATATATCAACTGTACCCCAGACTCTAGTGGGGTATACTCAATGGGACTGTCATGCTCCAAGATTACCAGGGCCACTGACGGTTCATCAAACGAATGCCCGGTGACAATGATATGGCCAAAAGAAAGTATAGGTTCTGTAGTAGGCCTGGGTCTGGTTCGACATGGTCAGACCGACCCAGCCCGTCTTAGTCTGGTCCGACCCGGTTCGGGTCTCCCCGGCCCAACCCATTGGGTCCGGCAAAGCCAGTTGGGTTTGGGATGGCCTGATGGGCCCAGCCCAGTAGGCTGCGATGGCTGTTTGGCCCGGAGGGGGGAGCGTAGGCGGGTCGGGCCGGTGGGGAAGAGCTGGTTCGTCCTGGAGCATCGCGAGGGGCACGGGAGGCCGACTCAGTCGGGACGCCGCGTGGGGCACGACTTGTGAGGCTCAGAAAAGATGGTCATCTCGTCCGGACGTCGTGAGGGGGGCAACTCGAGCAGCTCGGCCCGGGAGCCAGGAGCTGGGAGGTCGGAGGGTGGCTGAGAGCTGGGTGGTCGGAGGGTGGCTGGGAGGCCGGCGGGTGGCCAGGCAGCCAAGAGGTCGATGGGCGGATAAGAGCCGGGAGGCCGGAAGACGACGGGAGGCCGGTCGATGGCGGGTGGCCGGGAGGCTGGCAGGCAGCGGCGGCTGGGAGCCAGGAGGCTGGCAGGCGGCCGGGAGGCCGGCGGATGGCGGGCGACCGGGATGCCAGTTCGACTAAGGTGCCCAGAGGGCGACATGGGTTACGGAGACCGTGGGTAGTGTGGTTATTTCTTGTCTCCTTCATCACCTCGTCGTTTCATCTCCATGCTGATGAACATCACAAAAGAGAATCGATGGAGGGAGATGGGTAATGTTAGTTTGGCCCACACCCTCTGCGTTTAGGGTAATAGAAATTGGTTCATAAGAATGAGCACCACAATCCACCCGCAAAAGGAAAACATCCCCGTTCTTCATTTTGAAGTAAAGTAAGAACATAGAAACATAAGTGAAATTAAACCCCTACCTTTGTTCATTGTTCGTCGTGTCCGCCATGCACATCCAATCCTAAGCTTATGCGTCGTTACATTGATGACGATGGGGAGCGAGGGTCGGTCATCGAAGATATCCTTTATTTGTTGCCTCTTCAAGATGCTTCCAAGGAAGAAGCTAAAGGAGGTCGTTCTTCGTTATAGGATCATTCATTATTGGAGAGCATAATCCTCCAAGTGTTGGGTGTCACGTCACTTTACCAGTGCTTCAACGCTTGGTGAAGCCATCCAAAAACCTCCTCCCAAGCTCCATATATATAGGAGAGGGGGTGATATTTAATGATCATTTGAATTAATTAAGGTTCATTTATTAGGAACCTTCATAAATTACAACGACACTATTACTTAATTTTATAAAACGGGAAATCCAATTAATTTACGTTGGCGCAACAATGCAATGCGTTGGAAAGATTAATGGTATGTGCGTTGGCACAATTATTAATGAAGATTATTTGGCATAATTAAGTGTTAGGGGAGTTGAATAGGCTCTTCTACACAAAATGGAAGTTTGAGGGTTTCTCCCTATTAATTGGGGAGTTTCAAGGGGGTTAAAAACATGGGTGGTCCCTACCATAATAAAATTTAAGTGGAGGTTATGTTCGTGTGGTGCTGACCACCATAACCTCTCATGGAAGGTTATGGTGTGGTGGTCCCCACATAAAAAATCCACAAGAAGCCTTTAAAAACAAAATAAAAATAATGTTACACAACTTTATTTTTTATTTAATTATTTCACTACATACCCAGAAACTATATTTTATTTTCAACCCACTACCGTCGAGATGAACGTATCCTTAAAAAAATATCAGTGTTACAAGTTCAACTGTTCCCTTAGATTTCAATTCCGAGCACCAGTTCAATAGTTATAAAAACCCGCTTGTACGTTTATTGAACGTACCCAAAAAACTTCTGAAATTCATTCTGGGAAAATCGGGCTTCGAAATCACGTGCCGTCAATTTCTGCGGTAGCCCATACCATCTATAGTCCCACTAGGGCTGACTCCCCTGGGTCAGTCTATCATAAAGGTTATCTGCAAGGTCGCTCGTACAACACCTCAAAAGGTGGCATCTCAATGGTGGAGTGATAGTTGTTGTTTTATGAAAACTCCACAAAAGGTAAGTTATTTTCATAGCTATGACTGACGTCGAGGACACAAGCATGAATCATGTCCTCGAGGTTCTGAATGGTCTGCTTCGTCTGACCTTCGGTCTGAGGATGGAAGGCAGTGCTCAGACGAAGTTTCATCCCAAAAGGCTCCTACAACCCCTTCCATAGCCAGGAAATAAATCATGCATCATGATTGGAGAAAATAGAAGAAGTTACTCAATGTAGCCTCACAATATCCTACACATAGAGGCATCCCATGATCTCTAGAGAACCATGCTCGCTGATCGGTAGGAAGAGGGCCGAATTGGTGAGTTAGTCAACGATCACCCAAATAGTATCATGAACTATGGATTTATGTGGAAGTCCTGATACGAAATACATTGATATCCCATCCCAATTACACTTTTGAACCTCTAAAGGCTAAACCAAGCCTGCTGGTACCTGATGCTCCGCATTCACTTGTTGACAAGTGAGGAATTGCAAGACAAACTATGTAACTTCATTCTTCATTCACACCCACTAGTGATGTCATCAGAGATCCTGGTACATCTTCACCACTCTTGGATGTACCACTAGAGTGGTTTTGTATAACTCACTCAAAACTTCCTCTTGAAGTGACCCTGGTACCATAGTTCGTCCTCTAAAGAGAATTACATGCTCCCCACCTTGATAAAATTCATCAGGTGACATTCTTGTGGAAATATGAGCACATGGTGTCTCATAGTCAACATCCCCATGATGTGCCTCCCTAACTATCTGAAGAAGTGAGGAAGTGAGTATAAGAGACTGAAGGAAGGTTTCTCCCTCTCTATCCATAAAGGATATCTATAATGTAGTTATCTGATCTGTCACCTCACCTAGCAGGTGTATACCAGTAATCCTATTGAGTGCATCTACAACATCATTCCCCTTCTTAGGAGTACAGACTATCTCAATGTTATAGTCTTATAGGAACTCAAGAAAATGCCACTATCTCAGGTTCAGATCATTCTGAGAGAAGATATACATGAGACTCCTGTAATCAGAGTACATGTTAAAATGTTCGACCATCAGATAGTGTTTCCACATTTTCAAGAAGAATACCACTAATAATAACTCTAGGTTATTGGTAGCGTAGTTCTGCGCATGCTTTCATAGATTATGAAAATGATAAGAAATCACTGCTCACTCCTGTATCAGGAAAAATCTGTGTTCGGTCCCTGATGCGTTGTATTAAACTGCGTACCCTACGCCTTCCTATGGAAGCCTCAAGATAGGGGCACTAGCCAGCCTCTTCCACATCTCCTAAAATCTCTACTGGAATCTCTTCAACTACACAAAGGGTTGCCCCTTCTTCATCAAGGCTGACAGTGGTGCCAAAACTCTGGAGAAATCTGTCAAAAATCTCCGGTAGTAAATAGCCAAACCCAATAAACTTTGTACTGCCATCACACTCATGGGTGTCTCCCATGTAAGTACCGCCTTAATCTTCATTGGATCCACTGCCACTCCAGCCTCTGATATGACATGACCCATAAATTGAACCTCTCAGATCTAGAACTGGCACTTCGAGAGCTTACCATAAAGATGGTTCTCTCAGAGTGTGTCCAGTACTACCCGCAAATGGTAGACATGGTCCTCCTCAGTAGTTGAGTAGAGCAGAATGTCGTTGATGAATACTATGACAAAGTGATAAGGGTATGGATGAAATATCATGTTCATGAGTCCCATGAAAACTTCTGGAGCACTAGTTACACTGAATAACATAACCAAGAACTCGTAGTGGTCGTACCGACACCTTAAGGCCATCTTTTGCACATCCTTGTCTCAAACTCTGAGCTGGTGATAGCCTAATATGAGGTCTATCATAGAGAACCTTTGTTCTCCCTTAAGCAGATCAAATAGGTTTTCAATCATCCTGAGTGGGTACTTCTTCTTCACGGTCACCTAGTTCAGGTGCTAGTAGTCGACACAAATCCTCAAGCTCATATCCTCCTTCTTAGTGAATAGAATTGGGGCTACCCAGGGAGAAACACTATGTAGGATGAATTCCTTCCCCTGAAATTCCTCTATTTGTACCCAAAGCTCATGAAGATCTGCGAGAGCCATTCAATATGATGGTGGAGATATTGGTGTCATCCCGGGGTACAGGTCAATGTAAAAGTCCACCTCTCTGGGAGGAGATAAACCTTGGACATCATCATGGAAAAATCAGTGTACTGGTCCACCACTGTAGGGTAGCTTGGAATCTTCACATAAACTGCTCTGAGGGTAAGGACAGACAACTGATGAGTGATCGGTTTCACTCTCCTCCGAAAAAGTCCATCCTATGCTACAAAGGATCCCTTCTCGCTGATGAAAGTAAACCTAGTCCAATCCATGCGGACACACCGCACTTTGCACCTAATACAGTCTATCTGAGCATTGAATATAGATAACAATTCCATACCAAATATGATGTCGTAAGGCCTCAACAACACTAGAAAGAGATCCCAGCCAAAGTTCCTGCCTCCTAGAGTATGCTCACACTACCTTTAGAAGTGTGTAATACTCGAATCTACTCCCATAAGAGTCTCTAGATGTAAGGATCGAGCCAACGGCTCCGTCGGAATCATCGATCTCCAAACGAGGGTAGTGGAAATGAAATAGTGACTGGCACCTGGGTCTATAAGAACTACAACTAAGGTGGAATAGAAACAAATTGTACCTCAAATCATATCTGGAGAACCGTGATCGTAGTCCTCAGCTTCCTGGAGCTGATCTCTCCCTTGTCCACCTGTTATCTATGGCTGGGGTGGACCTCCTGGTAGTGGTGGGGGTAACACCTCAACACGCCGTCCACCGCCAGCTTCACGACCAACTCATCTTCCACATCCTCCTGATCCTTGCGGACCACCTCGATTGAATCTTTGTCTCTTACTGGGCATTCTGACGACCGTCTTCTGGTCATCCAAATAGCGGGCGAGACAGTCACGAGCCATGTGACCCTACCCACAACATGAGTAACACTGCCCACTCCTGGCATGTCTGGATCTGTCTCAAGTGCCCCGCATAATCGATCCTAAGTCATGCGGTAGTCCACATGTAGTTCTGGTCCTCTTGGACCTCTGTGAAATTTTTCTTCTTCCAGCAGTAGAAGACACTACTGTGTGTCGGCTGGTGGGGTATATTGCTGCTGGAGACTACTTAGAAAGGAAACTATCCACCAGAAGGGCTCTCTCTAGCACCCCCTCTTGCATCGGGATGCTGAGTGAGATCATCTTAGATCTGATCTCCCGTCTGAGCCCCTGCTCGAAGGTCCAGGCCCTGAATAATGGGACCCACACTATATCAGGGGTAGTGTGAGAGGTCTATGAACCTCGCTGTGTACGAAGCTACATTCATTCTACCCTTTTACAGATGAAGTAGTTTCTGTATGTGCACTATGTGCAGAGTCGCTGGGGAAAACACTACCCGAAACAAGCTCTTGAAGTCTGTCCAGAGAACCATCATCTCATTGTGAACTTGGATTATCAGGCTCCACCATCTGCCTTCCACATCTAGTAGAAGGTTGGTAGTAAGAATCACCATGAGGTCACCTGTTGTCCATACCAGTCAAAAAACTCTCTCAACACCCTCCAGCCAATCCTCAGCCACCTGTGGGGCCATCTCTCCCCTGAACCTGGGTGGACTCTGGCACTGGAACTCGTGAAACACGCTCAAGTGGCATGCATCATCTGCTGCTGGGTCTGGTGGCATCAGTGGCTCAACGGGTAGAGGTACCACTGGTGCCTCTGTTGGAAAAGGGCCCTGCACCAAGACCTCATCGCCCTGTGATATATCTTTGTGTATAAATCTCATGACTCTATCTGGTCATCTGCGGGGAGGCTTTCTAAAATAAATAGATGCGACATGGTCAAAGATTATACCTGGTGAGATGACCTGGTTGAGCTGACTTAAAGAAAACTTTTGAAAACACACACCCAATTAGTGTTTTCGTGTACTGAGTCAGAAATTAGAAGTCAGGGTCCTATTGTATGGATACATCGGCCACCACACCAACACTGGACTCCCCAAACTGAAAACGACACTCACTACACTTAACGTTATTGCTTCATAGAAAATATAATATTCCTATGATCTATGGTAGAACTGACTCCTCTGATACCAATTTGTCTCAACCCGTCCCACATGGCTCATGTTGTGACTACCCCAAGTACGCCTTCCATAGGCCAGGGGCTGGAAACTAGAACCAACGACATAATTCCCTATAACTTGGAAGGCATTGCCTTTATAACCTTTAAGCAGACAAAATAGAGCAAAATCTAGAAAAAAACACTAAGAAAAACTGTATAACAAAAGAGTGATGAAATGTAAAAGGGTCTGGAAATACAATCCAAACTATAAAGTACAAGGAACTGGAAATACAATTACAATTGAAAAATGAAAAAACTAGCTGTTGGGTCATCCTCTAGGAATTCCTACCTGAAGGGTAGGTACAGATGGCCTCCTCAGCACTCCACATGTGTCAGTCTCCTCCATGAAATGACTCGATGTATGGTCCACCTCCGGGTACCGTCCAGTCCTTGTACTCTCAGCCTTATTCAGCAATGTCCATCGTCTGCAACCAACACAAAGAGATGTGGGCATAGCCTTTGTATGGGTTAGTATAACGATACTAATTAGAGACCCCGAGACCATCAAGGTCTCAAAAAATATAACAAGGATAAACCACAAGGTAAGAAATCAACAGATAAACCCACATAGGTATATGCCAATACATATACCTATGTTATCAAGTTATCTTTCTCAATCATGAGGTAAACAAAAATGTTACTGACACAGCTCAACCGGGATTTTTATTTATCGAATCCACGGCTACTGAAGAACTCCTCCTCTTTCGAGTACAGTGGGCTTGCCACGACACCGAGTCACTTCCCATTAACCTTGGACTACTGAGGTACTCCACCTGATGAGTACCAAGGGTCTGCTGCATCACCAAGGTGCTCCCCGCTATGGGTCTACCACCACAACTAGGCGCTCCCCCTAATAGCCTATAGAGGTATATCTCGTGTCGAGTACCGTGGTCCTGCTACCACAACCAGGCGCTCCTCTGCCATGGGTCTTCTATGACACCATGGAAATCCCCACTAGGCTAGTCGTGTCACTCCCAGTCAATCAGTCAGTAGTCGCCAAGTCTCAGCCAGCTACTAGGTCTTCGCACTCTCTTCGCTCTTCACAAGAAGGATCTACTCCATGAGCTACTGGTCAAAATTCCAACTGCCATGAAGTCCCATGAAAAAGTATCTCAATGGACTGTCACTTCATAGAGGTCTCAACGCAACAGACGACGCGTCAAATGGACACCCCGTCTATGAGTTATTAGCCTTTTAGTCCCGAGGGCTCGGTTGGATTCGTGCACGATCCAACCTGACGTATCTCAAATTTACCCCAAACTCTAGTGGGTTATAATCAACATGACCGTCATGCTCCAAGATTACCAGGGCCACTGAAGGTTCGTCAAACAGACAATTGGTGCTAAAGATATGGCCAAAAGAAAGTAAAGGGTCAGTCCCGACCTGTCTTAGTCTGGGCTGACCCGGATCGGGTCGACCCCGCCGGACCCGTTGGGTCCGGTCGGCCCATTGGGTTTGGACCTGCCTATTGGGACCAGCCCAGCAGGCCGCGAGGGAAGTTCGGCTCGGAGGGGGTGGGCCATGTAGGCGGCTCGGCCCAGAGGTGGTGGGTCGCATAGGCAACTCGGCCTGGTGGCGCGGAGCCAGTTCGGCCTAGAGTTTCGCGAGGGGCGTGGGAGGCCGACTCGGCCAAGGCACCCCGAGGGGTGCGGCTCGGCCCGGAATTTCGGTTGGCTGGACATCGCGAGGGGCACGGCTCGAGCGGCTTGGACTAGGAGTCGGGTGGTCAGCGAGCGGTCGGTAGCGAGGGGGGGAGGCCAGTTCGGCCAAATTTCCATGAGGGCAGTGCGGGTTGCGGAGACCATGGGTTGCGCGGTCATTGCATGTCTCATTTGTGGCCTCATTGTTTCATCGCCATGCCGAAGAACTTCATAAAAGAGAATCGACGGAGGGAGACATGCCATGTTATCTTGGTCCGCACCCTCTGCGTTTAGGGTGATAGCAATCGGTTCATAATAATGAGAAAAAAAATCCACCCACAAAAGGAAAACATCATCGTCCTTCATTTTTAAAGAAAGGAAGAATATGGAACTTAAATGAAATTAAACCCATGCCTTTGTTTGTTGTACATCGTGTTCGCTGCGCACTTCCAATACCGATATTGTGCGTCGGTTTATTGACAACGATGAGGAGGGAGGGTCGATCGTCGAAGATGTCCCACATTGTTTGCCTCCACAAGATGCTCCCAAGTATGAAGCTGAAGGAGTTTGTTATTTGTTGGTGTAGCATTCTTCATTGGAGAGTGTAATCATCCAAGTGTTGGGTGTCGCATCACGTTACCAACGCTTCGAGGCTTGGTGAAGCCATCCCAAAACCTCCTCCCAAGCTCCATATATATAGGAGAGGGGGCGGCAGGTAATGATCATTGGAATTTATGATGGTTCATTTATTAGTAACCTTCCGAAATTCCAACGATGTTGTTACTTAATTTAAAAAAAGGGGAAACCAATTAATTTACGATGGCGCAATGATGCAGTGTGTTGGGAAGATTTATGGTATGTGCATTGGCACAATTATTAATGAAGATTATCTGGAAAAATTATATGTTAGGAGAGTTGAAGAGACTCCCCTACACATAATGGAAGTTTGAGGGTTTCTACCTAATAATTGGGGTGTTTCAAGGGGTTTCAAAACCCAGGTGGTACCCACCATAATAAACATGAAAAGGAGGTTAGGTTGGGTGGTCCCCACCACCATAACCTCTCATGGGAGGTTAAGGTGTGGTGGTCCCCACCTCCAACTTCCACAAGGAGGATTTATCCAATAAAATAAAATAAAAGGTACACAACTTTATTTTTTATATAATTCCTTCACTAAAATCCCAAAAACTCTCTTTTATTCTCAACCCACTACCGTTGAGGTGAATGTAGCCTTATGCAAATATTGGCACTACGAGTTCAATGGTGCCCTCAGATTTCAATTCCGATCACTGGTTCAAAATTTATAAAAACTCCCTCGTACGTTTACTGATCGTACACGAACAAAACATCAGAAATTGATTCTGGGGGCACCGGGCCTCAGAATCACATGTTGTCAATTTTCGCGGACTCACTAAGTTACCATTTAATTAAAAAAACTTACATGGAAATTATAGGTCTTTAAAAATGGGTTGGTAATTAATATATTAAAATATAAATAGGATAATAATATTTCATCTTTGTTCTTTAAAAACTAAAAAAAACATGTTTTTTCGGCATTCACCCTAAAGAGTAATAATAAAAACTCACCTCATATGGAAGTGAAAATTTATAAAGAATCTTGTGACGTATATATTACAGAATCATAAGATTTAATTTAATAATTAAATTGGTATAAAGGGACATGGATAAACATTAACAATACAATGTTAGTGTAAGACTATTAAATGTGTTAACAAAAAAAAAAATATATAATTAACCACTATCGTCATAGTAAATAATTAATAATAAACAATATAAAATTGTTCTAAAAACTAATATGGTTATTAAAATTATTTTAATAATATGATTGTTTTTTCAATGGTTGATTGAATTTGACATGAAAATCATGTATATAATGTACGGTGTTTTTTATAAATCTCCCTTCACTTTGACACAATTAATTATAGGTAATAATTTACATTTTCTAGGGTATATGATAAAAAATATCTATGTCCTAAAAAAGTATATTTTTCTACTATTATGTTATGTTTATTGGAAAAATACTCATTATTTATTGGATTTTAATATAATTTTACTCATTTTATAATGGATTTCACAACTCATGTAATTTTTTTAATGAGTTTAAAAATCTCTTCTTGATTTTGTTCTTCCAAGCCTATTTTAAAAAAATTATATTTTAAAATGTTATAATTACCTTTTCTCTAGGAATATTAATTGACATTATTAATATATTATACTTTTTTGAAGTTATTCATCATATAAAAGAACAATTATGGTCATATGTACTCATATACTTTCCAATTAATATTTTCGTTTTATTTCAATTCCTAACCTATGGAAAGTGTGATCAGTAACCCAAAATATGTCTCATATATTGTGAAATTAATGATTTTTTTTACCTTATTTAAAATTCATTATTTTTTATCATATTTAATATATGGGATTCCTAAAACATATTATATTTTTTTTATGATTTTCATAAGAATTGTATATAAAAAATGTGATTTTTTGTAATGTTAGAAATATTTTTTATAAACTATAGTAATTTTTTTTAAAATATATGTTTATTTAAAATTAATTTCACTTATATTTTTGTAACATAAAATATATTTATTTATATCTTTGTGGGTAATTTTTTATGAAAGATATCTCAATTAAATGTTTTGGTGTGATTATATTATTCCCCTTCCATTATCATTTTATAAGAGACTTACTATAAAATCTTGTGTTTTGGACTCAGATGACAATTCCTTTTGAATTTTATCATTTAATTTGTGGAAATGACGGAGAATAAACTAGGTTATATAATGTAATATAAATATATGGACAACTTAAATGTGTTTCCTTTGGAAATTTTTTATGTCCTGATAGGTTCTAAAGGTTTTCCATTGAGTCTCATCAGTGCCCTACATTGAGGGAATTCTTTTGGGATGAAATAAGATGGTATCATAGTTTTTTAAAATAGTTTGGGCCATTTATAAGAAATAATGAGGCCCTAAAAAATGGGTTTTTGGGAATTTTTGATCATACATGAGGTGTCATAAGGATACTAATATGGTTTATAGCTTATTTTAGAGGTGGAACATTGGTTGCCCATAGTTTTATAAATTGTATTCCTAGATCTCACCCTTATAGCCACATAACCTATAGCTCTGCATGGTTTATGAACACTAATTTGAATATCCTATGAGCTAACCATGTGGGGTGTGTATCCTAGTAAGAGGATTCCAAATGGTTGGTGCATGGTTTTCCAAACATTGTATCTCTTTAGTGATATTTAAAAGTCCATTTTCCCTCCAACCATTAAATTTATAGTTCAAAATTTGTATTCCCATATTATACACAATAGGGGACTGCAATCCTATATCACCCTATAATTATCCTGGATTTATATACTGATTTAATTTTACCAATAATGTGACTCTAGGTGTATTGGAATCATATTGGTAAAGTCTTGACTGCTCATTATTCTATTATTCATTTCCCTCATCGTAATGAACACTATGTCATTGTGAACTCTTTTTACCTATTTTCAAAAAATTTGAATAAATCGTCTTTTTTATTCCATTACATTTTGAATCAAAGGTCAAAACAAATGATTTTACCATTATCAGAATAAGGTAGATGGTAGATATTATTTTCACCTAAATCCATGTCATTTAAAAAATATTTTCATTATGTCCCATAGGATACATTCTATGTTTCACTTATAAATTATGAAATTTCTCTAATTAAATTCTTAAACAAATTTTAATTTTGTTTTATACTGCACATTGATATGGTTGGATGATAATACCTCGTCTAAAACAACTCTTCCTAATTTGGGGTAACCTATTTATTTGAGAATATTTCTTTCTCTGCATAATGTCAATCCCACCCCTAGGGTGTTTTAATTTAATTGCTACGAATTAAATGATATACTAATGTTTTTATTTATATTTTTTTCTCTTCATGTATCTACTAAAATTGAATTACGTTTTTTCCTCAAATGAAAGATCCTTTTTTCAAATAAAACCACATTTAAGGTGTGTGAATTTCTATTAAATTAATTATAATTATTTTTTAATCCAAACAAAACAAATAGTAAGACATGTGGATTAGGTAATTGTTCATTATTTAATGAATTGAATTATTCTTATTGCTGAACTTTGAGATAGTGAATAAAATTATTTGTTTGATGGAATGGGTTGGGCATTTATATGGCCATTCTCTTAATTAATTATAAGGGAGATACTAGGGTCCTGATTAAAGGGGTCCTTG
The DNA here is from genome assembly GCA_963277665.1 of Viscum album. Lineage (NCBI taxonomy): Eukaryota > Viridiplantae > Streptophyta > Magnoliopsida > Santalales > Viscaceae > Viscum > Viscum album. The sequence goes on along the minus strand of OY728126.1, from coordinate 852,233,282 downwards.
TATGGTATCATAATTGTTTCTAATTTAAAATTTGATTCATATTTAAATACTCACAGAGTGATACTTGATTTATTGTAACAGAGTTCCATGGATGAGCTCATTGGGTGGATGACTTTACCGAAGAGATATATTGTTTCCCTAGGGGAGTTACCTTAGACATAGATAGGTAGAATTATGGATATACCACACCATGATAAATACGTGTCCCCTATGGGTGATACCTGGGATGGGCTCATAGGGTAATACCATCCTCCATTCCAAGAGTGATACATGGGATTCCAGTTATGGACCACCTTAGATAAACTGTTTTGGTATTGTATTGTTATTGTTATCCTAGTGTGGTACCCAGTATTAAACTTTTTTAATATCCTTGGATGGTCCTAGAATACCATTTGATAACTAAAGATACTACATGAATAAGATCTATGAATGAATGTTTGTAAAGCCTAATTGCACACCCACTAATTTAAATAATGATCATCGTGATTATCCCATGCCAAAAAATATATTAGTATAGCTTCCCAGTTATTTTTTAAACATATTTTTAGGATATAGTGATATTGAATTTCTTAATTCTATTTACTATTATATCTACAAAGGGGGAAATTATTTCAATGGTACACCAATTTTGGCTGAAATATGTATAGTCATCCTGGTATCCATGAGGAACCATATCCCGACATGTTCCATTTTATTTTCTTACTACCATATTCAAAATCAAATCATAATTCTAAATTTTTATATACTTAGACTGGATTATGAAATATAAAGTAGTGTGTGTACCCAATTGATTACATTTCACACCACGTTTGGGCCGCCATTACAATGGGGTACCCATAAAGATATCAAAGCTATAGGATTACATTCTTGGAATATAAATTCTTGTTGTTATCATTCTAATAAAGGATGGAGTAAAAGAGAAGAGGAATAAGCTTCAGATCATAACTCTATTGGATATATTGGTTGTATATTTTATTAATTTATTTTCTTATATTGTCTATATTTTATTAATTGTATGTTAAATTCATTGCATTGTATATTTACATGCATGATTATTTAGACAATAATTATTTATTGTAATTTATTATTTATTTTTCTTGAATTTATTTATTATTTATTAAAATATATTTCTTACTGATCCGTAGGGTATATTATCCCACTATAACTCCCTTAAACCCTCCCTCCTAGTTATATGCCTCTAGTGTATGGAGAAGAATGCGTGAGATTTTGTTTCCGACCGTATCGGTGAACTGTTTCATTGGATCACAGGTCAAGTTGCTTCAAATAGTATCAAATGTGATTTTTACTCTTTTCAAATTATTTTTTGTTATAGACAGGTTACTGTGAATTTTTAACCGCTTGATAAATATATTGTTTTTGGTTGTGTCCAACCCATACACTAGGGGAAGATCAAGATTACGGGGAAGGGATTATTGATTTTGTATACTCATATTATAGTAGATTCTAATTTCACCTTGTGTGATTGTTTTACACTCTATAGTTACCGATTTATGAATTTGATGGATTTTTTCCTCTTGTCCTAATATAGAATAGAAATGTGAGGAGAATTCATGCATCATTCTATGTACATACATAATCACATTCCATGAACATACCATGCCATGTTGGATTCCATATAGACTATTAGATATTTTTGATAAATGTTCCCTACAAAATTATTTATTATTCTAAACTATATTTCCTATTAGGAAATTAATTTTATCATCACTTACATTACATGAATATTTTTATTCCATACTTTTTAACTAATTTTAGCATGATTTATTTTATACCATTATTTTCTATTTCTATGCATTAATAGAATATTTAGATGTTTTTTCCATAAATACCATTATTTATTGCTTGTAATTAAATTATTAGTGATAATTTTGGTATATTTTTTATTAAATAAAGTGTATATATCAACCTAAATGGGGTTTTCCAACGTATCTTTATGGCAGGATTCTATTTAATCAACTGATTAATTTAGGTTTGAGCCATGTACCATTGGTTTAATGGGATGAAAAACTATTTTTTATGATTAAATGGATGAAAAATAATTAAATTATAATTATTATGGGACCTTATAAATTTTTAATAGAGACCCTTATAATCAAACCATCATATACTAGTTTATTATATTTTAAATCAAAAGTGAAAATTTGGAGGCAATTACATGAGTGACAGTTATTAATTATAAAGCCATGTAACTCTATAATCTAGAAATAAATATTCATCTAATTAAACCATCACATTAAATAATAAAATTCCAGTATTGAATTATAATTAATAGTTAATTAAATAACCTTGTTGAGAAATTGAATTGTGAACAAATGATATTTTTTTGAAAACATTGAAGTAATAATTATTAATTCTAGTTAACTCTGTGATAAATTGTAGATTATAAATTCACAGAACTCATTATTTTAGGAATGAATAACCATATCACTAAATTAATGAAATGCACAACTAGACCCAATTAAGACAGTTGGAAAATATTTCTTAAGAGATAAATATGCTCGACCTAAGAAGGCTAGATATGATATGATATTATAATGTAAAAAATCCAATAATGGTGTTTTAAAAATCTTGAATAAAGTAGTGGGACCCAATTAGGTATCTTTATCCATTATTATTCATTGATAATTAACCCCATGGGGTGTGATTATGTTAATTTTATGTCTCTTCAAATCATCTTTTAATGATTTTATGGTTTAACATAGGATTGTATATTGTAATATTACTTGAACATCACCATTATAAAATAAAATCATTGGTAACTATCTATGAGATTTATTATTATGAGGCACAAGTCAATTAAATATAAAATTAAAAAATAAATAGCGGGTTCCTCTATAGATTGAAAATATGTATTTTCATTAACCGAGCCATTTGTGGAAACTATTGAAACAAAAAAATGATCAAAAATGAAATTATAATATCATTTTCCAAATGTTCTTTAAGGGTAGATAAATAAATATAAAGGTAAATCTACTATAACAAGTGGTAATTAATATCCTTACTGTAAAAACTTGTTGAAATGTTTAATAAATTAGAATCAGTTGAGTATGTTAAATGTTAAACCAATTATAGGTGTTTATAGAGGGAATCCTCATGTAATTTCTAGATTTGATGTTTATTTTGGTCAAAAAAATAGATGATGCAAATATACCCAATTGACTTCATCTAAGGAATATTTAGAAATATTGGTTAGCTGGTAATGTATACTAATACTTTCAGGCACAACCTTGTTTTTGGATTTATGCATTATGATTTAGTAAAGGGATGACCATATAGAGGAAGATAGCTTAGAACCATTAAAAATGTATATATTATTTTGATATGTTATCGAATAAGAGGTGTTATTCATGTGTCGTTACCTAAGCATGACTCCATGTTAGGAAGAAACAACCCATGTAAATGGGTGACCACTAGACATTTTAATCATTGATAAGATAATTATCACCTTGTAATACTATAGTTCAGTAGGTTACACATTACTTTGGAATGATCAACTACTTCATTGGTCATATGATTATCCACTTCTTTTAATAGAATATCATGTTCCTATAATAAGTAGTGTTAGATAAAATATTTTTCTTCCCTATCGGATTGAATTTTTACACGTTTTCCATATCAATGTAATCATGATGTGTTATGTCTTTTTCATTTGTGGAGACATGGTCACATAATACCCTTGGTTGAATGTTTACCTAAAAAATTGGACAAAGTGTTGTGGTTCCCTAAAGCTGACGTTTATGGGCCATATTGGGAGAAGATTAACTTGGTAATTATGAGAACGTTATGAGTATTGTTCCTCTAATATCGATATAATTAGGTAATGTTTCCATTATATTTTAGGATAATGTTATATAATAGATTTTGGGTTATGTCCGAGCCGATCTAGGTTAGTTATGGCCATTACTTCAGATACTGATGATGCTTGTGGACTTGGATCCCTAGGGGAATCACATAAATATATAATGGTGAATCTAACCTAGTATTCTCATGAGTTTCTATTTTTCTTATCATATTGAGACATTCTTGAAAAAATAATTTCCTCCTAAAATATAGACATAATTCTGCAGTGATGGAACAAGTATGGCCAATTTTTTTCAATTCTTGGTAACATGATGACTATGACACTACTAATTTGGATGTTGTTATGTTAGACATAAATAAATTTGTAAATGAATTTTGAAGGAACACGATTCTATGAGAATATATAGAAATGTTATGATTTTGATTGTAGATCTATTAAGCTTATCAATTATTTCATTTCATAAAATGGCATTGTGAGGTGGGAAATCATTCGATGTTTAGTTGATCTTACAGGTTCTTATCTTCAATTTGAGTTCCCTAGTGGATCCTGTATGAATGAGACTAACATGCTAAGAAGAATTTTAATCTTATTCATGATAATGAAAAAAATGAATAAGTGAGAGTCAGGTATGGAAATTGGTGGTACATTTTTTTACTCCCACTATGTGAGGAAGTTAGAGTATATGATAGTTTGGTGGTTGGATTTTTGATAACTAGATAGTGAGGGGTCAAGTGAAAGATAAGCATTGATGGTTCAAAATCAAACTACCCTGGGTATGATGACATGATTCTTGATTAAATTTAAGGTAGTGATAATGATGAGCGATAAGCTATATTCAATTTGGGATCCATGATATTGTTGAACCATGTTTGAACATAGAAACTCATGGTCGTTAGGAAACATTTCATGTTTTTTCTAGGGAAGTTATATCCAGTTATAAAGCTGATCTTGGCTTGGATGTAGAAATATAGAACTTCGATGACATTAGGGTGTACTCATGATTTTGGGACGAGAATGAATTCTATCATGACCTCATCATGTATGATATGAGAGAGTGTAAGTTTTATGCCGTGATAAAACTAAACAAATGAACTTTTTCATTTTGATAAGTATTTTTAATGGGAGTGTGATAAAGGAACTATTTAATGGAATTTTATTGCATGGATTAAAACATAAGTGGTTGTAAGGTGACCCTATTATAAGAGGGGTCATGAAAATGAAGAAACACTCATTAAATTTTTTTGTGGAACATGTATTTAATTTTATTAAATGAACTATGGATTGTTCATTTATGAGACTATACTAGATGTCAGTTATAGAATTCAATGAACATGCATAGTGTGATATTTAGATTCCTATACATAAATGTATTAGGATATACCATTTGAAAGGCCTAAAAAATATGTACTAAGAATTTTTTATAATATTATTCACAGAGGTGGTTTGACTAGATTTCTCATGAAAGGATGTGAATGTTTGTTTAAAACAATTTCAAGAACAAGTTGGGTTGATATGGGTGACTTATATGGGTCATCTGGGATTTTTCATGATTTCTAGATCAACCAGTTCAATTGGATATTACTATTGATATCAGAATGAAGGCCAGGAAATGTCTACTTTTCTATGACTGAGTTGGGTATCAATTTAGAAACATGAAATGAGCCTCATTAGAATAATCTAGATGTTCTTCCACATGAAATTATGACGGTGCATGGGTTTTGAATCAAAATTGGCTGTATAAAATGGTTAAGGACTATGCTGGGGAGAGCCTTATACCTCTTGATATAGTTGAAGGTGTCATCATGTTTTGGGATAGGCAGGATCGCATAAACTCCATATTGTTGTTCTAGTCTTATTTATGATAATTGGATAGAGTTTTATTAATTTAAACCCCATGTTCATAATGTTACTCTTAAAGGTGTGTTGGTTGCTAAAGGTGGAATGTAGTCATTGAGTGTAAATTATAATACTTTGTAGGTCAGATTTAGTTTTTTCTATTCCGAAATTGTTTTCTTGGTTGATAAGCCTTAAGGTGGAGAGATTATGACATCATATATTTTGGAAAGTCTTGAAAATTCCAATTAAATTTGATCTTTTTTTTGGTGGATGGTCCAGATCTTAAACTAGGTCTTGGAAAGTAATTTCAAGAGTTATAGCATAGAAATGTATTTTTGGGGATGTGGTTTAATCCCTAATAGGTTCCTATGAAGAGGAGGCAGTATGGTTGGTGAAACATTTTACATACCGGGTAGCCAAACCATGCATCTCTTTAATGATATGGTAAAGAAAAACATTTCACTCCAATATTTATTTTTCTAATTCACTATTTTTCATTCCATTTCACTCCTATATCACCCTCTCCACTTTCATAGTGTAACTCCTTTATTCATTGTCTGAATCAAGTTCCATTAGGATCACCATATCCATATCTATAAGCTCTCGAATACTCATGCTACTGTTTTTTGTTTACCTCACTATATGGAATGCTTAATCGGTGTGAGCTAATATTCCCTATTTTCATGGAATTAGATGATTATAAAATGTCTCAGATTAAAAAAATGTCCAATAACATATTAGTGGACCATCCTAAGAATGATGTTTGTGGTATATAATATTTTTACTTATAGTCATTTAATTTTTAAAATATTATCATTTTCCAATACATTAGACATTCATGGTGTCTCTTATAAATCATGAATGGACTTATATTATATTCTTAAACATTATTTTATTGTGAATGATACCTTCTATTGATATGTTTTGAGTATATAACCTCACCCCAAACAACCCCTACTATGGTGGGACCTCTAAATTCTTGGAGAAGCTATCATTATAATCCTTATGTCAAGAAACTACATAGGGTTTGTTACTTTAAAATATATAAATGATATGTTTTTAAAAGGTTTTAAATTTCATTTTATTTAAATTCACTTATATGAGAAACTAAAATGGAATTGATTGTTTTGGTCATATTAAGGGTCATTATATATAATAAAATCACTTTCATAGTGTTCAAAATTCATTTAAATTAATTATAAAGGATTGTTAATCTAAAAAAGGAAATTGTAGTCCATAGAGATTAAGACATTGTTCATTATGTCATGATTTGGATTTTTCATATTACACATCATGGATAATGTTGTTAAAATGAATATATTGATGGAATGTGTTAAGGATTTATATGACCTTTCAATTAAATAAAGATGAAGGATATAAAAGTGTACCAATTTAAGGATCCCTTGAAGAGGTTATCATTATTTATAATTTAACCTTTTGTTAGTATGTAAATAAATAATGAGAGATTCTTGGTATAGTTTTATTGAGTACCTTTAACAGGATCATTGGGAGGATAAATATTAGGCATGAGAGATATCGGTTCCCTAGGGGGGTTATCTTAGAGGCACCTAACATGAATTAGGGTTCTACCATTCCATGACAAATGTTTGGTCCCCTATGTGTGATTCCTAGGATGGTCTCAAAGCGTTAAACTTTATTATATGCCTAATGTGATACTTAGGATTCCTGTTTTGGATTTCCTTGGACAGACTCTTTTAGTATTGGTTATCTATAGTGCTCCGGGTGTGATAACAAGGATTCCCTTTTACCGATCACTTATGATGGGTCCAAAATTACATTTGATTAAGTACATATACATCTATACAAATACCCATGTATTTATGTGAAAAAATCCTAAGTACATATCTCCCATGTTAATGAACATTATTGGGGTTCAACCAATGTTCCACACTAGATTGTTATGGATTCCACATTATATTTTAGAAATATTTTATATATGTAATGATATATATTTTTTTATGTCTATGTATTATACTATATAATTAGGTTAATATTAGTTAAATGGTACTCATGTTTATACCAAATAATGTATTGTTGGCATGGAGTCCTTAATAAATATGATCCCGACATGTTCAATTTTACTATTTTACATCATTATTCAATATTTCAACACATTGTTTTACTAATTTATAGATATAATAGATTACACACTAGACCACATTAGTGGTGTCCTATTGAGTATATCTCACCCCGGACCGATATTGAATTGGCGTACCCTAATAGATCTGATGTTTGTAGGATTAGGGTCCAAGATTTCGCTTTCTTACATGTATCTTTCTAAGATAAAATGGTTTACAATAGTTGACAACCGAGCCAGGGCTCTAAATACTATTAGGGATAGATATTGAGATTGTTTTTATTTATTTACATATCCTGTGTACATATTAACATATGTATGTTTATTTTTATACATTTTAATTGTTTCATGAATTATCATTTATTCACTCATTATTGATTTTCAAATGTTATTTTATTTTTTTCTATTATTTATTATTTCTTCCACATCATGGATTACTGGTATAGAAGGTATAATCTCTCCACTCTACCTATTTTACACACATTCTTATTGTTGGCAGCCTATAGTATATAGGGAATCACACTCATGGCCTAGTCTCCCAATGGCACTATGAACTATATGAGTTTCTCATGTTTCGAGTTGCTACAATTGCACTCCATGTTAGAAATAGTTCGTAAAATAAAATAATTAATCTCATGGTTAAAAGATATATTCCATTCAAAATGATCTCAATGGAAAATTGAAATTATTATTTCAATATCAAGTTTCCTAATCATTTAAAAATGTTCTTCATTTATTCTTGACTAAGGGAATTCATCAAATGAGATCATCCATCTTGTTTATTAAGATGGATTAACAGATTCTATTTTTCATATATGTTATAAACCATTATAGTATTTTTATTTACTAATAAAATATTTTTACATACATGATTTAATTTCAGTAAATATCCTCTTTGAATGAACAATATTACATTACATGATTGAAGGCTATTCACCAATATACCCACTACATAGATTTATTTTTTTATATTATTTTCATGTAAATATATCCATATTTGATATGGTGAAAATACCATATTCAATATTATCATCATTGAATAACATTTACAAACATTTATTTCTATTCTCACTGGATAACTATCTTTTAATGGGTATATCAGACATATTTATAATTTAAATATTGAATTCAACTATAGGGAACCACTTGAAAAAGATATAAACCCATTGTTTTTCCATAGTGATATTATGATAATTTTATTGAATCTATGTAGCACACATATATATTATTATCATAATGTGATAGTTTTACCCAAAATTATATAACCCTCCAATTAATTTGTTAATTTTCCCTTCATATGAGATATTGTGGTGCATGAGCATTACATAAAGACAAAAATAGTTTTTCATAGTTTTCCTAGAAGCATATATTATGTAAAAGAGGAATATATCCTTGAATTTTTTTATGATGACATGTCTATTTTCTTTCTATCATCCCATCCTTTCATTGTCTTATATTAGAGTCAGGATTATTCCATGATCTATTGTTGTCATTTCACATTCTGTGATTCCATTCCCTTCAAGATATCATGTTATTCTTCCTAAAATTATAATTTGTCTAAGCATTGTGATTTTAATTTATTATTTAATTACTATGACTCTAAGATCAATTATTTCTTATTTAATAGTTTCCCCATAATATGGAAGGAATTATGAATTTTTCTAAACATAGAATTTTTGTTGGGCAAAAATCTCTCAACGTAACATTGTAGTATTTTTGGGATGATTGTGTTTGTTGACAAACCAGGAATCCATGGAGAATTTTTGAGTTCCCGAGAAGTTGTTGACAATCCATGTTGACAAAGAACGATGAAAAAGTAATGGATGATCTGGAGGCGGTACAAAAGCGTAGTACAAGGTGGCGCCGTTTCCCAGTGTTTCCAAATTTTTGGGGTCCAAAATTTGGATTTTGGTGAGCATCGTGAAAAGTGGATTTCCATGAAGATCATTTTTTAATAGGGGAAAGGCATGAATTTCACGAAGAAAAGCTTCATGGTTTGGATTTCGCGAAGACCAGAAGAATGGAGGCGCAGATTCTTCGCAATTTTGACAAGCTTCGCGAATGGCAGAGGCTGAAGCGCATCGCGGTGGTGAAGGGATTTTCAAGGGAGCTTCGCGGAGATGAAGGGAATTGTGAGGGAGCTTCGCGGTGAAGGCACGAAGGAATTTACGGGATGATCCATGATCACGACGAGCTCCACGATCAGAAAATTGCTATGGTGCTTTGCGATTTTGACAGAATACCGGCGGAAACTTTGGAGCTTCGTGATTTGAGATGACATGGCATTGACTTTGCGCTGAATGTTAGAGGGTTGGTGGAATCGTCTATAAATAGAGGCCAACCCCCTCAAGAAAAGTAGAGTGTTTTTTAGAGAAAATCATTTGATCTCAGTTTGCGAAGGTAGTTCGTGTAGCCTGTGTGCTTCACAAAAGAAGAGCTTTGTGGCGGCTATTGTAGCTCCGCGAAAGGTGTGAGCTCCGTGTTGGCTCAGTGAGCTTTGCGAGGGATGTTTCTCTGCAACGACTTGAGCTTCGAGATAGTGCATCGCGGTAGTGCTTCACGAGAGTGCTTCGCAAAAAGGCAGGAGCTTCGCGAAGGATTGTTTGAGCTTCGCGAAATTGGTAGCCTAGAGAAGTAGGGGGCTTTGCGAAGGTGTTTCCGAAGTGAATTGCCCAGTGGTTAAAAGCTAAAGTGGTATTCATCAGTGGATGAAAGTTGGACTATAACATTTCATCCATAAACATTTAAGTATGCATGTATTCATGAAAATGAAGAGACCTACAGGTGTATAAACTGTGAGCAGATTCTCTTCCAGAGTAGTGAGCTTAAGAAGAGGAAGAAGGTGATCATCTCCACTAGAAGTGAGCCAGAGAGAGAAAAATAGGGAGTGAACCTTGTGAAAGTAGTGTGCTGACCCTAAACCTTGCAAAGGTAGTGAGAATAGGACATGGTGACTTTACCTGAACATTGTAATCCACAACTAGTGGAGTATTGTGGAAATTGGTACGACCGGCAACCTGTCAGCGTATTCTCCTTGGACGTAGCCCTTAGTGGTAAACCAAGTAAAATTTTTGGGTCATGTTCTTGCTTTACATTATGTTTATATTGTCCATCAGGAAATAGAGAGAAGAGTGTTTTTCTTAACTACGAAACAAGATCAGAATAGGCATTAATGTTAAATTAGTCATACCCTGATTCACCCCCACTCTCAGGGTATTCAGCCTTGTGGACCTAACAATTTTATCAAGCATATATAAATTATTGATGATGTTGGTGTCTCATTATAAATATATTATCATCATTTATATTGGAAAATATGTGTTAATTTAATTATAAATCATATGATTTATTATTTAATGACTCATAATGATTCTATATAAATATAAATAAAATATTCCATAGATTTTAAATGTGTTAATCATATTGTACTTATAGATTTATATTACATCCAATGTTTTATTTTATGTATTTCTACTATAGGATAAATATTCATGATTTTGGGTTTGAAATAGTATCTTTGTGGTGAAAGAGTGTGTTATACATAACAGAGAGCGGTATTTCAGGATAAAATAATTAATAATTTTTTTAAAAAATAGGAAAAATTTTATATAGTGGACATATATATGAAAATAAATAATATTCCACTCCCATTTAGAAGAAAAAATTTATCCTATATATCATTCTAGATTTTTTTAGAAAATGATATCATTATGACATCATTAATAAATCTTATTAACATTTAATTATTATTTTTTTGCAATTTTATAAAAACAAAATTTTCAAATTATAAAAAAATTTATTTTTTTAGTAGGGAAGTTATTTGGGAGTAATGGTACATATGTTAATGTATGTTTCATATGTAATTATTTTATTTCTCAAGTGTGATGTTAAAGAAATATAATTTCTAATATTTGAGTTTCAATTTCATTCATCGCCTTTTCCATCACATGAATCATATATAAAATTGGTTATTCTTAGTAATTCACATTATGTAAATATTATTCATATGTTGGGAATAAATTTTAGTTTTCAATAATTTGAAGTGTTATTTTTGGATTTTTTCAAGGAAATGTCAGAATCCTTATATTGTGGTGCTGAAACCCCCATTTTCTTATTATATAACATTATAAAAAATAGATATTTTAGACTATAAAACCAATTTATAGGATGTATTTATTTAAAGAGTATATATAAAAATATCAATATCCATCTATAGTGCTCCTTACACCATGATTTTTGTGTGATTTTTCAGGATATTCGATTGATAAAATAATAATGTGGATTTATTATACTATTTAACATTATTTTTTCCATGAATTGGAAGGTTAAATGGTTAAGAATTATATCTATGGTGATAAAAAAAATATAGTTGTTTTCATGGCTTATCAATTGGAATGAAAATAGGAAATTAATTACATTATGGTGTCTAATCTAATGGTTATTTTTTTGACACATGATACATTTTTTTTCCTAAAGAAGTTGTTGGTAGTCATTAATATTCTTATTAAAATAAAAAACAATGATACTGCTATTTTTTCATATGGTATAGATATTTATTTATTGTAGTTTCGTAATTTTGTATAAAAATTTCTTTCAAAACATTATATTTTCACATTGCAAATTCATAGTCTTAATAATATCTAGATTAGACTGCTTTTAGTTAGATGGATTTTTTTTCTTTTCATAATGTTGAATATGATTTTAAAATTAAATATAGCATATCAAGCATGACTAAATTTAATGTGTTGATCCCATATTTTATAATGAATTGGTTGGTTTAAAATCTTTATATTGTCTTAGGAATTCACTTTGAAATTAAGAATTTCATATAAGAAGAGATATGTGTCTTTGTGAGTTTGGGTTGGCGTGTAATTTGAAGTATAATATAGATAATAAGTTTTAATATAAAAGTAAAAAAGGAATCTTGGATGATTTATATATATATATTATGACATCCACATAAAGTGAAATATTGAAAAGGTTAAGATTGAAATCACTATTTCTAGACAATGGAAAAAAATAATATAGAAATGAGTTAATGAGAAAATATGGGACATTTATTGATTAGTGAATTCTCTATTAATAAAGATATATTTTTTAATTAATAAATAAAATTATGTGTATCTTATTTTTTTTATTTTCATTGCATTCATAGTCTTAGTAATTAATGAGAAGGGTATGATTTAATAATTTATTAATTGTGAATTTATATTTTTGTATGGGTGATAGAATATCCATTTTTTTTAATGATGTTGAATTTTTATGGTTCATGAGATAATATCATACTTATTGTGAGAATGTTTATACACATGTGTTTTAGGGACGATCACATCATGTGGTAATTCATTTTTTGATTCTATTGGATCATGTGAAAATGAATGATACTATGGTATTCCATTAATATAATAATTTATTTTTAAATATTTAATATATATCACTAATTTATTTTATTTTTTATGTGATTGAGAAAATAAAATCAATGAAATAATATGTTATCTTTAAAAGGGATCAATGTCGAAGGAGAAATTATATTAAATATATATTTCATTTTGAATAGTGATGATGTTTTTTAGTAGTAGATTCATCAATGAATTAAATTCAATGATTAATCCATCCTATCAACAAATTTCTATCATTATACATGATAACATTATTAATTGTTATATAATTAATTTTCATTAGACTGGCATGTTTTTTTAATGAAATCAAGGATGTTTTTAAGTTTTTTTTGAGAAATCTGTTTTTCAATCCATATTTAAAATATTAGGGGAATACCAAAGATAACAAAAAAAATAAAAGGAAAAAAATTAATGAAAAAATCATGAAGAATAACACTATTCATATTCCACACCATCATATAGTTTTTTAGGTTCATTGATGAACATTTTTATTTATTTACCACCATGGGAACCATGATCACGCATAATTATTTTGTGTTACTAATTGAGACCTGCACACTTCAAGAAAATGAATACATGGAACAATATCGATTCACTATATTTATGTTTATTTATTCAAAATTATTTTTTTTCATATTGATCATGTTGATTTATGAATAAGAAAACAATTTATCAAATATTATTTAAAATGTTACAATATTTTCAAGTAAAAAAATTTAATGAATTTTCTCAATTTTTGTATCAAAGGTCATGAAATTATATCACCCTTTGGGTTTTTGTCTATGTAAACCATAAAACTCAAACACATTTTCAACCTGTAGAACCATAGATTTTTTTGGATGTAGATGTTTTAAAAGCCCTTGTAGATTTATTTTAGATTTAAATAGAAGGGGAATACTACATTGTGGAGGAGGATTATTATGAATCATGGAATGATTTCTAGGGTAATTACGTCAGATTGGTACATATTATTTGACATTACAGGCATTGTAACAATATGGATAAGTAAATGGTTAAGCTCATAATGGAAATCAATATGAGTATTCTTTACCATTACGGGATCTTCAGGGTCTCCTGTCATACGTTGGGATCTACTAAGGATAATGAGGCAGCCTAGGACGTAGACCATGACGGAAAATGGATGCCAGAATTAGGAATCGCAAATTAGTGTGTGGACATGCATATAAGGAATAAATTATAGTTCTTATTGAGGTTTTATCTTTTTTTATTGCATAATTGGTTAATATAGAAGCTATTGAGGCCCCTAAAAAACATCTAACAGGTTCTGTTAATCCTCCAACCAATCATGTTCTACATTTATCAAGCTTAAATTTGGCCCAAAGAGAGTTTAGGCATGGAAACATTAACATGGATTAAAGGGTGGACTTACCTTTATGGAACTAATTTTCATACTTAAGTGATATAACTGTCATTCCCATGAAGAAAGGTGGGTGTGCAGTGATACAGAAATTCTAGAAACACCACTAACATTATCCCAAGGATTTGAACTTGACATGCTGATTTGTAGAGAGATCTGGGAGTGAAACAAAATCTACAGAGGAAGGTGATCCTAGCCAGAGTTCACCAAACCTAAAGGATCTTCATAAAGTGGAGGATTACCATATAATAGGTGTGGGTAGAGGCAATAAGGGACTCTCTAAATCAGGGGATTTCCCAGTGTTTCTTAGGAATAAATCAAAGCATCAAAAAGTATACTCCTATAGGAAAAAGATAATTAACACTTTATATTTTTAAATAGAATGAGGAGCTAAGTCCCATGAAAGATCCCATAAAAAGGAAAAGGTTTACATGTACTGAACCAGGACTCAATTGGTGTAAATGAAGACCTTATCAAAGAACAAGTATCTTCTCTTAAACACTATAACTCTATTGTTTCACAAAAAACTGAGATTAAATTTTAGGATCCTGCTCTTATTTTTAATATTGTTCCACTACAACCAATATCTGATGAGTCTTTGGTGTAGGTGGTTAAACTAAACATGGTGGCCCCTAAAAAATTGTATGACAACAACTTCTTCTTCCCCATAAATATTTTTGATTAGATGAAGAATGCTCTTGTCATCATTAATATTTCATGGGAATATCAAAAAGCACCCTTGGTTCAGAGGCCAACTATTTCACTTTATTGATTTCTTAGTGATGTAATTTCAATATATGTATATTAAAAAATTATGATTCTACTTTGGAAGCAGGTGCATGACTCTATATTTAAACTATGAGAGGTATTAGTATTTCATTTCTCTTAGATGTTTCATTTTTGTTGATTTGTTTCTTCTTTTATTTCTTTTATGGTTATCTCACCCAAAAAAATTATTATTGAAAAAATAAAAAAATTATAATTTTTAATGAGTATTATAGAAGATAAAAAATGTTCTTCAAGGAGATATTTGAGTTAAAGTGAATGAATATACAACTGTGTATACCATGTTTAAATTAATTAATTTTTTTATATAATATCAATGGATTTTCAGTTTATTAATGTCAATGATATTTTATGATCTATTAATTTTTTAATTAAATATTATATTATTCAATGACAATCAATAAATTTCTTCATAACTTATTTGAGTTGTTTGATGCTAATGATTCATCTAAAATAGATTTTAATCTGAATTCATTTCTCTAAGATAAAATTAATTGTGTATTAATTTTGTACAAAATGAGGAATTACAAATCCATAACAAAGATAAGTAGTTGAAGATTGAAATTTCCATTAATTCTCTAAAATTAAAACCAATATAAGAATTATTAGAGAGAAGTTAAAGATTTAGATTGAAAAAGTTTATTATGTGATATTTGGAAAGATTATATCTCATATCTCTTAAATTTTATTTATGTGGAAAAGTATATATTGTGGAAAAAACATTATAATCCAATAAATATAGAAGAATTTTATATTTTATAAAAAATATATAAATATAGGTGGATTAAAATGATAAATATTACATGTAATATATAAAATTCATTGATGAATTCATTAAAATTAATAAAGGGGAAGTATCATTTTATAAACATTGAATAGAATATTTTTAAATATGTAAAGAAGATTAATTTTTAAGATATAGAGGATGAAGAGTCTGATGATAGAGAAAGTGTAAATGATTCATCACCAAGTGATAATTATGACATGTTTTTTTCCACTATAGAGAATAAATAGTACTATTCAATTGAAGGATAAAATCAATAAAAAATTGAATTAATGACATTTCATGAGTTAAGGGAATTTATTTTCATACTCAAAAATCCAAAAAAAGAGAAAAAGATTTTTTTGGTATGATACTTATATATCCAAAATGATGATAATAATATAGTGTTTAATGAAATTTATAATTTAATAATGATGTTTGTATTTTAATTAATTTAGTTGACGTGGATAATAATAAAGATTAAAATTTATTGTTTAACTACATTTAGTAGAGTATGTTTGCTATAATGAATCTGAAAATAACCAACCATTAACAATATATTAGGGTACTTTATTAGATTTAATTAGTTATATCATGTTTCTTATAAGATATGGGATGTTTAAATAATGATAAGTCACATTGGGATATAATGATGTCGAGCAAATTAAAAGATTTATAGAAATGGTGAATAGAGATGACAAGATGACATAAAAGAGTACTTCCTCACATGAGGTTTCAAAATAAAATATTATTTATGTTTATAAACAATGCTATTATCTTAATGATGTTACCATTCATAATGATAGATGTCTTGTTAATGGAATAATGGGTATATTTTCATTCTATTGATGACTGAAAACTAATGGAGACCCACATCGTAGTAGAGATTCCAAAATATCTTTATTTGTCTGTACGAAGAATTAGAATGATTTTTTATGTATGTAACATATAATGTTCTTTAATTGATAATGAACATGTGGCATCAAGGATAAAATTATAATAATATACCTTTCCAAAATTTATAGAACAAATGAAAATGAACTACTTTTCAATAAGGTATTATTTTTAATTGTTTCTTGAAGAGTTTGAATATACAAAAATCTCATCTATTATATCATATAAATTGATATATTTGAGGATTGATATTAAATAATTCAATAAAGGGTGAGAAATATTTTTTCTAAATTCATTACCTATTTCACTCATGTCACTTGTGTTTTGTTCTACAAGAATAGTTAATTGTTCTTGAAGTGTTTTAAGAGTTCAATTATGATTGTATAAAATTAATTTTCGTATTCTTTAATGATTATTCATTTCGATAAATTAGATAAATATAGAAGAAAAAATTTTATGTCTAACTTTTATTGAATTATGAATTCATTTCATCCATGTATGAGTGATTATATTATAATGAGGGAGGGAAGTATGGTATTTCCATCAAAATGTAATAAAGAAAAATTTTCGAAAAAAACAATGTTATTATCCCTTATAATGTAAATATTTTATCGGAGATGAGATAATTAATAATTAATGGTTCATATATAAATTGTATTCTTATATTGATTGAATTCAATTCTATGAGATTTTTCTTTAGTCATGAGACTCTAAATTATAATTCTACTTTATATCATCATCACTCAAATAATATATATGATTTTCCAAATAGTAATCAAAATACTATTTCCCAATAGTAAATATGATAAAGAGTTTTAAATTGGGATATCCTCCACATTTATAAATATAGATTATGAATAATGTGATTTCATCATAATGAATGTGTTTGTGGTATATAATAATATTTGAGATAATGTTAGTTGATTCATGACACATGATTTATATCATACGAATTCATAAAATGATGTATGGATAAAAATCATTATATTATACAATTTCAGATAGAATATCAAATATGTACTATATTTGTAGATAATATTTAATTTTGACTAAATTTTTAACATATCTTCATGTAATTTTTCACTTAAATGAATTATATTTATGAGTCTCCAATGTTTAGAGAGATAAAATACTTCTGATAACATCATATTTATTATGAAAAATATCATTAAATTATTTTTTTAAAGAATAATAAAAAATAATTAGAATGTATGTTTGGAATTGAATATAAAAATATGCTTTATAGGTGAATTTAAAGGATAAATTTTTTTAATAGATTAATTAGATAAAGTGGTTCATATAATATATTTTATATAATTATTTTCGATTATATTTTATTTTATAACATTGAGGATTCCTGATTTTAGGTTTATTAAACTTTGGGAAATTTATATAATTATTGAGAAAAAACAATATTTCATAGCAAGGAAATAGATTATAAGATTAATAAATTCTATATAAGATTTTTATCTAAATATAAATGAAAATTAAATCTATCTATTTTGATATATTCCAATGTAGTTTTCCCATAATGTTTTTATCAGTGAATGTCTTGATCGTGTGTATATTTTTTCTTTGGTGAAAATAAAGTTACATGGAATATAAAGAACATTAATTATGATATCACAAGAGTGGGAAAATTAAAATATGTTTTCAATATATAAAAAAACTCAACAACAATAGTTAAAGGCACAATTAAAGGATTTCACAGTGGATTTAATTTTTTTTATGATGGGTTGTTATAATAAAAGGCCATAAATATTTTGAGAAATCAAATTCTATATTTATGATTATGGTATAGTAATTTTAGTTTTACTATTATAATAGAGTAATTATATGAAGGAACTATTAATCAATGTTATGTTATTTTAAGTCACTATGTTTTGGATTTATTTTTTAAAATGACAACTATAAAATAAAATGTATACCATGATAATGAGGATTGTTGTTAAAAAAATTATGTACTCAAGATTAAGGTATGTAGTCTCATCCTCTATACCACATATTATTTGGAATTTTTTCAATGTGTGGAAAATATAGAAACATATATCCCAATATATATATGTATATATATATATCAAATAATTGAATATATATTTAGAATTATTTTTATCAAGTTAAATAAGCTATTACTTAGTGTAATAATATAGTGGATTTGTGTAAAGATATTGTATTAGGATCTGATTTTTAATTGTTGGGGGTATGAAATAATATATGTTTTTTATTTATAATATTTTCATTTAATTTATTTGTCATGTAAAGAAAAAAAAAATTGAGAAAAAGTGATGTCTTTGTATTTTTTGATGAATATCCAGAAGTATATATAATTTACACATACAGATATATTTGAAATTATTATCCATTATTAATATTTTTTATATTTATATCAGAAAACTAATTTTAGTATAAAAGAGTAATAATTTATTGATATGATCTCTATTGGTGTAAATTATATAGTATAATAATTAATACTATTTATTTTTATTATTGTGAAATTATCATTGAGTGAAGAATCCCAAAAATATGTGTGGTTTAAAAAGTGTAGAATTGTTGGATTCAGTTAAAGTGAAGTGGATATTATTTTTTACATTGGTTTCTTATGTTATTATAAATACACTTTCTAACATATTGATAATATTCAATAATAGGTGATTTGTTATTTGATGTAAATGTCATTTGGATGTTTGGAAAAGTTAAGTAGTATCTTGGAGGAATATTTGAGTTTTTTATGATATATTAAAAAATTCAAGAACTATTATTTCATAGAGATGGAAAAATGGTATTATGAATCATATGAAATAATTAAGAGATCATAATTACTGAATCATGTGCGTCATGTTTACTACAGTATTATCAGAAAATCACATTTCACTTTAGATCATGGATATTGTGTGATTAGTTCTATACTTTCAGTAATAAATGAAAATTGAGGATCCATTACATCATGTTCATGTGTTTATGGTCATATTATAATGGTTAAAATCTTTGGTTCTTAGATATATGGTGATGAGAATGTGTAAACTTTCTATTGTTCATATCTGGAATTGAATAATGTACAGTTACGACAACATTGTTTTTGAAATTGGTCATATGGTTGAACATTAGTGTGTTCATTCTTATTTATCAAAATTGTTGTAGTTTATCAGGGTTTTAATTTGAAATAAAATGGATGAATACTATGTCATTATGTTTTCTAGTAGTTCATGGATTTGTGGTTTTTTTAATGGTTGAGAGATGTTGAGTTCACTAAGCTACGGATTGACAACCCGATGGTGTGGTGTCAAAGAATTCAAGTAGTTATATTGATCTTCTATTTTTTATGAGTATTCATTTATTTTAACTATTTTAATTATTTTATTATATTATGTCAATGGTGACTAAAATTTAATGATTTTTCAGATGAATCTATATGAATAATTTGTTGTTAGGAGATAATAAAAATTTTCAATAATGAATTTGAAATTAAAATACCATTAAAAATATACAGATGTATATTTATGTTGTTATATATTATATCATTTTATTTTAGAGAAGTATTTTAGTGTGATAAGAAATTGGGAAACCTATAAAGTGTTATAAATACTAATTATAATGATATCATGAACTATAATCATCCAATTATGAATATAAAAGGATATATTTAAAGAGTATGAATTAAAATAGTTTAATAATGAGTTAGTGATTTATTTATTTTTATTTGAAGATAATAGAATCATAAAAAAATTATGATATCATAATTGAAAATTGAATTAGATTTTTTAGTAGTCAAGTGGATGTGTTTGTTTTTTTAATTTTACAATTTTAATAATCAACATAATGAAAATGAGGAAATAATTTGTTGATAGAGAATATATTATTTTTGTTTCTAATTAAAAATACTTATTTCTATATCATTAAAGAAGAATATTTATATTTTTTGGGAAAAGAGATGACATTTCTGAAGAAATTCTCCCAAACATTATTTTCAAGGATAACCTATGCTCAATTTATTATACATTTAAAGACCTGGAAAGCCTGTAGAAATATTTTTTAACACATGGGAATTTTGTGAGTCCGTGAAAATTTACGGTGCTTGATTCGGAGGCACGGTGTGCCCGGAATCAATTTCTGAAATTTTGTTTGGGTATGTTCAGTAAATGTTTGAGTGAGATTTTATAACTTTTGAACCGGTGCTCAGAACTGAAATATGAGGGCACTATTGAACTCACAGTGTTTGTATTCGCTTAAGAAGACTTTCACCTCCATGGCAGTAGGATGAGAATTGAAGTTAGTTTTTGGGTTTTCTTAAAAAAATAATAAACTAAAGTGATCTAAAAATTTATTTTATTGAGCTTCCATGTGGGTGACTGGTAGTTAAAACCTCCTCTTGGGAGCTGGAGGTGGGACCACCACACCTTAACCTCCCATGAGAGGTTATAGTGGTGGGGCCCACCAGAACATAACCTCCCACAAGAGGTTACGATGTGGGGTCCACACGGGTCATAACCCCTAATGATGGAGGAGGATAACAACTCTCAACACTCCCTCATTAATTAGGTAGGGGTTTTATTACATGATGATGTTATAACATTCCCTATCTTCTTCATTGGATAGAATGGGTTTGTTGTAAACATGTTAATGACAAACTGCTTATCTTGTTGACCCAATTGATACCTCCCTAAATGCAGAGGGTGTGGGGAAACCAAACATGACCCGACATCCTCTGTCATTTTTCCTTCATGTGGAATTCTTCGCCATAGCGACGTAACAATGAAGAGGCGATAGAGATGGAAACAACAAAGGCTGTGCTACTCGCGGCCTCCGTGAACCGCGCCGCCCCCGCGACATCCCTTACCGCCTTCGGCTGGGCCCGCGCACTGCCCGCACCCACCCGGCCTACCCGTGCACTTCCCCGCGCACCATCGGCTGAGCCCGTGCATTGGCTGCTCACCCCAATAGCCTACCCATGTGCCCGGCGGCCTGCTCGAGTGGTTCCCATGCTTCACCGGCCTACCCGCGTGCTCCGCTACCTGCATGCGGAATGCCAGCGCACCCCGCTGGCCTGCCCACATGCTGCCTACGCCCCACTGGCCTCACCGTGCCCTACCCGGCGCCCTGCTGGCCTTCCCTCGCGCTACCCGCGCCCCGCCCGGACTGCCCGCGCCCTGCCCGGTGCCCCGTGTGGCCTGCCCGCACCCCAGCTCCTTGTCGAACCGGTACTGCCACCCCGGGCACCTGAGCCGGCCCATGGCATCCTTCACAGCATCGCTGGCCAAACTGTCTCGACATTCCAAGACGAGCCTCATGAACCGCTTCCCATGTGGTGCTAGCCGAACCGGCACTAGCCTCCTGGCCGACCCGGCACCGGCCTCCTGGCCAAGCTGTCTACGTGGAGACCTTCGATCTGAACTGCCCCCGCAGTCTGCTAGGCCTGGCCCAGCGGACCAGGACGAACCGAGCGGGCTGATCGGGTCGAACCAGACCGGGTTGGCCCAATCAAGGTTGGACCGAGTCAGTCTGACCAGGTGGGACTGGTCCTTGGCCCATTATCGACCCTGTTACTTCCTTTGGCCATATCTTCGGCATCAAATGATCATTTGACGAACCATCAGTGTCACATTTTTTCTTGGAGCACGATGGTCCCTTTGAGTATAGCACACTGGAGTTCATGGTATTTTTGACATACGGTTAGGTTGGATCATACATGAATCTAACTGGGCCCCAGGACTAAAAGGATAATAACTTACAGAACAGGCGTCTGATCGACGCATCGTCTATTGTCTTGAGAAACCTATGACGAGGATGATCTCTGAGATACTTCTACGTGGGGCTTACTTACAGTTGGAGTATCGACCTATGGATTGTGAATCGAACCCTCCCGAAGACGAGAGAGCAGAGTACGGAGACCTAGTAGCTGGCTGAGACCAGGCGACTTCTTGACCAATTCGACTCGGAGTGATTTGACATGCCCAGTGGGGAGTGCCTGGTAGTTGGTGGAAGTCCCATAGAGATGGAGTTCCTGGTAGTTGGCAGAAAAACAGCGGTACTCAATAGGAGATGTACCTTTTCAGGCTATTAGGGGGAGCGCCTAGTAGTTGGCGGCAGACCCACAGTGGGGAGAACCTCTGTGTGAGCAAGGCAAACCCACGGTAATTGATAGGAGAAGTACCTTATCAGTCCAAGGTTAGTGGGAAGAATCTGGTAGTTGGCGGAAGACCCACTGTACTTGAAATATGTAAAGTTCTCCAGAAGTCGTGGTTTATAAAATGTGACTATAATCCTGGTTGAACTAAGTCGATAACTTTTGTGTTTACCTCATGTTTGAGATGGATTACTTGATAACATAGGTATATGTATGGGCATATACCTATGTGAGGTCATATATAGATTTCATAATTTTTGGTTTATTCTTGTTGGATTTTGTGAGACCTAGAGGGTCTCGGGGTCCCTACTGAGTATCGTTATACTCACCCCTGCACGAGCTATGCCCGCACCTCGTTGTGGTGGTTGTATACGATGGACAGGACTGACTGAGGATGAGAGTAGCAGAACTGGAAGGCACCTGGTGGTGGTCCACACGACGTGACTGTACATGGAGGAGACGAACGGACGTGGAGTGCCATGGAGGCTATCTGTACCTACCCTTCAGGTAGGATTTCCTAGAGGACATCCCAACAACTGTTTTAAGTTTCATCAGTTGTACTTTTTTCAGTTGTACTTGTACTTTACAGTTGGGTTTGTATTTCCTATCCCTTTCACTTTTTATCACTCCTTTGTATACAGTTTTCTTTATTGTTTTACTTCCATCTCATACTCTGTTTTGTGTTTTTTCAGTTTATAAAGGTAATACCTTCCCTGTTTTAGAGATTTGTGCCTTTGGTGCTAGTCAAAATCCCCTGGCCTATGGAAGGCGAGCTTGGGGTAGTCACAACACAGGGCCCAGAGGACTGGTCATGACAAATTGGTATCAGAGGAGTCGGTTCTACCGCATAACCTAGGACTCTGATCATCCTTTTCAATGAAGCAATAGTGTTAAGGGTACCGAGTGTGGTTTATAGTTCAGGAAATCTAGTGTTGGTGCAGCCGCCGATGTATACATACACCAGGACCCTGACTTCTGATTTCCGACTTAGTGCACAAAATATCTGATTGTGTGTGGGTTTCCAAAAGTTTTTCTTTAAGTCAGATCAACCATGTCAGCTCACTAGGTATAAATTTTTTAAACGTGTCGCATTTGTTTCTTTCAGGATTCCTCCCCGAGGACGACCAGCTAGAGCCCCCAAAGTTTTATGCATAGATATCCCACTGAGCGATGAGGGGTCAGTGCAGGTCCCTCTTCCAGCGGAGGCACCAGTGGTACCACTACCCATTGGGCCACCGATGCCACTAGCCCCAGCAGTAGACGATGAACACCGCTTGACTACGTTACATGAGTTCCAGCGCCAGTGGCCACCCAGGTTCAAGGGAGAGACGGACCCACAGGCAGCTGAGGATTGGCTGGAGGATATGGTGAGACTCTTCAAACGGGTAGGGACGCCAGTCGATTTCATGGTGATTTTTGCTGCCAGCCTTCTACAGGTAGCAGCGGGCAGATTGTGAAGCATGATTCTCTAGGTTCATAAAGAGATGACACTACTATGGACAGACTTCGAGATCCTATTTTAGGCAGAGTTTTTCCCAGCCACCCTATGAGAGGTGTAGATACAAGAGCCACTGCATCTATAGTAGGGTAGCATGATTGTAGCTCATTACTTAGCGAGGTCCATAGACCTCTCGCGCTACTCAACAGATATGGTATGAGAACCATTCTTCCGGGTCCGGACCTTCGAGCAGGGACTCAGGCGAGAGATCAGGGATTTTATGATCTCCCTCAGCATCCCGACGCATGCAGGGGTGTTTGAATGTGCCCTCATAGTGGAGAGCTTCCTTGGTGAGTAGTCTCCAGCAGCGAGACCCACCACTAGTCGACATGCAGCTGAGTCTTCTAGAGCTGGCCGTAAATAGATGTCACATAGGTGTAAGAGGACTAGACCTACAGGTGGACGATCGCACAACTCAGGATCGGTTTTGTGGGCCACCCAGAGTGGAGATAGAGTGAGACATGCCAAGAGCATACAATGTTACTCATGCGGCGGGCATGGTCACATGACTCGTGACTATACGACCCGTCGTTAGGATGATTATCATATAGTTGATGGACCTCCTAGGAAGAGATATAGATTCGATCTAGGGGGTCCGCAGGGAGTAGGAAGATGTGACAGAGGAGCTGGTCATGCAGCCGGCGGTGGGTGACGATTCGAGGTGTTACCGCCACCACCGTCCGGAGGTCCACCCTGACTATAGGAAGCAAGTGGATAAGGGAGATCTTAGCTCCAGGCGGCTGAGGCTTACCATCATGGCACTCCGGAGATGATTCAAGGTATGATCTATGTGTACTCTTCCATAGCTACAGTTCTTATAGACACATGTGCTGGTCAATATTTGATTTCCACTGCCCTCGTTTGGAGATCCGATATTCTAACAAAGGCGTTGGCTCGATGCTTATGTCTAGAGACTCATACGGGAGAAGACTCGACGATTAAACACTAGTGCCGCCAGTGTGAGCTTACTCTATGAGGCGAGAGCTTTCGTTGGGATCTCCTCATAGCAACGCCAAGGACTTACAATGTCATCTTGGGTTTGGACTGGTTATCTACAGTCCATGCTGATATTGACTGTATTAGGTGCAAAGTGCGGTGTTTCCACACAGATGGGAACAGGTTCACCTTCACCGATGAGAGGGGAGACTTTGCAGTGCATAACAAACATACTCGGAGGAGGGTCCATCCAATCACTCATCAGTTGGCCGGCCTTACCATTAGAGCAGTTGATGTGGAGAGTCTGAACTATCCTGTAATGGTGGAACAGTACATGGATGTTTTCCTTGACGATGTTCCAGGACTACCTCCTCACATAGAAGTGGACTTCTACATTGAAATGTACTGAAGGATGGCACCGATATCTACTCCATCATATCGGATGGCTCCTGGTGAACTTCGTGAGCTGTAGGTACATCTGGAGGACTTTCTTGAGAAGGGATTCATCTAGCCCAGTGTTTCACCCTAGGCAGCCCCGATTCTATTCTCCAAGAAGATGTATGGGAGCTTAAGGATTTTTTTCGACTACCATTTCCTAAACCAGGTGACTATGAAGAACATGTACCCACTCTTGTGGATTGATGACCTCTTTGATCAGCTTAAGGGAGCACGGTGGTTCTCAAAGATAGATCTTAGATCAGGCTATCACAAACTAAGAGTTTGAGACAAGGATGTGAAGAAGACTAACTTAAGATGTGAGTAAAACCATTACGAGTTCTTGGTTATGCCTTTCAGCATAAAAAACACTCCAACAGTGTTTATGGGACTCATGAACAGGATCTTCCAACCCTACCTTGATCTTTTTGTTATGGTCTTCATTGACAACATTCTGATCTACTAGACTATTGAGGAGGAGCATTACTACCATTTGCAGGTAGTACTGGACACACTTTGATAGAACTAGCTTTATGGTAAGCTCTCAAAGTTACATTTTTTTATCCAAGAGGTTCACTTATTGGCACATGTCATATCAGAGGCTGGAGTTGCAGTTGATCAAGTAAATATTGAGGTGGTACTTTCTTGGGAGCCACCCAGGAGTGTGATTGAGGTAAGGAGTTTCCTGGGTTTGGCTGGTTACTACCGGAGATTCATTCCAAACATCTCCAGTGTTGTAGCACCACTATCAGCCATGATGAAGAATTGTAAACCCTTCGTATTGTTAGAGAGATGCCAACATATCTTTCAAGAGATGAGTTTGAGGATAGCTAGTGACCCCATCATGAGGCTTCTAGAGGAAGGCGTAGGGTATATAGTCTACTGTGATGCATCAGGGACTAGACTCGGGTGTGTCCTGATGCAGGAGTGAGAAGTGATCACATATGGTTATCGGCAGTAGATACAGCATGATCAGAACTATGCTACCCATGAACGGGAGTTATCAGTAGTGGTCTTCACCTTGAAGATGTTGCGACACTATCTTATGGGCGAACATTTTACAATGTACTCTGATCACAAGAGTCTCAGGTATATCTTCTATCATAAAAACATGAACCTGAGACAGGGACATTGGCTTGAGTTCCCCTAAGACTATGACTTTGAGATAGTCTATACTCCTGGGAAGGGGAAATTTTTTGCAGATGCTCTCAGCAAGAGATCTGGTATACAACTGTTAGGAGAGGTGAGAGAGCAGCTAGCTGGCTTAAAGATATCATTTGTGGATAGGGATGGAGCAGCCTTTATACAATCTCTTACTGTCACTGCCCAACTTCTTCAGTGATTCAGGGAAGCATAGCATGGAGACATTGATTGCGAGACACGACATGCTCAGATATCCATAGGGTAGGCACCTGATGGATTTGATGAAGGTGGGGAGCACTTCATCCTCTTCAGAGGATGTACTATGGTACCAGTGTCACTTCAGGAGGAAGTGTTGAGGGATTTACACACATCCTATCTAGAGGTACATCCAGGTGTGGCGAAAATTTATTAGGACCTCATACGACAACACTGGTGGCCAGGTATGAAGAAGGCGGTAGCAGAGCTTGTCTCACAATGCCTCACTTGTCAGCAAGTGAAGGCAGAGCACCAAGTACCAGCAGGCTTGGTTCAGCCTTTAGAGGTCCCAATGTCATTCTAGGATGGGTTATCCATGTAATTTATTATGGTTCTTCCACATAGATCTAGGGGTCACGACTCGATTTGAGTGATCGTTGACCAACTCAACAAGTCGGCCCACTTCCTACCGATCAGATAGCAGGGTTCAGTAGAGAGCATGGGATGCCTCTATGTGTGGGAGATTGTGCGGCTACATAGAGTACCTTCTTCTATTGTATCCAATCATGATGCACGATTTACATCCCAGCTATGGAAGGGGATGCAGGAGGCTTTTAGGACACAACTTCATCTGAGTACCACCTTCCATCCTCATATAGATGGTAAGACTGAGCGGACCATTCAAACTCTCGAGAACATGTTACGTGCTTGTGTCCACGACTTCAGTCACAACTGGGAGGAACACTTACCTTTGGTGGAGTTTTCATACAAAAATAGTTATCACTCCACCATAGGGATAGAACTGTTTGAGGCATTGTACGAGTGACCTTGCAGATCACCCTTGTGCTGGACAGACCGTAGGGAGTCAACACTGGTGGGACCAGAGATAGTACGAGCTACCATTGAGAAGGTGTAGATCATCCAGGAGCAGATGAAGACTGCACAGAGAAGACATAAGTTGTATGATGATAGGAGACGGGGGCCTCTAGAGTTGGAGGATGGCGACCACATCTTCCTACGGGTCTCACCTCGACAAGGTCTATGAAGATTTGGCCGAGGCGGAAAGTTATCTTTGAGATTCGTTGGACCTTTCCAGGTCCTCAGAAGAGTTATCAAGGTGGCTTACAACATGGCACTTCCACCTCAGTTTCACCGAGTGCACGACACCTTCCACGTATCTCACCTAAGGAAATACGTGCACGACCCTTCCCACACCATCGACCATGGAGAGATGGATGTCGATGATGGGGTGACATTCACAGAGGATCTAGTGGAGATTGAAGATAGAAAGGATAGGGTCCTACGTGGATGGTAGATACCTCTGGTGCACATTCGTTGGCAGCATGAGAACCTCTAGGAGAGGACATGGAAGCAGGATGATCAGATGCATGCTCAATACCCCCTAATGTTCCCTTAGTTCGAGTTGGAGCTTACCAGGACGTAAATCCCTGAGGCAGGGAGAATGTAAAATACCAAAAATCCTATGGAATTTTTTTAATACAGGGGACTATTACAAGTCCGTAAAAATTTAAGGTGCATGATTCTGAGTCCCGATGTGCACAGAATCAATTTCTGATGTTTTGTTCGGGTACGTTCAGTAAACATATGATTGGAATTTCATAACTTTTTAACCATTGATCAAAACTGAAATCTGAGGGCACGATTGAACTCGAAGCACCGGTATTCACTTAGGAATACTTTATCTCGACAACAGTTGGTCGATAATTGATGTTAGTATTTGGGTTTTCTTAAAAAATAATAAAATAAAGTGAGCTAACACTTAAGTTTATTGAGCTGACATGTGGGTGACTAGTAGGTAAAACCTCTTCTTGGGAGTTGGATGTGGTTCCACCACACCTTAACCTCCCATGAGAGGTTATGGTGGTGGGGCCCACCCAAACATAACCTCCCGCGAGAGGTTACGACGTGGGGTCCACACGGGGCTTAACCCCTATTGATGGAGGAGGATAAAACCTCTTAACTCTCTCTCATTAATGTGGGATATCCTCTTGACATCTCCTAATTAATCTATGAAAACTCTCATGCATTAATTAGGTAAAGACACTTAATTTAAATATCCATTTTGAATTGTTATGCCAACTCCACCCCATTAATTAAATGGTTCACTTATTTAATTAAATCAGTCCCTTTTAATTTACGCCAAAAAACATAATAGATCCTTATCTATTATTTGGCTATGATTTAATTTTGGGTGGAGTGGATAGAAAGGAGAACCTGGGTGAAATATTTGGAGAAGGCTCCCAATGATGAATGCTTCCAACGAATAATGTCGGCAACAACCTTCTTCGACATCCTCCCTTAGATCCTACCAATGTGGAGTGACTTCTACAGCAGACATAGCTCAGGATTGAGAGTGCGCGATGAATGCGATGAATGGAGAAATCCTTCATTTAATTTTTGTGACACCGTCAATGGATGACAACCGAAAATCAAAAGGTAGGGGGTTTATTAATTCATGATGTTATACTTTTCTTATCTTTTTCATCGGATAGAAAGGGTTAGTTGCGGGCATGTTAATGATCAATGACTTATCTTGTAGAGCTAATTGATACCTCCCTAAACGCGGAGGGTGAATGCCAACCTAACATGGCCCGACATCCTCCATCATTTTTCCTTCTTGTGGCATTCTTCGGCATGATGACGTAACAACGATGAGGTGACTGAGACGGCAACAACCAAGGCTGCACTACTCATGACCTCCTTGAACCGCTCCGCCCCCACGAGGTCTTGCACCGCCTCCGTCCAAGCCCACATGCTTCCCGCACCCTTCCGGCCTACCCGCGCGCTGCTCGTGCCCCGCCGGCCTACCGACACGCTGCCCGCACGCCCCGGCTGCCTACGCGAGCCCTCCCGACGCCCCGCCAGCCTTACCACACCCTACCTGGTGCCCTGCTGGCATTCCTATGCGCTACCCACGCCTCGCGCAGCCTACCCGTGCCCTGCCCGGTGCCCCGAGCGGCCAGCTCATGCCCCATCTCCCAGTCGAGCCACACCGGCCACCCGAGCCGGCCCACGGCATCCTTCGTGGCGTCGCTGGCCGAACTGGCTCGACATTCCATGAAGAGCCTCCCGAGTAGTGCCCGACGTGGTGTTAGCGGAACCGGCCCTGACCTCCGGGCCGAGTCACCTACGCGAAGAAATTCCGGCCAAACCACCCCCACAGTCCACTAGGCCAGGCCCAGCAGACTGGGTCAGACTGGGCCTAGGCCCCTTACCGACCCTGTTACTTCCTCTGGCCATATCTTCGGCACCAGATTACCATTTGACGAATAATCAGCGGAACTATTTTTCTTCGATTACGACGGTCCCTTTGAGTATACTCCACTAGAGTTCGGGGTCATTTTGAGATATGGTTAGGTTGGATCGTACACGAATCCAACTAGGCCCCCCTAAGACTAAAAGGCTAATAACTCATAGAGTAGATGTCCGATCGACGCATCGTCTATTGCGTTGAGACCCCGATGATGAGGCAGACCTTTGAGATACTTATACATGAGACTTTATGATAGTTGGAGTATCGACCAGTAGCTCATGGAGGGGACCCTCCCGGAAACGTGCTAGTGGAGTACGGAGACCTGGTAGCTGGTTGAGACCTGACGACTGCTTGACCGATTCGACTTGGAGTGATTCGACTATCCCAGTGGGGAGCGCCTAGTAGCTGGTCGTTGACCCATGGCGAAGGAGCACCTGATAGTTGGCGGAAGACCCACAGTACTCGATAGGAGGATTACCTCTGCAGGCTTTTAGGGGGGAGCGCCTAGTAGTTTCCGGCAGACCCACAGTGGAGAGCGCCTCTGTGTGAGCTCAGAGATTAATGGTACTTGATAGAAGGAGTACCTTAGCAGTCCAAGGTTAGTGGAAAGCACTTGGTAGTTGGCAGCATTCCCACTGTACTCGACAGAGGAGGAGTTCTCCAGCAGTCGTGGTTTCAACAATGTGATTAAAATTATGGTTGATTCGAGTTAGTAACTTTTGTTTTTACCTCATGATTGAGATTGATGAATTGATATCATGGGTACATGTATCGTCATACACCTAAGTGGGGTCCTCTATTGATTTCATACTTTGTGGTTTATACTTGTTGGATTTTTTGAGACCATGAGGGTCTCAGGGTCCCAAATGAGTATCGTAATACTCATCCATACACGGGCTATGCCTGTACATCATTCTTTTGGTTACAGACAATGGACATCCCTAACTGAGGCCAAGAGTAGCAGTACTGGACAGCACTCGGAGGTGGTCCACACGGCGTGACAGTACACCGAGGAGACCGACAGACATGGTGCGTCATGGAGGCTATCTGTACCTACCCTTCAGGTAGGATTCCCCGGAGATCGTCCCGACAACTGTTTTAATTTTCTTCAGTTGTACTTGTTTTTCAGTTGTACCTGTACTTTGCAGTTGGGCTTGTTTTTCGGGCCCCTTATACTTGTCAGAACAGCTTTGTATATAGTTTTGCTTATTGTTTTACTTCCAACTTGTACTCCGTTGTGTGTGTTTTCAGTTTATAAAGACAATTCCTTCCATGTTTTAGGGATTTACACCTTTGGTGCTAGTAGCCAGCCCCTGGCCTATGGAAGGCAGGCCTGGGGTTGTCACAGCACGGGCCCCGGGGGACAGGTTGTGACACTATATAGAACATTATATGGATATATTGTAAATGGATGTAACATTGTAATTCCAAAGATATATCCATTGATTTTAAATCTTAATCATTATACATCATTATACTACATTATTTGATATGTATATCAGTAAAAAAATTAACTTAGAAAATTATTAAAATAACTTTTTTTTAATAAGAATGTTTTTTAAAAAATAGTTTGTTTCAACATAACCAATAAAAAGGGGTTATTAGTTAAAGAATCTTAAAAAAATGATAGTCACTATTTAAAAATAGTAATTAAATGTACAATACTATATGACACGTTTTTAATTCTTTATTTAAACTTCCAAATTTCATATATAAAAATAATATTATAAAAATAACTTTCAATCAATGTCAAAATAAATAATCAAAAGAATCAAATAATATGAATAAAATAATGTTTTATAACGTCAAAAATTTACATACCATTTACCAATATTTATATAGTTTTAATTTGTTTTTTATATATTTTATACACCAAATATTTCGTTATCATTTAATTTATTTAAATAATAATTCATATATTAATGTTTAAAAAATAATACATCAAATATAGAATTTTTATTTTAATATTCAAATAAATACAATTATTTTTTAAATATTTAAATAGTTTCATTAATTAAAACATATAATTTATAATTACAACTTTGAAAACCATTTTATAAAATAGAAAATTCATATTTATTAATTTAAATATATTTTCTATGATAGATTAGAAATGTTTAATTACTAATGATAAACAACATACCAAAACAATTAACTTTTTTAGGTTAGACGGATAACAAAATTATATTTATTGTATTAAATATTAATTTATAATATTTTTATGGTCATATATTTGTATTGTAATTATATTTTTCTAGATCAATGTACCCGTTTTTTCTTATACTATTCCATTTTTCCTATAACTATTCCAATAGTAATGCTAAAACTCAGATAACCATATATCGAAAGTTCATATCTTCTTTTGTTAATTAATATATAACACATATATAATTTTCATCTCATTTAGTTAAATTCACTTAGGGTTCTCTATATTTCATTAATAAAATGAATACACTCATTCATATATTCTTCTTTCAAAGTATATTAGTATTCATATTTATTTTATTTTTTTATTACCATGACCTACTGATTTTCCATATTCTTGTCTTATTAATAAAATTTTCAAATTATTCCAATAAACTATTTTAGATAACACAAAATATATATATTTGATATATGTTGTAATTTTTATGAAAAAATTAGAATACAATATATTTTTTAATGTGATGCATTTGATTTATTTATATTCCGTAATATATATGTTAATATAAAAAATTTATATAAAAATTTTGGGTTCAAATTATTCATATTATTTAAAAAGTGAAAAAACATTATAAATATTTTAATAAAAAAATATTCCTATCTATTTCATTTATTACAGTCTAATAAAATGTAACATAGTTTAACTATTTTTCATTATGGATATCGAAAAATAAAAATCATAATAGTTATTTTCTACCTATTCATCCACAACATATAATCACACAATCTTCAAAATGTTTAGGGGTTTATTAAATTATTAACACAACTTATCATAATCTAAAATTTCCCCTCCTATAAGAAAAATATATTATACATCCTAGATTATAAAAGAATATATTTAGTGAGAATCTCGAAAAAAAATTCATATATGGGTGGTATATGCATTGATGATCCCAAAATAATACTTTGATTAGAATTGGTGTGTATATATATATGTTATGAAAAACTACTATATTAAATTTTAAGAACATTTCATTATTTATAATGAATAATAATTATATAAACTATCATATAATTTCAATCCTACCATAAAAAATAATGTAATTCATTTAAATAAATAATTATGAACTATAGAGTTATTAGAGGTTTGGATATATACAAATAACATTTTGGATGGAAACAACAAGTCACTGAGTTCAAAAAAAAATTGGAGTTTAGAGGATACCATTATAGTTAAAAATGTATCATTGATAAGTTATTTATCTCTTAGTAACTAATAAAACGTAAATTTATCTAAAAATATTCATATATGAATAATATTTATTAGCATAGTGAAAATAAATTATTATATAATTTGGATCCGTATAGACATGTTGAATTACAATATTTTAAATTAACAAGTATTTTATGGAGTCCCAAATATATTTTATTCATAATTTATATGTGTGAAATACAACATAAGATAAACTTGTGGAACCTACATTAATTAGGAGAGAATTCTAAAATATTTAGAGAACATGAAATATTAATATGTTTATGAGTATATCAGATAAGGAAAAACAGAAATCAAGAATGAAATTTCATATGATTAAATTATGTTCAATGATAAATTATGTAAGAAAATATCATCAATAATAAACCAATTAAGTATAAAAGGATGGATTCTTGTAAGAACTATTTTTTTGTGGAAGGAGTCGGACACCCAAATTAATCCATGAACTCCATTGGTCTTAACAATTATATTAATAGGGGTTTTATAAGTTCATATATAAATTAATAAATTAATGAATCATTCTTTTATATTTAAATAAGACATGTTATCTGAAATATTATAATTGTACCCGAAGAATATATCAATGTAATAAATATATCCTAAAAATATAAGATTTTATGATGTGAAAATATAATATCTACAAAAATATATAGGTATCACCTCAACTGTGATTATATTAAAATTTATAAACTAAAATGGGAACTAAATAAAATTATCTATGACATTACTAATAGAAAATTAGAATGAAACATTATTATTCTCTTAATCTCGATACTCTGTATTAATAAGTTAACTAGATTTATTGGTTATTCAATTAGAACTTTTCTTTCTAAAATACCAAATAAAAAGAATCTACACACACATAAAAATGTATAATTATAGTTTCTAATTACATATAACTCTTCATGTTTCAATGAAATGGAAAATATTTATACTAAGTTGTAGTGGTCATGGAATGATCACGAGTTATAATGATGATAAAATTAAAACCCCAAATAATAATAAACATGTGGATCATGAAATATTAGAATTTTAAAAAAATTAATTATTTAATTAAATAGAAAATTTAGTTAATTTTATTTTTTATTGATCATAGTAGGTGTCCTGGACTCTTAATCTTGAATGTTTCATATCACACTCTTAGTGTTTAGATTAATAAATACTCTCACTTAAAAGGAAACATAAATAAAATGACATGAACTCATGGGGAAAATATATTCATAACATAAATTGATGTTATCCTCCTATTATAGTCTCATTGGTATTGAATATTTACACATATAATATCAAGGAATCATCCTCTATTATGGTAGAAAATTATTTTATATCACAAAAACATAGTATTTTACATTAGTGGTA
This sequence comes from Viscum album, assembly GCA_963277665.1. NCBI lineage: Eukaryota > Viridiplantae > Streptophyta > Magnoliopsida > Santalales > Viscaceae > Viscum > Viscum album. Next base: position 852,197,929 of record OY728126.1, on the reverse strand, counting down.
AATGAATGTCTTATAACAATGTAATCTTATTCTTTATTGAGTGAAAATATACTCACAGTTATGAGGTAACAACCTTCCATTGAAGGAAACATCTACAAATCAGATTGACATAACCTCATCAAAATGGATAAAAATAGAAAACATATTTCATGTTATTCTCCTTCCATACCTTTGAAAATATAACAATAATATTTAAGAATAACCTACATTTTTTGGGAAAAAATTCTTATCATATCATGTAAAATACATAACAATAGATAATGAAGTTAATCATCATGTTAGTTTCCATGAATGTCATGAAAAAAGTGTACAAAAACTCCACCAATATATTATTACAAGTAAATACTGCTTCACATAATATAATTATGATAAATAAAATCAATTATTAGTAAGTATACAAAATATATATTATAGTGGGAAAAATCTAATGATTTAAATAATTTTATTTATTTATTAAAAGATTTTCATATAATTTGAAGTTTAAATTATTTAAATTGAGGTCCATTTATAACATAACTAAAAATTGAATTTTCATGCTGAAAAAAAATAATTATATTAATCCACAATCTCTAAAACTGTATATTCCATCATATATCCTTGTGGGACCCGTGGTGAACAATGTATAGATCATTATAAAAATCAATTTTTTAGTTTTGAATATTGATATATGTTGTAAGATTCTAAATATAAATAATAATTTAATTATAGATATCATGTATTCCCTTTGTGTCATTTTCACTTGATTAAAATACCCCAACACCTGGGGGTAGACACACATACAATGAATTATAGATGAGATATTAGATTAGGAAAAAAATATATATTCATAATAAAAATTTAAATAATGAATGATTCAAACTAACATTATTCATTAAAGTATAAATACATAAGATTTAGAAGTAGATCATTTATTTAGATATTTAGTTATAGAAATGTTCATTAAATAACAAAACATGAAATAAAACACGTGTGTGTAGTTGATTATCACACAAAAACTCCAAATCCAGTGAGAGATCAAGTGGTTTTTGAGAGATGAAGAATATAATAAAAATTTAAAGTAGTTAAAAATATTAATATGATGGTAGAAAGGAGACTATGTTTAAAATAAATGTTGGAAAATATGGATATTGTAGGTTTTAATTACATAAATACCAAAAATAACCAAATGATTATAATTAAAATATGAAATTACATATTGAAACAAACCTATAATATATATAATGTAAATATATATTTTTTCATTGGATCTCTCAAACTCTTCAATGGAAACATTAGTGGTAGCAGGTCGTACAAGTGACACCATTCAGACCGCCATATATAAAATAAGAATATGAATAATGCCTTCATTATTCTAGATGAAATTCAAATTCATTCCAACTAATGACCTTATAATTATCCTAATCTTAATATATTAATCTATATTTATTAATTCACTAATAATATATTCAATTTTTATAAATTAAAAAATCATACCATAATATATGAGTATAGTTTATGGATTTTGTTATTAATATCATGTAAGAAAATGAGGGACACATGGATCATATTACGAATAAGATTAAATTATTATTTCTTCTTACTAACAAATATTATTAGAATATCCAACATCTCTGAATTAAATAGAATAATTCATGAAATAAAAATGAATGTGGAGAACATTTTAATGTTAATATTAATTCAACTAGAATATAAAACTATTAATCATTCAAGGAACATATAAATTTATTATCGTATTATAATAAAATAATGTTTAACTAGGAAGTAATGAAAATTAATTTATATTTAATTAATGATATAATGTATCTATTAAATATTATTTAAAAATAATACCCCAAATATTCTGTTCATTCATATTTGTTATTTTGAAAAAAACAATTATCAACCATTAAAAATGAATTTGATATAATATAATTACAAAATGGAATCCAAAATTTAGAATTCATAAAGATTAAAATTATATAAAAGTTTTTCATTAGTCTTGAAAGATAAAATATGATACACTCTATAAATAATTTGAAGGAAATTATAAAACTTTTAATCCTTAAATACATATAAAATGAAAAATATTTTTATTTTATGAGGTTTCTACAATTTTATAAAATTTGTGGACTATTTTTTCCCAAAATAACCAACGATTACTCAAAAAAATTGAAAATACACCACACACTACCCTCATATCCTAATTGAAAAAATTAGGGTCCTAAAATTGAATTTCACTTATACTAAAAAGGAATTATTGTTGTTGGTTATTTACAATGATGAGGGAGTCCGGCATAGAAATATAATCCAAAGAGCATTTTTATAACATGAATTTTTTATTCCAAAATTAATATAATTAACAAAAAACATTGGAAATAGTAATGGGGTTTGTCACAAATACCTTTCATGGGATTGCATGTTCATTGCAATGAACAAATAATTTTTAAAAATTAAACCATTTACTAAAAAATAGTTCTTCAGGTTCAGAAAAATATTCAAAAATATTATACATTTTATTTAAGATATTTTTCATTTGGGATGGAAAAAATATTGATTCCAAAATAATATGGTGGAGGATTATTCACAATGGATTAATATAGGTTCTCAAAAAAAGATATTATCTAAGGTTTAATTATACAATATATTGAAAATAGTTTTGATTATTTTCATAGGATAAATATTCTATCATAGTTAATCCAATGGAAAAATAATTGGATAGAATTATTCATTGCCTTCCCAATATTTCAAATTTAATATGGAATTATAAAGACTACTATAAATAGATTTTATATAACACAGTTTATATAGTGAGGGATAATATGTGATTGATTTTTCCATCATAATTAGGTTTAGGAAAATAAATAAAAAATAAATAAGGAAGATACTTTACATGATTTATTTTTCATACATCATAAATATGAGTTTCTAATATTCTTTTATTCATAAATATTTATAAAAAATAATTTTAAGATATACTTATTTCAATTTAATTTTCCATCAAAAATGTATTATTTAGGCCTTCAATGAAAATTTCTCTCCCATATTCTAATTATATGTCATAAACATGTATATTAATTTTAATAAAACATTAGATGTTTTATATCAACAAACAAATAATTAAATTTATTCATCTCAACTTGTTTTTTAATAAATATTAAATACATGTAATTATTTTATTTGTTATTATATAATACAGAATTTTTTATTCAATATTAAATATAATTTTATGGTTTTAATTATATTTTTATTTATTATTTTTTAATGAATTTTTATTTAATTAGTATGCAATAAAATTTCAAATTTATTAAAACTTTTAAAATCAAATAAAAATTTCAATTATTAAAATTCGATATTATTTTATTACTAATTATTTAATTTATATATTAGTTAATTAATAAAATTGTTATTAAATATTATATTTCATTTTTTAATAAAACATTATAAAATATTATATATTATTATTAAAATTATATTATATTTATAATGGATATAACATTGAAAGCAACACCATTTAAAAAATTTTAAAATAAATTTATTTGTAGAATATTTTTTTTCTAAATTATTAAATGTTGTACTACATTGATGATAATTAAAAATACTAACAAATTAATATAAATGAAAAAAATTGATAATTCTTTATTTATTATAACTTTTTTTAATTAATAAAACATAAATAATAAAATAATATTTTACAAAAATTATTATAAGATTGTAATATTAATTACTAAGTCCAAAATAATTATATTTACAAGTTATTGCTATGGAAATTTATTCTGAATTTGGGGTAGAACCTAAGTGATAAACATAGTAATATAATTTCCAATATTCAATGGTTTAAATAATGGGAATATCATTGGGGGATTATTGATTGAGGCATTGACATAAGGTGTAGTGACACAGGAATGATGATTGGAAGTGGTGTTGACTAATGTATATAATGATAAAAGTAGGGTCATTGGGCCATTATACGAAGGGGCCTTTAGTTAATCCAATATATGGAATATTGAAAATGTACTAAAAATGGTCTTCAGGACTTTATATATGTAATATATTAATAAAAGGACTTGATGTGTAGGTTATCCCTGGCACATGCTACAACCTGACATTCTATCATTTGTGTGTGTGTGTGTGTTCGTGTTTAGTTGTAATTGTACCCCCATAGATCCTAAAATATAGTATGTAAATTTATTTGATAAATTGTAATATTGTTATAAATTACTAAATATTAATTTTTATTTAAAAAAATTATAAAAACATGTTAATTATTATTATAAAAATATTATTTTAAATAAATAATTTCATTTTTACATTAATAAAAATATTCATTTGTTAATTGTTAACAATATTACTACTATATAATTGTCATAAATAATATGTTATGATAAATAAATAAATAAAGATATGTAATAAAAACTAATATAAAATTAAATATATTTTTTGAAAACTCAAAATTAAAAAATAAAAATACATTAAAATTAATAAAAGTAATATAAAATGAAAATTATTTTTCTTGTAAAATTTTATAAATTTAATATTTATGAAAATTAATAAAAGAAAATTATTATTAAATTTTATATTGTCTATGATTTTTCATTTGTTATGATATTAATATATTTTATCTCTTATATATTATGTAAGCACACATACATAAACATTACATAATTTTATGACATTATTATATATTTCTTTTTCTTTCACTTTTGAAGCTCTTTTAGGATTATAGTCTTAGTGAACATGCCCACAACCCATACAAAAATATCCCATATATTAAAATTTGGAAATTTCAACTAAGTATAAATTTTCCCCACAAACATAAATAGAAACATGATTTCTTTTAATGTAAAATACTCAAGGCCTTGAACATGAATTCATCATTTCCCTTACACAAACATTAACATAGTGAATTATTTTTCATATTATTCATTGTCAAAAAAAAATTGTAAGGGATATAAAATGAATAAATCTGATAGCTTTGTAATATGCATGAATATCCATGAAATTACATTCTCCACATTTATCCTTGAGGGAAGGAAATAAAGTCTTTCCACATAAAAAACAACAACAAATTCCATAACTAAAACCATTAAAAACCATAAAAATAAAATAAATACCCATTTTGGAAGCATAAGGCATGATATTCCTAAACTATGTTAAACCAGTGTCAGAAATTTCTAGAGCCTAATTAAATCCATGGAAGAAGACCTTAATTGACACCCTCTATCCTTCCTCCAAAATAAAAGTTACAATAATAAATGTACTTTAGCACTATCTTGGTGAACCAATCACATAGTATATAAATTGACAACCCCACTATACAGGGGGAATCCTAATGTAAAAGTTGTATCATGGTCACCCATGAGCTATAAGGAGGATAAACCATTCATATATGTCATTCCAAACTCACCCTCTTCACACTTAACTCTCATATACAATATAAAAAACTATTCTTACTCTTTTACATCATAAAAACTTTGAAACCCTATTTTATACACATATGAAAAACACTTATAAATATTAAACTACTATTTAAAATTTCATTTTTTAAATCTAGAAAATGTAAGGATAGTAAGGAAACTATTTTATGTGATGATAACCAAGGAATCATATAAAGTAAACTAAAAATAATTTATGAATATTTCAGGAAGTAAATTATATTCACTCCATATATTCTAAAAAATATAATAATTTTGACATTTCTAAAAAGTGTTAAAATGGGAGCTTCAAAAGGGCCTTATATAAGATAATTTCCCTTAACATGAGTCTGAATCATCATGATTGTTCTTTATCATTCTAAATAAAAAAATAAGTTTAATATTATGAATTTTTAAGAAACTCTTTTATTTTATTCTTTCCTTTGATTCATATAACACCAAATTATATATAATTATTTATCCAATTAAATTCAAATAAGGTGTTTTGATAGTATTTGGCTCATATTAAAAATAACTTCAAGAGGCTAACTATGGTCAAAGAGGTCATTATTCAATCATCACCAGAATAATATTAAGGTCATTATTATCATTTTTAATCTTCAATAATACTTTTCCAACAATCAGGAATGAAGGATATAAAAAATGGACTATGTTTCAATCATTTATATAGTATACCACATGTAGGTTTGAGTAACATTTCGATTTTTCAATAATAATTATGGGAATAAGGTAATCATTATATTATCATCCCATAATTATAATTATATAATAAATATATTATTACCCATTTAAATATATGTATTAATGTAATCAATTTTATGTGGTGATGAAAAATAAATGACATCATTTCTTGGCTGTTGTATCTACAAGTACCCGTGAAGGATGTTATAATTTTTCATTGAACTGAAATTTAAGTTAGTAAATGAAATTTTATTTTTTTATAATTTTAAATATTTCATGAATTTAATATAATAAAATAAATTAAATCATTATAATCCTTCCATGATTAATGGTGATGGAAAACAAAATACATCTGTTTGTGAGTATGTAGTTCTCTATACACATGAATGATTTTTTTATTTCTCATTTGATAGATGAAGATATTTATATAGGTATTGAAGTTAAAATAAAAAATCATATTTATATGGAAGATACTTGAATTATTATATAATAATGATGATGTTTTATTTGTTGGACATGGAAGAATAAGTGATACATAAATTCTAGATTAAAAATAATACCTCTTCTTCAAAAAATATTATTTAACTAAGAAATTTAGACCTCTAAGGTTTTTATTGTATGATTAATAAGGAATATTGAATGTGGTTAGGGATGATATTATACCATTTGGATAGATATTGGCTGGTAAAATGTTTTTTTAATTGTGAAGTAAAGAGAATTAGTGATTATATTTTATAAGAGATGGTTGGGGAACTCTTTGAATTCCCAAAAACATTAAATTAATATTAATTTATTATCAATTAATAATTGAAAAAACAACTTTTTTTGAAGATATAATCAAGGTGGATCTAAATACTCTCATGAAAAAAATAATATAAAATTTTGGATCAAATTTTTAAAAATATATTTTTTAAACCCTTTTTAAACCCTTTCACACTTACGGTAACAACAAATGATTTCTTATCTTTGAAGTTAGATGTAGTTACTATATTTGAAAAAATAGCCTATAAATAGATCAAGGATTATATTATCAACCATATAATAATAATTTTTTTGAATCAATTTTTTTTTTCATTAAATAAAATTCTATTTATTGGAATGTATCATTAATGATTATGTTTAGATCTATTAATTACATTCAATCTAATAACATCAAAAATAATTAAATTAAAAAAAATATTTTATCATATTAAAAAAATTATATTTAAATTTATAAAATTCACGGATAACACTAATTATACCAAATTATAATTATTTTAATATTTTTTAATATCATTTTTTTCATTTTTTTTTATTAATTGAATAATTATTGTGTTAGTGTTGTGTATGAACTTTAGGTAATTAATATGTCCCTAAAAACTAAAAATTAATTTACTTTATTTCATAGAATATTTCATCCTTCAAATGAATATTTATAACTAAAAATATCCTCTTGTTAACCCCATTCTAAAAATATTATAGTTATAGAAACAACATTCTCAATTTTTTATTTTTCCCTAGAAAAAATTATGAAACTTATAATTACACACCCAATGAAAAAAGGCCATATTAATAAATCATGTTTTATTATGGGTGAAATAAAATAAAATAATAAAAATAAGTTATGTATTAGGTTTATTCTATAATATTTATCATATTATTTGTCATATTAATTACCTGATTTACCCTTTATCAGGGTAACAAAATTATTAAGGTTATAATTCATAATAACCAAAAATAAAGGAAAAATATTTACCAAATATTAACTTATTTATTCAATATATATAATATATATTTTGAAAATTAAAAAATTCAATTTTAAAATTTTATTAGAAGTCCAACAGAGAAAATGCAATGATTTGTTTTCCAGAAATATCATCATTAAAATATAAAATGTTTTCATATTAAATAAAAGTATAAAAGATACTTCACAATATTATTTTAAATATTAATAAACAAAATATATTTTAAATATAAATAAAAAATATTATAGTTCCTTTTAAATACATAAAAATGAAATTTAAATTTTTATAAAAATTAGTACTTTTCACTTTCAATTGAGAAATAAATATATTCAAAAAATTCTCAATAAATAATCTTAAGATAATTTTGAAATTATTAATTCAAAATAAAATAAATTTTTCTATATAAATTCATATCATTTCCAAAAGAATAATTATAATAATTACTCATAAAAGCATATAAACCAACTTTTAAAGAAAACATCTTTTTGAAGAATAAAATGACTTTACTAAATATTGAGTACCCATTTACCAAGAATTAGTTAGTAAATTATAAATGAGTTAGACCTCTATATCTATAATAATGTGGTTAATTATAATCATGCATTAAAATATAAAATCTATACGATAATAGTCACCTTAAAATAATAATAATTTATTGTTCGTTTAAGCTCAATGTTGTGTATTATATATGATATTGAACGTTGTATTTGTTTAAAAAAAATACAAGGATATAAAATCATACCCTACCATTATATGAAATTTTTTCCTAAAAATATGAACTCAGGGTAAAAAACCAATGCATTAACTTATCAAAATACATTTTTTAGAATTCTATACTGTAAAATGGGTTAATAATAATTCCACTAGAAATGAGATAAATTGAAAGTATAAAGGTTATCTAGGATAACACTTAACTTGGTTTCATTAATAGAAAAAACTTTTAGGAAGTGGTAACATGTACATGAGAGAGAAACCACACATCCAATGACTAATTGAGTGTGATAGAAAACATGTTCATTTTGAACATTAAAAATTAATAAATATTATATCTTTGTTGTGTTAGAAGGATGTTGATTTCTCATTATGTAAAGTAAATAAGTAATGTTTTTTTCATTATCATTTTAATATATTTGAGGGATTTCTTTATATTTTATACTAAAATCATATAGAATTATACTTTCATTTAAAGAATTATTTTATATTTTAATCAATTTCCACAACACACTCATCATTTTTCTCTAAAATGAGTGTCAAAAATGATTTTTTTTGTTCATAAATAATTTGAATCTAGTAAAATTGAATCAAATAGTCTAAAAAATGTTAAAAATATGTTCCTCTAGTATATAGACACCAACCAAAGGAAAAATGGTTAGAAAATGATAAAGTAATTCTCAAAATTAAAAATTAATCTTGTTAATCAAAACTACATTAATTTCAAAAATTCAACAGTATTACCAAATATTAAACTTACATTATTCAATAAAACAAATATCCATTAAATTCATTAAAAATATTCTAAACTAATATTGAAAATAAAACATTATATGGATTTCATCGTGTTGTCTTCTTAGATAAATTTAATATATTTATCCTAATAACATCAATTAGTGTTAATATCTCATCAAATAATGGAATTACTACAATAATGTAATATCTAACATATTATTATTATTTATATAGATAGATTTAATCTCTATAAATACAAATTAAAATTTTATCCTTCTTTAAAAAATAATTCGACCTTTATTCCTGAAAATTAATTCTAATAATATCTTGTTTAACTTAAACATATGGAGTTCCAAAAAAGTTGAACTTCATCTAATATAATATTTATCACATTATATCCACATCACTTTTCAATGTCACGGTTATCTATATTATTAAATATATATTCCATAAATGAAATTATCCTTTACTTGTTAGAAAGTGTAATTATGGAAAAACAATCTTATTTTAACTAGGTTATCATATTGCCCAGTGCTAGGAAATTCAACCTTCTCTCCCTTCGATTGTTTGTTCATGGCTCATGACCATTCTAGATGTGATTGACTCTATATCAGAAAACATATTATCTTTTTTATGAAAATATATTAATGTAATCCTTATGTGGTTCCTCATAATATAAAAACCATCATGAAAAATAAATCTAATATAAGTAACATTAATGTTATGTTATAGCATAAAATTTTATACAATACCTATAATTATTATTCTATAATACCCCAATATCATTTCAAAATCAATGATTATATAAATCGTAATGATTATCCACTCACATAAAAATATTTTCGCAAAATTAAATGACAATTATAGCCCAAATAATTTTTTCACATATTCAACATAAGGATCACAAATATATCAAAAATAATTGTCCCTCAAAGTACATCAATCAAATAAAACATCAAAAGAGTACTGATTTATATGATCATCCTCAAATCATAATTCATGAATCACTATTAATAAATAAGTCAATAATTTAATATTATTGATTATAATTTCACCATGATTTCCAATCTAACAGATTAATACTTCTTATAAAAAGTATTAATCCCGAGAAAATATTCAATAATATCAAACCATATTCTAATATACAATGCAGACCTTTTATATTCCATTTCCAGTTACCTCACATTCAAAAAATAATTTAATTTTTCATTTAAAATCATATTTGTGGTCTTGATGATCCTTTTATTGAGATTTACCCAAGTAAATCCATTTTAATTAGGAAGATTCTCCGCACTTATAAAATGATCAATTGAAACTAGAGTAGAAATTATTTCCACTTCATGGAGTTAATTGAGCTCTACCTTTTTTCCTTGTATGATTATAGATTTATGATCTTCTTCACAATAAATAATACACCTTTCTATTCATTTAATATATTTTCTTCTCTACTTCATTCAACATTCATGAAAAATTTATCATTGATTATTTTTTACCTTTATGATCATTATAACATGAACATCTAGGTATCCTCACTTATTAATTTTTTGATTAGATGGGAAACATGTCTAGAATAATTTTGTTAACCAAAACATCTAATATTTTGTCGTGAATAACAAAAATATTTTCCTCTATATATCCCATACCATTTCTGTTCTAATTCTTGATACCATAAAACATTATTTCACATAAATTTTTACTTTGGTTCCTGCTGGGTCTATAAATTTATTAAAAATAAAATAAAATTGTGATCATATTAAAAAAACTATAATATATGATCTTATTAGGAGGATAAAATCTAACATACCCTTATATTTAGAAATATAAACTCCTTTATATTCTTCAAAAAATACAATAATTTTCCAAATATATTGTCTTTTTTTGTTATTGAAGACTTTTATATTATGTTAAGATAACACGATAACCTCAACAGTAATATGAACACTATAATAATATAACCTTTAAGGATACATATTTAATAATTACATAATCTAATATCTTTAAAATAGAAATAAATTTTGTTTATTTTAAAAGAACATTTATGTTTATTATTTTAGAGTGTTAGGTTATATACTGTATATAACAATAGCACTTATTATAATATGGGTTCCTCCACTAAGTATACATTTTCCAACCAATCAAAACAATAAAAAATAAATATGAATTCATTTAATGAAAAATATTCATGATTTTTAACATGATTTCATTATTTTATTTAACCATCCTTAAAACTGTAAAACCATTTTAAATCATGGGAAGGATAGAAAAACTTCGAAAGGGTTATAAAAAGATAAAATTTGTTATCACTCTGAAAAACCTGAAAACCTTGGAGATGTTTACCTTCACCACATTGATCATTGGGAGAATTAAATTAATAATTTTTACATGAAAATAAAAAAACAAAAAATAACACAATTAAAAACCATTAAAATGAAACAAAACCCCTTATGGAAATATTGTGAATAAAAGTCAAGACATGTGTTAAACTAATATTAAAATAACTAGATCCTAGTTAAATCTATAAAAGAACCACTTTAGTTACTCCCTCTTTATTACCGGAAAATAGAAAGTGCACTACCTAAAGCATTAGAGAAATATATAGGTACACTCTGAATTTATGGTATAATGAACTCAACTAGTTCTTTCTTGGTGGACCCAAAATATAAGTTGCATTAAGCTTAGTTTTGGGACATAATGGGGATATAAACATTGTATATGGTATATCAATATAACATGTTTTACATATAAATATCTAGTATGTGATCACTCGGACCCTCCTGCTCCATTGCTTTTTCAAATTTCTGGTTTTTGGGGTATCTTGGGGACCATCGGTGACTCATTAATGGGTTTTCCAAAAACTCAGTTCTACTAAGTAGTTCCACCGAAACAGTGGCACTGTGATAGTGGCACCATAGCGGTCACACATAGAAATGTTCGCACTGCTTACAATGTTCCACTAATCTGGTGGCACCATTACGTGGGCCCCGAGACAGTGACATCATCACGGTGTCTCACCAAATGGTTTCCCACCATTTGTTTTTTTTTAGTTTCCAACTTTTTTCAGTTCCACTCCCACAATTTATCTTTATATGTAAATGTTTTTTAATCACCATTTCAAATCCATTTAAATCCCATAAGTGATATCTAAAATCCACCAAGAGCCGGGTGACCCTTGACTTACCAAAAGGTATAGATTTTTCCTCAATGTCACCCCTTCTTCTAGTACTTTTCAGCTTCACCCCTATTACATGGTTTTCCCTATTTAAAGAAAACCACTTAACTCATAGATGTTATCACAAACTCTACAAAGAGAATTATTAAATAAAAATTAATTTCATCATGTCTAACTGCCCAACCACGTGGAGAAACCATGATCCACCTTTAATGCGGTTCATGTTTAATATCTTGTAACTCTAGGATCTCTTCTTTTACCACATAATGTTTATTTATTCTTCTTAGAAAGTATCTTTTCTTTTTCATGGTGTATTTGGAGTCCTTATTCTTAAGGCTATTTGGTCTATCATGCTGGAGCTTTTCCTTTCCACTTTTGGAGTCCTTGGGGTTCTTCCCCTGAAAGTCGTTCATCGCCAGTTCTTTGCACAAGGAGAAAACATCAATTGTTGATCTTACAGGTAGGGTTTTCTTTCTTTCTTTACTATGTATCATGCGGTATGGGTATGATAATGTCCCTTTGGGGATGAATGAAACCATAATATAACAAAGATAATAAATGAATTCTAATGAATGAATTGATGTTTTATGATGTTTTTGTACCCTTTTATCTTTTCTTATATGTTCTGAATTATACCTGCTTATGTCCACTAAAAATAATGTCCATTGGTGGTCCATCCTTCCACACTAATGAACCTCCATTCGTCTATATAATCTTGTGATTGAATGGATGTAGCATGGAAACTTGTTAATCACCTAAACTCAGTTGATTAAATTGATAGCCAATAAACAAGAATCATTGTGTGATCACCATGGTTAACCAAACTGAAATACGAAACATGGAAAATGATGTAGTTAAATATGAAAACTCCCTTGTTTTTTTATACTAGTAAGAATAGATGTTATTCCTGATACTTGTGGGGTGATGTGAATCGGAATGAGATCCCATATTTTTTAGTTGTTGGTTATAGACCTGAGGTCATGTGGGGCCGTACGATGGGGCTTGGTTTGGTTCCATTACTTTGAGGTATCTCACAAATTTCTTTTGTTTTTGTGACATTATAAGACAACCGTGTGTGAATGTATAAATTATTTCTTGGATGTTCTTCCTTCCATGGATTTTCATAATGATTTCTAGTTTTTCAATACTGAAGAATTATTTTAATCCAATCACTTGAATATGATAACAAGAATTGTTTCAATGATGAATTTTTTTCCAGGAATGAGTTGTGCTCAAATTGTGGTTGTTGTGATTTTTTATGAATCAATTGTAATGAGCATGATTGTGGATGGGATGTTTTTGGAACCCTTAGGTTGGTATGAGTTTTTTTACATATACATATAAATTTACCTTTGTGTTTCTTATTCTCACCCCACCCAAGTTGAGCACTCTCTGTCGAATATCGCCATTTTAAAGGGGAGGGTGTTTTCTCTAACATCATGTTTGGTGGAAGTTTATTGGCTCCTTTTTTCTCCTCCTGAGTAGCCCAAGACACTTCGGGCAGGCTATGACTTCCTAAGGTCCATTATAGGCCATGATTTTTCAGGCAGGTTTTTTGCGGTTGTTGGCCCAGGTGTGTGTGGGTGGGTTTGTTTCCCACGTGTCATCCGTATAAGGCCCTAGTGTGTTCGGGTGTGGTGATGGTTGTTCTAGACTAGGTTTCTTTGGGCATTGTTACATTTGGTTGTGGTGGCCCAGGTGTCTATGGTCGGGATGTACGGTTGGTGTGGCCCAAGTGATTGGAGGCGGGATGCGTGGTTGTGGTGGCCCATAAGGTTGTTTTTTGGGAGGTAGTGGGACTGCAATTAAAATATCAGGGGAGGTCTAACATGTAGGATTTCTTCAATAATCATAGGGAAATAATTGTGAGTTACCCAAATATCAATGTGTTATTACTATTACTTACCTCACTTTCATTAGTTGGGGTGCATGCCATGGTGAGGATGGATGGATAGTTTTCATTTTGAGGTTCATTGGTTATCTCCTTTTTTACACGAGGTATTAGAATTCCTTCCCACTTGTGCAGAAGATCTTTTGGTTTTCCCTACTGAGTTTACCTGTATACTCACCCTACATATTTAAAACTTATATTAGGTTTCCAGGAGGTCTTCGGGGACCATGTGGGACCATACAAGCTCTGAAGTCAAAAAAAATGTTGTTGTTGTTTTATTTCCTATGGTATATTCCCTTGGGAGTTTTCAAGTACTTGTTTGGTATTATGTTTAAACATTCATATTGGAATGAGTTTTTTATTACTTTTACCATCAATTTCGTATTTTTTTTGTTTTTACCATCGTATCCCGTGATACTATTAAATTAAAAGGGAAATTCATTCCATATTACATGTGATTCTATAACCTTGGTTCTAGTATCCACTCTGGGTCTTATTGATGGTGGGACATGTGGTTCATTATCTCTCCTTAAACATCAGGAAAAAAGGGAGTTATAATTCAATAGTCCCTTTCCACATCTTGGTGAAGGCGGGTATTGACAGAATTGTATCAGAGGTGATGGTTATGAGATATGATGTAGTGCAGAGTTAGGAATAGTCAGGATTGCATGGGTTGGTAGGGAAATAATTTTAGGAATTCATGGTGAATGAAATAGGATAGGGAAGACCGACTAGGACACTAGATTTTAGGGCCCAGCATGATCTGATGCAAGGTCTCGGGACCTACTAAATTACCATGTAAGGCTACACAGATGGAAGGGCAGAGACCCATAGAAAGGTACCTAAATCCTAAATACTTTTGTTCTTGTGTGTTATGGGTGTTTTGGGAATTTAAATAAATAATTTTTTTTTGAAAAATTTAAAACAAACCTTTTACACAACACAGGATTCACAATTCCTTGTTTACCTTGCAGCTATGACAACCAGACGACAACCAGGAGTAGTCCAAGAGATAGAGGCCCAGGAGGTTGATTTGGCAGATCTATGGAAGATGGACCAATAAGAGGAGGATGACCAGTGGAAGGGGATGCTTTGTGCCCTTCAGTGGAAGACCATTGGGAAGTACAATGGCAGTGTCTCAGACATGGAGACCAAAAGCTGGCTCGAGGAGTTTGTGATAGCTTTCAGCTTGACTCGGGCTCTGGCTGAGTACTGGGTTATGTTGGAAGTCAGTCAGCTGAGGGGTACTTCATGTCAGTGGTGGAGGCTCTACCTCAGATAGAGGATTGAGAGTGATATATTGTCGGTAGACATTGAGAACGATTTCTGGGCGGAATTAAATTCATCTACGATGATGGATGAGAAGTTGTAGGATCTACTCTCTCTTCAGTTGGGGTGTATGTTAGTGAGGGAGTTGGGGATCAAGTTCAAGGTTCTTTATTTTCTCTGAGACTTTTTCTAGATGATGAGTCTTGGGAAAGACATTTAGAAGATGCACTCTAACCTTAATTTTGGTATTTTATTACTCCCTTTACCCTACCGACGTACTTGGATGTCCAGAAGAAGAAAGAATTGGTTAAGAGGATACACACATTGGCAATTGTGCCTTGAGAGAGGAGATAGTTGCGCTCATCAAAGGGGAAGGTCATCAACAGCAGGCCTCCAGCATCGGGGCCTTCCAGGTTTTTTCCAGTGGGGAGTAGGCCCTAGAGTTCCTGTTTCGATATCACGGTCCTCACCCATTCCTTGCGGGGCCAGGACCGATATGCTTCATCTATGGTAGTTGTGGGCACCATCAACATCATTTCCTGGACCGAGTGCAGTACAGTGGGGGTGGGTAGGTTCAGCGACCACCTCAGCAGCAGTAGTTTCCAACTAGACCCTTTCAGAAGGAACAATAGGGACAATGAGCTCCCACTCCTCTAAGATAAGACGATGCTGGAGGAAGTCGACATCAGGTCTCTCCTTAGGGACCTTGACCCAGGCGTGGTCAGGGAGGCGGATGACAGTTGAGGGGTAGAGGAGCTGGGAGTGGGTAGTTTCACACTATCGAGGCAGCAGTTACAGCAGGTCCAGAAGTCGTTTGAGGTACAATCATCTTGTTTATCACTCTTTCTTGCACCTTGTTTGATTCCAAATGTTCTCACTCCTTTGTTTCACCCAGTCTAGTACATGATATGCGTCTATACGTAGAGATACTTCCCATTCCCATGGTTTTCAGTTTCCAGTCAAAGGTCGGACCATCTTGTATTATGTTTTCTGGGTGTGCGGACTGATGTTGGGGCCACATAAGTCTAGTGGGGAACATCTTTTGCTGCATATGCAGCTGTATGATATCATTTTAGGCATCGACTAGTTTTTATCTATATGTTACATTATCAACTGCTTCCTAATAAGGTTTGTGTTTTTATATATGGGTTGACAACGTGTGACTTTCATGGGGGGGGGGGTTCCAGGAGGGCAGACGGTGAGTGGTGCCCCATCTTTCTTTGTTAGGTGAGTTATCTGTCGATTCATCACATACAAAGATGATGGAAGTCCTGGGGATCATTGGTGAGTTCCTGTATTTCTTCCCTAGAGAGGTGGGGACTCCACCCCCTCGACGTGATGTGTAGTTTTGGATAGACATGCAACCTGGTGCTCGTCCGATTTTGATGGCTCCATATTGGATGGTGCCTTTTGAGTTGTGGGAGTTATGAATTCAAATTGATGATCTGATGGAGAAGGGTTTTGTCCAACCGAGCGTGTCACCATGAGGTGCTGCTGTCTTATTCTCAAAGAAGGAATATGGTGGTCTAATGATGTGTATAGACTTCTGAGGGTTGAACCATGGGACGATCAAGAACTGTTACCCCCTCTCGAGGATCAACGTCATTTTCATTAGTTGAAGGGGGTAGGATGGTTCTCTGAGATCAATCTACGATCAGGATATCACCCGTTGAGGGTAAATGAGGGTGACATCTCAAAGACTTCCCTCAGGTGCAGATATGGGAATATTGACTTCGTGGTCATGTATTTTGGCATTATGAAAGAATTATCCATGTTCATGGGTCTCATGAACTGTGTCTTTTGAGAATATATGGACCAGTTCAATATTGTGTTTATTGGCGACATCCTGATCTACTAAAGATCAGAAAAGGATCATTGTGATCATCTAAGGATGGGTTTAGAGGTCCTTTGACTACACCATCTCTACAGGAAGTAGTCCAAGTGAAAGTTATAGAAACGAGAGGTGCACATCCTTTGACACGAGGTTTTCAGGTATGGAATAACAGTGGACCATTTGAAGGTCGAAGTGGTTGTTTATTGAGAGGCACCCACGAACGTTGCAGTGGTTCGTAGTTTATTGGTTCTAGCAGAATACTACTAAATATTTGTGCCCAACATCTCTTGTGTTGAAGATCATTTTATAGCCTTGACCAAGAAAGACCAGACTTTTGTATGGAGTGAGCAGTGCCTGGAAACCTTCTGTTATCTGAAGGTGAAGTTGGTTAGTTCCCTTGTGATAAGATTTCCAAAAGAAGAGTTGACGTTTGAAGGGTTCTGTGATGCTTCAGGCGAAGGTATGGGGTGTGTAATAATGCAACAATGGGGGGATCTTATATGGTTCTAGGAAGTTGCATCCCCATGAGCGTAACTATTGAACCCACGATCTGATGCTTATAGGGGTCATGTTTTCACTAATGTTGTGACGAAATTACCTCATTGGGGAATGCTTCATGGTCTTCACTGATAACAATATCTTAAGGTATATATTCTCCCAATGAGACCCAAACATACGGTAGTGGAGGTTGATGGAGTTTCTTCAAAACTATGATTTTGTTATTTCTTACATCTTAGGAATGGGGAACATGTTGGCCGATTCAATCACCAGGAAGCCGTAAAAGGATGTGGTTCGAGAATCGGTAGATGCTTGGATGGATATGGAAGATTTAGATTCCCTACACCTAGATACAAGGGTGGAGGATGACATAGGATATCTGTTTTAGATGACAGTTCAGTTGTATCTATTGTAGCGGGTTGACGAGTCTCAATGGGGGGACATAGAGGCTTATGTGATGAGTGATCGTGTTAGCTAGGGAAATGTTTCAGAAGGATGGTTAGATGACAGAAAAAATCAGATATTATTTAGTGGAAATTGTTCATCCCAGTGGAAAATTATGAGAGAGATCTTGGTGTATTCCAAAACTCACCACTGGAGTAACACCCAAGAGTTTCAAAAATGTACTGAGGCTTGAGGAGTCATTTTTGGTGGCCCGGGGTGAAACGGGTAGTGGCGGGGTTCATGGAAAAGTGCCTTGTGCATCATTGAGTGAAGGTTGAGAATAATTTCTGGAGTTATCTGTTTCATCCTTTAGATGTCGCTGAGTAGAAGTATGATGGAATCTTGATGGATTTCATCACGACACTACATATGGTTCAAGTAGGCTTCGATGCTATATTAGTAGTGGTGGACCGGCTGACGAAATTAGATGACTTCATGGAAATCCAGGAGTTGGATGTTGTGGATGACTTAACACAGAGGTATGAGGACGATCTGGTGTAGTTGAATGAAATTTCGAGGACCATAGTCTCAGATCAGGATACACTATTTACCTCAAGGGTTTGGAATGGATTGAAACATGAATTTGGAACCCATCTTTGCCTTAGAACTTCTTTCCACCCCCAGACAGATGGGAAGACTAAAGATACCTTCTATACAATAGCGGATATACTAAGGGCATGTGTTTTGGACTTTGGTGGATCATGGGTGCGAAACTTGCCTCAGGTAGAGTTTTCCAACAAAAATGGATATAACTTTACAATTTCCATCTCTCTGTTCGATGTCTTTTATAGGAGACTGTGTCTCTCACCTGTGTGCTGGACATAGGCCAGGTATGCAGGTGTTCTTATCCCGAATGTAGTGTAGAGCTTGACAAAGAAGGACTAGCTTGTATGGGATAAGATGAAGGTGGATCAAGACCAGAATAAGCCGTGTGTATATCATTGAAGGATACCCTTGGATTTTGAGGTCAGGGACCATGTGTTCTTGAAGGTCTCCCCATGGTGTGGGCAACATAGGTTTGGCAGGGGATGTAATATTTCTCCCAGGTTCATCGGACCCTTAAAGGTGTTACGGAAGGTTAGCAAAGTGTCTTATCAGCTAGCGCTACCACAACCTCTACTGAGGGTGCATGATTTCTTCCATGTTTCTCATCTCTGTCGGTACCTACATGATGATTCGTATGTCCTCGACTTGGGAAAGCTGGATATCAAGGATGATATGACAGTTTTAGAGAAACCAGTGAGGATCGAAGATCGTGAGAAGAAAGTGCTTTTTTGATGAACCATTCCCTTGGTTCTTGTTTTATAGAGGCATGGTCGCCTTGAAGAGAGTACATTAGATTGGTTGGAACATATGAATGCCCAGTACCCATACCTGTTTTGATTTTTGTTCAGCGTTTTTTTTCTTGACTATGATGTAATGCTTGACCTTGTAAACTATGATATGGGATATTTATCTTGTTCTATGAATATGTATGAAGATCCCTGACTGTGCTGTAGGGAGGACCTGACCCCTAATCGAGATGCATTTATGTGGGTGTGATTAAACCCATTGGTGAGATTTAGTGCCACCCAAAGTGTATATTATCTAGACATGGAGGGAAGGACTACCTAATATATATGACTATATGGTCTGGACTTTATGTGTTTGTGTGGCTGTTCAAGGGATGGGAGTGGTAGTGCCTCTGTAGATGATCAGTATGAGGGAGAGGTGTTCCAATATGTCAAGCAGGTTTACTCTAGAGGGGTATCTTTCGAGGTGGTCATTCGAGCATCCTATTTTTTCTTCAGGATTACTCTTGTATTCTCGAGGACAGGAATAGTTTGAGGTGTATCTAATGTGATGGACCAAACCCTCCTGGTTCATTACATTGCCTAATTATTGGTTTTTGGGGTATCTCGGGGACCATTGGTGACTCCTTAATGAGTTTTCCAAAAACACGGTTCCACCAAGAGGTTCCACTGAAATGGTGGCACCGGTCATGGCGGCACCATGATGGTGGCACCGGTCATCGCGACACCATGATGGTGGCACCATGATAGTGGAACCGGTCATGGCAGAACCATGTTGGTGTCACTGTGATGGCGGCACCGTGGCGGTGGCACCATCTTGGTCGCACACAAAAATGGTGGCATCGCTAATGGTGTTCTACTGAACCAGTGGCACTATGAAGGTGCCTAATCAAATGATGTCCCACCCTATGTTTTTTCTAGTTTTTGACATTTTCCAGTATTCCCCCCACAATGTATCTTTTCACATAAGTGTGTATTAATACCCCTCTCAAATCCATTTAAATCCCATAAATGATATCCAAATCCCCTATGATCTGGGTGACATTTGACTTACCAAAACGTGTGGCTTTTTCCTTGGCGTCACCCATTCTTCCCAAAAAAATTATCTTTTCCTCTATTACATGGTTTACCCCCTTTTAAAGGAAACCCTTTAACTCATAGTCGTTATCACCGCCTGTCTGAGGAGAATTATGAATTAAAAATTATTTCCATCATGTGTAACCGCCAACCATGTGGATAAATAATGATCCTCTTTTAAATCCATTTAAGATTTAATATGTTGTAACTCCAGGATACAACCTTTTATCGCATGGAGTTTATTTCTTCTTCTTGGATGGTCTATTTTTCTTTCCTTGTTGCATTTGGAGTCCCTATTCCTAAGGGAAGATGTGTGCCTATGATGGATCCCTTCCTACCCACTCTTAGAGTCCTTGGAGTTATTCCCCAACAAGTCGTACATCCCCAGTTCTTAGTGTGAGGAGAAAACATCAATCATTGATATTCAATGTAGGATTTTTCTTCATCTCTCTTTACTGTGTATCATATGGGGTGGGTACAATAATGTCCCATCTGTGATGGATAAAACTAAACAATAACAAAGATAATAAATGGGTTTTAAAGAATTAAGGGGGTTTTGATGATTTTTTGTACTCTTTTATCTTTGATTATATGTTGTGAATTATACGGGCTTATGTCCACTGAAAATTGATGTTGTTGGTGGTCCTTCCTTGCACACTAATGAACCTCTATTTTTCTATTTAATATGTTGATTGAATGGATGTAACATTGAGACTGGTTAATCACATTAACACTGTTGATTAAATGGATTCCCAATGAACAATAATTCTTGTGTGATCACTCCTATGAACCAAACAGAAAGAATAAATTTGATAAATGGTGTGGTTATATCTGAATACTCCATTGTTTTGTTCTGTTAATAAGAACATATGTTCGGACTGATACTTGGGGGTGATATGAATGGGGATGAGATCCCCTATTTTTGAGTTGTTGGTTTTAGACCTGAGGTCATTTTGGTTCATACGATGGGGTTTGGTTTTGTTCTAGTACTTCTAGGGATCTCACAGATCTCTTTTGTTATTTTGACTTCACATGAGAACAAGGTGTAAATGCTTAAATTGATACATTTATATTTTTCCTTCCTTGAATAGTGTTTATGCCTGTTAGTTTTCCAGTAGTGAAGAATTATTTAAATGGAATCACTTGAATTTGTTAAAAAAGAAAGGGTTCAGTGGGTAATTTTATTCTAGGAATGATTTGTGCTCTGGTGGTGGTTTTTGTGCTTTTGTATGAATAAATAGTAACAATGGTGTTTGTGTATGGGCTGGTATTTGAACCCTTAGGTTGGGATAAGTGATTTTTTACATCTATGTATAAATTTATCTTTGTGTTTCTTATTCACACCTCACCCAAGTTGAGAACATCGTGGAGAACACCACCATTTTATGTTGGAGGGTGTCTTCCCAACATCCTATTGGGTGGATGGTTATTGCTACATTTATGCTCCCTCTCTTGAGTAGTCGAAGACTCTTCAATAAAGTATTTGAAATCCCAAGGTCTATTATATCTCAATATTCTTTGGTAATGGTGTTTGTGTTCAATTTCCCATCTGTGTGCAGACAGGTTTGTTTCTCAAGTGCCTTCGGGATGAGGCCTAGGTGTCCTTGGGCTTGGCGGTGGTTGTTCTGGCCCAGGTGCCTGCGGGTGTGGTAACATATGGTAGTGGTGGCCCATGTGTTTGTGGGAAAGATGTATTGGTGTTGTGGCCCAAGGTTTTGTGGATGGGATGTGAGGTGGTGGTGGCCTATAAGGTTTTTGTTGGTTTGGTAGTGGGACTACAGTGAAAATGGCAGGGGAGGTCTGATGCGTAGGATGCCATCAATAACTAGTGGGAAAGCAGTGTGAGGCACCCAAATTACAATGTGCAATTACTATTACATATATGACTTGATTTATTTGGGGAGTATTCTTTCTAGAGGTTGGTTATATAGTTTCTTTTCTAGGTGATTTGGTTATTTCCTTTTTCTCACGAGGTATTAGAATTCCTCCCCACATGTGAACCATAGCTTTTGGGTTTCACTCTTGGGTGTACTTGTACAGTCAACCTACGTATATAAAACTACTTTCAAGTTTCCATGAGGACTTCGGGGACTGTGCGAGATAGTAAAAGCTCGGATGTTTGGATAGTTTTCATTGCTGTTTTATTTCTTTTGGTACATTGACCATGGATTTTTCTTGTACTTGTATGGTTTTATCTTTGAACACGCATATGGTAATGGGTTTTGGATTTACTTTTACCTTCTGTTTTAGAGTTTTTGGGTTTTTACCACTCTATCTCCTTATCCTAGTAAACAAAAAGAGCAATACCTTCTATATTAAGTGTGATCCTATACTCTTGGTGCAGTCGCCACTCTAGGGCCTATTGAAGGTGGGACTTAGGGGTCATTATATCTCCTTCAACTTGAGGAAGGAAGGGTTTGTCAATTTTTGATCCATTTCGTCATCTTCATGAAGGCATGTAACGACATAGTAAAAAAATAGTTTTTTATAGGCATAAAAATTTTAATTCCAATAAAATAATATATTAAACCCATATGAGAAACACATTTTGATATCAAAATATATATTTTTGAAATAAATTTTAAATCTAAATAATGGTCACATAAAAAAGTAATAGTTTTCTTTTAAAATAATCTTTGAAACATATAAATTAATATTAAAAGAATTGATGTTTTTAAGGGTATAAATTACAATCAAGTGTTATATGTTTGAAAATAAATTCCATTTGTATTTGGTAAAAAGTGTAAAGAGGGGATCATAAAAATTGGATTTTTGAAACCAAGGATCGTAAATTTCGTTCGACTCATCACATATATTCTTTATAAACCTAAAACAATTAATCTTATAATTATATATTATTTTTAAATCAATTCAAATTAATTATTCCTTTCATTCATATAAAACCATGTTATATATAATTATTATTTAAATTAAATTTACACCATGCATTTTTATGATATTCAACTAATATTGTACAAATAACTTAGATAGGATTACAGCCGTCAATGAATAAATTATGATATCATCTCCATAATATTAATCAGTACATAATTATGATTTTTAGTCATCCAACATACTTTTAAAATCAATAAAGAATGATTTTTGTGTAAAATACACTACATTGCAATCATGCAGATGTTTGGATGTACATACGAATGAGTAACGTTTCCTTTTTCCAATAATTATTAAGGAAAGAATGTAAGGATTATTCTATATTTCCAGAATGATCATAATATCATATATATCATATTAATCCTTTAAATATACTTAGATATACATTTCATGTAATGTGGAGAAGAAAAACAAATCAAATTGGTTTGTGGAGGTGGCAATCCACACATAATCACAATGAAATTTCTAATTTTCTATTTTATCAAAATGTATGAAGTTAAATTTTATTATTTATTTTTGTATTTATAAATATTTCACTAATATATTATATTAAAATTATTTTCATCATTATATCCCATCCATGAGATATATTGATGGAAAACAAATTACATAGGTTCGTGAGGTTGTAGTTCATAATACACATGAAACTTGGTTTCATTTCTCATTTGAAAGAAGAGGATATGGATATCAGTTTATCCATAGAAACAAAAAAAACTAATGAATTCATAATATCTTAATTATATTTATAATAAAATTTGAGGAATATTTAAAGGGGATGGTAGAAGAAATGAAACAGAAATGCATGATTTAAAATGATACACCTTCTTCAAGAAAACTCAATTTCTTTAAACCTAACGAGCATAAAACATTGTATTCATATATAAATAATACTTCTACAAAATTAGGTGGGTTGATATAAATTTATTTTTACATATCCTTGTTGATACAAATGGGTTTCGTTTTTTTTCATAAAGGGAATAAGTGATAACATTTTATAATATGGGTGAGGGTTACTTTTTTAATTTATCAAAACATTAAGTTGATATAAATTAATTTTCCATTACTAATGGATAAAAATTCATTATATAGAACATAGGATTTTTATGTATCAAAATAATCTTATAAAATAAAAAATATAAATTTTTTATCACATTTGTGCTATTATCTATTTTTATCACCTAATCAAACACATTAAAAAATATCATGAGAATAATTTTTTTACATATGTGGGTCAATATAGTTATTAGAAATGAAAAACAGCCAAAAACAGACCCTGGATAATATAATAAAAAATATAATAATCATTTTTATTAATCAAATATTTTTTTATGAACTTCATTTCACTTAATACAATGTTATTTATCCAAATATATCATTAATGTCAATTTTTAAAACTATTCATCAAATTGACTCTAATAGCATCATGACCAAAAATAAAATTATAAAATTTAATTTAGTTATATAAATATATTTTCATTTTTATGTATAAAATTTGTTTATCAAATTTAATATCTCAAATAAAATTACTTTTAATATTTTTAATATAATTTATTTTATTTTTCTATTAATTGAATATTTTAGTGTCAGTGTTGTGTAAGCATTTAAGGAACCTATTTCAACAATAAAATTTAAAAATAAATTAACATAATGAAGATTAATCATTTAAATTTCAAATTAATATTTATTAATAAACATATATTTTGGTTAAACATATATTTAAAATATAATAGTTTTTAAAAGTGGTGTGATATTTTATTCTTTTCATTACATAAAATATGATAATGGTTATAATCACACCAATGTGGGAAAAAATGTGATAAAACAAAATATTGGATGATTAGGTATGAAATATAATCATTAATTAAACTTATGTAATGTTTTAGATTCGTTTTATAATCATTATGATATTATTTATTACATAAACTAATAAATTTACACTTTATTATGGTAAAAAACAACAACAGTTACATTAATATTTAACAAAAATAAAATTGGAATATTTAAAAAAAATTGGACCCATTGATTACCAATAAGAAATCAATAATTAAAAAATATAAACAAAATAATATATTAATTTAATTAAAAATTAAACAGGACAACACGACAACAAATGATTTATTAGGGAACTTCCATTTTAAAATATAAATTTTTTTATACTAAATACATTTATACATCCATATTAAAAGTAATTATTATATTATTATAAATAATAATTATTAATGAAATTTTAAAACTAATTTAATTATAATTTGACTTAATAAATACATTAAAAAGAAAATAATTTTTTTAATAAAAGTCAATATTTTTCATTATTAAGGGAGAAATAAACAATTTCATAAAAATCAATAAAATAATGATAAGATAATTTTAAAATTATTAATTTAAATATTATACTAATAATTTCAAACAAATATTATAAAATTTTAAAAAATTAATTATAATATTCACTCATAAAGAGCATGAAAACTTCATTTAAGAGAAAATATATTTTTGAGGAATAAAATAGAAATTCAAAAAAATTATTTTTATATCCACAAAGTACTAATTAATAAATTATATTTAATTAAGGATATTATATATTTCATAATTCTGTTAATACTATTTTATTCTCTAATTTTATTAAATGGTTATAATTACCACATTTAAATATTAATAATTAGTTGATCTTTTAAGCTAATATTTTTTTATCTTGTACAATATCGAACATAATATTTTATTTTAAAATATCATTGGATATTAAATTGTTTCCCCAATAAGATATTTAATCAATAAAATTTGAATTTGGGATATGAAACTAGGGTTATAAATTCTCAAGAGAACATTTTTGAGAACCCACATCGTAAAAAGGGTTAACAAAACATCAACTTGAATAAGGACAATATGTAAGTCTGAATATATTTTATAATAAAAAATACTAGGATTAAATATAGGAAATAATTAGTGGAATGTGAAAAAATTTAAATTAAAGAGAAACCTAATATCTAATGACTCATAGGGAGTGGTAGAAAAATGGACATAAATATATTAACCATTAAAAATCTATCAATCTATGTTGGGTTAAAATGGAATTGATTTCATGTTAAGAAAAGTAAATGTATAAAATTTTAATTTCTAGATAATTTTCTATTTTTGATGAATTTATATTTCATCTATACAAAAATCATAAAGAAATATACTTTATTATCAAGAGGGATTTCATAATTTAATTGTTTTCGACCAAAAACTCATATTTTTCTCTAAATAATTTGTATTGAATATAAATTTTTTTATGAGTAATGAATTATATTCAACATAAAATGGATCAAATAATCCAAAAAAGCTAAAAATGTTATTCTTACTACCTTTAGGCATTTATAGAAACTAAATTTTAAAGAAAATATATGATAATTACAAAAATAAATGAACTTATATATGAAGAAAAACTACATCAATTTGTAAAAGTCAATAGTATTATCCAAAATTCGACTTAGTTCATTCAAAAAATAACATTTAAAAAAACATAAAAAAATTATAGACTATTTTTTAAACCCAAAAATTAAATTTATTAATTCATCTAATCATCCAATATAATTTTTATATTTTTATCCAAATAACATCAATCCCATATAATGTCTCATACCGAATCTGAAATTTCTATAATCACATAATCGCCAAGAAAAGATAATTATTTCCATAAAAAACCTAACTAATGATAAAATCACAGTAAAATTACATAAAACCAACAATGATAAATCATCCTTTTTTCAAAAATAAAATCACGAAATATTATGATTGCATTAACTATATAGGGGTCCCAATTAATTGAGAATAATAATAAATAACTTTAGCCACATAATCTATAAATTACTTTTTAATATCATTGTAATCTATAAAATAAAACACATTTTTTAAGAAAAAAAATAACCATTATTTTTTTATATATTAAATAATTTTAAAAATATTTCTGATAAGGACATCATGTACTCTAGTGGTTGGAGATGCACCCTTGTCACTCTTCAGTTGTGTGTTCCTACCTCCTGACCGTGCTAAATATGATGGGCTATATCCAGACCTATGAGTTGTATTTTTTCTAAAAATATATTAATATAATCCATTCTACATCCCCATAAATTTTATAAAAATCTTTATAAGTAATAAATATATATTCAACATTATATAAATTTTTTATCTTTAATTCTTTTCTCATACATTTAAATTTTCATCCCGAATAACACAAAATTACATAAAAATAATAGATCATATAAACACTAAAGTTTATATACCTAATTTGTATTATATAAAAAATGAAAATATAATTCAACATTAAATAAAATTTTCACATTAAAAAATTAATAGTAATATATACCTCAAAAATAATTTTCTCTCTATGTACTTTCATCACATAAAACAACAAAATAGTATTAATTCTTATGATCATACATCAATTGTGATTCATGAAAACCTATTCATAAATACCTTAATCATTAAATTTTCTTCAAAATCATTTAAAAAATATTTTATATATTATTCCTTAATAATTCGTTCATATAAATAAAAATCAAATCATTTCATAAGATTGAAAAATATCAAAACATAGTCAATGATACAATTCATACATTCCACATGTAATTTATAGATTCCTCATTTTCAACAATAAAAGAATTATCATTGTTAAACCTTAAATTTAATGGTTTTATAGATCCCACTTATAATTTTTCCAAATAATACATCTATTTTAATAACTAACATTTTCTACACATATAATGAATTAAATTTCTAAATTGGGAAGAACTTCTTTCCACTTTTTGGTTTTAGTTGAGTACTTCCCTTTTTCCATGGAATTTTATTTCTTAATGACCTCATAAACACATATAAAATATCCTTCTATTATTTTATGATATATTCATGGGTTCTTATTTCCTAATCCATAATCCTTAAGTCATTGAATATTTTTCAATTTATGATTTTTATAATTTGAACATATTATAATCTTCACTACTCTCTTATTTGGTGAGTTGGGAATCACACGTATGTTTATGTAGTTAATAATAACAAATTATAGCTTGTAATGAATAACCCAAATACTTCTCACTATATATCCTATTACATTTAGTTTCTCATTCAGAAACCACCACATTTTCCCTCACATCCATAGTTATTTTGGTTCCTCCTCGATCCTCCCTTTTAACAATCCCAAATGGTTAGTGTGATAAAATCAATAAAATCATAATATTCCACCCTTTGAGGATTATAAACACTAGTATATCTTTGTACCTAGTATGTTGATCTCACTTATATTTACCCAAAAGTACCATAATTCTCCCTTATATACTCTCTTTTATGGTTATAGTGTACTTATTACATATTTCAAAATAATAACTTATCCTCTAAATGTATCTAAACCCTACTATGATACAATCTACAAGGAGTGATCCTTAAACATTAAATATTATAATTTATTGAAACTATAAATTATTTTCATAAATTCCTAATGATATTTTAGTATTATTGTTTTATATGGTTAGTTTATAAACCTTACATAATATTCCCACAAATTAAAATGCAGACACTTCTACTCAGTATCTATTTTTTCAATCAAAAAAAGTTTTTAAAAGAATCATGATTTGATTTAGTAAAAAATATTTATAACATTAAACATGACTTAATATTTCCCTTACCCATACATAAACCCTATTAAAAAACATGGTCCAATGTTATTTGAAGTATATGGAAGAATACAAGAAACATAAACACTTGATTAGGGTTTATTCTAGTGGATATATTATTTAGAACATGATGGCCATATATAAATCCTACATGATTAGTAGCCACATCATGGTGTATCTTATGTATCCTTATATATTTATAAACAAACTCATATCAGTTTAGTATTACAATATACATGTACATATCTTATTCATTAAGAGTAATAGTTAAATGAGTCAAATTGGGATACAAGACTTGTTATGTTACCAAATTCACATTGACGAGATCATCAATTGATTTATATACTTCATTCTCAAATATAGAAGTTACACACCTATGGTGATCCATTCCATCCTTTATTTTGGTGTTTTGTGTGGGAAACATTAGGCAATGTGCATAATTCATGTGCATCTTTATCCATATATAGGTATAAGAGTCCACAAAAAGGATCATTGACCTCATGAACTACTAGAGTAATTTTTTGGAGATTCTAGATATTCTTATCTTCCATTAAGTTTATATTCGGGGTTGAATGTGTATGGAAATAAAGAGTTATAATGCATTAATTGAAAGTATTTGTAACATTCACTAATGGAATCATGGTATTTTTGGTTCCCAATAGGGCACTAGTATAACTATCCTATGAAAATCCTACATATGTTGTATTGATTGAAGTCACATGGACCTGGTGTCATTAATTATATAGTTTATAACATGTCACAGGGATTATGTCCATTTCCCTATTCAAGTGTATGGAAATAGAATAATCGTTTTAGATCATATTTAAGAGTTTTTGATGTCTGGTTTCAACACTATTGGGAGTGGTAGCATACATATTATCCAATTTCATTAGATAAATTCCTTCCGTATTTCAGAATATTTCCTCGATGCATATATATTTTCAAGACTCAAATGGTTAACTGTAACCCATATTATGTCATCATTTATTGTGATGGGAGGAATTTCAATAATTGATGAATTATTGAAGGCACCACCATGTAAATATAAATCTAAAGAATTATGAAAAGAACATTAAATTATATGTCTTATAGATATCCATGAACTTAGTTTTTGACATGAGTTCCCTAAAATGAGAATTGATATAGTTCTTTCAAAGGGGGATTTTCATACTTTTTTAATACTATTGAATTGTTAAATTCATTGGAGAAAAATCATCATCTATGTATCCCAAAAATCAGAGGTTCTAGACAAGGATGAGATTGAGCATACAAACTTTAATAGCCAAATCCCTTAAGGTGTTGACATTATCGATCTTTTATCAAACATAAAAGAGATTGATATTCTCTAGAATAGTTCTTTCTAATATTTCCATATGAATGATATTGTTGTAAGAAATTGTACTGGTGTATTTTCCATATTATAAACCTCTTCCATGGAGAATTTTTTTTAAACTCTTGGGGTATTTGTACGGCCTGAAAAAATGCTTCCATGTGTTATATTGAAGGATAGGGATCATCCATGATTTAGAGTTTTCCTAGAAAATCTAATATTTTTTTAATTTCATATTTTAATTTTATCTGTATGTCTTTCCCAATGTTTGGATACCCATTATATTTTTTCATAATAGATAAAATGTTTTTGTTATATAGTCCCAGTGCATGGGAAATGGTCAAGGGGTGATTTTTTGTAAGTGGTGAGTGTTGTGTTTTTTATTCTCCATTGTTTGGAATGATCAAATAATAATTCTCCTGTAAGAAAATTGTTTAAAATTATTGGTTTTGAATAAAAATTGAAGGGTTTTGAGTCATATAAACGTTTTTTGTGCTAAATAAAGAAATTTCCTTGGGTTTTAAGTTATATATATAGACTTGTAAGGGATCAGATAATTTGGTTTGGCCATGCTGTATCATACCTTATTCTATTATCTTATATAGAATCATACACCATCTCTCAAATCAGTTGTCAATAACTCGTATTTTTTAGATTATTCATTTTCATATATAGTGTCTATTAAGTGCATTACATTGACTAGAATTAAAATGATTTCTTTTTTTGACAAGAGTACTATTTGGTTGGGTGGTTCCCAGAATCCATATAATGCTGGAAATAAATTTGTATGAGTTGAAGTCTATATAGTTGATGAATATAACTATATCTATTATTAATTATTATACATATAATGATTATGACTTCCTCTATGTGTCATATTATGTGATTCTTTAATCATGATTGGTAAATTATGATTTTATATCATGGATGGATGATCTTTTTGAACTATATTCCGAGTCAACCAATTATCAAACAAATTTTTATGCCAACCGAAAACTTCATTACAGTCACCCTATAAATCTATTTGGGTGGTATTTAAACATGTCACTTGTTCTTGGGAATTTTTAATTATTAACTATCTTTAATAAACCATGATCAAGAGGATATCTTCAAAATCAAATAAATAATGGATGGTATGACTTAGTATCCTATGAAAAGGGATTTAGTCTGTGTAATCACATGAGGTTTACCCATAGGATTTTGTAGTCTCTAGTAGCTTGATCCAGTTATTACCATAGATGTAAAGAAATTATAATTAAAAAAATATTTCATAGAGAAAATAATTTTTTCTTAGACTCCTAAAATTGTAGGAGACCATTTTATCTTATTACCACCCAATGTGGGTGGTTTTTCGG
Organism: Viscum album; assembly: GCA_963277665.1. Taxonomy (NCBI): domain Eukaryota; kingdom Viridiplantae; phylum Streptophyta; class Magnoliopsida; order Santalales; family Viscaceae; genus Viscum; species Viscum album. The sequence goes on along the minus strand of OY728126.1, from coordinate 852,165,971 downwards.
TGGCTGCCACTTGGTTTGGAGTTCTTAGTGATTTGTGGCATTCTTGGGAGCACTGATGGGAACCATATTTGTTTTTATTGTGACAAAAATGTTCTCTAAACTACTAGGACCTTTTCACTACATAATGGGGGTAGGGAAAGATTTTGATTGAGTTCACTGAATGTAATTCTCTAGTCACTGTGTCCTTTTCAATATCATGGAATAAATGTGAATATTTCATCTAGATCAAGGGTGATTTAACCTCCTCTCATTGGTTCATAGAACAATGTTCATGGAAATTTATTTTAATATAGAGGTACATTGAGTGAATATTTTAGAACATTCTACCTGAAGACAAAGTAAGTAACCCTCTCGTTTTTTCATTGTTTCAATTATTGAGTTCAAAACCATAATTTTCTTTAGAGTGAAGATAAATTTAAATATTATCTTATGAAAATGTCTTCACAACTAGTTATGGATCCTACTATAAGGTTTATATTCCACATGAAGGCTAGCCCTACTTGGTTCTGTATAAAGAATCATTATTTTTTTTCATGTTTTTCTTGTTGGACCGTAATAGGGATATACCATGATTCATTTTTCAATATATGAAATTCTATTTCTCTAATTAAATCAATTCTTAAGAAGATTATTTTACAAAAAAATTTTGGGGGTAGATTTTCATCTACGTATTCAATACATGGATTCCTCTATGTAAACACAGTGGGTGTATTGTCCTTCCATGAATTACATCTGAGTAGCTATAGACTAAATGGTGATGAGGTGTTCTAGAGGTACCACTACCTGGAGCTCCTAATCTAAAAAGGGAGAATATGAGAATCAAAAAAATTTCCTTACTTTAATATCAATGTTATTCTTAATCCATGTGTGGGTTGTACAATCCCCCTGATAATGATGAACATATCACTATAATGTAGTAAAGTACCAATCATCATTAACATCATTTTCTACATAGACTGGAATCCTAGTTCTAGAGATATACTAAATCTAAAATTCCACTCATGTACATGAATTATATATCTCCTTATGTTTGGATGGTGGGATTTAGGATTCTATTTCATGATGTTACTCAATGGGAATATTTCCCCCAAGAAATTATTTATTGAGCTATAAAAGGTTCTATATATCATTATAATATTGTTCTATACCTTCTTCTATGGAGTATATTTTGACCCTTCAAGGTATTTAATGGGATCTAGAAACACCTTTTCCATTATCCTTGGTGTAATTCATCCAATGAGTTTGAAATCCATATTTCCGAGGTTCTATGTTCTACCTCGTTCTCTAATTCGTTGTATGTGAATCCTCAGTGTTTCAATCATAATTTAATGCCACTTAAGGTATTATTTAATAAATTAATATCTCTATGTTATCAACATGATATACATCATTTAACATATTGACGATGAGAACATGCACTGAGGTGAATTTCTAAATGGTAGTCACCCCATCATTGACCATATAGTAGGGAAACATTGTACCAATAATTTAACCTTCAAGAGTTTCATGGGAGGATCTTCCTATGTCCCTTTATCTTTCAAGTTCATCATGAATTGTGACCATTATAGGGATATATTTTCAATTCTAAATATTCCCCCAATCCTGGCATGGGAAAAGTGAAATGAGGGAATATCTAGTTTTTCTTACTGAACGGCCCCCAAATGATTGGAATGTGTCTCGTTGTGGTGGAAAATGATCAGATACTTTCCATTGGTATTTATATCCCAACCTAGAAAATTATAATTAAATCATTTGGGTTGGTGATAAAAATATCACCATCCTTATATGATGAGGTTGATTTGGATTCATTGTTGGGACTCTATGATCCAATTGATGAGGATATGATGACACCTATAGTTTCCATAGAGATAAATATTATACAAAACATAAGGGATCAAGTTGGTGGGAGACATTTCGAATTTATTCAGGTCCATATTAGAGAGTTATGTACATGGGGTGGAGGATATAGTAAAAACACCCTAGATTAGTGGGATAGGTTCTTTGTTAAATAGCTTCCATGGTGGTTCATATTATGATCCTTGTGACTTGGTGAAAACTTCTTGCTGGATGGGACATGTAAAATGAATTCTTTTTTGGGTATTTACTTAATATGGTTATATTTCACATAATCCATGAAATTATTTTATAATTTTTGATATGGCTTATCAATTTTTAAGAAGTGCATCTTCAGAGGCTTTTTCCATCCCTCTCCCTCTATACAAGACATGCTTAAAGTAGAAGAGATCCATTGTACTAAAACACAGGCCCATACATTATCATGTCCCATGATATCTCCTATGAATATTAAATTTCAGGATGTTTTTTATAAGGATATTTGATTACATGGGGATAGAATAATTTTAAATTATCTTTATTTCCCCCTTCATCAAATATGAATGTCTAATGAAGTGTTAGATGTTTTTAATAGAGGTTTTATGATATTGAGGTAAATATGACATAGGTAATTGGTATACTATTTTGATTTTAGGTCCTATTATAAGGACAAAACTTCAGGTTTTAGTTAATATAAGAGTTTATTTTGGATCTTGAGGTGTCCCTATTATACATGATAAGAATAGTGCCTAGCTTCCAACCACTATAGGGTCTCCCACATATTTTGTTGTACGTGGAAAGGCACTTTTTGTTTGTCTCATCTAGGACATAAAAATCAAAATTAGAAATGGGACAAAACATAGTTGGGATTTTGATTCTATATATCTTTCTATGTATATCAATAATAGCCTTTTCTTATTTATATTATTATTGTACCACCTATTTAGACCATTAAGGTCACTTCTATGGGTCAACTGCTCATTGATTAAAGGTACTAATAGTTGATGGGTAAATATATATGGACAAACCCTATTTTTCACCTTTGTATATGATGTTTTTGGGACATTGGGTGGATTTCGTTTTCCATATAATATATTACTATAGGGAGGTTTTTTTTGTGTGGATGTTATGTGTAGAGTCCTTAATATCTATCCGTACACATCCATGAGAATGTGTGTTTAGGTAGATATCACCTTCTGATTTATATAAATATTCGTAGGAACATTAAGTTGTTATAGACATATGTATTATATACTCAAGTACACGTTTATTGACATTATTAAGGACATGAGCATTTTCCTATGTTTTGGAAGGAATATGTTTCCCTTCCTTTTGGGGTTTAGTAAGGATATGAGCACACTATCTAATAGTCATCAGGATATGTTGATGAATTATTTGTGATACAGGAATATGATTTGACTACTAAGAATCATTAGGGTATTCTAATGAGATTAAACTTAATTATTACTGATATGATATAGCCTTTGGGTTAATGGATTGAATATTCCATTCATCATTGTTTGAATAGGGGAAATTAACATGATTATTATAGGAATTCACAATGTTAATATTATAATGGACCTAAAAAATGAGAGAAGGGATAAGGGGGTACTCTGGTATAGACTTTGAAGGATGTTGGTGTAGTCATTCATCAGTTGGAGTAATGCGAGCCTAACTCCTATAAGCTAGTGTAATATTTTTTGTAGCTTCAACCATAAGGATATAATTATTCCTTGAAGTGACTACCAAACTATGATTATATGTGATAGTTAGAGGTGGAAATATTCTAGATTATATTTCTTTTAAATATACTTCGTGCTTTCATAGATTGTAATGTGTGTTATTCCCCATGTGATTTCAAAACTAGGCGGATGGGCCATAGTCGAAACAGGTATATGTTCCCATTTATGTTCCATTTCAATTACCAGTATATGAAAATAATCCTCCTATATGGTAATAAGAATATTTGATTTCGTTGATCTGTCCATATATTCATATTGATCATTGCGATATATTGATGTGACTATTGGGAATAGAATATCATCCTTTCTCTATATTTATACCAACACCACAATATACCATCATATCACGTATATCATTTCCATAATATAGTGAATAATTAGTTGAGTATGTGAAATAATATTTTCTGACACATACATAGTCACCATGATATACTCGAAGATGTATTCGATTGAAGTGAGTATATAAGCCCACCCATTTCCTCACTTTTTTCATAAAAATAGTTTGATAGGTTTCAGGCATGTGGGAGGATATAAGTGAACCCCCCTTGAATTTATTCAAAAATATAATAGAAGATATGATATGGGTGAGTAGTGATAAAATCATACACCTGGTATTCCACTTGAATATGTTGGTTTTCTTCATTGGTGGAAGTTGGAATATGGACCCATGCCATTTGATCTATATATTTCTACACGTAATAGGGTCACCATAGATCTTTTGTATGAGTGTATAGGTTAGAGAACTATTGGGTAGTATTTCTACATAGTGAATGAGGTAAATTGGATTTATTTAAGTGGTGATAGTGGTTTATTAGATCACTCTTATGTAAATATTTCAAACACTTTCACCTAGGTGCTTGTACATCAATGTGTGCTAACTTCTGTTCCCTTAAATTCCCATATTCTAATGATGGATAAAAAATTTCACTATCTTTAGTAATGTATACTCTTTAATCAAAATAGTAATATTGAATGTTAGTTTCTCATTACATAGATTACTCCATGGATCTCATTTTCTATTCAGGGTCATCCTAAAATATTATTCCTTGATCAAGGAAGTCATTCACGCTTCCTTGTTTATGTGGACTCGGATTAATTACACTAATTTAGTATTGATAGGGAAGAAACCTCCAGTTAAGATAGTATTTAGGATTATAACCTCTAGTTATTTATGGAAATTTGGTATATTGGTCACCTATAAATCATCATATTTTAAGGGGAGTCACATATGAGTCATACTAGGTGCCGAATCAAAGGCATCATGTGTCAAGAAATAGTTTTTTAATACTAGGGAAGTAAGTCTTCCAAGGAATTTTACCTCATACAGCACATGTTTATTATAGGTGGTAGGTATTCTGGGTCATGACATAATTCTAAAATCTTATGAATATGGATCAAAATGTCTTCTTGAGATGGAACGGGTAATGAGTTATCATCATGTCAAGATGGGAACAAGGTTGTTGTCTTGTAGGGACATGATGGTTAATCAGAACACCCCATGGAGATTAATAATGGAGGTGTTCCCATTTGAGGGATGATTTCACACATGGGTTGTGGTTAAGGATGCCCAATGGAGGTAGATCTGGGAGGTGTTTCCCTAGGATTGAAGATGTGACAACTGAATGGATGGATTATATTCCCCCTGGAGGTAATTTGGAGGTGCTTCCCCAAGATGTATGATGCCACACAAAGATCTATTGATCATAACACTACATGGAGGTGTATCAAGAAGGTTCATCCACTAGAGGGAAGATGTCACACCATGGTTTAATGTTGTCTATATTGATCCTCTATGAGGTGTCCTATGTACCCTATTTTGAGAGAGGAATCAATAACCATGTAGTATAGTTACATAGTTTAGGTACATTTGACAAGAACAATCTATTATTTTTATAATCATGTGGTAATGATGCTCATATAGGGAAAGGAGCATCTATGGGTGATGGTATGGGACCTATTTGTAGAATATCACCATCATAAAAGGACCACTCTTGGGGGAATAGTGTGGGGATTATGTGTGTGTGATGAAAAAAATAAATATTCACATATAAATATTAGGGAAAAGGTGTGGTGATCTTGTGTGAATACTGTTGGAATGGGAGTCACATCTGATGAAGGAGAATGGTGATGTGGGGATTATACATAGAAGCTACCTAGGACTGGTTCATCCAATAATGGGGAAGAATATTTTGTCCCATGAGAGAGATAAACATGATTACTATGTTCATAAATAGAGTAGGAGTTGTAGGGGTCATCCAATATCAAACATACATGGAGAATCCTATGTTTTTCATACAGGTTAAGGATACAGTTATCTATCATGTGATGAAGATGTTATCATGTAGTTTAACATCATATGACTAGGACATGTAATTTTTTTGGATTTACATCATTCATCTTGGATGTGGAAGGCCTCACTCCTCAGAGTGATAGTGTTATGATGAGTGGATGATCTAACATAAGGATCCTTAACCAAGACAAGTGCACAATTTCTATCGAAGATTCCACCCCTAAGGCTTCTGTGGAAATATATCAGGCAAACCATGGTGGGACATGTTGTTATCTCTTCCACGGAGGAGTGTTTAATTATTATATCGATGTTATTGTCCCTATGATTTGGAGAAATATGCATTAAGGTACCTATTATTATCACCAATTGGTAGGGTAGTGGCTACACTAGAGGCATAAGGAACATCATGTAGGGGGAAAGGATGTTGTTGTACACAAAATTATTTTTTATGCATAAAATTTTCACCATATATGGGATCAATTATAAGGGAAACTTATGGATTCACATGGAATAGTATTTCTCATGTTTTTTATTTTCACAGAGACACAGGATTCACAAATGTATATTCTGTTTGTGTGATCCCGACCAGCCATAGGAGTAGATTCATGTGGATCACTCCACCACAGGACAAGTCATGTTTGGGCTCAAATGAGTTCTATAAGAAAATTATCTACTTTTGAGAGTCCATGACCACTGGTGTTGTTCACTATCATGTAATAAAGGGAGTTGAAAATATAATTGCATCACTTAATCACCTGGAGAGCCTACAAAATAGTGGGGGTGATCTTCTATTTATTGTTGAAATCCGTTGATACTGTAAACCCACTCCATGGGTGTAGAACTACAATTCATGCATCTATTTACTTTTATGATCGGAAATTTTCATGAAATTATTTCAGTTTTACATATTATTGGATTCACAAGTGGATGGTTTCATTATAGGGTTGCACAAAACACTTTTTCTTTCATTCCCCATCATATTCTTTTACACCTAGTATTCAGGTGTCTGTTTGGACTTATGAACACTTGGTATCTATATTTCTGGTTTAACATGCAATTATATTTAATAGAGAATGGAATCATTGTGCGCACTTACTGAAACTTGTTCTCAACATGTTCATCAAAAAAATAATGGTCTTTATAGGTTTGTTTCATGTTCTTTTTTCCCAGAACTAGTCATTTAAAGTCAAGATGATATTTCTCACTAGAAAATTCCCAACCTTGGAAACAGTCATGACAGTGGGATGAATGGTCAGGTTCCAAGGGAAATTCTGTTCAGAGTGGCCCATTTCGATTTGGGGACAAAACCTTTTCCTCTTTTTATTCAACTATATTGCCTGATATATGCAACCCATTGATAGATGCATATAAATAGATGGGGTCCCTTACACAGTACTAAGACATATCATGTAATTAGTTTGATCTATTATTCACAAAACTCAACTTTTCTTGAAAACCCTAATCCTCAGCTATGTATTTTATGAAACTCCCTCTTTCGTACAGAAAGATTCATGACCAAGGGGATATTATTTTGCATACTCTAAAAAACATCATGTTGTGTCACCAATTATATTCCAACAACCTGAGTTTGAGCACACCAGCCTTAAAACTTCATGAACATTCTAAAATGGAAAAAACCAAAACATTCTATGATTGAATCTTCCACATCCACCTAGAGGGCCAAAATGGCATGAATCCTTGAGATCTCTCCAGTGTGGAGGGTTGTTTCTGAAAATGAGGATATTTGGGGAGTTATGAATGAATCCTAGAAAAAATAACCATTAAGAAAATCCCTCCCACTATATAATTAGGGATTGATTGATTATTTTTACATTAAAAGCATTGAATTTAAAAAACCACACTCATGTTTTACATGTAAGTATGAGCTAAACCACTTGAACATCAACGCTAAATATCATCATGCTCAAGAGAATGAGGAAATACTAACATCATATTTGGGTGGATGGGAAAGGATGGTTTCTTGATACAAACAAGAGGATGAAGATGTCCTGATCACATATACCATAATGTTCAAGATCAATATCCAAAATAATAGTAAGGGATGATATATGGAAAGGGATATGATAGCTAGAGTCAATTTCACCGACGAGAGGGAATTGGCATTCTCGGTTCGCATCTCCCACATGGAGTATGAGGCCATTATATTATATATTGGATTATATAATATAGTTTGGACATTCTAATATCATATGTACCTCCAAAATAAGTTGTTTTCCATGATGATCATTTCTTGGTCTCTTGACACCAACACATTTCTCAACGTAATGGGATTCATTCACACATTACACAGAATGTATTAAAAATGGTATTAGTGAAATTATATGAAATAAATGGGAAAATATTTCTACTAGAATTATAATATATATATATATATAGATATAGATATTTTATTTTCTAATGTTTTATCCATGATTCTTATGCATAAAATTAAGGGTTTTTACATACCAATTTTATGATCTTTCTTTCATGTTGTTTGTGTTTCAAAAGATATGAAATCAATTGAGTAATTTTCTATCGATTTTACTTATTTGAAATACATATCGTGTTATGTAGATATATTTTTATATGAGGTTTATATACTAACATTGACCTATTATTTCATGAATTATATTATTTTCATTATAGTATAATCTCCATGTAATTTTATTATCTTTTGGGGTTCATGATTTAACATTATTAAAGTAGTAAAATTTTATTTCTAAAATCTCATCATTTATTAGGTTTATTTAGGATTATGAAAATATTGATTAAATATTATAATCAATATGTTAAGAACTATAATAAATTTTATTCTCTAATTGTTATTCAATTTATATCCAAGTAATGGTACCATATTTCCTCTCCTTTGTACTTGATTTAATTTTGATTTTTTTTATGAAAATATAAATTTATTTTAGCTTTTAGTAGAAAATATGTGTTTGCTAAAAAGTGTGTTTTCCAAATATGTATTCCAAAATAATTAAAATTACTCTATGATTATTAAGGTAAATTCTTACCTATGATTTACCCTTTAATAATTTATTTTAAAATGAATATTCAGGGAATTTTCCAATCAAGTAACTTTTCTAAACATTTTAAGGTGCAAAAGGAATGTTTTATCATGTATGGACTTAACCACCACCATTACCATAATTTACATAAAGAATCATTTGTATGTTTATAAGTTTATTTTTAATAATTTTTTTTCCAAATATATGAGAAATGTGTTGATTTTAAATATTTATTCAATGAAAACATTTTTCAAAAAAAATTAAGTTAAAAAATATTTTTAAATGATTTTAAACTTTTCCCTTATATATTTTCAATGAAAATGATTTCAATGATTTCAATATTTCATTTTTATATTTTAAAATCCATTTTCAAGAAAATGGTTTTAAAAATGATTTCAAACCTTATTTTTGTGCATTATAATTATTTTAAAAGATAGATGTTTTATATTTTTTCAATATTTATTTATGATTTTTCAAGTTGTTTTAAATGAAAAATCCACTAACAAATATTTTGTAGCTTTATTTATATATTTTTCAAGCTATATTAAAAGGGAATGGTTTTCAAAACTCATTATGTGTTTTTTCAATGTGGAAATTTTATTTTTATAATGGAATGTTTTAAAATAAATTAAAAAGAATTATTTATAAAAAAGGATGTTTGAAATGGTTTTATGAAAATGATTTTAAAATAAAGCATATTTTCTTTAAGAAACGTTCTTTATGATCATTAAAAATATTTCTCCATCTATGATGGAATAATTTGGTATATTTTATGCATTACCGGGGATATGATCCAATAATACCATTATAATTCCTTCATAAATGGTCTATTTTTGGATGGAATGACGTTTATGACACCCATTTCACATCCATGGTGTATATGCCTTTGAAACACACTTATTTTCTTAGGTGAGGATTTGATTAAAATTATTCCCATCCCTTTTATGTTATTAATGATATGATGAAAAGTCTAGGATCCCCATTTAATTTAATGGGTTATGGTATAATTTTTATGACACCCATCTCTTTCTGTGGTTCATGGTACGATGAATCATATATTATATTGTTGAACATGTATGTGTGATTTTATTATGTGATGGGTGACACCTATACATCCATCCAATTCATTGGGTAATGATTTATATCTCTTGAGATAATGGTGGGAATCAAGTCGATAGGCTCGATCAACTATAAAATGTGGGTAAACATGGTCTACTATTAAAAGATGGGGAAACCCAATCGATTATAAGAAAATGACTATGAATTGGGATGGTGTTGTGACCCATCTAGTTGGTGTATTACCCATGAAATTTACAGATATGTTTTTAGAAATGATCATTGACTTATAGGTAATATTATTACATGTTAATGTGAATTCTACAATTCCATTTCTTATTCCAATGTTTTGATTTTATGGATTATACTCCGTATTCTGTTAAGATTCATGTCATATCAACTACCAATATTTATGCCATGAATCATGTCTATGATTTTTTATATGCAAGGTATGATCTTCTAATGTTACGATCATGTTCTCATTCCCTTATATTCTTGATTATGATTTCATATCACCTTTGTTTACCATTACTATGAATATGAGATCATCTCTTTCTTATGTTTCCTTTCCCTAGGTTATGAAGAATGTTTTTAATTAGGGGTACAAAAAGAGAAGATCCATATTAGAGATATTGATGATATTCCACCAAACAAGAATAATGTGTTCAAATATTCCAAATACACTAAACTCTTATGGTCCTAATTCATGTAATTCTGTAATATTCTTAATATTAATATTAATTGATTTAATATCCATGTATGTAAGTCTTGGTTCATTATAATGTATCTCATAAAGATGGGAATCAATCGACACATAGTTCTGAGGCTTCAAAAGGTGGGAGACTGATGTCGGTATGGTGATTTCATCTCTAGTGGCGATATCAAATCGTCTCCCATTAGGAGGCATCCTAGTTTAATATGAGGTAATTTTTGGTTCATCTCATATATATTTTATGAGGCATCCCAGTTGTATGAGGGGTAATTCCAAACATCCAATACTCATCTAATAAGGCATCATATTTTTGAAAAATATAATTTTTAAAATTATCCCAAACTTATCATATGTGGCATCCAGATTTTAAGTTAGGTAAGGTAGTAGTTTAACATCGTGTGAAGAGGATATTGGGTTTGTATGTTCAATTTCATATAAATTGGACTAGGGATACTACTAGATTAAAGTCAATAATATTTGAATATAGAGATTGTTTCCAGTTTAAGCTCAAGTATCTTTTAATAGGAGGGACAAGGGTGTCCCATGGTGGTTTTAGTGACATTAAAATGTGGCATCCTGGCATTAATGATGTGTCAAAGGGACCCTTTACCACACAAAACTCAAAAAATAGTACCTTGGGAGGACATCATGAAAATGTGGAATGAAAGACCCTATAGAAATTCAATGATTTGGTTTGTCTCATGATTCAAAATTTTGTAATTACTACACATCCAACTTTTATGGGAATAAAGACTCACATATTTTGGAAACATGTCGTGGAAAGAAACTGATGTCTAAATAGTAACCCTCTCGGACAAACATAACAAACCCTATCGTTTTAGGACCTGATCCTTCTTGTTATATTATGGGGTAATTCTACTTGTTAAAATATTATACAGAGTATATTGGTGTCTATTTATCCCATATTTTCATATGGATCATCTCGGTTTTATAGGGTAAAATAATCTCTCATTAAGAGGAATCATGAATTTATATGTTGTAATATTTTAGTTTAATTTTGTGTGTTGAGGGCATTGGTTGGGCCTATCCATTGATCAGCCTATTTTTTTATTCCTCTTATAATGCAATGAAGGAATATCAACATGATAATGGGTTATGATAGATGAAAATATATTATATCTAAAATAAGACCCATGAGTGTATTTTGGGTTTATAATACCACATGTAATGGAGGGTTTCATGGTGAATCTGTAGCTCAGTATAAAGACATAAAGTCAAGCCACCAATACGTACCCCATGAGGATAGAAATCAAGCCACATGTAAGACTGGGAGAGGATGGAGGCATATGATTTTTTGAATCACTAGGGATAAAGAAAACCATGAGAATGAGTGTTGAATTAATATAGTTTAGGGTTGTGGTTCTTAGACAATGTCTCCATGTTCGAGGTCATAATGCATGGACCAATTTCATGTAGTTTATGCATGTAATTCTTGGACCATATGATGGAGATTAAAGGATTTTTGAGTGGTGAAATCGAGAATAAACATAATTTTAATTGAGATAAGGATTCCCTACACCACATGAAGCAGTTTTTTACTTTATTGCACATAGTTTATGTTCTTAGGACATGAACCAGGGAATGAAATCTAAATTCATGTAACTAGGAATTTTTTTAAAGGGCATTTGAATGGAATAAAAGTGTTAGAACCTAACATGATAGTAGGGAATGAATACCACATGAGTTCCAAGAAACATATGGAACATAACTTAAGGTCATAATGCTTGGAACAATCTGGAGGCAACAAGTAAAACAATTTAAATTTCTGATGCTTGTAATGGAATGATGTCGGTCTCAAGGGTATATGTATGGAATGAAATGGGTAAAACCCAATGTGAAAGGATCAAATTAGGCCCACACACCACATAAAATCCTTTATCTAATCTACACATAGATTAATCGTGTGATAATAAGACTATGAATGGGGCCAAGGGGTACAAGGGCTGATAAATTATCTATTGGGCCCGAAGAAATAATGTCAATGACTTGCTACATATCCAATAAAGATGGGAATGAAGCCCCATGGTGTGGAAGAAGTATGATGTTGGGGGTTGGGGGAATACACTCCAACAATGGAATTGAGGCACACAATGGTTTTCATGGGTAATCCCCTATTCAGGGCATGGGGTAAATTTTTTTTTACCATCTCATAATTATCATATGAGTTATCTAGATTATATATTGTCTATAAATTCTTGGATCATATTATCTATACCATAATAGGAATCCCAATTTCATATAAGGTAAAATAATCACTCATTAAGAGGCATCCCAATTTTATATGGTGTGAAATCATAATTTAATTTCATGTGTTAAGGATGTTAGTATTTTTAGTTTAAAGTTTTACAATTCACACTATAGGGGGTGCTAGTTTAAAGTCATGGAGATAATACTATAGGGGTTGTAAATAGTTTACAGTTGTCCTTTTTTGGACTGATTTCAAAGAGTTTATAGTTTTGTTTCATAGAAAAGTTGTAAAAATTTCAATTTCATACTTCTATGACCATTGAAACTAGCCTAAGGACATGTTTCAGATATGATGGAATTTAGTTCAAGGCCATAAATCATGGAATAATTCTATTCTACTCAAACACATTGGTACAAATTCTACCAAGACTTTTAATACCACATGAGTCCTGGTTGATGATGGAAGCAAGGAGTGGCGAGGGGATTTCCTAGTAACATAGTGGTGCATAATAGGGGAAAAGAGATGTTAGGTTGAGAATGTCCCAAAAACACTTACAGGAAATATCAAAGGGCACTGATTCACAGAGGGTTAACACCAAGGGTGTTGTAGTTTCACCAAAACATAGATAGGTGGAAATGAGTCAAATCAAGACATCTGAGATCTATACAAAGAAAATGTCTGACTGAATGATAGGAAAAATGGTTGACCATTGTTTCCTCTTAAAATGGGGATGACCTTGTTTTCTTAAGGTTCAAACATTCCAATTGGTTTCTAACGGGTTTGTTCAAAAAACCAGAAACATCCAATGACTCTCTATCCATTTGGACCTAAATTCCGAAGGTAGGTGCTCATTAGATGTGAACCAATGAGACTTAAGAATTTTCACTGGTCGAGAGGATGGGAGGTCGGACTCATCACACCTTTTTGGGGGGAATTATTGTATACTCAGAGACTCTCTTTATAGATTAATGTTATGTTCGTGAATACTTATTACACTACCAAGTATGAAAATGAGCTTTCCTTAAGGTTTGAAAATCAATAATTAATATGTATATGATTTAGAGGATATTTTATTTTTATTTGAGGTTCTTCATCGATAGAGAATCATCTGTATTTGATAGAGATTCATAGTCAATGGTATCCTTTAACACATTATATAAAGATATCTTGGTCATTATGATAATCATACTGGTTTTAAAGCCACTCAGCGGGGTACTTGATGTTTATTTTCGTTCAGAAGGACATGGAGTATTTCAGAGTAGGGATCATACCCACAGATGGGCTACCTATGTATCCTTGTTTGAAAAGGAATTAGATCCCTCATAGTTCATGAATTAAGATAAATTTTAACGTCATATGGGACATTTGAGAGTTAATGGGTGATGGGCTTGAACCTTAGAAAGGCTTCCTACGTACTCAACTTTTAAGGTAGAGATCAAAGTCCATGTAGTTCGGTTAATAATTGTGGAGATTACATTTGATTAATGACCCAAAGAGATGTGTCGTGGTTACTTTTACACTCTAATCTCATGTGAGTCATGCTCGGTGTGAGAAAAAGAGGTATCAGTAAACCTAACAATTTGTGCCACGAAATATATGGTAACAAGTAATGATATGGGATTATGTATGATTAACTACCCAAAGAGATAAAGATCGGGACTTATTTTAGAGAAGAAGTCTGGGAACATGGTCAATAAAGGTATATGTGCTTTATGGATATTTGGATACTCTAACTTGGGGATTACTCATGAGAAGGAGGCCAACTTTAGGAAGGGACATGTGATTGGGTTTTATTCCTAATAAGGAAGCTCAAATCAAAATAAGTTAAGATTGGTTAAGAGAAATTACGACTAGGGCTTATTCCTAAGAAGGATGCCCATGTTAAAGGGACCTGAGAACTGGGGCTTATTCCTAATAAGGAGTCCTAGTTTAAGGGAAATTATGACTGGGGATTACTCCTAAGGAGGATTCCCAGGTTAAGGGAAATTGGAATTTGGGGCTTCCTCCTAATGAGGATGCCCATATTTTGGAACTTGGGGCTTAATCCTAAGAAGGATGCTAAAGTTAATGGAATTTATGAGATGGGGATTACTCCTAAGTAAGATTCCCAAATTAGAGAAATTATGACTGGTGATTAATCCTAAAAAGGAGGCCCAGATTAGGGAACTTCTCATATTAAAGGATTAGGTTGAATGAATGATATCTCTCACCTTAGCGATATAAAGATATATATATCACTATGTTTTGAGTGATGTACCATAGAATTCCTTTCAGATAAAGAAAACCAAAAAAAAGAATCATTCCATAAATGGTTTTGAAGATGGTTCTGAAGGCTAAATCATGAAGAGGAGAAGTGGATTTTATGTAAGCAAGTGAATAGGCAGAAGGTGCACCCAAAAAGAGAGAGGCATGCAAGTCTTGCGTGGTCGCACAAGTCATGGTCGCGCAAGTATACTTGCATGACATAAGAGTACTTGCGTGACGGTCAACCCTTAGGATACTACATGAGCGAGAAATAGATCAAGCCCTTAGTATTATCCTTAAATACTTTTAAATGAGTGGCGTGCAGGTTCTGTTGAAGGGATAAGGCGGTGTGCAAGTGTGGCCATTTCCCTTCAGGGCTGGCCACTTAGGCACGCAGGTGTGGATGAATTCCAACACTTAGTCCTCATTCTCCATCTTTAGATCTTCCGTTCTAGGTATGAAATTACCATATAATTGTTTGGAAGGGTTTGAGGAGATACTAGGGGGTCAGGAGCTCAAATCTGACTTTCTTTATTTTTTTCAACCCTGAAATGGGGGGCCAACAGGGGGTATTTATAGGCCTTTGAAGACCTTGGGAAAAAATAAATAAGGGCATTCAAGTCACATGGGCGACCAATATGAGGTGCGCATGTATACTTGTGCGACCATGCTAAAACTTGCGCGACACATGTGTAAACAAATCCTTGTTCATGCCTTTGTCAATTTTTGACGTTTCTTCAAAGGACGAATCACTTTGGAGTAAGGTATTTCCCATTTTCAGTCATTAGACTCTATGAGATAAAGGATCATCAACAAAATCCCCCCCCCTCAGAGTTGGATCCGAAAGAAGGAGGATGTGACTCTGAGGAAAAAGAAGAAAACCAAGGAATTGCAGCGCGCAAGTGTTGAGCACGCAGATGGCGTCGCGCAGGTGCGAGCCACGCTGGCTTCAGCGTGCAGGGGTGCGGCCTTGCCTATAAATATGCGGCCATTCCATGCACAAAGCAACCGATTTCAAAGATTCCCTCTCTCGCCACAGAAGTTTCCTTCATTGCGCAAGTGTCCTGTTTTCTGCTGGTTCTTTGTGTCGCGCTGCTACAGAGGTATTTAGACTTGTGTGGTGATACCTACACGCCATGAACTTGCGAGACACAACTATACTTACGTGCCAAAATTGGACTTGCGTGCCTTAATTACTTATCCATTTTTTTGAATTTCATCACAAATTTTATGAAAAATAAACTTACTTAATAGTAAATTATTCGACCTTTTTGCAGATTCAGTGGCCCATAGAAGAATCGTAACAGATTATGAACTGGCCAGCAAATGAATTGATGATACGATGAACGTTGTAGGCTATGATTACTATGACATCTACGATAACACTCTTCTATATTTGGCCAAGTACATGAAGAAGTATCATCTTAAATTTCCACAGAACATCTACTTGGCTCTGTATGGGCACGGTCATCTGCAAGATATCAACATTTCAGAGGCAAAGAACTATCTCACACATTCTTGGCTTTATAATTACACCAATTTTGCTTCATCAAGTATCTCAAGTGGTGGAGCATTTATAAATACTAGAACAGTGGAGAAGGCCTATATGATGCATCATAGCCCTTGTGCGCCAGATCTGAAACCTCACAAGCCCGAGCTGCAACCACATTGTTATCCTTCAATCTTCTAAAATTCTTAGATGAATCAATCCAAAGGCTGTAAGAAGAGTTGGGACTTCCTTCCTGGATGAGGTGTGAAGCCAACATGGATTTGGGCATACTGGGTGCAACAAGCCTGTGCAGATTTTGTCAAGGATTTGAAAGGAGCTGCAATATATGAAGCCGTCTGGGATGGGCAGACATATGTCTACAGGAATGATGAGTTTGTACCGGAGCTAATCATCCACTGGATCCCATAAACCAGTTCATTCCATCTGAATCATGGGAAAGTAGGCATCAGTCTGTGGGACGTCCATAAGATATCAGAACTCCAATTCTAGGTGACATATATAATGAATTCATCCCTCCCAAGGTGACTTGGAATGATTCAGAGAAGTCTCTGGCTTTGGAACGGGAATTATTGAAAATTTTCCACAAGATCAGGAGTTCAAAGACCTCCCTAACTCATTCTATAAATGATATTTATCAAGAGGAAGGGATAAATATGTTTCTCACCAAGAAGGAGGAGAATAATTTGATAGAGAAGCGGCCCACTGGTACTTGTCCTACTACCTGCCCCAAAACAGAGAAAAGGGGTGCTCTTGGCACATTCTAGCCCACCCTGGAAGTAGGAGAATTTGAGAAGTGGGGAAATAAAGTAAATTAGAGAATCCCAAAATGGACCCATCTGGCGGGCTTCTTAGCCTTGTGGCTCAATGTTTATCTTCTACCAGTCAGGGATTCGAAGGGAGGTGTCTTGCCAGGGACCTTCGTTGTAGCAGACAAGTTGGCTGAAAAGAAAAATGGTTGGGTTGGCTACCCCCATTTTGGAAACGTTCACAGCAGCATACTCCAAGTCATTATGGGTAAGTCTGCTTTTAGAATAGTCGGACCATTCCATTTTTTGTGGGGATGGATCGCCACTCACTTCAGGACATATAATGTACAGAATTGTGTACAGATTCTTGGAAGTTCCTTCAGGCCATCAGTGCGGGAATTTTTTGGAATTTTTCCATTATCCCTTAAACCCTATGATATGAAGGTAAGGTTGAGCATTTAAAAGGAATTAAATTTATTTCCTTACGGAATCCAGCCAACTGGGAGGTTTTTTGATGATGGAACCACCGGTCTAGAATTGAGGGCGTACATACTGGCTTGTAGAGATGGTGTACTGGCCACCAGGATTGATGGAGAGATTATATGGGAGGCATATGCTCCATACAGATGCATGCCAATTCAAGTGTCTGCAGCAGACTGTTGTATCCCCTCTTATGCATGTCAGGTCAGAGCAGCATCTGATGATTGCCCGACAACTATGGTTGTTGACATCTATGGAAAGAAATGGGGCAATGTTTGATCTACCAGTTGATAAAGAAACGAGTATCTTGACTACATGGTATGCCGAGAACTGGATAGCATCATACCCTGAAGGGGTTTTGAATCATCTAGTTTATCAGGTTGGGAGAAAGAAAAGAACTGTAGAGAATGAAACCCTTCATTTGGAAGGTGATGCTTCCCCACCTGGTGCTGATTCCCTAGGTTCCTCACCTAGGGGTGACTCATGCTGAATATTTACGAAAAGAGGCTATCCAGAGATGGTGGAGTTTATATTGCAATACTAAACTACATGGCTAGATTATGAAAAGGGCTACACATCTATGTACTAGGGAATCTTTGGGCTTCTTCTGATATCTGTTTCAAGGATAATCCTTCTGAAGTGCGGGCTTACGTCAGAGAGCTGGAGATTCTCATATATGACATCGACGATTCCATTCCTATCACCAAATGGGTGAAGGAAATGATATATCGTTGCACCACTAAGGGGACTGGTTGTTCCAGATATGAGGAGTGGCATGATTATGTGGATCCTAAAGATGTAAGATTCTTTCATTATTTGCTTTGAAACTTGATTTCGGTTAAAGATTCGTTTCTTAAGGAAATTACATTCTTCTTCCTGCAGCTCACACAAAAATGAACTTCTAGGGTTACTTAACCACGGTATTGCCCTGGTGGTATTACCATCGGGTCTAATGAATCTCCTCACGAGCCAAGCAAGATATCTCCAGGACAGCAGGACATGGGTGAGGAATTAGAAAGTTATTATCACTCTCCAATACGTGTATTTAGAGAGGATGATGTCAACACTCCCAAAAATCCATAGAAGAAAAAGCATCGAAGAAGGAAATCCACAGCTAAACATTTCATCTGTAGTGGTAAGTCCTTCGGATTGTCATGAGTTTTAACCCATGAAAAGAGTTCTTATACTTCATGGGATTGTAGGTGATTCTTCAATATCCCCTCTGAGGGAGAGGACTGACCCTCCATTGAGGACGACAGAGGGTACTGGTGAGTAGTCACAAGTTCATGCTGGCTTGGCTGCTCCTGAAGAAGATCCATCCTCTGTTCCCAACACCACTCCTACTGCTACTGCAAGGATAGAAGAGCATACTTGTGGTAAATTAAAAATGCATCATAATATGTTGAATGAAAACATCAACTGAATTCCATTATGTGATACATTAGGTTCAACCCCTACACCGGAACAATTAGCGGCCACTGCAACTGATACTGCAATTTTATATGAAGACACTGTCCGAGATCAGAGGCCGCGACATGAAGGTTGCCAAGAAAATGTATAGAATGCTCCCACCGGTGAGACTAACCAGAAATCTGAGATAACATTAGATGAAATGATGGAACATGGCGCATCTTTTGAATATTTTTTTGATCATATTAAATTACCATGCAATTTAGAATATTTTGGATGCGAGTGTTATCCTTCGTCCTGTTAAAATAACTTCTTATTACATCTCTGATCATGAATGGTTCAAATGTGTGGTTCCATATGAACAAACTGCTGAACTACCGATGCCTGAAAGGGGTTCATAAAACCCTACTATTGCATAGACACTGGCTCAAGTGGAACTGAACCCAGTAGAGCTTCCTCAAACTCATCCTAAAAATCCTGTTGAAACTTGGAAATACAGGTAGGAGCCTTCTTCTTCTATTGATCTACCGTTGGGTAAGAAATAACAATACTTGTGGATGCACATAATTTGTAAGATTTCCAATCAACTTTTGTTATCCTTTGATACTAACCAAACACTTTCAATTGACCAAGCAGGGCCATCAATTTCAGTGTCTAGATCAAGATGTAAAGTCTCAGCCTCCACCCCAACGGGAATAGAAAGTCATGAAACACATGTCAGGGGGGGGGGAGGAATTGAACATGGCACTTCCCTAAGTGCATTATTCATAGATTATATTCCCCCTGTGACAGTGATGTTGAGTAAGACCCGGGAGTACAAAAGGCGCTCGAATTTTCACGATGCAAGGCATGGCAGAATATATGGAAGACCTTATCTGAAGTGCCTCTTGAAGATCTGTCATCGTAGATCCCTTGATGATCATCCATTTTCGTCATGTTGGGACTTCCCAGTTTTGGATATCAAGAGATCCATGCCGTAGTGAAACAAGTCATCCTAAGGAGGGATCAGGAACAAAAGTACAGTCAAGATTTGACCAGGGTAAGGTTATCAGCCTATATCAACAAATTTGAGGTTGTGGTGTCCTGAGCTGAGGTTGATTATGTTGCCAAGTTGAAGGAGCTAAAGCATAAGATCAAGGAGGAATTTGTCCAGCAGATGCACCTTCAGCAACAGTTATATGTTGTTTCTAGGGAACATGACCAGCTGAATAATTCACTAGAAGGAGTTCAAACAAATGGTATGAAATTTATTGCTGAATCCAATAAAGCACTCCATCAAGCCGAAAATAGTGAATCTGGTCGAGTGCATGAGCTTTAAGTCGTTGCTGATGAAGCTCGGGATGCTGCAAATCTAGTGAAGAGTTAGGTTGACAACCTCTTGTAATCCTTGGAAAAGAGAAGATATTCCAATCTATGGATATCCTTCTAACTCTTGTGCATCAAATGAAAAACAATTTCATCTTCAATCATTTGTGCATTCTTTCTTTTGCTTCCTTCTTTAAAAAAATTACCTAAGCTAATGGGCCTAGTAAGTATAGTTTGATTTTTTCTAGGATTATAAAAATAATCCTACAGACATTGAGTCTTTAATTGCTTAATATTACCTAAATCAAACGAAATGTATGTTTATTGAGCTGGAACTTGACCTTTGTTCAGAGTTCCCTTGTCTTTTGTGGGCAGTTTAAATTCATGCACGTTGAACATAAAAAGAATAATGCTTAAGGTCGAAATAGCTTTGAATGAATGGATTAAAATTGAATCGAATGGATTAAAATTGAATCAATTCCATGATAATTTTTCTAAAAACATATTACCATATTCAAGTATCAGGAAAAAATGTAAACTATGACTAAAGAAATTTTAAATTTGAGGAATGATGTGAAAAATGGACTAAGAGGAATTAGAGAAAGTATTTACCAAGAATGAAGATACCACTTTTTAACAAACTTGTTTGGGAGTTGAATAATGCAGGGACGCCTAAGGGAAGTGGCTGCATAGTCAAATAATAGTATATTTTGGCTGACATGTCTGTTATTTAGACTGTTTATGCAAGGACACCTAAGGGCATGTTCTGCATAGTCAAGAAAAAGAAACTTCAGAAATTTACTTTTCTACTGATTAAAAGCCATTGGAAGTTTATGGAGATTCAAATTTTCCAAAGCACAGAGTCTGTTGTATGGAGAGAGGTACATGAATATGGAGAAGATATTTCCAATCAAGATTGTCTAAGAATTGGATAAATGTTACTCTTGAAAAGGTCTGACCCAAACGTAGGGAAAGGAAATGTAAACCATAGACATGAATAATTTAATATCATGAAAAGGAGTATGGGACAAATATGTTAAGGATGGCTATTTTTGCAGATCCCTACATATTTCCATTAAGTCAAATAAAGAAAAAATATGTTTTCCTCCCAATAATGAAGTTATCACTATTTGACAAACCATTTAGGGGTTGAATTATGTATGGATGCCTAAGGTTATTGGCTGTATAGTAAAATAATAGTATCTTTTGGCTGACAAGTCCATTATGTAGATTGTTTATGCAGGGCCTCTTAAGGGCATGTGCTTCATAGTCAAGAAAAAGAAATATCGAACATCAGACATTTTGCGACCAGAAGTCAAGAAAGGGGTTATGGAGATCTGGAAGTATATAATGTTGGGATTATGACACATGAAAATGAGTGTTTTCCAATGCATGAATGAGATACATAGACTAATGCTAACCATAATCATGTTGTGGCTGAGTCCTGGATTAAGGTGTTGGACTTCACTACGTATCCCATAAGGATGGGAATCAAGCCATACATAGTTCTTGAAATACAGTTTAACGTCATGTGGGACGAGAGTGTAAGTAATCTTAGTTTAGAGTAATAGAACTCAAAACATTATAAGGATTACACATTGTGTTTTATAAACATTATGTTAATGAAGACTAGGGTCTCCAAACCACATTCATGTTTTAAGAGGGGGATTTTTCAGCCAAAGGACTGAAAGTAGAATTTGGGGTTAGGCCCAAAGACTTGGGGCTGGATTCGAGGGATACTCAAACATTCCTATGTATCCCATAAGAATGGGAATCAAGATACACATAGTTCTTTAAATACCCTTTGTACATATTTGGTTCGTACAAGTGAAGGGTGAAAGGGGACTTTAGTGCAATGATGGTTTGACCCAAGATAAAAGGTTTGAGCATTACCATGTATGCACGTAGTCTTTGGAATATAACATGATTGGAGATCAATGTAAATAATGATTCCTTCTCAAGTAAGGGTGTCAAAGAATGTTTCAGTTTAATGTCGTACATGGCAAAAAGTGTGAATAGTTTAACATCATATAGCAAGGATGATGGAGAACCAATGTAAAAAATATTGGTTATGGGGGTGGTTTCACGAATCAACATCATATGAGACGGAGGTGAACCGATGTGAAGAGATTGATTTTGGTCTTGAACCTCCGGAGGTTGCCTACGTGCCCATCCTAGAAGGAAAGGATAAAAGTCCCCGTAGTTCTATTAAAGAATGAATTTTTGATCAAGTTGTTTTTGAGGACAACGACCTAAAAAATAATGGTGTCGGGACGTACACATGCTTAGTGGCCCAGAGAGGGTGTTATGATTGATGTTTACTTTAATTTCATGTGATTCATACTCAATGTGAGAAACAAGAGGTAGGAACAATTTTAACGATGCACAGTTTAATGTCATATACGACAAATAAAGGGACTATGTAGTTTAAATTCATGTAGTGAGAACTATTGGTGTCGCACAGTTTAATGTCATGTAGCAGGGAAAAAATACAGGTTAACATCATGTAGGATGTATTAAGGGACTTTGTTCAGTTTTACGTCATGTAGGAAAAATATAGGGACACATTTTAACGTCATGTTGGATGTGAACATAGTTTTACGTCATGTTGGACAATAAGGGAGCTGCATCGTTTAGTGTCATGTAGCTAAGATGATGGCGACAAAACAGTTTAACATCATGTTGGAAGAAAGGGGGACTGTGCAGTTTAATTTCATGCAGTAAGGACAAAAGAGGACACAGTTTAATGTCATGCTAGACGTATTAGGGACTTTTTCACAGTTTAACGTCATGTTGGACGAAAGTGACTTCTATACAGTTTAGAGTCATATAGCTAGGAGGTCACAGTTTAATGTCATGTTGGACGTAAGGGACTATGTAGTTTAAAGTCTTGCAGCAAGGACAACACATATTAAAATCTTTTTGGACAAAAGTGCAAATAGTTTAAGGTCATATGCATAGACCATCATCGTATTTGTATTACACAAAATATTTCTTGAGAATTCTGGCAATGGATGGAGTCGTTATGAGTTCTCCATCCATTGAGATTAAAGAATAAGCTCCATTGGAGTAGACCTCATGTATTGAATAAGGTCATTCCCACTTTATCTCAAGCATGGGAGGTTTCATTCCTGGTATCATTGGAGTTCTAAGAACCAATACCAATTCTCCCTGAATTAATTAACAAAGAAAATACTTTTTGTTAAATGCTCGTGCTATTCGATTTTGATAGACTTCCAAGTGGTGCAAGGTGCACAATATTTTCTCATCTAATCATTCCAATTCATCCAATCGCTTTTGAGATTGTTCATCTGTGGATGACTGATCACATATGGCTATCCTGAGCAAGCGTAATTGTACATCAATGGTCAATACTTCTTCTGTTCCATATACCAATGAATATGGAGTTGACCGCGTTGTAGTGCGGGTGGTGGTCCGATAATCCCATAAAGCATGAAAGAGTTTATCAGACCATGATTTCTTATCTTTATCCACCATCTTTTGCAGTATGTTTGAAAGAGTCTTGATGAAGGATTCTATTTGGCCATTGGATGCTGCATGATACCAAGAGGAATGGTTGGATTTGATGTTGTATTCTTGATACAACTTCTTTACCACAGATAAACAGAATTTGTTTCCTTTTTCCATCAATATGGTATGAGGGACACCAAATCTGGTAATGATGTTATACTTGATGATTCTAACAATGCTTTTAGAAATAACTTCATTGAGAGGTATTTCCTCTGCCCATTTGGAAAAGAATTCAGTAGTAGTAAGAATGTACTTAAACTGCTTGGATGTAGCTGAAGGATAAGGTCATACTACATCAATTACCTATGTGGCAAATGGCCATGAGTATTTAGTTGTATGAAGAAACATTGGGGGTTGATGAATAAAATTGGAATGTACTTTTAAAGAATGAAACTTCTTTGTGAAATCAACACAATCTTTTATCATTGAAGGTCAAAAGCATCCAAGCCTTCAAATTTGATCAGATAGTCTATGTCCGGACTGATGGGCACCACATACTTCTGCATTCACTTCTTTCATGACAGCTATTGTCTCTTCAACATCAATGCATTTGAAGAGAATACCATCAAAACCTCTTTTGTAGATACTTTTCTCTAGGTGATCTGGGATATCATAAAGAGTGTAGTTGACCACACGTCGCTGAATTTGTTCTTTCCCAGCTCTATCAGGTTGAAGTGTTCCATTTTGAAGTTATTCCTTGATAGGTGTCATCCATCCTGTATTATGACCGTACGGTTCAGGAATTAGACTAATTTCATTAATTTCCTCAATTCAGGTTTTAACATATGTTGAAATTGTACGACGGTGGGTAATACTGATGATTTTCTCGTCCCGATTTGGATCTTCCAGAGTTGTAGCTATATTATCCAGTGCATCAGCTTGGGCATTTTGTGATTGTGGGACATAAGAAAATGTCGGTTCCGAAGGAAATTCTACCATTAACTCTCTAGATTAATCATACAAAGGGATTAACTCTTCTTTTCTGATGGCATAATCCCCATTGACTTTTTTGATAACCATGTCGGAATCAGTTTTCACCATTATGTGATT
This sequence comes from Viscum album, assembly GCA_963277665.1. Classification (NCBI taxonomy): domain Eukaryota; kingdom Viridiplantae; phylum Streptophyta; class Magnoliopsida; order Santalales; family Viscaceae; genus Viscum; species Viscum album. Next base: position 852,140,842 of record OY728126.1, on the reverse strand, counting down.
CACTTGTGCATGAAGTGCCAACTTCAATTCTGCGATGAGAGCTTGGTATTCTACTTCATTATTTGTATCGACTACCAAAAATGAGAAGGAATATGGTAACAATACCTTTTCTGGAGAAATGAGCACAATTCCTAACCTAACATTGTTGAATTTATGATCTTCCATTTTCTCCCCTCTTGGACTTCTAGAAGCACCATCAAAGTACATTTCCCATGTTTGAATACTATATAGAATAGAGAAGACTTCCTCGTCAGGAAGTTCAATATCTGAAGATGTATCTTCTACTGAAGGATGTTCAGCAAGGAAATCAGCCAGGGCTTGGCCCTTTATTACCTTTTGTGACACATAATGAATATCAAATTGTTAAAAAATAACGTCCCACCTTTCCAGACGTCCTGTAAGAATTGGATGACTAAGGATGAATTTGAGAGGGTTATGGCGAGATACCAATTGGACCTCGTGATGTTGGAGGTAGTGTCTCTACTTCTGAACTAGAAAGATTAATGCTAGGAAACACTTTTCAATACTTTAATGTCGAGTTTCTGCTTCAAGCATAGTCTGACTAAGATAGTAAAAGTTATTTTCATTCCCAACATCATTCTTTTGGGAAAAGAAGGCTACCAATGATCGCTCTAAGGCTGTCACATAAAGAATAAGTGGTCTCCCTCCAACAGGTGGCATTAATATTGGTGGACTCAATAGATATTTCTTGAGAATATTGAATGCTTCTTAACATTCTTCAGTACACTGTTATGTGACTCCCTTCTTCATCAATTAGGTGAAGGGTAAACTTTTGCCTTCCAAATTGGCGATGAAATGCCGAATATAGGCCAATTTTCCTTGAAGTCCTCTCAATTCATTCACATTCCGAGGAGGGGACATACTAAGGATTGAATTTTTCTTCTCAGGATCGACTTCGATACCATGATGGCGTACAACAAAGCCAAAACATTTTATTGAGGTTACCCCAAAAGCACATTTTAAGGGGTTCATCTTCAAATTATGTTGTCGACGTTTGTGGAATATGAATTCCAAATCAGCCAAGTGATTAGAACATTGTTTGGATTTAACCACCAAATCGTCCACATAACATTCAACAAATAACCCTAAAAATGGTTTGAAGATATTATTCATGGCACGCTGATATGTTGTGCCTACATTCTTCCGGCCAAAGGTCATTAACTGATAGAAAAACACACCCTGAGGGGCTATGAAAGCTGTAGATTCTTCATCTTCGGGAGCCATTCAGATTTGATTATATCCATAATATCCATCCTAGAAGGAAAGTGCTTCATAGCCAGCTGTTGCATCAATTAAGTTTTCTTTAATCGGAAATGGAAAATCATCCTTAGGACAATGCTGATTAAGATATTTGAAATCAATGAAAACTATAATTTGTCAATTCTTCTTTTTCACAGGGAAAATATTAGCCAACCACTTGGGATATTGAACTTCTCTGATGAAGTTAGCTTTATAATCTTATCCACTCCATATTCAATTTTGGAAGCATAAATTGGGTGAGTTCTTCTTACGTCTTGTTTGAATCCTCGATGTAATCCTGGAAAACCGAAACAATGAGTAACAACATTAGTATCAAGCCCTTCCATCACTGTATATTTCCAAGAAAATATATCTCGATTTTTCTATAAAAATGAAATATACATTTCCTACTCTTCAAGAGTCATGGATACACTAATTAAATTGGGGCATGGATCATCCTTTGTACCCAAGTTTATTTCATTGAGTTCATCCACAATAGTAGAGATATTGTCTTCAAATGCTGGAGGAGCCTCCCTGAGATCTTCCACTTCTTATTCAACATGTGTTACATCTTCTGTTTCAACTTTCATAGTAGTTGATGAAGTAGAATTTCCATGATTAGGAGAGATGTTAAAATATGAACATATTGAAGAAGAGGCTTCCATTTCTGACCCTATTGATGATGAAGGGTCTTCCTTGGGTAATAAAGAGGAGATGATGGATTGAGAATCTACATCATCATTCACCTCTAACATTGCCATAGCTTCTTCTTTCCTGGTTGGAAAAGCATAGACTTGCTGGATTTCAGCAGATGAAATGAAGACATATCCATTTGAGATTTCATCATAGCTTGGTGAATCATCACTTTCTCCCATGTTTTCTAGCTTGATTGTCGTAATTGACATTATGGAAGTTTCCATAAGAGTACTTGGATTTGGGTCTATCCTATCAATTTTACTGATAGAAAACACATAATATGTACTCACATGTGTGAATGGGTTTACTGGAATCTTTTCCAAACCATATGAAGCATTAACTTTGGTAACCACCCTTGTTGTGGATTTCTCATTACCCTTCATGTGATAGAATTCTGCCTCAATATATTGAGATTCACATGTTTTGAAGGGGTCTTTATCACCATAAAATCTCTCAGTTTGACCATCGAAAAAATATTTGAGTCATTGATGGTATGATGAAGGGATATCTGCATGTTCCTGTAGCCATGGTCTTCCAAGCAAAACATTGAAGGCTGTATCATGATCAACAAACATGAAATATGAATTGGATACAAGATCTCCAAACTGAGTTCTGAGTGTAACCTCTCCCAGTGGTTCTTGTTCAGTTGTATCATATCCTTGAAACATCATTGTAGAAGGAGATAAATTAGATTCGGTGAGGCTCAATCGACGAAGTGTACGAATGAGGATGAGGTTCACTCCTGAACCATTATCAATGAAAGCTATTCAGATGTGTACACCATTGAACATTCCAGATAAATACAAAGGTCTAATATTTACATGAAAAACATCATCTTCATCTTTACCTGTGAAAGATATTACTGCATGGCATTCTGCAGGACCATTCTCTATATGGTATACTTCAGCTGTAGAAATTTCAGTTTCGAACTCTTGAGGACTTGACAAAGCCTCGATGATTGCCTCCCAGAGATCATTGGATAGATTCAAGGCATCCAGAATTGATAACATGACCGGTACTTGGGAAGAATGTTTCAAGACATCATATTTTTGATCCAAAGGTCTGGGTTTCCCAACATGAACATTTGGTTTCGCAGGTGCCTTAGAAGTTGATGCTTTGGAAGTAGATGCATCTTGTATCAGGTTAGGAGTTGGAAATACTTCTGGATTTGGATGATTAGACCCAATAGGTCTATTTATTTGATGAGATGAAGAATATGGAACCTCTAACTGATCCTACAGAATAAATCTACTAGGACTAAATCTTCCTTGTATGGAAAATTTTGCTTGTTCTTGTTGAGCCCGCTGAAGGGATATGCCACGAGTTTCTACTGCATACACAGTTCTGGAAGGGGTAGAATTGGAATAGTGGTTTCTGGAATATCCATGTCTTCCTCTGTATCCCAGACCTCTGGAACTCCATCTAATTCCTCTGTTTGTTTAGGGAACATAGGCTCATCAAGAACAAAGGTGTGACTGGAAGAAGGATCTGTTAAATGAATCATGTTAACAGAATCAATGATTAACTCTTCATCTGATGAAGATTCTGCCTGATTAGCCCATATAGGCTGTGCCATTTGGCGGGGCAGTGCCCGTGACTTTGAAGTAGATGGAATAAAATCTACCAGAGTCAAATAAAACGTGGGCTTGGACACGATCTCATATTCTTTTGACTATTCCATTTTCTTTGAATTGTGTCATTTCGTTTAGTATTTTCCCTCTGATAAAGAGGGTTTTTCTGTGTCATTCATAGTAGAAAACACAATTGGTTTCTTCAATTGCATCGGCAAAAATGGCATGAGTTCATTTGATCATTTTTCTGACCATCCAATCATCATATTTCTATGCATTTTTTTTTACTTTTTTCCACTCACCTTCTTCCTCTGGATTTGTAGCAGTAACACATGCTACAGGAGCTGAAGAACCTTTCAGTTTGACTTGTCCTGAGTCCACCATCGTTTGCAGGAGGTCTTTGAAGACAGAACACTCCTTAATGAGATGCCCCAACATCTGATGAAATGGGAAATAGTAGGTCTGGTGTTCATCTCCTTCCTTATTTGGCCTTTTGGGCATGGGAAATTGAACCAAATTATTTTCCAGAGTTGAAATGAAATAACCTAGAACATTTTCATGTCAGAAAGAGTAAACATTTCTCTTAAGATCTTCAAATTTTTTTTGTCTTTGATTTATTTGAGCATCCTAACGAAATGGCCTCTGTTGTTGACGCTCACGAGGTGGAGCCCATCGATAAGATGAAGGTTTTGAAGTAGAAGTAGGTACAAGTGCTTGTTTAAGTGTAACTATAGTAGTCTCTACTTTACACATTCTCCTTCCTGGAGCTGACTAAATTACATGAGCTTTATCCTCATTCTTCATAAGAGAGTCTTCAATCTGCTGAGCAATCGAAGTATGGTCTCAAAACCCGCCTATGTATTTCATAGGGATCAATGGTGTGCCTAATTCATCATGCATATTTTCCACACATATTGGAAAAAATTCTTCTTGAGGGAGTGCTAAGCTCAGGGAATATGTTAATCCCTTCCAGCGAGCAATGAGATCTAAAACCCTTTCATTCTCCCTTTTCTAACAATTTTTAAGATAAAAAACTGTTGTCTTTATCAATGTTGAGCTGAATTGAATAAGAAATCATTGGCAGAGATCCTCCCATCGGGTAATTGGCCAGGATTGAAAGATTATATACCAGACAAAAGCAGGCCCTTGTAATGACTGTACAGAACACCCGAGCTTAAATGGGTCTTGTTGTTGAGGGGTTCCCATCATAGGATCACAACGAGAAACAAAATGTGTTAAATGTTTCTCTGGGTCTCCCAAACCATTAAATATTGGGAATGTGGTACTTGAAAAATTTGATGGGGGAGGAATTGCATCTACCCATTCAGGGTAAGATCTCTTCTCCGGTTGAACCGGTGCACGCTTTCCATCCATAGCTTCCAACCGAGCTGTTAATGACTCAATCGTAGTTATTAACTTTTTAGAAACATCCCGTTGAGCTTGGACTTGAGCAGGTGCAATAACTGGAGCTTGGATAGATGTGGTGGCTGGTACTGCAACTGAGGATAACACCACTAGTTGTTTTTGCACCTAGCCCATAGGATTAGACCTGTGAGGATGTACTAGTATAGAAGGATAATTTTGATCCATTTTAGTAGCCACAACAAATTCCCTTGGCTGACTGACTCCCACACGCTTAGGAGGAAGACTACTTTGAAGTAGTTCTTCATTCAACCGTGTTAATTCCTTCATTTACACCTCTTGTTGTGCAAATCATTTCTCTAATGAGAGAGATTGGCCTTCTCCAGAGGAAGGGTGGGATGTAACATGATTTTTTCCTTTCCCCTTGTTGGACCCCTTTTAGAGAGGAGGAAGTGGGTTATTTGACGGAATACCTAGATTTTGGGTAAGCCATTGGTTTCATGTACGCACACCTTCTTCATTTTCTTCTGTGCGCACATCATCTTGAGTAGGAACTTCCTCATCTAATCACTCTGAGTGAGCCTCATGTGGGGGATCAACAACAACGAAATTGATGAAATTAATTGGTGCACAAGTCATTGCATCTCTTATATTGGAATTTCATCGAAATTTCCTTCTTCTATGTCCGTGATGAGACATTACCTTTTTTTGATTTGATCCTTTAGGAACTTCTTGACGAACCGTAATGTTGAGGGAATCTTCTGATAATTCAGATCTTCATTCCTCTTACAGATTCTTCCCTAATCTAGAGAAGACTGACTTTCTATGAGGAAGAGACTGAGGATTTGAAAAAGTCCCTAGTCTAGTGGACGAGGGATGTTCCTGCTCAACTCCTTGAATCCTATTTTTTGATTTCGGGGGTTGGGTTAAAAGAGTCCCCAGTCTGGAAAAATGGGGTGGTTCTTGAGCTGCTACATCTGAGACTTTCTTAAAATCTCTCCTAATTTTTCAGACATTAATCTGGAAATTGGCTAGATGCATCAACCAACATCCACTCAAATCACATGGCCCAAATTACCGTTGGATGATTTCTGACACTTCTGTCACTTGGTGATGTGCTCGCTCTAAACGAGAAGCATGTTTGATATTCTCCTTTGCTTGATGTAAGAGTAATTCGACAACTTGTTCTTTGTATTCCTGATTTTGAGATGAACTAGTTGAGACATGTTCTTGAGTGAGCCTTTGATTACAAACAAATCCAATTTCTTTTGGCTGGCCATGGGCAATAACATTACATGAGACCATTTTTGGTGGGCTTTATTGGCTGGAGAGTACAGTGAAATGTAGTGCCCCATGAACACCCCATCCCCTGATATGAATACCAGATGGGGCATTGGAAATTAACTGGCACAATTTTATTAATGCGCTAAGGCATGAACGCTGAAGGGCTCTCTGCTTCTTTTTAGCCTTCAGATATCGAGAAACTGAGAGAGATGCCAAGTCAATTTGGCATTGTAACCCTTTTATTATCTTAACACAATTTTCATATTCATCATAAGATAATATTTTCTTTTTTTATTGACAAAGTGTTTTCCACATGTTGAGACAAATATCGTGAATACAATCTTCCGTCAACATCTCTGGAATGTCATACTGAGAGTCAGCCAAATGCCAAAACATGACTAGTACTTAACCTTTAGTCAGCTGTTTCCTCATATTCATCATTTACTATATATCATTCGATGAGGATTATTCTACCTGATTAGAAAAGAGCGCGTGCTTCCTTGTTTCTTCATTAGATTCAACAAGATCGATAGAGAATTCACTTATCAAACTAGAAGATGAATGACTCAAGGGTGTTTTAGAGAATGACCTACACCCTGGGCTATCTTCTGATTGAGAAAGTATTTCACCTGCTAATGGTAAAGCATCAGACATGACTGGTTTCACATTTGAACGTGCCTCAAGATAAGAGGGATTTCTCATTACTACATTTTCCATTGGAGTATTTTCCAGGTAATGCGAATTACTACTACGGAGTGGGCATTCATTGCTAAATTTATCCTCATGGGGATTACCAAAATGGTGGGTTACAGCAAAAGATGAAACATCTTTCTCCTTAGTCTTCTGGCCACGCAGACGGTTATCATGACTCTCGTCTAAAGATGATACTTTGAGATCAACTGAACTGTCATGAAGCAAGCCATAATGAGGAAATGTCTAATACAGACCTTTGGAATTAATGTTCCCACTCTTGGGAGATGAGAGAGGAGAATCTTGAGTTGAAAAAGATAATTGTTTGAGTGCATCAAGAACTCCGGCATCGAGCAAGGCCTTATTACAGATTGGCCCATGATTTCATGACTGTGTTGGACGAGTCTTCTACATAGACACCTTCTTTCTCACTTTGGGAACCACTTGTGGACGAAAGTGGTAATTATGGGCATGTTCATGTGTATTCTCAGGAGAAATAGTCAGGTTAGGTTGATTATCTCCACTCAAATCCGATGTTTGTGCTTGACTTGGTTGTCTGTATGACATGGGAGAGTATGCCCCACAACCCTCTTGGACTGGAACAGAGGTGTGTGTCTGTTCTGGAGTGAATTGTTGATGTGTCACTCCACTGGTAAGGATATATTTTCATTTCTTTCCTTGTGATACTGATGAGGTTTTTATAATATCATGGTAGGCATCCAGAATATGAGAAGGGATTTGCTTCTGCTCTTTCACTATTGTTAGAATGTGCTTGGTGAATTCATCTGCCAGAACGGGAATATATGCCCATTTCGTGCTTTAAGTAGGTGTGTGTTCCTACCCTTGTGATCCTCTTCCTACCAGTGAATTATGACAGTACTCATGTGTGGAGGTAGAGAGTTGAGTATGCCTCTTATTTGTCATTGGGGCTTTCCAAATGACTTCTCTGAGTGCTACCAAACAAGACTATTAGTAGGCTTGATCAATACTAGCAAGTGTATGTGCCTGATGATTGCACTCCACTGAACGTGGTTGATAAACTTCCTTTAATACTGGAATACGAGGTTGTTGGTAGGATTGATGAGTGTAAGTAGGTGTATGTTCCTTTTTACGAGTTTTCAACACATTAAGTTGGCGGGATTCATCGTATATAGTCAGACGAGCCTGCTGACTAGCTGATGATTTATAAACAGGTTTATGTTCATGTCTATAGTAGTCTGCTGGAATTTCCTAGCGGGAATGGGGGGTTGCTGCCAGAGGAGTCTGCTGGACATTGGGATTAAGACGGACAGGTGTGTTTTCCCGCTCGTTGTTTTCTACCAAGTTAGGTTGGTAGACTTCTCCATATATGGAAGAGATATTATCCTGGTCACTGTTGACCGTTCATCGCCTCTGGTGGTTCGTCTTGCCTTCTCGGGTTCGAGGAAGCTAAGTCGAATGCCTGGAGACGACACCCTCATCATGTTGAGGGTGCACTGCCACACTAATCTGGTGGTGATTGTTGGTGGGATCCCTTGGGAAGGACTCATTTTTCCTGGAATTAAGGCGTTAAGTGACCTTCTCATTCACCTCCCCAAAATATGGGAGGGAATGGTTATTACGTTCTGGGGATAATGACCTGAAATAGTTGGAAACATTGGTTAGCACCACCTGCTTCTTGATTGTTGGTCATCATTGTTCGGACGACTGGTGTGAATTGTTCACATAAAGGGCTTGTCGAGCATCCTTCAAAGTTGGAATGGTACCATGTTGATGGTACTCCTTAACCAGTGCATTTGATACCCATCAATGAAGATGTTGAGTAGGTAATGTCGTCCTCAGAGCGGTCAACGATCCAGCAGGAGTAGCAGCAGAGTCATTCACATGGGTGAATTTCAAAGAAGCCATTTTTGTAACGTAGAAGATCATTGAAAATAATGCTTTATATATAATAGAAATAGTCAAGATAAGTTCGGCCACTAAATCTTTTGGATGAGTACATATGTTATTGATTGTTTTGTTGGACCTCTCATTCAGTTTAAATAGGGCCCTAACAAATAATTAAAATATCATTTTAACTTGGTTAAGGATTCACGTCTGGTTCCCCATTTTTTGTTTCATCTTGAAATGGGGATGACCTTGTTTTCTTAAGGTTCAAACATTACAATCGGTTTTTAACGGGTTTGTTCCTAAAACCAGAAACATCCAATGATTCTATATCCATTTGACCTACTTTCCAAAGGTATGTTCTCATTAGTTGTGCACAAATGAGGCTAAAGAATTTTCATTGGTCGTGATGCTGGGAGGTCACACTCATCACACATTTTTGGGTGGAATTATTGTCCACTCTGGGAATCTCTTTGTAGATTTAAGTTATGTTCGTGAATCCTTATTACAATACCAAGTATGAAAATGATCTTTCCATAAGATGTGACAATCAATAATTAATATGTATGAGATTTAGAGGATCTTTTATATGTATTTGAGGTTCTTCATCGATATAGAATCATCTGTACTTGTTAGAGATTCTTATTCAATAGTATCCTTAAACACATTTTATAATGATCTCTTGGTCATTATGATAACCATACTGGTTTTTAAGCCACTCAGTGGGGCACTTGAAGTTTACTATCGTTCATAAGGACATAGTGTATTTCAGAGTTGGGATCGTACACGCAGATGGGCTACATACGTATCCTTTTTAAAAAAGGAATCAGAACCCATGTAGTTTAGGAATTAAGATATAGTTTAACGTCATATAGTACACATGAGAGTTAATGGATGATTGGATTGAACCTCAGAAATGATTCCTACACACTCCAATTTTATGGTAGAGATCAATTTCCATGTACATTGGTTAAGAATTGTGGGGCTTACATTTGATTAACGGACCAAAGAGATGTGTCGTGTTTACTTTTACACTCTAATCTCACGTGAGTCATGCTCGATGTGAGAAACAAGAGGTATTAGTAAACCTAAAAATTTGTGCAATGAAATATATGGTCACAAAGAATGATATGGCGCTTAAGTATGATTAACAGCCCAAGGAGATAATGATCTGGACATATTTCAGAGAAGAAGTCTGGGAACATGGTCCATAAAGGTATATGTGCTTTATGGAGATTTTGATACTCTTACTTGGGGATTACTCCTGAGAAGGAGGCCCAAATTAGGAATGGACTTGTGATTGGGTTTTATTCCTGAGAAGTAATCCCAAATCAAAATATGTTAAGACTGGTTAAGAGAAATTATCATTGTGGATTATTCTTGAGAAGGATGCCCAGGTTAAAGGGACTTGAGAACTGGGGCTTATTCCTATGATGGAGGCCCAGTTTAAGGGGAATTATGACTGGGGCTTACTCCTAAGGAGGATGCATATGTTAAGGTAAATTGGAATTTGGGGCATACTCCTAAGGAGGATGCCCATATTAGGGTACGTGGGGCTTACTCCTCAGAAGGATTCCCAATTTAATGGAATTTATGAGTTGGGGATTAATCCTATGTAAGATTCCCATATTAGAGAAATTATAACTGGGGCATACTCCATAAAAGGAGGCCCAGATTATGGAACTTCTCATCTTAAAGTATGAGGTTGAATGAATGATATCTCTCACCTTAGTGATATACAGATATATAAATCACTTTGTTTTGAGAGATGTTCCATAGAATTCCTTTTAGATAAGGAATCCAACAAAGGAACCATGCCATAAATGGTTTTGAAGATGGTTTTGAAGGATAAATCTTGAAAAGGAGAGGTGGATTTGAAGAATGAAAGTGAATAGGTAGGAGGGGCTCCCAAAAAGAGAGAGGAATGCAAGTCATGTGTGGGCATGCAAGTCAGGGTCGTGCAAGTATACTTGTGCGACACCTGAGTACTTGCACGACGATCAACCTTCAGGATAATACTTGAGAAAGACTTATCTCAAGCCCTTAGTATTATCCCTAAAGACTTTTAAATGAGTGTCACGCTTGTTCTGTTGAAGGGATAAGGAGGCCACAAATGTGGCCATTTCCCTTAAGGGTTGTCCACTTAGGTGCACAGGTGTTGATGAATTCCAACACTTAGGCCTTTCTCCCCCACTTTAGAGCCTCCGTTCTAAGAAATAAATTACCTTATAAGTGTTCGGAAGGGTTTGAGAAGAGACTAGGGCACCAGGAGCTCAAATCAGACTTTTTTATTTTTTTTCGTCCTCGAAATGGGGTGCCCAAGAGGGGTATTTATAGGCTTTTGAAGACATTGGGTGAAAATAACTTAGGGCACGCAAGTAACCTGCATGGCCAATATGAGGCGCGCAAGTATTCTTGCATGACCATTCTGAAACATGTGCGACCCAGGTGTAGAAAAATCCTTGTTCATGCCTTTGTCAATTTTTGATGTTTCTTCAAAGGATGAATCACTTTGGACTAAGGTATTTCCCTTTTTCAGTCGTTAGACTCTGTGACGGAAAGAAGCATCAACAACCAGTTCGAAGCACAAGTTCTAAAATAATATAAATCATTTAAGGGGTTATAAAATAAAGAATCAAATTTTGACCTAGTTTAATAAATTTGAACAATTATCTATTATAATAGACCTATCATTGAATTTTCCAGGATGGGAGGTGTTCTATTTTTGCAAGAAAACATAACTGATAGGAGAACCTCTTGAATTTTAATGACGATGATGATCCAAATCAAGGATGATTCAACGTATGTAGATTATTTAAGGAAATGTCTTTATGAAACTCAACACAACAGGTTCAATGCCATAGTACATTTGAGATAGTTAATAGGGTTTATCAGAAAGTGGGGGTTAAACAAATTCTCAATTATTAGGTTCCCAAGGTAGTCGAAAGACTTTATTAGACCCATGTTATATGACATGGGTGTCTCTATGTATCGCATGAAAATGGTAATAAAGACATACATAGTCCTTAAATTCGTTATGATAATTGACTTATTCCAAATTTATAGAAATTTATCATATGGGGGGATCATGGAATCAAACATCATTAAATAATTTTATTGGAATGTAGAGTAATCTCATGCTTACCACGTGAGGCATAATGCGTTATAAATATAGGTAAAGGATATAATTAAATGACATGTGATGAAGATGTTAGGCTATGTATATTAAAGACATACAACTCGAAATAAAGATATTCTTCCATTTTATGGTCATAGAGCCTATAAAGAAATCATTAAATTTAACATCATGATTTTTGGACCAAGTGGACTCTCATCTTTATGGTCATAAATCTTGAAAAATGATGCTAAGTGTCTTAATGTCATGCAACAATGACAATGGAATTTCCTTTTAAGGTTGTTCACAAAATACATTAATACTATATACATTATCATCATGAAACTATAAAATTATCATACCCTTTTATATTGTGTGACTAGGTCATCTAGAAAATACAATTTAGTGTCACAAAGTATTTCTAAGACACTGTACAATTTTACCTCCTGTGACTAAGAAGTTATCCTGTAGTTTAATGTCATTCAACTAAGTTAATGGTTTTTTCACATTTTAACATAATGAAAACAGGATATTAAATGAATTATTAAACATAAGGTTCCCCAAATAGGGAGATGTAACAAGGGATTGATCCAAACCAAAATATTATTTCTATGTTGGATGCACCAAAATGAACTCCCTTAGTTATTTTGGAGATCATGCCTAGTGGATCCTAGTAGAAGTGGAAGGGTCAAATCCTCCCCATTAAGATTATTCATGTTTCATTAAGATCAATGGTGGAGTCCTACCATGGGATTATTCAAAAATTCCCATAGTATATGAATGTATATTTTATAACCCTAATATTGTTTATTTCATAGGGTAAATTACACGGGAAGGTGTTAGGACCATAGGGAGGTCATCTACAGCTACTATTGTCCCAAGTAATAGGGAGAGTCACCCTAAAATACATGACAGATGGTTGGAATCCTGATCCTTGTCATATGAGAATTCTTATCCATGTATAGATCAAGGTGACATAGAGTACCCCATGGGTGGTAGGTCCACATGATCCAATAGATATTGTTAGACTATATAAGGGATTACATGTCACCACCAGTGTAGGGTTGGTTCCCCATCATTGTTTCCTCATTTCTAGATTGATCCAGAAATGGTGCCCAGGAGGCAGGGAAGCCTAGTTCATTATCTCAATGGGGTGATGGTTCCACAGATGCATGGATGCCTACATATTTAGTTTGATAGGGAGATGGAGCTTGAGCAACATAGAAGCCTTTATCATTGAATGATAGGGTGATGGTTAATAGGAGGAATTAAGCATAGGGAATTGTTCAATGAGGTTATGTCAATTGAGAGGCATTGAAGTCTAGATCATAATTTAATGGTGAGATAGTGCCCATGATTCTTGGAGGACTGGATTATCATTTGACATGGGGATGTCATCTAGGTGGTGTGAAATATTAGCTCCCTGATTCAACTAGGTGATGGTTTTTGGGATGAATTGAAGCCTATATCATTTTTCAATTGGGAAACATCACATGAGATATGTGGTAGATTGGAATTTCATTAAAAAGAGTGATGGTGCTAGGGATGCATGGAATCCTAAATCATCATTAAATGGGTCGATAGATCCCGACAGGTTTGGAATCCTAAATCATCATTCAATGGGCCTATTCCACCTGAGAGGTGTGGAATCATGGGTTATCATGTGATGGGGAGATGAATATTTGGCGGCGTGGATGCCTAAATTGTCATTTTACTAGGAAATGGATCTCATGATTCATGAAATTAAGTATCTTCATTCAATGAGGAGATGGATCCTAGTAGTAATGGAATCCTTAATCATCATTTTATGGGGTGATAGCACATGAGAGGTGTGGAATCTTGAATTATCATTCGATGTGGTGAAGGATCCTAGGAGGCATGTAATATTAGATCATCATTTGATGGGGTGATGGTTAACGAGAGGTGTGAAATCATAATTCATCATTGATGGGAAAATAGAGCCTATGTTTTGTGGATTCTTATCTCAATAAAATTTATAGGTGAACATGAGAAGGAGCTATGGATGCCTATCCTGTTGAATCATTAAGTTGGGGAGACCTTGAATCTATGGATGCTTAAATCACTTTATATTTCATTAATTATTTCCTAAGAGATGTTGATTTATATCAGAGTGACATCTCACAATTCATAGAAAACGTATAAGTGATATAATAAAAATACCCTCAGTGATAGTGCTAAGGAGAATTTACCAGAGAAATCAGAGCATGGATGTGATCAACCAGCCCTATGGTTTGGAAATAAGGGGCATGAAATATAGGAAATAGAGTAGGGATATGACGAGATTTCTCTTCGTCCTAGTGTTGTTGATCCTGAACAAGAGAAACCAGTGTAGGGATATGATCAAACTACTCCTAGTGATGGTACAAATTAACCAAAAATAGAGAAACTAGAATGGGGGTATGATCAAATTTCCCTTTGTGATGTCACTAAGGTTACAGAACCAGAGAAACTAGAGTAGATATATTATAGACCCAACCATGATTTGTATTTTTTTTCTATTTTTGGTTATATTCCTCCTACCAAATAATGGTTCCTTAGATAAAGTAATTTCTCTGCATTGTTTGATGTTGGTGTGGTAAAGACCTATGCATTTATTAGTGGTTGTATGGGGAGGCCCATTCTGTTCATTGTTGTTTGTGTGTGGAGGACCTTATAACATTTTTTTAGTGGTATGGTGAGGACCACCATTCTTGTTTATGTTGGTATGGGGAGGGCCTCCACACTAATTTGTGGTGGGACATGCATGACCTCTATACTGATTGGTTGTTTCAAGGGGAGGGCCTCAATGGTAATTGGTCGTAGCATGGGGATGTGTTTTGTGAAAATTGGTAGTGTCATGGGGAAGACCACCAAGACGATTAGTTGTGGAATGGGGAGGTAAACCATGTTGGTTGATGATATTGTGGGTATGACCTCCACACTAATGATTATCGTCATGGGATTTATGTAACAGCTTTTGGTGGTTCAAGTGATAGAGAGAGTCAGCATGGCCTTCTTGTAAATCAGCTAGGTTCATGATCTCAGATGTGTAAAAATGATTCCCTATAAATCATTTTTAGGGATATTATGGGATATTCCATTTGTTTTGGGGGATACTAGAGATTTATAAGAGTCCACTTGTTAGGAAAAGTTATGGGTCTACTATTGGCGTCAGCATCAGCTGTTCTGGACTATGGTTGGTGGAGTGTGGAATTATTCAGCCTTCTCATCATCCTATGGAACTGGTTGGTGATGTCACTTACACTATCATGTGGGAACACACTTTAAAATCACTCGAATAGTTATCACTGTTTGAGTGGGTCGAACGTCCCCTACCTCCTTAGCATGGGGAGTGAGCTGTCAAAGAACTCTGAGGAGAGGCTCTAAAAGAAGATCACTTTTGGAATGAGGAGGTGGTTTCTCCTTGCATGGACCACAGGGGAGGCGATGTCACTAATGCACTGATAACTCCTTTTATTCATTCACCCTAGGATAGAAATCCTATTTTACTTGAAGTATAGGGTATTCAAATTGATATGGTTTTATTTTCCATACATTTTTCATCTTCTCATAGTTGTTAGTAAATAGTTTCATGTCGGTTTAACCATTTTGGATTCCAATTCTTTTTCCAGGGTTCCTTTATATCAATGTGTGATGGCTTATGTTTCTCTACAATCCCAATTTTTCAAAGGTTGGAGGATTTTATCACTCACATCAGTGATGCATTCTCCTTGATAGTAATTGGAAGATAAGATTTCAGTTCCTACTTCAATGGATTCATACTTAGAGACTGTTTCCATGTTCGTGTCTTCCTAAAATATTATGTCATGTTTGTGGAAGGTCTCTCCATGTGTGAGAGATTTCCCCTCATAGGTCTTCCTAGGTCTGGTGGTTCATTTTTCTCCCATTACAAAATTATATTCTGTTGATATTATTATATATTGATACACTTTATTGCATTAGTGAAGTCCCTCATCTGAGTTCATGCTTCCAGATCATTGTTATTTCAGATTTGAGGTTTTAGTTCTATAATTTGTTTCACCTAATTCCATTTTCCACTTCAAATATACATTCACAAATCCCTATATCTAGCGGCGTAGGTCCCTAGTTCCATCTTCGGTCTAGATCTTCATCTTTGTGGGAACAATGGTCCCCTATCGTTTACATCCCCTTAGCAGTTTTCAATGTATAACCCCTCTTCTGCAACTCATAACATGCACATACAATTCATATATAATTGTAGATATATGATTCATCCTTTATAGGTTTAGATCTATCGTACATAACCTATGGATAATCTTCTACAGTTCTCCATCTGTGATTTGTAGTTCTCCTTCTTTTGTTAGTTGATTCCCCTACAATGGATCATTGATTCACAACCAATATCTTTATAATTACCCCCCTCATGAAGGGTTTTTATCATGGTTTTTTTCATACGAAGGGTGTTTCTTCTCACGGATCCTTCTTCATTTATTATATAGCTGCTTATAAAGGGTTCTCTCACATTGAGGTCCTCATTTTTTTCATCTTCAGCTCGTGGTGGTTTTCATGAATAGGGTGTTGCTCCCGAATGGTGTTTCTTACAAAGGGAATTTCATATAGAGATGAGTTTCTTGCCGAGGTGCCTATGTATGGAGGTTTTTGTGTGCCTATGTTTTTTTGGGATATACTTACCTACATAGGTGTAGATTTTCTCTCTAATTCCTTGAACTAAAGAGGGTTTGGTTCGATGTATTGACCTTTTGTTTTGTTTTCAGTGCTCACAAACTAGGTGATCTATTGAATTTCCTTGATTAAAGTTTACAATAGAGAATGACATAGTTGATAGGTGAAAAAATATCTTTCTCAAAGACAAAGATAAAGAAACTGTTATCACTAATAATTATGATGATACATTCCTTGTGTGGTGCATGACCCAGTTATTAATTGGAAAATCAATATCTAAAAAACCCAACAACCTGGGTACACTGAAGAATACTTTTCCATCAGTATTTCACCTGTATGTTGAAGTGAAAATAAGGTATGTATGATCTTCTCTCCTGATTTTTAAATTCTTCATGATGAATGATAGATAAATGTGCTTTATGGGAGTTCATGGTTGTTTGATAACTATATATTATTGTTGGATGATTTGAAGGGTATAAAAGATATCATTAGTATATGATTTTCTAAATCCCAATTCTGTATATGGCTAAATGGAATTACCTTTAGTGGATGATTATATCTTGTGGTGTAGGAAATCAGAAATTTCATGGGCATTTTCAAAGAAAGGGACTGATCGGACACCATTCATTGGGGGCTATCAGTTAGTTTAAAAGTGATAGTTGGGGTGGAAAAACCTATTATGAGGAGAACCGTCCTAATACTAGATGGCTCAAAATCATGGATATACTTTTCATACAAATAGATGTTTATTTTCTACTTTTTCTGTAGTTTCCTTGGACATACAGAAAAAGATTATGTAGTAAAATTGGCAAACAAAGATAGAAATAAAGTGATGAAGTATAGTTCATGGCTACATGAAAATAATTTAAAAGTGTCCTTAATTCCCCACAATAAATATCAAATAGACATAGAGAGACTCCCTAGTTCTCTAATTAAAAAATAGGCACCTAGGAATAGCAATATAATTTTTGTGTGGCCTCCTATATTTCAAGAAAATGATAATACATTGAAAAATAAAATGGGGAAGAGAAGATTTTATTTGATATCCCTTCGATGGAATCTACTAACACTGATGAACCACCTTATAACCCTTCTAAAACAACATCCATGTATATGGGAAACACTTTTCCATTCACTGGCGATACTCGTAAACCACCAACGAACCCCAAACACATTTTTCAGACCCCCAGACTGCATTGGTAATCTTAGGGGAAACCCCTTATAAGATCATCATCCAGGAAGGGTCCTTAATCCCTCTTCTTCATCTGTACCAATAATTCCATTAATACAGAAGAGGAATATGAGATGACACCATGGACATGATGTGGGTTCAACAGAAATTAGTGGATTAAAAATAACCATGGAGGAACCATTATAAAATGAAAGGTACCCCAAAAAATGGAAATTGGTGACGATCGAAATTTTCTTGAACTGTGAGATGTGGAGGCTGGAACAAAACAACCATTCCTATCATAATGACCATATTAAGATAGAACTATAATTGGAAAAGAAAGATGTGGAAAGTTTGGATAATCTAATTCCATTGCGCTAAAATTTATACTGGTATGGTTATCTTGCACAAAACAATATTGAAAAATGTACAACATAGGTTTTGCAAACAAAAGCAGATTCCATGGTTGTTTTATGGTCCTCTATCATGTCTACTCGAGGGGGTTGTTCCTTTTATGAATGTACAACATCGAAATTACAATCATATCCTTTTCCCCAAATCTTATAGATGCATCTAACGATGAGGCCCTCTTTCCACCTTGGACTTTTGTGGGATTCTATCGATGGCCAACATAAAATGAGAAGTTGAAATCATGGGGCCTTTTTTGCTCACTACACTAAATATTGTCTTGACCTATCCTTTTTTGTGGTGATTTCATCAATATTTTGTTTTATAAAAAAATGTGGAGGCGAAAGACGGTCATATGCCTAGATTATGAGCTTCTGGGATGTGATCTACAGGGCAGAGCTCCCTAATCCAGGTTATGTGGGAAGTCCCTTCACCTAGTTTCGAGGAAACACCAAAAACACGAGCTTTACAAAATGGATGGACACATTTTTGGATCAATGAAGTGGACCAATTATTTCATGTGGTTATATTTCTCTCACCTATAACCGACTTCATTTGACCACTTCCTTATCATCATTAACTTTTCCCAAAGTTTTTGCAACCCCAGATACATGAGACCATCTAGATTTGAATGTTTTAGGGAAAATGATAATCAAGGAAAAGAAATCGACCTCTCTTGAAGAAAGGGAGGATACTTGGACATTGGTAACAACCACCAGCAGATTGAATCTTCTATGAGTTTATAAAATAACCATAAATATCATCAACCCGATATGCATTGTGAATAAATTGAAAAAATTTGTAAATACTCTTCTTGCTCATTCTCCAAATGGTAATATTCATTCCGAAACTAAATTTCTTTAAGGTGAGTTGGAAGCGGTCTTTTTCATCAAGGAGATCATCCGGGAAATGCATGTGCATAAAGCCCAAATTAAATAAGTGGATGCAAATACCCGTTAATTCCAATATAATGCATCTGAAAAGTGTCATAAGAATAACATTTCTTGTATTTCAAATCCTTATGGGCAAATGATTCTATGGTTAAAGGAATCAATGATGATATTTCTTGTTTTTTTCAAAAGCTTTACACTATAGGGGTGTCCACCATTTTAGATGAGGTCGATAATTTCATCAAACCCATGATTAATTATGAAAATAATTATGAACACACAATGGATTTGTTTGATTATGAGATTCTATAGGCTCTTAAGAAAATCCATTCCACAAAATCCCCAATTCCTAATGTCATCTATTCTCTTTTTTCATGATATTCAAGCATATAATAAGTTTTGATATAACTACTCTTATGAAATATATTTTGGTGGAAAACATCAACGTTTTATCTTTCAATGAGACCATTATTACCCTTATCTTAATGATCAGGAAACCACTATTGTCATTGGACCTCAAGCCAATTATCTTAGGCAATGTTTCCTACAATATTTCCTCAATGATCCTAGTCAGTCTTCTCACTTGTGTTTACTTTTATTATCTCTAAAAATCAATGTGCCTTTATTGTGGAAAGCCTCATCATTGATTTTTCTATCATGTCCCATGAGGTGTTTCATTATATGAAAACATGTTCTATTGTGAAGAAAGTAATACTGGATTGGAAACTGGATATGACTTAGTCATATGATAGAGTGGAGTGACATTTTTTCCAGTTTTTCATGACTAAAATGGGTTTCTACTCACAATGGATGAAAATGATCATGCACTATGTTTAATCTATATCTTAGAGAATTAATATCAATGGAATAGTTACTCAATGATTTACCCTATCTCGTGGCCTTCACCAGGATGACTCCCTATCCCCTTTCCTTTTCATATTGATGGCTGATATTTTTTTCCAATATAATTTCCATGGAAGCTTCATTTAATTCGATTCATGGGGAAATTCTCTACCGGATTAGCCCGCCTGTGTATCAATTTTCATCACAGATGATTGTATTCTCTTTTCAAGAGTCGCACTGTAATAATTACTGCTGATTTGTCATTTGATTCGCATTTATGGGCGGGATTCAAGACAAGTTTTTAATCGGCCCAAATTAGAAATCTTTTTTAGCGCTGTTGTTCCACCGATCAAGAGATAAGAACTTTTCATTTCTATGGGTATCTTGATAGGTGATAAAAATAATAAATATCTTAATATAACTACAATCATAGGCCATTAAAAATGAATTTTCTAAACCAATTTTGAAATAATTGATAAAAAATACATGGATGGATCACCAAAATAATTTCAAAAGTGGGAAAAGAAACTCTTATCAAGGGGGCTCTTCAATATATCGAAAGATATATCATGTCCCTATTCAAGATTACTAAAGTGATTGTTTACCAAATTAATTCAGTCATTTCTAAATTTGGGCAAGGCCACAATAATAGAAGAAATAAAATCCATTGGATTGCATGAAAATCACTTTTCGCCAACAAAGTGGGTGGGAGAATGGGCTTCAAGGATCACTTTTTTTAATTATTCCCTTTTTTCTTTATAGGGTGGAAATCTCACGATTCAGCCATAATGTCTATATGAACAGATTCTCTTGGAAAAATATTTTCCCCATTTATGTTTCTATGATTCATTCTTGGTCCCTACCCCAAATTCATCTGGAGATGTTTGTGGGGATCATAAAAATTACATTCTAAAGGAATTGGCTGGAGGATCAGGTATAGAACAAAATTCAATATTTGCAATGATCCTTTGTTTATTGATAATATGGAATATGGGCTACTTCCTTGGATTTTCCTAGATCCGAGAATCCCAGTATCTACTAAATTTTTGATGATGTTGGTTATGGATGGTGTAACAATAAAATTAATTCCCGATTCAATAAAATGGATAATAGTATCATTCCTAGCATTCCATACATGACGGATGTGGAGAAGGATTGTCGCTTTTGATGTAATGATATTTTAGGATCCTAATCAGTGAAATAAAGCTAAATAATTTCTCTTAATTCTCATTTAAAGGTTAGATATTGGATCTGGAAAACATTATGAAAAATTAATATCCCCCAAAGACCCGCTACTTTTGGTGGCATATATTCCTATATATTCTTCCCACTATGTATTTCATCTAATTCTGACATATTTCTAATGACCCACAATTTCCTCTGTATTTCGATTAGGTGGAATATTTTTTTCATTCAATCAACCACTATCCAAGGGATAAGGTGGTTTGGATAGCGTGGGGATATCCTACAGAGCTTCTGCAAGCTACAACATTATATCTCCCATCATTTTTAATGACGTTGTCTTCCAAATTCTCTACCAATAAGGTCAACTCATTGTTCTTGGTGGATTTAAGTATTTGTTTAGATGGAATGATTTCATTTTCAACCACATTATAAAACTCCGTGCTTTTTAGATTGAATGAGCCACTTCTTGGATTGATGTATGGAATTGTGATTCTACCCGGAATGGGTTCACTAGTCTTTTGTCAGCTGATCCTAGATGGAGAACCCACCCATAAATGAATTCTCAACATCAATGTCGACACTTAACTTTCTAAGGATGGAATTTTAAGGTTTGGGTTGATGTTCTGTGAATATTATGGTAAGATCATTGCATCGAGACAGGAGTTGTTCCATGCCTATTAGAAACCAATGGTTGCTAAAGCCCATTTTGTCTTTATCGATCTATCATTTTCCATTGATTATAGATGGAATTTTGTCTACATTGAATATAACTATATCACAATTATCAACCCCATCAACACAGTTTATAATGGTCTCTAATCATTTGGATTCTTAATTAGGAAAATCCAGTATTTCAGTCATATATTCGAGGTTTTTTCCTTCTCCATCATCAAAAGGAAAGGAAATGATGTTTTCTACTATTTTTCTACTCATAGTATGTCTAGAGATGACCACCTCTAGTTTGATTATTTACCTTTGTGGATGCTCACTCTAGTATCTCCCTTGTGTATGGATGGAATGTTGTCTACATTGAATCTCACTACCTCGCCATCATCAACCCCATCAACACAGTTGATAATGGTCTTTAATCATTTGGATTCCTAATTAGGAAAATCCAGTCTTTCAGTCATGTATTCAAGGTTTGTTCCTTATCCTTCATCAAAAGGTATAGAAATGAAGTTTTCTACTATATTTCTACTCATAGCATATCTGGGGAGTACCAACTATGGTTTGATTATTTACCTTCGTGGATGCTCACTCTAGTTTCTTCAGATCTTCTTCATTAATATATCATTTATTGTTTTGCCAATAATGTCATTTTTGTGGAACTAATTCCCAATTAAATCACTATATGTACTCATATTAATTACACTACTTTTAACTTGATAGGGCCACAACCTTCAATCAAGAGAGTCATCAAACTTTAAATCTAATGGAATGTAAAGAAATTGGATACATGGGCCACCTATAAGGATTCATATTTTCAAGGGAATATCTGTTGAGGAATCCCTTGAACAGAACACAATACATCATGTGTTGACCACATTGAATTTAACACCAGGGAAATAAGCCATCAAAGACTTTTTACCTCATTAATACAATGTATATTGCATGGGGTAGAAATTATGGGTAAGGTGAAAATTTATATGTTATTTGAAGAAAGATCATAGCATCCTATTGAGATATATCAAGCATGAGTTTAACATTATGTGGATATAGGTATAGTCTTAAAATCATGTGGGATAGGATGGATGATCAGAATACCGCTTGGAGATAGATCATGGATGTGTTTCCCTAGAAAGGATGTTTTCATACCTGGGTTGTGAATTCAGATGCCTGTGGAAGAGGATATGAGAGTTTCATCCATAGGAGGTATAAAGTAACACCTAGATTAGGGGATCATAATTCCATATTAGGTAGGTCCTGAGGTCGGTCCCTATGAGGGAAGATGTCACTTCATGATGGAAGGATCAAGACACCTCATTGAGGAATATCAAGGAGGTGTATACCTAGGGGGAAGATTTTACACTTGGGTTTAACATTTTCGGGATTGAGCATCATGAATTTGTCCTACATATCATGAATTTAGAATGGGATCAATCCCCATATAATTTAAAGACACAATTCAGGGTGCTGTGATTGGACCTATACATGGAGTTTAATGTCATGCGGTAAGGAATCTTGTGTCATGAAAGGATAGTCTATGAAGGATAGTGTAGGGAATACCCATGGAAGCTACCATTCACAGGAGGATCTCTCATTTGGGAAAAGTGTTGTTCCTATACGTGGAAGATACCTGACATATGTGTCACATGAGGTGATTGGAAAAGGACATATGGGTATTGAATATGCTTTCTGGCAAGAATAGTTGTCACAGTTGATGATCATGAATGATTTTGTGAGGATTACTTCTGTAAGCTTCCTATGATGTATTCATCCCATGATGAGGAAGAATATGTCACCCCATGTGAACCATACACAGGGCTTCCATTATTTATTACATATGGTATGAGGAGTAGGGGTCATA
Source organism: Viscum album (assembly GCA_963277665.1). Classification (NCBI taxonomy): domain Eukaryota; kingdom Viridiplantae; phylum Streptophyta; class Magnoliopsida; order Santalales; family Viscaceae; genus Viscum; species Viscum album. The sequence goes on along the minus strand of OY728126.1, from coordinate 852,117,309 downwards.
CCATATGAATTATACATGGGGTATCCAATGTTTAATACACCGAGTAAGGATATATTTTTATATCATGTGCTAATGATGTTTTCATGTAGTTTATCTGTGTTTGACTAGGAGATTGAACTAGGGAATTTTAAACCATGCAGCTTAAAAATGGTAGGGTTCACTCCTCAAGGGGGATAGTGTTAAGGTGATATGAAAATCATAGATAAGGACCCTCACCCAAGAAAATTGAATTATTTCCCTCAAATATGTCACCACTAAAGATTATGTTAACATTACTCATCCACTCCTCATAATGACATGTCATTAGCACTACTATGCAGAGTGTTAAATAAGAATATCTATGTTAATGTCTCTATTCATAGGATTAATTGGTATTAGGGTACATTCTTATAAAAAAAAGTAGGGTAATGGTTTGACTAGAGGCACAATGATGTCATGTAGGGGATTGGGAAGTTGTTGCACGAAATACTATTGTGTTTCATGAAAATGATTTCTCACTAATGGGGTCTCTAGAACAAGGAAGACCTATGGATTAATGTGGTTTATTTTCTTTCCAATTAGGTCTGTGAAAATAAATATTCTTTTTTTGTGAACCTAACCAGCATTAAGAGTAATTTAATGTGGGTCACTCCACGATTGGACAAATCTTGTTTGGTCCCGCATGTGGCATGTCGTCAAAATTTTCAACCTTTTAGGGTCCATGATCACTGGTGTTGTGTGATTTCATGGAATAGAGGGATTTTTATAGAGCAGATCATTGATTCTTCTTTTGAAGAGTATCCTCAGGGGTGGGGTGAATACTACTTATTGATGAAATCCTAATCTATTTTATCTAAAATCGTTGGCCATAAAATTGGGATGCACACATCTTTATCCATTTACACTAGGAATTCTCCATGAAATGGTTCAATTTTAACATCATACTTAGTGAGTAATTGGATTGATGAATGAAATGGTTGCAAGAAACACCTTTTATTTCACTCCCCATAGCTATATTACAGGCCTAGGTGACGCACGCCTGTCGTGGGGCGTGGCAAAACAATATTTTATTTACCTAAGTATAGTATAGCAGTTGATCCTAGGTAGTCTCCCGAAGAGGAGTGCACACAAAACAAGGTTGTCACTTTTTGTTGGTTTTCTTCAAAAGATTGGTTTTAATTAATTTGAATGATTATGAGAGAAACAAACAACAGAAATTGATTGATTTTAACAAATGATAAAGATGGTGATCGGATTGGGTTTGGCTGGACTTAGTGTTGTGCCATCATGGTTTCCAAATTTTATCTATTCTTCTTCCTTAAACTGGTAAGAGAGAGATTTATCTACCGAGTCCTCTCTCTCCCTTAGTCAGATAAATGTGATGAGAATTTTCCTTTCTAAAACCTTAGATTGGTCTATCCTCCTTCCAATGTGTTTAGGGTTGTAGAAGGTCTCTTGATTAATTAGAGCAATCCCAGACCTGGAATTGTTGTTCCCTAATAAACCAAGATTTCGACATACAATCCTATACACGTGCTTGACAACCGTCGATCAATCACCACCCAACCCTAATCATGTTCCACCGTATACAGATTAGAATTGGGTGGAGGGAGATGTGATCATCGACCAAAACAATTTATAATTTCAGAATAAAAACCATAACACAACCGCATTTGGAATTTAATACTGAATTAAGAATTGGAACCAGAAGAAGAAAGAAGAACAAATTTTATTCATTTCAAGCACAAAACTCAAGCACAACACATCGGTCCAGCCTCCCCTCTTTCCGATCACTCAAATGAAATTACCCCTCCATGGATGGGGTAAGCGAGATAATGCGGGAGAGGAGAGACATTTTAAAATAAAAGAAATAAAAGAAAAATCATAGAAGTTCTTCTCCTGGGTGCCCGAGAAGGAATGGGATGAAGAATGGGATGCTTTGAGGGGGAGGAGCTCTCCTCCTTTTATAGGCAGAATTCGACCCCCGAAAGTTGTCGCGTTTTGGACCCCATAAATGACCTCTTCACGCGTTGAGGCCTTCTTCAATGTTGTTCATAATTGTCTTGGCCGTGTCCCCTCAAAATCTCAGCGGATTTGGATAGGTAGTCCGAGAGTTATGGCCAATTTACTCTGACAATTTATTCTGTCCAGTCAGAATCATCAAACCGAAAAACACCGTTTTGTACTGAATTAATGTCCCTGAACACGGCCATTTCAGGCGTGGCCTCCTTAATGAAACTTTTTCCAAACCTTCTTATCCGTCTATCCACAAAATTTCAGCTCCATTGAAGGCGTTTTGAGCGAGTTATAGATATTTCACTGAACCTTCGTTTTTCTGGAAGAAATTTCCTGGAAGCTTCCTGAATAATCTTCAACTTCATTGAATTGTTTGGACCTCAAGATGGTCGAATCAGATCCTGGTCCAGAAGACAAAGTTGAAGGAAATTAAATTAGGATTCTAAAGAAATTATAATCACAAAATTTGGATTTATAATTTTTTGTAAATGACCAAAATACCCTTGTAGTGAAAATCTGTCCAAAATGCAGAATTTGGTCATTTTTGCATTTAAACTTAAAATACTTCTTAAATCCAAAATTGTTACATATAAGCTCAAAATGGTATCTTGGGATGTTTAAAACAATAGAAATGCATTAAAAAATGTGCAAATTATAAGCCCTGTCAATTCCCCCACACTTAAACTATGCTTGTCCTCAAGCATAAAATCTCAACATGGAATTCAAAGGACACCAATGTCACCAATATTTAAATTTCAAATGGAATAAAATAAAATGATTATCAATGTCCAATCAAATTTTCGAGTTCCACAAAAATACTAATTTAATTTCCCATTTTTCAAAGAAACAATCAATTCATGCATTTTACTTTTCCCCTTTGAAAAATAATGAAGCTTCTCCTTTCATTCATTCAAGCTTCTCAATTTATTATTATTAAACATGACAAATCATGATCTACCTCACTTATGAATCTTTTCTCTCATCACTCATGATACAATTAATAGTGGAGTTATGCTCATATCATGAGAACATGCTCCTTACCCATAGGCTTGTAAAGTAACTACTTTCTCCACTTTGTAAAGACAAAACACACATAAAATCATGAGGACTTGCAATAAAGGTTCAAATGACTCTGTGGCTTAGGGTTGGGGGGTAAATGATTGAAATAATGTAAGGCCAGAAGTAGGAGGTTTGACTCTTAAGTACAATGCATGATTAATCAAGTGAAAACACAAGATGAACCTCACTCAAATCCCCTTGAAATGTGAATCACAACACCACTCCCCTTTCAATGACATGGGTCATGAGTCAATAAATGATTACAAAGAATGATATCATCCAAGTTCTCCATGTTTTTTTGTAAAGCTCCAGAAAGGCACAGCTTTATTTTCTTTTTTCTTTTTTTTTTCTTTTTTTTGTAAAGCTCCAGAAAGGCACAACTTTATTTTCTTTTTTTTATGGAGAACCGGATGAAATGATAGAAGTATAATGAAATGATGACTCATGCCCAATTTTCTAATAATACATTGCCCAAAATGATGACGCACACATTACACCACCCAAAAATGATACATATCCCAAGGAACGCACACGAAAGGCCCTTCCCCCACACTCAAACTTGAAATAACCATGCAAAAATACTAAAAGTGCAGGTAGGTAAGGAAAAATTGGATTGTAATGTGGCTTAAACCTATAAGGAAATTCATGGCATCTAAGGGCTTACGAAGGATAAATGTAAAGGTGGGTCTTAGGATAAAATGTGGCTAGCCAAAGAGATGCCTCAATCATTTTAAATGTGGTTTTGTACAGTCATAGCTTTGACAAGTTTCAATACAAGTTCTAGCAGGTGGCACGTCCCAAGATCACTCAAGAAATATGCTCAAGATAAAATAGGAAATATTTGGTCTAGAAATCCTCTCAGGAATGAGAATATGATATTGGACAATCACTCATGGCATGATTAATAATAACAAATTAATTCACATGAATTTCAGAAATTCAAAGAATGAAAAAAGGAAGGGAAATTTCATTTACATGAATCAATTAATTCCCTTAAATCATGAGTCCTTATTTCAATATCCTTTCTTCACTTTAATCATCCAATTATCCATTTTAATCATTCAATCTCATTAACATTGAAATCTAAAACATGGCATCACAAGATTCCTAAGAAACTCATGTCTCCTAGATAAGTTGAGTAAAACATGAATTCAAGCGTGGGAATGCCTTTTCTTGATTAATTCTTTAAAATACTAAAAAATGTAGGGAATAAAGTCAGATAATATAGAATTGAAACTCATACTCCCCTGTCAAATGGATCCTTTTCTTCACGACGTATAATCCCACGACACCCTCTTCATTAATGGACCTGAAAAAAAAATTGAAAGCAATTGATAGTACAGGCCCGTTCAATCATGTTGGTAAATAACTAAGAAGAAAAGTGGAAAATGGGGGAAAATGTGGGTTGCCTCCCGGTAGCGCCTTTGTTTAATGTCGTTGGCTCGACAAAACAAAACAATTTTTTTTTTTTTTTAAAAATCTCTTGGACTACAAGATTTCCTCCCCCACACTTAATTTATGCAGTGTCCTCAATGCATGTAAATGTATGTTTCAAAAAGTTGGAGTTACTGCATTTAATCAAGTGTAAAGGAATGATGCAACCTGGTAGGTGTTCATTTGTATTCAGGATGAAGGAGTGTGATCTCCTCCACTGGTTCTTGAGGTACGGTCCCATGGAACTTCTTCAGCCTCTGCCCATTTATAGTGAATGGTTTTCCTCCTCCTTCCTTTTGAATCTGCACAGCACCAAAGGGATATACATGAGTAACAGTAAAGGGGCCTTCCCATCTGGAACGAAGTTTACCTGGCATAAGCTTAAGTCTGGATTTGAATAGTAACACGTGATCTCCAGGGTTGAAGTTTCTTGGTTGAATTATCTTGTCATGGGCCATCCTCGTTCTCTCTTTATAGATCATTGAGTTTTCAAAAGATTCCCTTCTAATTTCTTCTAACTCCTGCAACTGCAATCTTCTTTCTTTCCCAGCTTTCTCAAGGTCCAGATTCATCTCTCTGACCGCCCAGTAGGCTCTATGCTCCAACTCCACAGGAAGGTGGCAACTCTTTCCATAGATCAATCTATAGGGACTCATCCCTATCGGTGTTTTGTAGGCCGTCCTGTATGCCCATAATGTATCATCTAACTTTTGGCTCCAGTCCTTCCGGTTGGGTTTAACAGTCTTCTCCAGAATGGCTTTGATTTCTCTATTAGAGACTTCTGCTTGGCCATTTGTTTGGGGATGGTATGGGGTAGATGTTCTATGATGTACCCCATACTTCTTCAGCAATGCTTCCATTTTCCTGTTGCAGAAATGAGTTCCCTGATCACTGATGATTGCTCGTGGCACGCCAAACCTACAGAAAATGTTAGCCCTAACAAAATCACAAACAACTTTTGCATCATCAGTTCTGGTTGCTTTTGCTTCCACCCATTTTGAAACATAGTCTACAGCCAAAAGAATATATGAATTTCCAAATGACATTGGGAATGGTCCCATGAAATCTATGCCCCAAACTTCAAAAATTTCACAAAAGGTTATTGGGTTTTGTGGCATTTCATGTCGTTTAGATATGTTACCAGAAAATTGACATTTTTCACATCTTTTACAAAATTCATATGCATCCTTGAATAAGGTGGGCCAGTAGAGTCCAGATTCTAAAACTTTTCGGGCAGTCCTCTGAGGTCCAAAGTGGCCTCCACATGATAATTTATGACAAAATTCAAACACTGATTCAATTTCACTTCTTGGCAAGCATCTTCTTATGATTTGATCATTACAAATTTTCCACAGAAACGGATCTTCCCAAATGTAAAATCTTGATTCAGATTTAAGCTTATGTTGTTGATGAGAGCTTAGATGAGAGGGTACCTGAGATGTCACTAAATAGTTGACAATGTTGGCATACCATGGTACTTCACTGTTGATGATGTAGAGTTGTTCTCCAGGAAGCTCATCATTAAGTGGGTTCTGCTTTGGTATTTCTGTTTCAGCGGTGTGGGGTAGTCGACTCAGATGATCAGCCACTTGATTTTCAGTCCCCTTCTTATCTTTGATTTCCAAATTGAACTCTTGTAAGAGTAGCATCCATCTCACCAACCGTGGTTTTGCATCCGCCTTTTTCATTAAGTACCTAAGAGCTGCATGATCAGAAAAAACAACAACTTTAGTGCCCAAAAGATATGATCTGAATTTATCTAGTGCAAAAACGACTGCAAGGAACTCCTTCTCTGTGGTTGTGTAATTTATTTGTGTTTCATCCAAGGTCCTTGATGCGTAGGATATGACTTGAGGTTTGCTGTCAATTCTCTGTGATAGAGCGGCTCCCACTGCTTGGTTGGATGCATCACAAAGTATCTCAAAAGGGTAATCCCAATTGGGTGGCTGCATTATTGGTGGTGTTATCAGCCTTTCCTTTAATTCATCAAATGATTCCCTACAAGCACAATCAAAATTAAAGTTAGAATCCTTTATAAGTAATCTTGAGAGAGGAAGAGAAATCTTACTGAAATCCTTGATGAATCTTCTGTAAAATCCTGCATGCCCTAAAAAGGATCTAACATGTTTGACACAAGTTGGATATGGTAAGGAATTTATTACATCAACTTTTGATTTATCAACCTCAATCCCATTTTGTGAAATTATGTGCCCCAACACTATCCCTTTTTCAACCATGAAATGACATTTTTCAAAATTTAAGACAAGGTTCTTTTCAATGCATGTTTTCAAAACTTTTTCCAAATTTCCCAAGCAATGGTCAAATGAATTTCCAAAAACTGTGAAATCATCAAGAAACACCTCCAAGCAATCCTCAATGTGGTCTGAGAAAATACTCACCATACACCGTTGAAATGTACCTGGGGCATTGCATAGCCCGAAAGGCATCCTTTTGTAGGCGAATGTTCCAAAAGGGCAGGTGAAGGTTGTCTTCTCCTGGTCTTCTGGTGCAATTGGTACCTGAAAATAACCTGAGAATCCATCTAAAAAACAGTAATGAGTATTTCCAGCTAACCTTTCAAGCATCTGATCAATGAATGGAATAGGAAAGTGATCTTTTCTGGTAACTTGATTTAGCTTCCTGTAATCTATACACACTCTCCAGCTGTTTTGTATTCTCATGGGGATCAGTTCATTTCTTTCATTTGTGACAGTGGTCAGGCCAGTTTTCTTGGGGACTACATGAATTGGGCTGACCCATTGAGAATCAGAGATTGGGTAAATGATATCAGCTGCTAACAATTTCTCAATCTCTTTCTTAACGACCTCCATGATTGTGGGATTGAGTCTTCTTTGAGGTTGTCTAACTGGCCGAGATTCACTTTCTAAAAATATCCTGTGAGAGCATACCTTAGGGTTGATTCCAGGAATATCACCTAAACTCCATCCTACAGCCTTTACATTCCTTTTGAGAAGGTCAATCAATGTTTGTTCTTGTAAATGGGATAGGTTATTGGCAATTATTACTGGCAATTTCTCTCCTTCCATTAGGTAAGCATACTTCAAGTCACATGGCAAAGGCTTCAGTTCTAAACATGGGGGTTGTTCAAGGGATGATATTGCATTTATGTTTCCTACATCTAATGTTGAATTCTCTGGAATAATCTTACTTCCTCTTAACAAATCATCAAAAAAATCAGATTTTACCTCATCCTCCAACATGATATCAGAATTTTCAGGTTCATGGGAGTTATAAAATTCAAATGAAGAGTGTTCTCCCACAGATAACAAGTCATGAAGCATACCTGAGTCTTCAATTGGTTCTATACCTTCATCATGGGAGATTGCATAAAGTGAGTGATTGTTGGAAGGGTGTTTCATCGTATCAAGAATATTGAAGTGTACCGTACTATCTCCGAGCTCCATGGTGAGGGTTCCTTCATGCACGTTGATGATTGTTCTTGCTGTTTTCAGGAATGGTCTCCCTAAGATGATGGGAGATTGGGATGATGCTTGGTCTTCCTCCATGGTAAGGACATAAAAGTCTGCTGGAAAGATTAATCCTCTCACTCCTACAAGTACATCTTCAATGACTCCAGCTGGGAAAACGGTGGATCTGTTTGCTAATTGTACCACCACCCGAGTTGATTTTAGTTCTCCGATCTGCAAAGATGAAAACACAGAGTGAGGCATCACATTTATCGAAGCTCCAAGATCACATAGTGCATCAGTAAAATTTAATGAACCGATAGTGCAGGGAATAGAGAAAGTCCCTGGATCTTGACATTTTTGTGGTATCGGTGGTGTGATCAATGCTGAGACGCTTCTTCCTAAGTTGATTCTTTCATTTCCATCCAGCCTCTTTCTTTTAGTACATAGCTCCTTCAGAAATTTTGCATATTTAGGGATTTGCCTGATTGCATCCAGTAGTGGAATGTTAATCTCAACTTTTCGAAATGTTTCTTGAATTTCCCGTTGAATTCGTTCTTCTTCTCCCTTCTTTGACTCAACCAATGCTGATGGGAATGGTGCTGGAATATCCTTTTTATCCCTTTGTTGTTTCTGCAGTGGTGTTTCTAGTCTTTCTTTCTTGAACCTTGTTCTTTCTACTTTGTTGTTGACTCCATCTTTTGGTTGGACAGGATGAGCTTCAGCAGGTTTCCTAGATTCATCCTCCTCATTTTGTTCTGGTGGTTTGAGCTCCTTCCCGCTTCGGGTTGTGATTGCACTAACATTCTCCTTTGGATTGGGAATTGTTTGTGCAGGAAGCTTACCTTGGTTCTTGGTGAAAGCATCCATAATGCTTGCAAATTGATCAGCTAGCTTGTCCATCTTATCTTCTATTCCTGCAACTCTTGTCTTCAGTTGTTGGTCTTCATTTGTTGGTGCACTTGTGGATGGTTGCTCATAATTCTTCCGCTGGAAAGGTGGTGGTTGAAAAGTTTGTTGTTGTTGGAAGGGCTTCTGATAAGGTTGTTGGAATGCTATCGGGTTCTGATATTGCTGCTGAAAAGGTGCTCTGGCTTGGTTCTGTTGAAACCCATACCCTGGTTGGGTTTGCGGTTGGTATTGCCTTTGTTGATAGGCTGCAGCACAACTTTCTGTCCCCTGCACTTCTGGACATTGATCAGTGTAATGAGAATTAGAAGAGCATAAACCACATACTTGAGTCGGTCCTTGTTGTTCCTTCACATGGTTCACAGCTATTTGTCGCACCAACCTGGTGAGTTCACCCATTTCATTCCTAATTAAATCTACTGAATCAGATGTTCTTACCTCATGGATCCCTCTGGTGATCGTACCTCGAGTGCCAAACTGCTGTGAATTTTGTGCAATCTTTTCAATCAGAATTCGTATATCTGCAGGTGATTTATCAATGAGGGCTCCTCCTGACGAGGCATCTAATAGATTCCTGTCATTGTCAAGCAATCCTTGGTAGAAGCACACAAGGAATTGGTCCTCTTCTATTTCTTGGTGTGGACAACTTGCACAAAGCTTCTTGAAACGTTCCCAGTATTCGTAGAGTGTTTCTCCAGTTGATTGATGGATGACATAAATCTCCTTCTTGATTGCAGTGCTCCTAGAAGTTGGGAAGAATCTTTGTAGAAAGCATTTTTTTAGATCTTCCCAGTCACTGATCTCCCCCGGTTGTAGATTGTACAACCATTCCTTTGCTGCTCCCTCTAGTGAGAAGGGGAAAGCCCTCCACTTCACATGCTCTTCCGCGACTGCTCGAGGTTTGAAGCTGGAGCAGACATAGGTGAATTCTTGAATATGTCGATTTGGGTCTTCACCTGCAAGACCATGAAATTTAGGAAGCACTTGGATCATGTTAATTCGTAATTCAAAATCATTTTCTAAGGCAGGAATTGCAAGTTGATAATTTTGATTGACAAATTGAGGTGCACAGATGTCACGCAGGGTTCGGTTGGGATTTACAGCCATTATTAAAGGTTCAAAGTCTTCACTCAAGGTATCACATGAATCGGTGAGATTTATTTCTTCAAATTCTTTGGGAAGATTTTGATTTTTCAATTTGGTTATTGTGCGCTCAATTTCTAGATCGAATTCTAATAAATTGCTATTTGAACTTCGGGTCATTCAAAAGAGATTTTTTTAAAAAAAAAAAACAAAAACAAAACAAAAAAAAAGTTTTGAGGCACTGCCTCCCCGGCAACGGCGCCAAGTTTGACGCACGCCTGTCGTGGGGCGTGGCAAAACAATATTTTATTTACCTAAGTATAGTATAGCAGTTGATCCTAGGTAGTCTCCCGAAGAGGAGTGCACACAAAACAAGGTTGTCACTTTTTGTTGGTTTTCTTCAAAAGATTGGTTTTAATTAATTTGAATGATTATGAGAGAAACAAACAACAGAAATTGATTGATTTTAACAAATGATAAAGATGGTGATCGGATTGGGTTTGGCTGGACTTAGTGTTGTGCCATCATGGTTTCCAAATTTTATCTATTCTTCTTCCTTAAACTGGTAAGAGAGAGATTTATCTACCGAGTCCTCTCTCTCCCTTAGTCAGATAAATGTGATGAGAATTTTCCTTTCTAAAACCTTAGATTGGTCTATCCTCCTTCCAATGTGTTTAGGGTTGTAGAAGGTCTCTTGATTAATTAGAGCAATCCCAGACCTGGAATTGTTGTTCCCTAATAAACCAAGATTTCGACATACAATCCTATACACGTGCTTGACAACCGTCGAGCAATCACCACCCAACCCTAATCATGTTCCACCGTATACAGATTAGAATTGGGTGGAGGGAGATGTGATCATCGACCAAAACAATTTATAATTTCAGAATAAAAACCATAACACAACCGCATTTGGAATTTAATACTGAATTAAGAATTGGAACCAGAAGAAGAAAGAAGAACAAATTTTATTCATTTCAAGCACAAAACTCAAGCACAACACATCGGTCCAGCCTCCCCTCTTTCCGATCACTCAAATGAAATTACCCCTCCATGGATGGGGTAAGCGAGATAATGCGGGAGAGGAGAGACATTTTAAAATAAAAGAAATAAAAGAAAAATCATAGAAGTTCTTCTCCTGGGTGCCCGAGAAGGAATGGGATGAAGAATGGGATGCTTTGAGGGGGAGGAGCTCTCCTCCTTTTATAGGCAGAATTCGACCCCCGAAAGTTGTCGCGTTTTGGACCCCATAAATGACCTCTTCACGCGTTGAGGCCTTCTTCAATGTTGTTCATAATTGTCTTGGCCGTGTCCCCTCAAAATCTCAGCGGATTTGGATAGGTAGTCCGAGAGTTATGGCCAATTTACTCTGACAATTTATTCTGTCCAGTCAGAATCATCAAACCGAAAAACACCGTTTTGTACTGAATTAATGTCCCTAAACACGGCCATTTCAGGCGTGGCCTCCTTAATGAAACTTTTTCCAAACCTTCTTATCCGTCTATCCACAAAATTTCAGCTCCATTGAAGGCGTTTTGAGCGAGTTATAGATATTTCACTGAACCTTCGTTTTTCTGGAAGAAATTTCCTGGAAGCTTCCTGAATAATCTTCAACTTCATTGAATTGTTTGGACCTCAAGATGGTCGAATCAGATCCTGGTCCAGAAGACAAAGTTGAAGGAAATTAAATTAGGATTCTAAAGAAATTATAATCACAAAATTTGGATTTATAATTTTTTGTAAATGACCAAAATACCCTTGTAGTGAAAATCTGTCCAAAATGCAGAATTTGGTCATTTTTGCATTTAAACTTAAAATACTTCTTAAATCCAAAATTGTTACATATAAGCTCAAAATGGTATCTTGGGATGTTTAAAACAATAGAAATGCATTAAAAAATGTGCAAATTATAAGCCCTGTCACTAGGCCATAATTGTATCAGTTTACATAGTTTTGTTTTTTTCTTATACTCCCCAAAAATATATTTTATGCTCAATTAATTTGTGTATAATTACCAAAACTTATGAAATAATTCTTCATCAACTCTGGAATGGTCCTTTGAGGTTGGTTGATTGTTCGGTTCACCAAAAACAGAACATTTGAGGTCATACATGATGTTTTGGCACCATAATTAACCCATAAACATGGATTGGGATATGGTTTACTCCCAAATCAATATTCCTAAGTTAAGGAAGGTGTTTTTTGTCACACTCATGGATAAAATCACGAATAAGTTAATAGTGGTAATGGGTATCACCTATGTTGCTACAACTTTCCATTAGAGATATGAGATTTTTGGATTCAATGCTATGATAACCCTTCATGCAGCATCAAGGGTTGGGATTGTACCATGTCAATTTCATTACATGACCATCACATTCTCCAACCAATATTGTAGTAATTATGTGGGAGGTGTTGTTTTGAAATTAATAGAGGAAATTTCCATGAATGAGGTTATAGAATGTTTTCATGAAGAATCCATGGCCTGATATTAGGATGAATCTTTCCAGAATGGTTTTTGTGATCAAAATTACAAAACAATAAACAATGTTAGTGATTAGTATAATATTTAATTTATTTCACATTCATAAAGACATATGAATGATGAATCATTTTTGTAACATTTTGTCCATTTTCTTATGTGGAATATGTAGAATGGTCCACTTATGGGAAACCTGAATGGATTTTATTTTTTAACGATTCATGTTTTTTTTCATAAAAATTATTTTTAACATAATGATATGGTATCGGTTATACATGTTTTGAAAAACAATATGCCTACTGCTAATGGTAACTCATTTATTCTATAGACACATTAATTTATTTAGGTTAACTAATTATTTCAATAAAAGATTTTATATAATGACCTATGCTTGAATTTTTATTGGGTGGGGGGTTTATATAGTTTCACAATTTATTCCAATCACCATTTTAATTCTAATGGAAACTCTTACTGATGATCACATATCTAAATAGGCATGTTCCTATATTCTAATGGTAAGAGATCATTGTGGTTTTAGACAAAAAATATTTAGGAACCAACATTGATCGAGATGATGGTAGGATGGAAACATCGTGCCCTTTGTGGGGGAATTATTTCCTCCTCGATGACTCAATTATTGATTTAGTATATTTTTTTGAATCTTTCATAAATCCTACTATGTGATATGTTACCCAAATAATAGTATCAATTGTAGAATCCCTATAGATGAAAGTTGGTGTCCCATTAATGTCACGATATATATACATGATAGTTTATCTATATATTACAAAAAATTGTATACAGTTTATGAATTTCTTGATCCTTGATTCTATTTTACAGGGAACTCTAAAGAATACATCCATTTACGAAGGCTATTGTTGTTTTATAATTTTTATTGATGTTTCATAAGGCGTCCTACTTAACCTGCAATGAAATGATTAAGAAAACAAATTTTTTGTACGTATCATGATGTTTATAATCATGTAGAGTGGAAATATATGATCAAATTGAAACATTGGGTATGGATCTTGGTCCTTAAAAAGAAATCCAATGTATCCTTAATATAAAAGGCTTCAAAGTAGTTGTAGTTGAATTTATCCTCAACACGCTGATGGGTGTGGATAAATAATAAATAATAGTGTGGAATATTTACCCAGATTTTAAAAATTTTGGAATACCATTGCGATATAAAATATAGTGGATTTCCATATACAGAGGTATTTGAAGCATATTTTTTAGTAGATATTACACACTAAGGTTCCCTGATTAAGGGTATTTTCATAATGGTAGTAAATGATCATTAAAAATCACTATTACCATACGGTTCATTCTCAGTGTAAGAAATAATTGATGGAAATTTATTGTAAATACTACATATGGATGTGGGAAAAAGGTATTGAAGAATCCCTAATGGAATGTTTGATGTGGATACCCAGACAGAGAATGTTTTCTTACCTATATCACTTATAATCTGAACTATATCAATCATAGTTTAATTTTTTAATAATACACTAAAGAATGAGGAGAGATAGTAATACCCCAATTGTTGATTCATATGGAATAATGAGTGACATAAACTGAGGTGGATTCCCATGTATGAACTCATCCCTCATCCACGGATAGAAAAGTAAGTATGATACAATCAATAGAAAAATTTTGGTTTTATGAGATAGAGTAATTATGATATGGAAGGACATTCACAAAGGTAGATTCTCATTAGATATATATACCTTATCCTATTATGGATAAATAGAAAGGAAATTATTTTCTTATTAAATGTGATTTGATGACATATAGAGTCCCAGGACACAAATAAAGTAACAACGATCCATATCCATTAGCCCATCATGTTCACGTGGTTTGAGGGTGAATTTCTATAAAAGGATTCTTGACAAGGTTGAAATGTCAACATGACTAATAGATATCATATGATCTATCTGACATGTCCATGGATGTCACATTATCATTACTGAATGTTTAAGGGATTCACACAATCCATTATAACATTTCTAGAGGTCATTTTATGGTTTCAACTAAAGATATTAGGGTTATCTATTAAAATAGAGAACATGTCAAATATATGTCTTTTAATCGTGCTAAAATGTCCACGGGTATTTTTATGATTGAATATGACATTTCATAGGGTTTTCATGTGACCTAGTTAACATTATTGTGTTCTTCATGTTGTTTCTGATGCTTTTGTCAGAGCGCCGACATCCGTCTGTGAGCACGCACTACTGTTACCCCGCATTCCCGCTTTCCAAAGGCGGGTGGCATTCGTTCCTTCTTCAAGGAAGTTTTCTCCTTGATCTAAATGGGATGATGGGATGTCAGTTCTTCTTTTAGTGGATTCTTCCTCGGAACTCGTCACCTAGTCTGGGTCTCCCTCATAGGTTTAATATGTTGTTTGTGAATCTCATTCCCGGTTCCATATCTTCATGGATGCCGGTTAATTACACTAATTCCGTCAAGACATTCCATGTGTTCTTGACATGGTAGCAACCTTCGGTTGGAGTAGACAACAACATCAGGCATGTCGGGGCATCTCTGGGTTTGTGGACATTGGGGAACCTGTATTCTTCCTCATAAGAGGGCATCTCAAGGGTGAAAAACCCTAGGCATGCCACGTCAAATGCAGGGAATCATGTTCCATAGAAATGCATATGAGGTTTTCCTCAGCTTCCCATGTTTAACATAGGGTATGCTGCAAGATTAATGTATAGCAGAGATGGTTACGCCAAAGGCATGCCATCTGAGGTTTTCCTCAGGCATCTCATGTTTATCATGAGGTAGGATGCGAGTTTAACGTCTTGCGGAGACGGTTACACCATAGGCGTGTCATGCGAGGTTTTCCTCAGGCATCTCAGGTTTATCACGAGGTAGGCTGCGACTTTAACATCTTGCAGAGATGGTATGAGAGTGATCAGAACATCCCATAGAGATGGATCAGATTGGTATATTCTGAGGGACTACCTGAAAGATGGATGGATCAGAATGCTCTATGAGGACAGATCCCAGGAGGTGCGCCCCATGGAGGGGAGATGTCACACCGTAATGGCTGATCTAAACACCACTGATGGCAGATCAGGGAGAGTGCACCATAGAATGGGGGACACCATGGTTTACCATTGGTTGGGATTGAACCTCATGGAGGTTTCCTACGTACCCTGTATAGACGACAGGGATCAAAACCCACGTAGTTCGAAGGGGTGATGAATCAGGGTGTACACAGAGGACAACGACCCGGAGACATGATGCATCTTACACGTGGATAACAGCCCATGTACGGCTAGACGCAACGAGGAGGTGGATGGTATGATCCCACCGGGATGTGGCGGTCTGGGTGATAATCAGGATGGGTGATGGATGGATGAATGAAGTGGAAGGAGAATGAAATGGGATCATCACAAGGGTGACGGTGAAGTTAGTCTTGAGCCTCGAAGAGACCTCCTACGTATCCCCGTGGCAGGGAATCAATGTCCGCATAGTTCGGGATGGTGCAGGTGAACCGACATGAAGGAGGACCTTGGTCCGATGGGTGATGGTCATGAACCTCATGAGGTTTCCTACGTACCATTCCTTGACATGGATCAGAGTCCTCGTAGTTTTGATTGGGTTTCTTCAGCGAAACGACGTGAAAGTGAACCCGGGGGGTCCACTGGTGGTGGGCATGAACCTTGTCGAGGCTTCCTACGTACCATGCCTTGACATGGATCAAAGTCCACGTAGTTCCGGTGGTGTTGAATACATTTTAACGTCATGCGGGACGAGGGTGAGCCAACGTGAATGAGTTCAGAACGACCGGGTGATGGGCTTGAACCTCGTGGAGGCTTCCCATGTACCATGTCTTAACATGGATCAAGCTCCTCATAGTTTGGGATAGTCACAACGGCTAACCTCTAGATTGTAATGCAGTTTACCGTCGTGCATGAGGAAGGTGAACCCGGACATGAATGAAAGACGGGCGGTGGGTGTCGGTGAACTGACATGAAGAAGGACCTTGGTCCGGGAGATGATGGGATTGAACCTCGTGAGGTTTCCTACGTAACATGCCTTGACATGGATCAAATACCTCGTAGTTCATAATGGTGTATCGGTGAACCGACACGAGTGAGGACCTTGGTCCAGATGGTGTGGGGCTTACACACTAGGCTGCCCGGGTGTTGGTGAACACTAAGGAAGGGGTTTGGAGTGACCAACGGGTGGTGGGATTGAACCTCGTGAGAATTCCTACGTACCATGCCTTGACATGGATCAAAGTCCTCGTAGTTCAAAAGGGATGTGGGTGTTAGCGAACCGACGTGAAGAAAGACCTTGGTCTGATGAGTGATGGACTTGAACCTCAGGGAGGCTTCCTACGTACCATGCCTTAACATGGATCAATGACCTCGTAGTTCAAAAAGGGCTTTGTCAGCGAACTGAAGTGAAGGTGAACCCGGGGGTCCACTAGGGGTGGGATTGAACCTCATTAGGATTCCTACGTACCATTCCTTCGCAAGGATCAATGTCCTTGTAGTTTGGGTTGGTGCGCCGGAGGACCGATGTGGAAGTGGACCTTGGACCAATGGGTGATAGTCTTGAACCTCGTGAGGTTTCCTATGTACCATGTCCTGACATGGATCAAAGACCTCGTAGATCAAAATGGGTGTATAGTTTAATGTCATGCAGGACAGGGGCATACAATTTAACATCATGTTGGACGGGGTATTTTCATGGTCGATGCTTACTCTAAGCCCAGATGACTCATGATCGGTGTGAGAAACAAGAGGCAGGAGAGACACGACGATCACATCACGAAGGGTGCATCCATGAGAATCAAAGATGGGTTTACGTGTTAGGCGGCCCATGGTGCCGGGACATACTTCAGAATGGAGGCTCGAGGAAAATGATGACGATAGTATTAGGCTTGAGCCTTGAAGAGGCTTCCTATGTATCCACGTGGCAGGGAATCGAAGTTCACGTAGTTCTTCGGATGATGGCTTACCGCTGATTGGGGGTTTCAACGGCTTACCACTGGATTGGATCATAACGTCTTACTTCTGGATACGGATGTGAATGGATTACCGCTAAATGGGGTCGCAACGACTTACCGATGGATGAGGATGTCAACGACATGCTGCTGAATCGGGTTGCAATGGCTTACCGCCGGATTAGGTCACAACGGCTTACCGCTAAATGGGGTTGCAACGACTTACCGCTGGATGAGGATGTAAACAACTTGCCGCTGAATCGGGTCGCAACAACTTACCGCTTGATTGGGTCACAGCGGCTTACCGCAAAATGGGGTCGCACTGACTTACCACTAGATGAGGATGTCAACAGCTTGCTGCTGAATCGGGTTTCAACGGCTTATCGATGGATTGGGTCACAATGGCTTACCGCTAAATGGGGTTGCAACGACTTACTGCTGGATAAGGATGTCAACGGATTGCCACTGAATCGGTTCACAATGGCTTACCGCGGGATTGGGTCACAATGGATTACTACTGGATAAGGATGTGCAAAGCTTACTGCTACATAGGATCACAACAGTGGATCGGGCTTACTCTAGGAAGCTACTCGGGTGCCGCTATGGAGCGGCAATGGTGAACGGGGCTTAAGATAGGAATCCGCCCGGGTTCCGCTATGGAGAGGCAATGGTGAATGGGGATTAAGCTAATATGGTGCCCTGTTGCGGCTATGGAGCGGCAATTGTGGATGGGGCTTGCACGAAGATGCTTCTCTGGTGCCGCTAAGGAGCGGCAATGGTGAGTGTGGCTTACGCTAGGAAGCTGCCCGGGTGCCGCTATGGAGAGGCAATGGTGAATGGGGCTAACGCTAGGAAGCTGCCCGGGTGCCGCTAAGAAGCATCAATGGTCGATGGGGCTTATGCTAGGAAGCTACCCGGGTGCCGTTAAGGAGCAGCAATGGTGGATGGGGCTTATGCTAGGAAGCTGCCCAGGTGCCGCTAAGGAGCGGCAATGGTGAATAAGGCTTACGCAAGGAAGCTACCCGGGTTCCGCTAAGGAGCTGAAATGGTGAATGGGGCTTATGCTAGGAAGCTGCTCGGGTGCTACTAAGGGGCGCCAATGGTGAATGAGGCTTATGCTAAGAAGCTGCCCGAGTGCCTCTAAGGAGCTGTAATGGTGAATGGGGATTATGCTAGGAAGCTGCCTGAGTGCCGCTAAGGAGTGGCAATGGTGAATGGAGATTACTCAAGGAAGCTGCCCGGGTTCCCCTAAGAAGCGGCAATGGTGAATGGGGCTGACGCTAGGAAGCTGCCCGGGTGCCGCTAAGGACCGGAAATGGTGAATGGGGCTGATGTTAGGAAGCTGCCCGGGTGCCGCTAAGGAGCGGCAATGGTGGATGGGGCTTACGCGTGGAAGCTGCCCTGGGGCCGCTAAGGAGCCTCAATGGTGGACGAAGCTTACGCTAGGAAGCTTCCCAGGTGCCACTATAGAGCGGCAATGGTGAATGGGGCTTACGCAAGGAAGTTGCCCGGGTGCCGTTACAGAGCGGTAATCGTGAATGGAGCATATGCTAGGAAGCTGCCCGGGTGCCGCTAAGGAGTAGCAATGGTGAATGGGGCTTATGCTAGGAAGCTGCCCGGGTGCCGCTAAGGAGCGGAAATGGTGAATGGGGCTTACGCTAGGAATATGCCTAGGTTCCTCTAAGAAGCCGCAATGGTGAATGGGGCTTACGCTAGGAGGCTGCCCAGGTGCTGCTAAGGAGCGGTAATGGTGAATGGAGTTTATGCTAGGAAGCTTCCCGGGCGCTGCTAAGGAGCGGGAATGGTGAATGGAGATTACGCAAGGAAGCTTCCCGTAATGTCTTTCTCATGTCTGTACATGAGGGCATCCCAAACCACTGGTGGATTGAGGCCATCACCTATGCGCTAGGGCACAAGCGGGATAATTCCAAGGGGCGTTGGAATCATGCCACTGTAATCATGGCATTATGCGTATTATTCTTGGAGCATAAGGCATATCTTGTTTAGTGTAAGAGGCATCCTATGTTTGGAACATAGGGATTACTGCAGTTTAGAGTCTTGTAGGTAGGACTATTGGCATCTCATGCTTGGAGCATAAGGCATCTGTTAAATTGAGTAAATGGCATCCTATATTTGTCATATAGGGTTCACTACAGTTTAGAGTCATGTAGTTAGGAATACTAGCATCTTATGCTTGAAGCATAAGGCATCTCTTTCTTGAAGCAAGAGGCATCTCTCGTATAGGGCGAGAGGCATCCAATCATTTGTTAGATAGTGAGTACTATAGTTTATAGTCATGTAGAGAGGATAGTTAGCATCTCATGATGGGAGCATGAGGCATATCTTGTATTAAGAAAGAGGCATCCAATGATTGGAAAATAGAGAGAACTATAGTATATAGTCTTGTAGGTAGGACTATTTCCATAAGGTGAAAAGCAATGGCTGGTGTTGGGACTTATGTAGGGGAATCCATTTTTGGTTCAACCTGGCATAGGAGCCAAGTGATTGGGTTTGGAGGAGTTGCATGGGGAATGGTTCGACTCAAGGTACTCGGGGAATTGATGTTGATGATCTCAACTCACGTCATGGGAATGAATCCAAGAGGAATATGTCGACTCAAGGTGTTTCATGGTGTGTGGAGGAGTCTCTCAAATCATGGTATTCCATAGGTGGAAGGTGGGTGTGCATAAGGACGCAATAGAAAATCCTGACGCCCCGGCTCGGAATGTTCGCGGTGCGACTCTCCATTTCTAATGCGGGACTATGACGGTAGCGAAGGGACCGGCCCTGAACCCGAGCAGGGGTGCGGGGGCTCAGCCCCCACAGTATGGACCAATTGGCACGAAGGTAAGAGCCTCGCAAAGGATAGGTCTTCGTGAAGTAGCTTCACGGAGCAAAGGTCTCGCTGAGCAGATGGATCTCGCGGAGCATGGGCCTCTGGCGGAGCAATGGCGGCTCGCGGAGCAACGTCCCGCGGAGCATCATTGCGGAGCATTAGCTGTCAGAGCATGGACTCACGGAGCCTTGGCTCGCGGAGCAGCAACGCGAAGGAAGCTACTCGCGGGGCATGGCCTCGCAGAGCTGCAATGTGGAGCTCCGCGGACCGGGAGATCGGCCGCCCAAGGGGAGATGTGGCAGTGGTCGTTTGGAGAAGTGGGGGCGAGCTGGGTATTTATAGTCAAGGGGCGCCATGAAGCAGAGCTCTCTCAGCGCGAAGACGGAGCTTGCTCCGTGGAGGATCGTGAACGTCAAATGGGTTCGCGGAGCATCCCACCTCCTTTGCTTCATGGAGGGTCTCCGCGGCACATCTCGAATGTCAAACAGGATCGCGGAGCTTCCCGCATCATTGCTTCACGTCGGTGCTCTGCGATCGCGGAGGATGCTTCGCGAATGGGCTTCGCGAACCAGTTTTCCATCCCGACTTTAAATGTCCATAACTCCTAATCTGTAACTCCGTTCGGGCCCTGCGACCTACCAAATCGATGCTTGAGAAATTTTCTACGATCTTGGATCGTGTATGGAAGCATTTGGAAAATTTCTGGGATGCGTTTTTTGGGGTCTACACATGTGACATGGAATGCCATAACCTAGGACTGACCAATGTACCAAGATGGTATGTCCAAGGTACGCCATGTGACCTAGCTGACATATATTTGGGTGTTTGTGTGACCTAGATGGAATTTTTGTGTGGGTTTTCACATTAACTAATTAAAGTTCAAGGTTTTATTTTGTGATAAATGAAAATATCATTCGAAATCCATGACTAATTTACATTAAGATGAATTTATTTGACTTTGCATGATGCTTACTACATTCTCGGTCTTTGTTGCATAAATGTCTCAATATTTATCATTAATTTGTCCATTGGAGAGTCACATTATAATGGATTATTGATAAATTTGATTTGTGTATTCTAGATGAGATTCGAGAGATGTTTTATCTGACCAAGGGAATGATCAAATGAAGTAGATAAACCTATTGTGCAATCCCCTAGGTAACCCGTAGGGTTTATATGGTGGGGGAATTTTTCAAGTGTGTGGTATCTCACTCTATAAAGCCGTCCCCTATATGTTTGTGTGTGTGTTTTTTATGTTTAATTTTTGGATTTTAAATTATCACCTCCTTATATCTATGTCACCTTGCGAATTTATTAAATCTCATATCATGTCTTCAGTCGGTATAGGTAATATATAAAACACATTGCACAATAGAGCCACATTATATAAATGGTATCATACTTGTGACATGTGGTAAAAAAATAATATTGGTGATCACTCCATCATTAATAGGTTCTTTAAACTCATGCCTAGCTAATGTGTGTCTTTTTGAAAAAACTGTCCTATTAGAGAGCCTTCTTAAAATCATATTTTTTTGTCAATGGGACATCATGAGATATCAATTGGCATCTCAAAGGGCCTCCATGAGAACCATATATAATGTCATAATATTTTTATGTGATCATTATACTAATTACATGAAGGGTGTAAGATGTTCTTTATGAAAAAAAATTTTATCATCCATCGCATAAGGATACCACAATTCTATTATTTTATCAGATGAGCCTTTTAGTGACTGTCAAATGGATATTTTTCTATTATATTCTATGGAATCGTTTGATTTAATTTCAATGTCTAAGGGATTTTTCATGATGAGATGGAAATGTATGAGGGACCCTATGAGAAAAATAACACTCATCAGGGGGGCTTTTCATGATCAAAACTTCTATTTGAAGGCCTTCACGATACCAAGAACACTTGTTAGAAGGACTTCATGTGAGAAGGAAGAATCATAGGAGAGACTTTTCTTGATCATAAGGGAATGTTATATTTTAATAACATGAATAGAAAGATTAATCAAATGAAGCACAAATCACTTAATCAAAAAAAATGAAATTTCTGTCGCCTAAGGATCCAATCATTATTAGCCTCTCTATCACAATATCACCCTGATGGTTATCATGTGTGTCAAATTGGGAATTTCAGGATTGGATATACCTATCCATGGGGATTTTTATAATCATGAGGGATTATATTCAAGCCCTCACATGATCATTCCAGGATTTCAAATTCATTTCCTATAATTAATTAAGAAATGTGTATGGCATTAACATGATCAGTATGGGATACCAAATAGATTTCATGTTACTTAATCAGTGTATCAAATGGATTTCACATGATTAGTGCATAGATCATGGGAAGCCTATAATCCCTTCATGTAATTCTCATTAGATCAAGTGATTGTGCATCCTAAAAAATTTTATGTGATTTTCATGATCTAGGTTAATAATCTCTAAGTATCCATTCTTATTCCGTATTTTCATTATAGGGAAAATAATACCAATACATCAGGTGTTTTATCAACATAAAACATTATGATTCTTATTATTCAACCATCACGAGTCACTTATATTATGTTTAATAGAACATTATTTCAGTTGGAAAAAAATTGGTCATAACATATTATCAATGGACAGTTGAAAATTCTACTAATAGTAATGTCATTTTCTATTATAGGTTATTTTTTATGAATTCTCAATAAACTATATTTTTTTTTGTCTATAAAAAATAAGAAAATTCCCAATGGTTTAATTTTTCTTTATCCCTATTTATTATCCCCCTCTATTACAACAAACACTCTCAGTAAAATAAAAATAATCCTTAAATAGGTATAATAAAACAATAGAAGTCAATATGATAATATTTTTATTTTTTTCTTTTATTTTATTCATTAAGTTATTTATATTCATAATAGAAAAAAAATTATTTCTAAAAATGTTTTTAATGTTCATTATATTAAATATAAATAAATTTTGTCATTTTTTGGTGGTATTATTGAAGTGAGATATCATATTATTGAGTATTTGGCCTTTAAATCAGCATGTATACATATTTCATCATTTTTCTAAAATCGTTCACAATAAATATAGGGTTTGGTAATAATTAGAGTGTGTGAATATGTACATATTATCATATTAGTACATCCTAATTGAGTTTCTTAATAATGAAATGGTAATAATAAATATGGGATATATATACAAGATTATTTATAGATTTCCACAATCAATTTCCTGGCCGTCTATTTTAAATTAATTTTTTATTAGAGTTATATTATACAATTATCATTCATTACATATAATTTATTTTTCTAATGGATATGGTTTTAATAACCGTAAGTATTTTTTAAAATATATTATTTTCCTTTTAAAAAAATTAAAGCCTTCTTGATTTAGAGTATCATTTATTGATCATTTAGATATACATGTTAAGTGATTCATTCATAATAATGTTTTAGAATTTATGAGTAGTATTTTAATGAGGGGTATTTTATAAATATAAAGAAATCATTTTTCAATGAATCTAAATTATATATAATATGAATATGTTGTTGTCAAATAATTTTTACAAATAGGATTTAATGAATTATATGGACATCAAAAAACTAATATATCATCAAAAGTATCCATATATTCAAATATATATTGTTTGAATTTAAAATATTCATTATATCTATAGATTTCATCACTGTGTGAAGTAAATCATGTTATCTAATATATAATACATCTATATTATTTTTTTATTCAAAATTTTAAAATATGTTATACCCACTCTAGGGTATGTTTCTTAATATAGTTTTATTATAATGAAAATACCGAGGGATCATGGTAAAGTAAGTTTGTAGTAGAGTGTTTCTATAATTCCTATTTTCTACCATGTATATTGTGGACTATAAATAAATTACGTGTATATTTATGATAAAAAATTTAATATACCAAATAATAAAATTACAGTAACCTCTATAATCTAATATTATAGTAAAATAATTTTTTTTATTTTCAATATATGTATATATATCAGTATTTTTGAGTTTGGATCACTCTGTTTATTCCATAAGTCATAATATATAATTGTTTCTTTAATATAACTATTCAATCATTGGTTTATGTCAAATTGATTTTAGATACTATATTGATGAAAAGATTTTCACATAGAAGAATATATTAATATCTTTTAATTATATTATAAGAAATAAAATTTATCAATCATATTTGATATTTATTGATGAAATTTAATAGGTAGTAAAATATTCAGTCCTTTTAATATTATATAAATTATATTCCATCCTACATAGATTTAATTTTAATATTTTTTTTTCAAATCATTTTTTTTTCAATCACATTGCAAAATACATTTTTCTCTAAAATAATGACCAATATATATTATTTACCTTAATAAATCACTAAAAATTTATATACAACTACATAACACATTAATAACACCTATTTTGTATTAATTAATTCCTTGAATTTATCAAAACAAATCATGAATGCTTTTTACCCATTCAATATTTTTTATAATTTAGCAATTTTGAATCATGAAAATATCCGAGTGATTATTAAATATATTAAAAATAATTTTATTAACATAAAAATAATTTATAATTATTGTAACATCTCGTTAATAGTTTCAGTTATTTCAAAACTGTTGTTTTGATACCCTTTTAATAGCATCTTTTTTGGGGTAGTTCCAAAAAAAGATTATTTCTTTGGAAGCTTTTCTTATTGTACATAGTTAGAGAATAGTTTTACCAAACCATGAACTCCAGTGAAAACCACGCTCCCTCGGAATAGTGGGTAATGAATGATTAGCACACGGATTCCCAAACCATGATCCCCCATAGGGGAAACATTGTTCCTCAAACATTAGGGGTGGTCGGAGGGTGCATAGTTTTTCCTAACAGTGCAACCCCCTCCATCTAACCATGCATAAAGGATTTTAATGTTCTGAAAATTGTTTTAAAAATTTACAAGACCCCCATTTAAGTTCCTAACAACCCCATTCAAACCTAACATGATTTAATCCTCCTTGGAGGATCCTAAGAAGTAATTTTGAACCATCTAAACGTTTTACATGGTAAATCAAATTAGTGTTGAACTTGATCGATCTTTTTTGTGTAAGGGGAACTTCTATCATGTGGTTTACTATATACTCTCTCCCTCTCCTTCCTATAGAGTTTATATCATTAATTTTATATGGATATAATCTCCATTTTTATAGATCAAATCCTTGTATTGTTCTTTCGTGATTCTGGTTCTGGGTACATGATCATCCAATCGTCCATTCTTCACAGTAAAAGGTCATTTTATGATTTGATTTTTTGATAAATGATTTAATGTTAGGTGGATGCATAGTTATTTTCCTTATGATTGAGAACTAATTTTTTTAATTAAAATTAAATTCATTTTTAAAAGATTTATAAACACCAATTTGGGGCGATTCTATCAGTGAGTTGAAATTGGTATAGAAATTCAGAAAACCCCCAATTTTAGATGAATTGAAATTTTGTGGTGCATTTATGTAAAATTATGAATTGATATAGAAATTATTTGGATTAAATTATATGATTTTTATCTTAATAAAATTGTATTAAATTGAAATGTGATTTGAAATGGCCTAAAATGATGAGAAACTATGAGTTGGGTTTGAAAATGAATAGGCATGTTTAAAACTAAAATTGGGAAATTATATTTTTAAATGTAATAAAATGATTAATTATAATTTTATTGATCATTTGTTTGTTGAAAATGTTATCTTATGTGTTTTTTGGTAACTCGGACAAGATCCCTAGGACCTTGACTCCCTTGTAATTTATTGATGATAAAAAATGTTAATAAAACCTTTATGTTTATAATTCCCGAAATGGGTTCCTTAATTTGGGTGTAGACTTCTCATGATTGGTTCACCTATTAAGGTGTATTTTTGTGTGCACACATGACTAGATCTGAGATCATTATGTGATATGTGAAGATCCTATTACCAGATAAACTGACTTACAATGGGTCTTTTGTACATTGTACTTTTATATGAGTTGTTGATTTGATATACATGCCATTGATAATTAAATTGTTTTTTTCAAGCCAAATAATTTACATTAACTATTTTATATAAACATGTCATTAAATATTTATATATATATGTCATCTATTTGAAAGGAATGACTATTTTGGTTTTAAAAATTTAAAATGTTATTTCACTCCTCTTTTTATTTTATCTTTAATCATAAATGGTACATTCATATGTTATTGATTATGAAACACGTGGTGAGAAAATTTTGGGCTATATATCTCAAACACTACATTTTCATTCCGAAGTTTGTTGATTTTCAAATTCCATGTCTATGAAATGGGAATGTTCCACTCTATGGTGATGGAATATTTGATTCATTGGACTGTGGAGTGTTGGATATGACTGGTATACACATTAAACACGTTTTTCATTGGATTTAGAGTTTTCAACTTGTTAGATATTGAGTTCATTGATGATTTACTACTTTGGGATCTATTTTAATTGATTTGTTTCTTGTAGATTCTACTTTTGAATTGTTTAGCATACTGACATGTGTCTTTTCTATTATGTTTTTTTTTGGAAAATTCATTACCTATTTATTATTGTATGATTCCAAGTGCTAGTCCCCAGCCCATGGGAACAAAGGATGCCCCTCAGACCATGCCCATAATAGGTCTTGTATTAGGGTAATAGGGTATCTGGGATAGTTCTGTTAAGTCGAGTTGATAATGACGAAGAAAAAGAAACAATAGGGTTACATTTTGGCCTTAAAAACATTCACATAGTCAAAAAATACCACTTTCTTATGAATTGTTCCCCTCTATTTATCATAAAGAGGTGTGAGCATCAGAAATAGAAAATGTAAATAAACACAGTGGTGTATAGTGGTTCAAAAAACATAGATCCCATAGTCCATTCCATAATTGATAAAACTCCCCAATCATGTTGATTTTACTAGGTCCGCTTATCCTAATACCTTTTATAAATAATTGAGCATATTTAGTTTAAACATTTACAGAAAGACATCACAAATCCTTCTGGTTCATTTATAGGGAACCGTAAATCCCAATCTTAGTGCAAGAAACCGACACTTAACCATTATTGAGTCCAAGTATCCCAAACTCAAAAATCAATACATATTGATTTGTTTGAGAATATAAATTAAATGTCATGGTTGTAATAACTATTGATATATGTATTCATATTTTATATGAAGCACAATATTAAAATTTATCTCCAATGTCACATAGGCATTATTTAAATAGTGATAGAAAAATCACCTGACATATGTTTAAAAATGTATTTCTCTAATGTTCATCTCTTGAAAAATTCTTCATCATTCTTAAAGATTAATATTAAATTATAAAGTGTATTAGAAATGATTTCAAAAGTAGTGAGTCGATAGATAAAAATATTTATGTCTCTAAAGTGTATCTCAAAAGACAACGACACCTGGATTTTCTGGTATATCACCTTTTCAATATATTCATCTATACATTTGATTAATAGAAAATTGATATTTATAATGTTTGTCAAACAACTCCAGATCAAACCAACTATATAAATATCACATAATAAATCATGAGTATTTGAATTAAAAAACATTCAAGAGATTTCATACAATCCCATAACAAAATAAATGATTCACTCTATTGAATAAGAACATTAAGAACAAACATAATGAGCATTTGAATTTTCCTTAAATGATATTTTAATATATCTTAATGTCTTCTAAGATAGATGCATAAATCATGTATAATATTACGGATTCAAAACTCCATCATTGAATAGTAAAACATAAAGTTCCTTCATATAATGAGAAAACTCAAAACATATGGTTATAAATGTTGGGTTGATCAAAAAATTAAGGTTGATATATCATACATTTGGTTCCTCAAAAATTGGGGTTCATCTTAAAATAGGGTTCATTATCTCTAATTTCCCTTTTCTTAAACATAAGGTTCCATTCAAACATAGGGTATCTGTTTCATATGAGTTTTTTCAAATGGAGGGTTTGTTATATACTCTTCCCTTTCACATGTTGTGAATGAAAATTGTTTCCAGAATTTATTAAAACACGGTTTCAATACTTCAAAAAATATTCCTCATGAATCTATGACTTGAATATAATTCAATAATATATATTTCCAATAACATATATCCTTTAATATTTAGTAAAAATCAAATTCATTAGAAAAAAAATTGTGTATTTGTGAGAATAAAAACAAAAATAAATAAATTAAAATTTTGAATCAACATAGGCTCAAAAATATCCCCCTTTTCGATGGTCACAAAACCCATGTCAAAAACCTTGTTGAAATATAATTTAAAAACAATATGTTTCCCCCCTTTATGTGAAATAACATTTATTCTATTTATAAATGAAAACGTCTTCCCAATTATTCCTTTATAAAAACTTCTCCCCGTTATATGAATGAAAAATAATTTTATATCATGATTATTAATAATATAAACATATAAATCCATAAAAAATTTCCACCTAGAATTTGAAAATATAAACTTCTATAAACATCTCCCCCTTTTGTGACATAAAAAAGATAAGAGTATAGAGTACTTAAAATAAACTCTCCATAAATTTATGCTAAAAACATAGCTAATAAATAAATGAGAATGTTAAAATAAACTGATTATTTTCTAAAAACACCCCCTAAATCATGGCATATCAGATATTAAAGGAAACAACCTATTATAGGAATAATAAAATATTAAATATATTCTTATTTAAGGTGACTAAAAATATATATTATGAATTAACAGTACATAATTAATATTTTTTTACTAAATAATATATTTTTGAGACATTATATTTAATATTAAATAGAGAGATAAAATAAAAAAGAAAAGGTTTGAAATAAAAAGACTATTCTTCTAAATATTAAAAAAATTGAATTTAATCACATAGATAATATAAAACTCTTGATTGTTATTCTTATCTATTTTTAACATCTTCTATTCCTTGATAGGAAGAATATGATAATAATTTTGTAATGAAACATAAATTCTTTTTGATACCGATGGTTTTTTCAAATATTCATTTGAAGTTTTAAGAACATAAAAATATTCTTCTTAACTTCACCATTTATTTATTCAAAGTGACGAAATTGAAGATAACTCTTAAATAAGATAATTTATTAGAGGATATTTCATGTTCATTAAGATATTGGACTTCTATATTTCTTTAAAAATATTTTTCAAGTGAATCATCAACATATGAAATAGAAAAACCAGAATGATAACCTTTAATCGTTTTATAAGTTCAATTTTCTTCTTAACAAGAATAACTTGAATACTTCATGTTGCTGTGTTTGGGTTTTCATAATCTTCTAAACAAGATAACTGAATGATAAAGACATCATAGTTTAAATGATTTAAAAAAAGATGAAATATTAGGTTAGGAAACTATGTATACAACATTTCATTTTTATTAGCATAAAAATACAAAATAGTAAATGAATATTATTTAAAAATAGTATTCTTATTTTCATAAAATAAAATTTTAATAAAAAAATATTTCCATAATGAAAATATGAACATTTTACAACAAATGCATGTATTTTTGAAATATATATTTGAAAATTTTAACAAATTAGTTATATAATTAACATTGACTCAAACCAAATTTTAATAGTGAAGAATAATTTAATTTGACCATTGAGACAGAAATTTATTTTCTATCATATCACAGTTAATGTAACCAAAGTATATAAATATTAATGTCAAATACTTCCTGGATTGGTGACATTAATACTGATGATTTTTTGATAACGAGGTACTTCAAAATTGTTCACTCCATTAGTAGATACTTTAAAATATATCTATCAATTTACCAATTACAAATTTAAAATTTTAGATTACTTTTATAATCCTAAAAAACAGCAATTATATATGTATTTTTGTACCCATATGCTTTTGGGTCCATTAGTGTATTCAATTAAACTTTTTAGTTAACGGACTTGTTAATTTAGAGTAATAAATCTAATATTCAAGATAAATAATAACATTGTGAAATAAAGAAAATTTACCACCAAAAAATTTAGGTTTTATCAAATAGAAGTTGTTTTTATAATGATCATTAATATAAAAATAAAAACACTTAATAGAAGACATTTTTTTTATTTGAACCATGAAAAATAATTCTTATATTATTTTTCTATTTCTACAATGTTTCATATTCAAATTTTCATTGGTATTTTATTTTTTTAAGGATTTAATTTAATTATATTTCCCTATTAATCAAAATACTAGATTCTTTTTTTGAGTTATCAAATTCAGACAATTATTCTATATTTTTGTATAATGAAAATCATAATATTTAGATGAATCATATTTTAAATATATAATATTATCTGAAAAAATTATTTATCTAATAGAAAATTATAATAAGATATATTAATTTTTATATAATCTTTATTTAATTTTTCATAATTTTCTTATATAATAAAACAATATTTGTTTAATTCATCATAAGATAATTTCAAACAAGTTTTGTTTTGAGAGTGTGAAGATTGAACATCATGATTTGTATGTTTCATAAGACACACCATTTTATTTTTATTTTTAGTATTGTAATCTATATAAGATTGATCATGTAAACTAGATGTATTACTCTGGGTATCCTTCAAAATTTTCTTTCCTTTTCTCTTTTAATTGGATTTCCCTTGAGTATTGATTAATTAATAGTTGTCCTTTGTATTAAATTTTTCCGTGAATTCAACACATATTCTTTTAAAATTCCTTTTCATTTACTTTCTATATGTATTTTAAATATCGTAAAATGATATAATAAATATTTATCCAAATCCGAATGATTTGAATTAGTTGATTCATCCATATTAGTTCTTAGATTTCCTTTGTCTTATTTCATTTGTTTTCAAGCTCTATGCTGCATCTCAACTTCATACATCATTAGAGTTCCAGTAAAATCCTTCATAGATAATTTTTTCATATGAGTACACTGACATATAGATGAGGATATTCCATTCTATCTAAAGGGTAGACCTCTAAGTATTTTTAATTCTCATTATGGGTTTGAAATTTTATTTCCAAAATCAGCTATATTATTGCAAATATCTATCAATCATTAATTAATTTGAGTATTAGTTTCATACTCACACATCCTGAAAGTATCAACCATTAATTTCGTAGTAGATTAACTTACTTGCCTTATATTTTTAGTTCTTTCATAGGTTTTGGGAATATTATTAACATTTAAAAAATAGTAGGACAATGAGATACACTACTAAATTCATTAATTCCTAAGCCACAGACAATATCATTCATAGCTTCTGATTTGTGATCATATTTCCACTATTATTCATCAATCAAATATTTCAATCCATACATAGTGATTTCATATGATTTAAAAACCTATAAATAAACCATTATTCCTTGATTTTTTTAATAATTAATCAAATGAGATTTCCAAAATCCTTAATTTTCACCATTAAAATATGAATCATGGATCATCAACATACATTCCCTAGAATAATCCATTTCATGATGTCTTTGTTTAAATATTTATCTCATGCTTATTAGATCCAGTAAATATTTATTATAGCCTTCAGATACCACATGTTTATATATTCAAAAATTACTCCATCCTTTGATATTAATTAATAGAAAATAATAGAGTAAAATGTATTCAAGGATTTCCAAAAATATAAATATTGAAATAGAGAACTTACTTTGAAGTAAATATATAATATCATATTGAAAATTTTCATCAATAAAATATACTAGTACAACCCGACCTTTGATACCAACTGTTAGGTAAGGTTCATAATGATGAAGATAAAGATACAAGAGGATGTGAATTGGAGTTTTCAAAACATTTATAGATTCAAAACACCTCTAGCTTTTTACGAATTTTTCCTTTTTCTATCACTCCAAAATAAGTGAGTAGTGAAAATAAATAAAGGATTTTAAAATGTGATGTATAGTGGATCAAGCCACAAAGATCCCTTAGTCTAATCCACCAATTCTCAACTCCATGAGCTTGTTGATTCTACTATTCCCTCTTGTCCTAAATCCATTAGTCAATAACTGTGTTTATCCAGTTGAGAAATTTATAATAAGACATTACAAATCATTTTTGTTATTTTATAGAGAATTTTAAATCCACATATTAGTGCATGATGTTGACACTATACCATGATTAATTCCAAGCACATAAAACTACAACAAATCGATAGGGTATTATTTTGTTGAGAATAAATATTAAAAATAATTGTTACTATAAAAACTAACAGATGTATTCGTATGATCAATAATGAATAGTAGAAAAATATATCATCAATGTCTCATAGGGTTTCTTTAAATAGCGATAGAGATAACACCAAAAAAATGAATAAAAATGCATGTCTCATATGTGTATATCTGGGAAAATAATATTTATTTATTGTAGAAGGGGATGTAATGATAAAGTTAGGTAAATATGATAGTAAAAACTATGATTTGAAAAATCAAAACTTTTATGTCTCCAATGCATAACTCTGAAGAAAACGAAAAATGACTTTGTATGTATATCATCTTTATTATATATTCATCTCGGATTTAGATGAAGAGTATATTGATATTTAAAATATTGGTCCAACAACACCAGGTCAAAAAAACTCCATAAATATCAAAGAATAAATAATTAATATTTTAATTCCAAAACCTTCAAGATAGGTTGTAACATCCCATAAGAATAGAAACAATTATTCTGTCAAATAGAGGACTTTAAAACAAACTAATGAAACTTTTAATTGGTCATAAATGATAATTGAATAGATCTTAATGTCCTCCAAGATACTTTCATAAATCATAGATAACAACCCATATTTAGAAATCTATTATTGAATAGTCAAACATATAGTTCCTTCGCATAATGAAAAAACTCCAAATATAGGGTTGAGAATATGTAGTTGTTAACAAATTATTGTTTATGTACCATATGTTTTTTCCTCAAAAATATTTCTTCTTTCGAACGTAGGGTTTATTAACCATACTTTACCTTTTCTAAAACATAATGTTCCATCCAAACAAAGGGTATATGATTTATATCAGATGTCGAAAATGATAGATTTATTCCATATTTTGTGAATACATGCATAGGATATGAATAATGATTCTAGAATACAATAAAACACATTCTTAATGCTTGAATGAATATTCCTCATAGATCATTTACATGAATATATTTCCATAAGAAATATTTCCATGAATAATAATTTTCAAAAATTATCTTAAAATCAAATTCAATAGTAACACAAATATGGGTGTTTGTGAGCATCAAAACCAAAAGAAAATTAACAAAATTGTCGAATCAAAACATACTCAACAGGTTCATGAGAATGTGGTAATGATAGTTCACGTTAATAATATTCCCATGATGAGAGTATGTAGTGTGGTATGACTTGTCAGGAATTAGAAGGATGTTACAATTGAGTTCCTAGCCATCTCTAATTGTAATGAGTCTTTTGTCACCATGGGTGTTTTGAAAAAGTCTTATTGAGAAATAAATTGATATGGTGATATTATTTTTAATGTTTTTGACTTGAATAGGTTGAAATAAAAATATTTATATCATATATGATGGGATTGATATTTCAATTTCTCTTATTATAGTTATTGATATGAGAAATCTTATGATGTCTTTAGTGTTTTTTTATGTTGTTCTTAATAATTCCTAAATGAATAAATATAAATAAGATCCAAGAATAAGATACTAGGGAACCATATTGAGAGGATCCTCCCATGTAACAGAATCTTGTGGGGATTATTGTGTGTGTTGAAAAAGCCCTAGGACTGGAACCTTCTCATATTCTCGTTTAGTATCTTGTGGTGAAACCTCAGAGGGATGAATATCAAAATCCTTCTCAATAATTCCTTCAATATAATAAAAAATAATTATATATCTCCAATTATCCTCAATAAGATCGGTATTGGATGTAAATTATATATATTATAATCGATTTTTTGTAAACTCTTGATTTGATAAAAGTGAATTGTGACACCTTCAATCTAGAAGGACCTAGATGATGATGGTGGGACTCAATAGTTACATAAAAGAAACATGAGGGTATTAACTAGAAGGATATTAGAGTTATTTTCACTAAATATTTCAATATAGAAACTATGGTACCAAAAAAAATATAGAGTTTTTCATCATTCATTAGGCTGATAAGACTATAATGTTGTATACAAATTGGTTATCCAAGCACGTGAAGGCTTTAACTGAGATTATATCGAATGAGAAGATGAAGTATTAAATATTAAGTTGGAACTTCAACATGATAACAATTTATTTTTCTTATTAAGAAATCTACCATCAAATATCTACATGCTATATATTTAATTGATGGTTGGGCTTGACCAGGACGGAATATTAGAGTTTAAGGGAGTTATTTTTTCTCTCAGTGGATTTTATTTGAGTTGTGTTAATGAATAGAGGATGTGTGATAAGTATCTTGATGGTTATTGATATAAGGAATCCTTCAAACCACCTACAGTTCCCAGAATATTCACTTTTACATTCATATAGATTGAAATTTTTTAGATTTCATGTTGTGATTGTACTTAGTTTCCAAAAATCAACAGATCTTATGGTTTCCCATGAAATCTACAGAAATTCAACTATTTATTTTTCCCTAGTGTAGTGTTAAAGGATCGTAAAAAACTAAATCTACTACTGTATAATTAGATTCATCGTGATTTAATGGGTTTTATCCATATGATTCCATAATGATGCTTCTTCATTTAGTGGAAGTGGCTCTCGATGAATTTGATACATTTCAACTGATTTTGAGACATACAATCACTATGGATTCATCTTTACTAACAGCTCTATTTAATACTAGTTCATACCAAAAGTTTATATCAACTACTTCTGTGAACCATATAAATATTCATATAGAGATTTTGTTTTATGTGATGGATATTACAACACCTATATGAATGAAGAAAGAGTCATGTCTCTATTATCCTTTTTGGGATCTACTATTTACTAGAGATCAAGAATACTTCTATTTTTAGGTTATAAAAATTAAACCTCTTGATTTCATTTATAAGATGAATTTTCTTAAATCTAATAAGGTTGAAATTGAATTAAATATTTAGTGGTCCACCATTTCTACCCTATTGTGGAGATCAGTGTTATTCGTGGATAATATGACTTATGGTCGACTAGAGAAAACATCTTACCATGATTTGTTGAATGTAGTGTCATTGTTTTATTGTTATTTGGAGAATTAATCATTTATTGATGATCTGCATATATTTTTATTGGATTCCCTCATGTTTTTTTCTGATTTATATCCTTTCTCACTGGTTTGAGAGGAATATATTTTAATTGATTTAGTGTCTAGCTCTTAATTGATATCTATTCCTTCTTACCATATAGCACCAGCTGAATTTAATAAATTGAGGACTCAATTGGATGATCTGTTAGAGTAAGGATATAAATTCATGATTATGTCACATTGGGTGGTGCCTAATCTCGTTGTAAGGAAGAATAATTAAAAACATCACCTTTACGTTGATTGACATAAAATCAAAAAATATATGGTAAAAAAAAGATTATATGTCCTTAGATAGATAATCTTTTTGAATAGTGGAATGGGGAAAATTGGTTCTTAATGATTAATGTTTGATATGGTTATCATCAAATGATAATAAAATAATCTTAAATTTAGAAAATTTTCTTCCAGAGAAGTTATGGCCATTATGAGTGTATTTTCAATCCATTTGGTCTCAATAATGTTCCTCAGGTCTTTATAGATTTGATGAAAAATATTTTTCATGAGTACCATGATAGGATCATGGTGTTTTCCTCGAATGATATATTGTATTAATATTTGTACGATGAGTAGATTTTACATTATCTTATAAAATTTATACAAATATTTAGACATCATAATTTTTTTTGGATCTTTCTATGTGAAATTTGTAGATTTGTTAGGTGAGATTATTCGACCACATGGTTTCATAACATGGTACCTTATTTGATCCAAAGAAGGTGAAATCTATTATGACATTGGAGTGACCATGTAATATTTTTGATATATAGAGGTTCATGGTTTTGGTGTGATACTACGATAGGTTTTTGAAGGATTTATTGAAGGCAGATTCTATGATGAACTCTCTAACTTGGAAGGGAGTGATGTATTCTTGGTATGATATATGTCGAATTTATTTTGTTGAGATGAAATGTATGTTTACTTTTGTGATGGTGATGGAACTAACAGAGTTCGGGTGGGGCTATGTGGTCTGCTATGAGACATCATGTTCAGTTTTGGGTTGTGTTCTTATACAGGACAATAACATGAGGGCCTATGGATATTGAAATCTTATGCCACACAAGGAGAACAATCCAGACCATGATAGTGAAATCACAGAAGTGTTACATTCACTTATTTGTTGGAGACTTTACCTTTTCTATGAAAGGATCAAAAGGTATTCTGACCAAGAAAATCATGATCTATATCTTCTATCAAAATGATTTTAATCTTCCATAGAGTCATTGGGAAGAGTACCTATATTCTATTAATTTTTAGATCTCTTATACCTTAGGGAAGGTGAATTTTTTTGTTGATACATTGAGAAGTAAATATCTGACCAATTCCATGAAATAATCATTCATAGAAGGGAAACTGAGGGATATTTTTGCACAATTGTAATTTTGGATTCTAGGAGGAAGTGCCTGAGGTTGTATTGAAATTTTTTCAACAGTAAACTACTCTTCTTTAGAGTATTCTTCTATATAATCACAATGATATTTAATTACATTGTATATGGGACACTCTTTATGGTGAGGATACCACTGGTGATTGGATGTTATCTTCTAAGGGATTATTATGTTTCTAGAAGTGGTCTGTTGTTTCTTTTACACAGATAAAAATTTGTGATGGATGATTTCCTTAATTCCCAAAGGGTGGTTCACCTGAGTACCAGAAAAATGCTATAGGACATGTAGTAATGATTATGGTGTTAGTTATGAGACTTTAATTAACCAATTTTTTTTCTCATAGTTATACCTATCAGTATTTCATGGTCGAGCATTAGATATATTTGGGTTTAGTGCAGCAAATTCTAGGACTGACAAGAACATGGGAAGATATCTTTATGGGATTCATGGTTAGGTTTCCATGTACCACTCGAAATAATAATGTTATATATGGTTGTGATCAATCAACATAAAAAATCATCTCACTTAATATATATTTGAGATTCACCAAACATGAAGATTTGTAAAATATATATGTGAAGTAGATTGTTCATTTGAAAAGAGTTCCATTACAATATTCTATGATAGAGATCCTCATTTTACAATTTATTTTTTTCAAGGACATCATGAGGAAATGTGATATCAGGTTTGGTTGAGTATGACATAACATCCATAGATGGATATATAGATAGATACATACATACATAAACTTTGGAATATGTGAAATGCCTACATTGTTGACCTTACTGTAGCTATAGGTGACCATTTGGGGCAGTTCTATTTTTCTTAAAACAAAATATACCAGTATTCTTTTAGAATGTATTCTTTTAAGGCAATGTACCACAATCCATGTAAATCTCTATTGGGTTGGTTAGATATTGGTAAAACTTTCTTGGTTGGGCTAAGACAAGTATAAGAGATGACAAAAAAATATATTGATCCATTATATAATTATTGTTATATAAAGACGGCATAACTACTATTTTTATCATCATCTAAGATATTTAAAATTCTTTGTTTTTTCTCAGGTTTTCATGAAATTTTCACCTGGGCTGGTTCACTGACATCTTGGGGTGAAATGGAAATAAGTTCATCTATTTTCTGGACCTTTGGAGGATATTATGTTGTTGTGGAATGTGTATTACCTTTTACCGCTTCCACCATATCTCACATTGGTACATAACTTGTTCCATGTAATGCTACATTAGAATTATATTTATTATCCATCTCATGGATTCAGTTGGTAGGATCTTTCTGCCGAGCGTAATTTTTTGTGACTGATAATCAAATCCGGATTTTTGTTTTTCAGAAAAAGGTAATTCATCTATGGATTATACCTTTTGTCAGTGTAATGGTTCATCATTGTTATAATTCTCAATTTATTTCTAAGAGGGAGGAATTTATGAGAGGGTAGTGGCCTCATTTATTTAATATGTAAAAATATTAGTAGGAATTATGGGGATAGAATGTTTTTATAGTGGGTGGTTATAACATCACGTTACTTGTTTTTGGTATTCCATGGACCTTTTCTGAAGATATTTCACTTGGGTATTGTGTTGGTGTTACCCTTAGTGAATTTGATATTTATGGGATGGTTTTTTTGAATGTGAATGGTTTGTACATAGTTTTTCCAAACTGCGCACCCCCCCATTGAAAAACACACACCCCCTCAATAGTATATAATGCCTACTCAGAACATGTTTTCCCTAACCAGGTTCACACCAAGTAAAAAACCATGAACTCCAAAAATTAGGGGGATACATAATACACCACATTTCTAATAACCATGCTCTCCATCCAAAATAATAATGCATGCTGTAATTTAATATTCAAAAAATTATTTTTAATTTTTTTGAGCATCTCGTTTAAGTTCATAAACACCACATTATGACCAAACATGACTTTTCTTCCATGGAAGCCCAAAATAGATGATTTGGGACCCTAAAAACCCTTTCATTGGAAGATCTATGTTTCATACTAAAACCATTAATTTCATAATTAAATTGAAAATAGTATTTTAATTATTTAAAAACATTGATTTGAGATAATTTTTTTTAGAGTTTAAATGTGTATGGTAATTTTGAAAAACCATAATTTTAGTGGAATTGAAATTGTGGGTTGGATTTATGAAAAATAATGTATGGATTTGAAAATTAGTTTGATGAAATTATTTGATGTTAATATTGATGAAAAAGGATTAAATTGAAAAGTTATTTGAAACAGAATAAAATGATGTAATCCTATGATTTATTTTTGAAATGGAAAAGGTAATTCAAGAACTCTAATTGCAAAATATTATTTTAAAAAATTTTAAAATTATTGATTTCTAATTTTATTTATTGATTGTTTATAGAACATTATAGGATAAGTAGTTAGTGTTATCTAGAAAAATCACCTTCGTACCCTGACTCCCTAATAACAAATTGATGATAAAAACTAATAATAAAACAATTATGTCCTAAATTGTAAGAACCCAGATCTTAATTTTAGGTATGGATCTTAATTTCGGGTGTTTTTCAGAAATGTGGATGTTTTTGGAAATTTTAGAAGTATATACCATGTACATGGGATTACACTCCATATACCAGGTTTCCAGGGGTAGCCATGTACTAGTCGTGTAATGGTCATGACATGGCAGTGTGAGGTGAAATATAGACTACCTAATGCGGGGCTGGTTGAGGCTTGTACACATCATGAACATTAAATGAACATTTCATGTACTATTTCTTTTATATGATAAATTTGACTCAGGTCGCGTCTTATCCCCAAAAACGTCCTCTTCATCCCATGTCTCAAAAAATAGTGTGACGTACAACTGATTATTCTCTAAGGCATCGATCCATCATCCTTTCTCCGATTCGATCTCTGGCGGCTGTGTTGCAATCCCACCAGTGATTCCATTATTCTTCTATGGCCTCTCCTCATGATTCTTTCTCTCTCTCATGTTATTCAAGGTTGAACGTTTTTGACGTTTTTGTTGATCTACATAATTCTAGGTCAATTCAAGGGCTGATGTTCAAGAGTGTTCATCGTACAACATCGAGGTAGGTGGTTTCTTTCCTTTCGTTGTTTTTCATTGAGTTTTATATACCAAATTTTTAATTACCCATTTTTTGGGTATTTTGGATTAAGGAAATTGATCTCTATTCTATTTGACTTTGATTGATTTGTTAGATTAAGTGTTTTTGTCATAGTGTTATGTGAAATTTCTTGTTTAAAGAACCCCACTGGGGTGTGTTTTCTTATTTGATTGTTTAGGGCCGTTTGGTCCAGGTTTCCTATGAGGAAAACCTTGTTTCCCATTCCATGCTTTATAGGAAGGAAATTTTTGATCTTTTCTACTTGTTAAATTCTTTTGATATGTAAGAAAATTGTTTATCCATATAGGTTTTTAGATTAATTTGGGCTGATTGATATAATATATGCACGATTAAATTACATAGGGATGTGAGAACCTCGTGTACTTATATCAAACGGGGAATTGGCGTTGAGTGTTTCCTCAGAGTGTCTATTATATTTCATTCATCGAGGCCACATAGGGAATTGATGGTGATTGCACCCTAAAAGTGTATATAGTTTATGTTAGGAGACCACATGGGAAATTGGCATTGATTTCTTCCACATAGTGTTGGTAATTTTTTCTAGAAAGGCCATAGGGGGAATTTACATTGAGTTCTTCCTCAGAGTGCCTTTTACTTTTTATTACATTACTTGGCCAGAGGGGTTAGGCAGTGCGAGCTAACTAGAGGGTTAATGTAAATATTTAAAGTGTTTGATGCTGTTTTCAAGCTAAATAACTTGTTTGGATTTGGTCCTTGTAGTTAATTTTATGATATACCCATTTTGATTCTTACTGGATTAAATGATGAACATTAAATGACAATTAATTTAAATGGAAATTGTATGATTGGTTACTCTTGTGTACTCAATGTTTTTTTGTTTTATTTATATTTTTACCTTCTATATATATACCCACTAATAGTTAGTAACAATACATGTGGTGGATTCCTAATGGGATTCGTCTCACACCCTATTTGTGACATGCTTTTGAACCCAAAAAGATTATATGGTTGCAGGTATAGATAAGGGAAAAGACCCTTCATCATCAGTTACTTGATTGCCATAAAGATGGAGAGAATAAAACCAAGTTGAGTCTTTTGATGATGATAGAATTTACTTT
Source organism: Viscum album (assembly GCA_963277665.1). Lineage (NCBI taxonomy): Eukaryota > Viridiplantae > Streptophyta > Magnoliopsida > Santalales > Viscaceae > Viscum > Viscum album. The sequence continues at coordinate 852,076,201 of OY728126.1, read as the reverse complement.
ATTTCTTTTACACTTGGTTTATAACTATATGATCGGTATTATGACTTGTTTGGTTGTTCTCCAAGACATATGTGACATGAATCATTATTATATATGTGATTTAGTTTTTTATTTACTTTATGTCATCTTTTGTTTACTTGTTTCATTGTATTACTATTTATTCTATTGATTATTGTTGTTATTCTATTGTGTAGATCTTCCAATGAGGTCATAGTTTCCCCACTATCACACTCATGTCCCTCGCTTCTAGTCAGTAGCTTCTGGCACACGGAGAAATGTGTGTGATGTAGTGTCACTAACTAGGTACAGTGCACCTTGGGCAGCACCTGGATCTTGGACGTTAAAAAGTGGTATCATTTGAGGTTCTTATCTTCTTTTTCTTACTTTTTAGAGCTTATACATTGGGATAGATAGGAATAGGTATCTGGAAATATGTTGGCCCTAGGATTCACTAACCCGTGTACAGGAAAAAATCCAATTTAGCTCTATTATTACAATTTTTCTGGGTTTTCAATTGTTATAGTTGATTTGATTTCACTACTGGGTGATTCATATGATTTTTTATGTTATGATTTATATCATTGAGGTTCTATTTCCTTTGTAACCTGATGGGAAGAGGGTATGCTACCTCATGAACAATATTGGCACTTGCTACAGATCACATGTCAGGAATTTTTTTCATGCCATTTTGGATGCATTACTGATTGCGTGTTATTTTGATTGATGATGTGATATATATTCATGTTGTTGTGATAGATGTCGTGATTTAATACATGAAAATTTGACAATTTATTAGAGAATTTAGTGTTTCATTTCAATATACACCAAGCCTTGTTCAATGAGGTGGTATAGACCCTCTTGGATCAGAATTTGGTGGATCATATTGATCTTTAACTTTATTATTCTATGATATGACATTAATAGGATGCCATGATTTGATTCTAGAGGAGTATGGGTCCCCAACGATTGGAATTTGGGAATTTAATTCTAGTTTCAATGTTTTAATGGAGTTTTGGAGTAGTTTCTAAGGATAACTATATGAAAAAACCCTGAATACATGGTGTGTGATGATAAATACACGTCGTGTATCCTTATGTTAGGGAAGAAATTGTTTTTCTTAAGTACACACTGTGTACTGTATATAGACACCTTATAGTCCTTGACTATGTGACTGACTGTGTGGGCAAAGACACGGGGTCGGGAAATGTTTTCTGGAACATGTTGTGTACCGGTAGTACATTTCCTGTTATAGAGATTGTGTCTCCGACCATGTGACTAATGACCCTGGTGGTTAGAACAAAATGGGTATATGCACTATCTAGGTTGAACACGTAATGTAGTATTTCCCAGGAATGAAACATGTGTTTAGACGTGTGGAGGAACTCGGGCAGGGGAAAATGATTCAAGTACACGATATGTTTTGAAGAGAACATGTCATGTGTATAGGTGTTATACGTCCTGTGTTGGAAGAGGTAGACTCCCATGTTAAAACACCTAAGGAAACATGCCATATAGGGGTTATACACAATGTGTACCCTTTTTTTATAAAACATTGTTGTTTTATTCTCTTTCTCCTTTCATGAACTTCTATGTTTCAGTCCTTGATAATATTGAACTTAGGTGTGTGATTGACCATGTAGAGTCATGCCACCGAGACGTCCTCAAGTTCTGCACCAGGTTTGGGGTGATGATCAGACACTAGAAATGGTAGACCGAGGACTACCAGTTGAACCTCTCATTATTCCCTTCATGGAACCATATATCATTCTAGATACATGTTTCAATTCATAGTTTCGAGAAAGATTCATGAGGATGATATATACTATCCAGGGATCACTGCATTCTTCCCCATCTATGGAAGAATTGATGCGGGTTTTTTAGTAGAAGCATCCTCCCACTTTCTTTGGGGATGGAGGATGTAGAGACCCATGCCTTACATACATGGCCATTACATTACTTTTTCAGAGTACTTAATACTTAACAAAAACAGACACCCAAGGACCGTAATAGTTTTGTATCTTTGGAAAATCAGAACATAATCTTTTAATCATGGTGAAAGATCTTAAACATCTCCCATAAAGATATTCCACTTTTGTTTTCTTACCTAAAACCTTTATTTATATCCTAGGGAAAAGAAAACATAAAAATTGTGAGCTCAAATGCTCAGTATGGGTAAACAAGGAGAACATAAAACAATCCATAAACATTTGAACGTAAAAACATGAACATAAAACATCAAAATCCTGAGTAATGACATAAATCATGGTAGTACATAAAGAATATATCACTAAGGAACATTAATAATGATAAAATAGAATGGGAATAAAATAGTTAATTATGGAAAACCATTAAGCACATGATATGATTTCTATAGTAGCCAAGGCATTGTTACCAAGGCCATCATAGTGGACGAAGTCCATTACAGAACCAGGTTTTCTTGCCCTTCCAGACCTTTATTACAAAATCGGATTTACTTTCCTTTCTATCCATGCCTATATCATGAGATATAAATATTTACCAAATTAATTGGAGGCAGATATAGGTATCAACCATATCATATTGAAATCATTAATATGTGTGCCACAAAACAATCATAAATCATTCATCATAACCCAAAGAATAAAATGGGTTTCCTAAACCTCATCCCACTATAACATAATCCATATAAAGCAAATGGATATAATATCATCATCAATCAATGTAAATAATAGGGAAATTATACTTGAAACATAATCATACTAAATAATTTCATCTTAGATGGAAAATAGTTTTGATAAAACACTCGAAATGAATTATGGAGAAAAATATCCTTTCTTCTTCAAAATCATTTTCTTTTCACAAAATATCATTAAATTTTAAAAGAAAAGGATTTTTATGAAAATATTCACGATGAATTGTAGAGGAAGATTCATGAAAATTAGATGTTATGAAACCATAAAAAACTGTTCATGATGTATAAGTTAAAAAAACATTCTTCTTGTACTTTTGCCGGAAAAGTCAAAAAGTACCTTATATGGTAAACAAAAGAAATGTTCCTTCAATAATACATAGTAAAAGTCAAAAAGGGGTAAACATAACTCTAAAAATACATGTAAGAACAGTAAACACTTTGTGAAAACATTTTTATAAAACATGGACATGGCCGATAAATAAATCCCTAGTTAATACTTTCAAATAAACAATCCCGGATAAGAATGAGATTGGAATAATTTCCCTTACCTTAGGTCCAATTTCATCTGTACGTGTCTGAAACTATTTTATAGTGGGTTTAAAAATATAAATAACTTTCAACAAAACCATAATAATATTTATGATATCATATATGATTCACTTATGACATTATATTACCCATTCTTTTGTCAATTCCATGTTAAAGAAGTGTTTTGTGTAAAATCGGCTCATTTATCATACGTGTCTGGACTTGTTGTCCTTGATATCCTTACTTATATCCTGATTTAATTAATTCTAGAATTTAAAACATGATTTATATATAATATATATCCAGCATATAAATATATATGATAAATCGATAAATGTAATGAAATACACCGTTCATGGAGACGGTAGGTCGTGCGTATGCATGAACACTGTTTTCATTTCCTTATTGAATGGAATGGAATTAAGTAAATGAAACATATATGTACATAAATCCCTTATCATTATAATTTCATATCTTTCATGATTATTTATTATATATATAATTTATAATCATTCTTGAATGGTTATCATGGATAATGAATCTCATCGCGTCGTGGAGACAGTAATCCTTACGTACGCACGAGTGATGATATCATTCCCATAATTACTGAATGGTATTGGAGTGGAATATATAATATCTTATAATTAGTATCATATTATAATATTCATATATAGTTATTATTTCCACCATTATACCCATCCAAGTAAGGTGGTGGTGGAAAAACAGATTACACCACAGCGTGGAGACAGTAAGCCATACCAACACAGGCGCGGTGATTTTGGTTTTCGTAGGATGTATAAAAGGTGAAATAGGGTTGTTTTTTAATTATAATAACATATCTGTATATTATTGATACTGATGTTATTAATTAATTATTAAACAACTAAATAATATGAATTAGAAGAAGAAATGAATTTGAAAGAATCGGTAAAGGGCATTACCTGTTCTTCGACACGACTCTTCTAAACCTCCTCTTAGGGCACTAAAATATGTATTTTAAGAAGAAAAATACCTCTAGTATATTTCTAGGGAAGTGGAGAAGAAAAATGGGAAGGGTTTGGCCGATCTTGAAGGCTCAAAATTGTGTGAGGAAGAGAGGGATGGGGTGACCTTTTATAAGAGAAGAGAGGGGCACTTTTGGAAACTTAAAAAATATTAATAAAAAAATCGAACCCCACTTAAAAAACTCCAAAAATGACTCCATTAGAAGATGAGATGAGATAGGATTGTAATAACATCATCCAATAAAATTTAGACATGTTGGGAATTTATTTTAAACCTTATCTGCTTGATTTATTCTTATTTAATCTATTTAATTTTATTAGCGGTAATAATATTCAAAATTTTAAATGATCTTAAATAATTAAATATGTGTTTTTAATTGTCCATAATTGGGTAATTTATGACATTTTCTACCATATAAATTTTAATTTATAATTTTTAAATAATTTTGTTATTTTAAACAATTTAATAATATGTTATTTTTATAAAATAACAGTATTGTCAATTTTGTCACCCTTCATTTATTTGAATTTAAATAAAATAAACACAGAGGATATATTAGAACCAAAATATTTAATAGATTCATAAAATGTCATATTTATCTATAAAATTCATGGATCACATTAAATATTTCATATAATATTTATTTTAATATTTTGAAAACAGTTTATGTGATATTTCGATCAATAAAATAATTTATACATCACTATTGCATCATCATTAATGATAGTTATTTAATCCCTAAAATTTATAAATAAATTCAAATGATGAATATAATTTTATTATATTTCTTGAGATTATATATTTTCAACATTTAATGAAGTTTGTCACTAAATTTAAATTATTACACTTATAAGATATAAGAGAGTGACTTGTTGTCACTTTTTTTGGTTTTAATAATAATTACATCATTTTCATGGTAAAAAGTACATGAAATGAATCTATTATAACCATTATGTGATATTAGTCATCTTTTATTCATCCAATATAATTTTGGAAGGTGTTCGGGTAATTTTATAGTATTATTTTTACCCTTAATTACCTGATTTACCCTTAACTGTAGTAAATAAAATTTTCCATAGTTACTATTCATAATGTCTAAAACTAAAAATTAGACTATTAGCATAATTTGGATCTACTGATTCAAAATATGGAATCCATTTTTTGAAATTCATAACACAGAAGTGGAAGTATTTAATTTAAAATTAATCCCGTGATTGAGAAAATGGGTTTTGAAAGTTAAAATGTTGGAAAAGATTGAAATGTTTTTACCTATGGGTTCAGTGTAAAATTAATGATAATGACTTAAATTATATTAAATTGTAAAAATATATTCTATTTATACTTTAAAACCAATCAATATTATAATTTATCCATATAAATTATCTCGACGATAAAAGTTATTTTTAATTAAAATTTAGCGTATTTTTACTATTCATCAAAATATGAAGGTTATCAAAATAATGTCAAAAATTTATCGAAAGTAAAAATTTATATCCTGATTCCAAGTAAAGTGTTTTATTATTCAATTTTATCTTATAAACTTGTCAAAAACTAGATTTACAGTGGGTGTTCCATCAAAAAGAGGTGAAAACTTCATTTTTTTAAAAATACTTATTTTACGTGAAAAAATTATTTTGTTCTCAAACCATGTTCTAGGTAATGTGTAAGATGATTGATAATCATATAAAATTAAAATTTTGGTTAATAATATTCCTAAAGGATAGTTCATAACAATATATCATTATTTAGTGAAACTCAGTATTGCGTACAACACACACTAATGAGGAAGATCGCTCTTGCGTGCAACACAAGCCAAGAATAGTGTTTGAGTGTAATATATGCTAATACGGTGCTTTGTATAGCACAAGCTAATTTTTTTGTAGCGTAAAATACAAGACATCAACGAAATTAAAAATAATATTTCTCATAAAATCTCGGGGTGTTACATTCTACCCCCCTTAAAATGAATTTCGCCCTTGAAATTCATCGGGGTAATAAATGGTTTACTACTTGAAAGTTTCTTTCATAGAAACCCACATCGTAAAAAGGAATACTAAAACATAAATTTAAAAAGGAAATTTAGAAACATAATGGTCAGCCAAAGTAACACGACACTGGTTTACCACACAAGAGAATACAGGTGAAAATATGGATATCGAAGAGAAATCTAATCATCATGTTATGAGGAAGAGTCATAGAGATCATGGCTATAAAAACGCCAAAAATCACAAAGACATAAATTTGTGATGATTTAAGGTACCATTTTATTCATCGGATATGAGGGTACTAGGATAACATTTTTTGTTTTCAAGATCCTTTCCCTATTGATGATTTTTTTTTTTGAATTAATCGAAATACTTAATTGATTTTGGTACATTCTCACCATTGTTCGTGACTTGAAAAATTTCTACTAAATTTATTAAATTAATGAAGTTTAATTTGTCATTCATGAAGTGTAATAAGATCATGTGATAGAATGATAGGTCATTCCATCTGTCTCAAACACAAGGTTATAAAAGGTTATTAAAATACACATAAGTCCATCTATGGTGAGATTAATCGTATATGGTTCCAAAAATGGACTTATACATCATCTATCTTACCGGTTAATAAAATAATGCTAATTTCTATAAACCAGGGACATCCTGTAAGAATGTTATAGGCGATAAAATCTTGTCGCACTTTAGTTGTGGGTTCAATTCCCGCATCCTTGTCCGACGTGACGGGTTGTCGCCCATCCTACGGGTTACCCTTTTTCTGAAACTATAGTATTATAACATTTCAGATATAATATGAAAAAGTTATAGCCATTAACAGTACTATCTGATATCTAACATAATCTATTCCAACCATTTGTATTATCAAAAACACTTCTGTCCAAACTCAAAGTATAAAGAAAACAATTACTAGAATGGTCATCTACCAAGCACTGAATACCAACATTTATCCCCCATATATCATATGATATATCTTGTTGTTGGCCACATTCCAAACATTTGAATACCTTAATCATGTATTCTCTGGAAACCTGAATTACCACATAGCCTTGGTGAAAACATGAATGCAATCAAAAGTTAACTCTTTCCACATACCAAAATCCCAAAATTTCTATATACTCAAACCATGATGTCACTTTTTCCTTATATCTTTCATGAGGTCATTAATACTATCAAACATATTATTTTCTCCTTATGCCTTCATTATGCGCATATCATCTTCTTTACAAAAATATTTCAATCAAATTTCATGGTTACCGGTACCATATAATTATTGAAAACCACAAAAAACAAATACATAGATATTCCAATAATCCATGATAATATAAATGAGATTCCACAACAATATTTTGGAATCCTGTTACATAAACAGTTAATCATTCCACCACTTCATTTTCACAATGAACATCACCAATACTGGTCGCATGTGGGTTCCCTTTTTTCCTTTGCCGTAATAGGTTGTTGATGTCGATCATAATTAACCCTTGGATTAGGTCATTGGTTGTCATAATGCCCCATTTCCCTGCACTTGTAGCATTGAAGTGTTAGTGGTGCGTTCTCTTTTGTCTTATCTCTATTCACATCATTTTATCCCTTTTTCTAATTACTTTGGCACTTAGCTACTCGATGACCTTATTTTCCACACTTAATACATTTTCAAGTCCCTCTAAGACAATCTCCACCACGCTTCTTTCAACACTTTGAGCATAACGAAACATTTGTATTACTTTCACCATAGTTTTGATATTTTTCCTTGAACTCCATCTTTTTTTTCTTGTCAAAACCATGAGATGGATATGTAACACCAAATTCCAGTTCTACATTGATAGAACAATGCACAATCTCTTCATAGCTACTAAAGTATTTTATACTTAATCCCTTTCTAAGACTTGGTTTTAAACCACTGAAGAATTGATCAACTTTACCTTCAGGTTGGATGATAAATCCAGATTCATACATTGAAAGCCTTGTAAAATTTTCATCATATATATCAACAGATTCATCATCCTTTTTCTTAAGCTCAAGGAACTCATTTTCCATCTTTGTTTGATGAATACGAGTAATGTACTTGTTGAATAATAATTTCTTGAACTCATCTCATTCCATGGACTCAATTTCATCTTGGGGCCTCATATTCTTAATTAAAGTCCACCACTGGTTTGCTTCACCTTCTAAATGGTAAATAGCGAGAATGAATTTTTCATGTTCCCAACAGCGAAGTTTAGAAAATATATTTTCAACGGTAATGATCCATTGTTCAACAATAAGTGGATTATAAGACTCATTGAAATAAGTTGGGAGTTTCCTCATGAAGGACTCAATAGAAAATTGTTCCCTTCTCAACTCACTTGGAAGTCAAGAATGATTCATAGCTTGTGTAAGTATTGCAATAAGATTTTTTACTCAATATCTCATAACATTGGTTTGTTCAAGAGTATAATCATTGTATTGTCCATTACATTGATCAACATGGTTCCTTCGGGTTCCATCCATCGTCTAAAACACAAAAAGAATAGTGTGAGAGACAAAAATCATGCTAGGAAAACAACATAATAAAGGGGAGTACTTTGAATCTCTAAAATCATAGGTTTAATCCTAGGTTAATCATGATAATTATCATAATTCTAGGACTGTAACCTATACTTATACTTATCCTTAGAGACATCCCTAGACATACCATAGTAATATCTCTAGGGATATCACAAAAGTTTTCGCATCCTATTTTCCAAAGGTTAAATAAACATATCCTCTGATACCAACTATAGATACCCATGCCTAACGTACATGTACATTACATTAATTTTTTGGAATACTTAATACATAACAAAAATAAACACCCAAAGACCGTAATATTTTATTGTATTTGGAAACTCGGAACATAATCTTCTAATCATGGTGAAAGATCATCAACATCACCCATAAAGATATTCCCCTTTTGTTTTATTACCTAAAACATTTCTTTATATCATGGGGAAAAGAAAACATAAAAAGGGTGAGCTCAAATGCTCAGTAAGGGTAAACATGGTGAACATAAAACAATCCATAAACATTTTAACATAAAACCATGAACATTAAACATCAAAATCCTGAGTATTGACATAAATCTTGCCTCTAAATAAGGAATCGATCTCAAAGGAACATTAATCAGGATAAAATAGCATGGGAATAAAAAATGTAATTGTGTAAAACCATTAAGCACATGATATGATATCCATAGTATCCAAGACATTTCTACGAAGGCCATCATAGTTGATAATGTCCATTACTGAATAGGGTTTACTTGTCATTCCAGCATTGTATTACTGAACATGATTTACTTACCATTCCAGCCATGTCTATCTCATGAGATATAAATCATTACCAAATGAATTGGAGGGAGATATTGGTCCCACCCATCTCATATTGAAATCATTCTTACATGTGCCACAAAAAAATCATAAATCGTTTATCATAACCAAATGAATGAAATGGGTTTCATAAACATCATCCCATCATAACATAATCCATATAAAACAAATGGATATCATTTAATCATCAAACCATGTAAATAGTAGTGAAATTATACTTGAAACATAATCATACCAAATAATTTCATATTATATGGAATGTAGTTTTGATAAAACGCTTGAAATGAATTCTTGTGAAAAATATCGTTTCTTCTTCAAAATCATTTTCTTTTCAAAAATTGTCATGAAATTTTAAAATAAATGTATTTTGTTAGAAAATAGTCAAGAAATATTGTAGATGATGCTTCATGAAAATAAGACGTTATGAAACTATAAATATATTTTTGTGACGTATAATTTAAAAAAACATTCTTCATGTACATTTTCCAGAAAAGTCAAAAAGTACCTCGTTTGGTAAACAAAAGAAATATTACTACCATACTATATAGTAAAAGTAAAAATGGGGTAAACATGACTATAAAAATACATGGAATAATAGTAAATACTTTATGAGAAATTTTTTATAAAACACGGATAGGGATGATAAATATAACCCCAGTAAATACTTACGAATAAACAATCCCGGATAAGAACTAGATTGGAATAATTATCCCTTACCTTAGGTCCAATTTCTTTCATACGTGGCTGAAACTCCTGTATAGTGGTTTAAAACATATTATTAACCTGTAATAGAACCATAATAATATTTATGATATCATATATGATTCACTTATGAATTTATATTACCCGTTCTTTTGTCAATTCCATGTGGAAGAAACATTTTGGGTAAAATCGTTTCATTTATCGTACATGTTTGGACTTGTTCTTCTTGATATTATTACTTATATCCTAATTTAAATAATTCCAAAATTTCAAACATGATTTATATATAATAAATATTAATCATATAAATATATATGATAGATCGATAAATGGAATGAAATATACCGTTCATGGAGACGGTAGGCCGTACGTACGCATGAACTTTGTTTTCGTTTCCTTGTTGAATTTAATAGAATTAAGTAAATAGAACATATATGTAAATATATCCAGTATCATTATTATTTAATATATTTCGTGATTTTTTATTATATATATAATTTATAATCAATCTTTAATGGTTAAAATGGAGGATGAATCTTATCGCATCATGGAGACGGTAATCCGTACGTACGCACAAGCGGTGATATCGTTACCATAATTGTTGAATGGTATTAGAGTGGATTATATAATATCTTAGAAATAGTATCATGTTTTAATAATCATATATAATTATTATTTCCACCATTATACCCATCCATGTATGGTGGTGGTGGAAAAACAGATTACACCACGGCGTGGAGATGGTAATCCGTACGTACGCATGCGCGGTGATTTCGTTTTTCATAGGATGGATATAAGGTGAAATAGGGTTGTTTTATATTTATAATAACATATGAGTATCTGAGTGATACTGATTTTATCAATTTATTATGAAACAACAAAAAAATATGATGTAGAAGAAGCAATGAATTTGAAAGAATCAGTAAAGGACATTACCTCTTCTTCGACGCGGCTCTTCTAAACCTTCTCTTAGGGCACGAAAGTTGGTCTTTGAAGAAGATGATAAAATCTAGTATTTTTTATAGAAGTGGAGAAGAGAAATTTTAAGGGGTTTTCCGAGCATTATGGCTAAATTTTTTTGAGTATGAGAGAGATGAGGTACCCTTTTATAAGAGAAGATATGGGAACTTTTGGAAACCCCAAAAATATTAATTGTTAAAAATATCAAACCCCAAATAAAAACTTCCAAAAATGACTCAATTTTAGGATGAGATGAGATAGGGTTGTAATATAATCATCCAATAAAATTTAAACTTATTGGAAATTTATTTCACACCTTATCAACTTGATTTATTCTTATTTATTCTATTTATATTTATTTGTGGTAATAATATTCTAAATTTTAAATTGTAAAAAATAATTTCTTATGTGTTTTTATTTGTCCATAAATGGATACTTTATTAAATCTTATAGCATATACATTTCAATTTATAATTTTTAAATAATTTTGTGATTTCTTAAAAAATTTATAATATGTTATTTTTATAAAATAAAAATAGTGTCAATTTTGTCACTATTCATTTATTTGAATTTATATAAAATACACATAGAGGATATATTGGAACCAAAAAATTTAATAGATTCATAACATGTCATATTTATCTATAAAATTCGTGGATCATGTTAAACAGTTCATATAATATTTATTTTAATATATTTAAAACCATTTATTTGACATTTCAATCAATAAAATAATTTATACATCACTATTGTGTCAATATTAATGATAATTATATGATACCTAAAAATTATAAATAAATTCACATGATTTAAATAATTTTATTATCTTTTTGGAGACTATTTATGTTCCACGTTTAATGAAGTTTATCACTAAATTAATATTATTACACTTATAAGATATAAGAGAGTGACATGTTGTCACTTTCTTTGGTTTTAATAATAATTAATTCCTTTCCAGGGACAAAAGACAATTAAATTAATATATTCTGACCCTTAGGTTATATGGGTCTAATTTATTTCATCCAATAGAATTTTGTCAGGTGTTAGGGTAATTTTATAATCTTATTTTTACCCTTAATTACCCGATTTACCTTTAACTGTCGTAAATAAAATTTACCACAGTTACTCTTCATAATGTAGAACAAAAAGTATCCTATTAGCATAATTTGGACCTAATAATTCCAAATATGGAATCCATTTTTCCAAATTCAAAACAATGAAGTGGCATTCATTAATTTAAAATTAATCCCATGGTTCAGAAAACGGGTTTTACTAGTTAAAACGTTGAAATGATTGAAATGTTTTAGTCTATGAATTAAGTGTAAAATTAATGATAATGACTTACATTATATTAAATGGTAAAAATATATTCTATTTATACATTAAAACAATTCAATATTATTATTTAACCATATAAATTATCTCCATGAAAAAAAGTTGTTTTTAATTAAAATTTAGTGTATTTTTACTATTCATCAAAATATGAAGGTTATCAGAATAATGTCAAAAATTTATACAAAGTAAAATTTTATATCCTGATTCCAAGGAAGAAGTTATATTTGTCAAAATGAACTTATAAACATGTCAAAAACTAGATGTATAGTGGGTGTGCCATCAAAAGGCGGCAAAAACTGCATTTTTTTAAATACTTATTTTACCTGAAAAATTTATTTTGTTATCATAAGATGTTCTAGATAATGTTTGAGATTATTGATAATGTTTTATAATTTAACATGTGGTTAATATTATTCATAATGGATAGTTTATAACATTATATCATTGTTTAGTGAAACATTGTATTGCCTGCAACACACGCTATTGAGGACGATCGCTCTTGCGTGCAACACAAGCCAAGAATAGTGTTTGTGTATAATAAAAGATATAATGGTGTTGCGTATAGCACAAGATAAAATTTGTTGTAGTGTAAAACACAAGACATCAATGAAATTAAAAATAATATTTCTCATAATATATCGGGGTGTTACAGAGGACCACAAGATGGAAAGTCAATGTTGGAATCTATACTATTTATCCTTAAGCATCTCGAGACTCCTCGAGAGAGAAGGTTAAAGATCTCTATGTACATGTTACCCGATTATTCCAAGAGATGGTGGGATGTGATTTCACAAGAGGTATTCTAGTAGGATGTGGATTGGGATGAGTTTTGGAAGACCATATATGACTAATTCTACCCAGAGAACATGAGGGTCGACTGAGCCATAGAGTTCATGAGTCTAGAGTAGGGTACTCTCTTTATCTTTAATTATTATTCATGCTTCACAGATCTGTAGCACTTCACACTAATTCTGGAGGGTAATGAGTATGTTCTTGTGAGGATTCTAGATGACAGTCTATGACATAGCATCTGATCCTATGTGAAAAACTTTATGATGAATTGAATATCTTATGTATTCAACCAGGTGCTGATCTTCGTGCACAACCTGAGGGATTTTGGAGGTGTGGGCCATGGTGGATCATCATCTAGAGTTGGTACTCTTATGACTGATAATAGGAAGCGTCGTAGGGAGTATACATGTGGAGATCCGAGTAGGCCAGATTTTCCTTCAGGTAACCATGTTGTGTGCTACTAGTTTGGGAAGTGTGGACATAAGAAACCTCAATTCCTAAGAGACCCATTTGCATGCCGATATTGCGGAAGGATGGGACATATTCTACATTTCTTCAATTCCCTCCTTCCAACAGCTATTGAGGGAGGAACTGTCTCGACTACTCATACTAGAGAAGGACAACCAATTCCACAACAGGCTGTGGGGTGGAGATGTTTATGTCTTTTAGGATGAGGTGGGTGTCATCGCCGCAGTTGTCAGACACAATGTTTTCTTAGCGACACAGGTTTTGGCCCTGTCTGTCTCTAGAATATTTCTACGAATAATTACAGAGCTAAGTGCGAAGACAGTGTGTGATTCCGAGGCCTAGTGTGCCCGAATTCATTTTATAAAAATATTAATTATTTTATACTATGCATGTGGAGGGGTTGTGATATATCCCAAATAGTGTCTCAGAATAGCAATCAGAGGGAACAGTTGCGTCTGGAGCGTTCTTTTCACCCTAGGCAGGGTGTAAACTTTGCGGGCGCGGGCCTGCTGTGAGAAAAGCTACCAGGGGAATTTTTGTAAATAAATATAAAAGTTTAATTATGATTTTATGCTCGAATAACTCATGAACTGAGTCTTAGATCGAAAATCCAAGTCCTCCATTGCATTCATAATGTCATGTTTACCCTAGGCACGACATAACTTTAGTCGGCGCTGGGTGCCGGGTTGGAGGCGTGTTGGTGGGGAGTTAAATGATGTTATTAATTAAAAAAACCAAAATCAATCATCTCCCCCACCTTGTATGCGCACGACGAACCTCCCTCCTCCCTTGACCGTTCATTGTCGAATCGAGCCCCGGACGTCCGTTTTCAGCACCGATCGTCAGCGGATCGAGCTCCAGCGCGTCGCAGGCATCGTTCTGCACCTGACGATTCAGGGATCCGCCAACAGGTAAGGGGATTGAGTTTTAAAATCCCAGATCCCAATTTCATTGTGTTTTAACTATTTTGAGTCTGCAGATGTGTAGATCCGGTCTCGAGAGGCACGCAGATGCCTTCGGATGTGCGTTTGGACCCCCGGGGTGCCCCCGGTGGCCCTCAGAAGGTCCGTCGGTGCGGTGGATCCGGCGGCAGTAGGGCACAGGACTTGATCAGGACCGCCACACCAGTGGCAGTCCGACACCGATCAGCGGCGACCTGCGATGGGGATCGACCGCGCACACATGCGCTGCGCCGCGCCGCGTCAGCCGGAGTAGCCGGGTCGGTGGGTCGGACTGGGCGTTTCAAGCCGGTCCGGCCCTCTATGTGTACATGGGGGGTTTTAAAACCGCCGTATCATGCTCCCTAGAAATACGAATTGCATGCCATCTATGGTGACGCAGCCATGGAGACGAGGCGAACCCTTCGGTGTGGGTTCAGGAGTTTTATGTTTCGGGGTCGTGGTTCGGGAGCTTGAAACATCAAATAAAATAATAATATATTATTATTATTTGACTCCGGGCCATTGGTTCTTCTACCTAGAGCATTCGATTGATGTTCCATTAGTGGAGTTGAGGCCCTAATGGTGTGGCAGACTATTCTTGTAGGTTTTCGGGTGTTGGGACCGAGTTTGGGGTGTGGGCCCCACAAGGATGGGTTTGGGCGTTTACGTAGAAACGCAACTTTCTCACTAGTAGTTCGATTTGGAGGATGAATAGTTTACCCTGTGTGTTTTTCTGAGAGGATCGCAATGGTACAATCCATTCAAGGAGTTTCGGGATCGAGGCATGGGTCCCACCGGAGCTGGCTTTGGTGAATAGTACCTTTTTCACCGGGGGTCCGTTTGGGACAAACAAGTAGTGGATCCAGTGTGTTTTTCCAAGGGGATCGCAGTGGTATGATTTTCTTGATGAATTTCGGGATCGTTGTGCGTGCCTCGCATGGGCTAGTGATGATGTATAGTGCATTTTTACTTGTTGTCTCTTTCGGGAAAGTAAACAGTCTATCCTGCATTTTTTTTCACATAGATCGCGATGGTAGCCTTGGTATCGGCTTTGGAGGTGCGCGGTTTGGCGTTGGGGAGGGTCACTCGGGTTCATGACGTTTGGACCAGTAGTGGTTGAGGGTACTCCCTTGGTACATTTCATTGAGAGTTCACGCGGCATCACAACCTTAGTATATATTTGAGACCCTCTCAATGAGATGTTTAATCTATTAGAGTTATGGCATCCTTCCGGTGGGCCCAAAGAGGGATCCTCTAGCATCGTTTCCCTAGATCGGGTTCTTGGTATCGCTATGACCGCTTATCCACGGGCGGCGATCCCCTATCTAGCAGGTTAACCCCGTAGGGTTTGTGGCATCATCGGTAAAATGATCCCCTACGTGGTGGGTGATGCTCAGAAGGTTTGTGGAATCGTCAGGTATACGATCACTTACTCAACATGAAGTTTATAGTGGGCTTGTGGTATCGTTAGTTATATGATCCCCATACTCAGTGCATGGTTTATGTAGGGCTGCAACATCTTCAGTTCGATTCTCTACAGCACGAGATATACTAGATAGGGTTTCAGTATCATTGTGATCATCGTGACACGGGTGACGAACCTTTATCTGAGTGACGTGTTTCTGTCGAGCACCAGATCGGGTTGTGGTATCCCTCAGCGGATCCAAGGAGTGATCCCCTATCTATGAGATCTACGAATGCCTGATCAGGTTGTGGTGTCCCCCAGAAGACCCTAGGCGTGATCCCCTATCTATAAAATCTATGTATACCATTGTTGGTTCTAGTATCCCCTTGCGGACCCTAGGAGCGATCCCCTATCCGTGGAGTTTGGTGTTTTTGATGTTTCAGCATGATTTTCTCAGAGACGGTATCTGATGAGCGTGATCTCTCGGGTGAGCGTCTGAGGTGTTTTGTGTGATACCTAATGGAGTATATAACTCTGATGAGTGTCATCTGGGATGGAAGTGATCGTGGAGTGTGCTCTCTTAGTTGTGAATCGTTTCTTGTGATGAGGTCGGTACCTCATGTGGCTTGGTGCATGAGCTGAGTATATCCGGATGCTCTTGGTATATATATGGGCATACACGAGAGTTGAGCGGACTAGTTGTGTTTAGCCGAGGATGGTCACGAGATGAAGATTCACTCTCATCTAGGTTCCATTTGGATGTGATGAGCGGACTACTTCCTTTTAGTTTCTCACTTTTGTTTTGGGTTTTGGGGGTGCCTACTGAGTATTGTTATACTCACCCCTACACGGGATTTGCCCGCACATGCTTGTGTCTTATGCAGACCACATGACTCACGACGGAGTTCTAGGAGGACTCGGAGCAGGCGGAGCATAGTAAGCGGGTTTGATCGGGGTGTTTACCGAAGTTGTGCCGCGGAGATTATCGGCATGTGTTTTTGGAAGTGTTTTCCCTCCTTCTGAGCAGGTTGAACACTTTTGAAGTGTTCCGTTGGTGGGGCATGTTTTTACCTTTTTGTAATGATGTTGCACTCTAGTTTGGGATAGATGCATGCATGCATTTTCTTTTCAGTTTTATATATCTCTGGATCGTTGCATGGAGGTGTATATGGGTGTGTGTGTAAATGTACCTTATATAACACCCCAATATTTCATAGTACGTAATTTATTCAATGTAATGCAATAACTTGCACTACACACAACACTGAGTTCAAGCGCATCATGACTTACCAAACTTGACATTCAAAAGTGGTTATGAATAGTATTAAATGAATTTTGAACATTATATAATACTTATAATTTCAGAATCTATATTATGAGTTTCTTAGACATAATGTAAGAACAAATTCATTTTTTTCAGATAAAAGAATTATTTTTCAAATAATGTAATTTTACTACATTTTAATGGAAAAACATTTTTAAATCCAATATTTGAAACTTTTATATAATCAATTTAACAAAATAAACTTCTTCTTTAGAATCGGGACATAAGAATTTAGTTTTAATAAATTTTTGGTGTTTTTCTGATAACTTTCATATTTGGGTGAATAGTGAAAATTACTATATTTTAACTGAAAACAACATTTTAATAAATATAATTTGTAGTGTTGAATTATACATTTTAATGTTTTTGAAGTATAATTAGATTATATTTTTACACTTTAATTGAATTTTTGTCATTGGAATTAATTTCACATTGAAATTATACATAAACAAGTGTCAATCTTTTGATAGTTATTATTTCATAAAAGCACACTATTTAGTTTGACAACGAGAATTAATTTTAAATTAATTAATGAAACTTAAATGTATTTAATTTGTTAAAATAGACATCATTTTTGGATTCGGAATATCAAAATTATCTTAGGGTGAATTTTTGATATTTTTCTGAAAACATTCAATTTTTGACGAATAGTGAAAAACACTGAGTTATTGGTTAAAACCGACTTTTTATTTAATTATTTATTTATTTTATTTAAATTTATTTTAGGTCAAAATAGATACATAATACCTATATAATTTCAATGTAATTCATTTGAGTCAGTTTATAATAATTTTAGATATACAATATTTTTATTGAACTTTTCGCCGTCTTTTACCCATCTCCAAGGAGAATTTGAAAATTGACATAAAACATAATTTTACCTCTTCTGTGAGTGGAATTTAGAAAATTTGAGAGACACAATTAATATAAATAAGTAAAATGTGGTTCAATAAGATAAAAATATTCTTGGTGAATAGTAACTTTTTACTTTTATTTGCCACAGTTAAATGTAAATATGGTAATAAAGGGTAAAAATGATATTAATATTACACTAACAAATGTCCTAATTCTATTGGACAAGTCTATCTAGACTAAAAACAACCTTAGGAATAAAATATTATCATTTAGGTCCACTAGAATTAGATTAGGACA
Organism: Viscum album; assembly: GCA_963277665.1. NCBI lineage: Eukaryota > Viridiplantae > Streptophyta > Magnoliopsida > Santalales > Viscaceae > Viscum > Viscum album. The sequence continues at coordinate 852,057,574 of OY728126.1, read as the reverse complement.
TTTATTATTATTAAATTCAAAGAAGAGTTAAAAGAGTTAAAATCAAAGTTTAATAACTAAAACATTTTTAATATTGGGTTATAAATAAGATAAATTAGACTATAAATATTCAGTAGAAAGATTAAAATATTTATTATATAAGGGTATTTTATTTATAATTTTTAGTGATTAAATAATTAATTTTATTAATGACACAATGATGATGCAGTAATTACCTTATTAATGAAAGAATCAAATAAATGGTATTATAAATATAAAAATAAATATAATTTCAAAGTATTTATGACATAAATGAATTTTCTAGGGGAATAAGAAATGTTATGATTGATTAAATGTATTTAATTTGAAGTGATCATGCTTTTATGTATTTAACAAAATACAAATATTATATTATTAATTGACATGTTAGTGTCAAAATTGGCATAAATAGTTTTTAAAACAAATATTATAATTGATATAATTGTCCTAAAATTCTTAGGTTATGTCGAAATACTTATATAATAATATATATGACATTAATGACCCAATTTTGGTTCTGTTGGTAGTATATAGTATGTTTATTAACCATATAGTGTAAGAATACAAGAAGACACTGTAAAAGTTAAATTATTTAACTTATAGTTAAATCTAAATGATAAGGTTAAAATGTGAACCTAAACTTTTCTAAAACCTATTGGTTGAGTTTTTTTCTACCCATACCAACCTTATATATTAAATAATACGTTTTTGAGCCATTATAAACTGAATATGAATTTATTATAAAATAATATTTAATGTTTTTTCTAAAGTGCCCCTCACACCTCTTATAAAAGGGCACTCCCCCTTCACTCTAATTCACACCTTCTAAGCCATTTTTCTCGGCCAAAACCTTCCCAAATATTCTCTCAAATATCCTCACTTCATCCTAGAGGTCCTCCTTTAGTCATAAATTTAACTTAAGGTGCCCTTTTGATCATATCAAAAGGAAGAACCCGAAAAGAGATAATAATTTCACCACCCTCTTTCATGTTCTTTTCTTCTTCCGAATCTTCATATTTTTGATATTTCCATTATGAAATAATAACTCCAGTATATACTATATACTGTGATGTTATTATAAATATGTCACAACTTTATTCATTATTCTATCCATCTTATTAATGATAATGTCACCATGCGTGCGTACGTACGACTTACCGTCTCCACGTCGTGTTGTAATTTGTTATTCAACACTATGTTATTTGGATAGATATAATGACAATTATTATGTATATAGATAATGAAAATACCATGATAATGTCTCTGTAAAATTAATATACCATCCAATTCCACTCCTTTAAAGAAATGATATTGTCACTCGTGCGTACGTACGGATTACCATCTCCACGACGTGATGAGATTTATTTCCACGTTCACCATTCATCGACTATTATAAAAATATATATATTACTAATAAGAATGTAATATATGACATAATAATGATACTAGAGACATATATATATATATATATGCATTTAATTACATATATCGTATTCACATAGTTCTGTTCAACACGATATAAAAACAGAAACAACGTTTATGCATCCGTACGGACTACCGTCTCTATAAACGGTGTTTTTCATTTCATATACATGACTATTATACATAATTTTATTCTCAATATATATAATATATAATTCATGTTTTATATTCTGGAAGTATTTAAATCTTTTTCTAAGTGATACAATCAATAGTTGCAAGTTAAAACACATACGATAAAGAAAGCGATTATTACCCGAAATGTTAATTTAACATGGAACATTTTATTAAATGGATATTATAAAGTCATAAATGATTCATGTATGCTATAATAAATATTAATATGGTTCTGGATTAATTTAATAACATACTAAGATCTTCGTACAGCAGGTTAAACGTACCCTCGACTAAAGGAAGGTGCAAGGTAAGGGGTTTTCATCTCACTCGGTATTCCCATGTGATTCATACCATAATGCCACTATTACCTTTTGTGTGGTTTATGTACTACCCAGAATTGTATTCTTTGTGTATTACACTTTAATTTATGTGTATCTACATATTCATTGTATGATACCTCTTTCATGGGGTGTATGTTTCTTATGTTACCAAATTGGTAAGGGTTAATTTTACAATCTCTTTATTATCTGAGATTGTTTTTACGTAAGTATATACTAGGGAATATTTACTATCCATGTCCATTTTGCGTAAAATAAGTGTCAATGGGATTATTTTAAGGTAATTTTTATTAAAACATCAATTTAAATGTTTTAAATATTTATTCTGGTAAACCATTCTCATTAATGTCCATGTTTTCAAAATGATTTTAAAAATTTATTAAATGGACATGAATGTTTTAAAATATTAATTACATTTAAAAGTTTCAAAGTGGTATGGGACACTTTGATTCCAAAACATCTTTAAATGTCCTCCTTTATTAATTGTGTGACTTTTAAATGTTTTCATGAAAAGGGTATTTTTCTCTCTAAGAGTTTTACAAATCATTTTCATCTATGTCAAAATCCTTTAATGGATTTTAAAGTTGTTTTGATGTTGATTTATTATGATAAAAATATTCCATTTTATATTGAAGGTTTTATGATTTGTTTGACTATGGATGTGTTATTTTTATACCATTCATGGTTTATGGGTAATGTATTGACATTTCGTATGCTAGTTTTAATACGAATGTTTATGTTATGTTTAAACCTGTTCATATGAGGAATGCATTGGACTTAGTAAGTGGCAGGTGGAGCCCACTATAGCTCCTAGATGCATCGGTAGGTCTCATGGGAGAAACTAGGGTCTTAGCACAAGGCATTGACAAAATATTATTTGTAGTCTTTGCACAAGCCCTTGACTATGTGGTTATGATAGTCTGGCATTATCATTCCATCATTATGAATATGGTTAGTGATATTTCATGTGATTATTCAACTAGTAGAATATCAAAGTGAATAATGAAATGGAATTATTTCATTTTATTTTTTCCATATTATTTTGAAGTTGAAGTCTAAAAGTTTTTGTTTTAGTTATACATTTCCTTAAATGTTTATTCTTATTTATTAAAGTTTCTGTTGTATTGCTTTACCCTTACTAGGCATTTGAGCTCACCCCTTTCTATGTTTTATTTTTCCCAGGATTCCCAGAAGTGTATTGTGATTGATATGCAGGGTTAAGCCAAGGGAATAATGGCGTTCATAAAGGATTAATTTATTTTGTTTTTTATGTATTAAAGTGTAATGTAACATTCATGTATGTAATCTATTTTCCCAGACTACTAAACTGATATGTCCTTCGAGACATGATTCTTTGTAATCATGCCAATGTATTAAAATAATGCACAGACTCTGCGTAACTGGGGTCGGGGCGTTGCAGTTGGTATCAGAGGATGTTTAGCAATAACCTTGGAAGCTAAATTTAGATAATCTCTGATTAGATCACATAAACCTAAGATAGAATTTGAGTATTAGTATAAAAGGACATCCTAGAATTTTGGTAATATTAAGATTTTGTGAGTTTTCCAGGAAAATACATCCCTGTCTGGATACGAGCAGGTAGAGGAGGCTCTGGCACAGATGTACCAAGGGTTAAAACCCGAAAACACCACTTTGAACTAGACTTAAACGGGAATTGATGCACGAAAATGGGCCATGCTGCACTCTTGGTTGTGACACTCCTGGGGGATCTTCGTAGGTTAATTATCATTTTCTTTACAAACCACTATGACGGGATTATGAGTATATAAATCCTCAAAAAAAACATTTTTTGATTATGTATTATATACATAAAATATTTAATTTATGTTAGGTATTTAACATGTTTGGAATTTTGAATTGCGATTCATAAACTGACCAAGTGTATGCCATTGTTTAGAAATGGCACCCGGTAGAAGAAATGAGAACTCCAATAATATGTATGATCCAAAGAGTATGAAGGTTCATATCACTCATGGTATTAAGACATCATTTAAAAAGGAAATAGTCTCCCACGTATTATCATCATATGAATAAATAGTATCATAAGATCAGTAAATAATTTTCTGAATATTATGGTTTTTTAGGGAAGCAAGAGAATAAAAGGATGGTATAAAGAAATATGGGTAAAGGGAATATGGGAATGAAGGATTTTCCCATATGTGGAATGGAACACCTAGGTAAATGCTTGAAGGGAATGAGAGTTGTTATAAGTGTGGAGAAAAAGGACACCATGTACATGATTTCAAGGGTAAGAAAAAGATTTCAAATGTAAAATGATTCATCTACAAGGAATTGCGACACTATGAGAATCAATTTCTCATTCATAATAGTATACCACAAATGATGTTATTGGATAATAATCATGTTATGATACTATATGAGATGAAGAAGAAAGACTAGTTTTCTTATGTTGTTATTATAGAATTATTTCATTTGAGTGATGTATCAACAGTATATTGGTTACATGAATTATAGAGATAAATAAGGAATGTACTGTAGTACTATTTTATTGATGATTTGAGAGCATATGGTTCTAAGAAAAGTGAATTCATAATAAGCTAGAATTTTTGGAAAATAAATGGTTGAAGGAAAGGTAATCGTTAATATAGTCTTGATAATGAGGTAGTGATTTTGGAATAAGAGATGTTTGATTTTGGTAATTTAGGATATTGCGGTGTTGTAAAAGAATACATGATGAAGGAGTTCACATGTTATTACCCAGCAAAAAGGATCCTCATTGTGTTTAACTTCCTTATAAATTTTGGAATGAGTGTTTGGATATAAGTATTTTGGATAATTCTTAAGGCTGGAATGGATTATGTTTGAAATTGGATACTATTGTTAATTTTATTTTTTGATTTCCATAAAAAGGACAACCTGGAGGTCAGGGGACAACCTGTCACATCTGCAAGGCCATGAGACTTGAACCCGCAACTGAAGGGAGGAAAGGTTATATCACCAATAACTAACCCATGTGATGTCCTGGATTGAATAATTAAGTTTTTTTAAAGTGTCTGATATGTGAATTATAAATTCATTATTTTTGGAACCCTATATGATTAGGATAAATAGAATATATTTATGTTCTATTATCTTTTAGAGTGAAAGATGAGTTTTTGGTAGAAATTAGTTAAAGAATGTAACTCTACTTTCTATTTATACTTTTTTCATCCTATTAATCCTTAATCTTTAGGGAAGGGATCTTAAAACCAAAAATGTGTTATCCTAATACATTATGTTTTGTTGAACTGATCATATTTTAAGACATCATAGATTGATGGCTTTGAGGCCTTCAATTTTACACTTGTTTGTGATTGATGACCTCAATCAGTCTCTATAAATGTTTACGTTTTTATTCTAATTATGTGTCTATAATTTCCACCTATTTTCTTCTATCCGAAACACTGATTTGGTGGTCACTTTTTCATTCCCCGTTTTCCTCTTATTGAGACTAAATTTTATTAACCCATTTTACGATGTGGGTTTTCCCGTAAATGAATTTTCTAATTTCAAACTTTTGTTTTCGAAGAAAAATTTCAAATTGAGAGGACACAATTTATTGAAGGAGGGGAGAATGTAACACTCTAATATTTCATAGTACGTTATTTCTTCAATGTAATGCAATAACTTGCACTACACGCAACACTGAGTTCAAGTGCATCACGAATTACCAAACAAGTCGTTCAAAAGCGGTTATGAATAGTAGTAACAGAATTTTGAACATTATATAATCTTTATAATTTTAGAATCCATATTATGATTTTCTTAGATATAATGTATGAACAAATTCATTTTTTTCAGATAAAAGAATTATTTTTCAAATAATGTAACGTTACCGCATTTTAAAGGAGAACCCTTTTTAAATACAATATTTGAAAATTTTATATATTAAAATTTACAAAATAAACTTCATCATTATAAACAGGACATATTAATTCAGTTTCGATAAATTTTATGTGTTTTTCTGATAACTTTCATATTTGGGAGAATAGTGAAAAATACTATATTTTAACTGAAAACTAATTTTTAATAAAAATAATTTATAGTGTTGAATTATAAATTTTAATTTTTTGGAAGTATAATTAGATTATATTTTTATGGTTTAATCAAATGTTGGTCATTGTAATTAATTTCACATTGAAATTATACATAAACAAGTGTAAATCTTTTGATAGTTATTGTTTCTTAAAAACACGCTATTTATTTTAACAATGAGAATTAATTTTAAATTAATTAATGCAACATCTATGTTTTGAATTTGGTAAAATAGAAATCATTTTTGGATTTGGAATATCAAAATTATCTTCGGGTGAATTTTTGGTATTTTTCTGAAAACATTCAATTTTTTATGAATAGTGAAAAACACTTTGTTATTGGTTAAAACCGACTTTTGATTTAATTAATTATTTATTTTATTTAAATTTATTTTAGTTCAAAATAGATACATAATACCAATATATGTACCATGTAATTCATTGGAGTTAGTTTATAATAATTTTAGATATATAAAATTTTTATGGAACTTTTCACCGACTTTTACCCATCTCCTAGGAGAATTTGCAAATTCACATAAAACATAATTTTACCGCTTCTGTGAGTAGAATTTTGAAAATCCAAGAGACAACATTAACATAAAGGACTAAAATTTGGTTCAATAAGATAAAAATAATGTTTGGTGAATAGTATATTTTTACTTTTTTTACCGTGGTTAAAAGTAAATATTTTAATTAAGGGTAAAAATTATATTAATATTACCCTAATACATGTCCTAATTCTATTGGACAAGTGTATCTTGAAAAAAAATAACTTTAGTAATAAAATATTAAGATTTAGGTCCACTTGGATTAGATTATGACATTTATTATTATTTAATTTAAAGAAGAGTTAAAAGAGTTAAAATTAATGTTTAATAACTAAAACATTTTTAATATAGGGTTATACATATGATAAATTCAACTATAAATATTCAATAGAAATACTAAAATATATCCTACATAATGGTATTTTATTTATAATTTTTGGAAGTTAAATACTTAAATTTATTAATGAAACAATGATGATGTAGTAATTACCTTATTAATGAACGAATCAAATAAATTGTATTATAAAAAATAAAATAAATATAATTTAAAAGTTTTTATGACATCCACGAATTTTATAGGTGAATATGACATGTTAGGATTTATTAAATATATTTTTTTTGAAGTAATCATGTTGTTATTATTTTAACAAAAAACCAATATTATATTATTAGTTGACATGTTAGTGTCAAAATTGACATAAAATAGTTTTTAAAACAAATATTATAATTGATATAATGGTCCGAAAAATCTAAGGGTAGAAAAAAAGAAATATATAATAATATATATTACATTAATGAACCAATTGGGGTTCTATTGGCAGTATATAGTAAGTTTATTAACCGTATAGTGTAAGAATACAAGAAGAGACGGTAAAAGTTAAATTATTTAACTTAGAGTTAAATCTAAATGATAAGGTTAAAATGGTAACATAGACTTCACTAAAAGAAATTGGTTAAGTTATTTTAGACCCATACCCACCTTAGACATTAAATAATACATTTTTGAGCCATTATAAACCGAATATAAATTTATTATAAAATAATATTTTAAGTTTTTCCTAAGGTGCCCCTCACCCCTCTTATAAAAGGGCACTCCCCCATCACTCTAATTAACACCTTATAAGACATTTTTCTCAGCCAAAACCTTTTCAAATACTCTCTAAACTATCCTCACTTTATCCTAGAGGCCCTCCTTTAGTCATAAATCCAACTTAAGGAGCCCTTTTGATCATATCAAAAGGAAGAACCCGACGAAGAGGTAATAATTTCACCACCATCTTTCAAGTTCTTTTCTTCTTCCACTTCTTATTATTTTTTTATTTCCATTAAAAAATAATCACTACAGTATATTCTATATAGAGTGATGTTATTATAAATATTTAACAACTTTATTCATTATTCTATCCATCTTATGAATGATAATGTCACCATGTGTGCGTACGTACAACTTACAGTCTCCACATCGTGGTGTAATTTGTTATTCAACACTATGTTATTTGGATGGATATAATGATGAGTAATATTTATATAAATAATGAAAATAACATGATAATGTCTCTGCAAAATTAATATAACATCCAATTCTACACCATTAATGAAATGATATTGTCGCTCGTGCATACGTACAGATCACCGTCTTTAATACGCAATGAGATTTATTTCCACATTCACCATTCATTGACAATTATAAATATATATATTAATAATAAGTATGTAATAGATGACATAATAATTATAATTAAGATATATATATATATATATATATATTTACTTACATATATCTTATTCACTTAGTTCCGTTCAACAGGATATGAAAACGGAAACAGTGTTTATGCGTACGTACGAATTACCATCTCCATAAACGATGTTTTTCATTTCATATATATGTATATTATACAAAATTATATTCTAAATATATATGATATAAAAATCATGTTTTATATTCTGGAAGTATTTAAATAGTGGTCTATGTGAAACAATCAACAGTAGCAAGTTAAAACACGTACGATAAAGAAAGCGATTATTACCCGAAATGTTGTTTTAACATGGAAATTATAAATAAATGGGTAGTATAAAGTCATAAATGAATCATGTATGATATCATAAATATTAATATGGTTCTGGTATAATTTAATAACATACTACATTCTTCATACAGGAGGTTAAACATACCCTTAACTAAAGGAAAGTGCAAGGTAAGGGGTTTTCATCTCACTCCTTATTCCAGTGAGATTCGTACAATATTGCCACTATTACCATTTGTGTGGTGTATGTACTACCCATAATTGTATTATTTTTGTAATACACTTTAATTTATGTGTATTTACATATTCATTGTATGAAACCTCTTTCATGGTGTGTATTTTTCGTAAGTTACCAAATTGGTAAGGGTTAATTTCACAATCTCTTTATTATCCAAGATTGTTTTTACATAAGTATATACTAGGAAATATTTACTATCCATGTCCATTTTTCATAAAATAGTTTTCAAATGGATTCTCTTAATGGAATTTTTACTAAAAATTAATTTTAAATGTTTTAAATATTTATTCTTGTAAACCATTCTCATTAATGTCCATGTTTTTAAAATGATTTTATGGATTTATTTAAATAGACATGAATGTTTTAAAATATTAATTACTTTAAAAAGTTTCAAAGTGGTATGGGACACTTTGATTCAAAAATTTCATTAAATGTATTCCTTTATAAATTGTATGACTTTTATAAGTTTTCATGAAAAAGAGATTTTCCTCTCAATGAGTTTTACAAATCATTTTCATCTATGTCAAAATCCATTAATGGATTTTAAACTAGTTTTGAAGTTGATTTATTATGATAAAAATCTTCCATTTTTTATTGAAGGTTTTATGATTTTTTTGACTGTGGATGTGTTATTTTTACACCATTCATGGTTTTTGGGTAAATTATTGATATTTCTTAATCTAGTTTTAATATGAATGTTTATGTTATGTTTAAACCTGTTCATATGAGGAATGCATTGGACTTAGTAAGTGACGGGTGGAGCCCGCTATAGCTCCTCGATGCATCGGTTGGTCTCATGAGACAAACTAATGTCTTGGCACAAGGCCTTGAAGAAATATTATTTGTAGTCTTGGAACGAGGCCTTGACTATGTGTTTATGATAGTCTGGAATTATGCATTCCATCATTATGAAAGTGGTTAGTGATATTGCATGTGATTATTCGACTAGTAGAATATCCATTAAATAAGTAAATGGAATTATTTCATTTTATTATTTCCATATTATGTTGAATTACAAGTTTAAAAGGTTTTGTTTTAGTTATACATTGCCTTATATTTTTATGCTTATTTTTGAAAGTTTCCTCAATATTGCTTACCCTTACTGAGCGTTTGAGCTCACCCATTTCTATGTTTTATTTTTCCCAGAATTCCAAGAAGTGTATTGTGATTGATATACAGGGTTAATCTAAGGGAATAATGGCATTCATAATGGATTTATTTATTTTGTTTTGTATGTATTAAAGGGTAAAGTAACATTCATGTATGTAATATATTTTCCAAGACTGCTAAACTGATCTGTCCTTCAGGACGCGTTTCCATGTAATCATTCCAATGTATTAAAATAACTCACCGACTCTACGTAACTGAGGTCGGGATGTTACACCTTAGGCTAATGCCTCCCATGTGTTTGATAGCCTACTCGGCGCTAGAAGTCATCCCCTGGCCTAGTGGAGGTGGGCTTGGGGAGTCGTGGCTCGAGCCCTGTTGGGTCGGGTCATGATAGAGTGGTATCAGAGGAGGTTCCACCTTTGGGATCTCAGAGCGTAGCTGGTATAGCTGTGAGTTTGGTTTGGGTTGCATAACGGCAGTGTTAGGATGTTTCATGTTTGGATTTCAGGCCAAGAAACTCCTGTGTTGGTATGGAGGCTAATGTATCCATTCACCAAGACTATGCCAACCTGTTTTTCAACTCGGTAGGTTCATACACTAGTCGCGGGGGAAAATATTGGGACATGCATCATATAGGACTAGGATTTGGGTTTTTCCTTGTCCTTCTTGAGTCAGATCTCCAGATATACTCTTTGACCATGGCATGTCTTGATTGTATTTCAGGATGCCTCCACAATGATATCCAATGAGAGTTCCGCAGTGGGATTTTGGTGAAGATCATCCCCATGTAGAGGTTGTGACCAGGGCTTAGGTTCTGAGGGTGTACCTACATGTGGTCCGCCAGTTGAGCCACTACCTATCGATCAGCTGGTTGTGCGGAAGTGAAGGATGAGGTTGCGCGCAGGCTGAGTGCGTAGAACGAGTTCTAGAGGAAGTGACCTCTGAGGTTACAGGGTGATCTAGAACCTTAGGTGGCTGATGACTGGCTCGAAGTAGTCACCCGAGTTTTCCGCCTATTGAGGACACCCCCAGATCATATTGTGGTCGTAGAGGCGAGCCTTATGCATGGTTTGGTCGGACGGTGGTGGAGTTTGGTGACACAGTCTCACGATGTGGAGACACTGACGTGGGAAGGGTTTGAGCATCATTTCAAGGAAGACTTCTATCCGGGGATGCTGAGGTCTATGCGGATTTAGGAGCTTCTACAGCTTCGATGGGAGGGCATGACCGTGTCAGAGTACTCATCGAGGATTACCGACCTGTCACGCTAATCCCTAGATATGGTTTGAGACCGGTTCATTAGGGATTAGACATTTGAGTAGGGGTTACACATGGACATCTAGGAATGTGTGGTTTCATTGTGTCTACTCTCCTATGATGGAGTGTTGGAGCAAGCGTTGGTGGTGGAGAGCTTTCTGGCTAAGAAGATCTTGCCTGTTAGTGCTGGGCATGCGAGAGTGGAGACGACGTCAGTCAGATCAGAATCTGGTAGTCGGCGGCAGGTGAAAGGTTCTTGACATGGCCGATGTTTCAGGAGGCGACCCCAAGATGGAGGATCTGAGGTTCAGGGCTTACAGGCCAGTTTGGGTCAGCCGTAGGAGAGGCAGAGTTACGCGTGCGACGGTCAGGGATATCTTGCTAGAGATTGTCTGACCCGTAATGCTGTTGAGAGTGAGTCGGTCGACAGACCACCTTGGCAGAGGCAGTGTCTCGAGCAAGGAGATCTGTAGGGTGGTGGACGTGGCGACAGAGCTAGTGTAGCAGTAAGCGGTGGTAGGCGGTATTAGTTTCCACCTCTCCACCTCTAGATGGTCCATGCCATGCTCAGGGAGCTGGTGGTCGAGGGAGAGGACAGTTTCACTCCCTAGAGGTTGTAGACCCAGAGGCTCTGCAAATGGATAAGGATATGCCTTGTGTCCTTTCTACTTTCTGCAGTAGGTGTGGTACTCTTCCCATTCCATTGCTTGCTCATGTTTTGTTAAGGGTGTGTGTAAGACCCTGTGTGGGTGTTGTTCGATGTGCTTCGAATGCGTGAGGAGGAGGGATATTTCCCCCCACCAAGACACATTTTTGTGACACGATTAAAACCTTGTGGGTGATTCAGTACCACACAAAGCGGATAGTGTTGAGGTGTGGTGGATGAGTCCTTCTTACTTATGTGTTCGAGCATGGGTGTTTGTTGGTGAACTCGCTGGCATGGGAGACCCAGCTGAGAGTCCAATTGCTTCCCTTGTGCTTAGGGATTTTCGAGGATGAATTGTTCTAAGGTAGTGAGGATGTAGAGACTTGGGTTTTTTACCTTTCAGACTCTATAATATTTCTACAAATAATTCAGAGCTAGGCACGAAGACGACATGTGATTCCGAGGCCCGGTGTGCCTGGAATTAATTTTATAAAAATATTAAATATTTTTATACTATTCATATGGAAGGTGTGTGATATCTCCCAAATGGTGACTCATAACGGGAATCTGAGGGCACAGTTGCGTTCGGAGCATGCCGTTTACCCTAAGCGGGGTGTAAACATTGCGGGTGCGGGCCTGCTGTGAGAAAAGCCACCAGGGGATTTTTTGTAAATAAATGGAAAAGTTTAATTACAAGAATCATCCTGAATAACTCCTGAATAGAGTCTCGGATTGAAAATATGGGTCCACTCTTGCGTTCAGAATGCTTTATTTACCCTAGGCGTGACATAACTTTAGTCGGCACTGGGTCCCGGGTCGGAGGCGTGTTGGCGGGGAGTTAAATGAAGATTTTAATTAAAAAAAGAAAATCAATCATCTCCCACACCTTGTACATGCATGGTGAACCTCTCTCCTCCGTCGACCATTCTTCACTGAATCTAGCCCCATACGTCTTTTTTTAGCGCCGATCGTCTGCGGATCGATCTCCAACGTGTCGCGGTTGTCATTCTGCACCCGAAGCCTCGACGATCGGCCAACAGGTAGGTGGTGTGAGTTTTAAAATCATGGATCTTTATTTGGTTGGTATTTCTATATTATGAGTCTGGATATGCGTAGATATGGTCCCAGGGGGGCGTATAGATGCCTTCGTATGCACGTTTGGACCCTCGGGGTGCCCCCGACAGCCCTCAGAAGGTCCGCTGGCGGAGGGCCGCAGGACTCAATCGGGACCACCGCTCAGGTGGCGGTCTGGCGCCAATCAGAGGAGATCAGTGGTGGGGTTCAGCCGCACGTGAATTCATGGTTCCACGCCGCGGAGGCGCGGTCCTCCGGCTGGTGCGGCCGACGGCGGCAGCGGCTGGGTCAGCCGGCGCGGGCTGACCTGACCCTCTACGTGGACACGAGGGTTTGAAAACCCACGTATCTTGCTCCCTGGAAATCCGAATCACGTTCCGTCTATGGAGAAGCATCCCGGGAAATGTGGCGAAACCTTTGGTGTGAGTTCAAGAGTTTAAAGTTTCAGGATCGTGGCCCGGGAGCTTAAAACGTCGAATAAAAAAATAATATTTTATTATTATTCGACTTCGGGCTGTTGTATCTTCTATCCAGAGCATCCAATTGACGTGCCATCCGTGGATTTGAGTCCCTGATGATGCGGAAGACTTTTCTTGTTTGTTTTCGGGTGTTGGGACTGAGTTTGGGGTGTGTTTCCCATGAGGTTTGGTTTGGGCGTTTGCATAGAAACATAACTTTCTCACCAGGAGTCCGATTTTGATAGATGAATAGTCGATCATGTGTGTTTTTCTGAGAGAATCGCAATAGTGTGATCCATTTGATGAGTTTCAGGATAAAGGTGTGGGCCCCACCCAAGCTGGCTTTGGTGAATAGTACCTTTTCACCAGGGGTCAGTCGGGGACGAACGAGTAGTGAATCCCGTGTGTTTTTCTGAGGGGATCACAGTGGTATGATCCGCTTGATGAGTTTCAGGATTGTTGTGTGTGCCCCGCACAGGCTAGCGATGGTGAAGAGTGCTTTTTTCACCGGTTGTCCATTTCGGGAAAGTAAACAGCCAATCCTATGTGTTTTTATGCATGGATCACGATGGTTGCCTCAGTATCTGCCTTGGAGGTGCATGGTGTGGCATTGTGGCGGGTTGCTCAAGTTAGCGATGTTTGGAACAGCAGTGGTTGAGGGTACTCCCTTTGTTCGTTCCTACGAGGGTTCATGTAGCATCACAAACTTAGTATAGGTTTTTGATCCTCTCGACGGGATGTTTAATCTGTTATAGTTGTGTCATCCTTCCAGTAGGCCCGGAGCGGGATCCTCTAGCATCATTTCCCTAGACCGGGTTCTTGGTATCATTGTGACCACTTATCCATGCGCGGAAATCCCCTATCTAGAAGGTTAATCCTGTAGGTTTTATGGCATCATCAGGAATATGATCCCATATGCAGTGAGGCATGCTCTGCAGGGTTGCGGCATCATCGGTTATATGATCCCCTACAAAGAAATAGGATTATAGTAGGGTTGCAGTATTATTGGTTATACGACACCTTACTCAGCGCGTGGTTTCTATAGGGTTTTGACATCGTCAGTTCGATTTCCTACAGTGGGAGATGTACCAAATAGGGTTTCGGTATCTTCATGACCATCGTGACATGGGTGACGATCCTCTCTCTGAGTGATGTGTTTCTTTCAAGCTCCAGATCAGGTTGTGGTATCCCTAGCGGATCCTTGGAGTGATCCCCTATTTGTGAGATCTACGAATGCTAGATCAAGTTGTGGTAACCCCCAGCGGACCATCGGCATGATCCCCTATCTGTGAAATCTTTGTATACCGATGTGGGTTCTAGTATCCCCTAGCAGACCCTAGGATCGATTCCATATCTGTGGAGTTTGGTGTGTTTTCTATTTCAACGTGACTTTCTTAGTGACGATATCCGACAAGCATGATCTCTCAGGTGAGCATCTGAGGTGTTTGTGTGGGACCCGATGGAGTGCATCTCTCAAACGAGTGTCATCTGGGATGACAATGATCATGGAGTGTGCTCTTCTGGTTGTGAACCATTGCTGGTGATGAGGTCTGTACCTCATGAGCCTTGGTGCGTGAGCTAAGTATATCCGGATGCTCATGGTATATGTATGGGCATACACCTGAGTTGAGCTGACTAGTGGTGTTTAGATAAGGATTGTCACGAGATGGAGTTTCCCTCTCGTCTGGGTTCCCTCTAGCTGGGATGAGCGGACTGTTTCCTTTTAGTTTCTCACTTTTGTTTTGGGTTTTTGGGGTGCCTACTGAGTATTGTTATACTCACCCCTACACGGGCATTGCCCGCACATGTTTATGTCTTGTGCAGACCACATGCCTTTCGACGGAGTTCCAGGAGGACCTAGAGCAGGAAGAGCTTAGTGAGAATGTTTGACCAGGGTGTTTACCAAACCTATTTCATGGAGCTTACTGGGAGGTGTTTTTTTCAGTGTTTTCCCTCCTTCTGAGTAGGTTGGACACATTTTTAGTTTTACTTTGGTGGGCACCGTTTTCCCTTTTTGTACTGTTGTTGCACTATGGTTTAGGATAGATGTATGCATGCATTTTCTTTTCAGTTTTATATATCCATGCACTGTTTGATGGAGGTGTATGTGGGTACATGTGTATAGGTACCTTACGATAATTCCTCCCATGTGTGTGATAGCCTACTCGTCACTAGACAACAACCCATGTACTAGTGGAGGCGGGCTTCGGGAGTCGCAGCTCGAGCCCTGTTGGCTCGGATCATGAGAGTTTTCAACAGCTACAAGTTGGATCAGCTCAAGGTTCTCAGATAGCTTCACAGAGCTGTAGAGCATGTTAGGCTTTTTTTCTGTTGTAGATACAAATGGAGAAGGATCCAGGACCCTCTACGGTTAGAGGTACGATTTTGTTTGCCTCATTTTTAGTGTCTTCTCTTTTAGATACAGGTTCTTCCCATAGCTTTATATTTTTTCCTATTGTAGAGAGCCTTCGGCATTGCATCTTCACTTCTAATAATCTCATGATGTTGGATACTCTGTTGGGTTTTAAAACCTCTAGTGTATGTCAGTTCTAGAAGTGCCCTCTTGAGGTTGGTGGGTGTCACTTCTTATGGTACCTTTATGTATTGTAGATGAGGAGCTATGAAGTCATTCTTGGAATGGACTGGTTAGGTGCCTTCCAGGTAGGTGTCTATTTCTATCACTATAGGGTGAGTTTCACATCACCAGAAGGTGGATTGTTTCAATATAATGGAGAATGGGATGTCTAGGAGATAAGAGTGGTGCTCGAGCATTATGGGTTGGGAGGAGTTACAACCTAGATTTCTAGTTTTATTTGGATTACTAGGGGACTTCTTAGATGGATTTTCCTCTAGTGGGTGGTCATTTTAGGGAAGTATTTTTAGATTACTTTTCAATATTAACTTTAGAACAAGAGGTAAAATTTTATATTGAGCTTTTACTAGTACCAGAACCGGTGTCCATTCCACCTTATTGGATAGCTACACCAGAGTTTTAGTAGATCAAGAAGTAGTTAGAGGAGTTTAATGAAAATGGTTTCATCCGACCTAATACATATCCTTGAGGGTCACCTGCCCTGTATTCGAAAAAGGTGAATGGTACCCTCAGACTTTGTGTGGATTATTGGATTCTGAACCAGTTGACAGTGAAGAACCAATATCGCTTTACAAGGATTGATGATCTCATTGATCATTTTCAAGGAGCTAGAGTGTTATTAAAGATTGAATTGACATCCGGTAATCATCAGTTTCTCATTAGACCATTAGATATACATCTTACGACCATTCAAAGAAGGTACAGTCTATATGAGTACGTGGATATGAAATTCGGTCTCACGAATGCGCTGGAAGATTTCATGGTACTGATAAAATGAGTGTTATGTCTTTTCTTGTAATATTTTGTGGTATTATTCATGGACGATATCTTGGTGTACTATAACACTCGACATGACCATGACACCTACCTTGAGATCATTTTGAGTAGACTGAGAAAGCATCCGTTGTATACTATGCTCTCAAAATGCCACTTTTGGATGAACCGGATTCATTTCTTAGGTTATGTTATCTCAGATAAATGATTATTAGTAGACCCTAAGAAAGTGAGTTCATAGTTTATTGGGATCATCTAAAGAACATATATGAGGTACGAAGTTTTTTGGGGATGTTCGGTTACTACATGAACTTTATAGAAGAATTTTCTTACATAACATCTCCACTGACGGGCCTAACTAAGAAAGGAGTGAAGTACTTGTGGATTGATTCCTAGGATTCAATAATTCATGAGTTAAATGGTAGGTTTACTTCAGAACCAATTCTGATCATACCAAATCTTGGAAAGGGTAATATTGTTTACTGTGATGCATGAGGTATTGGGTTGGGTGTAGTACTTATGCATGGTAAAGGAGTCATGGTGTATGGGTCTTGACATTTGAGGCCATATGAGAGGAATTACTTAATGCACGATCATGATTTATCGACAGTTGAGGCCAGACCAGAGGAATTTCTCACTGTATTAGCCACTACGATTATGGGTGTCACAAGACATATGTGATGAGATTATGCGGGATATTTATTCCACAGATTGGGCAGTTCATTTTGTTGTCACCAAGTTGTATCGAGATCTACACCGTCTGTTTGTGTGGCCTTGTATGAAGATGTATGTTTGGGTTTTTTGATGAGAAGTTCCACCTTTCATTTGGTGAAGGAATAGTATCAGCGACCAGCAGGGATTTTATAGCTGTTACCCATTCCGAAGTGGAAGTGGAATGATGTCATGATATATTTTGTGACAAGGTTACTGAGATCACCTCGAGGGGATGATGTGGTTTGGGTTGTTATAGACAGTCTCATGAAGGTTTTACACTTATTACTGATTAAAGAGACCATCATTGTTGATGATATTGGAAGGTTTTACATCCAAGGGATTGAACATTTTCATGAGGTTCTGCACTCTATCATTCTAGATAGAGACTACCATTTTACTTCTTGTGACTGACAGAGACTGCAATGTGCTATTGGTACATAGTTACTTCTAAGTACAACATAACATCCCCAGACAGATGGATAGTACGAGCACATGATTCATGTGCTAGAGGAAATGCTTAGAGCATACGTCCTAGATTTTTTAGGTTCTTTAGGGAAGAACATACCTCTAGTGGAGTTTGCCTAAAATATTAGTTTTTAAGAAACTAATTATATAGACCCATATGAATCTTTGTACGGTAGGCCATTCCAATCACCCCTATGTTGGCTAGAGGCAAGAGAAGAAGCTTTGCTAGGATCTCTTCTAGTCAAGGAGACCATAGAGCAGGTTGAGTTAATTTGGAAGAGGATGGCTACTGCACAGTCATGACAGAATTATTATGTTGATCGATGAAGATGACCTCGGGAGTTTGAGGTCAGAGATCAGATTTTCTTACGTGTCACACTGAGGTTGGGACATAGAAGGATTATGATATACGGGAATCTTTCACGGAGATACTTCGGGCCATTTGAGGTTTTGGAGATAGTCAGGTCAGTTGCCTATCGGTTGTAGTTACCTCAGAGGTACCAGGCTCTACACGATGTCTTCCACTTTTCATAGATAAAACGTTACTTCTTAGACATGTCTCATGTTTTCAACCCTAAAGAGGTTGATATGGATGTGAAAACATTGTTTTAGTTGCATCCTATCTATATTGTTGATATCGGTACGATGGTTCTCTATGGCTGGTCTATTCCTCTATTACGGGTGTTGTGGTAGCACATTCGAGTGCAAGATGAGACTTGGGAGAGGGAGACCGATGTGCGATCATAGTGGAAAGAGCTATTTGAAGATCCTTCTTCTCCACCCTATTAGTGAAATTCGGGGACAAATTTCCTCATGGGGGAAGTCTGTAAGAACCCAGATCTTCATTTTAGTTATGGATCTTCATTTTGGGAGTTTTTTAAAAAATTGGATTTTATTTGGAAATTTTAGATGTAAACGCCGTGTACTTGCCTTGTAATGGGTGAGACATGGCCTTGTGAGGTGACCTGGAGACTTCCTAAAGAAGGGTCCATTTGAGGCATCTATACGACTTGTACATTAAATGATCATGTCATGTACTCTTTCTGTTATTTGATGAATCGAACCGGGGTCGCGTTCAATCCCCAAAAATGACTTCTTTGTCATGTGTCTCGAACATGAGAGTGAAGTACAACCTATTATTATCTGTACCACCAATCCATCATCATTTCTATGATTCCATCTCTAGTGAGTGTCTTGGAATCCCACTAGTTATTCTTTTTTTCTTATAGAGCCTCTCTTCCTCATTTCCTCTCTCCCCCTCTCTCTCTCTCTCTCTCGAGTTATTCAATGTTTAATGTTTTAGAATTTTTTATAGATCTATGTCATTTTAGGCCGATTCAATTGAAAAAGACTGACAGTGTTCATCATACAATGTCGAGGTAGGTTTTTTGTTTCATTTCGTAGTTTTCTTTCAGTTTTATATGCCAATTTTCGGATTACCCTTGTATCTGGTATTTTGGGTTAAGAAAAGTGAACCCTATTCTATATTCTATATATTTATTGTTGTATTAAGGGTTGTTGTTGATTTTTATGTGAAATTCCATTTTTAGTGAACACCCCATGGGTCTGTTTACTTTTTATGAATGTTTGAGGTCGTTTGGTACATGTTTCTTATGAGCCAGACCTTATTTACTTGCATTTATTGATTGGATGGAACTGTATGACATTTTATGCTTGTTAAATTCTTGTGATATGAATTATAATTGTTTATTCATGTAGTATTTAATATTAATTTGTGCTGGTTGATACCATATATGAATGGTTTAATTGCACGGGGATGTGAGAACCTGGTGCAGTTAGACCACATGGGGAATTGACATTGAGTTCTTCCTCAGAGTGTGTTATATTTCACACTATGGGACCACATGGCGATTAACAGTGAGTGCATCCTTAGAGTGTCTATATAATGTTATGATACCATATGGGAAACTGACATTGTGTTCTTCCTCATAGATTTTGTAGTTTGTTTTGAAGGACCCAAGGGGGAATTGATAGTGAGTGTTTTCTCAAAGTGTCTTTACCTTATATTGCATTACATGGCCAAAGGGGTTAGACTGTGTGAGCTTCCCAGAGGGTTAATTTAAATATTGAATGTTTGTGATGCATCTATCAAGATAAAGCACAAGCTTGGATTCAGTCCTATTAGGTAGTCTTCTGAGATACCTATTGTGATACTTACATGATTAAAGGATGAACATTAAATTATAATGAATGTAAATGGATACTATATGATTGGTTACTTTTGTGTGCTCCTGGTTTCTTTACTGCATTTTAATTTTTACCTAATATATATATATATATATATATATATTCATTGATGGTTAGGCACATATCTTATTGTGTTTTCCTATTGGTATTTATCTCACACCCTCTTTGGGTCTTTCTTTTGGACGCAATAAAATTATACGGCTGAAGATATCGATAAGGGAAAGTTCCCTTCCTCATCAGGTACTTGATGGATGTGGAGATGGAGAGCACGGGACCAAGATGAGGCTTGTGATGCTAATATATATTACTTTATTTCTTTTGAACATGGTCTAGCAATGTATTTCCAACATTGTGAGTTGTTTGGATATTCTCCTAGACATATGTGACATGAATCATTTTTATGTATGTGCTTCAGTTTTTTATTTACTTTCATTCTTCCATTATTTACTAATTTTATGGTATTACTATTTCAGATGTTGTTTATTAATGTTATTCTGTTGTGTTTCTCTACCAATGAAGGAATATTTTCCCTAATATCACACCCAAGTCCCTCTCTTCTAGTCGTTAGCCTCTGGTGTTCAGGGGAAATGCGCCTGAGGCCATGTGACCAACTGGGTACAGGGCACCTTTGGGCAACACCTAGATCTGGGAAATTACATGAATTCCCATAATGGATTCCCTTATTCATGTGTAGACTACCCCTTATGTGCTCCCCTATTGGGGTGTAGATTTTTGGGAACACTTGACTAGTTCCAAGATCATTATGAGATGTGTAACGATCATATTACCTGAACAACTAACATACAATTGGGATTTCATTCATGGTTCTTTTATATGATTTTTTTTATTTTATATAAAATTCATTGATTACTAAACTATTTTAATTATTCCAATTGATTCATATAAACTTATTTATTTAAGTTTTTCATTTATGTCTATTTTAATGTTTTTTGATATATGTACTCTTTATTTGAAATGAAAACATTTTTTATTTTAAATTTGAAAAATGAAATTCCATCCCATATTTTATATTGTATGATAGAATAAATAGTAAATTTTTATGTTATTGATTATTAAACACTTTGTGAGACCATACAATGATTTATAGACCCTAACCTACCTTTCCGTTTAACATATGTGGATCTTTTCCCTTATCCTCGCATTAAGAAGTTACAACAATGAGGTGTGGCTTGTCCTTGATTGTTCGAATTGTGGAGTTTTAGAGGTGATAGATGGAGATGTAGTAAATTTATTATGGGATATATAGTTTTCATTTTTTTCATACTGAGTTCTTTGATGATGTACTACTTTTGATTTTTATACATGTTCAATTTCTGGTACATTCTATTTTTAGAGTATTGAGCATATTGACTTGTATATTTTTTCATCCACTCTTTTTTGGAAACTTTATTCTCACTTTTTTCTTATATGATTCCACGTGCAAGTTGATAACCCATTGGGATCATAAAAACCCTTTAGTCCATGTCATTCCAGCTCAGTTATCCTTGTACCATGGTATCTATGCTATTTTGTGACACCTATGATCATTATATATATTTTATTATGATATAGTTTATATGACAATAAATATTCATAAATTTTCCATATTTTGGATCCCAAACACAGTATAAAGAAATTTTATTTTATTAAAAAATTTATTTAAAATATATCATCCCAATGACCAAATATAAAAGATAAATGATATGTATCCTGGAAATTTAAATCATTTATCACTAAAAAATCTGGGTTACTTCAATGTAGGTTAGATTTCTTTGTTGGAATATTGTTTTTATTTATCAATGGTTAGGAAATTTATCATGGACTATTCCTTGGTGGCCTCGATTAATAATTATTTTCAGATCATTAACATCTCATAAATCTTAACAGGACTCAAAAATGTTACTAATGTAACTATTTCTATTTGTATATAGATTAACACAACATTCTCTTGATGAATAGTTCATAAAAAATTTAGGGTTTTTGAGCATTCATTTAAAAATAAAATCAATTAATATATTTTGAGTTTAATTCTATGATTTATATGACTTGTATAATATTAATACAATTTATCATTCACTTATTTCATTTAATTTACAAATTAGCTATTTAATTGAGTTGTATTTACTAGATTAAAAATTCATTGCACTAATTTAATTATCTCTTATATAATATTTTCCAAGGTGTGTATGAAATTCAGTAACTCATATAAATATCTACTTCATATTTTGATCTATAAGAGGATGTATATATTTTTACAACTTTTGTGTTTTGAATATCATAAATTATTTTATAATTGATTGAAAAAACATCTCTATTCATACATTTAATAAACATTAAAATTTACAACTATTTATCAAGCTATATCTTGTGTTCATGTTTATGTTTAGTCATTTTTTGATGAATAGAATTTCATTTTTGAGGTGATGGATATCATCATGCATAAAAATATAGAAGAAAAGAATATTCATATATTATTTTTTATTTTGCGATAATATGTTATATTTTTACCATGTTAATTACATCATTGTTAATTTTTTAGAGGATAATATTTAAAAAATAAAAGTATATTTTTTCATGAAAACATTAGTTGGGAAATTTGGATATACCATGTGGAATGGGCAGAGGAATTGAATTTTTATTATTATTTTATATAGGTGATTAAATCTTGTTATAGAAAGAATTATTCAATTACAGTGTAATGGATTCTTGGATAAACATATAGAAGTTTTATAATCCATTTCCTATTATATATTACCATTGAAGTATTGGACATGACATTTTATGGCTATTCCATTTTTTGGGTCATTATTGTGTGGGGAAGAGCATTGTATTATGATTTCCTTTTGAGATCTATAATGTTGGACATTGAAAGATGAAGTTTTCACCATTATCCACATTGATTCAACAATTATAGCCTAAAATATTCAATTTCACCATGATAACCCACTTGTAAAATTGAAGATATCAACTCCTTTAGATATGGAGGAGGTCACTCCATGATTTCTTGATCGGTCCACTATTATTGTGTGGCATTACTTTTTGTACCTTGATGTGTTATAATATATTATAAATTATATATCCTAGTGATATATTTAATTTTTAGTAATTATTTAGACTTATTTATTAATAATATAAATTTTTTACTTCCTCTCCTCCAAATCCATTTTTTTTATTTTTAAATAACACTTTTACGATGTGTGATAACCTCACAAATGACCAGTGATTTCAAAATTAAAAACATACACCGTGCCAAATTCAAACTTAATACATTAAAAGGTCAGAAGGATGAGCTATAAATCACCGACCCCAGAGACTGCCATCTCGATCATTGCCACATCCCAGTCGTCCACTCCAAACATTGTCACATCCACATCTCCCCGCCACCGTTGAGTACAAAGGAAATTTTCAAATCTCAAATTTCAAATTACAAACACAAACCATCATCACCGCCTCGGTTGATGAGCTTCCTCACGTATCGCCCCCTGACCTGAACCGTATATCTCGGCCACACAAGGCCATTGCTGAGATCTGCCCATCAGAATCCAACATCACCGTCAAAGAGGCTCCAAACCGAACAACGTAGAACATCAAAGCCACAGATGATGATTCTTCACAACCATCATGAGAGCATTTGAAACAAAAAAAATCCAAAAAGGGAAATATTTTCCATCACTGGAAACCACACTAGATTGAAAACAAAGCAGTCAACACTAACATTTCCAGTAATAAAAAAAATGACACGGAGCACCGCGACATCCAAAAACGCCGTCGGATGCTCGGAATCTACTCCCAAGAGACCTTGAACACCACCACACAACCTACTGGGAGGAGGAGAGGGTGTCGTCAAGCAAGAACGCGATCATTAAGAACTTTTGTTGGCGTCGAGGATGAAGAACATGAAAAATACATAATTTCACGAGTCTAAACATTTATCACGATCAAAAAGCACCACTATGATCAAAAGACCACAAGAGAATAGAACGACCTAAATCGCAACCAGCGAAGAGATTGAAACCCTATGGTAGAATAGAGCCAACACAAAATGTGACTCCCATTAAACCAATGATCCCTCAACCAACACATCCCAATGTACCCATGAGAGCCACTACATCAGACCAAAATGGAGTCTAGTGCAACACATCTAGGAACAAGAGCATAGATTTAGAATAATAAGGCTTCCACAGTGAGCCACGATCATGAAGATAAAGAAAACCCAACCATAATGGAAGAAAAGAGAGTGGAGGGGAGAATAGAATGTCAAACAAGTGTTGCGACGCATGAAGATATCATCCCTATGTAAAAACCAGGTCTCTATAGAAGATAAACCCATCCGAGGAGAAGAAATGAGAATACCGAGAAAAACCTGGAAATGAACCAAATAGGCAAGGAATGAGGCGGAGGAAAAGGCAGCAACAATAGAACAATAGAAGAGAGAAACAACCGGAAGAGGATTCTCCCTCGCTAGGTGTTTTTCTCTCCCCATAATACCTATTTATCTATTCATACCATCTCTTCTTTATTTTGAAACTATTTATTGTTCTCGTGTTACTTTAGAAGATAGATTTCATCAATTTATGGATTCTTTATTAGATTTTTTGATGGGTTTTAATTCTTTATTGTAATTGTGGTAAAACCAATATACATTCAAAGAGGTTGAATCTAAATTCCATATTATTAATACTTTATAATAATTGTATATATATTTAATATAGCAGATTAAAATATTCTATTGATATATTTATGTGTGGATGTGGAATTATATTTATTTTTCATTTATTATGAGGATGGTTTTAATTGTAATGGATAATATTATAAACCAAATAATGGTAATTGGAATTAAATTGAATAATATTTGAGTTTATATATATTTTATTATTAATTTATTATTAAAATATATTATTTATTACAATGAGAGATTGTAGTTTTATGTTGATATGATTCGAAATTTAATAATATTTTAGTCCACATAAAAATGGTAATGAGTTTAAGTAATGTATATCTATAAATTTTTATTGAGGTGTCTATTGTTTAATTGTTATGTGAATTAGTAATCATAGTTAAGGATGGATTAGATGAGATGATTATATGTGATAATTCGTGTTGGTCACATATGTATTTTTAAAAACCCATGTTAGACTTGGGATTGGTGTTGTGGTATTATGCTTATGTTGTTATAGTATATATTTTTTGTGTTATAAAATTTGAACTTGATAAATTAAGAATTCAATGGGATTAGTATATTATATTTTCCCCAAGTTTATCTTGGTTGATTTGCAAAGAGATATTGTTTTAATTATGGTTGTTGTTGTAATGAGGTGACGGATATTAGAATATAATAATATACTAGAATATGTGGTTATCGAAATATTGATGTTATTTGTGTTGTAGTTTCCCAACAATGTGTTTTAATTCAACAAATAAATTAAACAATGAATTCCTAATTTGATGTTGAGTAGGTTGATTGGTCAATGAAGTGCTTCAAATAAATATTCATGGAATGAATAATTTTTTTTTGTAAAATTGGAAAGAAATAATAATATAGAAGTTTTAATAAATGGTGGGAAATGAAATTATCTATTTTAATATGTAACACCCAGATATTTGAAAATATGTACATTTGTTTCATGTTGTATTCTACATGAAACCCCAAATATTATGTAAACGGTGATATACTATTGAAATATTAATATTTAATGTAACTATTATAAATGATACATTATGTTTTCATGAATAAGAAAATTTAAACACCTTATGAAAATATTTATAAGGGATTCATATAATGTATTTATAAATAAGTACTTAATTATCAATAAAATCATTTTATTCATCAAAAATAAATTTTTTCACAAATGAACTTATTTTTAAATTTTATGTTTTAGAATTAGAATTAATTAAAACCAATTCTATAAATTATATTTTTTAAACATAAATTTCTTTTCCATCATCTTTTTAAAAATATCTAATGTTTAAATTGTGTTATTATTCTTAAAAGGGTTATTTTAATGTGAATTGTGAAAACTGTATTGCAAAACTATCATTTATTTTTAATAAATTAATTAAAGTAGAAGTTTATTTGTCAATTTATATTGAGTTCAATGTATCTTGAGTATTATTTATATTATATTTATTATAATTAGTTAAAATTGAATAATAAATATATCAAATTTTATCATAGAACACATTTTTTGGAAAACTATTTTTATGTGCCAAAAATACTGCATTTAAATTAATTAAAATTAATAAAATATTTATTTTATTTTAGTTAAATATATAGATTACATATATATGAATTTAAATTCATCAAATGATGACTAATGGTCATGGAGATAATTTAAGATTATCTTATACTACAAAAATACATTTCCTGATAAAATATTTATAGACACGTTATAGTATCAATTTTAATATTAAAATTTTCTTCTTGTGATAAATGTTTTTTAAAAAATAGAAAACATTTATTTAATAATATAATTTAATATTTTTAATATGATCTACATAATTTCTGGTCATAATGAATTATAATAACAATAAAAATTTATCAAGAACTAGCCCGGGTACCCTGGTATCCCGATAAATGAGCCCATCCTGACATTGTAACACCCCATGATTTCTTAGTACGTTATCTCATTAATGTAATTCAATAGCTAGCGCTACACGCAACATCAAGTTCGAACACAACACAAATTACCAAACTAGCCGTTCAAAAAGAATTTATGAATACTATTAACTGTGTTTTGAATGTTGTATACTCTATATAATTTTAGCATCAATATTATGTGTTTCTTAGACATAATATAAGAACAAAATCATTTTTTCAGATAAAAGAATTATTCTTCAAAAAATAATGTTTTACCACCTTTTAATGGAGAACCATTTTTAAAACCAATATTTGAAACCATTATATATTAAATAAAATGAAATTTAAATATTTTTTAGAAGCGGGACATAAAAATTTAGTTTGGATAAATTGTTGTAACTTTTTTGATAACATTCATATCTAGATTAATACTGAAAAATACTAAATTTTAATTGAAAACGACATTTTTAATTGAAATAAATTATGAATTTGAATAGTTTGGAACTATAATTAGATTATTTTCTTGTCATTTAATAAAATTTAGGTCATTATTAGTAATTTTACATTTAAATTTGACATAAACACATGTCAATCTTTTGATAGTTCTTACTTTTTAAAAACCCGCTTTTTGGTTTTGAGAAGAGGAATTAATTTTATAATAATAAATGAAACTTATATGTTTTGAATTTGGTTAAATATACTTCATTTTTGAATTCTTAATATCAAAATTATCTTAGGGTGAATTTTTTGTATTTTTATGAAAATATAAAATTTTTTATGAATAGTGAAAAACACTACGTTATTGTATAAAACTGACTTTTTATTTTAATAATTATTTATAATGTTAAAATTTAATTTACATAAAAATAGATATATAGTACCTATATAAGTTCAATTTAATTAATATGAGTAATTTTATAATAAAATTAGATGTATAATGTTTTATTGACCTTTTTACCGTCTTTTACCCACCCTCTAAGAGAATTTGAAAATTTGCATAAAACATAATTATACAACTTATGTTAGTTGAATTTCAAAAATCCAAGAGACAGGATTGACATCAGTATGAAAAATTTGGTTCATTAAGATGAAAATAATTTTTGGTGAATAGTAACTTTTGACTTTTATTTATCACAGTTTAAAGTAAATAGGGAAATTAAGGGTAAAAATGATATTACAATTACCCTAAAACATATCCTAATTCTATTGGATAAGTTTATTTCTACCAAAAAAACCTTATAAATATAA
This sequence comes from Viscum album, assembly GCA_963277665.1. Classification (NCBI taxonomy): domain Eukaryota; kingdom Viridiplantae; phylum Streptophyta; class Magnoliopsida; order Santalales; family Viscaceae; genus Viscum; species Viscum album. Next base: position 852,029,633 of record OY728126.1, on the reverse strand, counting down.
TATTACCTTTTTTGGTCCACTTGTTTTAGATTATGACATTTATTATTATTTTATTTAAAGAAGGGTTAAAAGTGTAAAATTCAACGTTTATTAACTAAACCATTTCTAATATGAGGTTATAGATAATATAAAGTCGACTATAAATATTTATTGGAAAGATAAAAATACTTCATACATAATGGTATTTTATTTATAATTTATAAATCTTAAATAATTAAATTTATTTATGACACAATGATAATGCATTAATTACCTTCTTAATGAAATATTAAAAATTATAAATATCCAAATAAATATAATTTGACACTTTTGATTAATTACACTAATTTTCTAGGTAAATATGAAATGTTTGGGTTGATTAGATAAATTTTATTCGGTGTGATAATATTGTTATGACTTTTAAAAAAACAAGATACCAAATAGTGTCAAAATCGACAAAAATTAGTTTTTAAAAAAAATTCTATATTATTGGTTGATATAATATTAATAAAAATATAAGGATTGGAAAAAGAGATTAAATTATATTATATATTTCATTAATGAACCACTTTATGTTATCCTGGAAGTTTAGTGTAATTTTATTAACCATATAGTGTAAGAATACAAGAAGACATGGTAAAAGTTATATTATTTAACTAAGAGTTAAATATAAATGATATGGTTAAAATGGTAACCAAAAATGGTCTAAAACATATTGGTTGAGAGGTTTTCGACCCATACCCACCATATCCAATAATTAAATAAATTTTAATCCATTATAAACTGAAAATATTTTTATTATAAAATAATATTTGAATCTTTACTTAAAGTGACCTCCACCTCTCTTATTAAAGGGTACTTCCCCTTCTCTCAAAATCACACCTCCAAATCCATTTGGCTCGGCCAAACACTAACAAAATATCCTCCCAACATCACTCAAATCAACTTAGAGTCCTTACATTGATCATAAATTTAATCTACATAGCTCTTTTGATCAAGTCAAAAGGAATCACCCAAAGAAGAGGTAATAATTTCACCACATCTTTCAAGTTCTTTTCATCTTCCACTTCCTCTTTCTTTGATTCAAAACAAAAATAAAAACTCGAGTACCTCCTACATATATTTATGTTATTATAAATATGTTACAATAATATTTGTTATATTATCCATAAATTAAATGAATAAATCACCATACGCTTGTACGAACGACTTACCTTCTCCACGTCGTGCTGTAGTTTGTTATTCAAACACTTCATCATTTGGATGGGTATAATAATGAGTATAAATGATTTAAATAATAAATATATAATTTTTATGATTATTTATATAAGTTATACCATCCAATTAAAAATTATTTCACCATCAATATAATGATATTGTCACTCGTGCGTACGTACAGATTACCCTCTCCAGACGCGATTAGATTCATTCCCATGTTCACCATTCAGCGATGATTATAAATATATATATTATTAATATGTATGTAATATATGAAATAATAATTCATATATATATATATACATTTACTTACATATTTCTTATTCACTTACTTCCATTCAATATGTTATGAAAATAGAAACAACGTTTATGCGTACGTACGACCAACCGTCTCTATAAATGGTGCCTTCCATTTCATATATATATCTATTATAAATATTTTTATTCTAAATATATATGATATATGAATCTTGTTTTATATTATGGAAGTATTTAAATAATGATCTAAAAGATACGATCAAGAATTACAAGTTAAAACATGTATGATAAAGAAAGCGATTATTACCCAAAATGATAATTTAACATAGAAATCATTAGTAAATGGGTAGTATAAATTCATAAATGGATCATATATGATATAATATTTAAGTATATATTAATTTTATATTTTAATAACAATGATTTAGCTATTATAAAAGAGGTTAAGGATCCATCGACCAAGGAAAAGTACAAGTTATGGGTTAATTTCACAATCTCTTTATTATCCAAGATTGTTTTTACATAAGTATCTACTGGGACATATTTATTATCCATATCCTTGTTTCCTATTTTTTTTCAAAAGAATTATTTTTAAGGTAATATTTTACTAATAAATCTGTTTAAATGTTTTAATGATTTATTCTTCTAAACCATTCTCAATAATTTCCATGCGTTCAAAATGGGTTTACGGATTTATTTATATGGACATGAATGTTTTAAAATGTTAATTCCTTTTCAAAGTTTCAAAGTGGAATGGGACACTTTGATTAAAAAATTTCTTTTAATGGATTCCTTTCTAAATTTTTTGAATTTTAATTGTTTTCATGAAAAGGGATATTTATCTCAATGAGTTTTAGAAATCATTTTCATCTATGTCAACATCATTTGATGGATTTTAAACTTGTTTGAAGTTGTTTTTTTATGATACAAATCGTCCATATTGTATTAAAGGTTTTGTTATATATTTGAATGTAGATGTGTTATTTCTATACCATTAATGGTTTATGGATAACGTATTGACATTTTGTATGCTAGTTTTAATACCAATGTTTATATTATGTTTAGTAATTTTTATTTGAGGGATGCATTGGACATAGTAAGTGATGGGTGGCGACCGCAATAGCTACTTGATGCATCAGTAGTTCTAATGAGACAAACTATTGTCTTTTCCCAAGTCCATGAAAAAATTTTATTTGTAGTCTTGGAACAAATCATTGACTATGTGGTTATGATGTCTGGCATTATGCATTCTATCAATATGAAATTAGCTATTGATATTACATTTGATAATTCCACTAGTAGAACATCCATGTGAATATGAAAATGGTATTATTTATTTTATATTTTCCATATTATACTTAAGTTTATTTTTAAAAGGCTTTTGTTTTATATTTATACATTTCCTTAAATGTTTATTCTTATTTATGAATGATTTAGATATATTGTTATCCCTACTTAGCATCTGAGCTCAACCCTTTCTATGTTTAATTTTTCCTAGGATATGAAGAAGTATATTATGAATGACCTGTAGGGATATCCTAAGGGATATGAATTTTGTCAATGGAGAAAATGTTTTTTTAGTTTTTCATTTTATAATGTAATGTAACGTTCATGTATGTAATCTTTTTTCTAATACTGCTAAAAGGGTCGGTCCTTTGGGACACGATTCCTTGTAATCATGCCAATGTTATGTAATAATGCACCGACTCTGGGTAACTGGGGTTCGGACATTATAGACATGGCCCAAAAGGCATTCCCAATAACTATAGGTCGAAGAAAATCACATGGAATTATACAACATACAAGATAGAATGATTTTTTCCACAAGAATGCAGAAGTAAAGGAAACATGATATTGTGCATATCAAATGAAAACTACATATGAAGTAAAGTGTCAAAATACAACATGGAATAAAAACCAAAATTACAACAACCCAAGTACTAAATAGGAAAAATAGCCTTATTGTACCGAAGGAAATAACACAACAAGTCCAAATCTCAATAGTTATATGCACCTCTAACTGATTCATTCCCTTTGCATGAACCTATTAGAAGAATGTCTATAAAATCATGAAGGAAAAATTATGGTGTGACCCTAAGCCTAGTAGGATACCTCCAAACATTCAATAATAGATTCCAAGAGTTTATTAACTAATGACAGTGATTTCAGTTTTTAAGTAAACATGTTTTTAATTTTAAATAAAATTTAAACAAATCATGTTATACAATTCAAATGATAGAAATATACTTTAATAAAATGATTCAGAATGAGGGAATATTTATAAAACAATGCAATATATAAAAAAGTTACATAATCATTTTATGTAAATTCAATAGGAATTTAAATTAGTTTAAAATAATTTTTATACATTTATATCTCAAATATAAATCACCAGAAAGCAACAAGGTCATTTTCGAAATATGTACGATAATATATCAAGAAATAGGACTCTTCACTCTCTTTGTGAACTCAGTATAATGTATATACACACACGTAGGTATGACATTTTCTAAATGTGAATCTTCACCAACTCGTCGGAGATGTGACCTTCTGCATGAATGTTTTAGAACATTATAATATTGTAGAGTGTGTCCAAATAACTCACCAGTTACCTAAAGATTTCATGTGATCATACATGGTGGAAATTATATTTTAAGACATCTTAAAATAAAATTATTCCCCATTCTATTAGAATAAATTATTATTTTTCATTTACAAACTAAAATGTGGTTTTAATAAAAAAACATGCCTGGTTCAGAAGATAAAACCATTAGGTTTCTATAAAAACATTTTATAACCATTTTCACATGATTAAAACACATTCAAAACAAATACCATTATTTCACAATTAATTTTCACAATTAAATTCCACAATTTAATTCAAATACTTTCCATCAAAATCGACAATTTTAATTGAACAATTTAAATTTTATTTATTTCATAAAGAACACTCCAATTAAATGGAATTAGGGGTTTTCCAAATCTGATTCCAAAATCATTTCAAATATCATAATTCATTGGAATTGGGGTTTATCAAATAAATTGAAGGAATGAAAAGAGATTGAATTTAAATCAGCAATTGATGTAAACCAATCTGTTAGAAGTTATTTAACTTCGATAATCAGAACAGATGAACCTACCTCTTTTCTGATGAATGACACCCATAATGACACCCGTGAACAATAATGAAGGTGAAGAATATATTGAAACCCAACCTAGAAGCAAGATACACCATCATAGGGAATATATCCATCAAATCCATGATGTTCTATTAAAATATAATGGAATGAGAAAGGAAAACCTTCAAGATTGGGTGGAAACACTTACCTAGAAAATACACCATAAGAGAAACTGTTATCCAATGCCAATGGAATGGATCTTGAAGGGTTGTAAGGCTTCAAGGACACCTAATAAGGGCGTCAGGTTGAGAGAGAATGAACTAGAGAGAATCCAAATATAATTAAACAACCACACTACCTATTTTAAAATTGCAGTCTGGGTATTAGACAATGTTTAATACCAATATACATTGTGAAATGATTTAGTTTTATATCCATCGAAAGAAGAACGATTTTTCAATAACACCTGATTCTTTGAGTTTAAAAACCAATCATTAATTCATCAAGATGTGTAATGACAACTCACAACAAGTACCCAATATATCTTGAAGTAGTTCATGACTTTCATGAAGGATCATTACATAATGTGTAGTACTGTTATATGGCGTGTATTGCACTATAAGTCTAAAAATGCTTTTTTATGGATGAAACTCCAAAAAACCACTGAGATCACCATTATGGGTATCATCCCAATTCATACTCAACCATTAATAAAACGTAAAACTGAGACGATTTTTAAGATGTACATGTCATAACGGTAATAGGGTGTTACCCCATATCTATTATGAAAAGTTTATGTCCCCATAAAGCCTAAGAAGAAGCTTCCATACCAAAATTATGAGGCCACTTCTCTTTTATTAGTTCCTCTCATTCCCACTTCTCAATACTATTAGAAAAATAATTCCATAGCATACAGACCAAAGGTATCATCCTCCCACAAAATACCTTGGTCTGAGAATCAACTATCCTGACTGGCCGCTCAGTCAAAGATAAATTATGCTCAATCTCAAGATCACTCCTCCTTAAAACATGATATGGATCAGAGAGGTATTTTCTTAGTTTTTATTCATGGAACATGTTATGTATCAACATTATCTATAGTGGAATTTATAAATGATATAAAACTTTCTCCACCTTCTCGAGAACCTCCAAGGGTCCCACAAAACGAGAAGAAATCTTCCCTTACCTCCCAAGCTGTCGATGACCCAACCGAGGTGAAACAATCAAGAAAACATGATCACCGACTGAATACCCAAAATGTCAAAGACATAGATCAATATAAGACTAATATTGGATATGTGTTTTCAACATTCTATGAATAATCAGTTGAATCATATTTGTCATCTCTTGCGCTAATCTTGGTCCAACCAAGGAACTTTCACCAACCTCTAACCAGTAAAACAGAGATTTACAAGGCCAACCATACAAGGCCTCAAAAGGATCCATCCTGATTATGGACTAGTAACTATTATTGAAATAGAACTTCACCATCCGCAAGTGATTATCCAAATCCATGCTGATGTCAATAACACATGCATGAAAAATATCCTCAAGAATATGTACAACTCTCTCTATCCGGCCATCCAATTGCGGATGGTAGGACATACTCAATTGGACCAAAGATCCTAGTTCCTCTTAAATCCCTCTCCATAAGAGATAAGTAAAAAGAGTACCCCTATTAGAGACTATAAGATATGGAACCCCATGAAAAGAAACAATCTCTTTTACATAGAAACTTCTCAACTTCTCAACCTTGGTGGTATCATGAATGGTTATAATGTGAGATGAATTTGACAACCTGTCGATCAAAACCCATATCAAATTATTATTTATGTGGGTACAAGGAAACCAAACTAAAAATTCCATATATATCACATCCCACTTCCATGTTAGTACTAGAAGTGGTTGAAGAAAAACTGAAGGTTTCTGGTGCTCGTCTTTCACATGTTGGAACATATAGCAACGGGAAAAAAAATAAAAAATGATCCATCTCATACCTGGACACCAGAACATACACCTCATGTAATAGAACAGTTTTTTGGTTCTTGGATGCACTTCCCACTAGGAAATATGATGACCCCCCCTCATAGTCTTAATTTTCATTAAAGGCACACTGATGGAATTCTGATAGCATAGAAAACTCTATTTTGAGATAGACCAATGAGAAACTATCTTCCCGCCATAAAGAGAGTCCCTAATGCTATGTAATTAATTATCAAGTTGTTTATCTTGAAGATTCATCTCAAGAAGAGTGGATGATAACTAAAATATGGATAAAGAATGTTCATCCCCTTTCTCTTGAACTCTGATATGAAACAATGTAATGAGAGCCATCAAAATCCACTCTTCTAAATATTATTTCAATACTTGGGTTGGAAGATTCCTAGTTAATGAATCTGAAATAAAATTCCATTTACCAAGAAAATATAGTATTTCAAAGTCTAATGACTTTAGGTACTCCACCCATCACCTCTGGAGAATATTCAAATATTTTTAAGAGAACATATAAGTCAGTATTTTTTCATCGCTCCCAAGTCAAAATAGCCTTCACCTTCTATGGATCAACTGATATACCCCTCTCATACACCACATGTCCCAATAATTTCACTTCCCAAATCAAGAAATCACAATTTGAATGCTTGGAATAGAGTTGGTGATTTCTAAATAGACATATAACTATTCTTAGATGATTCACATGATCCTCCTCATACTTGGAGTAGACAAGAATTTCATCCACAAAGACTACAAAAAAGGTTTACAAAAACTCATGGAAAATATTTTTCATTAAAGTCATTAAAATTATAGGAACATTTGTTAGCCAAAAGGGAATAACAAGGTAATCATAATGCCCATACCTGCTCAAAAATGTGGTTTTCAGAATTTTAGATTCATTTATTTTCAACTAATGGTAAACATACAAAATGTCGATATTTGAAAACCACATATAACCTTTCATCTGATCAAATAGGTTACCAATACATAGAAACAGATACTATTATTTACCGTAACTCAATTGATCTTTTTTTAATAAATAGATAAGAAAATAGAACCATCAGCCATATTAGAGAAGAGAACAAGCACTACCCAAGGTTACACACTCATGTGTATAAACCCTTTCTCAATAAGATCATTCAACTTGTATATTTTCTCTTTCAATTCATCTGGTTCCATGCGGTATAGGGGAATTGAAATTGGTTGAGTACCATGAATTAAGAAAATGGAAAAATCAACCTCCATCAATGGTGGAAAAATAGATATATGATAAAAAACACATCATGAAACATTATGATGACTAGAAGAAGATTCCCACTCACTGAATCATATTCCAGAACAAAAGAAAACACTAATATCACTTTCCCTAACACTGGATAAGAAGGTCCACCTCTACTCAACCTTGGGTCCCAATCTCCTTGAAGGATAGGAGACACACCAGTAATTTTAGTAAAGTAGACTCGTCGAAGATAATAATTAATATGATATTTATTAGAAATGATTTAATCCATTCCAAATATGACATAAATAGATATCATGTCAAGAACCAGAAAACTCCAAGAAAGATCAACATTTGAAAGAGGGAAGCCACAAGAGGAACTATAGAGACCTTGTTATCCCTTTGTACAAAGGGGTGTAGTAATATCAATTGCACAAGACAGTTTCTCCATACAAAGATTTAGGATATTAATAATATGGATTGAAATAAACAAATGAGATTCACCAATATTAAATAAAGTTGTCACTAATGAAAAAGCTAACATAATGGTACCTCTCACGGTCACTACACCCATGTATTCTTACTCTAGAGACTCTTCCACTATGTAATGAGGATTTGTTTAGGATGCCTATAGTTGGAACCCTTTTGTTCATGATTCATCTAGTTTCCATATAGTTTTTGGAGAATCTAATGACCCTGATCCACTATGTGGTGTAGAGAAATATTGTAAAAATCTCTATAAGTACCTTGAAAGTCCACATGAGGTATAGTTATTGGGTGCCTCAATGTAAACCCTCGTAGAATTTCATAGATTTCCACAGTGATATCATGTCAAATAACATCCTCCTAGAATTGTAGGAGGATTGGAATGACTCTGTCATTAAGAACTTATGTGAGAATCATCACGCTTCTATTTTCCATTAAAGGAACTGACGCTGCAACTGGGAGGAAAAGAATATCCTAATAATTCTAACTTTCCAGCCAAGTCCATCTCACCCATCATCACCCTATCGCACACATCTGCATAAATGGGAAGCATCAACCAAAAATCATGAGAGAACATATACCTGATTGAATCCTTACTCCAAGCCTAGAGCCTTTATCCTTTCATTATATATAATATCATGAGAAAACTACACCTGCTCGGTAAATCTATTTGAATAATCAGTCATGGTTCTATCAGCATGATCAAGATTGAAAAACTCCATAGCATGGCCAACACCATTTCTTCTGGATAGAATTGATCAGTAAAAATAACCATGAATCCTTTCCACTTTATTCCATCATGTTTCTTTTCATCACCTTCATGTCCCAAAATATCCTTCATTGTACCTCCAACATGAAGGTACCACACTTCACTTACATCATGTATAGTGTCTCCATGATCTCAAATAGACATTCTAACTTGCCCCACCATTTTTTAGAATGTTGGGGATCAGTGGAGCCTTAGAAAACTGGTGGATTCTGGTGAAGGAAAAGTAGATGAAAATTTATATGATTATCCCCTAGAGGCTCTATAGCTGGAGCCTAAACATGGAATGGAAGTGGTGCAGGTCTTGGAGCTTGGACAATGCGCATGATTACCTATACTAGATTTGGGTCCAACAGAGGATTTTCTTGCTTTGCTATAAAAGAAGCTTCCTCCTAGATCTAATTTACACATTTTATTGGAGGCATGATGCTACAGAACATCAACAGGAAACGTTGAAGACATTAATTAGTGCTCAAATAGAGAAACAAAGGAAAAATAGTCTCAATAGATGGACCAACCAGATATGATTTCCCTCTATCAAAATCAGAATAAGGAATGGACTAGAACTAATCCATAACACATCCTTCCATAACCACCCCTAGAATCTTAAGGTTCATTGCTGTGAGATTTGGGCAGGCACTCAATCGCAACTACCTCCTAAATCTCGACACAATTTCAAAAATTCATACTCACTTCAAGAGAAAACCTCAACAGGATCATTTGATACTAATTTGTCATGAACCAGCCTAGGTACCTGGGTAACTCGATAACTGAGTTGTCCCTAACATTGTCCAAAGGAAATTCTCAATCCCAATGGTTTAGCAACTAGAACCTGGAATCATACAAAATACAAGTGGGAACAATTTTTTCCATAATAATATGTAACCAAAAGAAACAAGACAATATGAATATCCAAAGAAAACTCTAGTGCGAGTAAAATAAAAGAATAATACAAGATATAAAAGGACCAAAGTACCATATACCAAGTACTATATAAGAAAAACAACCCCAATGTCTATAAAGACAAAACTCACTAAGTCCAAAGCTCAACATCTAGATCCACCTCCACGTGATCCTTTACCTTTTCTTATACCTGGAAGAAGAAAGTCTACAAACACCCAAAATAAAAAGTAGGATGTGAGCCTCATACTAGTGATACCACATTAAATTCCATAATAGATGCCAACAATTGATGCCAAAAATTGATTAACTAAAGAAATTTTCTTAAATTTTAATGTAAACTTGATTGGAATTTTATAGTATATTTAAAAAAATCATGTTATACAGTTCAAATAATAAAAATATACATTATGAAAAGGCTTTAAAATGATGGAATATTTATAAAAAATAGATTAAACAAAATATATACATAAATAGTTTATTTGAATTAAGCAGGAATCTGAATTGGTTTAAAAGCATTGGCTTACATTTATATCTCAAATATAAATCAAAAGTGGTTAACATGGTCATCATCCAAAATATGTGTGGTAGTATATGAGCCTATATGACTTCCCACTCTGTATGTGAACTCATAAAAATGTGTATCCACACATCCCTATGTCATTGGACAAAGGTGACTCACCACCAATCTGTCAGGGATTTTACCCACTACATATATGTTTTAGAACATTGTAAAAGTATAGAGTGTGTCCAAATAACTCATCAACTACCTAAGGCCTGAATGTGATTTTACTTGATAAGAAATTTATTTTTACACTCCTTAAAATACAATTAATTCCCATTCACCTAGATTAAATTCCAATATTCCATTAAAAATCGAAAAAGGGTTTTAAATAAAAAACATTCCACTTTTATAAGATAAATCTATTGGGTATCTATAAAAACATTTTTAATCAATTTTCACATGATTGAAATCCATTCAAATCCAATTCCATCATTTCATAATTCATTTCCAAAATTAAAGTTAAAATTTTAATTGAAATAATTTCCATCAAAATCCACAATTTATATTCATCAATTTAAATTTTCCATTGTCTATAAAACACAACCTAATTAAATGTAATTGGGGTTTCCAAATATCATTCCAAAATCATTTCAAATCTACTAATTCACTGGAAATAGGTTTTATCAAATTAATTGAAATAATGTTATTCAATTGAATTTAAATAAACAATTTAATGAACTAATCAGTTCAAAGTTAATGAATTTTGCTAATAAGAAATGGAACCACATAACACATTCCTGAAGAATGACACCTCCAATGGCACCAGTCAACGAGAACGAAGGTAAAGAAGATCTACAAACCCAACCTAAAAGAAATATCCAACACCACAAGGAATATATATATCGAATCCAAGATGATCTATTGAAAACGCATGGGATTATAAAGAGAAAACATCATGAACGAGTGGAAACACAAAACCAGAAAACACATCATAAAAGAAAATTTGTTCCAGAACCAAAGGAATGGATCATTAAGGGTTGGAGGCCTTCATGAATTCTTGGGAAGATCCTAAGGTCAAGGGATATATAACTGGAGAGGATCTAAAAGTAATTAACAAGACACACTACCTATTTTAAAAATAACTCTGTGGCATTACACAACATGTAATACCAATAAACATTGTGAAATGCTCTCATGACCTGTAATAATCACAACATGAAGTAGTTCATTACTTGAATGTAGTACAATTACACCACGTGTAGTACTTTAACACAATATGTAATGTTCTGGAAGTTTGTTGAAATGATTTGTTATGGCTGAAAAACCAAAAAACCTCTTACCTCTACATTATGGTTATCCTCCCAACTCATCCTCAACCATTACCAAAAATAATTGAAAAGAAAATCGAGATAAGGTTTAAGACGTACCTATTAGAGCAGTAACAGGATGTCACAAAATTAATTATCAATGTCAAGGTTAAAATGTGGTTTTGCGCATTACATGAACATGGGATAAAATTAATATTAGACATATATTGAAATTATATTATATAAAATATATTTCATATTGTGATTAAGTGTGTCATATTTTTCTAAAAATGATCATGTTAATTTAGTCATAATGTGTAAATTACCTATGTTAAAAAACATGTTAGTGGTGTGGAAACGAAAATCATAAATGTTAGTAACCTTATAGGTATAGGGAATTAAATTTTTTAAAAACATTTATTTTTATTAAATGAGATGTGGATATAATTTATATTATCTAAACCCTATTATTTACCAATTTTGAATTCACTTGGGTTGAGAATGAGTTACCATTGTTGAATTGTTCTATGATTTTACCAATATGTCACTAATCCTAAATTATAAAAGTGCATTCCATACTCAAAAATATTCACACATCCCAATACATATAACAAAACCATGAAATTATATAATAAAGCCCAAATACCATTTTAATAATTTAAGATCACATATTCTATCTTAAAACAAACCGATGTGTCCTTAATACGAGATCCAAAGGAGGTTTTTTAAGCCAACGAAATTGTCTTCACTAAGATCCTTCTTTATTAGATATTATTTTTCACCATAAAATATGTATTGAAAATTCCAATATAATAACAAGATTATCTTAAATATATTGATATGTTATTATTTTTATGTAATAAGTTTTTTTCCGTCTCTCTTTGTATTAAATTGGAAATAAAGTCATCACTCGTGAGTATGGAGGAATACCTCCTCGTAAATTGATTTAAATTATTTGTATCATTAACTCACTTGAATAGTTATAATGATGAAAATAATGACTCATTGTGATACATATGACATGATATTAATTCTATAAAATTATTATATCAAGTATATTCAAACCATTTAAAAAATTAATGGAATGATATCATCACTTGTAAGTATCCATGAGATGATATGAGTAATTTTCCACATAAAACATTCAGGAATGGTTCTAAAAATTTATACAATGAATTAATATGATATTAATAAATTTAATATTATTTTAGTGATGATGGATCTATAACATATAATTAATGAATGAATCTTCCTTGACAAAATAGTCATGAGAAAACTAACAACTTAACACATGAAATAAATGTAATAATAAAAAATTATTAACAAAATGGTGATAGTATGTGATAATAGGATCATAAATAATTTTATAAAAATAGATTTTTTAATAAATGAAGAATATTTTCAAAAACATAATACAGGATTATAAAGAATGAATAGATAATGGGAAACACCAAGTAATGGATTCCATCTCAATTACCCTTCAGTGAAAAATATTTTATTATTGGGAACCTAATTTTGTTATGTCATGTATAAAATTCACCTTTCACTTGTAATATAATTAGAAAATGATATATAACTCTACTTTATGTTTCATTTTGAATTATTTAATCTAAGGAAATTTCATTTGAAAGTTACCATGTGGTAAGGAATTTCATAACCCAATTTATTTTCACATCATTATATTACTTCTTTGTTGTATTTGATATTATATGATTATGTGTTTAAGGATTTTTAATTATTATTTTTGTCTCTTATGAAAATCATTTACATGAATTAAAATATTTTATAGATAATCTAATCATTTATTCATTCTCACTTAAACATTAAGATCATTGTAATTCATTTTATATTAATTTCCATTCCATTGAGACACAATTAGAATTGTGAACCTATTTCTTTTTATGTTGTGTACATATTTTATATCCACCCGGATATGTCATATATGGATATTACATCTTTGATGAATATTTGTTACATTAAACAAACACATTCATGAGGAAATTATTATTTTAGCACCTTTGGAAACATAGAACATAATATTCCAATCTGATATACGATCGTCAATGTTTCCCACATATATCTTCTCACCTAGTAGTCTTCATAGTCATAACCAACATAAAACCATTACTAATAACCTTGGAAAAATAAACATTATAAATTTCGAGCTTATATTCATAGTACGTGTAAAAATAACTGATATAATTTTTTGACCATATTAATATATAAGATAAGCATATGGGAACATGATAATAAACATAAATTATGATGTTCATACCCAACATGTCATATATCCTAAATATGGGTCATTACATAAATGTTGGATTTTTGTAATATATAAATCATAAGTGGATTATATTACTTTATTCACGAGAGCATAAAATTGGCATATTATGTAGAATTTTGGAATACATATCAACATATAACATTGTGAACACGTGTAAATAGAAACAAGTTCACTAATTAAATTAAGCACATGAAATCAAGACCTCACATAAACTTATGGAAATAAAACTAGTTCCACACATAATATTTTGAACATGTAATTAGGATAATGAATAATATTTTGAACAGGTATTAAATATCACAAATAACATTATGATCATGTAATTTGGTTCATGATTACACTTTAAATATGTAAAAAGTTTGACCCATAAAATTGTGAACATGTAATCATTTCCACACATAAAATTGTGAACATGTAATCATATTAATGAATTTAATTTTGAAAACATAATAAGGTTCACACAAAACAAAATGATTGTGAAATCAGGTTCACACATAACATTGTGGATACATAACAATGTTCATACATGAAATTTTGAATATTTAATTGGGTTCACGCATATCATTCTGAATATGCAAACATGTTCACGCATAAAATATATACTCATGAGTTATCAATATTTAAAAATTAATTAGATCTATTTCTAGGCTCACCCATTATATAATATATAATGGGTCTCACCTGGCACTATCTGGGCATCCCCATCAAACAATCTGTAATAGGCTTGCTTGGTACTATATGGGCCACCCCATCATATAAGTAATGTCCAAGAATGTCAACATGAATAAAGTAAAAAATAACATTCATATCATCATAAAAACTCATAAAACAGTGATTATTTATGAATAAAATTATAAACCCATTTAAATGAAATGGGTTTCATGTCAATCACTTTGAAACATGATTAACCTATGGAAAATAAATGCATTCCATTTTATTCTCATGAAAAAAAATCTTAATCTATCCAGAGAGAGAATGCAGATAGTAGTATTAAAAAATATCCACAGTGTAACATATGTATGAAAAATTATTGTTTCTATTTATGATTTTAAATTCCATTAAAATATCATTTAAAACCTTATTTAAGTAAATATCATTTTTATTTTAAAAAAACTTTTTTTAAACATCAATCATTTTGAAAACCATTTTATTTGAAAATTACTATGAAAAATTAGAAAGGATACATATAAAAAAAATTTATTAAAATTCTCAAATAAAATATCCTTTCATATCTGAAGACAATATTTTTATCATTATTAATCATATTTTCTTGAAAATATTTTTTGAGAGGAAATCAAATTTCAAACTAAAGAAAAATTATGTTATATTTTCATAAAAAATTATTCTTAAATATTTTAGATACCAGTGAGTTAAAAAATGGTAAAATTACATGAAATTATCAGGAATAACTATATTATAATAAAATTATTGAGTTTCATGAGATATGTATCATAATGTCTAATCAGTGAACCACATTCATAAATAATCCTCACAAATGATGATATTTTTATGTAAGACTCTTACCTATTTGGTTACATTAAATCATAATCCTCATGAAATGATATAATTAAATGAGACATATATTATCATTGAAATAATTATATAAATGGAAGAATATGTCAAAGTATAAGTATATGCACCTCATAAAATAAAATAGGTGTATGACATAATATATGTCTCAAAGATGGAAAATTCTGACAAAAATACCATACCACTTTGGTAAATTTGAAACTGTAAACCCCAAAAAATATGGATCTTATATTGATATATAAATACCCATAAATATATTTATAATTGTCATAAAATAAATTCAGTGAAATTAAATACACCATATAATTGAAATTGGTAGTGAATAAGAAATGTTTCTCATAGAAGTAAAAAGTGAAATGAAAATACCTTTAATTAAGTCTTGACTTCTGCCACACTCATACAAACATACTATGTAATAAATATGATTTTATTATATATTTATTAAATAAACTTATATATATCATACCATATTTAATTTTCCTAAGGACTTCTATTACCCATTTAATAAAATTTTCTTGTTATAGTCGTGTTTTAGAAAATAATTACATTAATTTTCGAGAATATTTTGACTCTTATTTTTGGTTCTCTAATATTGATCATGATTTAATAATATCTAGAAAGTTAAACATTATATAATTAGCATATAAATTAATTATATTTTTATTTATAAAAATCCTTTTATTTTAGTGATACGAAAAGAAATACCCATTTCATAGAGAGGGTAAGATGTACATACCCAAGAATTTTTTTCCATTTTCTTATAATATTGAAAGAATAAAAAGTAAATGATATATATATAAATTAAATATAGTATCATTTTAATGTCATATATATCAAATTTTTATATTAAACTTATCTTTAATACATTCCACATAGAGCGTGAATGAATCACATCGCATATCAAGGAAGTAGTCCTCCAAACACATGAAAGATGATATCGTATTCTTAGAAAATAGAGAGTATTATGGTATGTGGCATATAATAAATATAGTATCATAAAAAATATAAATATTATAAAAATAATATATAAACTATAAATCTATCATTACGTCCATCTATGATTAGTGGTAATGGAAAAATAAATGTCATTGGTTTTTAAGGCAATATAATTCCATACACAGGGATGATGATTTTGTAACCTATTTGATAAAAGTGTGTCTGGATGTTAGTATTGAACTTAAAATAAAACTATTTCTAATTATATATACGAAACTGAGGATATTATATTATCATGGAATTATAATAATTTATATCATTGGAGAAGGAAATAAAATAAAGCTGTTCATTTAAGAACATTACCTCTTACTTGGGTAATCCTCATAGGTTTCATGTAAAGTCATCATAATATAAATTTCATCCAAAAATAATTATTTTAGAATGATGGAATGAAATTTGAAATGTGATTTTTTATGAGTGGGTCAATAAAATTGATTGAGAGGTTTAAATAAGGGAGGGTAGTGAGTGCCCTTTTATAATTTAGGAGGAGTGTCATTCTTGTAAGTACCATAAAATATTTACCTCTAAGAGGTATTAATATCCCCATGTTCCACCAAAATGGATAAATAATTGATGGTAAGGTTTACGAAATTTATAAAAACCTATAAAACCCCAATAAATACATTTTATCATTTTTTTCCTTAGTCTTTATGTTTACTCAATTTTACCCTATAATTGTTTTACCATAGTAACATGTATCTCTTTTTTACCTATGTAAATTATTATCTAATAATAAAAATATAAAAAAAATTTATTATATAATTTTTAACTACATATTTTATATATTTAAATAAACATATTAAATAAAAATCATATGTTTTGGAAAATTATTTTTAATACAAACACATGTAGTGCCCAAAACTATATTTTGGATTCAGTTGAAGAAATTAATTATAACTTTCCACTAATATTAATGGATAAACATTAATTTGAACTTATTGGATAATATAAATTATGATTATTTAAAATATTCAATCTATTTTCTAAAATTGACTCACCTATGTATAATAATTTATTTTATAATTAATCACACACATGCGATGAGAAAGTGGGTTTTTATAGTCAAAATATTAAAAAATTTACAATGTTTTTATAACCAACATCAATATGAAATTACATTAAATTAAATTAACAATATTAATAGACACATAATTAAAATAACTATACATTAAAATCAATTTAAAATATAATTTTTCATTGTAAATAATTTAGGATAAAATATTGTTTTAAATTAAAATTCAATATTTTTCACGATTCATCAGAAAATGAAACATTCCAAAAAAAACCTGAAAAATCCACCATAATAAAATTTTCATATTAAAATTTGTAAAATTAGTTTTATTTTATAAAATTTATTTTATAAATATAGAAATTTTTAAAAACAATTTCCCTATAAAAAGGCAACATAACAGCTTTTTATAAAACAATAGTTCTATAGCCTAAAATTTGAATTATATTTATTATGTTAAAAAAATTAACCAAAATTAATGATAAATGGTTTATTAAATATATATAAAATAAAAATTTCATTAAAATAATTCAACTCATGTCATTTTGTTAATTTATCAATATAATACACACTTGTTCTAATAAAAATATCTGAGAAATATTTCATTTTAAATTCAATATATATTTATTTATAATTTATTGGACAAAAAGAATACATTTTATATACATTAATATAAAATATTTTTATAATTTATTTAATAACATTCATTTTCATCTTTCCAATGGCATGGTGAAAATTATCAGTTAAAATAATAATATTTTTATAATATGTCACGTTTCATTTAAAATTATTATTTTGTGTAAAAACAATAAGCTAAGTTATGAATGTAACACAAGAATAAATCAATGTTTCAGGTAACCCAAGATGAAAAATTGATTTCATGTAAATAAATATATCAAAATTATTAAATTAATTTGAATAAAAATATTTCACAAAATATCACAGTGTTACATTCTACATTCCATAAAATGAATTTCTATCTAAAAATTCATCATGGTATTAAAATTTTTTACCCTTGAAAATTACATCATTTAAACCCACATCATAAAATTTGTTAGCAAAACAACCTCATTAAAATTAGATAGGGTTGTGAAAAATTCATCAAGAATAACTCATACTAGGTTTTCATATAGGAAAAAATAGGTGGGATGTTAAAAAATATAAATCTATAAGAAAGATGATACCCAAATATATATATTTAAAGTGATATAAATCATTGTCAGTATAGTGTTAATGATCCCCAGGACATAGACCTAAGATATTTAAAAATGGTCAATTATATACTAAAAATGATGATAAAAGGAAGACATTTTATTTCATGTTATTTTTATTAATGTTGAATAATTTTTATGAGAAGATATACTTAATTGATTGAATTAAATGTCATAGTAACAATATCACTATGTGTTTTTTACTTGATAAATTTACAATTATTATCTTTATGAAATAGAGGTGTGTTTTTATGCCTATAGTAGTTAACGGAACATAAGATCCTAAGATAGAATGATACATCATCCCATATATATTTAGTTATCATAAAAAAATGGTTAGCACATGTTATCTCATATGTATAAATCATTATATTTAAAAATAATAAATTAATCGCTAAAAATCATTGAAATTTCAACATAAACCATTTCATAAATGGTTATCCTTCTATCCTTTCAAAAATTAAAAAATTATACAGAGGCTCACTAATTTTCTCAAATTTAACATAAAATTAATAACCCATATATCATTATGTGGATCTAGATTGTAACATATAAAATATATGAATAAGATCATCATGTATACTATTGAAACATAGTAATTACTATAATTACCATAAAACCTTATAATAAATGTACATGCATCATCATTACTAATAAAAAACATGAACTACTGTATATATTACATAAATCCAAAAAATTTGTAAACTCCATCAATTTTAGTATATATTACTTTTAGAAAAATATAAATTATTAGTTCTTATGTCACAACTACTATTAGTATAACCCACAACTTTCATATCTCATACAAGATATCTTTATTACGAGCATAAAAATAGTTACTCAAACTATAATTCTGATTTCAATTAAAATATTTCCCCATAGGGAATTTAATTTCATAGTACCCATATTTTCAACATTTGAAACATTTATCCTTTGATAAAACATTAGGATTACTAATATTCAAATACATTTAGTAAACTGGTCTATTAATTTTACCCTTGAAAATTTCATATTCGAATCCCTTCTTCTCCAAATTTAAAAAATATTCGTGGTAGTTTAAGACATTCCCTAGAGTCCATGTTCCCACATTTATCGACATATATAAAATTGATTCTTCATTCCTATATGTTCTCCAATACATAAATTCTTGGGGAACTCTAACAAAATGTTATTTGGTGAGTTTGAGAGTCTTTTTATATTCATATTTTTAATCATGTTCTGTTTTTACTGATTAATCATAATAACTATTTATTTTACTCTAGTTATCATATCATTTGGATGTATATAAATATTGTAAATATTATCCTTGTTCCTTCAAGTTTCAACCATTGATTAAAACCTAATTGTATAGTGTAAGTATCATTATAAAATATTTCGAAATAAATAATCATGAAAATCATTTTTAGGAACTCTATATCATAACATCTATTCTAATATATGACACCATAGGTAAATCATAGGTCATTCATAGTCATCATATATTTAAATAATTTATGATGGTTCATAATGATTTTCGGAATTTATAAATCACATCTCTTGGGAGTGTCAAACTAGGTGTGAAGAATGGCTGGTTTTCATGAACCTATTCTCAATCGATCCATTCTTAATAAGGCATTTTTCAGTTATTAAACCCTAAGTACATCTGTGAGAGAGCCACATAGAAATGTAGAATCTAAACAAGGATGTATTTTCTTGGAAACTACTCACTCTATCCTTTACCAAAATTCCATGAAATTCTCTTATAAATTAACTTATCCTTAGACATATCCACATATTTATTCTGAGACATATCCTTATAAATATCACTAGTTATCACACTAATGTTTTTTCATTAAAGATTAAAAAGGATAATTAATTATTTCCATTGATACCAACTATGGAATCTTGTAATTTGCATTACATTAATATCACATTTGATGAGCTTAAGTGCAACATTTATTGTCACAATGTATCAATATGTTTTAGTTGAGTATTGATGAAGTACTAATGCATGAGGAATTTTTATGGATGAATTGGTTATGAAAACTGAATTGTTATGTATTAATATAATTGGGTTGGATGTCAACCATGTAAAATTATTCTTTATATAGAATTATATGTCCTTCTTGAACAATTATTCTTGATATGTTTATTTGTGATGATATTGTGTTGATATTTAATTTTAAAAACATGTGTCATTGAAGAAATAGTCCTTACGATAAGTGTAGAATATTTAAAGGTAGATTAATTGGTGATTTTAATAGTTGATAGTGGCTTGGTATTATAAATTTGGATGTCTTTTTATTTTTTATCTAATAATTGGGAACTTTACTATATAATAAAAAGGATGCTTCATTAAAAAATTGGCCAGTCCATTAAATGAGTGGGAAAAAGCATGACCTTAGCACTATGGGACTCATAGGTCAACCATAAAGGAAGAATAATATAATAAATCTCATGGGTAGAAGAAGGAAGAGTGACAATATGGAGTTGGAGGGCCTGTGTATAGGGACAACAGAGTGCAGACCACAAAATTGCATGTGTAGGGCCAGTAGCCCCTGAAGAGGTGGTGGAACCACTGTGTGGGGAGGCACGATTGTAATGGGTCTAGATTTATGACTTTCTATGGAGTTTCATGATTTATATTAAATGATACATTCATATGTTGGTTTCTATGTAGGTAAATGGAATGTGGGAACTATTCTCCCCCTGATTAAAAAGATATAAATTTGTTCATCCATCCAATATGATCTCCCCTTCAAATAATATCCTTATGGTCTTTAAGGGATATCTTCTTCTACCTGTGAATGATCACATCATGATAGAGCCTCTCATATTATAGTTTTAAAAAGATACAACCCATAAGATCATGTTTTGTGCAGGGTCTTCCAAATCACTATTTGGGAGTTATAAAATATATCTATGGAATATTTTACAAATAGAATAAAATTATTTGTCAAGAAAATATTTCCGAACAATGAAAATTTGTTCATGGATGAATGGTATGTGGTGAAGGAATCGTTTGCGATAATAATTCTTCATGGTTAAAAAAGAAAAATGATCATCCATGAATGACATTAATCAATAGTGATGATGGTTCATAGATGAAATTCCTTTACAGAGACATAAAGAGAAATTCCATGGAACATTATACAATTTTCATTGATGAAACTTTAAGGATAATGAGGTTAATTTGTGGATATCCATATGGTTGAACCAAGTTGTATGTGGACGGTTACTAGTAGATAGTGGTTCACAGATGAAGATTTCATCATTGGTCGAGAGTTTATTAAAGGTTATTTGTGCGGAAAAATTCATTACAGAAACCCATAGAGTAAACTCTAGGAAGATGATTTTTGTATTTTTAGGAAGCCAAAAAATTCATAGGATAAAAGGTATGTCGATAGTTGAGATAGCCACTATAAATTATTTATGATGTGAGAAATAATTTTTGCAGCACATGATGACTGTAAATGGATCTCTTTGGTGGATAGTGGTTTTTGGATGAGGTGTATCCAAGAGGATATATAGAGAAGAACTTCATTAAACTCGTATACATGATCATAGTATTATTGTTCAATAAACTAATTTTATAATGGATAAGCTAATGCCTATAAATTAATTGGATGCTTCTTAGATGAACTTATGTAGAGAGAAGAATAGTGAAAATTTGCATTGATGTTCATGTAGAAAATTTTAAAAACAAAATAATTTGTCTCGCATAGTAATTTTATGTTCCTCCTGAAGAAATAAATGTATTTATAGATATTATTCTATAGTGTATCTGAATTCAGTTATCAGTTTGTGAAGAAGTGTATTTTTGTGCAGAATGTTCTATATATATATATGATATTCCATAATTATTGAATTCACATATGGATAAATTGGCATAGTATTTTTTCATAAAATAATTTATAATTCAAGAGGCATAATTATGTAGAAGAATCTGTTCAATGGAATTCTTCACTATGTGAGCATATTTTATTTATTTATCTTGAAGTATCTAAAGAAATATGTTCACTAGTTTCTATAGAACCATTAATTATTCAGATGTGGTATTTTATTGTGTTTTTGTGTAATCAGTTTTATAATAAATAAATATGAAAATTTTGTTCCTATTAGTCTCTAGAAATCATAGTGTGACTCTATTCTAGTAAAGAAATGTTTTTTGTAACCCCGTATTCTTATAGTGGAGAATCTACAATTGTTGAGTCTAACTAATAATAGTAAATAGTATACTCATTTTAAGATCGAAACATGTTAAAATATTGCATACATTTTTCACTTAACATTAGTTCATTTTGGTTTGGTTGAGTGATCATAAGATTGGATTGAATTCTAACAGGTCAACAGAGATTAATTTTTAATGAAACCAAAATTGTAAAAAAAATCACCCTCGATTCACCCCCCCTTCTCAATGTTAAAACACCTATCAGAAACTTAAATTATTATCAGAGGAAGTTCCACTATTCTTTATCCACTATGAATTTGAAATTAATAATCTATTTTTTTTAACAGTAGGGATATTCTTACTTTCAAATGTAAGAACTATCACAGTTAGAAGAATATGATGTTGTTAAATCATCTCTCTAATTTACTTTATGTTAAAGATGCAGATACTCACGAAATCCCACCTACTATTGATGAAGCTCTTACGAATTTAGTATATAATAATAATGTTTTTGTTTATGGAAAATCTCAAAATTCAATTTTTTGTGACTTATAGAAAATGTTTACATGGCATTTAACAGTATCATTTTTTAGGTAAATATAAGATAAATTAAAAATATTGAATGAAGGAAATGTGAAAGTCACAGAGTCTAAATTGAGTATTTAGAGAAGAAACTTTGATTATAATAATATGGATGTATAAGAAATTATTGATGAATACTTCACGAGATTCAATGAAGTTGTTAGAAATGTTTGGGGTTTTGGTGAAATAATGATTGATACACCAATTTTCATACAATTGATGAGAAATTTTACTTAAAGTTTTAATCCTGATCTATCATCATTATAATATAGAAGTGATCTTACTATCAATGAATTAAAAAATATATCCATTGTATATGAAATTAAATAAATCCTATCACTAAATAATAATATCAAAGATGATATTGCTTTTGAATCCATGAGAATTCTGAAAATCTGAGATGATGAAATTTCAGAATCATGTGAATCTAATGATATAAATGAAGAATATTATATTAAAAAAATAATTTCTCTCGAATAATAAATATTTAAGTGAATAAATATTATGGGTGAATGTAAATTACCTCTAAGGTGATACAACTATAATGGAATTATTCATTTTATGAAATTGTCCTAAAAAAAGGCTTTGTAACCTAATAATAGTTATTAAAAAACATTTAAAATAAATCAGTGTTGATTTTGAAAGTCCCAAAAAAATTGAAGGATGATAAAATTGATTATTCAAAAATAATAATAAGTTTAGTGATATTGGAAGATTTAGATAACTACACTATAAGAATCAAATGATAATGATGAAACCAAGTTCATGTATCTTATTGAAAAAGGGTTAGAAAATTTATGAAGATAAGATGATGAATTCCAACAAATAGAGCTAGAGTACTTGTGGAAAGATGAATTAGAATTTTGTATTGAGAAAAACAAAAAACTCAAGAAGGATAAAAGATCATTATTGAATTAAAAATAAAACATAATATAGTAAAAGGTAGGTCTTGAAGAAGAAGAGATTATTTATATTGAATAAATAGAAATACAAAAAAAGTAAAAGAATGAAATTGAAATGATTGAAAAGTATCATGAAGAAAAAATTTATATAAAAAAAGTTGAACATACAAAGACCATTTTTAAATTTAATGAAGCAAAAAATTAATTAAAAATGATTAGAGAATATTTCATAATGTCTATTGATATAAATGAAGAATCATAACAAACTGGTGAGAAGTGGGTTTTAAAAAAGTAGGTTTAGTCATCGTTCTTCAAGTATCAAAATAAGTCTATTATCTATAACAATTCATGTCAAAATATAAATTATGTACATGTTTTGAACATGAAGAAATTTGATAAATTGTAATCTAATTATCTACGACTATATTACCTCTAAAAAAATAAAATGTCAGTATTTGGATAGTAAACAAAAACAATCTTTAAGAAATGACTATTATCAGTTTGGAAGGTCAATATTCATAGGACACTAATGGTGATGTGGGATGGTTGTGTTTGAAGGAAATTTATTCTTCTATAATATTTCCCTACAAGAGAAGATACATTAACTACGTTGGATCCATTCTGATAAATAGAGAGAATGTTTTCAAATTAAGAATGCAGTTAACATGATCCCATCATATCTACAAACACATGAAGAATTCTACTATTTAATATAAGTATGTGGTATTTATGATTAGAAAGTTTATATTTCTGAGAAGTGATTTAGTAATCACCAAGAACAAACATCCAAAATTTTTAAAGGGAAGGGAGTTCAAAAATTGAATAAATAAAATCAATGTTTCTCTGATGTTTCTTCAGAATCCAGTAGCAGAACCAAGTCATGGATTCTTAATTGTAGATTTTTACCACACAAAGCTGATGGAAAAAATTATAAACAAAACCCATATCCATGAAGAAGGATCAATGAGCTTTTGAAATGATTGTTCATTGAAAATTAATGGATTTGGAAAAGAAAATATTGAATCCCAAAATATAAACCCAAATAATGTGTTATATATTGAAGTGATGAAGCATAAATTTTGTAGTAATAATCAACAATGTGATGAAGGACGTGAGGTTTCATCGAAAAAGGATTCATATGTCATCAAAATAAAAAAATATTGGAAGAATTATCACTATCGGGGTATAGAAACAAGGGTAATCTATTTCAAATTTTTGATACTATAAATTTTATTTATTTGAGTTCAAAAAAAGTAATGAAATTTTCTATAAAAAGAATGGCCATTTTTTCTCAAATTATTTTTAATAAAATATTAAATAATTTTATTTTGAGACTATTTATGAAGTTAAATATAGAAATGGATGAAATGTGTGAAAACATTAAAAAGGGAAAATTGGTGAAAATCTCACACAACGGTATAAATATTTTATTTTATAGACCCCTTTAACATACACATACAGAATTATGTGTCCCAACAACAAAAAAATATACCATAGGTTATCTGTATTTTGTTACATTGATTAATGATTATACTAAAATAAAAAATTTCACATTTATCAAGAATAAGTCAAAGGAATTTAAAATGTTTAATAAATTTAGAACCCAAGATGAGAAACAGATGGGTCTGTATATAAAAAATATAAGATTAGATAATTTTAAGGATTTTATTTGTTATGAATTCGAAATTTATCTTAATAAAATCAAGTAATGAATCCATACAAAACACCATATACAGAAACCAACATAGTTAAGCTAAAAGAACGAATAAAATCATATTTGAAATGGGTAGGGTTCTGTTATATGAACACAATTTCATGATTTATTTTTAGAGATAAGATATAATTACCCTACTCTTTATTTCATACTTAAACATAATTTATTACCTAATATTTTCACTTGATACAACCAAGAAGATTTTGTGTTCTAGTATATTTTTTCAATAGTAACATTACATAACAACATAAAACATGAAACACATAATATTATTGAAAACATCTTTTACATTACCACACACATTCCTTCATGCTTAGCATTTCATGGGATAACCAGAGGACATGAATAAAAAAGGGTGAGCTATAAAGCCTAATAAGGGAGTAAAAAAGAAATAAAATGAATAATATATTACATGTTATGAAATAGTCTTATCAAAAGAGCATAAAAGAAACATGAACATAAATGCATGATATATCATTATTATCATAACATGGAAATTGTGCAACAACATTTAACATGATATTATCAAGTTCCAAGGATAATTGCACATAGAGCATGATTAAAACGTCATTAAACTTGAATTAGCATGATTAAACCCTCATTTCACTTGACGTATCATGATACTAATCTTTACCAAATGCATTGGAGCACTATTACGACGCACCCTTCATAATCATTTCAGTTCGTGCATAAGAGTCCCACATGGGTCATATAACATTGATTCATTAAACATCGTCATTTATTCCACGATAAAGGAATGTGCAATTCATACATGAAACTCTATAATCATCAAGTAAATGTTAATAAATGTGAATATTCTTGATAGAGAAATGGTCATGGTATTCACTACACAATGACTTTGGTTTGGAAAATCGCGGTGCAATTTCGAGAGCTTAATGGCTTGACTTATGAATACATAAAAACGGTTGATGAGAGAAAAAGGGGAGTCCCATAATATTTACATTAACTGTAAAGTAAGGTTTTCATATAAATACATTTCCCATCATATGTAATTGAATTTAGATTCATAATAAAAAATAATTTCTTGAATGTAAATGATAAGAGATAAATATCTTACGGAATTTCAGCATAGTAACGGGTGTACATGGGAGGCATAAATGAGATAGAAAAAGGTATGTAATCATTAAAAAATAGGGAGGAATGTATGGGGGAGGCAAAAAATCATACCCCAAATATTGTTAATTCAGAAAATGGAATTACAGTATATATAAATTTGGAATAAAATGAGAATGGAAGAAATCCCTTACTTGGAAGTGTGATCCCAAAGGCTTGGGGGAGGCCTGAGAGAGGCTTCTTGGAAGAATGGGGTGCCTTGGGAGGATTATTTAGAGGGGAGGTCAGAGGTTTTTCGAGATCCAAAGGATTTTAGTGAAGATGAAGTGAGAGCATGGGTGAGTTCATTTTGGAAAAGAGAGGCAACTCTTTATTATTTAGGTTTTAGATATCACACATTAAACTAATCAAAACCACAAACCAACCCATGTTTTTTTCCAACGGGTTTTTCCAATGGGGAGTGGAAAAAATTATTTTATAATTTGAATGGAAGAAATTCATAAAATATTAGGCTTGCTTATGTGGAGTCGAGTCACACTCTCAAACAAATCAATATTAAAAGGGAAAATGTTTTATAAGTCTTGGAGGGTCCACTAAACCACTGTAAAATAAATAAAACAAATCTAAAATTAGATTATTTTAATGGAAAATATATATTGGCCGAAAATATCGATTATATTATTTTATTATCACTGTTGGGACATTATGATGTCCTAAAACACATTATTAAATTAAATGATATTTAATTTTTACCCAGAAATTAGACTGTATAAAAAAATTATGAAAAATTCAAAATTGGATAATTTTGATGCCCTCATTCCAAAAATAAAATTAATTTTATCTAAATAATTTTTAAAATAAATGATTTTTTGCTTTTAAAATAAAAACTGACGTTTATCGACATTTAATGGGTTTTGATAAAACAACTTTCCAACCTTAATAAAAATCATTATTATATTCATAAAAATTATACAATTATTTATATTTAATAAAAATTAATTTAGTAATAATATTTAATAGAAATATTATTTAATTAAAAAATCCATTAATTCATCAAAATAGATTTCTTAATTGAATATTAACCGAAAATACTATTTGTACATTAAATATTATTAACAATGTACCAATAATAAAATGAATATATATTCTTTATTCTATACAAAATAAATAATTCACATAATCAAAGTGTTAGGGTATTATTACATAACCCCTTATAACACCCACATATGGATTAAGGGTATGGTGTGCAATTGTGACAGACTCTTAGGATGACTCAGATAACATCGCTCAAGGGATAATCTATGTCACCTTCCACAACCCCTATAGGTTGTTCCATTCAAGCTTAACGTGTTGATTATTGGCTTGGGCTTGGTAAAAATCAAAGCCCAATGACACCACCTCCTATTTGAGCTCCGATAAATGGGCTTCATATGGAGAAATTATACTATATGAGGCCCTTGCTTCCTTTTTCTAAGTAAATTGCATTTGTTAAAGCCTCATATTTATACTAATTATCTGATCACTATTCAACAACTATACTAGAAATAATTGCAATTATTAATGGTATTTTGAAATCCAAAAACATGAAACCATGGATGTTCATATAACTATTCTACATCATTAGAAATTTAATTAGATCAAGAAAAAATTTAATTTATAAAATTTTGGGTCATTATAATCTTCCCCCTTAAGAAATTTCACCCTCGAAATATGCTTTTCCCACACTAAACAGATTCTGGTAACTCTGCTTCATCACTTCCATTGATTCCCATGTTACTTCGTCAATCTATTGGTTTCACCCCAACACCTCGATGATGATAATTTTTTATTTCGTAGAATGTTTTCACTATGATCTAAGATCTTCACCAGCTTCCCTTCGAAAGAGAGGTCATTCTCTATTGGTACCACCTATAGATTAAGTACATGTGATGGGTTAGGTATATACTTCCACAAGAGTGATACATGAAATACATCATGTACTTGGGATAGGTTCAGTGGGAGTTATAGTCAATAGGTCATTGATCCAATGCGATCAAGGATCTTAAAAGAGATGATGTACCTTGAAATATGCTTTTCCTTCTTCCCAAATCTCATAGATCTCTTCCATAGTGATATACAAAGGAATAACATGTATCTAACTTCAAACTATAGGTATCATCGATGATTATTAGAATATCTATTTTTTCAACATTGAGCAACTTTAATGTTCTTTTGGATGGTATTAACCATCCCCACTATTTCTTCAACCATTTCTGGACCTAGGATTTTTTTTCTCCTCAACTTCTTCCCAACATGCTGGTTATTCTACACCTCTTCCCACAAAGGGCTTCATATGTAGAAATTTGGATGCTTGAGTCAAAACTGTTATTGTAATATATCTCAAACAGAGGAAGATGTTGATCCCATCCTCCTTTGGTTTGCATTTATAATTATCTCAACATGTCCTCATGTGTTTGGATAGCCCACTCATATTGGCCACCATTTTGAGAATGATAAGTCGTACCAAAGTTCAGCACAGTATCCATATCATGTTGATGACTCTACAAAAAATGTGGAGGTGAATATTTGATCTCGATCGGATATAATCGATACTGGTACTTCGTGCATCATTACCACATCTCTTATCGTTATCTGGGCCAGTTGATTCAGTTAGAAATCTGCTCAAATTACAATGAAGTGTGCAGTCTTTGTAAGATAATACACAACAACCCATATAGAATTTTTTCCTTTGGGTGTCTTCGAATGTATAGTGACAAAGTCCATGGTGATGTTTTCTCACTTCCAATCTTGTATGGGTAATGGTTGCATTATTCTCTTAAACTTATGCCTCTCAGCCTTAATTTGCTAACATCTAGGCACATTGATGTATACTCAGTGATCTCATTCCTCATGATATCCCACCAATAATGCACCTAGAGATCTTGAAACATCATTTTTACTCATGGGTGAATAGAGAAGTTAGATCTATGTGCATCATCTAAAAGATAACTCTTTAACTATAGATTAAATGGAACACACAGTCTTGACCCAAATCTCACAAATCCTTCTTCATTAACATTAAACTCTAGGATTTCCCTTTTCTGTTAGTTTCCACATTCTTATGAATTCCCACATCATCCTTTTGCGCATCCATTAACATTTCCAAAAGAGATGTTTGAGCAATAACTTGTGAATGTATTTACGATGGTCCCTTCTTTATGATTCCCATGTCCATCTTCATCAAATATAAGTAGATTGGATCCATTTAAATTCTTATCAATGATAGAATTGCTGGGTCCTTTCTACGTAGAGCATTTTCCACCTTGTTCTCTTTCCCACGGTGGTAATGGATTGAGCAGTCATGGTCTTTTATCAGCTCTAACCATCTTTGTTGGTGCATATCCAGCTCTTTTTGTATGAATATATACATGATGGTTTTTTGGTCTGTAAATATTTCACTTTTCTCCCCAAAGAGGTAATGTTACCAAATTTTCATAGAAAAGATTACTGCATCCAACTCCAGATCATGTGTTGGATAGTTTTTCTCATGAAATTTCATTTTCCTTGCAGCATAGGCAATGAACTTGTCATTTTTCATCAACACACTACCCATGCCATTATTTGAAGCATCACTAAATACAACAAAAAGATATCCACTTGTGGGTAATTTGAACACAGTCATAGTGATAAGCCTCCATTTAAACTCCATGAAGATATCTCTGCATTCATCACTCCAACAAAAAATTACTCCCTTCTGAGTTAGCTTTGTAAGAGGGTTTGACAATCGTGAGAAATTTCTCACATATCAGCGATAATATCTAGTTAACCCCAAGAATATATGGATATTCATTATTGTTTTTGTCCCCATCCATCCTTCAATTGCAGCTTTCTTAGGGGGATCCATAGATATCCAATTATTTTTTATGATATGATCAATGATTGAGACCTCCTTGAACCAAAACACACCATTACTATGCTTTTCATAGAGATTATCCTTTCACAAGGTATCTATTAGTGTGCTTATATTAACTTGATGCTCCTCCTTAGTTTTGGATTATATTATAATATCTTCAATAAAAAATACCTCAAATTTGTCGTGGTAATCTCTAAACACTCTATTAGTCAATTCCATGATGATTTTTGGAGAATTAGCGAGTCTGAATGGAATTAATATGAATTCATTATGCCTATACCCTGTATGAAAAATATTCTGGGGAATATCCTCCTTCAACACCCCTTACTTGGTAATATCCAAACTCCAAATCAAACTTGGAGAGTGTTTCCTCTAGAATTTGCGATGACCTCATTGATTAAAGGTTCAAAAATTCCAATCGGTTTCTAATGGGTTTGATCATAGAACTGGAAACATACAATGATTCCATATCCATTTGGACCTTCTTTCAAAAGGTATGTTCTCGCTAGTTGTGGACCGATGAGGCTTAGGAATTTTCATTGGTCGAGAGGATGGGAGGTCAGACTCATCACACCTTTTTGAGGGGAATTATTGTCTACTCTGGGACTCTCTTTATAGATTTATATTATGTTCGTGAATCCTTTATTAAATTACCAAGTATAAAATGAGCTTTCCTTTAGATCTGACAATCAATGATTGATATGTTGAAAATTTAGAGAATCTTTTATTTATATTTGAGGTTCTTCATTGATAAAGAATTCGCTGTATTTGTTAGAGATTCTTAGTCAATGGAATCCTTCAGTACATAAAAGTCTCTTGGTCATTATGATAACCATACTGGTTTTAAATCAACTTAGTGGGGAAACTGAAGTTTATTGTCATTCAGAAGTACATGGATTGTTTCAGAGTTGGGATCGTACCCGTTGATGGGCTACCTACGTATCCTTTGTTTTAGAAAAGGAATCAGAACCCACATAGTTCTAGTAAGGGATTATGATGTTTATGAATGATTGATGGCTCAAAGAAGGATGTTGTGATTACTTTTACACTCTAAGCTCACGTGAGTCATGCTCGGTGTGAGAAACAGGAGGTATTGGTGAAACCAGACAATTGTGCCACGAAAGATGCAATGATTTGGGGATTATGTATGTATGACTGCCCAAAATAGATGAGATTAAGATTTACTTCAGGGAAGAAATCCAGGAACAAGATCCATAAAGGTATATGTACTTCATGGAGATTTGGGTACTCTAACATGGGGCTTACTCCTGAGGAAGATGCCCAAATTAGGAGGGGACTTATGATTGGGTTTTACTCCTGAGAAGGAAGCCCAGATCAAAAGTAAATTAAGACTAGTTAAGAGAATTAAGACTGGGGCTTACTCATGAGAAGGAAGCCCAGGTTAAGGGACTTTTAGACTAGGGCTTATTCCTGAAGAGGAAACCTAGGTTAAGAGAACCATGGTTGGTGCTGACTCCTGAGGAGGATGCCCATATTTTGGAACATTATGATAGGGGCTTACTCTTAAGAAGGAAGACCAGGTTAAAGGGAATTATGACTGGGGCTTACTCCTAAGGAAGATGTCCAAATTAGGGGACATGGGGCTTACTCCTGAAAAGGATTCCCAAATTAATGAGGACATGGGGCTTACTCCTAAGGAGGATGCCCAAATTAATGAGAATTTGGACTGGGGCTTACTCCTAAAAAGGAGGCCCAAATTAAGGTTTCTATCACATTATAGGATGAGGATGAATGAATGAACTCTCTAAATTTAGTGATATAAATATATATAAATCACTAGGTTTTAAGAGATGTTCCACAAAATTCATTTCAGATAAGGAATCCAACAAAGAAATCATGCCATGAATGGATTTGGAGAGAGTTTTGAAGGCTTAATCCTGAAGAGGAGAGGTGGATAGATGTAAGCGGGACGAAATAGGAAGGAAGGGAACCCAAAAAGAGAGGGGCGCGCAAGTCTTGGGGGGCCGTGCAAGTACTACATGGGCATGCAAGTCTTGGTCATGCAAGTGTACATGTGCATAACATATGTACTTGGGTGATCCTTGACCAGTAGAGTAATACTTGGGTGATCCTTGAACAAAGCCTTTAGAATTATCCCGAGGCACTTCTAGATGAGTGGCGCGCAAGTTTCAATGAGTAGGTAAGGAGGCGTGCAAGTGTGTCCATTTCCTTTAAGGCTAAAACACTTAGGCACACAAGTGTTAGTGAATTATCTCACTTATACCACATTCCTATTGTTTAGATGTTCCATTATAAGTAATGAATTACATTAGAAGTGTTCGAAAGACTTCAAGAAGAGACTTGGGCGTTCAGAGCTCTGTATCTGAATTTTGTAAAGAAAAATCATCACCAAATGGGGTCCCACCGGGGGTATTTATAGGCTGGATAAGACCCTGTGCGATTTTCAAAGTGGGCGTGCAAGTCACCTGCACGACCATTTGGGAGGTGCGCAAGTATACTTACACGACCATGCTGGAACTTGCGTGACCTATGGGCAATGTTCTCCTTGTTCATCCATTTCTCCTTTTTTATGTTTATTCAAAGGATGAATCTTTTTTGTTTGAGGTATTTCCCTTTTCATTTCATTTTGACTCTGTGAAGAAAAAGGAGCATGAACCAAAGTCCCCCCTCAGAGTTGGATCCAAAAAAGGAATGAGTATATGACTCTTAGGAAAACAAGAAACAAAAGGAAATTAGGGCACGTAGGGTATGGCGCGCTAATGGGCTTCAGGCGCGCATGGTCCAACGCACAGGGGTATGACCTCGTCTATAAATATATGGCATCACTTTGCGCAAAGCACCTGGCTCTCGCTTGTTTTGTTTTTCTTTCGGCGTGCAAGTGGACTCCCGACCTTCACTTGTCCGCACTTCTTCTTTCTTGCGTCACGCTTCTATTAAGGTATTTGGACTTACGTGGTGATACATGCACGCCCAATACTTGCGCAACCAAAGGAGACTTGCGCGCGAACTATGGGACTTCCGCACCTAAATGCCTTAGACAATTTTTCAAATTCATTCTAAAATTTTATGAAAAATTAAATTAATTTAATATTTAATTATTCAAATTTTGTGCAGATCCAATGGCTCCCAAGAGAATCAGAACGACTGATGAACTGGAAAGAAAAAGAATTGATGATATGATGGACATCGTTGGCCATGATTACTATTCCATCTGTGAAAGTACTCTCCAAGAATTAGCCAAGTACATGAAGAAGAATCATATTACTTTCCCGCACAACATCTATCTGCCTCTGTATGGCCATGGTCATTTGCAAAATGTCAATATTTCCGAGGCAAAGACCTATCTCCTGCATTCCTGGTTTCAGTCTTATACCAACTTTTCTTCAGCAAATGTCTCAATCGCAGGAACATTTTATAATGATAAAACAGTTAAGAAAGCCTATATAATGCATCATAGCTCGTGTCCACCATATCTGAAACCTCACAAACCTGAGCTGCAACCACATTTTTATCCCTCAATATTTCAAAATTCTCAGATAGATCAATCCAAAGGCTGGAAGGAGAAATTGGAATTCCATTCTGGAGGAGGTGTGAAGCCAACAAGGATGTGGGCTTATTCGGTGCGAAAAACTTGTGAAGAGTTTGTCGAGGATTTTAAGGGAGCTGTAATTTATGAAGTCATCTGGGCTGGGCAAACATCTGTTTATAGGAATGATAATTTTTCACCAAAGTTGCTTAGCCTCTGGAGCCCAGGAACTAATTCTTTCCATCTGAACCATAGAGAAGTAGGCATTAGTTTGTGGTATGTCTACAAGATATCAGGGGTTCCAATTTTGGGTGATATGTATGACGTATTCATCCCCCCAAAGGAAACCTTGAATGATTTGGAGAAGACTCGGGATTTTGTTTTAGAATTATTGAAGATTTACCATAAGCTAAAAATATCAAAGACATCAAAGACTTATTCTAGAAGGGATATTCATCCAGAGGAATGAATGGATGTGTTTCTCAAGAAGAAGAGGGAAAAGGGGCCCACCTGTACTCGTCCTACTAGCTTCCCTATAGAGGATAAGAGAGGTGATCCTGGCACATTCTGGCCGACTCTAGAAGCAGGAGAGTTTGTGAAATGGGGGTATGAAGTGAATCATAAAATCCTGGAAAGACCCGTCTGGTAGGATTTTTAACCTTATGGATCAGTGTATATCATTTTCCACTCAGAGATTCGAAGGGAGGCGTCAATCCATGGACCTTCGTTATTGTAGCCAAGTTGGTTAAGAGGAAGATGGTGGGGTTGGATACCCCAGTTTTGGCAAAGATTTAGAGGAGCTTACTCTATGTCTATATGGGTAAGTCTCTTTTGAGATTACTGGGACCATTCCATGTTTTATGGGGATGGATCACCACTCTCTTCCATACATATGCTATTCAGAATGGAATACGGATTCCTGGAAGTTATTTCAGGCCGTCTGTTCAGGCCTTCTCTGAAGTTTGTCCATTATCCCTCAATGC
Organism: Viscum album; assembly: GCA_963277665.1. Classification (NCBI taxonomy): domain Eukaryota; kingdom Viridiplantae; phylum Streptophyta; class Magnoliopsida; order Santalales; family Viscaceae; genus Viscum; species Viscum album. Next base: position 851,994,049 of record OY728126.1, on the reverse strand, counting down.
ATATGATATTAGGCCAAGGCTGGATATTCATAAGGAATTACACTTCTTTCCCTATGAAAATCTACCAACATGGCGATTTGTTGATGATGGATCAGCCAGCTTGGAACACAGGACTTACATCCTGGCCTGCAGAGATGGTGTACTGGCCACCAGAATTGATGGGGAAATTATATGTGAGGACTACGCTCCATATCAATTTGCACTCCAATTAATGTTTTTGTAGAAAATTGTTGTATCTCCTCCAGTGCATGTTAGGTCAGAGTTGCATCCAATGGTTTCTCGACAACTATGGTCTCTAATGGCTATGGAAAGGACGAGGGAAATTTTGGACTTACCAGATGCAGAAGCGGTTAGCAATTTGGCCATATGGTATGCTAAAAACTAGGTAGCATCATACCATGATGCACTATTGAATAAACCTGTTCATTGGGTGGGGAAGAAGAAGAGATCCATTGAGAAAGAAACAATTCAGGCGGCAGGTGATTCTTCCACTCCTGAAGCTGGTTCACCAAGTTCTTCAACCAAGGGTGATTCATCAAATTCTCAGGAGATACAACATGTGTCAAAGTGTCCATGTGCCATATATAATCCTCCTGTCAGAATCAAGAGAGACACTCCATCAACTCCTGGTGAGTTACATTATTGAGGCAATTTTATTTCTAGTAACATTATAGAGTAAAAATTTTGAATTCTCTTATTATAGTTGCAGGAGTTAGAAAGAAATTAAAATCCAAGGTTGTAGGACCCTCTTAGCATCCTTCTAGTACAACTGCATATCTACGACCAGTCGCCATCCAGACCTGGCGGGATGTATACTACGATACTAAAACTATCTGGCTGGAGTTATGTGAATGGATACATCTTCCTGGAATAGGGACTCTTCAGGCTCCTGCAAATATTTATTTCATGGATAACCCCGATAAAGTAAGAGCCTATTTCAAATAGTTGAGGACCTATATACATGACACTGATGATTTTATCCCTATCACCAAGCGGGTGAAGGAAATGATGGATCATGATGCCACTGATGAGGAGTGGCATGAGTACGTGTCTCCTGAAGATGTATGTTTTCATTATTTATTTACATTGCAACTATATTTCAGTCAATTCTTTGTTACTCAAGGAAATTACTTTCTTTATCCTATAGCTTGCAAGTAAAGGAACTACTGAATTTCCTTCACCACATTAAAGCACTGGTGGTACTACCATCGGGGTTGATGCTGAATCTCTTCATGAGTTGGGTGAGATAACTCCAGGCCAGCAGGCCATGAATGAGGAGTTGGATGTGGCTTTCCATTCTCCGATTCAGGTACCTATAAGGGAGACCGCCGACACTGACAAAAAGAAAAAGGGACAAAGGCATCAGAGGAAGAATTCCACAACTAAATGCTTCATCAGTAGTGGTAACTCCTTCATATAATCATGAGTCCTCAACCATGAAAATATTGCTCATTTTTCATGGGATTATAGGGGATTCTTCAATTTCCCCTCTGAGGGAGAGGATTTATCCTCCTTTGAGGACCACAGAGGGTGATGTGGAACAAACTCAAATTCAGGCTGACATGGATGCTTCTGAAAAAGAGCCAACATCTATTCCTAGTACTGCTTCTCCTGTTGCAACAAGTCGAAAAGAACTTTCTTCTGGTAATTTAACAATGCTTCATACAATGCTTCATTAAATGATGAATGAAAACATCAACTAACTTTCGTTCTATGATATTTTAGGTATAACACCTCCACTAATATCATTGGAAGCCACAACAACTGAATCTGCCATCCATCCTGAAGAAGCTATCCAGGGTCAGGGGCCGCAGAATGAGGGTCGCCGAAAAGACATATTAAATGCTCCCACTAGTGAGACTAACCATGATTCTGAAATATCATTGGATTAAATGATGAATCTTGTCATGTCCTTCGAAGAATTTTTTGATCATACTAAGTTATCATTTGATTTAGAAGATCTTTTTTGTGAGTGTTATCCTTCGTCTGGTAAATTTTCATATAATTTACACTTCTAATCATGAGTGAAAATAATATGCAGTTCCATCCAAATAAGCTATAGAACTACCAATGAATGAAGAGGGTGTGGACACTGATGTCAACCCTACAATGCAGAAACATTACCTCAAGTGGAGCTAAACCTAGTAAACCCTCCTGAGACCCATATTGAAGATCCCATTGCAACTGGGAAAGACGGGGAGGAGTCTTCTCAAGAGGTTGATCTACTGTTAGGTAATGATTGTACTGAGTTTTCAATATAGAAACCCAACTTTCATTGTTCTATGAAACTAACCATACTTTTAGTTGATCAAACAAGGATATATACTTCAATGGCTAGATATGGAGGCGAAGTCTCAACTTCCACCCAAATAGTAGTAGAAGGTGAAGAAACCAAGGTCAGGGGAAGGGAAGAATAGGGAACTTCTTTAAGTTCATTAATACTAGATTACATGCCCCCCTGTGACGATGATGTCGAATCAGACTCGGAGGTGCTTATGGTTCTCACATAGTCACGACACAAGGCATGGAACAACATATGGAAAATCATATCTGAAGTGCCTCTTGAAGGGCTGTCATCAAAGATTTCCCGATTTTCGTCCCTGTTCATCATGCTAGGACTTCGCGGTTTTGGATATCAAGAGATCCATACCGTGGTGAAATAGGTCATCTTATGAAGGGAGAAGGAGAAAAAGTGCCATGAAGAACTAACCATAGTGAAGCTGTCAGTCAATATCAGTGAATTTAAGGCTGGGATATCCCGAGATGAGGCTGATTATGATGCCAAAATGAAGGAGTTGTAGTATAAGATCAAAGATAAAGTCATCCAGCAGATGCACCTTCAGCAATAGTTATATGCTGTTACTAGAGAACTTGACCATCTCAATAATTCACTAGAGGGAGCTCAAACGAGTGGTATGAAGTCCATCATAGATTTCAAGAAAGCACTCCATCAGGCTGAAAATAGTGAAGTTGGTTGGGTGCATGAGCTTCGAGTAGCTGTTGATGAAGCTCGAGATGTTGTTCCTCAAGTGAAGACTTATACTGATAGCCTCTTGTAATATCCTATAAAAGAGAAGAGATTCCAATCTGTGGATGTCCTTCTAATATCTTGTACACCAAATGAAAACTTTTTTTATTTAGAATCATTTGTGCATGCATTTTCTTTTTCTACCTGCTTTAGATTTTTACCTAAGCCAATGGGCCTAGTAAGCATAGTTTGATTTTAACTAGGATTATTATAAATAACCCTACAAACTTTGAATCTTTTAATTGCTCAATATTACCTAAATCATACAAAATGTATGTTTAGTGAGCTGAAACTTTACTTTTATTTATAGTTCCCTTGTCTTTTGTGGGTAGTTTACTGTCATGAACATAGAACATAAAGAGGCTAATGTTTAGGGTCGAAATAGCTTTGACCGAAATGAATTAAAATTGACTCAATTCCTTGACAATTTATCTGAAAACATATTACCACACTCAAGTATGAGGGAAAATATGTAAACTACGACTTATGAAAATTTGAATCTGAGGAATGATATGAAAAAGAGATAAAAGGCATTAGAAGAAGTAGTTCCCAAGAATGAAGTTACCATTATTTAACAAACCCATTAGGGGGTTGAATTATGCAGGGCCACCTAAGGGCATTGGATGAATAGTCAAATAAATAGCATCATTTGGCTGACAGGTCCATTATGTAGACTACTTATGCAAGGCTGCCTAAGGGTACGTGTTTCATAGTCAGGCAAAAGAACTCTCAGAATTTTACTTTTCTACTGCTAAGAAGCCAGTGAATGTTTATGGGGATTCAACTTCTCCAATGTATAAAGTTTGATGTATAGAAAGAGGTACATGAATATGGAGATGATATTTTCAATCAATATTGTCTATGAATAGGATGAATGTTACTCTTATGATGGTCTGACCCAAACGTAGGGAAGCAAAATTTAAACCATAGACTTGAATACTTTTAGACCATGAAAAGGAATATGGGACAAATATGTTAAGGATGACTATTTTTTTGCGGATCCCTACATATTTTCATTAAGGAAAATAAGGATAAAAGAAGTTTTCCTCACAAGAATGAATTTACCACTATTTAAAAACCCCATTAGGGGGTTGAATTATGCAGGGCCACCTAAGGGAATTGGATGCATTTTCAAATAATAGAATCTTTTGGCTGACAGGTCCATTATTGTAGACTACTTATTCAAGGCCGCCTAAGGGTACGTGCTGCATAGTCTGGAAAAAGAACTCTCGGGTATCAATCCTTTTGTGATTAGAAGTTAAGAAAATGGTTATTAAGATCTGAAAATATTTAAGTTTAAGATTTATGACACATAAATTTGGTTATTGTTCAATGTATGTAAAGATAAATAGATCAATGCTAACCATAATCACATTGTGGTTGGGTCCTGAATTGAAATACTGGACTTCACTACGTATCCCATAAGGTTGGGAATAAAGCCATACATAGTTCTTGAAATATAGTTTAACATAATTTGGGATGAAAGTATGAGAGATCTTAGTTTAGGGTCATAGAGCTCAGACCATTATAAGAAATACACAGTGTGTGTTTTCCTGGGGACTCTTCAGCTAGGGGACTGAAAGTGGAATTTGGGGTTAGGCCCAATATACATGGGGTTGGATTTAAGGGACACTCGAACGTTCCTGTGTATCCCGTAAGGTTGGGAATCAAGCCTGCATAGTTCTACAAATACCCTCTGTACAAATTTGCTTCGTACATGTGAAGGGTGAAAGGGGACTTTAGTGCAATGATGGTTTAAGCCAAGATAAATGATTCAGGTATTCCCATATATGCACATAGTTTTTTTTAATATTACATGACTGAAAATCAATGTAAACAATAATTCCCTCTTAGGTATGAATATAAAAAAATACTGTAGTATGTTATTGTACATGATAGAAGTGTTGTACAGTTTAACGTCGTATAGCAAGGATGAAGGTGGACCAATGTAATGATATTGATTCTAGGAGCAGTTTCACCTATGAACATCATATGAGATGAAGGTGAACCGATGTGAAGAGATTGGTATTGGTCTTGAACCTTGGGGGGCTGCCTACGTACCTAGCCTAGAAGGTAAGGATCAAAGTCCGCATAGTTCAATTAAATAATGAATTAGTGATCAAGATGATTTTGGGGGCAACGGCCTAAAAAATGATGTTGGTACTTACGCATGGTTAGCGGCCCAAAGAGGGTGTTATGGTTGAAATTTTCTCTAATATCACGTGAGTCATACTCGGTGTGAAAAAAAGAGGTAATAACAACCTTAACGATACACAGTTTAATGTCATGTAGGACATATTAAGGGACTATGCAGTTTAAAGTCTTGCAGTTATGACTATTGGTGCTGCAGAGTTTAGTGTCATGTAGCAGAGACAAAAATAGAGTTTAACTTCATGTTGGACATATTAAGGGATTTATATAAAGTTTAGTGTCATGTGGTTAGGTCGATGGGGACAATACACTTTAATTCTATGCAGTAAGGGCGAAAGAGGACACATTTTAACATCATGTTGGACGTATTAGGGACTTTTTCACAGTTTATCTTAATGATGGATGAAAAAAAGGATGATACAGTTTGGTGTCTTGTTAGATGAAAGTGAAAATAGTTTAAGGTCATATGCATGGACTGTTGGTTATGTAGTTTAACATCTTGCTAGACCTAAGGGACTTCTGTACAGTTTAGTGTCATATAGTCTGGACGTCATAGTTTAACATCATGTTGGATGTAAGTGCTAATAGTTTAAAGTCATATGCATGGACCCTGGATGGTGCAGTTTAACATCGTGCTGGCTGTAAGGGACATGAAAATAGTTTAAGGCCATATTCATGGACCGTTGATGGTGTATTTTGTGTTTATACAAAATACTTCTTCAGAAATCTGGCATTGGTTGTAGTAGTGATGAGTTCTCCATCCATTGAGATTAAAGAATAAGCTCCATTGGAATAGACCTTATTTATTGAATAAGGTCTTTCCCACTTTTGTTCAAGCTTAGGAGGATTCTTTACTGGTATCATTGGAGTTCTGAGAACTAATACCAATTCTCCCTGAACGAATGAACGAAGATGAACTTTTTTGTTGAAAGCTCATGCTATTCGATTCTGATAGACTTCCAAGTGGTGCAGAGTGCACAATATATTCTCATCTAACCATTCCAATTCATTCAACCACTTTTGAGATTGTCCATATATAGATTACTGATCACAAATGGCTACTCTGATAAAAGGTAATTGAACTTCAATGGGGAAGTCTGCTTCAATTCCATATACCAGTGAATATGGAGTTGACCGCATTGCAGTGCGGGTGGTGGTTCGATAAGCCCATAAAGCATGAAAGAGTTTATCAGGCTATGACCTCTTATATTTATCCACCATCTTTTGCAGTATATTTGATAGAGTCTTGTTTAAGTCTTCTATCTGGCCATTTGCTGCTGCATGATACCAAGATGAATGATTGGATTTGATGTTGTATTTTTTATACAACTTCTTCACCTCGGATGAATAGATGTTTGTTCCATTTTCCATCAATATGGTATGAGGGACACCCAATCTGGTAATGATGTTAGACTTGATGAAGCTTAAAATGCTTTTATAACTAACTTCTTTGAGAGGTATTTCCTCTGCCCATTTGGAAAATAAGTCAGTAGTAGTAATAATATATTTAATTGCTTGGCCATAGCTAAAGGGTAAGGTCCCACCACATCCATTACCCATGTGGAAAATGACCACGAGTATTTAGCTGTATGAAGAAAATTTGGAGGTTGATGAATGAAGTTGGTATGTACATGGAATGAATGACACTTCTTTGTAAAATCAACACAATCTTGTATCATTGAAGGCCAAAAGAATCCAAGCCTTTGAATCTGATCAGACAGTCTATGTCCAGACTGGTGGGCACCACAGACTCCTGCATGCACTTCTTTCATGACAACCATTGTCTCTTCACCATCAATGCATTTGAAGAGAACTCCATCAAAACCACGCTTGTAGAGTATTTTCTCTAGGTGATCTGGGCTATCATAAAGAGTAAAATTGACCACACGTCGCCAGATTTGTTCTTTCCCACCTCTATCAGGTGGAAGTGTTCCATTTTGAAGGTATTCCTGGATAGGTGTCATCCATCCTATAGTATGACCATATGGTTCATAGATGAGACTAATTTCATTGATTTCCTCTGTTCTGGCTTGAACATACGGTGAAATAGTATGACGGTGGGCAATACTGATGGTTGTTTTGTCCTGATTTGGATCTACCAGATCTGTGGCTATATTATCCAGTGCATCAACATGATCATTTTGTGATCTTGGGACATAAGAAAATATTTGTTCCGAAGGAAATTCCGCCATTAATGCTCTGATGTAATCATACAAAGGGATTAGTTCTTCTTTTCTGATTTCATAATCCCCATTGACTTGTTTGATTACCTGGTCTGAATCACATTTCACCATTAAGTGATTCAATTGTGCTTGAATTGCTAACTCAAATCCGGTAATAAGGTCTTGGTATTCCACATCATTATTTGTACAACCTCCCAACAATGAGAAGGAATAAGGAAACACTACCTTTTCTGGAGAAATGAGGAAAATTCCTAAGCCAACATTGTTGAATTTAGGATTTTCCATTTTCTTCCATGTTGGACTTCTAGAAGCACCATCAAAGTACATTTCTCATACCTGAAGACTATCTTCAATAGAGAATACTTCCTCATCATGTTGTTCAATAACTGAAGATTTGTCTTCCACTAAAGGGTGTACAGCCATGAAATCAGCTAGCGCATGGCCCTTTATTTCTTTTTGAGACACATACTGAATGTCGAACTACTGCTAAATAACTGCCCACCTTGACAGACGTCCTGTAAGCATTGGACGACTAAGGATGAATTTGAGCAGGTTATTGTGAGATACCAATTGGACCTCATGATGTTGAAGGCAGTGTCTCAATTTATGAACTACAAAGATTAATGGTAGGTAGCACTTCTAAATACTTGAATATTGGGTTTAAACATCAATCATAGTCTGACTGAGATAGTAGAGGTTGTTCTCATTCCCAACAACATTCTTCTATTCAATAAAGACACCCAATGATCGCTCTAAATATGTCACATAGAGGATTAGTGGTCTTCCTTCAACAGGTGGCATAAGTACCGGTGGACTCAAGAGGTATTTCATGAGAATATCGAATGCCTCTTGAAATTCTTCAATCCACTGGTAAGTGACTCCCTTCTTCATCAATTTGGTGAAGGGTAAACTTTTTCCTGCCAAATTGTAGATGAAACGCTGAATATAGGCTAAATGTCCTTGAAGTCCTCTTATTTATTTCAAATTTCAAGGAGGTTACATAAAATGGATTGACTTGGACTTCTCAAGATCGACTTAAATACCATGATGGCATCCAACAAAGCTGAGACATTTCCCTGAGGTTTCCCCAAAAGCACATTTTAAGGGGTTCATCTTCAAATTCTGTTGTCGAAGCTTGAAGAATATGACTTCCAAATATTCCAACTGAATAGAATTTTGTTTGGATTTGACCACCAAATCATCCACATAACATTCAAGAAACTACCCTAAAAAGGGTTTGAAGATACGATGCATGGCACGCTGATATGTTGCGCCTGCATTCTTTAAGCCAAAGAGAATTACCCGATAGAAAAACACACCCTGAGGGGCTCTGAAGGCTGTAGATTCCTCATCTTCTGGATCCATTTGGATTTGATTATATACAAAATATCCATCCATGAAGGAAAGTTCTTCATATCCAGCTATTTCATCAATTAATAGTGATGTAATTGGAACTGGAAAATCATCCTTATTACAATGTCGATTAAGATCTTGAAATCAATGCAATCTCTAATTCTCCCATTCTTCATTTTCACTGGGACAATATTATCCAACCACTTGGGATATTGAACTTCTCTAAAGAAGTCAGATTTCATGTGCTTATCCACTTCAGCCTCAATTTTGGAAGCATTGGTTGGGTGTGTTCTTCTAGCAGCTTGTTTGAATCCTCAATGTTCTTCTGGAAAACCCAAAAGATGAGTGGAAACATCACTATCAAGCCTTATCATATCTGAATAGTTCCAATCAAATATGTCTCGATTTTTCATAAAAAAGAAAATATACATCTCTTTCTCTTCAAGAGTCATAGTCGCACTAATTAATGATTGGAATGGATCTTCTTTTGTACCAAGATTTATTTCTCTGAGTTCATCCACTGTAGTAGTGATACCCTCTTCAAATGATGGAGGAGCATCCTTGAGATCTTCCTCTTCTTCTTCAACATGTTTTATTTCCTCTATTTCTACTTGCATAGTAGATGATGAAGCAGAATTTTCATGATTAGAAGAGACGTTAAAATTTACACATCTTGAAGAAGAAGCTTCCATTTTTAACCTAATTGATGATGAAGGGTCTTCTTTGGGTAATAAAGAGGAGATGATGGATTGATAATCGACATCATCGTTATCCTCTAACATTGCTATAACTTCTATTGGCATGGTTGGAAAAGTATAGAGTTGCTGTTTTTTAGCAGATGAAATGAAGACATCTCCATTTGAGCTTTCATCATTTCTTGATGGATCACCACTTTCTCCCATGTTGTTTGGCATGATTCCCATGATTGACATTGTGGAGGTTTCTATAACAGTATTTTGATTTGGGTCTATCCTGTCAATTTGACTGATAGGAAACACATTATATATACTCACATGTGCTAATGGGTTTACTGGAATCTTTTCCAAACCATACAGAGTATTAACTTTTGTAATATCCTTTTTTGTGGATTCATCCTTTCCCTTCATGTGGTAGAATTCTGCCTCAATGTATTGAGATTCACATGTCATAAATGGGGCCTTATCACCATACAATGTCCCAGCATGACCATCAAAACAATATTTGAGACATTTATGGTATGATGAAGGGATATCCGCATGTTGATGTAGCCAGGGTCTTCCAAGAAAGATGTTGAAGGCTAAGTCTTGATCAAAAACCATGAAATCTGAATTATACACAAGATCTCCAAATTGAGTTCTGAGTGTAATCTCGCCCAGCGGTTCTTGTTCATTTTTATCATATCCTTGTAACATCAAAGTTGAAGGACATAAATCAGATTCCGTGAGGCCCAATCGACGAAGTGTATGAATGGGCATGAGGTTGACTCCGGAACCATTATCAATGAAAGCTATTCAGATATCTTCTTCATTGACTTTTCCAGATAAGTACAAAGGTCTAATATTTCTACGCACGACATCATCTTCATCTTCATCAGTAAAAGATATTACTGCATGGCATTCTGTAGGATTAATCTCTATATGGTAGACTTCAGCAGTAGTAATTTCAATCTCAAACTCTTGAAGACTTGGCTAAGCCTCGATGAGTGCCTCCCGAAGATTCTTTGATAAATTCAAGGCATCTAGAATTGATAACTTGGCCGGTACATGGTCCAGGTGTTTCAATATATCATACATTTGATCCTATGGTCTGTGTTTTCCAATAATAACATGAGGTTTAGCAAGTGCCTTGGATGTTGATGCTTAAGAATTTGATGCATCTTGTACCAAGATAGGATTTGGTTATACTCCTGGCTTTGGAATATTAGACCGATTAGGTCCATTTACTTCCTGAGAGGAAGAAGATGGAACCATCAACAGATCTTCCAGAATAATTGTGTCAGGACTGAGTCTACTTTTTTTGGAAGAAGTTGCTTGTTCTTGTTGAGCTCGTTGAAGGGATCTACCATGAGTTTCTGCCACAAACACAGTTCTAACAGGGGTAGAATTAGAATAGTAGCCTCTGAAATATCCACATCTTCCCCTATATCCTGAGCCTCTAGAACTACCTCTGATTCCTCTATTTGATATAGGGAATTCAGACTTATCAAAATCGAATCTTTGACTGGAATAGGGATCTATTAATTGAATCATATTAGCAGAACCTAAGATCAACTCTTCATCCGATGAAGACACCGCCTTAGGCTTTGCCGTTTGGTGGGGCGGTGCCCGTAGCTTTGAAGTAGATGGCATAAAATCATCCAAAGTCAAAGACAACCTAGGCTTTCACACATAATCATCTTCTTCTGATTGTTCCTTTTTCTTAGAATTATGCCATTTATTTGAGGATTTTCCCTCTGATGAAGAGGGTTTTGCAGTGGCATTCATGGCATAAGGAAAAATTGGTTTCTTCAACTGTGTTTGCAAAATATCACGAGTTCAGTTGATTGTCTTTCTGACCATCCAATCATCTTATTTTTGTTCTTAACTTCTTGAAACTCACCTTCCTCCTCTGGAACTATAGCAGTAACACATGCTACCTGAGCTGAATAACCATTCAGTTTAACTTGTCCCAAATCGACCATTTTTTGTAGGACGTCCTTGAAAACAAAACACTCTTTAATGGGATTCCCCAAAATTTGATGAAACGGGCAATAGTTGGGATGTTATTCATCTCCTTCCTTGATTGGCTTCTTGGGCCTTGGCAATTGAACCAAATTATTTTCCAGAGCTGAAAATAAATAACCAAGAACTCGTTCATTTCGGAAAGAGTAAACCTTTCTTTTCAAATCCTCAAATTGTATTCGTCTTTGATCTCTTTGATCATATTGACGAAACAACCTATGTTGTTGGTGCTCAGGAGGTGGAGCCCTTCAAGAAGATAAAGGTTTGGAAGTAGAAGAAGGTACATGTGCTTGTTTAATCATAACTGTAGTAGTTTCTTCTTTACCCATTATCCTTCCTGGAGCTGATGGAATTATATGAGATTTATACTTAGTCTTTATAGGAGAATATTAAATCTTTTGAGCAATTGAAGTAAGGTCTCAAAACCCTCCTGTGTATTTCACAGGGATCAGCGGTGTGTGCAACTCATCACGTAAATTCTACAAACAGATTGCAAACAGTTCTTCTTGAGGGAGTGCTAAACATAGGGAATATGTTAATCCCTTCCAGCGAGCAATGAAATCTGAAACCCTTTCATTATCCATTTGTTTACAGTTATTAAGATCATAAATTATTGTCTTTGGCAATTTTTAACTGAATTGAGGAAGAAATTTTTGATAAAGATCCTCCCACTTGGTAATTGACCGAGATTGCAAGATTGTATACCAGACAAAAGCTGGTCCTTGCAAGGTTCGAACGAAGCATCTGAGTTTCACTTCTTCATACTGTTCCGGAGTTCCCATCATAGGATCATAACAAGACATGTAATGTGTCAAATGTTGTTCAGGATCACCTGATCTATTGAAAATAGGGAATACAGGGTTCCCAAAACTTGATGGGGGAGGGATTGAATCTACCCATTTAGGGTAAGCTCTCTTTTCTGGTTGACCCCGCGCACGCTTCTCTTCAATAGACTCTAACCAAGATTTTAATGACTAAATGGTAGTTATTAACTTTTCAGAAACATCTGGTTGAACTTGGACTTGGGCAGTTGCAATAATTGGAGTCTGGATAGGTATGTTGGTTGGTACTACAACTGATGGTAGCACCACCGATTGTTGTTTCACTTGACCCATAGGATTAGAACTGCAAGGATGTACTGATAGAGGAGGATATTATTGATCCATCTTAGTAGATGCAACAAATTCCCTTGGCTGACTGACTCCAGCATGTTTAGGAGTAAGACTACCTTCATGTATTTATGCGTTTAACCTCCACAATTCCATCATTTCTTCCTCTTGTTGTGCAAATCATTTCTCTAGTGAGAGAAATTGGCCTTCTCCAGAGGAAGGGTATGTAACCTAGTTCATTCCTTTCCGCTTATTATACACCTTTTGGAGAGGGGTAAGTGGGTTACTTGAAGGATTACCTATGTTCAGAGTAAGCCTTTCATTTCATGTACGCACACCTTCTTCATTTGTGTCTATGCATAAAACTTCTTGAGCAGGAACCTCTTTATCTAATCCCTCTGAATGAGCCTCATCTAGTGGATTTTCAACAACAGCATTGATGGAATTAATTGATGTATAACGCATCACATCCCTTCTATCATCATTTCTGTGATATTGTCTTCTTTCATGTCATTGATGAGACATTGCCTTTTGTTGATTCGATCCCTCAAGAACATCTTGACGAACCATAATTTGGATGGAATCTCCTGATAATTTGGCTCTTTGTTCCTCTTGAGGCTTCTTCCCCAATCAATAGAAGACTGAATTTCTTTGAGAGAGGGATTAAGGATTTGAAAAAGTCCCCAGTCTGGTGGACTGGGGCTGTTCCTGCTATCTTTTCTCAACTCCTTGAATCCTATTTGTTGATTCCGAGGGTTGAGTTAAAAGAGTCCCAATCTGGAAAGCTGGGGTTGCTCTTGACATGCTATATCTGAGAATTTCTTGAAGGCTCTCCTGATATTGCGGACATTAGTCCAGAAATTAGCTGGATGCATCAATCGACATCCACTTTTATCACCTAGTTCAAAAGACCGTTAGATGATTTCTGACACTTCTGTCACTTGGTGATGTGCTTTCTCCAAATAAGAGGCTTGATCAATATTCTCGTTTTCTTGATGCAGGAGTAATTCAACAACTTCTTCTCTGTATGCTAGATTTTGAGAGGAACTAGTTGAAGCCTGTTCTTGGGAAAGATTTTGATTACAAACAAAACCCATTGACTGTGGCCGGACACGGGAAATAACATTACATGAGACCATTTTCAGTGGGCTTTGATGACTGGAGAGCACAGTGAAATGTAGTGCTCCATGAACACCCCATCCTATTACATGAATACGAGATGGGGAATTGGCAATTAACTGGAGAAATATTTGTAGTGTCCCAAGGCATGAACGTTGAAGGGCTCTCTGCTGCTTTTCAGCCTTCAGATATCGAGAGACTGATAGAGATGCCAAATCAATCTGACGTCGTATCACTTCTATTATCTTAACATGATTTTAATATTCATCATAATATAATAATTTCTTTTTCAACTGACAAAGAGTTTTCCATAATTTGAGATGAATATCATGAATTCCATCTTCCGTCAACATCTCTAGAATGTCATACTGAGAGTCAGCCAGAGGCCAAAACATGACTGGAACATCACCTTTCGCCCATTGTTTTCTCATGTTCAGTATTTCCACTTTATCATTTAATGAAGATTATTCTACTTTTTTAGACCACAGTCGGTTATTTCTTGTTTCTCCATCAGATTCAACAAGACTGGTAGATAATCCACTGATCAAACTGGAAGATGAATGACCCAGGGTTGGTTCGGAGAATGACCTACACCTCGGGCTATCATCTAATTGATAAAGTATTTCACTTGCTGATGGTAATGCCTCAGACATGACTGGATTTACTTTGGAAAGTACCTCAAGATAGGAGGGATTTCTCTTCACTGCATTGTCTTCTGAAGAATTATCCATACAATGCGAATTACTACTTTGGAGATGGATTTTGCAGCTAAATTCATCATCATGGGGAGGAACACCATGGTGGGTTACAGAAAAAGATGAAACATTTTTCTCCTTGATCATCTAACCACACAGAGGGTTCTTGTGGCTCTCATCTGAAGATGAAACTTCGAGATCGACTGAATTGTCACGAATCTAGACTTCATGAGGAAGTGTCCGGTGCAGACCTTCAGAATTACTGTTCAAACTATTTGGAACTGAGAGAGTAGAATCTTGAGATGCAACAGATAGTTGTCTTAGTGAATCAAGAACTCCAGCATCGAGTAAATCCTTGTTATATATTGGCCCTTGATTTACTGACTGTACTGGGATGGTCTTATTCTTAGACACCTTCTTACTCAATTTGGAAGGTGTGTGTTCCTTCTCAGGAGAAATGATCAAGTTAGGCTGACTATCTCTGCTCAAACCAGGTGTATGTATCTGACTTGGTTGTCCGTATGATATGGTGGAGTACGCCACACAACCCTCTTGGACTAGAACAGATGTGTGTGTCTGTTCTGAAGTGAAATCTTGATGTGTCACTCCATTGAGAGGGGTAGATTTATGTCTCTTTCCCTGAGATTCTACTAAAGCTGTTATAATATCCTGACAGGTAGCCAGAATATGATCATGGATTTGTTTCTGCTCTTTCATCACTGACAGAATGTTCTTGGTTACTTTAGCAGCTGTAACGGGGATATACATCCATTCCATGCCTGGAGTAGGCGTATGTGCCAGCTCCTGTCCTCCTTTTCCTATTAGTGAATCCTGACAGTACTCATGTGTGGGGGCAGAGAGTTGTGTATGCCTCCTGTTTGTCACCAGAGCCTTCTATCTGACTTCTCCTAATTCTACCAAACGAGATTGTTGGTATGCTTGATCAATACTAGCATGCGTATGTGCCTGCTGATTTTAGTTCACCGAATGTGGTTGATGAGAACTATCATATGTAGTCAGACGAGCCTGCTATCTAGCTGATGATTTATAAACAGGTGTATGTTACTTTCTATAGAACATCACCGTATTTGCCTGGTGGGATTGGCGTAATGCTGCCAGATGAGTCAGCTGGATAGTGGAATAAAAACAGATGGGTGTGTGTGCCCGATCATTGCTTGCCACCAAGTTAGGTTGGTGGACTTCTCGGAAGATGGAAGAGATGAGAACATACTCACTGTTGATCAGATTTCTCCTATGGAGATTCGTCTTGCCTGCTTGGGTTTGAGGAACCTGAGCCGAATGCCTGGAGTTGATACCCTCATCATGTTGAGGGCACACTCCGCACGAGTCTGGCGGCAATTATTGATGGGAGCCCTCGGGAAGGACTCCTATCTCCTTGAATTAAGTCCCTGATGGACCTTATCATTAACCTCCATGAATATGGGAGTGAATGGTGATTGCATTCTGGGGATAATGACCCGAAACGGTTGGAGACGGTGGTTAGCACCGCCTGCTTCTTGATCACTGGTCATCGCTGTCTGGCCGACCAGGTTGAATTATTGACTTGGAGGGCTTGCCGAGCGGCCTCCAGAGTTGGAATAGTACCATTTTGATGGTACTATTTAACCAGCAGATTTGATACACAGCGTTGAAGTTGCTGAGTAGATGATGTCATCCTAAGAGAGGAGGATGATCTAGCAGGAGTAGCAGTGGTGGTATTCACAGCAGAGGTTTTCACAGCAGAGGTTTTCACAGATGTGGACTTATGAAAATCCATTCTCATTATGCAGAATATCTTGGAAAAGAGTGCCTATTTTATATAACAGATGTAATCAAGATAAGTTCGGCCACTACATCTTTTGGATGAGTAAATATGTTATTGATTGCTTTGTTGGCCCTCTAATTGAATTTAAATAGGTTCTTAACAAATCAGCAAAGCATCATTTTAACTTCGTTAAGGATTTACATCGAGTTCACCATTTTTTTCCTATGTAATTGTGGATGACCTCATTGATTTAAGGTTTCAACATTCCAATTAGTTTCTAATGGGTTTGTTCGTAGAACTGGAAACATCCAATGATTCCATATCCATTTGGACCTACATTCCAAAGGTAAGTGCTCATTAGTTGTGGACCGATGATGCTTAGGAATTTTCATTGATCGAGAGGATGGGAGGTTGGACTCATCACACCTTTTTGAGGAGAATTATTGTCCACTCCGAGACTCTCTTTATAGAAGTAAGTTATGGTAGTTAATCCTTTATTTAATTACCAAGTATAAAATGATCTTTCCTTTAGATCTGACAATCAATGATTGATATTTTGAAAATTTAGAGAATCTTTTATATGTATTAAAGTTTATTCATTGATAGATAATCATCTGTATTTGTTATATATTCTTAGTCAATGGTATCCTCCAGTACATAAAAGTCTCTTGGTCATTATGATAACCATACTGGTTTTAAAGCCACACTGTGGGGCACTTGAAGTTTATTGTCACTCAGAAGGACATGGATTATTTTAGATTTGGGATCATACCCGCTGATGGGCTACATACGTATCCTTTGTTTTGGAAAAGGAATCAGAACCCACATAGTTCGTGTAAGGGTGTATGATTTTTATGCATGATTTATGGCTCAATGAAAGTTGTCATGATTACTTTTACACTCTAAGATCATGTGAGTCATGCTTGGTGTGAGAAACAAGAGGTATTGGAGAAACCAGACAATTGTGCCATGAAAGATGCAATGATGTGGGGCTTATGTATGTATGACTACCCAAAATAGATGATGATTAAGATTTACTTCAGGGGATAAATCCAGGAACAAGGTCCATAAAGGTGTATGTACTTCATGGAGATTTGGGTACTCTAACTAGGGGCTTACTCCTGAGGAAGATGCCCAAATTAGGTTGGGACTCAAGATTGGGTTTTACTCCTAAGAAGTAAGCCCATATAAAAAGTAAATTAAGACTAGTTAAGAGAAATTAAGACTGGGGCTTACTCCTGAGAAGGAAGCCCAGGTTATGGGTCTTTTAGATTGGGGCTTATTCCTGAAGAGGAAACCCAGGTTAAGAGAACCATGGCTGGGGCTTACTCCTAACGAGGATGCCCATATTTGGGAAATTTATCACTGGGGATTAATCCTAAGAAGGAAGACCTGGTTAAGGGAATTATGAATGGGGCTTACATTTAAAGAGGATGCCCAAATTAGGGGACTTGGGGCTTACTGTTGAAAAGGAGGCCCAAATTAATGAGGACTTAGGGCTTACTCCTAAAAAGGATGCCCAAATTAATGAGAATTTGGACTGGGGCTTACATCTGAAAGGGTGGCCCAAATTAAGGATTCTCTCATCTTAGAGGATGAGGTTGAATGAATGAACTCTATAACTTTAGTGATATAAAGATATATAAATCACTAGGTTTTAAGAGATGTTCCACATAATTCCATTCAGATAAGATAATCCAACAAAGAAATCATGCCATGAATAGCTTTGTAGAGAGTTCTAAAGGCTTAATCCGGAAGAGTAGACGTGGATAGATGTTAGAGGGATGAAATAGGTAGAATGGGTACCCAAAAAGTGAGGGGCGCGCAAGTCCTGGGGGGTCGTGAATGTACTGCATGGGTGCGCAAATCTTGGTTTCGCATGTATACTTGCGAGAAACATATATACTTGGGTGATCCTTGACCAGTAGAGTAATACTTGGGTGATCCTTGAACAAAGACTTTAGAATTATCCCGAGGTACTTCCGGAAGAGTGGTGAGCAAGTTTCAATGAGTAGGTAAGGAGGCACGCAAGTGTGTACATTTCCCTTAAGGGTAAAACACTTAGGCGCACAAGTGTTAGTTAATTATAACACTTAGTCCTTATTCCTCTTGTTTAGACCTTCTATTCTAGTTAAAGAATTACCTTAGAAGTGTTCAAAAGACTTTAAGAAGAGACTTGGGAGTTCAGAGCTCTGTATCTGAATTCTGAAAAGAAAAATCCTCCCCAAATGGGGGGCCCAGCAGGGGTATTTATAGGCTGGAGAAGACCACGAACAATTTTTAAAGAGGGTGCGCAAGTCACCTGCATGACCATTTGTGCGGCGTGCAAGTATACATGCACGACCAAGATGGAACTTGCACGACCTATGTGAAATGTTATCCTTGTTCATCCCTTTCTCTTTTTTTATGTTTATTCAAAGGATGAATCTTCTTTGTTTGAGGTATTTCCCTTTTCATTTCGTTTAGACTCTATGACGAAAAAGGAGCATCAACAGAGAGGTATTGTGCTCCACCTAGCTGATTGAATAAATCACCAATTCGAGGAAGAGGATACTTTTTTTATCATGATTTTGTTGAACTCATGATAATCAATGCAAAGGAGCATTGACCCATCTTTCTTCTAGATGAACAGGATTAGTGCACCCCATACTGAATCACATAGGCGTATAAACCCTTTATCTAGATTCTCTTTTAGTTTTTTCCCATCTCCTCAATCTCCACAAAATCCATTCTATATGGTGTCTTGGATATTGTCAATGCCCAAGTTATAAGATCGATTGATAATTCAACATCCCTTCTACGAGGAAGACCATGAAATTCCTTGGAAAACACTTCAGCGAATTCCCTCACAATATGAATGTCTTCAAAGATGGTTTCTTCCATAGGCTCAATCATTTGACTGAAATATGTACGCTCATAGGATTGTAATATCTATTCTTGAGATGATGGTGCTAAGGAAGAATAATCTTCCTTCTACCAATTTTATTGAATCGGGGGTCGATTTTCCATATGGAGAGTGATTTACCTCTCACGGAAATTTATGTTTGATCTATATAGAGAACATCAATCCATACAATGAATTTCATCAAATTCCACTCAGGGGAGTATTAAGAGGTTTTCTAGAAATTATATCCACAAATTATGGGAGGGGAGGAGTTATATTCATGGGATGCAATGATTTACCCATTTTTTGTACTCATTGACATATTTAATTCTATAATATTTGATTTTGTTTGGATTGTTCAACTAAACATTCGGGATATAAAAAAATTCATAGAACTAGAAGGGAAATTTATGTTCACTATTATTGAAGGAATAAATACCATATATGTCACCACATTTTTGATGGGGTTCACTTTAGGGGTAGTGGTGGGAAAATCTCTCCCTTGCTTCCATAGAGGTTGTTGGTTTCCTCTGAAAACCCTTGGCTTAGAGATCTAGTTTTCAAAGTGCCCTATTTCTTTATATTAGACCCAATGAACAACACGTTGTGGGTCAAATGGATAATTCTTCTACTCCTTCATAGCCGTAGGTTTCTTTTGTTGGCAGTTAATTTCAAGTCTACTTTCTCTTCCACAACTAAAAAATTTTCACATCCCCTTCAAGAAATTTCCAAAGTGCTTCTTTCCGCACCATTCGAAAGTGGGGTGTTGGATTTTCTTAGCACCATTGGATTTATCGATAGAACTACTAGAATTAAATTCCATCTTACTCTTCACATCCCCATGATACCTTTGAGATTCACCAATTTCTATTTCAACTTTGGGGCACATCAGAATCATTCCTCATATCTCTCGATGTCTTGTATTTCTAGGAATTTCTTTAGGCTAGGATTTTTCCCACCAAAGAAGTAGTCAACCATGAATTTGGGGGTAAAAAAAAGTCGGAGGCATATCATGTAATCCTTGTGAGTTTTGCCTCATATTCTCTGACGGATTCAACATCTTTTTTTCTTGAGGGAAAAGAAGCCTCTTTCCATCTTATGTCGAAGGGTGCGAGGAAAATATTTATCGATAAAATGTTTTCAAAAATAATTCAATTCCAAAGCCTTGATCTCCTCCTCAGGATTCATATTTTAGATCAATGTCCACCATTGATCATTTTCACCCTCCTACTCTAAGCATTCAGAAGTACCATCTCTTGTTCATAACAATGAAGGTTGTAGAAGATCTTCTCCATGTAGTCAATCCATTGTTCGGGGATTGGGGGATCAGATGATTCATTAAAAGTAGGATGTCTTTATCATAAAAATCTCTCGATGGTGACTTGATCATTATTTGGGGGGGGGGGGTTAATGATCCTATTGAACCTTTTTTAATTCAAAACATGAGTTAACAAAGAGTGTATCATGAAAATATTTTTGATTCCCACTACCATCAGATTGGGAATCTCATTAGAACAATCCTCACAACGATATTCACATCAATTGTTAGCCCAAGTCCTCCTACTACATGCCATTGGCTGGAATAAAAGGAATGTTAGGGGTAACTCATAAAGGGTAATCCAAAGAAAAGAATTGATGTCTTATAAATTACTTTTATTCCCATAACATAGGAACTTATAGGATTCAATCTATGATATCCATGATATACTTCCCAACTAATATTCTCTGGGACATTGTTTTATTCCCTTAATGGTTAATTCAAAGTTCAGGAATTTACCAAAGCATATTACATAGGAGTGTCGTAACCAAGAGTACAGCAAGGCCTGTTTCGTGCCCCAGTTCCCATTCATGTCTTGCTCAAAGTAGTGTTTTTAGGTATGACCCATGGATACATTTGTGTCGGAGCCTCGTCTACCTGCTTGTATCTAGACAGGGATGTATTTTATTGATAATGCACTAAGTCAGTACTCACTAAAATTAAGGGATGTTTTAATTATACATTGTTTTATCCCTATTTATTTCACTAGGGTTTTCTAATACTAATTAGAAAAATAACTAAACCTATACTGTGATACCAACTACAACAACCCTGGTCATTATTTTAAACGTAAACATAATTTATTATATAAAACCTTCACTTGAAGCAACAAAGAATTTCGAGAGGTATATTGTCATTGGGGATTAGGAACACTACATAATAAATAAAAACATGAAACATAAAACTTTATAGAAAACTTATTTTACATAACCACATAAATTCCATCATAAATAGAATTTCATGGGATAAAATGAGGACATTCATAAGAAAAGTGTGAGAAACAAATCCCAGTAAGGGATTAATCATGGAATAAAATAAAGAATACAGTACATGTTAATAGATATACATATCAATGTATCATAAAAGAAATATGGACATAAAGGCATGATATAGCATGATTATCATAAAATGGAAACATGGAAACAACATTTAACATAATATTAAAATGAACCAAGGCTCATTTCACATGGACCAAGATTAAACCCTCATAGAACTTCACTAATCATGATACTAATATATACCCAATGCATTGGAGTGCTATAAGGCTGCACCCTTCTTAATCATTTCATTTCATGCATAAGTGTCCCACATGGATTATATGACATGGATCAATTAAAAATCTTCATTTATTCCATGATAATAAAATGTAGAATTAAATCATTAAACTATATAATAAATAAGTAAATGTGCATAAAGGTGAATACCCTTGATAGGTAAATGAGCATGATATTCACTACCCAGTGATTTTGGCTTGGAAAATCACGGTGCAATTTTGGTAGCATAACGACTTGAGGTAAGAATTCATAAAAATGATAGATAAGTGATAATGTGATGTCTCATAATATGTACATGAAATGGACAATAAATGGGTCATATAGATACATGTCCCATTATATTTAATTGAATTTAGATTCATAATACAAAATAATTTCTAGAATGTAAACGATAAGAGAGAAATTCCATACGCAATTTCGGCATACAAACCAGTGTACATGGGAGGCATTAATGAGAGAGAAAGAGGTCTATCATCATTCAAACATAAGGACGGAAGTATGGTGGATGTAAAAAATCATACACCAATATTAGTAATTGATAAAAAAGTGTATAAAAATATAAAAAAATTTGGAAAAAAATGAGAACGGAAAAATCCCTTACTTGGAAGTGTGATCCCAATGGCTTGGGGGTGGATTAAGAGAGACTTCATGGGAGATTGGGGAACCTTGGGATAATTATAGAGAGAGGAGGGATGATTTTGGTCGAGCTCCAAAGACTTTGTGTGTAGAGGATGTGGGAGCTTGGGTGGTTTTATATATGAAAAGAGAGGGAATTCTTTATTATTTATGTTATATACTCCACACATTAAACTAATCAAAACCACGAACCATTGCATGGTTTTTGACCATGATTTTTTCCAAAGGGGAGTGGAAAATATTATTTTATAAGGGAAATGTACAAACTTCTTAAAATTTTAGTCTTGCTTATTTGGAGGCGAGTAACACTCTCAAGGAAATCAATTTAAAAAGATAAAATATTTTATAAGTATTGGAGGGTCTACAAAAGCTTTATAGAATAAATCAAAAAAACCTAAAATCACATTATTTTAATGTTAAAAAATATATAATAACAAAATATCATTTATAGTATATTATTACATCACTATTATGCCATTATGATGTCATAAAACACATTATATATTTAAATGGTATTTTATTTTTACCCTAAAATTAAACTATGTCAGAAAATAATGAAAAATTCACTAATGGATAATTTTGACATCCTGATTCCAAAAATAATGTTCATTTTATGTAAATAATTTTCTTAATATGTTATTTTTTACTTTTAAAATAAAAAATGATGTTTATTGAGAATTCACGGGTTTTCATAAAAAAAACTTTCAAACCATTATAAAAATCCCAAATGTATTCATAAAAATTATACGATCATTTATATTTAATAAAAAGTAATTTAGATATAATATAATATAATATTATTATTTAATTCAAAAGACCATTAATTTTTCAAAATATATTTCATTATTTAATATTAACTAAAAATAATATTTGTTCTTTAAAATTTATTTACAAAGTAACAATAATAAAATTAATGTATATTCTTAATTCCACAAAAAAAATAATGCACTTAATCATTGTTCTATGGTAATATTACATAACTCATTATAGCACACACATATGACCGAAGGGTAAGGTGTGAAATAGTGAAAGACTGTTGGGGTGTCTAAGACAACATTGCTCATGTGGTAATCTCTATCAACATCCCCTTCTCTCATAGGCGGTTCCGTTTTAGCTTAATGTGTTGAAGGTCATCTTGGACTTGGTCAAAAGTAGAGCCCAATGATGCCACCACCTTTTGGATCTCCAAAAAATGGCCTTCGTAAAGAAAAATTATACTAGATGAGGCCACCACATCCTTTTTCTGAGTAAATTGGATTTGCTAGAGCCCTATATTTATACTAATAATGTGATCACTATTCAATAGCTATATTACAACGTTCAATATTCATAACTGCATTTTGAAATCTTAAAACATAAAACCAAGGAAGTGGATATAAATATTTTACATTATAATTTATTTAATTATATCAAGATGAATTTTCATTAATAAAAGTTTGGGTCTTGACATAATATCTATGTAATTATATACACATAAAGAACATATTTCTAATGAGACAATAAACACAAACACATCATATGAAATATGGTACAAAACACCAATTGTTAAATACATCCATGTTTTGGGATTCCCATTCATTATAAAAACTATAAACATAAATCTGCAAAATTTTAATGAAAAATCAAAGGAAGTAATTTTCAGGGTCTACCAAGAGGATTGTATAGGCTACATATGTTATAAAAAATAGATGAACAAGATGGTTGACTGTAGTGATGTAAAAAATGTTGAAAACTAATCAAATCAGATATCATAATTGATTCAAATTCATAATATTAATCTAAAAATGGTTTGAAAATGCAATAGAAAATGATGAAGCGGTGTACCATGAGCCATGAATTGCTGATATTGATTCAAAACATACTAATTAAGATGATCAAGTGGATAACAAATATTAGATTGATATTCAAAAAATTAAATAAACATATTGATTTAAAAAAATATCATTGGAAGTAAATAATATCTAGTTAAAAGATGAATAATATTGATAATTAAATATCAAAACACACTTATTTATAAAATAGAAACTCGTATAATTGAAGAAATTTTTGATCATGAAGAATTTATACGTTTTTTGAATGAGTATATTTATTGTATTGAAAAGAAATTTACATGGGATCTTATATCAGGAACTAAAAATAAAAATGTTATTGGTACCTAGTGGGTTTTAAAAAATAATCTAAATGAGAATGTTGATATATAAAAAAGTAAATCTAGACTAGTGTGCCAATTATATTCTCAAATTGAAGGAATCAACATTAAAGAAACTTTTAGAACAATAACATGATTGGAAACTATTATAATATTCATGGAAATATCACAAAAAACATTATAATGTTAATCCAATGGATGTGAAATTTTCCTTTGTAAATGGTGATATAGAAGAAGAAGACTGTATTGAACATCCATATGGTTTTTATTAGAAAATGATGAAAGAATAGTATACATATTACCAAATTATATATAAATTTTAAAATAGGACCCTTGAGACCAGTATTTAAAGTTAGATGGTTAATGGATATGATGTTTGTTAAAGGTAAAGTTTATATTATCCATTATGTGGGAGAAATGTCCAATGGTACTCTCACAGTCATTGTATATGTGGAGGAAATCATATTTTCATGATTCAAGTAAGTTCTATGTGATGTTTTTATGAGAAAATGAAATAAATTTGGGGATGTTCGTTCTTGGTAAAATTAAATATTTTCTAGGAAATAATATTGAGTAGAATCCAAATTCTATATTTCTATCACAAGAAAAGTATCTGAGGGAATTGCTGAAAAATTATAGAATGGAAAATGAAAAATAAATTTCAACACCCATTTCAGTTGGAACTAAATTTTGTATGGATGATGCTAGAAATAGTGTTAATCAAAATGAATTTAGAATAATGAATGGAAGGATGATTTATCTCACAAAATCAATACCATGTATAACTTATTCAGTATCACTATGTGCCAGATTTTAGATTGATCTAACAGAGGCTCACTTGTTATATGTTAATATTGTTCTAATTTATGGGAAACTAACTCTAAACTATGGGATTTTATATATACCTAGTTAAAATTTGAAACTATTTGTGTTTTTATATGTGTATTGGGTAATAGATTCTACATATAGGGGATAATCATCAGGTAGAACCTCATTTCTTGGAGAATTATGTATTAGTTGGTATAGCTAGAAGAAAAATTTTGTAACACTAATCATGTCTAGGGCAAGATATGTTTTAGCTACACATTCATGTACAAAAATCAATTGGATGCAATTATAGTCAGATGATTTGAAAATTAAAACTATGTGACCACTAAAAATTTCATTTGATACTCAATTTTCTATTAAATTTCTAAACATTTAATAAATCATTCATGATTCAGCGATATTGATATCAAGTATCATTTTCTGAAGGAAAAGGTGGTAGGTGTTGACATCATGATAGAATAAATTTCTAATAAAGATCAAGTTGTCGATATTTTCACCATGGTAATGCCAAAAGATAGGTTTATTGAGTGATGGACGAAAATTCATATTCATCATTCTCCTATTACTTGAATTATATCAGGATGTAACACCTTAGTCCATATCATTTTATTCTAATTCTGCTAACAAATAATGATATTTAAGGAGAAGTGTTGTTCATTATAGATTTCAATTGAATTCCATGATGACGATGGTGGATGTGTTTCTATAAGGGGAGAATTAATTATTATTTTGTTAGCTTGTGACACTCTTATCTTATTCTTATTTGAATTTATTTAATATGAGTTCATTAATTCGTGAATGCTAAAAAGGGAAAATTATTATTTTGAACCTGAACATTATGATATTAATGATAATGTGTGTGCCTAATATTATATTTCTTTTGAGGCATTCTAAGAATTAAATCACATATAATGATTTTTAAGGATATTTTATATATCCATGGTTTTATATTTTTTCTTTCTACACTGGCTACATCCACATAAACATAAATGTTGTTAACTAAAGGTTCTTTTCCATGTATTATATGATGTCATTCCTTCATTTAGGAAAATAGTAGAAGAGGTTAATGAGAAGACATATGAGTTAGGAAGACCCCACTGACCCTTTTAATTTTTTATCATTAAGTGTGACTAAATAATATAAACATATATTCAATTTTATTTGACAATTTATATGAGAAGGGATAAAAAAAATAAAATGGAGATATTGATGAAATTAATTGTTAATGTTTTTTCCACAATGCATCAATATGATTTTGGTGGGTAATAATGATGTGGTGATACCGAAAGAATTGTTATGGATTAATTGGTGAGGGATAAATAATTTTTTGGATTCATGTTGTAGAATAAGATATCATGCTTGGACAATTATTCTTTATATGGATTTGAAAATCATTCATGGATAGTTCATTATTGTATTAATAATTATGACGATGTTGTGATAATGATCCTTTTTAATGAAATGTGTCACCCAGGATACATTTTTTAAAACACAGATAGAATATTTCAAGGTAGATGAAATGAATTTTTTTAGAGTTTAGAGTGGCATGCCATTTTAAATTTAGAAGGCCATTGATTATTCATCTTATACATATAAATTTTTAAATATAATAAAACCAAGGATGAGAGAAAAGATTTTCCATCCTATTAGACCAACCAGGTCAAGAATTGCCTTAGAACTGTGGGACTTATAGGTCAATAATGCACAATTATGCAACTAGGCTAGCCCATGGAAGGTGGAAGGTATAGTGTGAAAAAGAACTCATAGGGCTCATGTATAGGGCTAGTAGAGAGTTTTATAATTGACACGCATGGTATGGGCCAATATCCATTGGAGAGGTAGTGATGAAACCATGTGAATCATCATGGTGGAATGGGTTCCAGAATTATAGCCGCTCTATGGAGCGACATGATTGATATAATGCAATCATTTCATAATTGGATTTCAATGTGGGGTAATGGTATGTGGGAACTGTTCACCCAACAATTAAAAAGATGAATATTATGTTGTCTATCTGATCTAATCTCCCCATAAAAATAATACTCATTTGATTTTGTTGGAGATTTAATTTTTCTCCCATTAAATATCCCTTCACAGATGATCCCTTCACAGATGATCCCTTCACAGTTGAGGTTTATAGAATGACCACCTGCAGGCTTAAATTCTTATTTGGATCTTCCAAATCACTCTTTAGGAGTTTAAAAATATTACTAAGAAATATTTTCCAGAAATCATAAAATTCGTTGTGAATAATATCTATCTAAACTTTGGAAATTAGTTTGAGAATTAAAGGTGTGAAATGAAATAATTCATTATGATAAAAGTGTTTCACTGTGAAAAAAAAATCTCACGATCATTCGAAAATTATGTGCTTCATTTGTTATGATAGTTCACAGATAAAACTTCTTTATTTAGAAATTATGTCACATCCCATGTAGTATTTTACTCTTTATAATGATTATACCTTATGGATAATGAGGTTAAATTAAGGATATCAATATGATTGAACTAGGTATTATTCATATGGTTCTTTGAATATACTGGCTTTTAGACCTAGATTTATTTGTGGATAAATAGTATATTGTGGGTTTACTATGTGGGTGAAGTTATTTTTAAATACCCATGAAGTACACTATATAAAGAAGAGTTTTTTATTTTTGGGAATCTATAAAATCTATGATGTGATAGTCATGTGGACTATTCAGATATACACCAACCATTCATTCTGATGTTAGAAATAATGAATGTAGTATATAGTGATTATAAATTAATATCCTATACAGGCAATGGTATGTGAATAAGGTCTTTCCAAATAGATATGTAGAGGTGAACCTCTTAAAAATGATATACACAATCACAAAATTATCATGTGATAAAAATATTTTCTAACTATTATGTTAATACTTAATAATTAATGGGATCCTTCTTTGATAAACTTATGAGAATAGAAGAATATTTAATAATGGTTGTGAAGATTAATGCAGATAATTTTTTCTAGAAAATCATTTCTCTCTCATAGTATTTGGATATTTCGCACCAAGAAATAATATTTAATTAAAATATCTTAAATTCATGAAAGTATAAAATTGTTCCAACTAACTATTTTATGGTTAAATATCTCATCAATGATCTATTTTGGGTTCTTTTTTAATTTTATAGTAATTATTTTAACCATAGAGAGTAAAAGGTGAAGTTTTCATGGTAAAAGTTAATGAGTTTAACTAAGTGTTAAAGTAAAAAAGGTAAGGTTAATATTATAAAATATACTTTTATATTAATCATGTTTTGATATGATTTATACCCATCATCATCATTTCTTTGTAAGAACTCACTTTGGAGATATTTTAAATTGAAAATTAATTTATATTAATTTAATATTTTAGTATTTTCTAAAAGTTCCCCTCAACTCAATTATAAAAGGGAACCTCCTTATTCACTTCCCCATGTCACATAGATCCTTCTCTATCACACAAAACCTAACCATTTATTTTATCAACATTCATAGTAAAATTATAATTGTTTTGGGCTTCTCAAAAGTCCCACTAATGTTTTTCTAAAAGGAAAAATAGAGGGAGGTCATTGAAAAAGAGGTAATCTTCTTACCGACACTTTACAAATTGTTTCTTCTTCTAATTCCTATTCATGTGTTGATTCCTTTGTAATGAAAAAATATAGTATCAAATATATGATGAGATGTTATTAATATTATGAAACAAACATTTTCCATTTTTATTCAACCTATAAAAATGAATGTACCACGCGTTCATACATACCGCTTACTGTCTACACAACACGGCGTAAAATATTTTCATCACTAATTCATTTGGATTTGTATAATAATGGATATAATAGATATAAATAATAAATATAGAATGACATTGATTATTTTTAATTATTATAACTTCTAATTCCGGTACCTTTTACTATTCAGAGAATGATATTTCCGCTTATGCGTATGTACGACCTACTATCTCTACACGGTGAAAAGATTAAACTTCCACGCTAACCATTTCAATAATGATTATAAAAAGTTTATAAAATAAGTATATATGAAATATATGACATAATAATTCTAATGGAATAATATATATATATGTTTTTGTGTTTGTGTGTGTGTGTGTGTGTGTTTTTCATTTACCTTCTTTCATTCAATACAATAAGAAAACGGAAACAATGTTCATACATATGTACAACTTACCATGTCAATGAATGATGTATTCCATTTCATATATATTTATATATATATAATTTATATAACATATATAAATCATGTTTTACATTCTATAAGTATGTAAATAATTATCTAAGTAATAGGATCAAGAATAACAAGTCAAAACACCTACGATAAATAAAGCTGTTATCACTCGAAACATTTCATTAACATGGAATAGTTAGTAAAAGGGAAATATAAAGTCCTAAATGAATAATATATTATATAATAAAATTTATTATGATTCCAGAATAAGTTAATAATATGTTTAAATCTACTATATAGTATTTTTGGAATGGTACAGAGGGAATCAGACCCATGGTAAGGGATTTTTGTCTCACCATTACTTATATGAGACACATGCATCACGCACTACTTATTACTTATATGTGATGTATATAATACCAATTAATGTATTTTATGATTCTTAAGCTGAATTTTATGGAATTTTTTTCCCATATAGTTTTATTTCTCTCACGGGGCATATGATTTGACTCACTGTAAATGTGTAAGGGAATTTAATCAAACTTTTTTTTTCTATGCGATAAATGCATTATTCACCATGAATATTGTTTGTGGGGTATAGATGATTCCCATCAATGTATTATATTTTTTTAGAAATTAATTTGTAGTTATTACATATCCATTTTATGATCACTATTTCATAGGGTTTTTCATTTTAAAAGGCACCAAATGATTAATCTAGTTTTGTCTCAATTTTCCTTTATGAGGAACATGTTTTGTAATGAACCTATGTTATTTTACAATGTGTATATACCACCATTTGAAATGCTATATCAATAATATCCTTCTTTTCAAAATATTTTATGCTTCATGTATTGTTATTATTTAATGGGGATTATGATTCAAATGTTTCAAAGTGGTAGGGGACACTTTGAAATATTTAAAGATTATTTTCCTCCATAAATGCTTTTAAAAGGTCTGTTATGATCATAATAATGGAAAATGATTTAGTAAATTTGTTATGATTTAATGTGTTTTTCAATGATTCCTTTATCCATCTTAATTATATTTTCAGGGAAATGTTTTTAAAAATGTTTTCAATCTTTCTTTACAATTTTTTATGCTTCCTTTATACGTTTTGTAAAAGGGTTTTCAAATGATTTTATATTCCAAAAAACATTTTTTTCAAAGAAGAAATGATATTTTACTCATGAAATGTTTTAAATTACATATCATGATTATTTTATATATTTTAAAATTGGATACATAGAAAAAGTTTTTTAAGTGATTTTTTGTTTTTAAAATTGTTTTTTAAGGAAAATTCATGGTCCAAGTGGTGATTCAAAATATTTCCCCGTCTTAGATGACATATATTTTTGTATTTCAAGAGTAAAATTAATATTCTTTATCTGAATGGTTTATTTTATTATGTAATTATGTCTAAGAAAACTATTTCTTTTCACATGTTATGCTTTTTATGAAATAACTTTGAAACATGTTTCTTTTACACATGTTATTACATGATTACTTGATTATGATACCAATTAAATTTTTGTTTTGTTGTATGATTGTTTATGATCTTGTGGAACATGTATTTCTATTGTAATAATAATATTTTGGGTCTAATATCTCCCTACAATGCATTGGGTATAGATTTATATCCCATTAGAGAGACTATTATGGTTATGAAAGTGATCAATGACTACCAAGATGGTTATGGAAGTAAACCATGACTACCAAGAAGAGTATGGAAGTGAACCATGACTACCATTATTGTTATAGAAGTGAACCATGACTCTCAATATTGTATGGATAGTAAACCCATACTACTATTATGGACTTGGGTGTGATGACTTATCTACTATGAAAACCATTATTATATGCTTATGTTTATACAATAAATTCTATATACTTATTCTTATGTTGTTCTTCAGTGGATTATGTTCTTTCTTTCCTTATCATTCAAGCCTTATAAACTGCCAATATTTATTCCATGACTCGTGTATATGATATTTGATAAGTCTGGTGTGATCATTAATTTTTATGATCATGTTCTCATACCCTTATGTTCTTGATATTCTTGTTCATTTTCTTTATTTACCATTACTGATAATTTGAGCTCATCCCATTCTTATGTTTCACTTAACTAGGTTATAAGGTAAGGTTTTATGTTGGAGTACTAATGGGAATGACCTTTGTCAGAAAAAATGAATATATTCCACTAGAATAAATGTTTGTGCTAAACGTTTCCAAAGGCACCAAACTAATATGGTCTTAGGGTGTGTGTTTGTGTAGTGTATAAAGTGTTCCTCAAAAGTGGTGTAATTTTTTTGAATGTCCAGTTTGGGTTTTTATTGTTGGTATCAGTGAAAATATTTACTCAAACTTGAAAACTAGGATGAGAAAATGTTATTGAGATACCTAGGGATATTTTTATGGATATCTCTAAGGATAATTCTAAAGATGAGGAAAAGTATAGGAAAATGTCTGAAAATTTTGGTAATGGATAGTGCGAGTGGTTTCCAAGAATTACATCCCTTTTTGGAAACTACACTTTTTTTTATCTGTCACATATATACCTAGGTGTAACAACTCTAAAAAGGTGCAACTTTCTAGACTCAGTGTAACCTGAAACATAACAATGGTCCTTACTGCATACTTGGGTTGACACTCCCCAAGGGATATGACTTGAATATTTACAGACTCATTATGAACCATAAAAATATTTAAATAGAATGTGATTATTAATAACTTAGGTTAAACATATGTTTCCATATATTAAAGGGTTATGTGTCATTATTTAGGTATCCGATAAGAATTTTTTCATGATTATGTGTTTTTTTCTACTATGATAAGTGTTTCTCACATTATGCTTTCTGGTATTATTAAATAGTGGTAACTAGAAGGAATGAGATTAACATTAAATGTTTTAAATGTAAAAAGTACTAGAATTATGAAATTCAATTTCTTAAGTGAAAATATCACGAAGAGAATCTAGAAGGTGGTGTAAATATTGCTTATACTACTGAGTATAAAGATACCGCATATGACATGTGAATGGTATGGGATGTTCTAACAATGTTATTTACAGTAAACATAAGAAGGATGATTATATTTAGGTTGAAGATCCTTATCACATGATTCAAATTTCATATTATAGGAATGTGTTATTAATCAATAAGATGATGATTCCTGAGAAATGGTTACGAATAATGTTAGATGATTCAGGAGTACATGTTTTAGAATTCAAATATTATTGTATATGAATCACATAATATATTACTATTATCTTTATAAGTTTTTAATTAAACAATAGAAAGGATGTGTCGAATAGTTCTACAGATATAAAATAGTGATTGATTTGGTAAGGTGTTATTTTTTGAGAGCACGTGATTAAGGTAAGTATAACCCTTAATATGTGCATGATGTTAGGATAATTTGATAAAGATATATTTGATTATAAATGAGATAATATTATTGACCTTGGGACTGATATGATGAAAATATGATTTATGATATCATGGATATAGTTTATTATATTATTGGACTTATGGTATGAGGAAATAGTTAATTTTTGAACCCATGCATGTGTTGAATAAGGTTTTATGGTAGTTTAGGTTATTACCTTGTTTCAATAGAATATAATATTAAGGTATTCACATGATTTTGTATGTGAAGTCCATGAACTACCTTATTATTTATAAGAGATAAATGTTAAGATGATATAGTGACCATATTTATAATGTTTTGTATATTCATATTTTGTATGGGTTATAAGGTTAACCACTGATGGAATGTTCAGTTTAATGTCTGTGATATTGAATTATTATCTCATCATTTGATAAATTAAGCATGTTAGATAGCTTATCCTTACAAATTTGTGTTGTTGGTAATAGATGACAGATAAGATGGCTTATCATTGATCTCATGATCAGTTAATTCTTTAGGAATGAAAAATTCAACTTATTTTTTTAGATAATTATATTAGGTCTAAATTGATAAAGTCACAACAAAGGGTGATATTATACTGAATCAAGTTAGTACATATTCTCATTAATATTCATCAACTTTAGGAAAAATGATGTTGATACCAACAAGATTATCCTAGTAATTTTATTTCCGATGAATCAAACGGTTTCATAGATCATAACAAATTTATGGATTTCTGATTATTAACTTACTTCTAAGCATGTTCGCTATCAATCTCCATAAGAACGTGATAGTTATATTTCTCTTCCATGTCAATGTTTTCACTTGAAAACTATACTAACATATGTGGAAACATCGTTATGAGTTACTTTGGGTAACCATTATGTTTCTATCATTGCCTTTTTAAAGGAAGTCTTGGTATTCATTTTTACGATATGGAATTCTATGAAATGATGTTTTAAGAATTAACTGTTTGATAACCTGAGGAATTTTTAGGGAGAAATATAATGTAACACCTACAGATTTTTGTGATGTATTATTTTTGAAAATTAATTTAGTATTATTTATATTTTCACTTCACGCAATAGTGAATATATATTTTGGTTATTATATGAAATAAATTTGATTATACAACATTATACGCAACACTAAATAATGTTTTCACGACACACAACACCAACTTGGATTATGTTACCCACAACATTGAGTTTCCATGAGACACCATTTCATTGTAATAATTATATAAATAATTATATTGTTAACTAGATTTTAAATAATGTTATATGAACAATAATAACAAATTTTTAAATGTTTTCAAATAAAAACCTTATTTATAATGAAATGCATAATTTTTTGAGAAATATTTCTATGATTCAAAATACTATTTTCTTAATGGAACTTATTTTTAGGTCATTTTGTGAACAATAAAAAAATTAATTTTAGACACTCTAAGAAATTGAATTTGGTAAAATATTATCCATTTTTGAATTCATAATTTCAAAATTAACATAGAGTGATTTTTTAATATTTTTGTGAGATGTTTCATTATTTTGATGAATAGTGTAAAATACTACATTGTTGTTAAAAATTGGGTTTTTTTGGTTAAATAATTATGATATTTTAAATTTATTTTATTTTCTATGTAGACCAATTAGACATATATTAATACAATTTAGTTTATTGGGAACATTGTTTTATTAAAATTAGATGTAAACAACATATTAAAATTTTGAATGTTCCTTATATCGCCTTCTCACCACATTTGCGGGATTGATGTTAAACATCATTTTTTCACATCTATGAATTTAAATTCAAAAAATGAAAATTTGATGTTGTAATCAGTATGATATTTATAGTCTAATTGGTTCATCATATTTTTTGGCGAATAAAAACTTTCTGTTTTACCACGGTTAATGGTAAAATATGTAATTAATGTTAAAAATATTAATATAATATTTTAAAATTACCCAAAAACATGTCCTAATTTCATTTTATTAGTGATATTGCACCAGAATAAACTTGAATACAAAATTATAACATTTGTATGAATCTTTTTTAAGAATATGACATTAGATTATATTTTATTTAAAGATTAGTAAAAAATGTTAGACTCCATATTTTAATAAGTAAATCATTTTTAATATTGGGTAATATAGAAGATAATTTCAACTAAAAATAGTAATTTGGAATATAATAAATTTATACTCATCATTATAATTAATTTTTTATTTTTAGAGAACAAAATTTTAATTAAAGGCTTATATAATGATGATGCAGTAATTGGTTAATGAATGGAAATATCATATAAATGTTAATAGAAATATTAAAATAAATATAATTTATCATAATTAATGAAATAAATGATTTTTCTAGACAACACTCATATCATAGTGATATATTAGAATTTTTGGTTTAAATTTATCATGCAGTTAGAATATTTTTTGAAAGACAAATAGTGAATAGTAAGAAAATTGACATAAATGAAACATTAACATAAATAATAATTTATCAAATGATGTAATATTCACAAAGATATAAAAATATTCAGAATAATGAAAATAAGGATAAAAAATTAATCAATTATTCATTTTGGGTTTGGTTATAATTTTATAGTAAATATTTTAATCCTAGATTGGAAAAAAGCCAAGTTTCTATGGTAGAAGTTAAAGGGTTTAACTGAGGGTTAAAGCCAAATGTTATGGTTAATATTCTGACATAAACATGACTAAAAATCATTGGTTAATGTTATTTAAAACCATATTAATATTATAATTGAAATAAACTACTTTTATTTATTTGTAATTTAAATTTAATTTATAATAATTTAATATTCAATGATTTTTATAAAGTGCCCCTCACATTAATTATAATAGGGCACCACCTCCCTCACTTAATCACACCACATAAACCTATTATATAATTAAAATCCTAAACAGTACCCTTAACAACATACCTAGAAACATTATAGAGGATCTGATCTTCTCAAATTCACAGTTCTATTATCCATAATTGGCAATCTAGATAGAGATCATTGAAGAAGATGCAATCTCTTTACCGACTCTTTAAAAAATTATTCTTCTAAATTCCCTTCATGTTTTTATTCCATTCTAAAATAATAAATCCTACACTAACTAAATTTTTAGATGCAATTATGTTTATGGAAAAACAATTTTCCAACTTTTATACATCCAATGAAAGATGAATGTTTCATGTGTGTGTGCGTATGAATTACTGTCTCCATGCCATGGTGTAATATGTTTTTCATCAATACATTATTTGGATTAGTATAATTATGGATATAATGGATATAATTAATTAATATGACATGATATTGATTCTTTTTAATAACTAGACCATCTAATTCTTCACCCTTTTACCATTAAGATAACGATATCATCTCTCGTATGTAGGTACAACCAACCGTCTCCACGACGAGATGAGATGCATCTGCCACACTAACAATTTCAAGAAAATTTATAAAAAAAATTAAATAATGAATAATTATTAAATTCATGGCATAATAATTATAATGTAATAATAATAATATATATATATATATATATATTTCTATTTAGTACGATAAGAAAATGGAAACATCATTCTTGCGTACGTACTGCTTACCGTCTCCATGAACAACGTATTCTATTTCATATATATATATATATTATATATATATATATATTTATATAGTAATTATATATAATATAGATAAATTGTGTCTAAAATTATTTAATTAAAAAAATAATGATCAATTTAATAGTTTCAAGAATAAAAGTCAAAACATGTACGATAAACAAAGCAATTATTACTCGAAACATTGCTTTATCATGGGATTGTTAATAAATGGCAATATAAACTCATAAATTAATCACATATGATATGATAAATATTATTATGATTTTATATAAGTAAATAATATGTTTAAAACCACTATACAGAATCATTGGTAATTTAGGGAGGAAATTT
This sequence comes from Viscum album, assembly GCA_963277665.1. Taxonomy (NCBI): domain Eukaryota; kingdom Viridiplantae; phylum Streptophyta; class Magnoliopsida; order Santalales; family Viscaceae; genus Viscum; species Viscum album. The sequence goes on along the minus strand of OY728126.1, from coordinate 851,957,289 downwards.
GACCTAATGAAAGGAATTTTTGTTTCACCTTTACTTTTGTGAGACACGTGCCTCACACACTGCTTGTTTCTTCAAAGTGGCATATATAATGGCCATGAATGAATTTTATGAGTCTTATACAGAATGTTATGGTATTTTTATATCCATATAGTTTTCATTTTTTTCATGGGGAATGTTATTGGATGTATTATAAATGTGTGAGTTAATTTCATCTCACTTTTTATTTCTATGAGATACATGCCTTATTCACCACTCATTTAGTTTGTGTGGTATACATGTTTCCCATGAATGTATTATATAAATTTTATTTTAATATTATTTATTTATATTTAAATTTACATTTTATTATATCGATTTCATAGGTATTTATGATTCAATAGTTACCCAATGAGTAAGGTAATTTTGTCTCAATTTTCCTTCATTAAGAGATATGTTTTGTTATGCACATGTGAAATTTTACAAGGTGTATATACTGTCATTTGAAATTTTGTACCAAGAAGATCCTTATTTTCATAATATTTTATGTATCTTTTAATAGTATTTTTTTATATGGATTATGATTCAAATGTTTCGAAATGGTATGGGACACTTTGAATTCTTTAAAGATTATTTTCCTCATGACACATTTCCAAAGGATCTCTTAAGCAGCTTTTCATGGAAAAAAACTTTAAAGATTTTTTTGTGCATTCATTTTTTTTAAGGATTAAAATATAATTATTCAAATATTTTTTCAAGTAAAAATGTTTTATAAACTTTTTTAATTATTATTTATAATATTTCACTCTTCCTTTATATGTTTTGTAAATGGGTTTTCGAAAGGTTTTATTTTTCAAAAAATATTCTTCTTAAATAAAAAAGGATATTTTCTCAAGAAATGTTTTAAATTAATTTTAATTCCTTTATATGTTTTCAAAATGGCTTCAATGATAATGGTTTTGAAAAAAAACATTATGCATTAAAAAGTGATTTTTAAAGAAATTACATGTTCAAATTGATCATTCAAAATAATTACCATTTTAAGATGACATTCATTATTATAGTTCAAATGTACCATTTATATTATTTATCTAAATTCTTTATGATTTGATGAAATTATGTTTACGAATACTATTTCTTTTCATGGGTTATTCTTTTGATAAAATTATTATGATACTTGTATCCTTTCCATAGGTTATGATATGATTACATGTTTATGTTACCTATTTTATTTCATGGGTTTTGATTTGAATTTTTATTATCTTGTGAAACATGTATTTATGTTTTATTTATAAGATCTATGGGACTTATATGTCACTTCAATGCATTAGGTAAATATTAATATATAATGAGATAATATAAGATGGTAATAGAAGTGAGCCATGAGTACCAAGATGGTTTTGGAAGTGAACCATGACTACTAAGATTATTATCAAAGTGAACCATGACTACCAAGATAATTATGAAAGTAAACTGTGACTACCAAGATAGTATAGAGAGAGAACCCATAATACTAATATTTCTTTGGTAGTGATTCCATTAATAATATGAAAAATATTATTATATTCTTATGTGTCTTCCACAAATTTGATTTCCTATTCCTATGTTGTTTATTCATGTATTATATTCTTTATTTATATATGATTAATTTCTTATGAACTACCAATATTTATTCCATGACTTAAGAATATGATGTTTGATATTAGGGTATGATCTTTTTTTATGGCCATGTTATCATACCCCTTATATTCATGATATTCTTTCTCATTTTATTTATTTACCATTACAAAGCATTTTTTCCCACCCATTTCTTATGTTTCCCTTCCCAGTTTTTAAGGAATGGTTTCAAAAAGGAATAATAAAGGGAATGACCTTTATGGATAACTAGAAAGTTATCTCACTATAATAGATTTTTTTGTTCCATGTTTCAAATGGAAATACACTAATATAGTCTTTGGGATTTTTTTTGAAATTTATTAATAATTCTACAAAAGTGGTGTAATGTCTATATTCACCAAGCTTGGTCTATTATTGTAATAGTCTCATTGATATAATATTAATCTGTCCATATAATTAACAATTATTCTTTAATTTAAAAATATCCCCATTGTTGAATAATTAAAAATATTATTTTTGAAATTTATGAATGGAAATATGATTAAAAATCATTAAAAATCGTTTTTAGGAAAATAACTTTTCCATTTTGAAAATCACTCTTTTAAAACATAAAAAAATCGAAAATACATTTCTTCAAAAATACCCATGAAAAATATAATGAAATATTTTTAAAATAATTTTCAATATTTCTTGAAGAAAATAACCCTTCAAATTTGAAACCATTTTTTTACATTTTTAGAAAACAAGGCTTTGGTAGAAAATATAGTTCTTACCGAATAGAAAAATGAGGTCATATTTCTTAAAAATACTTTCTATCAAATTTCAGGTACCAATGAGTGGTGGAAGGGAAAAATAACTTGAAAATATCATGAAAAAAAACATAAGAGTAAAATTCTTAATTTTATCAAGAGATTCATCATAAAATATTATCATTGGAAGCATACTCATAAATAATCTTGATAAATGATGTGATTGTAACATTAGACTCTTACAACTTTGGTAACATTGAATCATAATACCCACGAAAGAATATAATTAAATGAAACACAAATTATCATGGATATAATAATATAAATGATATAACATTTCAGTGTAGTTGTATATTAAAAAAATAAAATAAGAGTGTTTTATAACTTAACATAGGTCTCAAAAAAGATAAATTGAGATAAAAATTTGTCACCAATTTAGTAACAATGAATCTATAAACCCCATAAAAGGGGGATTTTAAAATGGATATTTAAATACTAATAAATTTATTTATATGGATATTAAAATACATTCATGGGAATTATATACACCACATAGACAAAATAGGTTTTAATATCAAATTTCTCTCACAGATTTAAAAAGTGAGACATGAATCCATTACCATACGTTATGACTTCTGGAATAATCATTCAAATTTACTATATAAAAAATTAAATATAATTATAAATATTTTACATAAATAATAATATATATTTATATATCAAAATATATATGATTCTCTTAGTACAATTTATCCATAATTATTAATAATTTTATGTTAATGTCACGTTTCATGAAATAACTGCTTTGTTTTTTTAGTGTGTTTTTACTTGTAATTTTTAGTCCTTATATATTTATTATAATTTAATCATATACAGAATTTATAAATGATATAAATATAGTATATTATTATTATATATTTATTTAATTTAATTTATTAAATTTAATGATAGGAAATCAAATAAATCGTTCATGGATATGGAAGGTCATACGAACACTTGAACGATGTTTCTAATTTCCTTTCTTATTTAAAGAAACATCATTAATTGAAATATATATATATATTATCCTTTATAGGATAATTTTTATGTTATATATATAACATATTATTATTATACCTGTCATTAATAAATTCTATGAATAGCGTGAATGAATCACATTGCTTCACAAGGTGATAGTCCATTGTATACACGAATAATGGTATAATATTCCCAAAAATTGAGATTAATAAGGTATGTGTGATATAATTATTATTAATAACATTATGAATATTATAGAAATCATATATAGACTAAAAACCCATTATTATGTCCAACCGTAATAGGTGGTAATGGAAAAATGAACAACATCAGTTTGTGAGGAGGTAGTTCGTCATACACATGAATGATGACTTCATAATCCATTTGATGGTAGTGTGTGTAATTTTAGGTTATTTTCATAATGTAAAAAATATCTCAAAATAAAATTTTATTATTATATTATAGAATTATTTTTTTAAAAATAATTGAATGATGTGGAGAAAGAAATAAATTAATAAATATCACCGAAGAACATTAACTCTTATTTAAGGATTATCTTTAGGTTTAAAATAAAGTATTACATGGATGGGATTATACCCATAAAATGATTTTATAGTGAGTTGATGTATTTTGGGATTTCATTTTCATAGGTTTTTTTCCAGAAAATTTCTTGAGAGGTTTGATGAAAGGAGGGTATTGAGCGGGATTTTATAATTGAGGAGTGGAATTCTTGTAAACACCTAAAAGTATTTACATTTTTAAGTTATTTTTTACCTCATGTGATAGATCAATAATATAGAGGAGGGATTATTCGGTCAATACAAACCTCCACCACACAATATGAAATATATTTTTCATGTTGTTCCTTTGTATTTCTGTTTTCTCAATTTTACCATTTTAGATTTTAACCCAGGAATCATTTTTCATTTTATTTACCTATGTAATTTAACCATTAATAATAAAATTTATATTAAATTTACTAAAAAACATATACCTATTAATTATAAATATGAAATAAAAATTTTAAATTAAAAATATTATGTGTATTGAAAGTTAATTTAAATACTAACATATGTAATGTGGAAAACTCAGTTTTAACCATAATTGTACTAATTAACTTTACTATTTCTAGTATTAATCAAGGAATATAATTAATTTCACCATATTAGATAATATAAATTACTAATATTCTAAATATGGAATTCATTTTTACAAAGTCTACTCACATAAGTGGTAGAATTTAATTTAAAATTATTCCCACAAACTTGATGAGAAAGCATGTTTTAAAAGTAAAAATGATCAATAGTTAACAATGTTTTTATATACAATTTCTAAATAAAATTGAATATAATGACCAAAATTGGATTAATATATGTATAATTTAACTATCTATACTTTAATAAAATTGAAAATATATTTTAACTTTGTAAATAATTTATGTTCAAATATAGATTCAATTGAAATTCAATGTTTTCACTATTCATAAAAAATGAAACATTTCAGGAAAATCCAAATAGACTCACACTAAGATAAATTTGATATTCCAATTTAAAAAATTATTTTTTATGAAATTAAATTTTTAACTTTAAAAAAAATTAAAATGTGTTCTCTATAAACAGGCAACAAAATAGCTTTTTAGAAAAAAATATCAGATTTATGCAAAAAATTGAAATTATTCAAATTTGAAATCTTGAAAACACATAAGTTGAATGTAAAATATTTAATTATATATATATGATATATAAATTTCGTTAAAATCATTCACTAAATGTTTTTTTGTCAATTTATTGATATAAAATCCCCTAGTTTGAATACAAAAATAGAGAAAGATTTACATTTATCAATGAGAGGTTTTATTTCAAATCAATTGTTCAACATAAAATTCATTTGAAATAAATTTTTAATCCATATCTTAATAACTTAGTTAATTAAATTTATAAGATCAATTTCAATAGATTATTTAAAATTATGATCTTAAATGATAATATTTTAATAATATATCAAGTTTAATTTAAAATTAGTATTTATTATAAAGAAAGATAATCTAGTTTTTTCAGGTAATTCATTAGAAAATAAATGTTTCTTGTAAATCAAGGATAAATTAGTGTTGTGTGTAATGAAAAATATTGAAAATATAAAATTAATTTGAAAAAATATATTTCAAAAAATATATGGCTGTTAAATACTTCCCCAATTTTATATTATATTTTGAATATATTAATATTAATAGTATTTAATTGTTTATTTTACATTAATTATTTAATGTCGGTTGTGATTTATTTGGTTTGAAAAATTTAATGGTTTATTCTACAAGCTCATTTGAATTGGGATTTTTTATTATTGAATTTCTATTGATGGGGATTATTTGATAATTATCTAATAAAAAAATTAACTTTCATCTATTATGGTTATTGAAGAATTTTTTTTAATAGTACCATTATAATCTCATTGGTAGTTACAACAGATGAGGAAATGTTTTTACAAAAACAAATTTATTTCCCCTATCGATTGATTTTTTGGTTTCTATATCTATATTTCTAATCAAATGTTATGAATAAATTTTTAAAAATGTCCAAGGAGTTATTAATGAAATTTTTAAACCTAATTGAATATTTTACAAATTTTTTTAAAGGGATATTGCTGTTATTTTAGAAAAAAGTTATATTTTAACTATATAACAAAAATTATGAAAGAATCATTATTTCAGTGTACTCTAAATAGAAATAATATTCATACCACCATGAATAATCCATAAATTGATGATTCCTTTATAGGTATATAATATTATTAAAATAAAAAATTTTAATATAATATTCTAGGAATTTAGTGTTTTAAATGTTATTTTCAAAGAAAAAATATTATTTCGTTCAAGAATATTATAATTATCTTTTTATGTTTTTTCTATTTATCAATGAAAACAAATTTCTTTAAAATGTACTCTCTAAGGGTATTTTAAAATGATACCATACTTATTCATTCACTCGGTGGTTTATGATTTCCTTGACTAGAAAAAGTAATGAAATTAAATTATTGAATAAATCTTTATTTATTAACATTAAATTCAAACATTCACTTTTTTATGGTTATTCTACACTAAATTTACATTAAATATCCATATTATTTATGGTGGATAAACTTATTTCTTATACTATATATCACTTATACTGAATTTTTTTACATTTACTATTATTTTAATGAATAAATAAATAATATTATTTTTTTATTATTTTTTCAATAAAGATAATTATTGGTATGAGATATTATTTAATGAATTTAGTTTATCATTTTATATATAAGTAATTAATGAGACTTGTAGTGATGGGTGGTTTCTCAAATTTTATACCCTTGAAGGATCGACATGTGTCTTGAGAAAAATTAGATTTATTGAACTAAATGGTTTTTTGGTGTATAACCTACACATAATTAAACTACCATGGAGTAAGATAATAATGGGGTATATATCATGATTTTTATGATCATGGTGTCCAATATTAAGAATTCCCTCTAATTATAATTCAATTATTATTATTATACATGATACTACTACATTAACTGTAGCCATTGATTAGATTCAAAATGATGTGATTATTTATTTGGAATTATTTGATCATCATTTATTCCTGACATATTATTCTTCATTATAATTTTTTGATTAAATATATTGTGTTTTAAGTTATTTACCTTTCCATATTGCGAATTCCATAGCGACTATTGATAAATTTAGATTCACATAACCCTTAGTGAGCATTTGATCTCATTCTTATTTTTTCCCTTCCCTGGTGTATAAAGAATGAAATATTTTAATGATTTTAAGGATATAGAATATTTACAATTAATATGATGTAATCATGTAATTCAACACATTGTTATGTATATATCTTATCAATATTATTAAACTATATATTCCATTAGGTTTTGATCTCTTATATGTTGCAGAATTATAATAAAGTAACCACTATCATTTGGCTATTGGGGTCGAGGTATTTATAGTTAGTATCATTGAAATATTAGTAAAAACAATAGAAACTATATTTATGAAAACATATACTAGGTGAAAATAACCATACGATATACATTGATGATATGTATAGAAGAACATCTGAATATTTTTGTAAGGACAGTTTATGTGGTTTTCCTGAGAAAATACATCCATGTTTTAATATTATAAGTGTATGAGGTTCTAATTTTTTTTATTTTTGTAATATCTCTAATAGGGGAATATTTGGATTTTAATCAATCATAAATTGTTATAGGATAATTGGACACACAATACACATACTTTGAATCTTCAATTTGATATTCTTATGATAATTCATATTATCCTTACAAACATGCACTGTTTATTTGAATATACGACGAAAATGAATGACCTAGTTTAATACTTTGTTTTAATAGATTGAAAGCGTGGTTTTATGATATAAATTTCATTTAAATTATTATATAGTTTTCTCAAAATTATTATTATTACAAAAACTATGTTTTTTGGTTTTAGTCTATAACTAGAACCTGAAGGAAACATGTTATAAATTAATATGATGGAAAATGTGGTTATTAATAATAACTATATTTTATAATGACTAGATTAATAGATATAATCATTATTCCTTTTCATTATTCCCTATATAGGATTAAACACCTACATATTAACCATCTCGTAGACTAACAATTAATGATAATGGTGGAGTCCGGTAATAGATCGAATGATGGAGACTATAAAATAATTAAGTATTGATGTTATTCATGAATAGCATATTAAAATAGTACACCAAAATAATTTATCAAATGAAGATAAAATTTAGTTATTTTTTCAAAAAAGCGATGAGTTCAATTGGGAGAAATAAATTTCATCCTAGAGAATAATTTATAGTTTACTATATTAAATTTTTGGGAATGGGAATTTTATGAGTCAATTATATCTATGAAATTATAACTCTTAGGATAAGTAAATATCCAAGTGGAAGTAAAAGCTTGGAATTATTTATGTACAAGGTTTTATTAATTACATAATAGAAGTAATCTCATCAGGGGTATTTTTGTTATAAGAATCATGAAATATTTAATGATTTTTTTTTATTTTTTTGGAAGAATACATGTATTAATCTATGAATAAATAATGAATTATGGATACCCTAAAGGGTTTATGAGTTAAAGGTTGATCGTAAGTGAAATTTCTTAGACACCCCATTGGAGGTTATATATATTGGTATTTTCATAGGATTAATGAATGTTTTGGAACACGTTTTACTTGGTTGAGGTATATGTAACCCTTAGTTTAAATAAGCAATATTATTTATGTTATAATTGTATCATTTTAAATTTAATTTTATTGATAAATATTAGTGTTAATATGATCTTTTATGTTATGGTAATAATATAGAATTATGATTATTTCATTTCCTAGGAAAAATAATTCGTACTGAAAAACATTGTTGTTAAAAAGTTATTTGAGGAATAATTTTATTTAAGATGATGTTCATATTGGATATATTATGGAAATTATAGTAATAGTGTTTTAGAAAAAGGAAAAACCTTACTTCAAGAAACATCTCATATCTTTCCAAAAGATTTTGAGGCTTAAGCCCATATTGAATTGCGACAAGGGTTAGTGCCTACCACTCACCTACATGACTTCCAATTTTATATGATATTGTGTTAAATTAAATTATTTGATTTCTTAATATATAGTTAAATATTAGGTGTTACTATTAATGTATTGTTATTAATTGAATAGATTTTGGTAAATAGTTTGTGGTTGTTAAATATTTAATGATAGATGAAAAGACATATCCCTATTTTATGGTTCTTATGACATGTTAAATGTCAATTTTAGGTATTTAGGAAAAAACAATTCAAAATGGATATATAATTATTGGATTCATAAATTAAGTGGAAATTAATCAAATAAAAACCAATTTAAGGAATTGTTCACATGAAATATAAATATTTCAAGATTACATATTTACTAATTTAATTATCGTAGATGGTAAATGAATTCCACAAATCTATGAGAAGAATCATGAATTTTTTTATCATATTACAATCATTTTGGATGAATTGTTGTAATTTTCACCCATCATAATTTATGTATTTTTGGTCCATAAAAATATAATTACCTAGTTCTTTATGTCACACTATTAGTGATTTTGTGTTAGTATTATACTCTTATTCCCTATTTTCAATTCCCTTTAATGTTATTCTATTTTGGATCACATTTTTGTATTATACTATATGTCATTTTTATTTTACATTTCAAATTTTATGTTCTAGTTTTATTCAACCTTTAATGAAGTGGGTTTTCCATAAAAGAAATTTTAAATTTCAAACCCTCAAATTCTGAGAATAGGTTCAAATTTCAAGGGAATAATTTATTGGTCATTGGTATAATGTAATTACACAAAATTTTATAATAATAAAGTTCTGTTTTATATCATATGTGACATGTAACAATGAGTATTAAGTGTATTAATATATAATATAAAAATATAATTATTTAATGTAACTATTATAACCTAGACATTATGTTTGTGGGAATGAACAATGGTAAGCGCATTATTAAAATATTTTCAATGTCTTTATAAAAATTATTTATAAATAAGTACTCCATTCTCAATAAAATAATGTTTTCCTTCAAAAATACAATTTCTTTTAAAATTATTTTATTTTGAAATTAGCATTTATGAATTAAAATAAATTTATAATAGTTCTATAAATTATAATATTAAAAAAATTATCATTTTTAATACATAATAAAGAATTATATTATGGTGATAGTTTATGATTTTACTAAAAAGTGTTATTTTTCTTTAATTTGTAAAAAAACCTCTTTTTGAAAACTATCATTTTTTAAATAAATTATTTAAAAAAACGTCCCATTATTATTTTAGTTTCAATTATACTAATATAAGATTTTTTTTATTATAATTAATTAATATAATTACAATGAAATTATATTTATATGAGATTTCAGAATAAAAAGACATTTTTATGAGTGCTTTTTTAAGTGCATAAAGTTTCTCATTTTAAATTAATTAATATAAAACCTTGATGAGTGGGTAATTTATTTAAAATATATTTGTATTATATTACTATATATATTAATTTAAATTGATAAAATGGTGATTAATAATCATTGGGTTAGTATAAGATCTTCTTTTTCTTCGAAAATACATTTTTTTTAAACTGTTTTTGACATATTTTCCGGTTCATTTTTATATTAAATTACAAAACATAATATAATAGAATTTCATAAAATGGATTCCATATTATGAATAATCATAATTAATATTATTTAAGAAGTTCAACTTAAAATTTGGTTATAATGAATAGTAAAATAGAAAAAATATTTACTGTGATTATGGTAAAAACCAGGTTTTACACGTCACATGTGTTTGTGTTCCAAATAAAATATCCAAACACATTGAATTTTATGTTATAAATTTGAATTATTATTATTAATATTTTAAAAATATTATCTTATTTTTCTCATTTAATTTTTTTCTTCAATGATAAATTACATGGGTTATAGAACAACTCATCAAGATGAAAACATTAAAAGTAAGAGAAAGTAACAAGGGTGTTAATAGGAATAAAATGTTTAGAAAATGATTATTTTCCATTTTAAATTATTTAATGAACATGTTTTCCCTATAAATAATTATATATCAATTTATTAGGAACTATATTTGATAATGACTTTCAAATATTAAATAGTTTTTGGTATTTAAAAAAATTAAACTCAACCAGAATTATTAATGGGCCCCCATCCACTCACACCGATCAATTCATTTAGCTCAACCAAAAACTGAAAAAAGATCTTTATGAAATAATTATAAACATTATATATGTTCTTATATTCCCAAAATTACAACAATATGATCCTTAATAAGATATGAAAAGGATGTTTTTCAAAGTGATATTAAGATTTCTTCAATAAGTTCCTTCTTTTTGGATTCATCTTTTTATACCATAAATTAGTTCAAAATAATCATAATATTTTTACACTAGAATCATTCATATACATAGATTTTATTATTTTGACGACATAATATTTTTCTATCTCTTTATCCATCAATTGGGAAAAAAATCCTCCAATCTTTTTTATTGGGGACTACAAAATTTAAAACCGAGGTAATATGATTTCCATCATAAACTCACATGTATAATAATAATGATAGAAATAATTAATATATGTGATAAATATGATAGTAAATTAATTATTTAAAATCAATATATCATATACTTCTTTACCCATTCAGCCGTTGTGGAAATTATATCATCACTCATTCGTTTGTACAACCTTCCATATCCACGAATCAATTTGATTAATTTTTTTATATAAAATATTAAAAATGGTAAAAATAATAATCCAATGATTAAAAATAATACTTATAAAATTAATATCATTCTGGAGATTATGGTTCTATATCATATTAAAAAACTAGATGTTATGCAATCAAACATGTATAATAAAATATGCAGTTAACACACAAATCAATGGTAAATATTAAATATTCTTATAGAAATAGTGATTATATGTTATATATAAGATAATTTTTGGTATTATAAAATTTAAATTGTTATATTATAAATTTATTACATTTTTAAAACCATTATACTTGATAAAAAAACTATAATAAACCAAAACCTGAGGTATTTAATTTCACCTCAATTTTCCCTCACTGGGAATATTTTATTATTATGGAAAACAATTAATTTTTTTTGTATACTCAAACCATTTTTCATGTAATATAAATAATAAATAGTACTTCATGGAAATTTATTATTCAATTTGAATTATTTAAACCAAGGTTAATTGAATTGAATGTTAATAAGTGGTTGGGAATTTCAAAACTCAATTTATTTTCATTGGGTTATATTACTTCATCATTTTATTTGATATTATATGAATATTAATGAAACATCATTTGGTTACATAATTTTTCTTTTTCAATTTTTATGAGTATTAAAATTTTAAACACCTAAACAATTAATTGTGAAATTATCACATCATTGGTAATATTATTGGGATAGATTTCGTCGTAATTTCCACTCCATTGAGACATACTAGTTATTATGTTACTATTAATTTTTATAAGGTGTATCTACTACCCATTTGTTATGTTATAAAAATGAATATATTAATACTACTTGTATTTTATTTTTTATTTTACGTTATTTCTTTCATGGAGTTTAATATTCAAAAATTTTCTTTGTGGTAGGGGTTTATAATTAAATCTCATTTAATCTATATTATTTAAGGTGAAATTTATATTAAAGGAAAATACTTGATCATTTTATAATAATAAACATTATGTTTCTTCTCTTTTTTTATTCATGAAATTTTCATGTAACCGTACTATTTTCCTCTCTTTTGTACATGAAAATTTATGGAGTTTGTTTGATCAAATACGATAAGTATTTCGCTTTTCCTTTAGAAATGATTTTTCCCATATAAATATATTCCTTATAATGCATTACATAACATTTTTAATATTATTCAATTACTTATTAATGTTATTTTGAACCATATTTTTCTTTTTACCAAATGTATAAGAATTAATCATATTATAATTTTCCTAAAAAAGTTAAATTTTTTACCTTATAAAGGAAAAAAGAAAGGAATTTTTGTTTTAAAATTGTATACATGGATGAAATATTCCCTCCCTTATTACATGTAATTTCTTTAACTAATAATTTTTAGTTTAATAAGGTTCTTTTTAATGAAACTATTTTCCCTTATATTCATGGGAATTATATTTTTTAAAATTTATATTCAAAGTGAAAAGGGTATCTACCTTGTGAATGTTTTAATGATCTATATATGGTATTTATGTTAAAAAATTAATGTAACCCTTTATTTTACTTATAATTCAAAGGGGATCTATTATAATGATATGAAAATTTTTATTCCTCTCGATGGTGTGTAATTGTTTCCATAGAAAGTAGTGATTTTACCATTGTAGATTCGAATAGATTCATTAATTTTCTATTAAAACATTCTCTTTATTGTGATATTTATACATTAAATTTCCTATAAATATCTATATTAAATTTTCATTGGTATTATTATAACATAATCTATTTATCATTTATACATATTTTGTCTTACATTGAATGTTATTTGATTTACTAGTGAAATATTTTTATTATATAATATTTATTCAATAAAAAAAATTAATGATAAGGAATAATGTTTATCAATTAAGTAAATCATTCAATATATGAAAAATTCATTCAAAATTATGTTATATGTAGGGATAAAAAATTATATCCACTTTGATACATTGATATGTCACATGAAACAAATCATTCAAAAAAATTAAATGTGATTTTGGTTTATAACTACACATTGTTAAACTATATTGGTAGAAGGTATTAATGGTATATTTATCATGATTTATGAGATCGTGATATCTAATATAAATCATTTTATTCCTAGATAATTATTTTTTTATTTTTATAAATAAAATTATTGTACTGATATTATCCATGGATTAACAAAAAGATCATGCGATTATTTATATGGAATTATTTGATCATCAAATATTCATTCCAAATTATTTATTATGATTAATTTATTGATTAAATAGTATTATTTTTCATTTATATAACATGATATATAATCTATTCCTTATTTATTCATTATGGATTCTACTATACAAAACCCTTACTAATCATTTGAACTCACGATTTTTTTTCTCATCTCTAAAAAAATAAGATGGAATATTTGAATAATTTTAAGGGTGTAGTATATTTTCACTCACATTGTTTTAATTTATTTAATTTGAGAAAAAATTATGTGTCTCATTTACCAAGACTACTAATATTTTTCCATACTTTGGAATATGATTTATTTTATCTTGAAACAATGTATTAACATAACCATTGAATTCGAGATACTATGGTCATTGTTATTACATATTATGTATGTTAATGATAAAATTACAAATTAATAATGATGTTATCAAACAAGATGTTTATTTATTTTGTAGTTTTTTTGTAGTGTATCATTTATAATTTTTTTAGTTTTTGAAATAATTAATCATCTTCTCAAATTAGTTTTATCTGTTTGTTAATGGTAATAGTAATAAATGAGTCATGTTTTTAGGTTAACAATGGGGTTGGGATATTGTGTCTTAATATAAATAAAATTATTTTAATTTTTATTTCAAACATACCACCATATAATTTCAGTAAAAATATAAACCCTATATGGTTTTGGTTTCATGTTTTTTTTCAGCATCCAAGTTATTGGCTGAATAGATGGTCAATCGCTCCCTTTTTCACACCCTCTCTTCACGGTGATTTATAGTCTAGAATAGAATGAGGCCATGTTTCATTTTTATAATAGATTGAGGGTATTTTTTCAATTATGTGGTAATTATTATTATATTACATAGGATGTGGATTAATTCATAGAGATGAAAAACCTAGAAGGGGAAAGATCACGTTTTATGACCATTTTTTCAGATTAACATGTTGTGGTGAGGATGTGATGTAAGATAAGGATATGATGATAATTTTTTTGGAATTATATCTAGTATTAAGTGGTTTTGGATATGTGTTAAACTTATACATATGGGATTTTTATATTTAATTATATTTATATGTTGATATGTAACAGATTAAATCTCTAGGAATGATTACCTTGATGAAACATTGTATATTTTTAGAGGGGAATAGATTGTGAGTCAACTTATTATTTTCTATGATTGAATTTTAATACACGTTTTTCATTTTTATGTAATTGGAACTAGCTAATGATTTGTGGAAGAGACCATTTATATGTGATATGTTTCCTTGAATATTTTTCACCAATGAATTTGTATGTCTCTTTAATATTTCCATGAGAGGTTTTAGGGATGATCATAATGACAATACTTGAATTGTAATACCTATATATACACATATATTTGTTTGTGTTTCTCTATATCATTTCTTAAGTGATTATAAAAGGTGTTTTGGGATTATATTGTACTTTAGTATCTTGTGGTGTTTATTATCTCTGTGGGTGTTTCAACATAAGAGAATCATTGAATTTTTTTTTACCAACTATTCAATTTTTATAAAATATCCTTGAATTAATATAAAGATTTTATTTTACTCTTTATATATTATTTGTGGAATATTTTTCATTACTTTGTTTATAATGGTTATTCGTCTAATAAGTATGTTTCTATAACCTCTATTCATGTCACTAACCTATCCCTTATATGAGGTATGATTTGGGGGTTACACACTTAATCATTAAAAGCCGATGAGGGGTAAAAAGAGCATAGGATTATATATAAAATGTATCAGTGATTTGAATAAGAGTTAGAATAATACTGGGACATAGGCAGTGGTGCATATGACATGGGGTTGGTAGTGCAATATTGTTACTATATCACAAATCACACATAGTTTACTAATACCTACTGGGACATTTAATATTATCCCCCTCATAATTCAATAAACATTCTTTATGAATATTGATCATATTATGTGAGATGATATTTATTTCCCTGTAAATACAGAATTGTGGTTAACATATCATACTCTTGTGTGCCTACGAATGAATTACTATTATTTTTAAGAAATGATAATTATTCGAATTAAATGGTATTATGATAATACATTTTTAGTCAAATGATTTCATACTAATATTTTTGTTAATATGGATTATGGGTACACTCTCTTGTGGTTCATATCCAAATGGTGTAGCCTGAAATCCTATTTCACCATAGGATGAATGACTAAGAATTGGAGAATATGACTTAGAGGAATATTCTACATGAGTATTAATGTTTATTATTGTATAAGAATTAGTTGAAATTTTATAATTTGACGACTGATTTGTTGTTAGATAATCCAACTAGAGTAAACTATAATTTTTAGACATAAATAATATGTCTATTTGGATAAATATTCAAAAACAACATTACAATTCATTCTAGAACCTATAGATTTAATATCATTAGAGACTATATATATAAGCATCTTATTTATTTATATTCGACATCATCTCCCATAAATTTCATCCCATATTGTATCATTCTTGAAATAACCTCATTAAAAATGTTTGTATAACCTAGGGAAAGGAAACCGATGAATGAATGGCCACTAATTCATTGTAATGGTAAACATAGGAGATATCAATCAACAATCATATGACAGAAATGAAAAAGGATAAATCTATGGGATCGTGATAATAAATTACAATGATCCATGCCAATATTTGAAAGAAGGTAAACACGATTCATTGCATAAAATATTATTATAATTATAAACAATATTCATAAGAGTATGTAATCATCAATAATTTTCCCTTAACCATGAGAGAATTATATAAATATATGAATGATGAAAAACATTACCTTATAAAATTGTGAAAATTTATAAAAAGAAGTTGGTCCAGAAATTATTTTATCAACATGAAATAAAGACCATTTATAATCATATGGACATGAAACCATGTCCATCCAAAACCACATGGAAATGAATAAATGGCCACACATAATCTTATAGTAATTAAAATAGGTCCACGCATAATCATATGAACACAAAAATCAGCTCCACGCTTAATATAATGAACATAAAATCTGGTTCATAGTTAAAAACTTAATCTAATTAATTATATATGTAATCCAAAAGAATTGTAATTCTATAATATACCTACCCTCCATATAGTCATAATATATTCATACATATTCCAAAATATAATGATAATTTTTTACTTTTCCTCATAACATCATCCTATTGAAAAAAATGGGTTTGGTAAAAAACTCATCATAAAAACCATAATACGTTAAAAGATATTATAATGATGATTTAATTGGATCATATAACCATTAAAACATATTTTAACTAATTGGATACCATTTTAGATTAAAATTTATTTAAAATACTACTATAATATTTACTGAGGAAAGTACCCCTTTCATTTTGAAATAATGTTTGTAAAATGTAAAATATTTCCTCATATTAAGGAAAATATTTTATTTGAAAATTAAAATTAAATATTTAAAATTAATCTACATAACATTAATTTTAAATGATGGTGGGAAATTATATTCATACCATGTACATTTAATCAATGATTCCCTTCACATTTTTAATAAATAGTAAAAAGTAACCTACTTATAAAATGAAAATGTGTTTCGTATTAAAAATTTTATAAATTTTTTTTAATGGTTAAAAATAAATTGAAACATTAAATTGAAAATAATTAACCTTCCTTGAAATCATTTAATGATAACATAGGAAAGGAAGTGAACTATTTTCAGCAGAATTGTAACTGATAGTCAGTTTTTAATAATATTATTCATAATGTCTCATAAATACAAAATGAAATGGAAATTAAAGGAAATCATGTAATATATAAAAATAAAAATATGATATAAAATTATTTTATATGGTTAAAAGTTATCTCAGTGAATTTTATAATAATAAATATAATGATAAAAAATCCTGATAGATAATGAGATTGTAACATTAATCCATAACTGATATAGTTAATTTTGAATTGTATGTCTCATTAAAGAATAATATTAAATGAAAAAACAAATAAATTGAATATAAATAAATTAATTATATGAAATTTAAATTGGTTTTATGAACAACTTATTAAATAATATTGGGGCATAACATAACAAATTTCTAAATGAAAACAATTTGAGTTTATTATCCGTTACCTCAAGTATGACTAGTAGTTAAAATTTTTTAAACCTAAGTATAATTTTTTTTATAAAAATAGTCTAGAAAAAATGATATACTTATAATAAATAATATGATCCTCTTGTAACATTTTTACACCCACATATTTATAATTCTTTCTTAAAATAATAGTTTTCAGTTTTTTCTGTATTGTTTTTCATGAGAATTATGGTTTAGTAGTACTGGTATTTATTAATTGATCATAGTCCATCATGTATATAAATTTAATAATGATATTAATATCATAAATATTCATTATATTTATATATAATGTATTCTATAAAAAATTGAATTTTATTAAAGAATAACAAGGTTAATGGATATGGAAAACAATACATATGTACATATGTTTTTTTTCACATTTCGATAGATATGAAAAAAGTTAATTAATAATTAACCTTTGAAGATTTATTATTTTATATTATATATCATATATATTCACTAAATATATCCTTAATACAATCCATTTATTTAAAAAAGGAAAAATGAATCATATCACTTCATGGACGGGGTTCTCTAAATATAAGCACGAGTGAAATTATCATTTTCAAACAGATTAAAAGGTAAAAGGGAGATATGATATTATATTAAAATATAATAATTATGATATAATTTTTCAATATAAATATTATTCCAATATTAATAATAATCATGGAAATATTGTAATGAAAAATTAATTGTATCATAAGGTGGAGAAAAAAATCCATACATGCGCTTGATCGATACTATCACATAATATATGATAGAAATGAGGGTAAATAAATCTTATTTCATTAACATAATTACATTTAAATATGTAGAGTATATAAAATTTATTATTCTATAGATAATATAAATTATATATATGAATTATAAAAAGAAATAAATTGAACGAAGTTGATTAAGATGATTACATATTCTTTTGTAGGCCTCTATTAGAACATTTCATAAGCTCCTTGAGAAAGGTTTTTAAAAATTACTTAAAATCAATGTCATAGATAGTAAATTAGAGAATATAAATAGTTATGTGTTATCAATATAAAAGTTTTAATATAAAGTCTGGGACTTTAACATTATATAATCTTGTTAATTCAACTAATACACTTATTACATTCATAGAGATCTTTTTCGATTTATTGTTTTAGAGAATTATGAAATAAATCATACATGACAACCCCAAAGAACAGAAAAAATGGTACTTCTAACATATTATCTATTTTTTCATAAAATAATATTTTTAATAATTCTACCATGAAAAATCTTCACAACATTCACCATGGATTCTTCCTTTCTTTTACCCATTGTTAAAATGTGTGAAAAAGATTCTTAACCTGTGATGACCACAAAAATATCAGTAAAGGAAATATAAAATAATAGAACCATTTTCCATTTAATACATATAAAAATATGAAATTATTTTCATAAATACATACTTCTCACCCATAATGTATCATATATTTTTTTAAGAAAGAGACTTTTATAAAACATTGATAAACAAAATAAAACCATAAAGGCTAATTGGGTCATTACATACATAATATTGTAACCCTCATGGATATTATATAATTTTTAACCCTCCTAGAAACCTTATAATTTAACCCTCATGAATACTATATGATGTAACCCTCCCAACTACCTTATAGTGTAAGCATTATCGTTATACTCAGAATAACCATTATAGTCATGTTATAATAAAAACATACCCAATGAATTAAATGTATATATAGGTACCGCCATTATTCATAAATAATTTCCAAGAAACATAAAATAATTATATATTAAGAAGACATTCATTATAAAAATATTTCGTTTGAATTTTATAAAAATAGAAATTTTGAAAAGGAGTTTTAAAAGAAAATTCTCTTACCTTAGTTTCTCTTTACAACAAACATGTCCAAACCTCCAGTATAATGGATTAAAGAGTGTTATTAATATATTAAATAAAAATATTATTATGTATAATACCTTATTTGATATTTTTATAACAACCTTTTATACATTTATTAATAATATTTCCTTATTTCATTTAGAATGGGTGCGTTCTTTAATGGTTTTTATGGTGAGTTAATTTTTAATTTTCATTAAAAATGGAAGTGTGAATCCAGAAGTAGAATGAAATGGTATTAAAATATTTAATTAATATTAAATAATATAATTTATATATCATTTTTTAAATCAGTATTATTCATTAGATAAAACAGTAATTAAAATAAGTTAATTTATTTGGTATTTTTACAAAAATCACGAACTTGTGTCATTTTATTTAATATAATGATTAGTTATTGAAACAAAAAAAATTATATAACGTTTAATATGTATAATAAAATCTTATTTAACAATAATAATGGTTTTACTCCAAGGATTTATGGTGGTAAAGATAAATAAAATTACAATATCCAAGACGACGGTAAATCAACACACGACGAACGATGTTTTCCTTTTTTTAATAAGAGGAGAAGATGAGAGGTTTTATGATATATATTACATTAACATAATAAAATTAAAATATATATAAGATAATGGAGCTGTTATGTCATTTGGTTTAAGAGAAATGATGAGAGAATAATAAAATAAATGAAATTAAAAAGAAAATAAATGAATATGAACGGTGATTTTACCTCTTGAATTCTTCCCATTTAGAACCTCTTTAAGGCACTGGGGTTTGGAATTTTGTGGACAAAAAAAGGTTATGTATGTGGGGAAAAGGATTAGGAATAGAATTGGGTATAAATTAAACAACATACAAGGAATTTATCTGTACTAAGAATAGTTGGTGAGTGGGTATATTTATAGTGGTGTAGATGGGTGTTTTCTCATTATTTTTATCATTAGTTTATTATTTTAGATCAAGACTGTAAATAGTATAATATTTATCAGTAATTATTTTATAATAATTAATTGTACTTTGAGCTATGTTGATTACATCAATTATGAGTAATTGAATAGTTTATTTATCTTATAATGTATATATGCCATAAAGTATCAAATTTCACTATTTACCAAAAATTCAACTATTTCAAAAAAGTCAAAAAATATCACTCTAAATATTTTCAAGGTAAAAATTTATAAAAATTAACACCATTTTATTAAAATGAATTTCTTAATATGAGAAATGTAATTTTTAATTAATATCATTATGTAATAAAAAATATTTATTTTAAAATTATAACTGATTCTATTGCAGGTTGAATAATTGAATAAGGTCTCAAAAAATTATCTTACAATAACAAAACAACAAATAATTCATTTATAGAACCATTTTATGAAAATAATTTTTCTTTTAAATTGCTATATGAATTATAAAATTGGGAATAAATACTTACATTTAAAGAAAATAGAAACACATAATTTATCATTTTCAAAAAATATATATTCACTCATTCAATTACATAAATATATCAAATTTTCACGTATAAGATACATAAAGTTTATTTGTACTATCATAGCTGAGTTTATTATTCAATTATTATTGATTTTTTAATTTCTATAAATATCTCTTATTTCATTATAAATATATAAAGTATTTAGTTATTAAATTATAGAATAAAATAAAATAATTTTATAAGTACCAGGGTAATTAAATTATCCCCACCTTATTAAAAAAAAATTTTTTGAATTTTTTTAAATTTATTAAAAAAAGTGAGAATACATTTCTTTTATAGCATTTCCAGATTCTCGTGTTTTTTTTTCAACCATTTGGTTTTCCAAAAAAAACATAACCTAAGGAATTAACTTATTCCACAATACATTCTCTCTATTATCATGAATTTAAATAAGATTTTTCTCATAAGAAAGGTTCTCTTCTAATTGAAATAATTCTCAAATAAAAACATGGGATGAATTTGGAACATAATTTCAGAACATCAAACATGAAAATATTTTTCATTAGAGAAAATTTCAATTGAAAATGAATTATTTACTAAGGTGATCCAACATAACCAGGATTTAATAGGCTCCAATAAACTTTAGAAAATGTTTCCCCTTCCTTAAAAAATGGTCC
Organism: Viscum album; assembly: GCA_963277665.1. Lineage (NCBI taxonomy): Eukaryota > Viridiplantae > Streptophyta > Magnoliopsida > Santalales > Viscaceae > Viscum > Viscum album. Next base: position 851,935,257 of record OY728126.1, on the reverse strand, counting down.
ACAATTTTCCTTGGAGAATCATTGTGAAAGACATGATCACCTATATTAAAATAACAATCCTTCCTCCAGTTATCTGCATAAATTTTTTTTCTGCTCTGAGTTTTCATTATATGTTGTTGGACCAAATTTAATTTCTCGACCACCTCCTAAACTAGTTCTGGCCTTATCAACTCCCTTTCCCAGACTTCTTTCCAAAATACTAGAGTTCGACACCACTTTCGATATAATGCCTCAAGATTTACCATCTATATACTAAAACGAAAACATTTTTTATAAAAAAAACTAAACTAAATAATGATGTTAATCCTAAATTTTTTGGTAATTAATTAAAAAATTACATAGAACGTATTCCATGTTCTTAATTTTTGGCTTGTTGGGTCCCTCACATTGGGGATGAAAGGATGTGCTGAAATTTAATTTTGTGCCCAATGACTTCTGAAAAGGCCATTTCTAAAATTTATATTTGATCCATTGATCACATTCATATAAAATAAAAATATTAACTCCATTTAAACTGATAATATATTTATGCTATAGTCATGGAAGACGATCTGAAGATATAAAATCTCAAATTGGAAGAAAATGTGAAAATATAGTTAGTTGATCCATAATAATCTAAATCGTATTATTTCCTAGAGAAGACTTCGGTAGCCCCACCGTGATGTCCATGTATATATTTTCCCATTTACACTACGGAATTGGAAATGTTTGAAACATCCAATATGGTAATTGTTGCTCTATATTAACATATTCATAATTCAGACATATCATTGTAAAATCTATAATATATCTTATCAATCCATCCCACCAGTAATAATCCCAAATTATTCTATACATATTTGTACTGCTATGATGTATTGAAAATAGAGAACTATGAGCTTCACACAAAAATTATTTATTTATGTGGGAATATGATGGAACACATAATCTATTCCAAAATCTCAAAACAAAATATTTTTCAATAATAAATTCATGAAACATATCTTTATTTACTAATTCTACATTTTTTAACTCATAGTATTCCTTCTAAACATTCTTAATTTTTTAAAACAAATATAACTATACTGACACCTGAAAAAAGTAGAGAAACTTCCTATACCAACAACATCAAAGGAAAAATTCATCAAATGATAAACCGAGGTGTCTTATTCCAAATTTAATATGGTTAATATTGCATGATGTTTTCGACTCAAGTCATAATCCAGTTTTTTCTATTACAAGGTTGTAATTGATTGTGAAATAATAATCTATTATCAATTCCATCCATCTTTACTACTTCATGTTCAATTCCTTCTGAGTGAATATATGTATCAAACTTTTATGGTCACTATATATATCACATTTGGGTCCATATAAATGGTGACTATAAATTTTTAATGAAAAAACTACAAATTATAATTAAATAACATGTGTGGGATATTTTAACTCATGAGGTTTCAATTTTCATGAATAATAAGAAATTACTTGATTATTCTAGATTAGAACACATCCATGTCACTTTAATTAATCATTACTATAGAAGAGAAAATCGGTATTTTGGAAGGCAGGTCCAAAACTAGTGCAATCACCGATATTCTCTTTAGTTATTAAAAAAACATCACATTCCTTTGTCCCAATATATTTAACCCCTTTTCATGTTACCTTAGTTGGTGGGCAAGATAACTCTATAATTTTTTTAACAAATCGTCGGTAACAGCCTGCTAATCCTAGAAAACTACACATCTTAGTAACATTTGTTATTCTTGATCATTCATTAACAACTTTTTTGGAGTGATCAAATATTATTCCATCCTTATTTATAATGTTCCTAAGAAAATAAATGGGTTGTTAATACAGATCACATTTTTTTAAATTTCCTGTATACATTTTTTTCCTTAGGAGTTTACATGATAATCCCTATTTGTTTTTCATGATTCTCAAAACTTTTTTAATAAACCAAAATATAATAAATACAAACAACCACATACTTCTCCAAATATTAACAGAATATTCTATTAATGAGATCTATAGATAGATTATGATCATTGGTCAAACCAAAGGGCATAACAACAAACTCAAAATTTTTATATATAGTATGGAAATCTATTTTTGGAATGTCACCCTTCATTACATTTAACATATGGTAACTGGATCACAAGTCAATCTTGGAAAAATATAGATCTCTCAAGTGCTTATCAAAAAATTCATCAATATTAGGCAATGAATACTTATTCAAAATATAAATTTTATTCAAATCTCTATAATCAATAAAAAGTCTCATTTAACCATCTTTCTTTCTAATGAAAAAAACAAGAGCACTCCATGGTGAAGTTCTAGGACAAATGAAACCTTTATAAAGTAACTCCTCTGAATGATTATTTAATTATAATAGTTCAACTTGAGCTATTTGATAATGGGGTTTTGAAAGTATATTAACATCAAGTTCTATGTCAATAGTAAAATCAACTTTCTGATCAATCATAACACTGATAAAATCACCACGAAAAACATTCTGGTATTCACTTACCACTAGAAAATCATTAATATGAATAGTTTTCATGTTTTTAGTATTTTTTTCAAGATAAATTTCATTTCCATAATTTAATAGTCCCTCAACTTCTGGATATGTTATCCATGGTATGAGTTCATTATTTTATACAAACTAAAACTATTTCAAAAAAAAACTAATTCCTTTTCTATATAATCAATCTTATCATGATAAAGAGAAATCCAATATATACCCAAAAATATTGTCAAACTCTACATGGGAAAAACAAAATGTTTTTCAATTAATTTCTATCCACATAAAAAAGAATATTCTTATTTTTTTTTCCTTTAACATTTCCCCTAGTGTTTTTTCCATAATATTGGTTTCCTTTCATGAGGTGAAATTTCCAAATTACCATAAAATTTTCATAAATAAATAAATGTGTATACCTCGTATAAAAAAAACATTAGAAAAATTTGAGTAAACCAACAAAATATCTGATACCACTTTATTGGACTACCTAGAATCTACTAATGTAGTCCCAAATTATTCTACTACACCTTTATACTTATAATTTATTTTTTCCAATTATTCATATCTTTCATTGGATAGGTACTGGAATAATGCCCCATCTCACCACATTTAAAACACTTTGTAGTACACTTATCATAATTAACATTCAGATCATTTTCACTAAAATATCGGTCTATATGTGAAAGAACTCCACATTGAAAAAAAATTCCAGATTTTTTAAGGCATTACCTAGGGTTCTTTTTACCACAATTTCCACAAACTAGAAACTAAAAATTCTTACATTCATGTTTTGTTGATATAATATCACCCATTTCATACCATATAGTCATTTTCTTCTCATTATTTTAAAAGTACACATGATCATTAGAAATATCCATTTCTACCCTCTCAACACATCAAAAAAATTTCACATAAGTTTTGAATCCACAAGATTCCAATTACATTCGATAAATTGGCTTCTATCCTATGTAAAAATTACTGATTTTACAATCATGACACCAAATAATATTTGCAGAGTTCTTATCTAATTGAGGGAAGTTTTATTCATACACATACATTGAATCAATATCCTTTTGTTTAAATTCAAAGAAATAATATTCCTTCATATGTTGAGCCACCTTAGGAAAATAAATCCAAAGAAAATATTCTTAAATATAATCTCATTCCATGGAATCAATATCCTTATTATCCCTGCTATTCTTAGCCATTGACCACCACTGGTTGAATTCAACTTCAAAATGATAAATAGAAAATCCAATATTTTAATTATTTGAATAATCTTTAACATCGAATATTTTATCATGGTATTTAATCCGACCATCAACCACCACTGGTTTAGGAGATACACTAAAATTATGAGGGTGTTTCCTCAAATAATGTTCCACTATCATTGTGTTCCATTTTGGTAGCTATGTCATTCTCTTTAATGGATCCCACCATTATTTATATTCTGTATCAATAGAGAGATTACTATTATAAATGGAATAGTTAAAATTACCACTATTACAGGATTTGGATTCATATTGATATCATTTTCTTGGTACCATACTATGTTAGCTTCCCAGATTCGTATATGGAAAACCATCCTGAAGAGGCATATATTTGATAAAGACACTAGGTAATCTTAAAAATATATCTCATTTAAAATTAACCATAATGTAAAAATAATTTATGGATAATCAATTAACATCATCCCAACACCTAATGTTATCTAAATTTTGCTTAGATACCAACAATAAATACATGGCCTTAAACCTTACATAATCTAGTCAATTAAATTGGATTTCACTAATTACATTCCCATAGATATTTTTAGTTTACAGTTTTTTAAAATTATGATGTAAGTCATAAAAAAATAACCCATCAGAATACGAAATGGTATTAATAAAATTGTATCCATTTTGTTTCATAAAACAGATCTTTTTAACAATTCTTCCATGAAAAATCTTCATAACATTTATCTTGGACTCTTCTTTTCTTTTACCCATCCATAAACAATTGTGGAAAATATTTTAAAATATGGTATAATAAAAAAATATCATTAAGGGATATAAAAAAGAAATGAAATATTTTTCTACTAATACCTATAAACATATGAAATTATTTTAAAAGATATATACTTCTCACCCATAACGTTTCATATACTTTGGGAAAACCAGATATTTCAAAAAAAATACAGAAAAATTAAATTAAACCATAAAGTTAACATGGGAAATTACTTACTTAATATTGTAACCCTCATAGATACCTTATTATTTTTAACCCCCATGTATTCCTTATAATGTAACTATCACATCTTCCTTATGATGTAACCCTCATGGATACTATATTGTGTAACCATCACACTTACACTTGGAATAACCACTATAGTCAAATTATATCATAAACAGACCCAATTAATTTGAGGGAGATATAGTTCCATCACATTATCATACTAAATGTCAAATAATCATAAAATAATCATTAAATATGAACACTTACATCATAAAATCATTCCATTTTAATTTTTTAAAAATTGGAATTTAAAAGAGGATTTCTAAAGAAAAGTCTCTTACCTCAAGATCATCATACTTAAAACTTGTTCAAAACTTCATTATAATGGTAAAATATATTAAGAAAATATATTAATATATATAATACCTTAGATTATATTCTAATAACAACTTTCCACTATTTATCAATAATATTGTTCCATTTCTATTGTTTCGTGTGCATTCTTTTCATAGTTTCCATGGTTGGTAAATTTTGGATTCTCATGTTAAATGGAAATGAAACATCAGAAGTAGAATAGATTTGTATTAACATATTTATAGAATCTTAAATATTTTATATATAATTTTTTTAATGAGTATTATTCATTAGATAAAACATTAATGAAGATATGTTAATTTATTTTGGTGGTTGTATTATCATCACGAACTTATATCATTCCATTTAATATCAAGTATATATTTTTTTATTGAATTTTATATAACTTATAATATTTATAATAATGTATTATGTAACCATATTAATGGATTTATAACTATCCTTGAAGGTATTAATTGAAAATTAAATCACATCATCCATGATGACAGTAAATCAACACATCGTGAATGATGTTTTCATTTTTTTATTAAGAGGAGAAGAGGTTAGTTTTTTATGATGAATATTATATTAACATACTAGAAATATAGTATATATAAGATACTAGAGTTATCATGTCACTCGTATGGGGGGAGGTGAGTATAGAATAATAAATGAAGAGAAATGGAAAATAAAATAAAAGAAAATGAAAGGGGATTTTACCTCTTAAATTCTTCTCCTTGAGAACCTCGTTAAGGCACTTGGTTCTGGCCTTTGGGTGAGTCAACTAGGTCATATTTGTAGTGTAAAATCTTGGTAAGGAAATTTAATAGAAATAAAATAATATAAAAGGCTTTGAGGTGTGAGGAAAAGAGGTGTTGAGGGAGGTATTTATAGTGGAGGAGAGGGGTGTTTTCTCATTGTTCTATTCATTAGATTATTATTTTGGATAAAGTATATTAAAAGTTTGAGAACCATAACTTAATATATTAAATTAATGATTGTGATTTCTTGATTAAATTTATTAAATAATATATGAATCATTGAATAGTGTATTTAATATATAATTTATATATACAGTAAATTGTCATATTTCACTATTCACAAAATTCAACTATTTCAAAAAAATACCAAAAATTCACCCGAACTATTTTTTGACATGTGTAAATAAAAAATGAACTCTATTTTATGAAAATATTTTTCCAAATATGATAATTTTTTATTTAAAATTATTATTTAATCATAAAATATTGATTTTGAAATTATATGTGATTTTATGACTCATTAAAAAAATAATAAAGGTCTCGTAAAATTATATTCTAATATTAAATAAAAAAATTATTTTATGGATATATAATATTAAAATAAATTTTAATTTAAATATTTATATTAATTATTAAATTCTGAATTATTATTTACATTTTACAATGATACCAACATTTAATTTATTATTCTCAAAACATTTACTCACTTATTCAATGATATAAATAGACAATATTTTCACTTATATGATACTTAAATTTTATTTAAACAGTCGTAGGTGAGGTTACTATTCTATTAGAATAGATTCCTTAATTTCTATAAATATCACTTATTATATTATAAATTTATAATGAATTTATCTATTTAATTACATAATGAAAAAAATATATTTTACAATTATCTAGACAATTACATTCAATGAGGTGTAAAGAATATAAAGGATATATACTATTTCATAAGTTATGGGAGGTATACTAATAGAGTTTCATAAATTAATAAAATATAATAAAGGTATTCTCTATAAAAATGTTTCTGAATTACTCGATATTCAAATATATAGTCTGAAACTATTTACATCACATATACAGTTAAAATTTAGATAGATTTATATGGTGATTTAAGACATATCATTTGTTTAACCCGTTAGTTTTTAAAAAAATAACCATAACTATGGTTAATAATTTTTGACTCTTCAAGCATAAGAATTTTGCATATAATAAAAGCATTAGCTCATATATGGATGATGGATGGAATTTTAAACGATTTTTATTCCTAATTATTCACTTGAGAGAAGTTTATGATTTTTAAATAATTTAGTAATATATTATTTAAAATAAAATAAAATAAATTTCATTTTAACTCTATTCAATTAATTTGACATTAATGACACCAAGAGAAATATTTAATTAGAATATAATCCTTTAAATTATCCATAATATTTAATATTTACTACAAACATAATAGAGTTATATAATTTAACCAAATTTTATTACTTTTATAGTGTTTAAAATCATTTATTTTATTTTCATAATAATTGAATAATTACTTTACCAACTATGTGTAAGTAGTTTTGGTATTTATTTGATAAAAAAATTATATTAAGTTACTATTACTATTAAAATTAAATTTTTATTGAAATAAAAATTTAGAACTATTCATAACCACAATAAACCCTAATGAAATAATATTAATGACAAAATCCTGACATCTTGTAATTATGTTTTTCATAAATTCTTATTAACATCATAATAAAATTAATATGGAACATTGCAGCCCTATAATCACTATTTGGATGGACATGAATGGAATACACCAATCTTATAGAATAAAATAATTTGTTAGAGTACTTTTAAATCATAATTAAATTGTTTAGACCCTATTTTATCTATTTACCATTACCATGGTGAAAGCAATTGACCATGATACTAGTCATATTGACCAACAATAAAAAATAAATAATAAAAAAATTTCTCCTTAATATTAAATATATAATCCATTATTAATGATTCAATTCATATATTTGGTAGGTATTTAATTAATATAAAATCCCAAAATGAAAAAAAATAAATAGGTTTTTAAATACTTCTTAGTTTAAAAAATATGTTTTATTAAAAATAATAGTCATTTAATTGATTCCAATGAACATAATTTGATAAATAATAACATAATTGAACTAATTTTACATGGAAACAAAATGAACCTTATAAATACTTACAAAAAATTCAAAAATAATAATTATTTATTTACAATTCATAGAAAAGATAAAATTTTCATACAATTCAAATTAATTCACTCTCAGATAATTTTTACATTATGATATCAAAAATAAATTTAATTTAATTAATTAAATTTTCTTAAATTATCAATAATTAAATATATTATCTTCTTATTGAAATAAATAAAATCATGTTTCTAAGAAACATATTTTTGATGTATAATATTATAGTTTAATAATGAATTCCTATTTTGTTAGTTTTAATCAAAAAAAATTTCTTCGGTATAACCTTTATATTTATAACATATTTTTTTAATTCATATTCATACAATATGATTGAAAAAAATCTTTATAATAGTCATAATTTATTAATACTTTTTCATTATGCATTAAAGATCATTTTTGTTTATTTTATATAATATTTAACAAAATGTTCTTTGTTTAAAATATTAGGGTGTAACATTTTTCCTAGAATTAAAAAATACTAATGTAAAAATTTTAACATGATATTGGTAATCAACGGTTGATCATTTGAAAATTATATTAATGAAAACCCACAATGTAAAATTAGATAATAAAACATACTCTAAATAAAATGGAAATGGAAAATATAATGATCATATTGAATATAAAAATGTTTCAAAACATGAAAAAACTAGTGGGATGTTAAAATTTGGACATATGAGAGAAACCTAATTATAAAGGGATAAATGGGATTTATAGATCAAATACTAATTGGAATTTAAATCACCTCAAAATTATAAAACTATAATGGCTGAAAATCCCATCGATTCAGTTTAAATGATGGTAAAAATTAAAACTTTTATTCCATGATCCTATTCTTAATGTTTAGGTATTATTTTACTATCCATATAGATAAAATCAAAAAATAAAACTTTATGATTACAATATATTTTATAGAAAATGGTTATACATTTTTTGCACATTGATGATGTTCTCTTCTATATCATCTCAAACATTGTTATATGGACCATAAACATAAATTTTCCATACCTTGAGAAATTAAATAAAATTTTAACAAATTGTAAGATTCATAAAATAATAATTATTATTATTTTATGAATCAATATATTTAACAAAAAAATGACTATAACCGGTTATCAAATTTTCTAAATCTACTTTGACAACAAATTATAACACCCAATGTTCAATATATACCATTCCATAAGATGTTATCCCTAAAACCATTCTAACATATGTATGAAAAATATTGAGACCCAATAAAAATTGAATGATATGATATCATATCCTTCCTTGATAATATTAACAATTATCCAAAAAAATTAATCTCTAGTAATATCACATAAGGAAATGTATATACATTTATCAAATAATCCACAAAATATACTAATTATTTCTCAAAATTATTTCATAATGAAATTTAATATTATTATAAAAGGTAATTCACCTTTATCCTTCAATATTTTTCTAGATTAGAGAAAAATTCTTACATTGGATGTCTATGTCCATCCTTTCATAGATATATGATTATTGGTTGAAGTAGAATATCAAATTTTATTTCCTTAGTCTAGAAATTAATTTGAAATCGATGTTGAGAGGTCTATTCATTCCTCATAATAACATCATATTTCACCAAAAGAAAATATTTTCACTAATTTGATTCATAGAAACATTAACATAGAATCCCTAACTCTATAGTGGAGATTATGTTTATCCTAACTATCAAGATTCACATCTACTTTAGTGATTGAATAAGAGTTCCCTTTATCCTTTTAATTCGATAGTTTTTGTGTGTTATTATCCTCATTATCCCTCGTCTTAGGGAATTGAGTGAAAAAATTACAAAACTCCATACATTAGTAGTTATGAATTTGCATTGTTGAATTATAATTGTACTTATCTCAATTTATTTCATTTACTAGACTCTTCACATTACTTCAACATTGTATTTCTCAATATCCAGACATCCCACTATTGAAAAATCGTTTTTTTCCTTTAAGGTATTCACCAATGTCATCCTTACCACATATTTATATAGTTTGTTGTTGAAATAATTTATTTTCTAAATTTTATATATCATTATAGATTCCATGAAACTCCATATTCGTTTTCTTATTTCTATATACCTTTTAGTTTTCATTTTTAATATCCACTTTGAGTGCACACCAAAAAATTTCATCATGGATTCCTATGTCACTTATGGATAATTCATTTTGATTATTTGGTTAAAAACAACTAATGAATAGATGAATTTTTTATTTAAGGGTAATGTTTGAACCCAAAAAATAATATGAAATTCATCTAATGTTTTCATCATGGGTCCCAATGGAATCATCATTTTTTTATTAAATATTATGGTATTAATTCTTGGTTTTTTAAATATATTATTAAGGATGTTCGTACTAAATGAATATCCTATTAAACGTTTACCATTCCATGGAAACAATTTCTTTCTCATTCCACTTATTCCTTAAAGAATTCCATTACAAATTAAATTCACCTTCCAAATGATAAATTTTGAGTAAAAAAGTTTCATTTTCAAATGATATTACAATAGAATATATATGTGTATATTCTATAAAATTGATCTAATTTTCAACCACTAGTGGATTAGAAGAACCAAATAAAAGGATGGATTTTGTTTCAAAAAAAAATCAATGTTATATTTCTTACCACTTAGTTTATTATGAAGTTACCATGATTTAAATTAACACTCATAGGCTGAGAGAGTTGAGTTATCATTAAAGAAAAATATTATACTACAACTCTGAAGCCATTTGGATGCTTATGAGGATAGTCATGTCATTTTACATTATATTCATTATTCACACCATACATTGATTCTAAATCCATTGAATAAAAAATGTATAGTGTGAGAAATAATTATCATAGTGAAATGTAATATAAATAAGAAAAATCATTTTTATCATATATAAATCAAGAACCAGTCTATTAAATTTTGGAAAAATTGGATTAAAATAGAATTTTTTAAATAATATAGTCAAGTAAATTATAATGTATCAAAAATAAATTAGAAATAAACCCATTAATATCTCACGGGGACTTCGAACCAGGTTTATAGTAAGGGAACATTAACCATACACCAGAATGGAAATTAGTGCATACGCAACCAACTATTTTCCATGTTATATCCTCTAGATTCATCATTACCAAAACCACATTAACTTTTAGCATCTAGACATGGATTTATTTCTATGAGAACCACATAAGATCTTCCTAACCAAAACATTATGATATTATCCAACACATAGACTTATCCCTAGGTTTTCACCAATGTTATCTCGTTCTAATCTTCTAATGATAAATCCACCCCTCATCTAATACCAACTATAGCGACCCATATTTTCCTATTCAAATTATTAATTATTTTTTAATTAATATTAAAAAAAACTAAATTAAAATACATTCCCAAGACATAATTCTTTATTTTCATTGGAGATAAGATACATAATTATCCTCTTTTGTTATACTCTTCATCATATCCTAGAACGTTCTTCCCACTTTTACCCTCCTCGAAATACTAAAATTTTGGTGAATAGAAAGATAAGAATGGGTTTTTTTTAAGATTCTCAGTATGGGTAAACAAGGTAGATATCAACTGATTATTATATAAAAGAATAATATAAGAAATATTTTATGTGATCGTGACAGTAAATAAAAAATTTTGTACCCAAAATATCATTGATGATAAAATAAGATCCATTTCTTAAACTACAATCATAATAATATACAATAATCATCAGTGTGTTGATTAATAAAAATATCTTATGATCTATGAGAGCATAACATATTCATATCAATGTTGCAGAAACATAACATTGTGATTTTTTTGAAATTTCATAATGTGAAATTGGTTCACTCATTAGGTTATGGATATAAAATCATGTCTTCACAGAAATTTATAAACATAAAACTAGGTCCATCCATTAACTAATATAAGTGTAAACCACACCAAATAATAAAATATGGTACATGAAAACAAGATCCAAGCACAATCTTATACACATGAAAAATAAGGCCTTATAAAAACATTTTAACATGAAATTAGCTTCATGCCTAACATATTTATCTCATGACTTATCCATCATTACAAAATCCATTGTAGTAATATATTTTAATTACCCATCAGAAATTAATTATCCATTAATATGTACAAAACAATATTATTAGAACTTTAAAATTTTATTTATAACATTATCCCATGGAAAAAAGGGGGTTTCATAAACATATCATCATTATAACAATAAACAATATTGAGAAAGAATGAAAAAGGTATTAATAAATTATACCCATAGTAAAATGAATATAACAACAAAATATTTCATGTTACATAAAAAAACAATTGAAATTTTCTCTAAAAAATTTATTTGCGGAACATTATCTTTTTATTATTAAATATTTTTTTCAAAATATAAAATTTCACAAATATAAAAGAAATATATTTCTATTATATTAACCTTTGGAACATGAAAATAAAGATTCATTGTATTGACTGATCATGATATACAAGAATTCCAATCATATAATGTGTCTTGAAATAAGTTATCATTTCATATTTTCAATAAAAAAAAAAAAAATTGTAAAATGGTAAAGAAGATTCTTTTTAAACCATATTATAATAAGAAAACATGAATAGAAATGAACTTATTATTTCATTAGAAAATGGTGAAACATTATTGATGTAATTTTAATGAAAATATTTAAATAGAAGATAAATATTCATGATCAAATATTAAATCATAAATAATTTTTCAAAAAAAATTGATTTTGTTTCATGATTATATAAATAGAATAAAATGTAAACAGAAGAGATAAATTTTAATGAGATTATTTCGACGTAGAATATGATAATTCATCATAAAAACATAGTAATAATAAAACACCATTAAATAATGATATTGTAAAATAAAATCCTTACCACTTCGGTAATATTTAAATCATCTTCCCATGAAACAATAATATTAAATAAATATTAAATATTATAAATATAATTAAATTGATGGTATAAGAGTTCAACTATACGTTCTTTGACCACATAAAATTTATAGGTATATAACCTCATTTTTGATGTCCTTTTAAATGACATTAAGCTCAGATATAATACAAATAAATTTATTATCAATATATAATGTATTGTTTTAAATACTTTTAATATCATACATATTACACTTTTAACATTTAAACACCTGTATAATTATTATTCCTTTAGGAAATAATATTTTTTGGGTGTTACATATATCATTTTCAATGGAATTTATGTCTGGTTTTTCTAATCCTTATACTTTGATCATAGTTCCATCATATCCAAAATGTTAATAATAATATAAATATCATATAAATTAATTATATATATATATATATATTCGTCCATAAAATTTATATATTTAAAAAATAATTACACCATTTATAGAGATGGAAAATATATGTGTGCATGCATATTGTCATAATGTTCTAATAGTTGAGAAGAAATAAAGGTAAATATTAATTTTAAATTCTAGAATAATTATAATATCCTAATATATATATATTAATTAAATATGTCCACATTATCATCAATAAATATCATAAATAAAAAAATGACATCATTTTGTAGAAGTGGTAGTCAACACATACACACAAGCAACATTATCATTTTCTAGTGGAATGGAATTTAAAATATATATATATATATATGATATTAAAACTATATACAAATAACTTTTTTATAAATTTAATTTATAAAAAATAAAACAAAAAGCATAACTATCCATTAAATATGGTAATGGAAACGAATTTTCATTACAATTTAGATATGGTAAGATGTATTTATGCATGTGTTATTCCATCACTTCCCATTTCAATGAGATTGTGAATAAATTTTGTTTAATAATAATAATAACATTTCAGTTACAATAATGTAATTATTTAAAGATAAATATCATATATTTAGTATAATTATATGAAGAATCAGATTTAATGGGTCTGGGTAATATATTGACCTCTTATTCAGTAGGCCTCCAATAGATCCATTATTAAGGTCCCTTGGAATGGTATTTTAATAATAAAAGGGCCACTAATTTTAGTACAATGTTGTTTATAGTATATCTCAGTAGGTTATTTTCAAACTATATGTCTCAAAGTGATGTAAATAATATATTTTAAAGGTTCTTTTTATATGTGATGGGAGGGGAACTATAAGAATTTATTAAAATATTAAAATATTATAAATACGGTCTCTAGGAAAAAATTTCTTACTGGCCCATGATTAGAATATATGGAGAGATAAAATTCATATTTAATTAACAAATAATTTTTCTATTGGATTTTATGGTGTTTTAAAATTTATCATTTGGTGTAAACCGTTAGTGAACCAAATATAACCATAATTATAACAACATATTTTTCCCTCATAATGGGTTACTATATATCATACAAAATAAAAATTGGATCTTAAATGGTATATTGATAATATATTTTACTAGTTTTCAACAACATTGTCATATTTAGGAAAATATGGTTTTTAAAAAAATTAATAAAATATTATTTAACAAAAAATATCATTAATGTCATTTTTGAGAAAATTCATTTAATTTAGATTTAAAGAATCTATTGAAATGATTAATTTTAATATAATCCCATAACTTATTCCGAATATGTAATATTTATATATAAAATTTATGTAGAATAAAAATTTATCCATATTAAATTAATAAAATATTTTAAATATCATTTTCCTTTAATTAATTGATAAAATCCAATGTTAGATTTCTTAAGAATTTCGAGTAATAAATCTATAACTAAGAATTAAAAATAAATTAAAATGATATAAAAACTAATTTATGTTTAAAAAACATTCAAAATTAAGAATAACCAATTTTAGTCTTGTGATATAATAATATAGATTTTAATGTTTGTAGAGTGAAATTTTTTACTAATTCCTTTCTTAAATTACAAAAATTTCTTAATCAATGATATTTGGAAGTAGATGGAAATATATTATATACATGTATATATTCTTCCAACTTCCACCCATCTAATATCATAATTTCATGTGTTAGAAAAATTCAAAAGCCATATCCTTAAATTTTAACCCCATTTTTCAAATTTTAACCTTACCGAGGTGAAATAATAATATTATAGATAATACTATTATTAAACAGAGGGCCTATTTAAAGAATTAAATACCTATAATTTAAAATATGGAATCCATTTTTCATGATTAAATTCATGTAATTGAAATAAATTATATTAAGATAAAACCAAAAAAATGGTTACAAAAAAACATTTAAAAAATGTATTTACAAGTATAAAAAAATTCAACCAAATAAAGTTATAAAAATGATTAAAATATACATAAATTAATAATTCATTCAATAAGAGAACTAATTTTACTTTTTAACAAAAGGTATCTTTGTAGATCATTGAAACAAAAAAACACAGCTTCAATTGAAATCAATAATCATTATTATTCATCGGAACATTAATTTATTCAATAAACTATTCAAAATACACTCTTATATAATATTAAGATGATTATTTATAAAATTTATATCATTGAATCACATAAATTTAAAATAATTATAAATAATATTTTCTCACAAATAGTAATATAAAACATGTTAAAAGGAAGCATATATTTGAATCATAATATGAATTTAAAAGAATGGTTATTTTTTATGTATTAATGAACACATTTGAATTTATTGGGACCATTATATAATATTCATAATATGGTTTTTCTGATTCATACATCCCAATTAAATGACTATGTTGGAAGAATAAAATTTAAATGATAACAATTTTTAGTTCATTTAATAATGGTGTTTCATGTTTTTTATGGTATCTAATAAATTGTTATTCTTTTAAAATAAACAGGTGTTACACTAATGAATTATTCCTATATGTTTCATTCAAAAATGGAGAAATAAACCATTTTGGTTGTTTGTTGACTAAAAGGATTTTTTTCATCAGTTGTGCTCTGTATTTCATAGTGATAGTGATAATTATAAGTTACAATGAGAATATTTATTAACGTTATTATTTTCTGAGTTTAGTTATTTAATAATAAAGGGCAATATATAGCAGTACATCTTCTCTCTTCAATGGGTGACTCTCAAACTGTTGGATGACATATTTAAGTTCAATAACATCATTTTTAATCTTGACCATTTCCCTAATGAGGAGGCTACATAATGGAATTTATATTTATCATCTTGTCTCAAAATATAATTAAATATCACAAAATTTAGGGTGGTGATTTATTTATAGGATCTATCCAAGGTAAATATGATTAAAAAAGACTATTAACAAGGATATTTATCTTAAAATGGATGTAATCAACACTTTATGAGTACAGATGGAGTTGGAGTCTCTTTTCTATCAAGAATATTTTAGTTTTTACTATTATGATGTAAGTCTCATCCTCACCAATTCCGTTTTTTATATATTGTATTTACCAAGATTACTCCCTAATGTCCTTTCAATTTTGATTTTCCTTTGGAATCATGGCCTTTATAATTTCTAATTCCTAACTATTCATTATAGATATTATATGGTCCTTTAAATGTATCATGTGTAGACATAGTGGGAGTTAACATTGAGGATATATCAATATATTTAGTGCTACTAACATGTTTAGAAATAATATAAAGTAGATGGTGAAATTATTGGACAACAATGCTATTTCCCTCATTGAAAGGTACATAGGTCATGGAATGATCATGGAGGTGGTTGTTATCTAGTGAATTTTAGTATATAAACTTTATATATAGAGATCAAAATGATTTTCATGAGGGATTTCAGAACAATAAAGTGATGATGGGGTAGCATAATTTATTATAGAATCCTTCCATGCTTATGATTTATCTATAAAATATCATGTAATTCATTTAAAAAATTACAATAATTGAATGATATTAATGATTGTTTTTAGAAAATAAATTATTTAATTTATATAACTCGTTGGTGTACAATGATCATTTCAGAGGTGTAATATCAAATATGATATAAGTTATTTAGCCAATTAATTCCACCTATGATAGTTTGTGTTTCCCTTAGTAGAGGATCAAGTTGTGTTATTTTAGAGACTTATTTATTATTATTTAGGATGATTTTCTTGAAGAGGTAGTGATATTAAACATGTGATGTGATATCATTTTTGAGGATGATTAATAACATAATATCTCTTCAATTTTGTTATATCATAATTTGTATGATCCTTCACAGCAGCTTTCGGTGAGGTTTCAAATAAATTATCTATTGCATAAGTATTATATCAAACCCAATGGTTCATCCTTGATAATTATAGTTTATTTATCTGAGAAATAATAATTTAATATGTATTTTTATATCTATTTTTATATATAAAATCAATAGTTAAACTATGTATTGGTGATTAACTATTACCCTCTCTCATGGATTGCTGATTTTTTCACTGTGTCTAAAGGGTGTTAGATGGTTTCCCAATAATGATCTATAGTCTATATAACATTACATGACTGTGAAGGAGAAATATATCTTAATGAATACTTTCATTGGTTCTTATGGTAATTTTATTTTCATGTTTATTTTCACTGGATTCATAAATTCCTTAGTTTCGTTCATGATCGTGATGGTATTATAGTATTTTGATATGTTATATTTGATAACTATAGTGTATATGAGAAACATTATCATATAATAGAGGTTATAGAAGGATCATGATAATAATATAAGGCCCCACATAGATGTCCTTTGATGAAATCTTCTCTATAAAAATTATCTAGGAAAACATTTTAGATGGAAGAGGAAAATTTAAAATGTAATTTTTTGGCTCCATCGGGAGTAGTATAATATAAATTAATGATTTAAGATGTTATTCTTTGGTTGAAACTTTACAATAGTGCAGTGTTTCCATACTTAAATTATTTTATAATTTATTAAAGCATGTTTTTTATTATTTATCATAAATTGTGGTACTTATGATACACAATCAACAAATAACTATTAATTTATATAGACTAATGAGTTTTTGGGTACATTTTAATACTATATGGTGATGATTATTTTTCTCATTTAAATCACATTCTAGAAGAAATGGTATTTATTTAAATATTCTACCATGTCTATCTTCTCATGTACGGGTATTTCATGGAAACGGAGAGAATAGGGATCTCCCATGCATCTCTATTGTTTTTTGAACACAATATAACTAAGCTACCCAAGATCACGATTAATAAGTAATGGTGTTTGTTCTCATGTTATCGATGCATTACATCATTAGTGAGTTATTTATGATACTTATAAATCATAATATCATAAGGTTTATCAACTCAGAGTGTGAATTGAATCTATATTAAAAATAACAATTATGTTTTTTATAAGATTATGATATCTATATATTTTATATTTATGAGAATGGGAATTTTTTTTATTTATGAAACGAGTAGAACTCTCAAAGATGTGATTATTATGAGTCCAACGATCTGTTAATAGTTATAGAGGAGCCTTTGGGTACACATCTCTATATGGAAGAAGATCGTGGTACTAGTTTCTAATAATATAATACCATGTAGTTATCCTTATGATCGTGGGTTGATAAGACATATAATAGGGATCCTAATGTATACTTTTTGAATGATTTAATCTTATAAATTTTTTATGTTGAATGTTTTTCAACATATGGTTATCACCATGTTGTATTTATATGAATGTTATTTATTGTACCCCTGATGAAAGATTTATTTCTAAAAGAGTTATCTATATCCACCATAGTTATAAATAATGGGTTTTTTCATCAATTTTATTTCATTGAGGAGTCAATTTTGGTCACCAAAGGTAAAGTGGCCACTCAAATAGCTCATGTCTCGATGTTTATGGTGTAAGTTGTTAAAATCAAAAATCACATTCTTAGTGGTTTTATATAAAAATTGAATTATCTTGTGTTGATTTTGTAGGATATATTATTTTATTACATTACTATTTTTTGTTTATCTTAGGGTTTATTTGATGATAATTTGGTGATTGGGGTTCAATTGATAATATCGTCTCATTTCTTGGTGGTGAAAGAGTATAACCCGATAGTGGTTTTTTCAATGATGTATATGATTGAGATAGTGAATCATATTAGTTTTCCATGGATTACCATTTTTATTATGATTTTATTTTAACCTCAATAATATTAATTTCAATAAGTATTTTTGTGGCTCTCTGAAATTCCCTATTATAAATTTCCATCCACAAATGGATAGTTGAAATTTGAAAATTATATAGCCATTTTTGGATACATTTCATATATGTTTCTATAGAATTTTGTTGTATATCAGTGGAGCATAAAATGTTGGTTGATTTTTTATATAACAATATCTATTGATATTTTATCGAAATTGTTTAATAATAAGGGTTGTATGGGAGAACATATTTAATATCATAGTGTCAGTTTGAGGTTTTAGATTTTTAAATACATAGTATAAATTTATTTTAGATCATGATAGTGATGAGTAAAATTTTTAAAAAGTTATTCTAATATACTTAAAATATATATAAATTTAATTTTTATCACCAAAAAATTACATTTAGTGAATCAATTTTTTGATCAGGTGTCTCTGGAAGTTTCCACTTGTTAAAGAATGTTAAGGATTCGTCATGGGAGTAAGATTTCTCCTCAAATCCTATGAAATATATATGTTTTTGAGAATATTGATTTGGTGACATATCTACTTGTACGCCCACAACAAATATATTATATCCAAAAAATTTACCATGTGTCAAAATGTTATTTGTATTCCCAAGAAACTTAAAAATTCATTTCATGAGTTTGTTTGTATGTAGAGGATGAAAAATTGTTCACAAATTATGCAATGAAAGATGAACACTGTTTATATAATGTTATATATAGGTGTATTATTCTATTTTTATTTTTAATTCGTAGTATAAATGAAGAGTGTACATTGTAACTTTTAGAACAAACTCATGATTTACATCCTCAGATGATTTAAAAGAGTGTTATTCATCACGATTATTTATTCTTTGATGGTGTTATTTAAGTTGTCCTATTTATTTTTATAAGATATTATTTTATCGTAGAAAAATTCTTATTTTATAGGTATGCATTTTTTTTTCTTTTAAAGACATTTCATTTTACTTTCACCATTAATTTTGATTTTTTATAGTTCGAATCATTTGATTCTCATTATTGATTAGGGTAATGTAAATGAGGAGTGTTACCAAAAACTTCAGTTGGAAGAATATGTAAAAAACATAATTCATCATAGAAAGTCCAATTTAAAATAGAAAAGAGATTTAGAAGTGCTTTATTTTGTACCATGGTAACATAATCTTCAATTTGATGATATTCCATACAATAGAAGGTTTAAGATAATAATCTCTTGTTTTAATTATTAATGATCATGGAAGATAATTTGAGTAGGATGTTTTATATTATTGCATGAATGGTTATTAGTTAATCTTGAAAAATGTTCCAAGATTCATGGAATATTTTATTATTTTCTGGGGGGCTTTTCAATGAAATATAATGAATTAACATCCTTTGGAACATTATGGTGTATGATGAATAGTGTTTTATTTTTCATATTTCTGGTCGACCAAATTTCAAGATGATGAATTAGTATTACACTAGAGTACTATATGATTTAATTATTGAAACATTAATTCCCCATTACTTCTAAACTTGTAACATCTTGAGTTTTTAGAAAGATACAATCTGTTCTATAGCGTACATAATACGCCATATTGAACTTTAGAGAACAAAATATTATTATTTTCCCTTATAATATAGTTGTTAAATTAGAGGGCCTGAATAGTATTAATTGATTTATTAAAATATTTTTTACACATGTGTATAATTAATTTTTTTGTGACCAATTATTTCTAAATGAAAATAAAACCCTTTATAAATGGAAATGTTTTTCTGAAAAACTATTTAAATGAAAATAATTGATTTTAAAAAATAATAAAATCACTCTTTATGGATTTTATTAATGCTATATATTTAAAAAATAGACCATTTAATGTTTAAAACTCATCTTATATGTTTTCTAGACATGATATAACAAAAAATTAAAATTTTCAGATAAAAGAATTAATTTTCAAAAAAAATCATTTTAACACCTTTTGATGGAGAACCCTTTTGAAAACTAGTTTTTAACAAATTTAATAATTTATTTGAAAAAATAAATTTATTCTTTGGATGTTGGACATCAAAATTTAATTTGGTTGAAATTTTTGGCATTATTTTGATAAAATACATATATAAATGAGATGTAAAAAATACTACATTTTAACTCAAAACTGACATTTCGTCTAATTTATTTGAATTATTACATTATATTTTTATTTGGATCGAATGAATAATTATATTATGTTTTTATTATTTAGTACAATTTTGTTCATTATAAGTAATTTTCCATTGAAATTTGATATAACCAAATGTCAATCATTTGATGGTTTTTACTTTTTCTAAAACACATTTTTCATCAGACAACATGAGTAATTCTTAAATATAATTCTTAAACAATTGTGAATTGTATTTCCAAAAAATAAAATTCATGGTTGAAATTTTTATTAAAATATATTTATAATAGGATTGTAAGGGCATGAATTTTTCCATGTAATTTTTATTATTTATATAGAATTATTACGAGTCTGCGAAAATTGATGGGGTGTGATTCTGAGGCCCGGTGTGCCTGAAATAATTTTCTGAACATTTTTTAAGGTAAGTTCTGTAAATGCATGGGCATAGTTTTATATCTATTGAAATGGAGATTGTATAAAAAATATGAGGGAATCATTGAATCCGCAGTGCCAGGCTTTTCTTAAGGGAGGCTTCACTTCAACAACATTAGGTAGGGTGAAAAGGTTAATTTTTAGGTCTTTTGAAAGATTAATAAAATAAAATGATATGTTATTTTATTTCTTTTCTTTTTTCTTCATATGATGAGTGGAGGTGGTGGGACTAACGACACATCAATTCATTAAATGGATTGAATCCCCTTTATTCTTATGACCGTACCTTTGAAATTTTGAAGGATCGTTAATTTAATGAACCCCATTAATTCCACAAGTGTTACACATCATCCCTCTCCTATTTATATGGAGATTCGAGTGATGTGTTGGTATAGATTCACCAAGAAACAAAGATCTGGAAAAGTACAATGATTCCAACCACTTGGAAGACGAGACTGGTTTCAACGAGCGGTGATGAGCACCACCGAATCATGAACCGATGACAACATTGAAGGAGTTATGTCTATCATCATCAGCGAACGTCTCTTCCAGGTTGGGGGATTGTTTAAATGTTTTCATTGATGTTTTACATTGCTCCCACTTGCTATCACATTAATGAAGAGGCACAGGCCAAAAAAAAAACATGGTCGAACCCTCCGCTGCTTTTATCATGCTCTATTCATCGGAAACAGTTTTCTTAAATTTACAACAATGGGAAATAGCGGGTCATGCTATGATGAAGGAAGTGCGGGAGAGCTGTAGGCGTAGACAGCACCATGAATGCACACTAGATGATGTCAGGTGACCCGAATAAGAAACAGCCGGTGCACTTGCGGCGGCCAGCGGTGGCCGAATGAGACCCGCAGCAACCGGCTGCGGGGGTGGAAGGCAGTGCATGACGGCGTGTTGTGGGGGGCGAAGGAGGCCAGCATGAGCTGGCCACGCAAGACAAGGGCGGTGCCCGTAGGTGCCGCCAGCTACGCAAAGCATCCGCGACCAGTGGGCCAGACCGCCCAATAGACCGTACCAACCTGAAGGCCAGACCATACCCTCCCAGCGGGCCAGGACAACCACAACCCTAGCCCGTGAACCAAACCAGGTAGAACCCAATGGGCATGACCTTGTGGGACCAGGATGAACCTTAATGGGATGGACCTGGGCGGGGTCAGGTAGGCCCTGAGACCTGTTTCTTCGGCCGGCCAGACCGAGCCGGACTGAGCCGAGACACAACCGGTCCCCGAATAAACAAATGCCACTATGTGACATCCTAGGTGTCCGGTTGATATTCTGTCAGTGGAGTTAGGAACCCTTTCTGGGAAGTAGTCCCTATTGCATATTCCGGCGTACCAGACCGATTCAGGCCCGACCGAGGTGTGATCGCCCCCGTTTCAAGGAAATGGATGTAACAAACAGACCGGGTGTCCGATTGACACGCCATCTGTGGAATAAGGACCGTTGTGACAAGGCGGTCAATTAGAGATACTCTATGTGGATTTTGAAATATTTTAATGTGTGAACTGGGATAGTATAAACCTGAATCCAATAGAGGCCCTGTTTACAAAATTGGTCATATCTCATAGACCAGGCGTTCGAACGACGCGTCGTCTGTCACGTCGGGACCCCAATGATGGGGAAGTCCCTTGGGTATTCTTTTTACGTTACTTCATACCGGTTGAAATAAAATCGATGGCTTGAGAAGAAGTTCACCCAGAATCAAGCATGCTTTGAGAGGGAATCTAGTTGAAGGCTATGACATGAAGGAGAGGGGGGACCAATGTGCGTCAGCATATGAAAATCCAAAGTTGGATGATCTAGCTGTATGACTAATCATCCCTACCTCTGTGATAGATTCCCTATTTGGATAATCATCTAGCGACCTTGTGTGAATCATCCACATAACAAAACATTGTGGATTAGCATCATAGAAACCATGTGTGGAACAACATTATAGAGACCCTGTGTGGAACAACATTATAGAGAACCTGTATTGATTAGCATCTAGCAACCCTGTGTGGATCAACAGTAGCGTGACCAAATGAGGACCCGCCTTATAGTGTCTTGTCGTGGAACAACTACTCGCGTCCATGATTGGATTTAGAATATAACAACTTCTTTTGGTTTAGTTGTGGAACTTCTAAATGAAATAAGATTATATAGCTTAAGACTAATCGTCTATATTCCAAATCATTGAGTTGTATACTTGGTCTGAGCTGACTATTGCTTCGTGCTATTATATTGAGGTATTTATTTGTGATTTTTACTTTGTGGAACTCTGGGTGACCCTCGAGGGTCTTGGGGTCCCTACTGAGTATTAATATACTCACCCCTACATGGTATTCACCTGCACCTTGTTCTATCTTGTGTAGATGACAAGAAGATGGGCTAAGGCATGAGGGATCCAGGACCAGGTGGTATATAGAGGAGACAAGCTGACATGGATTGTTGTAGAGACAATTTTTACATACCCTTTAGGAGGGATCCCCGGTGGATGATCGAGGAGCAGTTTTCTCTTTTCAGTTGTACTTGTACATTTCATTTCAGTTTGTATTCCGACCCCTTTACTTTCAGTACACTTTTTTTATTACAGTAGTTTAATTTGTAGTTACTTCTTATTGTGTTCATGGATTTTGTGTTTGTACATGTTTAAAGGAAATTTCCTCCCATTATACAGATGTTCCTTTTTGGTTCTAGTTTCCAACCCCTGGAATATGGATGGTGGGTTTGGTGTAGTCATAGCACAGGCCCCGGGGGACGGTTCGTGGTAATGTGGTATTAGATGATTCAGTTCTACCAAAGAACTAGTAATCTGATATTTTAATAAATAAATTGTGTTATGTTTTTGTATTTTGGTTTTCAGTTTGGGGAGTCTAGTGTGGGTGCGGCTGCCGATGTATCCATACACTTGGAGCCTGAAATCTGATTTTTCACTCGGTGCACAAAAACACTAATTATGTACAGGGCCCATCGAGCGATGATGCTTTAGTATCGGGCCCTATTACAGAAATAGTACCATCGAGTTGTGTACCATCAGCACCACTACCCATTGGGAAGACGTTTCCACAAGCCCCACCAGCAGACGGTGTACGCTGACTGAGCCCATTGCATTAGTTCCAATGATAGAGGTATTAGAGGTTTTGAGGTGAGACACATCCGTAGGTGGATGAGGACTAACTTCTAGTTGTGGCCAGAGTTTTTTTCCTCATTGGGACACTAACCAACCAAATGGTGATCCTAGCTTCTAGTATTTTCAAGAGAGTAGGAAAGAGTTATTAGAGCCTGATTCTTTATATTCATGATGAGGCGACCCTCACATGGGCCGATTTCGAGGGCCTCTTCGGAGAAATGATTGTTCCATGGAATCTACGCTCTGTGCGTATGAGCTGCTACCCTTGGAGCATGGCAGCCTGACCATGGCCTAGTACTTGGCGAGATTCATCGACCTATCATGCTACTCCACCGGCATTGTGCGGGACACTTTCTTCAGGGTCCAGACCTTCGAGAAGGGTCTCCGATAACAGATTAGATATTCGATGGAATCTCTCAGCATCCCGACGCATGTTGGACTACTGGAGAGAGAACTCTTGGTGGAGAGATTCCTTGCTGACTAGGAAATGAAAGAGAGACCCACCACCAGGTGACATATAGCATAGTCATCTGTAGCTGGTATTAGGTAGATGACATAGAGGATTAAGTGAACCGGACCATTTGGTGGAAGTCCCCAGGACATAGGGTTAGAGGTGTGAGGATCACAAGGTAGAGAAGTCCAGCAGAGGATCATATTATGCTTCACGTGCAGCGGGCAGGGTCACATGGACCGTGACTACCTGACCAGCCGCACTGACGACTACCATATGATCAAGGGACCACCAGGGTAATGGTAGAGATTCAGGAAAGGAGGTCCATTGGGTGGAGGACATGGCAGAGTACCTGGTTGTGAAGTAGGCGGTGGGTGGTGATTTTAGGTTCTACCACCACTACCTCCAGGTGGACCACCCCGACCATAGGGATCAGGTGGATAGGGATGAGCATAGCTCCAGGAAGCTAAGGCCAATGACCACAGTGCTCCAGGGATGATTAAAGGTAATATCTGTGTCTACTCCACCTTAGGCGTAGTACTTATAGACACAAGTTACAGTCACTCTTTCATTTCCATGACTCTAGTTTGGAGCTCAGTGATTCCTGTGGAGTTGTTAGTCTAATCCTTCAATTAGAAACTCTTATGGGAGAATATTCGATGATTATACACTAGTCCCAGTAGTGTGATCTTTTTCTTTCAGGATAGGGATTCTGTTGGGATCTCTATGTAGTGGCTTCAAGGCATTACAATTACATCTTGGGTATGGACTGGTTATCTACAGTCCATGATCATATTGACTTTATTAGGAACAATGTGCGGTGTGTCCATAAGGATGGGACCAGGTTTTCCTTCACTGACAAAAAAAACATTTGCAGCTCATGATGGACTAACCTAGAGGAGGGTGAAACTGATCCCACATTAGTTGGATATCCATACCCTTGGAGCAGTTGGTGTTGAGAGTCTGAGATATCCTTTTGGCAGTGGACCAGTATGCTGATGTCTTCCTTGATGATGTTTTGGGACTATGTCCCCGCATAGTGGTGGACTTCTACATAGATTTGTACCCTAAGACAACATTGATATCTACACCAGCTTATCGGATGGATCATGTGAAGATTCATGAGTTATGGGTACAACTAGTGGAATTATAGGGGAAGGGGTTCTTAAGGCTTAGTGTCTCTCCATGGACAACCCCAATTTTGATTGCCAAGAAGAAAAAGGGGAGTTTGAGGCTCTATTTGGATTATCAGCGCTTGACTCGGGTGACTGTGAAAACATGTATCCACATCTAAATATTGATTATCTTTTCAATCATATGAAGGGAGAACACTGGTTTTTGATGATATACCACAAATCAAGCTATCATCAGCTCAGGGAACTAGATGAGGATGTGCAGAAGACAACATTCAGATATCGGTATGGCCACTATGAGTTCTTGGTTATTACATTCGGCATCACCAATTCTCTTATAGTGTAAATGTGACTCATGAACATGATCTTCTACCCATACCTTGATCTCTTTGTTGTGGTCTTCATCGATGATATCTTGATATACTCAGTGTTAGAGGAAGAGCATTCCTATTATATGCAAGTAGTTCTAGATACACTCTCATAGCACTAGCTTTATGGTAATCTCTTGATGTTCCTATTCTAGATATGGGAGGTCCACTTTCTGGGACACGTTATCTTGGAGGCTAGAGTTCTAGTGGATCCGGCTAAGATTGAGGTTGTTCTTGATTGGGAGTCACCAAGGAGAGTGACCGAGTTGCAGAATTTCCTGGGGTTTCTTGGGTACTACCAGAGATTCGTATATTACATTTCAAAGTTGAGGCACCCTTTTCAGCATTGACAAAGAAGGGATAACCCTTCGTATGGATGAAGATATGCTAGCAGTGTTTTCAAGAGCTAAGGTAGAGACTGACGAGTGCCCCCATATTGAGGATACCAATAGAGGGAGTTGGTTATGTAGTCTACTATGATGCATCAGGGACCGGATTTGGATGTGTCTGGTTGAAGGAAAAATAATTGTTTGCTTATGGTTCATGATAGCTGAGACAACATGAGAATAACTACAGTACTTGTGACCTAGAGTTAGCAGAAGTGGTATTGTCCTTGAATATGTGGAGAAACTACTTGATGGGTGAACAATTTACTATTTACTCTGATCACAAGAGTCTCAGGTATATCTTCCCATAGGAGGATCTGAACCTGAGAGAGCGATGTTGGAAGGATTTCAACTAGGACTATGACCTTGAGATAGTCTGAACTTTTGTGAAGGGGAACGTAGTAGCAGACACACTCAGAAAAATGTTTTCTCTATAATTTTTGAGTGAGGTGACCAAGAAGCTAGCCGCGTTGTAGATATCCTTTGTGGATAGAGGGGGAGAATCTTACCAATAGTACATGGTAGTCACTCACTAACTTCTTTAGTGAGTTAGGGAGGCACAACTTGGGGACTTTTACTGAGAGGCTCGACATGCTCCGATATTCTCATGACAGGGACCTGGTGTATTTTTTTTAGGTGTGGAGCATGCCATCATCTTCCAAGGATGCACTATATTACCCATGGCTCTAACAAAAGGAGGTGTTGAGAGAGTTCAATCCATCCCCTCTATTGGTACATCCATGTGTGAAAAAGACGTATCGAGACCTCTGGAATTATCACTGGTGTCCAGGATTGAAGAATGTAGTGGCATAGTTTGTTCACAATGCCTCACTTTGTTAGTCAGTGATGGCCAAGCGTCAGGTTTCATAAGTATTATCGTAGCCACTAGAGGTAACAATTTGTAAGTGGGATGGAATCTCCATGGACTTTATGACAGGGATACCACAGACGTATAGGGTACATGATTCCATCTTGTTGATCATTCACTAACTCACCATGTTGGACCACTTCCTACCCATTCGAGAGTTGGGATCAGTAAGGGTCTTGGGGAACCTCTATGTACAAGAGATTGTATCAATTCAGGGTGTTCCATCAACGATCATATATTACTGTGATGCACATTTTATATCCCAGTCATGGGAAGGGATTACAGGAGGAGTTTGGGACTTAACTATGTTTTATCACCACCCTTCATCGTTAGACAGATGGTCTGACAAAGTGGAACATTTAGACACTGGTGGACATGCTTACTACTTCCGACCTAGATTTTTGTCGCAGTTGGGAGGATCGCTTTCCCTTAGTGAAGTTCACGTACAATAATAGCTATCACACCACCATCAAAATAGCACCATTTGAGGCCTTGAATGGTCAACCATGTAGATCACCTCATTTCTGGATAGACCTACCGGCGTCAATAGTTATGGGTCCATTGTTAGTAAAAGCTACCACTAGGAAGGTGTAGATCACCCAAGAGAGGATGAAGATATCACAAATAAGACAGATGTATAATGCTGATAAGAGATAGATACCTCTGGAGTTTGAGGAGGGAGACCATTTTTTTTCTACGGGCCTCACCTCAATGAGGTTTGTAGTTATTTGGATGGGGCGGCAAGGTATCCTCAAGGTTCATCGAACCCTGCAAGGTTCTTAACGGAGTTGGTGAGGTGGTTTATCACTTAGCTCTCCACCCACAGATGCATTGAATGCATGATGTTTTCTACGTGTCATAGTTGAGGAATTATGTGCAAAACATGTTATTGACTAGGGCATGATGGATGTTGATGGTGGGGTAACATTTACGGAGGTTTTCATGGAGATAGTTGATCGACAGGAGTGGGTCCATTGTGGATGATTGATTCCTATGGGGCATGTTTGGTGATATAATGGGAACCCTTAAGAGAGAACATGGGAGTAGGAGGCTTAGACTCATGCTCAATACCCCCATTTGTTTCCTTAGTCCATATTGTGGCTTTCCGGAATGAAAATCCCTATAGTGGGGAGAATATAAAGACACAGATATTTTTCATGTAATTATTTAATTATATTTAATTATTACGAGTCTTTGAAAATTGATGGCGCGTGATTCTTAGGCCCGGGGTTCCCCAAATGAATTTCAAAACTTTTTTAAATGTACGTTCAGTAAACGAACGGGCGTCGTTTTATATCTTCTGAACCAGTGTTAGGAATAAAAATCTAAGGGCAATATTGAATCTGTAGCGTCGTGATTCACTTTTGAAAGGTTTTACTTGGACCTCTGTAGTTTGAGTGAAAAAATTAATTATGTAGACTTTTGAAAGATTAATAAAACAACATGTTATTTAATTTAATTTCATTCCTCTTTCTCCAGTGGATGAGGGGAGGTGGTAGGACCAACCACCCATCAAGACATTAAATAACTTGACTCCACTTTATTCTTGTAATCGCACCATTGATATTTGGAAGGTTCATTAATTAAATGAACCCCATTAATTCCATGTGCGTTACTCACCCTCCCCCTATCTATTTTTATAGAGATCGGGGAGGTGTTTTGGTATGACTTCAAAAAGCAACAATGCTCTGGATAAATACCACAACGCCAACCACTTGGAGGACGAGACCAGTTTTAGTGAGCG
Organism: Viscum album; assembly: GCA_963277665.1. Lineage (NCBI taxonomy): Eukaryota > Viridiplantae > Streptophyta > Magnoliopsida > Santalales > Viscaceae > Viscum > Viscum album. The sequence goes on along the minus strand of OY728126.1, from coordinate 851,905,437 downwards.
GTGACGAGCGCCCCAAATCATGAACTGATGAAAATGACGAATGATTTCTGTCGATCATCATTAGAAAACGTCTCTTCCATATAGGGGATTTTATAAAAGTTATCTTTGATGTTTTACCTTGCTCTTTCTTGCTATCACATTAAAGAGGAGTGTGGAGGCCAAACTAACAATGTCAGACACTCCGCTACTTTACTCAAGCTCTGTTCTTTGTGAACAGTTTCCTCATATTTATGGAAATGCAAAATAGTGGGTCACACTATGACAGGGGCCCCATGGGAGAGTCGTAGGCGTATAAGACAACAAGAATGGACATTGGTGCACGGTCGGTGACCCGATGAAGAAACTGTCAGCGCGCCATGTTGGAAGCAGACGGCGGTGGCCAGAGGAGTCCCATAGAAACTGGCCATGAGCAGTGGAAGGTAGCATACAATGACAAACCATGGTGGACCAAGGATATTGGCCATGCGGTGAAAGGGTTGTGGGAAGCAGCCGCGACAGAATGGGGTGGCATGGAGTAGTCGCGGCCAGCAAGTCGCGATAAGGACTGATGTGGCCATGTGTCGCGCCATGTTGGAGGAACCCGATTGAAAAAACGAGTGATTGTTCATGCAGTGGGGCAGCGCCCCACTGGCTGGCAAAATGGCCCTACAACTATGGGGCCTGCGAGACAGAACGGTCTTCCTTCAGGAAGACCATGTCGCACGCGAGCCGGCTAAGCGGTCCAGACCCACCCAGTGGATTGGACCCACCAGCGAGCCGAACCCACGGCCCGATGGACCATCACAGGTGGGCCCATGAGTCAAACTAGGCTTCCCCGACGCGCCGGACCCAATGGAACTAGGCCGACCCTTAATGAGCCAGACCCGGGCGTGGTCAGGTAGGCTCGAGGACCCATTGCGTTGGACTAGTCAGACTGAGTTGGACAGGGCCAAGACCCAACCGACCCACCGAATAAATAAATGCCCATAACTGACAACACAAGTGTCTGGTTGACCCGCCTTCAGTGGTGTTGGGAACCATTTTTTTGAATCAGTCTCTATGGTATATTCCTGTGGGCCCGACCGAGGTGCGATCACCCCCGTCTTCCGCAAAGGGATGTAACTAACAGACCCGTCATCCGATTGATGTGCCATCTGTGGTATAAGGACCCTTGTGACAATTCAGTCATATAGAGATACTATATTTGTGTTTTTAAGGAGTATGACATGCAAACTGGTTGTAATAGACTTGAATCAAGTCGGTCCCTTTTATAAAAATGTGCACATATCTCACAGATCGGGCGTATGAACTATGCGTTGTATGTCACGTTGGGACCCCTATGATGGGGCGGTACATTGTGTATAATTTTTAGGGGACTTCATACCATTTGAAATATGACTAATGTATAGAGTATTTGTTCTCCATGAATCAAGCATGTTATGGGAAGAAATTCAGTGGTTGGCTGTGACATGAAGAAACAGAGCCACCAATGCGCGTCAACATTAGAAAATCTACAGTGGGATGATCTTGCTATACAACTTAGCATCCCTACCTCTGTGCTAGGGACCATGTGTAGATCAACATCTAGTGGCCCTATGTGGATCAACAACATAGTGACCATGTGTGGATCAACATCATGGAGACCCTGTATAGATCAAAATCATAGAGACCCGGTGTGGATCAACATTCTAGCCACCATGTGTGTATCACCATCTAGAGACCCTGTGTGGATCGGCAGTAGTGTGACCCGATGAGGACCCACCTTACAGTGGCCCATCCTGGAACAAAAACTCATGTACAAGAGTTTATTTTTAATAGAACAACTTATTATATATTAGTTTTGTAACTTATAAATCGAATAAGATGATATAACTTAAGACTAATCATCTATATTCTTAATCTCGTAGTTGTATACCTTGTGTGAGTTGACTATTGCTTCGTCCTTTGAGATTGAGGTATTGCTTTGTGATTTTTCTTTTGTGGAACTCTGGAAAACCCTCGGGGGTCTTGGGGTCCCGAATTGGTATTGATATACTCACCCCTTCATGGTCTTTTCAAAAACTTTTTTGTATCCTGTGCAGACGACGAGTAGTGTGGCTAAGGTGTAAGGGAGCCCAGACCAGGCAGTACACAGAGGAGACAGGCTGACGTGGAGTGCTGTGGAGACGATCTGTTGCTACCCTTCAGGTGGGATCCATGGCGGACGATCCAGGATCTATTTTATTTTTTAATTTCTACTTGTACTTTTTAGTTGGGCTTGTATTCCAGCCCCTTTACTTTGAGTACGCTTATTTTACTACAATAGTTTAATTTGTAGTTTCTTCTTGTTGTGTTATTAGATTGTGTGTTTGTACAGGTTTATAAATAATAAATTCCTGTTATGGGATATTCCTTTTCAGTGCTAGTCACTAACCCCTGGACTATGGAAGGTAGGATTGGGATTGTCACGGCACGAGAACTAGGGGACGGGTCCTGACAAGGATCAAAATAATTTTTGGTGAATAGTAACTTTAGTATTTTATTTACCACAATTAAAAGGTAAATCGAGTAAATAAGGTTGAAAATAATGTTATAATAATATAAAACTACCCTAAAACATGTCGGAATTTTATTGGATGACTTATGGATCACCAATACAACCCATAGGATCAATTTTTTTCCTTTTGAAGCCAATTGGGTGTTATTATGACATTTGTTACTTTTAATTTAAAGAAAAGGAAAATTATCATAAACATGACTCTTATTACTAAAAAAATGATTATGGGGTTATATAAGTGATATATGAAACTCTAAATTGTAAATATAAAGAAAAAATATTACCTAAATCATGTTTATTTATTTACAGTTTTTATAAATTATATAATTAAATTTAATTATGAAACAGTTATGACGTAAAAATAGTTTTTTTTTAAAAATCAAATAAACGATATTAATAATTTTAAAAAAATTATAATTTTAAATATTTGACATTATAAATGAATTGTTTATATGAATATGACATATTGGTATTGAGTTAATTTATTTTTTCTAATTAATCATGTTTTATGATTTTTTTAAAAAAAATCAGGTATGAATAGTTTCAAAATTGACATAATTAATAACATAAAATATAAAATAGTTTATAAAATGTTATAATATTTCTAAAAATATATGATTAAAAAAATGGTTAGGATAAGTCATAATATGTCATAAATCACATTTTTTTCATTTTACTTGTTAAGATAAATAAATTAACACATAAAGTGTAAATAACATGATATCACTATAAGATTAAAACGGGTAAAATAAGGGTTAAATCAAAAGGATAATGATTAAAAAATATTCAAAACATGTCAAATTTTATATGGATGATAGATATTTGACCCAAAATCATATTAACTTCATAAAATTAATTATTTTGGAACTATTTGGAACCAAAATTGAATTTATATTAATTTAATATTTTAAGAGTGTCTAAGTGTGCCCCTACCATCTCTTATAAAATGGTACACAATCATCTCTAATACTCACACTTCAAAATCCTTTTTTCAGAAAATATATACCCAAAACTCTTCCTTGAATCCATATCCGTGTTTCTGAGGCCTTATTCTATGCATTCCAATGTGATCAACTGGAGAAGAGGTATTGTTTTCTTTATTTATATTTATTTTGGTTCGTCTTAAACATCCTTAAAATATCTTCCCACTATGATGAAATAAAAACTACAATATCCTTAATATACATAGATGTTATTATTTTAATATCATATTTTTAATAAATATCAACTTCCCTTAATTGGGAAAGTAATTAATTTTTCGTGCATACATGTGATCTATCACCTCGAAAAACGGATATAATTCATTTTCCATAAGCATCAATAAAGACTAGTTATAATGACGGAATAAATATTTATATATTATATTCATGACATAATTATTATTTATAAAGAATAATATTTCAGTTATGTTCTTAATTTTCATGCACATAAAAATGATAATGTCGTTCGTGTGTACGTGTGAACTATCACCTCCATGAAGCGATGTGAATAGTTTTTATCACCACATCACATTTATGATATATATAAGTATATTTAAATAATTTAAATAATATAAATAATATTATGATAATTATGTAAATATAAAATATTAATTAAATTATAATGACATGAACTTATAACATTACATAATATTGAATTAAATGAATAATTCATATTGAGGATCTTTTCAAGTTTAGAGTTTTAATGAATTAGGCCATAACTATTACATAACAACTTGAATATTACAAGTAGACACTACTACTCAGTATTCATTTTTTCATAAAATAAAAACTCTTAAAAAAACATGTATAGTTCCATATTTTAGACATCATGACTTTTCCTTGATCACATCCTTTACCATATTCATCTTTAAGTCTGGTGGAAAACATTTCAAAAACCTGGGATGAGCATAAAAGTATCAGTAAGGGTTATAAAATAAGGACGAAAAACATTATCCCTTCAAGGAAACTATATTTTTCATTCATAATGTACCTTACGAAATCAAAAGATTTTTGAATAACACACACAAATCATAAATAATTAATGTTACTTATGGCATCCAAATCAAACTTACATTGTAGCTATCACACCTACATAGGGAGTTACTCTTGGAAAACCAATAACAATATATTTCCAAAATATATTAGGAGAAACATCACATTTACCTCCGTCATGTTACCCAATGCATTGGAGAGCTATCTCAAGCTCACCCGCCCTAGGTTTATCACGGAACCACCCGTATATGTAAACAATGCCCAATAACCATAACATAATAATAACATAAAACACATGTATACAGGACATATAAAATTTCCACATTCCAATATATCATATCATGATATTGAAATAAACAATGTTTTATCAATTCATTTTCAAAACCATTTAAAAAGTGATTTTTGAATCAAAGTGTCCCATACCACTTTGAAGCTTTTAAAATAATTATCATTTGAAAACATTAATGTCCATTTAAATAAATCCTAAAACCCATTTTGAAATCATATACATTAATGATAAATATTTATAATAATTAATATTTAAAACATTTAAAATGATATTCTAGTTAAAGAGTTTTTTAACAAAAAGAAAGACACTTGAATAAATATAATTGAGGAATAACATTTAATCAGAACTTTATAATTTCATGAGAATATAAAGATTCTAGATATAATATTTTAATATACAGTATATACACTATATAAGAGTGAATTGGTGCATAACAACACTGAAGTGTCAATGGAAATGTAAATTGAGATGAAATCCCATATGAAGATGGTATCCTTAAATTAAGGATAAATAAATCACATAATTATGTGTGAAAAATATAAATACACCCAATATAAGTGGATATTAAGTGTAAAACAATTAGAGATCATTCACACATATTCATAGGACGATATATGCAATAATTTCAAGTGGAACCCAAATAATTGAAATTGGGTTAAAAAGTTCCCTTTTAAAAATTCGACAGCCTAACGACGTCACGTTAAAATTAAGAAAATTATTAGATGAGATAAAAAGGATATCTCATCACTTGTACATAAATTTTAAATATATAAGGATATATTATTACATATCCCAACATTATAATATGTAAATTAAAAGACATAACAAAAAAATCTTTTAAAAAGAGGATGGTGAAAGGTTCCTTTATCGATTTGGTAACTTACAAAACATACACCACAAGAAAGAATGATCATAAAATGAAGATTTAAATACTCATAAATGAAATAATATTACACAAATAGTACAATAATGGGTAGTACATACACCACACAAAAAGAAATAGTGGCAAATATAGCATGAATCTCACGGGAATAAAAAGTTAGATGAAACCCTTTATCGCGTTGTAATCAACTGAGTCGTATGAACAAAAGTTAATAACCACCAAATAAATCACAGAATACCATGGATATAATGATAATAATGATAATATATATCAAATGGATGTACACAATACACCACATTCAATGAATAAGTGGCGAACAATGGAAATCTCATGGAATTAAAAGTGAGATAAGAAAATCCCATATCTCGTGTCCGACTTGACTCGGTCATTCTCTAATCTCCTGAATAATAAACTAAAGATAATTTCTACTTTCCTAAGAACCTTTTTAATGTTTATTATTCCTTTTATATTACTTATTACCATGTTATAAGCATTATGTAATCATTTAAGTTAATAACATTCATTTTGTCGATATTTGATACTTGAGTCAAAAATGTACACCTTATATTTAGAAGTTGTCAATGTGGTCAATAGTCCATTATATCCAGAATGAAATTAATTATTTAGATATCATATATATCATATATATATATATAGTATATATATATATTTATAATATTACATAACATTTAGAGGTAATAAATGAAATGCACCGTTCATGGAGACGGTAAGCAGGATGTACGCATGAACGCTACTTCCATTTCTATTTCTTATTTTAATGGAATTAAAAAAAATGATAAATAGATATATTATAATTAAATTATAATATCATATACAATATTATTAACTCCATCATTTATACATCCCACATAAGGCATTAATGAGTCATATCACTTTGAGGGGGTAGTAGTCTGCACTTCCTCTAATGAGATTATCGTATTTACCCACTATGGAAACAATAATGTATTTATATAAATGAAAAAATATAGAAGCGTACAAAAACATTACCATAATATATATAATATAAAAATATTGTTCCATCATAATGGCCACCATGAGAGGCGGTTGGAGATATTTGAACAATCATCATTCTGGGAGGCGTTAGTTTTCCATCCACAGAAACATTATGTTCATCACCCATTAGATGGACGTGTGTGTAAGTGTAGTTAAAATAATTATCATAAAAAGATCCTAGTATATTTAGGATGTTTTTTTTGTTACAAAATAAATTAATAAAAAGTGTTTAGGGGTTGGAGAAGTAAAATAAATGAAAACAATTTAAGAGAAAATGTTACCTTTAATTTGGGTAACTCCCTTTGGTTTGAACAAAAAGACTTCTTGAAGTGACTTATGCCTAAGGTAAGGCTTATAGAAGGAGGAGAAGGATGTAGGGATATTAATTAGGCTGTGTTTGGACTATCCAAAAGGCTTGAGAGGTGCGAGAAATTGGTTATAAGTGGTCTCCTTTTATAAGGGAGAGGAGGGGCTCTTTAGGAAAGTATGATAATATTATTTTATTATATAATGATATTCGGTCTACAAAGGTCCAAAAATCATTAATGTCTATTATAAGATGACTCATGGTCGAAATAAATTCATCAAATAAAAATTGGATAGGTTTTGGATGTTACTTTAATATTTATAATGTTATTTATTAAAATATTTTATTAATGAGATAAATACTACATCATTATTGAGTCATAAATAACGTAATTTATGTGATATATAAAAATTATAAAAAAATATCATGACATAGTAAATAGTTATATATTTCAAATGAATATTTATAGTCAAAAATAGAATTTATATAACACCATTTAAAAAATAATTTACTAAAGGATTTTTGTTTATGACATTTTTGCCTTTACATTAAATTAATTAATCTAAAGTGTCATTACCTTTCATAAGTAGCTCCATGGGGTCCTACAATAGACCCAAAGATGACCATGGTCAGCCATTACTCATCCAATAATGTTAGGACACGTGTTAAGGTAATTTTGATTTATTACAATATTCTTTTTATCTTCAATTACTCTATTTACCTTTAACCGCAGTAAATAAAAGTCAAAAGTTACTATTCACCAAAACTTATTTTCATCTTATTGAACCATATTTGACATCTTGATAACAAAAATGTCTGTCAGATTTTCGAAATTCAATTCATAGGAGCGGTAAAATTTCATTTAAATGAAAAAGTCAGTTTTTTAACTACTACTAAGTGATTTCACTATTCATAAAAAACTAAAGTTTTTCGGAAAAATACAAAAAATTCAGTCTAAGATTTATTTGATATTCCAAATTAAAAAATGGTTTCTATTTTTCTAAATTCAAAACATATAAGTGGCATTAATTAATTTAAAATTAATTCCCATTGTTAAAACAAATAGCGTGTTTTTAAGAAACAATAACTATCAAAAGATTGACACATGTTTATGTCCAATTTCTAAGTGAAATTAATTCTAATGAACAAAATTGGATTAAATGGTAAAAATATATTCTAATTAAATTTTAAACCCAATTAAAAATATAATATAACTATATAAATAAATTAGATTAAAACACAGTTTTAAATTAAAATACAATATTTTTCAATATTCAATAGAAAATGAACTTTATCTAAAAAATTCCTATAATTTACACAAAGTAAATTTTGATGTCCCCATTCTAAAGAAGGATTTTATTTGGTCAAATATAATGTATTAAAGTTACCAAAATTAGATTTAAAGAGTGTTCACCATTAAAATGTGGTAAATCATCCTTTTAATGTAAATTATGTTTAAAATTATATTCATTCACATTTTAAGCCTCTAATTTTTATTGGATAAATGTAAATACTTTTAACAAACATGTATAATCATATTGTATTTAGTTTTTCTCATTACCTACAATACAACGGATAAGAGTTAACTACCATTTAAAATAATAATATTATATGATTAGTGTGAAACAAAAGATTTCAATGAAACCCATTGTTGCGTATCAGGTACGCTATCGAACATAACAACCCCATTAAAGTAAAATTAATATTTAATTCACATATATCAATAAATATGAATTATCATTTATTATTTATTTACCTGGGATGTTACATCCTTCCCCCATTTTGGGAATTACATCCTTTCCATTTTAAAATTGGGCTTGGACACATCATTAAAAGTCCCACATCAGAAAAGAGTCAGTAAAAAATCACTTTAAAAGAAAGAAAGAAAAGTACAATGGTCAACCAAGATAACCAGTACTAGGATTACATGTAGGAAAACATGGATATAGAAGAGAGAACAAATGGCCAAGTTCTGATGGAGAGTGATAGAAAACATGATTAGTAGAACGTTAACCACCATAAAATCACAAACTTATGATGTGTCAAATGGTCTTTGATTTCCCAGTAAGAAATGTAAACCAATAACATTGTTTTTAAATTCCATTTCATAATTTGGAGTAATTCATTTACTAAATAAATTAATAACATAAGGAAATATACTTACCTTCAAGTAGAGTTTCATCCTTTAATAAATTTCTACAAAAAACATATCATTTTTCCAAACAAAGAGCATTCAAAAAGACATGGTCACGTCAAAAGCACAAGAATAATCTTCTTGAGAATCACATAATCCACAAAAGAAAAACTATATATTTCCCTTGTCTTTGGACATCAACTAAAACCAAAATTGTCAGTCTGAGATCAGGTAATACCAAAAAAGGATAATCTTTTATAAAAAAACTACTCTTAATCTCCAAATTTTTTCAAACAAAACCCAAACATCAACAAAGACCATTAAAAAAAACCAATTTCCATAAAATTATTCAAAAGTGATCCAAACTATTATTGAATCCCAAATCTCATAAATATTTAGTTATATAGTCTTCCATGATAACATTTATCTCCAAATAACAAAAGTTACTCACAAAGTCTCATATTTAAAAGTAATTAACCAAATTACATGTTTTCCATGATAGGCTAATCATTTTAATAAATAAACCCAATCATCATATGTCCACAATAAAAACCTAGATTCTTTCAAATCAAATTTTTAACCATTATTACATAATTGAGATCCTTATTATTCTATCTTCCTTAGGCATAGAGTTTTTCCTCAAAATATAGAACGTCTTCCACAACAACATTTATCAATTTATCACTAAATCATTTTTCATTACTAAGTATATCCATTTGATAAAACATAATTTCCAAAAATCAAGTTATTATTTTTCCATAAATTTTTTTTTCTAAAATAATAAGTCATACTAACCAGGGACTTCAAGTAGGCTAGTGGTAGGAGATTCACCCTAGTCGCCCTTCTGTTGTGGGTTCAATTCCTGCAACCTTTCCGGATGCGACGGGTTTTCACCTATCCTACATGTTTTCCTTTTTAAAAAACTCAAAAATAACCCTGACATGTTTTAACCTCATTGGATTCCATATACCTCTAATTTTCATCCAAATTCATTATGATCTCAACATCTTAATTCTTAAAGTCTTATTTCACCACCATATGATAAAATAAAATAATCCCCAAAATGAAGAACATCATACCTTTATCATGGTGTCCATTTGGTTTCATCTTCATCTTTTTCAAGTTGGTATAAGGTCCATGCATCACAATAATGATTTAGAGATCATTCAAAATAATTTTGCTTCCTCTATCCAAATATAACTTGTACAACATGGATCATATGGGTGTTCATAGAAAAATAGTTTTTGAAAATAATAATGTATGACATATAATTTCAAAACATCTGATAAAACATGATTTCTATAAAATATTTGGACCAAATTTGAAATGAAACTTTCAATTAATGGTCCTATTAAAATACCATAGGTATTTGCTGAGAGACTATATTGTAAAAGAAAATATAAATAGGTTGCACAAGGGTCTCCTTCTCCGACACCTTTTTTAAAATCATAATATGCTTCAAAATATTGTGATAAGGTAAAATATTTGAAAATTCCATGATAATATTTACCTTTCTTGAAAATATGAGAATATTGTAAAAATGGGATTTTTCTAAATACAACCAATGATCTATGATGATAATTAGGAGGTGTTTGATATCTCAAAAAACTACTTTCCAGTGAGTTATATTCTAGAAAAAGTGTCACAATCATCCGAACATGACTTTGCAATAATTATTGCATGCAAGTCATCAGAAAGAGATAGGAATTTGGTTTGAGATCCTCCTCCATCCATTTTTAACTAACATTCCTTGATCTGAAAAAGTTATAAAACAATGATTTAACTGAAATAATAGTCATAGGGACTAACCATGTGTCTAACGAAAACTCTTAATCCCTAAAGTTTTCTAAACCGACCTTTGATTCAATCTATAGGGACCCAACCTTATAACAATACATAATATTGAACTAAATGAATAATTCACATTGAGGATATTTTCAAGTTTAGAGATTTAGAGAATTAGGCCATAACTATTACATAAAAAATTGAATATTACAAGTATACAGTACTACTCAGTATCCATTTTTTTCATAAAATAAAAACTCTTAAAAAGAAACATGTCTAGTTCCATATTTAAGACAACATGACTTTTCCTTGATCCCATCCTAGACCCTATTCACTTATAAGTCATCTACAAAACATTTCAGAAACATGGGATGAGCATAAAAAGATCAGTAAGAGTTATAAAATAATGAAGGAAAACAATATCCCATCAATGAAACTATATTTTTGAATCATAACATACCTTTCAAAATCATTAGATTTATGAATAACACACACAAATCATAAATCATTAAGGTTACTTATGGAATTCATATCAAACATTAATTGTTGATATAACACTTACATAGGGAGTTACACTTGGATTACCCATCACTGTATATTACCTAAATCTCTTCGGAGAAACATCACGTTTTCCTTTGTCACGTTACCCAATGCATTGAAGAGCTATCTCAGGATCACCCGCCCTAGGTTTATCACGAAACCACAGGTATACGTAAAATATTCCCAATAAAAATTACATAATCATAACATATAACATATTTATAAATGAAATATAACATTTCCAAATTCAAATATATCTAATAAATATATTGAAATAAACAATGTTTTATCAAATCAATTTCATAACCATTTAAAATATGATTTTTGAATCAAAGTGTCCCACACCACTTTGTAGATTTTAAATGAATTATCATTTGAAAATATAAATTTCCATATAAATAAATCCAAAAAAACATTTTGAAAACATGCACTTTAATGATAAATATTTAGAAGAAAATATCTTTAAAACATTTAAAACAATATTTTAGTTAAAGAGTTTTCTAACAAAAAGAAAGAAGCATCAATAAATATAATTGAAGAATAAAATTTAATCAGAAAACTGTAATATCACGAGAATAAAAATATTCATGATATACTATGTCAAAGGACAGTATATACACTATATAAGAGTGAATTGGTAAATAACAACAATGAAGTCTCAGTGGAAATGTAAATTGAGATGAAATCCCTTATGAAGAGGGTATCCTTAAATTAAGGATAAATCTATCACATAAATATGTGTGACAAATATAAATGACACACAATATAAGTGGATATTAAGTGTAAAACAATCATAGGAAATTCACACATATTCAAAGGACGACATATTCAAAAAGTAACCATTGAACCCAAAGAATTGAAATTAGGTCAAAAAGTTCCCTTGTAAAAATTCGACAGCCTAACGGCGTCACGTTAAAATTCAGAAAATGAGTTGATGAGATAAAAAGGATATCCCATCACTTGTAAATAAATTTTAAATAAATAAGGATATATTAGAACATATCCCAACATAATAATATGTAAACTAAAAGACATAACAAAAAAGAAGTCTTTTAAAAAGGGGAGGGTGAAATGTTCCCTTACCGATTTGGTAATTTACAGAACATACACCACATGAAATAAGGATCATACAATGAAGAAGTAAATACTCATAAATGAAAATATATTACACCACGAGTAAAATCGTGGGTAGTACATACACCACACAAAAGGAAATAGTGGAAAATATAGCACGAATATCACGGAAATAAAAAGTGAGATGAAACCCTTCACCGCGTTGTAATCAACTCAGTCATATGAAGAAAAGTTAATAACCACCAAATAAATCACAGAATAATTTAAATATAATGATAAACATTATAATATATATCAAATTGTCAGTACACAATACACTACATGCAATGAATAAGTGGCGAACAATGGAAATCTCACGGAATTAAAAGTGAGATAAGAAAATCCCTTACCTCGTGTCCGAAATGACTCGATCGTTCATTAATATATTAAATAATAAACTAAAGTTAATTTATAATTTCTTATGAACATTTTTCAAGTTTATTATTCATTTTATTTCACTTATTACTATGCTATAAAAAATATTCAATCATTTAAGTTGATAACGTTCATTTTTTTGATATTTGGTACTTGAGTAAAAAATGAACACCTTAAATTTACAAGTTGTCCATGTGGTCAATAGTCCATTATATCCAGAATGAAATTTATTATATAGATATCATATATATCATATATATCCAGTATATAAATATATATATATTTTTATAAAAGTACATAATATTTAGAGGTAAGAAATGAAATGCACAGTTCATGGAAATGGTAAGCTGTACGCACGCATGAATGCTACTTCCATTTCTATTTTTTATTTTAATGGAATTAAAGGAATAATCAGAAATAGTTATATTATAAATACAGTATAATATAATATACAATATTATTAACTTCACCCTTTATACGTCCCACATAAGGCATTAACAAGTCATATCACTTTGAGGGGGCTCTACTCTGCACTTCCTCTAATGGGATTATCGTATTTACCCACTATTGAAACCATAAAGTATTTATATAAATGGAAAAAATAGAGAATTTTAAGGAAAATATAAACATAATATATATCCTATATAAATATTGTGCCATCATAATTCCCACCATGAGAGGCAGTTGGAGATATTTGAACAATAATTGTTTTGTGAAGAGTTAGTTTTCTATCCACAGAAACATTAAGTTTTTCACCCATTAGATGGAGGTGTGTGTAAGATTAGTTCAAATGTTTCTCATAAAAAAATTCCTACTATATTGAGGATAATGGTGTGTTTAAAAAATAAAGGAATATAAAGAGATTAGGGGTTGGAGAAGTAAATTAAAAGAAAACAATTTAAGAGAAACTGTTACCTTTAATTTGGGTAACTTCCTTTGGTTTGAACCGAAGGACTTCTTGATGTGCCTTCAGCCTAAAGTAATAATTCTAAGATGAGGAGAGGGATGTAAGGAGATTAATTGGGAGGAGGTTGGATGAGCCAAAAGGCTTGAGAGGTGTGAGGAATTTGTTATAATAGGTCTCCTTTTAAAAGGTGGAGGAGGGGCTCTTTAGGAAAGTGTTATAATATTATTTTATTATATAATGATATTTGGTTTCTAAAATTCCAAAAATCAATAAAGTTAAATATAAGATGACTCATGGTAGAAATAAATTCATCCAATAATAATTGGACCAGTTTTGGATGTTATTTTAATATTTATAATCTTATTTATTTAAATCTTTTATTAATGAGGTAAATACTACATCCTTATTGTGTCATAAATAGATTAATTTATGTGATGTCTAAAAGTTATAAAGAAAATAACATGATTTTGGAAAGCATTTTAATCTTACAAATGAATATTTATAGTCGAAAATATAATTTATATAACACCATATAAAAATTAATTTACTAAAAGATTTTTGTTTATGTCATTTTTTCCTTTACATTAAATCAACTAATCTGAAATGTCATTTTCTTTCATAAGTGGCTCCATGGGGTCCCAAAATAGACCCAAATATGCCCATGGTCGGAAATTACTCATCCAATAAGGTTAGGTCATGTGTTAAGGTAATTTTGAATTATTAAAATATGTTTTTTACCATGAATTACTCTATTTACCTTTAACCGTGGTAAATAAAAGTCAAAAGTTACTATTCACCAAAAATTATTTTCATCTTATTGAACCACATTTTATTTCTTGATAATAACCATGGATGTCAGATTTTCTAAATTAAATTTAAATAAGTGGTAAAATTTCATTTAAATGAAAAAGTCAGTTTTTTTACTACTACTAAGTGATTTCACTATTCATCAAAAATTTATGTTTTTCAGAAAAATACCAAAAATTTAGCCCAAGATTTATTTGATATTTGGAATTCAAAAATGACGTCTATTTTTTAAAATTAAAAACATAGAAGTGCAATTAATTAATTTAAAATTAATTCCTGTTGTTAAAACAAATAGCTTTTTTTTAAGAAACAATAACTATTGAAAGAGTGACACTTATTTATGTCCAATTTCAAAGTGAATTTAATTACAATGACCATAATTGTATTAAATGGAAAAAATATATTCTAATTACACTTTAAAATCAATTAAAAATATAATATAACTATATAAATAAATTAGACTAAAACACAGTTTTGAATTCAATTACAATATTTTTCACTATTCATTAGAAAATGAACTTTATCAGAAAAATTCCAAAATTTTCACAAAGTAAATTTTGATGTCCCCAATCTAAATAATTATTTTATTTGGTCATATATAATGTATTAAAGTGACCAAAATTATATTTAATGAGGGTTCTCCATTAAAAGGCGGTAAATCAGCCTTTTAATGTAAATTAGGCTTAAAATTAGATTCATTCACAATTTAAGCCTCTAACTTTTATTGGATAAATTTAAATAAATTTAATAAACATGTATAATCATACTGTAGTTAGTTTTGTTCATTCCCTCCAATACAACGTCTAAGAGTTAACTACCATTTAAAATAATAATACTATATTATTAGTGTTCAACGTAAGATTTCAAAGAAACCCATTGTTGCGTACCAGGTATGATATCAAACATACAAACCCCTTTAAAGTAAAGTTAATATTTAATTAAAAAATATTAATAAATATGAATTATGTCTTATTCTTTATTTACCTGGGATGTTACATAACATATATCTATAGAGATCAATAAAAAGTGGAAACGTTACTTATGCGTATGTACAGCCTACCATCTCCACGATTATAACTTTATTCATTTTTATACCAAAAATGATTGTTCTAATTTAAAAAGTATAATTGGAGTATTTATGTTATTATTATGTCATGAATATTATTCTGGAGATTATTTACTTATGACTACATGGACTATTGACATCAATTCATGATCATGTTCGACTCAAGAATAGAATATCGAGAAAATGTCCAATATGAACTTAAAGAAATATGTAATCTTTCAAATGGTAATAAATGATATAAAATAAATAATAAACATAAAAAAAATTATCATGAAATTATAAATTAACCTATGTTTATTATTCTAGAAGAACAAGGAACATACGAGATAAATCGAACTTAAGGTATGAGATTTCGTCTCAATTTTCTTTTCATTGAAGAATTTCATGATAATTTACACATTTATTCTTTTATAAGGTGTATATATAGACTGTATGACATTTCATATCCATATTTTATCTTTACTAATTTTATTTAATGTTTTTTTAATTTATTAATTCATGTATATTAATATTTAAATTTTTTAAGTGGTATGTTCCACCTTGAATGTTTAAAGATTTAATTATCAGATATTTTTTATCATGATATTAATTTATATATTTATTTACGTGTATATAGAATAATTATGTAATAATTAACTTCATTTAATGTTTTCAAAATGTATTATTTTTATACAATGCATTTTACTTTCATTAAAAAATGATAAAAGAATTTTTTTTGTGTTAAAGTATACGGTGCAACAACTTATCTACAACTGTAACCGTTATTTGATATTTGGATTATTATATCAGCAATAAAGTATTTTAAAATAAAAATGCATCCCTTATTTGGGTATCTTTGTATTGAAAATGGGTTCTTAAAGGAAATTTTTATTTTGACATTATAATTCCCCAGACTTACACAATACGTATCCTTGAATTAAGTTAATAATTCACATTGAGGATATTTTTAGGATTATAGCATTAGAGAATTAGGTCATAACTTATACATAACAACTTGAGTATTACTAGTAGACACTTCTACTCACTATCCATTTTTTTCCTAAAACAAAAACTCTTTAAAAATGCTACATGTTTAGTTCCATTATTTAAACAACATGCCTTTTCCTTGATCCCATATTTGAACCTATTCATCATTAAGTCCTGTGAAAAACATTTGAAAACAAGGTTTGAGTATAAAAAGATCAGTAAGAGATACATAAACAAGGAAAATTGTTTTTTAGACAACTAGTAAACCATGAATACTTAATCAAAAAGTAATACCTATAACCATTAAGAAGAGGGAAAAACACTTCACTGAATATAAACTCATTGCATACCATTTTATGTAATCGAAAGAATACCATCAATCCCATAGAATGAAAGATATAGCATATAATTACATCTTGGGACATAAACATACTTAAATAGAATAATAATACTTTCGATATCCACACATATCACTAAATAGAAAATCCATATGGTCAACATCAACACCCAATGATGTAGAGGTTATAATGTAACCACACATCCATGGTTTATCACGAAACCAAAAATTATTAGGTTTATCACATAACCACTTGTCAGATATCCAAGTACCATTATATAATCACAATACATAGAATATTGTAAATATAAAAATTTCACTGATAACTTTAATTTTAAATCAAAAGAAATAATTTAAAGATATTTAGATACTTAATCTTGTTCAAAATCTATTTTCAATACCAAAACACCCAATAATAGAATAAGGGGTTTTCTTTTTCATTTTAAAAACATTAGGGATTATAGAGGAAGCCAAATAATGATTACAATGGTAGAGAGGTCATTGTTGTCGCATATGTTAAAAAATTCCTTTTGACGTTTTGTAAAATGATTCGTAGAAAAAATATTCCCTTTGATTGAAAGTTAAATTAAAAGGGTTTTATTATACTCTATGTAAATTAAATTCATGTATAAATCAAAATATCCCTCAATGAAAGGAGATTGAGACGAAATCCCTTAACTTGAGTTTGAATCATAACACTTGTTCCTTATTCTTCCGGAATAATAAACTAAAATTAATATCTACTTTCTTTAGAACCTTTTTCAAGATTATTATTTCTTTTATATCACTTATTAATTTTCTATAAAAATCATATAATTATTCATGTTCATATGAGTCATTTTGTCGATCTTCCGTACATGAGTCAAAAAATGAATTTGTTATAATTACAAATTGTCCATGTGCTCAAAAATAAATTATCTCAAAAATGATATTTATGATTTAGATATCATACATATAATATATATCTAGTATATATATATTTTTAATAGTCCATATAATTTGGATATAATAAATGAAATGCACCATTCATGGAGATAGTAAGCCGTACATACACATGAACGCTACTTTGATTTATTATTCATATTTAAAGAAATGAAAAATAAATTATACATAGGTATATAATAACTAAAATATAATATCTATGTTATATATGTAACATAATTTCATTAATTCCATACTTTATAAATTTCATTTATAGAATTAATGAGCCATATCACTTTGAGGAGGTGGTAGTCCGCACTTCCTCAAATGAAATTATCATATTTATACAACATCAAAAACACAAAAATATATTCTAAATGATAATTAAATAATAAAAGAGGTAAAAAAATATAATATATATCTTATATAATTATAGTTCCATCATAATTTCCACAATCATAGGAGGTTGGAGAAAATTTAACAATCACTATTTTGTGAGACAGCAGTTCCCCATACATAGAAACATTATGTTCGTATCCACTAGACAGAGGTTTGTGTAAGTGTAGTTAATATACTTCTCCAAAAAAATCCTTGTATATTGAGGATATTATTTTTGTTATCTAATCAATGAATAAGAGGATCATAGGGAGTTGTGAAGGAAAAATAATGGAAATTAACTTGAGAGAAGATGTCGCCTCAAATCAAGAAACTTGTTTTGATTTTAGCCAAATGGATTTCCTGAATTTCATTATACATAGGTAAAGGTTATATAAGAAAGGGTGGAATTTTGGAATTTTATTAGAGTAGAGTTTGGATGAGCCATGTGAATTGAGAGGTGTTAGTAATAGGTTATAGGTGGTGTCATTTAACAAAAAGGAGGAGGGGCACTTTAGGAATGTCTTGAAATATTATTTTATTATTAATTGATTTTCAAATTTTAATAACACCAAAGTGATATATTTAAAATATTAGATGATTATGGGTCAGAATTATCTCCTCCAATGGGTTTTAACAAAGTTTAGGTCATAATATAAACCCTATATTTTAGTTTTAACCCTTAGTTATATAAATTAACTCTTACCGTGTCTTCTTGTATTTGATTAATATATTTTTACCATAGTTACTATAAAATTCCACGAGACCCAATAATAGATCATTAATGACATATGTAATATCATATATGTATAGTTCTCAAATATTAGATTTTTAGGACTATTATATCATTTAATAAATTATTAATTGATTTAAAAACTAATTTATGTCAATTTTTATACAATTCATATCATGAATTTTTAAAAATCCACAAAACATGATTAATTAGAAAAAACTTCATTAATTAAAATATAAAAATTTATAATATTCCATAAAAAATTTTTATGGAATTAAATGTTTCAAAATAAATTTATTTTAATATTTATAATCTCATTTATTTAAATATTTCATTAATAAGGTAATCAGTACATCATCATTGTGTCAAAAATAAATTTATTTCATTGATGTATAAATATTATAAATAAAACCCCATGATGTATGAAATATTTTTATATTTATAATGAATATTTATAGTAGAAGATATCATCTTTATATCTCCATTTAAAAAATGTTTTAGAAAAAGATACATGTTTATGTTATATTTTATTTAACATTAAATTAAAAGTAATTAAATATCATTTTCAAACACAAGTGGCTACATGTGATCCTAAAATCGACCCAAGGATGCCCATGGTCGGAAATATCTCATCAAATAGGGTTAGGACATGTGTTTGGTTTATTTAATATTATTATAATATGATTTTTTACCCTTATTTACCAGATTTATCCTTTAAACATGGAAAATAAAATATTTACTAATGTTACTATCCATAAAGTCTTAAATTTAAAGGTACCTATTTAGAAAATTTGGACCTCATGATTCAAAATATGGAATAAATTTTTCATAATTCCAAAAAACATAAGTTTCAGAAATTAATTTAACATTAATTTATATTGTCAAAACAAAAAACGTGTTTTTAAGATGTAAAAACTACCAAAAGATTGGCATGTGTTTGTATCCAATTTCAACGTAAAAATACATCCAATGAACGAATTATATTAAATGATATAAATATAATCTAATTACACTATTAAAACCAATTATAAGGATAATAAAATCAGATAATCAAATTATATGAAAAGACAGTTTTTGAGTTAAAATGCAGTATTTTTCATTATTCATTAAAAAATGAACATTATCGGAAAAATACCAAAAATTTATCAAATGTAAATTTTGATGCCCCAAATCTAATAAAGAAGTTTATTTTGTCAAATGGAAAATGTAAAATTGAAATAATACTATATTTAAAGTGGTTTCACCATCGAATGGTGGTAAAACTACCCTTTAAAAATATTATAGTATTTATGAATAAAATTGGATTTATTCTCATTTAAGCCTATAAATTTTATGGATAAATGCTAAAACATTTTAATTATTTTTAATCATAATATTGTTAGTTATGTTCATCCATATCATTAAAACAACTAGGCATCAACTTCCATTTAATATAATATTATTATATTTTTTCAGTTTGACTCTGCATTATGTGAAAAATAGGATTCTGTAGAAACCCATTGTTGTGTTTCGTGTACTCCATCAATCATAGATTCCCCTTTCATGTAAAATTAATATTTATTTTACAAATATTAAAAAATATTAAAATTTCATACTCTTTATTTACCTGGGATGTTACATCCTTCCACCCTTTTGGAAATTGTGTCGTCGTATTTTTATTCACTTATCAAATAAGTGGGGGAATTTATCCCTCGTTGAATTTTCCTATTCCCATGTTTCCTCTTCAACCATATTGTTTTTCCACAAAACCTTTACCTAATTAATTACCTTATTCCACAAAACATGCTCTCTTCGCTCAAGAATCTAGATAGGTTTTTCCTCATAAGAATGATTCTCTTCCAACTGAACTACCTTTAGACTCAAAACTTGACATAGATACACCATATAAAATCTCAACACTAAAACATGGAAAAGATTGTGTACCTGGGATAAAAATGGATGTAATTCCACTCTGTATGCAACTGATCTAACTTTCTCCAGAATTTTTTTAAGGTCCAATGAACTGTGGACTCAACTTCCCCTTATTACCAAAATTAATCACATTTTTTCATGGAAAATCATTGAAAATGACATGATCACCAACCTCAAAAGAAAGATTCTTCCACCTGTTATCCACATAACGTTTCTACCTGCTCTGAGCTATCCTCATGTTTTTTTGTATCAACAGAACTTTATCTACCATCACTTCTAAAAATTCTTATCCTGTCAGTATCCTTTCAACTACTTCATCCCAAAAAGATAGTGATTAACACCACTTCCCATATAATGCCTCAAATAGAGACATCTGTATACTATAATGAAAACTAGTATTATAAGAACACTTAACCAAAGAAAGATTTTGGTCAAATATTTCTTGGTAATCCCTTGAGAAAGCACATAACATATCTTTTAATTTCTGAATTGTTCATTCTAACTATCAATGTAATTGATAATTAATGGTTGTAATACAATTTAATTCATTACACAATGACATCTAAAGGCCTTTACAAAAGTTATAAGTAAGCCTAGGATTACGATTAGATACAATCTAGATGGGAAATCCATGCAACTAGACTATCTCTTTAACATATAAATAGAAAAGTTGATTTAGGGAAAGAGTATCTCGATTTTTAAAGAACAGAGTATATTTATACAATCGATAAATGATAACCCATATTTCATTATTACCTCGAGATGTCTTTGGTAATCCCACAACAAAGACCATGAATATATTTTTCTATTTTTTCTATGTCACTAGTAGAGGCTAAATCATCCTTTTTAGTAATTACCTATCTGCTTTAACATATTGACAAGTCAATTACTTCACAGTAAAGTCAACAATATCATTTTTCATTCTATACCATCAGTAATACTCTAGAAGATCTCTATACATTTTAGTACTCCTAGGATTAAGTGAAAATGGAGAACTATGAGATATACATAATATCTCTTTCTTCAACTGTGAATCACAAGGCACGCATAATCTCTTCCCAAATCCCAAATTACCATCATTATTAGTGTTAAATTTAGGAAACATACCCCTATACACCAACTATATATTTTTCTTCAACTCATTGCCTTCATTTTACGATTTATTAATTCTATTTGATAGAGATGATTTCACTGACAACAAAAACAAAACAGATCAATTTCTTGCACCTACATCTTCTATGCCATGGTTTATCACATTTTTAATCAATGGTTATTGTTCCAAATGTAACATGGTTAATATAGAATTACTATTTTGACTCAATGCATTGGAATCTTAATATTCATTTTCTGGATGGTAATGAATCTTGGAATTATAATCCTTGATTAATTCCATCCATATCCTCTATCTCATATTCAATTCTTTCTGAGTGAATATATACATCAGACTTTTGTAGTCAGTATATATTTTAAATTTTACTCCATACAGATGATGCTTCCAAAATTTTAAAGCAAAAATCAAAAGAAACTAATTCCAAATCATGTGTAGGGTAATTTAACTAATGAGGTATCAATTGAAGTGAAGAATAAGTAATTAACTGGTCATTCTTCATTACGAAACAACCAAGTAATTTTATCACAACATCAATATAGATAACAAATTTACCATTCATGGAATGCAATGCCAAAACTGGATTCTTCACCAATCTTCTTTTCAATTCCTTAAATGTGTCATGACATTATTTTATCTATTTGAACATAACTCCTTTTTGAGTTAACTTAGTCATTTGTCTAGATAACCAAGAAAATTTTTCAACAAACCTCCGGTAATAACATACTAAACCAAGATAACTACAAATCTCAATTAAATTTTTGTGTATTGGATATTCTTTAAAGAAAATTTCAGCAGGATCAATAGTTGTACCATCTTTGGAAACAATGTGACCAAGAAATGAATTTTTTTGTAACCAAAACTCACACTTGAAGAATTTTACATCCATTTTTTCTCTTTCTTTTACAATAAAACCCTTAAATTAATTTATTGCTATAATTTACATTTAGAATATACCAAAATATGATCAATCAAGACAACCAAAAACATATCCAAGAACTCAAAAAAATTTATATACATAAGATCTATGAATACATAAGGTGCATTAGTCAACCTAAAAGGCATAACTACAAATTCATAATATCCACATCTAGTATCAAATGCGGTATTTGAAATTTATTCTTCCCTTACTTTCAATTGACGGTACCCTCACCTCAATTCAATCTTTGAAAAATACTAATCTCCCAAGAGTTGATCAAACAAATATTCGATATGAGGAAAAAGATACTTGATCTTAATAGTGATATTATTCAAGGCTCTATAATCAATGAAAAGTATAATTGAACTATATATATTTTTAACATACAATACTAGAGCACCCCACAATGATTTTCTATGTTGAATAAAACCTTTATCTAATAACTCCGGCAGTTGTTTCTTTAACTCTAAAAGTTCAATTTGACCAATTCGATAAGGGGGTTTTAAAAATGGCTTAGCATCATGAATTAAGTCAATAGTAAATTAAACTTCCCAATCAGGTATAATACTAGGAAACTCATTACGGAAAACATCAAAATTTCTCATTTACTACTATCACATCATTAATTTGAATAGTTCCTTTGTTTTTTGAAATATGTGAAAGGTAACATTCTTTTCCACCTTTCACTATTTACCCATCTTCCGGGTATGTTATTAGAGATAATGGTTCATTATGTTACCCAAATAGATAGTATTTTTGAAAATAAACTTCATTAAATCTATAGTCTATCATATCATGGAAACACAAAGAGAATCCACTACAAAATAACATCATACTCTACTAGAGGGAAATATTGGGTTGTAGGTAAATTATTTCCATAAATAAGTAGAGGAATATTATTATTATATCTTTTTTCATCATCATTTTCCTTATGTGTTTTTACCATAAGTTATTTATTAATTTTTTAAGGTGGAATTCAGAATTAACCCAAAAATTTCTCAAAAATGGAAGAATTTGTACACCCAAAATCAAAAAATACATTGGCATAATCTGAAAAAAAAACAAAGTACCTAATACCATTTCATATTATAGTCCCACATCATTCTTAGTAGTAGAAAAATATTTTTTCCCACCCTTCGACATTTGATATGTCTGGTTTCCACCCTATTAATCAACTTTGGACAAACAATGGCACAATTCTTAAACTCATTGCAACTAAAACATCATACCCCTGGTTTCAATTTCATGCTTGATCATCTTCCATAAAGTTGTGAGAAATATGACTAGTCTTAACACACTAGAATCACTTTCCATATTTTGAGATACATTCGAGAGGATTCACTTTACTACACTTCTCATAATATATAAATTTAATTTTCTTACATATATAATTCTTTTATTTATAATTTTGTTTTTCCTGCCAAATGGACCACTTCTTTTTATTACTCTCATGGAACACCTGATCACCAGAAAACTCCATTTATACCTTCTCAACACATCTGAAAATTTTCACATAGATTTGGAATTCACAAGAGTCTAATTCTCTTTGATATGACAGCTTCAGTCCAGAGTAAAATCAATTAATCTTACTATCAAGATCTCTGATAAAATTTTGAGTATACCTTACAATTCGAGTGAATGTTTGTTCGTAAGAAGCCACCGAGTCATCCTCCTGCCTCAATTACAATAATGTTTATTCCATCCTATACCAAATATCCTTAGGAAAATATTTCTCATGAAAAATACCATTGAATTAATCCCAATCAATAGCATCAATATCCTCATTGTCCATGATATTTTTAACCATCAACCACCATTGATATGGTTCTCCTTCATAAATATAAACAGTAAGAATAACCATTTGAATATATTTATAACTCATGACATTGAAAATATTACTAGTCCTCAGATCCACCCTTCATCTTGAACATGGTTATATGATCCTCTAAATGATGGGGGATGTTTCCTCATGAAATTCTCCAGTGCTGACGTATTCTTTTGTGGTTGTTCTAGGTGATCTCATACATGTATTCCACCATCATTTATAACCTCAGTCAGTTGTGTCGTCACTACAAAAAACTATTTAGTTCAAATTCCGACCATATCACATTTTTTATTTTGAAGGCTGTTTTCCTCTTGATGTAGTCCCATCATAGCTACCATGTTTCATCTACAGAAAACCATTCTGAACAATGAAATAGCATAGGCGAAGAGACATGTATTTATCAAATTCTATATCATTTCAATCTTACCATAAATTAATTTAGGGAAATTAATTTAACAATATGCTAACTCTTATATTTGTCTAATTTGACCTCTGGTTCCAACTATAAGGCCCTGGCCTTAAACATTACATAATCTTGAATTATGTTAATAATTCACATTGAGGATCTTTTTAGGATTATAGAATTGTAGAATTAGGTCATAAATTATACATAACAACATCAATATTACAAGTAGACACATATACTCACTATCAATTTTTTCTTAAAACAAAAACTCTTTAAAAAAGAGGCATGTTTAGTTCCATGATTTAAACAACATGACTTTTCCATGATCACATCCTTTACCCTATTCATATTTTTGTCCCATGAAAAAAACATAAAACATAGGATAAACATAAAAAGATTAGTAAGGAATTCATAAAAAAGAAAAACTATTATATTTTTGAAACAACAAGTAATCCATGAACACATAATCATAACGTAATACCTTTAACCTTTAAGAAATAGAATAAACACTTAACTGAATATAGGCTCATTGACTACCCTTTTTTAACTGAAATATTTCGTTAAATCCTATATAAAGCAACCTAAAATATCATCATAACACATAAAGGTATCTTGGGACATAAATAGAGATAAATGGAATAACCATACGGTTGACTTCCTCACATATCACTAAATGGAATAGCCCTATGAACGACTTACACACCCAATGCATTAGAGGATATAACTTAATCACCCATCCGTTTTTTATCACAGAACCACACGTCATTTGGTTTATCATGTAACAACCCATAAAATGTCCATGCACCATTATAAAATCATAACACATAAAATATTAAAAATATCAACATTTCACTAATTACTTTTAATTTGGAATCACAAGAAATAATTTCAATATATTGAAATACTCAATCCATTTCAAAAACCATTTTCAATACCGAAGCATCAAAAAACAGAATAAGGGTTTTATATTTTCCATTTAAAAATAGTAAGGCTTATAGAGGAATCCAAATAACCATTACAGAGGCAGAGAGGTCATTGTTGTCATATATGTTAAAAACATTCCTTTTGTTGTTTAGTAAAATGCATCGTATAAAAAATATTACCCTTGAATGAAATTAAAATTAAAAGTGGTTTATTATAATCCATGTAAATAAAGTCATGTATAAATCAAAATATTTCTTAATATAAGGAGATTGAGATGAAGTTCCTCACCTTGAGTCTGAATCCTCATGTATGTTCCTTGTTCTTCCTGAATAATACACATAAGTTAATTTATACTTTACATAGATCCATTTTCACATTTATTATTCCTTTTATATAACTTACTACCTTACTATGACAATCATATAATTATTCATGTTCATATTGGTCATTTCGGTACTTGAGTAAAAAATGAACTTGTTATAATTACTAATTGTCTGCATGGTCAAAAGTAAATTATCTCCAGAATAATATTCATGATTTAGATATCATATATATATATATATATCATATATATCTAGTATATATATATATATAATATTCCATAGCATTTTGATATAATAAATGAAATGCACCATTCATGGAGATGGTAAGTTGTACGTACCCACAAACACTAATTTCATTTCCTCTTCATATTTAAAGGAATAAAAAATAAATGATAAATTGGTTTATTATAATTATTGTAAAATATATATGTTATATATGATACATAACTTTATTAATTTCATCTTTTATATATTCCTTGTATAGCATGAACGAGTCATATAACTTTTAGGGGGCGATAATCTGCACTTCCTCAAATGAAATTATCATATTTATACAACATGAATAACATTAAGGTACGTTATAAATGAAAATTAAAAAAGAATATAAATAAAATAAATATTATAAATATAATATATAATTAAATTTATATCATAATGACCACTAAGAGAGGTGGTATGGGAAAATCAAACAATCATCATTTCGTGAGGCAACAATGCGCCATAGAGAGAAACAGTGTGTTCGTATCCATTAGGCAGAGGTGTGTGTAAGTGTACCAAGAATTATTATCATAAAAAATTTACATTATATTGATGATACTGTTTTTGTTACCCAATCAAATAATAAGAAGATAATAAAGAGGGGATAATGAAAAATAATGGAAGGGAACTTAAGAGAAGTCATTACCTCAAATCGGGTAACTTCTTTTGATTTGTGACAAAGGGATTTATTGAATTGCCTTATGCCTATGGGAAGGAATATAGGAGGAATTTAGGAATGTTGGGAGATTATTAGATCAGATATAGGGTGATAAAATGTTCCTGGGAGGTGTGAGTAATGGGTTATAGGTGGTGTCCTTTTAAAAGAGTGAGGAGGGGTACGTTAGGAATGTCTTGAAATATTATTTTATTATTAATTTATTTTCAAATAATAATAACACCAATGTGAAATATTTTGAAGATAATATGTGTATGGTTATAAATAATCTAATAAAATGAGTTTTTCAAAAGTTTATTTCATAAAAATAAGCTTATCTTTTAGCTTTAACGGTTACATAAATAAATTAACTCTTACTATGTCTTGTTGTATTTTCATAATATATAGTTACCATAGTTACTTTAAAATGACATGAGACCAAAAAATGGATCATTAATGAAACTTTTAACATTTGAAATGTCATTTTTCTTAATCTTATATTTTTAGGCCTATTATATCATTTAGTAAAATATTAATTGATTTAAAAACTCATTTAAGTAAATTTTAAAACTACTCATATCATGTCATTTTAAAAATCTATAAAAACATTATTCATTCAAAAAAACTTATTTAATTCAAATATAACATGTAAAAATCATCAATAAAATTCTTGAATTGAATAAAAAGTTAAATATAAATTTATTTTAATATTTATAATCTCATTTATTTATATCATTCATTAAAAAGATGATTAATACATCATCATTGTGTCATAAATAAATTTATTTACATGCTGTATAAAAATTATAAATAAAATACCATAATGTAGGAAATATTTTATGGTTTATAATTAATATTTATAGTATAATAGATAATATATATGACTTGCTATAAAAAATGTGTTATTAAAAGATACATGTTTAGGTTATGTTTTTCTTTACATTAAATTAAAAGTAATTAAATTTCATTTTCACACACAAGAGTCTCTATGGGGTCCTAAAATTGACCTCAATGATTCCCATGGTTGGAAATATCTCATCTAATAGGTCAAGAACATGTTTTTGTGTAATTTTATATTATTATAATATTATTTTTACCCTTATTTACTAGATTTACCCTTTATCCATGGAAAATAAAATATTTTCATAAGATACTATTCATAATATCTAAAAATTAAAGGTAAATATTTACACAATTTGGACCTCTTGATTACAAATAAGGAATATATTTTTCCAAATTAAAAACACATAAGTTGAAGAAATTAATTTAAAATTAATTACCATTTTCAAAACCAAAAAACGTGTTTTTAAGAAGTAAAAACTACCATAAGATTGACAAGTGTTTATGTCTAATTTCAAAGTGAAATCACTTTAAATGAACAAAATTGGATTAAATAATAAAAATATAATCTAATTACACTTTAAAAATAATTAAAAGTAAAATCTAAGAATATTATTAAATTAGATGAAAAGATAGTTTTGACTTAAAATGAAGTATTTTCCCTTATTCATTAAAAAATGAACTTTATCTTAAAAATACCCAAATTTTATCCAATGAAAATTTTGATGTCCTGCTTCTAATGAAGATTTTAATTTTATTTAATAAAATATATAAATGTAAAAATAAACTATATTTAAATAGGGTTCTTCATTAAATGGTGGTAAAACTACCTTTTAAAAATATTAGAGTATTTATGCTTAAAATTGGATTCATTCTCATTTTATGCCTATAAATTTTAGGGGATAAATATAAAAACATTTAAAAACATGTTTAATCATAATATAGTTAGTTTTATTAATTTTTTTCTAATACAACAGCTATGAGTTAACTACCATTTAATATAATAATAATATTATATTATTATTATTATTATAGTATGACTCGACATTTTGTGCAATATAAGATTTCAGAGAAACCCATTGTTTCATGTCGGGTGCACCATCGATCATCACATCACCCATAAATTAAATTTAATATTTATTTCACAATTATTAATGAATATGAAAATTTCATATTCTTTATTTACCTGGGATGTTAGAGATGTGAAAATCTTTTTTATATGGGATTTAAAGAGTTTTTCATAAGGGATTTTTGATGAACATATTTCTGAAATGGTACTTGTGCATTATATGAAATGGGTGAACCCAATTTAGCTTATACAAAATTTGAGCCCCATTATAGCTCATGGGTGAGCTTGACACAAATTATATGAATGGTTGAGCCCTATTATAAATCACGGGTGAGACCATTATAGCTTATATGAAGCGATAAGCCCTAATCTAGCTCATGGGTGTGCCCATTATAGCTTATATGAAGATTCGGTCTCCATTATATCTCACATGTGAGAACAATATACCTTATATGAAAGGTGATCCCTTATATAGATCTTCAATTTGTAATTCTATCATATAGTTATTCCAATTGGATCATGTTCGAAAGAGTTTTATGTATACTATTCTATAAGTCACCTAAATGAGTTTTATTTGATTTATAGAGTTTTTAATGTTTTTATTTGATAAAAATGATTGATTTATATTTAGGTGAAAATTATTTGTTTCATTTTCTCAAAGAATGTTAAATGGGTTTCCATGTTTTAATTACACTAATGGATTCTTTCTATTTTATGTCCCTTACTGAGCTTTTGTGCTCATCCCATGTTTTAAAATGTTTTTCACGGGTCTTAATATTAGTAAGGACAAAGAATAATACCTGATGAAGGTAATGAAGATGTGTATTTAAAATAATTCATGTTTTATTCTAAAAGGGTTTCATTTGGTAAAAAAATTGATATTGAGTATAAGTGTCCACTTTCAATGTATGAGTTTATTATGTAATTGTTTGTATTAATTCTCTATAACTCTAAACATAAAATATCCTCAAATGTGAATTCTATTTAAAAAACACTAGACTAATATATGTTTATGGTTGGGGCCTTATATAACCTCATCATTCTATATAAAATTAAAATGGCCTGACCCCCTAAGATATGGTAGATCTCACTCCATAATATATTAATGGCCAATATTATAATGTAACCCCACGCCTTGTATCCCATTGTTATATTTTCTCATTTTAAGAACAACCCTAGAATCTCTCTTTTGATTCTATAAATTTCATCATCTTCTTTTGAGCCTTATGAACCCATTATCTCATCTCATGTTCTTTATTGCTTCATGGTTTATTTTCATCTTTGGATTAGAATTATTTATTTCTTAATATTTTATGTCTATTTATCAAACTCATTTTTCTATCGTTCTCAAATACCCCCATCTCTTTTTTACCATATCTATATTCTTATTCATGTGTGGATATGGTAGTATGATTTGATTATTCATGATTTTTATAGACCATAGGTTTAATATTTTCTAGTTCTTGTAGTGGATCGTTCTTAGTTTGGTGGAGTCTCATTCAAAATTACTAAAAAGTTATTTAATGTGATTATTGTAGTTTTTCGGAAAGTAGGGAATTATAATTTTATTATTATTTATTTGTGACTCATTTTCATATTGAAATAATTTTTATTTTATTAGGTGGATGGTTTATGTGGACAGAATGAAGATAATAAATGTTATTATCTTATATGAGGGGGAAGATTTGAATGTATGATGTTTAAAAAAATTCCATATATGATTACTTATGTTAATTTTTAATTTTATAATATGATGTTATCTTAATTAATTTACATGCTTTAACCATTGATAATTGGTTATGAAACATAATGATGGTAGTGAAATGGAGCAATTAATATTTTGAAATTTAAATTGAAATAGTTTTTTATAAATAGTTAATTGAGTTTGAAATAATGATAATAAATGGTATGTGTTTTATGATTTTTTTACATATATTATATTGGTTTAAAGTCTATTTTCATTCCTTTATTTATCATTTTATGGGATGTGCATACTGGTATATTTTTTAAGTGGTGGTGGAATTTCTTGTTTAGGGTGATGATGTGATTTGTGTATGATGGTGAATTTGGGGGGACTATTATGTTATAATTTTTATTATATTTTCATTTTTTATGGTGAAAGGGAGTTTATTTTTTAACACCCTAAGATTTCATAGTAAGTTACTTTCATTATAATAATTCAATAACTTGGACTACACGCAAAACAATGATTGGGCGCACCACGACATACCAAAGTAGCTGTTCAAAAAGAAGTTATGAATTTTATTAACTAAATTTTGAATTTTATATACTAAATATAATTTTAACATAAATAATATGTGTTTCTTAGATATAATATAAGAAAAAATTCAATTTTTTAGATAAAAGATGTATTTTAAAAAAAATGCAATTTTACAACCTTTTAATGGCGAACGATTTTTTTTAAATTTTTTTTACAATTTTATATATTAATTTTGATAGAATAAAATTATTATTTACAAGAGGTATATAAAAATTTCGTTTGATAAATTTTTAGTTCTTTTCTGATAACTTTCATATTTTTATGAATAGTGAAGAATACTAAATTTTAATTAAAACAACTGTTTAATAAAAATAATTTATAGTTTTAGTTAATAGTTTTAATGTTTTTGAAGTATAATTAGATTATATTTTTATAATTTAATCCAATTTTTGTCATTGTAATTAATTTTAAATTTAAATTGGGCATCAATAGATATCAATATTTTGATAGTTTTTACTTCTCAAAAAGACGCTTTCAATTTTTGACAGTTGGAATATTTTTTAAAATTAATTAAGACAAATTCAATGTTATTAATTTGGTAAAATAGAGATAATATTTGATTTTGCAATATCAATATTATCTTTGGGTTAATTTTTTGTATTTTTCTAAAAATTTCAACTTTTAATGAATAGTCAAAAAGACTACATTATTGTTTAAAGACGATTTTTTATTTAAATAATCACATTGAATTTAAATTTATTTTAGTAAAAATAGATACATAATACCTATATTAGTCTAATGTAATTTATTGTAGTAATTTTATCATAATATTAGATATATATAATTTTATTGAACTTTTTATCGCCTTTTACCCACCTTCTAGGCATATTTTCGAATTTTCTTAAAACATAATTTTAATGTTTCTTTGAATTAAATTTCAAAAAACTCAAAGAATTGGTTGAAATCATTAAGTAAAATGTGGTTCAATATGATGGAAATATTTTTTGGTGAATAGTAAAATTTAAATTTTATTTACCTTGGTTAAAAGTAAATAGGGTAATTAAAGATAGAAATGAAATTTTAATTACCCTAAAATGTGTGCTAATTCAATTGGATAAGTTTATATCATCCAAAATCAACCTTATAACAAATATATGTTCATTTTTTGATACACTTGATTTAGATTTGGGTATTTATTATATTTCATTTAAAGAAGAGTTAAAAGTGTTAAATTCTATGTTTAACAACTGATTCATTTTTAATATAGGGTTACACAAAAGATAATTTTGACTATAAAAATTCATTAGAAATAAAAAATTATTTAATACATAATCGTATTTTAGTTATAATTTTTAGGCATTAAATAATTAAAATTATTTATGATAAAATGATGATGCAGTAACTGCCTTATTAATGAAAGACTAAATTAATTGATGTTATAAATATTAAAATAAATGTAAATTGAACCTTTTGAGGTATTCCACTAATTTTCTAGGTTAAAATGACATGATATGGGTTATTTAATGTATTTGTATCTATGTAATCATGTATTGTTTACTTTCACAAAAACCTTATACTAAATAGTGTCCAAATTGACGTAAATGTGTTTTTAAATGAAATACTATATTATTAAATAATATAATATTAATAAAAAAATGTTCGGACAAAGGACATATATAAATATAGATATGTCAATAATGAACCACTTGAGGTTGTCTTATAATATTATATTAAGTTTATTAACCATTTAATATAAAAATACTAGAATACCTGGTAATGGTAAAATAATAAACTAAGAATTGAATCTAAAATATAATGTCAACATGGTGATGTAATCCTGTATAAAAACTATTTGTTGGAAATATTTTGACCCATACCCACTATAGCCTCGAAATAAATAATTTTGGATCCATTAGAAATCGAATATGTTTTTATAATAAAATAATATTTCAAGCTTTTCCTAAAGTGACCCTCACCTCTCTTATAAAAGTGTACTACCCCTCTCTCAAATTTACACATCCAAATCCATTTGGCTAAAGTAAACCATACTCAAATATACTACCAATTACCCTGAATTCACCCTAGATGCCTTACTTTGATGATAAATCCCACATAAAGAGCCCTTTTGTTCAAATCAAAAGGAAGCACCTGAAGAAGAGTGAATGATTTCACCACCACTTTCAAAGTTCTTTTCTTTTACCACTACCACTTTTATTGTTGTTTCTAGACCAAAATAATAAGTTCAATAAATTATACATACGTTGAAGTTATTATAAATATGGTAAATATGTATTTATTATTCTATATATCCTATGAATGAAAAAGTCACATATGTGTGTACGTACGGCTTACCGTCTCTATGTCATGGTGTAGTTTGTTATTCAACACTTAATTATTTGGATTGGTATAATAATGAGTATAATTGATGTAAATAATAATTATAACATGTTGATGATTCTTTATATATGATATACCATCTAATTACATATGATTTCACCATTAATAGAATGATATTATCACTCGTGCAAATGTATAGATTACTGTCTCAAGGAACATGATGAGATTCATTTCCCATCATAACCATTCAAGAATAATTTTCATTTAATTATTTAAAATAATGTTTAAGGACATAATATTATTATGGATATGAATCAAATACATCATATACATAAAAAATATGACTTCTGTAATAATACATATAAAGGAAAACAAATCATTTAACACCCGAAACAATGATACTACTAAAATATTATTATCAAATAATTATTAGAAGATCGTATATGATATCATATTTATGTATGTTGTTTATGTATAATTTGATAACAATGATTTAACTATAATACAAGAGGTTAAATTATCCGCTACTACGGAATAATTAAAGGCAAGGTTTTTTCATCTTCACTTTTTTATTCCTGTGAGATCCATGCTATAATTTTCACTATTTCCTTTTGTGTGGCATATATAGTTCCATGATTATATTATTTGTGTAAAATAATTTAATTTATGGGTATTTATATATTCATTGTATTATTATTATTTCATATAGTGTATGTTTATTATGTAACCAAATTTGTAAGGGAATTTCTAATTTCGATTTCCACTCATTGGGTTTTACGCAAACATCACTGATTAATTTACTCCAAGATTATGTGCTAAATCAATATTTATTATATTTGTGGTAATTTATATTCCACTTAGTGTGGTGATTATCCACTAAATTAGTATTATATTCATTGTTTATTTATATATAATTCAAGTGATTTATTACTCATAACCACTATTTTAGTACATTTTATAGTTTGAACGCCATTTCACATTATGATTGTAATTCCTTCTTAAAATGCCCTATTATGTGGTACATTTTTAACACCAATTTAGGCCCAATGATTCATGTAATTTTAAGGATTATATTTATCCATATTTTAATTTTACATTTTGTTAACTTTATCTAAACATAAATATGAAAATTTTTCATTCAGGGATCAATAGAGGATTCATAATGAATGATGGAGATATTTGGAGATGAATGGAAGCAATTCTAGAGAAGGCAAATTGGACACCAGCCCACTGATGAGAATGAGGGACGAAAATTACAAACCCAATGAATCCCAAATTTAATGGGATGATATAATAAATGTATAGGAACAAATAAATCTGCATGATCCAATGCTAATTCGGCCTCCATGGTGGTCATTAAGGCGGCCCAAGATAGAAATAAAATTATGGGCCAGATTCTGCAGCCCAGAAAAATAGTTCACTAATCTTTTCATATCTCAGAATAAAAAACTTCAAATGTGCCCAAATTTTACAGACAGTTATAAGACATCAGGTTCTACATTTTCTTCTTCTATGGACTACTCTGATTGGGCCTTCTATAAGGGATTCCAAGCACTTCTGTTCGGTGGATGAAAGTTGGCTGCCACCTCGTGTCAAGTGTGGAAAAGTCCAAGTTCCAAAAGCTTTACACCACCCTAGGCCTACCATAATCAAGGGGGATGCTTTGTACTGTTGGAGGCTCGACCTTAGGCTCCCAAAATTCTTTTTTAAGGTAGTGGTGGTAGAGTATTTCATCATCTTTGGTTCTTTGTTCAATTGTAATGTTATGTTACGATTTTGTTGTCTCGTGTTTTTCTTTCATGTGTAAGTTGTTCAATTCACATTAGTTTCTTAATAAAATCTCTTCTTTTCCTTTTATTATGTTTTTCTACATCTCATGTTGATACATTTTCCTCAATATGTGAATTTATTCACACCAAACCTTGTGAAATATTTCACACAACAGTTGAGTGATCATTTTCTTTTTATTGTTTTCTTTACTTATTCAATTCCTCCCTCATGAGTCTACTTCCCACTTCCATTGAAACCATAGAATCAATGGAGGGATAATCCACATACGAGTTGATCTAAGGAAGTATTAAGGTTATGGATTGGATGTTATTTATCAATCTATTAATTTTTAATCACTTCTTTTAATTGAGATTTTTATTTGATGATTTTTAAACTCCATCGGCATTGTTGAATTTAAGGCAACACACTTCAAGTGATAATACGATCTTTTACCTTGAATTAAAAAAAGCATTGATCCTTCAAGTGTAAAGGTGATTAGTATTAAAGTGTTTAGTTATTGAACTAGTATGTTAGGATGTTGTTTGATCGTCTTAAATTAACTCATCTCAAATATACGAAATTGAAATAGTTGAAGATAGAATTTCATCCAATCCACCCCGATTGATAACCTAGGATCAAGTCATTATTTTAAATTCAATTCACTTAAGTCTCATATGGTTAATTTAAAACCATCTTAAACCAACCCATGTTGGCCACTTCATATCCAAAAATAGTCCATAGAATGTACATGTCTATAGGTTTCTTCATTGGTCTCTGAGAATTCGACAACCCAAGATAAACTAGAAGGACCATCATACATTCTTCTCTTGGGGAAAGTTGAGCGTGAATCAATTTTTTGCGCCATTACTGGTGACCTATTTATGTTATCTTACACACTAGAATCATTTTCTCACCCCAATTTTCTATTCTCATACCCTATTTCACTCTAATGGAAATCCCTTTTGAACAATCACCAACATGGGGAACCTCTCCTTATATTGATCACCCCACACTAAGTGTGATGTACAATGATCATCCTAGTTTCTACTGGTGGTATAACCAACAAAATATTCAGAAACAAAGTTTTAACTCCTATTCTCCACAAAACATTCCAACCTATTATTAATTCCAATCCCAACAAGGTGAATATGAACATCCTCCTATTGAATTCTGAAAACATAGTTATCCTCCTGGAATAGAACATCTATCTCAATCCCTTATCCATTTGGACCCACATCCATTACTAGAAAAACTATGTCAGAAAATTGAGAAAATGAATTTTGAGGTTTCATCTTTGAGGTTAGAACTACAAAACATTAAAACTTATGAGGAACACATTCTTACACCAACTGCCCCTTTCATAACCTTGTTCGAAGTTTCTAGTTTCCCACAAACCACTCATGAATTTACTGAAGAGAAAACCGTTAGATTTGGGATATATGAAGAGGATAAAGGGATTGTTGATGGGTTTTTAAATCAAGAGGAACGTGATTTTTTATATTCACAAGAGGGGAACTCGAATTCATGGATCGAGTCTAATGAATATAACTCCATTGATGATTTTTCAAAAACACAAATCACTTAACCATCAAGAGAAATCACAAACATTGAATCGATACCCATTCCTGACATTGATATTTTCAATTTGGTGGTATAATATTCTATTCAAAATGAACCAATTTTGTTGAGAAATTTAGAAAATGAAACTGAATTGGATTCAAAATATCAACGTGTGTCTAAATTTTCTATCCAACCTGAGCTCAAAATTATTTTCCTTCCCTCCCCGCTAAAGAATCTCTTTATAAGGTATAATCATGGCCTTTCAATTTGAATTCATTCTTCTCTTGAAACCAAAAATGTTTTAAGGATCATTTATGTTTTAGGAAAGACTAAAAAATAAACTGGATCAACCATTTCTGATATTCTATAGATTTTACCACTCATTATTGAACATAGGTTTTCACACAAAAAAAATTATAAACAAAAAATAAATCTCAATATATTGGACATGGAGAAAAATGAGGTCCTTAAAATGCTGAAAATTGGTATTGGGTAAGTTAGGGGGTTCATGTCGAGCTAGCGACGTTAAACAAAGTGCTGCACGAGAGGCAACCCCGGGTTTTCATCTCATTTTTTTTCAAATAGGATTAATTATTCATTTTTATATTTTAAAATAAAAAAATAGACAGTTGACCTATTCTTTTATTATGAGTATGGAAGGGTATAAAAGAAGAGCACCATATTCATCTTTGTCACATGGTGTGATCCTTGAGTAATACCTTACCCAGAAATTTAAAAAGAAGAAAATGTATCATCATATCATTTTATTTTTATGTGTTTGCTGGTTAAAATAAAAAAACAAAAAAAAATAAGAATATAATAATAAAAAAAGGCCACATCATAGGTCATGGGGAAAACCCCGTCAAAACCGGCGAAGCTGCAGGGATTCGAACTTGGGACTGGAGGGAGACAGGGGCGCGCGCTTACCACTGACCTACGGCTTTTTGTGCTTCCTTATTCTATAATTTTTATATATATACTTATATTTTAATTTCATTATTATATATATATATTGTTTGTTTTTCTCTTATTTATTTTTTCCTTTTTCTACTAGGGAACTCTGCAAGTGACATGGATATCAAAGGACTAAATTTGAGCAACAAGAACATCATCTTCAACCACCAGGTGACTTCATTCCATGATCCTTATATTGCAATTTCCTTTTTAAATTCCCTTAACTACCTCTACTCCTTCTAAATTTTCATTTCTTTAAACACTAGGGATAATTCTATTTTAAGTTGGGGAGGGGGGGAGATGAAATAAAAAAAATTCTTTTGTGAAGAAAAAGATGATTTGAAAAAACAAAAGTGTGTAAATGGAATGGAAAAATTCCTTCAACTTTGAACATGGTAGTACACATTGCACACATTGAAACTGAATATCAAATAATTTTTCATGCCCTGATTTTGATTTTAATCTATGTATAATTTCATGAGCATAGATTTTGGATAGTGTGGCTATCTAATGTGATATTTCATGGTATATAATTTGATCCAACTAAAAGAAAATCACAACGCACACCCTTTGGATAGTGAGGTATTAGTTTGAGTTCATGGGGTCCCCCAAATAAAGAGCATAGGTTTTTTGATCATTTTAGTTTTACTATGAGTATTTAATTTTTTTAAAATAATAAATTTGCATTTAGAGCAATGAAATAACCTAACACGTGGCTTTCAGAACTTGGGGACCGTGACTCCGTAGTTGTCTGGCCCAGAGTTAGTAATTTTATCTCTATTTTTGGTAATTTGAATTTTTTTATGACTGAGTTAACTCAATATGATGCCCGAGTATGTGGGTTTCACTTGGTGCTTTAAGGTATTTGAGCCTGGGAGTCATCGGCAAAGTCTTGCTACATGGGTTTACTCTTTTGAGTGAAATTTCAATTACCATGGAAAAATTGAAAAAAAAAACAAAAAATATAATAAAATAAAAAATTTGAATACTCATCTTAATATTAAAATGTTATTCCAACTAGAACTTCCATCATTTCCCCCTTTAATAAAGATTAACCCCCATGTCTATTGTGATGCACAACACATCCTCATACTTAATTGATAGTGGATGAAATATGGAAATGAATTTGAACAAAGTAATGGGCTTGTGATTTGGATCTGCTTATGAAACTATATTGTATTAATATATTTTTATGGGTTTCATGATTTTTTGGTATAAGGGTTGTGGTGATCATTATGTATTAAAATGTTTCAGTAAAAGTGAATTCGAATATCATATTATTGAGATACATTTTTCTCCGGACTAGAAAATCTCAAGTTGGGGGGGGGGTGTTATTAGCCAATAAATGAGGCTAATATTCATTGTTAATTTATATAATATTCATGTGATTTATTTTTCATAGACACCATTTTAGTTCATTTTACACTTGGACATCATTTCACATTATGATTGTAATTCTTTCTTAAAATGCACTATTATGTGGTACATTTTTTACACCAATTTAGGCCCAACAATTCATCTGATTTTAAGGATTATAATTAACCATATTTTAATTTGATTTTTTGGGAACTGTATCTACACTTAAATATGAACATTTGTTTTTCAGGGTTCAATAGAGGATTCATAAAGGATGATGGTGATATTTGGAGATGAATGGAAGCAATTCTAGAGAAGGCTGATTGGACACCAGCCCACTGATGAGAATGTAGGACCCATATTACAGACCCAATGAAGCCAAAATTTCTTAGGATGATATAATACATATAGAGAAACAAATAACTCTTCATGATAAAGTACTAATTCATCCTCCATGTTGGTCCTTAAGGCGGACCAAGATAGAGATAAAATTATGGGCCAGATTCTACGACCCAGAAATATAGTTCACTAATCTATTCATATCTCAGAATAAAGATCTTTAAATGAGACCAAATATTAAATGATGTTAGAATAAATCAGGGGATCCATTTTCTCCTTCTATGTCCCACTCTCCTTCAGCCATCTAGAAGGTCTTCCAAGCACAACTGTTCGGTTGATGAAAGTTGGCTTCCACCTCGGGCCAGTGTGGAAAAGTCCAAGTTCCCCAAGTTTTCCACCACCCTAGGCATACCATAATCAAGTGGGATGGTTTGTACTGTGGTCGTATCGACCCAAGCCTCCCAAAATTCTTATTTAAGGCAATGGTGGTGGAGTATTTGATCATATATGATGCGTTGTTCAATTGTAATGTTATGCTGCGATTTTGTTTTCTCAAGTTTTTCTGTCACATGTAAGTTGTTCAATTCACTTTAGTTTCTTAATAAAATCATTTCCATTCCATTTATTCTGCTTTTCTCCATCTCACTTTCATACCGTTGCCTCAATATGTGAATTTATTCACACCAAACCTTGTGAAATTATTTACACAACGATGGAGTGATCATTTTCTTTTTATTGTTTTCTTTACTTCTTCAATTCCTCCCTCATGAGTCTCTTTCCCGCTTCCATTGAAACCATAACATCAATGGAGGGCTAATAAAATTATGGTTTGATCCAAGGGAGTATCAAGGGGATGTATTGGATGTTATTTATCAATCTATTAATTTCTAATCACTTATTTTAATTGATATTTTTATTTGATGATTTTTAAACTCTATTGTCCTTGTTGAATTTACGGCCACACACATCATGTGATAATACGAACCTTTACCTTGATGTGCTCAAAACATTGATTATTTATGTGTATAGGTGATTATTATTAAAGTTTTTAGGTATTAAACCTTTAAGTGAGGATGTTGTTTGATATTCTTATATTAAATCATCTCAAATATAAGAAATTGAAATAGTTGAT
Source organism: Viscum album (assembly GCA_963277665.1). Classification (NCBI taxonomy): domain Eukaryota; kingdom Viridiplantae; phylum Streptophyta; class Magnoliopsida; order Santalales; family Viscaceae; genus Viscum; species Viscum album. The sequence continues at coordinate 851,864,490 of OY728126.1, read as the reverse complement.
GAAAGAATTTCATCCAATCCACCCTGAGTGATAACCTAGGATCAACTCGTTCTTTTAAATTGAATTCACTTAAGTCTCGTATAATTAATTTAAAACCATCTTAAATCAACCCATGTTGGTCACTTCATATCCAAAAATAGTCTATAGAATGTACGTGTCTATAGGTTTCTTCTTAGGTCTCTCGGGATTCGACAACCCAAGCTAAACTACAAGGACTGTCATACCTTCTTCTCTTGGGTAAATTTGAGCGTGAATCAAATTTTTGAGCCACTGCCGGGGACCTAAGTATGTTATCTTAGACACTAGAATATTTTTCTCACCCCAATTTTCTATTCTCATAACCTATTTCACTCCAATGGAAATCCCTTTTGAACAAACCCCAACATGGGTAACCTCTCCTTACATTGATGACCCCACATCAAGTGTGATGTACAATGATCATCCTAGTTTCTACTCATGGGATAACCAACAAAATATTGAGAAACAATGTTTTAACACCTATTCTCCACAAAACATTCCAACCTATTACGACTTCCAATCCGAACAAGTCCAATATGAACATCGTCCTATGGAATTCCAACAAAATAGTTATCCTCCTAGAATAGAACATTTGTCTCAATCCCATATCTATCCGGACCCACATCCATTATTTGAAAAACTATGTCAACAAATGGAGAAATGAATTTTGAGGTTTCATCTCTGAGGTTATAACTAAAAAACATTAAAACTTATGAGGAACACATGCCTACACCAACTAACCCTTTCATAACCTTATGTGAAGTGTCTAGTTTCCCACAAACCACTCATTAATTTATTGAAGAGACAACCTTTAGATTTGGGATAGATGAAGAGGATAAAGGAATTGTTGATGGGTGTTTAAATCAAGAGGAAACTGATTTTTTATATTCCCATGAGGGAAATTTGACATCATGGATTATGTCTCTTGAATATAACCTCATTGATGATTTTTCAAAAACTAAAATCACTGAACCATTAAGAGAAATTACAAACTTTGAGTCCATACCCATTCCTGACATTTATATTTCTAATTTGGTTGTTGAATCCTCAATTAAAAATGAACCAATTTTGTTGATAAATTTGGAAAATGAAACTGAATTAGATTGAAAATATCAACTTGTGTCGAAATGTAATATCCAAACCGAGCTCAAAATTATTTTCCTTCCCTCCCAGCTAAATAATCCCTTCATAATGTATAATCATGACCTTTCAATTGGAATTAATTCTACTCTTGAAAACAAAAATGATGGAATGGTCATTGATGTTTTAGGAAAGACTAAAAAAGAAATTGTATCAACCATTTCTGATATTCCTTGGATTTTACCACTCATTATAGAATATAGGTTTTCACATGAAAAAAATTATAAACAAAAAATCATTCTCAATATAGTGGACATGGAGAAATATGAGGTCCTCAAAATGTTTAAAATTGGTATTGGGTATGTTATGGGGTTGATGTCGAGCAAGCGATGTTAAACAAAGCGCTTCACAAGAGGCAACCCGTGGGTTTCATGTCATTTTATTCAAATAGGATTAATTAATCATTTTGATATTTAAAAATAAAAAAATAGACTGTTGACCTGTTATTCGATTATGTGTATGGATGGGTATGAAAGAGGAGCACCATATTCATCTGTGTCACGTGGTGTGATCCTTGGGTAATACCATACCCAAAAATTTAAAAAGAAGAAAATGTATCATCAGTTCATTTTATTTTTATGTGTTTGCAGGTTAAAATAAAAATACAAAAAAAAGAATATAATAATAATAAAAGGCCACATCGTATGTTCTGGGGAAATCCCCATCACAACGGGTGAAGCTACAGGGATTCGAACCTAGGACCAAAGGGAGACATGGGCGCACTCTTACCACTGACCTACGGCCTTTTGTGATTCCTTATTCTATAATTTAGATATATATACACCTATATTTTACTTTCTTTATTATATATATAAATATATATTTTTTGTTTTTTTTCTTCATTATTTTTTCCTTTTTCTACTAGGGAACTCTGCAAGTGACATGGATATCAAAGGACTAAATTGGAGAAACAAGAACTTCAACTTCGACCAACAAGTGACTTCATTCCATGATCCTCATATTTCAATTTCCTTTTTTAAATTCCCATACCTGCCTCTAATCCCTCTAAATTTTCATTTCTTCAAACACTGGGGATAGTGTTATTTTATGTAGGGGGAGATGAAATAAAAAAATTTCTTTTGTGAAAAAAATAATGATTTGAAAAAAATTGTGTGAAAATGGAAGGAAAAATTCCTTTAACTTTGAACATGGTAATACACATTGCAAACCTTGAAACTGGATATCAAATAATTTAGCATGCCCTAATTTTGATATTAATCCATGTATAATTTCATGAGCATAGATTTTGAAAAGTGTGGCTGTCTAATATGATATTTAATGGTTTGTATTTTCACCCAAATAAAATAAAATCACAACGAATGTTCTTTTGGATAGTGGGGTACAAGTTTGAGTTCATGGGGTCCCCCAAATAAATATAATAGGATTGGTGATAATTTTAGTGTTAATATGATTATTTAAAAAAATTAAAAAATAATAAATTTGCGCGTAGAGAAATGAAATGACCTAATGTGTGTCTTTTTGCACTTGGGGATCATGACTCCATTGTTTTCTGGCCCAGAGTTAGTAATTTTATCTCTATTTTTTGTAATTTTAATTTATTTTGACTGCTTTAATTAGAGATGAAGCCTGAGTATGTGTGTTTCACTTGGTGCCCTAAGGTATTTGATCCTGGGAGTCATCGAAAACGTATCTCTACATGGGTTGACTCTTTTGAGTGTAATTTCAATTACCATGGCAAAATTTCAAAAAAACAAAAAAATAATACAATAAAAAAAACTGAATACTCATATTAATATTTAAATTTGATTCCACCAAGTGCTTCCGTCATTTACCCCTTGGATAAGGATGAGCCCCCATGTCTATTGTGATGCACAACACATCCTCATACTTAATTGATATTGGATGAAATATGGAAATGAATTTGAAAAAAGGAATGAGAATGGGATTGGGATATGCTTATGAAACTATCTTGTATTTAAATATTTTTATGGGTCTCATTATTTTTTGGTATAAGGGTTTTGGTGATCATTAAGCATTAAAATGTTTTTGTAAAAGGGAATTCAAATTTCATATTGTTGAGATACATTTTTCTCGGGACTAGAAAATCTCAAGATGGGGGGTGTGATTAGCCACTAAATGAGGATAATATTCATTGTTAATTTATATAGTATTCATGTGATTTTTTATTCATAAACACCATTTTAGTGAATTTTACACTTTTAACATCATTTCACATTATGATTGTAATTCCTTCTTAAAATGCACTATTATGTGTCACATTTTTTAACACCAATTTAAGCCCAATGATTCATCTGATTTTAATGATTATAATTATCCATAATTTAATTTGATATATTGGTAACTTTATCTACACTTAAATATGAACATTTTTAATTTAGGGATCAATAGAGGATTCATATGGGATGATATAGATATTTGGAGATGAATGGAAGCAATTCTATAGAAGTCAGGTTGGACACCAGCCCACTGATGAGAATGTGGGGCTCACATTACAAACCAAGGAATCCCAAATTTCATGGGATGATATAATACATTAATAGTAACAAATCACTTTTCATGAGCCAACGCAAATTAGGCCTCCATGGTTGTCATTAAGGTGGCCCAAGTTAGAGATAAAATTCTGGGCTAGATTCTGCATCCTAGAAAAACAGTTCACTAATATATTCATATCTCAAAATCTACATCTCCAAATGGGCCAAAATATATCAGACGGTTAGAATACATCCGGGGATCCATTTTCCTCTTCTATAGCCCACTCTGATTCGGCTATCTAGAAGGACTTCCAAGCGCGTCTGTTCAATGGATAAAGTTGGCTGCCACCTCAGGTCAAGTGTGGGAAAGTCCAAGTTCCACAAGCTTTCCACCACCCTATGCCTACCATAATCATGTGAGATGATTTTTAATGTTTGAGGCTCGACCCAAGGCTCTATAATTTCATATTTAAGGTAGTGGTGGTGGAGGATTTGAACATCTTGGGTGCTTTGTTCAATTGTAATGTTATGCTATGATTTTGTTGTCTCAAGTTTGTCTTTCACATGTCAGTTGTTCAATTCACATTAGTTTCTTAATAAAATAACTTCTTTTAGTTTTATTCTATTGTTCTCCATCCCAAATTGATAATTTTTCCTCAATGTGTGAATTTATTCACACCAAACCTTGTGATGTTATTCACACAACGGTGGAGTGATCATTTTCTTTTAATTGTTTTCTTTACTTCTTCAATTCCTCCTTCACTAGTCTACTTCCCGATTCCATTGAAACCATAACATCAATGGAGGGCCAATCCACTTATGGGTTGATACAAGGGAGTAGAAAGGGGATGTATTGGATGTTTTTATCAATCTATTAATTTCTAATCACTTATTTTAATTGAGATTTTTATTTGATTATTTTTAAACTCTATCGTCCTTTTTGAATTTAAGGCCACACACATCATGTGCTAATACGTACCATTACCTTGAAGTGATCAAAACATTGATCCTTCAAGTGTATAAGTGATTAGTATTAATGTTTCTATGTATTAAACTGGTAAGTACAGATGTTTTTTGATCTTTTAAAATTAACTCATCTCAAATATAAAAAATTGAAAGAGTTGAAGAAAGAATTTCATCCAATCCACCCCAAGTGATAACATAGGATCTACTCATTCTTTTAAATTGAATTCAATTAAGTCTATTAGAGTTAATTTAAAACCATCTTAAATCAACCCATTATGGCCACTTCATATCCAAAAATAGTCCATCGAATGTACATGTCTATAGGATTCTTCTTCGGTCTCTTAGGAATCGACAACCGATGCTAAACTACAAGGACCATCCTACCTTCATCTCTTGGGTAAATTTGATCATGAATAATGTGGATATACTTTTTATACACATAATTACTCCATTTATAAATTCTCAAGTCATTTATCTAAACATGATACGAGTAATGTTAACTCAATTTCCATTTATTGAGATAAACATCCATGTCATTGGTGTTGTTTTTACAAGTATATGTTTGAATGTCCTATGATTGATTTACACCGATTATCCAATCATATTGAGTGTATTTATATTTTTCACACATAATTTGGTCACTGATTTATTATTTACTTAAGGATACAGTCTTTATAAGGTATTTCATCTCAATTTACATTCCATTGAGACTCCTTTGTTGTTATGCGCAAATTCACTTTTATATTGTGTATATACTATATGTTGACATAGTATATCATGAATCCCTTAATTCTCATGATATTATAATTTCTTATTACATAAATTATTTGTATTGATGTATCTCTCATTTTGTTAAAAAATCTAACTAAATTATCATTTTAAATGTTTTAAATATTTTTTCGTCTAAATCATTCTCATTAATGTCCATGTTTTAAAAATGGTTTTAAGAAATTATTTGTATGGACATGAATGTTTTAAAATTAAAATATATTTTAAAAGTTTCAATGTATTGTGAGACACATTTATTGAAAAATCTATTTTAAACAGCTTCTTGATATATAGTGAGACTTTTAAATGTTTTCAAGAAAAATGGGGTTATTTCTCTCAAATAGTTTTACTGATTATTTTCATTTATATAAATATTCATCATTTTTCTTGATTGAGTTGATTAATTATAATAAAATCTTCCATATTTGTATTGAATGAGTTATGTTTGACTATGGATGTGCTATTTTTATAACATTCATTGTTTTTTTATTAAAATATTTACATTTCATATGCTAGTTTTAATATGAATAATTAAATTATGTTTCACCTTATTCATATGAGGAATGCATTGGACCTAGTATGTAATGTGTGAGGCCCTCTATATCCACTAAATTCATCAGTAGGTCTCATGAGACAGAATAGTTTCTTTGAAAAAGGCCTTAATGAAATCTTATTTGTAGTCTTGGCACAAGGCCTTGATTATGTGGTTATGATGTCAGGGATGAAGCATTACATCATTATGAAATTATATTTTGATATTACATATGATTATTCGACTAGTATAATATACATGTTAATAAGTAAATTGAATTACTAGATTTATGTTTTTCATTTTATACTGATGTTTAAGTTTAAATGGCTTCTGTTTTAGTCTTATACAATTCTATAAATGTTTATGATTATTTATGAAAGATTCCATTATATTGTTATCCTTACTGGTAATATGAGCTCACCCCTTTCTTATGTTTTATTTTTTCTAGGATTTGAAGAAGTATATTATGATTTACCTGTAGAGAAAGGCTATGGTATATGAGTGTGTTCAAAGAGGATGTAATGTTTTTTTATTTCCTGATCTAATGTAAAATTATGTATGTATCTAGTACTTCAATGTGTAAAAAATAATCGCTCTTTCGAGACATGATCCCTTGTGATCATACCAATGTTATGTAATAATGCACCGACTCTGGAAACTAGGGTTATTGCATTAAAGATGGTATCAGATTAAGTTTAGTACAAACCTTGGAAACTAGATATAGAAATACTTTTATTCGAGAACATTACCCTAAAATTGACTTTGTGGATTATAATAGAATAACTTCCTATAATTTTGGTAATGTAGAGATTTTGTGATTTTCCAAGAAATACATCTCTGTATTGATTTGAGTAGGTAGAGGCTACTCTGACAGAGATGTATCTAGGGGAAAACCCAAAAATCACTACTTTGAGATATACTCGTACAAGAACTGGTACCCGATAATGGGAATTTATTCACTCTTGGTTAAGAGACACCCACGGGATTTTCTTAGGATAATTCACATTTTCATTACCAACCAATTTGAAGGACATTAATATAAGATGAGAATAAATAAATAAAAATCCTAAGGTGTTTTTATTAAAAATGTAATTCCCCGACCCTAGTAACCCTGAGTCAGTGCATTATTTTAATACAATGGAATGATTAGAAGGAATCAAATCCCAAAGGACTGGTCAGTTTAGCATTAATGGAAAATAGATTACATACATGAACATTACATTACATTATAAAATGAAAAACAAAAATAACATTGTCTCTATTGACCCCATTCATATCCTTTTAATTATCCCTACAAGTTAGTAATAATATACTTATTTGCATCCTGAGAAAAATAAAACATAGAAATGGGTGAGATCAGATGCTTTGTAAGGATAACAATATAGTGGAAACTTTCATAAATAAGAATAAAAATTTAAGGCAATTTATAAAACTAAAACAAAAGACTTTAAAAATTTATCTTCAGCATAATATTGAAATGATATATAAAATAATTCCATTTACTTATTCACATGGATATTATACTAGATGAATAATCACATTTAATATCAATAGCTAATTTCATAATGATAGAATGCATAATGCCAGACATCATAACCACATAGTCAAGGCCTTGTGCCAAGACAACAAATAAGATTTTTTCAAAAAATTGTTCCAAGACACTGGTTTGTCTCATGAGACCTAACGACGTATCGAGGAGCTATATAAGGCTCTATTTGTCACAAAATTACTCCAATGCATTCCTCATATGAAAAGGATTAAACACAACATAAACATTTGTATTAAAACTAGCATACAAAATGTCAGTACAGTAACCATAAACAATGAATGGTATAAAAATACCACATTCCCAGTCAAACATATCAAAAATACTTCAATAATATATGAAAGATTTGTATCATAATAATTCAACATAAAAAAAGTATAAAATCTATTAAAGGATGTTGACATAGAAGAAATGCAAACTATTTGAGAGAAATATCTCTTTCTATTTTGAGATAATTTAAAATTAATATAATTATTAAAGAAAAAATTTATTTTGAAAATATTTTTATACCTTGTAAGTTATTCTTTAAAGGTGTTATAACGGAGGAGAATAACCACATCCTCCGTATATGTTAAAAAACATTCTTATGTTAATTTGTTGAAAATGTCATAAAGTACCTTGTTTGGAAAACGACAGAAAGATTCCACTCAAACCATTTTATGAAAAGAAAAACAAGGGAATAAATGAATTTAAACCATAGTATTGTAAATATTAAAAATTATTTTAAATACATTTTTAAGAAACATATATGTGGATGATAAAGATCTTGCAGAAGATACTTACGTAAAAACAACCTTGGATAATAAAGAGATTGTGAAATTAACTCTTACATTGATCTTTTCCTTGGTAGAGGGTAAGTTAACCTCATGTATAATAGTTAAATAATTGTTATTAAGTTATACAATAACCATATATATAAATATGATATTATATATGATGTTAAAATATTTCTTTGTTAATAATATTTTAGTAGTATTATTGTTTCAGGTGTTAACAGATTCATTTTCCTTTAGGGGTTTTGTTACGTAAGACATGTTTGTTAGGGATATGATATATTTGATTCTTTTATATAATGAAATAGTGTTCATAAATATTATCTTTAATAATAAAATTAAAATTATTCTTGAAAGGTTATTATGTGGAATGAATCTCATTGTGTTCGTGGAGATAGTAATCTGTATGTACGCACAAACGCTACTTCCAATTAATTTTTTAATTATAATGTTATAGAAGAACAAATGATACATAAGTATATTATTATTCCAGTTTAATATAATATTATAAATTCATTACGTATGTTCATTAACTTCATCTTTTATATGTTCTATGTATGGTATGAATGAGTCATATCACTCAGAGGGGTAGGTAGTCCGCTCTTCCTTAAATGAAATTATAGTATATATATAATATGAAAAGAATAAATGTATGATATAAACGTGAATTACAGAATATTATGGATAAAATAAATATCATAAATATTTTATATAATTACAGTTCCATCACAATGGCCACCATAAATGGTGGTAGTAGAGGATTGAACAATCATCATTTTGTGAGGTAGCAGTTCGCCGTCAACAAAAACATTATGTTCTATACCCATTAGATAAAGGTGTGTGTAAGTTTAGTTAAAAATTCTCATAACAAAAAATATTATATTTATGATACTGGTGTTGTTATAAAATAAAGTAATAAATAGAATTTAGTTGATTGGAGAAGTAAAAGAAAAGAACAGAACATAAGAGGAGATGTTACCTTTAAGTCAGGTAACTCCCATTGGTTTTAACCAAAAGGCTTCCTTAAAGTGCCTTCTACATAAGATAAAACATTTAATAGGAAGATAGGGATTTAGGGAGCTTAATTGGGTAGAGGTTAGATGATTCAAGGGGCGTGAGAGGTGTGAGAAATGGGTTAGAGTTGAGGGATTTTTATAAGGGGGAGGAGGGGCTCTTTAGGATTGTTTGAAAATATTATTTTATTATCCAATGATTTTCGGTTTCTAAAATTCCAAAACTCATTAAAGTCAAATTATAGATGACTCATGTTAGAAATAAAATCATCTAATAAAAATTGGACTTGTTTTGGATACTGTTTTAATTTTTATAATCTCATTTATTTATGTCATTCATTAATGAAGTAAACACTAAATCATTATTATGTCATTTATAATTTTATTTATTTGATTTTTAAATATTAAAAAAAAACTACCCTAATGTAGAAAATCTTTATACATTTTAAATAAATATTTATATTCTAAATGATAACTTATATAACCACTTGTAAAAATTTTTTTACTACACGATGCATGTTTATATTATTTTTGTATTTACTATTAATTAATTAATATAGAGTGTCATTATCATTCTCAAGTGGTTCCATGTGGTCCCAAAATAGACCCCATTATGCCTATGGTTGTACATTGATCAACCAATTTTAATATAACACATTTTAGGATGATATAATACTATTATAATAATATTTGTTTACCCTTATATACCAGATTTACCCTTTAACCAATGTAAATAAAAAATTTACTTAAGTAAATATTCATAATGTCTAAAAATAAAAGATACCTATTTACACAATTTCGACATCCTAGTTCCAAATATATAATCCATTTTTCCAAATTCAAAACATAGAAGTTGTAGATATTAATTTAAAATTAATTCCTGTTGTCAAAACAAAAAGCGTGTGTTTAAGAAATAATAACTATCAAAAGATTGATACTTGTTTATGTCCAGTTTAAATGTAAAATTACATCAAATGACCAAAATTACATTAAATTATAAGAATAAAATTTAATTATACTTAAAAAATAATCAAATTTATAAATTAACAATATAAATTATTTTGATTAAAAAGTTGTTTTTAATTAAGATTTAGTATTTTCACTATTCATCAAAATATGATTGTTATCAGAAAAGAACCAAAAATTAATCCAAACTAAATTTTAATTTCCCGATTATAAAGAATAATTTAATTTCATTAAATTGAATATATAAAATATCCAAATATTGGTTTTAAAAAAAGATTCTCATTAAAAAGGCTGTAAAATTCCATTTTTGGAAAATTATTTCTTTTATCTGAAAAAAAGAGTTTGTTATTATATTATGTCTAAGTAATAGATAATATGGATTCTAAAATTATATGGAGTATATAAAATTCAAAATTTAGTTAGTACTATTTATAACCTCTTTTGAACGACTAGTTTGCTAAGTAGTGGTCCACTGGAACTCGGTGTTGCGTGTAACACAAGTTATTGAATTTCTTTGAAGAGACAACATACTATGAAATCATGGGGTGTTACATTATCCCCTCATTCGTTAAATTTAATCCTCATAATTTTAAATTTTTCTTTGAAAATAAAAGGTTAAAAATAGAAACATACCAATGTGAAAAACCCACTTCATAAATTGGGCTAATGAAATTTATTCTCAATAAGAGGGAAAAAGAAATAAAAAAGCCACCACCAAATTATGATCTTGATTAGGAGAACATTTCTGGAAATTAGAGACACATTATTGGAGAAAAAACATAAATATAAAAAGGGAGTGATTGAGGTCATCAATCACAAAAAAGTGTAAAATTTAGGGCCTCAAAGCTATCAATCTTTGATGATTTAAAATAATATCTTTCCAACAAAACACAAGGTATTAGGATAACACATTTTTTGTTTTATGATACCATCCCTAATGTTTAGGAAATATTTTTGTCATAGAATTAGTGTAAAAAATATACTTGAAAACTAGAGTTTCATCCTTCAACTAATTCTTACCACAAACTCATCTCTCACTAAAAAAAGAGAACAGAATTATAAAACATTCTGTTCCTCCTAATCGTATAGCATTCCAAAAATAATGAATTTTTAATTAATTTTTTTGAAAATTTTAAAAAAACTACATTATAAAAACTAGGATATCACATAAGCCAGTGGTAGTCGATTTCCCTTGTCTCCCTTCAGTTACATGTTCAAGTCTTACGACCATGACGGATGTAACAGGGTGTCTCCTAGCGTCCTAGTTGTCCTTTTTATGAAAATCAAAAAATAATCTCAAGAAATTATTTATCTGTGAAAATAGTATACAATATAAAATTAAATCTATTCCAAACTTTATACTTATCCACAATACTTTTTTCCGCACTCACGGTCCAAAATTTATAATAAATGTCACATAATATACATCTGAATACCTTCATCATGTATTCTATGAAAATGTGGAAATAAAATGAATTGACAAAAAACCATATTTGAATTGGTATGTACTAACTTATTCCTTCGGTAAATCATATAATACTCTATATACTCATAAAATAAAAAATTTTGTAATCACCAATAATGATGGAATAAAAAAACATTAATTAGTTCCAATGTATTCAGTAATATCGAATATAATTAATCCCAATCAATCATCTATTATTTCAAAATAATTAATACATTATCAGGATAATATTAATGTTTATCTTTTCTTCATCCATGTATTTTACAAAATATTTAACTTTCTATTGAGTCACTTTTCATGGTACTACAAAATATCAAATGTTTAATGAAATAGTACTACAATACAATCCTTATATACTCCATAATTATTATAACCATTGCATCATTGATACGACACTAAAATAACAAAATTCTTTAATCTAAACATAAGAACACTAATAATTACTCTTTATTTGTGGTAATATCATAACATGATTATTATCCAATAACATCATTTTCAGTGTACTCTGATGATTGGAACATGGATTCCCGTAGTGTCCCAACTCCTTGCAGATGAAGAATTTTATATTTGAATCTTTTTTCTTACCCTCAAAATCACGTACTTGGTGTCCTTTTTATCAACACATATAAAAAACCCTCATTCCCTTCAATAACGTTCCAAGGTGATTCTTTCCATAGTTATCAAATAGGGGAAAATCCTTCTTTCCTTTATTCCATTTTTCTATCATTCTCTCTACCATCCTTTTGTTCTCTGGCTTCCCTTCAAAGCTATAGGACTCAAAGAATTATTTACTTATCTTATTAACACATGATACCATTTCTCCATATGCTGATAATACGTGGGATACTATTTCCTTTCCAAATTTTGTCTTAATACCATGAAATATATGATCATTCTTACTCTTTGGATCATGTGTATTGCTAGCGTTCTCATTCCATCTACTGTGAGACATTTCAAAACAATGGCATACACTAGGATAGTTTTATTAGTCAAAATGCATAATTCCAAACCTATAAAATGCCTAACGTAAATTTAAAAGACTATACATATAATGTATAATCATAAAAAAATTCATTGAGAAAGTATTTACTCCTAAATACTTTATAATGTCTTGTATAAAATTGTGAATTATTCTAAGCATATCCCCTGAGAGTTTTGTAACCCAGAGTGTAGCAAGGTCGGTTATTGTGTACCAGGATACCCCAGGTCAAGCTCGAAACTCCTTGTTAGAGTTTTCACTCCTCGGTACATCTGTACAAGAGCCGCCTCTACCTGCTCATATCCAGATGGGGATTTATTGCATGGAAAATTTACAAAATCTCTACATTACCAAAATTATAGGGTGTACTTCTATAATAATCCTCAAAGTCTATCTTAGGGTAATGTTCTCTAATAAGTGTTTTCTTAAATCTAGTTTCCAAGGATTTTTCTAAACTTCCTCTGATACAAATTGTAACTCCCCGACCACAGTTACTGTGAGTCAGTACATTATTTTGACACATTGGCATTATTACAATGAATCAAGCCCCAAATGGATTATCAGTTTAGCATTCATGGAAAATAGATTATAAACATAGACATTAAATAACATTATAAAACGAAAAAAAATGACAACATTTTCTCTATTGAACACATTCATGTCCCTTATACTATCCCTACACATTCATCATAATATACTTATTCACATCCTTGGAAAAATAAAACACATAAAGGGGTGATCTCAGATCCTCAATATGGATAACAATACAACAGAAACTTTCATAAATAAGGATAAACATTTAAGGGAATTTATAAAACTAAAAAAGTTCATTATAAAGTTAAACTTCAGTATTATATGGAAAATATAAATAAAATAATTCCATTTACTAATTCAAATAGATATTGGACTAGTGGAATAATCACATTTATTATCAATAACTAATTTCATAATGATGGAATGCATAATGTCGGACATCATAACCACCTAGTCAAGGCCTTGTTCCATGACAAAAAATAATATTTTTTTCATGGCCTTGTTCCAAGACACTAGTTTGTCTCATGAGACTCACTGATGTATCGAAGATCTATATTGGGCTCTACCTGTAACATACTAAGTCCAATGTATTCCACATATGAAAAGGTTGAAACATAACATAAACATCTGTATTAAAACCAGCATAAAAAATGTCAATACATTAACTATACACCATGAATGGTATAAAAAAACACATCCACAGTCAAACATATCACAAATCATTCAATACAATATGGATGTTTTTTATCATAATAAATCAACTTTAAACAAGTATTAAATCTATTAAAGGATGTGAAAAAAGATTAAATCAAAACTTTTTGAGATAAATACCTCTTTCTATTTTGAAATCATTTAAAATTCATGTAATTATTACAGAAAACATTTATTTTGAAAATATTCTTATAATAATGTAAGTTAATAATTAAAGGTGTTATAATGGCAATGAATAATGACACCCGTATAAGTTAAAAAAATTATCTTAATTTTTCAAAAAGGTCATAAAGTACCTTGTTTGGAAAATGATAGAAAGATTCCTTTCAAACTATTTTATAAAACCTAAAAAAAGGGTACAAATGAATTTAACCCATAGTCTAGTAAATTGTAAAAATGTTATTAAATACATTTTTAAGAAACACGGATGTGGATGATAAAGAGGTACCAGTAGATTCTTACGTAAAAATAACCTCATATAATAAAGAGATTGTGAAATTAACACTTACCTTTTACATTTCCTTGGTTGAGGGTAAGTTAAAATCTTGTATAATAGTTAAAAAATTGTTATAAAATTATAAAAGAACCACATAAATAAATATGATAACATATATGATCTTATAATATTGCTTTTTTAATAATATTTTAGTATTATCATTGTTTCAGGTGTTAACTGATTCGTTTTCCTTTATATGTTTTATTACGTAAGTCAATCTTGTTATGGATAGGATGTATTTGATTCATATCTAGAATTACATAATCTTATTAAATATTATTTTTAATAATAAAATGAAAATTATTTTTTATTGGTTACTATGGGGAATGAATCTCATCGCGTTCATGGAGACGGTAAAACGTACGTACGCATAAACACTAATTCCATTTCATTTTTTTATTTTACAATAAAATAAGACCAAATGATAAATAGGTATATTATTCTTCCTGTCTAATATAATATTTTATATAAGTTATGTATGTTCATTAACACAATCCTTTATACATTTCATGTTTTTTCTGATCGAGTCATATCACTTTGAGGGTGTAGTAGTCCGCACTTCCCCAAATGAAATTATCGTATATATACAACAAGTAAAGAAAAATGAATCATATAAAAGAGAATTATTGAAGATTATAGAAATAAATAAATAACATAAATATCATATATAATTACAGTTCGATCATAATGGCCACCATAAGAGGTGGTAGTAGAAGATTGAACAATCATCGTTTTGTGAGGCAGTTGTTTGCCACCCACAGAAACATTAGGTTTTATACCCATTAGATGGAGGTATGTGTAATTTTAGTTAAAATAATTATCCTCAAAAACCTATTATATTGAAGATTCAGGTGTTGTTATAAAATAAAATAATAAAGAAATTTTTGGTGGATGGAGAAGTAAAATAAAAGAAAAGAACATAATAGGATATGTTACCTTTAAATCAGGTAACTCCCTTTAGATTGAACCAAAATGCTTCATTGAAGTGGCATATGCCTGTAGTAAAGATTCTAAGAGGAATAGAGGAATGTATGGAGCTTAATTGGGAAAAGGATGGATGAGCCAAGGGTCTTGAGAGGTGTCAGAAATGGGTTAGAGGTAAGGGATTTTTATAAGGGGGAGGAGGGGCTCTTTAAGAATGTTTGAATATATTTTTTTACTTTATAAATATTTTCTGTTTCTAAAGATCCAAAAATCCATAAAGACGAATTTAAGATGAATCCTGTTTGAAATAAAATAATCTAATAAAATTTGGACAGGTTTTGGATATTTTTTTAATTTTTATAATATCATTATTTAAATAAATCATTAATGAGGTAAACAGTGCATCATTATAGTATCATAAATATTATTATTTATTTTATGTTTAAAATTTACAAAAAAAATACTAAACTGTATGAAATAGTTTAACCTTTTAGATGAATATTTATAGATGAAAATATAACTTAAATAACCACTTATAAAAAAATTACTAAAAGATACATGTTTATGTCATTTTTATTCTTACATTAAATTAATTAACATAGAGTGTCATTATCACTCTCATGTAGCTTCATGTGGTCCCAAAATAGACCCAAGGACTTCTGTAGTCAGAAATTTATTAGAATATAAGAATAGGGCACACGTTAGGGTAATTTAATAACATTATAATAATAGTTTTTTACCTTTATTTACCTAAATTACACTTTAACCAAGGTAAATAAAATATTTACTAATGTAAATATTCATAATTTCTAAAAATAAAAGATACCTAATTAGAAAATATAGACCTCTTGATTACAAATATGGAATCCATTTTTCATAATTCAATACATAGAAGTGACAGAAATTAATTTAAAATTAATTCTTGTAGTCAAAACAGAAACCGTGTTTTAGAGAAATAATAACTATCAAAAGATTGATACGTGTTTATATCTAGTTTAAATGTGAAATTACATTCAATGACATAAATTATATTCAATGATAAAAATATAATCTAATGATACTTTAAAACCACTCAAATGTATAATTTAACACTATAAATTATTTCGATTAAAAAAGTTGTTTTTAATTAAGATTTAGTATTTTTCACTATTCATCCAAATATGAACGTTATCAGAATAGTACCAAAAATATATCTAAACTAAATTTTTATGTCCTGATTCTAAATAATAATTTAATTTCATTAAATTTAGTATAGAAAAGTGTCAAATATTGGTTTTAGAAAAAGGTTCGTAATTAAAAGGTGGTAAAATACCATTTTTTGAAAAATACTTCTTTTATCTGAAAAAAGGAATTTGTTCTTATATTATATCTAAAAATACATAATAAGTATTCTAAAATTATATGGATTATATAAAATTCAAAATTCAGTTAATACTAATCATAACAGCTTTTTGAATGGCTAGTTTGGTATGTCGCGGTGCGCTCGAACTCAGTGTTCTGTGTAATACAAGTTATTAAATTTATTTGAAGAGATAACATACTATGAAATCTTATGGTGTTACAGAAAGTAAGGTGTCATGCAATTTTCTAAATGATTTTATGACTATTTTTTCTAACATTATGCTTTTTGGTTTTATTCAATGGTTGGATTCCAATTAATTCAAAGTAACATTGAACATGATGTAAAAGGTGTGAATGATGGTGGAAATGAGAAACTAAAGGGAATGATGATAGGTGTAAAAGATATCATGTCATGCTGAAGATGGTATCCAAAAATATGATCAAAATATATATATTAACCAACTCCCAAACTCAACATTGATGAGAAAGTAAAAGAATGATAAGAGCTCCAATAGTGGAGACTATAGAAAAAATAATGCACAATTTCCATCATGCAGGAAATGTGGAAGGAGAAACCTAGGAAAGTGCCTCAATAGAATAAAAAAAATGAATTTTGTGTGTGAAAGAAGTATATAATATAATGAATTGGAGAGGATAAGTGATGATTACTATTGAAGAAAATAAAAATGATATTAAGAATCTATTTATAGTCATTTTCCATAAATGTATAGGACCTGGGCATTACCTGAGTCAATAACCTATTCTATAGGATTTCCACCCTATTATGGAAAAACCTCTGAAGAAATAAATAGATGGTGAAATGTTTAAAAGTATTAATTCTCTTTGTTGATGGGATTAATTTGGAAGACTTTAATGTTGTGTTTTTAACCCTATAGTTTGTTATGTGAAAATTCTATTTGAGGAAGAATTGTATTTTCTTTTGTCGATATAGTTATAAAGAACCATTTGGGTCTATATGATCCTTGAATTTGAGACAATTATAGGTTATTAATTTTTCAGATGAAAATGCAATGTATGAGATAATATTTGTGGTTAAATTATGTTATGTTTATTTTCATGAATTTATCTCATCTTGGGAATGTTATAAAATATAGTCTTTGAAAAAGGACAACTCACAGACTGTGTGAAAACCCATTATGTCGGACAATACTGCGGGAATTGAAC
This sequence comes from Viscum album, assembly GCA_963277665.1. Classification (NCBI taxonomy): domain Eukaryota; kingdom Viridiplantae; phylum Streptophyta; class Magnoliopsida; order Santalales; family Viscaceae; genus Viscum; species Viscum album. Next base: position 851,846,680 of record OY728126.1, on the reverse strand, counting down.
CCCCAACCAAAGTGTGACTAGGGTATATATCCTACCATTGGACTACGTGAATTCCCTTATTAGTGTGACTAATTCTTTCTTATTTAAATGATTTTATTGATCAATAATAAGTTTATTAGTGATAGTATGTTTTATCAAATGTATATCCTTTTTGTAGAAAAAATATTTGGTGATTAAGTGATAAATGTTATTTTGGAATACCTTCACTCTGTTGGGAACACTATATGCCTAAAAATAATAGAATACTATAGGATTTCATTTGAGGAGTAATAGTGGATTTTTATTTTGAAATAATCAATGTTTTTATAGTGATTCTAGTTATTAATGGAAATGATTTGCCTATCATAGAGAATATGTGACTTGGTTAATTAAACTTAAGTGTAAGACTTAATTAGTATTTGATGTTATTTGGAGATAAATTTTAAAATTTAATATGAAAGAATATGTGATTAAATTCTTCTATGTTTTGGGTTTCAATAAAAGTTTGGATTATATTGAATTATTTTAAGGACAATTTTATATTTAATGGTCTTTATTGAACATTGGGTATTGTTTATTTAATTTTGGAAATTATGATTAGTATTTATTTCTGTAAAGGATTATCCATTTTGGGGATCATCTGATCTTATACTAACCATTTTGGTTTTTGGTAGTCTTTAAGACAAGGGAAATATATAGTTCATCATTTTTGGATTATGTGATTCTCTAGAAGCATATTCTAATGGTTCAGGTGTGACCAAGTCATCTTGAATACTCATCGTTTAGAGAAATGATGTGTTAGTTATAGAAATTTATTGAAGGATGAAACTCTATATTAAAAGTAAGTATATCTCATTATGTTGTTAATAAATTCCATAAAAAAATTCCTCAAATTTATGAAATGTAACATAAAACAAAAAACATTGTCCATTTACATTTTTTACTGGGAAAATAATGACCGTTTAACCCATCACAATTTTGTGGTTTTCTTGTTGTTAAATATCTCATGATCATGTTTTCTATCACTCTCCATCAAAACTGGGCTGTTAATTTATCTTCCATATCCCCAATTTCTTACATTAAGTCCTAGTATGGGTTATCTTAGGTGACCTTTGTTCTTCTATTTCATTCTTTTTAAGTGATAGTTTTATTGACTATTTTTCTAATGTGGGACTTTCAATGAACATCCCAAGCCCAATTTTAACATTTTTTGTATGAAATTTAGAAAAGGGGGGAATAATTTAACACCCCAAATGTCATAGTAATTTTTTTTCATTAAAGTAATTCAATTGCATGTGCTACACGCAACACTGAGTTTGAGCGCACCATGACTTACCAAACTAGTTGTTAAAAAATTGATTATAAATTGTATTAACTACATTTTGAATTTTATATACCACAAAAAATTTTAACATCTCTATTATGTGTTTCTTAAACACAATATGAGAAGAAATTCAATTTTTCAGATAAAAGAAGTATTTTTCAAAAAATAAAATTTTACTACCTTTTAATGGAAAACGCTATTTAAATCTTATATTTGACAATTTTATATATTAAATTTGAAAAACTAAATTTTCTTTAGAATTGGGACATTAAAAATTTGTTTGCATAAATTTTCTCTGCTTTTCTAATATCTTTAATATTATAATTAATACTGTAAAATACTAAATTTTAATTAAAAACAACATTTCAATCAAAATAATTTAGTGTTAAATTATACATTTGAATTGTTTTAATGTATAATTAGATTAAATTTTTATCATTTAATCAATTATTTCTCATTGGAAGAAATTTTACATTTAAATTGGATATAAACACATATCAATCTTTTGATAGTTTTTACTTCTCAAAAAAACGCTTTCTGGTTTTGACCACAAAAATATATTTTTTAAATTAATTATTAAAACATCTATGATTTTAATTTGGTAAAATATATATCATTTTGGAATTTGGAATTTGGAATATCGAAATTAGATTTGGGTTAATTTTTTGTATTTTTCTAAAAACATTCAATTTTTTATGAATACAGAAAAACACTACAACATTGTTTAATGCTGAATTTTTATTTAAATAATAATTTTTAATTTAAATTTATTTTAAAATAAAAATAGATACATGATACCAATATTAGTCTAATGTAATTAATTGAAGTCAATTTATAATATTATTACATATAAAAAAATTTATTGAACTTTTTACCTTCTTTCATCCAACTTCTATGCACCTTTGAAAATTTACATATAAAATAATTTTACTACTATGGTGAATTAAATTTCCAAAATCTGAGAGAAATGGTTTACATCACTAAGTAAAAATATGTTGAATAGGATGAAAATAATTTTTTTTGTGAATAGTAACTTTTGAATTTAATTTACCACGGTTAAAAGTAAATAGGGTAATTAATGGTAAAAATGATTTTATAATTACCCTAACACATGTCCTATTTCTACTAGATAATTGTATTTTTACCAAAATAAACCTCAGGATAAAAATATGATCCTTTTTTATCAACGTGGATGAAAATAGGACATTTACTATATTTTATTTAAAGAAGAGTTGAAAGTGTTAAATTCAATGTTTAATAACTAAAACATTTGGATTATAGGGATAAACATAAGATAAATTGGACTATAAGTATTCAATATAATGATAAATAAATTTAATACATAATGGTATTTTATTTACAATTTTTAAACATTAAATAATAAAATTTATTTATGACACAATGATGATTCAGTAATTACTTTATTAATAAAAGACTAAACCAATTGATGTTATTAATATTAAAATAAATGTAAATTGAAACTTTTGATGCATTAAACTATTTTTATAGGTTATTATGACATGTTACAGTTTATTTAATTTATTTTTTTAAGTAATTAAGTTTTTTTTTACTTTCACAAAAATGCAATACTAAATAGTTTCAAAATTGATGTTAATGAATTTATAAAAAATATACTATATTATTAAATGATATAATATTATAAAAATATAAGGTTCAGAAAAAGGGAATATATAATGATATATATTTCATTAATCAACCACTTGATTTTTTCTTGACATTTTATAGTCTGTTTATTAACCATGTAACATAAAAATACCAGAAGGCATGTTAAAAGATAAACTATTTAACTAAGAATTAAATCTAAAATATAAGGTTAATATGGTTACCAAAACATATCAAAAAAATATTGGTGTAGAATATCTCGACCCATCCCCACCTTATCCTTGAAATAAATCCATTTGTAGCCATTAAAAACCAAAAATTATTTTATAATAAAATAATATTTCAAGCTTTTCCAAAAGTGACCCTCACCTATCTTATAAAATTGTAATTTCTCTCCTCTCATATTCACAGTTCAAAATACATTTGTCTTGGCCAAAAACATTTCAAATATACTCCAAAATAACCTCAATTAAACCTATATCTCTTAATTTGATCATAAATACCAACAATGCGCCCTTTTGATCAAATCAAACGGATGCACCTGAAGAAGAGGTACTCATTTCACCACCTCTTTAAAAGTTATTTTCTTCTTCCACTTCAACTTTCATTGTTATTTCCATACCAAAATAATAAATGAAGTACCATATACATATTTTTATGTTATTATAAATATGGTACAACCATATTCATTATTCTATCCATCCTATAAATGACAAAGTCACCATACGTGTGTATATAAGGCTTACTGTCTCTACATCATGGTGTAGTTTGTTATTGAACACATAATTATTTAGATGAGTATAATAATGAGTATAATTAATGTAAATAATAAATATAACATGTCAATGATTCATTATATATATTATACCATCCAATTACATACAATTTCAGCATCAATATAATGATATTTTCGCTGACGCGTATGTACGGATTACCGTCCGCACGAACGTGATGAGATTCATTTCCCATCATAACCATTCAAGAATATATTTCATTTTATGTTTAAAATTAATGGTTAAAAACTTATTATAAATATTAAAATTAATTAAAATATATCCTATCCATAACAAACATGACTTATGTAACAAAAAATATAAATGAAAATGAATCAGTTAACACCCGAAATGATGATACTACTAAAATATTATAAACAAAGAAATATTAGAAGATAAAATATAATATAAAATTTATTTATGTGGTTATTTTATAATTTAATAACAATTATTTAACAATTTTACAGGAGGTTAATGTACCCTCTACTATATAAAAGTACACGGTAAGTGGTCTTCATCTCACTTTATATTCCTGTAAGATTCATGTTATATTTGCCACTATTTTCTTTTGACTAGATTATTTACTTCCCATGATTGTATTATTTGTGTAATATACATTAATTTATGGGTATTTATATATTTATTGTATGATCCTTATTTAATGTATTTTATGTTACGTAAGTTACAGAATCTGTAAGGGAATTTCTAATTTCTATTTCCACTCATTTGGTTTTACCCAAACATCATTGATTATATTACTCCAAGATTATGTGTGAAATAAAAATTTATTATTTTTTGTATTAATTTCAACTCACCTTCATGTGTATATAATTTTGATACACATAATCAATCCATTTCTGAATTATCATGTCATCGATATGAAGTTTATACAAGTAATCTTTACTCAATTTTCATTCATTAAGATAAACATCCAAGTCACTAGTGTTGTTTTTACAAGAATATGCAATAATGTACTCTAATTGATTTGCACTGAATATCCAATCATATTGAGTATATTTATATTTTTTAAACATATTTATTTTAGTGATTTATCCTTAACTTAAGGATATAATCTTTATAAGGTATTTAATCTCAATTTACAATCTATTGAGACTTCCTTGTTGTTATGCGCCAATTCACTTTTATATAGTGTATATACTGTACATTGACATAGTATATCATGAATCAATTTATTCTAAAGATATTATAACATTTTTATTAACTTAATTATTTTTCTTCAAGTGTCTCTCTTTTGGTTTGGAACTCTAACTGAATTATCATTTTAAATGTTTTGGAGATTTATTCTTCTAAATCACTCTCATTAATGTCCAGGATATAAAAATGGTGTTAAGAATTTATTTATATAGACATGAATGTTTTAAAATTAAAATTCATTCTAAAAGTGTCAAGTTTTTATGTGACACATTGTTTCAAAAATATACTTTTAACAGCTTATTTAATAATAGTGATACTTTTAAAAGTTTTTAAGAAAAAAATGAAATTTCTCTCAAATAGTTTTATAGATTATTTTCATCTATGTAAATATCCTTCATTATTATTGATTTAGGTTTATTTATTATAATAAAATCTAATATATTTGATTTAATGAGTTATGTTTGACTGTGGATGTGATATTTTTATTCCATTTATTGTTTTTGGTAAAATTATTGTCATTTTGTATGCGAGTATTAACAAGAATGTTTAGATTATGTTTCACCATTTTTATAAGAGGAATGCATTGGACATAGTACATGATTGGAGGGGTCCTCTATATCCACTAGATGCATCGGTAGGTATCATTAGAAAAACAAGTGTCTTGGAACAAGGCCTTGACAAAATCTTATTTGTAGTCTTGGAACCAGGCCTTTACTATGTGGTTTTGATGTCTGGGATAATTCATTCCATCATTATAATATTAGATATTGATATTACAGGTGACTATTCAACTAGTATAATATCCATGTGAATATGTAAATGGGATTATTTTATTTATATTTACCAAATAATACTGAATTATATGTTCAAAGGGCTTGTGTTTTAGTCTTATCCATTTACTTAAATGTTAATCCTTATTTATGAATGTTTCTAGTATATAGTTATCCTTACTGAGAATCTGAGCTCACACCTTATGATTTTTTTAGGATGTGAAGAAGTATATTATGATAGACCTATAGGGGTAGGATAAGGTATATGAATGTGTTTAAAGGGAACACAATGTTTGTTTTAATGATGTAATGCAAAAATTATATATGTATCTAGTACTTTCAAGACTACTAATGCAATTGGTCATTCAAGAAATGATCTCATGAGATCATTCCAATGTTATTTAATAATGCACTTACTCTGGGTAACTAGGTTCAGGGCATTAAATATTTATATTTTGGTATTGATGTTTTATATTATATTTTCATGAGATAATATGGATATATAATCACTTATATGAGAGGTAGTTGTGTTTTGTGCCATAGTTTCCATAGAATGTAGTGTTTTGTTAAAAATTTAAATGAATGAATAACTAATTAAATATGAATTTTGTTGATGGGATAATGATTTTTTTTGGAAATTCATGTTAATTAAATTTGTAAATGATATGTGTTAATTTGACTTGGAAACATTAATAGAGAGGTGTTATATTAATAATGTGGCTATAAATATTTAAATATTATCTAATGAAATTTGGATGATAGTGATAGATTTGGAAATTTTTAATAACATTATAAAATTATAATAGTCTTTATTGAGTTTTTCTTTTGTTATAGTGGTGTTTTTTGGTATTGATATGTCTAGTTTTGGTTGTGATTATTTGAATGTGGATGTGAGGTTATTGTGGCTATAGATTTTTATAGTAAAAACATCTTGTTGTTGAGTTAACAAATAGGTATGGCTAATACCAAATATTATATATCTATTGTTTTTATTTGTTTGTTTATATACACCACTACTTTATTTGGTTATCCATACCCTAAAATTATGGTTTTGGGTTTTGAGAATTTTCCCCACATCCCAACTTCATATTAAATTGATATCAAACATCTACCTGTCATGCTCAATCTCAATTCCAAATACAATTATGACTAGAAATTCTAGAGGTAATGATGTATGGGATGAAATGGATAAAATATAGTGTTCATATTATACTGTGATAATGATGATTATTTGGTGATTAATGTGATGGGATCAATGTTATGGGATATACATAGAAGTAACATGGTTTTTAGTTTATATATTTATGTTTGTATTTCCATATTATGAGTGGGTCAAAATGTGAGGTTATGTTGTGGTGATATGATATGTGGTTTTTTCCTTTAATATGGATGTGGATGTGTAATAAATAAATGTATATATGTGATAGAAATGATATTATTTGGATATGTTGATTTATAAGGTATGGGAGTACCAATAGAAATGTGATTAGGTAAGAGGGTGACTGGATTAGTGGAAAATTATTGCTAGATACTTCATGATGTTGTATTTATATACAAAAATGTTGTTTCTTGTGTGTGATAATATGTGATTAATCCATGATGATGATGATTCATATTAAAACTATTATAGGTGATGAGATTATTCCATTTTTGTTCACTATTTAAATATTATTGTAATTATACATTTTAAAAAGTGGGTTTAGTGATGATTATGTTTTGTATAGTTATATTCGTGACCTTATATATATATATATAAACATATTTCATCAATATAGTTAGTGATTCTAATATATCACACCAGATAATAGAGATTTATTTTATTTTTTATGTTTCTAATTATGATCTTTTCTTATATTTAATTTGATATATCATGTTTTGTATGAACAATACTGGATTTGTGGTTTGGGTTTTTATGTTATTTAGATGATTGGTTCATTGATTTTTATGGTCATTGAATTTTTTTCATAATTCCAAAAATAATCTTGTTTTTAAAACCCTCAGTGAATGTAATCAACCAATTCCCAATTAGATGTATGATTTTGAAGTAACAGTCATCTTAACCACTGGCCTAGAAGGGTATAACAAGGGATGGGTCTGATAGAGTTTTATAATTAATATATTTAGAGTTAGGATACATTTTCTTGATAGAACTTGTCAATAAAATATGTGTATGGTAGCGAAGTTGAACTATTTGTCATTGTTTGGATGTAAAAAAAGGGCCAACTAGGATTTGGGATATTAGCTCCCCCAATAATATGATGTAAATCATTACATTTATAGGTCATATTAGGTGGAATGATATTGATTATTTTATAGTGACTATGGTTTTATATGTGAATCATACTTGTTTTCTCTGTTTGAATTAGAGTTATTTTTAGGGAAATAATGTGAATCTAATTTAGTGGTCATATATGAATTAAATGTTTGGTATCATAGGATTTCTCCTATTCAATGTTGTGTTTGTTTTTTTCATCATATGTATATATATCAGATTGGAGAGGTTTTTTAGGATACCCTAGTTGGCCATTGAAGGGTAGAACTAGGATGTAAGGACATTTATTATAGGATTATGTTTTCAGAGTTTCAGTATAAGATCATAGAGAAGTATAAAATGGGATATCATTAATTTTAAGATTATGCACCAATTGAAGGATCATTCAATTTCTTCAGTCAAACCCATGTGTAGGATTATTAATTCATGTTCTCTTTTAGTCATTTCTGTGGAGAGTACTCATATTAGGTTATCTTATATTCTTGATTATTTGGTGACTAAGGTATAATAGGATGATTTTTAATGTCATTCCATGACGTTTTTTAGTATTCCATGTTGGCATATTCTATGATGAATGTGTTTCTCTCTCTTAATTATGGGATCATGATCTTATAAATGCCATGATATTTCTGAAATAATAATTTTAAATATTATCAATATATCTTCTAGAATTTGGAATCCATAGTGTACAATTTATAGAAGTAATATCACACATATATCCAGAAAAAAGCCACACCATTTATGATTTTTAAATATCTAGAGGAGTTAATCAATGAATAGGTGATTGCTAAAGTTCTTGCATGTGTTGGTTTGTCTCAAAAGAGAATTCCGTAGAACATTCCAAAGAGTATGTTTAGAGATAATGAAATCCATTTATCCATATAGTTATAATTCTATTCAATAATGAATATTCCGAAAATTATTCATCCTATATCTGTAGTGTTTTATGTTCTTGAGCATGAATAGGGAGATAAATTCATGTATTCTCTTCGTAGGATGGTCATTGTCATATGTAGTTGTATTTTTTGGAAATTCACAGCAATCAACATTGTGAATGTGTTTATATTCCACGGTAGCATCAATAGTAGTTTACTCAATGTTATTATAAGGTGTATATGAATTAGGGTATCTATTTTTCAAATATTATGTAAAATATATGAAAAAAATCCCCATGATATTCTTCATCCTTAAGGATAAAAAGAAGTGGGATGTCATCATGGTTTTCATAATCAAGGAATGTGTGATTGATGGAAAAAAATGCGGTCAAGTTCTTGGTATAAAAATTCAACCACTAGGAATGTCTAATAACATATGTTGAACCGTGTATTATTCTTTTACCATGGAAGGTGTATTTTTTTATTCTAAAATATTACACTACTTCATTACACCTATATTATTCCTTACTCTGAAACTCAATGTTGAAATGCTTCTAGTTCCCTTAGTGTTATCTTTGAAAATTAGAGGGAAATTTTATATTTGTATATTTTTATTTGGTTTTGATCATGTGATGGTGTTTCATTAGTAATTTTTTTGTATCATTCCATAATTAAAATACATCTATATGATTTTATCCTTATAATGGACATGTCAGTTTTTTTGAATGATGTGTTTTATTACATAATGATATTTTTTCTTTGATGTGTATTATTTATTTGTATTTTATATTAAATAGGTAATATTAATTGTCAATAAATATTTAGATCCCAACTCATCACATCTAATAGGGTAGGTTTTGAGCTTAGAGGAGGTACATATGGTTGTGCTTCTAAGAGTTATTATGAAGTTTATCAATGTTTTTCTAAAATTTGTTTTGAAACTTCACAAAACATTTATATCATGTTTGGGGTATATTTTTACTTGAGATATATTAAATGTACCTGGAAACAAATTTTATGAAACGTCTATAATTTTTATATGTGATGATTCTGGTTGATGATCTGTAGATGATGGGGTTTTTCATAAATAGTGTGTCCCCATGTGTTTCCCTTGGGTTATTATTTATGAAGGTAGAAGGTATTTTTATATTGTTAAAAGAAAAATATTGGTTGAACCTAGTAATTTTGATGAAATATTATCCAATACCATGGTTTGATACTATTTTATAATAAATTTATTAGAAGAACATATTTTTTAAATATGTATTAATAGACTGAATAACATCAAATATTCTTAAAGGATGATGATATAATAAATACTTATTTAATGTCTTATTAGAAACAATTTATATTTAATTAAATTTTTTTCTATTACATGTATTTAATAAATATATTTATAATATATATGGACATACATTTTAACATGTTCTTGGACTAGTCTGTGGGTTTCTTCATCGATTAAATCTCAATGTGCAAAAAAATAGAGTCGGGTCATGTCAGTAATCTTAGAGTTCTCAATGTGGTCCTTTGATGACTTTAAATCTATGGAAATTATAAGTTGGGTAATCATTTTATATTATTGTTTTGATTTGTTGGTCATGTTATATGTTAATAGGGAGTAGTAGTGGATCCTTTAAATATTAGGTATTTAGTGTCTTTCAAAAAACCATAAAATTTCACAGACGTTTAAAAACTCCTTGGTTTCATATATATTAAAGGATGTTTGAGTCAAATTTTACATTTAATATAACACAATCATAGTCTTGTATTGATAGTATGAATATATTTTGAGGATTTTTCCGTGTTAGGTGGCTATCGAGAACCTGAATGTGATGCTACCATGTTTTGAAATCCTTTATTTTCTAAATGTAAAGGTTATATTTTATGGTATCTATAATACATCTCCTATCAAATTATATTGTTACATGGAACAACATTGAGCCTTAATCTCATCTAGGTCATCGTAGTTATATCCTTATGCGAGTAAGTATGCTTCCCTAGATCTAAATTTCAATAATTTATTGGTTTCTAAAATCATATTATTGTATTAACTCATTAGTGAACATTTGCGGTTTTTAAAAATTGTAATAGTATGATATATATCATCTCTTAGTATAATTAAAGTTTTTATTAGTGGTGAAGCTTATAGTTGTTATAGGATAATGACATTGATATCTCTTATAAAATAAATAAAGGTAAATTTAAAAACTTGTGAGATCCATTGGATGATTTGGGAAGGTTTTAATGATGAAATAATAAATCCATTGAAAGTGGTGTAATATATTTCCTTCTCTCTTCACTATATTATAATCTTTTATCCATTACACAGAAGGTATAAGGGTTCATTTTAGGGGATCTAGATATAGAATTTTAATTTGATATTTTTTACAGCGACCCTTTTGAGGGATGTTATAATGAGGATAAAAATAGGATGTTGTTTAGAGGGATGATATTTTCTCTGTTAGTGACACATGAGTTTTTTATCCTAGATAAATATTACAATTTATTTGAATTCAATCCTATAATATCCAAGATATTTTTTGTTGTTTCAGTTTCTAGGGATGATTGTGTTAGCGGTAGTGTATTTTTTTCAGCATTTTCATTGTCAATAGTTGAAAAATATGTAACACGTTCTATGTGGATTCATTCTTCGATTATATATTAAAATTACGATATGGGAGTATATCTTGTTGGATATTTATATAGGTTTTCCATAATATCAAGGAGGATTATATTCTACTACGGTCACTATAGATCAGTTAAAATATTACATTGGTTTATTTTTGGTTGTGGAGTCGATCTTAGTGTTTGGTTTATCGAGATATGTATTATTTAAATAGTTATGCCTCATGGGATTAATAGGATTATTATATAAAATTTTGAATATAATTTTAAATTACTAGTGTGGGAGGTAGTATTTTTAACTTTTGGATCTCAATTATTTCTTAGAAATACATTCCATCATTAGAAATATATTATAACCATGAAATGTATTCATACATTAGAAAAATAATTGAATGAATTTGTTTTCGATTTAATGTTTTTTATCATAGGAAACTAACAATGTTCACGTTGATGAATTATATTGGTATCCTTATAAATCAACTTTTTTAAGAACATTTTTTGGAGTTAGTGATCCATTAATTAATGTTTTTTCAAATCATTAAAAATAATTTCTAGATGATTTATGAGTAGATGAATGATACTAAAGACTCTTAGATGTATTGTTTTTATCCTAATAAAAAGCATTTTAAAATTAATTTCTGTGGTCATGAATTCTTATTGCATCATTTAATCAGGGGTTGGGGATGTTTTTTTCTGGATTATAATATGTCTATATAGTTCATTTCTCAATTATATGTGTTAGAGAATGTTGTTGAGGATGCGTAATTAATAGTTATCTAGGTGAAAAATATATTGGATGTATATTACCTTCTATAAAAAATATATTAAATGGTATGTTTATAAGTAATAACACGTTAATAATTAGGTGGATTAATTCATAATAGATAATAGAAAATTAATATAGAACTTCATTGAGATTTAGGATCATTGGGATATCATACATTAGGGGAACATCATTCCTTTGGTTTGTTTCATGTGGTTGAATAATGGATTTGGGGAACATTAGTTTCAATGTCTTTCATAGCATCATGAGTTGTTTTGAATTTTTATTATTGAATTGAGATACTTAATTCTATGATGATGTGATGAATAGTATTCATTCAATAGTAGTTTAGTTATAATATTTTTAATATTGATATTTATGTTTGGGAGGTATCTCATTATGTTTCTTATTTTGATAATGTTTGGATATTATAGGACATGAATCATTTGAATGATATCTAAGGTAATACCAGAAAAATGAAAAGACATCTACATTGAGTTTTCGAGGTGATAGAGGTGACTATATTGTATTTGATAGATGAGTGGACCAGTCCTTAAATTTTTGTAAGGAAGATTGGTTTTGGCGTGAATATATGCGTTATTCCATGGAAAATTAAGTTGATGATTATAGTTATGGTTGTATTTCAGGATTCACTATAATCAAATCAATTTTATAATAATCACATCCATTATCAGGTGGATAAAACATAATAATTTTTTTTAATTCTTAAAAAAAAAATAAGATAATGTCTCCATGTGAAATGTTATAAGTTATTTATAATGGGGTTGGTTTTTTCTTACATACGTTTCATTGGAAAATTTAACTTTATATTGGTCCATGAATGAATTTTTTTCTAGAGTTCATTGGTTTTAATTCTTTGTAATTATTTTTGAATACTAGAGTGATTATTCCTATAAAAATGATTATGGTCTATTGAGTTTTGGGTAAATAGTGAAAACGTTTGTGGTGATCCTTGAAGATTCAATCGCTCTCGTGTGAAGTCACACCTGACATTTTGACCACCATTTCTTGTATCTAAATAATTTAATTTCTAATGGGTTTGGATTTTATTTTGTTTTTTGTCATTAGTTGTTATAGTTGATCATTTTTATTTTGATTTTCAATTATTCTCAATTTCCACTCATTCCAATAAAATGATTGTTCAAAATCTACTTCAGGTAGAGGATTTAAGAAATTAATTTATTTTTTTAAGCATGATTATTTTAGTTGAAAATATTTTTCCTTTTTTTAATAATCAATTGAATTTCACTATTAAATTTAATAAATAAGATTAATGAAATTGGAATGGAATATTTTAATTTTGGAGTTTAATATGAATTCAATTTTTTTCTCCATAAGATAATGGGTTATCAACTGTTATGAATATATTATTTTACAATATTGTAATGAATAAAAATTTTATAATTTTTTCTATAGTTTATGAAATTAATAAATAGGGTGAATTAATATATTTATATATAAAAAATGAATTTATTTTTCATATTTTTTATGATTATTGGATCATAATTTGAATCGGATTGTGTGATAAGATTTTTTACCACAATTTCCTTTCATTGATACAATATGTTTTTTCTTCTATTTTTTTATTGGTTTCATATTAGTGGAATATTATTAATTTGATGGTGTCATATGTGTATTGGGATGATAGTGTAATGGATATTCCTTACTAAAATGCATGGGATTTTTTGTGATGTTATTATCACTAGTTTTTCATGGGTGGTAATGAATATAAATGAACTTATTTTGTGTCTACCTTAGTGATTTTGAAGTAGTTATTTTCATGATAATATATGACGGTAGATGAGGATATGGAAATGGTATATGTGGTACATATCATAATTTCATGAGAATGTGGATTGATCATGAATTTATATGATATAATAAATAAATACATAGTAGTGGAATATATTGATTGTTTATTGGTGATATGGAAATAAAAATTAAATATATAGCTAAATGAATGGGGTATTGTGGGAATGAGTCATTATGATGGAATAATCATATTAGTTAAGGTTTTGGAAGCAATATGACATTATCTAATGTAAATTTTCTAGTGATTAATGATCTAAAAATTAATATTTATGTGATAACATTAGATGTTACATTGTTTTATAGATATTTTATGGAAGAATTTGGGTTTATTTTTCAGTGTATAGTTGTTAAAGAAATTAGTAGATGGTAGTTATTGGGTATTAATGGTTTTAGTATATAGTAGTAATAAAACAAATCTATTATTTGGCAATGCTTCAGTTCGGTTAGGGTAGTTTTTTATATATCTAATATATTTAATTAATATTTAATATAGACCACCACTTTATTGTTTTGGAACCATAAAAATAGAAATAATTTATATGGCCCTAGCCTTAAACAATACTTAATCTTGAGTTATTAAAAGATTACTAATTGAGGATCTTTTCAGGTTTAGAGTTTTAGAGAATTAGATCATAAATCATGCATTACCTTCCATATTTAAAAAAATTGGTTACATAAAAGATAGTATTCATTTTTTCCCATCAACAGAAACATATTCAAAACAAAACATGGATTCTTTCATGGCACTTCCTTGACCCTATCATCACATCATGTACCATTCCCTTGACTTGAGAAAAACATTTCAAAAACATGGGATGACCATAAAAATCTCAGTAAGGGATATAAATGTAGGAAATGAAAACAATACTCCATGTATGAAATCATACTTTACTCATAAAACATAAGCATTTTAACATACCTCATCAAATCAAGAATAAATCATAGAAATCATAAGACATAAAGGAAACTTGATGAATTACTAACATTCATATGTAGGGATTAACCCTTATGGTTACGTTTGGAATACTCATTATAGTATATTCCCTAAATATCTTCAGAGAAACCTTAAAGTTTAACCCCTTCGCGTTACCCAAATGCATTAGAGAGCTATATCGGGCTCGCCTGCCCTTAGTTTATCATAGAACCACCCATCTTCATAATAATGCCCAAGAACCATAACATAATAGTATTATATAAAACATTCATAATGAAAACATAAAATTTCCTCTTTTCAATCACATGATATCAATACAAAACATTGATATAAAATCAATATGAAAGCCATTTTCATTACGAAAATAAAAGAAAAGTAAAACATGGTATTTATTTTTCATTTTTTAAAAAAGGTTATGGCTTGTAGAGGAAGTCGAAGCTCAAATAATGGTTATAGCGGCGGAGAATTCGTTTTCTCCGCATATGTACGACAAAAAAAATTCCATTTTTTCGATTATTAAACGCTTCGTATTAAAATATTCCTTTTGAGTAAACATAAAAGTCAAAGGGGTTTATACACCGTGTAAAAGATAGTTGTGTATAAAACATAATATGCCTCAATGGAACGAGATTGAAACGAAGTTCCATACAAAGATCTTTTAAAAAAATAGATATATTATGTGTATTAACTATAAGTACACATAAATAAATAAAAAATACAGGATATGAAATAATAATATCATGACATAATTTGAAAGTAGGAGATTAACCCAATGAACGGAAATTGGGTTAAGAAGTTCCCTTACCTCGGGTCTGACTTGACTCGATCATTCATTAATGTCCTGAATAATAAACTTGAGTTAATTTATACATGCTTAAGAACCTTTTTCAAGTTCCTTATTCCTTTTAAATCACTTATTACCATGTTATGTACACTGTGTAATTATTTAAGTTAATAATGGTCGTTCTGTCGATCATTGGTACTTAAGTCAAAAATAAACACTTTATAATTACAAGTTGTTCATGTGGTAAAATATTCATTATATCCAGAATTATATTCATGATTTAGATATCATATATTTTATATATATCCACTATATACATGCATTTACAATATTACATAACATTTATAGGTAAGAAATGAAATACACCGTTCATGGAGACGGTAAGCCGTACGTATACCCATAATGGGAGCCATAAAGGTATGCCATAAATAAAAAATAAAAAAGATTAAGGAAAAAATAAACATATTATATATAATATATAAATATAGTGAAAACTAAATGGCCACCTTTGTATGTGTTATAAGAATATTGAACAATCATCGTTTCGTGAGGCAGAAATTCACCATCCATGGAAACAGTGTGTTCATTAACCATTAGATGTAGGTGTGTGTAAGTGTAGCTCGAATAATTATTATAAAAACATATTAGTATATTTAAAATACTGGTGTTGTTACAAAATAAATGAATAAAAAGAGTTTAGGGGGTTGGAGAATAAAAATAAAACAAAAGAACATTAGAGAAGTCTTTACCTTTAAATCGGGTAACTCCTCTTGGTTAGAACCAAAAGGGTTTATTGAAGATCCTTCTGCCTAAGGTAAGGCTTCAAGGATGAAGAGAGGGATGTGGAGAGATAAAATGCACGGATCTTGGATGAGCCAATGGATTGAGAAGTGTGGGTAAGGAGGTAGAGTTGGGGTCATTTTATAAGGGGAGAAGAGGGGCACTCTTGGAATGGTATAAAATGTTACTTTATTTTCAAATACGTTTTGTATTTTAAATGTCCCCCATTGATGTATTTCAATGAAATGGTGATAAGGGTTTGAAATATACTCACCCAATAGGTCTTTTACAAGTGTATGTTTTATATTTTACCTTATCCTTTCATTTTATTTAAATCGTTCATTAATGAGGTAATCGCTGCATCATCATGATTTCATAAATAATTTAATTTATTTAATGTCTAAAAATTATAAAAAAATACTATGCTGCAGGAAATATTTTTATCTTTCCAATGACTATTTATAGTCCAATATATCATTTATTGTATACAAAATTAAAAATGTTTTACTAAGGTGATTCATTCTTTGTTATATTTACCTTTCTTTAAAAATAAAAAGATAAAAAGTCATTATCACACAAAATTGACTCCAGGGGGTACAAAGGTTTGGAACAATGAATCCCATGGTATAACATGACACAACTAGTAACATTAGGACACATGTTGGGGTCATTTGTTATTATTATGATATTATTTTATTATCCTAAACTACCCGATTACTAATTAATCAAGATAATTAAAGATAATTACCATCGTTACTATTCATAATGTCAAAAAAAGAG
This sequence comes from Viscum album, assembly GCA_963277665.1. NCBI lineage: Eukaryota > Viridiplantae > Streptophyta > Magnoliopsida > Santalales > Viscaceae > Viscum > Viscum album. The sequence continues at coordinate 851,829,410 of OY728126.1, read as the reverse complement.
TATTGATTACATAATTTGGACATTATAATTCTTAATATGTAATCCATTTTACCAAATTCAAAACACGGAAATTGCAATAATTAATTTAAAAATAATTCCCGTTGTCAAAACAAATTGCGGGTTTTTTTAGAAACAATATCTATGAAAAGTTTGGCACTTGTTTATGCCCAATTCCAAAGTGAAATTAATCCTAATTACCACCATTGGATTAAATGGTAAAAATATATTCTAATTAAACTTTAATACCAATTATAAAGATAATCTATCCGTATAGTTAAATTATATGAAAAAGCAATTTTGATGTAAAATGCCGTATTTTTCACTATTCATTAAAAAAATGAACATTGTCAGAAAAATACCAAAAAATTATCCAATATACATTTCAATGTCCCAATCATAATGAATATGATTATTTTTACAAATAGAGATTATAAAATTATCAAAAGTTTTATTTAATAATGGTTTTCCATCAAAAGGAAGTAAAACAATCTTATAAAAATATTAGTGTATTCCATGCTTAAGATTGGATTTATTTTCATTTTAAGCCTCTATAACAGTATCTAATTAATAAATAGACATAGGTAAAAATATCTACTATTAATTACTTACTTGGGATGTTACATCCTTACCCCCTTTATAAAATTTTGTCCCCGTAATTTATTTACATAACAAATAAGTGGGGGTATTTGTCCCACATTGCATTTTAAGATTCCCATGTTCCCTTTTCACTCATGTGGTTTTTCCACAAAACCTTTATGTGATGAATCACCTTATTCCGAAACACTTGCTCCCTATGGTCAAGAATCTGGACTTGTTGTTCCTCATAAGATATATTCTCTTCCAGTTGAACTACCTCTGGACTCAAAACATGAGATGGATATGGCATGTACTTCCCTAACATTCAAACATGAAAAACATTGTGTAACTAAGATAAACTCGGAGGTAAATCCACTCAGTGTGAAATTAATCCAACTATCTCCATAATTTCATATGGTCCAATGAACCTTGGAATCAGCTTTCCTTTCTTACCAAATCGCATCACACTTTTCCATATTGAATCTTTAAGAAAAACATGATCACCTACCTCAAAAGAGAGATACTTCCTCCTATTGTCCGCATAACTCTTCTTCCTACTCTGAGCTGTTCTCATGTGTTTCTATATTAGCTAAACATTATCTACCATCTGTTCTACCAATTCTGGTCCCATCAAATTCCTTTCACCTACTTCATCCAAAAAAAGATGGAGTTCGACACTACTTCCAATATAATGCCTCAAATGCTACCATCTGTATACTGGATTGAAAACAGTTTTTATAAGAAAACTCAACCAAAGAAAGATGTTGGTCCCAACTTCCCCGATAATCCATCGAACAAGCACGTAGCATATCCTCCAATGTTTGAATCATTCATTTTGACTGCCCATCTGATTGAGGATGAAAATCTGTACTAAAATTTAATTCAGTACCCAATGACTTTTGAAGGCCTTTCCAAAAGTTAGAAGTGAACCTGGGATCATGGTCAGTTACAATGGAGAGAGGAACTCTATGTAACCAGACTATCTCTTTATGATACAAATAGGAATGTTGATCTCTGGAAAAAGTATCTCGCATAGCAAGGAAATGAGCAGATTTAGTCAAGCGATCAACAATAACCCAGATTGCATTATTACCTCGATGTGTCTTCGGAAATCCCACAACAAAGTCCATGGATATATTATCCCATTTCCACTCTAGTATTGGTAAAGGCTGAAGCATCCCATTCGGTAACTTCCACTTTTCATTAACATTTTGACAAGTCAAACAATTTACAGTAAAATAAGCAATGTCTCTTTTCATTCTGTCCCACCAGTAATACTTTCGAAGATCTCTATACATCTTAGTACTGCCCGGATGAACTGAAAATGGAGAACTATGACCTTCACATAATAACTATCTCTTCAACTATGAATCACACGGAACACAGAATCTCTTCCCAAATATCAAAAAAAATCATTATCAATGTTGAATTTAGGTAACTTACCCTTCTGAACCAGCTCTACCTTTTTTTGCAATTGGCTGTCTTACTTTTGTGCTTGCTTAATTTTGTCTGATAGAGAAGATTTCACTGATACCTGAAAAAAAAACAGACGGATATCCTGCACCAACAACTTCTATGCCAAATTTCATCAAATCCTTAACCGAAGGATCAAGTTCCAAACACAACATTGTCGATGAAGCATTTCTTTTTCGACTCAAATCATCAGCCACGTTATTTTATTTTCCCGGATGGTAATGAATTGTACAATCATAATCCTTGATTAATTCCAGCCATCTCCTCTGTCTCATGTTCAGTTCTTTCTGAGTGAATATATACTTTAAACTTTTTTGATCGGTATATATTTCACACTTTACTCCATACAAATGATGCCTCCAAATTTTTAAAGCAAAAACAACAATAGCTAATTCCAAATCATGTGTAGGGTAATTTACCTCATGAGTTTTCAACTGACGTGAAGCATAAGAAATTAACTAATCATTCTACATTAGGACGCAACTAATTCCTTTCAATGAAGAATCACAGTAGATAACAAACTCACCATTACTGGAAGGTAGTTCCAAAACTGGAGCATTCACCAATCATCTTTCCAACTCTTTAAAACAATCATCACATTCTTTTTCCTAGATAATCTTAACACCCTTCCAAGTTAGCTTGGTCATTGGACTGGATAACCGTGAATATTTTCTAACAAACCTTCGGTAATAGCCTGCCAAACCAAGGAAGATACGAATCACAATTACATTTGTGGGTCTTGGCCATTCTTCAACAACCTTTGTTTTTTCAGGATCAACAGTTATCCCATCATTAGAAACAATATGCCCAAGGAAAGAAATTTGTTGCAATCGAAACTCACACTTGATGAATTTCCCATAAAATTTATTTTCTTTTATGGTTTGAGAAATAACCGTTAAATGACTTTCATGCTCCTCTATACTTTTAGAAAACACCAAAATATCATCAATGAAAAAAACCAAAAACATATCCAAGAACTCATGGAAAATTCTATTCATAAGGTCCATGAATACAGCAGGCTCATTGGTTAGCCCAAAAGGAATTACTAAAAATTCATAATGGCCATATCTTGTGCGAAAAGAAGGTCTTCAGAATATCTGATTTCTTTACCTTCAACTGATGGTACCCCGATCTCAGGTCAATCTTTGAAAAAAACTGAGCTCCCTGGAGCTGATCAAACAGATCATCGATATGAGGCAAATGATATTTGTTCTTAACAGTGATGTTATTTGAGGCTCTATAATCAATGCAATGTCTTTTTGAACCATCTTTCTTTTTAAAAAATAAAACAGTGGCACCCCATGGTGATGTGCTAGGTCGAATGAAACCTTTCTCTAATAAATCTTGCAATTGCTCATTCAACTCTAAAAGTTCAGTTTGAGCCATTCGATAAGGGTGTTGTGAAATTGGCTTAGCATCAGGAACAAAGTCAATGGTAAATTCAAATTCCCGATCTGGTATTATTCCAAGAAACTCAATAGGAAAAACATCAGGATACTCATTTACCACTATCACATCATTAAACTGAACAATTCCTTTGTTTTCAACAATATGTGCAAGGTAACATTCATTTCCATATTTTACAATTTTCTCAGCCTCTTGATATGATATCAATAGTAAGGGTTCATTCTTGTACAAAAACTAAAATCTTTTCTGAAAAAAACTTTTGTAGCTCTATAATCAATCTTAACATGGTAAACAGAAATCCAATCCATACCCAGGATAACATAAAAATATAGCAGAGGTAAAACAATAATGTTTGCAAGTAGGTTCTTTCCACAGATAAGGATATGAAGATTATTATAAATTATTTTTGCCTCAACATTTCCCCTAGGTTTTTTTAACACAAGTTCAGGAGTCATTTCTTGATATGGTATTCCCATTTTACTAGAAGAGTTTTCAGAGATGAAAGAATGTGTAGACCCTGAATCAAAAAACACACTGGAATAATCTAAAAAAACAAACAATGTACCTGATACCACTTCATTTGATGGCCCAACATCTGCTGAAGTAGTTGCAAAATATTTCACCACACCTTTCTGCTTGTAGTCTAACTGCTTCCCATCACTCGAGCTCTTTGTCGGACACTCGTTTGCATAGTGACCCATCTCATTGCACTTGAAACATTTCACTAACTGTAAATCTAATTCAGTATTACCATCACCCTGATCTTTTCAGTGCAACCACGAGCCGTATGTCTCATATTACCGTATCGGTAACACTTTCCAGATTTCATAAGACATTCCCCAGAATGTCTTTTACCACATTTAAAACAAACTAGAAACTTAGTTTTCTTATCGTCAGACCTTTTTGAGGAATTCTTTCCTTTCTCCTGCCACCTCGGTCTCTTCTTCTGCTGGTTGTTATAGAACACTTGATCATCGGGAAACTCCATTTACACATTCTAAGCACATCGAACAAGATTTTCATAACTCTACAACTCGCGGGAAGCTAAAGCCCGTCGATATTTTGGATTTAATCCTGAGTAAAAATGATTGATTTTACTATCAAGGTCTCAGATAAAATTTGGATCATACCTTGCCAATTGAGTGAACCTTTCTTCATAGGCATCCACTGAGTCTTCCTCTTGCCTCTATTCTAGGATTTTTATTCCATCCTAAGTCAAACAGCCTTAGGAAAATACTTCTAAAGAAACATACCTTTGAATTCATCTCTGTCGAGAGAATCAATCTCATCTGCATCCCTGATATTTTTAACCATCAACCACCACTGATCTGCTTCACCCTCCAAACAATAAATAGCAAGACAAACCTTTTGATTGTCTGAATACCCCATACCATCGAAAATATTCTCCAGTTATTTAATCCACCTTTCAGCTAGCACAGGGTCAGATGATCCTCTGAATGACAGGGGATGTTACCTCATGAAATGTTCCACCACTGACATGTTCCTCTACGGTTGATCTGGCAGATGTCGTGCATGGATACCACAACCATTTATCGCATGAGTCAACTCCACCATCACTACAACAAACTGTTCAGTTCCAATTCCAACCATCTCAGGATGCTGATTCGGAAGGTCATTTCCTTCTGCATTCCTTCCTAGTACTGCTTCCCTATTTCCTCTGAGGAAAAATATTCTGAACAAACATGTCTTAGATGAAGCAACATGGTAATCTTCAAATTCTATATCATTTCAATTTGACCATAAATTTTTTTGGAAAATCATATAATAGAATTCTAACTCCTAAAGTTATCTAAACTGACCTCTGATACCAACTATAAGGCCCCAGCCTTAAACATTACTTAATCTTGAGTTATTACAAGATTACATATTGAGGATCTTTTCAGGTTTAATGTAGTAGAGAATTAGATCATAAATCATGCATTACATTCCACATTTAAACAAAGTGGTTACATAAAATATAGTATTCAATTTTACCCATCAACTAAAAAATATTAAAAAAACATGGATTCTTTCATGACACTTCATTTACCCTATCATCACATCATTTACCTTTCCATTGACCTGAGAAAAACATTTCAAAAACATGGGATGAGCATAAAAAGCTCAGTAAGGGATATAAAAGTACGAAATGAAAACATTAGTCCATGTATGAAATCATACATTACTCATAAAACATATGAATTTTAACATAACTAATCAAATCATGAATAAATCATAGAAATCATAATACATAAAGGTAACTTGATGCATTCCTAACATTATTACATAGGGAGTAACCCTCATGGTTATGTTTGGAATACCCATCACAGTATATTCCCTAAATCTCTTCAGAGAAACCTTAATGTTTAACCCCTTTGCATTACCCAATGCCTTGGAGAGCTATATCGGGCTCACCCGACCATAGTTTATCACGGAACCACCCATCTTCATAACAATGCCCAAGAACCATAACATAATCGTATTACTTAAAACATGCATAAAGTAAACATAACATTTCCACTTTTCAATCTCAAGATATCAATAAAACACATTGATATAAAAACATTATGAACCCCATTTTCAATACCAAAAGAAAAGAAAAGTAAACATGGTATTTATTTTTCATTTAAACAAAATGTTATGGCTTTTAGAGGAATCCGAAGCACAAATAATGGTCACAGCGGTGGAAAAGTCCTTGCCGATGCATACGTACGACAAAAAAACATTCCCTTTTGTCGTTTAGTAAACGCTTCGTATAAAAATATTCCTTTTGAGTAAACATAAAAGTAAAAGGGGTTTATACACCATATAAAATAAAGTTGAGTATAAAGCATAATATGCCTTAATGAAAGGATATTGAGACGAAGTCCCATACAAAGAACATTTTTTAAATAAAATTGATCTATTATGTGTATTAACTATAATTACACATAAAGAAAGAACAAATACAAGATAGGACAAAATAATATCATTACATAATTTGAAAGTAGGATATTAACCCAAAGAACAGAAATTGGGTTAAGAAGTTCCCTTACCTTGGGTCCGACATGACTCGATCGTTCTTTAATGTCCTGAATAATAAACTTGAGTTAATTTATACTTTCTTAAGAACCCTTTTCAAGTTCATTATTTATTTTATATCACTTATTACCATGTTATTAACACTTTGTAATTATTTAAGTTAATAATGGTCGTTTTGTCGATCATTGGTACTTGTGTCAAAAATAAACTATTTATAATTACAAGTTGTTCATGTTGTCAAATATCCATTATATCCAGAATTATATTAGTGATTTAGATAGCATATATGTTATATATATCTAGTATATACATGCATTTACAATATTACATAACATTTAGAGGTAAGAAATGAAATGCACCATTCATGGAGACGGTAAGCCGTACGTACGCATGAACGCTACTTTCATTTCTATTTCGTATTTTATGGAATGGAATCATAATTTTATGAAAGTATATTATAATTCCAGTATAATATCATGTATAATATCATTAATTACATCCTTTATACGTCCCACATATGGAATTAAGGAATCAAATCACTTTGAGGGGGCGGTAGTTCGCACTTCCTAAAATGAAGATATCGTGTATACCCATAATGGGATCCATAAAAGGTATGCCATAAATGAAAAATGCAGAAGCTTAAGGAAATAATGAACATATTATATATCATATATAAATATAGTGACATCTTAATGGCCACCTTTTCAGGTGTTATAATAATATTGAACAATCATCGTTTCGTGAGGCAGAAAATCGCCATCCACGGAAACAGTATGTTCTTTAACCATTAGATGTAGTTTTGTGTAAGTGTGGCTCAGATAATTATTATAAAAACATCCTAGTATATTTAAAATACTGGTTTTGTTACAAAATAAATTAATAAAAAGACTTTATGGGGTTGGAGAAGATAAATAAACCAAAAGAACATTAGAGAAGTCTTTACCTTTAAATAGGGTAACTCCTTTTGGTCAGAACCAAAAGGGTCTCTTGAAGAGACTTCTTCATAAGGTAATGATTCTAGGATGAAGAGAGGTATGTGGAGAGATAAAATGAGCAGAGAATGTCTGATACAATGGCTTTAGAAATGTGGGTAAGTAGGTAGAGGTGGGGGCCTTTTATAAGAGAAGAGGAGGGGCACTCTTGGAAATGTATAAAATGTTACTTTATTTTAAAAAGAGTTTCAGATTTTAAAGGACCCACATTGATTTATTTATAGTATAAGGTGATAAGAGTTAGAAATATACTCATACAATAGGGCTTTTAAAAGTTTAGGTCTTATATTTTACATTATCATTTCATTTTATTTAAATCGTTCATTAATGAGGTAATCATTGCATCATCATGATGTCATAAATAATTTAATTTATTTAATGTCTAAAAATTATAAAAAAATACTATGATTTATGAAATATTTTTAGCTTTCCAATTACTATTTATAGTCCAATAAATCATTTATCTAGACAAAAATAAAAATGTTTTACTCAGGTGATACATTCTTTGTTATAATTAACTTTCTTTAAAAATAAAAAGATAAAAAGTCATTATCACACAAAAGTGATTCCATGGAGTCCCAAAGTTTGGGAAAAGGAATCCCATGGTCCAATATGACACAACCAGTAACATTAGGACCCATGTTGGGGTTATTTGTTGTTATTATGATATTATTTTATTATCCTTAACTACCCAATTACTAATTAATCAAGATAATTAAATATAATTACCATCGTTACTATTCATAATGTACAAAAACAAAAGAGTCTTGATTACATTATTTGGACCTTCTGATTCAAAATCTGTAAACCATTTTACCAAATTCCAAACACATAAATTGAAATAATTAATTTAAAAATAATTCCCGTTGTCAAAACAAATAGCAGGTTTTTTAGAAACAATATCTATGAAAAGTTTGGCACTTGTTTATGCCCAATTCCGAAGTGAAATTAATCCTAATGACCAGCATTGGATTAAATGGTAAAAAAATATTCTAATTACACTTTAAGGCCAATTAAAAAGAAATCTATCTATATAATTAAATTTGATGAAAAAGTAGTGTTGATGTAAAATGCAGTATTTTTTACTATTCATTAAAAAATGAACATTGTCAGAAAAATACGAAAAAATTATCCAATGTAAATTTAAATGTCCCAATAATAAATAATATGTTTATTTTGAAAAATAGAGCTTATAAAATTGTGAAAATTTTGTTTAAAAATGGTTTTCCATCAAAAGGCAGTAAAAACACCTTTTAAAAATATTAGTGTATTCCAAGCTTAAGATTGGATTTATTCTCATTTTAAGCCTCTAAAATAATATCTAATTCATAAATAGACAGAGGTAAAAATATATATTATTCATTACTTACTTGGGATGTTACATAATGTTTTGGGTTCTAGGTGTTTTTCCCACTAACTATAAAATATGTAGAATTAATGGATTACTTCTTCATTATTCCCAATGTCTCTTTTAAACATAAAATAATATATAATATCTTAATATTATTTTTTATGGGTCCCAATGGTTTTATGATATTGAAATAATAATGAATATATGATAAGGATATAGTTGAGGATTGATTTTATGAATTTTATGTGACTTATATGGAAGGGTGATGTAATGGGTTTGGTATCCGTTATAGTAAAATTACCATACTAGGGTGAGGGTGAAATGTGGGGTAGTGATGTTGAAATATTTTATGTGGTAGTGATTTTTATATGATTTGTTAATGGGTGTTTAGTATATATATGTGGATGTTATTTCATTTTTTTATGGACGTGTGTATTTTGAAGGGAGGGGAGTTTATTGACCCAATTTATTAGTTTTTGGTAGTGACTAAATTCTATAAGAAATTGTTATTGTGTGAATTAATTATATAAAATTTTGACAGTATATTATTAATAATGTATGGTTGGGATGATTTATTGTTGACCAAGTATTTTCTTTGAGTTTTTTAGTAGATTTTTCACTAGGGAAGATGTAGGTTCACTAAAATTTTTATGAGTGGTTGATGGGAGGATCTAGTTGAGTGTAATTTTACACCCAACACTATATAAATATAAATATGTGTGTTTTTCTATGTTTGTGTTTGTGTTTGTGTGTGTGGGGGAATTAATGTTTATATAAGGGATATGGTCATCAAAGTTGACATTATAATCTCTTGTTGTTAATGTTCAGTGCCAACATCACTTCCTAGGAGATTCTGTGTTATTTTTATATTGGAATTGGTAATGTTTGACTTTTATATCCACTATGATCAGATTTTAGTTTTTTTGATGTAGTTGATTTTATGTTTTTATTTGTATATTCCAGGGATTATTTGGGATATTTCTCCCATTTGTATATTTTATAAAAAAACTCTATTCGATGACCAATGGCCTTTTAGATGAAATATTCTATGGTAAATCTCATATTCTTTTCCATTATAATAGAGGTACTAATTTGGGTGTGCCATGAAAATTAATAATCCAAGGATTGTAAATATTGTTCCTTAAACTGTTGATATTCTTCATTTTGTGTTCTTGGGTAGATTGTATGGGTTTGTGTTATCTATGGATTATTTTTCTCTCTATCATTATTTAGTATGTGTTTTCTCATATCTTCCCCATAACCCAATATTTATTATGTCTATTAAGGATTAATAATCATGATTGATCCTTATTCTATTATGGTCCCACTATTAGAGATAATGTATAAATAACAAATATTAAACATTATATATTCTAGTGTCATTCAACTAGAATTAAAATTCATGCATTACCATTGATATTTTATGTTTATATTTTTATATAATTAATTCATAACTCTTTCATAATAGACCCATACATTAAAAGTTAAACCTTTCTTTTATAAAACATTATTCCCACATAACAAAATAATTTAAATTAAACATGATTTGTTTCATTAAAAATCATTATGATTTTCATTATGAAATCTTTATTGTTCCTACCCATCCTTAACCATTGTGAAAAAAATAAATATTTTCAGATGATCACAAAATTAACATTATGTTTCACTAAAAAAACTCTTTAGTCTATTTTTTAACCTTGAGATCATAATAGATTCATTTAATTAACATAATTAACATTGATAAAAAACTGTTATTTACATACACATGAAATCCGATTTATTGCACGATATTTTCCCAAAATACTTTTTTTGGAAATTATAAACTTGATGATTTACTAGAAAAAAATAAACTAATGAACAACATTTTTGTAACACCATGAGTTTTTTCAAATATGTTGTGTTGAATTAGGTAAATATTTAGATATTTCTCAGTTCACACAACATAGAATTTAGTTTATTGTATGTGATTGAACCATGATATTCATGAATTTTATTCTATAGGTTGTTATGATTTAATTATAAAATACTGAAAGATAAGTTTGATCTACATACACCACTGAAATGGCTTGTGTTACACACAACACTGAGTTTCTACAAAATAAAATTTTTTATTTATAAGTAAATAAATAAGATTATTATAACATATCAATTAAAAATAATAATATGAATATTAATAAAAAAAATTAAATATAATTTATAATGGTCTTTTATAAATAAAACATAATTATAATAAAACATATAATTTTTTGTAAAGTCTTTCTATGTTTGGTAATACTATTTCCTAAAAAGAACTTCTTCTAATGTCCTTATGTGAACAATAATAAAATTATTTTTATAAAAATTTAGGAATTAAATTTTATAAAATTAAAATAAGTTTTTAATTTATAATGTAAAAATTATATTACTGTGAATTTGTTGGATTTTTCTAAAAAACCAAATTTTCGGGTGAATAGTTAAAAATATTGAATTTTAATTCAGAACTACTTTTTTTGATAATATTTTTATATAGTTAAATTATATTTAAATTTAGTTTCAAGGTCAAAATATATTATGATTACATCTAATAATCCAATTTATATATGTGGATTCATATTTATTTTGAATTTTGATATAAAATCATAATGATCTTTTGAATATTGTCACTTTAAAAATCCGTTTTCTCACCACATCTGCGATATTAGCAAGAAACATAATTCTTCCACTAATGTGAATTGAATTTTGAAAAATTTACACACATGGTTTAAATAATTATACTAATTATATTCTAACAACATCAAGATAATTTTGACAAAAAATGATAGTGAAATTGGTTAAGATTATTTATATTGATTAAGGAAAATTTAAGCTAAACAAGGGAATAAACCTTCGGAAATATAGGAAAAATGACCTAAACACTTTTACCAAATTCATTTTATGGAAATATGACTTCTAAAAACCATAAATTATTGATTTTGGTTTGTTTTTATGACCTGTTTTGGCAAAAAATTGGGTACACCTAACTTGTTTTAAAAAATACCATGTGTGTCCCCTCTCATCCCTATAAAAGTCCACTAACTCTCCTACTTCTACACACATCTCAGACAACATTAGTTAAGACATGATCTGCCAAATTAATTTCCCAACATCCATCCCTTCCTCCTCGATGACTCTCTTTGTATAGAAATCTATCCAAGGAATCTCTTTGCTACAATCCAAAATGAGTTTTCCAAAGAAGTGGCGGCATCCTTCCTCAGGCTCCATTCACTTATCTTATATCTACACCACATCAATTAGTAAAATTATATACTTATATAATATCCTCAATATCATAAATATACTATTATGTTTCCATTTTAAGGGTTCTACCTGTACATGCACACACTTCAACATAATGGGTAATAAGCTTACCGTTCTTGTGTATGGTGAACAACCGCCTCATGAAATGATGATGTTAATTTTACCTTTAGTACAAATTATGGTTGTGTATTATGATAGAAATTCTATTTTTATGTGATATATATTATATTTATTATGTATTTATACATATGTATTTATTATATAAATCGAACCTTTATGCCTTCCTTTTTGGGTATATATGATAACATTGATTGTGAAATTGTGCACTACCACCTCGTCAAAGTGATGTGATTCTTTCACACTCCACATGGAATGTATTAAGGATGGGTTTAATGAACTTATATGAAATATATATATATATATATGTATGTATGTATGATATAATAATAGTAAAGGAATAATAATATATACACACACACACACACATATATGTCAATTACATTCTTTGTTTAAATACGATGATAATACAGAAATTGTGGTCATGCGTACGTATGACATACCGTGTCCATTAACTATATATTCCATTTCATTGAAATATATTATATAGAATATTATAATGAAAATATAGTTCATATAAATTATATTTTTATCACGTTTTATATTCTATAAATCATGATATATGTATCAATACCAAAGATATGACAAATTAAGACATATGTGAAAAACAAAACAAATGTTACCTGAAGCATAACCTTAACATGGAATTGTTAATAATCGGGTAATATAAATACATCATAAAATAATATATGGTAGTGGATATAATAATATGGTTTTGTAAAATATTAATAGTAAATGTACATTTATAATACAAAAAACTTGTATGTGTACGATGAGATTCAATACAAAAGCTAAAGGAATTTCATCTCACTTTTTAAATTCTGTGAGAAATATACCTTATTCAACACTCATTTATTTTTAGTTATTTATATAATATGCATGAATTTATTTTATTATTTTTATAATTGAATTTATAGTTATTTTAATATCCATTTTATGATCTCTATTTCATGGGTTTTATTTTTCAAAATTTACCAAATCAGTAAAGTAATTTTGTCTCAATTTTCCTTCTTTGAGATGCATGTTTTTTATGTAATACCTTATTTTCAAGGGTGTATATACTTATAATTAAAATTTTATATCATGAATATACTTTATCTAATAATATTTTATGCTTAATTTAATTAAATTTTATTACACGTATGTTTTTTTTTAAAAGGTCTAGTCAGAAGCAAAGCATCTGACCATTTAATAAGAGTGAAAGAAAGTATATAAAAACTGTGAACGGGGTCAGACAACCATTATTTCCCTCATTCATCAAAACTAGAAATCATAATATGACATTTCATTCCTATAATCAGAGTCTCCAGCTTCCCACTCAGATTGAGACTTTTCTGAATAAAAGGCCATCAGGTGGTTTGTTTCAACCTTTCTTGACAACACGTATATTATGATCTCAAGTTACCTTTTGATAAGAGTTTAAGGAAATAATATCATCGTTTATCAGGATTTTTTATAATTATGCTTCCATTGATTAAATCATATGATACATATCTCAAGAACGCAAATTAGTTTTCTTATCCTTTGTTCATTAAATATTTCTTTTTGTAGTAGTACCATTTTAATACTATTTGGAACATCAAATAAGTAATAATTGTTTAACAAAAATCATACCATATTCTCACTTTGGTCAGAAATCTATCATATTTCAAAAACCATGTTTTTTAAAATGTATTCACTTTTTTTTCAAATGATCATTAATGTTTATTTTGATGAAAAAATAAATTTTAAAAATGTTTTTTGGTTTTCAAATCTGCATATATATTTTTTTCAATGCGATTTTCTAATAAATTTTTTTTCAAATATTTTTTCTTTTTTAAAAAGATATTTTAACTATAGAATGTATATTTAACTCAAGAAATGTTTTTAAAAGAAATTTCAAAATTATTTCCCATAAAAAATGGCATCCATTGGTGTTACTCATTACTTAATGGTGAAATGATTCAATGTTCCAATTAATATTCTTTTTTTGAATGATTTGTGTTTTGATGGAATTATTTTTATGAAACTCATTTCTCCTTCACATGTTATATGATTTTAAAACCCACTTCTTTTGAATTGTTATAATTTTAATAAAATGAATATGAAACTTGTATCTATTTCCATAGGTTATGATATTATTACATGTTTATGATACTCATTTGATTTCATTGGTTATGATATGATTGTTTATGATCTTCTTGAATATGTATATATGATTTTATTATGAGGTAGATATGACCTATATCTCCCTACAATTAATTAGTTAAAGATTTATATCTCATGGGATAGTCCATGATGGTACTGGGAGTGAAACGTATGTAATAATATGGCCATGGTAGTTCACCATGAATACCAATATAGTATGGGGAGTGAACTCATACTACTTTAATGGCCATGGGAGTGAACCATGACTATGAATATGGTATGAGGAGTGAACCCATACTATTAAGATATACTTGGAAGTTATGCTTTGTCTAATATAGAAATAATTTAATATTCTTATGTGTGTTCCAAAATTCCTTTTCTTATTCCAATGTTATGATTTCATGGCTTAGGATCTTTATTTCTTTATCAGTCGTGTCTATTAATTTCTAATGTTTATTTCATGATTCCAATTAAAGACATTTTATATGAAAATTATCTGCTTTAATTTTCATGATATTATTATCATGCCTTTATTCTAATGATTATGTTTAAATATCTCCATTTTTTAATCATACTAAGAATCTGATCTCACCCAATTTTTGGTTTCCTTTACCCCTCGTTATGAAGATAGGTATTCTGATTGATGTTTCTAAGAAGGGTTCTAGTCATGAAGAACCTACTGGGTGATAATGTTGATCATTTTTTACCAGTGTTTATGTTTACATTTATCCAAAGTCAATAGAATAATACAGTATTTGGGTTTTTTTGTAATTTATTAGGTGTTATGAAAAATAAATATAATTTTAATGTATCAAAAGTGAGGTTCACAATACATGGTATCAGAGCACATGTTTTTTTCAAAATTTGGAAACTAGTATGAGAAAACTGTAGTGATATCCCTAAGAATATTTATAAGGATATGTAAAGGTATGTTTATAAGGATAAGGATAAGTATAGGGAAATATATAGAAAATTTTCATTGATTCTTGTTAAAGGATATATGGAGTAGTTTCCCAGTAATAAATTCCTATATAGATACTATAAGTGGACATGGTTGTAGAACATATATACCAAAGAGTAACAACTCCGAAAATTTGTTCGAGACTAACTCAAGAAAATCCTGATATACAATAATGGGTGTTACTGCAATCCTAGGTTGACACTTCTAAGGGATACGATTTGGGAATTGAAAAACTCTTCACCAACCACCATGATTGATTTAAAAATAATATTTCTATGAATAACCATGGATAAAACTATGATGTTATAGATTAAAAAAGTTGGTGTTAATATTTATACATCCAATAAGTAATGTTTCATTGTTATGTGGTTTTATACTATGATTAGTGTTTCTCACCATATGATTTTTGCTTTAATTTAACAATAGGAGGTACAAAGAACAAGGTTATTAATGAATATTTCATATGTATAAATTTTGGGCATTATGGAAATTTATTTCCAATGAGTAAATATCAAAAAGATAATAAGGAATATATATGTGTATTGGATATACTTATAAAGATAAGAACACTACAAATGACATATGGAAGCTTTGGAATGTTCTTTCATTATTTTTTGCATTAAACATCAGGAGCATGATTAAATTAAGGTTGAGGATCCTTAAGACGTGATTCATATTTAATATTCAAGGAATGTGGTATTAAATAATAAGTTGATCAGTAATGAGTTATGGTTTATGTGTAATGTTAGTGGATTATAGTGTATATGTTTTGGAATTCAAATATGATGTGATAGAAATCATGAAGTATATACCAATTTTTTTAGAAGATTTTACTTAAGATTTTTCATGAATGTGTTAAATGATACTAATGAACTAGAAAAAAAATTTAATGGAAATGTAATAATTTTAAATAAGGGAAGGTAAAAATTAATGTGTTCAATATAAAGATATAATTTTTTTAGATAGTATAATGATATTATTGATTAGGATAATGTAAATTGGATTGAATTTATAACCTCATAACTGATAATAGATTTGTTCAAAAATTAGTATATGTTATCATAGATGTTGTTTAGAAATTCTCTTGTTTATATAACATATTCATCAATATTTGGAATAAATAAGCATGCATGTTTTTAAAATGTATTTATTGTAATTTAGGTTATTATGATATTTCATTATAATATATGATTAGGTTATTCACATGTTTGTAATGTGACAACCAAGATCTATATTATGATATGGGGGAACAATGATAGGATGATTTCATAAAATTTATTATAATTCTTTTTTATTTTCATTTTTGGAATGCTTATAAGGATACCTATTTGTAAAAACAATGTAGTTAAACTTTAAATAAATTTTGTGAGATTAAAGTATTATATCACCACATGAGGTTTTATTCATATTGGAAAACATGTTCCAACAATTTTGTGTTGATAGTAACTGCTGGTAGATGGGATGTCTTATCCTGGAACTCATGATCTATTAGTGTTTCAAGAATAAAAAAATCACCTTTATTTTTGGGGAAAGAGGTTATGTGTAAATTGATCAAGGTGATACAAAGGTTGATATTGTACAAAATCAAGTAAGTATATCTTCTCCAAAAAATTATTCAACTCTATAAAATGAATCTAGAAGTAGAAAAGGTTATCCTAGTATTTTTTTCTGATGAATCAAATAGTCCCTTAAATAATCGTAGATAAATGGCTTTGTGATTGTTATATTTTTCCTGGCCATTTTATCTATCATTATCCTCCAACACTTGATTGTTATAATTCTCTTTCATGTCCATGTTTTCATTTTCCAACTATGTTCTCCTATGTGGAAACACATATATGAGTTACTTTGGGTTACCATTATGGTTCTAAGGTTACTTTTTAATAGGATTTTTTAGTATAATTTTTATGTTGTGGGGTTCTAATAAAGGAACTAAATTTTTTTAATCCATTTATAACCCATAAATATTTTTAGGGGAAATTTCATTTTGAAGTGGGTAGAATGTAATACCCAATGTTTTTTATCACATTGTTTCACAATAATTTAATATTTTTGATATTTTTTATTTCATTAAACATTTTATATAGATGTTGTTATATGAAATAACCAATTTATTCTTCATTTCTATGTTACACCATATTAACATTTCATTATATGATACCCAAATATAATTTTTTTCTACTCACAACACTGATTTATCATACATTACATGCAATACTGAGTTTCTAAGAAAAAACCTTTTTTTATTAATAATTAATTAAACTAGATATTTATAACATATCAATTAAACAAAATAATATGAATAGAAATAACTAATTTTTATAATCCTTTACAATAGTGTTATATAAATAGAACATATATTTTTTGGTAAATTCTTTATATGTTAAGTAATACTATTTCCTCAAAAGAACTAATTTTTATATCCATATGTGATGAATAATAAAATTAATTTTAGATAATTTTAGAAATTAAATTTCATAAATTAAAATAATTTCTGAAAACATAATATTGAAATTAAATTTGGGTATTTTTTAGAATTTTTCTGAGAAACTTTATTATTATGTGAATAGTGAAAAATACTGAATTTTAATTCGAAACTTCTTTTTAATATCATTTATTTATATAATTAAATTAAATTTAATGTTGGTTTTAAAGTCTTTATTTTCAATAATACATCTATTAATCCAATTCAGGTAACTACAATCATTTTTATAGTTAATTTATATATAAAATATTAATGAACTTTTGGACATTCAGACATTAAAACTCTCTTTCTTATCACGTCGTTGAGATTAGAATTAAACATAATATTTCCACATTAATGAATTTTATTTTTAAAAAAATACTTAAATAGTTTTAATAAGTATAATATTTATAGTATAATATGTTCAACATAATATTTGATTATATAGATATATCTCAGCCATAATATTATATTAATTATTTTTGTTGGTTTTGTATGACATCTGTGAGATATAAATGTGGGTACAACTATATAGTTTTTAGAAATCCCTAGTGTGTCCCCTCCCTTACCTATAAAAGTCCACCACTTATTACCCTTATTTACACCTCCAAACGCTATTAATTTCAACCCACATATACCCAATTAAAATACCAATATACCTTATTTCATCCTTGAATACTCCATTTTTTCATAATGCTATCCAATAAATCCATTTTGTGAAAACCAAAATGATTACCCAAAGAATCGGTAATATACATCCTCAAGCTACTTTCAATTATTTTCTTTCTCCACCACCCCAATTAATCTTATTCCATGAATAAATAATATCATAAATATTCTTAATATAATTCGATTCTATATTGTTATATTTTCTACCTACACTTACTATCACATCTTTCTAATAGGTAATGAACTTACCATTATTGTGTAAGGTGAACTGCCACCTCACAAAACGATGTTATTTTTTTACATATACCACCTATTATGGATGGGGATTATGATGGAAAACATTTTTTATTTGATATATAGGGTATATTGGATTAATTTATACATATTTATTTTTTTATATAAATCAAAAATTCATTATTTCCATTTTTTTAAAATATGATAGCATAGTTTGTGGAAGTGCGGACTACCACCTCCACAAAACGATGTGATTCATTCACAATCCAAATAGAATGTATTAAATATGGGTTTAGTGAAAATATATTATATATATATATATATATATAATTTTAATTACAATGGAATAATTATATATATACATATATATATTTATATATATACATATTGTGTCATTTACATTCATTCATTCAATACGATAGTAAAACAGAAACAATGTTCATGTGTATGTACGACCTACATTATCCATAAATGGTGTATTCCATTTATTACTTATATATTCTATATATTATTATAATACACATATAAGGGATATAAATTATACTTATATCATGGTTTAATGTTTTGAAATCATGATATCTGTATAAGGACCAAAGATATAACAAATTAGGACATGTGCAGAAAATGAAGTGGATATTACTCGAAGCCTAACCATAAAATGGAATTGTTAATAAGTGGGTAATATAAAGCCATAATGAAATAATATATGTGAGTGGATATAATAATATGTTTTAGTAAAATATTTATAATAAACTAACATTAATGATATAATAATCTTGAATGAGTATGATGAGATTCAATACATAAGGTCAGGGAATTTCATTTCACTTTTTATTTTTGTGAGATACATTCTTTATTCAGCACTCATTTATTTGTGTGGTGTATATAATATCGATGAATATTTTATAAGATTATTTTAAGCCTCACATCATTCCAATTTCTTAGGTGGATAGTATGGTCCCATTTAACCATGTGGTAAGAGTTTATTGAATCAATCTCATCGTTTATCAAGATTTTTTATGATTATACATAAATTGATGAAATATTATAATCCATATCAGGAACAATAATGATTTTTATTACCCTATTTTTGTTCAATTTATCTCAATGTATAAATAATATTTATCCACTCATTGGTTCTTATGATAAGTAATAAAAAATTAAGAAAAACACAGTCGTATTTCTTTCTTTAGTGGGAAATCTATTTTATTTGAAAAATCATTCTTTCAAAAATATTTAAAAAAACTAAAATTATTGATATATATTATTTCCATGAAAAAATGAATTTAATAGTTTTTTTTGGTTTTCAAATCATCTTTATTGTTTTCAAATCTATTTTAAAAGAAAAATATTTCAAAAAATGTATTATATTTTTAAAATAATTCGTTAATGCGGAAATGATATTTTTGTCAATAATTGTTTTTAAAAAATATTTGAAAATTATATACTATCTAAGATGATATCTATTCATGTTACTAATTACTTTATAGGGAAATTATTCTATGTTTCCATTCATATTATTTCAAGAATGGTTATGTTTTAATGGTATGATGTTTATGAAACTCGTTTCTCTTTCACAGGTTATATGATATTGAAACCCACTTATTTATATGGGTTATACCTTTGATGAAATTATATGAATAATATATCTTATTTCAAAGGTTATGATATGATTACATTTTTGTTATAATCATTTCAAGTCATAGGTTTTTTTTTATTTTTTATGATTTTTTTGAACATGTATGTATGATTTCATTATAATATGGGTGAGACCTATATCCCCTTCCAAAGCATTGGGTAAAGATTTATATCTCATTAGATATACTATAATGGTCTTGGGGGTAAACCATGACTACTAATATAGACATGGGAGTGAACCATGACTACCATGATGATATGGGTTGTGAACTCATACAACTAAAATGGTCAAAGGAGAGAACCAAGACTACCAAGACGATATGTGGAGTGAACCCATACTACTAAGATCACCTTAGCAGTGATACCTTGACTATTATGGACATAATTTATATGTTTATGTGAATTCCAAAATTACATGTCTTATTCCAATGTTATTATTTCATGTATTATGTTTTTATTTCCTTCGGATTCATGTCTTATGAACTACCTATCTTTATCCCATGATTCCTATTTACGAAAATTGATATCTATGGTATGATCTTCTATTTTTATGATATAGTTCTCATACACTTATGCTCATGGTTATATTTTCATATCTCTAACATTTAACCTTATTGGGCATCTGAGATCAACCATTTTTATGTTTCATTTCCACCATGTTATAAACATAGGTATAATAATTGATGTGTATAATAAGTGTTCTAGTCAAGAAGAACCTAGTGGGAAATAATGTGGTTCTCTTTTGTACTAGTGTTTAAGTTTCCATGTTTCCAAATGCACTATACTAATATGGTCATTTGGAATTTTTTTGTAATGTATTAAGTATTAATCAAAATTAATGTAATTTTAATGTATGAAAAGCGACAGTCACTATAGTTTTCAGAAAAAATTGAATTTTTACTCTGAAAGGAAATAATAATTCCATTAATACAAAATATCAATATCTTAACATTTTAAATCATATTTATTCCCTAAAAACTCTTATGAATGAATAGATAAGCCTTGTAGGTGCCCTGAAACATCATCTATATAGAAACCTTACATGTAACCATACAGTTTGAATAAGTCTTATGGTCCTATAACTATATTTTTTCAAAATAAATTTTTCATTAACCAATGCATTATAGAATTATATGGGGGTCACCATATGACAATAAATATCCAATGAGAATAAAATTTATCAAAATATAGAATCTTGTATTTCCATTATTAGACAAATAAAAATATACTTTGAACCCTTAAGAATTTTAATTTTTAGTCTTTACATAAATTAATAAAAATATATTATTTATACCATTAAAAAAAATTTATAAATATTTATAATGTGGTTTTAATTGAAAATAAACATGTAACCATATAATGGTTTCATTAAATAAAATAATGGCCATGATAGTGGTACGGTTTTTTTCATGATGCATATGATAAAATATATGATTTTTTTCTTTCGTATAGAGAAAATAAAATGGTATCCATAATAAATATATAAAAAATTAATTATAAAATAATCCAAAAAAGTTAAAAGGATACAATAAATGTCAATTAAAATTCAATTATATCCATTTAAATTTACCAATAAAATAATTTTAATAATTTTTAAAAGGAATAAAAATATTAAGAAAATAATTCCAAAAACTATTTTGGATGTGTTTTTTAATGTAAAGTGTCCCTTACCATGTGTCTGACAAGTCACATACATTATTAAATATCCTAAATATAAAACCTATATTAAATATTTAATTTATTATGAAACATTTTTATGTTTCTAATTATTTTTATTTAATTTATTTCCTAATTTTTTATAATTAAATAATCAATTATGTTCATGTTTATGTCTTGTGTATATTCAACTTATTTGTTAAGTGGACTTCAGAATGTTGAGAATAGCCAAATAGGTCATTATTATATAATCTACAAAATAAAAAATCAGGAATATTTAATTATTTTACACTTCAATTATACTTTTTATCCAACCCTGAGTAATGGTTATGAAAAATAATTAATTTTACAATAATGAAGAATTTTGATTACACAAACGCATGAAAAACATTACCTTTTGTATTGATCATGATTTAAAACTGTTTAGTGTTATTTTCTAATTACTAAGTATAGATTATATAATTAATTTGAAACATTATCTTCATATATACATATATATAGTAGCAATGTGATGCAGTTTTGAAAATCGAATCACATCCATTCACTGGGGTTGTATTCCACACATATCGAATAATAATTGTATCATTTATCAATGGATTAAATAATAACAAATTAAATGATAAATTAGAAATATATAATATTAGAAATTTCATGAATAACATGTGTATATATTTATATAATACACTAAACAAATCATTGTATCATACTATGAGGGGTAGTGATGGAAAATGAATTATAAGGGTTCGTAATGTGGTAGTATACCATAAACATGAAGGGGAATTTCATTTAATATTTAATAGAAGAGGATATGGATATAGGTTATTACAATAATATAAAAAATCTAAATAAATTTCATATTTTGGTATTATTATTTTAGATATTTTTAAATAAGATTTAATGTCATTTAATGATGAAACAAAATAATAACATTGTTTTAAAACCTATACATCTTTTTCAGTAAAAAAACATTTTATTATCACATTAAGATAACTAATGTTGGTATTAATACAAAAATATAGTACTCTAGAATTTGGAAAGGGATTTTAGGATGATATTTTGGTTGGTATTACTAGAACTACATTTCTCTAAATTTGTGAGAAAGTGAGGAGAAAACGATACCTTTTATGAGTGAGGGGAGGGGCACTGTTGGAATTACATAATGTGTTAAGTTAACATAAATTGATTTTCATTGAATAATATATCCAAATTAATATAATTATAATATATAGTATGTATGCGTCGAAATAATATAATATAATATAATATAATAATTTTAATTTTAGATTATTTTTTAACTTTATTATTTTTTATTATTCTCATGTTATACATTTTTACAATTTCATAAATATAATAGTTTGTTACAATTTTGGGGACATGAAAATTGATTAAAAAAGAAAAATCACCAAAAAATGGACCACGATATATATATTCGACTATTTAACATTAAATTTTCATGATGTATAATTTCTAGTATTTTTAAATTATTTAATTAAATATTGTATTTTTAAAATTACCATTAATGAAATTTATTAAAATATTCATTTAATTTGACTTGGAAAACCAAATAAATATATTTGTATTTTAATATTATTAATTAATTCCATAAAAATATGTTATTTTGATCTCTAAAATTCATGATACACTAAAAGTCACTCAAATTATATTTCTTTTATAGTTATATAAATTTATTTACTTGATTATTACAACAACATGGGGAAGATCTCTATTAATGTTGCATAAGAATTTAATGTCATTATATCATCACTAAAAATTATACATAAATAACTATTATATAAAAAATCATTTTTTATAAAAATGATCATTCATTATAGAATAATAAATTTTTTATCTGTATCTAAAAATATTATAGATATTTAAAGAAATACATTGAAAATTATAAATATATAAATACTTAGAGTAATATTAATGTTTTAATCAATATAAAGTGGCTTGAAATTGAATAATTTTATATAATTTAGTGGTCATGGTAACAAAAACAATTATCAAATAAAATAAAGACATGTTTTGGATAGATTTTATGTATTACCACATTTCAAAACCACATAAATCAAAATTTAGCCTTAATAATTATAACAGAAATATTTATGATAAAAACATAATTAAATGAAAAAAAATCGAACGTTACATATAAAAAAATAGTGAAATAATGATTCTAAATTTTAAATAAATTTTATAATGTTCAACATTAATAGTTTAAGAAATATCTGTTAATATTAGAACACAAAACCCATGCCAATGTGATTTTAGGAAAATACCAATGTTTATAGTAAAAACAATTTCACCATGAAATCAAGTAATAAATTTATTTCCCTGATTTCTTTAAGTCAAATAACAACAAAAGAATTTTTTTTTGAATTTTTTATCATGAATAAAAAATTGGAATCATCTGATCGTTCCATTTAATGAATAGACTGGAAAATAATTATAAAATTGTAATAAAATATAACTTATCTTTATAAAAGTCATCATTGAGTTCATAATTTTGAAAACAAATTTAAAATTCATATTTCACTCTTGAAGGAAAAAATTGAATAATAAACAATAATAACATAATAAATTAATTTTTTAGTGTAATTTCAATGTTTTATCTTTTTTTCCACAATTTATATTTTTTCGATATGATAAACTTTACATTGTATAATATTCCTAATGCATAAAATTAAAATATACCAATTTATAAAATATGATGGTCTTTATTTCAAATTTGCGATAAATTTAGAAAGATTATATTCTTATAAGAAGAATGATTTTATTTAATTTTAAAATAAAAAACATAATGATTTTTTTTAGAGAAATGCATTTTTCATCCCAACAAATACTAAACAAAAATTTTGTATAATGATTATACCTATATAATTATTCAAAAATTATATAATAAAAGGATAATCATATTTTTAAAATTAAAAGTGACATTTAAATTATTTTATTAAATGAAAATAGATGATTGTTTCATAGAATACACTATTTTTTACTATTCACAGAAAAACCTTAATTTATAGAAAAATACAAAAACTTCACCCTATTATATTTTTAATATTTTTATTAAAGTATGATTATAATTATAAAAAATATAATTTCAATATATTCCATAAATTAATGATAATATTTTCTCACAAATAGAAATAACCTCCACTTTTGATGAAACATTATTTTTGATGAATAAAATTACTTTACAAAAACAATTGTGTGATTATATCATAACAATAAATCAATTAATATATATCTTGTTTTATGATTATAATTATATCTCATAATATGGTTAGTAATATTCATAACAAACAACTCAATGAATAGGTTTTAATGGTTATATTTTGTTATTTTATGATTCATTTGAGCATGGTGTTATTTTTGTTGTACACTTTATCATCATATTAAATATCATAATATTATATTATGAATCAAATTAATGATTTTCATCAATATAAATTGAACATTGTCTCAGTTATAAATTATTTTATATCTAAAAATACCCTTGATGAAATTTAATACAATATAAATGGTTTAGAAAAGATCATATTGAAAGGAGTGAAAAGGAAATATAAAAGTCATCTATAGTAATATATTATTGGATTCCAGTTAGAGGAACATGAGTGGGAAGTGAAAATATGGGAATGGACTAAAAAAATAGTCCAAATATTGAGTAAAAGAGAATATTATTCACACAACATTGAATGATCATGATAAGGTAAATATCCACAAAACTAGAAAACAATGAGGTGTGAAAATCACCACAGATTTATCGGAAATGTAAGAAATTTGATTAGTTTTTAGTTTCAACATCCTTTTACAATAATAAAGGAATATATTTATCATCTAGTACAATAACATAAGGATACATTCTTACAAGAAAACACAAATTTCATCCTTTGATCACTTTCCCTGATAATTTGATTTTTTCTCTAAACGATTAGTATTCAAGATGGATTTTCCATGCTCGAAGTCCTAAAATCTTATCTATCAGATCATGTAATCCACCAAAGGATAATGACATATTCCTCCTTTCATAAAACATTAACTAAATACAAAAATGATAGTACATGAAAATTCCCAGAATAAATAAAAATTCATAAGAATAACTAAAACATTAATCTATATAGTCTCAATAATTACAGACAATATTGATCATAGATAATTATTTAAATAACTAACCATAAAATACATAAAATATTTCCAAACCAATTTCAAAACTCATAATTCTGAATGACTTTTTCCCATATTATTTTCGAATTAATTTAATATTTATCTTCAAAAAGAATACTTATCCCATAATCACCTATACCAAAAAACGTTATTTAACTAATAAAATAATCTCTATGATTTTATAATCATTTAAATAAATTACCTGCATAACAATAAATAAACATCAAAATAATATATTATTTAAAATAATAATTAATCATTTATTCCTAAAATATTGTCACGACTTATCGAAAATTATTTCCATTTAACTTATCATATAATTGTCCAGAAATAGTGAACTTCATGAAAAAAAATTACTTTTTCATCATATCATATTTCAATCACATGGTTATCTATTCGATAAAACATATGTTCTAAAATTTTAATAGCAACTAATTTTCTCAATATCAAAGATCATATGAATCAAAACAATTATTAATACTTTTAATCATATATCGATAAAATTTATATAAATTATTTCAAAAAGCATTTTCACTATAACCAATAATAAACCCAACATTTATAGGTCTATAATTGTCTCCCATAATACCCTAAATCATCCATGTCTTCTACCACATAAAAAATAAAAAGTGAGTTCCAATGACCCTGAACATATGATCAACCATAAAAATGTAAATACATGAAGTTATTAATAACTTTTAAGTTAACCTATCATCAAAAAATAATTATTCATAAAGTTATTTAAACATCATATCTGAATCCAAATATAAGGAATTAATATAAAAAATTACATATTGTAGTGTATTTAGATTAGAAATAAATTTCATAAACTCTCAAATTTAATTTAGGATATGAGTTTTAGATAATTTTTTTCTATTTCTTATATAATAGTACAAAACATTAAAAATTTTAAAAGTATTATTAGTTTTAATTTTTTCAATAATAAAAATCATTTAAAATTAAACATCTCTTTTATCTTATAAAAATATATATTATATTCAACATGACCACTTATTTCTTCATAAAAATCCATAAAATCATTGAAACATTCTTAAAAAATGATATGAGTAGAAAATAATTATTATGGGACAAAAAATAGAAAGGAACACATTATTCCCCTTTAAAGAATTGAGATAATAAAAAAACATTTTCATATAAGAAAATAAATAATGAGCGCAAATAATCAATTACTTACAAATGAAATCATATGTAGTACCCAAATTTTTTCATATAAAAATTTATAATAAATCAATAAGGAAAAAATCATAACAATGAGGGTTTACTGGAATACATGAGAACCCAAGAAAAATGATTTCCAAAAAATATACCTTTTTACCATAAATGGGTTTATTCATTCATTAAAAAATTATCATTTCCATACATTTTGAAACCAAAATATTTCAATGGAAAACTAGTAAAAAAAATATAAGTTTGAATTAGATTGTCCTGAACTATCCCAGTAGGGCTCGTGCTAGGAATCCCCAAGCCTACCTCTAATCGGTCAGAGGCTAGTGACTATTACTGGGTAGGAATATCACAAACATGGGAGGCATTTCCTATGTACATGTATGCAAACAGACATCTCAAAACCAACAAAATACTTAAATGTAAAAAACACTAAGTAACCAATCCATTCATACAACTATATCTCAAAACTGGAGTATGATAGAAAGTAATGTAATGTAATCATGGCCAAATACAAGCCCAACATGAGAAGTATGTACCATGAGTCTAACATGTATGTAAATGATATCGAGACTCCTGTCTGAAAGCAAAAGGAACACACCTCAGCCTGTCTGGTCTCACTAAACACCATCTAGTCCTAGTCCACATAGGACTCTATCAAAAGGTCTATCATCTGCACAAGACATGACACATGCAAGAAACGCCTATATAGGGGTGATTATAACAATACTTAGTAAGATACCCCAACACCACAAATCAATAAATTAAATGAAATTGCAGTCATCCCTAAATAGGTATATGACTACAACACATATAACAAGAATATCTAGATATACATAATCCTTGACACATAGTTCAGAGGTAATCCACAACCATATTATACCAGCCATAGAATTCCATCTTAATGATTCCATGAATCACTCATCTGGGAGAACACACTCTTGATTCTGATAACCCCGATGATGTTCGTCTGAGAGGTACTTCCTGTTGTGTATCTCGATGAGAAATATAAAATAATAGTCTTAATAGAAATATGATACACATAAGAGGATCACGGCTAGGGCCATGGGGTGAAACCATCTACTCAATCTCGATTAACCCACTAAGAAGAGGATTGGTTCCCATGTAGTTTTGATCACGTAAATAACAAGAACTCCAACTTTTGGCATAAATAATGAACATAGGATCATTCTCTAGGCCTCTCAAGGGATTCCCAAACTATATCAAGTAAGTCCTACAAAATTTATCACAGTCTTAGGAGTAGAAAATCATTCATACAAACCTACTAGGAAATAAAAAAATTTAAAGAACCCTAACAAGCTTGTCTAAAATATTGAGGAAAAGAGAATAAATCCATCTATCAAGGGGGAACATGGTATGTAGTAGGGTCACAAAATGTGTCCCTTAACCCTGGTTACTTCCCTCATACAATATAATGTGCCCTCAGAACATGTCATGTTGAAAATGGGTACATGATGTGTAGTATGAATTACGCACCATTTCCTTGCATCTGAGGTAAGCCCGTATAACCCAACATGGTGCCAGTACATAGATTCATCCCATGTACGATTAAATGGTGTAACCCATGTACCTAGTCCAGGAAACGATGTGTGGGGGAGTACACACCATGTAGGAAACCCATGTAATCCACCCAAGGTTCATGTACCTACCATGTACACTCTGAGTTATTCGGGGGAGACTACACATTGTGTATTCAGGGACTACACACCATGTGTATCATGTTTAATAGAAACCTTTCTTCTTCATCCTACTCAGGTCATCGATCTCGTAGATTTTATTTGGGTGCTCAGTTCACCTAGAAACTTTATATCTAAGATCTTTTTTCTACTCAAATTCTGAATCAATGGGATTCAGTCCTACTATTATATAAAAAATATGAAATCATAGGCACTCTTTATTACCGCTGAAGAATACGGATTCGGTACCCACAATCATTTGATCCACCGTTGCACCCACCGTTGCACCTCCATCAAGTCATTACAATTTTGGATCTCCAATTTTGGATTGTTTCTCTAAGAATCGAAGGCGCAATGATAGATTTTTCCCAAAGGGTTTCAAAGCGTGGGTAAGAATGAAGAATGTACAAATAATGATGAATCAAGGTAGAAAAGAACAATAATATTGTAAGGGATGAACCTTGAACGAGGTTTGTGTCTATCATGGTTCATCATTGTTATAATGGTAAATGAATCAATCAATATTCTTAAACAAAAATATTTAACCATCCCAATAAACTCTTAAAATATAATCCCATACAGCAAAAACAAATGATCTTTGGGCTAATATATTCGTATATTTGTCCATGTTCATCAAAGGAATCATGAAAATGGAAAAATAGATTAAATAAAAACCCTAACTTGATTCAGATCTCTCATTAAGGAAGAACATTATCCATGTCGTTATTGTTGGTGAGATCTGTGATGTTCGGTGTTAATCGATCATTGATTCAAGGTTTTGTGTTCTCTTGTTCGATAGAATTCTATAGATCTTTCTTTTTAATGTCTTCATAGGGTAACAAGTTTATGAAGCTAACCCTAAATGTCTAACATAATGATAATTTTAAATATAAACACGCTGTGTCATTGAGTCAAAAAAATAAAATAAATTATATTCATTTATTTTATTCATTTAAGCCTCCATTAAAAAATTCCTCAATCGACATGCGATAACCAATGTTAGCTCCCACCTGGAGTAAAAAATTTATTCTAAACTCAAAACTGCCATCATATTTCTGATCTGGTCACTCGATTAGAAGTTATTCAGCATTTTATGGAAAATTTTCTATGCCTACTATTTAAAATTTTAATATATTTTTATCATTTGTTCCAGGTTCATTGGTCCATGAAATCACATGTTGTCTTAGTTCCTTGTCTCATAATTAATACATATAATATTTCAAAATAATACATTGAAAATTTGATTAATTAAATTCTCCCCCCTTGGGGATTTATGTCCCTAAAAATACATAAAAAAGGATACTAAAAAAAGATGAGGGTGTTATGCAGCAATCTGAGCCTCCCACTCCTAAGTTCTCTACTATAGATTATTGTGTTACCATCAAACATGAACGAAAGGAATCGATCACCCACAGAGGATCATCTCTTATCGATCCTTGATCTCTGCATGATACTCAGTAAAAGTCACTCTATCCCCAATGTCTATATATCCCCAGTCATTCATGTGTGATGGGTAGTCCATGTAACTCTTCAACTGCAACATGTGGAAGATGTCATGTACTCGGTCTAAATTTGGTGGTAGATCTAAGTGTTACTCTACTCACCAACTCTACAAAGTATGAAAAAATGACCGATAAACCTTGGAGATAGCTTGTAGCCCTAGCCAATTCACTGTAACCCTTGTCGAGGTGAAACCATTAGGAACACATGGTCTAATTACTATTACTCCAAAAGACTTTTTTGCCTATCATAAAAAAACATCTGATGGATTTGTGAATCCTTCATCTACTCTTGGACAATCTTCGGCTTTGCTTTAGAAGCCCACACTAACTCTAGTCCCATGAGTGCTAACTCTCCTAGGTTAGTCCAACCCAGAGGTGATCTATAGGTCCACCCATATAAATCCTCGAACGGTTCCACACCAATGGAAGAATGGTGGCTGTTGTTGTGCATGAAATCCACCAATTTTAAGTGATCTTCCCAACTACTAACAAAATCTATCATGAAATCTCACAGCATGTCCTTCAGAACCTTAATGGTCCACTATGTCTGGCCATCAGTTTTCAAGTGAAACGCTATTCTCAAGTAAAAATCGGTCCCAAATGCCTCGTATAATCCCTTCCACAACCGGGATATAAAGTGATCATCATGATCAGAAACAATATTCGATAGAACTCCATGGATTATAACTATAAAATTCACATAGAGGCATCTTGAGCTCTAAATTGAACTATATTCTTAGATAGCTTGGAAGTGAGACAACTTGAGGAATCGGTCAAGGATCACCCAGATCGAATTCTGTCCCCTAGACTAAAGTGGAAATATAATAACTTAGTCCATTGATATCTCATCCCACTTCCACTCCATCACCTCAAGGGGTTGATCTAAACCCGGTGGAACATGGTGCTAATCTTTCACTTACTGGCAAGTATAACATCTAGAAACATTTTATTCAACTCCTATTTTCATTATTGCCACCAAAACTGATACCGGGGGTCCCGGTACATCATCTCCCCACCTATATATACCACCAAAGGGGACATAAAAAACTCCATGAAAATATTCTCCCGCAACTTCATTGGTACTAATGTTTTTCATTTAAAAGGAATGATGTGCTCTCCACCATTATAAAATCTAGTAGAAGCATTCCCTATGGATATCTAAGAATGTAGGGTCTCACAATTGGTATCCCCAAGCTATGCCAATCAGACTTGTTGTGTGAGTAGAGGTGTGACAGCCATCTATTGTAGGTAAGATGCTCTGTCTCCATCCAAAGAGAATAACAGTAATGAGGACAACTAATATAACACCTCATTGAACGACTGAAAACTATATCTTCTAGTGAGAGAATCATCAACCACATTCCCCTTCCAAAGAGTATAGATAATATCATAGTCATAATCTTATAAGAACTGTAGCCATCATCTCAATCTTTATAATGGCCGAGACCATATTTGTCTTTTATTTTTAGAAATTATGGTGTTTGGAGTGTCTCTGGAAACCATCGGTGACTCATTAAAGATTTTTCCAAATTTCAGGTTTGAGCAACCGTGGCACCGATGGGCGTTGGTGTCACTAATGGGCGTCAGTGGCATTGTTGGGTGTCGATGGAACACATGGGAACCAGTGACACCGAGGAGCATCAGTGGAACCGATGAGCGTCGATGGAAACAATGGGAGTTAGTGGCACTGATGGGCCTCAGTGGCACTGATTGGCCTCAGTGGCACTGTTGAGTGTTAGTGACACAGATGGGAGTCCATGGCACTGATGGACCATCCATAGCACCAATCAGCATCGGTGTCATGGAAATGGTGCCAGGGTGATGGTGACTCACCTAACTGTGAGTCCTTCCATGTTTTTCCTTAACCTTCCAATTTCACCTCGGTAATGTAACTTTACAAGTATAACTATTTTAATACCCCTTCCAAAGTAATTTAAGGGCATTAAATGATGTTTTAGACCCACATTAATTGGGAGACCCTTCAGCTATGAAAACATGTGGCCTTTTTTCCTTAGTGTCACACCTTGTCTTATTTTATAGGTTCTCCCCATTACACATATCTCAGTTTAAAATATATATACTAACTTGCACTCATTTTCTCCTCTGTCTACAAATATAATTATTAAATCTCAATTATTACCAATGTGGGAAACTTCCCAACTGTGTGGTCGAGCCACGATCCTAATTTTATGTACTTTGAAATTGACTCTCTGTTTTTAGGGTATGTCCTTTTTCATAAGCTAATATAATCTCTTCTTTCCCATTCTCTCCCTCTTAGGGCATTTGGAATTTTTCTTCCAAAGACGAATTGTGTGCCAGTGCTGAAGCCTTTCTTACTCACCCATGGAGTCCTTGGTGATCTTCTTGTTCAAGTCATGCTTCTCCATTTCATGGCCCGAGAAGAGAAAACATCGATCATTGATCATGTAGTTAAGGTCTTCCTTTGTCTCTATTTACTATGTATCATGTAGGGTGGGTATGACAATGTTTCATTGGGTCATGGATGAAACTGAACGTTAATAAAGATAATAAATGGTTTATGAAGAATGATGGGGAGTGTTTGATGATGATTCTATTGTGGTATTTTTTTCATTGATATGTTGTAAATTGTATGGGCCTATGCCCACTGAAAATTGTGGTTGTCGGTGTCCCATTCTTGTGCACTAATGAACCTTTTTTTGTAACACCACAAGCTTCCACAATACATTTCCCATTGAATAATAAAATATCATGTGTTGTAGAAACTTTGAGTTCAAACACACCACAACCAATCAAACTAGGTATTATGAATAGTAATACCCACCTTTATTATTTTATAAATTTAATCTTTCAAAATGGACTTCATTTTTGGATTCGGAATATCAAAATTATCTTAGGGTGAATTTTTATTTTTTTTCTTGAAAACTTTCAATTTTTGATGAATAGTTCAATACACTGAATTATTGTTTAAAACCAACTTCTTTTAAAATAATTATTTATTTTATTTAAATTTATTTTAGGTTGAAATTTATATATAATACCTATATATGTTCAATGTAATTTATTGGAGTCATTTTACAATGAGTTTATATATATATAACTTTTTTTGAACTTTTTATCGTATTTTACTCACCTATTATGAGAATTTGCAAATTTGTATAAAACATTATTTTACCACTTCTTTGAGTCGAATATCAAAAATCCAAGATACAAAGTTGACATCAGTAAGTAAAATGTGGTCCAATAATATGAAAATATTTTCTAGTGAATAGTTACTTTTGGATTTTATTTTCCACGGTTAAAAGTAAGTACGGTAATTAATGGTTAAAATGATATCATAATTACCCTAGCACTTATTCTAATTCTATTGGATAAGTTTAATTAGAACGATAACAACATTAGGAATAAAATATGGTCCTCTTCGTCAACTTGGATAAGATTAGAACATTTATTATTATTTTATCTAAAGAAGAGTTAAAAGAGTTAAAATCAATGTTTAATAAATAAACCATTTTTAATATAGGGTTATATATAAGATAAATTTTATTATAAATATTCATTAGAAATATAAAAAGATTTCCTACATAATTGAATTTTGTTTATACAGTTTAGACATTAAATAATTAAATTTATTTATTACACAATGATGATGCAGTAATTACCTTATTAATGAAAGATTAAAATAATTGATGTTATAAATATCCAAATAAATCTAATTTGTCACATTTAATGATTTAAAAAAATTATAGGATAATATCAGATAATATAGTTAATTAAATGAATTTTTTTCTAAGTAATAATTCTATTATGAATTTAAAAAAACAAAATACTAAATAATGTCAAAATTGACATAAAAGAGTTTTTTTTTTTAAATAAATTATATTATTAATTTATATTCTCTTCCTAAAAATATAAGGTTCGTCCAAAGGGCTTAAATAATATTATATATTTCATTAATGAACAACTTGAGGTTCTTTTGTATATTTATAGAATGTTTATTAACCATTATATATAAAAATACAAAGAGACTTCGTAAATATCAATCTATTTAACTAAGAGTTAAATCTAAAAGTTAAGATTAATATAGTGACCCAAACCTATATAAAACCTATGGGTTGGGTGTTTTCTAAACCATCCCTACCTTATAATTTAAATAAATTATTTTTGGGCCATTATAAATAGAGAATTATTTTATTGTAAAATAATATTTCTATCTTTTCCTAAGGTGCCTCTCACCCCTCTTATAAAAGGGCACTTCCCCTTCTCTCAAATCCACACCTTAAAATTTACATGTCTCGCCAGAACACTACCCAAATATCCATTTAACTGTCCTCACTTTATCCTAGAGATCTTCTTTTAGTCAGAAATCCAACCTAAGGAGCCATTTTGATCAAAAAAAAAGGAAGAACCCAAAGAAGAGGTAAATATTTCATCACATCTTTCCTGTTATTTTCTTCTTCCACTTCCTCTTTCTTTGTCATTTCTATTCTAAAATAATAAATCATTTATATTCTATATAGTGTGATGTTATTATAAAAATTTGTACAACCATATTCATTATTCTATCAATCCTATAAATGACAATGTCATAATACGTTCGTACGTACGGATTACCATCTCAACGTCGTGGTGTAGTTTGCAATTCAAACACTTCATCATTTGGATGGTTATAATAATGATTATAAATTATGTAAATAATAAATATAAAATGTTAATGATTCTGTATATATGTTATAACATCCAACTACATATGATTTTACCATCAATATAATGATATTTTCGCTCGTGCGTACATGTGGATTACAGTCTTCCCGAACGCGATGAGATTCATTTCCCATCGTATCCATTGCAGACTAATTTTCATTTTATTAATAAAAATAATGTTTAAATACATAATATCATTATGAATATTAATAATAGTAATCATATCAATAAGAAACATTACTTACGTAAGAAATCATATAAAAGAAAACGAATCAGAAAACACCTGAAACGATGACACTAATGGAATAACATTAACAAAGAAATATTAAAAGATCATATATGACATCGTATTTATGTATATAGTTCTTATATAATTTAATAATAATGATTTAACTATTATAAATGAGGTTAATTAAACCTCGACCAAGGAAAAGTACAAGGTAAGGGTTAATTTCTCAATCTCATTACTATCCAAGAATGTTTATTTGTAAGTTTTTACTAGGACATATTTATTATCCACATCCATGTTCCATAAAAGTGTTTCCAAAATGATTATTTTTAAGGGACTCTTTAACTAAAAAATCATTTAAATGTTTCAAATATTTATTCTTCTAAACCATTCTCATTAATATCCATGTTTTCAAAATGATTTTATGGATTTATTTATATGTACATTAATGTTTTAAAATTTTATTTCCTATGAAAAGATTCAAAGTGGTGTGGGACAATTTGATTAAAAAATATATTTTAAATGAATTCCTTTATAAATTGTGTGACTTTAAAATGATTTCATGAAAAAGAGATATTTCTCTCAAATTGTTTTAGTGATCATTTTCAACTATGTCAACATCATTTACTGGATATTATTCTTGATCGAGGATGATTTTTATGATAAAAATCTTCCATATTGTTTTGATAGTTTTGTGATATTTTTTGTTGTGGATGTGTTATTTTTATACCATTCATGGTTTATTGATAAATTATTGACATTTCAGATGATAGTTTTAAAAATAATTTTTATATTATATTTAAACTTTTTCATATGAGGAATGCATTGGACATTGTAAGTGACGAGTGGAGCCCGCTATAGCTCCTCGATGCATCTGTAGGTCTCATTAGACAAACTAGTGTCTTGGCACATGGCCCTGACAAAATCTTATTTGTAGTCTTCGCACAAAGCCATGAATATATTGTTATGAAGTCTGGATTATGCATTCCATCATTATGAAAGTGTCTATTGATATTTCATGTGATTATTCGACTAGTAGAATATCCATGCGAATAAGTAAATGGCATTATTTGATGTTATATTTTCCAAATTATTCTGAATTTAATGTTTAAAATGCTTTGTTTTAGTCTTATACGTTGCCTTAAATGTTTATTCTTATTTATGATTGTTTCTGCTATATTTTTATCCTTACTAAGCATCTGAGCTCACCCCTTTCTTTGTTTTATTTTTTCCATAATGGGAAGAATTATATTATGGCTGAACTATCGGGATATTATAAAGGATATGAGTGTGGCCTATAGAGACTATGTTGTTGTATTTTTTCATTTTATAATGTAATGTAAAAATTATGAATGTATCTAGTATTTCCAAGGCTACTAAACTAATCCACCTTTCAACAATTGATCTTTTCTGATCATGCCAATTTTAGGTAATAATGAACCTACTCTAGTAAAATAGGTTCGGGGTGTTATAGTTGGTATCAAAAAAAGTTTAGTACAAACCTTGGAAACTATATTTAGAAAAACTTGGATTAGAGAACATTACTCTAAGATAAACATTGAATATTTCTATAGAAGAACTTCCAAGAATTCTGGTACTGTAGAGATTTTGTGAGTTTTCCATGAAATAAATCTATTAATAGATACAATCAGGTAGAGGAGGCTCTCGCACAGATGTTCCTCGGGTAAATCTTGAAAAGACCACTTTGATCTAGACTTGAACGGGAACTGGTGCATGACAACGGGCCTTGAAGCACTCTTGGTTACGACACTCCTGAGGGATATGATTAGGATAATTCTCATTTTCTTTACAAACCATTATGAAGGGTTTATGAGTATATACTTCCTCAAATAAATTTTTTTTATGATTATGGATTATATCCATAAAATATTCAATGTATGTTAACAGTTTTACATGTTTATAATTATGTATTGCGATTCATAAAATAATCCAGTGCATGCCATTGTTTAGAAATGGTGCATAGTGGAAAGAATGTAAACCTTATCAATTCACACAATCCATGTAGGGATTTCCATCCGACTCAAGTGAATTATAGTGTAGCTGGTGAAGCCACTTATGCTGATCAGCTTATCATCATACTAGGACAACTCACTCAGGTTATGAATAATAACCTTACCCATATGGAGCACCCTGATCCACAATGTGGAGGATCAATGTTAGACCGATTCACGAGGAAACAACCACCAAAATTCAATGGTACTACAAATCCATTTTTAGTCGAGAAATGGATAAGTTCCTTAGAGAAGATATTTGACGCTTTGTGGAGTAGTGAAAGAGGAAAAGTTATCATGACAGTTTATCTCCTCATGAGAGATACAGATCATTGGTGGTCATTGATTCAAAACAGAAAGAAAGATGATGATGTATCAAATATGGAATGGATGGATTTTAAAAAGATTTTCTTAGAAAAATATTTTCCTCTTGACCATCAAGAAGATATAGAAAATCAATTTTTGACTCTGAGACAAAATAAGGATGGGAATGTCACAAAATACGAGGCTAACATAACAAGGATAGCAAGGATTTTTACATATTATATATGTAACCCAGGAAGTAAGATTGATCATTTATTTTATGGGTTAAAACCATTTATCCATCGAGCATTAGTCTCAAAATCCTTCGCGTTGTATGAAGATATTGTCTCAAGTGCTATCAAGACAGAAAAGGAATTCTCTAAGTCTTACGACATTAAAGATATACAGGAGAAGAAGAGATCTATTGAACACTCTAAAATGGAAATAAGGTGAAGAAAGGGGAATTTGAATATCCATCATGCAGTAAATGTGAGAAGAAACACCCTGGTACTTGCCTGAAGGGAATGATAGTCTGTGAAAAGTGTGGTAAAAAAGGCCACCATGCTCGTGATTGCAAGGGGAAGAAAGTGGTTATCAATATTGAATGCTAAAATTTAAGAGAAATAAGGTATTATGAAATTGAATCTCCTATGCTCCAAAGAAACTTACCTTATAAAAGGCCAAGGTGTCAAGTCGAAGCTTATTCTATCACTATTGCTGAGGTTGAAACTCCAAAAGAAGTAGTGGTAGGTAATTTAATGGTTTCCTCAAGTTTACGACATTCTTTATTTCATTCTGGATTATCGCATTGTTTCATATCTTCCAAGTTTTCTAAAAAATTAGATATTTTCAATTTAACATAACAATGGAGTTGACAGTCAAAACACCAAAAGGAAGTATCTTTTCAACAACGTTTTTTGAATCAGTTCTCATTAGGGAATATAAATGTTCTTCATATTCTGGTCTCATCATCATACCCATGAATTAATCTGATATAATCCTTGGTATGGATTGACATTTGTACCATGATGTGAAAATTTATTGTAAGAAGAAGGAGGTTAAAATTCTCAATAATGATAAAGAGTACCTTATCTTTAGAGTAGAAACGTCACCACCTAATTCTTATCTAGATCCACCCCCAGTAGCTTAACTAAATTAAATAATTGGGGAGGAAGAGAATGAAATAACTACGGGTGAGGAATGGAATGTTCAAATAGAGGACGTACATATTGTGCATGAATATGCTGATGTGTTTCCAAAAGATTTACCTTGACATCCTCCAGAACGATAAATTGAGTTTTCGATGAATTAATTCCTGGTCCATGGCCCTTATCGAATACCCCTTATAGAATGACCATTGTGGAATTAGTGGAACTAATGAAACAACAAGAGGAATTGAGTAATAAGGGATTTATTTTCCCCAGTTTTCCTCCATAGAATGCCCCTGTGCTTTTTGTTATGAATAAAGATGGATCTATGAGTTTGTGCATTGACTACAGGGATGTAACACCCCATGCTTCCATTGTACAATTCTCTTTGAATAATACAATATCTTGTGTTGTACGTAACATCGAGTTAAAACACACCACAACCAATAAAACTAGCCATTATGAATATTAATACCCGATAATTGAAATTTTTTAAATTTTATCTTTCA
Organism: Viscum album; assembly: GCA_963277665.1. Taxonomy (NCBI): domain Eukaryota; kingdom Viridiplantae; phylum Streptophyta; class Magnoliopsida; order Santalales; family Viscaceae; genus Viscum; species Viscum album. Next base: position 851,790,019 of record OY728126.1, on the reverse strand, counting down.
AAATGGACTTCATTTTTCGATTCAGAATATTGAAATTAGCTTAGGGTGAATTTTTTTTTATTTTCTGAAAAATTTCAATTTTAGATGAATAGTGAAAAACATTGAGTTATTGTTTAAAATTGACTTTTTATTTAAATAACGATTTATTTTATTTAAATTTATTTTATGTCAAAATATATACATAATACCTATATAAGTTAAATGTAATTAATTAGAGTCATCTTATAATTAGTTTAGATATATAAAAATTTTATTGAACTTTTTACCGTCTTTTACCCACCTCCTAGGAGAATTTGCAAATTTCCATAAAAATTAATTTTACCGCTTCTGTGAGTTGAATTTCCAAAATCAGACAGACACGTTTAATATCAGTATGTAAAATATTGTTCAATAAGTTGAAAATAATTTTTTGTGAAAAGTTTCTATTTACATTTATATACCACAGTTAAGTAAATATGGTAAATATGGGTAAAAATGATTTCATAATTAACCTAAAACATGTCCTAATTCTATTGGATAAATATAATTCGACCAAAAACATCCTTAGGAATAATATATGATCCTCTATGGTCTACTTGGATTCGATTAGGACATTTAATATCATTTTATTTAAAGAAGAGTTAAAAGAGTAAAAATAATAGTTTAACAACTAAAACATTTTTAATATAGTGTTATACAGAAGATAAATTAACCTATAAATATTAATTAGAAAGATAAATATATTTCATACGTCATGGTATTTTATTTATAATTTTTATACATTAAATAATTAAATTTATTTATGACACAATGATGATGGAGTAATTACCTTATTATTGAATGATTAAAATAATTGATTTTAAAAATACCAAATAAATCTAATATGAGACATTTAATTAATTCTATTAATTTTTTTAGTTAATATGAAATTTTATGGTTGATTAAATGAATTTCGTTCAAATTAATAATTCTATTATGAATTTAAAAAAACAAAATACCAAATAGTGTTAAAATTGACATAAAAGTGTTTTTAAAACAAATATTATATTACTAATTGATATTCTATTCATAAAATTATAAGGTTCGGCCAAAAGGGATTAAATAATATTATATATTATTTAATAAATTACTTGAGTTTCTGTTGATATTTTATTGTATGTTTATCAACCGTATAATATAAAAATACAAAAAGACATGGAAAATGTCGAACTATTTAACTGAGAATTAATCTTAAAGATAAGATTAATATAGTGAACCAAACCTGTCTAAAACCTATTGGCTGAGTGTTTTTGACCCATAACCACCTTATCCTTGAAATAAATAATATTTTATCCATTACAAACCAAAAATGGTTTTATTATAAAATAATATTTCAATCTTTTCCTAAGTTTCCCCTCACCTCTCTTATAAAAGGACACTTCCCCTCAATCAAATTCAAACCTTCCAAGACATTTGGATTAACCAAAACCTGCCCAAATATCCTCTAAATTGTCATACTTTCATCCTAGTGTCATTCCTTTAGTTATAAATGCATACTATGGAGCCCTTTAGATTAAATAAAAAGAAGAACCTGAAGAAAAGGTAAATATTTCATCACCTCTTTCAAGTACTTTTCTTCTTCCACTTCCACTTTCTTGGTTATTTCCATTGTAAAATAATATATATAGTATCTTCTATATACTATGATGTTATTATAAAAATGTTACAACCATATACATTTTTATATCCATCCTATAAATGACAATGTAACCATCAGTGGGTACGTACGGATTACCGTCTCCACGTCGTGGTGTAGTATGTTATAAAAACACTTCATCCTTTGGATAGGTATAATAATGAGTATAAATTATGTAAATATTAAATATAACATGATATTTATTCTGTATATATGATATACCATCCAATTATATATGTTTTTAATATCAAAAGAATGATATTGTCGCTCGTGCGTACATACAAAATACCATCTCCACAAACGCGATGAGATTCATTCCCCATCGTATCTATTGAAGCATAATTTCCATTTGATGATTAAAAATAATGTTTAAAGAATTCATATAATTATGAATATGAATAATATACATCCTATACATAACAAAAATTACTTACGTAACAAATCATATAAAGGAAAACAAATCAGTTAACACCTGAAACGATGATACTACTGAAATATCATTAACAAAGCAATATTAGAAGATCATATATGATACAATATTTAATTATATAGTTCTTGTATAATTTAATATAATTATTTACCTATTATACAGGAGGTTAAAGTCCCTTCTACCAAGTAATAGTATAAGGTAAAGGTTAATTTCACAATCTCTTTATTATCCTAGGTTGTTTTTATTTAAGTATCAACTGGGACCTCTTTATCATACACATCCGTGTTTTCTTAAAAAAATGCATTTCAAAACTTTTTTACTATTTACTAGAAAATGGATTAATGTCATTTATTCCCATATTTGACCTTATATGTTTTTAAATAAATCTTTCCATTGTTTTCCAAACAAGGTACTTTATGACCTTTTCGACACAATTAAGGTAAGATTGTTTTTTAACTTATTTGGCAGGTGCGGCTATTTTCTTCCATTATAACAACTTCAAATCCTCCCTTACAAAATTATAAGAATATTTTCAAAATAAATGTTTTATTTTTTAATTATATGACTTTTATATGATTTCAAAATAGAAAGAGATATTTCTCTCAAAATAAGTTTTCATTTCATCTATATCAACATCCTTTGATGGATTTTAATCTTATATGATGTTGATTTATTATGATACAAAACATCCATATTGTATTGAAGTTTTTGTGATATGTTTGACTATAGATGTGTTATTTGAACACCATTCATGGGTTATGGAAAAATTATTGATATTTTGTATGCTAGTTTTAATACGAATGTTTATGTTATGTGTAAACATTTTCATATGAGGAATTCATTGGAGTTAGTAAGTGATGAGTGGAGCCCGCTTTTGCTCCTCGATGAATTGGTAGGTCTCATGAGACAAAATAATATATTGGCACAATGCCTTAAAAAATATTATTTGTATTCATGGCACAAGTCCTTGAGTATGTTTTTATGAAGTCTGGCATTATGTATTTCATCATTATGAAAGTGGCTATGGATATTGCAAGTGATTATTTTACTAGTAAAATATCCATGTGAATTAGTAAATGAAATTAATTGATTTTATCATTGCTTTATTATGATGACTTTAATGTTTAAAATTATTTTATTTTTGTCTTATAAATTTCCTTAATGTTTATTCTTATTTATTAATGTTTCTGCTATATTGTTATACTTACTGAGCATTTGAGCTCACCACTTTCTATGTTTTATTATTTACAGGATGTGAAGAAGTATATTATGACTGACCTGTAGGGATATTCTAAGGGATATGAGTGTTCCCAACATAGACTATGTTGCTGTAGTTTTTCATTTGATAATGTATTTTAAACCTTATGAATGTATCTAATATTTCTAAATATACTAAACTAATCGATCTTTCGAGACTTCATATTTTGGGATCATGCCAATGTTGTGTAATAATGCACTGAATCTAGGTAACTGGGGTTGGGGCATTACAGTTGGTATCAGATGAATTTTAGTAAAAACTTTGGAAGCTATATTTAGAAAAACTCTGATTAAAAAACATTACCCTAAGATAGACATTGAGTATTAGAATAGAATAACTTCCTAGAATTTTGGTACTGTAGAGATATTTTGAGATTTACAAGAAATAAATCCCTATCTAGATATGAGCAGGTAGTGGTGGATCTCGCACAGATGTACCTAGCTGTAAAACCCTAAAACACCTCTTTTATCTAGACTCGAAAATGGAACTGGTGCACGACAATGGGCCTTGCTACACTCATGGTTACAACAATCCCGGGGGATAATCATAGGATAATTCTCATTTTTTTTAGAAATCATTGTTATGGGTTTATGAGTATGTACTTACTCAAGGAATTTTTTTTCGGATTATAGATTATATCCATAAACTGTTCATATTTATGTTAATTGTTTTACAAGTTTGGAATTATTTGTTGAGATTTATAAACTAATCTAGTGTATGTCATTGTTTAGAAATTTCGTCTAGTGGAAAGAATCAAAACTGTTTCAATGCACATAATTGATGTAGGGATTTCCCTCCTAATCAAGATAATTATAGTGGAGCTGGTGAATCAACTAGTGCTTACCATCTTCTCACCATACTGGGAAAACTAAATCAGGTTATGTATAATATCCTTACCTGTATGCATCACCCTAATACACAACATGCAGGATCAATGTTTGACCGATTCATGAGGCAACAACCACTAACATTCAATGGAACTGCAATTCCATTTGTAGTCGAGCAATGGATAACTTATTTAGAAACAATATTTCACACTTTGGGGAGTAGTGAAAGGGAAAAAGTTGTCATGGCAGTTTATCGCCTCACGGGAGATGTAGATCAAAGGTGGTAAATAATCCAATACACAATGGAAGATGATAAGTATCAAGTATTTAATGGAGGGAGTTTAAAATTATTTTCTTAGAAAAATACTTTCCTTGTGACCATCGACCGGATATGGAAAGATAATTTCTGAGTCTGAGGAAAAAGGCGGATGAGAATGTCACAAAGTATGAGGATAACTCTACGAGGTTAGCAAGGCATGCAGTAGATTATATAAGTAACCCAAGGAGTAAGATTGATTGATTCTTTCATGGGTTAAGCCCATTTATCCCGAGAGAATTAGTCTGAAAATCCTTCTTAACATACGAAGATATTGCCTCATGTTTTATCAAGACCAAAAAATATTCTATAAGTCTTACAACTTTAAAGCAAAGAAAGAGAAGAAAAGATCTGCTAAACACTCTAAAAATAGAAATTAGGGGATGAAGGGAAAATTGGAATACCCATCCTATGGTAAATGTGGGAAGAAACACCCCAATACCTGTTTGGTGGGAATGAGAGTCTGTTACCATTGTGGTGAAAAAGGCCACCATGATCGTGATTGCAAGGGGAAGAAGGAGTCTATCAATGTTGAATACAAAATTTTAGAGAAAGGGGGAATTATGAAATTGAATGTTCTGAGAGCCAAGGAATCATACCATAGAAAAGGCCAAGGGATCAAGGCCAATCTTATTCTATCACTACTACTGAGGTTGAAGCTCCAAAATACGTGGTGGTAGGTAATTTAATTGTTTCCTCATGTTTAGGAAATGCTTTATTTGATTCCGGATCATCTCATTGTTTTATATTTTCCCATTTTTCTATGAAAATTAGATATTTTCAATTTTACTTAACAAGGGAGTAGTGAGTCAAAACACCTAAGGGAAGTATCATTGCAACAATCTTTTGTGATTTAGTTCCCATTAGGGCATATAAATGATTTTTATTTCCTAATCTCATCGTCATACCCATGATTGAATTTAATATAATCCTTAGTTTGTGTTATCTTTTGGACCATGATTCGAAACTTTATTGTAAGAAGAAGGATGTTACAATTCTTGATGATGATTAAGATTACCTTATCTTTAGAGTAGAAATGTCACCACCTAAATCTTATCTAGATCCACCCCAAGTAGCTTAACTAAATTTAATTATTGGGGAAGAATATAATGAAATAACAGTGGGTGAGAAAAGGAATGTTAAAATAGAGGAAGTACCTATTGTCCAAGAATATATTGATGTGTTCTAGAAGATTAACCTAGACATCATCCAGAATGAGAAATTGAGTTTTCCATTGATTTAATTCATAGTTCATGGCCCATATCTAAGTCCCCTTATAGAATGGACACTATGGAATTAATTGAACTAAAGAAACAACAACATGATTGAGTAATAAGGGATTTATTCGCCCTAGTGTTTTTCCATGGGGAGCCCCTATTCTTTTTGTTAAGAAGAAATATGGATCTATGAGGCTGTGCATTGAGTACAGAGATATCTAATACATAACAACAAACAACAAGTATCCCCTACCTCGCATTGATGATTTATTCGACCAACTTCATGGATCCCAATATTTTTCAAAGAATGACAATTGATCTGGATATCGTCAATTCTATGTGAATAAGGAAGAAATTCTGAAAAAAGAATTTCGAACCACATATGGGCATTATGAGTTTATAGTAATGCCTTCTAGGTTGACCAATACACCCTATGTCTTCAAGGATCTAATGAATTGAGTTATCAAAGAATATCTTGATGACTTTGTAGTGGTATTTATTGATGATATCTTGGTATTCTCCAAAAGCTACGAATATCATGAAAATCCCTTGCGCATTATTCTAAAGACTCTTAGACGAAAGCAATTATATGGAAAATTTAGCAAGTGTGAATTCTGGATTCATGATATTTCATTTCATGGACATATATTCTTTAAGGATTGAATCTCTATTGATCCTTAAAAGTCCAAGGCAATCCAATAATTGCCATCATCGACAATTATAACTGAGGTACTCAGTTTTATTGGTTTAGCAGGATATTATCAACCTTTTGTCCATAATATTTCCTTGTTGGATAACCCATTAACAAATCTCATATGTAAAGGTGACAAATTTGTTTGGAAAAAATTGTGTGATGAATGTTTTGATGAACTGAAGAGAAGATTATTCAATGCTCCTATTTTGACTCTACTATCGTGGAATGATGGGTTTTCAATTTATAGTGATGCTGCAAGGAAATGACTTGGTTGTATCCTTATGCAGAATGATAGACTTATTTCCTATGCATCACTAAAACAAAAAAAATCATGAGAAAAACTATCCTACTCATGATCTTGAGTTAGTAGGTATAATCATATCTTTGAACATAAAGATATATTATCTCTATAGTGAAAAATGTGAGATATCTATAGATCACAAGAGTTTGAAGTATATTATCTCACATAAATAACTCAACATGAGGTAAAGGAGATGACTTGAACTACTTAGGGATTATAATTTCACAATACACTACCACCCAGGGAAGGAAAATAAGGTTGCAGATGCTTTGAGAAGAAAGAATCATGGATTTTTGAACAAGATGTGAGTTGAAAGGGAGCCTATTTTTATTGATCTAGTGAAAATTGATATAGGAATAATCATGGAAGGTGAAATATAGATACTTTTTCAAATGGATTCCAAAACATCTTTACTAGAACTGATAAAAATTTCTCAGGCTGATGATGAAGAGTTTCAAAATAAAATTAAAGTTGTGAACGATGAGAGATTGATCGACATCATATATGAAAATGGGATTTTAAAATTTGGTAAGAGACTTTGTGTGGCCAATATACCTGATCTGAAAAGGGAATTGTTAGATGATTCTCATAATAATAATTTCCATATACACCCTAGTAGCAACATGATGTATTGAAATTTGAAAGAACATTTTTTGTGGGACAACATGAAGAGAGATATTTCTGATTTTGGTTCGAGGTGTATGGTTTGTAAACAAATGAAATATGGAAGGAAACAGCCTTGAGGAGTCACGCAACGGCATCCCGTACCTAAGTGGAAATGGGATAATATTACGATGAAATTTTCAATGGGGCTACCAAATACACCTAGAAGGAGTGATGCAATATTGGACATTATTTATTGTCTTACCAAGTCAGCACATTTTCATTCTATAAGAGAATATTTACCACTTGAACATTTAAGAAGACTATATATTAATGAAATTTTAAGACTTCATGGAGTACCCTTATCGACCTTTTCTGATCAGGATCCCTGTTTTACACCATGATTATAGAAATATCTTCAGAAGGCCTTGGATACTGAACTTCATTTGAGAACTTCCTACTACCCTCAAAATGGTGGACAATCAGAAAGGAATATTCAATCCATAGAAGACATGTTGAGAACTTTCTCAGTTTACTTTCAAGGTACGTGGATCAATATTTAACCTCTGGTAGAATTTTTCTATAACAATAGATTCCATTCAAGTATTCAGATGGCACCATATGAAGAGTTATATAGAAATTGATGTTGCACACCAACTTGTTGGAATGGTGTTGGCGAAGGAAAAATCATAGGCCCGGAACATGTTGATGAAACGATGGAAAAGGTGAAGGTAATCCAAACCCACATCAAAGCAGCTCAAAGTATGAATAAGTGATATGATGATAACTGAAGGAAGGATTTAGAATTTCAGGTAGGAGATCATTTTTTCTTATAGGTATCTCTATGGAAGGGAATTATACGATTCGGTAAGAATGATAAATTGTGTCCCGGGTACATTGGACCTTTCAAAATTGTAGAACGAATTGGGGTTGTAACGTACCATTTGGCAATGTCGCCAAGTCTCTCCAATGATCACGATGTGTTCCACGTATCACTATTGAGAAAATACATACCTGACCCAATGCATGTACTCAAAAATGAAGAAATTGAATAGGAACCTGATCAGTCATATTTTGAAGAGCATGTAAATATTATTTATACCAGAGAACAAGTGTCGAGAAACAAGACGACTCTTCTGGTAAATGTTCTATGGAGAAACCCTAAGATAGAAGATGCAACATGGGAACCCAAGGAACTTGTGATGAAGAACCACTAGTATATTTTTATGTTGTTATATTCTAGAAATTTCGAGGACGGAATTATTTGAAGGAGGGATGATTGTAACATTCCAAGCTTCTACGGTAATTTTCCCTTTGAATAATAAAATAGCTTGTGTTGTACGCAACATCGAGTTCAAACACACCACAACCAATAAAACTAGTTGTTATGAATTGTAATAACCACTTTTTGAAATTTTATAAATTTTATCTTTCAAAATGGATATCATTATTGGATTAAAAATATCAAAATTATCTAAGGGTTAATTTTTGGTATTTTTCTGAAAACATTCAATTTTTTATGAAAAGTGAAAAACACTGAGTAGTTGTTTAAAACCGACTTTATCATTAAATAATTATTTATTTTATTAAATTAATTTTATTTAAAAATAGATACATAATAACTATAAATGTTAAATTTAATTCATTGGGGACATCTTATATTGAGTTTAGATATATAAAAATCTTATTGAACTTTTTACCTTCTTTTACCCACCTCCTAAAGAATTTTCAAATTTACATAAAACATAATTTTACCTCTTTTTGAGTATAATTTAAAAAATCCAAGAGAAACGGTTAATATCATCATGAAAATTTGGTTCAATAAAATGAAAATAATTTTCGGTGAATAGTAACGTTTTACTTTTATTTACCACGGTTAAAAGTAAATAAGCCAATTAAAGATAAAAATGATATACTAATTACCCTTACACATGTCCTAATTCTATATTATAAGTATCGTTCAACCAAAAACAACCTTTTTAATACAATATGAACTCCTTTGTCCCACTTAGATAAGATTAGGGCATTTATTATTATTTTATTTAAAGAAGAGTGAAAAGAGTTAAAATCAATGTTTAATAACTAAACCATTTTTAATAGAGTTATACAAAAGATAAATTCGACTATAAATATTCATTAGAAATCTAAAACGATTTTCTAAATAATAGTATTTTATTTATAATTTTTACATATTAAATAATATATTTATTTATGACACGATGATGATGCATCCATTAACTTATTAATGAATGATTAAAATAATTGATATTATAAATATCCAAATAAATTTAATATGAGACTTTTAATGATTTAATCTAATTTTATAGATTAATATGACATGTTAGGGTTGATTAAATTTATTTTATTCGATGTAACAATGCTTTTATGAATTTAAAAAAACCAAAATAGCAAATAGTATCAAAATTGACATAAAAGGGTTTTTAAAACAAATATTATATTATTAATTGATATTAAATTCTTAAAAATATATGGTTTGGAAAATGGTCTTGAATAATATTATAAATTTCATTAATGAACCACTTGAGGTTTTCAAGGATGTTTATATTATTTTTATTAACCATAAAATATAAAAAAACAAAGAGACATGGTAAAGGTCGAACTATATAAGTAAGAGTTAAATGTAAAAGATAAGGTCAATAAAGTGACCCACACCTATCTAAAACCTATTTGTTTAGTGGTTTTTGACCCATACCCACCATAGTCCAGAAAGAAATCATTTTGTACCCATTAGAAACAGAAAATGATTTTATTATAAAATAATATTTCAATCTTTTCCTAAGGTGCCCCTCACCACTCTTATAAAAGGGAAATTACATTTATCTCAAATTAACACCTTCAAATCCATTTGGCTTGGCTCAACCCTACCCAAATATCATCTGAAATTTTTTACAGTCATCCTAGATGCCTTCCTTTAGTCTGAAATCCATCATATAGAGCCCTTTTTATCAAATAAAAAGGAATAACCCGAAGAAGAGTTAAATAATTCATCACCTCTTTCAAGTTCTTTTCTTCTTCAAATTCCTCTTTCTTTTTTGTTTCTGTTCTAAAACTAATAACTCAATTATATTTTATATATTTTAATTTTATTATGAAAATGGTATAACCATATTAATTATTCTATCCATCTTATAAATTATAAAGTCACCATACATGCGTACGTACGGATTACCGTCTCCACTTCGTGGAGTAGTTTGTTATTGAAACACTTCATCATTTAGATAGGTATAATAATGAGTATAAATTATGTAAATAAAAAATATAAAAGGATAATGATTCTTTATACCTGATATACCATCCAATTATATACAATTTTATTATAAAGAGAATGATATTGTCCTTCATGCATACATACGGATTACCGTCTCCACGAACGCGATAAGATTTATTCCCCATCATATCCATACAAGACTAATTTTCATTTGATGATTAAAAATAATGTTTAAAGACTTAATATAATTTTGAATATGAATATGATATATCATATACATAACAAACATTACTTATGTAACTAATCTTATAAAGGATAATGAATCAGTTTACACCTGAAACGATGATACTTCTGAAATATCATTAACAACGCAATATTGGAAGATCATATATGATATAATATTTTGGTATATAGTTCATGTATAATTTAATAATTATTATCTAACTATTATACAAGAGTTTAACGTACCCTCGACCAAGAAAAAGTACAAGGTGTCAATTAATTTCACTATCTCTTTATTATCCAAGGTTCTTTTTACGTAAGTATCTACTAGGACCTCTTTATCATCTACATCTGTGTTTTCGTAAAAAAATAATTTCAAAACATTTTTACTATTTACTAGAAAATGGGTTAAATAAATTTATACCCTTATTTGAACTTATATGTTTTGAAATGAATCTTTTAGTTGTTTTCTAAACATGTCACTTTATGACCTTTTTGACATAATTAAGGTAAGAATGTTTTAACTTATATGGTGGGTGCGGCTATTTTCCACCATTATAACATCGTCGAAGCTTCCCTTACTAGCTTATATGAATATTTTCAAAATAAATGTTTTCTTTTATAATTATATGACTATTAAATGATTTCAAAATAGTAAGATATATTTCTCTAAAAAAAGTATTGATTTTTTCTATGTCAACATCCCTTGATGGATTTTATGCTTATTTGAGGTTGATTTATTATGATACAAAACATCCATATTGGGTTGAAGGTTTTGTGATATATTTGACTGTGGATGTGTTATTTATACACCATTAATGGTTTAAGGATAAAGTTTTGAAATTTAGTATTCCAGTTTTAATAAGAATGTTTATGTTATGTTTAAACATTTTCATATGAGGAATGCATTGGACTTAGTAAGTGATGAGTGGAGCCCGCTATAGTTCCTCGATGCATCGGTAGGTCTAATGAGTCAAAATAGTTTCTTGGCATAAGGCCTCAAATAAATATTATTTTTAGTCCTGGAACAAGGCCTTGACTATGTGGTTATGAAGTCTAGAATTATGCATTCCATAATTATGAAAGTGGCTATTGATATTGCATGTGTTTTTTTGACAAGTAAAATATCTGTGTTCATAAGAAAATGAAATTATTTGATTTTAACATTTCCATATTATGCTGAATTTCTCGTTTAAAAGGATTTTGTTTTATCCTTATACATTGCCTTAAATTTTTATGCATATTTAGGAAATTTTCTGCTATGTTTTCCTCCTTACCGCGCATATGAACTCACCACTTTATATGTTATATTTTTTCCCCAGATGTGAAGAAGTATATTATGACTGACCTTCCAGGATAGGCTAAGAGATATGATTGTGTCCTATAGATACTATGTTGTTTTAGTTTTTTATTTTATAATGTAATCTAAATCTTATGAATGTATCTAGTATTTTTTAAGGCTACTAAACTAATCGGTCTTTCGAGACATGATCTTTTGTGATCATGCCGGTGTTATATAATAATGCACCGACTCTAGGTAACTGGGGTTGGGGGGTTACAAGGTATATCAATGATATAAAAATAAAGAACAAGTATCGCTTATCTCGAATTGATGATTTATTTTACCAACTTCATGGAGCTCAATATTTTTCAATGATTGACCTTCGATCTGTATATCATCAGTTGTGTGTGAAAAAGGAAGACATTCTGAAAACAGCATTTCAAACGAGGTACGAGAATTATGAGTTTATAGTAATGCTTTTTGGGTTGACTAATGCACCCTCTGTCATCATGGATCTATTCAATAGAGTTTTCAAGTAATATCTTGATGACTTTGTAGTGGTATTTATTGATGATATCTTGCTATTCTCCAAAAGATACGAAGATCATGAAAATAACTGGCACATTATTCTACAGACTCTTTGAAGAAATGAATTATATGGAAAATTTAGAAAGTGTGAATTCTAGATTTATGGGATATCATTTCTTGGTCATATTGTCTCTAAGTATGGAATCTCTGTTGATCCATTGAATACCATGTCAATCCAAGAAATGCCAGCACTGGAAAATATAACTGAGGTATGCAGTTTTATTTTTTTAGCGGGTTATTATTGATGTTTCATCCAGAATTTTTCCCGGTTGGCTAATCCATTAACCAAGCTCACACTTAAAGGGGGTTTTTTTTGGAAAAAATTTGTGAAGAATTTTTTGATGAACTGATTAGAATATTAGTCAATGCTCCAATAATGAATCTACCATCAGGGCGCAATGTGTTTGTTATTTATAGTGATTCATCAAAGAAAGGACTTGGTTGTGTCATTATGTATAATGATATAATTATTGCATATGCATCACGGTAGCTAAAAATTCATGAAAAAAACGATCCCACTTGTGATCTTGAGTTATCATTGGTAATATTTTCTCTGAAAATATAAAGACACACTCTATATTGTGAAAAATGTGAGATTTATACTGATCAAAAAAGTTTGAATTATATTTTATCACAAAAATAACTCAACATGAGGAAAAGGTGATGGCTCGAACGACTCAATAATTATGATTCCACTATACACTACCACCCAGGGAAGAAAAGTGAGGTGGCATATGCTTTAACCAGAAATGATCATTGAATTTTGAACAAGATGAGAATTGAAAGGGATCTTATCTTCATGGATCTAGTAAAGATGGATATGGGAATAACCATGGAAGGTCAAACATCAATTCTTTTTCAAATGGTTTCCAAACCATCATTACTAGAAAAGGTAAAAAGATCTCTGATTGATAAAAAATGTTTTGAAAGAAAATTATAGCTATGAATGATTGGAGATTCAGTGACTTCATATATGAAGATAGAATTTTGAAATATGGGAAGAGTCTTTTTTTCCATATTTACCTGATCTAAAAAGGTAATGGTTGGATGATGCCTATAGCTCTAATTTCTCTATACAACTTGGTAGCACTAAAATTTATAATGAATTGAAGTAAAATTTTTTTGTGGGAAACCATAAAGAGGGAGATTTTTTATTATGGGTCAAGATGTATAGTTTGTCTACTAGTGAAAGCTCGAAAGAAACAGCCAGGAGAAGTCATGCCTCCTCTTCCCATACCTGAGTAAAAATGGGATAATATTACGATAGAAATTTTCATGAGGCTACCAAAGACACGAAGAAGGAATGATTCAATACAGTTAATTTTTGATCATCTTACAACGGAATCACATTTTCTTGTTATATGATAAGATTTACCAATTGAAAGTATAGAAATATTGTATATTAATGATGTTATAAGGCTTTTTAGAGTACCCCTATTGATTGTTTTTTATCGTGATCCCCCTTTTACGTCAAGATTCTCAAAAAGTATTCAATAGGCCCTGGATACTGAACTTTTTTTGAGAACTGCCTACCACCCTCAAACTGATGGACAATGAGAATGAACTATTAAATTCTTAGAAGACATGGTGAGATCTTTCTCACTATACTTTTAAGATATGTGGGATAAATATTAACCTATGGTATAATTTTCCAATAATAATCCCTTCTATTCAAGAATTCATATGGAACCATATGAAGCGTTATATGGAACGATATTCAACACACAAACTTTTTGGGATGATTATGGTCAAAGAAAACTCTTAAGCCCGGAAATGGTTGAGGAAATGATGGAAAAGGTGAAGGTTATCCAAACCCACATCAAAGCAGGAAAAAAGTAGGAAGAAGAGCTATGAGGATAACCGAAGGAAGTATTTAGAATTTCATGTAGGAGATCTTGTTTTATTGAAGGTATATCTATGTAGAGGATTTATACGATTTGGTAAGAAGGGTAAATTTAGTCCGAGGTATATCAGACCATTTGATATTCTATAATGAATTGGGGCTATAACTTTCCATTTGGAAATACCTCCAAGTCTCTCTAAAGTTCACAACGTGTTCCACGTATCACTGTTGAGAAAAAACATGCCTGACCCAATGCATGTACTCAACTATGAGGAAATTGAATTTGAACTTGATCTGTCTTATTCTGGAGAGCCTCTCAAAAATCTTGATACCAGAGAACAAGTGTTGAGAAACTGGACGACTCGTCTGGTAAAATTTATATGGAGAAATCATAAGATGGAAGAGGCAACTTGGGAACCCGAGAAACTTATGATGAAGAACCACCCGAATTATATTTTATAGAAATATTCTAGAGATTTTGAAGATGAAATTATTATAATGAGGGGATAATGTGACACCCCAAGCTTCCATAGTACATGACCCTTTGAATAATACAATAGCTTGTATTGTACGCAACTTCGAGTTCAAACACACCAAAACCAATCAAACTTACCGTTATGAATTATAATAACCACATTTTAAAATATTTAGAACATTATCTTTCAGAATGGACTTCATTTTTGGATTCATAATATCGAAATTAGCATAGGGTGAATTTTTGGTATTTTTCTGAAAGCATTCAATTTTTGATGAATAGTGAAAAACACTGAGTTATTATTTAAAACCGACTTTTTTTATAAATAATTATTTATTGTATTTGAAATTTATTTTTTGTCAATATAGATACATAATACTGATATATGTTCAATTTGATTCATTGGAGTCATTTGATAATGAGTTTAGATATATAAAAATTTTATTGAACTTTTTACCGTCTTTTACCGACCTCCTAATATCATTTGGAAATTTGTATAAAACTTAGTTTTACCACTTCTATGAGCCGAATTTTGATAATCCAAGAGACTCAGTTCACATAAGTTTGTAAAATGAGGTTCAATAAGATGAAAATAATTTTTGGTGTATAGTAACTTTTGACTTTTATTTACCACAGTTAAAAGTAAATAGGGTAATTAAGGTTAAAAATAATATCATAATTACCCTAACACGTGTCCTGCGTCTATTGGATAAGTTTTATTCGACCAAAAAAAACTTAGGAATATAATATGATCCCAATTGGTCCACTAGGATAAGATTAATACATTTATTATTGTTTTATTTAAAAAGAGTTAATAGATTTAAAATAAAATTTTAAGAACTAAACCATTTTTAATATAAGGTTATACATAAGATAAATTCGATTATAAATAATCATTAGAAATATAAAAATATTCCCTACAAACTGGTATTTTACTTATTATGTTTAGACATTAAATAGTTAAATTTATCAACAACACAATGATGATAAAGTAATTACCTTGGTAATGAAAGATTAAAATAATTGATGTTATGAATATCCAAATAAATCTAATTTAATACTTTTTATGAATTTCACGAATTTTATAGGTTAATATAAAATTTTAGGGTTGATTAAATGAATTTTATTTGAAGTAATAGTTCTGTTATGAATTTAACAAAAACAAAATACCAAATAGTGTCAAAATTGATATAATAGAGTTTTTAAAACAAATATTATATTATTAGTTGATATTATATTCTTAAAAATCTAAGGATCATCCAAAGGGAAAAAAATGTTATATATGTCATTAATAAACCACTTTATCTTCTCTTGGAAGTTTATTTTATGTTTATTAACCATATAATATTAAAATACAAAGAGATATGGTAAATGTGAAACTATTTAACTAAGAGTTAAATAAAAAATATACTGTTAATATAGTGAACCAAAGAACTAAAAAACTATTATATGATTGTTTTTCGACACATAACAACCATAGAATTGAAATAGATCATTTTGGAGCCATTATGAACCAAAAATAATTTTATTATAAAATAATATTTCAATCTTTTCCTAAGGTTCCCCTCACCCCTCTTATAAAAGAGAACTTCCCCATCAATCAAAATCACTCCTTCAAAGCCATTTGGATCAGCCAAACCCTGCCCAAATATCCCCTCAACTGTCCTACCTTTATCTTAAAGGCCATAATTTAGTAATATATCCAACCAATGTATCCCTTTGGATCAAATAAAAAGGAAGAACTCAAGAAAGAGGTAAATATTTCATCACCTCTTTCAAGTTTTCTTCTTCTTCAACATTCTATTTATTTGTTATTTCCATTCTAAAATAATAAATCCAGTATTTTTTATATATTGTGATGTTATTATGAAAATGGTACAACCATATTCATTATTCAATCAATCATATAAATGAAAAAGTCACCATACGTGTGTACGTACATATTACCGTCTCCAGGTCGTGGTGTAGTTTGTTATTCAAACACTTCATCATTTAGATGGGTATAATAATGAGTATAAATGATATAAATAATAAATATAACATTTTAATGATTCTATATATATGATATACCATCCAATTACATTCTATTTACCATTAATATAATGATATTCTCGCTCGTGCGTATGTACAGATTACCATCTCTACGAACGCGATGAGATTCATTCCCCAATGTATACATTCAAGACTAATTTTCCATTGATAAATAAAAATAATTTTTAAAGACTTATTATCATTATGAACATGAATAACATAAATCTTCTCCATAACAAACATTACTTACGTAACAAAGTATATAAAGGATAAATAATCAGTTAACACCTGAAACGATAATACTACTGAAATATCATTAACAAAGCAATATTATAAAATCATATATGATTTCATATTTACGTATATAGTTCTTGAATAATTTAATAACAATTATTTAACTATTATACAGTAGTTTAATGTACCCTTGACCAAGTAAAAGTACAAGGTAAGGGTTAATCCCTCAATCTAATTATTATATGAGATTGTATATGTGTATGTTTTTACTGGGAGATATTTATTATCCATGTCCATGTTTTATAAAAGTGTTTTCAAAAGGATTATTTTTAACAGAATCTATAACTAAAAAATAGTTTAAAATGTTTGAATGATTTATTCTTCTAAACCTTTCTCATTAATGACTATGTTTTGAAAATGATTTTAAGGATTTATTTATATGGACATGAATGTTTTAAAATGATAATTCCTTTAAATAGTTTCAAAGTGGTATGGGACAGTTTGATTCAAAAATATCTTTTAAATGAAACAATTTATAAATTCCGTGACTTAAAATATTATTTAATGAAAAAGGGATATTTCTTTTAAAGAGTTTTAATTATCATTTTAAACACTGTCAACAACCTTTAATATATATTATTCTTGATTAAGGTTGATTTGTTATGATAAAAATCTTCCATATTGTATTGAATGATTTGTGATATGTGTTACTGTGGATGTGTTATTTTAATACCATTAATGTTTTATTGATAATGTATTGAAATTTTTTATGCTAGTTTTAATACAAATGTTTATGTAATTTTTAAACCTTTTCTTATGAGGAATGTGTTGGACTTAGTAAGTGACGGGTGGAGCACGCTATAGCTTCTCAATGCATTGGTAGGTCTTATGAGACAAACTACTATCTTGACACAAGGCCTTGACAAAATCTTATTTGTAGTCTTGGCACAAGGCCTTTACTAAGTTTTAATAAAGTCTCGCATTACGCATTCCACATTATAAATGTGGCTATTGATACTGCATGTGATTATTCGACTAGTAGAATATCCATGTGAACATGTAAATGGAATTACTTGATTTTATCTTTTACATATTATGTTGAATTTCTTGTTTAAAAGGATTTTGTTTTAGTCTTATACATTTCCTTAAATGTTTATGCTTATTTATGAAAATTCGCTCTTTATTGTTATCCTTCCTTAGAATCTGAGGTCTCCCCTTTCTATGTTATATTTTTTCCAAGATGCATAGAAGTATATTATGACTAACCTGCAGGGATATTCTAAGGGATATTAGTGTGGCCTATAGAGACTATGTTGTTTTACCTTTTCATTTTATAATCTAATGTAAAACTTATGAATGTATCTAGTATATTCAAGGATACTAAACTAATCAGTCTTTTGAGACTTGATATTTTGTGATCATGCCAATGTTATTTAATAATTCAATGAATCTGGGTAACTAATGTCATGGTGTTACATTGTTTTCCTGTATAAAATAGTAATTTAATGGATGTAACATGGAAACAGAATAATAACATAAAATCAGTTAATTAAATGAATACCCAATGACTATGAATACTTGTGTGATCTCCATGGTTAACCAAATTAAAAAAATGAATATGACAAATGGTGTGGTTAAATCTAAAAACATCTTTGTTTTGCTCTACTAGTACTCATAAATGTTCTTCTTGATTATTGTGGGGTGATGTGAATGGGGATGTAATTCCCATTTGTTCAGTTGTTGATTTGTGGATATGAGGCCATGTGGGGTCGTATGATGGGGATTAGTTTGGATCCACTACATCAATGGATCTCACAGTTCCCTTTTTTTGTTGTGACATTACAAGAGAACCGGGTGTGAAAGCTTAAATTGTTTTTTGGATATTTTCGTCACCATTTATAGTTGTTTTTTCAGCTATGGCTATGCTTGTTAGTTGTCCAGTATTTATGGAATGCTTGAATGGAATCACTTAAACATGATACCAAGAATGGGTGGTGCTCTAGTTGTGGTTATTGTGATTTTGTGCTTGAATTAATAGTAACTAGGGTGTTCTTGTGTGGGATGGTTTAGGAACCCATAGGTTGAGATGAGTGTTTATTTACCTATATGTAAAAATTTAGTTTTTGTGTTTGTTATTCGCACCCGACCCATGTAGAGAAATCTGTTCGGAACTCCCCAATTTCATGGGGGATGGTGTTTTTTCCAACATCCTATTAGGTGGCTAGTTATTAGATCCTTTATGCACCCTCTCCAGAGTAGCCCAAGACTCTTCAGGCATGCTATGATGGGCTGAGGACCATTTTAGCTTAAGAATCGTTGGGTAGGGTATGTTCTGGTGGTTGACTCAGGTGTGTACAGACATGTTGTTTCCCAAGGTTCTCCAGGACGAGGCCTAGGTGTCTTTGTTCCTGGTGATAGTTTTTTTGTACTAGGTGTCTATGGGTGTGGTTACGTATGGTTGTGGTGGCCCATGTGTCCATGGGTGGGATGTGTGGTTGTGGTGGCCTAGTTTTCTACGGGCGGGATACGTGGTTGAGGTGTCCCAAAAGGTTGTTGTTGGGGCAGTAGTGGGACTATAGTGAGAAATGTCAGGGGAGGTCTGACATGTAGGATTTCATCAAAAACTAGTGGTAAAGTAGTGTGAGGTAACAATAAATCGATGTGCTATTACTATTACCTTACATGACATGCGTTATTTGGGGAGGGTGCCTTGATAAAGCTGGGTGGACAGTTTCCTTCCTAGGTGTTTTGGTTACCACTACTTTCTCACGGCGTTTTATAATGCTTCCCCAAATGTGCATTAGATATTTTGTTTTTTCCATACTGAGTATGCATGTATACTTACCCTACGTGTATATAACTACTTTTATGTTTCCAGGAGGACTTCAGGGTCTTTGTGGGGCCGTACTAGCTCAGACGTTTGGATAGTTCTTGTGGCGATATTCTTTTCTTATGTTACTGTCACTCTGGAGTTTTCTTGTACTTTATATGGGTTTACCCCTGAAAATTCATATGGGAATGGGTTCTGGTATTACGTTTACCTCTAATTTTGAATTTTTTTTTGGGTTTTTTACATCATATCTCCTGATCCTACTAAATATAAATGGTAATTACTTCCATATTATAGATTATTATTTACCCATGGTAATATTTGCCACTTCAGGGACTGTTGAAGGCAGGACTCCGAGGTCATTCTCTCTCATTCAACATGAGAAATAAAGGGTCTGACAGTTTGTTGTCCCTTCCCTCATCTTTGTGGAGTTAGTTCATGACAGAATGGTATCAGAGGTGATGGTTAAGATATTGGTTGGATCTCGGGATTATGAACAGTAAATATTGAATTTAATGGTAATCCATTAGGGTCAAAAAATCCTAGAGCGTGAAATATGATAGGGAACACTGTCTAGGACACATGATTTTAGGGCCGCCATGATCCGATGTAAGGACACTGGACCTACCAAACGACCCAGTGAGGGTACACTATTTTCAGCGTAGAGACCCTTGGAAAGGTACATGCATCAAAATGACTTTTGTTTTTTTTGTGTTCAGTGAGTTATGTGAATTTAAATAAATAAAATGTTTAAGATAAATTTAAAATAAATCTTTTACACTACCTAAGATTACGCATTCCTTGATTACCTTACATCTATGGAACACAGATGATGAAAATGAGTAGTGTGGGAGATCGATGCCCAACAGGATGATATGTCTGATCAGTGGATGAATGATCAAGATGAAGAGGATAAACAATTGAAGAATATGCCTTGTGACATTCAGTGTCAGACCCTCGGGACGAATGAGGGCAGTGTCTCAAACATGGAAACTGAAAGCTGTCACAAGGAGTGGGTGATAGATTTCAGCTTGATCTAGGATCTGGCTGAGTAATGGATTTCATTGGAAGTTATTCAGATGAGGGGATCAGTGTGTTAGTGGTGGATACTCAACCACAAAGATAAGATGTGGAGTGATATTTTTTGGGCTGACTTTGAGAAGGTGTTTCGGGCAGAATTCCTTTCTTCTACGATGAAGTCTGTGAAATGAATGAAGTTACTCTCCCTCTAGTAGGGTAGTGTGTCATTGTGGGAGGTGGGGATCATGTTAAAGTATCTCCTTATCTTTTCTTCAGACCACTTTCTGGATGAGGGGTCTCTCGTGAGACGTTTAGAGGTGGCACTCTGACCTTCTATTATGTATGTCGTTACCCCCTTCAATCTACCGATGTACTTGGAGGTCTAGATGAAGACTGAAATGGTGGAGAGGATGAAAATGCAGGGAGGTATGTCATGTGAGGGGAGCCAGTTGAGATCGTCAAAGGAGAAGGCTGTCAGCTGCAGGTCTCTTTCCTCAGGGCCTTCTCGGATTCGGTCGGTGGGGAGCAGGCGTCAGCAGTTCTAGTTTTGACCTCCGGGTCCTCACCCTTTCTCTGCGAGCCTATGTCTGAGGTTCTTCATTTGTGGCAGTCATGGACACCTTCGGAATTAGTATCTGGACCAAGTGAATTATAGTGGAGGTGGGTAGGTACATCACCCCCCTCAGTATCAATAATTTATAGCCATGCATTTTCAGTAGCTGGGGAAGGGATAGTGATCTCCCACTCCTCTAAGATAAGACATTTCAGGGGGAGGCCAACCTCAAGGTGCTCTTTATAGACCTCAAGCATTGCATGGTCGGGGAGGTGACCAACATCCAAGGGGAAGGGGAGCTAGGTGTGTCCAGTTTCATGACCATAGGTTGCAGTTATAGTAGTTCTAGAGGTCGTTCATGGTACGATAAACTTGTTTAGTACTCTTTCCCATGCCTTGTTTGATTCATGAGGATCACACTACATTGTTTCACCTAGTCTAGCCAATGATCTAGGCTTAGACGTAGAAAGGCTTCCCATGCCCTAGTATTGTGTATGCCAGTTTGAGGTCAGACCATCTTGTCTTGTGTTTTCCAGGGAGGTAGACTGATTCTAGGGCCACAATAGTACAGTTGGAACCTTGTTTTTATACAGATGAAGCCATATGATGTTATTTTATGCATCGACTAGAAATTCTATGTGTGTGTCGTTATCGACTGCTTTTAGTGAAGGGTCGTGTTTTCAGATATGGGTGGGAAATGTGTGACTTTCATCGGTGATTGTGGTTCCTAGGAGGGCAGTCAGTGAGCGGGGTTTCCAAGAGGGTAGTCGGTGATTGGAGCCACTTAATTCCTTGTTAGATAAGTTGCCAATGGATTCAGTAGATGCAGAGATAGTAGAAGTCTCATTGGTCCTTAGAGAGTTCCAAAACCTCTTCTCTGAAGTGGTGGTGACTCTACCCCATCGACACGATGTTGTGTTCAGGATAGACTTTCAATATGGTGCTCGTCTAATTTGGATGGATCCCTATGGGATGGATCCTTCTATGTTGTGGGAGTTACGAATTTAGATTGATGATATGATGAGGAATTGTTTTATCCAAGCGAGTTCATCACCATGGGGTGCTTTTTTATTGTTCACAAAGAAGGAAAATGGTCATCTTAGGCTGTGTATAGACTACTGAAGGCTGATTTTGGTGACTGTCAAGAACCACTACCCACTACCATGGATCGAAGACCATTTTGACCAGTTGGTGGGAGCAGTTTGGTTCACTAAGATCAACTTGAAATAAGGATAACACTAGTTCACTAAGAAGGATGGTGACATCTCAAAGACTTCTTTCAGGTGCATATATGGTCACCTTGAGTTCATGGTCATGTAGTTCGACGTTACGAACTCACCAGATGTGTTCATGGGGCTCATGAACTCATTTGTATTCATGTATCTAGACTAGTTCGATGTCATGATTATCGATGGCATCCTGATCTAATCAAGATCTAAGGAGGATCATGACAAGTATCTAAGGATTTTTTTATAGGTCCTCCGGTAGCAGCAGCTCTATGGGATGTTTTCTAAGTGCATGTTCTGGACATGGGAGTTTCACTTCCTAAGACATGTTGGGTCCCAATAGGGAATAACAGTGGACCCATCGAAGGTCCAACTTGTTGTTTCTTAGGCAGCACCCAAGAACGCAGTGGAGGCCTGTAGCTTCCTAGGACTAGTAGGTTACTACCAGGGGTTCGTGCCCAACTTGTCTTGAGTTGTAGAACCTTTGACAGCCTTGACCAAGAGAGACCAAACATTCATATGGATTGAGCAGTTTCAAGTAGCCTTCATCTATCTAAAAGGAATATTGGTTAGTGCCTCAGTGCTGAGGTTTCCAGATGAAGGGGTATCATTTTATGTGTTCGACGATGCATTAACCATGTCATGGAGTGTGTTCTAATGTAGTATAGGGGAGTGATATCTTATGTATCTAGGAAATTACATCCTCACAAACATAACAATGCCACCAAATACATAGATCATGGAGTATTAGTTTTTGTGCTGATGTTGTGGAGGCATCACATCATCGGGTATCACTTTGTGGTCCTCATGGAACACAATAGCTTGAGTTATATATTATCCTAGAGAGGCCTATACTTCCGATAGCGGAGGTGGAAGGAGTTCCTTTAGTACTACGATTTCGAAATTTATGACACCATAGGGGTTGTTGAATGTGGTTGCTGATTCCCTATGTAGGATGTCACAAATGGATGAGGTTCTAGAATCAGAAGATGCTTGGAAGGTGATGGGGGAGTTGACTGCCTTGCACCTGGATGAAAGGGTGGAGGATGATAGGGGTTTCCTATTCTAGATGATAGGGTAGTATTCTTTGGTATATTAGGTGTTGGAGTCTTAGTTGGGGGGAATTAGAGGCGAAAGTGTTGCATGATCGTGTAAGACAAGGCAATGCTCTGGTGGGATGGTTAGAAGATGGCCAAAATCAAATGCTTTTCCATGGGATGTTTTTTCCCCAGAGATGATGTGTGATGGAGTTCTCCGTGAGTTCCATAATTCATCCCTATTAGTACATTGAGGAGATTAAAAGATGTATCAAGGCTTGAGGAGTCATTTTTTTTGGCCTGAGGTAAAACATGTTGTGGCATGGTTCATGTAACACCCCAAGATTTCATAGTACGTTATTTCTTCAATGTAATTCAATAACTTGCACAACAGGAAACACCAAGTTCTAGCGCACCATGACTTACCAAACATGTCGTTCAAAGGCAGGTATGAATAGTATTAACTGAATTTTGATCTTTATATAATTTTTATAATTTTATAATGAATATTATGAGTTTCTTAGACATAATTTAAGAACTAATACATTTTTCAGATAAAAGAAGTATTTTTCAAAAAAATGCAATTTTACCACCTTTTAATGGCGAAGCCTTTTTAAATACAATATTTGAAACTTTTATATATTAAATTTGACAAAATAAACTTCTTCTTTAGAATCGAGACATAAGAATATAGTTTCAATAATGTTTTGGTGTTTTTATGATAACTTTCATATTTGTGTGAATAGTGAAAAATACTATATTTTAACTGAAAACAACTTTTTAAATCAAAATAATTTATATTGTTAAATTATAAATATTAATGGTTTTAATGTATAAATAGAATATATTTTTACCATTTAATCCAATGATGGTTATTGTAAGTAATTTCACTTTGAAATTGGACATAAACAAGGGTCAAACTTTTGGAAGTTATTATTTCTTAAAAATACTCCTTTTGGTTTTGACAGCAGGAATTAATTTTAAATTAATAAATGCAAATCATATGTTTTTAATTTGGTAAAAAATACTTCATTATTGAATTCATAATATCAAAATTATCTTAGGGAACATTTTTGGTATTTTTTTGAAAACTTTTAATTTTTTATGAATATTGAAAAACCCTGAGTTATAGTTTAAAACCAAATTTTTATTTAAATAATTATTTATTTTATTTAAATGTATATTATGTCAAAATAGATACATAATACCTATATTAGTTCAATATAATTCATTAGAGTCAGTTTATAATAATTTTAGATATATAAAAATTTTATTGAACTTTTCACCGTCTTTTACCCACCTCCTAGGAGAATTTGCAAATTCACATAAAACAAAATTTTACCGCTTCCGTGAGTGGAATTTCAAAAATCCGAGAGACACAGATAATACCAAAGAGTAAAATGTGGTTCAATAATATGGAAATAATTTTTAGTGAATAGTAACTTTTTAATTTTATTTACCACGACTAAAAGTAAATAGGGTAATTAAGGGGAAAATGATATTATTATTACCCTAAAATAGGTCCTAATTCTATTGGATAAGTATAATTTGACCAAAAACAACCTTAGGAATAAAATATGAATCTCTTTGGTCCACTTGTATTAGATTAGGAAATTTATTATTATTTAATTCAAAGAAGAGTTAAAAGAGTTAAAATCAAAGTTTAATAACTAAAACATTTTTCATATGGGGTTATAAAAAAGATAAATTCGATTATAAATATTACATAGAAATATAAAATGATTTCCTACATAATGGTATTTTATTTATAATTTTTAAACATTAAATAATTTAAAATATTTATGACACAATGATGATGCAATGATTATCTAATTAGTGAAATATTAAAATAATTAATATTATAAATATCCAAATAAATGTAAAATGAAACTTTTTATGAATTAAAATAATGTTATAGGTTAATATGACATATTATTATTAGTTATATGAATTTTATTACAATTAAAAATGCAGTTATGAATTTATCAAAAACAAAATACCCAGTGGTGTCAAAATTGACATAAAAGAGTTTTTAAAACAAATATTATATTATTAATTGATATTGTATTCCCAAAAATAGAAGGTTCAGCCAAAAGACTTATATAATGATATTTTTATCATTAATGTACCACTTTGGGGTCACTTAGAAGTATATAGTATGTTTATTAACTATATAACATAAAAATACAAAGAGACATAGTAAATGTCAAACTATTTAACTAAGAGTTAAATCTAAAAGATAAGATTACTATATTGACCCAAACCTGTCTAAACTATATTAGTTAAGTGGTTTCTGACCCAAACCCACCATAGACTTTGAATAATCCACTTTGTATCCATTATAAACCAAATTTGAATTTGTTATAAATTAATACTTTAAGTTTTTTCTAAAGAGCCCCTCCTCCCCCTTATAAAAGGACACCAATTCTAACCAATTCCTCACACCTATCAAACCTTTTAGCTCGTAAAACCTCTTCCCAATTAAGCTCTATACATACCTCTCCTCCTCATAGAAGCCTTACCTTAGGAAAAAGGCACTTCAAGACTCCTTTTTGGTTCAAACCAAACAGAGTTACCCAAATTAAAGGCAACGATTTCTCTTAACTTATTTTCTTTTATTTTACTTCTCCAACCCCTTAACTATTTTTATTCTATTCTTTTGTAAAAAACAAGTATCATAAATATTATAGGATTTTTTTATGAGATGTATTCTAACTACACTTACACACACCTCAATCTAATGGGTGAAGAACATAATGTTCATGTGGATGACAACCAAACGCCTCACGAAATAATGATTGTTCAAATTATCTCCTACCGCCTCTCATGGTGGCCATTATGATGGAACTGTAATTAAATATGATATTTATGATATTTATTTTATATATAAGCTTCGGTAATTCCATTTTATAGCATACCATTATTCGTTTCATGTTGTATATATATACGATAATTTCCTTTGAGGAAGTGCGGACTACCGCCCCCTCAAAGTGATAGGACTCGTTCATACCATACATGGAACGTATAAAGGATGGTGGTAATGAACATAAGTAACATATATAACATATTATATTATAATGGAATAATAATATACCTATGTATCATTTGGTTTTGATTCCTTTTATAATGTAAAATTAAATGGAAGTAGTGTTCGTGGGTACGTACGGATTACCATCTCCACGAATGCGATGAGATTAATTCCCCATCGTATCCATTAAAGAATTATTTCATTTAATGATTAAAAATATTGTTTAAGGACTTTATATCATTATGGATATGAATAATATACAACCTATGGATAACAAACACGTCTTATGTAACAAAATGTATAAAAGAAAACGAGTAAGTGAACACCCGAAACGATGATAATACTAAAATATTATTAACAAAGAAATATTAAAAGATCATATATGATATCATATTTATTTATATTATTTTTTTATAATTTAATAACAATGATTTAAATATTATACAGGAGGTTAATCTACCCTCGATAAATGAATAGTACAAGGTAAGGGTTTATTTCACAATCTCTTCATTATCCGTGGTTGTTCATACGTATTTATCTACTGGGTCTCTTTATCATCCACATCCATGTTTCTCAAAAATGTATTTCAAAACATTATTACTATTTTAAATAATATGGTTTAAAGTCATTTATACCCTTCTTTTACTTTTTATAAGAAGTTTATAAAGGAATCTTTACGTCATTTTCCAAAAAATTTCCTTTTTAAACTTTTCGCCAAAATTAAGGTAAAAATGTCTTTTTTTTAACTTATACGGTGGGTGCGGCTATTTTCCGCCGTTGTAAAATCATCAAAGCTTCCCTTACAATCTTATAAAAATAACTTCAAAGTAAATGTTTTATTTTATAATAATGTGACTTTTAAATGATTTAAAGAAAAGAGACATTTCTCTCAAATAGTTTTGATTTCATCTATGTCAACATCCTTTGATGTATTTTAAGCTTATTTGATGTTGATTTATTATGATAAAACACATCCATATTGTGTTGAAGGTTTCGTGATATGTTTGAATGTGGATGTGTTATTTTTATACCATTCATTTTTTATGGAGAATGTATTTGCATTTCATATGCCAGTTTTAATACGAATGTTTATGTTATGTTTAAATCTGTACATATGAAGAATGCACTGGACTTAGTAAGTGACAAGTGGAGCCCTATATTGCTCTTCGATGCATTGGTAGGTCTCATGAGACAAACTAGTGTCTTGGTACAAGGCCTTAACAAAATCTTATTTGTAGTCTTGGAACGAGGCCTTGGCTACGTGGTTATGATAGTCTTGCAGTATTCATTCCATCATTATGAAAGTAGTTATTGATATTCCATGTGATTATTAGACTAGTAGAATATACATGTGAATAAGTAAATGGAATTGTTTCATTTTATTTCTACCATAGTATGTTGAAGTTCAAGTTTAAAAGTCTTTTTTTTAGTTATACATTGCCTTAAAAGTTTATACTTATTTATGAAAGTTTCTGCTATATTGTTATCCTTACTGGGAATTTGAGCTCCCCCTTTCTCTGTTTTATTTTTCCCAGGATGTGAAGAAGTATTTTATGAATGACCTACAGGGATAGTATAAGGGGATATGAGTGTGGAAACAAGATTTTTTTGTAGTTTTCACGTTATGATGTAATGTAAACTTTATGAATGTATCTAGTTATTCCAAGGCTACTAAACTGATCGGTCTTTCGAGACTTGGTCTTTTGTCATCATGCCAATGTTATGTAATAATGCATCGACTCTAGGTAACTGGGGTCAAGTTGTTATATTTCGTGAAAAAGTGCATCATATGTCAGTAGGTGAAGGGTGAGAACCATGTTCTGGGCGGTCAGTTGCAACCTTTAGACATCCCAGAGTATAAGTGGGACGAAGCCTTAATGTATTTCTCCATGGGACTACCCAAGGGTCAAGGAGGTTACGATTCTATCTGGGTGGTGGTAGACTGGCTAATGAAATTTTCTCACATGCTGGAAGTTTAGGAGTCAAGTACAATGTATACATTATCTCAGAGGTACATGGATGAGGTGGTGCGGTTTCATTGAGTTCCATGGTCCATAGTCACATACTGAGTTACATGGTTTACCTCACAAGTCTGGAATGGATTGCAACATGCTTTTGGAACTTAGTTACACCTGATTACTTCTTTCCACCATCAAACATATGGGAAAATAGAGACGACCATCCAGAAATTGGTGTACATGTAGTGGGAATGTGTTCTAGAATTTAGAGGATATGGGGTGAGACACTTGCCAATGGTGGTGTTTTCCTACTAAAACAAATATCCCTCTACCATTGGCTTTCCTCTCTTCGAAGCCTTGTACGGAAGACTTTACCATTCTCCTATGTGCTAGATAGAGGTTGGGGAGACAAGTGTTCTTGTCCCAGAGGTGGTGCAGGGTATGATGTAGAAGGTTCAATTTGTGTGTAGGAGGATGAAGGCAACTCAGTACCAATATAAGTCATACACCAACCATTGGAGTAGACCCTTGGAGTTTGAGGTTCGGAACCATGGGTTTTTAAGGTATCCACTCGGCGTGGGAAACAAAGGTTTGGTGGGTGGAGTAAGATTTCTCCCTAGTTCGTCAGACCCTTTGTGGTGTTCTTGTGGGTCACTGAAGTATCATAACAATTAGCGCTTCCAAATCCTCTATTAATGATGCAAAACCTCATCCATTTTGTCATAGCTCCATCAGTATCTACACGATGATTGGAACGTCCTCAACCAGGGAGAGTTGGATACCGAGGAAGATGCAACATTCATGCAGCGACTGGTGAAGATCGATGTTTTTTAAGAGAATGTGATTCATTGGTGTTGACACCGAGAAAAGTCCATAACAC
This sequence comes from Viscum album, assembly GCA_963277665.1. Taxonomy (NCBI): domain Eukaryota; kingdom Viridiplantae; phylum Streptophyta; class Magnoliopsida; order Santalales; family Viscaceae; genus Viscum; species Viscum album. The sequence continues at coordinate 851,760,283 of OY728126.1, read as the reverse complement.
TTGGAGGAAGTTTCGAAATGGCGATGCAAAGTCATATTCGGAATCAGAGGCCCGATCCGGAGGCCTGGGATGTGGTGCATGAAAAAAAGGAGGATCTACGCGAAAAAAATTTCTGCACGCGTAGAATCAAAAGGTTACGCGAAATTGAGCCGATGAGGCGTGCAATCTTTCCACCCCCCGGTTCTGCGCGGCGAGTTTTTGCGCGCCGGCTGCGCTCGGTGCGAAGAATATCGTGCGCTGCCTGGATTTTGCGTTAGAGGTCACCTATAAATAGAAGGTGACCCTGAACGGTTTGGGGGTTCTGGAATTCGATGCGACTCTTGTGCGCATAATTCGGCTTCCCCCACGCGCAATATGGCTTCTAGGTAATCCCTCATTTCACACACCCTTGCCCTAGAGTCCGCCTTTGCGCGCAACTCCACCGACTTCAGTGAATTTTCCCCCTTCCACGGGTTCCAGACTTGCGTGCAATCCGTGTCTCGTGTGCACAATAACCTGCATGTAATTCCCTCCATGCATAATCCTCTTGCTCCAATTGTGCGCCATCCCGGTGTTTTGCGTGCAAACCTTCTTTTTTGCACACAAAGCCCATGACCCTTCACCTTGACGCCCCTTGGATGCCCCCCCTACACCGGCACCTGATGTCTCCCCTCCCGGGCATGCGCGCCATGCGTTGTTTTCCCGTACGGCCTTTCAGGCTCATACGAAGTGAGCTCAAGGTCCCTTGGTCCGTGGTTCCCATTGTGTTGCTTTGCCTTATGATTCTCTGCATAGGCACGCTAATGGTCATTGCTTCTTCGCATAGCCACGCTAACGTGGACCCCCCCCGGTGGTTCGCCCTGCGTCCCCATTTCATTATGGGATTTCCAATGCATTCCCTCCCACAAGGGGTAGAGGGTGTTGGGCATGTAAGCCCTAGGGGTGTAGAGCGAACCCACCTCATCCAAGCTGCAGGACGTTAAACTGCTAAGCACCTCGTCCATAACACAAGATGTTAAACCGTGGTCCGACCCCGTGGTTCGCATGCAGGGTCACCCTAGTTCGAACGTTTTTTACGCCAACTCGTCTCCACGGGAATGGACTCTTCCTCACATGGAATGAGATCCTCCTTGTCGGAGTGGCGTTTGTCCGTGGGGGAAGATCCACCTTAGAGCGTAAGCCCCTATCATTTCTTGCGGATGATTACATCCATGCATCTCCATACACCCCCCCTGCCAAGGCCAGTGGAGTCATGTTCCCACTGTGCTTTGTCGCACCACGGGCCTCCACCCTGGAGTAAGCCCCGGCACCAAGGGCCGCTAACCACGCGTAAGCCCCTATTTCCTCTTTGGGCCACTCAACGCGTAAGCCCCATTCCGCTTCTCACGGACGCACCCTTCGCGACGTGATCGTCTGGTCCATGCTGCCTCTTGTTTCCCACACCGTGCATGAATCACGTGGGCTTAGAGCGAGCATCGACCATGAAATCCTCTTATGGTCCACCCAAGAGTGTAAGCCCCATCTCAGCTAACTACGTGGACTTTGATCCGTTCTAATGCACGGTGCGTAGGAAGCCTCCACGAGGTTCAATCCCACCACCCGGTCGTCCCCACCTCTCCATGTCGGTTCCCTGACCACCTTGGGCCGCCTTAGAGCGTAAGCCCCAAACCCCTTGTCCCGCAAAACGTTAAACTGTATCTCGTCCCGAATGACGTTAAACTGTATCTCATCCCGCATGACGTTAAACTGTATTCCCCCTCTTAGGCCATCTCAGAACGTAAGCCCCATGTCTCACTCCACCATCCATCCTGATCCTTACCTGGGTCGCCACATCCCGGTGAGATCATGCAACCCCATCCCACTCTATGGCATCTAGGAAGCCGCCCACGTGTTGGCTCCAACATCGGTGTTCCCCCAAGGGGTCCTTCAAACTGATCCGTCTCTGCAAGATGTTAACCTCACGACATACCACGTGTTAAACATGGGAAGCTGAGGAAAACCTCAGATGGTACACATTCCCTGCGTTTGATGTGGGATGCATCGTGCTTCCGCGCCCTCAAGAATCCCTATGATGAGGGACCAAAGACAGACATGCCAACGACACCCCAACGTGACCATTCTCCTCACCGAAGGATGCTGCCCCGACAAGACCCCTTGGAGCCTCTCGATGGAAGAAGCGTAATTAACTGGCGTCCATGTAGATATGGCACCGATAATGGGCATCACGAACCCATCATAAATCTATGAGGGAGACCCGGACTAGGTGATGAGCTCTGAGAAGGAATCCACGGAAGGAAGAACTGACATCCCATCATCCCGGTTTCGATCAAGGAGCAGACGTCCCTGAACAAGGAACGGATGTCGCCCGCCTTTGGAAAGCGGGAATGCGGGGTATCAAGCAGCGCGTCCTCCCCACAGACGGATGCACGCACCACGATGAAAGCATCGGGGAAACAAAAATGGTGAACCCGACGTGAAGCTCTTCTCCTCAATACGGGGAATGGTAGTCGTTAGGGTGTCAGAAGAATAGCATGTCACCAGGTCCGGGTAACCCTCATCGGGACGTGAACCCGCCAGGGGTCGAGGCCGTCAGGACTTTGACCACTCCGTTCTGCAATGTCATTAGCATGGATCCCTCTTGCCGACCATGGAAGATGGAATGACGATGGGCCTTGATTGTTGATATCCTTTCCTGTTGACGCTAATTGGTTTATCTCCCTACTTCCAGGAATCAGATCACTGCATTCGGAGCACGATCACCACCTGCCCACCGGCGCAGGGGCAGGGGCAGTACAGACACGGCTACCCCGCGCGGTCCCACATATTCCACGATCGCTCTGACTTCGACCGCTGTAGCAGCCGGGTGCTCGCGCCCCCTCTCCCCGTCAGAAATCATCCAGTGGTGGGTGATCAATGACCTGGTTCGTAGGTATGACGAGGAAGGGATCATCCCCACCAGGGGCATGGCCCGCTTGGATCTAGAAGCGGCTGCGCCTCACCACTATCCCCGCCCTCGAGGGCCGCACAGGGAGCTGCCGCTCCCCACACCGATGTTGAACCTCTTATGGAGCCTATCCCCGGAGCGCATTGACACATCCATCATCTATGCCAATGAGGTGGGGGATGTCCGGGTCCACTCGATCGGCGATCCGTCCTAGGGGTTAATGGCAAGAACCCCCTCCAGGCTGCGTCGGCGCTGCCGCCCGACTCCCCGAGCTGAGGAGCAGGCAATCTTCCTGCCCGCACTGCCGGTTTCGGCCCATCTAACTCGACGCTAGCGTCGGGCGCGAGCGGGAGAGAATGCCCGTCTTGGGGCATCCACATCAGCAACCATTGTGGCCCGAGCCACTACTGACTCCTATTACCAGATCCCTGCACACGTTGAGTAGGGGCAGCCACGTGCCTGACTGGGATCGAAACCCCGACTGCCCAGTAGGCAAGTTGGATCGAATCTCCTAGTCGCGGACACTGGAAATGGCCACTGCGGACCAATCCGCGGTAGTGCCGCTCACTATGAAGGCTCATTCCGTGCCACCGATCTGGAAAGACGAAAGCTTCTTCGCGACGGCTATGCTCCGGGTCTGACTCCTTCCAGCGCCCACTGCATGGGGTATGAGGTCACTCCCCCTACTGTTGGTCGTGAGTATGGAGTCATTGTGTATCTAGTCGCTCATTCACATGGAGGTCCTCCATATGTCCCTTTCGACATCTGTCCCGGTGCTTCTCGCACCCAGGCCTTCAGTCCCCTCTGCCCCAGCTCTATTGTGGTCAGGGGACCCCATGACGGAAATTGTCCTCACCCTGAGGAGCTACCCAGGGGCAGGAAGGTCGGGCGTCGTCGCCGTAAGAGGAATGTCAGGGGAGTTCGGACGGAAATTAGACCAGTCCGTTTCTCAGATTCTGAGGCAGAGTACGACTCGACGATGGAACCCCCCCCCCCCCCCCAACCCTTCGATTTGAGGGCAGGGATGGGGACGCGGCGCGTCAGTCTCGTACTCCCTGAATGCGATATCTGTATGATTCCCTCCTCCCTTCTAAGCTATATCCAGGAGCACGAGGACTTGGCGTACCGCCAGGGATCAAGCCCGCAGTTTCCACTGGCCTCCTCGGGAGCACTTCCCGCCCCTATTAGGGAGGGTGGGGACCTTTTCTGGGGATCGATGGAAGATTCTCGAGGTGACACACCCTCGACGAGCACCGACGTTGTGACAGGAGGCCCATTCGTCGGCCCATCCTATCGCGACATGGCTGCCAGGGCACTGCAACCCCTGGAGGATGACCCAAGGATTGGCGGCCAATCGGCCTGTTCATCATATTCCCTGTCGGCGAGCCCACCGCCCCGACGGCCTACCTCAGCACCAATGACAATTCCCCGACTTTCCTCGGTGGACGAGAAGGGGCGGCAAGGTCCGGACCCCGAACCGGATCCGTGGAGCTTCTGGACCGTTCTTGCAGCAGGCCACTTCCCTGAGAAGTTTTGGCCAGTTGCAGAAGCGGATTTTGATGTGCCAGAGTCACTCACCCCTGGAGAGTTTGAATGATTCTGCCAGATTCTTCGGGTGACTCAATCCCGCCTCCTCCATCATCTAGCGCCTTATCCGGGGAGCCAAGCGCATCTCGGGGAGATCGGTGAGCAGTGTCGCCGGGTCGACCTAGCAACACTCCCTGCGTTTCGGCACCCCGAGTCACTGGACCACCACGAGGCCCTCTAGAAACAATGCGTCCAGAGTTTTCAAGTACTCCACAAAGTTATTGAAGAAGCCACCCCCCACACGCACATCCGCGGATGGGGGAAGTACACTTCTATCCTCTTCTGTGTGATCCGCCGACAGCCCGATCCCCTGGGCGGCCCTGAGGGAACGTCGCCAAGGGTAGTGGAAGTCAACATGAATGAGCTTTTAGATGAGGGAAACATTGTGCAGCCCCTCTACGGGGGCTCACCCCTCAAGAACAGGCTGCTACTGGACCCATCTGGGAGGATTACTCGCCAACAGAGGAGCCTCATAGGTCTTCCCGTACCCACGGAGGCACTAACACTAGGCCGAAACATCGGCAAGCATAAAGAGCTCATCGGGTCTGTCAAACTCACCGACCCATCTGCCTCGGTGCAGAAGGCAGAGGAAGATCCCAAGAAGGCCACGATGCGCCAACAGCTAGCAGAGCAGAAGAGGCTGGTTGATGAGCTCCTAGGACGAACGCATTGCAGAGCGGCGGCCTGACTATGGTTACCGTAGACCAGGACAGCAAGGGCAGGAGCATCTACCCCTTGTTGAGATTTCCCTGGGAAATCGTGACCGTGTCGTGGTCACCGACAGGGGAGACAATGGAACCCTTGGAAAGAGGGCGCGATATGTTTCACCGAACCCTCCCGAGCAGCGAGACCACCTGGGGGACCCTGCTAGGTTTCCTCCCACTGCCCCGAGAGTCGCTCCGCCAGCTGCCCCACGAGCCGCTGAGCGCGACTACCGTATCGAAGAACCTGGAAATGTGCTTGTGGTTATAGATCCCTGTCGGGAAATGAATCCACATTCGGATGACCTGATGGATGTACTCATCGCCCGCTTGGAGGCCTTGGAAACTCGGCAGGTGGCAATCCAACCGGATGGCAAGCCATACCCAGCATGGGTGGATGACATGCCGGATCCGCCAAGATTTGGAAACCCCACTTTTTCCCCCGTTAACGGGACCGGAGACCTGCCACAACAATTGGACCACTTCAACTCGTGGTGCGGGCCTATGTTAGTGACTCTGGCGCAGCAGGAGGCTGCCAAGCTCTGGTGCTTCGTTCAGACACTGGAAAGAGCAGCATTCGTCTGGGATAGCTAGCTCCCTGTTGGATCTGTGACTAGCTAGGAGGACCTTCGCCGAAAATTCCTCGACTTGTTCAGTTCCACAACCCGGAAGATGAACATTGCAGACCTCTTCAGGTGAATGCAAAGGCCCGACGAGCGAGTCGCGGACATCGTCGCCCGGTGGAAGGGGCTCACGTACTCCCTTGACATGCCGCTGACTCAGGAGAAATTACTGACGATGTGTGTAGGGAACGTCAAGGCAGAGATTGTTCCTTCTATGATCATGCAGAATTACCCGGGAGGGTTCCGGGACTTCTCGGACAGGGCTCAGCGCCTCGAAGAAGCCCTGCAACAGGCCGGTCAGGCACACCCACTGCCTCCTATAAATTCTGCAAGGAGAGCCGCCAGGGCCGAGCCCGCTGTTGTGGCCCAGATAGAGGCCCCCAGATAGCTAGAGTTACTTCCAGTGAGGCCAGCTCTACAGGTTCATAGGGGTCCACCCCCACGGGCACAACCTCCGGCCCAGCAGCGACAACCTCAAAATCGGCAGGCACCTCCGCGTAACGCACTGCCACCACCTAGGCATGGTAATCCGGCTCCGCCTCCTCGGCCTGCTCCTCCGGCCCTTGGTCATTGTCATCCCCCAAGACTCACCTTTCCAGATAGAAGGAATCATGCTTTCTTGTTTGGTGATGTCCAGATCCACGGTTATTTCCGTAGCACCTTGGAGCAGAGGATCGTGCGACTGCCTGAGTGCCGGAAGACAGAAGTGGAGTTTCTCACTGATCACCCTAACTACTGCCCTTATCACCGAATCCTGGGACACACCATCAAGCAATGATATGTGTTCAAGGACTGGCTCCAAGACCAGATTGACAACAACATAGTCAGGTTGGGCCCAGCCCTGACACAGGTGGTAGGTGTCTTCATGGGATCAGATGGTGGTAGTGACAACGGGGATGGGTGAGAACAGGTTTCCGACCATGGGTCCCAGAAGTATAATGACTGGATGGCCCACAGGACGGTCGCCCATTCCCATGGCATCATCCGTGCCCACCTGAGTCATCCAGATCCCTCGGAGTCTGTGAGCGCTGCTTCGGCTTCGTCGTCCCAGCCTACTTCTTCCCAAAGGAGAAGGCGGAAGCACAAGAAGAAAGAATGTGCCCTGCCATTGCTGTCATCTTCTCGCACGCTAGGCGATTTCATGCCTCCGTAAATGGGGATCCCTCTGATACCCCGTCCGGTAGTGGATGACTCCTCAAGTGAATGTCTGGGGTACGCTTCGGTTAACACCGTAGAGTTGGTAAATCCCTTTTTGTCTCCCGACAATGAGGAGCGCCAGGTGGACCTCCCCAATGTACCCAGTCATCGCCAATGTATACGGAGCCGTGGCTACATGAATCGTCGTGGCACGGCAGTCGTCACCTCTAGTCAGGCCGTGCATGCTACCGAGACCAGGCAGCAATCCCGGTACAGAGAGCAGCAATCGCGGATCCCTCACCCGGTGACAACAGGTTCGCTTCCACCACCGTTTGTGTTGCTGGATCGGGCAGAACCACCTTTCCCTCGTCGCAACCTGCACAGCCCTGCCACTGGACGACTATGGCCTTCCGGTCCTAGCACGACAGCCACCTCCCGGGCTTCAGCTAGTGAACAACAGGACGTGCCTAGTACCAGTCAGTAACCGGTCCCTCCAGCAGGGCCCGTCATACGCCCAATCACGGAGCGACCTCCTGTAAGCAGAAGCATGAATTTGTCACGAAAGTATGATGTCCTGAAGCATATGGACGACATTCCAGAAAATATTTCCATCCTTGAGGCCCTTCGCCTGTCGTCTGAAATGCGTGAGGCGCTCACCGAGGCTCTAAGTAGCCCCCTTCAGTTTGAAACGGAGGTAGCGGATGTAGAAGCCTTTCACCCCGAGGTGATTGAGGACGCCGAATGTCAGGCGGTTATCTCGTTTTCCGGTGAAGATTAAGACCTTCCCATACAGGGGGACATCCGCCCGTTGTACATCACCAACCAGTTCAATGGCGTGGAAGTCTGTCGCTGTCTTGTCGACAGGGGTTCTGGGATTAACATGATCCCAATTCAGACACTGCGAAAACTGGGGTTGTATGAGGATGATTTAACTCCCTCCAACCATAGAATCCAGGGGTATGACAGGACTGAGCAAACTCTACTCGGCAAGATTCATCTGAAGACCCAGTTCAGCGGCTTAATTTCCAATACTAAATTCATGGTTATCTCTCAGGACACCGCCTACAACGCGTTGATGGTCAGTCTGTGGCTCCACCTTCACGCAGCGGTTCCCTCATCATACCATTAGTGCCTCAAATACTCCCTTAAGGGTCGAGTGGGTGTGCTCCAAGGAGAAGCGTCTCCATTTTCCTCTTGTGAAGCTTGTTACCTGGACGCTGACTATTACAAGAGCAAGGAAAAGAAAATCCTAGCAGGTGAGGTTGAGCCCGCCGCTATCATGAGTGATCCCTGGGAAGGTTTTCATGACGCAAATGTCTTCCCAATCCATTGGTTGGAGGCCACGACTCCCGATATGGGAGGGTGCTTTGTTGTCTTGGGTACCAGAGGAAGGCATATTTCTGGGTCTAAGCGACAGCCGGAAATCACCTCGTACTCTTACACCAACCAGGCTCAGGTGATCCCCAAGCCTCCTACCTCTGTACGATATTGGGAAGTTGGGCTCATGGAAACGGTAGTACGTCATACGTGTCTGTTTCGCCAAGCCGGAATCGACCGGCTCAAGCCAACGCGTCACCACTACTTTGGTGTCGTAAAGCGTGGACCCTTGGGCCGAAGGCCGGATGGGATTGGATCAACTGCCTTCGTCGCCATGGTCTCCGCGGTGCATGAGCCTCCTGTCATGACGACCTTCTGCCGCCCAAGCCGGTGCCATCTCCCCATCAGGGTCGATCAACCCCGAAACGGCTCCCCATATGGACGATCCTTCCACAAGCGCAAAAGAAGACATGGAAGATGCTCCTCCTGCCTTTGAGGAGGGCTTCTCCACCACGGTCAATGAGCTAGTATAGGTGAACCTTGGTAGTGAGGCAGACCCGAGACCCACATTGGTCAGCGCCGCTATGCCTCCCGAGGAACGAAAACAGTACATAGACTTCCTCAGACAGCACCATGATGTGTTTTCCTGGAGTTATGATGAGATGCCAAGAATAGATCCCCAGGTAGCCGTCCACCACCTTGGCCTCCCAGAAAACCATCGCGGATTCAAGAAGCCTCCCAGGAAGATGCACCCCTTTCATGGTGCCATGGTCGAGGCCGAAGTTGATAAGCTCACTGTGGAAAACTTCGTCAAGGAAGTCCAGTACCCCAGGTGGCTAGCCAACATTGTGCCCGTCAGGAAGAAGAACGGGCAGATCAGGGTCTGTATCGACTTCTGCGATCTTAATCGCCACTGTCCGAAGGATGACTTTCCCCTTCCTATGACAGAGCTGTTGATCGATGCAACGACCGGGTTCCAAGCCCTCTCCTTCATGGATGGGTACTCCGGGTATACCCAGATCTGGATGGCCCCCGAGGATGAAGAGTTCACTACCTTCAGGCCCCCCCAGGGTACATTCTACTACTATTTAATGCCCTTCGGCCTGAAGAATGCGGGTTCCAACTATCAACGGGCTATGCAACGCATATTCAAGCCGATCCTCGGGACACTGGGGGAATGCTACGTAGATAACCTTGTGGTTAAATCTCATCAGCACCGGGACCATCTCAAAGACCTTGAGAAAGTGTTCGATTTTTTTTGTTCTCACCACATGAAGATGAACCCGTTTAAGTGTGCCTTCGGGGTCACCACCGGAAAGTTTCTTGGCTTAATTTTTAGGTATCGAGGTATCGAGATCGACCCCGAGAAGATCAAGGACATCAGTCAGATGCCTCCCCCGAATAATATTCGGGAGCATTGAGGCCTCCAAGTACACTTAGCCTATATATGCCGATTCATTGCGAATCTGGCTGGAATGTGTAAGTCATTTTCTCTACTCATGAAGAAAGGCGCCGCCTATGGGTGGGACGAAGAGTGTCAGACCGCTTTTGAGGAAATCAAGTAGTATCTACTTCAACCTCCGGTCCTAATGCCACCCGTTCCTGGAAAGCCGCTGGTCCTTTATGTGACCACCCTGGAGAAATCCCTCGGCACCCTTCTCACCCAGAAGAACAACGAGGGAACAGAGAATAGCCTCTACTACCTCAGCCGCATGCTCCTCGATGCGGAAATTAGATATTCTCCCATCGAGAAGAGATACCTGGCACTCGTATTCTCCATATAGAAATTGCGGCACTATTTGCAGCACCACGAGGTACAGCTGGTCTCTCAGGTAGACCCAGTGAAATACATCCTGAGCCGACCTATGTTGACCGGCCGATTGGCACGCTGGGTGGTGATCCTCCAGCAGTTCGAAATTAGGTTCGTACCTCAGAAGGCCGTCAAAGGATAGGCGTTGGCATACTTCTTAGCTGTCCACCCAACATCTGCGGACTATCCACTGGATTTGGGCTTTCCTAATGAGGCAATCGTCTCAGTCGATCACGTCGCCCCATGCTGGCAGATGCACTTTGACGGCGCCTCCTGAAGCCCTACCGGTAGAAGTCTCAACGATCCTAGGCTTAACATAGTGGGCATGGGTATCGTCTTCATCACCCCGGAGAAAGTCGTTCTGCCATATTCTTTCTTATTGTCCGAAGGCTACACCAACAATGAGGAAGAATATCATGCCATCATCACTGGCCTTGACTTGGCTCTGGAGGTTAACGTACCCCAGCTGTATGTAAAAGGGGACTCTGAGCTAGTCATCAAGCAGGTTAACGGTGACTATGATGTCAGGAATCCAGAACACATGCCATTTATGGAGTGCACCCTCCATCTAATGGCTAAGTTCCCCTCCAGAATAGATGTCGTTCACATTCCCCGGTCGCAGAACAGTCGAGCAGATGCTTTGGCCAGCCTGGCCGCATCACTCGCGGAGCCCGAACAGGATGACCTAATCATCCACATGGCGCACTAGAGAGTCATTGCTCCTATTATCCCAGAGGGCGATCGTGGCCCACGAGTAAACCATCTCACCACTGGTGCCCCTACATCAGGACCCCCCGGGGCTTCAAGCGTGGTGATCGAGACAGTTCCTGACTGGAGGACACCCTTGGTTGAATATCTTCGACACGAAAATATTCCGATGGACCGAGCAGAGAGGGAACGAATCTGGCGCCGCGCGCCGCAGTTCACCCTTCAAAGCGGTCCCATCCATGAGCATCTCCTTTACAGGCACGGGTTTGACGGTGTTCCCCATTGTTGTCTTCAAGGAGTTGAGATCCCACAGGTCATGCAGGAAGTGCACACTGGTTCTTGTGGCGCCCACTAGGTCAGGTCGAAGTTGTCCCACCAGATTCAGAGGCTGGGATACTTCTGGCCATCCATGATCTACGACTGCATCGAGTACGCCAAGAGGTTTCATGCGTGCCAATTTCATGCTAACTTTGTGCATCGGCCACTAGAGCCTCTCCATACCACTAAGTATTCCTGGCCCTTTTCGGTCTCGGGGTTGGATATCGTAGGGCCTTACCCACCGGCGATGGCCCGCCAGTGACGGTTCATCTTGACTGCCACAGATTTCTTCTCAAAGTGGGCAAAGGCAGCCCCACTCAGGGAAGTCAAGGCTGGATCTATCGCCGACTTTGTGAGCTCCAATATCAACCACCGGTTTGGAATACCTCACGCTATCCTCACGGATAACGGAACCAACTTCCGAGCGGCCGAGCTGAAGAGATTGTACGCCAATTACAACAATCGGCTCTAAGCACACCTCCCGCTATCATGCGCATGCGAATGGACAGATTGAGGCATTTAACAAAACCCTCTCTAACATTCTGCAAAAAATGGTTGGTCAAAACAAGAAATGTTGGCCATACAATCTCCCCAACGCCCTCTGGGATTATAGGACGATGACTCGCAATTCCACCTAGGTGACTCTGTATTCCTTGGTATACGGAGCTGAGGCCATCCTTCCCATCGAGGTCTAGCTTCCTTCATTGCGTACGGCAGTCTACGACCAGCTAGCACCAGATAGAGTTGCCGAGATCCGTCTAGCTGAATTGGAAGCGCTGGATGGAAGTAGGATTCACGCTTTACATAACTTGGAAAGGCATCCGAGCAGGATGGCTCGAGCTTTCGATAATAAGGTTCTCCTCTGTCCTTCCTGCAAGGTGACTTGGTGCTGGTTCTTAGAGTGCCAATGATTCTCGGCAAGAAACCACCCATGTTGGAGCCCAAGTGAGAGGGGCCTTTTATTGTCCACAAGGTCTGTCCCAATGGCGTGTATTCCCCGGTGACTATTGATGGTGAGCGTATCACTCCTCCCACCAACGCCAGGTTCCCCAAGAAGTACTTTTCCTAACCAGTATGGTCCTGCATGACCTTAAACTGTATGGTCCTGCATGACCTTAAATTGCATGGTTCTGCATGACCTTAAACTGTATGGTCTCGCACGACCCTAACTGTGCTTTGGTCCGAGTTCTAAGACCTAAAACTAAGATCCTCTTTATACGAGCTCTAAGACCTAAAACTAAGATCCATATTTCGTCCAACATGGCGTTAAACTGTATTACCAGAACTACGTCTAGCTTGATTCCCATCCTAATGGGATATGTAGGAACACCCAGAATTTTCATCTTTCGGTCCAGCTTGAGGTCCAATGTCGCGTCTGATTCACCTTTGGGACCTTGACCACAGGATCACGTGGTGTGGTGTGAGATTATGTCCCCATTCACATCGGGTTTGCAATATCTGCACCACGCACACCCTGTGCTCAGGATTTAGCCCTCATATGTCCAATGGCATTAAAAGATACTTTCAAGAACTAAGTATGGCTTGATTCTCATCCTTATGGGATATGTAGGACCGCCGGAACACGTATATGTCAGGTCCAGCCCCATCTCTTAGGAGATCCCATGATCTCCCGGTTTCCAGGGTGTTTGGCATTACGCCCCCTGTTTTGCCCGGGGATCCGCCATCTTTTGGCCGCTCACGGACTGAGCCCTCAGACCCTTTCCAGTGGTATGCTAATGTGCTCAGGGTACTATGTTCTAGGAATTGGAGTGCCAGATTCGACTTAGGCGAGTTCCATCCACTTTCCATGCTTCGTGTCCCCCTTCATTCGGGCCTCCGTCATCCTTCACACTCGGAGGGACCCCCACGAACGGCCTGGATACAACACCCAAGGGCTCTCCTACCGTCATGGGCCAACGCCCCGGAGGGTTTTAGACAACAAATTAATACAAATCCCACGTTGCAAACATGGTCAGCGGTTGATGCTCATTTGTTTGTCCCCATGGCTGACACGACAGGATGCAGTGTTGCGAACATGGTCAGCAGTAATCCTCAGTCGTCACACCGATTCCCCCGGGCCCTGAATGTTGGTGGCATGGTTCATGTCATGTTCCGCCCCGTTGTGTCAAGGTGGAATCTCGACACTCCTTGTACTAACCCTCAGTACACCCCCGCACATCATACAAATCGAGCTACGTAACAGTGTCTCTTGGGTCTCTCGTGATCGAGGCGCTAGAGTTTGTGCTTGGGTCTCTTTTTTACAGGTTGCGTGCAGCATGACCCTCATCCCCATGGGAAACGAGGAGTCACCCGGACATTTTGTTTCGGGCCCAACACAGCTAGGAGCTAGCATCTCCTGCCCCCCTGATTGTTGAAACCTCGTAGGCCCCTGTGGCCCGAGGCTCCTCTCTCAGATGGTCCAAACCATACGACCTTAAACTGTGCTGCTGGTCCAAACCATAAGACCTTAAACTGTGATGTTGGTCCAAACCATATGACCTTAAACTGTGTTGTTGGTCCAAACCATAGGACCTTAAACTGTGCTGTCGGTCCAAACCATACGACCTTAAACTCTGCTGTGGGTCCAAACCATATGACCTTAAACTGTGCTGTCGGTCCAAACCATACGACCTTAAACTGTGCTGTGGGTCCAAACCATAGGACCTTAAATTGTGCTTTCAGTCCAAACCATACGACCTTAAACTGTGTTGTTGGTCCAAACCATATGACCTTAAACTGTGCTGTTGGTCCAAAACATAAGACCTTAAACTGTGCTGTTGGTCCAAACCTTAAGACCTTAAACTGTGTTGTCGGTCCAAACCATACGACCTTAAACTGTGTTGTTGGTCCAAACCATAGGACCTTAAACTGTTCTGTCGGTCAAAACCATATGTCCTTAAACTGTGCTGTCAGTCCAAACCATATAACCTTAAACTGTGATGTTGGTCCAAACCATAGGACCTTAAACTATGTTGTCGGTCCAAACCATACGACCTTAAACTGTGGTGTTTGTCCAAACCATATGACCATAAACTGTGCTGTCGGTCCAAGCCATACGACCTTAAATTGTGTTGCTGGTCCTATCACACGACCCTAAACTGTGACATTATCGTCCTAGTCGCAAGATGAAAAACGGCACTGCATTGTGATGACCTCGTTTTAGAGGACATCACGTTGGGTATTGGTCACATGCCATGCCATTTTTCAACGCCTATCACGGCTTGATTCTTATGGAGACGCCATGGCCTACTACCCTAGGTCTGTCGCTTCACAAAAAAAAACCACTCACCTTAAAGCACAAACAAGATTTATCAAATTCTGTTTCTTTTAGTGCAAGGGCCACGCCCAAACTCCCCTTTTCCCCTGGCACTGGTATCTTACCATGTCACCTTTCAGAACTATGTATGGATTGATTCCCATCCTTATGAGATACGTAGAAGTGCCTGGGGCACTTCCCCGCAGGCCCAACCTACCTTTGTGTTCGGTTCCTCGACTCGAGCATTTCCCCGGAGAGGACATGGTAAGTAGGGCTTAGGTGCTCATTCACGTCAGGTTTTTTTAACTTCCTTTCCATGTGTATGTTTCTCCCCTTTCCCATTCACAATCCATGCTCTAAGACCTTAAAATACGACGCTTTCAAGAACTACATATGGAATGATTCTCATCCTTTTGAGATACGTAGGAGTGCCAGGGGCACTTCCCTGCGGGCCCAGCCTACTTCCGTTTCCTGTCCCTTGACCTAAAACCTCTCCTAATGGGGTTACACGATGTGGTGTGGGATTATGTCCTCATTCACGTGGGTTTGTTCACTGCACCGTACACACCCCCTATTCCCATTCACTCCAGGTGTTTGAGTTACTCCACTGTGTGCCTCTTATGTTTCCGTCCGACCTTTGGTCTGAGTTCTAAGACCTAAATCTAAGATCATTTCTTTGAATCTTTACGACTCGCTCTCTCTTGTGGGATTGCGCGATGTGCTGCGGGGTTATGTACTCATTTATGTCAGGTTACTCGTAGTGTCATGGTTATCCCCAGATGAGACATGTTCCCTGTCCTGCATGACGTTAAACTGTATTCCGTCCCGTATGACATTAAATTGTATTCTGTCCCGCATGACGTTAAAATGTATTCCGTCCCGCATGAGGTTAAACGGTATTCCGTCCCGCATGACGTTAAACTGTATTCCATCCCACATGACGTTAAACTGTATTCTGTCCCGCATGACGTTAAAATGTATTCCGTCCCGCATGACGTTAAACTATATTCTGTCCAGTATGACGTTAAACTTTATTCCGTCCCGCATGACGTTAAACTGTATTCCGTCCCACATGACGTTAAACTGTATTCCGTCCCGCATGACCTTAAACTGTATTCCATCCTGCATGACGTTAAACTGTATTCCGTCCCGCATGACGTTAAACTGTATTTCATCCAACATAACGTTAAACTATGTTTCAAGGACTACATGTGGCTTGATTCTCATTCTAATGAGATACGTAGGACCACCTAGACATTTCGTCTTGGGTCTAGCCCCAAGGATTACTGAACCCCATCCTTACTTATTGTCATCCCCTCGACCCGACTTCATGGGAAGTGGTGTAATTAGGAAATCTACCCCGAGCAGGTTTGGGATGACCCATGATAATAATGGGAAGTGGCAGTTCTCTCACCAAAGAGGTCTCGCCAGGAAATTGGGATGACCCGTGATCAGGTCGGTATGTCAGCCTAATGCGCCTTCGCCATGGAGGCGCAATTTCGGGAGTGTTGGACTCTGTTCGAAAAAATCTCCACTTTGCCTTCCATGCTTTGCGTCCCCCCTTATTCGGATCCTCATTTCCTTTCATGTTTGACGGGACCCCCTAACAATATGGATGCTCGACCTATGGTCCGCCTATTGTCCTAGGCCAATGTTTTGGAAAACTGACCAATGATATTTGAGTTAAGCCCCGTGTTGCGAACATGGTCAGCGGTAAACCCTCATTTATTGTCCCTTATTCCAGGCCAATATGATATGGATGATGTGTTTCTGCCATGGTTGACAGTTATCCTCCATGGTTGCACCCCATTGGGTTACGAATTTGGGCGGCGTGATTCACCCTTCCTCTCCATCCCCCTATGTCTGGAGGGATTTTGATGCCTCGGCACCGCCCCGCTCGTGTGTTAGAGCACATTGAGGAGTCGACACATCAATCGGCCCAGGGTCCCCTCAGAAGTCCAGGCCCAATTTTGGATGCCTGAAGCTTGGTCAATGCCCCACAGTTGAACGAAATGATGGTACGAGCATCTTCTGCTTCTTGCGTTGGGCAAGACCCACAGGAGCCTAGGGATGAGTTGTTATTTTTTTCGAAACTATGGATGATTGCATTAAACCAAGGGTACAACTGAAGGTATTTGGCCATATATTGGATTGAGACGATGAGCAGTACAAGTAGAAAGTTCACGAGATGTAAAAAACAAAGCCCTTTGGGATCAGCGTGATGAAGAAATCTTTCCAGCGCTGCTACCCTTTCGCTGGTAGCCTCCAGGACCACTTCTCACTCTTTGAAGACTTTCTCCTCGTCGGCCACCATAGAGCATAGTTCGCCAGCCCTAGCTTGTGCCTGCACCCGCTCAGTTCGAAGTACGGTCATCTGGTGACTCTCATCCACCAGTCGTTCCTGCGCATCAACCAGCTAGGCCGTCAGTTACTCCTCGATCTCAGAGCATGTTGCAATGAAGGCCTCCTTTTCTTCTGCATGCCCTTCGCGGGGCCGGACTTCCTGCTTCGCCCTCAGCAGTGCTTGAGCGCTCGCCGATCCTCCCCGGCACTGGGCAATGTCGGTGCGTCGGCTGCTCTCACGTATCTTCTCTGACATGTAATCACGGACCGTCAGATGAAGACGCTGAGCGTCAGCCCCTCTGGCGCACAGGAAGGGCAGCTATGTCTGAAGTGATCCCATCTGTCTCACCCAATCTGACTGGGGCTGTCTAAGGAAGCGCTGGATACACTTCCACCCCTTGCACTGTGTCATCCGTCTCTCCTCGGCTACCTTTGAGTCTGAGTCATATATCTCCTTGGGGTTAGCGGGTCGGTATATGGGGATGGCAGCCAGGAGATCGGCAGCAGGATCTGCCATAGGGACGCCTTCATGAGGAATAGAATCCTTGACGTCCGGGCGACCTTCTTCTCTCGCCCGAGCAGCAATGATGCCTCCACCAGATTCCGACCACGTCACAGGAACAATACCGCTGATGTCCGCCGCCCCCTGTTCATCAATTGTCGGGGCCAACTCAGTACAGGGAGCATGTTCTGAACGAGGTGGTGTGTTCGCCGCTGGTCCACTCGCGGACAGCCCGGGCTCCGCAGCCTAACGTGCCTCCAGTGTTGAGATCACTGCGCAAGGCATACGCTGGTCAGACGGGATCTTTTCACACCATGCACCAGTAGTGAATCGTGAGACTTACATGAATCCAGAGCGTCGGTCCCCAGTGTTTCGGCCGCTGCAGGAGTCGTCATAAGGGGAGACCCCTCTACGCTTGTTAATTCAATGATGGGTGTCGGATCCCCTTCATGTCCCACTGGTTCCTCTCCTCCCTCCTCTGGTGGGGACGCTCGTCCAACGCTCAACTGCTCCTGAGTAGGATGGGGAAGTGAGTTAGAAGTTGGAAAGGAGAATGGATGAATAAGGGAATTGAATGAAGATAGAGACAAACCTCGAGAATCTCAGTTATGTCGAGATCAGAGTCGGCAATCTCGCCGCTCTCTCAAAGACTCCCTTGGTAGGTCGACCCTTGCGACCCCTCACCTTCAGGATCTTCTTCTTTTTCTTCTCCCTCACCTTCATCCTCTCCGGTTTCCTCCTCCACCTCCGGCTCCTCGTCACTGTCGCCTTCTCCCGGCAGCATCACTTCCGGATCATGCTCCTGGCCGAGCATCACATTCACTAGGAAAGGTGGCTCCGCACGCCGCCACCTTTGGCGTGCGTATGCATCCATGGCTGTTAGATAAGAATGCCTCCGATGGAAGTTTAATTAGTCGGTTATTCGAACGAGCCCGACCTCTGGCAGTTGGATCCCGTTTTTCATTATCTTTTTCCAGATGTCTTCGACGCTCGGTGATTGCCACAGGGTCATCCAGGCCGACCATAGTGCCGGGAGAATTGCGTCTTGGGAAGGTTCAAGTAGATTTCTTATCTACTTCCCGGGAAGTTCCATGTCCTCCTCATGTTACCCCCCTGCGTGTAACGAGGACATGGAAGCACCATGTGAAGTTCCCGCTGCCGAAGTCCCAGCCTGCGCAGGCCTCACTGCCTGATCGGCCCTTGGTCCTCCCCTTCCGACGGCACCATGCCTTCTTTCCCGTCGCCCGGTTTCCGCGCGAGTAACCTCATGTTTCCAGACGTTCTTGCGTAATAGCCCCTCAGGGTACGCAATGGTCCAGTGTTCGGCGTATTCGGTTGCTAGGCCATCATCGACCCCGGCGGGGGGAAGAGAGACGACATCGCCAGAACCGAAGGTGGTAAACATCAACCACATCTGGCGCAGGACGCATGGATTCTTCTCCTGCCAGACAGCTGTGAATACCTTCTTCTCCATTAGTTGGAGGCACCCGAACTGCCTGGTGAATCGGGATGGTACGTAAGGCTCGCAGATCATGTTCCCGTCGATCCGATCCTTGAGCACCTCGCCCTGAATGCTCTGAAAGTATTCCTGTTGTTCCAGAGAGCCTCGAACGTTGTCCACCAGCTGGCCGACTGGGGTGGGGAACGGGCTGAAGTTGAAGTTGGCATGGTTGCCGATGCGGATCCTCATGCCCTCCTCATTGAGCATCATCGGCGCCACCCCTGCGATGTTTAGTAAGGATGGTAGCAGACCGTTGCCCGGAGGATGGACGGTGTTTGGGAAAGTATATCCTCTGAGATGAGCCGCCACCCCGCCATGGATGATCTGGAAGGGACCACATACTCTCCGAGGCGACCCCCTTGTGAGATGCGCCCCAGGATGGCATACATCTTGGAAAGTACAGGGATGCCCAAGTTGAACAATTTGTTGGCGGCCATGGAGCTCACCATCACCAATGTTGCTGGATGAACGCTCATCCTCGCGTCCCGCACCGGCAAGAGCCACCCACTCAGGAAGGCAGCAAGGAACCCGGTATACCGGACGTTCAGGTCCCGGGACTCAATGACCTGGTAGCCACATGACTGATATTTCCCCACCTCCAGGGTCCTCCAGTATGACCCATCCCTGCTCTTTTGAGTCGCGGTTGGGTACCGTTTGCCCCGTCTCGGCATCTTGACGGCCGAATCCTTCTCGACGAACAGGCTGAACCAGCCCTTGAAGGCAACATCCTTTAGGAGGTCCTTGACCCCCAACCTCTCTTTGGCCAGCTCCAACAGGTGCCACGTCAGCATAGGCGTCCGCGACCTGTCTCCCCAGGTGTTCTTTGGAGGAACGAACTCGTCGTATTGGTAACCCTCCAGTGGGATACCTCCATTGCAGTGAACATCAGAGAGACTGATGACGACTTCCCCATGATGAAGGTGGAATGTGTTGGTGTCAGGAGACCACCGGGTGAATAGCTCCGGTCTGAGTTCAGGCTGCGGGTGGAAGTGGAACTGCGATGTCCATACCACCTCGAACAGGCCGATATACCGCAGTTCGTCCCCGAACTGGTCACATGTATGGCGAACCCAGAATACCCAGACCCATTCACTGGTGAAGTTGCCCCTAGACCGCAGGTCCCAATCCTTCAGCCAGCCATTCGTGTCATCTGTGACGCTCTGACGGAACGTGCTCACGTAGAGGGCCGAAGAATCCTCTGCCACAGGCTCATCCCCGGTAATGGTCCTAGTCCTCGGGTTGAGGACATATACGTCTATATGTCTAGTTTCCTTGGCAGGATGGCCATTTTTGGTGATGTTGTAGCGTGGAAGAGCATCCTCCTGAGTCACCCAAGACTGCGGCGTGTCCACATCGAAGCCCGGCAGTGGCACCTCCTCCAGGATGCCAAAATTCCAGAGCGGGAGGTTGTCCAACAAGGGATATGTCTTCTCAGCCGGAGTCAGTAGATTGAACAAGGTTAGATTGTTGGAGACAATCACCTTGGTGCCATAAAACTCCTCGATCACCGCCATATCTGTCCTACGGGCAGCGGCTTCCCCCTCATCAACTCAGTTTGCAGCCATCTCGAATTTTTCGGGAGTTCGGTGAAATCAGGATGCAGTGCGTAGAATCGGAGAGTTCTGCGCGAAATCTGGATGAGTTGCGCGAAATCCTAGAGATGAGTGTGCAATCAGCACGCGAAGCGCGGAAAAGACTGAACAGGAATGAAATCACGGCCGAATTTTGGATGAAATTCCGGGCTGCTAGAGCATTTTTACGCGCAGCCGGGGAAGAGATTTCGCGCGCGAGAGCGATGAGCTTATCGCGCGGAACAAAGCAGATGTACGGATCTGGGACCCAGCGCCCATTTTTATAGGCGAGGTCAGGGTTCCGCGCCGCGCCAAAAGAGGATCCGCATGCGTCTGTAGTTTTACGCACCCCTTCGGAGTTTTGTGCGCAACTTGACCAGGAGACTCAGCACTTCGGCGTTTCGGAGTTTCCCTTGGAATCCGATCGTTGAGACCTCTCGCTGATCCAATTCCAAGGGGGGGCATTTGTTGACGCCAAAAAAAGTCTGTAACTCTCTGAGGAAGTTTCGAAATGAAGATGCGAAGTCATATTCGGAATCAGAGGCCCGATCCAGAGGCCCGAGATGTGGTGAGTGAAATAAAGTAGGATTCGCGCGAAAAATTGTTTTGTGCGTGTAGCATCACCGGGTTTCGCGGAATTGAGCCGATGAGGCACGCAATCTTTGCGCGCCCCGGTTCTGTGCAGTGAGTTTTTGCGCACTGCCTAGATTCCGCGCCGGAGGTCGCCTATAAATAGAAGGTGACCCTGAATGGTTTGGCGGTTCCGGAATTCGAAGCAACTCTCGTGCGCGCAATTCGGCTTCCCCCACACGCAAGATGGCTTCCAGGTAATCCCTCATTTCTCACAACCTTTCCCCGGAGTCCGCCTTTGCGTGCAACTCCACCGACTTCAGTGAATTTTCCCCCTTCCATGGGTTCCAGCCTTGCGCACAATCCATGTCTCGTGCGCGCAATACCCTGCGCGTAATTCCCTCCGCGCGTAATTCCATTGCTCCAATTGCGTGTCGTCCCGGTGTTTTGCGCGCAAACCATCTTTTTTTCGCGCAAAGCCCATGACCCTTCACCTTGACACCCCTTGGCTGCCCCCTTGCACCGGCACCTGATGTCTCCCCTACCGGGAATGCGCGTCATGCATTGTTTTCCCGTGCGGCCTTCCAGGCTCGTGCGAAGTAACCTCAAGGTCCCTTGGGCCGTGTTTCCCATTGCGTTGCATTGCCTTATGGTTCTCCGCATAGGCATGATAACGGCTATTGCTACTTCGCACAGCCACGCTAACGTGGACCCCCCAGTGGTTCTCCCTGCGACCCCCTTCATTATGGCCTTGCCGATGCCTTCCCTCCAACAAGGGGTAGAGGGCGTTGGGCATGTAAGCCCTAGGGGTGTGGAGAGAACCCACCTCGTCCAAGATGCAGGACGTTAAACTGCTAAGCACCTCGTCCTTAATACAACATTAAACTGTGGTCCAACCACATGCTTCGCACGCAGGGTCCCCCCAGCTCGGACATTTTTTAAGCCCACTCGTCTCCACGGGATTGGACTCTTCCTCACATGGAATTAGATCCTCCTTGTCGGAGTGGTGTTTGTCCGCGGGGGAAGGGCCGCCTCAGAGCGTAATCCCCTAGCCTTTCTTGCGGATGATTTCACCCGTGCAGCTCCGTGCTTCCCCCCTTCCAAGGCCAGTGGAGTCATGTTCCCACTTCACTTTGTCGCACCACGGGCCTCCACCCTAGAGTAAGCCCTGACACCAAGGGCCACTAACCATGCGTAATCCCATGTTTCCTCTTTGGGCGGCTCAACATGTAAGCCCCATTCCACCTCTCACGGACGCACCCTTCACGACGTGATCGTCCGGTCCCTACTGCCTCTTATTTCCCACACCGAGCATGACTCACGTGGGCTTAGAGCGCGCATCGACCATGACATCCTCTTATGGGCCGCCCTAGTGCGTAAGCCCTATCCCAGAAAACTACGTGGACTTTGATCCGTGCTAATGCACGGTACATAGGAAGCCTCCACGAGGTTCAAGCCCACCACCCAGTCATCCTGACCTCTCCATGTCAGTTCCATAACCACCCTAGGCCACCTCAGAGCATAAGCCCCAAACCCCTTGTCCTGCATGACGTTAAACTGTATCTCGTCCCACATGACGTTAAACTGTATCTCATCCCACATGACGTTAAACTTTATTCCCCCTCTTGGGTCGTCTTAGAACGTAAGCCCCATTTCTCACTCCACCATCCATCCTGATCCTTAAGTGGGCTGCCACATCCCGGTGAGATCATGCCACCCCATCCCACTCCATGGCATCCGGGAAGCCGCTCATGTGTTGGCCCCAACATCGATGTCCCCCTAGGGTTCCTTCAACCTGATACGTCTCCGCAAGACGTTTAAATAGAGACATACCCCGTGTTAAACATGGGAATCTTAGGAAATCCTCAGATGGTACACATTCCACGTGTTTGATTTGGGATACCTCGGGCTTCTGCGCCCTCGAGAAGCCCTATGATGAGGGACCAAAGACAGACATGCCAACGACGCCCCGACGTGACCATTCTCCTCACCGAAGGTTGCTGCCCCGACGAGACCCCTTGGAGCGTCTCGATGGAAGAAACATAATTAACCGGCATCCATGTAGATATGGCACCCGGAATGGACATCACGAACCTATCTTAAATCTATGAGGGAGACCCGGACTAGCTGATGAGCTCTGAGGAGGAATCCACGGAAGGAAGAACCGACATCCCATCATCCTGATTTCGATCAAGGAGCAGACGTCCCTGAACAAGGAACGGATGTCGCCCGCCTTTGGAAAGTGGGAATGCAGGGTAACAAGCAGCGCGTCCTCCCCACAGACGGATGTGCATGCCCCGGTGAAAGCATCAGAGCAACAATTGGAGAACCATTCCCTTGGATCGTGTGCTATATAGTCATGTTGGCCTCAAGGAGAGTACCTAAGAAAGGTAGGAAGAGATGATTTCCCAATATCTAGAGCTATTTGGAGTTTTGTTGATTGTGATGTATTTCTTGACCTTGTTAACTATGGGATATACTATTCCCCTTATTCTATTAATGTGTGTAAACAAATTACTGACTGTGGGGAGGGGAGGAACTGATCCATACTCATGGTTTATTAATGTGTATGTGATTAAACCCATTCATGCGAGTGAGTACTGCCCAAAGCGGATAGTATCATGAAATGGGGGAAAGGACTCCCTATTCTATATGTATGGATAGTGACACCTTTTAATGTTGTGTGGTTCATTGGGGGAGATGAGCGGTTGTCTATCCATGGTTGTTCAAGTGATAGATGAGGGAGATTTGTTTCTATATATCGAGGTTGTTTCGTCTTTCTAACAACTCTCAGATGGTTTTCCCTTGAGATGTATCTTACCAGGTGGTTATTCCGAACCCTCTCTTTTCTTCATGTTTATCCTAAATTCTCGAGGATGAGAATAATTTGAGAGGTATATGATGTAATGTCTTTCTACCTCTAGGTATTTTACTATTCCAAATTCTGGTGTTTGGAGTATCATGGGGACCATCAACAACTCATTAAGGAGTTTTCCAAATTTCAGGTTTGAGTATTGGTGGCACTGATGGGCGTTAATGGTACAGATGGGCGTTGGTGGTACTGATCGGCATCGGTGGCACTGAGGAGCATCGGTGCCACTAAGGAGCTTCGGTGGCACTGATGGGTGTCAGTGGAACTGAGGGGACTCAGTGGCACCGATCAACATTGGCGGCACTAAGGAGAGTCGGTGGCATAGATGGGAATCAGTGGAACTGATGAGCACTGGTGACACCGAGATGAGCGTCAGTGACAATAATGGGAGTTAGTGGAACTGATGGGTCATCCATAGCCCCAATCCTCATCAGTGCTAGGGTGGAAGTGCCTGGGCTACAGTGCCAGGGCGATGGTGCCAGGGTGACCATTCCAAGACGACATTGTCAAGGCAATGTTGTCCTAGCAATTGTTCTAGGGAGACACTGTCCGGGAGACGGTGCTAGGGCATTGGTGAAAGGGCGACGGTGACTCACCTAATGGTGAGTCCTTCCCTGTTTTTCCCAGGCCATCTAGTTTCACTCTGGTAAAGTAACTTTTGATGTAGAACCATTTTATTACCCCTTATAAATCCATTTAAGGGCATTAAATGTTGTTTTAAACACCCATTAATCAGAATACCCTTCAGGTATGAAAATTTGTGGCATTTTTCCTCAGTGCCACACCTTGTGGTGTCTTATAGTTTCGCCCCATTACATGTTCTTATTAACTTAAAAGATATGTACTATCTCGGGGCCATTATCTCTATAACCTCATAATAGAATTACTAATTCTCAATAAATCCCAACATGTAAAACCGCCCAACCATGTGGCCAAGCCACGATCTAACTTTTAAGTATATCAAAGTTGTCTCCCTGTTTTTAGGATTATGATTTTTTCATAATCCGAGATCATCTTATCTTTTTTTTGCCCTTTCTTGTTGTTTTTTGAGTCCTTTTTCCAGAAATGAATTGTGAGCCAGTGTTGAAGCCTTTCCTTCTCACCCGTAAGGTTACTGTAGATCATCTTCTAAAAGTCGCACATCTCTAGTTCATGGACCAAGAAGAGAAAACATTGATTATTTATCATCCATATACGGTATTCCTTAGTATCTATTTATTGTGTATCATGTGGGGCGGGTTTGATGATGTTTCATCCAGGCATGGATGAAACCGAACCGTAACAAAGATAATAAATGGTTACTAAAAAATTAAGGGTTGTGTTTGATGATGATGTTGTTGTACACTTTTTTCATTAATATGTTGTGTATTTTATGGGCCAATGCCCACTGAAAATTGTGTATTTTGGTGGTCCTTTCTTATGCACTAATGAACCTTTGTTTCTCTATATAATACTTTCATTGAATGGAAGTAACATGGAAACTGATTAATCACATAATCTTAGTTGATTAAATGGATGCCCAATGAATAGAAATCATTGTTTGATCACCCATGTTAACCAAACGAAAGGATGGTACATGATAAATGGTGTGGTTAAATTTTAAAACATTCTTGCCTTTGTTTTCTATTTATGATGGAGGTTCTACTTGATGTTTGTGGGGTGATGTGAATGGTGATGGGATCACCTGTTGTTTGTTTGTGGGTTTGTGGATCTGAGGCCATGTGGGGCCGTATGTTGGGTTTAGTTTGGTTCCAGTACTTCGAGGGATCTCACATATTACTTTTGTTGTTGTAACGTTACAAGAAAACATGGTGTGAATACTTAAATTGATGATTGGATGTTTTCTTTACTAGTGAAGTATTTGTTTTGGCATATGGCTATTCATGTTAGTTTCACATTAGTAAAGGAATGAATGATTGTAATCACTTGAACATGATAACAAGAATGGGTGATGCTCAAGTTGTGGTTTTTGTGCTTTAGTCCATGAATGAATAGTAACAAGGGTGTTTGTGTATGGGATAGTTTTTGAACCCTTAGGTTGGGATGACTACTTTTTTATCTATATGTATGAATATATTTTGTTTTTTTATTATTCGCACCACACCCAAGATTGTCACATCATGCTGAACACCCCCATTTCATGAGGGAGGGTGTTTTTTCCAACATCCTGCTGGGTGGCTGGTTATTCGCTCCATTTTGGCCCCTCTCCTGAGAATCCCAAGACTCTTTGGCCAGGCTGTGATGGCCTGAGGTCTATTTTATCACAAGACTATTTGGGAAAGGTATGTTGTGGTGGTTGACCTAGGTGTGTACAGGCATGTTGTTTCTCTAGTGTATTCGGGATGAGACCCAGGTGTCTTCAAGCATAGTGGTAGTTGTTATAGCCCAGATGTCTATGGGCATGGTTACATATGGTTGTGGTGGCCTAGGTGTCTACGGGTGGGATGTGTGGTTGTGGTGGCCCAGATGTTTATGGTTGGGATATATGGTTGAGGTGGCCCATAAGGTTGTTGTTGGGGTGGCAATGAGACTGTAGTGAGAAATGGTGGGAGATGTCTGATGCAAAGGATGTATTCAATAACTAATGTTAAACCGGTGCGGGGTACCCAAATATTGATGTTCTATTACTATTACCTTACCCGACTTGAGTTATTTTGGGAGTGTTCCTTAGTGGGGATAGTTGGATAGTTTCCTTGCTAGGTGTTTTTTTGCCCCTAATTTCTCGCGGGGTATTAGAATGCCTCCCCACCTGGGCATAAGAGATTTTGGTTTTCCTCTACAGAGTATAGTTGTATACATACCTTATGTGTATAAAACTGCTTCAGGTTTCTATGGGGACTTCGGGAACCATGTGGGGATGCACTATCTTGGAGGTTGGGATAGTTGTAGTTAATTTTTTCTTTTCTTTTGGTACATTCACTTTGGAGTTTTCTTGTACTTTGTATGGGTTTACCCTTGAACATGCATTTGGGAATGGGTTTTGGCTTTAAACTTCCCTTCATTTTTAGAGCTATTTGGGTTTTATAATTGTATCTCTATATCCTACTAAATAAATTAGGAAATTCATTCCATATTATGTGTGATTCTATACCCTTGGTGGTAGTCACCACTCTGAGGCCTATTGAAGGCGGGACTCGGGGGGTCATTATCTCTCCCTAAAATTGAGGAAGGAAGGGTCTGGCAGTTTTTTCCCTCGTCATAGTGATGGTGGGTAATGACAATCTCAAGTTGATATCCTTATGAGAGAAGATATTCTTGAGACTCTTATGGTTGAACTAGATGATATACCGCTCTCTGACTAGGTATTGTTTCATCATATTCAACGTGAAGACTACCGCTGCTAACTCATGAGCATGGGTCATGTAGTTCTGCTCATGTGGTCTCGTCTAGAATGAACCATAGGAAATAACTGCTAGCATATAGATCAGGACACAACTAAGTCCAATTAATGATACATCATGGAACACTACATACTCGACACCCACATACAAAAATCTGAAGATGGGAGTGCTTGTCAAACTGTTCCTTAACTACTAAAAATCCATAGGGAACCTTTCTATCCAAAAAACGGCTACACCGATTGAGTCAAAGCTACCTTGGTTGTTGGTATCATGGTGAAATCAAGAATGAATCTTTGGTAACAGCCCGCCAAACCTAGAAATATTTGTACCACTATCATGCTATTTGGTTTCTCCCATGCTAACACCACCTCCCCGTAGGCAGGTTCCACTGCCACTCTATCCGCTAAGATAACATGTTCTATAATGTGGACCACCTGAATACAGAACTACCACATTTAGATTTTTCCTTAAATATGGTTCTCCCAGAGTATGTCCAGAACTATCCTTAAGTCTCTATCGTGATCCTCCTCAGAAGTTGTGTACATAAGGATATCATTGATGAAGACTACTATGAACTGATATAATTAATTATGAATGATCCAATTCACGAGTCCCATGAACATTTTTGGGATTTTATTCATGCCAAAGTACATCATTATGTACTCATAGTGTACATAACAACACTTGAAGGTTGTCTTCAGTATATCTTCTTCCCATACTCATAGTTGGAGATATCCTAATCGAAGGTCATCCTTTGAGAACCATCAATCCCCTCTCAACTAATAAAAGAGATAATCAATCCATGGTAGTGGATACTTGTTCATCACTGTCACCTAGTTCAAATAAAAATATTCCACATTTAACCTCAATCTCCTGTATTTCTTCTTGGATAACCAAAATAGGGATTCTTAGGGTGAAACATTGGCCTCATGAATCCCTTCTTATGAAAGTCTCCAACTAAACTATCATCTTTCAAAGCTCTGTGGGAGCCAAATGATTTGCTGGTGTAGATATCAGTGACATCACAGGGTGTAAATCAATTCATATGTCTATATCTTGGGAGGGAGGGAAACCTAGAATATCTTCATGAAATACATCATCATAATCCACCACCACTAAAGGAAACTAAAAACTCTTAACATACACAACACTAAGGGTCTGACAAGACAACTAATTAATAATCTAATTCATATTTCTATGAATTAGTCCATCTTATGCTTCCTAGGTTCCCTTTTCTCTGATAAAGGAAATCCCAGTTTCGTCACTGTGGACACACCACACCCGTCGCTTAAAATAGTCAATATTGGAATGGACTATAGATAACCAATCCATAACAAGAATTTTTTCATAAGGCCTGCACCCCACCACCATGAGGTTTTAACCGAAACTCTCACCACTTAGGGTCAAATCACACTATCGGCACAAGTGTGTGATAAATGAGTCTTCCCTAGTAAGTGTCTCCAAGTGTAAGGGTAACCATAATCTATAGGTCTCGTATGAGATATGCAAAAAGAAAGTAATGAGTGTTAATTAATTATATTACCATGGAATCTAAATTATACAAGACCTAGATCATACCTAGAATAATTCATGGATCCACTAGGTCATATGCCTCGACTGCATGTAGATATCCTCACCCCTGTCCTCTAGCTCCTTGATCCTATCGTGGATTACCTGGGGTGGGGTGGTAACAAACTAAAATGTTGATCACCTCATGCTTCTATATTAGCTCCTCTATCATGTCCACCTACCTACATATAAGTCCACTCTCATTTTCTCTACCGCAGTGGTCTATCCATATTATCCCTATTAATAGAATGGTGGGTTGGGAAATCTCTTTCGAGATGTCCCATGTCATCACTAGAATAACACCAACTCTCCCTTGGATGGATGAAACAACCATGTGGTCCCTAAAATTAATACCATCTATCATGGGACCTCCTCTTGAAACATCTATCATTTCCAGGTCCTTGGGGCCGATGTCATCATTCTACTGTCAAGGTCTCTGCTCTTGTTTTCCTACTACTAACTGGAACTTGTTTTATCTGCTCAGCCAAAAATCATTCAACCACTATACCCATTCAAGAACCACATCATAAATAGGAATTTAAAAAGTTATAATAGTATCTCTGATGAATCTATGATTACCTCTCTCGAATGTATGATGCTTGACGTACTGATCTCAAACCATATACATCGTGCACTAGGAATGGTTAGTGAACCTCGATGAATAATCACTCATTGACATCCTGCCCTGCCATAGCTAAGGAAGCACTTGGATATACACAACCCTCAACATAAATAAATAGAAATCCTCTCTAAAGAGGCACTCAAAACATGCCTAAGAAAGAATCGCCTCATCACATGTCTAGATATCAAAACTCGACCATCATCATATTGACTAGTTATAGATCCGCCCGTATAACCAGGTCATGTTCTAGAACATTGCTTTAACCCTTGTGGGTCTTCCTATGTACCATTATATAGGGTAACCCATGTAGTAGGTCTAGGCCAAGCTATGTGGGGGATTATATGACGTGTAGGAAACTTGTGTACTTCACCCCAAGTCTGTGTACATCCCACGTACACACTGAGTTGTTCGAGAGGGACTACACGATGTGTGTATTGAGTTTTCTATAGACTCATATTCTTCCTCCCAATCACATCGTTGATATCCCATAATATATTTCGCTATTCAGTTCTCATTTAAAGTCGATACACATTCTTGTTTTGGAACTCTAATGTCGAATTGATGGGATTTGAGCCTCCAATAAGCTCAGAATATGCAATCATAGGAGATCTTTAATATAACTGACAAACATGGATTCAACATCCATCGTCATTCAATTTTCTACATTATCCACCATAAAAAAATAATTGAGTCATCCTAATTTTGTATCTCTAGTTTTGTAACATTGTGCTAAGAATAGAAGGTGCCATGATCGACTGTTCGCAATGGGTTTCAAAGCGCATAGAAGAATGAAGAACACACAACGAATGGTGAATTGAGGGAGCAAAAAACAAATCAATAGTTATGAACCTTGAATGATGTTCATGTGGATGTTGTATCATCACCATTATTATGGTAATTGAATCAATCAACCTTTCTAATCATAAATATTTAACTATCCTGATAAACTAAAAAATATAATCTCATCCCGTAAATATGATCAATTCATGGGCTTAGTTGTTCGTGGTTTAGTCTATGTTCATCATAGTAATCATGATTGGGAAAAATGGATTAAATAAAAATCCCTACATTGATTTATATTGCTCACCAATGAAGAATGGTCTTCACATTGTTGTCCTTGCTGAGATCCATCAACGTCGTTGTTCGTCAATCATCAGTTTGAGGTTTAGTCATTGCCTACTCGAGAGAATTCTCCAGATCTCTCTCACCAATTACTCTAGAGGATTAAAGGGTTTTGTGGATAACCCTAAATGTCTCAAATAGGTATAATTTTAGATCACCCCTATGGTAATGTCGTTGTTCTGAACTCAATGGATCATAATATTTATGATCCATTCACTGATTTATATGTTATTCCCCATTTCTAGTAAAACATCACACACATGCTATTATATATATTAATATATTTCAAACATTTGTTCTGGTAGAACTACGCCTTGGAAACACACCTCGTCTCAGCACCTGGTCTTGAAATTAATCCATAAAATATTTAAAAATAATACATGGAAAATATGATTCATTACATAGGATCCTTGGGACATCATCTTTATATAACCCTTATAAGAACCCTTTCAATAGGAATAACCATTATGGTCAAATTATAATATAATTTTCAAGAGAAAATATTCCTTACCCAATACATTAGAGAGATATAACAATCATACCCAATCTCAAACAATTTCAAAAGGCCATGACAAGTGTAAAATTAATTAATTCATGAATTTAAATCAACATCCTTTTATAAATTTTCTTTTAACCCATAAGGAAAATCATTTTCTGTCATCACATAAAATAAAGAAACTATCATTTTAATTTTATACGATTAAAAAATTTTAAAAAATAATTAGAAAATGGTTTTTAATGAAAATAACCTTGAAAAAATGTCATGGAATATTAAAATAAAATAATTATCAAATTGTAGGATAATCTCTTTAAGTAGTATGTGTAAAAAAAGAACATTCCATTTTACTTTATTTAATTAAATTTATAATGTTCTAAATAAAATATATAAAAATGTTCCAATATAAACCTTTTCCATAATGTGAGAAAGTGACATGAAATAAAAGTTATATTTTGTTTATTTGAATAAAAATACATCCATAAATAAATTTTATGATTATTTACATAGTTTAAAAATATTTCAAAAATAAACTTCTAAAATATTTAAGAATATGTTTTTAATGTAATGTATCTTTTACCTATAGTCTGACATAAAACATATGTTCATTATCATCCTGAAAAATAATGTTATTTCAAATATTTACATTCATGAGAACCTTTTATATTTTTATTAATTATTTCATATTTCTAATACAATGTTATATACTATTAGACAATCAATTAAATTCTTGTTAGGTGTTATGATGATATTAATCTCTTATATTCATAATTACTTTGGTATGTTCACTATAGAAAAATAGGTCCCTATTAAATCATCTATAGAATAATAATAGTGAAATAATTATAATTTATATTCATCAGTTATACTTTTAAAAATAAACATAAACAACGTTATGAAAAAAGATCTATGTTAAAATCATAGAGACGGTAGGTCGAACATAAGAATGAGTTACATTTCCATTTTCAATGATCATGATGGAATGAATATAAGTGTTATAATATCTCCAAATAATACTTATTATATCATGAATATACAATCCATTATTTGAATACATTGATTTTTAGAATCATTGTGATGTAGTTATGCAAACATATTTACATCACTACATGGATGTGGTCAACTAGACATGCGTAAAAATGATATTATCATTATTCAATGGATGTGATAAAAAGAAACTATAAGACATAATATCATTTATGAATTTTAATTATGTTATTAAATTCTTATATATTTATATAAAATGAATTATTATAACTACACGTGAGGGGTGGATATATATAAGGAATTACAATTGTTAGTGAGGATGTAGTCAATCATACACATGGATGATAGTTTGGTATAATGTTGATGGAATAGGAGATGAATATAGGTTATTAATTTGAAAAAATATATGTAAATATTTTCATGATAATATTCGTATTATTTTATAATTTTTTAGGTATTTTCTTTAAGGTATAATAAGAAGAAAAAAAAACATTTTATTAACAGTTATACCTATTTTTTAGAAAACTTCCTTGTATTCTAAAATTAATCTATCAATAGATATTATTATAAAAAAATATGAATTTAAAAAAAAATATTTTAATAGGGGATTTGTGTTGTTCTTAGAAACACAATAGAGATAAAAATATGTGAGGAAGATTTGAGAGAATGAGCCTTTTTTATGTTAGGGGAGGGTTATTTTTTGAATTACATAAAATATTGAGTAAATATAAAAAAATTCATTTTATGAATTTTTAAAAATTACAATTTTAATATAAGGTGAGGTTGGGTTGAAATATTCTCATTCAATAATATTTTTTCTTTTGTATATTATATTTTTACACTTATTTCTTTATTATAAACCACTATTAACCCTTTTTGACAATTACGACAGTATTAATGTTATGTACAATTTAGTGGTTATAAAATTTAATATTAATTTTAAAATGAATTATACGTGTAATATGGATTATATTTTAAACTATATCTCATTCACAGTGGTGGAGATAATATTGTCATTAATTGTAAATCATTTAATAAAATCTTATAATTATAAAATAACATTATCATTTTTTATAACTAGTCGTTTATTTTTACATTAATAATAACTTGAATATAATTTAATTTGAATAAATACATAAAAACATCCATAATATGATATTTATATATATATACTTCATGGTCAAATAATGTACACCCAAATAGAACTACTATTGTTTTTTATAAAATTACTTACTACATTTTTCTACTACTTCAACATTAATTATTAATGTGTTCTCCAAGAATATAAGTTGAAAATTTCATATAAAGAAATTATATAAAAAAAATAGTATAAAAAATAATTTATATTTAAAATTAAAATGTAAAATGGAGGATAGTTTATTTATTCCCTATGTAAAAAATATTATGGATATTAAATGGAGGATAGTGACATTTTTTGAATCAATGGAAAGAGGTGATAAATTAAAATATATGCATGAATTTTATTTCTATAGTCAAAGAAAACATTGAAAATAAAATAAATTCATGAGTTTGACACATTTAAATCCTTATTTCCTTGTAAATCCACATTAAACTAATTTTAACCTTAAATGTGAAAACATATATTTTTACCATGATAACATAATTAAATGAATGAAAAAAGAAAAATTATATATTTTTTTGAAAATGTGGATTAAAATATTGAAAAAATGTAATAAGGTTCATAATTAAAGTTTAATTAAATCACTTTTATTATAATTAAAAAACACATGAAAATATATTTTTAGAGAAATAAAAAATATTAGATTAAAAATCATCCCCCCATTGAAATAAAATAATTAATTGGTTTCCAATAAATTTTTGGATAAATTATAAATATACTAATTCTTTTATAATTTTTTATCAATCAATAATTGAATGTAATATTCCATTAATTATATTAAACTCAAATCCTTAAAATTATATTTTCAATTTTAGTGAAATATAACTTTTCATTATAAAATAAGAGCACGAGTTCCCAATTTCTATGTAAATTTTTAAACAAAAAAATTTAACTCTTTAAGAAAATATATTGATGAAAACCCCTCAGGTCTTATGAAAAAGTAATTTTTATGGTCATCTAAATGTTTTCAATTCTTTACACCATTTTAACTTTTACTAATGTGATAAATTATATCACGGTTACTTTCCATAATGAATAAAATTAAAAAATAAGAATTTACCAAAGTTGATCATAAATATTCAAAACATGGGATCAATTTTTCGATTTAAAAACTCTAAGTGGATGAAATTAAATTAATGGAAAATAAATCACCATGAAAACCTTTTTTAGAGAAATGTGTTTTTAATCCCAAAAATATTTTTTTAACAAAATCATTTATAATAATGATTATTATGTAATTAATTTAATTATTTTTAATTAAAGTATACTTATACTAATTAAAGATAAATTGGATGTTGTAATTAAATTATATAAAGAAAATAAATGATATTTTTACAAAAAAAACACTATGTTTTACTATTTACTAAAAAATTCAATATTATTAAGAAAATCTCAAAATTTCACCCAAAGATAATTTTGATATGTTGATTTCAAAAAGTATATCCTTCTATGAAATATATTTTTATTATATTTTAATAAATAAATTATTGTATTATCCCATAAAAATAAAAATAATACTTTTTTAAATATAAATTATTTTTTAATATTAAAATAACATTGCTAAAATATTAGTACTTATTTACTAAGAATTAATTGATAAATTTTCATTGAGCAGAATGATTATAAATGTATTTAATCTTCTAGAAAATCTAATACATACCCACTAATTCAAATTTTACGCTATAATGAATATATTATAATAATTCATAGTTAATTTGCACTCGGTGTTGCATATCCTATGCATTACAGTCTTCTTTTACAATCTCAGGACATTACATAAAGAATCCAGATATATATGAAAAGTATATCAAAAATCCAGTACCAAATAATATGATATCTCATAAGGTTATTGAGTGATACTCTCAAGATATTCATCCTTCATATTTCTATATTCTTTTAGGACATAATCTATCTTTATAAAGAATGTGTTAAACAACTAGCAACATTTATCACCATTATATATCTGAGGGATCTAACAAAGAAATTTTTTCTCCAGTTCCCATTAAAACTTCATTTAACATTCATTCATAAGAAAAAACATAAATAAATAATTCCATGCGTTTATCATTATTTTAAATATTATATTTTAATAGACCATTAGCCACACTCATTGGTTTATTGCTGAAATCATAAACATTACATTCCTGGCTTCGATGTGGTTAAGTGCGACCCATTTTTTTGATCCAAAACATAAAACAACAAAAGGACAAAATTAGATCACATACATCCTAGATGGCCTTTTATATGAATGAATTTAGAAAATTATGTAAAAATCTTACATAAACAATTTACGTGACATTAAATGAGCATTTCTCCCACTTAACCCAACATTCTATTGTCACATTAAGACATCATCATTATCCATATGAAATAACTTATATGAATAATCTCTTATACCTAATACATTATACCTTGAGGAAGAGGATTCATATGATTGGTGATCTGAAATGTTTTGTAAAGTTAAAATAAGCATAAATAATTTAATGCCATCAATGAGAATAATAAAAGAATAAGTGTACGATGTCACGATAATGGTGAATGGGTATAAAATAAGAAACTTTATACCTATTAGTATCTTCATATTCCAATATGAAAACATGGAATAAATATTTAACGATGTAAATATTAAAAATAATAAATAATCATGAACCATGATATATAATACCTTATTAAATGATACATCATAAACCTATTGAAAAAATTGATAAAACAAATTGGTATCTTGGAACATCATCTCATTGAAACCTTACATAACCCTTCTAAATTGGAAGAGACTTATGTAAAACAATAAATATAATTATATAGATATAATAATATTTACCCAATTCATCGGAGATCTATATTGGTGAAACAATCGTATAATCCATAATGGGATCACCCGATGCTATCTGGGAGCACCCATCATATAGAATGTCGAATAACCACAAACTGAATAAGTTACATAGAGCTTTCATTTTAAAACTCATAGAAACAATAATTATTCTACTAAAACATTATAAATCCATAAATAATAAATTGGTTTCATTTCAATCCCTATGAAACATTATTAACCAGTGGAATAGACATAGTTTTATAAGAATATGATTGAAACAATCATAATCATACAAAGAGAGAATGGGTATTGTATCATTAAAAAATATCCCCAGAGGAGGTTAAGTAATAAATGGTATCATATTTTCATTAATTTAATATCATTTATTATATTAATGATATTATTATTTTTGGAATTATCTTTTTCATTTTAAAAATTATTTTTAAATCAGAAAACATTTGAAATGTCTTTTCCCTTAAAAATCACTTCTAAAAATATTTTCTTTAAAAAGTACCTCATAAACATAAGAAGGAATATTAAATGATATTTTTGTATTAATGGGCGGTATTTCCATATTTTTTATAAATGAACAATATTTTTTCATGGTAAAATGTTGGGAAAGTTCCTTGGTGAGAAAATGGTAGGAATATTTCATTCTAATTTTTAATAAAAAATGGAATTATTTTGAGAAAAGAATTAGAATCCATTAAAAAAATAAAGAGTAATAATTGGTTAAAATTAATTTAATAAATCATGTTCATAATGTTAATAACATTTTTGAAAACATTTTAAAAAAAACATAGTTTTTGAAGAAAACATATTTCTGATCGATGAGGGAAAAGAAGTCAGGTTATCTTGAAAACATTACTCTATAATTTTATGTACAAAAGTGTAGAAAAAAATATAATTTTTCATTTAAATTTCATTAATAACCATAAGACTGGATGATTCATGAGTATCTTGAGAGAGGGGGCATATTATCTCACCATTGTATGCATATCATAAATAATCCCCATAAAGGATGAGATTGTAACATAAAACTCATACAAATTTGGTGTAATTGAATCATAAGCCCCATGAAATTATTACATTAAATGAAACATAAAATACCATGATAATAAATAAATTTCAGATATTACTTCTCAAAGGGGATGTATATACCCATTATAAAATATGTGAGCTTCATAACATGCAATAAGTATCAAAGAATAAAAATTATGACAAAAATCCAATATTTCTTTGGTAACATTGAAACCATATATCCCATTAAAGATAAATCCTAAAATATATTTCTATATCCCCATAAAAATATTTATAATAATCTTAATATACATTAATGGGATTTATATACACCACACAAAAATAACATGTGGTTAATATGTTATGTATCTCAGAGAAATAATTTTAAGATGAGAAAAACCCTTACCCTGAGTCTGATTCATCATGGTTGTTCATTATTTTCCAGAATAATAAAACTAGTTTAATTTTTCCTTTTATTTAATGTTTTTATAAGTTTATTATTAATTTTATTTCACTTATAATCAATTAATATGTAATTACTTATTCAATTATGTTTAAGTCATATGTTTTGATGATATTCAGCTTTTATGTCGAAAATAACGTTGGTTGGTTGACAATGGTAAAAAGGGTCACTATTTAAACATATATAAAATAATATGCATTAAATAATCACCATATTTATACATATATGATAATTTTAAAACAACCCATTAAATATTTTTATCAAAAATGAACTAATGTTATGATCATGGAGATTGTAGGTCGTATGTACGCATTAGTAACATTTAAATTTATCAATGATTATTATAGAAAGAAGGTATGAAATATTTTATGTTTAAATAATGGTAATTATATAATAAAATACCATTATATTTAATTAAATATACATATATATATTATCATTTTTATTTTTATGTAAAATGTATCTCATCGCTTCGTGTAGGTCGTAGTCCACACGTCCACGAACGATGTTATCACTTTTCAGTGTGTGAAGAGATAATAAAGAAAAATTTTGTATTACATTTCCATAAAGATATTTATGTCATTAAATTCATAATTATTTCATTTATATCATATATATTCATTATAATTACTGTTATTAACTTCCATTTAATGCAGTATTGAAAAATGCTTCACATCGCTTCGCAAGGCGGCAGTCCGTCGTACACCCGAGAGACATTATAATATCACAAAAGTAATAGAATATGAAACTTTTATATGTGATATAAATAATAAATATGTATAATTATCTTATAAATTTAATATATAACCTTTATATACATCACTATTTCCATCCTTGAGTGGTCATAATTGAAAAATGAACGACATCAGTTCTCGAGGTTGTAATCAACATTACACATGAATAAGGATTTTGTAACCCATTTTATGGAAGTGTGTGTGGTTTTAAGCTGTAACCATAACCTAAAAACATATAATAATATTGAGGATAATTATTCTATTAAATAATTATGTTAAAATAATAATTGAATTGGTGGATACATAAATAAAACAAAACTTCTTTATTGATGAACGCTACATATTCTTCAGGTAACTCCATGTTGTTTGAACCAATGGTCATACCTATTTTTATTTTTTATCAAATAAAGTCTTATAGGATGAGAGGATTGAAGTTTTGAAGTCATTTGACAAGATTTTAGATATTATAAATTTATTTGGAGGTTTTAATAAGTTAGGGGAGTGAGTGCTATTTTACAGTTGAGAAGTAGTGGTATTCTTCCAAATAATCATATTTTTATACCATTGATAGGTCTCTCATACCTCTCATGCCTCCAAAATTTTATAATAATAAATTTTATGAATTATTTGGTCGATTTAAATCTCCATGATAGTAAAATAATACATTTCCTAAACAGTTTGATCCATAACTAATAAGATTCTTTTTTTATTTTGGTTATATTAAGGAAACTAGTTTTTAACATAACCAATTTATTAATTAAGAATAAATTAAAGTGAAAATTATAAAAAAATATACTAAATTTTTTTAATTATTAAATCCAATTTATCAAATAAAAAAAATTGTTTTGGGAAAATTAGTTCCTAAACAAGCGTAACTAATGTGAAAAACCTCTATTTTACCCTTCACTTTACTAACATAGCTTTTATTAAATATTGGGTCAATATTTTCATTATAAAAGATAAATCTGTTCAATTAATAGGCCTGTTTTAAATTCATAAACATTAAAGAAACACTTTTAAGAATATATTATTTTTACTACTTCAAAATCGTTTATTAAATTATCATTTATTATAAAATAACATTAGTGTCCCGTTTAATAGTCTTCCTTAAAATTTAATTTAAAAAAATAAATAAAATATTGGAATTTTAATATTTTCTAATAAAAATAATGTAACATGATATATTATTATTCAAAAATATTTTAGCAGATTAATTCTTTTGACGTATTTCTCTTTTAAAAATTTATGTATAATTTATTTCTTTTAATTGCTAACAAAATAATTATAGAGTTGTAATTTTTTATACATTTTTTGTAATTATTTAATCTCTAAAAATTAATTATATATAATTATGATAAAAAACATAATATTTATTTATAAATAATATCTATAAATTAACTATGTTTTTTTATTCCTATCCTAATGATTTATTGAAATTTAAAATGAAAAAATATCTTTTTTTTATTTTTTCATTATATTAATTATTCTATGGCTCACCTTCAAGGAAATGTGTCCTATAAAACTATAATAATATATCATAAGATAATAAGGATTGAAATATGTCCCAAAAAAGTGTTTTTGATAGGTTTATTTGTTATTTTTCCCAATAAGATAAAATTTATTGCCTTGGGAAATGTGTTCTTACCTTAATCATACTAATTAATTTTAAATGTTTCCAGAAATCACATTGGTCACAACTTAAGTTTTACAAATAAAAAAATAAAACTTTTTTATATTTAAAATATCTAATATATTTTTCCAAAATCAATTCACATATGTGTAAAAAATAATTATATATTAATCCTGCAAACACGGCAGGCCAATGTGTTTCTAAGAATATAGTTTTTTGTGTAGAAGATTATATTTTAAATTAATGACGAATAATAATACTTATATGAAATTTAATAACTATTTAATGATAAATAACATAAAAATTTCATTCAAAACATTTCCCTTTGGGGATTATTTTAATTAATTAAAAATGATCAACATTATTCTTTTTAAAATAGTTTTTACAGAAACCCATTTTTAAACTCAAAAATAAACATAAATGGAAAACAATATAAATTTGATTCATAAGTAATTAAATAAAACTAAATAATACATTTTTTTAAAAAAAATATTCAAAACACATTGGGGCTTTAAATTTATATAATTTATTGAAAAAATAATAATTTTTACAAAAAATGGCATTTTTCACTATTCACTTAAAAATTAATACATTTTGAAAAATCTAGGAATTTCACCCATTGAAAATTTTGAAATTATGATTCTAAAAATTAAGTTAATTTTTTTCATATTAAATTTAAAAATTATCTAAATGTTAATTATAATATTTTTTTTCATAAAATCCATTAAAATCCATTTATGAAGAAATCATATATTTTTAAGAAAAATATCACATTACAATAAATTGAATTATTATTTTTTAAATTTTTAGAAATAATTAATATTTAGTGATACATTTATATATCTCTATATATTTATTTATATATTTCCTAAAGTAGTTAATACTATTCAAAGCCACAAATTTAACTGCTAGGTTATGACATTAATATTTATTAAGGGGAATTTAATTTCATTGTTGCTTGTTGAAAGAAAAATAAAACCTAAAAATCATGTGGTTTTTTGTAACCCATAATAAAATGAGTGTTTCCTAAAAACCATGATAAACTCAGTTTTTGTTTCCATTATGATGTCAAATATAATTTTCATCTTTCAAAATTTCGAGGTGTTACATCCTCCCCCTTTGTTATATTTTTTCTTCTCAATTTTAAATTTATATCGTTATTCAAATTATGGACATTTGAAAATAATTTTATTGTAAAACCACATCATAAAAATGGTAAATAAAAAGCTTCTAGATATTAGATAAAGGTAAGTACAATGTTCATATGGAATAACACATAACAACGTCTCCAAAAAGTAGAACATGGGAGGGAATGAGGAAAAGAGTTTGTAAATATAGGGAGTGATTTAGGACATTAATCAAAAACGGGTGAATGATCAATGAAATATTATGCGACTAAAATAAAAAATATATATATAATGATACGAAATAAAATTATTTCACAAAAAATTATGTTACTAGGATAACGTTATGTGTTTCAAGATCTTTTCCCCAAATTTAATGAATTTTATTATCATTTATACAATGAAATATATAAATATTCCCACTTAATGAGTAAAATTTCAGAATTTAATCAATTTACATAAAAAATCCCATTTTTCATCCTAAAATGAGAATTCAAATGATTTTTATTACACTTGAAGCACTAAAATGAAAATATTAGCACCACATAACCATAAAAGGGAAAACAAGTTATTCCTCCAATCTTTAAACATTAACCAAAACCAAACTGATTATC
The DNA here is from genome assembly GCA_963277665.1 of Viscum album. Classification (NCBI taxonomy): domain Eukaryota; kingdom Viridiplantae; phylum Streptophyta; class Magnoliopsida; order Santalales; family Viscaceae; genus Viscum; species Viscum album. The sequence goes on along the minus strand of OY728126.1, from coordinate 851,718,869 downwards.
ACGTTGTAAAATAATTCCCAAAATTAATAAACCTTCACAACATAAGAATAATCATTGAAATTAAATATTAATACCCAAACATCAATATAAATTAATTCATCAATAAGTATCCTTAAAAATCATCAAACATTGCCTGACTATTTTGGAATCACAATTATTATAGTGTTCTCACCATATATTATTATGAAATTAATCTACCATTATTCCTCAAATAAAATATCATTTGTTTCCAAAGTAATATTAGTACTAACGTGTAAAATTGCCATATTAACCAAGACATCACATAAGCTAGTGGTTTTCACAAATCCTTATTATTCTTCTATCATGTGTTTAATCCCCACCTCCTAGCTGAATAAAACTATTTTGACCCAAATTACGAGTTGTAACATTTCTTTTATTTATTATTACTAAAGAATAAATCCTCCCCGAAAATGCATCATATTTTTTATTATGGTTACAACTTCACTAAACTAGTAAAATTTCTACAATAATATCATTACTCACTCTATGATATCATTGATTAATCTCTGAATAATGCAACTAAGACTTTTAACATATAATCATGCATAAGATTATAGACCTAAAATGTATTTCATAACTCTTAATATAACCTCACCTAAGAACATCATAATCTCTAATATTATCAAAGCTGACCTTTAATGCTAAATATAACATCTCAAAACCCACACATTAAGATTCAGTGCTAAAATCATAAACAATACATTTATATCTTTGATTCTGATAATGGTGACCCATGGTTTCCATACAATCCTTAATAAATCAAAATAAAACTATGCATAACATAATTCTTATATGAAATTTTAGATATAGAGTTTTATATAATTGAGAAAAATTATTATATAAATAATTCTCATGACATTAAATGATCATTTATCTCAATTAACTGAGCTTTTTATTTTCACATTAAGACATCATTTCCCTCCATATAAAATCTATTAATGGAATAATTTGTTATGCCTAATTATTTATAATCTTCAGATGATGAAATATAGAAAGGGATACCTAAAATATATATTAAGGGTAAAATAGGAATTAACAATCGAAATTATTCAATAATTATAAGAAGATCATAAGGGTAATATGACATAATCAATGTGCATGTGTATAAAGTAATAATATTCATACCCATAAATACCTGGATCGTTAACCATGAAAAAATTACATAGGTATTTAATAAAATTGAATCTGCCTAAGAATCAATAATCACGAGACATGTGATATCAATAATGATCAAATGAAAGATCATTAACCTATACAAAACATAGATATAATGTATATGTATCTTGGAACAACATCTCATAGAATCCTTATAGAACTCTTAGAGATACCTTAAAATTTTTTATAGGCATCACTCCAACATCCAAAATAATTCTCCAGATAAAATATTCATTACCTAATTCATTGGAGTGCTATCTTTGTGCACCCATCGTATAAGCTATAACGAGCTTAGTCAGATTTATTTGGGTGTACCCATCATATATAATGTCGATGAACAAAAACATGAAGAATTTAAATAGATATATAATCCTAAAACTCAAATAAATAATAACTATTAAACTAATAACCCAATAAAACCATGGAAGATTAATGATTATAATTTTAATAACATTGAAACATGATTAACCCACAGAAAAAATGAGTTCTATAATAATCACTTTGAAATAATATTTGTTCATCCTAAGAAATAATCTAAAAGGTATCATTGAAAAATATCCCTATTCAATGAAAATTAACAATTAGGGTTTTAATTTTTCTAAATGGAATATCATTAAAATATCATGTAAAATATTATTGAGTAAAATAACCTTTTCATTATTATAATGACATTTTAAAACATATTACATATTGAAAATACTATTTTTTTAAAATAAAAATTAAAAATTAAAAAGAACCTCATAAACATGAAAATGATGCTTCAAAAAAATTATTGTCTTAATGATAGGTAATTCCCAACATTTAGTAAAATAAAATTTCATTTTTAGTGCCAAATGTTATAAATGTTCCTTGATAAAAAAATGTCAAAAATTTTCAATTCACGTATCCTGTAAAATCCATATGAGTATTTTTTAGAAAACAACAAACTATTCCATTGAAAAATATTTTTTGGTGTGTAAAAATGGATGATAATCCATTTGATGATTTTTTTTTAAATAATAAAAACATTTTTGAAAACATTTTTAGATAACATGGTTTTGGAAGAAAACATATTTCTGACCGAAGTGTGAAATTATGTAGTATTTTCTTAAAAGTATTTTCCCAAGAATTTTTTGTATCAAAGTTTGGATAAAGGTAATAATAGTTTTAAATGACCAAAATAACAATATTATAAGAAAATTAATGTGTTTCATGACAAATGGATCACAATATCTCATCATTGGAGCAAAATCATAGACAATCCCGATAAAGATTAAACTGTAACATAAAATTATTAATTAATTAGTTTCTTTGAATCATAAGTCCCATGAAATAATTAAATTAAATATAAATTAAAATACCATTATATTAAATACATTTATGATATTACATGATAAATAGAATATCTATACACCTCATAAAATAATTTTGCTGTGTAACATGAAATAAATCTCAAAAAAGAAAAATTATGATAAAAATCCATTACTGCTTTGGTAACAGTATAACAATAAACCCTTAGAAAGTGTGATCCTAAAATGAATATTTAAATTTCCATAAATATAAGTATAATGATAATAAATAATATAAATGTGAATTATATACACCACCCACACTTGTTCTTTATTATCCAAAATAATAAACGTATGTTAATTATTTAGTTTCTTAAGAAGTTTTTTTTAAAATTTTATTATTAATTTTATTTCACTTATAAACAATTTATATATATTTACTTAATCACGTTGGTTTCAGTCGAATGCTTTGACCATATTCTACTAATGTGTCAAAAATGACATTGGTAGTTTGGAAATGGTAAAAAAGAAAATTATTTAAACATATAAAAAATAATAATCATGAACTAATTATCCTATTTCTATATTTTTTCAATTTAAACCCAATCATGAAATAGGGAAATATAAAATCCACAAACGTTATGATCATGGGGATTTTAATTTATACGTATGCATGAGTAACCTTTTTTACTATTCAATAATCATTATTAAAATAAGGTAAGTAATATTTTATCATTAATGAATGGTATTTATATAAAAAATTCCATTATTTTTCATTATATTTATCCACTTATATAAATTGTTTCAGGTAAAAAAATCACTTCTCTTTGAGGAGGTGGTAGTCCACATGTCCATGAACGACATTTTCAATTTTTCTATGTGTGAAAAGTTAAAAATAATCATATATTATATTTTTAGAAAGATAATTATGTCATAAAAATCCAAATTATTTCATTTATATCATATTTATTCATTATAGTTACCCATATTACCTTCCATGTAACGTTTTAGTGAAAAATATTCACATCGCTTTGCGAGGCGATAGTCCATAATAGACACGATCAACGTCGTTGTATCCCAAATGATATGGAATGTAAAAAGTTTATATTATATATATCAAATAAATAATTATATGTTTGTTATAAGTAGCCTATATAAAATTGATATCTATCAGTATTCTGAACCTTGAGAGGCAGTGATGGAAAAATTTAATGACATTTGTTCACAAAGCGGTAGTCCGCCATACACACGAATCACAATTTCTTAACCCATTTGATGGAATTGTGTGTTTTTGTTAATAACCATAAAATTAAAACATATATGTATATTTATTACATTTATGATGTTATACAATCAGGGTATTTGAATAATTGAAGGGTATGGTGGATGAAATAAACCAAAATTCATGTTGATGAACATTACATATTCTTAAAGTAACACTTTTTGGTTTGAACCAGAGGAATTCATTGGTTTTATTTCTGTAAAAATATGGGATGATATGAGGGAATTTGGGAAGGTGTGTTTTTAAAGGTTGTATTATCCAAATATGTTTAGATGTGTGAATATGTGAGGGGAGTGAGTTCTATTTTATAGTTGAGGAGGAAAGGCATTATAGTAAATACTCATAATTTTTTACTATTGGTATTTTTCTCATTCAACATATTAAAAATGATTAATTATAATGGGGGTGATTTTTTTGATAAAAAATCCACCACACAAAAGTAATAATTTTTTTCCTTATCTCCCACATTTCCTTACTTTTTTCATTTTGGTTTCATTAAGGTAACTAGTTTTTTAACCTATGTAATTTATCCATTAAGACTAAATTAAAATGAGACATTATGAAATTTAAAAACAATTATCCTATGTATTATATAAATTTTACAAAATAATAATATTCTGTTTTTTTAGATAAGTTTTATCATGATTGAAAGTAAGGTGAAAAAACAAAATTTTATCCTTAACTGTGCTAACATGGTTTTAATTCGTTTGGTGGGTCAATATGTTTATTATAAAAGAACTATTGGTCCGTTAGTGGGAAATATTTAATATTTTAAAAAATTTCTATATCACATGTATGTTGATAATTTTTATAATAAATTTGAATCGTTTAATAAGAATAAATTATTCTAAAAAACAATAATGTCAATTTTGACATTTTTCTTTAAAATTGAATTAAGAAATAAATAAAATGATGGAATTTGATTATTTTATGTTTGAACCTTTATAAAATTTCATATTAATCTAATAAAATAATTTAAAATAACAATTCACTCAATTTACTTCACTTTTAATAATTTTAATATCATTTATCATATTTAGCTGATAACTAAATAAATAAAATGTTGGTATTTCTTTAGAATTGAATATAATTATTTCCTCTCTAAATAAAAAAGATAAATTATTATGATAAAAAAATATAATTTATATACCAAAATAATATCATATCATCAAACCTATTCTTTTTATGTCCCTATCCCAAATTAGTTTATAAATTTAAATGAAAAAATGGCCATTGTTTTTTTTCATTACTTATCATATTTTATGGATCACCATCATGGGATATTGTCCAAAAATATTATAAAAATTCATCCAAATCTCATAATGATTTACATATATCTATACTATGGGTTTTGAAAAGATTATAGGTAACATTCCCCTTAACATTAATGATTAATACCTTGGTAAACTCATTTTTACCTAAATCATTTTAATTAAATTTAACGGTTTTAACTAATCACTTTGGAAAAAATAATTTTTCATTATTATAATTTATTAATAATTAATATTATAAATATTTAATCAGTTTTTCAAAATTAAAATCAATTAAGAGTAAATATTTTATTTAATTTTAATCTCGCTCATGCGGTGAAACCACATGTTTTTAAGAAGAGAATTTTCATACAAAAAGATGATTCAATATTAACTCAATGTCTATCAATAATAATTTTATGAAAAATATTAATAGTTATAGATATTTGAAACATAATTTTAATTTAAGACATTTCCCATTATCAATGATTTTAATGAATTAAAGAGTAGAAATATAATTCATTTTAAAATATGTTTTAAGATACAATGTTTATAATTCAAAAAAAATCATATTAAGAAAACAAAATATAAATATGATTAAAAGAAATTAAAAATAAATATATAATACATATTTTTCATTAAAATACATTCACAATAAATTCGTACTTTTAAATTTTTAAATTTTTTATATACTTTTTTTTACAAATACTTATTTTTTCCTATTCATTCAAAAATAAATATTTTCCAACAAATTATATAATTTCACCCTAAGTAAATTTTGATATTATGATGAAAAAAAGAATTTAATTTTATCAAATAAATTTTATTAATATTCCAAAAATATATTTTTATATTTCTTGTCATGAAAATAAATAAATATCACTTTTAATGGTAACATATTTTTGAAGAATAAAATCACATTACAAAAAATTGATTGATTATTTAGATAAAAATTATTAATTAATTAAATTTACATATATATATATATATATATATATATATATATTCCAAAATGTATTAATTCTTTTCCTATTGTGCAATTTAATATCTAGGTTATAGTAATATTATATATAATGGGTCATTTAAGTTTAGTGTTGAATGTTTAATATGTTATCGATCATAAAGATCATGGTGTTGCATGTACCAAATGAAATTTTGTGTGTTTCATGAAATAAAATATAAACTTCATGTTTTTTTCCATTATGCAATAAAATTTAATTTAATTCTTGTAAAATATAGAGGTGTTACATATACTCAAGTAATATTCTACCAAATGTGGGTTTTCCTGGGACGTGTTCCTTGGTTTATTCTATATGGTGGGGTTCATATTTTTAATGTGGATCTTCCATTCAAGTTTATTAAATCAATAGGTGTATTTGTTTTTATTTTATTTTTAAAATAATTCTAATTATATTGTCACTTAATTTTTTACCCATTGTATATATTTTTTTGATTTTTTAAATCTCCCCTCTAAGAGATCTGTTTTTTAGCCATTAACAAGTTTCCTCAATATTATTTTTTCAATATTGTTGTCTTATTTCAGTTTTATCACAATCATAATATCAAACTATTTAGAAAAATTGATATCCTTCATTTTTTATCGCTAAAACAGAATCTTTATGATCAATATATCATATTTTTTATACATGTTTAATATGAAAATTTATAAATTACAATTACATTTGGTACTGAACACTGATTATAAATATATCATATATATATTAATTACTTTATTATAGCAAAAAAATAATCTCACTAATATGTCATTTATAGATTTTTTATATCTTTGATCAATTTTTTCCAATTTTAGTAAATCCAAAAGATATGAGTGTTTTTTGTTAAATAGTTTTTACATATTAGTCTACATTAATTTTTTCACTATAAAAATTTAAAAATAATTAATTCAGTTAATTTATTACTTTAACAAATGATATTTATTTATATTATAGTCTTGTAGAAATCATCACAAAATTTAAAATATCCTAGATAAAATAATTCATCTATTCACTCTATAATTTACTATATAGAATCACTTTTTCAATGATTCCAAATCTAAAAATAATATTTGATTTACATTATTAAAAAATATACTACAAACAAACAAGATGGAGAATTTTTTTTTGTTATTTTAATTCAACTATGTTATATTCAACAAGTATAAATTATGTTAAATAAATAAAAAATTTAAATTATCAATAATTATTAATTTATATTTAATGATGGTGAAAAATACATTCTAATGTTGTTGGTGTGATTAAATGATTAAATTTTACATTAATTATTTTTTTATTCCATTAGGTTACATTCAACATTTATAACATGGATAAAAAAATTCACAAATTAAAACATCTTTGATTAGACTTATATATTAAATCAAAGGTGAATATTTATTAAGAGGGGGTGGGGGTGATTCCCTAAATAATTTCACCTCGTATTATTTTTATAAAAATTAAAATTAAAATTGAAAACAAATTTTTTTAGGTATATGTCCCACAATTTATTTTTTATCTATTTCTCATTTATGTATCCGAATGAAAGTAAAAAAATAGTGAAAAGGTATTTATTAAAATTTCATTACTAGTATAAGAGATAATCTTATACGTGAAATATTTTTTTATCTCAATGTATTTAAATTTTTTATATTTATATGGATGAGATTAATAGGGCATAGGTTATATTCAACCAATTAAAAATTATCTCAAAAACCCATTAAAATATCATTTTCATATTATATTTCGAAAATAAAATAAAAATTTTAATTTTATAAAATATGAAACTTAATTGATGGAGATCATTTTCTTGATCCACCTTTGTATCTCTTATAAAATAATTATGTAGATCATCCTACAGATGACTACAGTAGGTGAAGAATTTTCTACATTATCATTTTAATATCTTATTATATTTTCTATTTGAAAACAACCAAAAATATCAATTTAAATGATATTAATAACATAAATCATACAAATAACATGTAAAACATTAATAAAATCATATATAACAATCTATCATAACATTTATGTCATAGAATTCCCATATTCTGTTAATACATTATCTCAAGATAAGTATGGATTTTTATATTTTATATATTCTTTTATCCAATAGAATATTTTGAGATATCCCAAAAAAAATTAAAAATTTATATTAATAAATCATATGAATATTTATTATTACAATTTTTAATAGTGATATATAACCAATTTTAGTATTTTTATGTTAAAAATAAAAAATTATGTATTCATAACAAAAGATAACTAACTAAATATAATTATTTAAATTATAAAACTATATTAAAAATCTAAATTTAGTAATTAACTCCTTGAATAAAGGAATATAATTAGATGATTATAATTTAAAAGATTTAATTATTTCAATATATCAATTAGAAAAATAATTTTATCGATATTTGACTCTAAATATTCAATTTACAAAAGTGATATAATGGGAATTAATATATTATGATATTGATTATACATTAGTTATTATAAAAAATATACATAACAATCTCAAAATCGACACATATTATGAACCTCTAATGTTGACCATATCAGGAACTCATATCTCACTTACAAGGAAACTTCTATTAATATTTTTAAATAATTATTCTCTCTCTATTATGGTTTTTAGAAGAATAATGAATGTGTGTGTGTGTGTGTTTATGTTATCACATGAATTAAATGTGATTAATAATTAAGGGTATTGTTCATTTTATTTTCATTCTAAGTAACCTATTTAGAGGAATCCTATAAAAATAAATAAATAAATAAATATTAACATTATTTAATTAATACAACATATTAATATATATGTAGTACATATAAACATGAATATAGACACACATATGTATATTTAATATAATTTCTAAGAGTAGAATATTATTATATATAAAAATAAATTATATAATAAAAATATATATTTATCTTGGAACATAGTCTCTGATGAACATAAATGATTTAATAATAATGAACTTTAGTAAAAATAATAAAATAAATTAAACCGTTGTTTTTTTTGGGGAATATTAATTGTTCATGGAAAACATAAAAATTTTATAGATGATTATATGGTGAATTTCTTCATTACATGATCACTGAATATTTATAATTTAGTCATTGGAAATTATAGAGGTCGGTGGAATAACATTATATTAATTATGAATATTGTTTAACAAAACAAATATTAATTTATTTTTTGTTTCTATACTATTTTTTAACAATTATATTTAGCATATAGAGTTATAAAGTGGATGGAGAAATTTGAATGGTCATTTTGATATAAGGTAATGGTTAAAATTTTAATATATTTTAAAAATTGTTGATATTTTGATCAAATATTATATCTTGATCAACACAAAATTACTTTAGAAACCTTTCCATGTTTTATTTAGTCTATGGTGATGTTTTTTGTATTGAATGGTTATATTTTTATTGAAATATTAAATTTTTTTAAAAAAAATATCATGTAATCATAAAATACTATGGGTTTAAAATCATATAGGAATCGTGATATGTGAATATTTTATAACTATCTTTTATGGATTCGTATAAAGGATTGAAAAATTATTCTCCACATTTCACTATTAATATGCTACTTTACAAACAATATAATTCAATAAAAACAAAATTTTTAATCTTATCCCATCATTTCCTTCAAGAAGTCATTCATTATGAATCTATGGAACCTTCAATGTGTTTTTTATGTTCTATGAATTGATATATTAAATAAAGGCTTATTCCACTGTTTTTCTATTTATTTATTTTATTATTGTTTTTATATAATTTATTAACAGTTTTCATATTATGTTTTAGCACTTTCTGATGTATTACACAATTGAATTTCTCATTGAACGTATTCAAAAAACTTCCATCGGTTCCTAATAGTTATAGATTAAATTTTATTTCATTCTTTTAAATCAAGGATATTGGAAATGTCTTTAAAAGGCCCCTATTGTTAGAGGAAAATATTGGTATCTAAGGTGTAAAAATATATTATGGTGTTAGAATACAAAATAACCACTCTCTCACCATAATCATTATTACAAGATATAAACTAGACCACTCTAAGAAAAATATTACTACCTAAAGAATTCACTGCATGAAGAGTTATTCAAAAATAGTAACTCTCAAATACTCTCTCCGTGTATTTGGATTAGAAGAAGAAAAATTAATGTCTTATATGGTAAGTATTGATAATAAGATATTTCAAAATATACACTAATAAAAAATTGGTGATATCTATTCATAGAAAAAACACATCTAATATAGTTTATTAATCTTCTATGATGTAATTCATGATATTCTAATAATATAAATGGAATCTTATTTAATATACATATTGACTTTATAACACCCCATATTTTTTATAAATATTTATATATAATTCAAAAGATTATTTTTAATGATATATAAATAGAATCTCCATTAAAATGTGATATATATTTTATTTTTAATCCTCTCACATATGGAAAATAATTTATTGTTCTATTTTGGTAACAACTATTGTCATTTAATTTACAATAAATCTATTTTATTATTACCAACAGGTATTCAATGATTTTATATGGTATTATGATATACAAGAATTCAATAAATATTTGAATTAATTTTCATCGTTAGTTAAACTACACATCTTCATACATAGTTGCTATTATATATCAATAGATCTCACATGTATGATATTTTGATAAATTATTTAACTTCACACACGATTAAATTTTTATTCCAATAGATTACAATACAATATCATAATTTTTTATCACAAACAAAAGAAAAATTACATATCACAAACTCTTATGTAATGTATTTAATGTTATTATCATGATGATATAATATTCCTTCCATATAATCAAATAAAAATAGAAATATATATTTTATAATTTCAAATAAAATTATATATTAATTTTTTTAGAAATATATTACTTTTTGAAACATCACATTAAAATATTCAAAACCATTATTACAATGTAACATGAATACTAAATAATTCCAAACATTATAAATCACTACCAATGTTTTTATGAAATATTTCAAAAAAATTAATGTTGATTGTAAAACCAAATATGTGATCCCAATTCAACCAATGTATCATCCATTATCTCATTGGTTATAATAATATTTCCATTTCTATAATTATATCAAAATTTTATGTTATATAATCCTTAAATTAAAGATTAACATCTTTATTATACCATTATATAATTTGATTAGTCCAATGATCACAATGTTCAATCATCCTTTCCATTATTTATATTCATTTTCATTATACCTTTATATTCTACCATTAAATATAATAAAATATCATCATTTCTATATTAATTTTATTCATAGAAATAATATATTTTATTCTCCACTTTTTAAATGAAATCCAATAGTTGGAAAATAATATTTTCATCAAGATGTAACCTTTAATCATAAAAAACAATTATCTTATTCATAAAGCTTGATTGAGATATGGAGTGATGTTTGGAAATGGAATCCTTTTTTTATTACATAATATTTTTTATTAAATTTTTCTTTATAATACATCCTTCAAGATTTAATTTCATTCATATCGATTTTTATGCTCTAGTTTATTTATTATATAAATTTCAAAACCCCCTTGGGTTGTATCTATACAATAATATGTTAATATATTCTTCAAAATGTGATATGAATATATAAAATTGAGAGAGTTATACGTTCAAAATTTCTTCATGTTAAAGGAAATATTTAAACTCAATGTTACATCCTATGATATTAAAATATTTTTCTTACTAATTATTTTTAAAAAATATCAGCCACATGATCACTGGTTCAAATATTATTAACTTTTATAAATTACTTTTATCCATTCTCTTTAAAGATTTTGTGTTTTATATAAATTTATATATATATATATATATTAGATACATATTCTTAAGGTGGTGAAAAATAATATTGTTTTCAATTAATTCTCTTCTTCACATATATTATTATTTTTTTCTTAATCAATATCATATGAGAATAATATATAGTAACAAAAAATATTTCAAGAATCTATAGTGTTGTGTGATATAAATTATTTTTACTTACACATAAAAATATTTATATTTTATCCAATATATAATGATATTCTATATATTTATTTTATAATAATGTTACACCCTCTAAACTTATATCAGGTATTCATTGAATTTTGTTTGCGGTTTTACATTTTTCATGTTCAATGTGGGATTATCAGGAAGGAAGAAAATTTTCTGGGGAAAATGACCTAATTTTGGGAGATATATGTTTTTTATATTAAATTTTTTCTAGTTTCATTGTTTATATAGATTTAGTGGATGATAATCGGGACCATATATCCCTTTGTTTTGGTTCAATGATTTTCTGTAGAAAATTTGGTTTAGTACTTCCTATGAGACACATTTCCATCTTAAAGGAGTTAAATGACCTTAATATATTTTAGGGTATATGACACAAATCTTGTTCATGATGTGATATGTTAATAAGATGTGAAAACATTACCCAACATGAAGACATTGATCGTTTTTTTATTTCACGTGAGGGCATACCTATTTAAGTTTATTTTTAAAAGCATGGATTTCACTCCATGAAAGGGATTTAAAACATTATTCCCTTGGGTCCATTGGTTTTAATCAGGGTTTACACTTGAATCTTCATGCATTTTTTAGTCACGATTTCATCACAAAACTTATAGTGATTATGGAAAATTTTGGGTGATATACATCCTTTTGTATCTGTCCATTTGGTGTTTGATACCTATGGTGGTTGCACTGCATATCATTGGTTAGTGGTATTCCTTCTTCTTCCTTACCATTGGTCATGACGATGGAATTAGATATTTTTTTATCCAAATTCATTATCAAATTATTTTTTCTATCAATCCATTATAGTTTCTCATCATTCTATATACTTTGAAGGATGATCTGTGGATTTCCAAAAAATGTTATTGGAGGAAGATAAGTTCCCACCAATCTTGTTGTAGTGGTATCTATGCCAAGTGTTTCTAATTATTAAATTGAAATGTGTTCTTATTGATCAATTTTTTTAATAAAATGGTTTTTCTTTGTTTGAAATGTTTTTTATTAAATGTGGTCATGGATTTGCGAAAACCTATTACACTGGAAACCTATGGTTCATTAGGAAATATTCAAAGGTGACCCTAGTGTGTGTGCGGAACCACTAGTGGATTCTTTTTTAATCGATAAACTCTGTTTGGAATTGATATTTTTTTGAACCAACATATTTCTAGTTTAGGATTCTTTTATTTATAGTAATTATTTTCATAGGATGGATCCAAAATGCTGTGATTTTTCTGTTTTATTTAGTTTATCACATGATGGTTTATTTCTTGTATTTTTTATCACAGGTTTAGTTAACCAATTTTTCATTAAAAAAATTAATTAATAAAAATGATTTTATTTATGAATATTCTTAAAAAAATATTTCTTAAAAGCAAAAAATGTGCATTCTTGATATTATAATTTATTTAGATTCATTGGTGATGTCCTACTGGAATCTTTTTCTCTTACCCTACTTTTATTGGGGATGATATAAACCATTTTTTGTAGGACCTAAGAAGATGTAAGAGAATCTCGAATATCCCATGGTTCTTATTTCATTTATCACCTTTTTAATTTTATTTATTAGTGGTGATGGGTGGTCACATAGAAACTCGTTTGTTTGGTCTTCATTATTTCATGTTTGGATGGGGTGGTCGGGTATTTTAGGTATCATTAAAATAAATTACTTGCTTATAAATTGTAAATTTATATTTCTTCAGTTATTCATGAGACCTGTGGTAATTTTTTATATCTGACCATGTGGTAGTATACTATGGATGAATATTCTTATTGACCTAGACTATTTCATTAAAAATTGTTAACAAAATAATTCTTAGCATGATCTGTGTTAAAACTTATTGAATTTGGTACGTTTTATTTTGTAAAAAGGAGTTAAGACCATCCAAATTAAAGTATTAAGTGTGGGAAGGTACATGGACACATCAATTCCATGCTTGATCTATAGTTACCATGGTTGTTCAAAAAAATTTACCAAGTCTAAGACATGGTGTTTGAGGTCAATTCAATGAATTTTATAGAAGGTTTATTTAAATAAACCTACTCATTTTTAATTCATCATATTTTCATGGTAAAATTAGTATTTTATTTAATTTATAATTTATTTTTAAATTCATTTGTATCTATGCCTTATGTCCATCTGATGATTTTTATAATATGATTATGGATGATTGATTTTTCTTTTGTCATATATGTTAGAAAATTCCTCTAATGATATCTTTTCAGAATCCGAGTGAGTAAGCTATGAGAAAAGTCCCAAAATAAAATCACATGTTGGAACCTTATTTGGTAGAATATATATTTTAGACAACTGGAACTCTGGTTCAAGCAGGAGTAAAGAACCTGGGATGAGAAATGCAATATGACTCATAATATACAAAGAAACATCCAACTACCTTCATTGGTGATAAAGGATAGTAGGAATCTAATGAATCAATTGATCAGATTGAGAGGATATTCAATGTCTTAAAGACTTATGGGGACCCTATTGCGGGGTTTCAATGTATATTCTAGAAGGATCGAGAAGAAAATAATGGGACTCAAATATATAGGATAAGTTTCATGATGATCTTTCATAGTATTTTTTCAATAAAATCTCCAACCATATATTTTATCATGATACATTATGTGGGTAAAATACCCATGATATTTTTACCATAGATAAAAGATATCATACCATTCTTGGGTATTCCACCCATTTTGATGAGTTGGTTTACTTTTTACCAGAGCTAGTCCCTAGTGATTATATGAAGGTTCAATGATTTATTTCAGGGTTGACATCTAATATTCAGTCGATAATTATATTAATTTTTATTATGACCTTTGTAGAGGTAACAAATAAAGAATTATTAAAAGACACTGACGTAGCCATAAAACAATTTGGAGGAAATTTAGTTGGTTATGTCATTATCCATGGTGTAACTTTTTTCTATAAAAGGATTTGTATAAATATCCATAATTCTGTATTAATAGTTTCATCTTTTTTTTGGGATAGAAGTAGTAATTTTATATCATTGTGGGTGTCTTAATAATACCACGTGTAATTGTGAAGAGGCTCCCAATACACATCATCGTTATAGATAATTTATCCATTTGGATCATTTTTGGAATGGAATTCTCAATAAAGTAATGTGGGATCCCCAATCACTGGGGTATCACAGGTTCTTAAAAATGCTTCCAAGGGTTGTGGTTCTTATCATAATGATTAGGGGGATGTTCATGTTGATATGAATGCTCAGGGAGGAGCTGAGTCCCGATGTCTTTTTGTTGTTAATTATGAATAAGAAGAATTTGAAGTAGTGTTATCCACAGTTAGTGGTACGGTGTTTATTTCATCTTTTATAGGGCTAGATTAGTTTGATACAAGTGCTAATAAATATTTCATATCATTAAATATAATTAACATTTTTGTATTGCATATGGAACAAATTCCATTCATGATGGATCTTTCCATGGGATTCATGTTCCCAACATATTAATTGTCAATTTTGTACCATGATGTGGATTGAAACATTGAATTCTCAATTGATACATCTTCAACATGTTTATAACCATGAATTAGAAGATCCGTGTCAAGGACATTATAGTCAGTTATCACCATTGGGACTAGTTATAGTCTTTCGATGGGGTAACTTGTGTTGTCAGGATGGGTGGGAATATAGATTAGGAAGTTAGTATCATGATGTTTGTTACAATATGAAAATCTCATTCCAATTTTCATAGATATCTCTTGATGAAAATTATCTGAGTTTAAGAAATATGCTAACTCATTTGGTTTGTTCTTACCCTGAGGCACTGTTGGATGGTTTTTCTTATTTATAGCCTTATAGATAAGTCGATTTTAGAATAGACCTTATACCTGGTATGATTTCCTTTTATATTCAACAATAATATATTCCACTTGCAGGGTTTGTAGAACATAAGGTCTATTTTTCAAATATCAAGGATTCGGGGTTTATTATTCCCAGCGTGCCACCAGGGGATTCACTAATTCTATTTTATATGACAGAATTTATGATATTTATACTTTTTATTGACTATCATAAGATAAATTAGGTAACTAAATATAATAAAAATTCCATACCTAGGATTGATGATCTCTATGAAACTTTTTAGGATTCATTTTTGTAATTTTTAGTTTGTGGTTAGGCTATTAGGGTTATCTAACCCTCCTGTGGATTTAATTTTATTCATGAACAATATATTTCATTTGTTCTTGGAATCTTTTGTTGTAGTGTTTAGGGATAATATGTTGGTATACTTTAGGTCAGAGGAGGATCTCATAGACCATTTAGGTATCATTCATAGAACATTTAAAGAATAACGTCTATATGGTATTATTTCAAAAGTTGATTATTTATTCTAGAACTAATATTTATAGAGCATGTTTTATCTTAGATTTGTGCCTCTATTGACCAGGAAAAGGTATAGGACATTTTTTCCAAGGAGTGTCCTAGACATATGTTTTAGATATAAAGCTTCTTGGGGTTGGATAGTTATTACCAGTGGTTTTTCAAGACTTCTCCCATCATGAATCTCTTACTATAGATATAACAATTAAATAGGTAATTATCATGTGGAATTAAAAGTGTTGGAGAACTTTGGTGATATTTAGGTGAGATTGAATTCATATCTAGCTTTAATTATTCAAGAACCATTTTTAGGCGATGATGATTTCTATGACACATCAGTAACAAGTTAGGGGTGTTCCATAATATAGTGGATACAAGTTGTAGCCTGTGTCTCTCGATAGTTACTCCCTCATGAGAGAAACTACCCTAACCATGATCTTGAGCTGTCCACAGTTATTCATGCACTCAAAACATGGATTGAATTCCTTTTTTGGAGAAAATTTATAGTATATTCTGATATTTAAATTCTATCGTATATTTTTACTCATAAAAGTATGAACTTGTAACAAATTCGCTAGGTGGGGTATCTAAAGACTTGTGATTTTGATATTCTTTATACTCTTGTAAAATTTATAACCATTATAATTTCACTGAGTAAGAAATTACAGACAAAAGAAGTGAATAAATTTCTAGAAGAGTGGTCATTGAGATGTTTTTTTATCGAGATAAGCTTTGGAATGGAAGAATTTGGTGGCTAGGTATGCCTAGATTCAATTAATACTAGCTTATCATTTGATGAGAGGGTTTAGTTTGAGTAGATGTCTGACCCTGAGGGATAGATATTTAGTAAAATAATTTATGGGGGGGAGTGAGTGTTATCAGTCTCCCATAGGTGCTTCATGTTTTTTATATAGGTTGGAAGTTCTTTTTTCCCAGATATAGGAGTTTATGGATAGTGGAAACCATCTAATATCATTTGTAAACCCAAACACTACCATGATTTATCAGGATATTAGAGGTCATTATTTATGGATGGGGATGAGATTAATGATTTTGGATTTTTTGTTGTCGATTCTTAATAAATAGAAAATTAAGGTAAAAACTAGAGACCACCTTCTTTCATAAAGAAGTTTCCCATTATAGTAAGGATATCTGATGAATTTTTTATGTATTTATCTAATTTTTTAGAATATAATCATATTGGTATGGATGATATATGGTTGATCCTTAGTTGAGTCCTTAAATCATCCCATTTAATACATATCAAGTAGATAAAAATGATGATCATCATGAAGACTTTTATGTCTGAGAGATTGAGAGAAATCATGGGGTTCTCACTATAATTGTTTCTAATGATGGCTCGATGTTCACATCACTGTTTTGGATTTTTTTTCTATAGTTTTTTGGATCCCAGTTGAAATTGAGGACAATATATCATCCAGTTATAGATTAGAAGATATATAAAGTTATTTGGGTTCATGAGGCTATGTTTGGGAACTGTGTACATGATTTTAGTATTTCATCAAAAAAACATATAAATTTTTTTCCGTATTACTACAACAACAGTTATATGACTTCCATCAGAATAACATACATTGTGTATTTGTATGTGCATCCATATATATCAACCTTATGTTGGGAAGATATAGTAGAGTAGTATTTTTTTAGATGGGCCTTTTTGATGAAATGATAGAGAAGGATCAGTTATTCTTCAGGAGATTTATCATGACATATAGTCTTCAAAAATATTATACAAACAATCATCACCAGCCACTTTAGATTTTTGTTTGCTATCTGTTCTTTCATTGATTATCACCTTTCATAAGACACTATTGATTAGGTAAGAAGGGAATGTTGGCACTATAGTTTGTTTCCCCCTTTGACGCCTTGGATAACTATGAAATGAGGATTATCGGTTGGACTCACCATTCTATTTGACTTCCATCCATGAATTGTTTTATATTTCTCGTAGTAAAATGAATCATCTAGATCCTTCTCATGTGATTTAATTGGAGTATGTCGTTCTTGATCCCTAAATCACTATGGATGTGAAACAATTTTATATTTTGGATCACCAATATAATCTTCAATACTATAAAATGATTCCTTCGGTATGTGTACTATGGTAGGGAAGATTGGATAACATTAATACATGGTAGTGGAAATTGATGATAAGGTTGTAGTGGACTTCACATTATGAGATTCAAAGTTCTTAATGAATTTCAAGATATATAAATAATTTATCGTGGTGAGATTGTCACAACCTGTTACCTTACTTTATCTATTACTTATCTTAAATTTATAGTTCCTCTTTTTGTTTTGGTTCACTATGAGATTATTAGGAATATAGAACCTTTTATCATTTAAAATGAATTAATTCTCATAGATTTATGTTTTTTAAAATAATATATTCTATGTATAAATGTGAAAATAAATTTAAGGGGCTCCCCATGGGACTGAAGATCCTTTTCTAGTTTGGGTATATCTGTAGAAAAACATGGATGAGTACTGCCTATTTTACACATTGATTTCATAAATGGGTGTCACAATTTGAACATTTTATAAGCATGATTTTGTGTATCTCGTACAGGGCATGAAAATTTTATAAGATGTGAAACCATTACACATCTCTAAACCATCATTTAAGTTTTAATGTAATCTGAGGAAATCACTTTTTAACCATTTTTTAATTTGTTATATTTGACTCTATGAAAGGGCTTAAAAATGTAAATTCATCTTTTCAAATGTATTAAATACATTTCATGCCTAAATCATTTTTTATTCGGTGCATTGGATTTACATTTGAATTCTATGATGTTTTTTTGGTGATTTTGTGTGATCTCCCATATTCCAGATCACTTCATTTAGCATTTTATTCCTATGGTGGTTACACCACATATCCATGAAAAGTGGTAATTCCACTTCATCATTATAATAGGTCATAGTGGAAATAATGGGTTCATTATTTCATTTTCCTGATCTATTGTTTTTTTATACCGATTCGTTGGATTTTTTTAAGCCATATCATTTGAAGGCATATCCACGGTTTTTCCATCATCATATCTATGAATGTGTTTATAATTAATGAATTTTTTTATGTTCATGTAGATACCTTTGGCTAATTCATAGAAATATATATTTTTGTTCGAAAATGGTTTTTATTATTTGTGATCATCGATTTTTGGAAATGGTTTTCGAAAAAAATCACATTGGGACCCTTAGGTTATCTGATATATATATATATATATATATATATATATGACCCTAAATAATGTGGAAGTAATAGGGGTCACTTTTGTGATATAAATAGACTATGTAATGATTTAATATTTGTTAGAAATAATTATTTCTTTTATAGGATTCATTTATGTCTAGTATATATTATCATAGGCTAGATCCCCAATATTATGATTTTTCATTTATACATTGATTATCACATGATGGATTGTTTCATGTATTTTTTATCACATGTTTATTTTACTTATTTTTGTTTCCTAAACAAAGGAATCATTAAAAATGGTTTTAATTATGAAAATTGATTATAAACTAGGATTTTTATTAAATATAGAACATGTGCATTATTGATATTAGAACATGAGTAGATTATTTGGTTATATCTGATGGGGATATCTGCTCACACCCTACTTTTGACATTGGGAGGTTGACTACCTTGTTTTTTAGGACTAAAAAAAGGGAATGGAACTATATAGAATGACTGGTTCTATTGTTGTCTATCACCTTTAAAATGGAATGGATTAGTGGGGACAAATGGTGACATTGAGACTTGTTCATTTAGTATTCATTTTTCCCTGGGTTTTCATGTGTTCTATAAATTTTTATATATTATTTACATGAACATATCTATTTCTCATATTATATTCATAGTTCTCCAATTATGGATGAATATTGTTTCACTTTTCAGTATTTCACCATGTGGAGGACCACCTTCGGTGACTTGTCTAGTGGACAAAGGTAGGTTCGTTATAATCCAACACACAAAGAGTTCAATAAAAATCAATATTTGGAACATCCTAAGTGTTTCACATACATACATATCATTAAAAAATTTATATAATTATAATGTTTCATAATAAAGAAAAATAATTTAGTAATAACTATACATTAAAACACACGTCTATTATAATAATAAAAAATTCTGGTGAAATATTCATAATATTAAAATAAAATTATATATAATTTAAATTAAATATCATTTATAATATATATTTATTGAGATTTTTGTGATAATGAATTATATATTTTTGTTGTTTTGTTACCAATAGATTAATAAAAATGTAATTATTTTTAACTTATGATGAATGTAAATAATTTTTTTGAAATATGACATTAAATAACAAAATCAAATATGATTTTCTAAATAAAAAATAATATATATATATATATATTAATGAGCCGTAATAATATTTAAATTAATGATATGGAGTATCAACATTAAAAAAGTTCATGAAATGAATAATAGAGATAAAAATTAAAATTTAAAAATTCAAAAAAAAAATGCTATTATATATATATATATTATATAGACATATATATATTTTCATTATAAATTTTTTTTATTAAGATGGAATATATTAAAAATATTAACTAATAAAAAAATATATATAAATGAGAAGGTAGACTGTTGAGATGAAGACACTTCATCATCTTCCTTTAGGTGAATAAATTACATGGTCATAGTGTGTGTGTGTGTGTGTGTCTTAATATATATTCCACATGAAACCGATTTGATCTTCAAACAATGATCATTTTTAGGTATTAGAAGAATTTCAAACATCCATCTTTTTCATCACACAATAAACCAATACCACCATTATATTCCCTAAAAAACATTTTTAGAATATATATATGCTTATATAAAACACTATATATTAATATAAATTCAATATAAATCATATCATGATTCATTAAATTATTTAAAAGGGACTCCGGATAGATTATATTCCAAAAATATACAAATAAATCATTGTTTAGTGGAAGTACTAGTAACCACTGTGAATTAAATATGGCTAAAAAAATATAATATAGTGGTGGTTTAATAAAACCACCTCTCTATTTTTATTATTTTAACAACTTGTAGAGGGTTTGATTAATGTTCAAATAATTTTTTTTTAAAATCACTAATTCCTCCCCCTCCCCCGTTCCCTCTATGGAACCCCCACACATTTACACCCCTCCCTCCCTGACCCCAGCCTCTATATTCCCTAGTGGCGACCCCGACCCCGCTACCCCCCTTCCCCACCCCTTTGACCAACCTCGTGCCTTCTCGGTAAAGACCCTAAAAACCAAGAAACCCTCTTTAGAACCCAACCTCAGTGATCGCCCCTTCTGACCTCTTTATCACCTTCCCCTTGTTCCCCTCATCACCGGTGATCTAGACACCCCCCAAACCTCCCTCTCCCCTTGATATTTCCCCTCTTACATGGCATCACAGACCCCCTATGATCTCGCTCTAACCATCTTAGATCTCCTCCTCGACAAGAATACAGACCCCCCCCCCCCTAAAGTTTGATTCCATATATATTAATCAACATTTTTTTAATAAATCTATATCTTTCATTGTATTATGCAATTAGTAATTTTAATTTGATAATAAAGTATTTATGACTTATTTATTATATTTTGATCCCATTATCATCATTATATAATCGGTCTATTTTTTTATTACAAAATTTATTAATTATATATGCTTATATTTGATTAATTTTTATTGAAGATATATGATTTTCATTTTTGATTTATTTATTTTGTAATCACGATATATTTTACTTTTGGATTATGATATTTATCATTAATATAATTTTTTATAATCTCGTTGTATTTTGTTTATATGTTATGATTTGTTTCCATAAGATAGTATGAAACCAATATGTTGATCAATAAAATGAGTCATATGAAAAATAGATGAGTTTATCTAACAATGTAACTAGGTTTCACGTCATTTATAGGATAATGAAATATGAATTTCATCCTATAAAGAAACTCATGACTTGCTCTAAATTATCAACATGCCATTTTTTGAAAATTATTTTTAATAATTCACAAATTCTTCAAAAATATCCTTACTATTATTTGGAATATCATTTTATATACATCTGTATTTTATTATCCCCTCGCAAATAAATACAATTTACCATCTCTATCTTTCAACATTCCCCATAAAAAATATTTTTAATCTCCCGAGGTGGTTTTTTATGTGTGTTTCATAGTTATGACTATTTATACTTGTTAATTATAAATATCATTGTTTAGTATAAAAATGTGATGCCATAATTGAGATTATATTATAAAATAAATATCATAATGTACAAAGTTTAACTTATTACATAAACACCTTATATTTTACCACCGTCTCAGTGGGGACCGTGTCGTGACTACCCTAAGCCTGCCTCCAATAGGCCATGGGTTTTTTAATAGAACCAAGTTGGCATATATCACAAATGGGAGGTTTTTGCCTAAGAATATTCACACATGCACATGTCTTGGAAATAAACCATTGAAAACCATGCATGAAAACACTAAAAAAACCACATGGTATAATAGAAAGTATAGTATAAGAGGTAAATATGGCCATTATACAGGGCCACTAAAATGGGAAACTGAACACAAGAATGTACTCAAGTTGTTGGAAGCTCATCAGTAGAAAAACCTTCCTGAAGGGTAGGTTCTGGTTAGTTATCAGATGTAGTAGTATCTCGCCTCATTTTCCATGTCACTCTAAGCACCACCTATTCTTTGCCCACTAAGGTCATCTTCAAATCATTGGTCATCTACACAAGACACAACACATGTAGGGGTGAGTAAATCAGTACTCAGTCGGACACCCAAAAACCACAAAGGAAGTATCACAAGGAATGCACATAAAAAGTATTTTCAGGTCAAATAGGTGTAAGTCTATGACACAAAAATAAATATTATCAAACGTAGTCCACAAAACACCCAATATCGATGAGAAACATATTCCTGATGAAACACATAGTCTTGATGTGACACTCAACCCCAATGATAATCTTAGTTGAAATGATACAATTATTATGGATGAGACACTCGGTCTTGATGATACACTTATTCTCCATGTCACAAATCCACCAAGTCTTATAGTCACCGAGTCTCTGCCTGCCATAGGATTCTGTTCATAGTGCGTTTTTTGCAGGAGAACCAAATCCTAAGTCCTATTTTTGTAAGTTAACTTCTAAAAACACACACATAGACTATATCAATAGTACCACCTCTTCTTGAGGTTCCCAACTCCTCAAACATCTTATCAAATGGACAAACGGTTTGGAAGTTATGGTAATTTTATTAAAAAGGCATCAGTTGGGACCCGGTCTGATCTGACCTAGCCAGACCGACCTAACCCGACTCGTCGAGCCTAGCCCTCCCTAGCTAGGGCTTCACACAATATTGACCTAGCCCATTATAGGCCCCACCCACGAGCTCCATCCCATCCCACATAAGATGACCGATTTGATAAACATTGACACCGTGGTGGTCACTTCCCCGCCTAGTAAACATGGTTGGTCGTCGATCCGACCTCTCATCTTGAACGTGGTCTGCAAGGCCATTTCTTAGCCAGTCAATGCAGTGATCCACTTCATCACTTATCCACAACTCTACAGCCTGCCCTAGATGCAACTCATGTCTCTTCCTGCAGTCATGCGGCCACCAGCTTCCACCAACACCCATCGAGTTAGTGGCCTCATCCACCTCCACCCACAGACCCTTGCTGCATATCATCCCACTGCCGCGGTGCCACTGGACCATGGTATATCACTGTCATGGACAATATTTCCAAAACTATCCTCCTAGCCCGGCCG
Organism: Viscum album; assembly: GCA_963277665.1. Classification (NCBI taxonomy): domain Eukaryota; kingdom Viridiplantae; phylum Streptophyta; class Magnoliopsida; order Santalales; family Viscaceae; genus Viscum; species Viscum album. The sequence goes on along the minus strand of OY728126.1, from coordinate 851,694,652 downwards.
TACCATTAGGCCTATGCTATCTCCATCACCGACCACCTCACCGGTGGACTCCTCTCACCCTGCAACACCTGGAAAGGTCGGAGCTACCTCACAATACTATTCTCCATGTTCCAACTCTAGATCAATGCACTAGAAAATAATGATGAAAATTAAAATATAGGAAAGTTGAATCACATGAACACCCAAATTGGATGGATATAGGCCCAGCTCATTTTGGCCTAGATCCAACCACGTTAGAATTGAATAATAACAGGTAAAACAACATCCTATCTAAGTGCGGATAATTCCCGAATCATGCCCTGAAACAGAACACTCGTCCTACAAGAACAATCAACATATGAATCAATATGTTCGTGGGTTGATCCACATTTTTCATTTGATTGAAATAAAGAGAAATAAAATCACACCGAAATAAGACCCCTACCTGGATTTTTGATCGGTTGGGTTCGGGGTTTTATTATCATTGGAAATCCATTAAGAGTCATCATGATCCACCTTATAATTGACCCTCAATCCCCATCTCATTTTTATCCTCCATTTTACAATGAGAGAAAATTTCTAAGGCCCTCCTCTAATGCTTGCAGGGAAGGATCAATTATTATAATCCTAAATACATTCTAAAAGTTAAGGAAGGAATATGTGTTTTAGAGTTACCACGTCATTGCGTTGTAGCGTAGTTGAGTCACTACATCCTAGTGTTGTTGTGTTGTTGTGTAACATCAATAAATAGTTACATTGGAAATATTTTTATTAAAAATATTTTAAGGACGATTGCATTGAAAAACTATCTTTTACTCTCGACCTGTGCCATTCAAGGATAGGCCCCATCCAATGTAAAATCATTGTTTTGAATGAAACAGTGCTCTCATATTTTAGATTTGGGCACCAGTTTAAAAGACATTAATGATCAAAGTTTTCTTCATGAGTGTTTTTAATTAAAAACTGAACATTATTTCAAATATTAATTCTATGCACACTGGGCCTCATGAATTTCATGTCATCTCAACACTAGGTCTCAGAATTTTTTCAATTAATTTATTAAAATAATTCAAAGAAAAATTTTAGTCATTACTTTATACTTCTATTATATATTGGAATGATATTTGAATTTACAAATTATAAGATGAAAATTTCTCACTAATAATATTTTGGATTATTTATTTTACAATTTTAGTATTTTGGTTTCATTCAACTATCTTCAATAAAAATGACATATATTTATAATGTGAGAATGTAATTACATTACATCAAGATAAATTTTTTTTTGAAATAATATAAATCATCAAAATATCAAAATTATAATGTTTCATAATTATTAAAATATTACATTTAATTTTTATTTTAACCATTAATAAATCAATATATGAATTACAATAACTGTATACCTCATTCTTTTATTCATTACATCTTTACATGGGCAATTTTCATGCATATGAAAAATTCATTTTTGAGTAACAATTTGTTTTTATTTTATGTTAATTTTATTGGGATTGTGGAATAAGATATTGGAGCTATAGAAATAGGATCTGGAAAAACACGTGCCTTCAGATTCAAAATTCAAAAACACCATGTATAATTAAAATTTAAAAGAAAACACATGTTTAGGAGTCTTATATAGGCCTTTATTATAACTCCAACAGGGATTTTCAATTCAAGTATATGTTTTTTCACATTCAAATGAAATTGTAGTTTAATTTGTTATATTTAATACCAAGAAGATATTTTGTATATGATTTTGAAATCCATGATGATAATTTATTCTCGATATGTTTAATTGAAGGAATTAATTTGAATACCCTTATATACAAGCCACTACATGGTTTCATTTTTTTCCTAATTTTAGAAATACATAGATATACTCACTATGAATATTTAAATTACTCATATCATAGTTTGATTCCATTTTTACTATTTATTTTTTTTAATCTCATGGTTTCATGCCATTTATATCTTTTATTTTTTTTTAATTTTTTTAATTTATACTGAGCAAATTATTTTTAAAAATAAAAAATATCTAATCCCATGCGATTACAAAGGGGAAAATACGAGTCACTGTAATAGAAGAATTTATTAGATTAAATAAATTTTTCAACTATTGAAATTATATCTATAAAATTTACACTTTATTTGAATTTAATTTTATCACATCATATAATAATTATAGTTTTTTATGAATAAATGTGTGGTTACTATGATTAATATCGATGACTGTGATAATGATAAAAATATTATTTTCAAATAATCTTTTTATTAATGATTTGTGACATTTATATAATATATTAGATTGATCTATTTAAAATAATGATGTTTAAAAACATATTTGTTTATATTAACATATATTTATTTATTAATCAATGCATTATAATATTAAAAAATTATCAAAATATCGTTTTTCTAAAGAAAGTTGTTTTCCAATATATAAAATATTGAATTTCAAATATCAGTTTTATCATGATTATAATATAAATTACATTAAATTCATAAAAATGAATGACGAACACCGAAAAATTTAGTTGGTGGAGTTATTTTATATGTTTAGTAAAACATAATTTATATATGTAAAAACAAGTTACAAATAGTAAAAATAGAAAATGTGAATATGTGAGAATAAATAATTTTCTCTTTACCAAGATATGTACATCATCTTCAAACTATCAATTTATGAAGACATGTTTTATATCTTTTAGAACGTCTATGGGTTTACTTTGATATAAATTTTATTGTTTCATCGTTATTTTTAATATATTTATTTTTAGTATTACACAAATAAAAATTATTTTCTTATATAGGTGGATTCTTTTGTTCAGTTTGGGGTGGTTTGTTTGAAGATGCTCATGCGAATGAGAGATTGGATTTTGAGACTGAAACTGAGATAATGAAAACAAGGAAATTAATTAAGAAATCTTATAAAAATAATCAAAAGGTTAATTTCTACTAATTATTTAATTAATTTTTATATCATTTTATCTATTATTTTTATATTAATTTCTTTATCGTTTTTATCTAATACATATTTAAAAATTTTACAGATATTATTGGGATTTTATAATTGGATTTCAACTATCTTCAATAGGGCACAAATGAGATAAAATGTTTCTTTTTTCCATTGTTAACACAATTTATATTTTATTTTCCTATCATTGTAGAACTTCCAACACTGTATATTGATTCAATTTTATTAGAAAAAAACTATCTTATTGTTGAAAGATAGAATAGTAGAGGAATATAATGTTCCCATTTTTTTTGTTCTCAGGATGTAATGGGAACATGAGATTCATATGGCCTTTAGGCTTTTAATATTGAGAAATCTTGTTCATCTAATAAAATTGATTCAATATGTGGTGTTAGTAGTTCATTAAATAATAGAAATGGAAGTATTTGTAACATTAGTAGTTAGAATTATTTTGAGGCTTTAAGAAATGTAGGAATTAGTCATACCTCAAACTGACCCATAGTATGATTAGAATGACTCCAAGCGCTTGTTTTTATTTAAAATTGACATTTATTTTAGTATAAAGGAAAACTGACAGACTAAATACTGTGAAATCATATTATGATTATTTTGATACTCTAATACAACAATTTATAAGACAATTTTTATGTGTAAGAATCAGTCACTCCTCAATATGATACATGATGTGCTCTGTATGAATCAAATTCCCTATTATCATTTTAAAATCATCATTTTAGTTTAAAATGTTTCACTCATTGAAAACCACGAATATGAACTATTGTTTTCTTGATAATTTTTTAAATCAATTAAAAAATCATTTGTGATGTATAGTAACTATCCCCACATCAACCTGACAGACAATGTGATTTATATGAGTCAGAGTGTGTATTTCCATTTTAAAATTACATTTTATTAAAAAATACATGTGACATTCTCAAAACAAATCAAACACATTAGGATTGTTTTTATATTTTAATAAAGTTATTCTTTCATCATTTTAGACATGTATAAATCATAATCACCTTAATATGATGTATGGTGTGACTGATATGACTCAAAGTTAGTCTTTTTTATTAAAAAATGACTTTAGTTTTAGTAAAAAGGACAAATGTTCTTCTAAAAATAAATAAAATGAATTTATATTATATATATATAATATAGAAACTATCAATTAGTCATTCGTGAAATTTAGGAATCAACCACACCAAAATATGATACAGGATGTGACTAGTATGACTCCAACTGTGTCTTTTTATGTAAAATTGACATAAATATTATTGAAAATCAAAATTACCTACTCGAAACCAAGAAAACACATTCATATTGTTTCTATACATTAGAAAAATGATCCATATGTCCCTTTTGATGTGTAAGAATCATATGAACTCAATCTCATACACGATGTGCTCATTATAACTCAATTTGTCTGTTATTAGTTCAAAATCGACATTTTAGTCCAAAAAATGTCACTCACTGAAAAAATAGAAAACATGATTTGATTATCATTATAATTTAGGACAACGTTTAATTTGTTATTTCTGACATTATAGAAGAGGTCTCATGTCAAATCTATATAATATGTGATCGATATGTGTCAAAGTGCATGTTTCTAGTTTAAAATGACAATTTGGTTAAAAGGACATGTGATGTACTCAAAACTAAGAAAACACATTGGAATTGTTTTTATAATTTTGTAAATGATCCATAAGTCATTTTGGATGTATAAGAATCAGTCTCACCTAAATCTGACACATGGTGTGACTAGTAAAACTCCAACTGTGTCTTTTTATTTAAAATTGACATCATTTTTTGTAAAAAGAATGAATTGATTACTCGAAACTGAGAAAAAACGTTCTAATTGTTATGATACTTTTGTAAAATGATAAATATTTCATTTTTAACACATAAAAATCAAACGAACATCAATCTACTACCTGATGTTCCAGTTATGGATATGAGTGCGTCTTTTTATTTAAAATTGCCATCCATTTTAGGAAAAAGGAAATAGACCTACTCAAAACCAAGAAAAAACATTTTGATTTTTTGATAATTAATTAAAATTATTAATAAGTCATTTATAATGTGTATCCGTAAACCGAACCTCAATCTGAGAAATTATGTGCTCAGTATAACTCAATGTGTCTGCAGTTAGTTTAAAATGGACATTTTAGTTCAAAAAGTGTAACTCATTGAAAATAGAGCAAACTCACTCCAACATTCTTGATAATTCATGACATAAATTCACATTCCATTTTTAACATTTTGGAATCTGTCTCACATCAATCCAATACAAAATGTTATCGGTATGAGTCAAAATGGTTGTTTCTAATTTAGAATGAAAATTTAGTAAAAAAGACAAGTGACATTCTCAAAAATAATCAAACACATTTGAATTATTTTGATACTATAGTACAAATATTTATATTTCCATGTAGACTTGTAGGAATCTGTCCCACCTAAATATGACAACAATGTGACATGTATGACTCGGAGTGATTCTTTTTATTCAAAATTGACATCAATTTCAGTTAAAAAGACATATAACCTACTCAATAGTGAGAAAACGAATTTGTATTGTTTGGATACTTTAGGAAAACTATCCATATTTCATTTAGGACATGTTGAAATAAATCATACTTAAAACTAATACACGATGTGCCCGATATGGCTCTAATTACATCATTTAATTTAAATTTAAAAACTAATTTAGTAAAAAGTAAAATTGGTCTTCTAGAAACTAATAAAATGCATTCATGTTGTTTTTACTCTTCAAAAAAATGATCCATAAGTCTTTTATAACATTTAGGAATCAACCACATGTCATTTCGAATTTCTGTTTTACTTGGATGGTCATTAATGAGTTTATAGTGTATTAAATCACTAAAATAATTATGGAATAGCCATTAACTTATAAAACCACCTCATATAGATTTTAAATCATGGGAAAAATATATGGATTGTTTTTTATGTGTACGCATTGAATGTAAATCAATTATATGTTTGGTGTGGTAATAACTACTCAGTAAATTCTTCTTAAATGTACAAAATAATTTACTAATAAGTCTCAGGGGGTAAAAACCTAGAAAACGATGTCAAATTTCCATAGAATTAGGGGACATATATCGTAGAGTTAATTTTAATATATAGATATTGAAATCACATCATTTCAAATTACTGTTTTCTCGTGTTGTCTGTAAACACATTATTATTGTTTTAAAACACTAAAACATGCATGAAATGGTCAAAACCCATGAAAATATCCTCATGTTGATGCGAAATCATTGGAAAATGTCGATGTGTTATTTTGAAATATTATATATGTTGTGATATCAGTGTATTTACCATTATTTATTAATTCATGTTCAAACACACCACACATAGCATTAAAAAATTTAGAATATTTACATTTCCCTTTTCAGTGTCAAGTGTTAAATCTTTTTTAAAATATGTATGTTTATGATTTCAACATGTATTTCATAATATAATATATCTTTTATGTAAAAATTTATTCTATTTTATTAAAGAAATAAAATATTTTATGAGAATAATTCTGAATATATTTTGTTTCTTTTTTTCTTTCTCATTTAATTTCATAAATGTTATAGTTTTCGTTGTAGTTGGAAGATGTTGGCAGTAAGTATAAGGATGAAAATTTATATCGAAGACATTGTTAGCGTTTTTTACTATAATTTTGATTTATTACGTTTATTTTTAATTTTTTTTCTTTTTTTATTGTTGATGAGATGACGTGGTTAGTTTTAGTTGATGAGGTGATGTGGAGGCAAACAGTTGTAGTGGAGGTCGTGATGTGGATGTATATTGGGAATCTGTTGTTGTTGAACATATTTTATATGTATATATTGATGGCCTAGGTATTGGTTGATAGATTTATGTGTTCACTAAGATTAAGGTTATGATGATTGTAGATGTTTGTATATCTGACTGTGAATGTATGACCTATATACAAAGGGTTTATCATATATTCATGTTTTAGTTTATTGCATGACATCTAATAATTAAATAATTTAAAAATAATAATTTACTATGTTCTTTTTAGTAACCAACAATAAATATATTCAATAAAATATGTTTTAGCGGCGATTAATTGAAACTGCCGCTAAATCAAACAGCTGATCATATTTTTAGCAGCCATTTGTTTTATTTTGTTTATATTCCACTAGTTATTTTAAAATAAATAAACCACCACTAAATAATAATAAAACTAATACTTAATGTTCTAAAAAACAAACATAAGAAAATAACCATGAAATTAAAAAAATGTCGTAAAATGGTTAGCAATTAGTCAATACGCGATGATTTTATTGACCACTATTATACAATTAGGTAGTAATTTAAACCACCACTAATGAGGATTTTTTTGTATGGTGCACAATCATATCCTTTTCCCATTATATCTCGTGAAATTTTAGAGATGATATATGTATATATTATACATTTAATGATTTTATTATATTAACTAAAATATAGATCATTAGATGTGGATATGTACAAAATAAAGACAAAAACTATTAAAAACCCTCTTTTCACTACCATAGATTGGCACAAGGGAAACACTAGAATTTATCAGTGCTGAGAAAAAAGAATTGATAAAAGGTGTGCCTTTATTAGTGTCGGGATCTTAAAAGATAGATTTATTAGCTCTATTCTTAGTGATGACAAAAGTTATTAATATAAAATATTATTAACTTTTATAAAAGTATTATATTTACATTTAAAAATAATATTTATTTATATACATTAAATAAAAAACATATGTTTATAATTAGTATATATTTTCTAATAATTAAAATATATATAATATTTTAAAAAATTATTCATAAGATTATAATTAAATAAATATATAATTTAACTATTGTAAAAAAATAATAAATTTTATTAAATAATAAACATATTTATTATATTTATAAATATATATTTATAATTATATATAATTACTTTTAAAATATATATATATATATGACTTCAATGAATTTGGTTAATAAATATATTGGTGAATGAAAATAATTGATGCATACATATGTTATATATTAATCATTAATGTTCATTTATGCATTACACCCAAATTATTATTCATCTTTTCCATATATTTGATGATTGTGATATATACATTACCAGTTATGTGATTCAATCATGTTATACCCATGAATCTTTTATGTTCTCATAAGTACATATAAAATTACTATAAATATATTAAATAACAATTATATTAATTATATTTTTAATTATATATAAATACTATTTCAATATATTTATTTATGATAATAATTATATATATATATATATATATTAAATAATTATAAAATGAGATACATCGATTATAATTTTATAATAAATATTTATAATTTTGTAAATATATATAATAAATATATTAGTTACATATATTTATAAAGTTATTAATCTAATAATTATAATTTTATAATTTTATAATTATTTAAATATATATATAATTATATTCTTATAAATATAGATAAATAAATAAATATTTAATCAAATATAAAATTATAATAAAAATATATATTATATAATTATATATAATAAATTATTATTTATATATATATTATATATATAATTATAAAAATAATATATATATTTATTATAATTCTATAATTATAAATAAATATTTATTTATTTATAATATTATAATTTTATAAAAATATCTAATTAGTATTGGAATTATATATTTTTTACTTTATAAATATAATAAATACAAGTATTATAATTCTATTATTATTTGAATAATAATAAATAAATTGATTGTTATAATTATATATAAATATATATTTATTTGAATAATTATAAAATTATAATAAACATCTATATTATATATAAAATTATACAAAATAAATATATTAGTTATATATTTTTATGACATATAATTATAAATATAATAATTATATTTGTTATAATTTTACTCAAATGGTTTAGGAGACAGGCGAGTCCACTCCAAAAAAAATTATTACAAAAATAACGATGAAAAAGGGACTACAATATACCAGGTCAAACAATGAGGCATTCCCTCATCCAAAAAGGAAAACTACAAATAAATAATAAGATCGGTCCCATTATCATGGTCAGAGTTATCAACATCATCATCAGTAGTTTCCCACTCTAATTATGAGTTCCTTATATTGAAAATCACAGAATAATTCTCCTTGATCTTTTCTTATTTTGGAGTGAGTTGACTCTTCAAATCAATGAAAGAAGACCTGGTATTCACATTTTGGTCATGCCCCCATGTAGCAACCCAATCATCACTGCCACATCCTCAGCCACAACCTTTTCAATGGTTGCCTTGTCTCTATGATTTAGGACACAGAGTTCCATTAGGTTCTTCCTTATCAATATTATCTATCAACAATGGTACATTCCCAGCATCTGTAACATCATTTCCCCTCTTAATATTCATGTTTTCCTCAAACAAAACATAATCAGTCACTTTAGTATCAAATGGGTCAATCAATAAGGGGTTACATACCTGAGAATGTGAGTTCCAGCTAAATCTGTCCTGACCAATACAAGGACATTTTTCTCTATCTTGGATATAGAGATTGTTTGAATAGATTTCATATATGAAACCAGTTGAAAACCATCCCTATCAATAGTAAATTTATTTCCTCCTCACATGGAACCTTCACTTTCAATAAGGGTATATTTAAAAGAGACTCGACCATCTTTTGCATCATGATTGCAAGACTTCCTTGGAGGTTGGCTTGCATCAACAACATCATATTCAACCAATCACTATTCCATCCTAGGGGTAGTAGACAGAAATGTTTTATAGTCTGGTTCTTGTGTATCAATCCTCTATCTTTTTGGGTCAGCATCACCTGCTACCTCTTTCCTCACACAAGTGGTTGCATAAAGTTTCTTACCAGTAGGATATAATAGAGCACATGCATACTTGATTTGAATATTTTGGACATGACTTAAATTGGATACCTCATGCCCCTCAATATTTCAGATGTCCCAGAATTATGGGATGTATTTACAGTCAAATTTAACATTCATTTTAACTTAATTTTTTAGAAGAGTGGCGTAGTCGAGTAATGGTTTGAGCTTGTCAACATCAACAAGGACTCTATAAAAGTACCCAAATATCCCTTCAATAGTGTTCTCATCCATCTTAATGGGAACACAAATATAAGAGAAAATATAATTAAAAATTATAGGATAAAAACACCCAACTAATACCAAGAATTCAGGTCCAGGACTACATAGGTGTTTGCTTCTGTGTATAAATATTGATATATAAATCCAAGAAAGAATGAAGAAAGACCCCTGGATGCAGAGCATAAAAATTGGAAACCAAAACACAAGAACGATCATCCTCATTAGAGAATAATAGATGATAATACCCCCTAACAATGGTAAAAACCAATAATTTTTTTCATTACCCAAGTATGAGAAATTCGTGACTTATCCTCCTCAGTATTCATTAGATTGTCACCCTTGGCATGAATTAAATTCCCAATTAGAGGGAATATATAAGATTCGTAATTCTCATTGAGAGTATCAGGGTTTAAGATAACTGTGTTGGTCCTATTTCAAGATCTAGAAATGTGGTATGCAATATTCAATGGAGAGATCATCTGAACCCAGATCATCCAATTATTTGAGGCATCAGTAAAAGACAAACCCTTTTGCAAGGTCAGTGGATTAATAAGTGAGGGATCATACCTTCCCAAACCCAGATTAATCTTCTCTCTAACACATATTTGAGTATCTCCATCATCGATGTCATTAAGCTCGACTCCACATGACCTAATCATGACTTCATCAGACATTCTTGATCCCAGATCACAGATCTGGGCCGCACCTTCCTCGCTATCATTTTTCACGATGATAGATAACCCTGATGCTGAATCCTCCCGGTCCACTTCTACATCAATCCATCCTAATCCCACATCACAGATTTGGCCAAATCCTTCCTCATTCCATTCTATTATTTCCCCCAGCCTTTCCACATTTTCCCATGAGGCTTTTCACTCATGCGGCTCACCTGTGACGTTTCCCTTATAATCTGCAATCTCCTTATATATTTATTTATAAAATTTATAATTTTGTAAATATATGTAATTATATAAATTTATTTATTATTTATATATTATAAATATATATATATATAATACAATTTTATAAATATACATTATTAAATAAATAAATTATTAACATTATATCATTATCAACACTTTATATTTTAGTCTGGATAAAACATATCTTAATCAGATCCTTTTTTATGTAGTATTGACAAAAGTGATTTCCGATATTGTAAGTGAACCCTAAAAGATAGATTCTCTCTCACACACCATCAAGCTTTCGTAGAACTCTTCATCATATATGTCACTGTTCTCTTCATCACCGTTATAGCCACCCTGCCCACTACTGCTGCTCTAGCCTCTCTACACACCTCCATGACTCTACAATACACTTCTTCCCACTCCCACTATACCCGCATCTCCCTACCCAACTCTATCATCCCACCCCTCTCACCACCGATTATCCCCCCAGTGCTCCCACCACTGCCACTTTCTCCATCATCTCTCCCTATCATACCCTCATCACCCTAACTTTGTTTCTCCTTCATTAATGAACAAAAAGGAATGTATTGACCCTTTGTCTTTTGACTTTATTTTGTATAGGGAATTTGAAAAAAAAAATTATGCTCTGTTCATCCTATATTTGAATTTATAAACTATTTCCATTATTTTTTGATAGGTTTCCCCATTTATTTTCCATTTAATTTGAGAACTATGATTTGTTTCGTGTTTAACTCCATATTTTGTTTTTAAAGTAATAACAATAAATTTTCTAATGTGTTATTGGAAAGGTAAATCTATTTTTATGCGATTTTCATTTCTATTCCAATGACTTCTCAATTTTGGAACTTGTTGAATATATTTTTTAATAAACTATGAACACTATGTGTTTGATAAATTTCACGAAATATCTTTATAATTAAATTATAAAATTTTATATGGTGTTTCTTTCATCAATGTAAATTCTTAATAGGCATAATATTTTTCATTTTCATTTCAAGTAATACTTACATCGGCAGCTCCAGTTTCCTCTTAAAATATTCTTGGAAATTTATACCATAAGCTGAATAATGTTGATAAGAGTAAAAGGATGAAAGAGAGGATTATAGGAGGAATACAATTTTTTAATTGTAGGAAGAATCATTAAAGAAAAGGTTTACCATGATTTTGTGGAAGTGATCCACTTTTCCAAGTGAAGAGGAAATAAATTGTTGAAGCACATATTACATTTTCAATAATGTAATACTACTATTCAAGTGTCAAAGAATAAAAAATAGGAAAAGCTAAGGTAATGTGACGTTTGTTCTATCCACATTACAAAAAATAAACTTGGAAATATATTTTTAACAATTTATTGGTCATTTTATGTTAGTAAAAAAAAATTTACTTTTACTCAGGTAATTAATTTTCATCCTATGTAATTAATTATAATGATAAAAATTAAAATTGATATTTTTACATAATTTTGATAAATTGGTTTAAAAATTTAAAAATCATTTATCAAATAAAATCTTTAACAATTTTGAACAGTAATTTTAAAATAATCACACCTAATGAATAAAAATAGTTTGTTTGCGAAAGTGTGTTTTTTAGCATAAATGTTATGTATAATAAATATTTATAAAAATTAGTAATTTTTATAAAATAACTATTTTTATTATTAAAAATTTTGCAATTTTAAAAACAATCGAAAATATATTTTTATCGTTTAAAATATTTAATTAAAATATTAGATCAAAATAGTCTTTATTATAATTAAAATAATACATTTTCTTCATAAGGTTAAACATATGTTTTATAGATTATAAAGAATATATTTAATCTTTGAAACTTTTTTCCTTATATAAATATTTGATCAATTTGAAAAGAAATTATTTTTTATATGCTGATAATATAATTAAAGCCATAATTTCATAAAAAACTATCTTTTTCACTATTAATATAAAAATATATTGTTTTAGAAAAAACCCCCAAGACAATATTAATTCAATTTTTATATACGGAATTTAACAAATAAGTTAATTATATAAAAATCATGTTTATAAATTTGATAGAAATTAATTTTAATAAAAAAATTCATGATTACAAAATAATAATATTTTAAAGAAATCAATATTATATTCATATATCTCTTCTACCACATTTTCATAGGGTGCTTACTTATATTTCAAGGAATAATTGAAATTCCATGCATTGATAAAATATATATTGATTGCTTTAAAATAAAATGAGTGGTTTAATGATTTATATTGGTTTTAAAATAAGTGGTAATCACCGACTTGATGTTCAAAAAATTATTCTTGTGTTTATTTGAATTCAAACCAAGGGTTTGGGTTATTTGAATGTGTTAAAATTTTTAGAAAATGTTATTTTATTTTTAATGTGGTGAGTTACCCATTATGATATATATTTAAAACCAATTTTTTAGCCTTGATTCATTTTTATAGTAATTTTTTGGGGTGTCTAAATATTATTAGATTTCCAAATGAGATATATATTTCAAAATCGTGAGTTCTCCCTTGTGAATTAGATTTTGAAATGTAGTGTGTCCTTGAATGTATTTTAATGGCTGTTTAAAGGGTAGTGTGAATCCCCATTTGACCTTCAAATATGTGATTTTATTTTTCCCGTCACTTGATTGATATTGCTTTTATAAATGGTAAAATTGATTTTCATTCCATGAATTTTTAATGAATGAGTTTTCATACTAGCTGTGATACCCTCTTAATCACATATGATTCTTGTATGAGAATTGAAGCTCCCGATCCCATGTAGGAATGTTTATTATTGAAAAATTGTATATTTTTTTATATTTGATGTATGTAGAGATTCATCTTATAAGGGTGGGAGGTGAGGATGAAGATATTCTAAATTATTTTCATGTTATGTATGTAGTTTTTTTGACTATTATCACCACCATTTGACACTTCATGGGAGTCTTAGGTAGATAATATGGGAGATATGTGTGGGGAAACCCTAGTGTGATAGTGGGATGACTGGGGAAACATTTCATGATTACTCTTATATGTCCATACTCAAATTATTATGAGGCCCTTATGCTAGTTTTCTATTTTTATATGATCCCATGGGTGAAATAATCCTAGGGAAATTATCTTTATTGATCATATGGATGAAGGAGATCTATGGATAATAACATCCTTATCATTTTCCCCATGTTGTGTGAATTGACATAGTGGTTCTTGACTATGTTCTTTCTTTATTATTTGTATGTTTTTATTCTCAAATTTCTTAAAAAGGGATTTTTAATGGCATTTAAATAAGGAATAAAGGAAAGACTGATTTTTATGTTTTTTCCTATTATATTAATAATGTGATTGATAAGTGTTCTCAAATGATAAATATTATATTGGTTTGTATTGGAAGAGGAAAAATGTATTCCATGTGATTTTTTCCATTAATGAAAATCTTCAAAAAATAGTTTTAACACACTTTAATGTGTTACTTCTAATTTGGTATAACATTATAGAATATTTTTATTTGTATGAGATATTTAAAACTAGATTTATTTGGATTTAATAAAAATGTGACAACATAGATTTGGAAGGTTGTGGTGACCGACTAGACTTTTAGATCATGCCTATATTTTATAGCTTTAGGTTTTTTGGCATGTTTTTCTTATTTTGGATCTTCTGATAGGGATATATGTTTGGATGATGACCCTAGTTGAACATATTTTTTGTATTAATTTTGATAAATTTTAATATTACCAAATCAAATATAAATGATATGAATTATGAATGGATGAATTCCAATCATATATCAAAATAGTATGAAGATGGAGTGAAAGAGTTCACCATGTTTTCAAATGATCATGTACATGACCCATCTCAAATCAATTTTCCATGTTTAAACTATTTCTATTCAAGACTAATTTTACCAAAGGAGTTAGAAGAACACTTGATCTATCAGGGAATATATCAAAGTTATAAGTGTTGGAATAAATATGGGGAAAAGGTAAATTTAGCTAGTGGATGGGATAGAACTGTGTTTTATGGATCATCTAAAATGATTACAAGAATGGAGAATGAAAATACTATTTTGAGGATGTGATTACATATGTGAATGTTGATGAATATTGTATTGAGGAAATGATAGGAATAGTTTAAGATAAACATTTTCATTTTCCAAAATTGATTGAAAAGATAAAGATTTATGGAAATATTCCATTTTATTTTATTTGCACTAAATATACATCATTTTTATCCATACTGATGCTATATAATTTGAAACCGGGCAGCAGATGGAGTGAACCTGGTTTTACAGAACTGCATGGTCTCTTGAATAACAATCTCCTAGAAGACAATGAGCTCCACAACTAAACATAAGACACCAAATAAATTCAACAGTTGATGGGTACGATCTATGAAAGAATACACACCTTCATGAAGTATTGTATACTTATTCTCAAGGACCAAAAATAAAATAAGGAATTCCCAATGATGGGATGTTCTTGATAAAATAATGTTTAATCCAGACCATTGAATGTTGTATTGTACTTTCAAATCATTCAAATGTTTAGGATACTATATGGAAGTGAGGAGACTGTAGGGTAATTGCCATGGAACACATATACAATAGTTAAATATTTGAAACTATGCCACCCATTATACTCTCCTCAGTAAAGGATAATAGATCGTGATTATCATGAATTTGGAAACGAGTTGAGATACCTTCAACTTACGTTATCTATAGATATAGTGGATACTTTTGTTTTCTAAAACATCACACATAATAAATTGACAATTATGTTCGTAAATTATAATGTGCCACTGTGGTTAGTATTAAATAAAAAAAAATCATGTAATCTATTCTTATATTAGGACAAAATCATCCAGGTAATGATATTGTGGTTAATTTTAATTGATTGATCAATGATTTGAAATTATTGTGGGATTCAGGAGTTATGTATGATGCATATATAAATTAATATTTGACATTGATAACTATTTATTATGGGATGATAAATGAATTTATTGCATATGAAATTTTTTTAGGATATAGAATTAAAATAAATCAAGTGTTTCCCATTTGCGAAAGAGGCACACAATCAATTAGGTCGAAACATTCATCGAAAATTGTTATTTTGAACATCACATATTATTACCCCAACCACATATGTACCAATATTGTAAATTATCATATGAAATATTTTCAAGTGAATATACCACACCATATCTACTAACAGGTGGTAAACTATTTGAGAAATTAAAATATTTTAACATTCCTTTAGGTAAACTATATTTGAAACACCTTATGAGAACATGTTGGAAAAAAGATATTAATTTTGATGAATTACCATACTGAATTTTTCTGTACGTCAACCATTTTATTGATGTTATACATTTTGAGAAAAAATGTGATAGTGTTATTAGAAAATTGATAAATACACCTAAAATCAAATATTATAATTAAAGCTAATTTGGACAAGGTTGGGATTGGAATACGAGAAGTGTTGGTGCTATTAAAGGTTGAAAAAGTAACATTTCTTCCTCAAGATTCTTACACACTTTCCAGGTAGGAGAGATATCAGTTTTACAACATATTGAATTATGTAAAGGACCTGGAAGGGAAATCATCCAATATCTTGATTTTTTTGTCAATGATCAATTATGTTAAAGAGTCTTAAAGCCCATGAATTTTATGTTTTGATTCAATATTTAATTACTATAGAATTATTATTAATTTTTCCTAATAATTCCCATCATAAATTAACAAAGCTCTATTTCTTCTCCAAAACTATAAGCAAAAAAGTTATACACCAAGAGAAATTTCTGAATATTGATAGAGAAATCGTTATCATGTTATCTGAATTAGAACTATTCTTCCCACCACCGTAATTTGATATGATGTTTCACTTGATGGTTTACTTGGTGAGATAGATTTGACTATGTTTCCTTTTATACTATAGGTTGATGTACACCATTGAATGATATATGATGATTTTGAAAGGTTATATCAAAAACGAATATAGGCCAGAGAGTTGTATTGTGGAGAGAAATATTGTTGAGGAAGATATTAAGTTCTGTACTGAATACATGTCTATTGTGGAAAGAATTGTTCTACTGAAATATCATCACAATAGTTGGCCTATATGTAAAATAATTTTTGGAAGATATGTTGTCACAATAAATATTACAGATTGGGAGCATGCCTACCTTTACGTTTTTCATAATAGTTTGGAGGTTTGCCCATATGATGGAACCCAAAAAAAAGTTATTAGGCTTTTGAATCCATAAAGTACTGAATAATGGATCTCAAATACACATAATCAATAGTTTATAGGATTTGTTGGGACCATATCTTTAAGGAGATAGATAAAAATACAGATTCAATTTCTAATCAAATTAGACAGAAATCCAGATGATCAACTGTGTATGTATTATCCTGAAATAGTGATGTAATTAATAGTCAAATGTTCTATAAAAGTGAACATGAGGAAGACAGTACCTTGAAAAATAGTGGAGTCACACTTATGGCGGAAGCAAGAAATATTTTTTATACTAAAGATAGAAATTAAATTTATTTGAATATGTCATACATTGGCATCATCAAAAAAATATGGGAGTTGGATTATTGGATATTCCAAGTGTTGATTTTTAAATGAATATGGGATGATAACTTGGGTATTGTTAAAATAGTTGAATTGGGATTGGTGAAATAAGATTTTAGTATGCAAGGGTAAAAATACAAACCTTTTATAATGGAATCACAGACAATACAAGTATTTTATGTTCCAGATCCCACAAACTAAAAGTGGTCAATTGTTTGGTAATTGGTCGAAACCACTGAAGGGTCAGATGAAAATTCAACTAAGGATGACCCTTCCCTTGGGACATTGAAATAATTTCACAGTGCTCCAATTATATATGCAGTCTTTTATGTTAGAGGGGACCACAATGGATAGATTTTAATACTCAATAGAGGGGTAAAATCCCTTTATTCTTAAAAAGCATAGAGTTATGTAATGATTTTATATATTTATTAATATAAATTTTTTTTCTCATGTTATCATTTGGTCTATGCTACATTTTTGTAATCTAAATTTAAGGTTCAACGACTGTGAAAATAATGACTTCTGCACTTGCTGGTGCTCCCAACCTTGAAGAACAAGAGGTCCCTAAAGCTGATACTGCTGCCAATGTACATAAACAATGACTTTCTACACATATCGATGCTACTGATCTTTTGAAACAATAACTTTCTCAACCTTTCACTACAAAAAGTGAATAGGTACAATGAACTTCTTCACATGCTAATGTTGTCACTGCAGAGGAACAACAAATTGACGATGTTGAATCTGACGAAATGAAATTGATGCAGAAAAACCTAGAGCACCATAATTTGATGGTGTTTGAAAAATTCATCTGGACAAAAAGAAAAGGAATAAAATTCGAGGTAGGATAGAAAGTGTAGGGGTCCGAATGTTAACCACAACAAGTCTGTGTTCAATAGTTACATTTGACTCATCACTCAATGACACATGCTGATTGATGTAGACTCAGGGAACCATATAGTGCCCACACTTAAGAAATTGTTGTGGGAAGATATTATGGTAAAATTATGATATCATTTCTTTATTTTACCAATAAATAAAATAATCAAACATTGATTTAATCTTCATTATCCCTTGAAATGATCATTTTTGGTAGATAAATACCACATGAAATATATATTTATTTTTGTTGTGTGGATTCACAAAGGATTTTACACAATTATTAACAGACATCATCTTAATGATGACAAAGGGAAGATAAACTCACCCCCCGCTTATATATGAAATCCTGATAAACCAATAAGCATGGGATGCATTAACTATCCATAATGGAGTGTTTTATTTTCGTGTAGATTTTTTATGGTAATATATTATTTGATAATATGTTTATTCAACATTTTGATTTATAATATTTTATTTACGAAATAGAAACTAAGGGATGAAAATAAAGAATGGGACAAAAAATAAATGTACCCCTACCATAAAGCATGGATGTGGCACACTTCACGTGAGAAAAAGACTATTACATATTTTAAATCTACCATAATAAATTTATGTGACCTGAAACTACAACATAATTATTTTCCTCTACTTATATGTACATTGATGAATCAAAATAAAAATCCACTACCATCCTACATCATTTTCAATAGATGGTGTCATGTGTAAATAAATATGGGATACTAAAAGATGAAAAAACCCAAAATGTGTGGGAAACATGTGTAAGTATGGAATAGTTTAGAAAATTATTTAAATAGATATTAAATAATAATGATTACTTATTTTATTTTATTTTTTTATCTAATATATCCACATGAATCATCAACACATGTGTCAGATGAAAACCTACTATTGGTGGCCTTGAAGTGGATAGAATAGTATGGTTGTGTGAGAGGTGTGGGTTTAGGGGTGACACCCCGATCATATTTTGTAGACAAAAATATGAGGATAATGATATATATGTGGAATATATTAATGTAAGAATAGATTTCCTTGAGGAGAAATTTCACTAGAAGTCTGAGATTCAAGAAAATGTTATAGGTGGGACGCAAATAGATGAATAAACTCAAGAAAAACCATTGTGTTAATATCTCCACCCCCAATAGCAATGAGGAAATACATTCCACCTAGAGAACTATCTTATTATAGTTATTTAATATTCTAATAATGGTTTCTTTGAGATGGGAATTAGACAGACACTAATACCTTTCTTGTAATGATAATCTATTGGGTTAAAATGATTGTGATTTATATTTATCAACACCCACCAATCACCTCGTAGTGAAGGATATGGATTTAAATATCCAAGTTGAAATGATAAACAACAGAAAACTTCAAATATGTCATCTAATTTGGGTGATTAGTATACTGCCTAAGTCAAGTGTCGAGCTACCTATTCCACTTGATGATAAAGATATTCATAAGGTCAACCAAGTCGTTGGAACATTTATCATATGGCCATAAGATCTTGTAAAAACACATGTCTATTACTATGTGTCCATTTCCAAAAAAAATCATGTTAACCCTTAAATAATTAATGAAAAAAGGATTGAACCAATGAATTTTATTACTAATGGAAAAAGGGAAGGGTGAAATGAATAGTAAACTCAAAACCATCTGAAAGATCAACAAACCAATTGAAAAGATATTTCTAATTCACCATTACCCCACCCATTGAAAATAAAAATGTATTGACATTTAATGTTCGTACAGATACATAGTTACAAAGTGGAAGTTACCACATAGTTGATTTTTAAGTAAAAATATATTCATAGGAAGGTACTTAATATATTTATTTTGAGAATGTAAATGAAATCCTCAACTCTGAATGGTTAAGAGCCTTAGTTTTAAATGTATAAATGATGTATGTTTTTCACGGTTTAATTTTATAAAATTTTATATAAAATATTAATTATAACTAAAAAAATTTCATATTTTTAGTCATATATATCAATACCAATTGAACATATTTCCCCATGAAAAGAAGTGGTACTTGTTAGTCCACATAACACCTCAATAGAAAATTGAAATGTAAACAAATGGATAGAATAGTTAAAAACATGGCCATATCATTTGAAAGAAAAATTAGGTATGACATACTCATCTTAATACCAATGATTCAGGGATAAAATAAAACAATTTAATTATACCAAATATATTTTTAATTTCTTCATTACTTTTTTTTTGTTTTTAGAAAACAGTTGATGCTCATTGTGGTATAATTAGATACTACAAATATTTATTTCATGGATTCACAGAAAGGATTACTAATAACCATGTAATTCTATGACCCCAATTTCCTAGATTCGGTGCATTATTTTTTTACATTAGCATGATCACAATAAATAAAATTCTAATGGACAAATGAGTTTATTAGCCTTGGAAAAACTAGATACAAACAGAAGTTTTACGTTACATAATGAAATAAAAAACAACATAGTATATCCTTTGAAAACACTCATATCCCTTGCACTATACCTATAGGTAAATCATGATATACTTCTTTGCATCTATGGGGAAAATGAAACATAAGAAAGCGTTGATCTTAGATGCTCAATAATGATAAACAATATATTAGAATCTATCATAAATAAGAATAAAAATTTATTATAAGGTATAAAACTAAATAAATAAACTTTTTAAATATAATTTTCTGTATAATATAACAATATTAAATCATATAATTCAATTCAAACATTCACATGGATATTCTACAATTCAAATAATTAAATGTAATATCAATAACTAATCACATAATGGGAGAATGCATAATTTTATAAATCATAACCATACTATCATGGACTCATTCCAAGTCCATGAATAAAAGCATAAAAACTCAAAAAAGTTTGTCTCATGAGACCTAATGATGAATTGAGGGGATATAGCGGGCTTCGCCCATCACTTACTAAGTTCAATTAAAACCTAATATAAAAACGGTAAAAAATAACAGAAACATTTATATTAAAAGTATCATACAAAATGTTAGTACTTTAACCATAAAACATGAATGGTATGAAAATAGCACATCCACAATCAAACATATCATAAAACCTGAAATAAAATATGGAAGATTATATGATAACTCAATCTCAATTAAGCATAAAATCCAACAAATGATGTTGATATATGTTATTTTTTAACAAAATCATTAAAACACTTTAAGAGAAATAAACCTGTTTACATTGAAATCATTTAAAATTCGCTCAATTATAAACAATTTTTTTTGAAAATAAAATTGTAATATTTTAAGGAATGCTTCAAAATATTAAGGCATCATAACGGTAGAATATTGTTTCATGTGTCGTATATGTTTAGAAAACATGCATTTCTTAATTTTTCGAAAAGTTCATAGAGTACATTGTTTGGAAAATGAAAGAAATATTCCTTTCAAAATGTTTTATAAAAGATAAAACATGGGTAAAAATTACATTAATAAATTTTAAATAATATTTTGAATTACATTTTTATAAACATGGACATAGATGATAAATTTTTCTTAGTAGATACTTACATATAACCAACCTCAGATAATAATGAGATTGTAAAATAAAGACACACCTAGTACTTTACTTTATTTGTGGGTGATTTAACATCTTATATAATGGTTAAATCATGTTATTGTATTATATCATGTCCATATCCATATTTATAATATCATATATGATCCCTTTATATCATTTTGTTAATAATATCTCAGTATTACCATTATTTCCGACATTAACTGCTTTATTTTCCTATACATGTTTTGTTATGTAAGTAATTTTTATAATGAATAGGATATATTTTATTAATATAAATAATTATATTAGTTTCATAAATATAATATTTATACATATTATAAATTTTATAATCATTCTTTATTGGTTAAGGTGGAGAATGAAGCTCACCGTGTCGTGGAGATGGTAGGCTGTACATACGCACGAGCGACGGTATCATTCCCTATGTGGTTTAATGGTTTGGAATTGGATGTTATATTAGTTATAAATAATAATTATAATTTCATTTTCATTATTTATATCAATTATATTCATCATTATACCGATCCAGATAAAGTATATTCTAATAAAAAATTACACCATGACATGGATACGGTAAGTCGTACGTACGTACGTATAGTGATATAATTATTTTTAGGATATAATAAAGGGCTAATATGGTTATAAAATAATCATAATAATATCTTATAATGTATATGTTTTTGGATTTATTACATTATAATGAAAAAACATAGGAAGAGTAAGTAGAAAGGGAAAATAACATTGAAAGAGTCGATAAAACAATTACCTCTTTTTCAGGTATCTGCTTTTTTATTTGAAAAAAAGGACTCCTTAGGTTTGATTTATGACTAATTTATGGACTATAAGATAATATTAGGGTATTTGGATAGATAAGTGGGCAGGGTATAGTCCATATAAATGTATTTATAGGTGTGAATAAAATATAATGATATGAACTCAATTATAAGAGAATGGAGGGGTAATTTTGGAAACACAAAAACAATTGATTTAATATAAATTTATTTTCAATTTTAAATAGATAGAAAGTTATTTATTTTATATATAAGATTATTATTACTATAAATCATTTCAAACAATTATTTTTAGATAGATTAGTTCAAAAAATAACGTTATCATTGGGATAAAACTCTTTTTTAAACAGTTTTATTCTTACCATGTCAACTTGTCTTTTTATGCTACAGGGTAACTATAGTTACTATAAAATTTCAAATGACCCCCATTTGGATAATTTAGGAAATATTTAACATTATATATGTTATTTAGATGAACCATATTTTTTCATTACTTTTACATCATTTAATAAAAACATTATTTATTTTAAAATCTAATTTATGTCAATTTTGACACTATTTAATTGATGATTTATGTTAAATTCATAACAACATGATTACATAGAAAAAAATATATTAAATCATACATAACATGTCAATTTAATCCAAAAAAATCATTTATGTTGTCACATATTTCAAATTATATTTATTTTTGTATTATTATTAACATTTAATTGATTCTTCCTTTAAAAATGAATTACTACATCATAATTGTGTCATCATTTAATTTAATTACTTATTTTCTAAAATTATAAATAATTTAAAATTATGAGATAAAAATATTATCTTTCTAAATAATATTTATTTTATACCATATCACTAATATAACCTCATATCACAAATGATATAGTTATTAAAATTTGGATGAAATTTTTATCTCTTCATTAAATAAAATATAATAAATGTACTAATCTAACACATGTGGCATAAAAATGTTCATGTTTTCAAACTATGTTTTATTTTGGTAAAAAAACATATCCAATGAAATTATGACAAGACTTATAGTAATTTTAAATTATTATAATATTATTTTTATCTTTAATTACACTATTTACATTTAATTGTGGTAAATAAAATCCAAAAGTAATTATTCAAAAAAATTTATTAACATATTATTAAACAAAATTTTCATAAAAATTACAATCATGTATTTACTTTTTTATAAATTAAATTCACAGAAGTGGTAACATTATATTTAATGATAATTTACAGATGTGGTTAGAAGGTGGGTAAAAGTGACGTTCAAAAGTTCAATAAATTTTTATATCTCATTCTATAATCAAAATTATTCTAATGAGATACGTTGAGTTAATAAATTTATTATTTATTTATTCTTCAGTTAATTTAAATTTAATGTAAAATTATTATTTAAATTAAAAAGTAATGTTTTAACATGCTGTATTTGTCACTATTTATCAAAAATTGAACTTTTCATAAAAATACAAAAAATTTACCATAAGTTATCTTTGGTTTTCCAAATTCAAAAATGATGTCTATTTTGAAAAATAAAATTTATAAATTTTATAATGTTCTAATACTATTCATAACCTCTTTTCCAAAAAATATTTTGATAGGTCAAGGTTCCCCCCAACTCAGTATTGTGTGTAGCACAAGCTATTAAATTATTTGAAAAGAAGGGTTTCATGGATGCATGGGGGTTACATTATAACCTCCACCAAATAATTTTATCCTCATAATTTATAAACCATCACATTAGAAAAATATTTGGGTGGTTCTTCATTAGAATCTCTTCTGGTCCCCACATTGCATCTTCTATTTTATAGTTTCTCGAAAGAATATTTACCAAAAAAGTTATCCAATTTCTTAACACTTGTTCTATAGTATCAAGAATCGTGATTGGAACATGAAAATAAGAGGGGTGTATTTCAAGTTTTATTTTTAGAAGGTGTGTAAATTAATTGGGTCTAGCATGTATTTCATTAATAGTGATATGTGGAACACATCCTGAACATTGAAGAGATGAAAATGAATTTCCAAAGGGTATTCTAGTCCTCAATTCATTCTAGAATATCAAAATTTATGATGTACCCAGAAATTAATTTACCCTTCTTAAGGAATAACATAACACCCTTCCAGGGAGATACCTTCAAAAAAACATGATCTCACAATTTAAATTCCAAATCCTTCCTTTAATTATCAGCATAACTATTTTGCGTACTTTGAACTGTTTTGATATGGGTTTGAATAGAATTTAACTTTTTTTGTAATTTCCTCAACATGTTCTAGACGTGTGACATTACTTTCACTAACAACATCCCAAAAAATTATTGTTGGACAACCCTTTCCATATAAATCTTTGTATGGTGCCATTTGAAAACATGAATGGAAGCTATTTTTATAGGAAAATTCAGTTAGAGGTAAATATTGATACCACATACCTTTAAATTCAAGTGTGTAAGATCTCAACATGACTTTCAATGTTTTAATTGTCCATTCTAATTTTCCATAAGTATGAGTTTGGTAGGAAGTTATCAAATTAAGATCAGTATCTAGGGCCTTTTTGAAGACTTTTCCTGAATTAGGATTTAAAAAGGGGATCATAATCTGAAACAATCGATAGGGGTACACTATAAAGTATTAAAACTTCATAAAATATATATTCCTGCTAAATATTCTAGTGATAAATCTTCTATTATAGCAAGGAAATGACCTGATTTGGTATGAAGATTAACAATAACCCATAACGCTTCATTTCTTATGGGATTATATGGATGCGCATGTAAATTTCTATTATAATATCATCCCATTTTTACACAGAAATAAGAAGAGGTAGCTTGACCATTCTAAGAAATTGTATTCCTCCCTTCACCTGTTGAAAAACCAAATATCTCGGACATAATCAAAAATCTTCCTCTTCATGAAATCCCACAAAAAATGTTCCTTCAAACCTCTATAAATATTATTGCTACCATGGTGTATAGAAAAATTGGAGTTATGTGCATCATCCAATAATTCCGTTTTTAGATAAGGTATAGAAGAAACACAATGCCTCTTCCTAAATTTTAAAATGCCATCTTTGTAAAAACAATTGATCAATATCCCATCAATCACAACATAAATTATCTTTTGAAAGTCCTCATCATCAGACTAAGAACATCTTATCCTTTTGAGTAAATATAGTTTGGAAACCACTTGAAAATGTAGTGATGTTTCAATTTCCATGATAATTCACATACCCATATTTAATAGATTCATGAACATAGGATCCTTTTCAAATATCATTTCTTTAAACTGTATGGTTCTTTTTACTCAACACACCTCCGACCTTATTTACCTTCCATAGGTGGTAGTGTATTGGTAAATCATAATCCTTGAGTATCTCAAGCCATCTTTTTTGTATCATGTTGAGTTCTTTCAGGTGAAAATATATTTCAAACACATTTGATTAGTATATATCACACATCTTCCGCAATAGAGATAGTGTCTTCATATCTTTAGAGAAAATATTACTGCTGCTATCTCAAGATGATGACTTGGATAGTTTTATTCATGAATTTTTAATTGCCTGGATGCTTAAACAATAACTATATCATTATGTATAAGGACAAAACCAAGTCCTTTCGTTGTTGCATCTCTATAATTTACCAAATCATAATTCTTATATGGTAATATCAAGATAGGATCATTATATAATATTCTATTAAATTCTTCAAAACTTTATTAACACTCGTTTTTTAAATGATTTTATCCCCCTTACATGTGAGCTTGGTTAATGGGTTAGCCAATCTATAGAGACCATGATTTTTGCACATTAATTTAACATAATTTTAATGATATACAACATAAAAACACTAAAAAACTATCATATAAAGGTTTATTGTTTTTGGAAAACTATGACCATACATAACATTTTCAACATAAAGAATAAACATTAATTTAATTCCTTCTTCTCCAGATTCTTATTGGCTCTTGATTTCTACTTAGTAGAAGTAGTAACTGAAGGATATACATAAAAATGGGTGATTTGAATGCCCAATAATAGGATATATATGAACAAGAAACAATGTAACATTGTGTGAGAATAACATCATCATCATAAAAATCATAATAGGAATCATTAGTTAAAGGCCTGGATTGTGGAAATGCATAAATAATGAAACATTAAGTCTTAGTGGTCAACTACCACACATGGTTGTAAACAAATATAGAATCATGTTCACATATAATTTTACTTTAACTGATGATATTAATCACATTACCTAATTAATTATCATTATATATAATTTCATGCACACTCATCACAGGAAAACATTCATATTCCGCTATATAATTCTGGGTGCACCAGTCACATCATAACATTTAAATTATCATGCATGCCACATAGAACATATGTCAAAAATTAGAAAAAAACTACCAATTGAAATAAATAGGTTTCAAATCAAAAAACATACATTCATAAACAATTGGTTCCCAAACTAAAGAGGGAGTATCATTCTTCACATAGAACCATTAACCCAGAGTAAAGAGTGAAACAATTTTCGAAAATTATAAATGGTGTGTTTATTATATAGAAGATTTCTTTTAAAACACCTTGAATTTTTTATATAATAAATTAGAAAACAAATATATCCCAGAAAATATTAGATAATTATGAAAAAATTATTTTTAGGGAATATTCATACTGAAAATGGGATGAAGAGGGAAAAACATAAGAATGAAAGTTGGGTTCGAGAGTTTCCTCTTTCCTTGTACCTGCAGGATTTATTCACATTAATGTATTGTATAATTACATTATATTAATTAATTAACAATTAAATAACCTTTTATACATTAAATTGGATTATTTTGGTTTCATTATGTTATTTTATAGGACATAGGATGAGTTATAGTGTTAAATTTCATTGTTTAAGAGTGTTCTTTTTCTTAGTTTTCATGAACGGTTCACTTTTACACAATAATGGGCATTCATGTAAAACATAGATAAACATAAAAAACTGATATTATGTGTTGTTATTGATCTTATAAGAGTTTAAAATAAATTTTATTGAATTATTTTATATACCATGTGGATGAATTATTAGTTAAAATTTAATGGTGATCGTGTTTGGTTAATTTGGGCGGTTTTTGGATCACAACTAACATGTTTCGTTTTATCATTAAGCATTATCATTAAAATTTATTTCTAGGACATAAATGAAATTAAAAAAATAAATATTTTTATCTTCTCTCAACAATTTAATTATCTCATTGACAACTTTGAAGGAGTTTAAGGAAAATGAAGTGCATCGCCCATGATGTTGGTAAATTAACACATCACAGGAAATAATTTCATTTTTTATAAACAAAGAGAGAGTGAGAGGATTATATTGAATAATCATCCATTAATATGATAGAATAACATTATATCAACCATTATATAGTTATCATGACATGTGGAAATGATAATTTGAGGATTATAGAATAAAAGAAATGAAATTTTAAAGGAAATTGAATGAAAATAGAGTGTGGAATTACCTCTTGAATTATATTTTTGAGATCCACTTTAATGAACATTAGAATAGTCTTTTGATGATATCAAGATAACTTAGGAATGGGGTAGGATCAAGAGAAAAGGTTTGGGCAGAATTTATTCAACTATTAAATCATGGGAGGTGTGAATAAATAAGGTTATGAGTGGTAGTATTTATAGTGGAGGGGAGGAGGGTTTTCTTAATATTTTAATCATCAGTTTATTATTTTCCCATATAATAAGAAATAGTGATGATTCCAAGACCAATAATAGTAATAAGTGCATCTATGTTTGATATTTGGGGTCATGCATCACACATGATGTTTGGAATAGTGGATTTAAATTATAATATATTTATATGGTAAATTAATGTCTGTACTATTCACCAAATATTCTCGTATTTCAGAAAAATCACAAAAATTAACCCTTATTATTTTTTGATGTGTATATTTCAAAAATGAATTCCATTTTATGGAAATAATTTTATAAATGTGATTAATTTATTTTTTAGTTAAAATCACAATTTACTTTAAAATTACAAATTTTAAAATTTAAAACTACTTTTCTAACACTTGAAAAAATTAATTATGGTCTCATAAAATTTGCATTTTACCATAATAATTCAAAATTATAGTTTAACAGTACATTTTTTGAAAATAAATTTTCTTTTAAATTATTAAATTAATCATTAAATATTCATGACTTACAAAAATACCAACACTATAATATAATTTTACCGTGTTTCCACATATAGGATGAATAAACCTTTAATCATACTATCATTGGTAAGGATATTATTCACATGGATAATATACTATTCATAAGGGTCATATTACTGTTCATAAGAGTTTGTTACTATTCACCAAAAATTATTTTTATCTATTGGACTCCAAACATCTTACTGATCGCAAACGTGAATGTCATATTTTTGAATTTCAAAACACATAAAATGAAAATTAATGTTTAAAGGTCACTTGGTAGTTCATTTAAGAATGATGTAGAATTTTATTTCTTAATGTGATTTTATATGATTTTGAAATTACCACCAGTAGGAATAAATTTCATTGATAAAATTTTGGGTCATTAAATTATTACACCCTTTTGAAATTCCACCCTCAAAATTTCATTTTACATAAACAAGTGAGGGAGCTTATCCTTCATCACATCCTCTAGTTTCCAAGTTACTTCTTAATACTTATGATTCCTCTACAAGACATGCCGAGGTGGGTCGTCTTGTTGCATAAAACCTTATCTCTTCAGTCCACAATCTTTACTAGCTACTCCTCATAAGAGAGATCATATTCCATCTATGCCAACTCTGATTTCAGTACATGTGATTTATATAATATGTATTTCCTCATAAGTGATATGTGAAACACATCATGAACATGAGAAATATTTGGTGGAAGTGCTAGCGGATAGGCCATGATTCCTATGCAGTCAAGGATATTAAAGGGGACAATGTACCTTGAGGTTAGCTTCCATTTGGTTTCAAACTGTATGACTCTATTCCATAGTGATATTCAACGGAGGAATTTATCTCCACCATCGAACACCAAGTCCCTTCAATGGTTGTCAGCATAGATCTTTTTCCAACTCTAATAATATTTGATATGTTTCTGCATGACTTGAACCTTCTCTATCATCTCTTGCACAAGATCAAGTCCAAGTATCTTTCATTCTCCAAAATTATCCCAACAGGTTAGAGTTCTACATCACTTTACATATAGATCTGTATAAGGAGCCATCTGAATACTTGATTGGAATCTATTATTGTTGATAACTCAACCAATGGGAGATTTTAATCTTATCCACCTTTTAATTATAAAGAGAAGTATCTAGGAATATCATCAAGCATGTGAATAGTACATTTATATTGGCAATTAGTTTGGGGGTGATAGGACATGCTGAAATTTAATTCAGTACTCAAAATATGTTAGACTCCTCAAAAATTTAGATGTGAACCTTGGATCATGATCAGAGGCAATCGAGAGTGGAACATCATGAAGTCTCACCACTTCTTTCACATATATCAGTTAAATTTTCTCAAGCAAGATATCTTCTAGAATATCGAAAAAGTAGGTAGTCTTGGTGATTCGGTCAACCACAACCCATATTGCATTATTTCTCTTAGACATATTCTGGAGACCAGTGAAAAAGTCCATAGTTACATTCTCCCATTCCCACATGGGTGTAGGGAATGGTTACATCATCCCTTTGGACTTTTTCACTCTGATTTAACTTGCGGACAGACCAAGATCCTTGAGATATATTTTCCAATCTCCCTCTTCATGTTATCCCCCTATAAGTGTTCACAGAGATCTCTGTACATCTTGGTGCTACCAGTATGGATAGAGAATGTTGACCTATATGCATTTTCCAATAGATCCTTCTTTATACTGGGTGATGAAGGCACACAAAGCCGCATTCCAAACCGAGTCACACCATCATCTTCAATATAAAACTCTTGTAGCTTCCCTTACACTACTTTATTCACCTTATTTTGTAACTCTATATCATCCCTTTGTGCCTCATTAATCTTCTCTTGGATATATGGTTGGGAAATAATTTGGTAATGGTAGGATGTATCACATACCGTTATGATTTCAAAATCCATCCTTTGAATATCCATGAATATAGAGTGTTTCTCAATGAATATCATGGATATATTAGTAGTTTCTTTTCATCTTAGAGTATTAGTTTCCTTGTTCACCTTTCCAGGATGATAGTGAATAGAGCAATCATAGTCTTTGATTAGCATAAACCATATCCTTTGATGCATGTTGAGATCCTTTTTTGAGAATATAAACTTTATGCTCTTGTAATCGGTATATATTCCTCACTTCTACCCATAGAGGTAGTTCCACATTATTTTCAAGGGAAAAATCATAGTTTCTATCTACAAAATATGCATCGAGTAGTTGTTCTCAAGGATCATCAATTGTTGCGAGGTGTTGGCTATCACATAATCATTTTTCATGAGTACCCAACCCAAGAATTTCATCAAAGCATCACATTATATCATAAAACATTATTAACTTTTCAATAATTTGAGTATAGGTGCAGTGATCAGCCTTCTATTTAGCTCCTTGATGCATTCCACATATTCTTCTATACAGGCATACTTTACCCCTTTCCTTATTAACACAGTTATTGGGCTTGACAATCATGAGAAATTTCACACAAATTTTTTGTAGTGGCCTGATAATCAATGAAAACAATATATTTATCTAAAACTATTGGTTATGGTCCATTCCTTAATCACCTTTGATTTAGAATGGTCCACATAAATTCCCTCAATTGTTATCACATATCACAAGAATGTGACTTGCATCATCCAAAAGTCACACTTGTTGAACTTGGCGTAAAAATTATCCTCAATCAATGTTACCAACACAAGTCTTAGATGTTGTTCATGTTCCTACATTCTCTTGGAGCATATGAGAATGTCACCAATAAACACTACCAAAAATTTTCTGAGGTAATTTATAAGGACTCTATTAATCCAATCCATAAAGATTGAAGGGGAATTAGTAAGTCAGACAGGCATCACCAGAAACTCATAGTACCAATACCTTGTATGAAATGCATTCTTCTGGTTATCTTATTTTTTCACCTTTAGCTGATGATATCCATAATGAAGATCCACCTTACAGAATTACTAAGCTCCATATAACTGATCAAACAAGTCATCTATTCTTAGAAGATGATACTTGTTCATTATTGTAATCTTTTTGAGTTTCTGATAATCAATACAAAACCACATTTATACATCCTTATTCATCACAAAGAGCATAAGAGAACCACCAGGTGATTCAATAGGGAGTATAAAGCCTTTTTCAAAATTCTCTTGCAGTTGCTTCTTTAACTCCATTAGTTTGATATGAGATATCTTATAAGGACACTTTGAAATAGTAGTATATCTTGGTATGAGTTCTATTGACAATTCTACCTCATGATATGAGGGAAGTCCAGATAACTTTTTAGGAAATACATCACTTTATTTCCTTATGATAGGAATTTTAGCTAGGTTGACTCTTTCCTTTGACTCAACCATTTAACCGAGTTATGCCTCTTCATAGGGAATCAACTCCCACACTATTGAAGGATTTTTCGAAGGAGATTCATGATAGTTTTTTCTTTTGTAGTGATGAATGGTATGGATTAGAATATGAAAATAAATTCACTTTTCCAAAAAATTGATATAATCTATATAATGAGAGCCAATCTATTCCCATTTTAGCATCAAATTTCACCAAGAGAAGTATTACGAGATTTTCTAAATAATCATCCCACATACGCCAATGGGAGAAGATTCCAACACTTGGGTTTCAATGATTGCACAAAATGGTGTTTTTATAGATATATCTACATCAAGGTTTTGGGGCCTTGATTATATAGTTCTAGCAAACTTTCAAGATAAGAATTAATGTATAGGACTAGAATCAAATAATAATTTTTCCATTTTTTAGTGAATAGGATGTATTCCATGTACAACTTAATTTTCTTTCTTAAATTTTACATTAGTGATGGAATAAGGCTCCCTTTTCCTTTTTTATTTTATAGATGTCGATGTTAATTACCCCCAAAGGATTGAGACTTAGTTCACTGTAGTGCATAATGATCTTGCTCCCTACAGTTGTATCATTGGACCATGGATGGAACATTCCATTCTTCCACCACATTCTCCTGCGTTATCATGTATTTTTGACATTAAAAATATTGGTGGCCTTCTTTACCATACCTGAGAAATTTTTCCATACATCTGAATAAATTCTCATGATGCTTAAACAAACATTTTTTGCATGTGGTCAATTATGTTTTCTTCCCACATTTATCATTAGATCTCCAGGGATGAAAATAAACATTTAGTTTCTTATAACCATTAACATGGGACAATTATCTAAACTCCTTATATAGTTCGAGGTCACATCTAACAACTTCTTCATAACTCTGAAATTATCAAATTGCAATTTCCTTTTAAAAGTGTGGTTTTAACCCACTAAATAATATATCAATTTTTCTATCAATATTGATAAAAAAACCCAAAGCCTAGTTTCCAAGGCATGGGAAACTCACTTAGTAGGTTGTGGAAGACTCTCCTTACTTTTTATTGAGCTATATAAATTCTCTATCAATATTTTTATGAATATATATTGGAAAATACTTGTTAATAAATATTATCTTAAAGTATTGTCATCCCATCTTATCAATTTCATCAGCCGTCATGGTGTTCTCAACCAAGGGCCACCATTGATCAACTTATCTATCTAGACGATAAATTGCCAGAACCACATTCTCCAACTCAGAATAGGGAAGAAAAAAAAGATATTCTCCATTGATTTTACCCATTGTTCTACCACTAGTGGATCAAAATATCAACTAATCATCGATGACAGTTGTCGCACAAAACACTCTATAACCAGTTGCTCCCTCATAGTTGAAGGAGGACATTCCACATTATTCAGGTTATTGTTCATAACCTAAGATATCTTGTTAAGAATCACCATAATGTTTTAAAATCCACCTCCCAAAGAATTTGGGATTTCATTTAGGCAATTATTTCATTGGCCCTCGCAAGGGTTGCTGGCCTAGTTTCGCTTAGTTTCCAAAATTTTCTAAAATAGAAATCGTTGTAAGAAATCATAAGTCAACGATTCATGAATAAATAATTTATTCATTCGTGTAATTTACACTCTGATCATATCTTATGGGATCCCTATGTTTAGATAATCTTTTAGTATGATTAAATATAAATATTCACATACTAGGGTTTTCACTAAGGTTATCTAATCCTAATTCCCAAATTAGCCAAACCATGCCTCTGATACCAACTATAAAAACCCTTATTTTCATAGATTACGTTCACATCATTTTTATGATATATAACAGAAAACCATTACACAATGAGGATCCAAAGGATTAGGTTCTTGGTAAAACTAGGACCATACATAACATTTACATCATAAAGAATTAAGATTTATTTAATTCCTTCCTCCCTAGCTTCTTAAAGTCTCTTTATTTTTCCTTAGTACATATAGTCACCTGAGGATACACATCAAAAAGGGGTGAGTTAAAATCCCATTAATAGGATGGATAAGGACATGAAATAATGTAACATAGGGGGAGAGTAACATAATCAGCATAAAAATCATGACATAAATCATTAGGTAAAGGCCTTGATTGGGGCAATGCATAAAAAATGAAACATAATGTCTTAGTGGTCAACTACCACACATGGTTGTGAACAAATCTGGCATCAGGTTTGTGCATAATTTTACTCAAATTAATGAGATTCATAACTTTACCCAATTAATGTGAGTGATGTATAATTCTAGGCACACCCATCACATCAAAACAATCATATTGTACTATATAATTTTGGGTCCACCCATCACATCATAACATTTACATTATCATGCATGCCACAAAGAACACATATACAACATGTATATAAAATTTCCCATGGAATGAAATAAATTTCACATCATTATTAATACATTCATTAAAATTTGGTTCCCAAAATTAATATGGAATATCATTCTTGACATAGAACCATCAACCTCGAGTAAAGAGTGAATCAATCTTCGAGAAGTTAAAAGGGTGTGTTTATTTGAAAGAAGAGTTCTTTTAAAACACCTTGGTTTTTTCATAGAATCAATTAGAAAACATTTATATCACATAAAATGTAATATAATTATTAATAAATTATTTTTTAAGAATATACCAACAAAAAATGGATTGATGATGAAAAAACCAATGAAAGAATTTGGGGTTCGAGAAGTTCCCCTTACCTTGTATATGAACACTTTCTTCACTTTAATTTCTAGTATAATGATATTAGATTTATTATTTAAAAATTAAATAACCATTTATAAATGAAAATGGTTCATTTGTGTTTCATTAAGTTATTTTAGGGGTCTTTTGATGAGTTATTGAGTTTAAATTCATTGTTCGAGGTGTTCTTTTTCTATGTTTTCATAAATGGTTCACTTGTACACATGAATGGGAGTGATTTTAAAACATGGATAAACATAAAAAACTGATATTACATGTTATTATATGGATAAAAAAATTTTATACTATCATTGGTAAGGTTATTATTTATTTGGCAATTTTACTTTTCATTAGGGTCATATAACTATTCATAAGGGTATGTTACTATTCACCAAAAATTAAGTTTGTCCTATCGAACTCTAAACATCTTAGTAATCATAATAATGTATGATAGATTTGTTAAATTCAAAAAATATAAGTGGAAACATTATAATTAATGGTCACATAGTAGTTCATTTCGGTTTGATGTGGAATTGTGTTTACTAATGTGATTTTTTATGATTATGACATTACTACAATAATGGAAAAATTTCATTGATAACATTTTAGTTCGTTACATAATGGAGAAAAATTATGGATGAAACATCTATAGTGACCTACTAACTCAATAAAAATTCATTCCTCTGTTATGCTTGTTGGTGCTCTCCATTCTTGTACTGCCTTTTTCATTGAAGGATAAACAAAGATTCCATCCATCGAGACAATATGGTTAAGAAAAGATATTTCCTGAAGTAATAATTCACACTCTCTAGTCTTCCCATATAGATTATTTCTTCTAATATTATTCAAAATATCCTATAAGTGGTTCTCATGGTCTTAATAGCTTTTATATTATACCAAGATATCATCAATATATTCTATGAAAAAACCATCAAGATATTCCATGAAGACTATATTAATTAGATCCATGAAAATAGAGGGTTAATTAGTCAATACAAAAATGAATTAATGTAAAATTGTAATGTCCATACCTAGTTCAGAATGTTTTCTATGGAATATCTTCCTTCTTTACACACAATTGATGACTTCTAGAATGAAGTTCAATCATCAAAAAATATTAAGCTCCATGAAATTGATCAAGAAAAACATCAATACGAGGTAGAAAATACTTGTTCATTATTGTAACAACATTGATTTTTTTGTATTCATTGCACAACCTCATTGATACATCTTTTATCTAAACAAAAAAAACATGGGCCTCCCCATGGAGAAAAACTAGGCTGAATAAATCCATTATTACTCAAATACTCCAGTTGTTTCTTCAGATCTATTAATTCCACTATACCCATTCTTTGTGGAGTCTTTGATATTGGTTTTACATTAGGTATTAAATCAATATAAAACTTAACTTCACGATCTGGGGGGTGTCCGGGTAAATCATTGAAAAAAACATCAAAGTATTACTTTACATTAGGTACATCCTCAATTTGAATATTTCTTTCATCATCTCTAGATGTTATTTCCTCTTCCTCCCTATGAATCACATTCATTAAAGCTATTGTGGGTGGATGTAGATAAGAATTAGATAATGTTGATTCTTCTCTAAAGATAATGGATTTTATAACTTACTCACAAATCGTAACTTCTTACTTTTTGTAATAAATTTTCACATCATATTTTGATAGTAAAATCATACCCAGTATTATATCAAAGTTGACCATAAGAATGATGGTAAAGTTAGCAGATAAAGCATGTTCATATTCCATTATGGGAACTACCTGACACATCTTTGTAGTGATGAGTCTTCCTTTAGGGGTTTTGACCGATGACTCCTGTGTAAATATGAATTGGAAATATCTAATTTTTAAATAAATCTAGGAATAAATAAAAAATGTGATGATCCCAGATCAAATAAATATTTAGCTAAATTTGAGGAGATATTTAACGTACCTGCCACCACATCCTTAGGAACTTCAACATCAATAGTTTCGATCATAAAAGCTGGTCCTTTCCCCATTTCATTTTCTGGGGAATATTTCCCTAACATATAAGAAAATCATTGGCATAATGTCCCATCTCTTTTCAATTGTAACATTGAGAATTGGTAGATTTATTATTACAATTGAAATCATGAGCTTGGTGGCCCTATTATCCATAATTATAATAGATTATCATCCCCATTTAGAAATTACTAAGGTGATTCTTCCCAAAATAGTGGAGGGTGGAAAGCCAAATTTTCCCTTATTCCCTTTATTTTATTTTCAAAGTCTATAACTGTCCTCTTCTTCCCATTATTTCCTTAAATTTCAGAAGACCTAGAGAATTTCTTTTCTATCTTGATAGAGCATGAGACTATATCTTTATTTGATAAGAATGATTATGAGACTAGTTGATAGAGAAAATATTTCCACTATTTTCATATATAATATAAATATTTAAACCCCAAAAGTGTGATTTTATGTGAAATTGTATTTTTTTGGAATTTAGGGATGTTTTGAGCTTGAAATATAAAATATCACAATTATATACTTTTAAAAGTTTTCAATAGCTTCCATATTCTAGGATTACATCTAAGGAACACTTTGCGCCACTTCGTTGTACACAAGGTGTGACACTAGATTTTGATGAAAAGAATTGGAGTTAGAAAAATGGATTAAAACAATTACACATCATGTAATTCCATTACATTGAATGAATTTTCAAATGTATTTGTCACACAAGACAAGTCGTGACATCATAATGAGCTGTGGAAGAAAAATGTAGGTTGTGTAACTTCATTACATGATGTGAGTTATTCTGAGACACGTTTTTGGAGAATAACCTGATGATATTCATGAAGGCTGTTGAAAAATCAATTTCACATCTTCTAAGTCCATTTCACATCATGATAAAGGTGTCACAATAAAAAATTAATACGATGTTGTGATATTTTTTAACTAAAATTCAAATAAAAGGATCCCCTCAACCACTTCTTTGGAGTACTATGAACCAACAAGAGCCATGATACACCAATGCATGTCTGCCAAACATCAGAGTGAATATTCAGAGGCTTACTTCACCCTATTAGTGATCGAGATCATGATGAAGATTTCATGTGTCGACGTTGTGATGGATAAAATTAAGGGTTCTCGTGCGATTTGAGGTTATGCACCAAGTGGTTGTTGATGGCAACACCCAATAGACACTATCTTCCGTGTTCTTTCTTATTGTGTAATCTCTCTCCTTTTTAATTTCCATTCAACGTATATCTTTAAGAGAATTCATGTTTTTTCTTTCATAAAATATAAGTTAAAAAATTTGTTAGGATGGTTGTTCCATCTAGGAATTAAATTAATTGATATCAATATTTAAATATATTCGGCATGGTATTTTCATTGAGCATAGTGGTTTTAATTAGGATTGACTTATTAGAGGTGTTAAATTAGTTGAAAAACTTCAATAGGTGGGAAAACAATCAAATTGAGATCTATATATGAAGTCTATTAAAAATTGAGTATTCACATGGGGGACCTTAGAGATGAATTTAGAAATTAAATTGAGGGATATATTTAAATAAGGAAGAGGGGACTGTCTAAGTGGTTGAAGCTTGTCTGTAACCACTGTTTTAATTCTGATTTCAAAATCATATTATTTTTTGTTAATTTTTCTGTACTTCCATTCAATTTTGTTTCACATTAGTTTATATTATTCTTCCAGTCATTTAATCAAATCCCCTAATTTATATTAATAAAAAAACTAACAAAATAAAAATTTATGGTTTTTTAACTCAAATTAAAACCCATTTGAGAGACAACCCCATGGTCCCCATTGTGCTACATTTTTAAGGGGAAAAATATTGATTGTGGTCTTTACAAAAAAAACTATCACATCACCAACGCACATTGGTGGAATGATTTTAACCCATCAGATAATTGATCAATATTACTTTTTAGGTTAGGTATGTTGTATGTATCATTTCATTATAACCTAGTGATGTTAGCCTCATACCTTACAAAATTCTCATTCTGCTTCTTCAACAGACATTGAAATTGACTCTCTATATCATCTCACTATTCTTGAGGAATGTTTTTTTCTAATACTTTTTTTAAAATCTCTCCATTCAATATTTTATACTTCTCCATATTACTTTCTGTTTAGAATTAATAACCACCCTTTATTTGAATCTCCTAAGAGATGATAAACTCCCGTGAACACATTTTTCTTTTTATTACTACCCAAAGGAAGAAATATTTTCTCTAAGGAACATAGATATTTCTCAGGTACAAATGGATTTGTAGACAGATTGAATGTTTGGGATTGTTGTCTCATAAAGTGGTATAACATTGATTATCCTAATTGTGGATGAGGGTTCTTCATATGGGTAAGGTTATAATTCATACCCTAAGTTAGTTGTCCTGGAATAGTTATAAGTTGTTCTACACCAATTGTACCACCATCTCCACTATCATTATCTTTAATAGGAGTGAAATCTCTATATGGATTACGTGTGTTGATATAGTTATCATTATTTCCAATAGGCACCATTTATAAATAATGACATACAATAGATTAGGTTATTAATCATAATGCATAATTCCAAGGTAATAAAATAATTAACAAAAATTAAAAAAATACATATATAATCCATAATCATAAAAATTGTTTATTTAGGGACATATTTACTCATAAATCCATCATAATGGTTTGTAAATAAAATATAAATTATACTAATCATATCCCCCATAAATTTAATATATAATTCCTCCATGAGAATCATTATATACATATTTTCATCCAAGGATAATATGAAACATAATTATGGGGTGATGTCAGATGCTTATTAGGGATAAACAATATAGTATAAGCTATCATAAATATGCATAAACATTTAAGGAAAGCTATAAAACTAAAACACAAGCCTATTAAACATTATCTTCAGCATAATATGGAAATCATAAATAAAATAATTCCATTTAAATATTCACATGGATATTATAATAGTCGAATAAAAAATTGTAATAACAATAACTAATCTCATAATGAGGGAATGCATAATGTTGGAAATCATAACAATATCATCAATCCTCAGGCCAAGACCATACACAAACGGGTAAAATCCAAGACAAGTTTGTATCATGAGATCTATAGATGCATAGAGTGGATATAGTGGGCCTTTCCCATCACTTTTTATGTCCAATGCATTCATCATATGAAAATGGTGAAACATAACATTATTTTTTTTATTAAAACTAGCATACAAAATGTTAATACTTTAACTATAACTCGTGAATGGTGTCAAAATTGAACATCCAGTCCAAAAATATCATAAAAACATCAATATAATTTTGAAAATTTTATAATAAATCAACCTTAATTAAGTATAAAATCCAATAAAGTATAATGACATGGAGGAAAATAATCAAATAAAGACATTAAAACTCTTTAAGAGAAATATCTCCCTTTTACTTTAAAATCATTAAAAAACAATAAATTGTTATAGAAAACATTTCATTAGAAAATAACCTTATAATCATGTATGATAAGAATCAAAATGTTAAGGCATAATAATAGATAAAAATAGCAATATATGTGGTAAAAGTTAAAAAAACAGCCTTTGCTTAATTTTTTAAAAAAGCTATAAAGTACCTCATATGGAAAATGACAAAAATATTCCTTTCAAAATGTTTTATAAATATTAAAACATGGGTAAAACTGAATTCAAAAAATTATCTGTAATATTTTTAATTAAATTGTATGAAACATAGAGATTGATCATAAGGATGTCATAGTAGATACTCACGTATAAACGACCTCAGATAATAATGAGATTGTGATGTTAACTTTTACCTTGAAATTTACTTTAGTCGTGGGTGAGTTCACCTCTTGTATAATGGTTAAATAATGTTATTAAATTATAATAGTACCATATCCATATTAATGATATCATATATGATCCTCTTATATCATTTTTCTAATAATATCTCAGTATTACCATTGTTTCAGGTGTTAACCGCTTTATTTTCCTATGAAAATTTTGTTTTGTAAGTCAAGTTGGTTATGAATAAGATATATTTTATTTATATCCATAATGATATTAAGTTCATAAATATTTTTATGTACACTTATTATATTTTTGATTATCATTCTTGAATGCTTAATGTGGGGAATGAATCTCATCGCGTCATGGAGAATGTAGGTTGTACGTATACACGAGCGATGGTATCATTCCCTTGATGGTTAAATGGTTTTGAATTGGATGGTTTATTAATTATAAATAGTCATTATTTTTCCATATTCACTATTTATATCCATTATATTCAACATTATATCCATCTAAATAATGTAGTGTTGAATATCAAATTACACCATGACGTAGAGACGGTAAGACGTGTGTACGCACGCATGGAGATATTGCTATCCGTTGGATGGATAAAAGGAGTAATATGTTTGTCCCATAATAATAATAACATATTAAAATGTATATGATATTACATTTATTATTTTAGTATAGAAACAACATATGAAGAGTAAGTATAAGAAGAAATGAACTTTCAATGTGTTGATAAAAAAATTACCTCTTTTTCGGTTATCTCCTTTTTATTTGAGAAAAAAGACTCATTTGTTTGGAATTATGTCCTATGTATGGCCTCTTAGTTGAGTTTGGGGATGTTTGGAGGAACATTTGGAAGGTTATGGCTGAGATAAATGGATTTATAGGTATTAATAAAATAGAATAAGATGTTCCATTTTATAAGAGAGGGGAGGGGCACTTTTGGAAACTCCAAAACTATTAATTTAATATATATTCATTTTCGATATAAAATATATCCAAAGTGAGTTATATCATGTATAATATGGATATTGGTAGAAATAATCTCAACCAATGATTTTTATACATGTTTAGGTCATAAAAGTAACCTTATCTTTTGGATTTAAGTCATAGTTAAATTGTTTAACTCTTACTGTGTCTACTTGTCTTTTTACACTATAGGGTTACTATAGTTACTATAAAATTCCAAAAGATCCAAAATTGCATCATTAATGAAATATAAAACACTATACAAGTTACTTTTCTTATCATTATATTATTTTTAATTTTATATCATTTAATAAAATAGTATTTGTTTTAAAATCTCATATATGTCAAATTTGACCCTATTTAATACATGATTTTTGTTAAAGTCATAAAAACTCGATTCCACTGAAAAAAATACATTAAATCATCCCTAACATGTCAATTTAATCCAAAAAAATCATATATGATATCAAATATTTCATATTAAATTTATTTTATTATTATTAATCTCATATAATGTATTCTTCCTATAATAAATCAATTAATTCATCATAATTGTGTCTCCATTTAATATAATTATTTATTTCATAAATTTTTAATAAATTACCATTATGTAGATAATCATTTATATTTTTAAATTATATTTATATTAGACTATATAACTTAAATAAACTCATCTTAAAAATGATATAGTTATTAAAATTTGAATATGAAATTTTCACTCTACTTTAAATAAAATATAATTAATGTACCAATCAAACAAAAGTTTCCAAAAAATGATAAAATATTAAAACTAAAGTTTATATTAGTTTAAAAAACATATATATTAATATTAGGACAATTTTCAGTGTAATTTTATATTATAATAATATTACTTTAACCTTTAATTACCCTCTTTACCATTAACTATGGTAAATAAAATCCAAAAGTTATTATTAAAAAAAATTATTTTGATCCTATTAGAAAAATTTTTTCATACTAATTACAACCATTTTTTTCCATTTTACAAAATTCCATTCATGATATCAGTAAAATTATGTTTAATGTACATCCACCAATGTGGTTAGAAGGTCGGTAAATGTGGTGTTTAAAGGTTCAAAAAATTTTATATCTAATTCTATTATAAAAATTATTCCAGTGAAATAAATTGGGTTAATAAATTTTTTTCTTTTCTATTGCGACATTAAAATAAATTTAATATAATATAATTATTTAAATGAAAAAGTCGGTTTTGAAGAAAAATGTGGTATTTTTCACTATTCATCAAAATTGAAACTTTTAAGAAAAATACCAAAAATTCACTATAAGATAATATTGATATTCCTAATTGAATAACGATGTCTATTTTGATAAATAAAAATTATAAATTTCATAATACGGTTAATAATTGTCATAACCTCTTTTCAAAAGGCTATTTTTATTGGACATGGTGTGCTCTAACTCAATGTTGCATTCAACGCAAACTACTAAATAATTTAAAAATAAGCATATCGTGGAAGATTTGGTTGTTAAATAACCAACCAAACATTATGGTACTTTTCAATTTGTAATACACTAAATCCAACATTTAATAACTAATCTTAAAGTTATATAATTTATATTATGACTTAATGATGATTGTATTACTATAGGGTGGTGTCTAAATATCTTCTAAATCATGGAATGAGAAGATGCATTGAACACGAGGACCCTAACAGGATCTAAAAATAGATAGGTATCATGGTATATATAATAATATTTGACTATCCCAACACATATAAAAAAAATTACTCATTTTCTTCAATGTTTCTGTTGTGTATGAAATAAACAAATGGAAATGATTATGGTTATTATGTTTGAAAATTTATGATAGAAATCATATTTCATTAAAACAGACAACATCGAAGACGTATTTTCAAAGCTAATATCTATTGCATTTAAAAAATTTATTAATCCTTCATTTATTTTTATTATACATGTACTACTATGAAAATCAAAATAAATCATATTCACACGATGATATACATTTCCATAGAAACACATGGAAATAATACATGATCATATAATGTACAAAAATAGCATGAAGATGTGAAATACAAAGAAGTAATGGATTTTTTCAAATTTATGTTTAATTTATTTCTTTTTATTATTAATAACATAATAAT
Source organism: Viscum album (assembly GCA_963277665.1). Classification (NCBI taxonomy): domain Eukaryota; kingdom Viridiplantae; phylum Streptophyta; class Magnoliopsida; order Santalales; family Viscaceae; genus Viscum; species Viscum album. Next base: position 851,650,615 of record OY728126.1, on the reverse strand, counting down.
GTTTTTCTTATACAGGTGGATTCCTTTTATAATTATGGGTCAAGAATGTATACATCTATCATGAAAAGGTGAATTCCTACTATTCATTTAATTAATTTTGTCAACATTTAATCTACTATTTATCAGTTATTTTACCTTTTATCTTTATCTAATACTTATTTAGTTGTCTTAATAGATCTTTTAGAAAGTGATATTTTGTCAATGTTACCATGCTTTCCTTTGGATTTCATTGTCAAAATTCCAACACTTCATATTGATTCGATTTTCATAGCTGAAAAAGCTATCTCAAATCAATATGAAGTGTTGAAATTTTGACAAAGAAAGACAATATTAATCATGGTAAAATTGGTAGTTTGTATTTTATTGATATCTTTTGATGTGTTCGAATTAGTGGTTCTTTGATGCAATACATTGTGGGGCTAGTATGACTTCAAGTTCATATTTTTATTAAAATTGACATTATTTTTGGTAAAATAGACAACTAACACACTAAAAACCAAAACAAAAAACGCATTCCAATTGTTTGGATACTTTATTAAAATGATCCAAAAGTAATTTAGGATGTGTAGAAATCAGCAGCACCTCAATTTGATTCAAGGTCAAACCAGTATGACTCAAATTGTCTTTTATAAGTTTAAAATTGGCATTTTATATTAAAATATGTCACATAATTAAAACCAAACAAATGACCAAGTTGGATTGATAATTTATAACATCCATTCATAAATTACTTTTGACAAGTAGAAATTAGTCTAATGTCACGACCCGCCCTCGGGGTCCATGCCGTGACTACCCCAAGCCCGCCTTCCATAGGCCAGGGGCTGGCGACTAGCACCAAGGCGTAAATCCCGGTAAAAAGTGAAGGAATTGCCTTTGTAAAGTAAACAAACACCACAGAGTAAGCAAGCGGAAAGTAAACACTAAACAAAAGAAGAGTACAACTGAAAGTGCGGAAAAGTAAATTGGCCAGAATACAAACCCAAACTGAAAGTAAAGTACAACTCGAAAGGGAAAACAGCAACTAAAAAGTAAAAGCTGCTACTCCGAGCTGTCCACTGGGAAATCCCACCTGAAGGGTGGGTACGGATAGCTCCTCTGCTCCACGGGTCTCGCCGTCCGCTCCGTGCACGTCCCGCCCAGTGGTCCACCTCCGGGTACCGTCCCGCTCTACAAGCCTCAGCTAAGGTCAACGCTGTCCGTCGTCTGCAACCAACACAACGTAGTGCGGGCCAAGCCCGTGCAGGGGTGAGTATAAGCTACTCAGTAGGGACCCCGAGACCCATGAAGGTCTCTCAAATCCACAAAGGATAAACCACGAAGAAAGGTACAATCACGAAGTAACAACCGACACTGCTTAGATATATGCCCATACATATACCTAAGTCATCAAATTCAAATACGCTCCAACCTCCGAGCCCAAGTACAACTCAGTCCACACAAGAAAGTAAACGTATTCCACACAGGAAAGCAAAACATAATCCACACAGGATTGCACAACACAGTCCACACAGGAAAGCAACAGGATTCAGGTCACACAGGATATACTTCTTCAAGGACGATAAAGATGATCTCTGATCCATCTAAGTCGTCGGACCCACGAAGGATCGATAGGTAACTAACCCCCGCAAAGACCCACACAGGATCGGGCCCACACAGGACCTGTAGGCGATGGTTCACACAGGACCGCTGAGCGCAAGGACCCACACAGGATCGGACCCACACAGGATTGGTAGCACTGATCCACGTAGGATCGCTGAGTGCTGAAGTCGTCGTCGTCGAATCCACACAGGATCTCTGTACTGTCGTCGTCGTAGTCACAGTAGCAGTAGTAGCAGTAGTAGCAGTCGCAGCCAGCACTAGGGTTCCCGCACACAGCAAGCTCGTTCGGAGGGTCCGCTCCACGAGCCGAGAGGCTGATACATCAACTGTCACAAAGTCCAGAGTTGATGTATCCAAAAGTTCTGTATCGTCAACAGGAACTCAACGCAACAGACGGCGCGTCGATCAGACGTCCGGTCTGAGAGTTATTGGCATTTTCGTCTCCGGGGCCCGGTTGGTTTTTAAGGAAAAACCAACCCGACCGTACTCCACCTGCATCCAAACCTCGGTCGGAGTATGCCAAAAGATCCGTCTCACTAAGAGGAACACAACACAGCTGACGGCACGTCAATCGGACGTCTGTAGCTCAAGATATGAGCGTTTCCGCTCCGAAGGCCCGGTTGGTTTCGTGAACGAACCGACCCGGCCGAACTCAAAGTAATCCGAAACCTTGAGTGCGATATACCGAAACGACCGTCTCGATCCAAGGATCTTGTTGCCGCAGACGGTTCGTCAATCAGAGGTCCGTGGATCAAGATATGTCCAAAAGACCGAATCTGATCCGAAACGGGGGGTCCGGGGTGACCCGGCCTGACCCCCCCCCCCCCCGGGTCGGCCCGAACCGGGTCGAACCGACCCGGGTCCGACCTGGCCCGACCGGCCGGGCGGCCGGCGCGGCGGCCGCGGCGGCCACGGCGGCCTGGCGCCGCACGTAGGCAGCGCGGGGGAAATTATTTTCCCCCGCTGATTAGAATGACGGCGCGGCTATATGCCGCGCCCCTTTTTGCAAAACCGCCCCCCCCCCCCCCCCACGTGGGGGGCTTGATTAGTAGGAAACGGGGGGCCTCCTACCCCCCCCCCCCCCCCCTCAAGGAAAACGCCCCCCTCATTAAGAGGGGGGTTTTGATTGCTGGCCGGGGGATTAATTCCCCCGGTTTAATGCCATCCGGCCGGCCAGCTGGCCGGCCGGTTTTTTCCAACGGGACCGGAAAATCCGGTCCCCTCTTCGGCTTCCGCTGCCGGCGGCCCGGCCGCCGGTCTTCTCTTCCGCCGCGGCCCGGAACCGGCCGCGGTGTTCGTCGTCCGGCGCGGTGCGACGGCACCGCGCCCCTCTGCCGTGCCTTGATTTCATTCAACGCGGCGCGACGGCGTCGCGTTCAAGATGTTTCTTCCATGGTGCGCGCGCGGAGGCGTTGTGTAAAATAAACGCACGATTAATCGCGTGCTGCGACGGCACCACGCCACCTTGTTTCCACCCGCAAGGCAATTCAACAAGAACGATGGAGGGGTTCGGCCGTGTTCATGCGGTCCGGCCCCCCTCACGTTAAACAATAACACAACATTAAAAAATTCAAAAGCCTCACGTTAGACATGCGAGATCCACGATCATGAATAAAATAATTAAACAATAAATCAACAACCCCTAATTTGGTATAAGGTTCGAAGATTTTTCAACGTCCGCGGAAGACAACGTCGCGGAGGTCGGGCGTCGCGGTCGTCGTTCGTCAAATCCGTTGACGAAGAGATGCGTCCGATGTGATACGTCGTTGGCGAAACCTTGTACGCCGACGAAGGTTGTCCGAGGAAGAAGCGGTGTTCCCTCTCGTTGACACGGAAGATGAAGAAGAGCGGAGCGGCGTTCTTCGTCGGAGCTTGAGCGTTCTTCGTCGGAGCTTGAGCGTTATTCGTGTTCTTCGTCAGAACTTGAAGAAGAAGAAAAAGCTCTCAACCTCTCAAGAGGACAAAACTATTAACCAAAATAAAATAAGTCACTATCTTATTTTATTAACACATCATCACCCTAGAATTTCAAAAGTTTGAAATTCAAAAGGGTTAACTCCAAAATTAAAATAACTCATGTAATTTAATGAGGGGTTAAGGAAGTTGGGAGAAGATGAAAGGGTTAGGGGTTCGTGTGGGCCCCACCACACTTAATCCTCCCAAGGGAGGTTAAGTGGATGTGGGTCCCACTTCCAACCCCCTTTGGTAGGATTTATCAAGTTAAAATAAAATTTGTTCTTCACGAATTTTATTTAACTTAAACTAAAAACCCAAAAACTAACTTTCAACCCGCAACAAACACAACTTCCGAAAAAGTCTCTTTAAGCGAATATCGGCGATGCGAGTTCATCGGTGCCCTCGGATTTCAATTCCGAGCACCGGATCAAAAGTTAGGAATTCCCGCTCGTTCGTTCACTGAAGGTACCCGAGTCAAACTTCGGAAATTGATTCTGGGCACTCCGGGCCTCGGAATCAGGTGCCGTCTGAAACCGCGCTCTTGTAAAATTATAAAGAAAATTAAGAAAAAATTTCCCTTGAATTTTACGGGTCTTTACATTACTCCCACCTCAGGGATTTACGTCTCCGTAAAGATACATCAAAAACTAGGGAAACAAATGAGGGTATTGAGCACGCATCTGAGCCTCCCGCTCCCATGTGCTCTCCTGGAGATTCTCGTGCTGCCATCTGATGCGCACAAAAGGAATCGATCGCCCACGAAGGACCCGCTCATGTCGATCCTCTATCTCCACCGGGACCTCCGTAAAAGTCGCCCCATCGTCAACGTCAAGCTCCCCATGATCAATGATGTGCGTCGGGTCGTGCACGTATCTCCTCAGCTGAGACACGTGGAAGACGTCGTGCACCCAGTGCAACTGAGGTGGTAGAGCCAGGTGATAAGCCACCTCACCAATCCTGCTGAGAATCTGGAAGGGTCCGATGAAGCGCGGAGATAACTTGACGCCTCGTCCAAATCTCCGAATACCACGTCGAGGTGAGACCCGCAAGAAGACGTGGTCGCCATCCTCGAACTCCAGTGGCCTCCGCCTCCTGTCAGCATATGACTTCTGCCGGATCTGAGCTGTCCTCATCCACTCCTGGATGACCTGGACCTTCTCTATCGTGGCCTGGACCATCTCTGGTCCCACCAGTGCTGACTCTCCAGGGTCTTTCCAACACAAAGGAGATCTACAAGGTCGGCCGTACAACGCCTCGTACGGTGCCATCCCGATGGTGGAGTGGTAGCTGTTGTTGTACGCAAACTCCACCAAGGGTAGGTGGTCCTCCCAGCTACGACCAAAGTCGAGGACACATGCGCGGAGCATGTCCTCGAGAGTCTGAATGGTCCTCTCCGTCTGACCATCCGTCTGAGGGTGAAAGGATGTGTTCAAACGTAGTTGCGTCCCGAACGCCTCCTGTAACCCCTTACAAAGTCGGGAAGTAAAGCGGGCATCTCGATCGGAGATGATAGATGATGGCACGCCGTGGAGCCGCACAATCTCCTGAACGTAGAGACGTCCCAAGCTCTTTACTGAGCCCTGCTCTCTGATGGGTAAGAAGTGTGCTGACTTGGTGAGTCGGTCAACAATAACCCAGATGGAGTCATGACCTCTGGAAGTGCGTGGAAGTCCAGTCACGAAATCCATAGATATGTCATCCCACTTCCACTCCGGAACCTCCAAGGGCTGTACCAAGCCTGCTGGTACCTGATGCTCTGCCTTCACCTGCTGGCAGGTAAGGCATCGAGAAACCAACTCTGCTACTGCCTTCTTCATGCCCGGCCACCAGTGCTGTCGTCTGAGGTCCTGGTACATCTTCGCCACTCCAGGATGTACTGCTAATGGAGAAGAGTGAAACTCTCTCAGCACTTCCTCTCGCAAAGCGACTGGTACCATGGTACGTCCTCGGAAAAGGATGTCGTGCTCTGCTCCAAGGGAGAAACCATCAGGTGCCTGTCCCGAGGATATCTGTGCACGCCGTGTCTCACAGTCAGCGTCCTCACGCTGTGCCTCCCTGACCCGCTGCAGTAGTGGAGGAGTGACTGTGAGAGACTGAAGGAAGGCTGCTCCATCTCTATCCACGAAGGATGTCTGCAAAGAGGCTAGCTGCTCCGTCGCCTCCTCAAGTAGCTAAATTCTTGTCCTCCTGCTAAGGGCATCGGCTACTACGTTCCCCTTCCCAGAAGTATAGACTATCTCAAAGTCATAGTCCTGGAGGAACTCGAGCCATCGCCGCTGTCTCAGGTTCAGGTCCTTCTGAGAGAAGACATACCTGAGATTCTGATGATCATAAAAGACTGTAAAGCGCTCTCCCATCAGATAGTGTCGCCATGTCTTCAGAGCGAAGACCACTGCTGCTAACTCCAGGTCATGGGTAGCGTAGTTCTGCTCATGCGGCCTCAACTGACGTGATCCATAGGCGATCACTACCCGCTCCTGCATCAGAACACATCCAAGTCCGGTCCCTGATGCATCGCAGTAGACTACGTACCCTACTCCCTCCTCGGGCAACCTCAAGATGGGTGCGCTAGTCAATCTCTGTCTCAGCTCCTGGAAGCTCTGCTGACATCTGTCTGACCATACGAAGGGTTTCCCCTTCTTCGTCAAAGCTGTGAGTGATGCCGCAACTCTAGAGAAGTCTGGCACGAATCTCCGATAGTATCCAGCTAGTCCCAAGAAACTCAGAACCTCAGTCACGCTCCTGGGTGGCTCCCATGCTAACACAGCATCGATCTTCGCAGGATCCACTGCAACTACCGCCTCAGAGATAACGTGTCCCAAGAAGTGGACCTCACATATCCAGAACTGGCACTTCTAGAGCTTACCATAAAGCTGGTGCTCTCGGAGTGTGTCTAGTACAACTCGCAAGTGATAGGCATGCTCCTCCTCTGCCGTAGAGTAAATCAGAATGTCGTCGATGAAGACCACGACAAACCGATCGAGGTATGGCTGAAAGATCCTGTTCATGAGATCCATGAACACTGCTGGAGCATTGGTTACACCGAAAGGCATAACCAAGAACTCATAGTGGCCATACCGACATCTGAAAGCCGTCTTCTGCACATCCTCGTCTCTGAATCTGAGCTGATGATAGCCTGACCTGAGGTCTATCTTCGAGAACCACCGTGCTCCCTTGAGCTGATCAAAGAGGTCATCAATCCTCGGTAGCGGATACTTGTTCCTCACTATCACCTGGTTCAGGCGACGATAGTCAGCACAAAGTCGCAAGCTCCCGTCCGCCTTCTTGGCGAACAATATCGGGGAAGCCCAGGGTGAAACACTGGGTCGGATGAACCCCTTGCCCTACAAGTCCTCCAACTGTACCCGTAGCTCTCGAAGCTCGGCGGGGGCCATCCGATATGCTGGAGTGGATATCGGGGCTGTCCCGGGGTACAAGTCAATATAAAAGTCTACCTCTCTGCGAGGAGGTAGCCCTGGAACGTCATTGGGAAAAACGTCCGCAAACTGATCCACCACTGCAGGAAAACCAGGACTCCGCATGTCAACTACTCCAAGGATAAGGCTATCCAACTGATGAGTGATGGGATGTCCTCTCCTCCGCGAAAGTCCATCATGTGCTGCCAAGGCTCCCTTCTCGCCGGTGAAGGTGAACCTGCTCCCGTCGGTGCGTACACATCGCACCTTGCGCCTAAAACAGTCAATCTGTGCATGGACCGTAGATAGCCAATCCATGCCCAAGATGACGTCATAAGGCCTCGACGCTGCTACAAGAAGATCCCAGCCGAAACTCTCACCTCCTAGAGTAAGCTCACACTGCCGGCACCAGTGCGTAATCGTCGAGTCTGCTCTCGTAGGAGTCTCTAGCCGTAAGGATCGAGCCAACGGCTCTGTCGGAATCTCCGAGCTCCGAACAAGGGCAGCGGCTATGAAAGAGTGACTCGCTCCTGTGTCTATAAGAACTGCAGCAAGGGTGGAGTAGACACAGATAGTACCTCGAATCATCTCGGGTGCGCCGTGGTCGTAGGCCTCTGCTGCCTGGAGCTGTGCCTGTCGCTGCCCGCCAGCTCCCTGTGGTCGGGGTGGACCTCCTGGTGGTGGTGGTGGCAGAGCCTCAAAGCGTCGCCCACCACCGGCTGCTCGTCCAACTCCTCTGCCTCGTCCGCCTCCTCCCTGCGGACCGCCACGGTCGACCCTCTGCCTCTGCCTCGGTGGTCCATCAACTGACTGCTGCTTCTCGGCACGGCGGGTCGGGCAGTCGCGAGCCATGTGGCCCTGCCCGCCGCACGAGTAGCACTGTCTGCCTCTCGAAAGACTGGATCCTCGCTGTGTGCCCCGCACTGCTGAGCCAGTGCCCTGAGATCGTCTGCCCAAAGGTCTGGTCTGTCTGGACCCCTGAGTCATCCGTCGACTGCCTGCTGCAGATGACTCTGCCACGTGCCGCACTGCGGTGGGTCGATGTTCTGGTGTAGACTCAGCAAGGAAGCTCTCAATCAGAAGGGCCCGCTCCAGTACTTCTGTCTTAGTCGGTATGCTGAGGGAGATCAGCGATGCCCTGATCTCGTGTCTCAAACCCTGCTCGAAGGTCCGGGCCCGGAAGAATGGGTCACGTACCATGTCGGTCGAGTAGCGTGAGAGATCGGTAAATCTCGCCGAGTACTGAGCGACCGTCATGCTGCCCTGCCGCAGCTGTAGAAGCTCCTAGATATGCACCGCACGAAGGGTGGTTGGGACGAACTCCGAGCAGAAGAGGCTCTCAAAGTCCGTCCAAAGTAGAGACGCCTCATCGTGCACCTGGAGCATCAGGCTCCACCATCGTCCTGCTGCTGCGTGTAGTTGGCTCGCAGCGAGGATCACCATGAGGTCTGCTGGTGTCCTCACTAGCCTAAACACTCGTACCACTGCCTCCAGCCAGTCCTCTACTGCCTGGGGATCCGTCTCCCCGCGAAACCTGGGCGGTCGCTGGCGCTGAAACTCATGCAGTGCGCTGAGGCGACGTGCATCATCAGCGGCTGCTGTTGGAAGCATCGGGGGCTCGGCGGGTAGAGCTACCGCCGGTGCCACTGCTGACAAAGGGCCCTGCACCGAGGCCTCGTCGCTTGGTGGGATGTCGTCACGCTCGACTCTCAGAACCCTAGCTGGCTGCCATCGTGGGGCCATCCTGAAAAGGAAACAGGTGCGCCACGGTCAGAACAGTATACCTGGTGAGCTGATATAAGTAATCACAAAGAAAACATTGAAACACACACGCAATCAATGTTTTCGTGCATTAAGTCGGAAATCAGAAGTCAGGGTCCTGGTGTACGGATACGTCGGCCGCCGCACCAACACTGGACTCCCTGGACTGATAACCACACTCAATACGCTAAACATTATTGCTTCACATAGAAAAGATCAGAGTTCGCGGTAGAACCGAACTCCTCTGATACCAATTTGTCACGACCCGCCCTCGGGGTCCGTGCCGTGACTACCCCAAGCCCGCCTTCCATAGGCCAGGGGCTGGCGACTAGCACCAAGGCGTAATTCCCGGTAAAAAGGGAAGGCATTGCCTTTGTAAAGTAAACAAACACCACAGAGTAAGCAAGCGGAAAGTAAACACTAAACAAAAGCAGAGTACAACTGAAAGTGCGGAAAAGTAAATGGGCCAGAATACAAACCCAAACTGAAAGTAAAGTACAACTCGAAAGGGAAAACAACAACTAAAAAGTAAAAGCCGCTACTCCGAGCTGTCCACTGGGAAATCCCACCTGAAGGGTGGGTACAGATAGCTCCTCTGCTCCACGGGTCCCGTCGTCCGCTCCGTGCACGTCCCGCCCAGTGGTCCACCTTCGGGTACCGTCCCTATCTACAAGCCTCAGCTAAGGTCAATGTTGTCCGTCGTCTGCAACCAACACAACGTAGTGCGGGAAAAGCCCGTGCAGGGGTGAGTATAAGCTACTCAGTAGGGACCCCGAGACCCCTGAAGGTCTCTCAAATCCACAAAGGATAAACCACGAAGAAAGGTACAATCACTAAGTAACAACCGACACTGCTTAGGTATATGCCCATACATATACCTAAGTCATCAAATTCAAATACGCTCCAACCTCCGAGCCCAAGTACAACTCAGTCCACACAGGAAAGTAAACGTATTCCACACAGGAAAGCAAAACGTAATCCACACAGGATTGCACAACACAATCCACACAGGAAAGCAACAGGATTCAGCTCACACAGGATATACTTCTTCAAGGATGATAAAGATGATCTCTGATCCATCTAAGTCGTCGGACCCACGAAGGATCGATAGGTAACTAACCCCCGGAAAGACCCACACAGGATCGGGCCCACACAGGACCTGTAGGCGCTGGTTCACACAGGACCGCTGAGCGCAAGGACCCACACAGGATCGGACCCACACAGGATCGGTAGCACTGATCCACGTAGGATTGCTGAGTGCTGAAGTCGTCGTCGTTGAATCCACACAGGATCTCTGTACTGTCATCGTCGCAGTCACAGTAGCAGTAGTAGCAGTAGTAGCAGTCGCAGCCAGCACTAGGGTTCCCGCACACAGCAAGCTCGTTCGGAGGGTCCGCTCCACGAGCCGAGAGGCTGATACATCAACGGTCACAAAGTCCAGAGTTGATGTATCCAAAAGTTCCGTATCATCAACAGAAACTCAACGCAACAGACGGCGCGTCGATCGGACGTCTGGTCTGAGAGTTATTGGCATTTTCGTCTCCGGGGCCCGGTTGGTTTTTAAGGCAAAACCAACCCGACCGTACTCCACCTACGTCCAAACCTCGGGCGGAGTATGCCAAAAGATCTGTCTCACTAAGAGGAACACAACACAGCTGACGGCACGTCAATCGGACGTCCGTAGCTCAAGATATGAGCGTTTCCGCTCCGAAGGCCCGGTTGGTTTCGTGAACGAACCGACCCGGCCGAACTCAAAGTAATCCGAAACCTTGAGTGCGATATACCGAAACGACCGTCTCGATCCAAGGACAGTGTTTCCATAGACGGTTCGTCAATCGGAGGTCCGTGGCTCAAGATATGGCCAAAGGACCGAATCTGATCCGAAACGGGGGGTCCGGGTCCGGGGTGACCCGGCCCGGCCGGCCGGCTGGCCGGCGCGGCGGCGCGGCGGCCGCGGCGGCCTGGCGCCACACGTAGGCAGCGCGGGGGAAATTATTTTCCCCCACTGATTGGAATGACGGTGTGGCTATATGCCGCGCCCCTTTTTGCAAACCCCCCCCCCCCCCCCCACGTGAGGGGCTTGATTGGTAGGAAACGGGGGGCCTCCTGCCCCCCCTCAAGGAAACCGCCCCCTCATTAAGAGGGGGGTTTTGATTGCTGGTCGGGGGATTAATTCCCCCGGTTTAATGCCATCCGGCCGGCCAGCTGGCCGGCCGGTTTTCTCCAACGGGACCGGAAAATCCGGTCCCCTCTTCAGCTTCCGACGCCGGCGGCCCGGCCGCTGGTCTTCTCTTCCCCCGCGGCCCGGAACCGGCCGCGGTGTTCGTCGTCCGGCGCGGTGCGACGGCACCGCGCCCCTCTTCCGTGCCTTGATTTCATTCAACATGGCGCGACGGCGTCACGTTCAAGATGTTTCTTCCATGGTGCGCGCGCGACGGCGTTGCGTAAAATAAACGCACGATTAACCGCGTGGTGCGACGGCACCACGCCACCTTGTTTCCACCCGCAAGGCAATTCAACAAGAACTATGTAGGGGTTCGGCCGTGTTCATGCGGTCCGTCCCCCCTCACGTTAAACAATAACACAACTTTAAAAAATTCAAAAGCCTCACTTTAGACATGCGAGATCCACAATCAAGAATAAAATATTTAAACAATAAATCAACAACCCCTACTTTGGTATAAGGTTCGAAGATTTGTCAACGTCCGCGGAAGACAACGTCGCGGAGGTCGGGCATCGTGGTTGTCGTTCGTCAAATCCGTTGACGAAGAGATGCATCCGATGTGATACGTCGTTGGCGAAACCTTGTACGCCGACGAAGGTTGTCCGAGGAAGAAGCGGTGTTCCCTCTCGTTGACACGGAAGACGGAGAAGAGCGGAGCGGCGTTCTTCGTCGGAGCTTGAGCGTTCTTCGTCGGAGCTTGAGCGTCCTTCGTGTTCTTCGTCAGAACTTGAAGAAGAAGAAAAATCTCTCAACCTCTCAAGAAGACAAAACTATTAACCAAAATAAAATAAGACACTATCTTATTTTATTAACACATCATCACACTAGAATTTCAAAAGATTGAAATTCAAAAGGATTAACTCCAAAATTAAAATAACTCATGTCATTTAATGAGGGGTTAAGGAAGTTGGGAGAAGATGAAAGGGTTAGGGGTTCGTGTGGGCCCCACCACACATAATCCACCCAAGGGAGGTTAAGTGGATGTGGGTCCCACTTCCAACCCCCTTTGGTAGGATTTATCAAGTTAAAATAAAATTTGTTCTTCACGAATTTTATTTAACTTAAACTAAAAACCCAAAAACTAACTTTCAACCCGTAACAAACGCAACTTCCGAAAAAGTCTCTTTAAGCGAATATCGGCGCTGCGAGTTCATCGGTGCCCTCGGATTTCAATTCCGAGCACCGGATCAAAAGTTAGGAATTCCCGCTCGTTCGTTCACTGAACGTACCCGAGTCAAACTTCGGAAATTGATTCTGGGCACTCCGGGCCTTGGAATCTGGTGCCGTCTGAAACCGCGCTCTTGTAAAATTCTAAAGAAAATTAAGAAAAAAATTCCCTTCAATTTTACGAGTCTTTACATCTAATTTCAAACTGATACATTATGTGACAAGTATGATTCAAAGTGTCTTTTTCAAGTTCAAAATAATATTTTTTGTATAAGAGACAAGTGAAATAATAAAAACTAAGTAAACATAATTGGATTCTTTTTATAATTTATTAAATTTATCCATGATTAATTTGGGACATGTAGAAATCAGTAGAAACCCAATAAGATGCATAGTATAACCAGTAGGACTCCAAATGCGTATTTATATTTAAAATTGATATCAATTTCCGTAAAAATGAAAATGTGACATTCTGATAAATGAGAAAAAATATTGTAATTGTTTTGATACTTTTGGGAAATGGTCCATGAGTTATTTAGGACATGTAATAATCATCCAAGGGTCAATATGAGGCACGTTGTGACTGGTATGACTCCATGTTTATCATTATGATTTAAAATATACATCAATTTTAGTGAAAAAAACAATTGACAAACTAAAAATCAAAAAAACAAGTTTATAATTTTTCTAATACATTAAAAAAACAGTCCATGATTCATTTGAGATGTATAGAAATCTTCCACACATCGTTCTAATGCAAAGTGTGACTATTCTATCTTCAAGTATGACTTTTTATTTTCAATTGACAACATTTTTAGTAAAAAGGAACAAGCGACGTACTGTAAACCTAGAAAACAAATTTATATTGTTTTTATACTTTAGTGAAATGATCCATGAGTTTTTTTAACGATTATGAATCACCTTTACCTCAATCTAAGGCATAGTGTGACTTGTTTTACTCAAATTGCATCATTTTTATTTAAAATTTACATAAGTTTTAGTTAAAAGGCTAACTAGCCTACTCAAAACCTAAACAACAAATTATGATTGTTTTGATACATTTTTAAATTAACAAATATTTTATTTGGGATGTTTAAGAATAATCCTCACTTCAATATAATGCATAGTGTGCTAGGTATGTGTCCAATTGCATCTTTTTATTTGAAATTGTCATCAATTTTAGTAAAAAGGACTAATTGATGTACTGAAAACTGAGAAAATGCATTCCGATTGTTTTGATAGAAGAAGTAAACGATACATGAGTCATTTGGGACATGTAGTAAGAAACTGAAACTCTATTTGAGGAATGTGGTGACTGGTATAACTCCAAGTGTGCCTTTTTATTTGAAATTTACATCTATTTTAGAAAAAAGGTCAACTGATCAACTCAAAACTAATAATACACACTATTATTGTTTCGATATTTTAGTAAAATGATTCATGAGTAATTTGAGATGTGTAGAAATCAGCCACACCTCAATCCAATTCACGTTGTACCTAGTATGACTATATGTGTTTCAATTTATTTAAAATTGACATCAATTTTAGAAAAACTATCAAATGTCAAACTGAAAACCAAGAAAACATATTATGATTGATTTGATAATTTAGTAAAATGTTCCCTGAGTCATTTGAGATGTGTAGAAATAAGTCACACATCAATCAAACACATTGTATGACCGGTATGACTCCATGTGTGTCTTTATTTAATACATGAAATTAATTTCACTAAAAAGAACAAGTGAAATACTCAAACCTGAGAAAATGCATTAAAATTATTTTGACACTTTAAGACAATGATTCATACTTCATTCGTTATGTGTTTAAAATAGTTGTTCCTTAATATAATGCACGGTGTGACTTGTATAACTTGTAGTGTGTCATTTTACTTAAATTTGACATTTTTAAAATTTATATGTTTATATTAATGTTTAATTTATCTCAGTATAATATTAATAACATAATATTTGACTTCTTATGTTGGTGGATTATTTTTCTTTGGTTGAGGTGATTTGTATGGAAACAGATACCATGGGAGAACCTTTTTGAAATGGGATCACGGGTTCCAAAGACAAACATTATTGCTTTAAATTATTTATGGATAGTAATTGTACATTTAATTATACTAAATACTATTTGAAATATTTGTAGTACTATTTTCTATTTATTTTGTATTCGTGATGGAAAACTTATTTCAATTAAATTTTATATTTGGAGTACATGTTATATGAGGTTCTTGCAGTGTGATATTGTACAAACAACACATTTCAAGAGATATGGCCTTTATTAATGATATTTCTAGCCCTGATAAAGGCCACCATTTTTCAGCACTATTAATAGAATTGATAAAGTGTGTCCTTTATGAGTATTGAGATTAATATTTCTTAAAATACTTGTTGTGCTCTGTTAAATGGAATATATGTAGTAGTGTTTCCAAACCAAAAAAAAAATGAAAACACTAATAAAATTAAATTATTTTTAGTATTTAAAATACTTATTGTCTGATTGATAATTCCCTCCATGTAAATTACACTAGTAGAGGTTTTTGAATTATTATATTATAGAAACCAGGTCATGCATGCATCAAAAATTTAATAAATAAATGATTCAATCATAATTTTTTTGATGAATAGAGAAGTTTCATAGACCCATACACCATGCATAAATATGAATGGATAGAGTGTAGATATTATCAACACTACAACAAAAATTTGTTTTATTAGCTATAAAAAAGAACTTTATCGGCACTAAAAAAGTTATGATAATCAAGATGCTATTAAATGTTGGGTCTCTTGTATCAGCACTAAAAATAGTGCTGATAAAGAACACTTTTTTAGCATTTTATTAAAAGCACGGAAAAATTTTTAAAAATATTTAAAAATTTTAAAAATATTAAAAAGTATTTTTTGCAAATTAAGGGGTTTTAACAGTGTTTTAACCCCTTTCAACAACATTGTGTGGCCCCCCTTTTTCATGCCCCAGCCACCCACGCATGCACGCCCTAGCAACCCACACCCTTTAATAGTGTTTGCCCCAATTTCACCTCTGTGCGCACACCTATGTCCCCCTGGATTCTAACTCAAGACCTCTCGCTTGCGCACTTGGACCCGTTACCACTCCACTATGTTTAATTTTTCTCTATTTAATGATATATATATATATATATATATATATTTAGTTATATTTTTTCATATATTAATGTATATTCATATTAAAGTATATACATATATATTTAGTTTTATTAATATATATATTTATTCGTTTATAAATAAATAAATATATATATTAATAAATATATATATTTATATTTATATATTTAAATATTTATTCATAAATTAATTTATATAGGTTATTTATATTTATATATTTAAATATTTATATATTTATATATTTATATATTTACATACTTATATATTTACATATTTATATATTTATATATTAATTAGTATATTAATATATATTTATATCAATTTATTTATATATTTTTTGTTATGTTTTTTTACCCATATATTTATTCGTATATTAATATATATTTATAAGATCAATTTTAAATACATTTATAAAATATTTGTTTTATGTGTGTTTATAAATAAATAAATACATACATACATATGTACAACACACAGAAACACACATATTATATATGCGTATTTTTATGTTTAAAAATACATATTTATATATATTTACATATATTGTATATTAATACGTATATGCATATTATAGAATATATACATAATATATATCTGTTTGTTAATACAATTAGACACAAATACTAACAAACACACACACACACACATAACATAGGTGTGTAAATATTCATATATTTGTACATAAAAAATGGATATTATTTTTTTGATAAGGCATATATATTGTGAAATATATTTTATATGTAAATATCTTTAATTATTTAATTATAAAATTAAATTTTTATGTGTGAATATATAAAAAATATTTATATATTGTTATATATTTGATTATAAATAATAGTACGTTGTGAAAACATTAATATTTAAAAACCATAATTTCAATATAAATTTAATCCGTTGGAATAAATTCAGTCCCCACTAAAAATGGGAAAAAAGACCCACATAAATGAGGCTTAAATTCCATTGAATGTTAAAAATGTTGGTTATCACTAGAGAAAAAAATGTTTACCACATCGGTGTTTCTAACATCGGTTATATATAACCGACGTGCAAAGATGTAAAAATAGGTTTATCATGCCGGTTATAAAATAACAGACATAATAAATCACTGAGAATAGATTTATAACATCATTATTTTAAAACTGACATCAACAATACATATATTTGATTTATGACGTCAGTTATTTTATAACCGACAAGAAATATCAAATCTTTGTGCTTTATCAAATCTGTTATAAAATAACTCAAATGATAAATCGCCTTTTTTCACATCGGTTATTTTATAACTGACTTCATTAAGTCTTTATACAATCAGTTGTTAAATAATTGATCTGATGAAGATTTAAATGATTTATCATGCCCTGTATTCTGTCATTCTGTTTTTTTCAATTGCATGACATGTGGCTCATCTCTCTCACCTGAAAATCCTAGAAAGGATTCCTCCATATTGTGCCCTCAAAACTCATTTTTCCGACATCATTCAACTTCTTTATCATAACCAGTTCAATCAGGTTGACACCCAACAGCCAAGAAACTCTCAAAAGCCTCAGTTTCATTCATTTTTTTTTGCGATGCCCTCAATTTATATAATGAGATATTATTTTTCGATCATTTTTCTTGCTATCATGGTATGTGTAATAGTGTTCTTTTATACCATGCTATGTCCTTTTATGGTAAAATAAAATGTGGTAGTGATATCATTCAAGTTCTATGATTTTTTTTGCTACCATGTGTGATCTATCATGTGGGTCTTTGTATACATCCATGTGTGTGCTACCAGGAAATCATTTTCATTCATGTTCTGCCTTATAACCTTATAACCAAGAAAGTTATTCAATACATTTCTTACTATCAATAATTTTATCATTCTTTAATTATTAATTCTATTCATATATTCAAATTAAAATTAGTTTTATATTCAATATTTTATTTTTCATTATATGATAAAACTCATTATTTAGTTGTTTAATCTACAACAACACACTCTACCATTCTCTTTGAAATTAAACATAGTTAGACACAGCCCCCAACCCACCCCTAGACACCCCACCCTCTTGACACCCCCAACACCCCACCCCCTGAGGAGCCCCCACCCACAAGACACCCCCACCCCTGGATACAAACTACCCCCTTGGGCACCCTCTACCCCCTTGGACTCCCCCTCCCCTGGGTACCCCCACCCCCATGGACGGCCCCTACCCCTGGACACCCCCACACACCTAGACAGCCCCTAGCCCACCCCCATAGATACCCCCAACCCCATAGACACCCCAACCCCATTGGACACCCCACCCCCTTGGACACCCCCACACCCTCGACACCACCACCCCCATTGATAGCCTTCAACCCCCTGGAAAGGCCCCCCCACCCACCCCTTGTACACCCCTGGAAAACCCACCCCCTTGAACAACCCCAACCCTGGACGTCGCACCCCCATGAACCGGCCCCCAACTCCCTTGACAACCCCCCCACCCCGGACACCCCCTCCGACACCACACCCCTGGGACACCCCTCACTCATTGAAGATCCCCCCTGGACACCCCTACCCCCTTAGATAGCCCTCTAACCCCCTGGAAATCCCCCAACCACACCCCTTGGACACCCCATGGATACCCCCTCCCCCAACACAAACACACACACCATGGACAACCCCCACCACCTAGACACCCCCTATCGTCTTGGATATCATCCATCCTTGGACCCCCCCCATGAACACCCCTTGGACAGCCCCCACCTCTGGACACCCCCTATCTCCAAGAAATCCCCCACCTCCCAGACACCCCCACCCCCATGGAAGACCCCCCAACCCCCTATACACCCCCACCACCCAGACAGACCCCACCCCCTAGACACCCGTTCCCCCTTGGACAACCCCCTCACTCCTTGTACACCACCACCCCACCCACTTGGGCACCCCCTGGACAGACCCCACCCACACTAGATATCCCCCCACCCCTGAATACCCCGACCCCTGGACTCCCCATACACTCTTGGAAAGCCCCCCACCCACGAAAACCCCCCTAGACACCCTAACCCTCTTGGATAGCCCCCCATCCTCGTGGACATACCTCACCCCTCTGGACCCTCCCCACCCCTGGACACCCCCTACCCCCCTTGTATACCCCTCCCCAGACAACCGCCACCCCCCTAAACACCCCCACCCTCATGGACAGTCCCCTAACCCTCTAGACACCCCCAGACACCCCACCCCATGGACTCCCCAACACCCTTTGACAGCCCCCACCCCTAGACAACCCTACCCCCTTGGAAAACCCCATCACCCCTAGGACACAACCCCCATGGACAACCCCAGGGTAGCCCCCCACCCCTGGACACCCCCACCCCCATGGATAGAGCACAACCCCTAGACACCCCCTAACACCTCGGACACCCCCTACCCCCTTAGACAGCCCCCACCCCTGGACACCACTACTTCCAGGGATATCCCCCACACCCCTTGACACCCCCACACGCCTGGACATCCCCTACCCCTAGGGACAGCCCCCACCCCCTGAACACCCCCACCACCTTGGACAAACCCCTCACCCCCTGGACACCACCCCCACCACAAAAGGACACCACCCCACCCCTGGACACCCCCATCCCCCTTGACATCCCCACCCCTTGGACAACCCCCACCCCCTAGATATCCCCCACCCCCATTGTAATAGATTATATACTATAGAGTGTATGAGAACAATTTGTGAACTGTTGGTATACATATATCCCAATTGTTTCCCTGAAATAGTTGGAATAGATTTTATGCAAGAAAACATGTATACCAATGGTTCTTGAATCATTGGAATATATATATACCAATGGTATCATTGAAATCATTAGTATATATTAACTTCAGAACGTTTAGACCAACAGTTCCTATAGAACTGTTGGTGTAGGGCTATTGCAATGACCATCATGCCCACAGTGTGTGAAACCGTTGGAATATTCTATCCCAATGTTTTCAAACCATTGGGATAGGTGTAATTTTCAGTAGTGAATGTATACATATTTTAATATTTATACTTCATATTTCTTGTTTACGAAAGGGTGAATTTGGTATCCAGTTTCACATAGATGTATTCATTGTGTACCTTAAGAAGAAAGGATCAAAGATGAATTTATATTGTAATATCATGATCTATATGCGAGAGATATGTAATACAAAAATGATTTTCATATAAATATTAAACTACTATATCTATCTATATTTTCATTATAAAATTATTTCCATGCACATATTTTTTAAATACATATATAATTTTTTTATATTTTAAAATTGTTTTACATTAAAATAATGAATTTTTCTCATATAAATATTAAATTGGTTTATTTAATAATATGTATAATTTTGATATTTTCAATAGGTAATAATGAGCCAAATTTGGATTACAGTACATTGAATGAGTACTGAATATGAGGAAGGTGTTGATGCCTTTTTGGAATTTTCTAAAAGAAATGTTCCTAGTAACGACATTTTTTCTATCCATGCCAGAAATGTTAGAATATGAAGAAGTTGAAAAGTAGTGAGATCAATGATCATCTAATTTTTCATGGTTTTAATATGAGTTATAACCCTTGGATTTGGCATGGTGAAACTGGATAGAATGTCATATCTATAGATGATGATGATTTTCAAGATGTTAACTCTAATGGAATTGAAGAAATGATTCGTGATATTGAAGCAGAACAAATTGAGGTAGAACCGACAGTTGTGTGTGTATATTGTGATGCTAAAAAACCATTGTATCCTGGTTGTATGGATTTTATAGTTTTGTCATCCATTTTAATATTGATTAACCTAATGAAAAAACATGGATGGAGTGAAAAAAGTATTACAGAGCTGCTACAATTATTGAAATACATTCTTCCCAGAGACAATGATCTTCAAGATCCATATTATAAATCCAAGAAAATATTATGCCTAACTTGTTTGGGATACAAAAAAATACATGTATGTCCGAATGACTCTATGTTATATAGGAAGGAATAATAATTTCTCTCATCGTTTCCTAAATATGGGACATCACGGTATAAGTAGAATGAAAAATCACCGGATGATATAGAGATTACAGATATCCATGCCAATCTATTTTTGTATCATCCTATAATTCATCATTTGAAATGTTTATTTGTTAATTAGCGTGATGAAAAAAGGTTAAGATGCCATGCTGATGATAGGATTTGTGATGGAAAAATACGTCATCCAGTTGATTGTCCACAATGGATGAAAATTGATGAGCAGTATCTTATATTCAGAAATCAAATTAGAAATCTCAGACTTGGTTTGAGCACAGATTGAATGAATCCATATCGAACCCTCAGTAGCATACATAGTTCATGGACTATTTTATTAGTAATTTAGAACCTATATCTAGATGTTTTTATGAATTGAAAATATTTCATGTAGATTATAATGATCTCTGGTTCGAAGAAACCCGTAAATGATATTCAGGTTTTCTTATCCCCGTTTGTTGATGATTTGAAACATTTATTAGAAGATATTACTAGGTGCATGATTCTTATAAAATAGAATATTTTCAACTGCATTCAGTGCTTCTGTTCACTGTAAATTACTTCCCAATGTATGGAATATTTTCTGTATACAGTGTTAAGGGGAATAAAGCATGCCCAATTTGTGAACAGCAGACTTCAAATTATCAATTCCATCATGGAAAGAAAATAGTATACATGGGTCATAGAAATTTTTTTTCCATATGGATCACCCTTATAGAAGACTAAAAAATGGATTAAATCATTCATTAAAATTTGATATTACTCCAAAACCATTATCCCCTATTGTTTATTTTGATAGGGTTCAAATCCTTGACGTGACATTGGGAAAGACACATAAATCTAGTAATGATAGACATATTTGGAAGAAAATGTCAATATTTTTTTCTACCATATTGAAGATATCATGAAGTGAAACATAATATTGACGTCATGCACATGGAGATGAATATGTACTATAGTTTGATTAGAAATTTGTATATATTAAAGTAAAGACTAAAGATGGGTTGAATGTAAGATTAAAATTACTATCAATGTGAATACATTTTGAGTAAGCTCCCACTATTAATAAAAGAAGAAATTTTTTCCATCGGCTTGCCATAAATTATCCATGAGGGATAAAATTAGATTTTGTTTATGTCTTCATGATATCAAAGTGCCTCAAGGTTATTCTTCAAATGAAAATATTTTTGTCTCTTTGAAGGATATAAAGTTCATAGGTATGAAATGTCATGATTTTCACGTCATTACGTAACAACTTCTACCAGTTTCATTGTGTGGAATATTTCCCATCTATGTCAGAAAGACTATAATGAAGGTGTATTATTTTTCCAATTCAATTTGAAATAAAGTGATTGATGAAAAATATTTGAACATTTTGGAAAATGATTATTTTGATATACTTTTTCAATTGGAAAATAATTTTCTTCCATCATTTTTAGATAAATGGTACATTTAATGGTTCATTTAGATAGAGAAATAATGATTTGTGGACCTGTATATCTTCATTGGATGTATACTTTTGAAATTTATATGAAAATATTAAAGGGGTATGTTAAGAATCAATATTGACAAGAAGCCTCCATTTTTAAAAGTATATTTTTGAATAGGTTTTAGAGTTTTAAATGAGATACTTCTCTATGGAGCAACACATAGGTTTGCCTCCATCTCACCATGAACGATTTAATAATGAGATAAAAAGGATTCATGTCTTGGAAGTCAAATCATTGTCAGTGGAATAGATTAAGAAGGCACAATTATACATCTTGAATAACATAGATGATGATCAATCATATATCACATTGCATATTAATGATTTTAAATAATGTCATCTAAGGAAGAATGAAATGTGGATTTTGAATGAGCATAATAAAACAATTTTTCCATGGTTTAAAAATACCTTTCTTGATAAATCACATGTATTAGAGACTTTATGATGGTTAGTGGGTAGTCCAAGTTTAAATGTCATAACATGGTTTGAGTATGACATTAATGGATATAAATTTCATACAAAATCTCTGGAAAAAAAGAAGTGATGTTTAGAATAGTTGTGTATTGGTGTCTGTAGAAGCAATGCATTTTTTGAGTTCAAAATAGAAAAACACAATTTCAACATCATGTTCATATTATGGAGTCATTGAAGAAATATGGTAGGTTGATTAATTTATAATTAATGTTCCTGTTTTTAACTGCAAATGGTTTATCGGTAAAAATAATGTTTGACATGATGAATTTGGAATGATAGTTGTTAATCTAAATAGATTGGAAGACACAAAAAATTATTTTATAATAGAAAAGCAAACAAAAATAAATTTTCTAGGTTTTTAATCAATCAGATATATAGTGGTGTATTGTTTCACAAGAGAAAACAATATTTTAGTGAGGATAAACTTGATAAAGATTCTAATTTAAGTGAGATACCTACTTCCATGGAAATATTAGCAGAAAATAATGAAGATCATGTTGAAGACATGGTTTTTTCCATAGGGAATGATCAAGATGAATGAATTTGGGAAAACAATCCATTTTATATTCCTAATATTTCAGGGAATATATGTTTATTTCTTGTTAAAATTTATTAATTTCATAAAATGATTGATATTTTAATTTTTTAATTTATTAAAATTCATATTAAAAAAATAAGTAGAAATTTTTGTTTACTTTAATTTTGTTTAGTTTAGTTTATCTTATTTTCTATTACATAACATATAAATCTATTTATTTTGTTGAATGAAAATTACATTACCATGTTTACCATAGTTTTCCATAGCTTACCTTTACATAAATTATATATTTATTTATTTTGTTGAATGATAATTACCATACCAGGATTACCATGTTTACCATCTTAACCATTTTTTATCATGTTTACAATATTTTACATGTTTACTATTACGTAACTTAGTTTTGTTTTTCATTTATTATGTTTACATATGTATTTTAATACTTGAAATTATATATTGCTGAAATAAGATTTTTTTTGATTTGAAGGATAATAACAGATCAATCAGTTGATTAACCACATGATTCTGGAGATGAGCTTCATGCTCATGCCTCTGAGGATAAACATCCACATGATCCTCTTGATGTTCCCCAATATTCATCAGGTGCTCCCGTACCAACAAAGATGTTTTCAAGAGTTGGTAAACGTGGCTAAACATGCTTACCAAAATTATCACTAGTTCATAGAAATGATCAAATGATAATCGTTGAGTTTGATGAGAATGATATTTCTAGAGGTCCAAATAAAAATTATTTTAAGAGTTTTGTATCAACTAAGGGTAAAAGAAAAGTAAGGAATTTTGTATGATGATTGGAGAAGTGTGGACAGTGCAATAATATTTCAGTTATGGGAGACAATTTTTTGTAAGATCTTTTTCTATTGTTTTACTAATATTTAAATTTTTATAGTATAACATGTTTTACCTTTTATTTATCAAATGAAATTTGATATTCTTGGCATTGGAGGAGTCCGGATTAAATTTTAATCGATGACTTCTTGGAGATGTAGGGATTTCAAATCAACCCTCACATCTGATTTAATTTTTTCTCATATGTAATAGGATAGTCCATGTTATAAATATCCTTTCATAGATGAAGAAAAGTAGAAATAATTTTTTTAATGTAGAATAAAAGATTCATTTTTGGCAAGGGAAAGGTACATTTTTATAAGCTTTTTTTTATAAATGATCTTATTAATATTATGTTAATGATTTGTTATTTTTAATTTATAGAAAACAAGGGAATATCATCAGAATATCCAATCAAAAAATTTATACCTTCATAGTTTATCTTGGTAAGGGTATATTTTATTAGAAGAAAAAATGATGGTGGAAAATTTACAAAAACATAGAACTATGGATTACAGCTCTAGAGAGGTTTCCCCTCCATCCTGACCATATAGACATGAAAAATGGAAGAGAGCTCGGATGGGAAAAAATGGGCTACATCTTTTGAAAGAATCAAGAATTGTTACTGAGAGTATTGTATGATATTTATTTTATTTATTTATGTTAATTATATTATTTATATACATTAAATCATTACATAAATGATCAATTAATTTATAAAGGATTATCATGAAGAGAAGAGCACACATAGGGTATTTACAAATGCTGGGAGGCAAGGTATTTTATCTGTAGTATTGGGAATGCCCAAACACCCTAGTTGTGTACGAGGATACCTGATGGGTGTATTAGTAAGAAAAGTGTTTCCAGGTTCTTGAACATATTCCATAGAGGGTGTTTACAAAAAACTGAATCTTTGGAGGCTGAAATTCATAATATTAATTGGATGATGGAGGAAATTATTAGAGAGTTGGTACAGTCTATGTTTTCAGACATGAAACGGAAATTTCAAACTGTAGCTCCCACTCCTCTGCCTCCCCATGCATACCCCATTATTTATCCTCCACCTCCACCAACAGCTCCCACTCCCCCAAGTGGGGATCCTATTATTTATCCTCTACCTCAGATTGCGGACCCCATTTTTTATCCCACTCTTCTACCACAACATCCTACTTATTGTGAGTTTTATGTTGATTATCCTAACCATAATATATTTACATATGGGCTGGTATATTGTGTAGGAGATATAGTTCATCATCAAACTTTAGAGGTAGAGAATCACAAATTCACTGTAAATGATATTATAGATACATCATCTTGAGTAACATTACCTATAGACGAGGTGACAAAAATGGGACATAGTATCACCCAATTTTTAGTTTGGCCATCCAGACTTCACCGAATCATTACCATAGAGGTATGTATGTTATATATTTTATTTTATTATTTATTAAAGTTGTTTTAACATTTAAAAATTAATATATTTTTCTATTTATTTACAATAATAATTCAAAGGTAATGAAATAATGTACAGAAAATAACAAAGAAAAATGGGTATGACATCAGATATTGATTCTTGTAGTCTGGACTGATTGTCAAGATATTCAAATTTTTTGGTAGATATTTATTCGTTTCTACTGGAATCTTATGTTTGTGGATGTGAAATAAATGTGGGGATTATGAAAACTGATATCATGGAGATTATTATACGAGATAAGTTGGGCATCAATGTCGTTCAGATTTTTTTCCTTGTAAGTCTTAACCCCTTTCCCTGTGTTATATTTATTCGAAATGTATACTTATGTCTATTTTGTATTAGGTATCTTTAAAACACGTGTGAGAAGAATTAGCGGACAGATGTATATCGATTCATTGACCCAGATATGATTTCCCTTCAATCAGATGCATTGGATGAGGAACAATGAATAATTTATATTACTGAATGATTTAAATAGAATATAATCATGTAGTTTTAGACGATTCCATTTTGTGAGCGGTATGAAACATATATCTGGAAAAGTATTATTCATCTTTTACAATAAAAACAGTAAGATTAAATTTTCTTTTATATCAGTGATAGTTGGATGTTAGATGTTTTTTTTCATGGTATAAAACACTTTATTGGATATGCTATGTCCATGTGGATGTGCGGGAAAGTTTTAAGAATATATTGGAAAAGTAAGTTTCAATTCCTTAATGGTTGTTTATATTATAATGAATTTTAAATTTATCACATTCATATAATTTTCTTACAGGGGATGGGCATTCTTTTAAAGAAACACAAAGAAAAAGGGTTCTAAAATCAATTATGTAAAAGTAAAGTTTAATATCCATTTATAATTTTTACTTTTCAATGTATTTCATAAAATTGATATTTTAAATCTACACTCATTTAAAAAAAATTCATGAGATACAAGGCATCATTGAATACATATATTATATGTTAATATTTATATATGAAATAATTACAAATGAAACAATAATGAACTTTGAAGAGGTTTGATTTCCTTATGAAAATTTCCAAAATATTTCATTTGATTTATTCATTATACATGTTAACTACATTCAATTTTATCTGTATATATTTGATGAACCTCAACCCTATAGTGTTCAAGAGGTTAAACACATACAAGTTAAATGGTCTAATTATTTTACATGTTTGATTGGATTTTAGTTTGATTGTAGTGTAAGAATTAAATTTGAATATTGTAATTGTAATTGTAATTGTGTATTTGGTAGTTTTTTGGTTGGATTTAGTGTTGTTAGTTGAAACTGTACGTTTTGAATGTTATAAATGTGAATGTTTAATTTTTCTCTGGTTCTTCATCTTCAGGTCTAGTTATGATGTTTTTCTTGTATGTATTTTGTACTGGTATTGGTATACTTTTGGACTGGTTTCTGCTTGATTCAGGTCAACATTAGCAGATCATAGTAATGGTTTCACAGTATTATTAAAAAATATGGTTTTTCACATCATTTATTTTAGATCCGATGTAATATGTGACTCGAGAATAGTTTTTCACATCAGATATTTTATAACAGAAATTATAAGTGACTGGGATACTGTTTATTGCATTTTTTATTACAAAACTGATGTCGTATCTCTTTTTTCACGTTGGTTATTCTATAACCGATGTGAAAAAATATTCAAAGACATGATATATTATGTCAGTTATGTAATAATTGATGTAATAAACTATATTCCACAACTATTATTTAATAACCGACGTATTAAATTGAGCCTTTGAAGTGTTTTTGGGATAGTTATTTAAAAACCGACATGAATAAACCTTCATAGGTTTAATTTATGAAAACAATTTTTAACCATCTGATGTCATAAACTATAAACCACATCAGTTATTAAATAATAGATATGATAAATCAAGCTTCCGAAGGGTTTTTCACTTCTGTTATTTAATAACCACTGTGAAGAAATATTCAGATTTATGAGTTTCACATCGGTTTAAAAAAACCGACGTAAAAAATAGTATTTATAACGTCTCCTTCAATAACGTCAGCAAAAAACCGAATTAAAAAAATAAAAAATAACCGGCATAAAAAAACTTTTTGCACAACTATATCGAGACTAAAAACTCAATTTTGAAATCCTTCTTGGTTTTTTTCCCTAAAAAATATAACATAAGTTTCTTCTGTATCACTAGCGCATATAGCTCATCATAGGCCTCAGTTTGATATGTGGTATAGTCTAAATGGAAACCCAGATCAAATATTACGATTAATTGATGTTCGAGTTACATTTTCAACTTAATTTAGATATTTTATTGATTTTTTTATTTTATTTTTCAATCTTCATATTGATATTAAATTACTATAACATGTTAATAATAAGATTATTAATAATTATATATATATATATATATATTTATTTATTATTTTATAAGTTAGATTCACTCAATATCTTATATTTTATGTGTAAATGTCAATTTAACATATATAAAACATATTTTAAAAAATATAAATTATATTTATATCAATATATTACATTAACATATTAATATAATATTGTTAATGAGATATATGTTTTTTTTAAAATATACCCATTATAAGCACTAGTAAAAAAATGCCCATAAAGACAACCCCTTTACCAGTGATACTAAAAAATGATGAAAAATGGAGCCCCGTTTATAGGGATAAAAAAAATAATTTACAACGGGATATATTTATCAATGCTAAAAACAAACACTGATAAAAGGTTACCCCTTTATCATCACTTCTTTTTAGTGTTGTTAAACAATAGTGCTCTGAAAACCCATTTTTTGATATTGCATATTTTCTAACTTTATCATATGATGATTTATGATTCTGTATGTGGAAATAATATTATTAAAGGATTGATGATATGTTTTATATGCTTCACTGTGTGCATTTCATGATGGTAATAACAACAGGGTTTCATATTTTATTTAACATCTCTATAGATGAGATATTTAGATGATGTTTTATAATAAAACATGATCCCATCATTATATAGAATAATATGTCTTCCAAATACTTATTTGAATTTCCAAATTGATTTCTATATAATTCACGATTTATCTAATTTCATCTATCCATTATGGATTCCTCATGAAGAAATGTATTTTTCCATGGATATATTGATAGAGTGAGTCTTTGAGAAAATATTAACTTAGGGAGAGAACATTATATAATAATTTTTGTTCTGAGAATAAAGTTATGGTTCTTTTTTCCAATTTTGTATTTATAAATTTCCATGGTGACCCTCTATTTTTACGGTTTCTTATAAGAAAATATGTCTTTTTTTATCTGGATAATAATTCTATGTTTTATTCAATTACATCCATTCTTTTTATTTGGTTTAAACCATGAGGTGATTTCGAATAAAATTTCCTTTCGTGTCTTTTAAATTCATTAGTCATATATTTTAATAAAAAATTCCATAGAAAACATTCCAATTTCAAGGAATAATCATCCCTGATCCATGCATATTCATTAATTGAATTTATCTTATTGAAACAATTTCTTAATTTACATATATGGGTTTTGAAAAAAATTACCAATTTTCTGAATAATAAATTTACACTATTAATGTATTTATTCCTTGTAAAACTAATTTTGATGTGCTTTCAAGGACTTATTATAGTTTTATGAATAAATTCTTATATTGAAATAGTGGTTTCCAAAGATAAAAAATCAATGGGATTCATATAAAGGAAATATATTAATTTAAATGGGGTATTTAAATGAAATTATATTATATAATGCTGTAAAATATATTTATGTGAAAAACTATACATTATTTTGAGCACTAAACTGAGTGTCGTTCTAGGGATTTTTAGATGGTATTATAAGAATGGTTTATATGAAATTATATGTTATGATGTTATAATTTTAAGATAAATTAGTTTTTATAAACACTTTTTGAAAAATATGATGATATTTTACTTGTTATTGAATCTGTTTAGGATGAATGTTATTTTAGAAATACTGCATGATCCAAGTATTTTTGGGATTGTATAATTTATCAAATATGTCTTTGATTTGATATCATAATTTGTATATTGATTTATTATAAGTAATATTTTTCGTGAAATAATTTCAAAAAATTACTAATATATATGTAATCATAATTTAAAAATTATTTTTAGGAATCATAATTCCCCACGATTTACAGAATTATAATTACAAGGATACAA
Source organism: Viscum album (assembly GCA_963277665.1). Lineage (NCBI taxonomy): Eukaryota > Viridiplantae > Streptophyta > Magnoliopsida > Santalales > Viscaceae > Viscum > Viscum album. The sequence continues at coordinate 851,621,314 of OY728126.1, read as the reverse complement.
TTTATTTAATACGATAGAATGTAACATATATGGTTTCTAAGAAAAATAATTTTCCTCATAAATATGTATTATTACATTATTTCATAACAAAAAAACTATTTAGCATAAAGAATCATTCAATGGTCTCCTCTGTTAAAAAAATAAATAAAATTATGAAAAATATTCTTAATATTAAAATATAGTTATTATTATTTTTTTTATATTATTTCATAGATGATATATATTTATTGAAATATCTATCATAATAAATAAATTTGAAACCTAAAGATTATGTAAATGTAGAGTAATTATAAAATTATAGTCTTTTAATAAATGTAATGACATATGATGTTAAATGAAATTAAAAATTATGAGTTTATAAATAATGTTTAAAATAGAAAAATTATATATAAACACACCCATATGTATAAATAAGAATTAAGATTAATTATATTCCAATTAATAATATTGAGTTGGTAAATTAAAAAAAACAATGGTCATATATGAAATAGTCTAGAAGAAATCTGAAAAAATTAAAAGGTAAAATTTGTACATATTATAATATTTATAATTCTACTGGATATATAAATATATATATTTTAAAATATTTGTTAATATAAAAAATAATTAAATACAGAATAAGAAACAAATATTTTAAAAAAAATGGTTGAACATGATTTACAGATGAAGACATGTTATCTTCTTCATTCGTTGTTTATATTCTATTTTCCCTCCGTTAAGATTTCATCACCAGGAAACGTGTTTTACCTCTAGCGAGAAATTAAGGGATTCTATCTTTGTCAAATAGAATATCATTGGGGGAGAACATAAAATATGACATAGATTGTTATGAATTCAATGGTAAGGGGTTGTTTTTAAAATTTTAGTTTTAAATTTTCCATACACTCCACTATTTTCACGGTTTCCTCTAAGAAAAGTTGTGATTTTATTTAGCGTAGTTATAATTTTATTTTTTATTCAATAAAATACATCATAATAATTTTTTAAACCACTATTTAATTTGTAGTTTAGTTTCCCATACTGGTTTAATTATTTCATTTACATCATATAGGATGTAAGAACATGTAACAAAAAAACACAATTTTTATATGAATATTCATTTACGATCCATAAAAAGTTGAAATTTGGTTTCCCTTCACGATTAAATGTCATTTTTTAAATAATGATATATTACATAAAACTAATGTAATCTATAAATAATACATTTTCTATTTTAATGGATTCATTCCTTGCAAAACTAATTTTTATGTGTTTTAAGATAAGATTTACGCACTCACTACCACAAAACAGGGTAAGTGAAGCTCATCGTTTTACCAAATGTAAGTAGAAATCCCTAATAAAGGGGAGAGAGACATTTATCACTGATTTTTTAGTGATGATCATAGTTTTTTTATAATAATTTATATGAAATTATTATATTTATATTCAAAAATAAAGATTATTTGTGTTTATTAAATAAAAAACCCAGGTTTGTAATTAATATTTTTTTTAATAATTCAAATATCTATATATATAATGTTTTAAAAAATATTATACATAAATATATAGGTGTTTCAAATGAATTTGGACAAATAATATATTGATCATGCATGTATATATGTTATGTATCATCATGGATGTTTATTTTTACATTAAGCTATTATTATTATTCGTGTTGTCCATTAATGACTTCTTTTTTATTATGTATATTTTAGTATGTGTATATGATTAATTCATATGTAACCCACATATATACAATATTATGTTTTTAATACTTATAAAATTACATTAAATGAATTTATTATATTTTTGATTATTAAATTTTACGTATATATATATTCCTTTTAAATATATTTATTTGTAATTATAATTATAATTATATATATATAATTATAAAATTACAACTAATACACATATTATAATTTTATAAATATATATATAAATAAATATATTTATAAATATATTTATTTATTGTTATAAATATAACTATAAATATATATATATATTTGTAAAAAATTATAAAATTATAATAAATATATTTATTATACTACTTAAAATGTTATAAATATGTAATTAAATAAATATATAAAAATATTTATAAATAAATACAAATATTTATATTTATAATTAAAATTTTATAACAAATATATTAATTTTATATATTTATATACAAATATCTACAAATAATTACAAAATGTTATAAATATAATTATAAATAAAATTTAGTATATTTAAATAATTTATAATTTATAATAAATATATAAAATATATATATTTAAAAAATTATAAATATATTTGCTATAATTTTATAGTTATATACATATTTATTTATTTATAATTACAATAATAAATAAATAGATTATTATAATTTTTAATTAAAAAAAAAAAATAAAAATATATTTTTTAGTTAATAATATAAATATATTTATATTTATTTATTTATATATTTAAATAATAATTATTTTATAAAAAACAAATTTATTATTTTCATATATAATTTTATATATAATTTAATAGATATATTAAAATATTGAGAAATAAATACAAATATTTATATTTATAGTTATAAATAAACAAAGATATATTTATCTAATTATAATATTATAATAAATATATTAAATGTTAATATTAATAAAATTATAAATATTACAAATATTACTTTTTTATAATTTTATAATTATTTAAATAAATAAATATATATTCATTTATAATTATAATTACAAATAATTATATATTCATGTAAATAACTATAAAATATGAATAAATATAGTTTTATACATATATAATCTTTTAAATATGTACAATAAAAATATTTAGTATATATATTTATATGATTATTAATATAACAAGTATATTTCATATAATTTTATATTTATTTAAATTAAAATTTTATAAATATAAATATATATTTATCATATATATAATTTTATAAATATATATAATAATAGAAATACATTATTGACATTATATCTTTATCAGTGCTATTTTAGCGCTGATAAAGGTTTATCTTTATGAGCACTAAAAAATATATGATAAAGGTATGTTTTATCAATGGTTTCAATTTTAGTGTTGGTAAAACATAAATTTATCAGCTCTTTTTAGCCTGTGGTGCAAAAAGGTTCACTATGTTTTATAAATAAACCTCAACTTTCTCATATTTCCTCGTAACCCCCAAACTCTCACGGAAGCTAATCGTTGCTTACGCGACCCCTCCTGCTCGTCATCTCTTGCCGCCTCTCCTATGTCGTGAACCACATCTCCCACATGCGACTCTCCTGCATTGCGAACCAGATCGTTGTGTAGCTCTCCTCCACCTTGCTCCACACCTCCACCGCGTGCCACACCTCCTCTGCGCGCCACACCTTTGTTTTGCGCCTGTCTTCCATCGTGCACCACTCCTCTGTCGGGCGCCTCTCCTCCACCCGAGGACTCCTTCACTATGCGCCTCTCCTCCACCACAAACACACCTCTACCGCACGCTGAACGATGCCTCAACGATGATTTTTTTATCATCTTTCTCTTTTTTTGACGGTGATGTTGTGAATTATATGGGCTAAACACTCCATTGATAATCGTGGTCGTTGATGGTCTTTATTTTCACACTAAATGAACTGCATGTCGGTTGGTTGTTTAAAAAAATGGTGGCCCTCTAGTGAACCATGATCATATACCCTAAATGTGTCTGTGTGAATATAGTAAATGATATCCCACGTATGAATGTATTGTAATGATCATGTTTATGGGTTTCGCTTATGGTTTTCACTTATAACTTTTTATAAACTGTTTAAATGATTTCTAATCATTTTTCGGGTTTATCAGAAGATATCCATAATACCAACACTCTCTTCACTTCCTCAAATGATTCTTATCATCTGAACTTTGATTAGGTAGTTGTTTGTATGAAACTCTTTATAATTGACATGCTTTGGGTGCTTGAGTATTTTAAACCCCTTATTCATGTTATGTATATTTAATTATGATATTTTCGATGATAAAAAATTATTCCTTATCAAGGTGACCTTCAATTTAACTTAAATTGGTTTCCTATAGTCCATTTATCTGTATATTGTTAGAAGCACTTTCTAATTCACTCTATGTAATTCTGTAAATTCTTTATAGGCCTTTTTCATACACTTATATTGTTAAGCAGTTATTAAAGCCACCTAATGACCTTGAACATTTTCTGTTAGTAATAAATTAATAATTATACTTTATTACCTAATCAAATGTCGCTTTTTGAATGGGATTTGATGATTATTGAACTTTGGTGTTCTTTTGTTAGCATTTTATAAATCTTATATATTAATTTGATTTGGTAATTTTTAATGATATCTTATTTGTTTTTTGGACATCCCATTATGTATGTTTGATATATTTATGTTGAATTTAATTCATTTTTTATTTAAGGATTTGTTCATTATGTTTTCAATTATGATTCTCTTCTCAAAAAATATATATGTTCAGCTTGGGTGAAATATTTAAGGATCATTTGGAAAATTCATAAAAATAGTTTCATGTTTTTGTTATCAATGAAATCTCAATGGCTTGGATAGAACTTTATAAAGAGTTTTTATTTCGGACAATTTTTTCTATTTATATTTGGATTTTGATGGTTATATAAAGTTGGATGATTTGTTATTAGATTGTGTTATACATGGGTAAAATGATGTTGTTTCAGTGAAGTGTGTTCATAGGTAGGTTGAATAGTTTTTAATGCCATTTAGATTATATGTGATTGACTTCATGATTGATTTTGATCTCCTCCATTTCATTTATCTTGAGAAACCCAGTTACTTAGGTGGGACCTTTGACATGTACATTCTTGACATTGATCAGCTCTCTTTAGTATGGGATTAAATCCCCACACATACTAGGAATCAATATGCTCTCCCTAGATATGGATCAAAATGCTTCACTTTCTAGGCATTGATACATTCTCATCGAAAACCACTGTTACAGACAAACCATGACCAATCATACTTCTGGATCCCTCCCCCTACGACACATCCAACATTAAGGCTCAATGTCATTGATGTATTTCCTTCTTCTCTCTTGGATACATAATCTCTTGGACACACCTTTTAAAAAATTATAATTCTTTCATCTCATGGTTTTCCATTATACTATACACCTCGCTTATAACTAATTCAAAAATCAATGTAACTTTTGAACTTTCTAAGTGTAGGAAGGCCATTTCCACCCAATATCTAAATCTTACACCATTTAATATCAATCAAAATCGTTCCCATTTCAATGGCACCACCACTTTGTTACTAGTGAAATTACACTAAATCTTATAAAACCACATCACTAGTGGAAACCCAGTAGTATTGAAACCAAGATTTTCTATAGAGTCAGGATAAAATAATCACCATATGTTATGTAACCAGGCCTTAATATGAGTTTTTGGTAATTGATAGTAGAATAAGAAAAAGAGCTGATACCACTAGTTGGATTTTTTACAATTCAAAAAACCTAATGTTAAACCCCAAAAACATAAATTAAACCATTAAACCTTGTAGATAGCACAAGATGTTCGAAAACAAACAAGAGTTGAAACAAATTCCAAACCTAATATACCGTAAAATAGAGTTAAATATACAGCTAAGTCACTACAACATATCTCTATATTCTAGTTCTAGTAACCTTAGGGTTTTTCAAATACCACAAGAGGAAAATGAGCGATAATGGATAAACACATAACAAAAATGGAATAAGCACACCACATGATGTATCTGTTATTTGGATGATAATCCTACTTCATAGGAGAATACATTGGTATTTTTATTATGGGGTAAATTAAGTTATAGGGGAAAAATATCTTTTTTAGCCCTACCAATCCAAAGCTTCATGGACACTATAGTTAAATAACTATAATAACACATATAATGAATCCTTCCACCTGAAAACACTTTATGTTGAATCTTATAAAAGAGAAAAATGATATAATTCAAGGTATTATCAAATAAAATTTTCTTCTTAGCATTATTTTATATCTAAATATATAAATTATTGTTTTATTAAAACTTTAAAAAATTATATGAATGAATTATTGACTATTGATATTAAATGTTATGATGTGGTCGTGACATTTAGGTTGATGCATCCATCAAAGGTACCAAACCTATATTTTATTTATGAATTTTTTTTAAAATGTTTCTAGACTATTTTGGGACATGATGTTTTTAACCTCATGAAATGATTTTTTGATAGGAAATAATTTTCTTGAGAATTATAATGATACACTCATCAATTTGATTCTAGAAGTTACTGATATGAGTCCTGTTAAAAATAATCGAATGGATAGTATTTGTAATGTCATTTATAAATTATTTTTAATTATTTTTGAAAATATATTATAGAAAATCATACCATCTATTAGTTTAACACCATAGTTATTTTCTTATTTTTAGTTGACACATGATGTACTTAAAAGGGTCGGGAAAGCAACATTGTTTCATCTATTGATGAGTTTCATAGAGAAATTCATTGTGTAAAAGGAATGATACTTGAGAAATTTATTATCATTTAGTGGTTTTATGCTTATATATTTTCTTAGGTGTATTTACAAAGTATGGAACCAAATGTACTTCATGTGAGAGACATATATATTGTAACAAGCAAAACATTTATTAATGAAAATTCCTCATGATCTAATTAAATGTATTATTCTATAAAATGGTTATATAAAACTTATGAACTTCCTTGGTATTATGTTTTTGGATTTTAAAATATTGTTAAATTTTTTATCATTGCTAATATATCCATTGAAAAATTATCGCATGATTAGTATAAATATTGGGCATTAACTAATCAAATTTAATTAGACAAAAGAACCGATGACCCGATCCAGTAGAATTTCTCAATACATAGCCCATTTTTCAGAGCTTAGTAAGGAGGTAGCATCAATGGGCTTCTCTATTGACCAATCCCATGCTGAGCATCAACACATTGAGCTTGAAAGGAACTGACTACCTGAGAAGTGGATGTTTTTAGAGATAACCACCCAAGCGATGTTATCTGAGCTTCCCCAAGAGTCTGACACCATCACACACTTTACCCATAGTTTTTATGCTGGTGTTATAAGTGGTTCATTAACAAGACCGTAGCACTATTATTATTTTGGAATCCTACCTTTTAATTACATAACTTTTCATTACATTTTTCAAATAGAGGATCTTTAAAGTCTAGCGTCATGGAAATCAGGAACATAACACATGAAAGAAACATAAAAAATTCTTCTAAAATGACTGTAAGGCTTCATCATAGGTTCATCCTATGTACAATTACTGCATCTTATATCCTGGATACATACATCAAAGGAAAGTTTGAGAAGAAGGCCCAGTAATGGGTAAACAAGGGAATCCGTTTACTTGTGATTTCAATAAGATAATGATGAAAAATATGAATACATGAGCAATGGAAAAAGAATAATATCATAATTACCAAAAAATTAATCATAACTTGAATATGTGGATATAAAATTTCATCTAGACATTAATGAACATATTACCATGGTTTATCCCCGAGTTGTCAAAAATTTTCTACTACTGGAAATATCACTTATACCCACGGTTCTAAACCGTGGGTATAGCCCATGAAACCGTGGGTATAGGCTATACCCACGGTTTCATGGACCGTGGGCTAGAGTGGCGTCGCAATAGCTCTATACCGACGGTTCCTATAAAACTGTGGGCATAGCCCAAGAAAAACTCAGATTGCCCATGGTTTACAAAACCGTGGGTATATATCTATACCCACGGTTTCGTAAACGTGGATATAAAGTTACCCAAACTATACCCGCATAGCAGAATTACCCACAGTTTACCAAACCGTGGGTATACAGCTTTCCCTGCACAGTAGAATTACCCACGGTTTAATAAACCATGGGTATAAACATTTTACCCCAAACACTGCAGCTTCTAGCTTACCATCCTGCACCTCTTCAACTTCTATCTTCCTACCATCCGGCACCTATTCCTACCATCCTGCACTTAAAAACAGTAGAAACCAAAATAAAAAATATATGGATTTCAATCATGGTGGTGGGAAAATTAAAAATTCCAACTTGGATGGAGAAAAAGTGATAAAATTCCAGCATTCCAAAATGATGCATATCTAAAAATGATGAAAAAAAAGAAGACATTCTCTATTTTACTAAGGTTATTACTAATCCAAATTCAATATTCCCATCGGTGTTATAATCAAAAGAAAATTTAGGAAAAATCATGTCACACAGGAGTTCCCGGAACAAAACTGACTTACATTATCAATAATGATTACTACAAGACTAAGTTAAATCTACGATATTATAAACTAACATAATACTAACCATTTATATTGCCTCATGTCCAAGATTGTGTAACCATCTGTGTCGCCTCATACTAACTGAAAGAACATAAAAACAACTAATTATGAACCGTTATTGCAAATGCTTACAAGAATGGAGTACGATAAAATCCAATACTGAACTTGCATGAATAATAAAAGATCTTTTTTGGTCAAGGATCACGGAAATCAGTGAGCATCTATCCCAAATGAAAAGAAAAAATATAATGGAATTCTTGCTATGTCAAAAAATTAACAGCAAAACAATAAGACCTTGTTTTTAGCAAACTCAAGTGACCATCCAGATTAAGGAAATTTGGAGTGCCCTAACTTGAATATAGAAACTGCTAAAAAAGTGAAGAAAAATATATCTAATAATATGTTGAATATGAATATGGAAGATTCGGACGTTCACCAAAATTCTGGTTTTTATAGAGGATCTAAAACTAATTGTGGGAAGAATTTTGATTTGTGTCTGGATGCAGTGGGTATACTGTTAATGCTGCAAACATTTATGATGAAATGGTCATGACCGGGTTTACTCAATGTATCAAGACTTATAGTGCCCTTCTAAATTAACTGGCTCTGTTGGGAAATTGGAAAGCAACAGAATCCATCATTCTAGACATGAAAATAAATAACACGCTACTCTCAGACACTCAAAGTACTCACTAACTCCATGCTTCTTTTTGTCCGACTCTTCACTATCAAAGAATGAATTTACACCAACATAGGTGTATCAATTCTTCTCCACGTTCATCTAATGATGAACTCAATGAATCTCAAATAGGAATACCTCCTAGATCTCCTTAATTTGACATTCCATCCCACATATGGAAATCTTTAGTTCTCTCTTTCTCCATGCTTGTTGTTGTCCTACTCTTCACTAACAATGAATGATTTTACACCAACATAGGTGTATCAATTCTACTCTACATTCATCTAATGATGAACTCAGTGAAACTCCAATAAGAATACCTCATAGATCTCCTTTCTCTGACTTTCCATCCCACATATGGAAATACTTAGTTCTCTCTTAGTATCTTTGAGATCTATTTCTATTGGTATATTCCAAGAGATTTATTCCTTCTTTTGAAAGAGAAATATATCTATTTCTTATATCTATAGAATCACCATGTCACCCTCCAAATATTGAGTCATGATCACCAATTTAATCCACTGATATTCTTTCTGAAAGATAGAAATTTTTAACCTATAGGCATGTTAAGTCTATTCTAAAATAGTGTGTTCATTACCACCATGGTGTGGAACCTTTATCTTCTAGTAATACCTACAAAAAATCTCATGTTCATTACTTCAAAATAAACCTCTAACATGAATACCAAAAACATCAACTCTATGACTATATGAGTGAACCTCCCCACTACCCAGCCCCTCCCCATCCCTCCCCACTGCCCAGCCCCTCCCCATCCCTCCCCACTGCCCAGCCCTCACCCTCCCCCCTGCCCAGCCCTCACCCTCCCCCCTGCCCAGCCCTCCCCCTCCCCCCTGCCCAGCCCCTCCCCCTCCCTCCCCACTGCCCATCCCTCCCCCCTGCACAGCCCTCCACCTGCCCAGCCGCCCTCCCCCTCCCCCTCCCCCTCCCCCTCCCACCCTGCCTAGCCCTTTCCCTGCCCAGCCCCCCCCCCTCCCCCTGCCTATCCTTCCCCCTCCCCTCCTAGCCCTCCCCCCCTGCCCAACCCCTCCCACTCCCTCCCCACAACACATCCCTCTCCCCCGGTATTGCCCTCCCCTGCCCAGCCCCCCCTCCCCTCCCCCTCCCCCCTACCCAACCCTTTCCCTGCCCAACCCCCTCCCCCTCCCTCCCTGCCCAGCCCCTCCCCCTCCCTCCCCACTGCCCAACCCTCCCCCTGAATCTCCCTACATGAAATATGTAGATGCATGACATGTTTTATTTGGATGCAGACCCAACCAGGTAAGGTAATGTAACTATTAGAAAACATCCTAATATTTTGATAAGGTACTACAACTCACTGTATTACAGAACAGATTATAATAGAAAACAAATCTAAAATCAGATGTCCAACTAAATATAAACTTCCATACATCCTATCCTATTGAAGAGTTAGTTGGGAAAAAATACCTTCATCAATACTCACTGAGACATAAATTATACACATCTCTTAAGTTTCTTCTCCATGCTTCTAAATCGAAGGCATTCATTCCATCAGCCCATGCAAAATCACCAATATTTCGGTTCATCGCTATGCTGGGATGAGAACAATCAAATTATGTCTAGCAACTCTGAGACATGACCCACAAAAATCAATATACAATGGAGTCAATAGTGAAAACACATCACCTGCATTCATATGTTGGATGAAAGGGAGGTTAACTCCATGATTTTACAACCAATAACATGCATTCATATAGTGTGTAAATGCAAATGAAAAATGATGCATGGTAGGGAGGTTAATTCCACAATTTTAGGAAAACATACCTGTTGTAGAGATCTGGAACTTATAAGTGCAGGATTCCCTTGATCGCTTCATGTGCAGAGTGAGTCACCTGCAATATATAAATAAAAAATAATCAATATTCATATTAAAAGATGAAGTGCGTAATAACGTATGAAAAAGTATTATGTGAAGGGAAATACTGCAAATTTTCTAGGAGATTATTTCAACGATATTACGAGAACATACCTATTGCGGGGTGAGCAACACATCAGTCAAGATTCGATTTAAGTGGTTGCTCTGGGCGGTTTTGTTAACAACCACCTCACCTGTGTACTTTCTTTGTGTTTCCAGCGCACCCTTCAAGAACACTTTCAGCTTCCAGAATGTTGATTCACTCTGCATCCCACGTACCAATTATGGACGGAAACAGAGAGGAAACAAAGCATTTGTGCAGCAATGAATATTCAGAAATGTCAGGTTTAATGATAGCAACCAAAAGTGTTTACCTTCAAATGGAAGACAGTGCCCCATTGATGATTGTTTAGAAGGCGTTGAAGAAAGGTGATGTCCTGGGAGTGGTTGATCCTCTAATGCGCCATGGTAATCAACTAAATTAGCTGCAAATTCATTTCTGGGAGCACTTGAAGTCATACTGCATCATATTATGAAAATATGAGTCTGGGGTTAAATTGGATATTTGAGGATGCAGTTGAGTAAAAAGAAAACTTTTCATGATGTAAAAAATGGTGTGGTAAAACCATACCTTTAGTGACGGTGGATAAGTCGACACAATGTCCAGCTCCTCCCCCAGCCTCTCCCCCTCCTTCCCCACTGCCCAGCCCCTCCCCCTCCCTCCCCACTACCCATCCCCCCCTGCCCAGCCCCTCCCCCTCCCTACCCACTGCCCATCCCCCCCTGCCCAGCCCCTCCACACTGCCCAACCCCCCCTACCCAACCCCTCCCCATGCCTCCCCACTACCCAGACCCTCCCCCTCCCCACCTGCCCAGCCCGTCCCCCCCCCTCCCCACTGCCCATCCCCCCTGCCCAGTCCCTCCCCACTGCCCAGCCCCCCTGCCCAACCCCTACCCCTCCCTCCCCACTCAGTCCCTCCCCTGCCCAGCCCCCCCTGCCCAGCCCCTCCCCCTCGCCCCCCACTGCCCAGCCCCCCTACCCAGCCCTCCACTGCACCCCCCACCCCCTCCCAACCTTCCCCTCCCAGCCCCCCCAACCCTCCACTGCATCCCCCCATCCCAAGCCTCCCCTCCACTACAAAGGCCAAGATTAGATGGATAGATAATAATTAACACACCAAACTATAAAAACAAAAATGGAATGTGAATATTACCTAAAGAATTGTCAAATAACACCCCCGATGAAAACATAATCCAAAATGCATTTCATTGCATAATGAAATTCACATACAAGCAGTCCACCAATACAAAAAAAATTTAAAACTCCAAAAAAAGTCTCTCTACTAAGTCAAAAATGGAGGGGATTAATATCCCCCCCATCACCATCATCGTCATCCCCATGTCCAGCATCATCGTCATCAGTAGCAACATCGTCAGCATCATCATCACCAGCAGCAGCATCATCATCATCATCATCAGCAGCAGCAATCTCATCACCAACAACAACATCAACAACATCCTCGCCAGCTCTATCGCCACCACCGTCATCACCACTAGGAACCTCATTGGAATCACCCGAGGCATTATGTAAAGAGCACATTGATGCTATACATGAATCAAAAATGGCAGCAACCTATGGTGGTAGTGACTGACTCAACATTGACATAGCCTTCATGAAATGTTCATTCATTAGCTTACATTTTTCACGCTCCTCAAATACTATTTTCTTTTTTCGCAGCTAATTCAGCACATGTACATTCCAACTCAGAGGCCTTAGAGGCATTAGAGGAGTCTGATGATGACCAATACCTAGAGAGGACAATGTTTTTTCCTGGTCTACAACGGACTCTTCCTGGATGCTCCACACCTAACACCTAACTCAAATGATCATTTGGACCTAAGTTGTCAGCTTCCTCATCCATGGCCTCCAAGGAAGACTATTGAAATTATACACATATTAAATTATGAATTTCGTATAAATTTTTGAAATATATATATAAAAACTTACAATTTTTTCTTGAGTTTGTGAATTAACTACAGTTCTATCTTTTCTTTTCCTACTAAAGCAGAATAATTTGGCATGAGGTACAGGACCTTCAATGCCCCATTCAGCTTGCTGCATATGAGAAAAGCACAAATTTGGATTACAACCATATATGATAAATGCAAAAAATTGGATTGAACGTACCAGCCGCTTCTCATGATTGGGCATTGTAGTGCGCCCCAATGTCTATAGATATATCATTTCATCTTTGTTTTTTTGTTTTTCACTGACACTTCTTAAGAAACAAAAAATCAATACAAGTAATAAGAATTAAATTTTATATAAAAACCATTAAAGATGGGTAGTACCTTATACTATTCAGTCTTCCAATGTGCGAACATTTTTTGATATTGACTTTTTGGACAATCAGGGTTTGTGGGTACACCCTCTAACTCGGTACCCACTCTACTCCTCCAAACAATATGTAACTCATACTTGTATGACCGCCAATACTCTCCAAGATCACTCAACCAAGCAGCATTGGCCGCTTCACTGTTAGGAAAGTTAAATCGACTCTGCAACGAATAAGTTAAGTCATATAAATACATTACTAATATAAATATAATTTTATAAAATTTTCGTACCCATATCTGCACCCATGCCCTATCCTTGATTCCAGCACTGATATGTCTCCATTAGACTGGTTCCACCGGAACGATATCATGATATTTGTCTAAAGTATCCATGAAACTTATACACTCCTTATCATTTTTACCTACTATTTGATTTTGAGGATTGTAATCCACCATAATCTGGGTTTCTCGATTCCAGGCATCCCACATTCGAGTGCGCCCATTTCGCCTACTAGAAGATCCCACAAAATTACAGAAGAGGTGAAAAGAGAAGAGTTATGTGACAATACAATAAGACAAAAGTGAAATAATATAATTTCGAACATTTATAATAAAAAAACCTGATGCAGGCTCCTGAATAGGCTGTGAGGAATCCGTGGACTGTGCTGGATCAGCATCCTCCGAAGGAAGTATCTGTTCCACAGCATGCTCCGGCCGATGTTCATGAACAGGAGTGGAAACTGAAGTAACAGACTCAATATGTGCATGATGGATGGTAGGAAAAGGAGGTGGCATAGACGTGTCAGAATATGCGTTGTAGGTCTGGGGATACATGAATGGATATGGAAATTGTGGAGGTGAGAACATCGGTCGAGTCGGCGTGGACATGGAATGGGAAAAAGAGGGTAAATGGAATGATGACGGCAGCATGTATGGGAACATCCCAGGGGTCTTAAGCGGAGGGCAGACATGTGTGGTAGATGGGATGTCCATTGATGGGTCAGTGTGGGGAGTGGTAAGACGGGAGCTCCGACTAGGTCTAGGAGGATCCCTGCTCGGTCCCAAACTAGGAAGAGGAATCTATGAAGTTATATATCGCTAAAATAAATTTGATCAAAAATATGAACTTCATATTATATGTAATGCGGAAGATAAATATTAGAATTATTATACTCACTGAAGACAACTCACGCTCGCGTCTAACAGGATCAACATCAAATAATCTTTTCTTGCGAGCTTCTGTAGTTTTATTCATGATCTGTATAAGAATGAAATAAATATTTTTTTAGCAACAATTTTTACAAATCATACATACAACTTAGAAGCCAAAACAAAAAAATATCATAAAATCTTTCAGTAATGATAATTTACAACCAAGTTATACAATTTTTAAAACCAAATTTTAAACCTGGTTTTTTGAATTGAAATAAATATAATTAAATGAAACGAAACCAAACTATACTAAAATAGACATATCAATCCAAAATAAAACTAAATTATAGTAATTACATTCGTACCAACCTGAGAAACTCACGTCAATGTAAACTGAATGAACTCTGAATATATATGGTTGCTTTTATATATTACCCTCCACTACCTCAGGTTCAACATCATCTCTCACAATGGGACAATTTGTGTCATCAAATACAATATTTGGGATAACACCGATGGGGGCGTCAATGGAGACAATTTCATCCCTAGCATCATGAAAAATATGTCTTGGGATTACTTCATTAATGACACCGTAATCAGCTTTCAGATGATCTTTCACATAAAAATCTTATTTTTCCATTGATTCCAAAATGTATAGTTCATCGGTATGCAGGAATCGACTCTTGTCAATAACTCTAAATCCACAATCATCAATAAATGTACCATGTCATATCATTGAATCAAACCATTTACATTTCATCATAGTGACTCGACCTTGAGAGTAGTAATCCAATAACAATATTTTTTCAACCAGCCCATAATTATACACATCTTCATATCGAGGTCAACTATCTGATGCACTGGCATAACAATATGTTCTAGCAGTTAACATAACTCCATCATGTTGTGTTCTCATTTTCACCGCTTTATCAGTTGTAACAAATTTATATCCATTGATTATTAAAGATTTGCAGTCACGAACCAAAGAATTGGGACCAAAAGCCAATGCTCTTAATTCTTGAGAAATGAAGTCAGCAGGTAAACTCAATACCTGAAATACAGATGAGTAATATAATTAAATAAATATCTATATTTTAAGGTATATAATGTAACGGTCATACCTTTGATTTCAACCAAGATGGGAACTCTTGGCTATGCATAGCCTCTCTCTTTCTCAATAGCAAAGACCGAAGAACTCTACTTATAATTTGTTTAGGTTCTCTACATAAAATGACAATAAAAGTATAAGGTATATGTGATATGATATCTTATGAGATAACATATATATATTCAAATTACTTACTTGATATAGGCATCGAACAAACCACAATTAAACAAGACTGTTCGATGTGCCATATTCCGCTCTTCAAAGCTCAATGTAACCAATGTATATGACCCGACAATTCCAACTGTTTGGGGAAGAGATGGAAATGAGGGCTGAATTTCTTCATACTTATCATATTCATTTCTCATTGGTCGATTATGTCTTGTGCTCACATCAGACAAATACATTGATAAAAAATCCATACATTCACTACTAGATTAAGCACCAATAGCGACTGCCAAAAGCGGTCGCTAAAGGTTTTTAGCGACCGCCTTGCGACCGCTTTTGGCGGTCGCAATTGCTCCGTCGGTAAAAACCAATAGCGACCGCCAATGGCGGCCGCTAAAGGTCCTTTTAAAAAAATCATGTTTCATGTCTGCGGGATAGTGTGGGTGCGACACGGACGCGCGGGGGCACGAGGCGGAACCGGAGACCTTCAGTGGTCGGCCGTGGCGGATCTACGGCGGCGGAGGGAGGGGCGGGTGTGACGGCATGTGAAGGAGGGGTGGCCGGAGGGGTAGGGCGATGGCATGTGAGGGAGGGGTGACTGGATGGCTGTGACTGAGGGAGGTAGCGCGACGGCGGGGCGCGACGGCGGGCCGCGACGGCGGGGCGCGACAGCGGGGCACCAGCGCGGCAATGAGGAAGAGAGAAACGATAGGGCGGGAAAAATCCCGCCCATTTATTTCCGTATTAGCGACCGCCTCTGGCGGTCGCTAATACTATCAGTAGCGACCGCCAATGGCGGTCGCCCGTACCCAGAGGCGCAGAAGCCAGTTTTTGTAGTAGTGATTCTTGGGCCAGATAACTCCTCACAATGGAACCTTCAGGATAATTCTTATTTCGGACATATGATTTCAAAGTGCACATATTTCTTTTAGTGGGATACATCCACTAAAAAGCGACTGGTCCCCCAAGAAGTGTCTCAGTTGTAAGATGAACTGTTAAATGCAACATTCAATTGAAAATGGATGGAGGAAAAATTTTTTCCAACTCACACAGAATTAACGGAGCCTCTTGCTACATTTTTATCAACAATTATTTGGATAACCTTTTTGCACAAAGGTCTCTAAATAATGACACAACTGAATCACTGACACTCATACATTATTGGATAGAAAATGCCGAATTGCTATTGGAATCAATTCGTGAAGCAGGATGTGATAATCATGAGTTTTTAGGGATTTTAATTTCAAATGTCTTCTATTGACTCGTTTAGATATGTTGCTGGAATAGCCATCTGGAACCTTGATATTCTCCAATATTGCCAGAAATCGATCTTTCTCTGCCGGTGTCATCACATAAGAAGCACAGTTAACTTTCCATTTCTTTTCACCAATACAAACAGGATGTAGTTCTGGTCGAATACCCCAATCCAATAAATCCCGATGAGATTGGAGGTAATCTTTGGTCTTCCCCTTAATATTCAAAAGAATTTCAAGAAACATTTCACAAATATTTTTCTCAATATGCATTACGTCTAAACAATGACGTAACAAATTAGTAGACCAATATGGAAACACAAAAAAATACTTCTCTTTTTCCAATTGTAAGAGACTTCAGTATCATCATTCTTCCTCTTTCGAGATTTCAACTGACCTTTCCCTAATGAAAAGCTGAATTCTTTCAATTCATAAAGCACATCACTTCCTAACATACGTTGAGGTGGTTCTTCAGTGTCAAAATTATTATCAAACCTCCAATTATTCTTCCTATATTGATGATCCATTGGCAAGAATCGGTGATGCCCCATGAAACTAAAACTACGATGATATTTAAGCCTTCTCGATCGTGTATTCTTTATACAAATGGGACATGATTGTTTTCCCTTCATGCTCCACCCAAACATCATTGCATAGGCAGGGAAATCATTTATGGTCCATATAAGGGAAGCACGCATCTGAAACGTATTCTATGAAGAAGCATCAAATGTCTGCACACCTAAATCCCAAAGTTGTTTCAACTCTGTTATTAAAGGCTACAAGTAGACATCTATATCATTACCAGGATCCAAAGTTCCAGATATCAGTATAATCAAGAAAGTGAAAGGTTTTTTCATACACATCCACGGAGGACGATTATAAACATGAATAAAAACCGGCCACATGATATGAGCAGTAAGCATCTGACCAAACGGAATAAAACCATCACATGATAGGCCCAATCTGACATTACGCACCTCAGCTGCAAAATCAGGATGTTGTGCATCAAATGTCCGCCATGCTAATCCATCTGCAGGATGGACCACCTCATCATTACATTCAATTCTCTCAATATCATGCCATCGCATATTAACTGAGATTTCTAGGGACATGAATAGATTTTGAAGTCTGGGAATCAATGGAAGGTGCCACATGACTTTCTGTGGCACACGAGATGGTATTCCATCTGCATTTTTCTTCCATCGATATGTACCGCATTCTTTACAGTCATTACGGTCAGTTGTTTCCTCCAAATATAAACTGAAATCTTTCAGACAAGAATGGACTTTATTAGTAGAAAATCCAAGCTACATAATTAACTTCCATTCCATGTAATGATTGGAGGGAATATCTGCACCATCATGAAGCAAGTCCTTCAAAAATGTAAGAATATAATCAATGGCGGTATTAGAAATCCCATACATGGTTTTTCCATGATATAAACGCATTAAAAATTCCAACTTGGTCATTTTAGTACATTCTTGATATACTGGAGTTCTGGTATCGTCCAATAAATTTTTTACTCTCTCAACATCATCGTCTTCAACATTTTCCTCGTGTGTAATGATATCATTGTCTTCTTGCATCGGCATGTTATCTCTCTCAGAATGATGTACATATGGAAACCGATCAAATATCAAATTCTCCATGTCACTTCATTCATTTCGTTTATGAACAGTCGAAGATTGACTCGTCTCTCCATGTTGAAACCAAACATTATAGTTAGCTTGAAATCCAAATTTCTATAAATGGTAACTAACTTCTTCTCGTCTTAACCATGGTCTTCCAACACAATTATAGTAGGGACACTGTATACATCCTCCATCTGACACATTGTTAAATGGAAAATCTAAAAAATTCTCCACATTACTTTGAAACTCGGTTGAAATATGATCGGTACGATACATCCAGCTTCTATCCATTCTATAACAAGAAAAAAAATTCATTCAATCAACAATGTAAATCATATTTAAAAAATTCATTACAACCAATTTTATTATTAAATTAATCAATGCATATTAGTAGCTAGCAAAACATATTTAATGACAAGAGGGGTCATGATTTAATAAGTAGCAATAATAAGAATGATCAGGATAAACCAACTTTTCATATTTATTTTCCATATAAATATAGAAAGGATCACATTGGATAACGTTGTAAATCCTAAACCTGGATAAGAAATCCGAGATCTATTTCATTTACAAGGATAACAAGTAATATCTAGCAATAATAAGAATAACATCAAAGAAATGATAAATTATATTTAAATCTCAAGGACTGATTAAATTCTATGTAAATGGTTTGGTTTCTTGGCATAACAAATCATGCTCTAAACCATTACATGTTGTTCAATTCACCTTTAAATATAACATTGAAATGTTACGTTAATACATAGTAAAAATGTTTAAATTTAAAAAAAAATTAACTAATTGTTTTTCATAATTTATGGAACATACATTATTAAGATTTGAAGATGATTTACATGTGTTACTGGTCATAAAATTTAGTATGTTAATTATGAATCATTCCATGATTGGTTTAAGAATTATGTATGTACTAATATAATTATGTTAAAAATAAATTATAAATGGTATTTTCAGAAAAAGCACTATATATGATCATAATGTGACTTATATAGTCTAGCATGCTTAAAAAATTAATTGAGCATGATTTTCCAAATTCATTCAACTAAAATGTTATTGTACCACTAAATAAAATAATGAATTATTTATTTTGAAATACAAATGACTATTAATTTCTCATTATTTATGTTTTTCAAAATAGGTCAATACAATACAATAATATTTTGGATTTTGTTTTAGCTTGGTGTTTAGTGAAAAGTAAGATATCGAAGAGAAAAAAAATAGACATAGAAAAAAATCTTGGTGTGTTACAATGAATATTAAATTATTCCTCCCTATGTGTTGTGATCATTATTTGTTGGCAAATATATTCTCTTAGGATGGTATGAGCTTGGTCTTCCTGGTTTCGCATCGGATGGTTTGCCATAGGTCATGACCACATGGAACAACCCCAAGAGATGATTTAGATCTTAAAGTTCATCTATGCAGAGTTTTTTGGATTTGGTCATTTGAGAGGGTATGGCATCAGCCATCGGATCGAGACTGTGCTTTGACACAGGTCACTTGCTTGTTGAATCACTTTGCATTGGTGGAGAGCTTCATCACATTCAAATGTTGGGGAGGGGCAGTTTTTATGTTGTCAATCTGGTTTTATTTTCCTTGACCCTTATGGAATTATTTGTCCTAATTCATGATGTCTTGGGGTTTTCCCATTCATCCCTTAAAATTCAGTCTTATCTTAATAAAAATCTGAAGGCCTTCAGGCCATTGGAGGAGGTATGAGCTCAGTCAAGTGTCTTCCGTGTCATCTATTTATCGAACATTTTTTCCACACATAGTTATTTTTTCTTGATAGTCACCCTATTCTTCTGGTATGGGTAAAGGTTAAATATGCCACCTATGTTGGGGCCTTCTCTAATATCATCTATCTATAATCAACTGTGCTCTTCAGAATGTCATTGAAGACAAATCATCCTTAAATGGTGTGGATCAATCTCTTATAAAAATAATAGTAGACATGATGGTCTGTGAGGTTGACCTCATTAGGTTTTTAGGTTTTTGTATCTTGATTATGTTATTTTCCATGTATGTAAGGAAATAATTGTAAAACTTCTCCTTTAATAAGTAATACACTTTTTCCATCCATTCCTCAAGTCATGGGTGACCCAGATCACTTTTTTCTTCCATTCAAGGGAGAATTTGTTGTTAATGCCGCTCAATGGGAGGCGTCATGTGATTTAGGACCTTCCTAGGTGCTTGAATTGGAACTACTACTGTTTTTAGGGTAAGAGAAGTATTATCTACCACATTAATGGCTATTCGCAGGGGTGTGGAGACACTTTTCCATTTCATTCAAGTAGGTAGCTACCACATTAGGCTCTTCTTTGGTCAAAATAATGGTAGGAGAAATTGATCCTCAAAAACCTGGAAGGTTGAAACATCCTCCCGGAAGAAGCCTCCAAATATCTTCATGTTAACCATTAACCCTTAATTCATCCTAGTCACTCCATGAATCCAGAAATGAAATCATGATTTGGATAACCATCATTGGGAGGTTGGTGTAGTGGAGCGGAGTAGATTTTGACAACCAAAAATGTTTCCTAGGTGTCTCCAGAAGCTTAAGTCCTCGAGACGATAAATGCTTAGAAGATGTTGGTTGAAAGTAAGCATCTTTTTTCATAGTATCCACAATAGGCGAGTCATCAACGTCGTCGTACTCATCACCATTTTCTGTCCGCAGCATGGAAAGTACTCAATGGAAGTATTTCAAGTGACCACATCAGGAATGTATGAGGGCATAGAGGTTCCCAAGGTAATGACCCACATTTTCAGGACTCTCAAAAAAAGAAATGACAATGGGAACTAACACATAACCAATTATAGTAAGAGAAACTTCCCTAGTTTAGAGGAGCTTCCATAAAGCACTAGGGGACCGGTCGCAAGTGGATGGGTGGCCTTTGAAAAGGTCCCATTACGTCCATGCCATTGGGAAATCAGCCTCAGGGGAATGAATGGTATACTCCCAGAAAGAGAATTAGTAGCTTGTTCGGACTCCCTTGAGGTCATGACCCCATATTTTACAATTTTCCTCGGGGGGGGGGGGGGACGAGTGGATTTGAAAGCACTTTTCCTAGACAAGAGTTTCCAACTACTCCATTTTTCATATCCTTCAACTTTTCACCATATGCCTTGAAAGTTATCACAAGGGGAACTGGATCAACTAATTGGTCATGGGTATATGATTTAACGCAGGCCTCAACATTGCTATTGGTGAGGAAGGGTACGAAATCCCCAGAGTTCAGATGTTTGGCCTGGCACTAGGTGTCCTCCTGGGGTGAACATCAGCCATAATTGACAAGCTATCATAAGATGCTTCTCTTGACAGAAACTGTTGAGAGTGGGAGGACACAAATTCAAAAAATAGTTAAATTGAAGAATAAATTTATAGGGTGAATATCCTTTTCAAATAAGATCTCCTCCAATATGGGCTACCTAGATGCCTTATCTCAAAGAAAATAAGTAACCTTGGTTGAAAAATTCTTCAGATGCATTATTCGTAATAGTAGCGGTAGGGAAATCATAAGGATGCTAATAGAAATGCTAGCAGATTTTGAGATAAGAAATTAATTCCTACTCATTCTTTATAGTTTTCTCATCTTTATTATCCTTTGAAGCCCAAACTACCAACATAACCCCAATGGTACTCTGATGATACGGTCGGAGGGTGGAATGCAGAATTAGTAAGGATTTGATAATGTTATAACCTCCTATAATCAACCAAGAATCATCGATATCCTCCCATAACATTAATAGATAATCAAAAGTAAAATTACCTTGTTTAAAAGATGTCGAGGCGGAGGTGAAGGCCAGGGGGTCCAGGTTGGGAGATGGGATGCGGAGCTGAGAGGCGGAGCCGAGACGCAGAGCCGGGAGGCGGAGCCGGGATGCGGGGCCGGGACGCGGAGCTGGGACGCAGAGCCGGGACGCGGAGCCGGGAGGCGGAGGCCGGGGAGGGGAGTCGGAGTGGGGAGGAGAGGGCCAAGAGGCGGTGGTCAGGGAGGGGAGGACAGGGCTGGGAGTAAGGGTCGGGGAGGTAGGGTTGAATGGGGGGAGCGCTGAGTGAGGAGGAGCCCGAGGAGGTGCCTGATAGTTCGGGGAGTATGCTGTTTTAATACCCACAGTTTTAATAAAACCGTGACATACAAGTTTAAACTACATCTATAAAGATAATCATTTTCAATTTTAGGTTAAAACAAAAAATATGGGAATGGAATTTTAAGGAAGCTAGTAACATTAAAAAAATAGTAAATATTAAAAAAAATGCAAATGAATTAACATGAAATTTATTAAATTAAAGTAAATTGAAATCCAAGAACATGACATATGAGAATACTTATGTGTAGAGGTTGAGAAGACTAGGATCCTTAATAAAAAAATTGCCATATGCTATATTTGTAGAGATCTACAAGGTAGAGTCTCATCATGCCCTAGTGTTCACCATCACGGGCAGTACAAGTAACATCCACTAGTCATGACCTATCATGCACTGGCATGCGCCCGGTGGGAAGTCCAAGTAGCATCCACAACCCATGACCTATCATGCACTTGCATGTTCCCGATGGCCCGTGCAACCAATATTTATTGGGTCGGGAGGTCCCGTAAATTTAGAGGAGTACTTGTACTAGGTTCCCCCATAAATACCCAAGGATTCCCATGTGCCACTATTTTGGTACAAGTAATCCAAGAAGTTCAACCATGATAAAAGCTACCATCTATAATAACAAAATGATAAGATTCCTTAAAACGGGTTTTCCTTACATAAAACAAAGTCCTCAGCCCATAATAGACAAAACCAGCATTAATTTGGTCAATAATATCCACTTTTTCCAAACAACAGATTTCCAATGAAATTTCTCTCCAAATTTTTTTATAAATCATTATAAATCAAGGGTAATCATTCCACTAAAACACAGCCATGTATTTCATGGAAAGTCATATGATGCATTACATCAAACACATGGTGGGCGATATGTAAAACCAATGTGTTTTTATAATTTTAAACAACCCTCACACCACAAATTTAAGAAATCAAGAGTGAAAGTATGATTAATAGCAATCCTCATGAACATTAAATACCATAAATTTACAA
Source organism: Viscum album (assembly GCA_963277665.1). Lineage (NCBI taxonomy): Eukaryota > Viridiplantae > Streptophyta > Magnoliopsida > Santalales > Viscaceae > Viscum > Viscum album. The sequence continues at coordinate 851,597,708 of OY728126.1, read as the reverse complement.
TAAAAATTCTATTAAAATCATCAAGAATGTGTGGTTGATAAATGACATAAAATACAAAGAGTCACCTACCTTTATATGAAGTGTGATCAATTTTAGAAGGCATCATCCATGGAATAATAATCTTAAAGACCTATGAAGACATATTTAACAAATTAGAAACCCAGATACAAAGAATCAAGCAATCTATTGGGACCCCAGAAGTGAGAACAATTACCGACAAGCCATGGGTTAAAAGCACCAAACTGGGTGTAGATTACACATATAGGGCTAATATTACTCCCAAGATCAAAAGCCCTATAATGTTTTGGTCATTGATTGAGTGAGTAAGTCGCTCGACCTAGGAGAAATTGTTCAACTTCAATATGTCGTCAACTGGAGGAGGGGGGAGCCCGCGGACCAGAGCAGGAGGGGGGATGCGCATGGACCGGAGGAGGATGAGGATGGGGGATGTGCGCCATCTGGAGGAGGGGTGATGATCGTTGACCGGAGGTGGGTAAGGGGATTCAATTGAAGGAAACACAGGGGAGGGACTATATAGGGGGGGGGAGTTATGGCCCGACGAGTGAAGGAGATCGAGCAGGGGTAGGGAAAAATATCGGGCCCTCTATTTCGATGGTTCAATAAAAACCGTTGGGGTAGAATTTCTATACCTACGGTTATTAATAAACCGTAGGTATGGGTTACCTTGAATCAGGATATTCCCACGGTTTAAAAAATCGTGGGTATAGCTCTGTGGGGATAATCCCTCTTTCCAGTAGTGTTACCAAGGTTATTCACCAAGGTATCATGAAAATTGTCATCTCTAGAGATTAATTTCTTTACCCAATACATTAGAGTGCTTTCAGGGAGCACCCTTAAAATGTAATTACTTTAATGTGAGACACATATATCATAATAAAAAATTTCATAAATAACCCATGGAGAATAATAGAAATGGGTTTCTTTCCAAGATCGTGATGTTTTGAATGTTCTTAAAAATATGATCATTATATCATTTATAACCCATGGAAAGGGAGTGAGGATTATATGTATCTCAATTCCAGAATAAATATTTCATCATTATATATATATGAACACCCATAGAAATGAAAAAGTTCTGGGTATTCACATAAATAAAACAAGAGAATTTCTGGAGAGAAACAGATAGAAATTTTGAGGCGAACTTTCTGCAGCATAACTTCTATAAAACATGGTTTTAGAAAACATTGAAAAGAGAGGGGAAAATAGTCACACACAAATAAATAATTCATAATACAGTATGGGTAATTAATAATATCATTGTATGGATATTTTAATGAAATACCACATTACAAGGAAACATGATAGAAAAGAGAAGACACGATTTCTTTTATGTGAAATTTGGTAGCCTAACAGTGTCACTTAAAAATTCATAACACAAATTGACGAGAGTGGAAAGGGTGTCTCAATAATTAGAAAGGAAATATAAAGTCATGAGAAAAAATATGATCATACCCTCAACATAAATATATGGAAACTAGAAGACATGACATAAAGGAAGTCATGGCTTAAAAGAGGAGGGTGAACGATTCCCTTACCTTGAAGACTAACTTCGAAAACATGAAGGTCAAGTCATTGGGAGGCTTGAGGGATCCTTGGGAGGATTACAAAGGAGGTAAAGATACCATAACATCATTGAAGAGGATTTTGGAATAAAATGGATTTGGGAATGTCTTGGTATTTATAAAATAAGTGAGGGAACAAATAATTAAATCCAAGGGACACCTCATTGGTGGTATTGAAAAAACCATGGTATTCCCATGGTTTTATCCATGGTATTGGAAAAATGGGACACCTAATAGCATATATTACTATTCATAGGTTGAATATAATAATTACATAATTATTACATCCTTAGTGATGTCATTAAACTCCCAAAACTCAAACTGTATTATCACTATTCACCAAAAATTCAACTATTTCAGAAAAATCCCAAAAATTCACCTTAGCCTAATAACTATTCTTGGAATTTGAAAAAACATTCCATTTTATGATAATAATTTTATAAATATTATTAATTAAATTTTCAAATAAAACCATTATTCACCTGAAAAAACTAATACTTAACTAATAATTTCTAAAACAGTTATTTACTTATTTTGTTAAATCACATTACCTAATAAAGGTTCCTAAATTATATTAATAATTTATTAAGTGAGTTTACTATTCCATTTGGTAACACTACTATTCATAAGCGTGAAATTACTATTCATAATTTAAAATTCACCAAAAATTATGTTGATCTTATTAGACTCTAAATTTCTTACTGAACACAACTGTAGAAGACCATTTTTTGAAAATAATTATATATTATTAATTATTTAAGGACTGTATAGATATTTTAAAATATCATTTTTTCCAAAATTTACCAATAATATACATCCTATATTTATCTGGATATTTGAAATTTACAAATTTTACCAAATTAAATAAAAAAAATATTTATTTTAAAGGATTACACAAATCAGCTAAGGTCTCGTTACATATCCCCTTATAACAGCAGCATATGACCTAAGCATAAGGTGTGCTAAAGTGATAGAATCTCGAGGTGGCTTGGCTAACAATTCCCGTGTGGTGATTTTTGTCAGCTTGAACTTCTCCCGTAAGCAATTCCGTTCAATCATCACACGATAAAGTTCGTCTTGGGTTTGGTCCAGAGAAAATCCCAGTGGTGCTACCTTCTTCCCAAGTTCCATAAGATGGGCTTTGAATGGACTGAGTCTACTAGATGATTCCGTCAAAACTTCTTTCTGTATTAATTAACCAATATCACTTGTATTTATAAATAATAATTGTAATGTTAAGAGTTTAGTTTCAAATGATCATATTGACCAATGGTCATATAACAGTCAAAACCCAATAGTCGCTTTTTATTATACAGACTTCATTAATAATATAATATAGTTTTTTTGAGTATAAAATAAATTAAGACCCAAAATTAGGAATAATAATTTTTTCAAAATTTCATGTTGTTACCTTCTTCCCCCTTAAGAAATTTCGTCCCTAAAATTTTAACTCATACTCCCTGAAGAGAAATGGTGTGGGTACTTATGCCTCATAGACTCCTATGGTTCCCACCTGGCCACTTCGAATTTGTGGTTTCTCAACAGCACCATGACATGGGGGGTAGTCTTGTTGCGCAGAACCATGTCTCTACGATCCAAGATCTCCACCAGCTGCTCCTCAAAAGAGAGGTCATGTTCCAGTTGTACCACCTCTGGGTTTAGTACATTTGAAGGGTCACATATGTACTTCCTCAAGAGGGATACGTGAAAGACATCATGATCTTGTACTAGATTTGGAGGAAGTGCAAGCTGATAGGCCACTGCTTATACACGATTGAGAATTTCATAGAAGCCAATGTACTTAGGGATGAGCTTCCTTTTCTTCCCAAACATCATTACTCTCTTCCAAGGTGAAATTCGAAGAAAGACCTTGTCACCAAAATCAAAATTCATGTCCCTTTGACAGTTGTCGGCAAATCTCTTTTGCTGAATTTGAGCATCCATAATGTGTAGTTGGATGGCATGGACTTATTCTATCATCTCTTGAACAAGTTTAGGCCCAAGAATCTTTCTCTAACCAGCTTCATGCCTACAGATAGGAATTCTACATCTCTTCACATATAGAGCTTTATCGGGTGCCATTTGAATGCTGGAGTGGAAGCTATTATTGTAAGAGAACTCAACTAATGGGAGATGATGATCCCACCCACCTTTAAATTCCATTGAACATGTTCTCAACATTTCCTCGAGTGCTTGAATATTAATTTCAGATTGGCCATCATTTTGGGGGTCATAGGCCATAATGGAATTCAATTCAGTGCTCAGAGAATGTTGAAGACATCTCTCTAATTTTGACATGATCCTTGGATCACGATTAGATACGATTGAAAGTGGAACTCCATGCAGAATTACGAATTCCTTCATGTAAATCCTAGAAAATTGATCAAGAGAAAAATCTTTCTGAAAGGAGATAAAATGGGATGTCTTGGTTAGACAGTTCACAATAACCCATATCGCATTGTTTCCATTGGAAGTCCTCGTGAGACCAGTGATGAAGTCCACAGTGATAATATCACACATCCATACTGGTTTGGGCAGTGGTTGCAATACCCCTATATAAAGTTGTCTATCTTCTTTCACTTGATGGCATACCAAGCACCTTAAATTGTAGTTAGAAATCTCCCTTTTCATATTATACCACCAAAAATGATCACAAAGGTCCCTATATATTTTTTTGCTTCCAGGATGTATAGATAAAGTAGAATTATTGGCTTCATCCATAAGCTCCTTCTTTATTTCCAGAATAGATGGAATACATAGTCTTATAAGAAATTTCAGTACACCATCTTGATCAATATTTAACACAAAAAAAAATTCATCCTTCTTATCTTCAAACTTCTTCTATAATAAAGGATCTTTTTTTTGAAAATTCTTGATCTTCAATAGTAATGACGGTTGAGAAATCATTCTGGTTAGGGTTGATGATATCCCTTTCCTTATAATTTCCATGTCCAGATTTACTAGGTCATTGATCAAAGGATGTTTTTGAATCCTCATCATAGAAAGAACAACTGGGTCTTTCCTGCTTAATGCATCAGTAACATTGTTTTCTCTTGTGGGATGATAATGAATTGAACAATCGTAGTCTTTATAAAGCTCCAACCATCTAATTTGTCACATGTTCAATTCCTTTTGTGTTAAAATATAATTCAAATTTTGATGGTATGTGTATATAACACATTTCTCCCTATAAAGATAGTGCCTCCATATATTCAGAGAGAAAATGACAACAGCCAGCTCTAGACCATGTGTAGGATAGTTCAGCTCATGGGTCTTCAACTGCCGGGATGCATAAGCAATGACTTTGTCATTTTGCATGAGGACACAACCAATCCCTTTGAGAGATTTATCGCTAAAAATAATGAATCCTTCTCCATAGGAGGGCAGAGTTAACATGGGTGTAGTAACCAATATCTTCTTAGCTCTGGGAAACATTCATCACACTCCGTTGTCTAGATGAAGATGACACCTTTTCATGTTATCTTGGTTAACGGATTAGAATTTTGTGAAATTTTTTTCACAAACCTCATATAATATCCTGCTAATCCCAAGAAACATCAAATATCAGTTATTGTTGTAGGCTGAGGCCACTCCTACACAACTTTCTTATTTGCAGGGCCAATTATGATTCTTTAATTGGTAATAATGTGCCCCAAGAAAGCAACCTGTTGTAACCAAAATTCACATTTGCTGAACTATCCAAAAATCAAATCCTTCCATTGAGTTTGAAAATAACCCTTAGATGATCTTCATGTTCCTCATAACTTTTTGAATATTTCAGAATATTATCAATAAAAACTCCCACAATGATATCAAGGTAGTCCTTAAATACACTATTCATCAGATCCATACAAATAGCAGGTTAATTAGTCAGTCTAAAGGGCATAGCAACAAACTCATAATGCCTACATCTTGATCAGAAGGTAGTTTTTGAAATATCTTCTTTCTTCAATTTCAATTGATGACAACCAGATCATAGATCAATCATAGAGAAGAATTGATCCCCCATGAAGCTGGTCAAATAAGTTATCAGTTATTGTAATAGGGTATTTTTTTCACTGTGATCCAATTCAGTTCTCTATAATCAATGCATAGCTGCATCGATCCATCATTCTTCTTCACAAAGAGAATTGGTTCTCCCCAAGGAGACACACTCGGTTAGATAAAACCCTTCCCCAAAATATCTTGGAGTTGTTTCTTTAATTCTTATAGCTCTACATTTTCCATCCTATAGGGGGTCTTTGATATTGGGTGAGATCCAGGTACGACTTCCATGGATAACTCATCCTCTCTTTCTGGGAGTGGTCTGGGAAAGTCCTCAAGAAATACGTCAACATATTCTTGGACGATGGGGACATTTTCTATCCTTAAACTATAATCTCATTTTTTTTCTTCACTAATAATCTCTATAAAGATGGATATATGCAGTTATATTAGTCAATGATCAGGATGAGATATCTCTCCTTGAATGAAAATTGTAGGTTTTCCATTCAAGACTACTGATATTTCCTTGTTTTTGCAATTGATCTTAGAATTATACAATAAGAGCCAGTCCATACCTAGTATAATGTCTAATTCCAGCATGGTAATGACTACTAGATTTGAGATAATATTGTCCTCACTAAAGCAAACACTAGAGTTTTTAAACACTGATGATACTTGGATAATCCCACCAGCAGTCTTGACTGGTAACTCTACTTTTAGAAAATCGGGGGTTGATTCTAAATTCTTTACAAACATGAATAATGAAATGTGTAGAACTAGAATCAAACAATGTACTTGATAGCTTTGAGATGATAACAGGAGTGCCTACTACCACATCATTCAGAGCATCAACTTTAGCTGTCGTGGTAGATAAATCACGTTCTTGCTCCCTTGGCCTTTGCTGAGGCTAATGGGGATTCCCCTCCACTACCCTCAGATTTGGACAGTGATTGGAAAAATGCCCATGTTGTTCACACATAAAACACTAGAAATAAGGTATGGCCAGCACCATATTCCCATTATCGTTATGTTTGGAATTTGAGGTTTCACATCACTATGACCATTCCTCAAAATATATCCATCTCTTCTACACATATAACATTTCCCGCTCCCGAGCAGGCAGTTCGCCGAATGCTTCTTCCCACATTTATTACATGTGGGATGTTGCACTTGCTTTCCTCCTCTTCCCTGGTCGATGGTCCTCCCTATGCTGAGTTCCATCAATATCTTCTTGTCATTTGATTTATGAGACCACTGCGTCTCACCAAACTCTAGATCGTCTTTCTTCGCACTTTGTTGGATCTCCTCATAGCTGTCATAGTCTTGGTTGGATATATTCTCCCGCAGACGTGGTCTCAATCCACGAAAGAATATATCAACGTTACCATTTGGATCCATGACAGAGATACATGTGCAACATGAAATCCTTGTTATGTTCATCTCTTAGCTTCTCACAGATTCATTCTCCTTCTGCTTTAGCTCGAGAGACTCCTTCTCCATTCTTGTTCTCTTGGAAGGAGGGAAATATTTTCTGAAAAAAGATCCTTCTGATCTCTTCCCACTCCAAAGATTCAACTTTCACTCTTGTCCTTGTGTTTTTAATCAGTTCCCACCACTTATTAGCTTCTCCTTCTAAGTGATAGAGAGCATGGGTGACCTTCTCTTACTCCGAACAGCAGAGCACAGAAATGATTTTCTCAATGGAGATGATTCATTACATAGAAACCAATGGGTCGGTAGATCCACTGATGTTTGGTGGTCATTGATGCATAAAGGATTCAATGGAAAGTTATTCCCATTGCGGTGATATCTGTCTCTCAGCTCGATTCAATTTATTTACCATAACTTGAGTAAGTTGGTTCATCATTTTCCTGAATGTTTCCATTCTAGCTTCCATTGGAGGGCCTTCAGTGCATGGTCCATTGCGGTCATCATTTGTACAGTTCCTCCTATTTCCCACCATTTTCTAAAAGAGTAAAACCATAGTGAGAAACATAGTTCATTTACAATTCTTTTAAATATAAAGGATTTTATTCCATAAAAATTCATGATTAAACAATTATATTTCTCTATAATTCTTTCATAATGATTCATAAAAAGATTAAGATTAATCAATCATATCTCTCAGTAGTGTCGTAACCAAGAGTTCATCAAGTCCCATTATCTTGCACCAATTTCCATTCAAATCTAGATGAAAGCTGTGTTTTCGTGTTTCACCTTTATGTACTTCTTTGTTCGAGCCACATCTACCTGCTCGTATCCAGACAGAGATGTATTTTTCTGATAAACATCTTACTCAATACTCACCAAAATACCAGGAAGTTTTTCTATTTTTAAACATTTATATAAAACTTTTCTTAATGTTTTCATATCCTAATTTACAAAAATAACTAAACTATCCTTTGATACCAACTATGGAATCCTACCTTTTTATTACATAACATTTCATTACATTTTACAAACAGAGGATCCTTAAAGTCTAGTATCTTGAAAATCAGGAACATAATACACGAAAAAAACATAAAGAATTATTCTAAACCACTTTTATGGCTTCATCATAGGGTTTTAAGACATACAGTTACTGCATCTCATATCTTAGAGACATACATCAAAGGAAAGGGTGAGTAGAAGGCCCAGTAAGGAGTAAACAAGGAAATCAATTTACTTGTGATACCAATAAGAACTTGATAAGAAATATGAAGACCTGAGAAATGGAAAAAGAGGAATATAATAATAATAAGAACATGAATCATAACATTAATATGTGTCTACAACGTTTCATTTAGACATTCATGAATATATCACCAAGGTTTATCCACGATGTGTCATAAAAAATACCAAGGTTATTCACAAATGTATCGTGAAACATGTCATCAATAGAGATTAATTTTTTTACCCAATGAATTGGAGTGATATCAGGGAGCACCCTTAATATGAATTTACATTCATATGATCCACATATATCATAATCAAACATTTGATAAATAACCTATGGAAAATAAAAATAAATGGGTTTCATTTCATGATCGTGATGTTTTAAAGATTCTTAAAAATAAGATCATTATATCATTTATAACCCATGGAATGAGAGATAGGGTTATATGTATGTCAATTACAGAATAAAATATATCATCTTTATATATTTATGAACACCCATAGAATCTAAATAGGTCTATGTATTCACACAAATAAAACCAAAGAATTTTTCGAGAGAAAGAGATATAAATATTTAGGTGAAATTTTAACAGCATTACGACTATATAACATGGTTTTAGAAAACATTCAAGAGAGAGGGGATAAGGGTCAGACACTCATAGAAAATTAATAATATTTTATGGGTACATAATAATATCATGGTATGGATATTTGAATGACATACCACATGAAATGAAAACCTGAAAGAAAAGAGAAGATGCCATTTCTTTTACGAGAAATTCGGCAGCTTAACATGTCACTTAAAAATTCAGAAAATAATTTGACGAGAGAAAAAAGGGTATATCAACAATTAGACATGAAATAGATAGTAATTAGAACATATTATAACATACCCTCAATACATAGATATGGACACTAGAAGACACAACATAAAGGAAGTCATGGCTTAAAAGAGGAGGGTGAAAGATTTCCTTTCCTTGAAGAGTAACTTTGAAAGCGTGAAGGCCGGGAAATTGGGAGGCTTGAGGGAACCTTGTGAGGATTAATTGGGAGGTAAAATGAACAGAACATTGATGAGGATGATTTTTGGAATGAAAGCAAAGAATAAATGGGTTGGTATTTCTAAGATAAGTGAGGGAACAAATCATTAATTCCAAGGGACACCTCATTGGTTGTATTGGAAAAACCATGGTATTTCCCATTGTATTTTCACATGGTATTGGCCACTTGGGGAACCAAATAGCATATACTACTGTATGAAAGTCGACCATAATGATTACATTTTTATTACATCCTTAATTATGTCATTAAACACCCTAAACTCAAAACTATATTTTAACTATTCACTGAAAATTCAACTGTTTCAGAAAAATCCAAACAATTTCCCTTAACCTAATATTGATCCTCTAAATTCAAAAATGAATTCAATTTTATAGAAATATTTTTTTAAATATTTTTATTTTTCATTTTAAATAAATACACTATTCACCAGGAAAGAGACTAATACTTAACTAATAATTTCTAAAATAGTTATTTACTTTTTTTATTGAATCACATTACCTAATAAAGGTGCATAAATTATATTAATACTTTATTAAGTGAGGTTAATATTCCTTTTGGAAACAGTACTATTCACAAGCATAAAATTACTATTCATAATTTACGATTCACTAAAAATTATGTTGATCTTATTAGACTCTAAATTCTTTACTGAACACAACTATAGAAGACCATTTTTTTTAAAATCATTACAAATTATTAATTATTTATGGTTTACATAAATATTTTAAAATATCATTTTTCCAAAATTTACCAATAATATACATCCTGTATTAATCTGGATATTTGAAACTCACAAATTTTACCATACTAAGAAAAAAAAATTATTTATTTCAAAGGATTACACAGAGCAGCTAATGTCCATTGCATAGCCCCTTATAACACCAGAATAGAACCTAAGTTTAAGGTGTTCTAAGGTGATAGAATCTTGGGGAGGCTCGACCAACATTGCCCGAGTGGTGATTTCTATCAGCTTGAACTTCTCTAGCAAGAGATTTCTTTCAAGCTTCACACGATGAAGTTCGTCTTGGGTTTGGTCCAAAGCAAAGCCCAGTGGTGCTACCTCATTCACAAGTTCCTTCAGATGGGATTCAAATGGCCCGAGTCTACTGGATGTGGCAATCAAAACTTGTCTCTATATTAATTAACCAAGATCACTTGTATATAAAAAATTAATTGTAATATGAAGAGTATAATTTCCAACGGTCATATTGACCAACGATGATATTGACCAACAGTCATATTGACCAAAAGTCATGTAAAATTCAAAACCCAAAAGTCTCATTTAATAATACTTAATTCGTTAATTAAAGAACATAGTTTGGTTGAGTATAAAATAAAATAACACACAAAATTAGGAAACACAGATTATTCAAAATATCGAGTTCTTACAATTATCTGCTGTATTTTTCTATGAAGAATATACATTCATTTATTATTGTTACATTGTAAACAGTTTTTAAAGAATTAATAATATTTATAGTTAATATTTAAATTTAGTTAAGAAACATATTTTGATGAATTAATGTATTTTTGAATTAAAAAATACTTTAAACAAATATTATTACTAAATTAATTTTTATTAAATATAAATTATCATATAATTTTTATGAATATAATTGTAATTTTTATTAATGTTTGAAAGCTGTTTTTGTTAAAACCCTTGAATTTTTTATAATTATAGGGTCTTATTTTAAAATATAAAATTAACATATTTATAATTTTATTTATATGAAATGAATATTATTTTTAGAATCATTAGGTTGAATTGATCCAATGGTGAATTTTAAATAATTTTCTGAGAGAGTCAAATTTTTTGGAAAAAATTAAATACTGTTTAAATATATAATGGGTTTTATTAAATTATAATGACCCAATATCGATTAAATAAAATAATATAAAAAGTAAATTCATCCAATATATTTTTTATTTTTAAAATACTGTGATTTTAGATTTGTTTGATTTATTTTACAAAGCCTTAGTGGACCCTCCAGACTTATAAAACATTTTAACATTTTATAACGATTTCCTTAAGAGTGTGACTCTCCTCTACATATGAAAGCCTAATATTTTAATAATTTTGGCCATTTTCCTTATAAATTAATGTTTTACACTCGACTTTGGAATGAACCATTGGAAGAAACCATGGGATGGCTGGTGGTTTTGATTAGTTTAATATGTAATGTCAAAAACCTAGAAAATAATGAATTCCCTCTCATTTCCTATATAAAACCACTCAGTCACTCATTATTCATCACTCAAACCATTTGGAGTTTGACTAACCCCTTCCCTCATATCTCTAGAATCCTTACGAGTCACCTCAAGATCCCAAGAAGCCTCTTTGAAGCCTCTCCCAAGCCTTTGGGATCACACTTCCATTTAAGCGATCCTCTCTTTCCTTCCATCCTTATTTAGGTCCAGGATTCCTTATATTGTTATGACTTTTTGTTTTAAATTAAAAATATTTAGTTATTATTTCACACCTCCCCTATACTTATCTTTTTTTAACTATTATAGACCCATTTCTCTCACATTACTTCATCCCATGTACACCCATTACCATGCCGAAATTTGGTAAAGGATTTCTCAATCCTCATTTACTTCTATGAAATTATTTTATATTATGCATCTTAATTCCATTAAATATGTTGGGATATTTTATTACATAACCCCCTTACGATTTAATTCATTTATAAATTATGATATATCCCTTTTCTCTCTCATCAAACCATTTTATGATTTTTATTTTACATCATTATGCTGCTGACGTTACACAAAAATTTACATGCTAAAATCATCTTGTATGTGAATACAATACCCATTTATCTATCATGGGTATTAAACTTTATGCACCTGTACTTGTTAATTGAGAAGTTAAATATGTGTATTCCACATATTTTATTCGTGAAATAAAATTATGATGTTTAAGGAAACCATGTTGTATGATCTATGTGGCACACTTATGCATGAAATGAAATGATTATGAATGGTGTTCCCTAATAGCGCTTCAATGAATTGGGTAAAGACTAGTATCACAATACGCAAAGTGAAATGAATGTTTTATCATGTTAATTAAATTGGAATGAGGGTTTACTCATGCTCCATGTTCAATGAGCCTTGTCTCATGCCAGTATCTTGTTAAATGTTGTTGTCACATTTCCATGTTATGATAATCATGCTATATCATACCTTTATGTTCATGTTTCTTTTATGGTCCATTGATATTCCTATTTCATAACATGTAATATATTCTTCATGTTATGTATTTCTTACTCCCTTACTTGTCTTAATAGCTCTTTTTTTATACACCTCCCCAGGTTATCCCATGAAATTCTAAGTACAAAGGTGTGTTGTTTTCATGTAAAAGAATTTTTAAATAAGGATGTCGTATTTTATGTTCTATATAGTTATCTAATGTTCCTAATTTCCCAAGACACTAGAACTCTTTATCCTTAGATTTATTTAAGTGTAAATTTATTTAATAAATCACATTTAAGAGTGTAATAAAGAGTAGGGTTATTATGTACATTGTTCTTGGGGTGTACAAACAATTGATTTGGTGTGACCCAAGGATCACCATGATAATGCAGTGTTTGTAGTAAAATGAAACACGAGTGTTCTGTGGTTATGAGTGTGGTCACTGACTATAGAACATGTCCATTGGGACTCTGGTGTTGTGGAGAAGTATAATTGATATTACTGGACATTGGAACCATAGATATAGGATATCCAAGGGTGGGGAGCTCAATAAAAAAATTCTTATGAAACTTATTATTATTACACCTAAATTTGGAATAAAGTTATTGAATCATAGAACACTAATTTATTTGGTGTGAAATGATGTGTTTTGTATGGATATTTTTCTAATGTGTCTTTATTGTGATCTATGTTTTTTTAAAATGACTAATTGGATCTTTTATAATGAATCAAGTGTTTTGATGTGTTTCTTAGAGGGATATCACTAATTTTAAATGATTAAGATTTTTGGGTCATGAAGCTGTCATGAATGATTTAAAAATAGGAATTGTGGTTTCTTGAAAGAGTGTTTTGAACTGGTTGATTTATTTTAAAAAGGGAATGTTATTTTAAAAAGAAATTTTTCTAAATGGTTGGTTTTTAATTGGATTTCATGTGTGATTTTTAGAATATTTTTTAATATGAATTTGAACTGTAGTTTTTTCATAATATTTTATGTTTATATTTTTATTGATTTAGGAAATGCATTACATTATATCAATATTTTGTGTATTTATTTTTATAAATACTAATATCACCAAATCAAATATAATTGATATAAATAATGAATGGCTGGATTCATATAGTTTGACAAGAGATTATGAATATTGAGTGAAAGTGTTCATCATGTTTACCAAAGATCATGCATATGACCCTTCTCAAATTCTTTTTCCATGTTTACACTATTGTTATTCAAGACAAGTTAGTCCAGAGGATTTGGAAAAACTATTGATCTATCACAGAATATATTGAAGTTATAAATTTTAGAATAAACACAGTGAAAAAAGAATATATCTAGTGGCTGGGATAATAGTTCATTTTATGGATCATCTAATATTATTACATGTGTGGAAAGTGGATAAAACTTTATCAAGGACATGATTATATATGTGAATGATGATGAAGATCATAATGAGTAAATGACATGAAAAGTTGAAGATGAACATCATGATTTCCCAAAAAATTTTGATCAGTTAATGAGTTGTGAAAAGATTACATTGTATGGTGGTTTCACTAAATATACAACATTGGCAGCTATACTAAAGCTGTATAATTAGGAAAAAGGCAACATATGGAGGGATGCTAGTTTTATAGAATTACATTCTCTCTTGAATGAAATTGTCCCAAAGGATAATGAGATCTCGAACCAAACATAAGACAACCATAGAATCTTATGTTTAATGGGTATGATCTCTGAACGAATACCCTCTTCTTGAATGACTGTATACTATATCTCAAGGACAAAAAATCAATTTTTGAATTCCCAATGTGTGGTCATTCTTTATACAAGAAAGATAAATCTGGTCCAACAAAAGTATTAGGGTACTTTATAATCATTCCAATATTTAGGTGCCTATATAGAAGTGAGGAGACTACTTGGAAATTGATATGACATGCAAAAAAAAGAAATAAATATGGGAAACTACGTCACGTGACAGATTATTCTCAGTGGAAGAGAATTGATCATGAATATTATGATTTTGGAAATGTGACAAGAAACCTTCATCTTGCATTATCTATGGATGAAGTGAATCCTTTTGGTTTTGGAAGCAGAACTCATAGCCCATGGCAGGTTATGTTGGTAAATTATAACATTCTTCCATGGTTATGAATAAAAAGAAAACACATCATGCTATCTATGCTTATATCAGGACCAAAACAACCACGTAATGATATTGTTGTTTATTTAAAACTATTGATCAAGGATATAAATTAATTGTGCGATTCAGGTGTTATTTTGTATAATGCTTATAGAATAGAATATTTCACATACAGATCCGAGTTTTATGGGATGATAACTGACATTCTTTCTTATGGTAATTTTTCAAGATGTATCAACAAAGGATGTCATGGTTGTCCCATCTATGAAAAAGGTACATAGTTAATTAGGTTGAATCATTCATTAAAAATCATGTTTCTTGGACATCATAGATTTATACCCTGAAAACATATGTACCAATCTTGGAAAACATCATTTGATGGATGTTTTGAAGAACATACAACGCCATCTCCACTAACAGGTGATCACTTTATTGAGAAAGTAAAATATTTGGACACATAATTTGGTAAACTCTTTTCAAAAAACCTTTTGAAAACCAGTTGGAAGTAGAGATCAGTTTTTTTATGAATTACCATACTAGAATTGTCTGTATATTAGTCACTTTCTTGATGTTATTCACGTTGAATGAAATTTATGTTATAATTTCTTAAACATGTTTCTAAATGAACATAGAAAAACAAAGTATATAATTAAGGCAAGGTTGGACATGGTTGAAATGAGAATATGAGAAGATTTGGTGCCATTGAAAGGTAAAAAATGAAATTTTCTTCATCTATATGCTTACAATCTTCCTAGTAAGGTGAGATATATGGTTTTCAACATTATGAATTATGTAAAGGTTCCATAGGGGTATTCATCGAATATCAAGTACATCGTGTCAAAGATTGATTTAGAGTTAAAGGATCTAAAATCACATGACTTCCATGTTTTAATGGAAGATATAATTCATATAAATTTACATTTAATTTTTTCAAAAATATCCATTATACATTAATGAAGAACTATTTTTTCTTCAAAGCTATATGAAGAGATGTTATAGACTTGAGGAAATTGCTGATTATAGAAAGAGAAATTTCTGTCATATTATGTGAATTGAAAATGTTCTCCACATCATAATTCTTTGATAAAATGGTTAATTTGATGGTTCAATTGGTGATAGAGATTCATCTTTGTGGTCCTGTAGACTATATATGGATGTACCCCATAGAAAGGTATATGATGATTTAGAAAGTGTATGTCAAAATTCAAAGTCGGTCACAAGGTTGTATTATATAGAGATATATTATCGAGGAAGCTATTGAACTCTGTACCAGATACCTGTCTAGTGTGGAAATCATTTGTGTATTGAAATATCATCAAACTAGGAAACATGCAGGTGATGAAATTTATTGAAAAGAGGTTTTCACAATCAATATTATAGAACAAGAGAAGACCCACCATTAAATTTTTAATATTAATTTGGAGGTCGACCCATATGTAGAAACCCCAAAAAAATCCATAAGAATTTGAATCCATCAAGGGATGAAAATTTATATTAAATACACATAATTGATAGTTTATAGGATGGTTTTGGGACTATATATTTAAGGAGTCAGATGAAAATCCATACTCAATTTCAGAATGACTTTGATGGCTAGCCAGAGGACCAAGTGTGTATGTATTATCTTATAATGATTAACTAATTAACAATTATACATTTTATACTAAGGAAAATGATGAAGAATGTACCATGATGAATACTAGAGTTACACTTGTGGATGAAGTGATTCATGTTTCTAGTGGTAAGGATAAAAATCTAATTTATGTGGATATGTTATACTTTTGAATCATAAACCAAATATGGGAGTTGGATTATATGAACATCAAGTGTAGGTTTTCAATGCAAGTTGGTTGATAACAAGAGTGCTGTTAAAATAATTGAAATGGGATTCATGCAAGTTGATTTCAATAAGGGTACAAAGACAAAAATTTTATAATGGAATCACATGAAATTCAATTATTTTATTTTACAGATCCAACAAACTGAAAGTGGTCAATGGTTTTGTTATTGACTAAAACCACTAAAGATTCAGATCAAAATTCAACAGAGGATAACCCTTTCACTGAGACATCACAATCATCTCACAATGGCCCTAATATCTATGGGGTTTTGTATGTAACAGGAGACCATAATGAAAGGATTTGTAGAGTTCATTGAGGGGTCAAATACCTTCTGCCTTTAAAAAGAGAGTTCAATAATCATGTTATATATTTTTGTGTAATATACATCATGTTACCTTATGATATTATTTGTTCCGTATTGTTTTATGAAATATAAATTAAATGTTAAACAAAATATGTAGATAATGACTTTTGTAGGCGATAATGCTCCCAACACTAAGGCAGAACATGTCTCTCATCCTGCTACTGATCGTTGTGCAATGAAACAACAGGTCTGTCAACCTGCTGCTAATCTCAGTTTAGATTACCAATAGGTTTCTCAAACTATTGTTGTTGCTTCTCCTAGTGAAGAGGTACAACCACCATCTACACATGTTGATGCTAGCACTCCTGAGGAACATATTAATGATATTGAAACTGAGGAAATGGTAGGAAACAAAACAACGGTGACAGAGAAAAAATAGGAGCGTCAATGATTGACGGTGTTATAAAAACTCTTTAAGGAAAAAAAGAAAGTCATTGTAGAGACCCGAAGCTTGACGTACATGGACATTACATTAATTTTGCGAAATACATAGTACATAACAAAAACACACACACAAGGATCATAATAGTTTAGTGTCTTTGGAAACTCGGAATATAGTCTTCTTATTGTGGTGAAATATCTTCAACATCTCCCATAAAGATCTTCTTTTTTTATACCTAAAACCTTTCTTTATATCCTGGGGAAAAGAAAACATAAAAGGGTGAGCTCAAATGATCAGTAAGGGTAAACAAAAGAAATATCAATCACATCATATACATAAGAAGATAACTTTTTGAAATCTTAACCTGCAAAAGAAATCATAATTTCATAACATGGAATAAATCATAGTAGTGAAATGTAATCCCAATAATCATAACTTAAAACATGAAACTTTGTGTCATACACACATAATCATAGAGAATCATATCTTATTAGTCAAGACTCATTTCCAAGACTATCTTAGTGGACAAAGTCCCTTTCTAAACCGAGTCACCCTCGTTTCAGTCCTGTTTCACTGAACTGGTATAACCTACAATTCCATCCATGTCTATCTCATGAGATATAAAATCATTACCCAATGCATTGGAGGGAGATATAGGTCCCACCCATCTCATAATGATACCATTCTTATGTGTGCCACAAAATCATCAACCATACATCATAGAATAACCCATGTAAAAAAATGGGATTCTTAAACATCGTGACATCATAAAACAATTCATATAAGATAAAGGAATTCATAAAAATAATTCCATCACAACATAATCAAATAAATGTAATAATAAGGATAAAAATAGAACCCTTTATTATCTTAAATGGAAATTAATTTTGATAAAACACTTGAACTCCATTCTTGAGGAAAATATCCTTTCTGCTTCAAAAACACTTTTCCTTTCTTAACATGTCTTACATTTCTAATAAAGAAGTTGATTAAAAGTAAACTTGAAAACTTGTAAAGTAAGCTTCTTGGAAATAATTTTTTAAAAATCCATTCGTTACGTATAAGTTAAAAAAACATTCTTCTCGTACTTTTTTCGGAAAAGTCAAAAAGTACCTCGTACGAAAAACAACAAAAGATTCCTTTCATATCCTTTACTAAAAACTCACCAAAGGGTAAAATTGGATTTAAACAATTGTAGGTGGATGGAAATAATATTACATATTTAGGAAACATGGATGTGGATGATAAAATAAACCCCAGCAAATACCAAAGTATAAACAATCTCGGATAAAAATGAGATTGTGATATTTCCCTTACCTTAGCTCCAATTTGCTTCGTATGTGTCCGAACCTCCTGTATAATGATTTAAATAATATCATTGATTTATTCCAGAATCATACTCATTGTTATTATATCATATATGGTTCACTTATGGCTTTATATTACCCGTTCTTTTGTAAATTCCATGTTAAAGAGCGTTTTGGGTTAAATCGTTTCATTTGTCGTCCGTGTTTTGACTTGTAATTATTCATATGATTACATAGATCATGATTACTTAATTATAGAATATAAAACATGATTTATATATAATATATATTCAGTATATATATATATATATATATATAATAGATCAGTAAATGGAAGGAAATACACCGTCCATGGAGACGATAGACAATTCGTACACATGAACGCTGTTTTCTTTTCCGTATTGAGTTGAATGGAATTAAGTAGATGACATACATATATATAAAAATAAATCAAGAATCATTATTATGTCATATATTTAATTATTAATTATTATATATACTTTATAATCATTCATGAATGGTTAACGTGGAGAATGAATCTCATCGCGTCGTGGAGACGGTAGTCCGTACGTACGCACGAGCGATGATATCGTTCTCATGATCGTGGAACTGTATTGGAGTGTATGTATACTATTTCAGAATCAATATCACTTTACAATAATCATATATAGTTATTATTTACACCATTATACCCATCCAAGTAAGGTCGTGGTGGAAAATAGATTACACCATGGCGTGGAGACGGTATATCGTACATACGCACGCGCGGTGATTTCGTTTTCCCTAGGATGGATAGATGGTGAAATAGGGTTTTTTCATACTTATAATAACATATCAGTATATGGGTGATACTGATGTTATTACTTTATGATGAAACAACTAAAGAAGAATAATTGGAAGAAGAAATAAAGATGAATGAATCGGTAACGAGTATTACCTCTTCTTTGAAGCGCCTTTTTGAGACCTCCTTTTAGGGCAATAAAATTGGTCTTTGATGAAGACTAGAACCTCTAGGATGTTTCTATGGAAGTGGAGAAGAGAATTTGGCAGGTATTGTCTGAGCTTGAAGGGACAATGTGGTGTGAGTAAGAGGGGGAGGAGGTGCCCTTTTACAAGGGAGGAGAGGGGTACCTTTGGAATAACTAAAACTATTATTTTATTATAAAGTCAAATTCGGTTTCAAATAGCTCAAAATTGATTTATTTATAAGACAAGGTGGGTATTGGTCTAAATCCTCTCATCCAATAGAATTTATACAAGTTTATGTTCCTTTTTTAACCTTATCATTTAGATTTAACATTAAGTAAAATAATTTTACTTTTACCGTGTCTTCTTGTGTTCTTATACTATAAGGTTAATAAACTTACTATAAGAAGCCAAAGGTTCCCCAAGTTGTTTATTATTAACATATATAACCTTATCTAAGTCATTTGGCCGAACCTTAGATTTTTAGGAATAAAATAACAATTAATAATATAATATTTGTTTTAAATACTATTTTATGTCAATTTTGACACTATTTAGTAATTGATTTTCGTGAAAATCATAACAGAATTATAAGTTCGAAAAAAGTTATTTAAATAAATACTAACATGTCATATTAACCTATAAAATTACTGTAATTCATAAAAAGTCTCAAATTACATTTATTTGGGTATTTATAACATCTATTATGTCAATATTTCATTAATAAGATAATTACTACATCATCGTTGTGTCATAAATAAATTAAATTATATAATGTCTAAAAATTACAAGTAAAATATAATTATTTTGGAAATCTTTTTAGCTTTCTAATGAGTATTTATAGTAGAATTTATCTTATTTATAATCCTATATTAAAAATGATTTACTTATTAAACTTTGATTTTAACTATTTTAACCCTTCTTTAAATAAATTAATAATAAATGTCCTAATCTAATCCAAGTGGGCATAAATGGTCATATTTTAATTCCTAAGTTTGTTTTTGTTCGAATTAAACTTGTCCAATAGAATTAAAACTTATGTTAGGGTAATAATAATACCATTTTTACCCTTAATTACCCTATTTACTTTTAACCGTGGTAAAAAAAAGTAAAAAATTACTATTCACCAAAAATTATTTTCATCTCATTGAACCACATTTTACTTAATAACATCAACCGTGTCTCTCGGATTTTTGAAATTCTACTCACAGAAGCGGTAAAATTAAGTTTTATGAAAAATTCATTTTTTTTAACTACCACTTAGTGGTTTCACTATTCATCAAAAAATGAATGTTTCCAGAAAAATACCAAAAATTAGGCGTAAGCTATATTTGATATTATGAACTCAAAAATGGTGTCTATTTTACCAAATTAAAAACATATCATTTGCATTAATTAATTTAAAAATTAATTCCCATCGTCAAAACAAATAGCGTGTTCTTAAGAGATAATAACTATCAAATGATTGACACTTGTTTATGTCTGGTTTAAATGTAGAATTACATCCAATGACTAACATTGTATTAAATTGTAAAAATATATTCTATATATAATTTAAAACCACTGAAATTAATAATTTACCACTATTAATTATTTCGATTAAAAAAGTTGTTTTTAATTAAAATTTAGTAATTTTCACTATTCATCAGAATATGAAAGTTATTCGAAAAGTACCAAAATTTCACCTTAGGCTAAATTCGATACTCCTAATCCAAAAATGAAGTCCATTTTGAGAGATAAATTTTCTAAAATTTTAAAAGGTGGTTATTACTATTCATAACGGCTAGTTTTAATAATAATTTAATAACATATCATTGTTTAGTGAAACTAGGTATTGCGTACTACACACGCTATCGAGGAAGGTCGTGATTGCGTGTAATGCAAGACAAGTCAAGGATTCGTGTTGTGAAATCTTATTTTGGTGTAGCGTACAACACAAGAAATTAATGGAATTAAAAAAAATATTTTTCATAAAATCTCGAGGTGTTACATTCTACCCCCCTTAAAATGAATTTCGCCCTCGAAATTCGTCGGGGTTATAAATGGTTAACTATTCGAAAGTTTCTTTAATAGAAACCCACATAGTAAAAAGGAATTCCAAAACTAATCTTTAGAGACAAAAGTATGAAACGTAATGGTTACCCAAATAAACTAATAACTGGGTTTCCACATAGGTAAAAATAAGGATATGGAAGAGAAATCTAACCATCATGTTCTGATGGAGAGTGGTAGAGAACATGTCTATGTAAAAGCCAGTAATCACAAAGCCATAAATTTGTGACGATCTAAGGTACCATCTGATTCGTCAGATATAAGAGCACTAGGACAACATTTTGGTTTTCAAGATCATTTCCCTAAAGTTGATGAAATTGGAATTAGAAGAAATACTTCCGTGATTTTGGTATAGTCTCACCGTCTGTAGTTCTTTGGACAATTTACACTTCATCTATTAAATAAATGAAGCTGAATTTGTTATTCGTGATGTGTTAGCAGATCATGTGATAGAATGATGGGTCATTCCATCTGTCTCAAACAAAATGTTAGAAAAGTTATCAAAAAATACAAAAGTCCATATATAGTGAGATTAATCATATATGATTCCTAAAATGGACTTATACTTCATATATCATACTTCTTAATATAATAAAACTAGTTTCTACTAAACAGGGACTTCCTGTAGGCCAGTGGTAGGCGATAAAGGCCAGTCGTACTTCGGTTGTGGCTTCGATTCCTATGACCTTGTCCGACGGGATGGGATGTCGCCCGTCCTGCAGGTTGTCCTTTTTCTAAAGCTATATTACTATAACATGCCATCAACAATATCAAAAAAGTATTATCCTTAAACAATATAACTTATGTCCAACATAATCCATTCCAATTTTTAGGTTTATCTAAAATACTTCGGTCCAAGCTCATAGTATAAAGAAAATGATCACGTGAATGCCATCATTTATCCCCCAGAGATATTTTGTCGGTCAAATTACAAACATGTGAATACCTTAATCATGTATTCTCTTGAAGAATGAATATCCATTGAACCTTAGTGAAAACATGAATGCATTTAAAAGTTAACACTTTCCACATACCAAAATCCTCAAAATTCTATATCCTCAAACCATTATATCACTTAGTACTTATATCAATCATGAGCTCATGAATACTATCAAACATATTAGATTCTCTTTATTCCTTCATTATGTGCATATCATCTACTTTCCAAAAATATTTCAATCACTTTTCATGGTTACCGATCCCATAAAATTATTTAAAATCACAATAGACCAATATATAAATATTCCAATATTCCACGATACTATATACAATATTATTCTGGAATCCCATTACATAAACACTTAATCATTCCACCACATCGTTGTCATATTCAACATCACCAATGGTGATCACATGTGACATCCCTTTGTCCTTTGCCTTAAGTGGTTTCTCATGTCGATCATCACTAACCCTTGGATTAGGGCATTTATTAGCATAATGCCCCATTTCCTTGCACTTGAAGCATTGAAGTGTAGTAGGTTCATTCTGTGTATCCCTTCCTTTGTTTGCATCATTAGGCATCTTTTTCCCATCATTGCGGCATTCAAATGCCCGATTACCATCCTTTCCACATTTGAAACATTTACTTGTACCTTTAAGACAATCTCCACCATGCTTCTTTCGACACTTTGAGCATAAGGAAACATTCATCTTCTTTTCACCATTATTCTGAGATTTCTCCTTGAACTCCATATTTCGTTTCTTGTCAAAACTATGAGATGGATAAGTAACAACAACTTCCATTTCTACCTTGATAGCACAACACACAATTTCTTCATAGCTACTGAAGTCTCTTATAGCTAATGCCCTTTGAAGATTTGGTTTTAAGCCACTGAAGAATCGATCAACTTTACTTTCATGTTGGATGACAAATCTAGATGCATACCTTAAAAGCCATGTAAAATTCGCTTTGCATATACCAACAGATTCATCATCCTTTTTCTTTAGTTGAAGAAACTCTTTCTCCATCTTTGTTTGAAGAATACGAGGGAAGTACTTATTGAAAAATAAGTTCTTGAACTCATCCCATTCCATAGACTCAATTTCATATATTTGCCTCGTATTCTTGATAAGATTCCACCATTGATCAGCTTCACCTTCCAAACTATGTACTGCTAAGATGACTTTATCATGTTCAGAACATTGAAGAACTGAAAATATCTTTTCAGTGGTACTGATCCATTGTTCAGTAACAAGTGGATCATAAGACCCACTAAAAGAAGGTGGACATTGCCTCATGAAGGACTCAATAGAATATTGTTCCCTTCTCTGCTCATTTGGAAGTCCATAATGATTCATAGCTTGTGTAAGTATAGAAATAAGATTTTTCACTCCATCTCCCATAACATTTGTTTGTTCAGGAGGACAATCATTGCATTGTCCATTGCATTGATCAACATGGTTCCTTCGGGTTCCAGCCATCATCTAAAACCCAAAAAATAGCGTGAGAGGCAAAAATCATAATAAAGGGGTAGTAACTTCAATATCTAACATCTTTGGTTTAATCTAATATCGTTACCATAGTTCTAGGACTATATCCTATATGTATACTTATCGTTAGGGACATCCCTAGACATACCTTAGAAATATCTCTAGGGATCTCACTAACGTTTTTGCATCCTAGTTTCTAAAGGTTGACTAAACCTCCCTCTGATACCAACTGTAGAGACCCGAATCTTGACGTACATGAACATTACATTAATTTTGTGGAATACTTAGTACATAACAAAAACACACACACAAGGATCATAATAGTTCAGTGTCTTTGGAAACTCAGAATATAGTCTTCTAATCGTGGTGAAAGATCTTCAACATCTCCCATAAAGATCTTCTTTTTTTTATACCTAAAACCTTTCGTTATATCCTGGGGAAAAGAAAACATAAAATGGTGAGCTCAAATGCCCAGTAAGGGTAATGAAAAGAAATATCAATCACATCATATATATATAAGAACATAACTTTTTGAAATCTTAACCTGCAAATGAAATCATAATTTCATAACCTGGGATAAATCATAGTAGTGAACTGTAATCCCAATAATCATAACTTAAAACATGAAACTTTGTCGCATAAACACATAATCATATAGAATCATATCTTATTAGTCAAGACTCATTGTCAGGACTATCTTAGTGGACAAAGTCCATTTCTGAACCGAGTCACCCTCGTTTCAGTCCTGTTTCCCTGAACCGGTATAACCTACCATTCCAGCCATGTCTATCTCATGAGATATAAAATCTTTACCCAATTCATTTGAGGGAGGTATAGGTCCCACCCATCTCATAATGATACCATTCTTATGTGTGCCACAAAATCATAAACCATACAGCATAGAATAACCCATGTAATAAAAATGGGATTCTTAAACATCACAACATCATAAAACAATTCATATAAGATAAAGGAATTCATAAAAATAATTCCATCAAAACATAATCAAATCATTTTAATAATAGGGATAAAAACATAACCCTTTTCTATCTTAAATGGAAAATAATTTTGATAAAACACTTGAACTCCATTCTTGAGGAAAATATCCTTTCTACTTCCAAAACACTTTTCCTTTCGTAACATGTCTTACAATTCTAAAAAAGTAGTTCATTAAAAATAAACCTGAAAACATGTAAAGTAAGCTTCTTGGAAATAATGTTTTAAAAATCCATTCATTAGGTATAAGTTAAAAAAAACATTCTTCTCATACTTTTGTCGAAAAAGTCAAAAAGTACCTCGTATGGAAAATGACAAAAGATTCCTTTCATATCATTTACTAAAAACTCACCTAAGGGTAAAATTGGATTTAAAAAATTTTAGGTGGATGGAAATAATATTATATATTGAGGAAACATGGATGTGGATGATAAAATAAACCCCAGAAAATACCAACGTATAAACAATCTCTGATAAAAATGAGAATGTGATATTTCCCTTACCTTTGGTCTGATTTGTTTCGTATGTGTCTGAACCTCCTGTATAATGATTTAAATAATGTCATATACTTATTCCAGAATCATACTCATTGTTATGATATCATATATGGTTCACTTATGGCTTTATATTACCCGTTCTTTTGTAAATTCCATGTTAAAGAGCGTTTTGAGTTAAATCGTTTCATTTGTCGTCCGTGTTTTGACTTGTAATTTTTAATATGATTACATAGATCATGATTACTTAATTCCAGAATATAAAACATGATTTATATATAATATATATTCAGAATATATATATATATATATAATAGATCAGTAAATGGAATGAAATACACCGTTCATGGAGACGGTAGACAGTACGTACGCATGAACGCTATTTTCTTTACCTTATTGAGTTGAATGGAATTAAGTAGATGACATACATATATATACACATAAAACCAGAATCATTATTATGTCATATATTTCATTATTAATTATTATATATACTTTATAATCATTCATGAATGGTTAACGTGGAGAATGAATCTCATCACGTCGTGGAGACGGTAGTCCGTACATACGCACGAGTGATGATATCATTATCATGATCGTGGAATTGTATTGGAGTGTATGTATAATATTTAAGAATCAATATCACTTTACAATAATCATATATAGTTATTATGTACACCATTATACCCATCCATGTAAGGTGGTTGTGGAAAATAGATTACACCACGGCGTGGGGACGATATTTCGTACGTACGCACGCGCGATGATTTCATTTTCTGTAGGATGGATAGATGGTGAAATAGGGGTTTTTCATACTTATAATAACATATTAGTATATTAGTGATACTTATGTTATTACTTCATGATGAAACAACTAAAGAAGAAGAAGTGGAAGAAGAAATAAAGATGAAATAATCGGTAATGGACATTACCTCTTCTTTGAAGCGACTCTTTGAGACCTCCTTTTAGGGCACTAAAATTGGTCTTTGAGGAAGACCAGAACCTCTAGGATGTTTCTATGGAAGTGGAGAAGAGAATTTGGCAGGGTTTGGACGAGCTTCAAGGCTCAAAGTGGTGTGAGGAAGAGGGGGAGGAGGTGCCCTTTTATAATGGAGGAGAGGGGTACCTTTGGAATAACTAATACAATAATTTTATTATAAAGTAAAATTAGGTTTTAAATAGCTCCAAATTTATTTATTTCGAATCTAAGGTGGGGATGGGTCGAAATACTCTCATCAAATATAATTTAGAAAGGTTTAGGTTCCTTTTTTAACCTTTTCATTTAGATTTAACATTAAGTAAAATAATTTTACTTTTACCGTGTCTTCTTGTGTTCTTATACTATAAGGTTAATAAACATACTATAAGAAACCAAACGAACCCCAAGTTGTTTATTATTAATATATATAACCTTATCTATGTCATTTTTCCGAACCTTAGATTTTAGGAATAAAATAACAATTAATAATATAATATTTGTTTTAAAAACTATTTTATGTCAATTTTGACACTATTTAGTAATTCATTTTTGTGAAAATCATAACAGAATTATTAGTTCAAACCAAGTTAATTAAATCAATACTAACATGTCATATTAACCTATAAAATTAGTGTAATTCATAAAAAGTCTCAAATTACATTTATTTGGCTATTTATAACATCTATTATGTCAATATTTCATTAATAAGATAATTACTGCATCATCGTTGTGTCATAAAGAAATTAAATTATATAATTTCTAAAAATTGAAAATAAAATACCATTATGTAGGAAATCGTTTTATCTTTCTAAGGAGTTTTTATAGTCTAATTTATCTTTTTTATATCCTTATATTAAAAATGATTTACTTATTAAACTTTGATTTTAACTATTTTAACCCTTCTTTAAATAAATTAATAATAAATGTCCTAATCTAATCCAAGTGGGCCTAAATGGTCATATTTTATTCCTAAGGTTGTTTTTGTTCGAATTACAATTGTCCAATAGAATTAGGACATGTGTTAGGGTAATAATAATATCATTTTTACCCTTAATTGCCCTATTTACTTTTAACCGTGTTAAAAAAAGTAAAAAGTTACTATTCTCCAAAAATTATTTTCATCTCATTGAACCATATTTTATTTAATAACATCAAATGTGTCTCTCGGATTTTTGAAATTCTACTCACAGAAGTGGTAAAATTAAGTTTTATGAAAAATTCATTTTTTTTAACTACCACTTAGTTGTTTCACTATTCATCAAAAAATGAAAGTTTCCAGAAAAATACCAAAAATTAGGCCTAAGCTATATTTGATATTATGAACACAAAAATGGTGTATATTTTACCAAATTAAAAACATATCAGTTTCATTAATTAATTTAAAAATTAATTCTCGTCGTCAAAACAAATAGTGTGTTCTTAAGAGATAATAACTATCAAAAGATTGACACTTGTTTATGTCTGGTTTAAATGTAGAATTACATCCAATGACCAACATTGTATTAAATTGTAAAAATATATTCTAAATATACTTTAAAACCACTCAAATTAATAATTTATCACTATTAATTATTTCTATTAAAAAATATTTTTTAATTAAAATTTAGTAATTTTCACTATTCATCAGAATATGAAAGTTATCTGAAAAGTACCAAAATATCACCTTAGGCTAAATTCGATACTCCGAATCCAAAAATGAAGTCTATTTTGAGAGATAAAATTTCTAAAATTTTAAAAGGTGGCTATTACTATTCATAACGGCTGGTTTTAATAATATTTTAATAGCATATCGTTGTTTAGTGAAACTCGGTATTGCGTACTACACACGCTATCGAGGAAGGTCGTGATTGCGTGTAATGAAAGACAAGTCAAGGATTCGTGTTGTGCAAGCTTCTTTTGGTGTAGCGTACAACACAAGAAATTAATGAAATTAAAAAGAATATTTTTCATAAAATCTCGGGGTGTTACAGTCATCAAATATGAGGTAGGATGGAATAAGCGAGGCTAGCATATTAGCCCCAACAAGGCCATGTTCAGTAGTTACATTAGAATGGTCACTCGGAAACACATGTCGATTGACCTATAGTCATGGAACCATGTTGTCATCAGGATTATGAAATGCTGTGATTTTATTTATCAAAGTTATAAATTTATTTTTTATTCAATAAAACACAACATAATTATTTTTTAAAAACAAGATTTAATTTGTAATTGAGTTGCCCATGTTGGATTATTTCATTCATTCTCATCATGCAGGACATAAAAATATCTAATGAAAAAATACACTTTTTATATAAATATTCATCAATGATCCAAAAAAATTTGAAATTTAATTTCCCTTCATTGTTCAATTTCATTTTTTATATAAAGATGTTTTACATAAAAATAATGTCATCTCTAAAAAATACATTTTATAGTTTATTGGAATTATTCCATGCAAAACAAATTTTCAGATGTTTTATGTGACGAATTGTGCACTCACTAATAAAAATGGGGCAAGGGAAACACCTCATTTTATCAGTGCTATACAGAGAATGTTGATAGGTATTCATTATTTGTATTAGTTTTAGCGCTGATAAAAGTTTTTAATAATAATTTATATACAATTATCATATTTATATAAAAAATAATGTTTATTTGTATATACAAAATAAGAAACATGTTTATAAAAATATATATTATTTAAAAATTCAAATAATTTATATAATGTTTAAAAAAATATTATAATTAAATATATATGTGTTTCTAAAGAATTTGGTCAATTAATATACTGATCATGCATGCATATATGTAATGCATCATCATGAATGTTCATTTATACATTACATACTTCTTATTACTCATGTGATCCATTGATGGCTCGTTCTTTATTATGTATATTTTACTAGGTTTATTAATTAACATGTTACCCATATATATACTATATTTTGTTCTCAATACTTGTAAAATTATATTAAATATATTTAATGAATAATTATATTTATCATATTCAAAATTATTAAATTTTAAGTATCCATAAATACTTTTTAAATATTTTTATTTTTAATTATAATTATAACAATATATATAATTAAATAATTATAAAATTACAATAAATATATATATTATAATTTTATAAATAAATATATATATAAATAAAAATAAAAATATATTTAAATTTTTTTTAATTTATAGTTATAATTACAACTATAAACAAATATATATATGTAAACATTTATAAAATTATAATAAATTTGTTTTTTATTCTATATATAATGTTATAAATATATACACATATTTATAAATATATACAAATATTTATAAATAAATACAAATATTTATAATTATAATTTCTAATTAAATATAGATATATTTAAATTAATAAAAAATTATAATAAATTTATTTATTAAATTTATTTATATACAAATATCTATAAATAAATGAAAATAGTTATAAATATAATAAAAAACAAATGTATATATATTTAAATGACTAAAAAATTATAATATATATATTAATTATATATATTTATAAAATTATAAATATATTTGTTAAAATTTTATAATTATATATATATATAATTAAAATAACAAACAATTTATTTATTTTAAATTTTAATTACAAATAAACATTTATAAATTTATTAGTTATAAATATTAATAAATATTTACTTATTTAAATAATTATTATTTCATAAAAAATATATTTAAGATTTTTATATACACTTTTACATATAATGAAATAAATATATAGAAATATTGAAAAATAAACACAAATATTTATAATTATTGTTATAAATAAATATATATATATTTAAATTGTAATAAAATTATAATAAATATATTAAATATTAATATTAATAAATTTATAAAAATTAGAATTATTAATTTTTTTATGTTTATTATTATTTAAATAAATATATATATATATATTCATTTCTAACTATAATTTTAAATAAATATATATTCATATAAATAATTTTAAATTTAGAATAAACATAGTTACAAACACCTATAATATTGTAAATATATAAAATTAATATATTTATGATATATATTTCTATGATTATAAATTAAATAAGTATACTTATTATATTTTTATAATTATTTTAATTATATTTTTATAAATATAAATATTTATTTATCTTCTATACGACATTATAAATATATATAATAATATAGACAAATTAATAACATTAGATCTTTGTCAACGCTAAAAAAGCACTGGTAAAGAAATATTTTTTAGCGCTTTCTAATTTAATACTGATAAAATATTCCTTTATCAGTTATTTTTAGCTAGCATTGGTAAAAGGTTCAAAAGATTTTATAAAAAAACTTTTACTTTCTCTCCTCCTTCCTCACACCACTCATGCACTCGCAGAAGCTGATCACTACCACCGCACCTCCTCCTCCTCCTCCTCCTCCTCTTCGGCCACCTATCCTCTTCCGCAAACCACACCTCAGCCATGCACATCTTCTCTACTGAAAACCATAACACTGTACACCTATCCTCTACCTCACGCCACACCTTCGCCACATGCCACACCTCTATCGTTCACCTCTCCTCCACCACGCACCTCTCTATTGTCGGGTGTGTCACGAACCAGCCCGGGTCGACCCTAAACTGGTCACCTGAGCCGGTCCGCAGCAAGTCCCAAGGGGCGTTCCCGATCCCCCTAGGATGGAAACTAGTTTCGGGCATCATGTTTTAATCATTGGAAACGATTCAGCCCAAAGAAACCAGGATCTACAAGAGAAAAACAAACAAAAAAACAGACAACCCTAACAATAGAAACAAAACTACACCACGAACATACCTCCATGTGACCTTGCGGGTCACCACCCAACCTAAAACCAGTGTCACATCATCACTGAGAGACTCATGCTAGGAAAACCTGAACACAAGAAACCTGCAACTGAAAAGGTAAATGATAGGTGTGAGCACAAAAAGTACTCAGTAGGTGAGCCCAACAACAAAACCCAAAGCACTGCTAGCAAATAAAGAATCTACATATTCCAAGTTTGAAATACAATGTATAAAAGTAGGCTTTCATAATGTTTCACCTCAAAATCAAAACACAAGACATTCCCCTTATTTTTTTTATAAGTTGGATTCCTTTCATTAGTGACAAACTCATTCTAAGAAGGAATGAAGTGTTACATTTTCAAATCTTACACAAAGAGAATAAAGTATTTTCATTTGAAAACCATTTTCACAAGGTATAATAGTATAAGCTGTAAAGAAAAACTAAAAGTAAACAAGCAAGGAACATCAAGTAACCATGGGTGATCCTAAACATCCCTAGAAAACCCCTGGACGTACTAGGGTTCAGACTACCTTCCGGCATGGTACTCCATTGTAAATAACCAACTGGATGCCCTAACAGCCAACCAGTGGCACGCCCTACAAGGCCTACGTACCAAGGGGGGAATAACCCATCTAATCGGAGTTAGCCAACAACTGTCACTCGGTTCTCTAAAAGACGCCCAAGAACCCACAGTATTTTTAATAATACTGTGTAAGTGGGAGGCCCTTGCACGCATGACTCATCTCACCGCACTTGCCAAACCCATACACGGACACCGCTACGCAACAACCCTTGAAGGGAAGTCCCTCTATAGAGATTCCCCATAAGTACGTATATTTACATATTCACCTCACATTCCATAGAGTGCCAACCGGACCGCCACATCATTTAGATTTAGATCATTTAATATCAAAGCGTTTCCAAAAGATATGACACACGCCATCATGTTGAAAACCAAAAAAACATATTTAGAAACCCCTTTAAGGAAAACCAAACCACCACTGAAAATTTCCAAAATCCAGTTTAAAGGCCAAACAATATTTTCTCTTTCCAAGTCTTCAAGAAAACATCATTTTCCATAAACGACACACCCGTCATTTTATACACACCAAAAATCATCTCAAAACACAGTTTAATATGACTTTCACATTTCATAAAGTACCCATATGATAATATCACAAGAAAACCACACAATTAAATCCAAGAAAGATGTTGTCAGAGCAATGAAAGAAGTTAACGGAGCCAATCACCATACTATAAATAACTACTTAATAATACTTTTAAATTTACTGAATCTCAATAAAAAAACAAGGGATAAATAAATTCTAAATTTAATGGAGAGTGCAATGGGAGACCAACCTTGACTCACAGCCTGATCACGACCAAGATACATGCCCCACACTTTCGCATAAGCATGCACAACCAGCTGACCACAGTAACGCGGGTTTTCCTCGGTGACACGCTGCAACAACGTACAACAATCAAAAACACATAACCAAAGACTTATCATAATTTGTACGAATGGCGAACGAAAAAAAACTAATATATATATATATATATATACATTTATGTATATATATAAACATATATATAAATGTTGATATAAAATAATTTGAGTAAGAAACAAATAAAACCTCACCTCGATTCGCAAACTGAACCCGATAACGCAATACACCTCGTGCAGGCATGTACGCGCTCGCAAGCCAAAGACCTCCGCGTTGCGGAATTAATCCACCAATGCGCTGCACAAACCAAAAAATTAAACAACCAACCAAAAAATATAAATATAAATATATATTTATTTATATTCACGCGACACAAAACTTACCTCGACGCGGATATTCTCGCTCGTACGTACGTACGGATTACGGTCTCCATGAAAGCGATGGGATTCATTCCCCATAATATCCATTCAAGACTAATCATAATTTGATGATTAAAAATAATTTTTAAATAACTTAATATCATTCTGTATATGAATCAAATACACTCTATCCATAACAATCATGCCTTACATAACTAAGCATATAAAGGAAAACCAACCAGTTAACAACCGAAATGATGATACTAATAAAATATCATTAACAAATCAATATTGGAATATCATATATGATATCATATTAATTTATATGGTTATTTTATAATTTAATAATAATTATTTCACCATTATATATATGTTTAACCTACCCTTGACCATGGAATAGTACAAGGTAAGGGGTTTCTTATCTCACTTTTAATTCCATGAGATTTCCATTGTTCGCTAGTTATTTGTTGTATGTTGTGTATTTTGTACTTCCATTTGATATATATTATAATTATTTTCTTTATATTCATGGTATTATATGTTTTATTTTGTGTTTATTAACTTTTGTTCATACGAATCGATTGATTACAACTTGGTAAGGGAATTTCATCTCACTTCTTATTCCCATGAGATTCACGTTGTATTGCCACTATTTCCTT
The DNA here is from genome assembly GCA_963277665.1 of Viscum album. NCBI lineage: Eukaryota > Viridiplantae > Streptophyta > Magnoliopsida > Santalales > Viscaceae > Viscum > Viscum album. Next base: position 851,564,030 of record OY728126.1, on the reverse strand, counting down.
TTGTGTGGTGAATGTACAATCCATGATTGTATTCCTTATGTAATATAATTTAATCTATGGGTATTTACAACTTTATTGAATATTCTTTCTATCTTGGGGTGTATGTTTCGTCAGTTACCAAATCGGTAAGGGTTAATTCTACAACCTCTTCATTATTCAAGGTTATTTATATGTAATTATCTACTAGGACCTCTTTATCACACATACGCATCTTCCTAATAATGTATTCCAAATCATTTTTAATACTTACTAGACAATGGGTTAAATTCATTTATACCCTTATTTTACCTTATACATTTTGAAAGGAATCTTTCCGTCATTTCCAAAATAAGTTACTTTATGACATTTTCGACAAAATTAAGGTAAGAATGTTTTTTTATCTTATACGACGGGTGCTGCTATATTCTGTTGTTATAACATCATTGAAGATTACCTTACAAGATTTTAAGAATATTTTCAAAATAAATGTTTTCTTCTATAATTATTTAACTATAAATGATTTAAAAAAAAGAGATATTTCTCTCAAACCGTTTTGATTTCATCTATGTCAACACCTTTTAATGGATTTTAATCTTATTTGAAGTTGATTTATTATGATACAAATCTTCCATTTTTTATTGAAGGTTTTGTGACATGTTTGATTGTGGATGTGTTATTTTTCTACCATTCATGGTTTATGGATACAGTCTTGGAATTTTATATGCTGGTTTTAATATGAATGTTTATGTTATGTTTAAAACATTTCATATGAGAAAAGCCTTGGAATCAGTAAATTATAGGTGAAGAACAATATAGCTCCTTGATGCATCAGTAGGTCTCATGAGACAAACTAGTGACATGGAACAAGGCCTTGAGAAAATATTATCTGTAGTCTTGGCCCAAGGACATGACTATGTGGTTATAAAGTCTAGCATTATTCATTCCATAATTATGAAAGTGGCTATTGATATTGCATGTGAGTATTTGACTACTAGAATATCAATGTGAGTAAGTAAATCAGATTATTTTGATTTATATTTTCCATATTATGATAAATTTTATGTTGAAAAGACTTTTGTTTTAGTTTTATACATTGACCTAAATGTTTATGCTTATTTATGAAAGTTTCTGCTATATTTTTATCCTTACTGAGCATCTAAGCTCACCCCTTTCTATGTTCTGCTTTTTCATGGATGCAAAGAAGTATTTTATGATTATCCTATAGGGATTGTCTATGGGATCTCAGTTATGTCTATTGAAACAATGTTGTTGTATTTTTCTATTGTATGATTTAATGTCAACCTTATGAATGTATCTAGTACTTCCAAGGCTACTAAACAAATCAGTCTATTGGGACTAGATCTTTTGTGATCATTCCAATGATACGTAATAATGCACTGACTCTAGGCTTATGGGGTCGAGGCTTTATAGTTGGTATCAGAGAAATTTTAGTACAATCCTTGGATGCCATATTTATAAAAACACTTATTAGAGTACATTATCCTAAGATAGACTTTGAGGATTAGTATAGAATAACTTCCTAGAATTTTGGTACTGTAGAGATTTTTTGATTTTTATAAGCAATACATTTGTGTCTGGATACGAGTAGGTAGAGGAGGCTCTGGAACAGATGTACCTAGGGGTAAAACCCAAAAACACCACTTTGAGCTAGACTCAAATGGGAACTGGTGCATGAAAACTGGCCTTGATTCACTCTTGGTTACAACACTCCTATGGGATATTCTTAGGACAATCCATATTTTCATTAAACACCATTATGAAGGATTTATGAGTATATACCTCCTCATAGATTTTTTTTATGATTATGGATTATATCAAAAAAAAATCAATTTATTTAAAGAATGATATATGTTTGGAATTATGTATTGTGATTCATAAACTAATCTAGTGAATCCCATTGTTTAGAAATGGAACCTAGTGGAAGGAATGGAGACTCTATCAATGCATGCACTCTATGTAGGGATTTCCCTCCTGCTCAAGATAATTATAGTGGAAATGGTGATATAATTAGTGTTGTTCATCTAATCACTATACTATGACAACCCACTTAGGTTATTAATAAAAACAATACCCATATGGAGCACCCTGATCCGCAGCGTGGAGGATCAAGGATAGATCACTTCATGAGGAAAAAACCACTACAATTCAATGGGGGTAAAAATACATTAGTAGCTGAGAAATGGATAAATTCATTAGAGAAAATATTCCATGACTTGGGGAGTAATGAAAAGGAAAAAGTTGTCATGGAGGTTTACCACCTCACTAGAGATGCTGATCAATGGTGGTCGTTGATTCAAAATATAAAGGATGATGATGAAGTATCAAATATGTAATGGAGGGAGTTTAAAGAAATTTTCATAGAAAAATACTTTCCTCATGGCCATTGAGTGGATATGGAAGGACAATTTCTGAGTCTGAGGAGAAAGGAGGATGAGAATGTCGCAAAGAATGAATCTAACTTTACATGGTTAGCGAGGCATGATACAGTTTATATACGTAACCCAAGAAGTAAGATTGATCGTTTCATTGATGTGTTAAAACCATTTCTCCATCGAGCATTAGTCTTACAAATAATCTCATCGTGCAAAGATATTTTCTCATGTGCCATCAAGACAGAAAAATAATTCTCAATGTATTTCGCCTTTAAAGAAAAGAAAGAGAAGAATAGATCTACTGAAAACTTGAGAAATAAAAATAATGGTAAGAAGGGAAAAGTTGAATATCCATCTTGCAGTAAATGTGGTAAGAAACACCCTGGTGCTTTTCTTAAGGGAATGTGAGTCTGTTAAAAGTGTGGTGAAAAAGTCCACCAAGATCGTGATTAAAAGGGGGAGAAAGAGGTTGTTAATGTTGAATGCTACAATTGTAGATAAATGGGACATTATGAAAATCAATTTCCTAAGAATTAGTGGAACATACCTCAGAAAATGCCAAGGGTACAAGGCCAGGATTATGCTATCAGTACCACTAAGGTTGATGCTCTGAAAGACATAGTGGCAGGTATTTAAATGGTTTATTCAAGTTTAGCCAATGCATTATTTGATTCTGGATCATCACATTGTTTCATATCTTCATAGTTTATTAATAAAATTTTATACTTTTAATTTGATTTAACTTGGGTGTTGTCAGTAAAATATCCTAAGTGAAGTATCATTGAAACTATGTATTGTGAATCAGTCCCCATTAAGGCATATAAAAGTTATTTATCTGCTGATCTCATCGTCATACCCATGATTGAATTTAATATAATCTATAGTATTGATTGTATTTTTGACCATGATGTGAAGATTTATTGTAAGAAGAAGGAGGATAAATTTTTTGATGATGATGATAAAGAACACCTTATCTTTAAAGTAAAAACTTCACCACCTAATTCTTATCTAGATCCACCCCAAGTAGCTCAACTAAATTCAATTATTGTAGAGGAAGAGAATGAAATAACTCTGGTGATGAAAAGAATGTTCAAATAGAGTATGTACATATTGTGAAAGAATATGTTGGTGTGTTTCTAGAAGATTTACCTAGACAACTTACAGAACGAGAAATTGAGTTTTCCATTGAATTAATTCCTGGTTCAAGGCCCATATCTATGACCCCTTATATAATGGACACTATGGAATTAGTTGAACTAAAAAAACTTGAGAAATTGAGTAATAATTGATTTATTCACCCTATTCTTTCTCCATGGGGAGCACGAGTTCTTTTTTTAGAAGAAAGATGGATCTATGAGGTTGTGCATTGACTACAAAGGAGATCAATGCTATAACAGTAAAGAACAAGTATCCCCTAACTCACATTGATGATTTATTCGGCCAACATCATGGAGTTCAGTACATTTTAATGATTGACCTTCATTCTAGATATCATCTTTTGTGTGTCAAGAAGGAAGGAAATCTGAAAACATCATTTCGAACTAGGTACGAGCATTACGAGTGTATAGTAATGTCTTTTGGATTGACTAATGAACCCTCAATATTCATGGATCTAAGGAATAGAGTCTTCATGGAATATCTTGATGAATTTTCAGTGGAATTTATTGTTGATATTTTGGTATACTCAAAACGCTACAAAGATCATGAAAACCACTTGCCCATTATTCTAAAGACTCTTAGAAGACATGAATTATATGAGAAGTTTAGAAAGTGTGAATTATGGCTTAAATAGATTTTTTATTCTGGGTCATATTGTCTCTAAGGATGGAATCTCTGTTGATCCTTTTAAGAACAAGGCAAACCAAGAATATCCAGCACCAATGAGTATAAATGAGGTACACAGTTTTATTGGTTTAGCTGGTTATTAACGGCGTTTCGTCAAGATTTTTTCCTGATTCGCTAACCCATTAACGAAGCTCACACATAAAGGGGTTAATTTTTTTTTGAAAAAAATGTGTGAAGAATTATTTGAAGAATTGAATATATGATTAGTCAATGCTCATATCTTGACTCTACCATCGGGGAATGAGGGGTTTGTTATTTATAGTTATGCATCAAAGAAAGGACTTGGTTGTGCCCTTATACAGAATGATAGGGTTATTTCTTATGCATCACGACAGCTAAAAATTCATTAGAAAAACTATCCTTCTCATGATGTTGAGTTAGCATCTATATTCGTTTCTTTGAAGATATGATGAAATTGTCTTGATGGTGAAAAATGTGATATATATACCGATCACCAGAGTTTGAAGTATATTTTCTCATAGAAAGAACTCAACATGCGGAAAAGGAGATGGCTTGAAATACTCAAGGGTTAAGATTGCACCATACACTACCACCCGAGGAAGGAAAATAAGGTGGTATATTCTTTCAAAAGAAAGGATTATGTAGTTCTAAACAATATGTGAGTTGAAAAGGATCCTATATACAAAGATCTAGTAATGATAGACATGGGGATAACCATGGAAGGTGAAACATTAAAACTTTTTCAAATGGTTTCCAAAATATATTTACTGGAATGGATAAAGAGATCTCAGACCAATTATGAAGAGTTTCAAAAGATGGTTAATGGTGTGAATGATGGTAGATTGAGTGACTTTGGGTATGAAGAAGGAATTTTGAAATTTGGGAAGAGACGTTGTGATCCCGATATACCTGATCTAAAAAAAGAATGGTTAGATGACCCTCATAGTTCCAATTTTTCTATACACTCTAGTAGTACTATGATATATAGGGATTTGAAGGAACATTTTTGGTGGGACAAAATGAAGAGGGAGATTTCTGATTTTGTGTCAAGATGTATGGTTTGTCCACAAGTGAAAACTGGAAGGAAACAACCTGGAGGAGTTATGGAACATCTTCCCATACCTGTGTAGAAATTGGATAATATTATGATGGACATTGTCATGGGACTACAAAAGACTCATAGAAGGAATGTTTCAATATGGGTCATTATTGATCATCTTACCAAGTCAGCACATTTTCTTACTATAAGAGAAGATTTAACACTTGAATGTCTAGCAAGAATATATATTAATGAAGTTGTGAGACTTCATGGATTACCCCTAATGATTCTGTCTGATCATTATCTACATTTTACATCAAGATCCTAGAAAAGTCATAAGAAATCCCTGGATACTGATCTTAGTTTGAGCACTGCATACCACCCTCAAAATGATGGGAAATTAGAATGGACTATTCAAACCTTAGAAGGCATGTGGGGATCTTTCTCACTTGACTTTCAAGGTATGTGGGATCAATATTTACCTGTCGTAGAAGTTTTCTATAACAATATCATCCATTCAAGTATTCAGATGGAACTATATTAAGCGTTATACCGAAAAATAAGTCACACACCATCCTGTTGGGATGATGTTGGTTAAAGAAACCTTGTAGGCCCAGAACTTTTTGAGGAAATGATAGAAATGGTAAAGGTAATCCAAACCCACATCAAATTAGCATAATGTAGGCAGAAGAGCTATTCCAATTACTAAAATAAGGATTTTGAATTTTAGAAAGAAGATCATGTTTTCTTGAAGGTATATCCAGGGAAGGGTGTTATACGTTTCGATAAGAACGGACAATTAAGTCCCAATTACATTGTACATTTTGAAATTCTAGAATGAATTGGGGTTGTAGATTACTGTCTGACAATTCATCTAAGTCTCTCCAAAGTTCATGATGTGTTCCACGTATCATTGTTGGGAAAATATATGCCTGACCCAACGCATGTACTCACCTATGAAGAATTAGAACTGGAACCCGATCTATCTTATTGCGAAGATCATGTCAAGGATTTTGATATAAGAGAACAAGTGCTGAGAAACTAGATGACTCGTTTGATAAAAGTTCTATGGAGAAAACATAAGTTGGAAGAGGCAATGTGAGTACCCAAGGTACTTATGATGAAGAACCACCATATCCTTTTTATTCATTAATATTTTAGAAATTTCGAGGATGAAATTATTTGAAGGAGGGGAGAATGTAACACCCCAAGCATCCACGGTACGCTTGTATTTGAACAAAACAATAGCATGTGTTGTACGTAACTTCGAGTTCTAACACAATACAACCTATCAAACTAACCGTCATGAATATTAATGACAAATTTTTTAAAATTTATAATTTTTATTATTCAAAATGGAATTTATTTTTTGATTCATAATATTGAAATTAGCTTAGGGCGAATTTTTGGTAGTTTTCTAAAAACTTTCAATTTTTGATGAATAGTGGAAAACACTAAGTTATAGTTTAAAACCGAATTTTTATTTAAATAATTATTTATTTTATTTTATTTTTTAGGTCAAAATAGATACATAATACATATATAAGTTCAACATAATTCATTGGAGTCGGTGTATAATAATTTTAGATATATAAAAATTTTATTGATCTTTTTACCGTCTTTTACTCACCACCTAAGAGTATTTGAAAATTTACATAAAACATAATTTTACCACTTATGTGAGTTGAAATTTGAAAATCCGAGAGACACAATTGATATCAATATGTTAAATTTGGTTCAATGAGATGAAAATAATTTTTGGTAAACATTAACTTTTGACGTTTATTTGCCGCGGTTAAAAGTAAATAGGGTAATCAAGGGAAAATGATATTATAATTACCCTAACACATTATTAATTCAATTGGATTAGTCTTATTCGACCAAAAAACCCATATGAATAAAAGAAGATCCTTTAGGTCCACTTGTAATAGATTAGGACATTTATTATTATTTAATTCAAAGAAGAGTTAAAAGTGTTAAAATAAAAGTTTAATAACTATACCATTTCTAATACAGGGTTATACATAAGATAAATTCAAATACAAATATTAATTAGGAAGCTAAAAATATTTCCTACCTAATAATATTTTGTTTATATTTTTTAGGCATTAAGAATTTCAATTTATTTATGACACAATGATGATGCAGTAATTACCTTATTAATGAAATATTAAAATAAATGATATTATAAATACCCAAATAAATGTAACTGGAGACTTTTTATGAATTGAAATAATTTTATAGGTTAATATGAAATGTTAATGTTGATTAAATGAAATCTTTTTATGTAATTATGTTGTTATGAATTTATAAAATACAATATACCAAATTGTGACAAAATTGACATAAAAGCGTTTTTAAAACAAATATTATATTATTAATTGGTATTTTATTCATAAAAATCTATGGTTCGGAAAAAGAGATTAAGTAATATTATATATGTCATTAGTTAACCACTTGGGGTTCTCTTGGTTGTTTATTGTAGGTTTATTAACCATATAATATAAAAATACAAAGAGACATGGTAAATGTCAATCTATTTAACTAATTGTTAAATATAAAAGATAAGGTTAATATAGTGACCCAAAACAGTATAAAACCTATTGGTTGAGTGTTTATCGACACATAACTACCATATTATTTAAATAATTCATTTGGGGTCCATTAGAAACCGAACATGATTTTATTATATAATAATATTTCAATCTTTTCCTAAGGTGCCCATCACCCCTCTTATAAAAGGGAACTTCCCCTTATCTAAAATTCACAGCTTTAAAGCCATTTAGCTCGGCCAACCCCTTCCCAAATATCCTCCAAACTATCCTCCCTTCATCTTAGAGGCCTTAGTTTGATCATAAAACCAACATACAGAGCCCTTTTGATCAAATCAAAAGAAAGAACCCGAATAAGAGGTAAATATCTCACCACCTCTTTCAAATTATTTTCTTCTTCCACTTCCTCTTTATTTGTTGTTTCCATTATAAAATAATAAATCCAGTATATTATATATAATGTGATGTTATTATAAATATGGTACAACCATATTCATTATTATATCCATCCTTTTAATGAAATGTCAACGTACGTGCGTACTTACGGATTACCGTCTCCACGTCGTGGTGTAGTTTTTTATTCAAACACTACATCATTTGGATTGGTATAATAATGAGTATAAATGATGTAAAATTTGCTTCGTAAACACCAATAGATTCATCATCCTTTTTCTTTAGTTCAAGAAACTCCTTCTCCGTCTTTGTTCAAAGAATAAGAGGGAAGTACTTATTGAAAAATATGTTCTTGAACTCATCCCATTCCATGGAGTCAATTTCATCTCTTGGCCTCGTATTCTTGATAATATTCCACTATTGATCAGCTTCACCTTCCAAAAGATATATTGATACAATGAATTTATCATGTTCAGAACATTGAAGAACTGAAAATATCTTTTAAGTTCTACTGATCCATTATTCAGCAACAAGTTGATCAGGATACCCACTGAAAGAAGGTGGACGTTGCCTCATGAAGGACTCAATATAATATTGTTCCCTTCTCTGCTCATTTGTAAGTCCAGAATGATTCATAGCTTGTGTAAGTGTAACAATAAGATTTTGAACTCCATCTCCCATAACATTGGTTTGTTCAGGAGGACAATCATTGCATTGTCCATTGCATTGATCAACACGGTTCCTTCGGGATCTAGCCATCATCTAAAACCCAAAAATAATAGTGTGAGAGGAAAAAATCATGCTAGGGAAAACAACATAATAAGGGGGGGGATACTTTCAATATATAACATTATAGGTTTAATTCTATGATCGTTACAGTAATTCTAGGACTTTAACCTATACTTATACTTAACCTTAGGGACATCCCAAGACATACCTTAGAAATATCTCTAGGGATCTCAATAATGTTCTTGCATACTTGTTTCCAATGGTTGAATAAACCATTCCTATGATACCAAATGTAGAGACCCAAAGCTTGAGTACATGGACATTACATTACTTTTTCAGAATAATTAATACATAAAAAAATAGACACACAAAGACCGTAATAGTTTAGTGTCTTTGGAAACTTGGAATATAATCTTCTAATCGTGGTGAAAGATCTTCAACATCTCCCAAAAAGATCATCCCCTTTTTTTCTTACTTAAAACTTTTCTTTATATCCTGGGGAAAAGAAAACAGAAAAGGGGTGAGCTCAAATCCTAAATAAGGGAAAACATGGAGAACATAAAACAATCCATAAACATTTTAAAGCAAAAACATGAACATGAAATCTAAAACTTAAAACCTCGAGCAAAGACATAAATCTTAGAAGTAAGTAAGGCATTTATCATAAAGGAACATCAATCACGATAAAATAGCATTGGAATAAAACATGTAATTGTGACAACGATTCAACACTTGTTATGATTTCCATAGTAGCCAAGGCATTGCTGCCAAGACCATCTTAGTTGACAAAGTCCCTTTTTGAATCGAGTTCACTCCTTGATCTAGTCATGTATCACTGAACCAGACTAACATACCGTTTTATCCATGCCTATCTCATGAGATATATAATCTTTACCCAATGCATTGGATGGAGATATAGGTCCCACGCATCTCGTATTGAAATAATTCTTTCATGTGCCACAATATAAACATAAATCATTCATCATAACCCAAGACTAAAATGGGTTTCATAAACATCATTCCATCATAACGTAATCCATACAAAAAATTAGATATCATTTCATCATTAGAAAAGTGAAACCATATAAATAATAGAGACATGATACTTGAAACATACACATGTGAAATAATGTCGTCTTAGATGAAAATGGTTTTTATAAAACACTTGAAATGAATTCTTGAGGAAAATATCCTTTTTCTTCAAAATCAATTTTTTTCACAAAACGTCATCCAACTTTAAAAGAAAAAGTTTTTGTTGAAAATAATAATGAAATCTTTTGGAGTTATCTTCATGAAAATATGTCTTTATAAAACCATAAAAATTCTTTCATTCCGTATACGTTAAAAAACATTCTTCTCGTACTTTTGTCAGAAAAGTCAAAAAGTACCTTTTAGGGTAAATAAAAGAAAGATTCCTTCCATACCATGAGGTAAAAGTCAAAATGGGTAAAAAAGTACATTAAACATACATGAATAAAGTTTTATAAAACATGGGCAAGGATGATAGCAATAACCCTAGTAAATACTTACGAATATGCAATCTCGGATAAAAATGAGATTTGCAAAATTATCCCTTACCTTAGGTCTGATATGCTGTGTAGGAATCCGAACCTCCGGTATAATGATTTAAATAATGTCATTGACTTACTGAAGAATCATATTCATTTTTATGATATCATATATGTTTCACTTATGACTTAATATTACCCGTTCTTTTGTAAATTCCATGTTAAAGTAGCGTTTTGGGTAAAATCATTTCATTTATCGTATGTGTTTCGACTTGTCATTATTGATATTATTAATTGTATCCTGATTTGCATAATTACAGAATGTAAAACATGATTAATATATAATATATATTCATAATAAACATATATATATTATATATTGATAAAAGAAATGAAATACAACGTTCATGGAGACGGTAGGTCGTACGTACGCATGAACGCTGTTTTCATTTCCTTATTGAATTGAATGAAACTAAATAGAAGAAATACATATATATATACATAAATCCAGTAGCATTATTATTTCATGTATTTCATTATTATTCATTATATAAACTTTATGATTATTCATGTATGGTTAACATGGATAATGAATCTCATCGCGTCGTGGAGACGGTAGTCCGTACGTACGCACGAGCGATGATATCGTTCCCATAATTATTGAATAGAATTGGAGTGGATGGTATAATATATTAGAATCATTATGATGTTATAATAACCATATATATTTATTCTTTACACCATTATACCCATCCATGTAAGGTGTTGGTGGAAAAATAGATTTCACCACGGCGTGGAGACGACATTCCGTACGTACGCACGCGTGGTGATTTCGTTTTCTGTAGGATGGATTGATGGTGAAATATGTTTGTTTCATCAATATAATAACACATAAGTATATGAGTTATACTTATGTTATTACTTCATAATGAAACAACTAAATAAGAATAAGTTTAAGAAGAAATACAGTTAAAAGAATCGGTAACGGACATTACCTCTTCTTTGAAGCGCCTCTTTCAGACCTCCTCTTAGGGCACTAAAATTGGTCTTTAAAGAATAACAGAAACTCTAGGATGTTTCTATGGAAGTGTAGAATTTAATTTAGCAGGTTTTGGCGGAGCTTGAAGGCTCAAAGTGGTGTGGGGAAGAGAGGGAGGAGATGCCCTTTTATACGGGAGGAGAGGGGCACCTTTGGAAAAACTAAAAATATTATTTTATTATAAAGTCATATTCGGTTTTTAATAGCTCCAAATTGATTTATTTAGATGATAATGTGGGTATGGTTCAATATCCTTTCATACAATAGAATTTAGACAAGTTTAGGTTACTATTTAAACCTTATCATATAGATTTAACCTTATGTTAAAGAATTTTACTTTTACCGTGTCTTCTTGTTTTCTTACACTATAAGGTTAATAAACCTACTATAACAAGCCAAAAGAACCCCTGGTTTTTTTATTATTAATATAAATAACCTAATCTAAGTCATTTGGCCGATTCTTATATTTTTAGGAATAAAATAACAATTAATAATAAAATATTTGTTTTAAAAACTATTTTATGTCAATTTTGACACTATTTGGTAATTGATTTTTGTGAAAATTATAAAAGAATTATTAGTTCGAAAAAAGATTATTAAATCAAAACTAACATGTCATAGTAACCTAGAAATTAGTGAAATTCATAAAAAGTCTCAAATTACATTTATTTGGGTATTTATAACATCAATTTTGTCAATATTTCAGTTAATAAGATAATTACTAAATCATTTTTGGGTCAAAATTAAATTAAATTATTTAATGTCTAAAAATTATAAATAAAATTAAATTATGTAGGATATCTTTTTATCTTTCTAATGAATGTTTATAGTCTAATTTATATTATGTATAACCCTATATTACAAATGATTTACTTATTAAATGTTGATTTTAACTATTTTAACCCTTCTTTAAATAAATTAATATTAAATGTCCTAATCTAATCCAAGTGGGCCTAAATGGTCATATTTTATTACTAAGGTTATTCTTGGTCGAATTACACTTATCAAATAGAAATAGTACATCTGTTAGGGTAATAATAATATCATTTTTACCCTTAATTATCCTATTTACTTTTAACCGTGGTAAATAAAAGTAAAAAGTTACTATTCACTAAAAATTATTTTCATCTCATTGAACCACATTTTAGTCTTTGATATTAACCATGTCTCTTGGATTTTTGAAATTCTATTCATAGAAGTGGTAAAATATAATTTAAATTAAAAAAAGTTAGTTTTTTAACTACCACTAAGTGGTTTCACTATTCATCGAAAATTGAAGTTTTTCAAAAGAATACCAAAAATTCAGTCTAAGCATTATTTGATATTCCGAATTCAAAATTGTTGTCTATTTTTCCAAATTCATAACATATAAGTGGCATTAATTAATTTTAAATTTAATTCCCGTTATCAAAACAAATAGTGTGTTTTTAAGAAACAAAAACAATCAAAAGATTGATACTTGTTTATATCCAATTTCAAAGTGAAATTAATTTTAATGAACAAAAATGGATTAAATAGTAAAAATATATTCTAATTACACTTTAAAACCAATTAAAAAGATAATCTAACAATATATATTATTGTGATGAAAAAAGTTTTTTTATTAAAATATAGTGTGTTTTTACTATTCATTAAAATATGAAAGTTATCAGAATAATATGAAAATTTTATCCAAAGTAAATTTTTATATCCAGATTCCAAAGAAGAATTTTATTTTGTCAAATTGAACTTATAGACATTTCAAAAACAATATATAAGGTGGGTGCGTCATCAAAAGGCCGCAAAACATCAATTTTTTAAAAATACACATTTTACACGAAAAAATTATTTTCTTCTCATACCATATTCTAGAAAATGTGTAAGATGAATAATAATTTTATAAAATTAAAAATGTAGTTAATACTATTCATAATGGCTAGTCCATAATAATATTATAACAATATATCGTTGTTTATTGAAACCTGGCATTGCGTACAACACACGCTATCGAGGAAGGTTGTGATTGCGTGTAATGCAAGCCAAGTCAGGGATGCGTGTTGTGCAAGACTCCTCTATTGTTTCATATAACAGAATCCAACCATATTTCATTTATGCATTGAATATTTATATATACACTCAAGGTTTTATAGAATAACTACTATAAAAATTTTGTGTAACATGATCCAAGAATAGTGTTGTGTATACTACAAGCTCATACGGTGTTGCGTATAGCGCACGACAATCTTGTTGTATCTTACAACACAAGACATCAATTAAATTAAAAGAATATTTTTCATAAAATCTCGGGCTGTTACATCCAAGGACTTGACCCCACGACCATGCACGAAACCCTTCGCCACCCTTACCACCCCAGCCGAGCATGGGATCAATTCTTTATGTATATTCTTGTTTATTAACTATTGATTTGAGGCAAATTGGTGGCTCTCTAATGATTATATGTATGATGACACCATTCAAGGACCCCTTAGTGAACATGCTACTTCAGATTCTACTATTTAGAAACCATTTTTGTGAAGTGATGTATGTTCCCTTATTAGTTATATGTATCATAGGATTTCGTTACTATTATAGTTCATTATGGTCCTTAGTTTTCTTATGGAGCAGAATCAAAGGGGTTATCAATAGTTAAGCACATGAGGTTTTATTACATCAAACCTTATCTTTTTAAATCATGATGGTGAGTTTATAGTTCATGTTATCTTTGAATATCAGGTTTTTATCTATTTTGTATTTCTTATAGACTATAAATGAGTTTTCATATTTTTGGGACTTGTATGTTTGTCTATATAGCTATGAAATCATTTATTTCCATTCTTGTGTGTCTAAAAGTTATTAATATATTTGGTAATGATGATATTCGGTCTGTATGACCAATGAACCCAAGGGTCATGCTAGAATTTTATTTACCTCTGGTACTAATTGTTTCTATTTGGGGGGGGACCACCTCCCATTTATGGGTTTTTTCACCCAAAGCTTAAACCATCAATTAGTTACTTTGAGGTGTGTTAGAGGTCATAAGATGATCTGACCTAATTTTGTTTGGGTAATTTAGGCTGGGGTTATTACACTATACATCTTCCAATTTATACCTATAAAGTTTAGTGATAATATAATTTATTATCTACCTTTTTATCCCTCTATTTTTTCAAATACCAACAACCCTTATTGTTTTATTTGGAATATCTAGGCACTCATATATTTTAGTATAAATGATCAATATTTCTTTTATTATAATTTTCAATATCTTTCTCTTTTGATAATGAATATATTATGTGTATTTATTTATATATTGTATAAAATTAATAATTTTTTAACCCAATAGGATGGATATGAACCGAAAATGGATTCATTCTTATTGTTGGACAAATGAATTTGAAGATGAAGTTAAATAGTTTTTCATGTTTGCAAGAGTGCATCTAGACGACCCTTTTAAAATAATTTTTCCATGTTTACATTGTTATTATTCAAGACAAATTAGTTCAGAAGAGTTGGAAGAGTATTTTATATTTCATAGAAGAGGTAAAATCCATGAACATTAGAATAATCATGGGTAAAAACTGAATGTCAACATCGATTGGGATGACACTACAGTTTACGAATCATTTGATATGAATAACTTTGTAAAAGATGATGGAGATCGTATGGAAGAAATGAAAAAGGAAATTGAAGATGGCATTCATGATTGTACAATGTTTTTTGAGGATTTTAATATTATTTTCAAGAAAACATTGTCAGTTGTATTAAAGATATATAATTTGAAAGATGGTAGCAGATGGAGTGACGCCAGATTTACAACAAAACGTGGTCTTCTAAAAGGTATTCTACTAGAAGAAAATAAACTACCATACCAAACATATAAACCTAAAAAATGTTACATTCAATGGGAATGTTCACTAAAGAAATTCATTCTTGTGAAATGATTTCATATTGTTTCACAAAGAACATGAATCAATTATAAAATTCCCTAATTATGGTGCATATCGATACAAGAAGAATGAATCAAGTACTTCTAAATCTGTATGGTAATTTCTGATCATTCTATGGTTTAAAAGATTATATGGATTTCAGGAAACCAAAACACAATTAACATGGAATGAATATACAATAATTAACGATTAGAACCTATGTAATCTTGGTGATTCTCCTCAACAGAAGAAAATTGATTATGAGTTTCAAGAATATGGAGATGATCCAAGAAACATTCATCTTTTTCTATCTAAAGACGGAATAAATCCTTTTCGTGTATGGAGTATAACTCACAGTAAATGGCCCTCCATGTTGGTAAATTATAACATTTCTCCATGGTTATGCATGAAGTGAAAATACATTATGTTTTCTCTACATATATATAAACCAAAGCAACCTGATAATGATATTGATGTCTATAAGGCTCCATTGATCGAAGATATGAAATTTATGTGGGCTACTGGTGTTACAATATATGATGCTCATAGAAGTGAAGAACTTACATTGAGGGCCATATTGTATGGAATGATAAATGACATCCCTTCTTATAGAAATTTATCAGGATACAACATTAATGGAATGTTGGGGAGTCCCATTTGTGAAAATGCACATAGTCAGTTTGGATGAAACATTCTTCATAGACTATGTTTTTATGATATCAAAAATGTTTACCTCGTAGTCGTAAATACAGATAGTGGATGACTACATTGAATGGTAATATCGAACAAGGTACAACTCCATATCCAACAATGAGAGACCAACTGTAGAAAAGAGTTAAAAATAATGACACTATTTTCGGTAATCTATTTTTTAAAAATGTTACAAAACCATGTTGGAAGAAGAGATCAATTTTCTTTGAATTACCATATTGAATTTATTTTTATGTCAGGCATTTTCTTGATGTCATGCACGTAGAAATAACGAATTTGATATTGTTATCGGCAAATTAATAAATGTTACTAGAAAAAATAAAGATTCATCAAGGCTTGGTTGGACTTGATTTAATTGGGGATAAGGGAATAGTTGGCAGTGATTAATGGTAAAATACAAGTTTTTCTACATCCAGCAGCTTACACTCTATCCAGACAAGAAACATTAGAATTTTTTATTTTCTTTACTAGTGAAATAGTTCCCTAGCTGTATTAATCAAATATCAATAAGTTCAGGTCACTATCTAACTTGAAGCTGAAATGACTAAAATCAATTGACTGTCATGTTTTGATTACTGATTTAATACCTATTTTTTTCATTTCATTCTACCTCGTAATGTTCGATATACATTAACCAAACTCTTCTTGTTTTTCAAAGACATATACAGTAAAGTTGTAGACCTGAAGAAGTTTTTCATTATGATTATAGAAAATTTTAGTAATATTATGTGAATTAGATATGTTCTTCCAACAAGCATTCATTGATATAATGGTCAACCAGATGGTTTACATGGTTAGAGATGTTCAGCAATCTGTTCTTTTCAATTATAGATGGATGTACCCCGTTTAACGGTATATGAATATTTTAAAAGGGTATGTTAATATTAAAGTTGGATAGAAGGTTGAATTGCAGAATGATATATTTTTAAAGAGGCTATTGAATTCAGTATTGATAACCAATCATATGTTGAAATCATCAATCTCCCAAAGTCTCAACATAACGAACGCCTTATGGACAAAGGGATTTTCGGAAGAGATGTCAAAATTACCATGCAAGAGTGGGATAACGATCATCTTATCAAATTATATAATAGTCAAGATGTGGTTCCATACATTGAAAAACAAAAAGAAACTATTAGAGTTTTGAATCCATCAAGGGTTGAAGGATGGATATCATATATACAAAATTAATCGTTTATAGGATGGTTCAAAGATCAAATTTATAAGGATTTATTAGAAAATCCAAATTCAATTGATGAATAACTTCAATGGGTAGCAAGAGGACTGAATGAAAAAGTTATATCTTACACTAGTTTTGTAATCAATGGTTATAGAAACTATAATAATGAACATGATGAAATCAGTATGATGAAAAACTGTAGAGTTATGATTGTTTCTGAAGTAATGCACCTATTTGGTTCCAAGGATAGAAATACATATCATGAAAATATTTCATGTTTTGGAATTATTGAATAGATATATGACTTATATTATAGATCATTTCACGTGTCAATTTTCCATTGAAAATGGGTTGACAAAATTAATGGTGTGAAAGTTGATGCAATGGGATTTGTGGTGGTGACTATCAGTGTAGAAGTAAAAAAATACAAGTCGTTTATAATGGCATAACAATTAATGAAAATATAATTTGTCTTTGATGCAAGAAACAATAATTGGTTGATTTTCCTACTGGCGGGTAAGAAAAATGTTGTGTTAAATAAAAATTCAATCAAGTATAACCCATCCGTTAGGAAATAACAATCATTTTATGCCAGTCTCAATGTAGACAATGTCATGTATGTTAGAGGGGACCATAATGAGGGTATTCTAATTCTCAAAAGATGAATAAAATACTTGAAACCCTTACAAAAAATAGAGTTAAATGTGAAGGTACTTGTTTTTTCAGTATATTATGTTTTTACTCATAATATAATATATTCTGTAAGAAAATAACATAATATAAATTAAATGTTTGTCTACTCACATAGATAATGTCTTGTGCACATGATTATGTTAACAATTCTTCAAAAAAACAAAATATAAGGAAGGAAACCCTTTGGATAGATTCAAAGGTAGTGTTATGATATACTTTCATTATTTTACCTCAAAATTATATAATGGAATGTTGATATATTTTTCAATATTTATTATAGAGTTAGTTAATTTTAGAAGATTTCTTTCCATGTTTAATTGCTTTTTAAGAAGAGAAAAGATGTGGTTTCTACTCAATAATAGAGGTAATCAAGATATTTGCATAGTAAAACCATTTTCCATAGAATTAATTTATTATTTCTTATTTATGTTTAATTTATTTAGTTTTAGTATTACTCACATTATAATTGTTATCATATATAGGTTGATTATTTTGTTTGAGTTGGGTTTCTCTGTCCAACATTCATAATTTTTATCCTTCAAAATATTTTCACCCTATAGTGTTTCATTTATCATTTTTTTTCAATTTACCTCTACTGCCTTTGTAGGACGAGAAATGAAACTACTTCTACTCAATTACAGAGGCAATCTTTATATATTCCCAATAATATCAATGTCAATAGAATTACTGTATTGTTTCATATGTA
Source organism: Viscum album (assembly GCA_963277665.1). Taxonomy (NCBI): domain Eukaryota; kingdom Viridiplantae; phylum Streptophyta; class Magnoliopsida; order Santalales; family Viscaceae; genus Viscum; species Viscum album. The sequence goes on along the minus strand of OY728126.1, from coordinate 851,545,397 downwards.
TGTTTAATTTATTTCTTTTTAGTATTACACACATAATAAATGAATGTTTTACAGGTGGACTTTTTTATTTGGGATGGGGTGATCTTCCCATCTCTTTTATCATTCTCTACCAAAAAATCCACAGACTACTTCTCCTACAAAATCTTTCACTCTTTTAGTGTTGAAATTTATCAGTTTCCTTGATGTTCCCTCCACAGCTCAACCACAGATTCAATATTGATATTTTTATAGTAAAATTATTTTCTTTAGAATTAATTTATTAATTCATATTTATGTTTAATTTATTTTTTTAGTATTACTCAAAATAATTTTTTCATTATACAGGTTGATTCGTTTTTTCGAGTAGAGGTGATTTGTTTGAAACTACTCTTGCAGTTTTGGAATTTTGAAAATGAAATTCAATAGAAATAATGGGAACATTGATATTTAAATTTTTTTTAATGTATGTAACAATTTGTATTTATATAATTGTATAAACCAATGATTGAAATGTCTATAATATAGTGCTTTTTCTGGTATTTGTGTTGTAAATTACATTTCATTTAAATTCTATATTGTGACATGTTTTTGTTGATATATGGCATGTTTTTGGTACTATGGTATTCTATTACAACATAATGTAGTATGATCCATTATCAATTATTTTAAAATCACTGATGAGTAGGACCTTTATCAGTACTTCTAATACCACCGATAAAGAGTTCCTTTAGAAGCGTAAAATAAAAGCATTGATAAATGGGTCCTTTAATATCACTGATAAAGGTCATATTAAAAAACTCTTTTTAGTACTTCTAAATAACCCCTTTATCAGTGATTTTTTTGCACTGATAAAATTCCTGGGCTTTTAATGCTTCTCACATCATCATCGCTTTTCTAACACCCATAAAATCCATTTATAGAACTGTTAGAGGCACATTTTTTAGTATTCTTTCATGATTATCACTAAAATCTAATAATGTGTGATATTATTTATTAATATATTACATTTGTTTAAACAATTTAGCGTGATATATATTTTTCATACTTCTTGGACACAAAACTCAATGATTACCTTCATTTCCTAGAGTTTTTAATTCAACATTTTCAAAATATAAATAGTATCCTAGACATATTAATTCAACTATTCATTTGAGATTTGAATCCAAATAGATAAATATGTTCACATAGTATTTAATATTTAGTTTTTAATTTCTTAATCCCTATTGAAATACAGAGAAACAAAATAATAAATTTTATGTTTTAGTTTATACTACTCTAAAAAATTTAGTTTTTATTTGGATAGATTCAATGGATATTTTGATGTCATATTTTTCATGGTTTTCTAATTTTATTTTTTGTAAACCTCATATATAATAATAAATATCCAATTATATATCTATTTAAAATTTCAATAATACATGTTAGTATACTACAATAATCAATATTTAGAATATAATACAACTCACTCTAATTACGATTGGTATAATAAGAAATCTTACACGTGTATGAAAAACATTGAGAATATTTCCATATATTATTTTCTTGGGTTAATAAGGACATAATTTTGGATGACATTAAAAAGATTCATATATTTTATTATTATATTACTAAGGATTCTAATAATATTATACTTTATTCATGTATCATTATTCATTTATCATTGAATCCAAAAATTATTAAATGTTATTTAAAACATTTTATTTTAATAGTATCTCATTTTGTATAATTCATCACAATTATTTTATAGTAGGCTATCTATCTTTATCAATGTGATGGTTTTCCATGACTATAATGGTTTTTTACATTGTAGAAGGATATATAAATACCTTCCTACTCAATCTATATACACTAAAATAAATAGGATGTATAGTCACTACTAAATAAAAGGCCTTTAATCGTGATACAATAGGCCTTTTTCTGTGTTAAAAAAGCATTAACAATTAGAGTGCAGTTAAAATCCTAAAACAATAAACAACACTAAAATCAACACTGTTAAATGAGGTGATTTTTTTTCAGATGTCCATGAGTGCCCGAACCCTTTTATCAGGGCTTCTAGGACACCTTTATAATCATTTCATCCACCCTTTATCAGTGGATTTACCCAAACACCCCTTTTATCAGTGCTTTTTGAATTTATCGCCTCATATGTGCCCGCCTGGATTCGAACTCTGCACCGATTCTCTAAATATGGAACACCTTTACCACTGCACCATGATGTTTTGCGGGTTTTTAACGGTATTTCTATTTATTTATATGTATATACACTTACATAAATTTACATAATTAATTTTAAATACATTTATTTAATATATGTCTGTGTGATATATATATACTTATATTTTTATAAATATATTATATAGTATATTCATTTATATATACTAGAATATAATATAAATATATATATTTTTATTAAATATATAAATATATTTGTATAATGTAAAAAATAGTTAGATATTGTTTTAAATACATTTTTAAATGATTTATTTATCTATATATATTAGAATATAAATTTTTACATAAATATGTTGATATATGTACTTATACGAGTGATTTATTATAAGTAAATATAAGAAAAATGGATATATTAAATTATTATTAAAAATATATATTGAAAAATAATAAAATTTAAAAACCATAACATCAATATAAATATAAGACCTGAGAATAAATTCAGTCCCTGTAAAAGGGAAAAATTATCCCCTTAAATGAGGCTGAAAATCCATCGAATGTTAAAAAATTGGGGTATCTCGACTAAAATATCTGTTTTAGAGGGATTTAAAGACTTCTTTGGCCTTGAAAATTTTGAAAAAGGTTTACCTATATCATTTAGTTTGTAGATATCATTTCATGATTTAATTTGATATATAGTAGAGCCCAAAAAAATATTTAAACAAAAAACTATCCCCATTTGAAGTTTGAGTTAAATTTTGAACTTATTTTAGATATTTTATTAATTTATAGATTTTTTATCTTCAAATTGATATTAAATAATTATTACTAAGTAATAAGTACTAAATTATTAATTAAAAATATATTTTTTATTTATTTAATAATAAATTTTCAAGAATTATCTTATATATTAAGTGGAAATGTCAATTTACCTTTTCAAAAACATATTTTAGAAAATATATATTAAATATATATTAATATAAATATATTATTTTTATTGTAATATAATTATTTTGAATTATACATTTATCAGCACTTGTATAAAAATTCTAATAAATGGGGGTCTTTAACAACGCTTCTAAAAAAGTGATGATAACCCCCATTATCAGCCCCTATAAAAAGAACTGATAAAGCCATCCCATTAACAATTTTTTATATTGTTAAAGACCTTCTTTAATAGTTCTCAAAAAAAGCGTTATTAAAAACCACCCCTTAATAGCTCTTTTTTAGAGGCGAATAAGAGGGTCTGTAGTGGCGTTTTTTTCTAGCGTTATTGAATCCCTAGCACTGGATAAACCTAAATTTGTAGTAGTGAGTGTAAATTGAATAGTTTTTTTCATGATGGATGGAATGTTGGTCTTTTACACTATCAACTGGGACTTTATTATAAAACCCAAGATTTTATAGTATATTTATCTTTAAATAATTTTATTTCTTCGATGTCTTGTGTTACATGATATTCCATGTTTAATTGGCCCACAATATACTATTATCCTTTTGTTATGTTTTAGTTATCACATAAGAATTTTATTAAGGGGTATTAATAGAACAAAGTAAATTATGAAAATTTTATTGTTATATTTGTTTAAAATGTTGACAAATTTTATCAATTAATTAGAAATAATAATTAAAATCGCTTGATGATAACAATGATGTTTTAATAGAAATATTTTTCCATGATTGAAACTATAATTTTATATTTATAAATTTAATTAATCACTATTGTTGAATTATATTAATTAAATATAATTATTATATAATAAATTAAATTATTTGAGATTTCTCTAATATTTTTCGTAGAAAGATATTATTATCAAACCAGTTCAATGTTTAAGAACATTAATTTTCTAAAAAATTATTTCATTAGGGTTTGAATATTATTTTGAAATTTTTTTATTGGAATTGAATTTTGTAAAATGGATTCCATATTTTGAATAATGTGGTTAAATTTTTGTAAATATGTCCCTTTTACTTTTAAGCATTATGAATAGTAATTGTGGAAACAAACTCACCTTAGTAAAGAGTAAATTAGGTTAATATAGTTTAAATATAAGTGAAAGGGTCATAATATTTAATATTAATTCTTATATGATGGAAGTAATTCAACATGTATCAACTTAGTCTTAAAAATTATTTATTCAATGGAAATATTTCTATGAAAATTGGTATATAATATTTAAATAAAAAAAATGGTAGAAAATTCGCTCTCTTTATTTTAAATATCCCACATGGGGACACAAATAAGCAGTTAATCAATATCAATATTTATTTTGAGAAATTTAAGACTATTTATAATTATTAGGTATTAAATAATTACCTTAAACCCTTAAAAAATGCCGAAATACTCTTTATTCAAATAATTAGAAAAATAATTGATAATAAAATTATTAAAATTATTATATTTTTAATGATTTATAATGTAACATTAATTTTGAAGTTGAATTTGAAATATTGGTGATTTTTAAATATATTATATCAAAATTCCAATTTTTATTTTTATTTCATTATTGTCAAATTAAATGAGTAGTGTCAAAACTGATAATACTAGTTTTTTATCAAAACAATATTTTATTAAATTATGAAATAATAATAAATCTAATTAATGTGGATAATTAAGATATGACATGTTTTAAAATTTCATAACATATCCAATTAAGATTCAATCCTCATTTTATTTGTAAAATTAGAACTGTTTTAGAGTATTTTTTTTACCATCTACAAGGTAGAAAATAATTAATTAAGTGGTTAACACATAAAATATGTTATAAAGAACCACATAAACCTATAAAAATTATTTAAGTCAATTGAAATAAAACAACATCCATTCTTATATTTGATTCTATGGCCATATAGAATTATTTTTTAGGAGATTGAAATTATTAAAATTAAATCATTTGTAAAATTCTAAAAATTTCCTAAAACTCAATTATAAAAGGGAATCTCCTCCCCTCACTTATTCACATCACATTAAGAATTATATTTCAAAAAAACATAAAATATTATCTTATCTATTCACCTATACACAATTTATAGCTACCTTTATTTCAAAAATATAAACCCTATGTCACTTTAAGAAATCACTTTCTGTTTAATTCCTATTCTACCTCCTCTAAATCAATTATATTATACATAAAATAAAATATCATTTATTCTAAATATTTTGAAATGTAATTATGATTATTAAATTGCTATTATACATATTCTTTCCCATTAAATAGGAGGTGAACATATCACTCGTGCATACACACAACATACTACTATAATTTATAATACAATGTATTTTAAACCAATATATTGTAATTAATGATTATTATCTTGAGGTATAATTTTTTTATAATATAAATATAAAAAAATTATACATCTATAATTATAATATCACATATTCCATCTTTAATTACGATCGATGGGAAAATAATAATGTCTCTTATTCATATAAGTGGACTACCGCCGCCATATAGCTATGTGGCCTGTTTTTCAATTCTATTTTACTTGGATGGTAATAAGGATATGATTTATTAATATAAATTATTTATATGATATAATAGTGATTCTGTAAAGTGTAATTATTATTTAACTTTATATTTTCCCATGCGTCGAAAACTAAAAACAATGTTCACGTGCACATACAACCTACTATCTACATGAACTGAATAATAAATTTTTCAACATCTAAATTTTATAGATGAATATGAGTATATATATATATAATATTTTAATAATTGTTTATTTATTTATATTATGTAACAATGAAAATTATAAATGTACTAAAACAAAAAAACTGAAACATACTTTAAAAATGAAGCATTTATTACCCGAAAAAATTATTTTAACTATGAATTATTAAAACAATTACAGAATAATGATTATCAATTAATCATTTATCAAACGATAAATTAGAATATTGTTTTATTAAATTTATAATATATATATAATTATTTTATATGATTTTATGGACACATATAAAGGATTTCAAACACGAGATAAGAATCTATTTGACAATGTCAACATTATTGGAGATTGTTTTCGTTTAAATTTACATTGTGGGAATTATTTAATATATATTTATAAAAAACTATATATTTTTTTCTCATATTATTATATCATGAAATGTTGTTTTTCCTCTAATTTTCATCTATCTATGTACTCAAGATATAAAAAAATTTAAAATAAAAATGACTTGTTTTTTAATTTATTGGGAATATTTTCTGTTTTATACTCAAAATATTCATAATATTTTTAAAGAATATTTATAATATTTTAAAATTATTTATTAAATACATTTTGACCCCTTTATAATTTTTTTAAAATTGGTTGGAAAGAATCATTTTATCATTTTTCGAATGAGTTACATTTTAAATTTTGTTTTAAAAAGGGAAAGGTATATTATTTAATCTTATATGACATGAATATTATTGCACCCCATCACAAAAAAATATTATTTTGAATATTACTTTATAATTTTAAAATATTATTTAAAATTAAAATTTATCCAAAATATTTTGGAAATGTTTAGAATATAAATTTTTTTTTTCATTGTGAAAACGTTTATTTTACTCAAGATATTTTCCCATGTGATTTTGAAAGTATTTTCGCCAATTTAATATAATATTATTTAATGTTGTGCATTACTAAGGTTATACTATTATGATAACATCATAAAAATTTATCTGTAAGGTTTATGATCATCCTGATATGTGAACATATTGATATTACATATTCTAGTTATTCTAGTATTGATTGTTATTGAATTTTAATTCATCTTTTTTAATTTATGTTGTTTATTAATATGATTGATGATTTAGACATATTATGTGACTAGTGGAGACTGGAATGAAATATACCATCAATTGTTTGATAGGTCTCATGAGAGAAAATATATTGGTTATTTTTTAAAGGACATTCCCATTTATATAAATGCCATGGAATGAGGTCATGCTTATATTTCTAGATGAATTTTCACGTGGTCAGGATGGTATGCTTAAATGTATGATATTATTAAATAAATCATTATTAAATCAGTAATTGATTGTGATGTGATAATTTTAATATATACGATATTTGGGGTTATGGTTATATATCATTATTTATTTTTATGAAATTATTTGATTATAATTTCTTCTTTCCATATTATATATTCCTTATTAGAATTTTCTATATAAATTCTAATATAGAGCATCTATGAAATCACCTTTATTATGTTTCCTTTCCTTAGGATGATAGGAAAGGTGTTATGATTTTTATACATGGACATGCAAGGGAGAAAAAAGAAGATCCAAAAAATACTATGTTATATTTAATATATTCTAATGTAATATGGGATTCAATTTTGTATCTATTATACCAAGAGGAATAGACTATTTGGTACTTTGGGATGTTACTTATTGTTTTAATTCATATTTAATAATGTAACCCTTGTCACTAGGATTCAGGGGTTACGGTCATTTCAATTTTTATAAGAGAAAGTTTCTTCGAAACATTTGTAAGTACATTGAGAACCCCATATATTACAGATCCCTTCACTACAACAAGACATGAGATTATTCTGAGAGAAACCAATAATATGACATTAAGATTTTTTATTCATAAATTTTAAATTTTGTTTATGATTTTTTATTCATTTAAAATTATAAACTATAATTCATAATGTTATGATATAATCTATAATGTTATAATTTTTATTAATGGACCATAGACGGAGTGGAAAATGTAACATTCTACATAATCCATGTTGATATTTCCTGCTTCATAAAGATAATGAAGTTAGAGTGAAAAATAAAACCAGAGAAGAAAAAATTGTAACTATATTGGGGTAGCTGACACAGGTTATGACAAATAATCCATATCATATAGTGTATCCTCATGATCCACAATTTGGTGTAACAATGTTATATGGCTTCATTCCTCAACAAAGAGTATCATTCAATTGGAATTAAAATCCATTTATATCATAGAAATCGATAACCCCTAAGGAGAAGATATTTATCACATTATAATGTATTTAAAGAGAGAATGATTTCATGTAAATTTAATGTCTCTTTAGAAAAAAAAACTAATAGTTGTCATTGGTTCAAAACAAAATGATGATTAGGAAATATCAATCATATAATGGAAGGATTTTAAGAAAAAATTTACAAAAAAATGTTTTCTTTTGATTAATGAGTGGATATAGAGAGACAATTCTTGATACTAAGAGTAAATGATTTCTAAAATGTTTCTATGTATGAAGATAGCATCTCAAAGTTTTTAGGCCATGTAATAGACTATGTACGTAATAGAAAGTGTAATATTGACTATTTAATTGATGATATTAAAATAATCCTTCAAAGGTAACTAATCATTCAAATATTATAATCATTTAAGGATACATTCTTATGTCATATCAAAATATAAAAATAATTATCCATTTAATAAGGATATAAATGAGTGAATGATAATAAGAAGACTGACAAGTAAAAATTAGATAAGGTGAAGAAGAGAAAGATTAAATTTTTAATAAGTGATATTTTTTGAAGGAAAAAAATTTGTTCATAGAATAGAGGAAAATGATTTTACATCATGTATTATGAACAAGTCCATTATACTTATGAATAGAATGTAATGGGATATTATCTCAAATTATATTTGTTTATCTATAAAGAGATGGGGATCTATTCCTACCAGTTACCCAAACTGTATGAAAAAATAACATAAAAGAATCCATGGGGAGAAGGTCAAGCTCATTCAATTACAACAACCAACATGGATGTAACTTGATACATTGGCAAATTTATATTTATTATCCAATAAAAAAAGGAAAATTATTTATTTGATTATGGGTCTACTAACACATTAATAATTGATTAGTTTTTTTAAGGGTATCATATTATTACCTCAATGATTATATATTTAGTTGATGGTGAAATAATGTAATTATAGAATGAAAAAAACTCATGACTATTAATCATCTCCATTTGATGATTATGGGATGGTTCATCAGGTGAATATTTTTATTCATCTTAGAGTTTAATTCAATTATATTTTTTTCATGGATTAACATTCATTACCAAAACTTCAAACCAATTACTAAGGATTAGAATTTAGATTTGATATTTTGATGAAAACTCTATTCATCTATTAGTGAAATTATGAATATGAACTTACAATAGAAATTACATACATTTTATAAGTCATGATTACTTTTTATAATGGGTGATTATCACATATGATTTGGGAGAATATAATCATTGAATATATAACTATTGTTTTGGATTTTATTGATGTATTTTCATAAGAGTAAAATGTTCTTCCACCAAATTAGTATGTTGAATTTATAATATTATATATACATGTTATTAAACCTATTTCAAAGACTCTATGTATAATTTCAGTGATTGTGTTTTAGGAATTAAACAAGTAAATAAAATATAATCCTTATAAGGGATTCATTTTGAAAATGTGCATCACCACATGATTCAAAAATTCTTTTTTTCAAATGTAAATAATATTCAATTATAAATTTCATTTATAATCAATAATATAATAAAATAAATAGTAAGAAAAAGAATCATCAACCATGTATTGATGAATATTTTGACCAAATACATAGATCTTAGTTATTTTCTATGATTAAGCATTGTTTTTAATATCATTAATTGATTATTATGTAGGCAGATACAACGAGGACATCATTTTGTAAATATAAGGCCTAATGAATTTATAGTTATTCATATTTACCTTATAAACTCCCATAATATATTAATAGATTTAATTAATAGAGTCCTAAAGATTTTATAGAAAATATTGTGGTAGCCATTATAGATTATATTCTTATATATTCAACGATTAAGTGAGATAAAGAAGATATTTTGAAAATTTGTACACGAAATCATGGGAAGGATAATCTGTATGAAAAATGTTCCATGTGTAATTTTGGATTTATAATGTTTCATTTGTTGATAAATTTTTTTTAATGTGAGGGTATATCATTGGATCCATCAAAGATGGATGTTATATAACAAAGGCCTAGACTAGGCACTATGAATGATATTCATATATTTATTGGAAGTGATACATATTTTTACTAATTTTTGGTGAATTTATCATGATTGTATGATCCAATGACTAAGTCAACTTGGAAGTGATCCAAAATCTTTCAGATTAATGAATGTGTATATAATTTCAATGGACCAAATAAAAGGTTTATCAGTGCACCTATGCTTACATTACCCTATAGTGTAGAAGGGTTTGTAATCTATATTTATGTATCAAATAAGGTTTTGGGATGTGTTCTCATGTATAATGATATGGTGTTAGCTTATACCTAAGTCTAATTAATGGTTCATCTGAAAAATTACACAACTCATGATTTGGTGTTATCTATGGTTATTTTTCAATTAATGATCTGAAAAAATTATATATATGATTAAATTTTTGATATATATACTGATCATAAGTGTTAACAGAATATATTAACATTGAATGAGTTGAAGATTCACCATAGAAAATTGTTATAGTTTATTAAAGATTATGACTATTCAGTAGTTTACCTATGTATGAAGGAGAACAATATATAAGATACTCTAACTAGAAATGATTATTATAGATCATCTATTATGAGAATAAAAAAGACCCAATATTTCTATATTTTAAAATGTTGAATGTATATATTTTGAAGGATGAGGAGAAATATTTTCTTTCTTAAATGATTTTTCATCAGTCTATCCATGTAAGGATTTATGAGGCATATATTTAAGATTCGAAACTACATAAGAAGGAAATAATTTTATTTATGTCAATATTTATTATGAATGACTAATAAGTTTTGGGAACAATGTATGTGTTTTATACATTACATATTTGAATAATGATCTTTTAGATGTGGTTGATATTTTTTAATTTACTATTCATCGTGGAATTATAAAGATGTATAGATATATAAAAGATAACATCTATTGGGATTACATGAATAGTGATTTTTCTTTGTATGTATCTTGGTGCTTACTATTTTAGAATGTTAAGGTTGTAGAAAAAACTCTAAAGATATTATACAACATTTACTCATACTTGAATGAATATGATAAAATACACCATGTATTTCATCTTTGGAATCCACAAAACATTAATAGACAATAATTGTATTTAGGTTGTTTTCTACCACCTTATAATTTCATCAAACATAATTTCTATCATATAAGATTTCTATCTTAATCAAATTTTCTATATTATACATTTTGGATCTTGTAATATTTTTGGGAATACTACTTTCTACTATATTTTATCCAGATATGATGTTTACATTGATGTTCTAGAAAAGTCTTTCCTAAGCTCTTCATATAGAGTTGTCTTTCAGTATAGTGTTTCATCATAAACAAATATTTCCATTCTAAGATAAACATTTAAAACGAATAGGATGTTTTGAGATCTTTTTGTATGGATTTAAAATGTTGTATGGATCAATACAATCCTCTGGTTGAGTTTTTTTACAAAAATTTCATTCACTCAAAAATTTAAATGGATCCGTATAAATCCCATTATAATAAGACTTATAGAACTACATCCTTACATGATTAAATTTGATAATTGAAGCTATTTATACCTTAACTATATGGTAATGTGGAAAGTTACGTCAAATAAATTTAAGAACACATCAAGGAAGCACCGAGTGTCAGGAAAAAGTTTCCTGAAAATTGCTAATGTGGTAATGAATTTTTAGTTTTTGAAGATATTTTCCAATGAATTTATCTAGGTAAGTGGATTGTGAGATTAAAAAAAGTGTGATGTGAGATCTAATTATATTTTTTCCTCTTTTTATTCTTGATTGTACAGGGATGATAGCACATCTCTTGGAGCTTCAACCGAACATCTCTCAAGTTTAGGATGTGTTCTATGTATCTCTTTTTATGAAGTACATACATGATCTAATAAATTCCCTAAAATCATAGGTAATACAACTAGATAATAAATTTTTTTTATGAAAATAATCCTATAAATATCTTTTATTGTGGAGATAATTTGTAACATAACAATCCTTTGGATCCGTAGCTCTGAATAAGACTAATTAAATTATATTTTAAAAATGTATTTCTCTAAAAAGTGATCTCATCACCTTTTTTCACAATTATTCTATTCCTATTTTCTATCGATTAATGGTATAAATTATGATAAAATTTTTCCATATTTAGAATAATGAGTTCAAAATTTTGTAAATTTTTCCTTTTTATTTTTAAGCATTGTGAATAGTAACCCTTATGAAATTTATCATTATGATAATGGGTATTTCATGTCAATATCAGATAAAAATAAGTGATAAGTTCAAGATATTCATTTTTTAATTATTATTGGATTAAGGGAATTCAACTTTTATCACCCACGTCTTTAAATAGATTAGATTAATTGATATGTTCAAATAAAACCTAACTATATAATAATTAAATTTGTTAATATTATGATATTTTACCATCTGTGATTTGAATAATTCTTATGTGTCTACATGGGAACCAGAACATGTGGCTAATTAATCTTAATTGATATAATTAACAAAATAAAAATATTTTCAATATTTCGTTATTAAAAAAATACCCTAATTATTAGTAAATATTTTTTAAAAAAATTATACAATATAGGGATAAATAAAATATATGATATTAAAAATTTTATAACAAATATTATTTGAGTGAGTTATAATGTTTCAAAAAATATACAGATAAAAATTACATGTTGGAGGTGTTTAAATGGATTATATTTGAATTAGAACATTTTATTGTTTTATTTAATGAAAAATTAATTTAATAGTTATAAAATTTAAATTAGTGATATTTCACAAAAATAATATTTTATTAAATTATTTTATTATAAAATAAGTATAGAAAGTGGAGAATTGGAATAATTGAAGGTTTAAAATGTCATGCCTTGTCCATTTTTTTGAGTAATATTTTTTACTCTATACTTTTACTTTCTTTTGTTTAAGAAATCCTTAACAGTTTCTTAAAAATAGATTTCAAAAACTTTTTATATCCTAATTGTTTTAGTATATATATTTAGAAAATATATTTTTATACCAAATATAAAAATGATTCTATGACAGAACATAAATAAACATTTTCTCATTCAATAGAATCATTCAAACTAACTATACATGTGGTACATTAGATTGACTAGTGTTATCACAAGTGGTTAGACACGTGTTCTATAATTTAGACAGAAAAAATTCATATCCATCAGACTAAATAAATTACTGATACATCAGATTAACCATTTTTTAGTTCATGAGTTTGATAAAAAAAATATTATAGTACATTAGTCAATAGAATTTTTATAATTTTATTATTTATAATTATATTTATTGGATGAAATTATTCAAAGTATTATAGTGGTGCTAAGAAAAATGACATCAGACAATGAAGTATGGTTAATGCTTATTAATGAAGACAAAAATCCAGATCATTATGAGATTTAAATGTGAAATCTATCCAAGGTTGTTACAACCAACACTAACATATGAGAGTTGAATACTTTCTTATAAAAAGGAATAATTTTAAGAGATGGGTGATGATGAATTTATGACTCAACATGTCTATGTTTTTTCTCTTCTAAAACATCATGTTATAATAAATTGGAATTTTTAGGGCGTTTTAGTTATATATAATTCAAGTGAGTATTTTAAATTACTTAAAATGTTTTTATCTTTATACATTTTGCCTAATCACGGTCTTGATTGAGGGATTCAAGGGATAAAAAGATAGGTTAATTCGATCTATCCTATTGAGGGATTCCAATGATAGGATAATAGATTCATTCCAGTCACTACATCGAGGGATTATAGGGGATTATAGGATAGTTCTATTCCAATCATCATATCAAGGTATTTTTTATTAAGGGAAGCTAGATCATTAATGTAGGTATTTATACTATGGATATCTTATGATAGGATCTGTGACTTCCATATCTTATATAGTTACTGATTATAATTACATTTTATTAATCCTATAAGTCATTTTTATTATTAGAAGATTTTTTTTACATTATTTTAAAATTTTAATTTCTCCTATGAATTTTTATTAGATATTTAGTTTATACATATATTTATAAAAAGAGTTTTATTAAACTATCTGTGAGACCTATAACAACTCTGATATATCTAATATTTTTTAGATCTAATTCTAATACACTAATTATCAAATGAACAATGTGTGTATTTTTTTTACTAAAGAGGTTTTATGTTTTATCTTAGTTTAATATTTTAAAAAAAATTCACCCCCCATATGTATCCATCATATATTCTTACGATCCAAAAATTCTAATTAGTGCCATTTTTACTTCTATAATTCATGTGTTTTTATATATATTATATACTATAAATTATTAATTTATGTTCTAAATTTCATTTTATAAATTTAATTACCCACACATGTTCTATCGAAAAAAAGAGTTTCTATTTTATTACATGGAAGGAATGAATGTCAGTAAATTAGAAACTATGAGTTCCAGTATACCACCTATTTTTAATGGAAATGATTATGAATACCATAGAGAAATAACAAAAACATTTTATATTGATAATGTTGTGGATAAATTTTTCATGATAAATGGAAATTATGGGATTCCAATGAAGGATGTCAGTACATTTACAAATCATGAAAATAAGAATAACAATTTCTTTATAGAGTAATTAATTCTCTACATTGATTTATAACAAAAAGTATTTTCAGTCTAATTTTTTCATGTGAAGATACTAATAATATATAGAACAAGTTATAGGTTACTCACTTTGGGACTTTTAAAGTCATTGAGACTAGAAGAGATATGTTAATAGTTGACTGTCAGGATTTTGGTTTTCTACCTGGAGAGTCAGTAGCCAAGATGCATCAATGAGTTATGACAATTTTTAATAGTTTAAATTCACTTAGAGAGAAATATTTAAGAGAGTCAATATTAGAAAATAATATTATCAAAGTTATTCATAATGAATAATAATCTAATAGAAAAATTTATATGACACAATCGGGATTAAAATTATTTCTCTATATGATATCATTGGTACTCCTATTTAGTTTTAATTTATTCTGAAATGAGATATAGAGAAGATGAAAAAAATATAGTAGTTTCTTCTATAACTACTTCTATAGTTCTTATTTATGATTAGTTTTCTACTAATGTGGTAAAGATTTAAAGAAAGAGAAATTTTATTGTTCATTCTGATAGTATTTTATCATAAACTTATAAGAATTAATAAAATAATCTAACAATAAGGATGCATGATATTTTTCGCTAGAATGATATTCCGTAAAGATATAAGAAAATTCATAGAGATAAATGTGATATAAGATATTCTTTAGAGGTTATATTTTATTAGTTTAAGAAAATCATTCAAATAAGACCTAAATGACCTAATATATAAAGGAAGGATATAAAAGAGAATAAATCTTATAATAATGCTAAAAATTATCATAACCACACAATCAAGAAGAGTGTAAAATCCTTAGACGCATGGAGTACTAGTGGAAGAGATAGTTATTTAAAATATATTTAGATAATGGAAGCTCTAGACAGAGACATATTAGTTTATATATAGAAATACCAAAGGTGAGAAAATGTACCATGACTAAGTTAACAAATATTAAATAACATTATAATATTACATTGAATTCTAACTACCCTGAAAATAATGAAGAGAAAAATATTACATCTTCAGATGAGGAGTCTTCTCCAACAAAACAGGATTATACTTTAACATGTTTTAATGAAGTCATAGGTCTTCCGAATTGCATTCATATGATAAATATAATTATTATAAAAACATGAAGTCTTTCGGGGTAAACTTGTAAAGGAAAACTAATTAATTAGTACTCTCACTACATAAATAAAAAATATTTCAAATTAATATCATGACATTAATTTAAAAAAAAATAAAAATTATAAATATATTTATAAATCTATCTTTTAAAAAAATATTTTCCAAAATGATTTAGTAAAACAATGTTAGAATAATAATACTACTATGGGTAAAAACATTATTGTAAAAAAAATTCTAGTTTGAAGAACAAAATTTCTATGTCTACCTATGGAATGAAAAAAACTATTAAAATGTATAATAAAATCAGACCTTATAGATATATTTTCTAAATTATTTTTACTGAAAAAATCAATTTTTTATAATAATTAATTACTTACAATGAGTCATCTATTTGGTACTAAGTCTCAAAGTGGTGGAAACTGGAGGAACAAATCTTATCTAAATAATTTTCAGAACCTAGATTATCACAAATCTTGTTTTCATAAATAAATAACATTTAACCCAAATAATTATATAGGAAAAATAAGAACAAATATGATTTTAATTTTTAATAAAACCAAATCCATGATGGTTTGGGTTTTTTATCCCAAATATATATATTTTTAGGAAATTAAATATTGTACAAATAATAAAAAAGTTCATAAAAGTATATTATTTTTCCAACAAATATGAATTGATATAAATATTTTCATAAGAAGATCATAATTATGAATTATAGAAGTATCAATTTTATAGATAATGTTCATGTGGAAATTTTTGGTATTGGTAAAATTTATATTCATTGTAAAGTTTCAATTTTAATTGTTTTTTTATTATGGGACTAAAGAATAATCTTTTTAGAATAAGTTAGTTATGTGATGACAGTTATCATGCGTACATAATTTATGAAAAATATAATATTCATAGTTAAAAAGATGAGTTTATTATTTTTACCAATCAACTTGAGAATGTTTACCCCTTAAACATAGAAGATCATAGGTTCCAAGTTATACCTTTCCATAATGAAATAGTAGATTATTTGTTATTTTGGAATAAAATATTACAATACTTTAATCATATAACATTAGATATGTCTTCTAAAAAGGACTAGTTAAGGATATATCATAACATAGGTCTGATTCATCCAAAGTATGTGATTATTTTTAATATGGTATGTAAAATAAGTTAACCTTTACATATATTAATGAAGTCACAACTTATGATGAATTACTATCAGTGCAAAAGAAATTATTTGGACATACAAAAACTAAATGTATTGGTGGAAAATAATTTGTATATGTTTTAGTTGATTATTACACTATATATTCTAGGGTAAATTTTCTAACAAGAAATTATAAAGGCATTATTTGTTTTAAAGAATTTGAAGACAGATTTAAAAAGGAGAAAACATGTCCTTGATAACTAGGCATAATGATCATGGTGGAAATTTATTAAATTTAATTTCGAAACATTTTATTATAAAAAAATTATAACAAATAATTTTTTGGTACCTAGAAATCCACAAATAATTCTTTAGTTAAAAGATGAAATAGAGTTCTTCAAGAGATTACAAGAACCTTGTTGAATGAATACATAGTTTCTAAGCATTTTTGGGATAATGTATTTAATACATTTTTCTATACTGTAAATTCATTTTTAATTAGAACTATTATTAATAAAACACCTTATGTGTTATATATAGGAAGAAAACCAAATCATTCATACATTAATGTTTTTGATACAAAGTATTCATTTTGAATACTAAAGATAACATACATAAATTCTATCTAAAATTCGATGAAGGAATAATTTTATGTTATTCCACATCTACTAAGGATTACATGGGTTTTTATAAAAACAAAACAACTAAGGAAGAAATAGTATATATTATATTTGATGAAACCTATTTCGTTGTTTCAAAAAAACTCAACCTATATATTCATATGTTATTTCTAAAATTGATTTTCAATATATATTGGAATGTTTTTATAAGGACACAATAAGTATGTAACATATTTATGAAATTAGTCCACAATATATTTATATAACTATTGTTTTAGAATATAGTTGTTAAAATTGAAGAATTCAATTGTATCTTAGGATCCATCCATGTTATAATATCATTGTTTATGTAGATTAACTAGTTAGAACTAGAAGTTATTTTGAGACTTGAAATTTAACATATTGAATTTTTATCTCAATTAAAACCAAAAACTTCTGATGAGGATTTAGTTGATGAGTAGTATATAAAGTTAATACAAGACAAACATAATGAGTTTGATAGGAACTGTGTTTGGACATTGTTTTAGTAGCCTAGATATACTCTGTAATTTCAGTGAAATGGGTCATTTGTAACAAATGTGATAAATAAGGAATGATAGATAAAAATTAAGCTAGACATGTTTCTAAGTGTTATAACTAAAAATAATGAATATATTAGGAAGAAATGTATTCCATAATAGCTATAATTGAATCTATTTATATACTTATATAATATGCAACATTTTTTAATTTAAAAAAATTCAAATAGAAGTGAAGTATTATTTTCTTCCTAGATATGTTTTGGAGGAATTTTATGTTAAAAAGATACATTGTTTTAAAAAAAACATAAAAATATGTTTTTAAAGATACGGGGTCACTATATGGACTTAAAAAATCTCAAAGAGCCTTGTATGATAGATTATCTTGATATTTATTAGATAACAATTTTGTTAAGGGAGATGCGGATCCAACTCTTTTTAAAAAATATGTTAATAGAAAAATTATGATACAACAAATATATGTCGATGAAATTTTATTTTTATAACCTGAATAATATTCAATATATTCATTTGTGAATATTATGAAGCCTGAGTTTGAAATGAGTATGATAGGAATGTTAATATAATTTATAGGTTTTCAAATTTTTAAAAAATGATAAGGATCATTCATATCTCAACATAAGTATATAAAATATATTCTTAGGAAATTCTGATTTGAAAACAATAAATGTACTTGTACTCCTATTAGAACCTTGAATAATTCAGATATTGATGATGTTGGGAAACTATATGATCAATAGTCTTTTAAAGGTATGATTGGAAGTTTACTTTACATAACAACTAGTAATATGGATTTAATATTTTCAATATTATTATGCTCTAGATGTGATGAAAATTAAAAATAGTAACATCTTAAAGAAGTAAAACAAAATTAGGTTCCTTATAAGAACAATGGATTTTGGTTTATTTTCCTCTTCTATAAATAAATTTAAATTAAAAAAGTTTATCAAATGCTGACTTTGGTGGACATAGAATGGGTAGGAAATGAATATCTAGAAGATTTCATTTATTAGGGCAAGATTTAGTTTTAAGGTCATGTAAGAATAAACACTTACTTTAAATTTCCACTAACGAAGACAATATGCAGTAGCTGAAATTTTTGTTGTTCAAGTGTTGTCGATGCAACACATACTCACCTACTATGACATAAGTTTTACAAAAACACTAATATTGTTTAACAACACAATTGATATTTAATTATGTATAAACTAGATAAATAACTCACATGATAATAACATATATATAAGTCAGTATTTCATATGGGATCAAAAAAAGAAAAGAGATATCATTTGTCAATTAATTGGAATGTAAGAACAACTTACTGATATTTTTACTAAATCACTTAGTTCTGTTAGATTTTAATTTATTAAAATTAAGCTAGGAATAATAAATATCAAATAATTATTCATATATACATCATGTTCAAAAAATAATATTCTTTAAAAGGCTTTGTACATATGTTTTGGTCTCCAAAAAAATTAGTTTTCAAAAACCTTTTTTTTCTCAAAAACCAATATTTTTCCAAAATTTATTTTTTTTCAAAAAAACAATATTCCAAAATTTTTAGTTTTCTTAATAATTATTTTTTTCGTATCATTCACATTATTATAGTAGAAAATTTGATGAATTTTATAGAATCATTATTTTTATAGAAATTTTTGTTTTGATGTTTTTTTAAATGATTTTTAGAGTCAAAATTTGTCAATAATAAAAATTTCATTAAAAAATTTACAAGGCATTACATTTGTTAACAACATTATCATTATCAAATTATTTTAGAAAAACAAGTATAAATAGTTATTTATTCTAAGAAACATTTATAATCGTCAAGGTATTCTTCTTAAGAATTATTTAGTTGTACTTATCCATTACTTAAGTTTTTCAATGTTGTTTATATATTATTTTTGTTTTATAAACATAATTTTTGTTACATACTTAAATTTTTCTCTAATTGAATCATTCTTTACTTTGATATATAGTTTTCCTCAAAAAAATGAGGATGAAATTATTTTTAAATCAGTCATGGATTAATTCAAAATGATCATATCAGATAAAGGTTTTCAATATGAACCATTGAATCTTATAGAAGTTGAACTATAGCCCTTATACCAATATAATGTTGGTTATCCTATGTACCACATTTTTTTTAAGGATTCTATCCTCAAATCATTCGATCTATTTTTTTTGGAATAGTCTAATTCTTTTTCATTTTTCTGATCATATTGTATAGTTTCTTTTCCAGTACTAGATTTAGTATGATGGCCTCTACAAATTACTTTTATAAACTAGATTTCATTAGAAAAACACTAATCCAAATAGCCTGGTATAATACGTATCACTCTATTTCAATTATTTTTAAATTTTCACGGATGAGAAATAATACTTTTTAAAAACCAAAAATTGAAAAAAAATCAGCATAATAATTGAATGTTCTGTTATGCATCAGTATAATTCAACTGATATGAAGAAAAAGAAGAAAATTTAATTATTTTTTTTGTGTGGAAGTTGTAAAATTTCTTATCAAAACGTTTCAGATCATGTTGAAGAACAATTTGAAAGAGAATCCTTTATGCCTTCACACAATATTCTTGGAGTTTATTTGGTGCGTTTTCAATTTAATTGTGAAATCATCATTTTTTACATCTTTTGAAAATGTCTAAAAAGTATTATATCCCACTCTAGATGAATGAGTGGTGACCCCTTGGATTTAGGGGTACATAATACCAAGTAATAGTGAAATATATACCCTTAATTCCATCGACATATTTATATTAAAATTTAAAATTAATTTAAAGAATAACAACTTGGCCAGCATTGTTTTTCTTTCGATTTAATCAATTATGATAGCCTCAATAAAGTCATAGATACCCATGTTTCCCAATTTCATAAACAAAATTCTAGTGAATTTCATCTATGTATTTTTTATTTTACATAAAACCAATGCTATGATAAAAAAAATGTTTCTCTTATTTATAAAATGTCTATGACCCAGATGAAGTTTGTTTTTAGTTTTTACTTAAGGATGTTTATTGATAAAATGTCCAGATCCATATTTGATACTGAACTAGTAATTGAAAAATAGGGAGCTAAATAAAAGTGTAAAGATGACTCTTTTCCCCAAAACTATGAAAAAAAATATAAAATGATGAAAGATGAAGAATTTAAGAGACTCATGGAACAAAAGGAATGAAAGAAACTAGGTTAAACTTCTTTTGGATTTGATATGTCTAAATACATAGCCTTAAATAATAAAATGACTCATGGATTTATGGAGGCTAAGAAAAGGAGTAACCAAAAGGGATTACTATAAGAATAATAGATGATGGATAATTTTTTGAATGAAGTAGGACAAGAATATACAAATAAAAATATTCCAATCTCTATCTTATCTAATGTACATCCTTCCCAAAGGTCTAGAAATGCTCTTCATGCTAAGTAGACTATTCTGGATTCTGATATTAAATTTTCTAAAACCTCATTATTCCTCATAATAATCCCAAAAAGACAGTGATAATATTAAAGGTTTTTTAAGAACTACAAGTTGATATGTTATCTCATGTATCAGCAACAATATCATATCATAAAGAATATGAGAAGAAGGAAAAAAATTCAATTTAGAAAAATGGGAAAGTACTTCTTATAAATATGAGGTAGTTGTAATAAGAACATGAATACAAAGAATAAGTAAAATAAAAATAAGATACAGAATCATAATAATAGACAAACACTAATAAAAAAATTACATATACCCATAGTTCAAAACTATGTGTATAGCCCCCAAAACAACGGGAAATTGATGTGTCAGTATAGCTTGATAGCCTAAAATCTTTATTTTTCAAACTATAGGTATATATTTTTTCCACCATTCCATTTTTTTATACCCACGGTTTTCAGAACTATGGGAATAAATTTTTTACAGCCTATACCCATCGTGGGTATATTTTTTTAAAAAAAATATACTTTTTGCTCGCATGTTTCAATCCAATAACCTGCTATTACCATACACAACATCTTACCACTCAACATGTTTAACACATATATATATGATTATATTTAACTAAATATATTAATATGAATAGTTCATAGAAGAAAAAATTCATGGGTATGTTTGGATCCTGTGGTGTTCTTTCGTGAGTCGCAGTAACTCCCCACTCAAGCAACTAAAATTACATTAATATGAATATACATTTATTTAAATAAATTAATTTAATGCGTTTTTATTATAAAAATAGCATCTGGCTTGTTTCGAACCTCGTAACTTACTTATAAACAGGCTCCCCCTTACCACTACAACATTTCAAATTAGGTTTATAAATATACAAATGTTATCTTATATATATATATATTTAAATACCATGGGATAAAATAAAATTTTACTCACTGGTTTAGAACCAAAATCGCTGATCAAAAGATGCATTTGATTACCACCACAATTTTTGTACTCACATGTTTCGAGCCCCGACCGCGGATCCACACAAGAAGTCACATACCACTACAGAGTTTGTACTTACATGTATGTATATATATAAATTATATTTTATGAATATACTTAAACCATGGGTATAGATTAATTACTGTAAAAATAACTTTTCCCAACCTATTTTTTTGAGACAATGCTAAGGGACCATATACCCACGGTTCACTAAAACGTGGGAATAAATTTCACCTCTACCCATGGTTTTTTATGAACCATGGGTATGGGCTTCCAGATTAAATCCACTACCCACGATTATCAAAAAAATAATGGTTATATGATTTTATATAGAAGTTTATACCTGCGGTTCATAAAAACCATGGGTATAATCCCACCTATTCCCACAGTTTTGTGTGAACAGTGGGTATAGGTTTTTCTGCAGCATTCCCACCAATTTTTTGGGCTTCCCATGCTTACGCAGGTACCCAGTATGAATAGTTTATCAAGAACCATGGGTATTAGTTAGAAAATGTCTTCTATACCCATGGTTCATGAAAACTATGGGTATAGGTGAATGTATATGCATAGATTTTTAGGAAACCATGGGTATTGACCCATTTTCTAGTTTCCAAAGAAAACAAAAATTTTATCTGAGTCATATTCAAACTCAACTCTGCTACTATCACAGTATAAATGATCCACTCTATTATATGTTTCAAATAAAGTTATATCATCATAAAAATAATAAGAAGAATTTCATCATTCAATCATGAAAAAGATGATAAGTCTAACAATGGTAAAGAAGTAGATATTGTGAAAGTATAAGATAATGTTAGATTTGAATGGAAATAAATCCAGATATAAGACTATTTGGAACTCATGTTTTAAATGCATTATGAAATTCTTTAGAATAATCTTATTTTGAAAAAAAAAATGTTTTTTTATTATATTTTCCAATCTCTAGAAAAATTAACTAACTATATCCCATATCTACATTCAACAAAAGTAATATGTAAGAGAATTCATAATAGACTCAATGAAAAATCAAAAACAATAAAGATGTTGATATAAAATGTGATTCAAAATGAGGCTGATTTCAAAAACATCAAAAGAAAGAATAAGGAACATAAGAAAAGATTCAAACAAATGGTGAGATGGTCATAGAATAATTATAATGATTTAAAGGATCATTATGAGTATTTAGTGGATGTAAATAACTTTTTTTGAATTATCTAGTCCATTTTATATGTTTTCATCCAATGTATCATATAGGGTAATTTTTTAAAAGTTCAGAGTTATGTCTAAATCACATAACAAAGAATTATTATTTTTGAATGAAAGGGTTCAAAAGATGGTACACGAGAATAACAGGCCCATACATTTTAAAGATGATCTTCATAAGTTAAATTAAATAAATATGAATATTAGTGAAAATATTGAATGTTTAAAAGAATAGATATAGAGGAAATAAATTATGGAGTATATGATTTTGAAGATTTATTCTTGAGTTTATGAAGCCAAAAAGGACCTCGATGATGTCAGGAGGTTGAACGCGATTGTGAAGAAGTTATATAAGAAATAATGATATATTTTTATTGAAATATTAATGTATTTTAAACCTTTTTGAAGGATATTTTTATTTAAATAATTCATTATATAAATATATTTTTTCTGAATGTCATCAAATTATTTTCATAGGCAGGTTATTTATTTTATATATAGGAAAAATAGTTATTTCAGATAAAATTGTTTCATATCATTTTATATCTACCTTTTCGAGAGATTATAAATTTTTCCCTATAACTATTTATAAATCACAATGGGGAACAATTTTGGGTGAATTTTTTTAGGGAGAGATTTTATCTAAAGAAAGAAATATATCAATGAGACAAATATTTTTGGGGTAGAATATATCGATGAAATAATCCTAAGTAATAGTACATTATATTAGTTAAATAATGATAAAATAATATGATATTAAATTATTGTAACTTTAAATATAATAAAGGTATTAATTTAAAATGATATATATCTTTAGAGTAATTAAAAAAACTAAGGGTTGTAAGGATTTAAATTTTAATAGTTTTTCATTTCAACTATTGTGGTTTGTGTTTTCTAAAAATTGGGATATAGTTGAATTTAATGGTCACATTTCTACTTTTGCATTCCCTAGTTTTTGAAATCACAATCACTTTGTTAAAATTCTATTACACTATACTTTTAAATCCAATTTAATTAGTTTGTTTATGTAGAAAAAATATTTTTACACCAAACATATAATTGATTCTATGACAAAATGAATATAAAATTTTTATTATATAATCCAATCAATCAGAATGACTATACTTTATGAACATATAGTTTACTGGTGATTTGTCTTGTTGTTAGTAATGTGTTCTATCTTTTAGACTGACCAAATTCATAACCATCAGACTAATAATAGTACCAATACAATATACTAACCTCTATTGATATAATAATATTAATAAAAATTGTATTTTCTATGATACTATCTAATGTTTATAATATAAGTTATTATATTTATTTCCATCAGATGAAAATTTTCATATAATTTTTTTTGTAAACAATATTACATCGAAAAATAAAATATAGTTCATGCTTAGCTTTCAAGATCAATATCTATATCATTATGTGATTTAAATGTGAAATATGTCCTATGTTGTTTCATGAAACTCAAAAATATTAAATATGTTTAATTTACTTTAAATTGGAGGTTATTTAAAGAGATGAGAGATGATGCATCTTTAACTCAACACGTCTATTTTTTTATCTTCCTAAATTTCTCATTCATATGATTTGTAATTTCATAAAGTGTTTTAGCTATAAAAAATTACAGTGAGGATTTTAAATTACTTATAATGTTCTTATTTTTTATTCAGCGTGTCTGATTTTCGTTTTTATAATGGGCTTATGGGGATAGGAAGATAGGTGAATCTGATCCATCAGATCAAGATCTTTCATGGATATGAAGACTGAGATATACTGATCATCGAATTGAGGACTTCTAGGGGATTGTAAGACATATATGTTCCTATCATCGTATCGATGGATTTCCTAGTAAGGAAATAAATTCAATTAATGTATTTATTGAAACTATATATATATTGTATGTGAGGATTTATGACATCTCTAACTCTTAATTATAAAGAGTATAATTATGTTTTATTAAGCTTATCCATCATTCTTACTGATATATTTATTGTTTTAATTATTTATAAATTTTTAATTTTCTTTTATGAAGTTACATTATATA
This sequence comes from Viscum album, assembly GCA_963277665.1. NCBI lineage: Eukaryota > Viridiplantae > Streptophyta > Magnoliopsida > Santalales > Viscaceae > Viscum > Viscum album. Next base: position 851,519,490 of record OY728126.1, on the reverse strand, counting down.
TTAATTTTATACATATCTTTCAAATAATAGTTTTATAAGACTATCTGTGATATTGTTAAAAACTCTAATATATCAAATAGTTTATGGATACAATTTAATACATAGATCATTGGACAACTGCTGCATCAGATCTTTTTGACTAAAGTGGATTTTTTTCATTTCATAGTTCTTATTTTAAACAAAATTTTACCCCAATCTAGGAGACATAATATAATCATATGATACAGCACAAATATGTCTCAATTTTTACCTAATATCTAAAATTATAACCATTTAAGTATAAATATTTTGTTACCATAATTAAGGTTAAAATGTTAGAATAAAAAGTTATAAAAACATTTAATTTTAAAGATCAATAAAAACAATAAACAATTATATTGTTTGATGTTATTATAACTAAATCCAATCATAACATTGAATCAATGTTCATTTTGAATTAAATGGATTTAGAAAAAATATTATTATATGTTTTTCTTTTATGAAATTCCATTAGTTCCACTAACCACAATTAAAAAATGGTATGCCCTGTCTCACTTATTCACAGCACATTGAGAATTAAAGCTAAAAAATCCCTAAAAAATTAACTCTAAAGACACATTACTGATGTTTTCCCCAAAATAAAGACCCATGGGCCCTTAAGAGGACATTTATTGGATGTTTTTTCAAAGAATAAGTAATCACATTAAACGATCACATTTAAACTATTTTTCTTGAACCACCTATAAATAATTTATAGTTTTCATAAAATATTATATTTAGTATCCTAAATATAATTAAATTTTATTATGATTTTTAAATAACCATTATTCACCCCCTTTCCCATCGAATGGAAGTGAAAATATCGCGGGTGAGTACATTTGACATACTATCTACATGTAGTGATACAAAGAATGTTTTTATAAAAATATTCCATGGATTGTTATTATGATGGTTTTATGTATTATATATGTATATTATGAAGTATTTATTATTTTTTAATGATAATATTACATCTAAATTCTTACCTTTATATCTATTGGGAATCAATGATGTTGCTTTGATTATGTGCTCACCATGAACTCCATAAAGAGATGTGATTTGTTTTTTTGTTTTATATATATTTTAATAAGGATAAGAAAAATTATTATAAATAATTTATAGGACATAAAATTTGTTCTTGAAATTGTAATTTTTATATACCAGTCTTAGATTCATCCATTTAAATGCAAAAAAACATTCAAGTATAAGTACAAACTATTGTATCCATTAATGTTGCAATAAATTTATCTATATATTTTTTATGGATTACTATAAATAAATATATATTATATTTATATCATGATTAAAAATATGGATATTATATAACCATTATATAATTAAATGGAATGAAATTACTAACCCCAAAAAGACAGGAAAAATGAAGTAGTTATTAAAAATAATGGTTATTTAACAAAGAATTGATAATAAATGTGTGACCAAATATTATAATTTTATAATATTTGGAATAAAATATATAATTATGAATGTTTAATATATTTAGTATAAATATATATTTACTTTCCAAGAGTTCTATACACATACCATGGATGCATAACCTGACGTAAGAGTTTATTTCAGAATCTCATCATTATTCAAGATTTTTTATTGTTAAGTCAACATTGAAGGAATTATTTGATCAATCTCTCTAAAACATTATATATTTTATTATTATATGTTGACATCATTAAATTAAAAAATTTATGTCCATTTTCATCAATTTAATAATTCATAGTACAGAAATAATGTTTTCAAGGAAAACTGAAAATGTTTTTGTACTCGGTCGAGAATACTTTTTCTTCCATATCCATATTTTGTTTAAAATATTTTAAATAATATTTTTAATATTTTCAATTTTTTATTAATGAATTTTCTGCCCATATTTTAATTTATAATATTCGTTTAAAATTAATCTTCTATTCATTTTTAGAATAAGGTACTTTTAAAAAAATTCAAATGTTTGAATGGAATGTTTTTTAAAAATATTGGGTACGAAAATAATTTAACATCATCATGACCTCACATTTATTTAAATATTATTTTACATTTCTACATTTTTTTCAATATATTTTTTTATTTAATATTTTGGAAATTTTTAGTTTTTAATAATTTTTTTCAATGTAAAAACTATATTTTTCTCTCATGAAATTATCCATTAATTCAAATTTATACTATAGTTGTGGTGGAATCTTCTCCTACCCAGGAACCTGTAGTGGAAATCTATCATCCTCCTCCATCTGGTCAAATCATTTCTATGGACGTGGCCTACCTTTCTGGGATGACTATTTTGATATCAGAAGGTCAACCACCCATTCCTGGGCTATTGATGAAGGTGGTCTATATCAAGCCCCACATGATGCCCCCACTCTTTCCATATATCTCTTTGTCCTCATCAAGATTGGGGTTGTTGTATTGGATCACTATCCTTTAAATTCTGACTTCAATATTTGAAGATTTTTTATTTCTCCATAGGTGGACGTTGGTAGCCAATTAAGGGATAGATAAACCCATGTTGTGATTCTTTCAAAATGTGGTTCTTTCCTAGAGGCTGAATCATCTTGATAGGTTGTCAGAACTAAACATATGATCTTTCTGTGTTATGTTGGATTCCCATTAAGAATTCTTCAATACATTGGCATGTGATCTGAGATCCTAGAACCACTAAAATTTTCATCTCTCCACATGGATTATAGAGTCCCATCCAGGATAGGAATCTTATCTATTGGTAGTACAGATTAATCTACCCTAACTCTCTCTCGCCATCCATAACCCCTCTTTCTTGGAAAAATAGATATTTTATCTTTGAATACCTATGTAGAGACTAATGGATTGTCCAATTTCATGAATCTTCTTCTCCCAAGGTCATCATAATTCTGGATCCAAGTATATAAATTCCTTCACAACTTCTCCTCCACAAAGAGGACTTGGGGGACTAGAGTCAACCAATGGTATATCATATGATGCCTTTATTCTACCCCTCCTATCACTTATATGGACATGTAAAGTTAGAATTTATACGGACACCACTATTTCATCCGTCAGCGCATCATGTGAATCATGCAATCTAGAAAGAATCCTTGTTTTTGGTGAATGGTGTATCCCATCCACTAGATTTTCTATCCCTGGTGGTTATTCCATAGTGTGACCCCACCTTATCCCTATCATTGGGTGTACCTCCCTTATCATCTCTCCCATCAGTGTTGGTGCCCTTCCTTAATGAATCTCTATGTATATCCCTTGTCCCATTTATTCCAAAAGATCCCCCTTATCCTCCATCGTCTCCCACCTCTCTATCCTATCATGTAAGGAATTATATTAAATTGAAATTGATTTCCCGTGTTTCCCCATCCCCATGAACCCCCTCTTGGTGTAAAACATGTTTGTCTTTGAGTCTCACTATTCCCTTATCTAACTTGTAAAGTCCACTATCCTATGTGCAGGGCTCTGATTCCCACCATTATCTGGCCTATGAAACCCAAAAGGATGAACCCTGTCTCCTTTGGATGATCTGCAAACCCCAATAAATCTAGTGGACCCCCACAAGAGTGTGCACTAGATACCGATCAAAGAAATTGTCATTTTTAATTGAGTGCAAGGCTAAGAGGAAGCCATCATAGGGGGAATATCTTGGTACCCGCTCCTTCTACGATTTTTTTATAATCTGGAATGCTCGTGGATTGAGAGACCAAGAAAAAATGGACATCCTCTCCCTCGAGGTGTCTAGGAATACTGTGTAATTTTTGTAAGATTTCCCTTATTGTGGATATAATGATGGTTTCTAATAAAAAATTATCTTTGAAAAATGGCTTCAGCAATACTGAATGAATCTTAAAATTTTTTACCAATAAATTGATGTGAAAGCCTAAGATCAAATATGGAGGGATCTAGAATCCATAAACCTGGGTGCTTCGGCCTGGTTAGTGAGAGCAGACTATAACACGGTTATGGATTCATCTGAGAATAAGGGTAAATGGATGTACTAGGAATGGACATCACATGAATCATGTCCTTTTCTACCTAGGAAGTTCTATTTGACCTGGGTTTCCTTGGAGGCTGATTCACATGGTGTAATAACCAATGAGGCAACCAAAGAATGTACCATCGGTCAGATCGGTGTTAAGGTAATAATCTTTTAATATACTATCTTCCTAATTGAGAGGTCTTTAACTTGGTCTTCAGACTTTCTAACCAGTCTCCCTTATTTATAAATCTCCTATGCATTAACCATGGTATGGATCAATTCTTATTTTCAAAGCGGTGGCTGCATCAGCTATCCTTCTGCATCAGCTCTCCTTCTGATCAACTAGAAGCATGTTACTGGTCATCCATTGATACTATCACATTCCTGATATAAAGAATAAAAATACAAGAGGATATACTCAAACTCTAATCCACATCTTATCACAGTCTCCATACTCATAGTGACCTATCATGCTAAACGATCAAACCCAAGCCTCAACATAACATGTAACCACAAGAAGTAAGGGATTATTAGGTACCCACATGTCATGGATTCTATATAATGGAATGATTACAACTCAGTATGACACTACCAATATAGATCTATACATTACCTCTAAATGATTTATGCATTCCATTGATAAATAGAGATATGAGGAAATTGAATAGATAATACATTTCTGTGAAATTATATCATATAATTACTAATGAACATAAAAGTTAAAGAAAACGTATGTTGGGTGGCCATCTGTTGACCAAAAAACCTAAACCATGTTCATATATTCATTGGCTCCATCCAAGATGATTTTCAACTAGCCACATATAATAAATCTCTCAATAGAAGATATTGTCTACAATCATATTTGACACATTTTTCTTGATGGTGATTTCCATAAATATAGAGACCTTGAAGTATAAACTTCCCTATATAAGGGGGTATTCTGTATGGATCATCCAGAAACCATCTATTGGGAATATTCCACGTTGATGGAATAGTCAAAAAATATTTAAAACATCCCCTTTAATGGGTTATTCCATGTATTTTCTGAAAAATGTTTGAAACATTCTTATCTAGTGAATTTTATATATGGATAATTTAATATGTTGAACATTAGAATACCTAAAATCAACACAAAAAAATATTTTATATGAATGAAGGATAAAACATAACATAAATCAAGATGTAACATTGTTAACTCAACCCACATGCACGAAACATGAGAATTGTTCTTAGAGATATGATGATACACCTCATGTGATCAAACATCAAACATACATCCCATGGTCTATTCCAAAACACACACATGTGATTAAGGAATCAATCATGGGCTCATTTCCAACACATGAACACCACATAAAATAAATAAAACATAGGTCTCAAGAGGCTATACACACAGACACACACAAACACTATGTGATCAATCAACAATATAGTCTTAGTATTAAAAATATATAGGAAATACACAACCGTTAAAAATAATTCTATCAACTACTAGGTAAATATCCAATACAAAATTTCTAATATATCCCTTGAAATCTCATCAGTTCATTATTCACATTAATTTGAATTGTTAATATTTGGAATTCAATAACATTTTAGGAAATAAACATGTAATATTTTTTTAATTGACTTGAACAATACATTGAAATATATTGTTGGATTTTCCATTTAGTTTTTCACACCTTATAGGATTCTCAATGTTATCCACCCAAAGGTAGGATAACTACATATCACATTCTAATAAACTTGAAATAAACCATATATTTTTTTATAATGATATTCTTACTTCTTATGGAGTTATCTCCATGCTAAGAAAAGCCTAACATAATCATTCCATTCAATTCAATGTCATTAATCATCTAAAATACAGTAAGATATCCTGATAATTCTAAAAAATTCAACATAATTATTAATAATATGATTATAATTAATTAAAATATTTTAAGTACTCACATTTTGGATTTAGGAACAATGAAAAAAATACTTACCAGATTTCACTTCCTTGTTGAAACCAAAACCAACTACCCATATAAGGTGCTTATCATGTTATTTAATTCATTTGGGGAAAAACATAATCATTCAGAAACTATATAATGTCCATTTTTATATAATTATAATTGGAACATCAAATAAACCATCCAAATGATAATCCATACAAACAACCTCATCCAATAGAGTTTAGTCCACTATTAGCACACCCCTTGAATACAAGATTAAAAAATTACCTAAACAAATTCCATGTTTTAATGTAAAATTAAACATAAATTGAACAAGGAATAGAAATATTTATCAAGGGACATAACTTTATTAAAACACCTATTAAGGGGTCACATTCATTATCAAAGAATATCCTCTTACTATACCCATCTAATTCCCCATTGATCTTGAAAAATTACACCATAATCCGTTACAATTTTTGTTTGATTTCACTAGTATTTATTAAGACACAATAAAAAAATTCAAAGAGAAAAGGTACATCAAGGTATTAATAGGGCAATGAATTACAAGAAAAATTCATCATAATAGATGTCTCTTTGATCTGTAAGAAAATGATATTGGAGGTTCAATTAGAAGAAAAAAATCATCCATCCCCATAAAAACCTAGTTATGAAGTTTAGAAGAATTAAATTGTAGTTCTATAGAGCTATCCCATAACTTTAAAACATATGAAATAATACCCTAGAGAAATTGATGACATGAAGAATGGTTTAAACACCAGAGAAATTTTTAAATAACACATACTAGAAAATTTAATATTTAATTCAAGTCGTGACATCATGTGTCACTATATAAATCATTTATGAAGCTTCTATATACTATAGTAACCTTTTTGGTTCTACCCAAACATGATCTTAGATCAATGAAACCTCTTTGAATTAATAAAATATCACATATTAGAATTAAAATCCTTAGATTGTACACCCATGATCTATTTAAAAAAACCAATAAAGTGCTAATACTTATTTTTAATAAACTTTTTCTAACTCATAATGATATAGGAAGTTATAATCCTCAAACCAGAGCACTTCACATCCATGATATGTTTTGGTAGAATGTGAACGATGTCATCTAGTCTTCCAAAATCTCTATTTATAAGTATATCTCTACATTCTAAACCCAAAATAAAACAAACCTCCCCAAGTATGTTCTTATTCATAAATTTCCATTACATTATAGCTTAATTTCTCCAAGAAAGAATATTAGATGACAAGTAAAAATCTAATTGTTTACCACATTAAGATCATTATCACAATATCATTCTAACTTGACACGCTGTGGTTTCCTCAGCTGATTAAATATAATTCATCACAATGCACTCCACATAAATAATCATTATATATAAAAATACTCTATAAGGACAATGAAACACCCTATGTGGTTCAATTCTATCACGCTTTGTAAAAGGTAAAGTATGGATTAATGTCAGTACTGACACTATGTCCTAGGTTTCAAGATGAACCAATGAGAATCTATCGAAAAATTCTTACCCAATAATGTTGACCTTCCCAAAAGGCCCTGGTTAATTATAAAAACCTCTCTTTTTTCAAAAAGGAAGATCACATTGCGGTTTCAACCCACTAGAATAATGGCCATTTAGATACATCATTCAGATAACGCCCAATAGATTTCCTTAAAAAGAATATATACTAAATAATAAAAACACCCTGAAGCTACTATTCAAAACAACTTATGCCTGAAAAGTTATATTAATTCAATTCATTATCTATACTGATGTACCAAAAAAATATCAACGGAATCTCTCTCTTTGTTCATCATCTTCTTTCACTAGAAATAAGTATTCATGGTTTTGGGTCACCACACCAAAAATAAAACTCCCTCTTATTTATCATTGATACTACCCCATGTAAATTTCCCACATCTGGTCTCCATCTAATACAACATCTAATTGAAATAAAAAAATTCAATATTTAACCATATTCTCTCATATACCCCCAAAATCATTCTCTCAATGGAACCAATTTCTCTCCAATTTTTTTCAAAAAAAATACTATTAACCCTTATGTAATATATTACCTTCACACATGAAAAAGTAATTTCCCCCAACCATAGTATTATAATTATAGTCTCCTTCAAATTTAGATAGTTGTCTATGTAGTTCATAACTAGTTCATCATCGAACATGAAGACTAATTTTTACTATCAGTTCAACTAATTTCCATGTAAAATAGATAGACTCCTGATACATTTATTTCTCAATATATATTCTACAGTATAAAAAAAATCCACTATAAATGTGTGTAAAATTAATTAATATATTGGGTATATGTTATGAATTTTATTAAAACTATTCTTTGGCCCTCATTCATGTTGATAATTTGAACCTCGTCATTTCATTCAATGACAACTCGTATTGACCTCACAATAGTACTAAACCACATTATCGATGTCATAATTATCAAATGTGTATATTCCTTACAAAATCTATATTCTTAAATGATATATAAGAATCAAACTGAACACAATGGTTTCATAGAGAAAAGTTGAGTCTCAATTGGACATGTTAGTGAGCTACTCCCACTACATCTCCTAGAATCATCAACAAAACCTGATTCATTCTCAATGATATTCTGATAACCAATATACTACTAAATAAACATAATCCACATGTATCTACCATGTAATATATCACACACCATTTATTTACATAATAGACTTGTTAACAAAACTCATTGGTCTAAAAATATAGATTTCTCGACAAGTCATGTACAATCAGATCAGACTCACATTCCTCATTTTTTTGTCATCACCACCTAGAGTTGGCCCCACCAAACATGAGCAATGTAAACAATGATTTGATGTTAAGGAAACTTCTTTCTACTGAATTACATAATACACCACCCAACTCATGGTTTATAGTTTATGTTGTTGAGTTTCCACCCATGCTCTATCCCTCCTAGGATCGACCCCCCAAGTGTAATTTCTCCAAATTAAACATGAATTTTATTCTATTAAAAATGGTGAGATAATCCTTAGTCATTAAAACGATTCTATAAGAGTCCAATAACACTAAACCCATCCTTATATCTTTGGATGTATTATTTTGGGATCTCTATTATCCCAGGTTGCAAGGAAACATAATTGACCTACCTTAAATCCTTTCAAGGGTTACTCACATATACCACACATTTTTTTCAATGAAAAACAACCCAATGGATTTTTGGCTGAAAATACATTCATGTGGTTGAAAAATACTCATGTTTCCCTGACATAGTATAAGACACTATTTCATTTTTATATATATCCATATTTATATTTCCACAAGTTCATACATAAAATATGTGAAAGCTTTCACAAAGGGATTCCACCCTCAAAACATAATCAAATCACATCCCTACGTATACGAAATGATGGATTAAATCTTAAACTAACCACATGAATAATCTATGTATTCCTATTTTAGTTACATAGATTTACATTGGGAAACCTAGATCATTCAACATCGGATATATATTGTGCCAAAATTAATCATAGCCTTCTATAAGATACTCTCAAAAGGTTCTTACTAAGTCATTTATTGTCCGAATACTACATATAAAAGTGCACTACACAATCTATTCATAGGGGGAATACATTATCATCATAATTTTAATTTTCATCACTTTCACCATTGTATTCCATATACACCACATTATAGTCTCACATGACCTACTATCACAACATGTATGCATAGGGGTACATCCAACTAGATAGTCTACAAGAACTCATATTTGGAAAAAATACAAGTAGATGAAACTATGTAGATGAGTCCTCCATTATTAATATAATTTTTTACATGAAGAATATATTTCATAAGAAAAATATATACTAAAGATAATTAATGTGACCCCTATTACTGATTTGGTTAAGAGAAGGTGTTGTATGAAATCAAAAGTATAATAATCCATGTGAATCACATGAGTTAACATTGTATATATCCGTAACAATGAAAACCATCAACATGAATGTCATTCCCTTATAACCCATAAACACGTCATAAATAGTGTTTGTGATGTACTAGACCATGATTTATCAAATTTAATGACACATTCCTATGTCACCTATCTACCAACAATGAAATTTTTAAAAAAATATCATGTTCTATAATACCATTTTGTAACATTCCAACATGAATCACCTGGTCTATGATGTAATGAAAAATAACATCAGGTGAACCTCTTTGTACTCCAGAGGATTTTAACTATCAGTATTGGTCTTTGGAGGTATCATATTGAGACTATATCCTCAATCAGAGTAAAAAAGTTATAAATAAATTATAAAACATTTAAATAATATACAATATGATTAGGAAAAAATCAATATCATAACAAAAAAAATATGAATGTGGAAATAAAATACCCAATAGTCACAACTGTAAACATGTCACTATTTTCCAAATTGGATAATCACATATATTATATAATAAATACAAGTATAGGTGTATATTCTCCCACTTGAAGTTACATGTAATCCCTATCTCCAAACTCATCATTATATATCCCACTAGATGATAAAACATGGGATTCAACACAACCTCTACCTGCATGAAGGAGGGATACATGGTTACAGAAGTTCTGGGGATACCTAATCATGGTGTGATTATAATTCAAAGAGACAAGACAAACATGGTTATATAAATGAAAATTATTTTTAGGGTATGTCCATGCGATAATAAGCGATAAAATGAAGACAATCAAACATTACATTACATCATGAGAATATAATTTAGTTAAAAATGCACATATAAATAAACATAACAACATACCAGGTGGTGATGTTCTTACCAAGATGCCCCAAACCAAGTCATACATGATTTGGATACATGCCTAATCAATGACTACTTTCCATATCTGACACATCTCTCCCTAGAAGAGATAGTCCACAGACATATCTGACACACCCTCTGAGATAGGATAGTAAATGTAAATGTTTTCCAAAATGGTAATACATACCTCTCTAGAGGGGTAATGTATATAGATCAACCTATCACCCTTTATTTCACAAATTTCCCATCTATGGAATGGTCCCTAAAAAGTTTGACACATCCCATCTGATGGGGTGGTCCATGTAAATATTGACCAATGTCTGGCACATTATTTTTGTGGAATAATCTACATGGACCAAATTTCCCACTCAACTGTAGAATATAGAATAAAATCAAATTACAATTAGTGTATGAAGGAAATATCAATCGTGACATTATTAAATGAAGTTTTATTGTAATCATTAACCACATAAAGTCAACATAATCATATATATCAAGGATACACCCGCACACCACATGTGACCAAGCATCCATAATAGGACATGGGTAACATAGATTTTAACATGTGATCAGGGAATCAAATATGGTCTCAGGAGATATAAATGCATTCCATGATCATATAAATAATAATTGGTCTTATATGGCTACTCACATGCATACTATGTGATCAAACATCAACATAGGCTTAGAAATTAAATTACATTCAAAGTACACAACCATTAAAACCTCACCCATTGATGGACATGTAAAACTCCAACACAAAAGGTCTAATGTGGCCATTGGAACCTTTTTAATTCATTAAGAATATTTATTAAAATAGTTAATATAGGAAATTAATTAAATAAATAAGACAGATTGATACCTTGTTATTGAAATTTAATAGGATAATAAGTTATAACATCATGTTGGATGTTAAATTTAGTTTTCCAAAAATTACACGAATATCAAGTTCAACCATCCTAAGGTGGAAGTACTAAAAATAAAAAGCTAATAATATATGGATAAACCTTAGTTTCATGTACACACAACCACCTACCATAAACATAGCTAACTACAAGACATTAAAATATGAATAGATTCATCCTAGTCAATCTAGGTTCATTCAATATCTAACATTATCAATAATGTTCTTCTCAAGAAAAAAATCTACTAAATTAATTATAATTTAATTATAAATTATTAAATGAATATAAGGACTTAATTTAAAGGTGAATTCAAACTAAATAAAAGGATTACCAGATATCACCACTATGTCAAAACTCTGACCAGCTACCCATAGAAGGTATGAATCACACTTATGGAATTATTACTCTAAATTTCATATTGTGATGAAAAAGGAAGAAGTATAATTTTATATAATTACATTATAAATAATATGAAACTAATAAAAAATGTACCTTACCTATATCCTCATCCAACTGAGTTTAGTCCCCTACCAACACACTCTTGATTTTATAACCATAAAAGGTCCCTAGTCAATTCCATGTCATAATGTTGAATTCAACAAAAAATGACCAAAACATATAGATTTAATTATTAATGGAAATACCATCATTAAATTATCCCTAATTTTTTTCATTAATCATTAAATAATATTCACTTTTTACACTCCAAATCCCCATCAGTATCATAAAATAACTCCATGATATGACAGAATTTTCATCTGATTACTCAAATTAATATATATTCCTAATAAATATAAATTCAATGGGAAAACAAAAATCCCTGGATTTTAGGGGTTAAAAAATAAGAATAGGAATCCATCACAATATAATACACTTATATAGGTGATAAAATTATATTAGTTGAGCTTAAAAATTAAAACACCCTCGAATCCAATCAAAACACTTGTAAGCTGGTTTGAGGGAATAAGTGGGAGATTTTGGAAGATACCCTATCATATTGTAACATAAAAAATATATTCCATGATAAATTCCAAGAATAAAACATCATTTAACATATTGATAATTATTTACAAAACACATTATGAGAATGGTGAAAATAACTCATTGTATTATATAATGTTTCTCACCATGAATCCCTCCTTTAGCTGCCTATTCACACGAGAACCCTTCCCAATCAACCCAATCGTGAAACCAAATCACCCAAAACCTCAGTATTTTTTTAAAAACATCCATTATAATCTTTTATACCCATTTATTATAGAATATAGTTTATTTTAAAAAATGTAGTCATCCAAAAAATTGGAAAATCAACTTTCCTGGGAAACATCCAACCCATAACAATAGAATATGTTATAATATACCCAAAATTATTCCCCTCTTACTTAAAAATTTTATGTAGTCCAAAAATCAAGTAACAGAATGTTCTGTATTATTCATACAAAATGATACCTCTTATTTCATACCATAGATTCCAAATGACCACCCCTAGTTCATGCTCATTCCAGAATTCCCATCATTATTTTGATCGGTAACTCTAATATTGATCGTTATAAACTGAGAAAAAAGATAATTGTTTCACACATCAAGATCATGATCAAAAAATATATATAACATGACACACCCTGGTTTCCTCAATTGATTCCTTTTTAAGCATCATGTTCATCCCCGTATTAGGAATCCTAAAATGGAAGAAGACTCTGAAAATCCAATATCTCAACTTGTGTTTTTCAATTCCACCATGGTTGATAAAATTAAAATAACTGGTTAATGTCAATACAAAAACATCATCCCATATTTATTGCTAAAAAATCTATCTCTATGAACATACCATAATGAAAACATGAAAAAAAATTTAAAATACCTTATCCAATTAAATAGATCTCATTTATTTAAAAATCATGATGTCAGAAGAAATTGAATCCCTCACATTTAGTGTCATGTGGGTATACCAGTTTCCCACTATCAGGTAACTACATTCCAAGGTTAATGCCCTAAACAATTGAAAATTCTTAAAACTACAGATCATGGTGCCTTAATCATTAGAGTCAAAATTAAATAGTTTCTATATCACTAACAAATTTCCAATCCTATATCAATGGTATTTGTCAGTCAATTCATCACCCTCTTTCATTAGAAAAAAATTTTCCCAAACATTCATCAATGCACTAATGGTATAAATCCCTATAATATTTCACTCATTATACACTAATTTTATTACCCAAATATAGTATCAATCTAGTGATACATCTGAATAAAACATCATACATTGAATGTAAAACCATATTCTATCTGGTCCACCCCAAATTCTTTTCCGTGAGTCATCACTGTCATTCAACATCGTGTCTTATGAAAGGCCATGACACTTTCCCAATGAGAGTCATTCCACATATGACCAGATCTATGATCACACCATATGTGTAAAATTAGAGCAACATATCAATGAAAAAATAGATTTATATAATCTATAACTAATTCATCAGAGAACATGATGTCTAAGTGGGGCAGTCTATTAAAAATATATCCAATAAATAAAACCATGCACTACCCATACATTGCTCTCATAGAACACATACCAATTAATATAATAAAAAATTCTTATTTTTATAACATTCTCTTGCATCCTAAGAACATGTTATAACCTCAGTTAAGATGGGTGGCATCGCATATCAGAAGACACTACTTCAAACCACAACATCCCCATAAAATATAACTATAGTGACCACACAATGGTTTCTATATTTATTTTTGATTACATATTCCACCAAAGAGAAAACATCCTAAAATATATCTTGGACTTATTTTCTTTAAAATCATCACTAGAAATAAACAATTTGAATACTTTATGGGTTACTCTAAACTATATTTTTTAGTGACTGACTGACAATACCTCTCCAAGGTTCATAAAATGTATCATAATCCTTCCCAACTATTAGTCCACCACCTTGATTCTACTAAATAAACCATCTCCATGAATATACCCCACCTAAAATATTACAACAAATTCATTCAGTTTATGTCATGGAAACTCAACTTATTTCTAAAAACATAGAGATTTCTCAAAAAGGCATGGCCCTTTGTCTCAGACCCACATGCCCCATTTGGTGTCTGCGCCATAACAAGTTATCCAAAAAAACATGACAACTATTTACAATAATTGTAGAGAATGAAAATTATTTATATCATGTTTCATACCATATTTTCCATCCCATAGTTTTCAGTCCATGTTGTTGATCATCTACTAAAGACGTTACTATCCATGGGCTAAACACCTAGAATCTTTACTCAGCATTGAACATTAGTTTCATTTCAAAAAAATATGTTATACTAGTACTTTTAAAACAATAAATTACAAATGAATACTTCGAATCAAATCCTAGCATTGTATCATGGGTACTAGAATCATAGGTCTCTATAAACCCATATTACATGGAAACATGAATGAACTACCTTAAATCCTTTTAAAATTTACTCACTCATACCGCAAAGTTAAATTGATGAAAACATACCCTAAATAAATAACCCTTATTATCCCTCCATAAACAGAAACTATAGTCTTGTAACTATCATGAAGTGTGATAAAAAGGCTCATTAGTAACCAATGTCAATTTTTTTATGGATACATGGTCTTAATCCATAGATGAAGAAGGTTCGATAAGGGTGTCACCCCATAGTATTTCATATATGTAAATATATAAATACCTGATATGTTTACATTTCTCTTAGACAAAAAAAATGTGTTATATACTCATGGTTGGGTTAAAAAAATTCCATAGGGCTATGTGCAAAACTCATCATGGGTTACAAATGGCACTCTATATTACATAATTATTCAGACAATAAGTATCACAAGGTTCTTACTAAGTAATAAAAATCTAGACATTAACATAACATAGTAAAAAAATTTATTCATTGAGGGAATACATCATCATCACCATCTGTTTTATTTTCATCACCATTGTTTCCCAAATTCAATGAATTGCAATCTCACATGACCCACTATAAGGATAGATACAAAAATTGGTTCAGTTGATTTGTGTCTGACTTAGATCACATATGTGATATGAATGTAGAAGTTGTTGATGCTATGTAGAGGATTCCCCAGTTGTAAAAAAATTGTATTATATCAGCATATATACAATGAGAAAACAACAAAAATAAATATAATGTTTGGGATTCATCTATCCAATACCTCCAGGTCATAAAAACATATGAAATCACAATCATTAAGACGAATGTTCATAAAATGAGGTTAAATCATATATATCCCTATCAATATAAATATATAATATCAATACCGTTCCCTAGTAACGTATACTTCCCATAGAAATTGTTTTAATAACACACCAGTATGAGACTCATCAAAACTGCTGACACATTCCCATCTCACTTATCTATCAATTCCCCAAATCACAAGATATGAGCCAAAATGACACATTACCTCTAATGTGCCTTGCGGTATTAAAGAGGATTTTGAAAAGAAATGAGGGTCTATAATGTAAAAATGGGGAGACTATTCCCTAAATCAGAGTGTGAAATAAAAATATATTTTTCCAATCATGTAAAAAGTATATAATTAATTTATTTAGACAACCAATTAATTACCATTAGTATATTTTAATATGGAATCAATAGAACCAATACTCAAAACTTGAAACAATACACTAATCACACACCTGGATGATCATATACATTATAGATTCAATAATAGTATAAGAAACTCTTCTCTCACTCCATTAAACATATTATATCAATCTCTAGAATCATAGTCAGTTATCCATATAGACAATCTACCCTATGCCTCAACCCATCCTGTACCTGAAATAAATGAGGAAATATTGGGTACCCAAGATCTAAGGATTCCTGATCATGTTGTGAGTACAACACAGTAGTAAAATACTAACATGGTTCTATAAATAGAAAAATATATATTTTTAATGAATGTGATAATAAAATCTAAACATGAATTAAATAGAAAAATCAAAACTTTTTAATAATATAATAATTACAAATTCACTTATAATAAAAAACCATATTTCTAGTAGTTGTGAAATAACAATTCCGCTAGAGACCATATTAATACATGCTTCATCTCCATTCATGATAACTATTATATAGTCACATCTGACACATACCTCCCATGAATAGATTTTCTAAATACTTATTTGAAATATCCCACTAGATTGGATATTCTAGGTACTTTATAATCAAACATCCAAATAGTCACTCTCAGAAGGGATTTTCCGTATCAGACAACCTATTATAATACTCTGAAATATTCCCCATCAGGGAATAGTCGAAATCATATTTGAAAAATACTTCTGGATGGGATAGTCTATGTAAAAACCTACCAATGTTTGACACATTCCACTTAGGGGAATAGTCAATATCATTCAATATGCATTATCAAATACCACAAATATTGTAAAAATATAGGGTATGACTATAAGATTAAATATCATGAATGTCAACAATGTATCTCTATTATCACAATGAAAAAGAAAGAAACAAAAGAAAATGTATCAAGACTACACAAAATAATATTATATGATTATACATGAAACCTTGGTATCATGGGATACACATGCACACACATGTGTTTAAAGAATCAACCATAGCCTAATGGGATACAAACTCCACACATGAATTTAGTAATGTATAGGTCTCAGGGGATACAAACACACCATGTGACCAAACATCCACATAGGCTCATTAGTAAATTAATGAGGAATTAGAAACCTATTAAAACATATGCTACTAGAATCCATTAAAATACAAGATATTGGAATCGATTATATTCCAACATAGACATTACAGTTTTGGATGTTTATTATGAATATTCATTTATTTCATTTAGGATGAGGAATTCATTGACAAATAAAGCTAGGAACAAAGAACCTTATTTTGATTGATTATGCCAATAAAATAAAACATCCTATTCAAATTACAAATATAAATCAAAATTTTATATGAATATAAAAATCAACTACCCAAGGGTGGAGTGATCTCCAATCACACTGAGAAAAACTAAACCAAAATATCCGGTTTGTGTACAAATAATCACCTTCCACAAAATGATGTCAACTATATGCTATGAAAAACTTGGTATATTATTAAATGTTTATACAATTCCATTCATCATAAAATTTATTCAATATACATCATCTCATTACATAGAATTTAAATTAATTAAATGTAATTTTTTTATAACTAAATAATATATTAAAAGAACTCACATTTATTGTGAAGAAACATTATTCAAAAGGCTTATTCGATTTTATAGACTTGTTGGAACCACACCCACACATCCGTGGAAGGTCCATATCACACATAAAAAATCATTAACAAAAAATCTCATATTGTGTAGAAACAACAAAAATTATTATTTAATATAATATATTAGAACTAAGACGAAGATAACAAAAAACATACCATGGATGCAATGTTAACCAATGGAGTTTGAGACACTCTAAGTATACAATCGATTTTAAGATAAGAAAAAACCCTTAATCAATGACACGATACAAGGTTCAGTTCATCATAAAATGACCTAGATCCTAGAATGAATTATCAAGGGAAATACATTCAAAAAACATTACATCAATGGGATATGTTCATAATCTTGAAATATATTATCACTATAACGATCAAAAGGACTATTATTCATAGAAAATTCCTCCATGATCTTGGGGAATTGACCTCTAATTTATCAAATTATTTTCATGTAATTATCAATAAGCAATATGTGAGAAAATGGACATCATGGTATTCCATGGGATAATACAAACCAACATAAATCAATAATAATAAATGGAATATTGATCTGTGATGAAATGATATAAATGGATCTCCCAAATCCCAAAACCCCCCATTCCCACCCAAAACCACGTAAAGGGCTTAGAGGAGTGAATTTACAGGTTTATAAAGTATTCAAGTCAAAATAAAATAGAAAAAACATTTCCAGAGAGTAGTTAATAGTGTAAAACCTGGATACTGATCATGATAATTCAAGAAAAAACACTTCTATATATTTGAAATGATAAATTCCAATGTCATATAATGTGTCACAATGTTAATACTTAATAATGGATCTTATTTCTATAGAACCAATTCAAATTCTTCTAAATTTACTCTCAGTTCACCTGCACCTCTATAATTTGATAATAATATCCCTTAGTGGAGTTAAAACCATCATATTACAAACTCGTTCTCCAAATCTCAAAAATATATTTCCTCTAAATAGAAAAAAAAATATTTTCAATCTAGAAATAATCAACTCATAATGACATGGGTTTTTATTATAGTATAATAAATTACAAATAGATAAAGGTAATTTAATATATTTGATGATAGTTAAGGAAGAGTATGGGTATTGAATTTGGGATAATAATTATAGTAAAATTGTTACTCATAGTGAATAACATATGGGATTAAATATAAGAAAGAACATATTATTATGAAATATATAACATAATAAAGATACATAACATAATCATGATACAATTATTATATCGAATTCAATAAGGATGTGATATCCAATGTAATAAGGATGTAATATCCAATGTAATTTGAAATATATAACATAATCATGATACATAACATATGGATATCTCATAGAGATAATCATATAATATTATAATCCAAGGGAAATAACAATGACCATTAAAACATTGTGGATTCAATCCACTTTTATATCTCATAATAATTTTGTATTGGGTTTACTACCCATTTTTAATAAAAAATTTAAAATAATGAGATTAAAATATTTAATAAATGGAATATATATATATATATAATTTTTATCCCACCTTATACAATTTTTTCCATGGATATGTGTGCCATAAGAACAGGAACAATATGATAAATCCATCAATACCATAGCATAGTTATCCAATAAAAATAAAATGGGTTATATAAAAATTTACAAAATGTCAAAAAAATAATCCTGTGGAAGATACTAGAATACAACAATATAATATACCCATTGAAAAAATCATCATAAATTAATGCTAATGGATTAAAATATAAATTTATATTGAGAGTGAGGAAGAAAAGTTTAGAGACATATGGGAAACAATATAAAAAACAAATAATAATTATCCTTTGCATTTAGATATTTGATAATAAAAAAATATATAAATTAATAATTTCAAAAGGAATGAGAGAAGTAATATTTTTTTATAAAAAAAATAGATCATGAAATCTATAAAAGGAATATTTGAAATGAAAATTTAACAATGTTGGGGGGAGATTGAGTGAGAAACATAAATGATGAAAATAAAAAATACCCTTCAAATCATTGTAAAGAATTTAAAATCATTGGATTAAAAAATGAAACACTCATATAAATAGAGTAAAATACATATAAAATATTCCTAAATAAAATAAATAATATGGATATTGAAAAAAGTACTCCAACCAAAAAGGGGGACAACAAACATTCCACTTACAATTACTCCCCACATAGATGAATTCAATTTAACATCATATATTTTAAATATAGAAACCATAATTAAAAATTTTAGTAATATATATATATATATTTAAAATATTTTATATTAAATAATAATAATAATTTATTTTCATATTTTATTTCATGAAAAAATATTTTGAATTTTTCATTTTTATTTGTTTGGATTGATTCATCCTTACATTAGAAAGTTAGTTTTTATTTTTTGAAGTTGTTCATAAGATGATAATCTCAAATATTTTGTATTCATGAAAATCATAATTTTTTAAGAATTTCTAAAACCCAAAGTATATTCAGTATAGGTTATGTGTATCATTCTAAAATTGATATTTAATTGATCATTTTCATTATTTTAAATACATATTGTATTTTCATAGGGATGAATTTAACTTTAATGTTACTAATAAAAATTAAAAAAATGTAAAATTATGTCCTCCTTAATTCAATATATTACTATTAAATATATTTTTATGAACATTTAAATTGAAAATTATGAAAATAGTATAATATAAATCATTTATTTTCATAAAATGTATTGAACAATAACATGGTATAATACATAATTATGTAACCATATAATTAAAACATTACTAACAATTGACACTTGTCCCAATTTTTTGTTTTCGAGGCATAAGAAAATTCCTGGTCATAAATGATAAACTTAACCTAGTAGTCAACAACATAAAAATTATATGATGATTTCAATGATTCTGTTTCGAGGTTTCTACAATTTGGTTTATCCATCATGTAAATAAAAATCAGGTGGGAGTTCAACAAAAAGAAATTAATTATTGATATATAATTTAAACCAAAAATTTCTATTGCGAATAATTATGATTTTTCATATTATTGGAGGAACATAAGGGAAAATGGACACCATGTATTTTTTAAAAATTTCTGATTCACCATTGGAGTGAAATAACTTCCCTTGGGACTATATATCATAGGGTTGGAAGGTCGTTGATTTACTAAATTGGAATAAATTGGAAAATTGTTCATTTATCAATTAAAATAATTCATTGGTTAATTAAACACTATACCTAGTAGATTTTTTATATTTAGAATTAATTATCTCCAAATCATAAGGATTATTATGGGACCTTTCCGGTGATACTTCAAAAGGAAATATTTTTTATAAAATAAAGAACTTATACTAGGGAGAATGATGGTGGATTCAAAAACAGATTGATGTATAATACCATTCAATGGAATATAACATCATACTTATTGACATCACCCAACTTGGAGGTGTTCTTCATGATAGGATGGATATATAATCTATTGGATATATTATTTATAAAGGGTGATCTATAACTAATTGAAGTGTACCTAATGTATTTCTATCTATGTATAATTATTTATGAATCACTACAGAAAAATTAAATCATGATTATTTGAATTTTTAAAATAGTTCAATGAATTTCGTAAAATTTTATTCACATTTTATGGTTCATTTACTATTTATTTTAATCATATCGGTAAATTAATGGTCCTAACCATATAATATATAATCTTGACTACTCAGAACACCCATTATGAGAGATAAATAATAATTGATAAAGTGTGTGTGTTTATAAATTATTGCTAAAATCAATGATAAAATAATGAGCCACATAGTTAGGAGAAATTGTGAAGCCTAGCCCACATAATTTCTCAAAGTCGTGCGGTTACAGATAGTCAAGACAAGGGGGCCACACAGTTTATTTGCAACTGTGTGACCCAAGGTGCACAACCATGCGGTGCTATAGGTTTTTGTGAAAGATTACATTCATACTATTATAAAAACATTGTTATTTACCATGTAGTGTTCACTTATAAAGTATTTAATGGTGCATGATTTTTCCAATTGTGCGGCCAAACCATTCACCATTGTTTTTTGAAGGTGAAATGATCATTTACCTCTCTTTAATCCATTAACCTAATTTATTTTATTCCTCATCACATTTCTAGTATCCTCCTTTTATTTTCTTAACTTCTAGCTCTCCCTCAATCTAATATAGGCTATATTCTATATCCCATATCGGGTGTGAGATTAAAGATACATCAAAGGCATTGGATTCCCTAAGGTGAGCTCTTTAATACTCACCCTTCCTATCTAAAATTTTCTTTGTATCCATCATTATTTTTAGGTGCAATATCATTTACACTATTTTTAGGTCAATTGACCATTTCATAGATCTCTTCCAACCTACTCTGAATTTAAGGTGATATAAAGCAAGGATTTATCTACATATTTGTGGTATACAGTGTCATAATTTTCCTCATGAGTTTTGTTGATTAGAATTTATGATGTTGTTCCACATCCTAGATTTTTCTTGAGAATACTTTTTTAATTATATTCTTTATATAAAATCAATCAACATACCAAGATACTCTTCATTTGGTCATTTTTTAGGACATCAGAGGATGGTTACCTCATTTATTGACAACCATTGGTTGTTCCAAGTTGAATAACCCCACCTGGATAAATGTGTATATTCACAGATCTCCACAGAAGTGTCCAACATAGTTTAAAAATGGAATTTCCCTCATTATATGAATTATTAATGGAACCCAAGGCACCTCATAGGTTATTGGCCCAAACTACAATTGGAAGTCCCGATGAATGCAATTTATTTATTGACCATGGAACTATTCTAAATAAACCCTTGATATTATTAAATTGAAATTCCATGTTAAATGAATTAAATGGATTTTATTATGTGGGATGTATTATTCATAATGGTTTTATTTTCCATAAATAAAATTATGGTTTATAAAAATTGATTAAGGGGTCATATGGACATGCCTATTTTTTCATTCCTTATCAAATGCTAAATTGAACTATTATACCTTATTTTTATATATAGATATTGGTAGATATTACACAAGAGAGGTTCTTCATCATGACATATATTATATATATTATTACGAATTTATATAGGCTTTGGTTTGATTGTAAGGGTTCAGTTGAGCATGACAGTATCATGCTCCCTTACATTGGGTGTTAAGAATGACATATCACACCACTAAGAGTAGTTGGACATTATCCTTGATTCACAACATCCCTTTATAAAATCATTGATATAATGGAACACACAACATCTTGAGTGACAAGAATGATACTTCACACTCATTGTCAGATGTAAGTAATATTCCTTATTACCTGAGCTTATAGGCTCATTACACTAGTTATGGATGTCTGAGTTATGCCCTAGTCCAGCCAACAACTAGTATTCCAGGTATAATGCCACTTATTTCTGCATGTAATTGGTTCATATATGTTAATGTATATATAAATATTATATATATATATTTATATATTATTACTATATAAAAAATAACTAACCATACATTCATCCCTACCATGAGCCGAAGCAGGTAGAGTAGCTAGGCGTCCTTTAAGAGCCTGAGTGGGAATTACTTATATATATATATATATATTTACAATTGTTAATAAATTAATCATGACTTCACATTTATCACTTACAGGAACTACTTAGATTACATATAGACACCATTGGTGATGCCCTATTGGTATTTTACCTCACACCCAACATGGTCTGCCTTTAGTGTATGAGAAGATTATCTATTTGTAGGTTTGAATAAGGGAAAGGTCCCCATTACAGGTTGTTGCTAAATTTTACATACAAATGATCCATATGAGAAGAGAAACAAGAATTTCTTAGATATTTTAGTGGATAATCCTTTTGTTATTTTTGTTTTTTTGTATATAATGATTCCATGCATATTTAATGTTCTCTTTTTTTATATAACCATTCCTTGAATCCATGTATTGAAACTGCATCAGTGGATTTTATATTATTGTTATTTATTCTGTTCATTATGCTCCTTTACTTGTTTATTTATTCTACCTATTAAAAATATTATTTTGAGGTAGTATGTTTAATGTTGTAACGAATGTTCCACTGTAAAAAGAGGGAATAGTCTCCTCAATACACCACCTTTACACCCTCACTGTTAGTCTGTAGCCTCTGGTGCATTGGGAGTTTTTTTGAGGCCATGTGACCCACCAGCTTAAGGAATAGGTTAAGGGGACCCAGGGGGTAATTAAAAAGTGTTATCTGGCCTATTATTTTTCCATTGTCTTACTGTTTGTGTATTAAAAAGAAGATTAGGAGTTAAAAGGATTTGGAATTAAACTTATTCTAAGACATAGCTAACCGGTCTATAGGGAAACCCAATTCACCTATTGTGGGAAATTTTAGTTAATTATTATGCATTTTTAATTTATATGATTTAAATATTGGGTGACAAACATGTCTTGCGATCTTATTGATATTGGTGTTATTAAAATTACAATTTATTTTCCATTGCCCCGTGAAATTAGGGCTCTACATTTGTACATGAATCATCATAGTCATAATAAGACTAAAATGCCATGAATTTTTCAATGTTATGTATATTTCCAGTATGGATTTTAATATTTCATATTGATAGTGACTTGAATATGTATTGAATTGTGCTAACAATTATTACAGGGATTAGAAAACATAAATGGTACTAAATAAACCCACCATAACATAATGTTTTTTCTATATTAGCTTAAAGAAGACACACTAAGAAGTGAATTATAGATTTTTTATCCATTAACCATTAGTTTCTTGGGCGGAAACGTGTTATGGTATGGTTTTCTAGAATTAAGATTTTTATTCAAAAGGAGAATGGGACCTTATGGATTAGGAATGGTTAACCGTTGAATTTAAACATTTTTAAGGGAATTAAATATTTGACCAAGCATAATTTTAACATGAATATGAATTATAAAGTAAATTTTTCTATCTCTTACATGTGATATAGAAAAATATACATGAAACTAGACATATTAGTGGGTAGTGGGGTACCTCATGCATTCCTATGACATTTTATGGTCTCTTAATCCTCCTAGAACTAGATTTTTGAGTAGGCAGAGGTGTGAGTTGTTTCTATAGAAACGATTTATTACTATCCATGTTTTATATCTATAACATCTATAATTTATCAAATCTCTTCCAAGCAGTTCATTTGGAATTGTAGTATTATGACACCATGAAATATGGAAATCGCATGCCCTAAAGGAAAAAATGACCACATACCCGAGGGATCAGTCATTGAGCTACCAGTGATATATTTTGAAATGCCACTAATAGAACCTCTTTATGATTTTAATATGGGCATCCACACATAGATCTGAGAGGGTTTTCTTTGTATGTAGCAGAATATGAAATGTATCATTTGACCTGCCCCGCGCATTGAAGAGTTTTATCTAGAATTCCAATAGCAGAAACCTCCTATATATTTGGGGGATAATGTACCACACACTACTAAGTTGTTGTTCAAATCCATCCAATCTATATTTGATCATATAGAGACACCTCCAGAGTGGAGGGTTATGCTAGTTGCACACACGCTACATGATTCTCTCAAGCGTTGGTGGGACATTATCACCCAAATAGATCAAGATAGAGATATGGTATGGGAAGATTTCCATATGATCTTATACAACTATTTATTTCCCTAGACTCCTATAGGTGAAAAGTTTAGAGAATTAATGAACCTATAAGAGTGGATCATGTTAGTTATATAATACTCGTCTAGTTTTATTGAGATATCGGAGTTCAACCCTACTCTAGAAGATGATATTGTTATGACTACACGGTGATTCAAGAATCTGATGGTATATGCCATGAAATCATATGTCTACATGTTCAGATTGACTAGAATTTATGAAATCTATAACTGAACCTTATTATAGAGTGAAACATGAGGGAAGATGACAGTGTGAGTCAAAGAAGTTGGACACCTAGAGCTACCAGTGGTTATTATTTTGGGGAAAAGTGTTGTTTTGAGGATACTCATGAAGGTAGAAGCATTCAAGATCCTCCTGTTGATAGATTTATGATATTTCAACAATGTTGGAAGCTGGGAAACATGAATCCTCAGTTTTTTCAGGATCCAGTGGAGTGTAGAGGCTATGGAATCGTGGTCCATATTCAACACTTATTCATGAATTTACCTTTTATTTTTAGAGAGTTGAGGTCTACATCTACTATGCATTCTGGAGTTGGACCAGTATGATCAATATAAGAAAGAAAAATAAATACCATAGGTCGAATAGGACAAGGTGGAAGTTGAGGTAGTGAAAATCATGGTTTTTATTATTAGTTGCATTATAGTAGGAATTCATAGGGAATTCAGGTAGTGACTCAAGGCCAAAATCCATGCCAGTTACATGTAGACTAGACTACACCAGGGGAGAAGAGTGTCAAACCTCAACTATACAAGGAACTATTATAGTATCCTCCAATTTAGATTCATCATTATTTTACAAAATAAAATATCAATATTTTATATATGAGACAATTAAGGGGAATTATGGTCCTCGACATCGACCAATTTCATTGTGTTATGATGCATGATACCTCATAATAATCAGATCGTAGGGTGTTATTCATTGTAAGAATATTCCCCTTGAGATATCTAGATACATATTCATATGAAATCATTTCATCCATGACATGTCGTTAGTTAGAGTAATCATTGGGATAAAATGTTTAGTTCACTATCAAGCATGTATTGACTGTTATCATCGAAGGGTGATGTTTACATCACTAGAGGTCATCAAGCATGCTCATAACAGATAATGGTATGTTCATGCAACATGTGTAGGACCAGAGTATAAGAAGCTAGGTAGTGTGAAATCATAAATGGTCACCCTTTTCTTGGATGATCAGGGGTTTTAACCCTCTACTTTTACTCAAGTAATGGATCATTTTAGGGATGTATTTTCTGATGAATTATCTGGTCTACCTTCGATGCGAGAGGTAGAATTCACTATTGATCATTTACTAGGAGATGTACTAGTAATTATTACTTATGGGATAAAAACTAGTTAGCTTCTAGAACTGAAGATGTAATTGAAGGATCTGGAGTCCAAAAGATTTATGCACCCCTACAATTATCTTTAGGTATCACCAGTACTTTTTCCCTTTAATACAAATGGTACCCATAGGCTCTCTGTGGATTAAAATCAATTGAACCAGTACATGGTAAATAATTAAAATTCACTTCATATAATAGATGACTTATTTGATCAGATCCATGGAGAAAGAGTGTTCTCAATGATTTTTTTGTGGTTGGGCTATCACCATTTGTATGTCAAGTTCTCATAAATACCTCACACAACATTCATAATTAGGTATAGTCTATGAGAGTACCTAGTTATTCCATTTAAACTCATGAACATACCTTCAACCTTTATGGATCTTATAAATAGTGTTCTGAACTGTATCTAGATTAATTTTTTGTAGTATTTTTTGATGATATATTGGTTTATTCACAATCTATACATGAAAAAGAATACCATATTAATATCATAATAAATACACTAAGAAATAATCATCTCTATTATAAGATCAATAAATCCTACTTTTGGATTGATATATTCCACATCTTTCGTCACATTATCTCAGAGTCAAGAGTTACAGTAGTCCTAGAGAAATTGAGATCTATAGTTTCTTGGGAGAAGACTAAGAACATTTATTATATCTGAAGATTCTTTGGGATAGAAAAATATTACAGATTATTTTTCTATAATTTTTCATGTCTTATAGAAATGCTTACAATGTTGACAAAAAAAGTTGTGAAATTCATATGGCCAGAAGTGTGTGAAACAACATTTCAAGAGTCAAAAGTCCATTTGACTTTAGTGCTGATATTGATTCTTCTAGATCTAGGAAGGAGATATACTATATACTATGACACATCAGGTATTTGTTTTTGTTCTTTTATGATGCACGATGAGTGGGTTGTCACATACATGTCTAGTATGTAGAGGCCTCATGAGTTGGATTACCCGATGGATTATCTCGAACTCACTATTGTAGTGTATTAATCTTGCATTTTGTGACTATATCTTCATGGAGAGAGTTTTGTGGTATTATTAGAACAATAAATCCTCAATTACATCTTAAAATAGAGATATCTCAATCATAGGAGGCACAAGTGGGTTGTGTACCTTTTTTTTGATTTTGAGCATTCATACATGCTTGTTAAAGGTAATGCTATGACCGATTATCTATCTCAGAATACTTAGATATTAGTATCTCCATAGTTTATTGGAAAATTGATGATTATATACTTATTCATAGAGATACAAAATAAGGATTAAGAGGACAATGGGTAGTGGTGTCTTATATTATTTTAGAATGAGTAATAATAAGGAAATTATCTGATCCATAATTGCTTATCATAACAAAAATCATCTTAGATGATGATACATATTTATGTTGGACCATGTATATAGATGAAGATATACATTTCCATGGGCATATATGGGTACCAATAGACATCATAGAGAAGCTAATGCAGGAATTCCATGACTCAACATGTGCAGTTCACCCCGGTGTCACAAAAATATATCAGGATATATGGTACCAGTACTAGTGGCATAGTATGAAATGAGATATTTCTTGTTTCATCCCATGGTGTTCCATCTGTATGTAGGTGAAGGTGGTATATTAGTGTTTAGTAGGGATTTTGAAGCCATTTTCCATTATTGAGTGAAAACGGGATGATGTTTTGAAAGATTCATGAATGGTGAACCCATATAACCTCTTGGAAACTATAAATTGTGGTTTTTTGTTGATAGTTTGAAAACAAATGCACACTTATTACCTCTTAGAGAAAACTTCTCAGTGGTTGAGCTAGAAATACTATATGTAAGGGATGTTATACATCTTTAGGGAGCTCCTTGTTCCATCATTTTTTGTAGTCACTATATCTTTACGTCACTGTTTTAGAAAGAGTTATTGAAAGCATTGGGTAAATAGGTTAGTATGAGCATGAACAATCACCAACAAATCAATGGACTGATGAAATGTACTATTTAGGTGTTATATGAACATTATTGTTCACGTGTCCTAATATTTGGGGGTACCTGGGGTAAATAAACCCCCTTGTGGAGTTCACTTATTATAACAACCTTAATACTACCATTGATATTTATCCTTATAAATCCTTATGTCGAATTATTTTCTATTAATATCTATGCTTTTTAGATGTAGAGGAGGAAACTATGTGTAGAACATATCTCATGTAGAAAACTACAGATCTTGTATAGATAATCGAAAAGGGTATGATGACAGCTCAATCTTGACAATAGTCATATTCCAACAGATACTGGAGACCTCTCATGGTTGAGGTCATCGATCAATTTTTATTTTGAGACTCACTAATGATGGACCATATACCTTTTTAGAGGAAGATAAATCCCTCACCAAGGATTATTGGACTTTTTGAGGATTTTTAACAGATTAGAGCAGTGCCTTTCAAAACAATACTTCCTTAGAGATACTAGTTTATGAATGATGTATTTCTTGTATCAAAACTTCACCTATATTTGGAAAATCCATCACATATTTCTATACCAGATGAGGTTGTGAAAGATTTGGATTCTTCCTTCGAGGAGTATCACGTTTTTATTGTTCATCAGACCATAAAAACACTCTATGGTAGGTTAGTTCCCCTTGTATGAGTGTTGTGGAAGCACAATTGAGTAAAAGATGAGACCAAGGAATTTGAAGAAAATATATGTACTCAATGGATGGAAATTTTTGGTGATGATACCTCTTTCCCCTTAGAAGGCCAACATAGGGATGATTTTTATTCAGGGTTAGTTGTAATGACCCATCTTTCCATGATGGTAAAAATAAATTTTTTTTCTTTAAATTCATTTAAATGGCCATTATAATGATTATTAGTAATGTCAAAGAGGTATCAGGTGAATACAAGTCTTTTTTGAATCTTAGATCCTTGATTTGGGAAGAAAGGATTGGGCTTCATGTTTAGAACAAATTTTTCTACCCAACCTGCATGGTTTCCCTAAACCGTGCTGTTGTAGAAAGTGGTGACCTAGGGGTTGCATGGTTTGTTTGTATCCATGTGACCAAGGGAGTACAACCATTTCATACTGTATAATTTTTAAAATATCACATTCACACAGTTTTTTCCGGGTTAGAAAAACCATACACCTAACCATATGATATTCCCCTTTGAAGTAGGAAATGAACCACAATTTGTACATGATTTGGCTAATCATGCATCCAAAACATAATCCCTTGTTTTTGAAGGAGAAATAAAATTATCACAATTAAATAAATTAAACCCATTTTTTCCTCATCCCATTGACAATGGCCTCCTTTTATTTTCTTCTCCTGTATCTCTTGGTCAAGACAATATAATCTTTAGGGTATCCCCTATGATCGGTGTATGGTTCATGATCTATTGAAGGTGTAGGATTCATTGAGGTGAGATCTTGAATCATATCTCTTACAATCTTATATTATCATTGAATCCATCATTTTATTTAGTTTCAATCTCATTTTCCAAATTTTCAAGGTGTTGGACCATTTTTTATATATCTTATATACTACTTTAGATCATAGGATAATATCAAAATAGGAGTTGTATGTGACCTTGAGATTGGTGGTGTCATCATTTTTTCTATTTGTTTTGATGCATGTATAAATTTAATTGGGTTTCATGCTAACTATTCTTGATTTAATTGAGTTCTTCAAATCAAATTGATCAAAATTAATAGATACAATCCCTTTTATCTTTGTTTAAGAGTTTATTGGATTGTTACCCCCTTTTGAACACCCCGTAGGTGTGCCAAGTTGAATTTCCCCTCATGTATAAATGTGCATCTTCCAATATCACCACCTATGCATTCTTCATATTTTTAAAATGGAATTTCCCATATTATATGAATTATTAATGGAACGCAAGGGATCTCCTAGGTGTTGGGTGCAAACAACTCAATGAAAATCCCATGTAATAAATTGATTTATTGACCATGACACCTTTCTAAATGAGCCATTGAGATTATTAAATTGAAATTCCATGTCAAATGAAATTGATGTATTTGATTATGTGGGATAGATTATGGATGATGGATTTATTTTCATTAAATAATATAAATGGTTTAAATGAAATGATTAAAGGGTGACAAGGACATGCCTATTGTTTTATTCCTTATAAAATGCTGAATTGAATAGTTATAACTTATTTACATATATATAGCTTGGTAAACATGAAACATGAGTGGTGATGCCTCATACCTTATATTATAGATACTATTACGCCTTTTCATAGTTTTTTGTAAAATAGTAAGTGTTCAGCTGAGCATTAAGGTATCACACTCCCTTACATCAGGTGTGTAGAATGACAACTCACACCACTGATACTAGTTGGACAATGGGATTGATGGGCCAGATCCATTTTTATGAGTGTTGAATTGATGGAACATTAACCATCTTCAATGAAGAGCATGATTTCTCCTACTAATTTTGAGATATTAGGTACGTACCCAATTACATGAGCATATAGCTTCATTGGAATAATTATAGATGTTGGAGTTACACCCTGGTGTACCTAGAAACTAGTATTCTTGGTATATGGCCACATATGTCAACACATACATGGTTCATATAGTGGAATAAAATACATTACAAATATATATATATATATATATATATTTATTTATATATATTACTATATTACTATATATATTGTAACTAATTAGTCATTCGTTCTGGATATGACCCCATGTAGGTTGTGCCGCTAAGTGTCCTTGAAGAACCTCTGTGGGATATTATTTATTTATTTATTCATTATGATTAATTAATTATTCATGGCTCCATACTGTTTAGTTATGAGAAATGATTGGATTAATCCTAGACACCATTGGTGGTGGACTACCGAGATTTTATCTCACACTTACTTGGACTTCCTTTGGCACCCGAGAATATTATCCATATACAATATCAGCTACGGTAAAGGGGATCATTACATATTATTGATATATTTTACATATAGATAGATCATAGGAGTAGAGGACCAATCATTCACTTGATATTCTAGTGGAGTACCCTTTTTATCTTTTTGTACTTTATGTATAATATTATTTTTTTTCCATTCCTTATTTACCCTTTTTATATCAATAATCCATCCATCAAGGAATTTACACTACCTTAGTGGATTTAATATTATTATCAGTTGTTCCGTTCTTTGTGCTCCCACACTTGTTTATGTATTATATATATATATATATATATATATACATGTGTGTGCTTTTTCTGTTGTATGTTAAATGTTTTCACTGATGTGCCACTGTGATAAGAGGTTATAATCTACTCACAAAACCAACATTACAACCTCATTTCTAGTCAACAACCTCTGATAAAAAAATTCAATGGCACTTCACTCTCTTAACCCCTTTTAATGATGGTGTAAGGCATGGTTGTGGCACCACCTCCCCTCCTCGACCCGCTTCGGATGAGGAGGGGAGTTTCAGCTTCTCCCTCGCGCTCACTTCCTTAACATCTCCCTTTTTTCACTCCTTTCACGGATCCATCCTACCTCCCTCTGTTTCCTCTATTTGAAATAATCCCCAAGGTGCAAGCCTTCACAAATGGTGTGTTCTCGATACCTATCTCTTCTTTGGAGTTTACATAAGCTTCTGCTCTACTGAATCTCACATTGGTTTCCCGATTTGAAAAGATTCTCCCATCTGTTGATGTGTTTGACCAGTTTGTGTTTCCTTCTTGGAAGTTACAGGATCATGTGATTGTTGTTCTTTTAGATGTGAGACACATTCATGCCCATTTTTCAAATTAAGAAAACCATATTTATGATTAGGCCTTTGCTCCGCGCTATATGGAGGGAGCTAGGTTTTTTCTATTTCGGTGGACCTTCGATTTCCATCTAAAAGATGACCCTCCGTCCCCAGCACTCTGGATAACTCTTCTTGGACTCCCTCTACCATTCATGAACTTGTACATCCATCGGTATATAGGTAATATGCTAGGATTCTACCTCTATTCGGATGCTCAAACCAATGCTATTTATCATCCAGTCGCTCCTAGGATACATGTTGAAGCTGGTCTATCTAAAGGCCCGCTAAAATCTATCACCATTGAGATCAAGGGAGATATTTACTGGCATCAAATGGTATGTTATGACGATTGGATCTATTTCGGTTTTGGTTTCTGTGGAATATGACCTGAGTTTTTTATATTCCGTCGTAGGCTTTCAGTAGATGTCCAAAATACTCCACCCTTTCCAAAGAAGAGAGATGTGATTGAAGTCAGAAAGGCCATTGTTGCTCAACTAGAGATGGGAGATGATTTTTTTGGATTGAAATAAAATTTCAATACAAATATAGCTGTGTTGGTGGAGAATCAATGGGTAACTGATCATTCAGCTCCCACATGCAAGGATAAAAGTCAGAGTGACAATCCGAAGGTGGCATATGTTTATAATCGTTTGATGTAGGACCTGGGTATACACCTCTATTTGAAGGATCCGAGTGGTAATGGGGGATAGATCCATTTACATCCTAGATGCAATTATTTAGAAATCCCAGTCAGTGCTCCCCTAGTAAAAGGAAGCGGACACTGGGGATGTAATCAGAGCAGAGGTCGAGTCTTCTATAACTTCATTGCAGGAGATTCCTATTGTAGTTTCATTTTATGTACCAGTGAGGTAGGGAGAGGTTAGTATATTTGGTACATTGGACCAAAAAACATTCACTTCAAAAACCTCTTCCCACTTGAGGATTGTGAGCATGGGTAAGAAGAATGGTCTCGTACCCGAAAAGGCAAAGGCCCTAGCCAAGCAGTGTCCCCCCATTGAAGTCCCAGTGGTCGAGTTGGGAAACAGTTTTGAAGGACTGAATGTTCAAGAACTAGCACTGGCTAAAGAGGAAGATGTTACAGGTGAGGGCAGTTATAACCAATTATATGTGGATAGTTTAGAAAAAATTCATGGGAAAGGTCTTCACATCCCTAGAAGGAAAAAAGTGCAAAAAGGAAATAGAGACTGAGGGAAATGTATAGTGGTCAATGGGAAAAGACCAAAAGGATGAAAATATTATTCACATTTGACTAAACCAATGGAATCTAGGTCGGATATGAAATTTGGAAACAAGGAATTCAATTCCTCTGAGAATGGGGAAGGTGGAGAATGAAGAGGGAGAACTAGAACAGTTGAGGAAGAAGAAGGGGAGTTCTTGAAGCTTATCCTCCATTCCAAGGAAGAAATGCCAGAAAAAGAGGTCAAAGTAAACACTCCAAAAAAGGAGATCAAAAGAATATATGAAATATGGTTTCATGTTGAAACCAAGGAAGTTCAAGAGGAGTGGTTAAAAAATAAGACTGAATCCTGGGTTGTGGTTTCAACCAAGTTAAAATAAACTAGAAGGAATTCATATAGACAGTGGACATAATGACTACTCACCATGAATATCTCATCAGAAAGGATCTAGACCCCCAGGTTATTACATTGTACTAGGAATTATATAGAATTCCTAATTATAATAATCTTATTATCATGTTTAATATGTTTGTAAGCTCTTTCAGCATGTAGCGGTACCCCTGTTTTGTGAACCTTGCTTTTCCACTATTTTCCTTGAAGTGACATAATAAAAATTTATATTGTTTGTTAGTCAACAACCTCTGTAATATTGGGGGGGGGGGCGCTTAAAGTAATGTGACCCACTAGCTCGGGGCAAGTGTTCATTGGATCCGAGTTTGGGATGTTAAAACTTGTATATATAATTTTTTTATGTAAATATATGTATCATTGAGTGTCAATGTTATAAAAATACATATTTTTATTAATATTCTAATATATAAAAATAAATATTAATATATATTAAATTTATATATATATATATTTAAGTAATAATATGAATAAATAAATAAATACATATACACATGTATATACGGACACACAAACATGCAGACATTGTATAATTTTATTGAATAAAATATAATTATAAATTAATATTTGGATAAAAAATATTGTATGTAAATATATATTATTAAATTGATCAATCATAAAATATTGAATACTATAATACCAATTTTTGGTGAATTACAAGTTTATTATGGTGGAGGTCACATGATCAAATATATGTATACACATGCATTTTATGGTTAAAAAGCACTAATAAATGATTGGTTGAGTTTTTTGGGGATGGGGGAGGACTAGTAAAGGTTCTTAGAGAGCACTTTTGAAATTATTAGGGTGATTTATAAACCAAGGAAAAATAAAAAACTGAATAAAAAGATAAATAATAATAATCTTATTGTTATTTTATAATAATAATATGTTTTGTGAAGATCGCGGTCATGTGTAAGAGGGAATGTGTGAATCAAATTCAACCATACTCTCTTTATATATATATATATATTATAAAACTAATAATAATATTGTTTTTTATGGTTTTTGTTTTCATTTTAAAATTTGTATCTAATGTTTCATTTTAGAAAGATGTCGGATTAAAAATCGCTCTATAACATCAGAAACTGGATGTCTATAAAAATTATTTAAGAACAATATATGATACATAAATTTAAAACATAGAATTTCCCTTATGTCCCTTTATGTCATTACCATATTCTACAATTTAATAAAATGAAAACATTTCATCTAATCTAATAATTTAATAAATAAATAGAACATATGAAGTATTTTTCAACCTTTACCAAAATAGTGCGGTACGTTCATACATTTAATGAATTCAATTTGGTATGACATAAAACTTTCATATTATAATTCATGGGATATCGATGGAATCTAGGTTTAATGATCCTGGAATTCTCATCCTATAGGTAGAATTTTATAACACCTCTTTTTACATAAGGCGTAAGTTTATCTATTTTCTAGTTAGATTATAGATATGTTTGGGTATCCCCCCATTTAAATAAGAATGAGATCATATATTTCATCTTATGGGTAATTTCATGTATCCCCCAGGGGTTTCCATAGAGTGGGATAATAATTTTATGGCCCAATAAATAAAATGGGCCAGGAATCCTGCTATATACCATGCCTTAGTACCCTATATCTCATCCTATAGGTAGGTTCTGCTATACCTATCTTTAGAAAATGTGTATGATCCATGATCTATTGACAATTCCCTTTTAAATAATGTATATTAAAATAAGGAGTGCATTTCATATTATGAATTCTCTGAGGTTATATAGGTTTCATGATATTTTTAGTTTTAATACTAAATAGGTTGAATGATATATATTGACCATAGGGTATAGTATTCCATTAACTTGTATAAATGAATAAATATTTTTCAGAATTCATATTTTTTTAGTGTTACTTTTGTATTTATAACTATTATATGTTAAAATAATTATCATGACCTATGACTCTATAGTGCCCTATGAGTTGATTTCACAGATACACATATTCCCGGTTCTAAAGATCATAATTCTTGGACTCATAGTATTATGAGGTCCCATATTTTCTTATAAGTTATAATATTTCAACATAATAGCTATGATTACCTAGACATGTCCCTAGAATTCTAGAGATTTCACATATCTAGATGCTTTCTTATAATTCTCATCGACATGATCTAGAATGAGGAAATTATAATTGAGATGTTGTCCAATATTTTATTTGAGGATGTTGATGTGTCCTAATATGTAATAATATACTCAAACATACAAGGGATTTTTACCCACATGAGTTTTATCTATGAAGTTTAATCATATATTTAGAGATAGGCTTGGTAGATATGGATCTAGTGTGGCTTCTATAGAGTTAACACAAAGAAACATATCGTGACACGTGATGGGGAATGGTGGTTCTTGATGTTGATGGTGTCATTTGATATTGGTGATTATTCTATAAGTACATTTTGCATCGATATATCTATCTATATCTTTTATCTATTTGATTCAGATACTTTTCACTATTCTGTTACATTATACATACCATTATGGTGATGAATTTATAACTTATGTCTCATTCTAGTGTTTTATAATATTTATTTTATTATATATATATATACTAAAGGTTTTGTTTTATATTTTTTGCATTTCAGATATATATATCTACATTATGAAAATATTTGTCAAGGAAAAAAATATTGTGAGATATACCATATCAGTGATAGTAACTATCAGTTTTCTTTTTAGAGGAAATATTAGGGCATCACTCTTCGCTTCCTGTGGAATCAAAAATGGACCACCTATGTTAGTTCATGTTATGGTGGTATCTAATGGTGTTTTCCATAGGGATGGTGTTTGGAGTATGTGAATATATTAGATCTTATTTCATAATTTTTACATTGATGTTAAATGGTATGGAGTTTTATTATCAGCCCCAAGATACAAATATAAGTGTGTAAATATATGTTTCTTTTATGTACAACCCTTATAATATATTAATCAACCAATTTTTTATAGTCATATTAATGGGGTATGAGTAAGGTTGTACATGAATCATATAGTTGCGAGTTATGATCATTCATTCCATTTTGATATCATCTATTCCAAATTTCCCTAATATTTATTTTTGATTTTTTCCTATATAAATAATTTCACTAATTATTAGAAATGTTGAGTGCTAAGAAAGGCTCATGATGAGCCAGTTCCTAATGTTGGTCTAATTAGTAATGGATTTTAGGTGAAAATTAATTGTTTTTAAAGGCTTGATTTACATAAAACATTGATCTATGAGATGAGGATGATTCTCAAACATGTGTCATTAGTAAAAATCATTGTTGATGATGAGTTTGAACATCTAGTGATATTAATATGATTGAATTCTAAGAATCAAAAATCCATCAGGATTGATTATTAATGGGATAGATAATTATTGTTATCTAGAAATAGTAATTTTTTTAATATACACTACTTATCGTAGAGAATAAAAAGTGAGAATTTTTTAGTATATAAATTGTTGGATGAGATGTACCCTTTATTAGTGAGAACCTAAAATTTTATCATATAGATAGATGGAGAATTTATATGGAAGGAGTTAGAAATTTTAGATATCATAAAAATTTGAGACCTTCATATTGTAGGAATAGAAATCTATTTATTAACTATTTTTTGTACGAGTGTTTCGTACTATAGAATTCAGAGATGGATAATTCATCAGTAGAATCCCACAAATTAACACCCTCAGTTAGTTCCTAGAAATCCTTGAGTATGGAATGTTAATGTTGTGTGAAGATTCATGTGACTAAGATCATTCATCTAGTGTCACCAGATGTAGTGGAGTGTAAAATTTGAATCCTTATTCCAAGTATCCACACACAAGTTATCATAATCACCCGTTATTTTTTACATTATATATTTATGACTTTTAAATTATGAGGGAATCCTAACCCTGAACATTAATAGATAAGGCATCACATTATGGTGACTGACTTTGAATAACCTCATATAGTGATGGTATAACATCCAATTCATATATAAGGGTAGAGTATTGAAATTTTTTCATATTTTAAATGTAAAAATTGATCAGATCATAGAGGTATTCACGTTCTTTTGTGGGAAGCGTCCATTAAATTTCAATCAGAGGAATAAATTCCTATGAGCATACACGAATATGCAGATAACTATGTATGGTTACATATGGGTTTCCCTTGGTGTGGGAGAAATTTACACATAAGTATTAATTTGGTGATGGAATTCATGTGTTCCTAAGTGGAATGCTGATAAACCATATATCATTTATAGGGAACGTGGAAAAACTATTCCAATTATCTTTTCACAGAGGAACCTATTATTCATATGATGTATTTTCCTTTTCTTTAACTAAATGTTTTAGGTATATATAAAACTATCATAGCATACAATCATAATTCATGTGTCATCAACGTACTCTATGTTGTTGACGAGAAACCCTAAATCAAACTCTATAATACTCTGATAAAAATAAATTATGTATAACTATAATGGGATCCATTTAAAATTACCTAATTATAATAATAAATCTTTTTTCATTGTTTTCGTAATTTAGAAATTTCCTATAAAAAATTTATAGTAACCTATATCCTAATATATTTATATAATTATAGATTAAATAAATGATGTTATTAACTAAAATGATTCTACAACATTTCATACATATATACTTCTCACATGATACCCTAATAGACAAAAAAACATAATACTCTTTTTCATATACTAGAGAATGTATCCATAAAATTTTTTATCCTCATGTTCATTGAATGGGTAATCAAATAAGATATCATTAAAATATTATAATTGTTCATAAGAAGATAATAAGTTTATGAGTACATAACCAAATATATCACACTTAACATAATACAATAATTTATAATCGAAATTTCATTAAAAATCTTGGAATATTTATTTAATCATAACATAAATCATTAGAAAAAAAAACATTAGTTATTTTTCATGACATAGGAATATGTAATAACATAATATTGTGTCATAAAAATAATCATAGGAAATATTAATTTTTGAACATGACTAAACACTATTATTTCCCTCGAAAAAAACATTTAAACATGGTTACCAATAACTATGTATATGTACAAATAGGTGAACATAACTATATGCCATATTTTAAATTTACAAAAAATTTAACATATATACTCAAAATAATAATCTTTCTTATACAAATTAACATATCTTCTTGTAACCATTTCCATGAACAAAATTCATTATATTATTTTATATAAGACACCATACAATGTATTCTATGGATATGTTGTTTCAATCCCACCTATCACATTATATCATTTACATGCATATGCATTCCAAATAAAGAAATAAAACATAAATAATACTCATATGATAAAAATCATGAGATCACATAGGATTCATAATAATTTTTGAAAACATAATCATTTGATATTTCTTAAATATCCATAACTATATAAGGAATTATGCATTTTAGACATTACTTTCATAAATAGGAAACACATGCTTTAACTATTTTTTATGGAATGGTTAAAGAAACAATAAAGAAGGTCATGACAAGATATTTTCCAAAAAACAAAAAGTAATATATAGTGATTTCCTATAAAATATTACACTTTTTAAAATATTATTCAATAGTAAAAACATTAAATAATAGAAACATGAGATTGATATATTTATATATATTGACTAAATAATAGAAACATGAGATGAAAGGGTAAATAAAGAGAGGTTAGATAGAAAAAAATTCCCAAAAAGGGCATTTCATAGGATCTAATATCTCATGTACAACTTAACTTAGACCATGAATCTAACCTCACAAATTATCAATTTTTTATTATTTTATAGTTAGAAAAAAAACTATTCATCTATATTTTATATATTACTATTATTTTATGTTCATATATTTTCATTTTATTATTACATCATGATTATTCTTACTATCATGAGGGTGTTTGTTTCAATATTGTAATGTCTCATTGATTTTATGATGATATTGTTATTTCTTATTAAATAACACCAAAATTCAATAAGATAATTAAAATTAATTCTATATAATTATAAAGGTATAAATGTTTAATATCTGTTTCTCATTATTTATACATGTTAGTGTTTAATTACAAGCTCACCTAGGTGATTTTATAGACCATTACGAAAAATATTTTTTTAATTTAGGTAATGACTATTAATTTATCTTAATATAATGAAATCATAATTTGATGATGATTATTATTATATTTTATAATAAAATTGTACCTATAAGTTGCTATGAGGTAAGGGATGAAAAATTAATCAATTTATTCATATAGATTTTGTTCCACACATAGCATGAGTGACATTTTTATGTTTTTCATGGATGGGGGGGACATTGAAAATGGATATTGAATTTATATAACAATATTTCACTATATTTAATTTTTTTTATATCAAGTCTTGTGGAATATATTTGGTGGATTTATCACATTAAAAGCTTTTATGTGAATGGTTATTAACAATACTTATTCCTTTATATGCACATTATTAAATTATACCTTAAGGAACCACAAATTCTTGTTTGGTGATACCAACACCTCTATGAAATGTTAACTAATATTGTGAAGGGGTTTCTATGGGTACTATTTGATATAATACAATCATTGTTTTTTTGAATATCTAGGGTGAAGGGTTCAATATATAGGTGATATGTTTGGGATTTTTTAAATATAATTTACCAATCTAAAAATGGTTATTATTTTGGAATGAGGAAGATAAATTAATCATTAATGCTGAAAATATTATCTTCGGTAATGAAATCCCTAAAACAGTAATTTAATGACAGGGGTTTCTAATATTTACCTTATGGTTTAACATTTTTATCTTATTTTAACCTTTAAAAACTTCACTAATTTTCAACATTGTAAATCATTTTTCCCAAAAAAAGTTCACCTTATTAGTTAATATTAATTATTATAATTCTAAATATGAGGACCATAATTCGAAATTCAATTTGAAAATGTCTTAAAAATTTACATAAAATATAACATATGATAAAATTAATACTCACAGAAATCCAGTTTGTAAAACAAATTTTACCAATATCATTAATTTATTTTTATAATGAAATCCATATTTATATGCAAATATTATTATTTTTGAAACACAATAATCTTTGGAAATTAAAAAAATATCTATGATTTCATAAAAATATATGACCAAGCAACTAGTTTTTCATGAATTAATTTTATATAAAAAATTCATATATAAAAACTTACAAATATATTTTAATGATACAAGAAAAAATGTATATTTTTTTAGTTGCACATGTAAACATTCATAGTGCCAAAAAAAGTCATCATATTTAATGGTTATATTTAATTTTCTTATTAAATAAATTTTTTAAAAAGTAAATTGTCATTTTATATAATGATGCGCATGTGAATTAATATATATTCAAATATATGAATCACTTGATAATTTAGAAATAAAATTATATTTATTATTTTTTCATTAATTATATTCTTCCACATTAAATGAATTATGTGCCTTGAATTACAATTTTCAGACATTAATGAAATAGTTATGGGTATACATATGGAATACATAACTCACGATATATTTTTTAATTAGAGATTGACCTTACCTTCATTGGTTGGACTAGATAAATCATAGTTTTCCCTTATGATCTTTCATTAAAACCCATGTAATATATATATATATCACATAAGGTGTTTTAATTCATCCTTATATAGGTAGATGGTCATGGGTTAATTCATAATATGAATTAAAAGATCATTATTCAATAATTTCTATTGTCTAAATTATCATATAAATATTCACTAAAGGATGAATAATATTTTAATGTATCATGAATCACCCATATCTCAATTGTGTTTATTATTTAGTAATAATTTTTTGGGAAAGTTTAAAATTTATGGGTGTTTTATTTCAAATATTCAAAATTATTGAAGTTTTACACTATATAAAATTTTCAAATAACTTTTGGTAGAAAACATACAATTATACCTATTATTGGAGTCTTTTTATTAATTTTTATTTATTTCATAGGTTGGGATTCACTAGTAGAACACGATTATGTTAAAAAATTTAATTTCTAGTGGAAATACTATGAGGCATTTTTGGGGTTATTGTGATGGCGCACCAGTTGCATACAATATAATGAAAATTTGTGAGATAACATTTTTTTTTTGATATATCTTTAGTATATTTATCTGAATGGTTTGTTTAGGTATTATAAAACCATAAATACAAACCATGTGAGCTTCCAAGATATTAAAATTTTTATTTTCAATTTTGAACCTATTGATTTTTTAAGGAAAAAGGCCCTCTTTTCATCCCCTATCATTCTATCAGGTCAAGAAACCTATGCATGATCTCCTCTCCTACCCATTATATTATTGAAAGATTTTTTCTTTATGATTTATTTTGAGTTTTTATAGGCAATAACATAATTTCTATTAATTATCGCGTACAACTTATTTACTTCATATTTTTTTTGTTTCATTCCTTTCCCGAGACCACAATTATGGTTATTTGAATGAATATAGGATTTTGTGTGGTTCTAAATTAAGGGTTCTATTGTTCAAAGATTATTTATAAATTATTTTTTCTTTTTAGGTGTCTTCCACCAAATTAGATGTTTTATGAGATATTCATGGATGAATTCCACTTTATTGAGTTAGGTGACTTTGTGGAATTTTGTTAAATGTGTTATAATTGTGATATTGTTGATTTTAAATGCATTAACTGATTTATTAAATAAATTAATAAAAATATATATTTGGTAAGTTATTTTGTTTCCAATGTATTTTATAGTGGAATGCACATGGCATAAATATATTTGATATAGATTTGAAAAGGGGGTTTTAGGTCATAATGTGTGTATGGTGACCAAGAGATATTAAATATTTTATTGGTACAATTTGGAATATAATTTCTTTAAATAAAATTTGGTATTATTTGGTTGAAAAATTGGGTGTTGAATGGGGTTTTAGAATAAATTTTAAATCATTAAATTTTATTATAATTTCAAGAAAAAAAATATTATATACAGTAAAATAAATTTTAATTGGTGGAAATAATGTTTTTAATTTCATGAAATGTTTTTTTAATTACCATTTATAAATTTTACAATATATTTCATATTATTTTTTACACCTTATTTGGGGATAATTTATTCATGTGAATATGTGTGGTATATATTGAATCCCATGAGGATG
This sequence comes from Viscum album, assembly GCA_963277665.1. Lineage (NCBI taxonomy): Eukaryota > Viridiplantae > Streptophyta > Magnoliopsida > Santalales > Viscaceae > Viscum > Viscum album. Next base: position 851,475,915 of record OY728126.1, on the reverse strand, counting down.
GTTGTATGTCTAATTTGATATGATTGTTGTGATTTGAACTATTTATGGAGAGTCTATTTTAGGTGACGTGTGAGTTATTAAAAGATATATTTTAATGATTTACAGAATAATATTGTGGATTATTTTTATATTTCACCTCAATTATATTTATTTATGGTCCCTTTGGTTTCTTTGTATAAGATACAAATAATTATTATCCATGAATAGTATCTATTTGACTATCTAGTTCCAATGGACAAGTGAACCCTTCTAGAAATATATGATATTCCTAGTGACCCTCAAAGGGTTGTCAGATTTTTATTTTTTTGGGCTCACTATGGTTCACTTGGAAGATTTTTTCTAATGATACTATGTTTAGTATCATTCATGTCAGATCCTATTCTGTTAACCAAGATACTAATTACTATTTTTTATGGAGTTTACATTCATGCCACTCCATATTCATTTGACCCATTCATGGATAATGAGATTATTTGGGTGATTTCTTAATTGTTTTATATCATCCTTGGAATAGTGATTTATTATTTTTTATTATTCATATTTTCATTCACACATAACCAATATACATGATTTAGTGTATGAAACTCTTATAGTTTTGGTTTAGGTGCATTGACTTGGGCCTTCATATGTTTATGTTTGGAGTGATTTATGGGATATATTAGGATGTTAATAGAAAACAAGGTGTAACATAGTGATGGTTTTTATATTTTTGTTTCATTTAATTTTGTAATATTTTCTTATTGGCCATGATATCTTATTCCCTACTCAGTTTATTTAATTACGTGATAATTTTTGTCTTCAAGTCCAGGATTTGTTTTTATTTTTTTTGGTTTTTTAATTTTGTTATGACTTGTGTGGATTATTCATCATTATTTTAATGGATAAATCATTCCAAAAACATTTTTCCTGATGCCCAAGAAAAATTATCAATCCCATGGGGACATAAATGATTTTTAGGACAATGGAGGATTCAAATGAGTTTGAATTTAGCATTTATCCTACATCAGTTCATCAAATGACTTATTCTAACAAACATCAATTAGAAAAAAGTTATAGACATATGATAAAACCATTATACTAGTAAGATATTTCCTTACTAAATTTTCATCAATTCTATGGGGTTTTAATTTTATTTCCTTAGATAAAAAATATATATAATGAAGATGATAGAATAAGAATAAAATTGCTTATATTTAGTTATAGAGTAAATAAATAGTGTATCTAACACTAAATCATTTTTGTGACCCAGATTAGCATTCTTTATTTCCTAGGACTTCCCTTTATAACATTAATTTAATGGTTGCTAGAATTTTTTACCATCATCAACCCTTGTATTGGGGAATCAATTTTCATGATGAAACAATTTCATGAAATTTATGCATTTAAGTATTGGTGAGAATTAATTGGGACTATCATACTCTCTGTCATATTGGATGTGGTTTTACCTCTGGTTGAAAATCATAAGCTCAAGGGAAAATCATTGATAGATCTAGAAAAAAAAATTAATATATATAATATAAAATTAAAACATATGAATCAAAAGTAGAAGAAAAACACATATACTCATGAAAAATATAAAACATCACTAAATATATGATTAAATCTTGTGAAAAAAAGTACTTACTTGGATGATACACTAAAGGTGAAAAGTGAAATGTAAAATACCTGCCATAATATCTATGAGAAATCAGGGCCTCCATCAATCATTTTTCTGATTCCATACTATAACCAGTATTAAAACTATAATAGGAATAGAAAAGATCCATCGGGTCTATAATCACAGATTTTTGTAAGTAGTATGTGAGGATAACATCATGATATATTTTTTCTAAAGATAACAAGAACATATTTTTTCAATAACAATCTGAAATACTAGTGTTGACTCCCCCCAAATGAGAAATGAAAGCCTATAATGGAATAATTAACCGAACAATGTGTATTAATTGCTCCAAAAAACTATGTAAGATAAGGTGAGTGGCATAAGATGATCGTGTAAACTTTATAAGGAAACATGATAACAGAACCCTTGAAAGGTCATTAAAATAGATTGTGTGCATTGAATGATCTGATTTTGATCTTACAAAGACCCTTTGAAAAGCCTCCTTGTTCTTTAGAAGGCCTCCTGACATTATATGGTGACCATGTGGAGGCTGTCGGATGGGTTTTTACAAATCATGAAATCTTTCAACTAATAAGTTCTTGAAAAACATCCAAGAAGCCCTTATAAAATAATCACATGGAAATAATGAATTCTAATGATAAGAAGAGTTGTTTTTTTAAAGAGACATGTTTATGTAATCTGAAACACCTCAATAAGCCTTGAGTGGCCTGTCAATATCATTTTACAATATTATGTGGGTGTTTAACCTTTATCATGAAAAGATACTCATCTATATTCATCCAAAACTATGCTTACCCTACAAAACCATGGAAAATCAGAGGGGTTTACATGGTGGTTCTCACATGTAAAAAAAATATCTATCATTTACCAAAATGTACAAAGTAGATACGGAGAATGATTTTCCTTTTAAACACTCACATGACTTCATGTTATCTCAGGTCCTTTTAGAAAAAATTAGGAAATAAAAAGTAAAAAGGAAGAACCATCTTATGAGGTTATGTTATGACAACATCCATGGGAAAGGTGTCATATGCCACTGGTGATCAGCATTGATCACATGAGCCCCCCCCCCCCCAAATATAGCATAATCTCATGAGTGCTTTTAGGCATGTTAGCATGATACCATGCATTCCCCCTTGAAATGTTGCCTTAGTTTCCCAAAGGATTCTATAAAAGTCATCTATGATCATGTGAAAGCCATTCTATGTGCATCCTGGCCTCACAAAGACTTGTGGACATGTAATCTTGACATTGTTTAAACTCTTTGAGATATCAACATGGTTTGAAAATAGACCTTTGATAAGACAAGGTTATTTAAAATAGAGTTAATAGAACATTATCATGTTCACATTCATTATATGACACTACATATGACCCACGACATGATCATGTGAAGGGCATGATTCCAAAATCCTTCCATAAAATCTAGTTCAAATTTTTTAGATATGCACCATCCAAGGAAATTTATAAATAAAGGGAAGAGGTCTACAAATCAACACCCACACAACAAAAAATTGATCCATCACAACCATGGGGTATTACTACATGGGGGGACATGATTGGGATTCTTAGAGAAAATACCCATGTGGTCACATGGGTCTTATGAAAGTTAAAATCCATTAAACTGTATGAGGGATCACGAGACATGAATATGTACTTTGCATTATCACACTATAGATCAGGTGAAGGATGTTTGGTCTATAAACCATTTTTCGTGATGGAGGTCCCACATATCCATCATGTCACAAAAAAACAAAATTAATATAATCTATACAAAACATGAGGCACACATGAAATGAAAGATTGATTAAATAACAAATAATATGGGATAATTATGTGAAGATCGGTATATGATCTTTATGCACTCCACATGACCTACTCAGATTAAGAGACAATACCAAGACATGTCTCCAAAGTCATGTGACACTCTATCGACACATCACTTGGTTCATGAGATATCCCTTGGACATGTTTAGAATATTTTGTGACACCATCCTAGAATTCCAACCATTTATTATGAAATACTCCAGGAATTATAGTTAAATCATGCAATTTACTCCAGACTTATCACCCATGTTATATGGAAGAACCACGATATATCAACTAGGTCTAGTGGTGTACTATAGAAAAGTCAGTTAGGCCTCATGGTGTCTTCTAAATAAATTTTACAGATCATGAGACAACCACCATACATGACAACCAAGATCATGTAACACCATCCAAACATGATTTCCATGATCATGTGATGACCTCTTGAAATTCCATTCTGATCATGAAATGTCCTTAGAAAAGTTAACTAGACCATGTAATTATATTCTAATACGTCCATTTGGCAACCAGGATGGGTCCATACATCCTTAGAAATGTCATATAGACACCCCATAGAGGTTAGGAAGACAATCAGAACATGTTAGGAGAATAATCAGGAAAATCCAAGCTGCCAGTCAAGACATGTCAATCTAGAGACCTAGGACATGATAACTATTTATAGGGGATATATTCAGGAATAAACCTTAAAAAATTATGATAACTCTAATTCATTCCATAAAAGGATATGTAGGATGCATTTATAATTCCAGGTATCCAATGGGCATTTACATTTTTGTATGTCCATCCATGTCCCTAAAATTACAAAAATTTGAATCCAATATATCTTATAGGCTTATCTTTATTTCTCATTCACCAGTAGATTGTGAATCTATCTAAACGAAGATGACTCCGATTCCTGAAATAACTATGATATTTATGGTTCTTTAATAAGTCCTGAGATATATATAAAACACCCAATAAGGGCCTTCCCAATACATAGGTCCCCCATATATATATAGTGAGACTAATTACATGATACCCATAGTTTCATGCACCAACATTGTTCATGTGGGATTATGGATTTTCAACTATCATCTCACATGCATCATGAACATATAACATCTAGGGGAACATTAGTGTGTAATACCCATATTAATGAATCCACCATAGGGTATGTTGCAGGGGAATGATTAAACTAGATGAATCTAATTCTTGTATTAAACAGGATACATTAGACTCCTCCTTGAGGCTTGAGAACAATACATGGTTCCTAAGTTCTGTCGTATATGTCCTTTCTATTTGATGTCAAACTTTGGGGGTTGAATGATCCAATGGTTTTTAATTCCTATTATAATCAGGATATGTAGGATACATTATAATGGTTTAATCCCATCCTCAAAATATTAATTACCTCTCTGGATGGTTGTAAACTCTAGAGTACCTAGTTATATAAATTAAAAATATAACTATATAACCATGATAAGAAATGGATGAATAACTCTATAGACATAAATATGGTCACATTAAGGTGCCATATTAAGACATTAACGGATTAAAAACATGATTTTTTTAATTAGTGTAACCCATCTTATATTTGAATTAGAAATATATTTTTAGATATATCTTAAATCTAGAAGAGAGTTTGACAGTACAAAATAACCCCCCAAAAGGTCTTGATGAGACAGACAAATCGTCCACTCAAGCAATGTTATCACTTAATAAATATTGGGTCTGAAATTACCTATGATCACATTCCTTTAGAAAAAAGGCCCGCACTCAGTTATTAATGTGGGAATAGTTTGGATTTTTTAATATCAATTAAAATTATAAGCATGATGTGAAATATTATACAGAACTCAAAACCAAAAAAATCAACTGGCTAGTGACACAGTGTGTGTTTTTCATTTGAATAAAAATTGTGAAATTAGTGTGAATATCAAAAATACTAAATATGATCAGTTGAACAAATTTAACCGGGATTATAATGAGATAAGTCCATACTCTTTGTGACAAGTGAAAATTAGAAAATGGTCCATCCAAGAATAATAAAGGATAATTTTATTACTTACACATATCTGATAGAGCATGCATCATGCTTGCGATGGTGAACTAATTTGTGACATTGTTTCTTGTCGTATTTTTTACAACATATACTATTCTTAAAAAACACTCTAAATAGAGATTAGGTATTTATCTATTGATAGTTTTAGAATATTATCTATGTCTATGACCCATGAAATTTATATAATTATATCACCTAGCTGATTCATATAGTGTGAGGTGATGAATGCAGTGTTTCATGAAAACCATCAAAATGGTATAAACTGAACTTTTGGGCAATAGGAAGGGGTCTCTAGATGATGAAACTAAAAAATCCACATCATCCAATGAATGTTTTATTGAAACATGTAGATATAATTTCCCCACAAATTGATTAAGAATCATATCCCCAGAGCATGATAGAAATCACCTTCAGTTTTTGATGAGGGTGGATCAAAGAGTTAACTATGTATGCATTCTAGTTCCTGAGGCACCAAGGCCATATCTTTCATCCACTATCACCAAAATTTTTCCACCTATTCCATTTAGTTTTCTATAGAGTACACCACCCAATAAATTTCCACATATTATCCTCATTAATAGGCATCAATGAAGACACATTGGTCTAAAAAATCATAGAATAACCAGTAGTGGGCTCATATCCTTTCTTCAACTGATGAATCTCGTCAACATATTCCAGCGATACCCAACAAGTTGGATAATACAATTGCTCACTCAGAGAATGTTTGATGGAATGATCCTATATAAATCATTGGTGAGGAATATATCCCTATCACCACAAGTGAATTCCATTAATATATAATAGTTTCATAAATATGATTGAAGTGAGTTCATATCCTTGATTCAATTGAATATTTCAGCCAATTTATACTGGATATAGAAAATGTTTAGGCCTAATTTGCTGCACAAAATTTAATAAAATATCACTATATTATAAAAAAACTGGAAGAAATCCACCTAAAAATTGTGTTACTTGTGTAAATACAAGGATATGTCCATATTCCAATCCATATTGTCAGAGAAGGAAAACACCCTGATCAACATGAACTTGTGGTTTATATAAGGAAATAACTCATTTTCTCTCCCATCTAAAAGGATTATTTTTATATTATAGTAAAGGTTAAGGAATTATACTAGGTTAATATTATTATTACAACCATTTATCACCATTTGAGAGTGAAACATGTCTTCAGATAGGTTCACTTTCCTATCTAAAAATAGTGGTGGAATACTCCAATGGCACCATATTGGAATCGTATACTAATTCCAACCTGTGTTCATAAAGTGAGAATGACACATGCCATGGGGTAGGCTCATATACATATTAGAAGCCAGCATCATATTATAAATACATATGATAGATATCATATCCCCACTCCAACCAGGGCCCACTAGGTGAGAGTGGGACATTTTTTAGGGAAGGCTCATATTCCTTTCAGTTATGCTTCTTGGAATATTCTAGTAGCACATGGAAGCCGGACTCATACCCCTAAATTGGTCAATAAAGGATTACATCATCATCCTTAAAATGATATACATAAGGAGGATCATAACCCTACTACCATTTCTAAAGATCTTTACAATATTCTATAATGGAATTTATATTTAGACTAGGCTCATATCCTTGCTTCATCCAAGGTTGACCAGAATATTCCAGCAACTCCCCATAAGAATTCCTATAACTCTTTGACAGTCCCGAAGCTTATTGGAATACTCTGATATCATCTCTATAATAGGATAATATTCTCATATCACCGTGTGGTTATAAACATTTTCTTGAAATTGTCATACAATAGGTTTATATCCCTACACAACCCCAAAGGGTAGGTTGGCATATTTTTACCATGATGCAGTAGGAGGTGTATATTCATAATCTACTCAATTCTAGTTTCCATTAGTTTGTTTATCAACTACTCAAGGGTCCATCAACTATTCAACAAGAATAGAAGGTGATCATTACATAAATATTCTTTTTCATGGTATCATGGACATGTATCATAGAGACATTGTTCCAAACATATACTGTGGTTAACCTTCACCTAGTGATATCTCTCTCAAAAAATAAAATACCACCATTTCACAGACACCTTCATATAAAGGGCTGATAAATACTTATACTTATTAATATAGAGGTGCAATAAAAACTAGGTTCAACCACATATATCCCCCCTCATCTGCCAGCAAACCATCACTATGGTATGCATGAGACCCCAAGAATGAATTTCAATGGTCACCCCCTATGGAGGCATGTATGTATGATTATGGGGAATATTACATTTAAATATGGATATATCTATATCAAAAAAACCTCATAATCATTTTATGTACCCTCGCCACTTATGAAATTAATATTTCACCTGATCTAGGAAATTTTTGCATGCCTTACTTATGAAAAGATACATGGGAAAATCATACGTGGCTGAAGGATAGAAACATCCCTTATCCTAGTTATGTGGTTCGGGTTTAGACCAGCAATATAATATATTTTTTCTTGACCTGGATTCTATGTCGATGCCCGGATACCCAGAACCAAAAGAGTACATCACAAATATGGAACACACATTCTTCCATTAAATCAAAATTCATAGGAACCTGGTTTTTGATTCCCTATTAGGTATCCATATTCATTGGTGAGAAATTTTGGAGCATTTCACTTCATTGTACCCCTAGAATTCAAAAAAAAATCCTTAAATGTGCAATCATTTAATGTCATAGAAACCTGTGAAATTAGGGGACTGGGTAATGTGAAAGACATTTTTTCAATAAAATGGAATTCCTCTGCATTTTTAATTCCAATAATTCATGAATTATAGAAGATGAATTCTAATTGATATTTGATCTGATCCCCTAGAGGTAATGGGAATGAATTTTAGACACTGAAACGAAATTTTCGGCTAACCCTCTTGTATTCCCTAAAGATTGACTCCATTAATTGTATCCCATTGCATCTAGATCATGAACACGAACACATGTGCTAAATCAAGTGGGTCAAATTAGCAGTTTTCATAGTATTTTTATAGGAGTGAACCCAACATTCTGGGAGAGGGGAATATTTACCACCACCTCCAATGGTAGGATCATCAATCTATGAGAATGTTCATGCCATATAAGTATCACATGAAAATATACCCAAGACCACATGGAAGGGGAAGTTTATACCTCAATCACCATAAATAGGTTCATATCACCCCAAGAGTGTCATGGATAAATCATAATTATTTCCAGATTAACCATATCCCATAGGACTTGGGGAATTTGAATCTCAATTCCCATCCTAGGAGTCAAAAAAATTCATCTTGAATCATCAAATACTCTATAATAATTTCAAAAAATTAACTATTTGAGTTTAGAATAGTCATAATCCCTTAGTGATGGGATCATTTTCATCATTATCATCACGATAGATGTAATATCTCTTCAAAAGGTTGGGATGTAAATATCAATGGTTGAAATCCCATCAGTTTCTTAGGGTAAAGAAGAACATCTGACATTCGGTACCTGTAATGACCTGAATCCGATCACCCACCCGAACAATGCTAAATGAGTTGGGTGTTACTACCTTAGGTGCACCTCCCCAAAGCCAAAGGCTGCCAACTAGTAGCAAGGGTCTGATATTTATAGTGGTGAGGCTATACCCTCTCAGATTACAATAATGGTACTGGTCCGAGAAATAATATATAACATGCAACAGAGATAAACTACTCATCAGACTCAAACCAAACCCATAAAGTGAAATCACAATCAATTGAAGGAAACCGTGGAAGTAATGAATATAAACAACATATGTGGAAGTAAACAGAACAACATGATGAACACCACTTGTTTCTTCTAAAAAAACAAAGCATGTGTCAATTAGAAGTATATATATAAAAAGTGGTTCCTGTTGAGTCAATAAGGTTTTTCCTTATGACTTTTCCATTCCTTCTTATTTTGAAAATCACAAACACCGTATCTTAAGAAAAATCTCTTTTATAAGGAAAATTTATTTTATAAGAAAAATTGCTTTCTTAAGGAAAATCGCTTTTATAAGAAAAATTATCCTTATCATATTTTCATCCATATTTCTTTTAAGTATGAGATTCAGATTCATTTTCTCGGAATCGTTGAAACTTTGATATAAAGCATTCTGTTTTAGGATTCGGATTCTGGATAAGAACTATAAGGAAGTTTCATTCTGAATTCGGGATATGAACTCTGACTAAGTTCTACTTCAGATTCAGGATACGAATTCTAAAGAAGAATTCTCATTACGAATTCTAATGAAGAATTCTCATTATGAATTCTAATGAAGAAATCTCATTCCGAATTCTCATTACGAAATCTGATGACGAATTCTCATTATGAATTCTGATGACGAACTCTCATTACAAATTCCTATTCCGAATTCTCATTCCGAATTCACCTATTAAACAGAATTTGAGTATCTTTGTTTTATACACTCTGAATTAATTCAGAATACAAAAAATATATTTGTTAGACTCTGAACTTTTATATTGCTTAAACTTCTAAAATTTGTCTACTTCTATTATTTTCATTACACTCCGATCCTTTACTCTGAAGCGTTCATTCCGAACTTTTATGTTAGAATTTAAAATGATGTCGTACATTCTGTTACACTTGTTTTGTTATAAAATGATGTCGTCTGTTTTGATATAAACTAACCGTTGTCTAAGTGACACGTATACAGGTCCCTCCGATCTTTAAGGAAAATATGACCGTTGGAGAAGGAGCCGACCTTACCTATAAATAGGAGCTCATTTGAAAGAGCTCAGGGCTGATAACTGATGAAAGTGTTGAAAGGCTGACTAATTTTCTTGAAGTGATTTCTAGAGAGAGAGGTTCTTATTAACTCTCAAAGATTCATGTGACTTCGAAAGTTGGTGATTACATTCGAGGGCTTCCGGGGATAGGAAGACAGAGGTGCCGACTACCTTGAAGTTCGAGGGCTTCCTTTTTGTGGAAGACAGAGGTTGCCAACTACCTTGAAGTTGAGGGCTTGCAGGGATAGCAAGACAGAGACTCCGATCTTCGTATCGAGGGCTTACCCTGGTGTGGGTAAGACAGACTTTCTTGAAAGTATAAATCAAGGGACCTTTATCCAAGGTTGTTGGATACCCTTCTCTTTGGGTTAAAAGACTATTATCTTGTTACTTGTAGTTTAACTACTTGTTTTATTTCCGCTGCAATTTGTATCTTAAGTAAAGTATAACTTTCTTATACTTCCTTACTTACTCTGATTCATTTAGATTCTATACGCTTTAAGGTAGAATCTCATATTGTAACTTTTGTTAAGTTTCAATTTCCGGAACCATATTTCTGGAACCCACTTTCGGAATCTTATTTCAATTTTGTATTCGATGTTAGAGGTGTTGTGAATTTACTTAGTTTAACTTTGTTAAACTTAGCCCTTTCCTTTTCTTAAGGAAAACATAGTTAATCGTAACTAACTTTAAAGGTTCCAAAGAAATTTTTAAAGTATACAATTCACCCCCCCTCTTGTATATTGAGCATCTACATCACTATTTCGATCCTACAATTGGTATCAAAGGTTGGAAACCTCTTACTCTATACCAATCTAACAATTGGTATCAGAGCAGGTCTCTGAAATACTTGTACTCACATACAAGTTTTTCTTGCTGACTTTCTCATTCCGAATTTCTATTCCGAACTTTTCTCCTTCCGAACTTTGTTATTACGATTCTTTGCTACTAACAAGTTTGTGTTCAAAGTTTTTTTAGTATGGCAGGAATTAATGTTGGATCAATTGACAATCTAAATCCTACAAGACCACCAATATTTGATGGTAATGACTATGAGTACTGGAGAGATCGTATGAAGACTTTTGTTATCAATACTGGAGTATACAACTTTGTTATGCTTACTGATGATTATAAAATTCTTGACAAGGAAGTTAGAACCTTTACTAACCAGGAAAAGCAAGAATATCAACTCAACTATAAGGTTCGCAATACTTTACTATGTTCAATGACCAGAAATATATATAGCCAAATTTCTTCGTGTGAAGCAGCTAACTGTATATGGAAGAAGTTAGAAATTACACACTTTGGAACTTCCAAGGTGATTGAAACTAGAAGAGCTATGCTTAGAGCTGAATATCATGGCTTCAAATTTCCTTATGGAGAACCTATCTATAAAGTTCAACAAAGATTTATGACTATTGTCAACAGTCTACAATCTATGGGAGAAAAAGGTTTAGATGATGAAGCTCTTATGGACAAGATAATTGACATTATGCCTAATGAGTGGGAATCCAAGAGAACAGCTATAGATGAGAACAGGAAGGTCACTCAAATTACTCTTGATGAATTATTTGGAACTCTTCTACAACACGAAACTAGAATGAAGAGAGATGCTGACAACATCAAGAAAAATAATGGAAATGGTATTGTTGCTTTTACTACAACTTCAAGTTAGATGAAGGCTAAGACTCCTGAGAGAGTAACCAGATCCAAGTCTAAGAAAGTAATTTTCCAATCCCAATCAAGTGAGAGTGAAGTTTCAGAAAATGAATTAGCAAATCTTGCTCGAAGGATGAACAAGATAGCTGGACAGAAAAATTTTCAATCTAAGTATAAGAAAAAGGAAAGGAAAGATAAGAAAGACGGAGAAGTTACTTGTTATGAATGTAAAAGAGCTGGACATATTAGACCAGATTGCCCTATGGTCAAAAAGAAAGAAAGAAAATAAAGACATTCAGACAGGAACAGGAAGAAGTATTATAAAGCTAAAGCTAAGAAAGTTCTGAAAGCTAATGACACCTGGAGTGTCAGTGGTGGTGACTCTTCAGATGAAACTTCTGATTATGAATCTTCAGGACAGAAGAATCTTGGTCTTATAGCAAGATTACCTATTGATAATCATTGTTTTATGGATAAGGTACGAAATGCTGAATCATTGACCAATGTTTCTTTAAATTCCAATGATAGTAAGTATTATAACTCTTCTGATGAAGAATCTTCTTCTGATGAAGAAAATACTTTACCTACTTATGATGAAGTCTCTAGGTTTGCTGAACTTCTTGAGATTGAGAATTCCAAACTCAATAAGAAACTTGATAAGGCAAACTCTAGGAATTCTGTTCTTACAAAAGAGATATCAGATCTTTCTAAAGATATTGATAGGAAAAATGCTGATATTGAAAATATTTAAAAAATCTTGAGGAAGTAAGTTCTGAGAAGAACAAACTTTCTAAAGAGTTAGAAAAAGTAATTTCTAAGAAAAATGTTTTCTAACCTAACTCTAGTTCTAAAACTAATGATTTTGAGGATAAAAACATGGTTGTAAAACTCAAGTCCGAAATTTTTTCTTTAAAGAAGTGTTTATCAAACATTACCCATGGTAAGGAAAATTTTGATAAGATGTATTCCCAAATACGACCTTTAAGAAATAAATCCGGATTTGGTTATACCCACGCAAAACCTATTTTCAGTAAAAATTATTTGGTTCCTCAAAGTGCCCCATTTTGTACCAAGTGTCAATGTGGTGGTCACTGGGCAAAGAATTTTTCCTTAAACAAAACCCAATCTCTAGGATTTCACAAAGCTTACTTTTCTAAGAAGATGTGGGTTCCTAAAATTTTATTGTCTGGAAATCTCGGATCCAAACAAGTTTGGATTCTGAAAATCTAATTTTCTTATTAATTTCAGGAAAACAAAGAGAGTACCAGCAACAATACATGGTACATGGATAGTGGATGTTCCCGACACATGACTGGTAACAAAATCTTTTTTGAAAAGATTATCAAAACGAAAGGAGGAAAGGTAACTTTCGGAGACAATGATAAGGGAGAGATTGTTGGTATTGGTAATATTGTTTTTCTTGGTAAAACCTTGATTTCAAATTTTCTTTTTGTTAAAGTTCTTAAGCACACCTCATTAGAATAAGTCAGTTATGTGATGATGGTTACCTTGTGAATTTTAGAAATGATAAGTGTTTAGTACAAAATTCCAAGGAAGAATTTATTCTCTCATCAAATAGGCAAGAAAATGTTTACACCTTGAACATAGAATATCTTAGAAGCCAATATTTACCTTGCCTAAGTGCAATGGAAGATTATTCTTGGTTATGGCATAGAAGATTAGGACACTGTAATATGAGAAACCTATGTAAACTCTCTAAGAAGAAACTAGTTAAGGATCTACCGGAGCTTAGATTTAATTCATCTAAAGTTTGTGATTCTTGTCAATATGGCAAGAAACATAAATGTAGTTTTAAATCAATTGGTGAAGTCTCAACAACTGATGCATTACAGTTAGTGCACATGGATCTTTTTGGTCCAACACAAACTGGAAGTATTGGAGGCAAATACTATGTGTTTGTTCTAGTTGATGATTACACTAGACTTACTTGGGTCTATTTTCTAGCAAAGAAATCTGAAGCTTTTTCTTATTTCAAAAGTTTTAGAGCTCAAGTTAAAAATGAGAAAAAACTTCCATTGAAAACTATTCATAGTGATTATGGAGGAGAATTTCAAATTTCTGATTTTGAAACTTTTTGTAGTAAGAAAGGTATTACTCACAATTTTTCAGCACCCAGAACTCCTCAACAGAATGGTGTAGTTGAAAGAAGAAATAGAATTCTTCAATAAATAACTAGAACCATGTTGAGTTAATATTCTATTGCTAGGAATTTCTGGGCATAAGCTGTAAGTACTGCTTGCTATACTATAAATCGAGTTTTGATTAGACATTTTCTTAATAAAACTCCTTATGAGTTATGGAATGGTAGAAAACCTAGACTATCCTACTTCAAGGTTTTCGGTTGCAAAGTATTCATTTTGAATACTAAAGATAACATACATAAATTCGCACCAAAATCTGATGAAGGAATTTTCTTAGGTTATTCCACAACTTCTAAGGCTTATAGAGTTTTTAATATAAATACCTGAACTGTTGAGGAAACAGTACATGTAAAATTTGATGAATCAGATCCTTTTGTTTTTAAAGCATCTCAACTTACATCTTCGGATGTGTTTTCAAAAACTGATTGTCAACCTTTGATAGAAGAACCTTCTGATAAGGAAATTGTTCTAGAAGATACTTCTGAATCATTTACCCCAGAAGACATTCTACCCTATGTTGATGAACAGGTTTTACAAAACCCAAATCAGGTGTTTCTTAAGAATCATCCCAGTGATAGTATCATTGGTGATGTAAATCAACCTATAAGGACTAGAAGTTCCTTAAGAAATGAATTAGAACACCTAGCATTCCTTTCCCAATTAGAACCTAAAATCACTGATGAAGCTTTAGGTGATGATGATTGGATTAAAGTCATGCAAGATGAACTAAATGAATTCGAAAGGAATAAAGTCTGGACCTTGGTTGATAGACCTAAGGAAACCTCTATTATTAGAGTATAATGGGTTTTCAAGAATAAATGTGATGAAAATGGAGTCATTGTTAGAAATAAAGCTAGACTTGTTGCTAAAGGCTATAATCAGCAAGAAGGAATAGACTATGAAGAAACCTATGCTCCAGTAGCTAGACTTGAATCTATCCGTATTCTACTTGCCTTTGCAGCATTCTTTAATTTCAAACTTTTCCAAATGGATGTGAAATGTGCTTTTCTTAACGGTTATGTTCAAGAGGATGTTTTTGTTGAACAACCTCCTGGCTTTGAAGATAAAAAACATCCTGATCATGTTTTTAGACTTACCAAAGCTTTGTATGGGCTTAAACAAGCCCCACGAGCATGGTATGATAGACTCACTGGATTTTTGCTTCAAAATAACTATGTTAAGGGAAATGCAGATCCAACCCTTTTTATAAAGAAAGATAAGAAAAATGTTTTGATTGTTCAAATTTATGTTGATGACATTATATTTGGTTCAACTCAGCAATCTTTGACTGACTCTTTTGCTAGTCTAATGAAATCTGAGTTTGAAATAAGTATGATGGGTGAGTTAACATTTTTCCTTGGTTTTCAAATTTCTCAAAAACCAGAAGGAACCTACATATCTCAACATAAGTATATTAAAGATCTTATTAAAAAGTATGGTTATGACAACACTAAGAGTATAAGTACTCCCATTGGTACCTCAAACTCTTTAGATCTTGACGAAGCTGGGAAACCAGTAGATCAAACATCTTTTAGATGTATGATAGGAAGTATACTATACTTAACAGCTAGTCGACCAGACTTAATGTTTTCAGTATTCTTATGTGCAAGATATCAATCCAATCCTAAGGAATCTCACTTAAAGGCAGTAAAAAGAATTTTTCGCTACCTTAAGGGAACCATGGATCTAGGATTATTTTATACTTCTGGAAATGATTTTGTTCTAAAATGTTTTTCTGATGCTGACATTGGTGGATGTAGAATGGATAGAAAAAGTACATCCGGAACTTGTCATTTCTTAGGAGATTCTTTAGTTTCTTGGTCCTGCAAGAAGAAACATTCTATAGCACTCTCCACTGCTGAAGCTGAATATGTAGCAGCTGGAAGTTGTTGTGCACAAGTGTTATGGATGCAACACACACTCACAGACTATGGCTTGAGTTTTACTAAAACTCAAATTTTGTGTGATAACACAAGTGCCATTGCCCTCAGTAAGAACCCTGCACATCACTCCCGTGCAAAACACATAGATATTAGGCATCACTTTCTTAGGGATCACATACTCAAAGGAGATATTATTCTTCAGTTTATCAGAATGCAAGATCAACTTTCTAATATTTTCACAAAATCTTTGCCTTCTGATAGATTTGAATATATTAAACAGAAGTTAGGAATGATAAGCGTAAGGTAATCTTTCTTAATTAACATTCTGTTGAAAAAGTCTCCTTACAGTAATAAACTCCTTTTCATAGGGGGGGTACATTTGATTGTTTTTTTAACAAAGTTTTTCAAAATTTGTTTTCAAACTTTTCAGAACGAAGATTTCCAGAATGGAACTTCTGGAACAAAAATTTTCCAAAATGGACATTCTTGTACAGAATACTTCTAGAATGGAAGTGTTCGTATTGAAAATTTCCGGAATGAAAATTTTCGTACTAGAATTTTCATAATGTGATTTTCATACCAAATTCTTCGTAATGTATTTTTCGTACTAAGTTATTCATACTGTTTTTCTTTTTAAGTTTGTTTTTCATACTGATTTTTCCGTAATGAGTTTTTCGTACTAAGTTTATTTTTTCATAGTAAAATTTTTGCGAAATCTGCCATTACGAATAATCCTCCTAAGCCAATCCAAAAGGTATGAGTTCCTCTCTCAAGTTTTCGTAGTCATACTTTACTTACTGGTATTTTCTGGTATTATAATTTTGGATTATAGTTTTCTTAATTTCTTGTTTTAATAAAAACCTCAAAAAGATCGAATTCAAGTTTTAAAACATCAGATCTGATCCCAGCTTATTCCAACCATTAGATCAATTGTGGAAGGTGAACCGTCATATCATTGCCTATATAAAGGGAACTCAATTACTTGTCCCACATCGATCTCAAGCTCTCGCGTCTCGAATCTCTGCTTCTCTGATTTATGGCCGTTCCGAACTTCAGTTTTCTCCGTTCCGAACTTCTCAGAGGACTTCAGATCCGAATGTCTGCGGAGTTAGCATCTCAAGAAATGTCTTCCACCAAGCCTATTTCTCAGTGGTTAGTTTACAGAGAAAGGTTAGTCCATCCGGATTTCTTCGACAACTATGATTCTCTTATCTCAAAGAACATTAAGTTGAATGGCTGGGAAGATGTTGCTGTATCCAAACCGGGGACTCAAAATGATGTTTTTACAGAGTTACTTGTTGAGTTCTATGAAACTGTTTCCTTCTTCCAGGAAGATAATAGGGAGAAGTTTTCTTTTAAGTCTTATGTCAAGACCTACAAACTTTCTTATACCAAGGCAGCAAGCTTGGTAGGGTTGTCCTATGAAGGAGAATCCGAATTTATTTCTCATGTATAGCCGGACTCTAAGGGTAGCTTAGACAAGGAAAAGGCCTTAGAAACTCTCGGACTGGCTGATGACAAGGCTCCGAAGATTGCTAGTTTTCCTACAAATTTCCGGATTCTAGAGTTGTGGGTGCAAGGGATTATCGTACCGAGGAAGGATGATAAAGATAGCTTGAAGAAGAGTGAGATCTATATCTTAGATTTTCTGATAAATCTAAGGATGTTTAAATTCATGAGGCACATTCTTATAACCATTGAGAATCTTAAGAAAGGAAATCTCAGAGCTCAGATCGTAATGTACCCAGCAATATTATCAAAGTTGATAGTTCGGTGCCTTGAATCTTTCAAGGAAGCCTGCAGATCTAAGCCAAGGGTTTGCAAAATTCTGTTGCTCAGTGATGATACCCTTAAGAGGATGGATGTGGATTTCAACAAGGAGATTGGTGAGTTTGTTGATTTTCCAAATCAAGAAGAAGGGGTTCCGAAGGCTGCTGAACCGGAATCATCCAAACCAGTAAAGAAAAGGAAGTTAAAGAAAGCTGTAGCTGAAGTCGAAGATCCTAAGTCTAAGGAATCTCAAACCGCACCTCCCAAACCAAAGAAGAAGAAGACCTATCCTGATGAGGTAGTTACTAAGTGGAGAGCTGATAAAGAGAAATGGAAAGTAGGGGATCCGCAGTTCGGATTAGACCCTGCGGATGCTAAGGCATTAAAGGAGAGAACTGCTGATGAGATTGAGAAACATGAAAAGGAAAAGAAGCTTAAGAAGAAGATGTCAGAAGCCGAGGTAGTCCAAGCGTTGTTAATGTTTAATGAGATGGAATCTGGAAGCATCCCAGTTCCGAGATCTTTCTCCCTGGAATATCTACCTGAGACTCCAGGAAGAAACCTTGTTTTTTCGGAAGAGACTACAGCTGAGCAGGTTGAGAAAATTGAACAGATTCAGCAAGTGGAAGAGGAAGAAGAAGCTGCTGAAGGAAGTGGTGAAACATCAGATCTTTTGAAACAAGTGGATGATTATAAAGGATCACCTTCGGAACATCTATCACTCCGAACTTGAGAGGCTGAATCCTCTAAGTTAGTAACTCCAGAGAAGGATAAGAATAAGGAAGATGTCGTTCAGAAAGTTGTTGATGAGATTGTTCAAGTGTCTACTGAGGAGCAGAAAACTCCTGATCAAGAATCTATTCCAAAAAAAGACAAGGGAAACCAACTCCTTGTTGAAACACCAAAATCAGTGGCTAGCAAGAAAAGAGAATATGGTGATTCGTCTAAAAGGAAGTTGGAGCTTATTGAGGAAGAAAACTCTCCAAGCAAGATTTCAGATTCGGAGTCATCCTCGTTGGGGCATGATTTTGTTGTCCAGTCTTTAAAGAAGTTGGTGGGATCCATTCCGACATTCTCTAGTATTGACTCTAGATGTCAGATGATCCAACATGCGTTGAATCAGAAAACTGACTCTGTATCTATGGTTATGGAAAAATGCGTTGAGATTGAAGCTCAGTTCAAAACCTTCTTTTTTGGTTACGAAGCTCATAGAAAATCTTGTAAGAGGATGAAAAACTGGTCAAAGAAGACTGTGGAAGAGATGTGGTTGTTCGATGAGTTTCAAGACAATGTTAAAGATGCATTTGAAACCGAGGACAAGAAGATAAATGAGTTAACTTCATCTTTTGAAGAGAAGCTGACAGAAGAAAAGAACTTCCGGATTCAAGAAGTAAGAGATCTGAATGGGAAGCTCAATTCCGTTTCTCAAAACTGGAAGTTTGAAAGGGATCATCAGATCGATTTTGAAGAAAGGACGAAGGATCAGGAAGAGAAGATAAAAGATCAGGAAGAAAAGCTGAAAGCCCAGGAAGAAAAATTTAAAGCTCAATCCGCAAGAATAGTTGTCTTAGAGAAGAATGATGAAGAAGATCATAAAGACCTGAAGAATATCAAGACTATTCTAAAGGGGCTCATGTCAAAGGAAAAAGATCAGAAATAACCAAATCCGATCTTTTTGTTGTATTTCATTGTTGCTGAGATTTCAAATTTAATGAAAGTTGTACATGTCGTTTCTTTTGTTGTCATTACTAATATTTCAGGTACTTTGTTATTTTTCCATTCCCTCCAATTCGTTTTGAAAATCACAAAGGTGGAGAAGGAAAAGATCCTTAAGAAAAAGGATAACTCTAATAAGAGTTTATCAAAGGGGGAGAAGAAAAAGATCCTTAAGAAAAAAGAAAAACTCTAATAAGAGTTTGTTTAAGGGGGAGCCTTTTCATTAAAGAAGACCTTCTTATTTATCACTCCGGAAATATGAATACGATCCTTAGAGTTTCAAAGCCTAAGGGGGAGTTAGTCGTATTCATCAATATCCTTAAAGCAAAGGGAGATAAGGCTTAATGTTTTTCTTTCTTCTTAGAATTTCTTTTTTGTAAGGATGTTTGTGCTTTCCAAAAAGGGGGAGATTGTTGAGTCAATAAGGTTTTTCCTTATGAATTTTCCATTCCTTCTTGTTTTGAAAATCACAAACACCTTATCTTAAGGAAAATCGCTTTTATAAGGAAAATTGCTTTTATAAGAAAAATTGCTTTCTTAAGGAAAATCACTTTTATAAGAAAAATTATCCTTATCATATTTTCATCCATATTTATCTTAAGTATGAGATTCGGATTCATTTTCTCGAAATCGTTGAAACTTTGATATAAAGCATTCTGTTTTAGGATTTGGATTCTGGATAAGAACTATAAGGAAGTTTCATTCCGAATTCCGGATATGAAATCTGACTAAGTTCTACTCCAGATCCAGGATACGAATTCTAAAGAAGAATTCTCATTACGAATTCTATTGAAGAATTCTCATTACGAATTCTAATGAAGAATTCTTATTACGAATTCTAATGAAGAAATATCATTCCGAATTCTCATTACGAAATCTGATGACGAATTCTCATTACGAATTCTGATGACGAACTCTCATTACGAATTCCTATTCCGAATTCTCATTCCGAATTCACCTATTAAACAGAATTTGAGTATCTTTGTTTTATAAACTCTGAATTAATTCAGACTCCGAAAAATATATTTGTTAGAATCCGAAATTTTATATTTCTTACACTTCTAAAATTTGTCTACTCTTATTATTTTCATTACACTTCGAACCTTTACTCTGAAGCGTTCATTCCGAACTTTTATGTTAGAATTTAAAACGATGTCGTACATTCTGTTACACTTGTTTTGTTATAAAACGATATCGTCTGTTTTCTTATAAACTAACCGTTGTCTAAGTGACACGTATACAGGTCCCTCCGATCTTAAAGGAAAATATGACCGTTGGAGAAGGAGCCAACCTTACCTATAAATAGGAGCTCATATGAAAGAGCTCAGGGCTGATAGCTGATGAAAGTGCTGAAAGGCTGACTAATTTTCTTGAAGTGATTTCTAGAGAGAGAGGCTCTTATTAACTCTCAAAGATTCGCGTGACTCCGAATATTGGCGATTACATTCGAGGGCTTCCGGGGATAGGAAGACAGAGGTGCCGACTACCTTGAAGTTCGATGGCTTCCTTGGTGAGGAAGACAGAGGTTGCCAACTACCTTGAAGTTGAGGGCTTGCGGGGATAGAAAGACAGAGACTCTGATCTTCGTATCGAGGGTTTACCCTGGTGTGGGTAAGACAGACTTGCTTGAAAGTATAAATCAAGGGACCTTTATCCAAGGTTGTTGGATACCCTTCTCTTTGGGTTAAAAGACTATTATCTTGTTACTTGTAGTTTAACTACTTGTTTTATTTCTGCTGCAATTTGTATCTTAAGGAAAGTATAACTTTCTTAAACTTCATTACTTACTCTGATTCATTTAGATTCTATACGCTTTAAGGTAGAATCTCATATTGTAACTTTTGTTAAGTTTCAATTTCCGGAACCATATTTCCGGAACCCACTTTCGGAATCTAATTTCAATTTTGTATTCGGTGTTAGAGGTGTTGTGAATTTACTTAGTTTAACTTTGTTAAACTTAGCCCTTTCCTTTTCTTAAGGAAAACATAGTTAATCGTAACTAACTTTAAAGGTTCCAAAGGAATTTTTAAAGTATACAATTCACCCCCCTCTTGTATATTGAGCATCTACATCACTATTTCGGTCCTACAGTTCCAATGGATTACCAATAGTAGCTAAAAAACAATTAAGTGTGATGATTTAGGAAAGAAAACAAAACAAAGTAAAATCCAGCTAGGCAAGACCTCAAGGTCCATACCATTTCCATGAAACAGCTGAAGTTGTAAAAAATCTGAATATCACTAGGATACCACCCAACAGTGAATTCCTAATATATGTGTTTTATCACGAACGTAGTTATAAGGAAATCAGTACAGATTACGATGCACAAATAACACAAACTCAACTGGTGAAAAATAGCCACCACAGAGTGTCACCTGCTTCATTCAAGGCCATAATCTCTGTCGTGTAGCCTCGAACCATGTGTCCCTAATACCATGTGTCTAAAGTACCGATGTCTCGAAGGCACGCCCAAGAAATAGTGACTCAGTGGAACACTGATACCTATTCTCAAATAAGTAACTCGAGGGACAATGATGTCTTCCCTCAAATAATGGTGAGCCTCTGACCCCAACTTGATAGCCTCAACGTTATCCAATGGGGGCTCCCCACCTTCTACATGGCTTCCTACAACAAGCACCCCAAAACCAATAGTACCTAAATAGTAACTAATGAGGGTCTCTACCCCCATGAGTGGTCAAAACCACCACATCACAGAGTATCACTCTTTGCACACTACTCAAAGATTCGAGTGAGATATAATCCCCAAAATAGCACCCAATCTACATCATCTCTGACACCTCGTTCCCCTATAACCATGTCACTCATGTTTGATGGCCTTTCTATCCAAGTAACTCAGGCCATGCCCATCCTGACAGTCACACTACCTCAATCTGACGTCCCTGATGCCCAATCCCATGGTCAAAACCACCCAATGTAACCTAGACCAAGCCCAACTTCTGATCAACATTACTCAAGAATATCGGTCCACACCCTACACAACCCCATGATTTCTATCATATGCAATGACACGTATCACATATATAATCACAATGTAATACACTAAACATGCAAGACACACTAAACAGTTGAATTTCATTGCCATTTGGTGTCCCTTACCATCACTAAGATCATGAAATCCCTTAACATGTCATATCAGTTTAAAACCATAAAATTCAATTATAACCATTTTGACATCCCCCAACCAATATTCCATGATGAGCAATGGCCCCTCTCCCAGCCTTTCTCAAGTAAAATGGTAAAATGGCATACCCAAAGGCATCCCACGAGGCTTATAATTAGATTGATATAAAAGAGTAGATAAAACATGATCTTGCTCAAAATAATTGAAAATGCACCATAGGTCGTGCCACCCAAAAGTATGCAATAACATGAAATATTGTATGCACCACCTACGTGAGACTTGTAGATCTAGGCACATATGATATCAACCTCTAATTCAAGGTTGATCTTCGTAGATCTACATTTTTTTCAAACCCTGTCAATTCTACTTGTTTGGAAACTATGACCTGTGAGGTAAAGGGTCAAGAATAGAATAGGCTGCATGGGTTTAGCCTCACTATTGTGATCCTGCATCCACCAATGGATTGAAGAACAGATATGGATGAATATTCTAGGGCAAGATATGTTCTTCATGTTTTCGGAGCGGAACTGTTCTGATTTTGGGGAAGAAGAAAAGGTTTTTCAGAATAAAGTGATTCTATTTTAATTAAGTGAATAAAAATAAAAAAAATAGCGTGTATAAAGGACTACATACCATGTAGTTTCCTTGTTCGTACTCCAACTTAAGTGGAGGTATCCACACGGCATATACGGACCCCATGGGTCGACATAGGGATTTATCTCAACTAGAACATTAAAAGAGGATATACATAATGTTGAGAAATACTACATTCCATTTAGTATGAAATTACTACATGGTTATCACACAACATGTACTTGGAGAGCACACGGACGGTACACAACTAACCCATACATGGCATGTCCTTCAGAGTACATGGTGTGTCATCTGGAAATTTTTAGAACATCCCAAATTTTCTCAATTTTCACAGAACAAGTTAAAAAAATCAAATAGAGTATGGATTTTGACCCATTCCAAATACCTAGGTTCTTACAATCTCCCCACCTCAATATATCTCATCCTCGATTTATCAATAGAAATCCAAAGATGGAACCAAATATACCAGCCCGATCAAAGTAACTCGGACTCCACTAGTCTCAATGGTTTTGGCTAAATTCTTCAATGGCCTCTCCACCTTAGAAAATTCATAACTCAGTCTCAACTTTATAAAACTCATCAAAAAAAGGGTTAACTAACCTATTTCTAGAATCAAGGTCCTCTCATGATGCATCGTCACCCCTGTGCCTCCTTGGTGCTCCCATATCATTTCCAACACCCAAACATATCTCGCACCGCATCGGTGTCTGCCTCCATGTGGTCATGCATCCCATGGATGATCAAAATAAAACTTTATGTTGTTCAAATCAAGTAACATGCATCCTCGATGCCCTGATGGACACAACACCTCATGTAACCCACATCCTCAATGCCCCAATTCCCAAGAAACCTCAAGTCACATGTATCCATGATGCCTCGATGCCCTAGGAACGTCATAAATAAATATAAATATATATATATATATATATATATATATATATCACAAACAAGATATGGTACCAATCCCACTGACCATCATCTAGTCAGTACACATATGTCATGTGCACCTTGTTCACTCAAAACAGATATGTCTTAATAGGTCATTCCAAAAATAAAACAAGGAAGTCACGACCACACTAGTAGTGTACCTCTAACCGTTTTCGGTTCACCAGACTGATTATCCTCGGGAAGCTCCACGTCATGCATCTGGCCTGATGTACGACTACCTGATGCCTAAACTCCCTATGGTGCCACTCCAATCGTCAGCCACTAACCCCTCACCTGTGTGCCACTATCTCTGTCGTGTCCTCCTTGTGCAGCTGAAACTTGGATACCCTATCCTAGTACAAAACCAAAACTAACACCAGATGAAATTCTCTATCCTAGTCCCTTCCTACCGGATGTCTGAGAAGGCTACCTCTCTCAATATTCCCAACCTATCCATATTCCAATAACTCCTTTGGAGGCCTATCTCATTGAGCCCAAACATGTCCTGGCTGTCCACACTGAAAGAAAACCACTGAAGAACTACTATGAGGTGGTCTAACTGAGTCCTTGGTCAGACTGCCCTACTAAAACTCATCATGTCTTCACTTCCTGTTGTCTGAACCATCACATGAAGATGCCTCCAGGACAACATAGGGCATATCCCTTTAGTTTCACTCCACTATGAGTGCCTGATTTACTCTCTCTGAGAAGGAACCCAACCTAGAGATATTTACCTGGATCTGAATGGCATGTCATAAGCCATCCTCGAAGCACCTCACCCTTTTCAAGTCACCAATTACCATACTAGATACAAAGTGAGATAGATTAGGGAAATTAGCTTCATAGACCATGATAGTCATGGATCCCTGTAGAAGGCTCAAGAACTCTCGAGCCCTCTCTGCCCTCACTATATCTTGGTAAAGGTTCTCAGAGAACCTATCCTCAAAGTACTCCCATGATAGCCCTTCATTCTTGTGAACCTAAACCAGCACATCCCACCAACTCTTTGTGGGTCCTCGCAGTATGTACCTTGCCAGATTACCCCTCCACCCTAGAGGCTTCTCGAGCTTCTCAAAGATCGTCTGCATGCTCTATGACTATTTTTTAGCCACCTATGGACCGCACTCACCCTGAAAATGTGGTACGTGTTGAGACTATACCTCTTGCATCAGATATTCCATAGATGTCCATGTTCCCTATGCATATCAGTCGATCTCTTGGAAGACACATACCAGTCTAGCACAGAGCTACCCGTCGAACCACGTACCGAACACTGACGAACCCGGATGCAGCCCTATCTGTATTGGATCATGAACCTAATCCTATCTATGTGCCTTTACCTATGTCTCATGATCTTCCTAGACTAAAGCATAAACATGTTCATGGTTTTGCAGAACTGTATCACCACCCGCCTGATGTAACTTCACGGTTCCGGGTGCCGCCCAGAGGTGCCCTGTACCCAGATGGTCACATGGCCTCAAAAAAATTTCCATGAATTCCAGAGGATGCCGACTAGTAGTGAGGGCCTTGGCTGTGATAGTGGGGAAACTATTTCCTCATTAGAAGTGTAACAATGGGTAAGTTAAATATATAGTCATTGCAGAAGTAGTAGAACATGAAATAAGTAAACAGAAGAAGTAATAAAAAACTGGAGCACACATATATATGATGCATGATACATATATCTAGGAATGTAGTGAATCAAATCAAAATGTTGGAATATAGTACTAAAACAAAGTACGAATGAAAATAATGTGAAGAACTCCTCAGCATCGCAAGACTCAGCTTGGTCATATACTCTCCAGCTCCATGAAAATCAAGTACTTGAGGTAGAAGGTCACTTGCCCCTATCTAAAACTACAACATTATATTATTTTTGGGCCCAAAATCATGAACCAAACAGGGTGTGAAACTAATACCCGTAGAAAACCACCCAATTATATGTGCCTAAAAGTCAATGAATATGTATGGCAGGAAATAAGAAAAAGAAATAGTAAATAAGGAAGTAATCAAAAGTAAACAATCATACAGTTTCATATACAAGGATTTACTTTTAAGAATTTAAAAAACAAAAAACAAATACAAGAAAACCTCTAGGTAGTTCTCACAGATGATCCCATATGGTTCACAATACATGAGAAGATATAACAAATACTCTTTTAGGAATCACTCACCACCAATTCCCCCCATAGTCATGTCTGATCAAATACTCTATAAGGAATCACACACCATCAATTCCCCATATAGTCTTTTAATGGTAACCTATAAACACTCTAAAAAATCACTCAACGTCAATTCCTCTTGTGTCCTCGTAATGTAACTATATACACTCTGAGGGAGAAATCATCGTCAATCCCCCCATGGTCTTGCAGTGTGATAATTACAGTAGAAACTCTGGGAAATACCTGAATGTCAATTTACCCTATTGTCTAACTACACCTGGTTCCTGCAGTCCCGTGTAAAGCAAACATGCGTAACGATAACCAGTAGCCTAAGTAAACCTCAAGAACTACGAGGCTAAAAAAACTATGGCATATTATAGCATGTTAGTTAATAATCAATCCACCCTAATAATACTATCCCTGGAAATCAAGGCAGCAACCTAATAGGCAAGGCTAGACCAAATGTTCAAAACATGAAAACATGGTAAAAACAACCATATATTAGAAAAGATAACCCTAAAATCAATAGTTAACCTCTATCCAGTTAAACTAGGCATAACATGAAAATAAAAGGACTAAAACCATAAACACACAATACCCCAAACAAGTGTATTGGGAACTTTTGCACAAACAACTCAAAGAATAACTACAGAAAGGCACAAAACTCCTACATCGACATCGTGAGATAGATATACATGAACCTCAGGGATTGAATCACCTGATAATTCCATAGATCTACAAGAAAGTTAAAAATGTTTAACCGAGGATAACTCATGAGAGAGAATATAGTAGGAAACAAGGTTCTAGATGAAGGAATAACTCTCCAATGAAATTCCAACACAAAGGAGTTTGATTAGATGAACATAAGATGAGTCGGGGGCTCATAGAAGATTCATAGTCGTATGGACGCTCCTGGACGAGACAAACAAAGAAGAAGATGGTTATGTCAATTAGACGTGACCCTAGTCCATTTAAAGAATAAAAAAGATGGTACACAGTATGTACTTTAGAATTACATAGCATGTACATGCCTTAGTCATCCCCCGCATTATGTAGTCTCTAGGTCACCAGACACGGCCTTGCGCTTGGCTGTTACATGACCAGCACACAGCTACCTGCGGTAAACTAGTACACGACATGTACATATAAGTACACAGCATGTACTCCTGATATTTTTAGAAACTCATCTTTTTTTACAAACAACCAGAATTAAAAACATACCTGAAAAATGATCTGTTTTCTTAAAAACACCCACCCTAATTAAATTTTTCCTCGAATTTCCCAAGCAAGGTGGCATAGATGAAAAAACCATGAAGAGATCTGGCCACTACGATCATACATCAACCTCCCTCTCCCAGGTCTTATCCTATACTCGCTTGTGCTACCGTGGCAATTGTACTAGAGGAACAGACTGGCAACAGAGAACCTTCTCACCTCGGTCAATAATCCTGATTGGATGTTCCTCGAAAGATGTGTCTTCCTCGAGATCATCCTCATCGGGATGGAAAACATGAGTCACGTCTGAGAAGTAGCGTCGAAGCTAAGAAAAGTGGAATAAATCATGCATATCCTAGTACCTCTAAGTTATCTACAACTGATAGCCAACCAACCCAACCCTCTCCAAATACTCAAATGGCCCAACTTACCTCAGTGAAAGATTACCCTTTCACTTTCTCGTGCCATGTCTCAACCTTGATGTGACACGTAATGAAACCTGATCACTGACCTTAAACTCCAAAGGTTGTCTCCATCGATATGCATAAGACTTGTATCATGATTGTCCTATAGACAACCTCTTTCGAATCAAATATATCTTTTATGTGGTCTCCTGATCAAGATGGGGTCCCATCATAGCCACATCTCCTTCCACCAGCCAACATAAGGGTGATCAACATGGATTACTATAAAAATCCTCATATGGTGTCATCTGAATAGTTTTTGAAAATTATTATTGTAGGTATAATCCACAATAGGTATGTTTTTTTTTCAAGAACCTCCAAAGACTAGAACGCATGCTTGAAGCTTTTCCTCTAATAGCTAAATTGTATGCTCGGACTGACCATCTCTCCAAGGATAGAAAGCTGTAGTCAGATCTACCTATGTACCCAAAGCCCTCTGAAGTACTTTCCAGACCCGAGAAGTAAAACATAAATCCCTGTCTGAACCAAAAGAGTGTCTAAATCCATGTAAACGTACAATCTCTCATATGTACAACCTTCCCATATCATCCACACTGAAGGTCTCTTTGATCGATAAGAAGTGATCAACCTTCATGACTCTATCAATGAAAACACAAACTGTATCTTTCCCTTGAAGAGACCTCAAAAAACCTATCACGATGTCCATCGTGACATTATTCAACTTCATCTCAAAAATGGGTAACTGTAGCCAAAGTAATCTTGGTCACTAATGTTCTGCTTCCACCTGTTGATAGGTGGGACACCTCATGAAAAAACCAGAAACATATTTCTTTATACCTAGCCACCAATACTGATGTTGTAGATCACGATACATCTTGGTGATTCCAAGATGAACTACCAAAACTAAGGAATGAAAGTCCCGCATCATCTCCCCACATATGTCTCCTGGAACCCACAAACGACCATGAAAATGCAAGATATCATCCTCTCCTACTGTCCATCCTGGAATAGGGTCCTCTCTTTACACACTCTCCCATAAGACTGGGCTTTTAGAATCTAATAGCTTTCTCATTATCAGTCGGTCAAGAAGAGTAGAGGTAACAACTATATAAGAATGAAAAGTATACCCCTCTATATCGTGCACCTCCAAATGCATCTCATATAATAGAGCTGTAAGCTTCCACTCACTATTGGACTCCTGAACTACTTGTATCTGAGTCCTCCAACTCAATGCATTAGCCACATCATTGCCTTTCCCAGGCATGTAGACAAGCTTAATTTATAAATACTTAGGATATTCAACCCACCATCGCTATCTTATATTTAGATCACATAGAGTTAAATCATACATGAGACTTTTCTGGATGGTGAAAACAAAAACAATGCTCTCCTAGAAGGTAGTGTCCCCAACAGCGTAAAGCATGGACAGCTACAGCCAACTCGAGATCGTGCGTCTGGTAATTCTTCTCAAGTGGCCTCCACTGCTGAGACCCATTCACAATGAGCCCATCTCCCTACAGAAGCACATCTCCTAAGTTGATACCTAAGGCACCATAGTAAAAAGTATAGATCTTTCATAGCTCTAGAAATATTAGTATCAGTGATGAATTCAACATCCCTTTCTGCTTCAGAAAGGATGACTCACAAGAATATAGCCTTATTTACTCCTCACCCTTCTTAGTCAGACCTGTCAGTGGTGCCTCTATGCGTGAAAAGTCTGGTATGAGAAGTATCTTGAAACCATCCGACCATAGAAAAATCCGGACCTCAAGATGTTCTTTGGCTGATCCCATGAAACTACAGCTCTCACTTTCTCTGGGTGTACCAATACTTCTGTCACTTAAGTAACATGGCCCATGAAGTGAATACTAATCCATCCAAAAGTGGCATTTTTAGAGATTATCATATAACTGATTCTCCCACAATGTACTCAAAATTATTTCAAGATGGGTAGCATGTCGTGTCGAGTGTGAGAGTACACTAAGATATCATTCATGAAGACAACCATGAAATAATTCAAGTATGGATGGAACACCCATTTCATCAATTCCATGAAGACTACAGTTGTGTTCATGAGACCGAAGGACATAACCACATAATCATATAGACTATACATTCTCTGGAAGGCTATAGGAGGTACATCAGATGGTCTAACGCCCAATTGATGGTCTCCGTACCACATGTCAATATTCGAGAAATCCTAGGATCCTTGTAGATGATCAAATAGATCATCAATCCTCAACAACGTATATCGGTTCTTGATTGTTAACTAGTTTAACATCTGATAATCCACACAATGTGTGAGGGTACCATCCACCTTCTTAATAAATCTGATAGGAAAACCCCAAGGAGATGTACTGGGTCAGATGAAACCCTTTTCCTACAACTCCTCTTACTGCTTCATTATCTCTTGTAACTCTGGTGTAGCTATCCTATAATGAGGAATGGACACCAGTTCCACTCCTAGTACAAGATCAATAGAAAATTCCACCACTCTCTCTAAGGGAAAACATGATTTTTAAAAGATGTCCCTGAAATAATCCACCACTGGTGGAATGTCCAACTGTGACGAATCTTGGACAACCAGATATAGACTAGAAAATCTGGGTTGTTAATCCTCCAAACCCATGATTCTCTGGTCGCTCTAGTTGCTTGAACATTCCATTTACCATTATGAAGAAATTATCCACCCTCTGGTGATGTGAATCTCACCCTACAGTGATAGAAATCAAAAACTTCCTAGAAGGGAACTAAATAGTCCATTCCAAGAATGAAGTTATAGAACATCATCTCTAAGACATAAAATTCCGATATGAAGCAGAACCCACCAATCTAGAGAGGGAACTCCTTGAACTGGCGTAAACTAACTCTTCTAGTCCCAGATGGAGTGTCTAGCATCAAGATGTTAGCAGAAGAAAAGATACAGAGCCCCAGACTCTTCATAACAACAAAAAAATATTAATCTATTGGATTACCCTGTATCGAAAAGTGCATAAGCTATAACTTAGGCAACTAGAATCGTACCATAAACTGTAGATGGTTTGGGAACCTGATTCTGCTATGTCTGATACACTGAAAAAGTCTAACCTACACTGTGACCTTGTGACCCTACATGAAAACTCTGAGTTGATGCACCCTATTATCGCTGAAATCCTGGTGACTGGTTACCATGGTCACAACCTCCACATCATCCTATATGTCCAAAAGAACTCTAGTTCTCGGAATGATGAGATACTAGGTGTTCTTCTCCAGCACACAGAGTCATAGAAGAACCCCTATCACCAGCTACCGGTGAGAGAAAACTGACAGAAGCGCTGAAGATGACCCATCCTACCACAAGATCAGTTCTCCACTCGGTCTCACGGGCAAAGTGGCCTCGTATTCCCAACCTCCTCGCACAGGTAGCATACCAAATGGATCCCTGAAGGTTCATCCCACCTACTCGTATCTCCACGTGTAGACTCCCTACGATGCTTCCTATTATATATAGGAGAAAAACCCATCTATGGATGTGGAACCACCCTGGATCACCACTCCAGAATCCATTATGTTGTGTTCTGTGATCAGTGCCTAGTTGACTATTGAAGTGATGGATATCAACCTGAAGATGTTCACCTGATATCGGATGTCATTCCTACGACCATCCTCAAACTTCCTTACCAGGAATAGCTCATCACCTCCTAGGATGGGCATAAAGCGCTACTCTTCTGTGAAGTGAGAAGAATACTCCATAACTAAAAAGTTACCCTGCTCTAGAATCAGGATCTCATAGGCTCGATCCGCCTTCAAGGTCTCTAGATAGATGTAGTCATTGAAGGTACACTAAAACTCGTCCCACACCATAACCACTTGGTGTACCACCGGTGATATCACATCCAATCATCTCTTGGTAGTGTCTAGAATCATGTAAGTAGCAATTTTTACCCTCATCTATGGAGGAATATCCAGATGCTCGAAGATAGAAATCATGGCTTCTAACCATGAATCGACAGCCTAAGGTCTACCATCCCCTAAGAAGGTGGGAGGATGCTTCTTTGGAAAACCCCCATCAACTCAGCTATAGACAGGGAAAGATACGGTACTCCCTAGAAGGTCAACATAAACCTCATAAAGACATATAAGAACTTGGAAATAGAACTTATGTATGGAATTACGGCAGGTGCCAAGACTGGAATTACCGGAGGATCTTCTGGTGTCCCCCGATCAGCCTTTTACGATGTTTGATCACTGCCCTGTAACTGGAAGAAAACCAAAGGAAATATTGGTTTCATGACGCTGCAAGGTCAAGAGAACACCTTAGATAAGGATTATCAAGGACTAAAACATAGAAGGGTATAATGGAAACAGAATAAAGAAATAATTGATGTTTTTTAAAACATGGATACACGACTTGTACTTTTTCCAACCCAGGTTGTGTAACACCCAATACACATGTTGTGTTGTCCTAACACAAGGCATTTACTTTAATATTCTTCCCCTTCCCAAGTTTCCTTACACAGCTAATACACACAGTTCTCCTTCAACAAGACTACATGGCGTGTTAGTGAGAGACATGGCGTGTAATAGTATAACTTCACCGACCCATGTTGTTATTCACACGACCAGTTACACGTCTCACTCTACATGGTGTGTTCCTAATGAACATGGCATGTATAGCTTAGGTTTAAACTCCACGTGTAGTTAATCACACGGGAGGACACACAGCTAACACTACATGATGTGTGAAATCCTGACACAGCTTGTATAACCTATGTTTTATCCATCTATGTCGTTAATCACGTGGGTGGATACATGGTATTCAAAACACGGCGTATACATCTGGATCACACATGTTCCACCAATGATTTACCTACCATGTGTCTTTGCCCACATAGCTCGTGACCCGATTAGAGACTTAATAGCATGTACATTCAGTACACTCCATGTACTGAAGAAAAATAATTCCTCCTCAAACAAAAGGACATGTGGCATGTATTTATCATTATATGATGATTATTCTAGGTTCTTCTGGATAGTATTCCTCAGAAACTACTCTGAAACACAGAAAAACATTGAAAAAAACATTAAAGTTTCATTTTATGATCTGTGAGGGCCCATACACCCCACAAATCAAAGAGTGGCTTCTTATACAAGTTGTATATAAACATAACAGAGCAATGATCCACCAAATTACGGTCATGAGGGCACATGACACCTTAAGAACCAATTTTTTATGTCTATTCAAACTAAATCTTTACAAAATTAAATACCCTATCAAGAAGCAGGTATTATTATCAAGGAATATATCACAACAACATGAATATCTAACATAACTTCTATCACAACAACATAAAATTGCTAATGCGCCCTAAATGGAATGGTAATAATGCATTACATGTGATCTCTAGAAACTGCCTATATAATGCATGAGATGAAATACCTACATCTCATTAGGTAGAAATAGAGATTCAACTTCAATAATATCTACAATAATAGCACAAAACATGTTAATCACCAAATGGTAATGTCAAATCAACTGTAAAATTACAAAACCAAAAAAAATCAATAACAAGGTAAATTTGATTTTCCCTATACATGGGTAATCTATGTCTGGGCACAACTTATTACCAATCACCCATTCCATCCTATCCCTAGATATAGGCTCTAAATAGTTAGTTAAGAAGAAAATCGTTCCTCTTATACAATTTTTTAACATCCTGGTTCTGGGTGCTTCCTAAAGGTGCCCCATAACCGGTAGGTCACATGGCATCAAGCACATTTCCCCGAATGTGAGAGGATGCCCACTAGAATCAAGTCCCTTGGGTGTGATAGTGGAGAAACTATTCCCTCATTGGTAGAGTAACACAGTGGAAGTAAAATATATTACAATAGCGGAAGTAGTAAAACATAAAATAAGTAAACAATGGAAGTAATAAACAACTAGAGCATAGATATATATGATGCATGAAGCATATGTCTAGTAAAGTAGCCAAAAAATCCAGAATGCTTGAATATGTTACTAAACCAATGAACAAAATAAAAAGAACGTAAAATTTTCCTCAGCATTTTTAGCCAAATCTTGGTGAAATTATCTCCATATCCACAACAATAAAGTACATGGGGTAGAAGGGTGCATGCCCTAATCCAGACATGCAACAATATAATCTGTTTCAACCCAAAATCGTGGACCAAATAGGGTGTGAGAATAATACCAATAGGAAACCACCCAATGATTTGTGTATAATAGTCAGTGAATATATATGGACGACAATAAGCAAAATAAGTAGTAAACAAGGAAATAATCAAAACTAAATAGTCCTACAGTTTCATTAACAACCATTTTCTTTTAATAATATAAACAACCAAACACAAATACCAACAACCATTTAGGTATTTCTCACATCCTAACCCCTCTGTTTCATAATACAAGAGAAGATATAACAAAGACTCTCAGAGGAAGAACTCATTGTCAATCCCCCCTATAGTCATGTGTGACCAAAGACTCTCTGTGGAAGCACTCGCCATCAATTCCCCTATAAACATTTAATGGTAACCTACAGACACTCTGAGGAAGCACTCAAAGTCAATTCCTCCTAAGGCCTTGTAATGTAAATATAAACACACTGAGGGAGCACTCAATTTCAATCCCCCCTATGGTCTCGTAGTGTGATAATTATAACACACTCTAGGAAATCCCTCATCAAAAATTTCCCCTATGGTCTCACTACATCAGGTTCCCACAACCCCGTGTAATGAAAACATGCATGAAAATAATCATCAGACAAATAATTACTCAAGAACTAAATGGCTAAAAAAACTACAGCATATCATATAATTTCAGTGATTAATCACTCCACCCAAACAATACTAGGTAGGGAATGGTAGGAAGCAGCCTAATAGGAAAGGCCAAACCAAACGTTCAAAACAGGAAAACATGGGGAAAACAACCATAGCATAGCTAAATAACCCTATTATAAAAAATTAACCTCTATCCAATCAAAATAGGCATAACATGCAAATAAAATGGGCTAAAACCAAAAACACACAATTCCCCAAACAAGGGTATTAGGCACTTTTTCACATATAATTGAAAGGCCCAAACCACCTACCACGGCACCGTGAGATCGATATATGTGATCCTCAGGCCTTGAATCTACCTCGAACGCCATAGATCTACAAAAAGGATAAAAACATTCAACTGTGGATAACTTGTGATAGAGAATAAATCAGTAATGAAGGTTATAGAAGAAGGAAGAACTCACATATGAGATTCCAATGCAACCGAAGGAGTTTGATTCAGAGAATGGACAGTGAGTCTGGGGCTCGGAGGAGATTCACGACATTACAAATGCTTCTGGATGAGACTAACGAAGAAGAAGATGGTTCTTTCCATCAGATGTAACCCCGGTCAATTAAATTACATAATACGAATATACACGATGAGTAATTTTGAAGTACATGGTGTGCAATTGACTTAGTCGGCCCCCGTTTTAGGCAGTCTCTAGGCCACCACACACAGCCATGTGCTTGGCCGTTTCACAACCAGCACACGACTACCCATTGTAACCTAGTACAATGTGTGTACATATAAGTACATGACATTTACTCTTGAAATATCCATAAATGCCTCTTTTTCTCAAAAGAAACCAGAAAAGAAAAACATACCTGAAATAATGATCAGGGCTTTTACACCTGACGCTCCATGGAGATGTGTAAGACGAACCAAATGAATACAATAAATGGTCAAACAACCCATATATATATATATATATATATTAACATAGATAGGAAAATCTGTGAAAGGAAGTACATAGATACTACCCTTAATCTCCCCCACAGCAACCCATGCCCATGGCATCTCAGCCTCATGGCCTCATTACCCGCCCCTCAATAGAGCAATGTATCGAAATTACCTCGGGTCATGCCCATCCGGACAAGCAATGTTGCCTCAAACTATTGACCAATTCGACCAATCCTAATGATCAAAATCACGTCTATAACACCCCATGCTTCCGCGGCTGACATCACTTTGAATAACATAATAGCGTGTGCTTTACGCAACTTCTAGTTCTAACACACCATAACCACTCAAACTAGCCGTTATGAATAGTAATACCCACGTTTTGAAATTTTATGAATTTTATATTTCAAAATGGACTTTATTTTTGGATTTTTAATATCGAAATTAGATAAGGGTTATTTTTTTGTACATTTCCGATAACTTTCATATTTTGATGATTAGTGAAAATTACTAAATTTTAATTAAAAACAACATTTCTAATTGAAATAATTAATAGTGATTAATTATTCATTTGAATGGTTTGGAAGTATAATTCGATAATATTTTTTTCATTTAATACAATTTAGGACATTATAAGTAATTTCACATTTAAATTTTACATAAACAAGTGTCAATCTTTTGATAGTTATTATTTCATAAAAACACACTTTTTGTTTTAACAACGAGAATTAATTTTAAATAAATACTTTCCACTTTTTTGTTTTGAATTATGAAAAATGGATTCTATATTTAGAATCAGGAGTTCCAAATTGTGTAAATTGGTAACTTTATTTTTTAGACATTTTGAATAATTACTTCGTTAAATATTTTATTTACCATGGTTAAAGGGTAAATCCGGTAAATAAGGGTAAAAAAATAATACTATAATAGTATTAAATTACACTAACATGTGTCCTAACCCTATTGGATGATACATTTCTGACCATGTGAATCTTTGGGCTTATTTTTGGACCCCATGAAGCCACTTGTAAGTGATAATGACAATTTATATTAATTAAGTTAAAGTAAATACAAAAATGACATAAGCATATATCTTTTAGTAAAACAACTTTTAAATAGGGTTATACATGTTATATATTCGACCAAAAATATTAATTATAAAGATAAAAATAATTCCTACATAATTTATGTTTATTTATAGTTTTTATATATTTATTAATTAAATTTATTTATGACACAATGATGATGCGATATTTTCATTATTAATGAAATAATCAAATAAATGGCATTATAAATGTTAAAATAAATATAATTTGAAAGTTTTAATAACATACACGAATTTTAAAGGTTAATATGACATGTTATTATTGATTAAATGAAATTATTTTGAATTAATAATGTTTTTAGGACTTTAAAAAATCAATTATTAAATAGTGTCAAAATTAACATAAAAGAGTTTTTAAAGCAAATATTATATTATTAATTGATATTATATTCCTAAAAATCTTAGGTTTGGCCAAAAGACTTATATAATGATATTTTTTACATTAATGAACCACTTGGGGTTCTATTGGAAATATATAGTATGCTTATTTACCATATAATATAAAAATACACAGAGACATGGTAAATGTCAAACTATTCAACTAAGAGTTAAATCTAAAAGATAATGGTAAAATAGTGATCCAAACCTATATAAAACGTATTGGTTGAGTGGTTTTATACCCTTACCTAACATATCCATTAAATAATCCATTTTTGAGCCATTATAAATTGAAAATGATTTTATTATAAAATAATATATATAGCTTTTCCTAAGGTGCCTCTCACCCCTCTTATAAAAGCTCTCTCCCCATTCTCACTAATTGACACCA
Organism: Viscum album; assembly: GCA_963277665.1. Taxonomy (NCBI): domain Eukaryota; kingdom Viridiplantae; phylum Streptophyta; class Magnoliopsida; order Santalales; family Viscaceae; genus Viscum; species Viscum album. Next base: position 851,438,415 of record OY728126.1, on the reverse strand, counting down.
TCAAAGCCAATTAGGTCAGCCATACTTTGCCCAAATACCCTCTCAATTGTCCTACCATCATCCTAGAGGCCTTTATTTGGTCATAAATCCATCTTAATGAGCCCTTTTGATCAAATCAAAAGGAAGAACATGAAGAAGAGGTAAATATTTATCACCTCTTTCAAGTACATTTCTTCTTCCACTAACTTTATCTTTGTTGTTTAAATTCTAAAATAATAACTCCATCATCTTATACATACTGTGATGTTATTATATATATGGTACAACCAAATTAATTATTCTATCCATCTTTTGAATGACTTTTCATCATTCGTACGTATGTACGACTTACCGTCTCCATGTCGTGGTGTAATTGTTATTCAATACATTATTATTTTTATGGGTATAATAATGATGTGTAAATTATGTAAATAATAAATATAACATGATAATTATTCTGTATATATGATATACCATCCAATTATGTATTATTTTAATATCAAAAAATGACATTGTCGCTCGTGCGTATGTATGAATTACCATCTCCACGAACGCAATGAGATTCATTCCCCATCGTATCCATTCAAAAATAATTTTCATTAGATAATTAAAAATAATGTTTAAATACTTTATATCATTATGTATATGAATAATATACATCCCATACATAACAAATATGACTCACATAACAAATAATATAAAGGAAAATGAATCCGTTAACACGTGAAACAACTATAAGACTAAGATATTATTAACAACGCAATGTTAAAAGATCATATATGATTTTATATTAATGATTATGATTATGGTATAATTTAATAACAATTATTTCACCATTATATAAGAGGTTAACCTATATTACACAAAGGAAAACTACAAGGTAAGGGTTTATTTTACAATATCTTCATTATCCTAGATTATTTATACGTAATTATCGACTAGGGCCTCTTTATCATCCACATCCATGTTTCCTAAAAATGTATTTCAAAACATTCTTACTATTTTATAGAATATGGTTTAATGACATCTATACACATGTTTGACTTTTTATAAGAAGTTTATAAAGGAATATTTCCATCGTTTTCCAAAGAAGGTCTTTTTTCACCTTTTCGAAAAAATTATGGTAAGAATGTATTTTTTAACTTATACGGCAAGTGCGGCTGTTTTCCACCATTATAAGATCGTCGAAGCTTTCCTTACAAGCTTATAAGAATATTTTTAAAATAAATGTTTTATTTTATAATTATGTTACTTGTAAATTATTTAAAAAAAAGATATATTTCCCTCAAATAGTTTGGATTTCATCTATGTCAACATCCTTTGATGGATTTTAATCTTATTTGAAGTTGATTTACTATGATACAAATCTGCCATATTTTATTGAATGTTTTGTGATATGTTTGATTGTGGATGTGTTATTTTTATACCATTCATGGTTTATGGATAAAGTATTGAAATTTCTTATGCTAGTTTTAAAACGAATGTTTATGTTATGTTTAAACCTGTTCATATGAGGAATCCATTGGACTTAGTAAGTGACGAGTGGATCCCGCTATAGCTACCTGATGCATCGGTAGGTCTCATGAGACAAACTAGTTTCTTGGCACAAGGCCTTGGAAAAATATTATTTGTAGTCTTGGCACAAGTTCTTGACTATGTGGTTATGATAGTCTGGCATTATGCATTCCATCATTATGAAAGTGGTTATTGATATTGCATGTGATTATTAGACTAGTAGAATATCTATGTGAATAAGTAAATGGAATTATTTTATTTTATTTATTCCATGTTATGCTGAATTTCAATCATTAAAGGCTTTTTTTGTCATACATTTCTTTAAATGTTTATGATTATTTATGAAAGTTTTCTCTATATTGTTATCCTTACTCAGAATCTGAGATCACCCCTCTTTATGTTTTATTTTTTTCCCAGGATGTGAAGAAGTATTTTATGACTAAGCTGCAGGGATAGTCTGAGGGGATATGAGTGTGGAATATGCAGAATATCTTGTTGTAGTTTTCCATTTTATCATATAATGTAAGACTTATGAATGTATCTAGTGTTTCCAAGGATACTAAACTAATCTATCTTTTGAGACATGATCTTTTTTATCTTGCTAATGTTATGTAACAATGCACTGACTCTAGGTAACTGGGGTTTGGGTGTTCCAATTGGTATTAGAGGAAGTTTAGTATAAACCTTGGAAACTAGATTTAGATAAACTCTGATTAAATAACATAGACCTAAGATGGAGTTTGAGGATTAGCATAGAAGAAGATACTAGAATTTTGGTATTGTAGAGATTTTGTGATTTTTCCAAGCAATACATCCCTATCTGGATATGAGTAGGTAGAGGTAGCTCTGGCACAAATTTACCTAGGGGTAAAACCCAAAAACACCACTTTGATCTAGACTCGAACAAGAACTGGTGCACGAAAATGGGCCTTGTTGCACTCTTGGTTACGACACTCCCGGGGGATATGCTTAGGATAATTTTCATTTTCATTACAATCCATTATGAAGGGTTTATGAGTATATACTTCCTCAAAGAAAACATTTTTTTATGATTATGTATTATATCCATAAAATTTTCAATTTATGTTATGTGTTTTTCAAGTTTGGAATTATGTATTTCCATTCATAAACTAATCTAGTTTTTTCAATTGTTTAGAAATGGTTCCTAGTGGTGGAAACTATATCAATGCCCATGCTCCATGTAGGGACTTTCCTTCCACTCAAGATAATTATAGTGGAGCTAGTGATACAACTCGTGCTGATCAACTTGTCACCATACTAGGACAACTCACTCAGGTTATGAATAATAACCTTACCCATATAGAGCATCCTAATCCACAACATGGAAGATCAATGTTAGATCACTTCATGAGGCACCGACCAACAACATTCAATGGGAGTACAAATCCATTGCTAGGTGAGCAATGGATAAGTTCTTTAGAGAAAATATTCCATGTCTTGGGGAGTAGTGAAAGGGAAAAAGTCATCATGGCAGTTTACCACCTCATTGGAGATATTGATCAATGGTGGTCATTGATTCAAAACAAAAAGGAAGATGATAAAGTATCAAATATGGAATGGAGGAATTTTAAATAACTTCTCGTAGAAAAATACTTTCCTCATGACTGTTGAGCAGATATGGAAAGGCAATTTCTGAGTCTGAGGGAAAAGGAGGATGAGAATGTCGCAAAGTATGAGGATAACTTTACAAGGTTAGAGAGGCACACTGCAAATTATATACATAACCCAAGAAGTAAGATTGATCATTTCTTTTATGGGTTAAAACTGTTTCATCATCGAGCATTAGTCTCACAATCCTTATTGTAGTACAAAGATATTGTCACATGTGCTATCTAGACAATAAAAAGAATTCTCTAAGTCTAATGACTTTAAAGAAAAGAAAGAGAAGAAGAGATCTGCTGATCACTCCGGAAATGTAAATAAGGATAAGAATGGAAAATTTGAATATCCATCCTGTAGTAAATGTGGAAAGAAACACCCTGGTACTTTCTTAAAGGGAATGAGTGTATGTTACAACTGTGGTGAAAAAGGACACCATGCTCGCGATTACAAGGGGAAGAAAGAAGCTACCGATGTTCAATGCTACAATTGTAGAGAGATGGGACATTATGAAAATGAATGTCTTAAGAGTCAGGGGAACTTACCTGATAAAAGGCCAAGGGACCAAGGCCAAGATTATGTTATCACTACTACTGAGGTTGAAGCTCCTAAAAACGTGGTGGAAGGTAATTTAATGGTTTCCTCAAGTTTAGCCAATGAATTATTTGATTCTGGATCATTGCATTGTTTCATATCTTCCCAGTTTGCTAAGAAAATTATATATTTCTAATTTTATTTAACAAGGGAGTTTTCAGTAAAAATCTCCTAAAGGAAGTATCATTGCAGCAATGTTTTGTGAATCAGTCCCCATTATAGCATAAAAATGTTATTTATCTGCTGATCTCATCGTCATACCCATGATTTAATTTGATATAATCCTCTATATGGATTTTCTTTCTGACCACGATGAGAATATTTATTGTAAGAATAAAGAGGTTACAATTTTTTATGACGATGATAAATAACACCTTATCTTTAGAATATAATCATCACCACTTAATTCTTATCTAGATCCACCCCCTTGTAGCTCAACTAAATTCAATTATTGGGAAGGAAGAGAATGTAAAAACTATTGGTGAGGAATTAATTATTCAAAGAGTGGATGTAACTATTATAAAAGAATATGTTGGTGTGTTTCCAAAATATTTACCTGGACATCCTCCTGAATGAGAAATTGAGTTTTCCATTGATTTAATTTCTTGATCAAGGCCCAAATTGGAGATCCCTTATAGAATGAAAACTATGGAATTAGTGGAACTAATGAAACAACTAGGGGAATTGAGTAATAATGGATTTATTCACCCTAGTGTTTCTCCATGGGGAGCTCTTGTCCTTTTTCATAAGAAGAATGATGGATCTATGAGGTTATGTATCGACTACAGGGAGATCAATGCTATAATAATAAGGAACAAGTATCTTGATGATTTTTAGTAGTATTTATTCACCCTAGTGTTTTTGCATGGAGCTCAATTCTTTTCAAATACTGACATTCGATCTGGATACTGTCAGTTGTGTGTGAAGAAGGAAGACATTCCGAAGACAAAATTTCAAACTACGTACAGGCATTATGAGTTTGCAGTAATGCCTTTTGGATTGACTAATGCACCTTCTGTCTTCATGGATCTAATGAACAGAGTTTTCATGAAATGTATTGATGATTTTTTAGTAGTATTTATTGATGATATCTTGGTATTATCCAAAAGATACAAAGATCATGAAAATCACTTGCGCATTATCCTGAATACTCTTAGAGGACATGAATTATATGGGAAGTTTAGAAAGTGTGAATTTTGGTTTCAGAATATTTCTTTTCTTGGCCATATTTTCTCTAAGGATGGAATCTATGTTGATCCTTCTAAGACAAGAGAAATCCATGAATGGCCAGTACCGACGAGTATAACTAAGGTATGTAGTTTTATTGGTTTAGTAGGTTATTATCGACTTTCCGTCCAGAATTTTACCCAGTTGGTTATCCCATTAACAAAGATCACACGTAAAGGGGTTAAATTTTTTTGGACCCAAGAGTGTGAAAAATGTTTTGAAGAACTGAAGTGAATATTATTCAATGCTCCTATATTGACTCTACCATCGAGGAATGATGGGTTTGTTATTTATAGTGATGCTTCAAAGAATGGACTTGGTTGTGCCCTTATATAGAATGATAGGGTTCTGGACTATGCATCACGATAGCTAAAAATTCATGAGAAAAACTATCCTACACATGATCTTGAGTTAATAGCTGTAATATTTGCTTTGAAGATATCGATACACTATCAATATGGTGAAAAATTTGAGATTGATACTGATCACAAGAATTTGAAGTATATATTTTCACACAGAAATAACTCAATATGAGGCAAAGGAGATGGCTTTAACTACTCAAGGATTATGATTGCATGATACACTACCACCTGGGGAAGGAAAATAAGGTGGTAGATTCTTTGAGTAGAAAGGATCATGGAGTTTTGATCAAGATGAGAGTTGAAAGGGATCATATTTTCATGGATCTAGTGAAGATGGATATGGGAATTACAATGGAAGGTGAAACATCAATTATTTTTCAAATAGTTGCCAAACCATCTTTACTAGAAAATATAAAGAGTTCTCAGACAGATGATGAAGAGTTTCAAAAGAAGATTAAAGCTGTGAACGATGGGAGATTTAGTGACGTTGTGTATGAAGATGGAATTTAGAAATTTGGGAAGCGGATTTGTGTTCCTGATATACCAGATCTAAAAAAAGAATTGGTGGATGATGATAAATGTTCCAATTTCTCTATACACCATGGTCGCACCAAAATGTATAGATATTTGAAGGAACATTTCTGGTGGGACAACATGAAGAGGGAGATTTCGGATTTTGTGTCAAGATGTATGGTTTGTCAACAAGTGAAAGCTGGAAGCCAACAGCCTAGAGGAGTCATGAAACCTCTTCCCATGAATGATTGGAAATGGGATAATATTACGATGGACATGGTCGTGGGACTAACAAATACTCCTAGAAGGAATGATGCAATATGGGTCATTGTTGATCGTCTTACCTACTGATCACGTTTTTTTCTATTAGAGAAGATTTACCACTTGAATGTCTAGTAAGACTGTATATTAATGAATTTGTAAGACTTCATGGAGTACCCCCTATTGATTGTTTCTGATCATGATCCACGTTTAAATTAAGATTCGGGAAAATTCTTTTGAAAACCCTAGAACTGAACTTTGTTTGAGCCCTACCTACCACCCCCAAACTGATGGGAAATCCGAACAGACTATTAAAACCTTAGAAGAAAAGTTTATATCTTGTTCACTTGACTTTAAGGGTATGTGGGCTCAATATTTACCTTTGGGGGAGTTTTCCTATAACAATAGCTTCCATTCATGTTTTCAGATAGAACCATATGAAGCGTTATACGGAAAGAGATGTCGCAGACCAACCTATTGGGATAATGTTGGTGAAAGAAAACTCGTAGGCTTAGAACTGCTGGAGGAAATGATTGAAAAGGTGAAGTTAATCCAAAACCACATCAAAGAATATCAAAGTAGGAATAAGAGCTATGCCGATAACCAAAGGAAGGATTTGGAATTTCAAGTAGGAGATCATGTTTTCTTATAGGTATCTCCATGGAATGGTGTTATACGTTTTGTTAAGAAATGTAAATTGAGTCCCAAGTACATTATTCCTTTTGAAATTCTAGAACGAATTGGGGTTTTAGCTTATCATTTGGCAATGCCTCCAAACCTCCCCAAAGTTCACGATGTCTCCCACATATCACTGTTGATAAAATACATGCCTGGCCCAAATCATGTACTCACCTATGATGAATTAGAACTGGAACCCAATCTATCTTATCCCGAAGAGCCTTTCAGGATTCCTGATACAAGGGAACAAGTGCTTAAGAACCAGACGAATCGTCTGGTAAAAGTTCTGTGGAGAAACCATAAGATTGAAGAGGCAACGTAGGAACCCGGGGAACTTATGATGAGGAACCACCCAAGTATTTTTATGAAGTAATATTCTAAAAATTTCGAGGTTGAAATTATTTGAAGGAGGGGATAATATAACACCCCAAGCTTCCATGGTACACTTCTCTTTGAATAATACAATAGTGTGTGTCATACGCAACTTCGAGTTCCAACACACCACAACCACTCAAACCAGAGGTTATGAATAGTAATACAAACTTTTTGAAATTTTATGAATTTTATCCTTCAAAATAGACTTCATTTTTGGATTCGAAATATTGAAATTATCTTAGGGTGAATTTTTTGTACTTTTCTGAGAACTTTCATATTTTGATGAATAGTGAAAATTACTAAATTTTAATTAAAAAAAACATTATTAATCAAAATAATTAACAGTGATAAATTTTTCATTTTAATGGTTTGGAACTATAATTATATTATATTTTTATAATTTAATACAATTTATGTCATTGTATGTAATTTCACAATTAAATTTGACATAAACAAGTGTCAATCTTTTGATAGTTATTTTTTCATAAAAACACACTTTCTGTTTTGAGAACGGGAATTAATTTTAAATTAATTTCCACCACTTCTGTGTTATGAATTTAGAAAAATGGATTTCATATTTCGTATCAGGAGGTCCAAATTGTGTAAATACATAACTTTTAATTTGAGACATTTTGGATAATTACTTCAGTAAATATTTTATTTACCATGGTCAAAGGCTAAATCCAGTAAATACGGGTAACAAAATAAAATTATAATAATATTAAACTATCCTAACACGTGTCCTAACCCTATTGGATGATACATTTTCGAGTATGGGCATCTTTGGGTCAATTTTGGGACCCCATGGAGCCACTTTTAAGTGATAAGGACACTTTATATTAATTAAGTTTTAGTAAATACAATAATGACATAAGCATATATCTTTTAGTCAAAAAACTTTTACATAGGGTTATATATGTTATCTCTTCAACCATGAATATTAATTAGAATGATATTGAGATTTTCTTCATAATGGTATTTTATTTATAATTTTTAGACATTTAAAAATTAAATTTATTTATAACACAATGATGATGCAGTATTTTTCTTATTAATGAACTAATTAAATAAATGGAATTATAAATGTAAAATGAATATAATTTGAAGGTTTTTATGACATCCAATAATATTATAGGTTAATATGACATTTGAGGATTTATTAAATGAATTTATTTCTAATTAATAAAGTATTTATGACTTTAACAAAAACCAATTATTAAATAGTGTCAAAATTTACAGAAAAGAGTTTTTAAAGAAAATATTATATTATTAATTGATATTCTATTCCTAAAAGTATAAGGTTCAGACAAAAGTCATATATAATTATATATATATAATTATTTAACCACTTGGGTTCTCATGGAATTATATAGTATGTTTATTAACCATATAATATAAAAATACAAAGAGACATGGTAAATGTCAAACTATTCAACTAAGAGCTAAATATAAAATATAAGGGTAAAATAGTGACCCAAAACTGTGTAAAACCTATTGTATGAGTGGTTTTAGACCCATAACCATATTATACTTTAAATAATACATCTTTTATCCATTAGAAATGGAAATTTATTTAATTATAAAATAATATTTCTGGCTTTTCCAAAGGTGCCCCTCACCCCTCTTCTAAATGGACACTCCCCCTTCTCTCTAATTCATACCTTCAATGACATTTGGTTTGGCAAAACTCTACCCAAATACTCTATCAACTATCCTCCCTTCATCCTAGAGGAATTCATTTCGTCATAAAGCCAACCTATGAAGCCCTTTTGATAAAATCAAAAGGAAGAACCCGAAGAATAGGTAAATATTTCATCACCTCTTTCAAGTTCCATTCTTCTTCCACTTCCATTCTCTTTGTTGTTTCCATTCTAAAATAATAACTCCAATATATTCTATATACTTTTATGTTATTATAAATATGGTACAACCAAATTCATTATTTTATCCATCCTTTGAATGACATGTCACCATACGTGGGTACGTATGGCTTACCATCTCCACGTCATGGTGTAATTGTTATTCAATACATTATTATTTGTATGTTTATAATAATGATGTGTAAATGATGTAAATAATAAATAAAACATGATAGTTATTTTTTATATATGATATACTATACAATTATTCATTATTTTAATATAAAAAAATGATATTTTTGCTCATGCGTGTTTACAGATTACCGTCTCCACGAACGCGATGAGATTCATTCCCCATCATATCCATTCAAAACTAAGTTTCATTAGATGATTAAAAATAATGTTTAAAGACTTGATATAATTCTAGATATGAATAATATACATTCCATCTAGAACAAATATGAATCACATAAGAAAGAACATAATGGAAAACGAATCCTTTAACCCCCGAAACAATGATAATACTAAGATATTATTAACAAAGCAATGTTAAATGATCATATATGATATAATATTAATGTATATGATTATTGTGTAATTTAATAACAACCATTTCACCATTATACAGGAGTTTAACATACCTTCAGCCAAGGAAAATTACAAGGTACAGGTTTATTTGGGATTCTCTCCATTATCCAAGGTTGTTTATATGTAATTATCTACTGGGACCTCTTTGTCATCCACATCCATGTTTCTTAAAAATGTATTTCAAAACATTATTACTATTTATAAAATATGGATTAAAGTCATTTATACCTATGTTTGAATTTGTATAAGATGTTTATAAATGAATCTTTCCGTCATTTTCCAAACAAGGTCCTTTTTAACCAGTTCGACAAATATTAAGGTAAGAATGTCTTTTTTAACTTATATGGTGGGTACGGCTATTTTCCACCGTTATAAAATCATCTAAAATTCACATACAATCTTATAATAATATTTTCAAAGTAAAATTTTTATTTTATAATTTTTTTAATTTTAAATGATTTCAAAAAAAGATGTATTTCTCTCAAATAGTTTTGATTTCATCTTTGTCAACATCCTATGATGGATTTTCAACTTATTTGAAGATGATTTATTATGATCCAAAACTTTTATATTGTATTGAATGTTTTGTGATATGTTTGACTGTGGATGTGTTATTTTTATACCGTTCATGGTTTATGGATAATGTATTCACATTTCATATGCTTGTTTTAATACGAATGTTTATATTATGTTTAAACATGTTCATATGAGGAATGCATTGGACTTAGTAAGTGACGTGTGGACCCCCGCTATAGCTCCTTGATGCATCAATAGATCTCATGAGACAAGCTAGTGTCTTGGAATAAGGCCTTGACTAAATATTATATTTAGTCTTGGCACAAGGCCTTGGCTATGTGGTTATGATAGCCTGGCATTCTGCATTCCATCATTATGAAAGTTGTTATTGATATTTAATGTGATTATTCTACTTGTAGAATATCCATGTGAATAAGTAAATGCCATTATTTCATTTTATTTTTTCCATGTTATGCTGAAGTTTAAGTTAAAAAGGATTTTGTTTTAGTCATACATTGCCTTAAATTTTTATGCTTATTTATGAATGTTTCCTCTATAATATTATCCTTACTGAGAATCTATGCTCACCCCTCTCTATATTTTTTTTTCTAGGATCTGAAGAAGTATTTTATGACTGGACTGCAGGGATAGTCTAAGGGGATATGAGTGTGGACTATGGAGACTATGTTGTTGTAGTTTTCCATTTTATCATGTAATGTAAGAATTATAAATGTATCTGGTCTTTCTATGGATACTAAAATAATAGGTATTTCGACACATGATATTTTGTGATCATGCCAATGTAATGTAATAATGCACTGACTCTGGGTAACTAGGGTCGGGGTGTTACAACCCCAACCATAGTACCTACCTGTTCGTACAAGATCCAGACACAAATATACTGCCACATGTTGTTCTACAAATATATAAAGCATGGAATAACACATTTCAATAAACAAGAACTTTTATCAGGAATTTCACATGTTCATATTTAAAAAATCTAAGGCATGGAAATTGATATAATTCCCATGGAATTATCACATCACAAAACCTACGTTCAGTTATGAAATTGAATTACCCTAAAATGTTCCTTTAAAATTCCAAGAAAACAAGATTTTTATATTGGTCCAAGGTACAGTTCTCCGGTACCACACTGGGTAAAGGGTTACAAAACACAGTCAATAACATCACACACCAAGTGAGCCACCAAGGTGGAGATCAAATAAACTGTAATCTGAGAAAATTAAAAATAGCAATTCCCACCCAAGGAAACATGGTTCATCACTCATAGCTGGGGCTGCAGCCACCCAAGCACAAGATAGATACCCCATTCCAGTAACAACTTGTATCCAATATACCATATCCAAAATAGTAAAATAAGCCAAAATATAAGAGAAGTCTCAATCTCATTAGTAGATATCCAAACACTGCTACTAAATCCCTATCAAGAACTCCCCCATTCCATTTTTTTAGGACCTGGACATGAACAAATAGCAGAATAGTGCTAAAAAGGTCACGTGTTACTACCTTAGTCACACATCACTGAATGCCAAAGGCTACTGACTAGAAATTACGTTCTGATATGTATAGTTGGAAGGATATACACATTCAGATGATAATAATGGTACTGGTCAGAACAATAATATATAACATGCAATGGAAATAAACTACCCAGCAGACTCGAACCAGACCTGTATAGTTGAAGTAAAATCAATAGAAATAAATTGTAGAAGCAATGAATATAAACAACATTAGTATAAGTAAACAGAACAGCATGCTGAACACCACTTGTAACTACTAAACAAACCAAAATTGTGTTTATAGCTAGTCAATATATAAAAATTGGTGCCAATGGCTAACCAATAGTAGCTACAAAACAAGTAAGCCTAGTGATATAGGAAAGAAATCAAAATAATGTAAACTCTAGCTAGGAACGAATTTAAGGTCCATACCATCTCCATGAAACTGATAATGTAGTCCTGCTCCTAAATCTTACATTTTTCAAGCACGTAAATCTATAAAGTCTACACGAGTCTTGAAGGGCCTATGTAGGGTGTGAGATGAATCTTAGTAGGTTACCACCCAACTGTGCGTAGATAATATAAGTGATTAAGAAGACATGAAGTTATAAAGAAAACTAGTAAATAGTATGATGCACAAATATAACAAAATCCACGAGAGCATAATAGCCAGGATAGAGTGCCACCTACTTTGGCTAATACCGGAATCTCTGTCATGTAGCCTAGCACCATGTTCCCTCTAATACCACATGTCTCAAGCACCGATGTCCGAAAGGGTCACCCAAGAAGTAGTTACTCTAGGAACAATGATAGCTATCCCTCAAATAAATAACCAGAGGGACAACAATGTCTACCCTCAAATAAGGTAACTGGAGGGACAATGTTGTCTTCACTAAAATAACGGCGAGCCTATTCCCCAAACCCTATTGCTTCAAATCTATCCCCTGAAGGCTCCTCGCCTTCGACGTGGCTTCTTATGGAATGTAACCCCAAACCAATAGTACCTAAACCACAAATAATGAGGGCATCTACACACCATGGGTGGTCAAAACCCCCCCATCACGGAGTCTCCCTATGTGCACACTACTCAATGTTCCAGGGTGAGTGGTAATCCCAAAAATAGTACCCAAGCCACAACATCTCGGAAACCTCATGCCCCTAAAACCATGCCGCTCAAGTCTGACAGCCTTTCCATCCATGTAACCCAGGCCATGCCCAACCTTAATGTCACACTACCTTAAGCCAATGTCAATGACGCCCAATCTCATGGTCGGAACCACCCAATGTTACCCGAGCCAAGGCAAACCTATGATCTGTATCACTCATGAATATCTGGGTCGTGCCAAACACATCCCCAAGGGATCCATCATATGAAATGATACATATAACCCATATAATCACAATTAAATACATTAAACATAAATGACACACTCTGAAAAGTAATTTTTTTTATTATTATTGCCGAAGCACAGAAAAAATAAAGAACCTCCCTTCAAGGAGGTCGAAAGTGGTGGAGTCCAAGGGAGTCACCATGCACCATAGTAACGCACTCAAGGGGAAGGGAGTTCAAACTATCAAATATCACAAGTGGATCCTCCTGTCTGCCCAAGCGGGCGAGGGCATCAGCTGAAAAGTTAGACTCCCTCCAACTGTGGTGAATAATCTGGCCTTGATTAGTTTCTGTCTTGCACCTACGAATGAGATAAATCAAGTCCCATGGAATGCAGTGACCTCCCTGAAGCATCCTCACTAGAGACTCAGAATCAGACTCCACCTCTGACACTTGCATCCCTCTCCGCCTGCATACCAACAAGCCAGAAAGAAGTGCCCGAACCTCTGCACCCAATGAATTCCCCAGACCATAAAAGGCACTAAACGCTAGTAGCACTGAGCCCCAACAATCTCTGAGCAGTCCACCACCCCTCAAACCACCCCCCCCCCCCGAACAGGATCCATCAATGTTTAAGCTTCAGACCCTGATTCGGTGGTATCCACCTCACCCATCTCTCCTTTCCTCTACGTTGGATGCATGACCTATTGAGCAGGTTGCACACTGCCACTGAAGCCAGACCCTCCCTTGACGAGAGAAGCTTGCTCAACAATAAGTGACTTCAGCTGGACCTGCATAGACACCAATGATCTTTTGCTCCCCAGTCGAACCTGGTTCCTCGCCTCCCAAAGCACCCAGCAGATCGCAACTACGTTGATAATTCTGACAACCCGCTCCATTGTTCCGTTCTCACTACCTGGAAGCCAGACGGACAAGTAGTCCTGAATACAACACGACCCACCAATCGGAAAATGGGAATGGTTGAAGAGAGACCAGAGGTAGGAAGCCCATTGTCCTTGAAAGAAAATATGGGCCGTCGTTTCTGAGTTCGGCGGCTCACAACAGTAGCACTGGGGAAAACCATGCATACCCCTCTTCTCTGTATGTTATCCTCTGTTGGGTATCACTCTATTTAAGACCCTCGACACCAGGAAATTCATTCTCATCGGTATCTCCTTGCACCAAACAGCTGGCCACCTCTCCCCCGTAGTGCTTTCTCCTTAGAGGATTTCCCTGTAGCCCCCGATAGTGTACCTACCATTGCTAGTTTCCATGAAACAACACTGGTCCGGCTCCTCGCTCATCACTATGCTTCCAAACAGTTCAAGTTGGCTGGGATTAAGGGTTGCCTGTATAAACTCATACCTGCCACTTGCCCTCGTTGAAAGATATCCCCAGTGAACGGCAACCTGAATACCCAGCTTCTCCCCGGCCCAGTTGTCCACCAAAAAACTAATATCCCCCCGGCCAACAATCCACCTGACATAGTCAGCTAGTCTCTCAATATGGTAAAACATGCTCTTCTCTAAAATAGTCGCGCCCTGCATGCGAACCTCCCCTGGCCAGCCATATCGCGTTCTAAAAAACATTGCCCAGAGAGTCTCCCCCCACAATGGATTCCCAGGCTAACCATGCTTGCATTCCCATAATGGTAACCTCAACATCACGAAGACCAACTCCACCTTCCTCCACCGGACGAGCCAGCCGCTTCCAAGATGCCCAGTGGCATCTTCCTTCTGCTTTTGCATCCCAAAGAAACGCGGGAAAAGATACTTTTCATCCTCTCCACCGTGCCTTTCAGTGGTTTAACAACAGAAAAAAACATGCATGGGAACGGGCAAGAGAACACTGTTAATGACACACTAAATAGTTTAATTTCACTAACCAGGTGTTGTCCCATACCCGCACTAAATCTTGAAAGAATCTAAAAAGTCATATCAGTTTAAAAACATACAATTCAATTATTACCATTTTGGTGTCCCTTGGCCAAAATGTCCTGCTGAGAAATGACCCTCTCCTGAACTCTCTCATCAAAATGGTAAAAGTAAATTCCCAAATGCATCCTATGGGTCATATATTTAGTTTGATATTCAGAAGCCTATTAAACTAGGTCTCGCTCTCAAAACACTTGAAAACGCACCAAAGGTTGTGCCTCCAAAAAATATGAGAAGACGTGAATGAAGGTATGAACCACCTAACTATGACTCGTAGACATAGTAACATCCAATATTGAGCTCCAATTAAAACCTAATCTTTGTAGATCTATGTTTCCGTCAAACCCTGACAATTCTACTCGGATGGAAGCTGCGAAATTTGAGGCAAAGGGGATCAAGAAAGAAATAGGGTGTGTGGGTTTAGCCTCACTGTTGTGATCTCGCATGAAATAATGGACCCCGTATAAAGATTCTAGGGAATGGTATTTTCTTTGGGTTTTTGGAGAGGAACTGTTCTGATGTTGGGGAAGAAGAAGAGGTTTTCTGAAATAAGATGCAACACTCTTTCTTTTAAATGAATAAAAATAAAAATACACAGTGTGTATAAAAGACTACACACGGTATGGTTTCCTTGTCCATAATATTACATAAGAATTTGTAGCCACATGGCTTGGATGAACCACATGGGTCAAGACAAGGCTTGAACACAGCCGGTACATAAAAAGGAGAATACATGTCATGTCGAGCAATAGTACATAGTGTGTATTATGAAATTCCTACACTATCATCACACATCATGTACTCAGTGAGAACATGGTCGACACACGCCTAACCCATACATGTTGTGTACAATAAATTACATGGTGTGTAGTCTACAAATTTCTATAACTTCCCCTATATTCCCATTTTTAACATAATAGGTGAAAAAAATCAAACGGGGTGAGGATTTTGACATGTTCCAAAAACATGGTTTCATACAGTACCCATTTAAAAATCATGACAAGAAACACTTACAAGATCAATTTTCATATGTCGAGACATGAGGAACTCATGGAAAATGTAATGAAACCACGTTGGGGAAATAATATGAAAAGGTATAACATGGATTGGGGTAAGATAAACAACCTTGATGCAATAAGTTCAAAGTCGCCCTATTTCCTTGAGAGTATTGGGAAAATAACCATATAATAATATACCTATGTGAATTTCATCACTTTCAACACAATATTTAATTTGGATTAACATAAAAATGATGAGAGAAAAAATATTGAAAATATACCCTGAGATAAAGGTGATTTGAATGCACCAACTAAGGTCGAACGCTCGTGGAACCAAAGGAAAAAAACCTAGCACATAAGAATATTTAATTTCCACCTATATTGTGGAACACTACCTGGTATAAAGTTAATTATTTGTTCATATTGGACTCATCATCCAGAAGATACAACATTCCATCTATTGAAGAGTAGTTGGCACAATATGAAGATGAGATTCAAAATCTTCGACAACCGAATGAGAAGCTACTATGGGGGAACATTATAACTGGGTATCTTATTCTGGATGATATGAATATCCCATATCCCACATATCAGTAAAGTGATAATCCATCTATATGTGTGGTATATGAGCATCATATTGGATCCTGATCTAGTTATCTATTCTATATAAATGATTATGTTGAATATGATTACAACTTATTTCTATTACAGAGAGAATGTCTCCCTCTATAAGGAAATAATCTTATCTTATAATGAATCAATAATCATTTTAATATCAAAATGAGACCACCTCATCCATCCCAACATTATCCCTATATATGGGAGGTAACTCAGAAAAAATAACCTATGGAACTGCTCAATTCCATTGAGTCCTAGGATGATCGAATCGAATCCAATGAAGGGTGACACAAACTTGTGTAGCCCAAGAAGAATACATATCCAAAATGGGTGGATGAATCTTTTCTCCCACCTAATTTTTGAAATCCCACCTTATCCACATTTGATGGAATGTGATATCCAGAACAACATCTAAGTCACATTGTGTCCGAATATGATCCAATAATGGGGCATTGAGATCAATAGGAGGTGACCTAGCTGTGGTGTTTTTTACAAACATTGGTAGGTCCAAATTTTGGTGGGTACATCATCATTTTGGCATGATCTATTACAACATGGGAGGAAATTCATTATTACTTCATTTATTAGTTCTACTCTACTCTAATGAATATAACAATTTTTGACCTGAAAAACTGCATGCATTAAGAAAATGAGAGTATTAATAAATTAATTGAAACATGGAAAGGGTTATACAATTAAATAATAATCCCTCTTTCATAGATAAATTTTATGTAACTATATTATGAAAATATCTAGGATGAGATACATGAAACACTGATCATGATGAAGTATCTAGGAATATTCCATGAGTTCATATAAATAGAGAAACATTAGGTATATTCCATTCATCATACCCATTATATGTTTTGAATCATTCCATCTACATAGATAATGAATATTGACAAGGCAAAGAATTATATTGTCATCCTCAAACTAGTAGCAGTTCTAATTCATGCACTTAGCTATGTCTAGAATCTCCCAATGGCAAGGAGAAAAAAAAATCACCCTCTTCTAAAAGAAAAAATAAACCAAAATTTCCCATGATATTATTTTTGGATGAATAAAGAATATTCCTTCCAAATTGAGAAGTTCCCTAGTTATTTTATTTAGTCCATGGAAGATAACCTACTCAATTTTCCAGAGTGAAAGAAATTTGATGAGGTTAACCTCACTGATCGACCCAACTACATCCCCTTCCATATGAGGATGATTCATACTATCCAAGATTGAATCTTAATCAAATATGTCATCTAAAGAATATTATATTATAGAAATGTGATGTTGAAAATTTCCTCAGAATGTGTGACCTATGTAAATTTTTTCTAGTCAGGATAAAATGGTTATTGGAAAAAATTTCTGACTAGGATGGGAAAAAGTTCAAATGATGTATGTCTCACAAGATAGTTAACCTAGATTATGAAACATTGTGAGTATAGATTCAGAACCCTATAAAAATCCTATCACATAGGGAAGTGACATTGAATATTATTCCGGAATCTATATATAATCATTAGACAGGGGAAGAGATAGAAGATTAAGAGTTATATCCAGTTCTTACACAAGCTTTAACACTTGTAGAATTATTTCATGCAACATCGGAAGAATGGGATCCACCCCACCAAAGAGAACCCTTTCCAGATGAAGATATCATCTTTGGTTATGTTAATGTAGATCACATGGAAGAACTCTTATCCGATGAAGAATACTCTTATGAGTATGAGTTTCCTATACCTGATAGGGGTACTGAAGTATGCAGGCACCAGATCCAAGATATAGGGGAAAACAAATGTTCTCAGACCCAATATATCAGTCACATACCCACTGATGATATATATTTAGCTGATACTGATGGGGAAGCACTTCATGGATCTCAATAGAAATATGGAGGTTCCCCAGATCCCTTTAGTGGTCACCCCAACCTCGTATTTTAGATGAATGTCTGGTAGGGTTTATATTCTCTGATCGGCCTAAAAAACGGGGAATGTTGAGGTGACCTAGGACATTTTCATTAGATGGTCCTTGAACTTTGTACCAGAACCTGGTCCATCTTCCTCCAAATTCTTAGATCCCTAACCACATAATAATTAGAAACACTAAATTGGGAAGCACTAGACTCTAGCATAAATTTATGAATTCTAAAATAGTTTTCACTTGTCCCATCCTAGATCTCAATCCTCTATGTGTTCGATTTTTTAAAATATCTCAGAGTGGATCTCATAAAATACCTCCATATCCCATAGGAGTGAGAGAGAGAATTCACTTCAACCAAGGTTTATCATGTAGAATTTATTTCATCTAAATTTATTGTCTCCATCTCTTTTATATGGCAGGATCAAGAAGAGGTCATCCATGTACACATCAAACACCTATATGTTTCAAGAAATATCTAATATCACTCAATATGAAGTTACCTAATTGAAAATGATTCTAGAATAAACCTCATTCCAATCTTGAGACATCAATATTTGGGATATAGATGTGGGGACACATGTCTTTAAAATATTATGATATATGGGAAATATATTAGAAAAAGAAATACCCCTCAGGAAGATCGTGATGAAGTCTTAGTTTGGGGATATCACATTTAACAATAAAATATATTTTTTTTTCTAGAAATAAACTTCATATAATTTTATTCTTGGATTTTCTTGGCTTCAAATTCATGTGGAGGAACAAATAAAATTTCATAAATTCTTGAAATACCCCATATGTGGGAAGGTCGGCATGCTACCTGGTGATAATGATTTCACTAAGTCTTGAAAATCCATATAAGTAGTAAAATATTTCTATAAAATTACTGAAAAATAACCAATGTTGAATTAAAATATATAGGTTCTATCCACCAATTTATTGGTAACTACATTAGTGAATATATGGATTATACTCAATAATGAGTTTGTGCTACCCATAAACCTGATTGAGGATATTTGCTTAATCCAAGAAATACAGGATCCATCATTCCCTAATGACAGAATAAAAGAAAACAAATCAGCTCAAGAATATTCCTACAATTACTCCATCAGTGGTTTATGAAAACGTATCTTCCCATTATAGTGAAAAGATCCCGAAAATTACAAGTATCCCATCAGATTATCTATTATGCCTAAAAATCCCTCTACAAACTCAGAGGAATAAGATGATGAGTATGACCTGAGAAAATCCCCTCCCACATTTGGGGAAGGTGTATCTACCATCATTTGATATAATCAGGAAGATGAATCTTGGAATAGATAAAGAAATGAGACCCATAATGATAATTTGTACCATTATTCTCAATGAAAAATATGTGTACATCACATTTATAATGAAACATTTATATGTGTTCACGTGGAAATATATTAAAATTCCCAGACTAAACCCTGACGTGGCTAATCACCATTTAAGATTAAACAATAAACATAAAGGTTTCAAGAATTTGTCCAAGATGATGCACCCCTCCCAAGATTATAATGTAGAGTTTAAAGATGAAAAAATAGATCACATAAAAATTTTCTCAGAGGTGAAACAACCCTTATGGCTCTCTAATATTGTCCATTTATAGAATAATAATGGGAAAATAATGGTTTGTATTGATTTTTGATACCTTAATCAACACATCACAAAAAATATTTCCAATTTCTAATCATATAACACTTTATAGATGAAAATAAATAATCTAATACCTTTCATTCATCTATGGGTACTCATGGTACAATGAAATAATTATGGATCATCAAGAATAAGAAGCAACAACCTTAAGAGAACATCATTTTATTTTCTATTGCCAGGTCATGCCCTTTGGATTAAATAACACTAGAGATACTTATCAATGGTCCATGAATCATATCTTTAATCCCTTATTGGGAAAACATCTTAATGTTATGTCGATGACATGGTGGTCAAATCCCAAATGTTATGTGATCACTTCACAAACCTAAAAACAATTTTTTCGACATGTTGTGATAGCAGAGTCTAAATATAGACCCATTAAAATTCACTTTTTGGGTAATATTTGAAAAATTAATCAAATTTTTGGTATGCCACTAAAACATTGTGGTTGACCCTAATGTGGAATCATTTAATTCTAGCAATCTCACCCCCTAAAATCTCAATGAACTGAGGGGGTTCTATGAAAGGATCGCCTATATTTGAATTTCATAGCTAAACTGGCTAGAAAATATCTCCCCTTCACCATTTTAATGAAAATAGAGTCACCTAACAGTGAAATGAGTACTACCAAGAATCCTTTGAGAGTCTCAAGTAGTTAATTGTTCACCGCCTATCCCAATGCCAAAAATGGAATGAAAGCCACTCATAGTATATGTTTCCTCAATAGAATAGTCTCTTGGCTCTCTCTTTTAATAAAAATGATGTTGGGAATGATGAAAATCTCAACTACCTTAATTAAATGATTCTAGTAAATGAGACCTGATATTTTTGATTTCTAAAAGAATGGCCTCATGCCAACATTTTTAGTGAAAAACCTAAGGGATTACATTCATGAACATGACGTCCACCAGTTGTCTTGTATTGTCTATATCAAGTACATCCTTGTTCATTCTATATATATAGGGTGATTTATTTGTTGGGAATTTTTCTAAGACAACATTATATTCAATTTTTTTTCAAAAAAGTTATTGAATTAGAAGTACCTAAATAATTTGCTTGCAGAACAACCTACCCTATAAAGTACAAAAATAGAAACTAAACTTCCAGATGTTGTGTTTTTCTATGCCCATGACACTCACTGAATATATGAGATATTTTCTATGGAACCTATGGATGTTCTATCAGTAATAGACTAGAAAACTTTAATCTCAACTATGTACATAAAGTTATTCTATTTATTTCTCTAAGAAATGATATTATTTCCCACTCTTTCTCACTATCTGAAGGTTACATGAATAATGATGCCAAATAAAAATTCTTAGATGCTAGAATAGAACTAGACCTATAGATGATGATGAACTACCAGAATATACATGAGGATAAAGAGTTATTCATAATGATGATCAATGAAGAATATTCTATCAAAAAGGTATTATTCACCCACCTCATTAGCTATGTTAGAGGACAAGAGATATATTTCTCTTTTGAAACAACATTGCATGGTGTCCCTCAATCACAGAATTCTCAGGAAGATGCATTGTCTAATGCAATCATAGTCTTAAAAAAACATGATTAGGAGGAAGTAGAATTTCACATCACACATCAAAGGAAGGTCTCTTTTCCCTTAACTATGTAATAAAGGAAATCAATTAGATCAACACCTCCCTATAAAGTGATGAACTGATAGCCAGTCCTAGATGGATGGATCCAATACAAGATTATCTCAAAATAATGGGATCCTCCCAATAGAAATAGATATAAGAGAACTTATTATGAGCTGAGAAAAAATCAATACCCTCCAAAATAGAAAAAATGAGAAAACATTACACTACATGAGACACATTAATGGAATATTCCTCATATTCATAAAATAAAGATATATTATTTCACTCCAGGTTGAATTCAATGTAGTCACTTTCGGCACTCATAAATCTGAGACAATGCTCTCCAAAAAAATTATAAATCCTTTCTACAACTAGAAAATAATTTTACATGATGGTGATGAATTTATCAAGAAATCCCATACATATCAGATTCATGAGAACTGTATCCATAAACCCCCAAAATTTCTACATATATATAAATATTCTCAATTATTTTTTCTATGTGGAATGAATGTTGTGAGGCCATATCTCCCAGCCACATCTATGAAATTTAAATACATACATACTACCGACATACTTTCCAAAAATGGGATGATGTAAAACCTATCATGGAATTCATCATGAAGAATGTAATTAAATTCACGAATTCTACTATCATCACAAGATTATGTGTCCCTCACATGATATTTTTGGAAAATGGGACCAACTTTTATTATACCAAGTTTAAGAATTTTTTCCAGGAGTAGAACAAAATGTCCAATCATTCATCCCGCAATCATGTAGTAGAAAATGTACACATATTATGATTTAATAGGACACTATAAAATAAACTCCAAAATATGTTGAATAAGGATCAGACGTCCTTAAAATACAAGAACCTCCATTCTTTATGGCCATACCATACATCCATAAATTTTTCAATATAAAAAACCACATATTAATTGGTGTACAAAACATTGGTTCTGTTTCTCATAAAAGTATAGTTTCCCTCACTCTAAGTCCCTTAGAATTGGATCACACTGGCCTTAAATAAAAAGGTATAAATCTATTAAATCTTCTAATGGGAAATGTTTTTGGATTTTAGGACCCTGATTATAACAGGAATAGAACCTGAAAAACTAGAACCCAAATGGGAATGGCCTTATAGTGTTCATAAATTCTATCAAAAATGAGCATTCTAATTGTGCACTATTGAAGGGAAACTCATTACACCCCTAGAAATGTGAGTATTCTTAATAAATACTTTATGTTGAAAACATTAAGAACAATCTTCATCCTAACCAAATGGCATTAAACTATATGGAAAAAGTTATGGATGAATGAAAGTAATCTACAACACATTTCCTATCCTAATCACATGAAATTAAACTGTAATAAAACACATACTCACCACATGATATTAATCTGCATGGGAGTTGTACTAACTAAATTACATTAAATTTTATAGGAGAAATCATCACTTCAAGAAATTAATATGAAAAGTAATAATTGTCTCACTAAAAATAAAATTCACACAAGCTACATCTATAAAAATGATAAATGAAGTTCCAACATACCTATGTGTGAGTAAGTCCCACATAGAGTATCTCCCATTAGAGAACTATGCATGGATTGAATCTTGTTATCACATGATATTGAATTGGATCATATTCTCAAATCCCAAGTGAAGCCATAATATATCAATCCCAGTTATAATTAATCAGACAATGTGAAAATTTTGAAGGCTTTACTACTACATTGAGTCATATTAATCCCTACCGCATGATGTTAAAATACATGACAGATGTCCTCACCATAAGGACCAAAACTGCACAGTTTTTCTAGAACTATATATGCATTTATTATCATCTGAATGATAATACATAGGAAATCCTACATCTTATATCTTTTCCCAACCTCTATATGATACAAAATTACCATGTACATTCCTTTAACTATATCTGTATGAAGAGAGGACACTTTTCAATTATTTTTTTCCCTCACCAAGTATTTCTCACATGAGATTAGGAATTTTGGTATAGGATTCCCCACATGATCGAGATATGTTAGTTCATGATAGGTTCAGCATGGTCCAGGAAATAATACCTTAAAAGGAAAAACACAAGTCATTTTCACATGATATTAACTACCTGGTTTATTTCCCTTGCATGAAATAAAATTGTGCATTACTATATACCTCACCTAAGTGGACCACTATCATTTCTTTTTATCTACCACCATCCCTTTTTCAATAACTAAATGTGGATTCATTCCTTCCATTACATGATATATAGTGAGACCTTTATCATAGTCTTAGGCCCAGCTACAATATTTCCTTTTCTTATTGGGGAACATACATTATTTCCACATGATGTTACACAACATGGTTTATCAAGAACAACTTATGGATTGATTATTATCTTCACAAGATACATAGTGATGCCCGGATCTCTAATCCAAGGGCCAACTAAAACAAGCAACATGAACAATGTCCCCCATTGCATATGGGTAAGACATGTATGGATAGTTTCATGTTTAATAACTATGTGCGACATTATTCATATCACCATAGGATATTTAGTGACACTGGGATCTCTAATCTAACCCCCATCTACACAAGTCATTATAAAAAATTCCACATATACATAAGGTTCAGACCTTCACCGAGAGCTTCTTATTTAAGAACTACATGGTTTTTGATTACTGTCATCATAGGATACATAGTAATGGCCAAATATTCATTACTTGGACTAGTTATAAAAATTAATGGGAATAATTCCCCACTCTATATATGTGTCAAACCTACATGAATATTTTCCAATATAAGAACTATATGTGGATTGATTCTTGTCATCATAAGAAATGTATTGATGGTAAAATCTTTAATACTGTGTCTAGTTATAATAATAAATGAGAGAAATTAACCACTCTACCTATGGTTCAGAACTTCTGGAGAGTTTCCCATTAAAGAACATCATTTGGCTTGAATCTTATCATCAAAATATACATATTGATTCCTAGATATACAATTCGGGGTCCATCTATAATAATCAATAGGAAAAATTCCCCAAACTACATATGGTTTATACTTCCATGGAGGGTTTCTATTCATGAGCCACATATTTCTTAATTCTAGTTATCCTATGATACATATTGATTCATGTATTTGCAATCTAAGGACCAGTAATAATAATCAATAGGAAAAATACCCCATCTGTGTATGGGTTATAATTGTGTTGAGATTTTCCTATTCAATAAATACAGGTGGATTGATTCCTATCATTATAAGATACATTGTAAAATCTGGATATCTAATACTTGGTCTAGATATTACAATAAAAGTGAACAATTCCCCACTCTGTGAATAGGTCACACCTACATGGAGAGATTCCTATTCAAGATCCACATGTGTCTTGATTTCTATCATAAAAAGATAAGTAGAAACTTTTATATCTTCAATCTTATTTCTATATGAAACATAAAAAAATGAACCCTCTCTTTTTGCACATCATTCCTATTCATGAAAATATTCACATCTTTATTGCAAGATATAAAACTACATGTAAAGGAATAATACCTCACCACAAGATGTTAAACTGGAAGGAAAAAATATGAGTTACCTGATAGTAAAAACTATATAGTTAATACATCGAAACTACATGATGTGAAAAGGTTCATTTTCATAACCATCTTCATTCCACATCAAAGGATCAAATGATACTGACCCCAATCAACTAGATAATGGGGTGCTCCCATAATATTTTAAGCACCACAAATCATAATAAAAATTCACGTCTCAAGTGCCTTAGGTTTATTATATCATTTATTGTCCCTTGGGAAATGGCATGTCGCTTCATGGGAACTTTTTATCGATTATTCATGTATTCTCATGGTTCTTACAAATGAAGCCCTTTTAGTTAACCGAATGATTCATCACTTGCAAAATGGGGATTCTTTTCCTTGTGAGCCCCGATGTCACTATAGCTAAACACAACACTATATTGTGTTTTAGTTAATCCCTAGAATTATTTTCCCACATTCCTTATAATGACTTGAGTGCCTCTATCTGAAATTTAAAACATTATCATTCATCCATCAGAAATATATTTGAGTACTCATGATGTTAGGTATCCTAATTTGGATTTTGTGCTAAATTATACTTATACCTATTCTAAGTTCTTCATGACGTAAAAATTCTTACACTTTGGTCAATGTTATATAACCATAAACTTTATCCTTTAACGGTTCAAATTAAAAGACCCATATACTTACAATAAAAGAGATACATAACTTTTCAAGTTGAAAACCCTCAATGGGAAGCCTGAAAAAAATTCTACTATTCTCTCACTAAACTCTTTATATCTATAGTTTATGTAAAAAATAATTTTTAAATAAATGATGAAAAAATCTCATAGGCCTCATTTTATTTCCCCAGTAAAATATATTCCATTCAATTTAGACCCATTATTCTAAGAAAAATCTATTATAATAATTTGTCACATAACAATACCACAATAATGTGTTAACTAGGTGATGAAAGAACCTTTAGATTTCTCAAGACCTTATTGAAAATTATGTTTCAAAAAAATAACACATCATGGTTTACCACCTAGAATTGTTGAAACCTTCTATGGCCATTGAAAAGGATATCCAAATTTAAGGGAGCCTTTGTTTGACAATAAATATCTTCCTCTGGTTTCCATATACGAGCATATGTCCATCAGCCAAAGTGTAATAACATTTGAATAGGGTATTCAAATCCTTATAATGTCTAACATAATTGTGGTATAAATCACTACCTTTTAGTGTTTTGGGTCATTCCTTGTGTGATTATCCCATATCATTACTCTAGAATCAAGAAATTAGGACCATGGTTTACAATCCCCATTAACAGACTATTCATGGGGATTCAAAATCCCCAATTTTACATCACTGTGTAATGTAATATTTTTCAAAAAATTAATATGACACTCAGTTATAGAACCTTTTGATATTCTAAACCATGTGACTCAAAACAACATGGCGTAGTATCTGATCCACCACAAAAATTTAAAACATCCAAAGGTAAGTAGAACCCATCCTACATAGATTATTCTCTACATGCCACTTAATTTTATAGGTGTTTGAATTTTCAAAAAACATTCACAACTATTATAAAATAGTCGGGACAACTCTATTTCACCATGCTATCAACACATAAGGGATTTGACCTATCAGCGAGAGGTATTTCCTCCTTTCAAGTAAAGAACTCTGATCCTAGTTACTCATGGTAATACCATGGTAGAATTTAGAACCATTGAGTGTTTTGTTTCATCCTTGATATGTATTACCCATTAAATATTAATTCACTCTAAATTTTGTGTTATGACTTACTCAACCCACATTTCAACTATCCAAGTGAAAGTAACTTCCATAATATTCTATATTCAATAATACCATCTCCAATATATTTCATAACATTTTTAATATTGTGGGTAAACCTATTTTATAACATGCTATCAACACAAAATGGATTCGACCATCCAACCAAATAAATATAATCCTTTTATAAATGAAACTCCAAATCCTTATGAGCTTTGGAAAAATCATGGAGTAAATAATCACCTTAGGGTGTATTCAGTGATACATAGAATGTCCTTCCCATTTTACATATTCATCAATCATATCCTAGAAGTAAGAATTTAACTTTAAAAGTATATAATGTCTCAAAAAAAAGATTTTATACTACATAGTATTTGATTTCATAGAATTGTAAATTTAAAATGAATAGAATATTTAGGTCCTTACCACATGATGTTAAAATCAATAGAAGATATAATTACTTAGTAAAATTAAACAACACGGTAGATGTCAAAAATCATGATGTTAAACTACACTATATATTCCTATAATGTATGACATTAAAGTGCAAGGAAAACATTAATATATGAATGATATATTTATAGTAATAAAATGTACAATATTGAAGACCTCAAATTGAAAAAATAAAAGGTTTGATATAAAAGATCATAAACTAAAATATTTGAATATTTTATGAGTCTAAAAAGAATCGGAATAAAAGAAACAATGCTTCCCATTTTGAAATTCCTATAATGGAACCCCAAAAAAATCCATGTTTTTTCTCACAGGACTTGCAATTTGTGTGTTCAATGAGATATCAGGCACTTACAAAATGGAAAAGGAATAAACCCCATCATGTTAAGAACTCATAAGATGGAATCTAGTGAAAAACATTAATCCATTCAGACTTATTATTTCTCAATATGAATCATAGGTAAATATCATGAAAATATAAAGAAAAATATATAAATATTATAGGGACCGAAATTTTTCCTAATAAAAAATAATGCTACACTCACTATGTCTATTGAATTCAGTTAAAGCTTTATCACAATTTCTCTAGGATATTTCTTTACCCAAATTATACTTTTATAAATAAGTTGATCTGAAGACAACTGGAGCATGTATATCAATAAAGAATCTCATTATTATGGGAATTTTTTATAATTCCCCAAGAATTTTTTTAATTTATGCATTCAAATCCTGGTGTTTCAGTGTTCTTGATATTAACTAATTATGGTTATCTTTGATGATCTATGTGAAAATGAAATTTCATTCACATCATGAATAAAAGAATATTAAAAAATAACAAACAAATACTATAGTATTCATTCATTTAAAAGGTGAATAATAAAGAAGTAATCATTATATTCTAGATAATCTCCACAGATTCAATCAAAATGTATTATTAGCGAACTATAATAATATCTGAGTAGATAATTTCCCAAGGTCATCCAGAGTCTATTGAGAAGCATAAATTCATCATTGAAGCACCTCTTATCCCACTTCATATACTATTGGACAAGTATTAAGAGTCTTGATAATAGAATATATCTACTAAACTATTTTTTGAGTGGTTTTTAAGGATGATGATGATGCTTAGAGCCAAAATATGAGAGATCTATAATCTCCTCATTTCTAACTTTTTATGCAGTCAAGAAATCCATTTAGACATGCATCTAAGATATTATCTGATGAATCTATTCCAGTGCCTCTATATTCCCTCAATTTTTTTTCCAAGGGAGTCCAATAATTAATACCATGCAAGCTCATATTTCTAGTATCCAACTATTTATGAGTCATGAGAAATAGTCTCATGATGTCATATAGAAGTTTGAAATCAAATCCAACTGACCCCAAATTATAAAAAATACAATGAATGAGTTCTTATTGGTCAAAAAGTATTTCCAAGGGAGCCTCAGTGATAGAGGTGTGAATATTGTTCTAGATAATCCTGCATAATGTTTGGTACTCTACCAATTTTGGGGTGGGTACTTTATAAGAGGGAACAAATGGATGAGCTAATGAAGAATCAAGAGAGGAAGACCCATATACTCTTATCTCAAGTGATGAATCATCCATTACTGATATAAAAGGATTAACTTCCTCACCAAACTATACCCCAATAGTGGGATGGTAATTTCCATAATTTGGATTCTTTCTTGATGTTTTTCCTGCAACTTGAATCAATTCCATTATTTCTATAAGAAAGGGGGTTAATAAAGTAGAAGGTTTTCCACCTGATATTCCATCCTTTCTAGCACACCACCCTAGTTGGTTTCCACCCAATCCTGGTCATAATAATAATAAAATAATATAGGGGCCCCAATAGGAGGATTAAAAATATCAACATTTGAATCTTCATGCACCATTATCTTCCAAAATTGTTGGATAATCCTAGGATGTTATTTTCCATTCATGAAAACCAAGTGAAGTGGAGTAACCCATTGAATGAAATCGAATTAGATAGTGAACATATAGGGGGAATATTTTTTGAAAATAATAATCTCTTCTATATGGGATAATAGAACCCCATTCTAAAGTGATAATTTGAATGACCATTCATCAATATATGAACCACCACTTTCATATATTGGTATTCCTGATACAAGATGAGGTGTACATTTTAAATTATCAGGCTGACTCAAATATTGAAAAACCATTTAAAGGCCTATAAGAATCACTTAAACCCTATAAATATTTAATAACCATGGATGGAATAAGGGATATGAGAGAATAGGTTTTTTATAGTATTTGTATAAGAATAATATCTCCCATATCCAGTCTAATAAAAACTAGAGATGACCACTAATCTTTTAGGGAATGGTTCCTTAATGAATATAGACCATGATATGGAATTCCTGAGTAGAATATGGTATGACTAAATTTTGAGGCCACCCGTCAATTAATAGAGCATCCATCACTAGCATGCTCACTCCATTCCTAGGAAAGAAACCTCAGTTGGAAGGTCCATCTGTTCAATAACATGTATAATAAACCCTCCAACCTAAGGCTTATGGATATCATCAATCTCAACTAGTAACCCCATGAGGTATACTACCTATCCTCAAGGATTTTCCAATATGATCTTAAACTATCACGAACATGCTGGTAATGGAATCAGTGAGGGTGTATTGAAATTGGATAAGTACCGCTACAATAGAGAAATACATTGAACCAATCCATAAAAGAGATAAGTGAGATCATATTCTACTCCTTTATTAGCTTCCATTTAAAAATGTTCATCATTTATTGTACCATGAAAGTGTTTTTATGGTGTAATCATATACATTTTCAGTAGGAAGGACCTTTTCACACATCTCCTAAAGTGGGGATAACCCTCCTAGTCTTTAGATAAACCAACGGATGATTCCTAGTTCACTATGGGATTGATGGAATGAATTAGTGATACAGAACCAATGGATAATAATCTCTATAAGAAGATATAATTTACAATAGATGTTGAACATTGAAACCCCTAGAGCCTCATAATATTGAATTTCATGCATTTGATCATTGAATTATGATACAGTTTTTCTCACCCCAAAAGGCCACACCTATTCAAAAAAAAATCTCCTCCAGTTCATAGGCCCTATTTCAATATCTAACAACCATTTAGATTACTCAAGGCGGTGAAAAATATTTTTTAATAGATTTTATAACTAGGATAGTGGGGAAAATCACAACCATATAGACCCTAATGGATGTTTTCTAGCATATAATATGACCCATGGCTCTATAACACAACCAATTAACTTCTTGAAGAATTATTTTTTACATAATATAGGGAATATGAAACCCAATGAGATGGAAATATTTTTCCGGATAGAGGATTTCAACATCATACAAAAGAATTCATATATAAAATGGTATCTTTTTTGACCATGGGGAGCTCTGGAGTTCATAATAGATAATCTCTTTCAGAACATCATTGTAAGATTTACAAGACACCGAGGGTCAACATTACGGCTCCCAACAATTGTGACCCTCTAAATAAAATTAATGGAATACATTTGGGAACATTAATCTATATATAAAATTAAATAATTATATATTTGAAAAAAAATACCTTCAAAATAGTTGCATAACCCCAAAAACAATGTTCGAACCATGTGACCCAAATAGGCATTAAGAATCACGTAACATGAAAGAATTATCACAACCAGAAAACTTGTCAGAAGACTTGCAATAGTGTGACCATTAAATGGTCATCTGGATAAAAGTATATTTGAGTGATCACATAACAAATAAATTTCATCAAATGAGTCTTACATGACAACCATATGCCTATGGACCTAGGTCAATTTCAAAGAATCGACTTTTGATTGGTTCAAACAAAGTGATGAAGAAAAGTGGTGTGTGTGATCAGATCGCCTGAATAAAACCAATGAAACAGTCATGCAGTGATATCTTTCAAACAAATCATGCAATCAGGTATCACAATAAGTTATTTAAAATATTATTTTTTGAGGGGTGCTTTTGAAGGGTTACATGATAAGTGGTATTGCAAGAGCTTTGAGAGACGTGTTTCTAGTTGAATGAGCCTCCCCATCAACCAATTTTTATTGAGTGATATTAGGAATACCAATTGTCAACTAAGAGAATCATCATCACCAGAGGGCTTGATTGGTGGTATCCCAAAGGATATAGGTGGAAGTTCAGTTTTCCCAAAAAAGATTCCTTATCCCCATAGACATCGTTGATGGGGGGGATTTTTAATACCTACAAAAGAACCAAAAAATATAGAATAGAGTAAATTCATGAATCATGGGTTTTAATTTCTCTACAAAAAATAAAAGATAAGGAGGCTAACTTACAAAGATCTTGTAAAATATAGAAGGACCCAAAATCTCATGACCGTCATAATGATATGGGAATAGATCACACATAACACATGATCTAATATTGATCACAAAGTTCCCATTTTACTATACTAATTATTCTTGAGATAGTATTCATATATACTTTAGTGATCTTATTAAATTTAATGGAAAGGTTACAAATCACACAACCTTTCTATCAGTGGTTTCATAAAAAATATTCAAAATATACTTATAAAATAACAGCTGGGAATGGAGATGGACTCATATAAATGATGGTTACACTAATAATCATATGATGTGCTCATGTGATCTACAATACCTCAAGAATCCTCTGGAGGCATGTCAGCCATGTCCCACAAATGTGTGTCGGCATGCCACCTTCATAATGCGAAGGGCCTCCGATACATTAATATAAATATATGTTTCCCATGGGACTCTAAATAAATGAAGAGGGGTTATCTAGGGTAATGATCTCGTGTTACCTCAGGATTCCTCATTGATCACATGGTGCACCACAAACAAGTAGAATGGTTTCCCTTGATAAAACTAGCATAACTTCATGAGATCACTTTTCCTTATAAAATAAATAATGAAATTAAAATGGATAATGATGAAACCTCTTATGAGGGGATGTTTTACTACCCTTAAGGAGAAATGGGTCATATGCCTTGGTTTATCACCATTGATCATGTGAGCCTCCCTTGAAAATATAGAATTACATATCAATGGCCTCTATACATGACAACATGATCCGGAAAATCCCACCTAGACCAGCAATGTTAGTCCCACAAAAAACCCAATATATTTCATGAACGTTCAAATGAACAACTTTCTTTGGGTATCCTAACCTCTCAAAGACTCCAAGACATGTCAGCCTAACCCTTTGGAGAATCTTTGACATATCAACATTGTTAGGAAATCCCCTTTAATTGGTTGAGGTCCAATAATAGTGGGGATGTTTGAACTTTCTTTTGGTCACATTCATCATTTAGTACCATGGATGAACAACAACAAGATCATGTGAAGTTCATGACACCGAAATACCTCCACCAAATTGAAATATTTTTTTGAGATACACACCTTATAAATAGGATTATATATTTGGAATTTAGACCTTTAACCCCCCCCCCTCCCCCCTCCATAACAATAGTTGGTACATCATAACCACATGAGACTACTATAAGGGATGGAATGGGAAATATTTTCAGAGAAACGACTCATGTGATATCAAAGGACTTCCACGAGTAAAATCAAGTTAATGACATGAGGTATCATATGAAATGAATATATGATTTCTGTGATCATTCTATAAATAATGAGAAATTGTTTAAGTGTGTTGACCATTTTTTTAAAAGAAGGTTCTACATGTCTACTAGGTCATGAGAAACCTAAAATAAACTAAATTGAACAAAACTTGAGCACATATGAAAATAATTATTGACTATAGGATGAAAATGATGGGAGACTCATGATAATATAGATATATTGATCATCATGTGCTTCACATGACCTACTCAGATCACGTGACAATGCCAAAATATGTTTCCCATGTCATGTGACACTTACTCATCATGTCACTTGTATCAAGTGATGTCCCTCAGTCATGTTAAGAAAATCATGTTACAAGCATTGGGAAATCCTATTATATCTTGAAAATTTATCCCATATTTCCCACAAAATCTTACAATATCCTCCAAACATGTCACCCATGTTTTGTGGTGACACCAGTTCTTGTAATATGGGTATTGTGGTGTCCTCTGGGCAAGTCATCAAGTTTACGTTGTGTCCTTTAAAATGTTAGCCATATCATGTGACATCCTCTAGACATGTCGACATTGATCATGAAACTCCATCCAGAAATGTCATCCTTGACCATGAAATGTCTGACAAAAATGTTATTTAAATTATGCAATTTAATTTGGAAAATTTAACTAAATCATTCAATTGTGTTTGGACATGTTCGTTTGGAAACCACGACATGTTCATACATCCTCAAATATGTCACATAAAGACCCCATACATGTTAAGAAGACAATATAGAAATGTCAAGAAGAAAATATGGATATGTATAATAGGTAATTAAGACATCTAAGATAGGTGTCTGAGGTAATTATAACCTTTTATAGTGGATATATTTAGGCATATCCCCAAATAAACTATGAGAACTCTTATTCCTTCTCTAATTTGGATTCATAGGATGCATATATAAGGACCAGGCTCCAGAGGGAATCAACCTCAATGTATGTACCTCCATGTCTCTAGAATTATAACTATCACGATCCAACCTCTCTAATGGGATTATAATTCTTCTTCATCTGTCAGTATATTGAGAAGAAAAATGAAATAAAATAACTCTAACTCTTTTGAAAACCAAAATATCTAGGATGCCTTTATAAGGCCTGAGATATATATCAAACACTCTACTAGGGATATCCAAATGAATACAACCTGTATCCATATGTACTGAGACTGGTTACTTGCAACCCCTTGTTTCCCCCAATGTGTATGAAACACATGGACTTAAGTATTTTTAATTTTCATCCCTCATGCATCATCAACCTCTACTAGCTAGGGAATCCTTAAATTGTTAGCCCCATTAAGCAGCATCATATGACAGCACCATTCAAGGGAATCCACCTCAGGGTAAGTATCAAGGGTTTTATTGAACTATGATGACCCTCATCCCTTTGATAAAGGAGATACATAACATGACTCTCTTAGGATTGATCTCAATACCAGGTTCAAAAGTGACCTCATATATTTTCTTCATGTATAACATTAAACTACATTGGTTCAAAAACTATATGGGTTTTGGTTCTTGATATATGAATGAGATGTAGGACACCTCATAAAGGTAAATACCTTATTGAAATATTATATTCCTACCTAGATTGAAGTAAACTCCAGAGTACCAGGTTGTATGGAATTAAAATACCAATAGATACTCATAAAAATAAATATATGAAGTTCTTTGGTTATTCAGATATGGACTCATTAATAGATCCCTATTAATACATGGAAATTCAAACACATGATTTATTGATTAGGGTAACCAATCCCATATCATATTTAGGAATATATTATCAAACATATCGTTAATATATACAAGATTCCCATAAAATGAAACAACCCCCCCCCCTTCAATTGTGTGATGATGCTAACCTCCCATTATCTCAACCATTGTTTGTTCATAAGCATCATTGGTTATGCAACCATAAATGAACTCCCACCTTAGAAAACTAGATCCATAATCATTTATGTATGTGGGGACCATTATAGGTGCCAATTAAGAATGAAAAATGTAAACCAAATGTGAATGATTATACAGACAACAAACCCCCCAAAATCATCCGTCAAGCAACACTGCATTTATTTTTATTTGGAAACAATATGTATCCAATATATGTTAAATATCAGTTATTATCTTATAATTAAAAAATGATTTCCCAGAACGGATTTTTTAGAATAAAAAACATGGTTGAAATGAACATTTGAATACATTTCCTCAATTGATCCTTTGAAAACCTGTCTATTAAAACCAATTTTATCACCACCATAAAAACCTCAATGAATTAAAAAAATTCAATAGTGCACATAAATTAAAAAATTGAACATATTTAATAAAATAATAATTGTAACAAAAATAAAGATAAAGTTCCAAAAAAAATTATGATACAAACAAAATAAATGTATATGGTGATTTTATAGATGTAATGAATTATTAAAGTGGACCAAGTAATAAATTTCATGAGAGGAAACTAATACTATGGATCAGTAACGAAACCATTTGATGTAAATAAAAATTTTTAAATGTATGATAACAATGGTATATTCTATAACATATCATTAGGTGATCGTACACTAACTTTGGTGAAACATTATATCAGCCAAAAAATGTATCCTTAGTCTATTACCAATATTATTGTCTAACCTAGACTCACTTGTGGAACTCCCCTAAGGCCACGTAATGCCCAATATTAAATAGGATAGATTGTTCTCATTATTGATAGAGAGTAAATTTATCTCAATAATTCTATAAGATTTCTAGAATACCCATAATGAAAATGATCTATGGTGATGTAACATCAATAATGTATCAATCATAAGTTAATCCCAAATAATGTTGAGTCTCCTTATCCCATGTTCATACTCCAACCAATGAGTATCCCCATGAGGTTATAAATATCATTATCAAAATTACACCAAAAATTGGGGATTCCGTTGGGTAAAAAACACATTAATGAAAACCATTTATGAATTTCCAACATGGCCATTATATTTGAATCTAGATATCTATTTCTAAATAAAAATGAAATCCATTTACAAAACAATCCACAAGAAAAAATCATTTTTAATGTTTTAAAATATTCTAATTGTTTATAACATAGAAATATTAGTTACATAATATTGACAAAGTAACTATTGTTACACCCTATGATTTTATAAAATTTTTATACTCAAATAAATTTCATTTCCTTGATAGTTGGTGATACATCGAGACCCGATTCTAAATGTAAAATAACATGTTATACAATAATAATCTTGTTGTTAAATTGTAGGGTAGGAATATGACTATATAAATGTCTAGAAATGTCTTATTTATAGATTTTTAAAATAAATTCATAGGACATCGATTGATCAAAATTAAAAATAATATTGTATAAATGTAAAAGAGTTTGTTCTTCATAAAAACATTTTTTGAGTGAAATGTGTTTTTATCTTAATAAATTAAATTAACCACTATTGGTGAATTATTTTAATATGATTAAATTTTATAATTTTTATAATTTTTTTGACATTCATCAAATACTTTTTATTGTCGTGGTATACAAATAGTTAATTTTTTATGATGAATAATATATTTTATAAATATATGTTTTCATTGATATTTTCATAGTTTTTGTAATTTTAATTTAGGAAAATTATAGAATATAAATATTGAGAATTGGACTATATATTTGTAATTATGAGGATCATAGTTGGTAATTTTTTTTCTTTTTTTCAATATGGATAGTAACAGTGGTAAATATTTGTAAACATGGAATGGGTAAAATGGGTAAAATATGGTGAAAACCCATAGACATTGTATCTAAGTAAACCCATAACATGATTTTACCATATTTTATTTGTGGTTTTTTGAAATTTACATCCATTTATCAAATTTATGGCCACTTGGTTCCATTTTTCATGGAATATGGACATTTTATTAATTTATAGAATGAATTATAGAATCCCTAAGTTTTTTAAAAAAGAACAACATGTTAAATAGCATAGAGAACATGAAAAAAATAATATATGATAAAATAAAACCCAAATAATTTTTTATATAGTTTTTCTAAATAAATTTAATCTTTTCAATAGCATGAGATGCATGAAACACAAGGTTTAAACTAAATACGTTACTTTATTATTATGTAAACATGACCACTATAACATAGAAATTATGTTGTCTAGTATGAATTTTGATAACTAAATTATGATATTTATTTTTTATAAAAGAGTATAAAATAAATTCAATTATTATCTATTAAATAAAAATATAATAAGAACAAATTGAAATAAAAATAAATGGTTTTTGAAGAACTGTATTTTTTAAAAGGTTGATCAGCCACCCTTTTCACACATAATATAAAATTAAATTGTTAAAAAAGTTAGAAAATTTATTTGAAAAAATAAACATAATTTTTTAAAGCTAATTTTCAAAATATACTATTTCTGAATTTTGGATAATTTTATGCAATGATTAATTATCTAATTAATAGTGAAAAATATACATTTTTCAAAAATTTCATTTAAATTTATTTACAATGTTATATTATGTTTTTAACTAGTATAAAAGTAAAATAAGTTAAATTATATTACAATTTAAATATTTTTAAAATTTTAGTCTATTTAATATTTAATTTTGATATTAAAATGTTCTATAGTTATTAGAATTTTCTATTTGTAAATCCTCTCATTTATCATGTGTGTAGTTTAATTTTTAATTGAATTCAGCCACATCAATGATTTTAATTTGAATAAACGCATTACATATTTATAATCAGAATTATTTAAATTATCTAATTAGAACAAAATACTTTTATTTCTAATAACATATTTTATAAATAGTAATAATTAATGTCTAGGGTTGAGGTCAGAATTGCTTTTCCGGGGAGGAGGCATTAAACTAAGAAATAAAGGGTAAAAAATAACCCAATTTTTTTTTCAAAACCTATTTTATGATCATATTTATACCCTATTATTTATAAGTCTTAATAACTCTCTAATTTAGAGTCTTGTGTAATTTAAAAAATATGGGGATCATCGTATCATTTTAAAAAAGTATATGTGTGCCCCCTCCCCCACTTATATATGACCACACTCTCTCCTATCATTTCCACATATCCATTTATTTTTATCCATTATCTTCCAAAATAACTTAATTAATTCTAGAAAAACATTTTTTGGCATTATTTAATAAGGCATCCCTCCTATTATGACTTTATGTATAATCCTAAAGATGACCCTAAAAGAAAAAGTATGATTATGGAAAATGTGTATATCTTTTATTTGTAGATCCAAATCACTCAAAAATTATTCAACAGAGATAATTTAACAACACCATTTTATGATATATAGATATATTTTATTATGTTAATGGAATAACACAAATCAATCTCCACTTCCATCAAATGTGAAACAATGCTGTATATCGTGTTACAACAGACTACCTCCTCATGTACCGATTTAATTTCTTTTCCCATAACCACCATTTATTAATGGATATATTGATGGGCCTGATATATTAATATTATATTTAAGAATAATTATACCTATTGAGTTGTGATATCAAATAATCCTTCGTAATTTACATCCCTTATGGGATATCATAATGTCACTTGTGCGTTTATTGGACTACCTTTTAGCAAAGCGATGCGATTCATTTTTCAATTATGATTTACATAAATGGTAGTAAGGTAATATATAATTAATATATGTGATACTTATGATCTAACCATACATATATATAAAATCCCATCTAACATCATACCTCTTAATCTTCTATAAATCAATAACGTCACTTGTGCACAAGTGTAGACTACGGTGTCCACATTGTGATATAAATTGTTTATCATTTTATTTTTACATGGATTGTAATAAAGTTGTATTATATTAATCTAAACTCTATATATGAAATAATAATTAAACTAGGATGTTTTTTAATTTTTGTTTTTTCATCCATCAATAAAAATGGAAACAGTTTTCTCACGTACATATGACCTACCATATCCATGAAATATGTAATCAATTTTATATATCTAACATTAATAAATTACACTATATATATTTATAAGGAATATATGTTACATTATTATATTTTTTAATTTTTTTTGTATTATTTAATATTGATAAAAATAAATTTTCCAAAATTAATGAACTAAAACATACATATAAAATGAAGTAATATTCACCAAAAATAATGATTTTAAAAAATAATTGATAATAAACCTGTTAAAAAGACTATAAATAAATCAAATATGTTATGATATATATTATTAAGGTTTTATAATAGATTTAATGTAAATAATATTTTTTTATATGAGTTTATGACACATATAAATGTAGTATAACCTAAGGTATGGGTTTCTCATCTAACTTTTACTTTTGTGAGACATATTCCATATTCACCACTTAATCCATTTTGTGGTGTATATTATACCAATTTTTATATTATATATCATTAATATTTTTTTATTAACGGTATTTTGTGTTTCATTTTATGTAATATCATTTATAGGGCTTGGTATTCTGAAGTTAAAATTGGTAAGAGTTTATTTAACAATATCATTATTACTCAGGATTGTATTCGTATAAGTCTCCCTTGGGAGAATTATTTGATATTTATATATTATAACCATTATACTTTCTTCTCATCTAGTTAATAGTGGTATTTTTAATGTAATATTACTATTTTCTATCCAATGTAACTTAATATGATGGGAAATTTTTAAGGAAATATGAATTTATTTATCACTTTTGTTGAAAATAATTTTTCATCAAAAATCATTTTATCTAAAAATTCTTTAAGAAATATTTTTATCCTATTAAAAATTAAAAATTAAAAAAATATTCACCAATTTTTATTTTTTATATTTTCAAATGGAATATTTATATCATTTTCAAAACATGGCCTAGTGAACATTTATTTATAATGTGAAAGGATTCATTGTGTTAACATGTACTGCATGAAGATAAAATTCCACCATCTTAAACAAATTCATTTTTAGAGCAAATTTTTTATGTTGTAAAATGTTATTTTCATATAAAAGTATTTTTAATATATTGTTTGAAATATTTTTCTTAAAAGGTTATTTTCAAATTTCATACGATATTTTCCTCAAGAATGATTTATGGAAATTTTTATCAAATTTCAATTCATCGAACACCTAAGACCTTTATTGAAATTATGAACCCCTATAGATTTTTTATATTGATATAATCCTTATTTTATATTTGGATGGTTTATGATACATTATTCTACGGATATAAAATTTTATTACAATTCACCCTTTTATTGTGGATGGTTTATAATTACATTCATTTGATTGGGGTATGTATTAATGTTTTTTAAATTAGTTTTTCAATAATAATGTTTATGTTGATTATGTTTCACCCCATTCATATGGTAAATTCATTGGAATTTTTATTTAATGGATGGGTCCCATTCAGAAATTTCCCCTAAAAACATTGAAAAGTATTATGAGACAAACAAGTTAACCAAATTAGATAGGTTTCTAAATAAAAATTCAAGATTTCATTCGAAAGGTATTGACATTATGTTTAAGATGTTTAGTATGAAAACATTATGTGATCAGTTTTTTATTTCCATGTGATTATTTAATAATATATAATATCCTTGAATATGTTTCAATATTATGTGATTATTTATATTTTGTTATTTTTAATCATTTATTTCTTCCATATTATGACATGTTTAATGTTTATATGGAAGTTTTTTGGTTATTTTAAATTCCATTTGGATTATGATTAATTATTCATGATAAATGTAACAACCCTAACCCTATTATCCTAGAGATAGTGATCATTTTTTTATAATGTCATAGATAGAAGAGATTACATCACCAAGGATAAATAAGTTTCGTAATCATGAAGAAACTAGTTACATACATGGATCCCTCATTACATTAGTAATTAAACATAGAACATAACAAAATAAAATAAAATTCTTCTAATCACTTACTAAAAAATTTCATCTTCAAAACTCTGGGATGGAAAAAACATAAAAGGGTGAGCTCAAATGATCAGTAAGGGGTATATAAAATAGTAATAACAAAAGTAAAGTAAAAATTATAGAAACATTATGCATAGGTAAATAATCTAAAAACACGCATGCCATCAATACACAGAGAATGAATATGTATCCAAATAATTTTTTTCATAGTGATAACCTAATAGAAAGTAATAACTTGATACCAAATGAATTAAATTATTATTTATTAGACAACATGTATCTGGCTCATGAACCATTATATCTTCAAGTCTGCTTGATGGGGTAAGTTGGGCCCACCCATCACTACAATTCAAAATTATTCTACAAAAATAGATATAATGCATGAAAAATATGAATTATCATAATATTTTATTATTTACAGTATACTGATTCATCAATATTTCCCCTATTAAAACATCATTCCAAGAAAAGAACATATGTAAAAAATAGAACATAGATAAATAAATAATATTATCAATGATATAAGAAATATAGATATTTAATTAAATATTCAATGAATTATTATCACAAAAGAAATGGAAGTATACATACACCGCACATAATGAATAAGTGGAGAATAAGGCTTAACCAGAGGTAATATCATAATAAATTCCATGAAATAATGGATTTAA
Organism: Viscum album; assembly: GCA_963277665.1. NCBI lineage: Eukaryota > Viridiplantae > Streptophyta > Magnoliopsida > Santalales > Viscaceae > Viscum > Viscum album. The sequence continues at coordinate 851,396,688 of OY728126.1, read as the reverse complement.
ATAAAACATGGGAATTATTAATGTAAAATAGTAATATATCATGATATATTATGTCTAATTGTAGTGAATAAATATTAAAATATCTTTTATGATGCATTAGAAATGAACCATTTTAGTGTTGTTTAAGGAAAATACTAAAGAGTCTTTAAAATGGGAAATGCATTATTGTTTGGATAAAATAAGAAGTGAAAAATAAAATTCTCCATGATAAAATGAGCGACTTTATAAAAATATTGTTTTATGAAAATAGATTATTGATGGTACCAGAAAAGTTTTATGAATTTGAGAAGTTTCTTTTAACCGGGCTTGCTTATTGGGAGGAATTGAAAAGGAATCCTTATAAAACATGTATTTCCACAAAAATAAATTATAATTGAGATAGGTAGATATATTTAGAACATAGAAAAATGTAAGAATAGAATATAATAATAATTTATAACAACATTGGTGTAATTATAGAGAAAGAGTAACCTGAAGAAAAATGGATGTCTGGGGATAATCCCTTACCTTATGTCTGAATGTGTTCTACACTCCATATTAAGGTCATATATACTCAGATTAAATACATTAATTAATTAATTCATAACCATTAATACTTTTATTTGATTTATTTTAATTTTATTATGTTCATTTATGACATTTTTTTGTGATATAATATAAAATTTTATCATTTAGGAGCATTCATTTCTCTGATTTACTTATACACATGTATAGAAAATGATGTAAAATGAGAATAGTTACCATGAATTGAAATAAAATTTTATCAATTCAATTAAATAATATTTAAGGGTTATATATTTCATTTGGTTATAAGGTATGTGGATGAATCATTACATGAAAAATTTACTATAATCATTAATATTATTTTAGCATTTTTTTATTATCACGAACTAATTTTTTATAATTCATTAATGTTAAATACAAATAGAAGTTATAGATGGTTAAATAAGATTTAATATATGTATTATAATATTTTTTATCATTAAAATTAGTTTTATGATCGGCCTTGATGTTTTAATGGAAAAATGCAAACATGTAGTCCATGATGGCAGTAAATTGGCACCTCATGGATGATGTATTCATTTTTAAAATAACAGAATGAAGAGAAGAGACATGATGGTGTCTTTTCAATTAACATAATAAAATTAATATATATATATAATATTGGACTTATCATGAATTTTTGGATGGAGTAGCTTAGGATATTATAAGAAAATAAAAGAAATTAAAAAAAATAATGAAATTGAATGAGGATTTTACCTCTTAAATATTTCTCCTTGAGAACCTCCTTAGTGAAATTGGATTGTATATTTATTTTGATAATAAGCTCCTAGATGTGTGTAATATTATTTTTAACGGTATTGGTCATAAATGTGAAAAGATTTAGGGCTTACGTGGTGTGAGTAGAATATGTGGTATTTATAGTGGAGGAGAGGGGTGTTTCTGGATTATTTTATTCATTAATTTATTATTTTTTAAAAAGATAAGAAATAGTAACAATTAAATCACTAAATAATGTCAATATATAAGGATATATTGATATTATGGTTCATACATTAGTAATTAATCATGGAATAGTGTATTTGACTGATAATGTATATGTACCGTAAATTAACATATTTTTTTACTCACCAAAACATCATCTATTTAAGAAAAAAACAAAAAATTTACCCTAATTTTTTTTATGTGTAGTATTATAAAATGAACTACATTATATAATTTTTTATGAAAATATTATAAATTTAATTTTTAATTACAACCGTTATTTGCATTTAAAATACCAAAATTAATATTATAACTGGTTTTATAACACTTTGAAAATTTAATTAAGGTCTCATAAAATTATATTACAATCATAAGACAAAAAAATATTAATTTACAAGTATTTTTTATGAATATATTTTTTTTAAATAATTATATTAATTATAAAATTGGAAAATAATGATTTTTTTTTATAAAAATATCAAAACTTATTTTATAAATTCCAAAAAACTTATTTACTTATAATGTGAAATAATTATTTCATATTTGAATTTACAAGATTCAAAAAATTTATTTATACTTTCACAGATAAGGTTACTATTCAAATAGGCACATTACTATTCCTAATGGTCACAATACTCTTTAGTAGTATATTAATGTTTGTTTAATCTCGGTATTATGTGCAATATAAGGTATTTATTTAAGAAGATGCATTCCATAAAATAATGGGGTGTTATATTCATCCATCCTTCAAAACTTTCATCACCAATCATTTCAGGAATATTTACTACTAAAAAGATAAAGTGTGTTCTTCTTAATTTCACCATTAGGTTCCCACATTTCTTCTTCCATTTTATGTTTTCTCCAATGAAAATTTACAAGTCAAGTCGTCTGATTATTCAATACATTATCTCTTATGTCAAGAATCACAGAAGGCTCTTCAGATTAAGACAAATCAGTTTCATATTCTATTTTATCATATGTGACTACATGTGTTGGGATTGGAATGTTCTTATTTAACAATTATATGTGGAACACATAGTGAACTTTAGAGATACATGATGGAATTTCTAATTAGTAAGATACAACTCAGATTCGTTACTAAATTTTATATGATCCAATGTAACATGGGATTAGTATTCCTTTATTAACAAACCTAAACTCACCCTTTAATTTGAGATACTTTTAGAAAGACATTATCAACCACTTGAAATTCAAAATCATTTCTCTAGATGTAAGCATAACTCTTTTTCTAATTTGAGATGATTTAATATAATCTAGAATAGTATTTACCTTTGTCATTGTATTTTAAATAAATTCTATCCCTATATATGATTCTTCTCACCAACTTCATCCCAATAAGTTGGGGTAAGGCATATCTTTCCATATAATTCATTATATGGAGCGATTTGAATACTAGAATGGAAACTATTATTATATGAAAATTCCAACAATGATAAATACTGATCCCACGTACCTTGAAAGTCATGTGAGAATGATCTCAACATGTCTTACAATGTTTGAGTTTTCCTTTCATATTGTCCTTTGGTTTGAGGGTGATAAGTAGTACTCATATGGATCTTAGTATCCAAATTCTTCTAAATATTCCTTTAGAATTTTAATGTAAAACAAGGATCTCGATCAGACACAATCATTATTGGTGCACCATGATTTCTTAAAACTTCATTAGTACAGATTCTAGCTAGGAACTCCATAGGAAAATCCTCCCATATAGCAAGGAAATGTTGATATTTGGCAAGTTGATCAATAATAACCCATATTTCATCATTCCATCTAGGCTTTCTTAGTAGTCCTATGAAAAAGTACATTGTAATGTAATCCCACTTAAAAATACAAAGAGATAAAGGATTCATGACTTTTAGAAGATGCTATCTCTCAGCCTTAACTTGTTTACAATCTAGGTATCGTGATACTTAGTCAGTAATTTCCTACTTTATGTCTTCCCAACAATAGTTTTCCTTCATATTATTATACATGTTGGTACTATTCGGGTGTATAGAGAAGATTGAGATATTACCATCATCTAATTTTGAGATTTTTTATCTTAGGTATTGATAGGACCCATAACTTATTTTCAATTTCCATAATTCCATCCCCATACATGAAGTCATCCAAACATCCATCCTTAACTACTTCAATTTTCTATTGAAATTTCTCATCATCATATTGAGATCATTTTATCTTATCTAGTTATTATGGTTAACCAATAACTTGTAAAAGTATTAATGTTTCCATTTCTATAATGATTTCCATTTCAATTTTTAAAAAATTCAAGAATATAAATCTTTCTTAGTCCTATTTTGGGTTAAAGGTCCATGATCATTCCTATATAATGCATTTGTTATATTATTTTCCATTAATGGGTGGTAGTGTATATAGAAATCATAATATTCTATTAAAATGTTCAATCACATTTTCCTCATGTAGATATTTATTTCTATGTGAGTATGTATTTCATACTCTTCTGATTCATATATATCGCACATATTTCACCATAAAGATAGTTTCTCCACATCTTTCAATAAAATATTATAGCTGATAATAGAAGATAATGAGTTGGATAATTTTTTAATTCCTCTTCAACTACCTTGATGCATATATAGTAAAATTATCATTTTTCTTAAGAAAACAACACAATCAATTATTCGATGCATCATTGTATATCATAAACCAATTATTTCTTTATTGATGAGAAAAAAATGGAGAATTGAAAAATATTCTCTTCAATTCATAAAAATATTTTGTCCATGCTTTTGTCCATATGATCTTAACCCATTTATGAGTGATCGGGGTTCATGGGTAAGTCTACTATTAATTTTTTTGAAATAAACATCGATAATAACCTAATAAACAAGTGAAACAATATACCATGGTTATGTTCATTGGTATAGCCTATTCTTGGATGGACTCTTTCTTTACTGGATCCACTGATATTCCATCCATAGAGACAATATGGCCTAGAAATAAAACATTTTGATGAGAGAATTAATATATCATAAACATCCCATATAATTATTTTCATCTAAGAGTTTTCAAAATAATCTGAATGTATTTCTCATTATCCTCATAGATTTTGGTGTACACAAAGAAATAATTAATAAATACAATAAAAAATTATCAAGATATTCCTTGAATAATCTATTCGATAGAACCCTAAAAATGGATGGTTCATTAGTAAATAATAATGGAATTACTGTAAACTAGTAATGTCTATACCTTGTTTGAAATATTGTCATTGGAATATCTTCTTTCTTTACATGCTATTGATGATATCTAGAATGATTTTTGACTTTTTAAAAATATTGATCTTGATGAATTTGATCAAATAAATCATCAATTTGAGGAACACAATACTTGTTCATTATTGTAAAAGAATTTATTTCTCTATAGTCAGTAAAATCCTCAAGGGTCCATCTTTATTCTTAATAAAAATAATAGGGGATCCCCATAGAGTTACACAAGGGTGAATAAATCCATTATTACTCAACTTCTCTAGTTGGTTCTTTAGCTCCAATAATTCCACAATTTTCATTCCATAAGGCGTCTTTGATATTTTCTGTGCATCTGGGATTAAATCATTATTAAAATAAACTTCACACTTAGATGGGTAATTAGGTAATTCCTTAGAAAATAAATCAATGTATTCCTGTATAATTGGTACATTATAAAGTTTAAGATGACTTTTATTATCCCTATATGTTGTTTCCCCTTCATCCCAAAATTTCATTCAGTAGAGTTGTTGGGTGTGGATCTTGATGAGAATCAAATGATGATGTTTCTACTCTTGAAATAAAGGGTTCTAAATCATCCTCATAAATCATTACATCATTATTCTTGAAATTAATTCTTGTAAAACATTTTAAAATACATTCCATATTGAGGATTATATAATAATTAACTATAATTATGATGATAAAGTACAAAACTAAACCACGTTTATGTCTCATAAAGGGGACTAAATGATAATTTTTTGTTGCAACGAGACTTCAATTAAGATATTTGATTGATAACTACATTTTTAAATCAAAATGAAAATGCCTAATTATCATTGAAAACTAGGAAGATATAAAATATTGTGCTGATACATAATAAAATAAATCATTGGTTATATTTGAAGATATGAATAATGTACTTTGCAACACATCATTGGGTACTTCTACTTCACATGTAGAGATCATATAAGCATGGTCATCCCTCCTTAGCCTATTTTATTATAGATTACTTTCACACTTGGGATATTTACATTAATAACTCCTTATATCATTAATGTTGAATCATTGAATGTAATTTATTATTTTCTTCCCCTTAAAGTAATTAGCTCGGTGACCCTTTTCTCTGAACTTATAGAAAAACCACATGCCTTTCAAGCATTTCGTAAGATGATTCTTTCCATAGTTTTCACATAATGATTTTTTTTCATTCCCTTATTATTATTTGATGATTCACATTTTTTTTCATAATTCAACTTCTTTTCTTGATTTTCCATGAACAAATAGAATTTAGAAAATTCCTTCTCAACAACACTCTCATCTTCCATTTTCATTAAGCCAAGGTTTTTTTCATTTTAGTTTTTCAATAGCGATGGATGTATTCATTAAAGAGTGTATTAATAAATGTAATCCATTATATGTATTTTATTTTATCTTCTTCCTTAGTATTATGGATCAAATATCATCAATGATCAGCATCGCCCTTGAGGCAATATACTGATAGTACTACCTTTTCATTTTCATTATATCCCAATGCATGAAATATTTTTTCAATGGAATTCATCTACTTCCCAGTATCCACTGGATTATTATTCCCAATAAAATATATTGGGGCTTCTACCTCATGAAATAATCCAACATAGGTGCAATATGGTTATTCATTATAACCCAATTAATATGTCTTAATATGTTCATGATCTACTCAGCTACAACACTAACTATGATGACATGCTCAAAATGGAAATCCCTAAATTTTTCATGGGTATTGATTCATTCCTTTTATTAGGTTCCATCACTAAATAATTTAACAAAATAGGTTATATGATAATAATTATGATTATTGAGCCAAAAGAAATCACTACATGAAGTGTTCATAATTCTAATGTTTATTAAATATCTTATCCACAAGGTTCCTACTAATCTTGCTGTGATTCCAACTGTAAAAAACCTAACTCCAGTAGTCTAGAGATGGTGGCCATTTTATTACAATGTAACAGATTCAAGAGATCATATCACTAAGGATTGATCAGTCTATTAGTCTTCATAAAAATAGATACATACAAGGTTCACTTATTACATTGGTAATTAAACAATGGACATAACGAAAGAAAATAAAATACTCCTTGTAACTTATTAAAATATTTCAACTTCAAAACCCAGGGAAGGAAAACAAATAAAAGTATGATCTAAAACACTTTGTTAGGGTTATATAAAATAATAATAAGTGAAGTTATGAAAATAAGGAATTGATATTATGGAAAGCTAAATAAACTGAAAAACACATGCCATCAATACACTGTGAATGAAAATGCATCCACAGATTATTTCATAGAGAAAAATTCATGGAATGTAATAATTGAACACTTTATGAATAAAATTCTTATTTATTAGTTGTCTTGAATCAGGAATATGAACGATTGTACAATCAAGATGGTTTAATTCTGTCAATAAACCCCCATTTGATTAACTTGGAAACAAACATGAAGAGTTTTTGACCAAATACTTCATCTCATGTGACTTATTGATGAATATAAGAGATATTCAAGGCCCCAAACATCATTGTATATCCAAATAATTCATCATTAATAGATTTAATTCATGAACAATACGAATTTTCATAATTATTTTATTGAGTACATGATACAAATTCATCAATATTTCTCCAATTAAAACATAAATCAAGGAAAAAAAATATATAAAAATGGTAAATGGATAATTAAATAATAATATCCTTGACATAAGAAATATGGATATTTAATTAATTCTTCAATGATTGATGATCCCAAATGAAAGGTAATAATTCATGCACAACACATAAAGAAAAAAGTGGAAAATAAGGTTTAACAAATGGAAATATCATAACGGAGTCCATTAAAGAATGAATTTAAATCATACATGGACATTGATAATGTAAAACAGACATAAATCATGATAAATTTTGTCTTACTTAAGTGAAAACATTTAAAAATATTGCTTAATAAACATTATAAATGATCAACTTTAGTGTATTTTAAGGAAATTATTAATGAGTATTTAAAATAAAAAAAGGAATTATTACTTTTATAAAACATGAAATGAATAAAGATAGTTTTCCATGATAAAGTGAATTTTTTGTAAAAATACTATTATCTGAAAATGGATTATGTATGGTACTTGAAAACTAGTATGAAATTCAGAATATACCATTAATCTGATATTATTATCAGGAGGAATTGAAAAGGTATCCTTATAAAACATGAATTTACCATAAAAAAACGAATTGATCTCATAAAATATCATTGGAACATAAAAAAAAATTTATGATGTGTACATAAGGATAGTTAAGATTTACATTAGTGTAAAGAGAGAGAACTAGTAACCATAATGAATGTAGACATTCGGAGAGATTCCCTTAGCTAATGTCCAAATTTTTTCTACACTAGATCTTAATATCCTTGATAATCATATTAAATCTAATAATTAGTTAATTTTTAATATTTATACATGTATTTGATTTATTATAATTTTATTATGTTCATTTATTTCCATTTTGATAAGGTATAAGATACAATTTTATTGTATAAGAGCATTAATTTCCTTTCTTTTTAGAATCATTTTACTTGTATACAAGTTTGGAAAATCATGTAAAATTAGAATAGCTACTGAGAATTTAAATTATATGTTATTAATTAAATTTAAGAATATTAAATGGTTATATTTTTTGTTACATATTATTTGGTTTAATCATTACATAAAACATTAGTTATAATCATTTAATTTATTTTGGTTTTTTTCGATCATCATGATGTAGTTTTGTTTTATTAATTAATTATATGCATATATACTAGATATATAAAATTAAATAGGTTCTAATAAATAAATTATAATATTTTGTAAATAATAAAATGGTTTTATGACCATACTTGATGTAGGAATTGAAAAATAAAAACACATAATCTACTTAGGCGGTAAATCGGTACCTCAGAGATGATGTTTTCATTTTTTTGAATAAAATGAAGAGAAGAAAAGTCTTGATGGTGTATTTTTAAACTAAAATATTAAAATATATGTGTATATAATATAATAGAGTTATCATTAATTTTTTTAATGAGTAGGTGAGGAGATCATAATTAAATAAAAAAAGTGAAAATAAAATAATGAAAGCGAAAGAGGATTTTACCTCTTGAATTCTTCTCTTTGAGATCCTCCTTAGGGACATTGATTTTGGTATTTTATTAAGGCTAGAACCTATAAGATGTGGGTAAGAGGATTAGAAAGGTGATTTTGTAGAAATTGTACAAGAATCAATTCTTAATATGTGTGAGGAAAAGAGGTGGTGAGGGGTGGTATTTATAGTGGAGGAGAGGGGTTTTATGATTATTTTATTCATTAGTTTATTATTTTGCATCAAGAAAAGAAATAATGAAGATTAAATGAATAAATATAGTAAAGAGAGAATTATAGTTTTATATTATGGTAATTCTATCCATCCAAAGTTAATTTTTTTTATGGAATCAGTTTTATGGAAAAAGTGAGAAACCACAAGTTCAACAAGGGATCTAATACTATATAAGATAATAACATTATAAAAAACTAGCATAAAACTACTAGGCACAACCTCCCTAAATAATTTACAAGACATGTATCATGCCCTTTTATCGGGTTTTTCTTTTATAGTCTCTTTTAATTGAGAAGCCATATTGTCCCACGCTTGCAAGAATTCCTCCACTGATATCTTCAAATCATTGAGGCCTCTAATCATAATTAAATGTTGTTTGTCAATTCACTCTCCCTAATCCTTCCATGATTCAACTTGGATTGGTCTCTCGTTCATCCTTTATGTGTCCTTTTTAAAATAATGAATGATCAATACCTCTTCTAGAATCTCTTCCTCATAGTGCATGAGAAGATACCATGATTTCTAAATGGTAACAACATCAACAACCTATTGTGTATCAACCTTGATCACCAATGGATTTTCAAAAATACGAGCCTCCTGAACTGATAGCCCCTACTATCCATCCTTGCAAAGAAGATATAGCTTCAAGGGTGCCTCCGCCATCACCCCCAAATGTACTCCCACCCTGTCAGAGGTGGAGTCCAACCTCCCCTTGTCCCCAACACCAACTGCAAGAGGTATGTAATACTTTGAGGTAATCATCTTTCCTTCCAAAGTAGAAGGAAAATACACACCATGATACACAGAAGCATCCCCATATTTATCCACTATGCCATAACACCTTGTCTTACCAAATAATCCTGTTACTTTGGTATTAGGAGTATTCGAGGAATCTTTTTTGGGGTCTTGGTTTTTACCCCTCCTTGGGAACCAGAATATTTCAAGTCAAGAGTATCCCTTGTTTACATTTCCTAGATCCATGTCAGACCAAAGCCTCCTGCTCATAGTCCAAAATTAATAGGGATACCCCATCAAGGTCACTTGCCTTCTCATATGAAAGCCTTATATCCTTCTTACACTTCCATCATGGAATGGATATTTTCCATCCCTTCGGATCCATATTTTACATTCCCTCCTTATTCAGACTCGACAAATGGTTTTACATTAAAATAGGCATTGAATCCCTGCCTAAACCAAGATCTTGTCAGCTCGGGGATATTGTCTCACTCACCATAGAGGTCTGTGTCTCTTCAAGCACCTAAGAAACAACAAATTCATGATCTGAGAGATGATCATTCATCCGATAATTAACACTTCATCTATTAATAACTATTTCATAAAAAGAGGGGGAAATAATAGAGAAAGGACTCCCCAGGATCGATTCTTCCAACTTAAGAGCACTCAGATCGTGCAACAGTCTTTCAAAAACACCCTTAACTCTCATATCCTTACAACTCGCCCTTACATTATACTTACCAAGGGAATAGTCCACAGCCTTCTCCTCTTTCCCACACCTACATCCCCGACAATAGGAAGAGGAAAAATGACCCAAAAGATTATTGGACGAGAAAAAATTGATCCCTGAATAAAAAACAACCCACTCCTTATATCGAAACTTTTCACCAACTGTGATCTAGACCCAACAAACTGGAGGTCTAGAAACATTATCACCACACATATATGTGGAGAAACATGGTGAATCACCATGCTGGTTAGCTTATCCATACATAAAAAATGGCTAATCATGTTTCCTAACATACATATAACAGCTGGATTATGGAATGGTAGGGGGAGTTCGGGTAGACTTACCCATATCGGCATTTTCGGAGAGTCGCACTTTATGTAAAGATCATATGACTACCGGAAAAGAATGAAATGATATCCCTGACCGATTGGAGGAGTTGAAGACCATGCCCATATAAAATCTGCTTCCATGGAGATGAGAATCATAATATGACGTCAGTCTAGTAGTCCGACCACCGCCGCATTGCACAAACCCAAATCTCTAGTGGAGAAGTGATCAAAAGCATCCATTGAAGGTGAACGGTGAGATAACCGTGAAACCAAGGTCATATTTAACATGGAAGAAGCCTCTGTGAACATCATCATTAAAATAGGAAGTTGAGGGTATCAGTTTAAGTGGACATCCACATTAGGGCCGAGATCGATAATAGGGAAGGGTGGGAGAAGATTTATGTTGGATATAGGTATGAAGGAAGGGGGTGGGCAAGAACGGGGGAAGAAAGAAGTCCCCCCTCTGATGGGGGACGGACCGCGATGACCGACATCACCTGCAAGGGCATCGCGGAGTACTGATGCGAGGGCGAGGAGGAGGGGTTACCTAATTATTTAATTTACTATGGTACTTACATCAGCAATGACTCAATGAATAATTTATTTAAGTTATAATGTATATATTATGTATATTATCATATTTTACTATTCACAAAAAATTATTCTATTCCTGAAAAATCTCAACTATTCACACTAACAATTTTTCAAAGTGTGTAAATAAAATATGAACTCTATTTAATGTATATAATTTTCTAAATACGAGATATTGAAATTTTAAATAAAATTATCCTTTACTGGGAAGATACCAATTTAAAAATTATATTTGATTTTATAACATTTTAAAAAATTATTTCAGGTCCCAAAAAATTATATTATAATTAGAATACAACGAAATATTAATTTTTGAATAGATTTTATAAAAATATAATTTATTCTAAATCATTATATTGATTATTAAATTGAAAATGAACATTTTTGTTTTTTAAAAACATCAACACATAATTAATAATTTCTAAAAAAATTATTTACTTAGACTATGTTATAATTATATCATATTATAATTTATATTATGCCTAAATTTTATTTATACCTTCATAGATGAGGTTACTATTCTAATGGTCACATTACTATTCCTAATGATTACATTAATATTTTATAGCATATTACTTTTTTTAACCTCAATGTCATGTGAAACACAACCTATTTATATAAGAATAGATATACAATAAAATTTTCAGGTGTTATAATGGATATATAGGTATAATTGCCCTTACTGAGCATCTTTTCTCACCATTTTCATATGTTTTATTTTCTCCAGGATTCCATGATGTGTTTTTTAACAAAAATGCAGTGGTATACTATGAGGAATAATGGAATTATCAATGAATGAACTATGTTTATTTAATATTTTCAATTGTACTGTGAATTTAAAATATGTTTCCATTTTACCAATACTATAAAAATATTCAATCATTCGGTATAAAATTTCTTGTAACATAAGCCAATAAATCATGTAACCACGGGGTCTATTATACTAGGTTCTTAGTATTTTTAGTTGGTGTTAGAGGATGTTTAGTGTAATACTTGAAGGATAGGTTTAAAAAAACATATATTATATAATAAAACCCTCTGAATAAATTCATCAATATTTCAATTTATTGGAAAACATACTATAGTTTTTACAAGGTATAGATTATGTGGCATTCCAAGCAATACATCCCAATCTGGATAATCAAAGTGTACCTAGATTTATTAAAGATGTAACTTTGGGTAATAACTCCAAAAAAGAAGAGTCAGTCTTGACTCAAGCATTACATGGTATATGATAATGGGACTTCAGTGCATAAGGATTAAATCTCGTAGGAGATATTATTTGGTTAATTTATATTTTCACTATAATTCATTTTGAAGGATTTAATAAAATATTATTTAAAAACCTTCACTAATGAACTATCTTTATGATGATGAGAATATATATGCATATATTTTTCTATTTAGGTTTAGTATTTCCCTATAATTAGGATTTTGGAATATGTTTCATAATTTTAAGATCTAAACTACAGTATTATATTTCTTATAAATGGTTCTTAGTTGAAAAAATGAGAACCATATCAATGGACATAAACTATCTAGATATTCCCCTATTAGGAAACATAGTGAAGATAGAGCTACAGATGATGTTCAAACTAGATAAAGTATAACCATATTGGGGAAACTAAATTAGGTTATAATCAATAAATATTTACATAGGGAGATTTGTACTAATCCAACACATGGTGTATCAATATTAGACCGCTTCTTGTTTCAGCGACCACCATCATTCTATGGTTCAATAAATCTCTTTATAAAGGAAAAAATTTAGGTTCTTTAGAGAAGATAATTCAGGATTTCAGAATAAATGAAATGAATAAAGATGGAATTGATCCTTATCATATATCAGGATATGTATATTAATTTTGGTCACTGATTCAAAACAATAAAAATGAATAAGAAATAAAGAACATGTAATAGAATTATTTTAAAGTTGTATTATTATAAAAGAAATTTCCTCATGATTAATTAGTAAATATAGAGATAAAATTTCTAAAACTAAGATAATTGAAATATGAAAATGTTTCTATTTTTGAAACCAACATTTCAAGGTTATTATGACATGCTATGGACTGTGGCCATAATATAGGTGAAAACATTGGCAATTTCTTCATTAAGATTAAGAAAATTACTAAAAGGGGACTAGTCTCCAAAAAATTTATAATCATACGATAACATATTATTACACAGTTTAAATAAAATTAAATAATTTTACAAGTCTAATAGATCAATGTGAAAGGAATAGAAGATGAAAAGGTAGATGAAAATTTGGATGAAGGTTATAAGTGAATGAATGATATTCCCCATGTGATAATTATGGAAAGAAACACTTTGGTACTTGGTTGAAGGGAATGAAAGTTTTCTAAAATCATAGAGAGAAATTTCATCATTCTCATGATTCAAGGGAAGTAAATATGTATTCAAAGTTTAATGATTTAACTAGAAGCAGATAAGAAACTATAGAAATGAATTCCTCAGCACTAAAGGGAATATAAATTAGAAGAAGACATGAGATCAAGGTTGAACATATAATTTTACTACAAAAAAATTTAATGATTAATGTTTGTTTATTTGTAATCAATATTTATTTTATATTAATATTATTATCAATGATATTTTTGTTATAAGAATTATGAAATGTATAAGTATTTTACTATGATACATTTTCATGGATTTGATAGTATATGTTTAATGGTACCAATGAACATGAAATGTGATTCAGTGGAAATTTGAACATCTATGAAAAAACATGATTGATTAAAGATAAAAATTAATAATTTATATATCTTTATATAATAATTATAAAGATATGTTTATGAGATAGTGTTGGTGAATTTTAAATTTTTTAGTGATATGATATTATATGTTTTCATTGTTGGATTTTAATGCATGTTTGGAATTATGTAATATATTAGACAATATGAGAGTTTATTTTTCAAAGAATGCATGTCTTAATCATGGTTTTGTGGTGATAATGGTATTCACACATTTGGAATGTTTAAATATGGGAAACATTATATTTTATAGAGAACTAATGTTGATATAGAAATCTTCCATCTAAATGATTGAAAATTTATTTGGATAAGACATGTTTTGGATATGTATTATCTTTAACCAACTATGAAATGGATTGTGTTGATTTTTTTGAATTACTATTGAGGTATTAAGGATCAATGTAATATATTGATAATTTTTTGTTATAATTTTTGATTTTGTAACGATATGAGAAAAATATTTTAACCCATTTATGGATCATATGATTGTTTAAATGTTAATTTTAGTGCATTAGGAATAAAAAATTAATATTTGATTTAAATTTAAAGGAGTAGTTAATTAAGTAACACCAAAAGATGGAATTATACATAAAAATATTTTATAAGTATATTTTCTTGTTTCATCTACCATGATATTAAAATAATTCCTCAGTTATATGAAGAATAAATTGAAATAAAAATTTTATCCTATTAACTTCACTTATGATTAATACAATGGGAATTTTATGAATAACATATATTTGGTTTTTAGGCCAATATATTTTCATTCCTAACATAATTTATTGTACTCAATGATCAATATAACTCACTATAATTATTTATTGTTTTCTTCCATTTCTATATCTTAACTTCCCTCTGATGTTCTCCAACATGGAATGATTGTTATGAATTATTCTATTTGAAATTTTAATAAACCATTAGCTAATATTAAGGGGTTTTTATTAATAATTTTTTCCATGTGGGTTTCTAACAAAAGTATTTACATATTTAAAACCCTTAATTTCTATGATCAAGATTAAATTTCATGAAACATATTTATTTAATGTGGGTAGAATAAAACTCCATGAGATTTTAGAAGATGTACATCATTTAGATAAAACAAATAACACAAAACCCCATGAGTAGAAGTGAATATAAAATCCCGATAAATTAAAATATATGTCTTTTTAGATAAATTCAATCTCTTTGATAACATGTGATGAACAGAATATGGTTTTAAACAAATCAGGAACCACTATTACTATTTACACATGACCATAATTTCCTAACTGTTATGATGGAGGGAATGAATAATAATAATGAATAAATCATAAAAATTATAAATTTCATAAATGAATAAAATAAATTAATTTCTCAATTGATTATAAATAAAAAAGAGGACCATTAGAAAGTTAAAGAAACGTTTTTAATAAACTTAATTTTTCTGAAAGTCATATTTGTCATTTTTTTACATATAATATAAAATATAATTTTTAATAGAAAAAGAATATTTATTTGAAAAAATAAAGTTCAATTTTATATCTAAACGGAAAATTTTCATATGGTTTAACTTTTATGATTTTTCTAAATAATTAATTTTCTGAAGAATATTATACAATACTATTTTTATTAAAATATAATTTTTTTAAAAATATTTATAATGATAAAAAATATTTTAAATTGTTTTTAATGATAAATTATTTAAACTATATTACAATTTTACTAATTTTGGTCATTATAATACATTTCATATTGATTTTTTATATTAAACCATTATATACTTATTGGAATTTTAAATGTGGATAACTGCTCTTTCGTCTGGTCTGCAGTTTATTTCTAAATTGAATTCGTCCACCTCTATGAGTTGATTTCTAAAAATTGGATTACATATTTTTAATCTCTAAAATATATATTATATAATATGTTTATGTTATTTTATAATCATAATTAATAGTTAAAACATAAAAATTGTATTACATCAGTTATGGAAAAAATTAGTTTATAGGGGGGAGGGGTGGGTAAACTAAGAAGATAAGTGTTAAAAATGAACTAAAACTTTCCCAAAACCCATTGCATGGACATATTTAGAACATATAATAACAATGGTTTTATAATATCCTATTTTGGAGGCTTAAGGAATGAGATAAATATGGGTATCACTTTTTCTATTCAGAAATTCAATATCTGTCCTATCCCCCACTTATAAAATGAAATCCTCTCTCCTCCTTTTTCCACACATAAAAACCCCTTTGGATCAGGGAATACCTAAAAAATTACATAATTACTTACCTAAAAACATCCTATATTACTTATCTTTATAGGGAATCACAAATATTAATTCATTAGGTATAATACTAATTAGGTTCTCTAACGATGATGAAAAATTTATAAACATGCATATTTGTGTTATTTATTTTTCCACATATTTCAAAACAAATTTATCTAATTATAATACTATAAAAATAAAATCTAGTATATAATTAGTTGTTTTTATGTTAATATAATAGCACATTATCATCTCCACATCCATCAAATGAGAAACAAAACCATTGATATTGTTTATGGGAAAAGAATGATTTTTTAAGGAAATCATATTGTGTTATTTTGTTATCAATTGTAATGTGAATTTCATGTATGCATATAGTTTAACATGAATAATAAAAAATTATCCTCTTAAATATTATATTTCTTGTATGTTATTCCAATTTAATAACATATCAACCGATAAATATAGGATGAGTGCCTTTACATGAAAAAATACTAAACGTCACTATCTCGAATTTAATATCATTGAATTTTTAACATAACAATAAATAGATGTTGAGTTAATTTATAAATGTTCATTATAAATTTATAAAAATTTTGTATCATGGTAATTTATTTCTACTTTTTAGTTATTTAATTATTATAATTAATGATTATTTGTAATACTAACACTGTATTTATTAAATTAATTGAAAAATAATATTAATTGTATAAAAATTTTAAAACTAATACAAAATGGGTGAATTATTATATACTATGAATTTTAAATATGAATATGAAATATTATTTCTATGTTTAGGGTTTAGAATCTAGTTACATATTTGTCTAGAAGTTTTTATAGTAAAATTAAATAAATATTTTCCAAAATGGAATTAATGAAATTTTATGAAAAATAATAGTTTATTAAATGAAATAAAAAAAATAAAACTATTACTAGAGGATAAGTAAGATGATATATGGTCAATAATTTTATCCCTTGTAAATTTATGATCCAATTGTAAATATGAATGAAAATTTATAACTCTTGAAGATTTAAAATATTATTACCATGGTTAAGATTAAAATTAGTTTATTTGGGTGGTCAATGTTAAATAATATGGGATAAAATTAAATAAATACATTATTAAAACATATTTATGGCTATATTTTTATCTTTAACTTATAGCCTTTATTATTTATAAATTTTGTTCCCCTTTTCAAGAATGAATCTAAAAAATATTTTAAATATTTGAAAATTTTCAAATGCACCACTAGCGTCAACAATAAAAAAGACTCTTCTCCCGTCACATTATCAAACCCATTGATCCCTTTATTCTAACCAAAAGAATGAAAAATGCATCCCTAACATCCTTATAAACATAATAAATGTGCTTATAATTCCAAATGATAAATATTATGTCCTTTAAGAGGACATCTAAACGAGTATTATCAATGAATATTTAAAAATAATATCTGATTACATTATTTTTACCATCGATTACACTATAATTATTATCAAAAAATAATTAATTTAATTTCATAAATATAATAAAATATTATTATGATTATTAATCCACCATCATCCAAAATATTTTCTGTTAAAATGGGAAGAGAAAGTGTCACTTTTTGGTATGTGGAGACTACCACCTCCACTAAGCGATGTTACTTTTTTCATTTTATATTTACATGGATGGAATAAAAGATTTATTAAATATATATGTATGAAATATATGATATAATATTTATTTTGAATGATAAATTATTATTTATCATTATTTTTTCATCCATTGAAAATTGAATGAAAAATTCATGCTTACATACGATGTACCATCTCTATGAAGGGTTAACCCGTTTTTCATACTATAATTTTTTTAAATAATTAATAATATATATATATATATATATAATATTAAATTTATTTATATCATGATTTTTTAAAAAAAATTTATCAAACCATGATCCATATATTGGGAACCAAACTACTGAACTAAATCATACATGAAAACAATTATTTATCACCTAGAATAGTGATTTTTCTTAATAATTGCAAATAAATCGGTAATAAAATATTAAAATAAAAATATATATGTTATGATATATATATGATTATTATTTATAAAAATATCTATATTAAATCAATATTTACTATTCTAGACATTTTAACGCATATAATGATTGTCTTACCTATTGTAATGGTCTATTTCAAAATCTCATAATTATGTAGGGTTGATTATATATGAGATTTAACAAGAGAATTTATTTGATCTTTCAATCATAAAAAGATTATATTTTATTATACTCTATATAGTTCTATAAATTTATCATTTTCCTCTAATTATTTCCTTTTTATGTAATTATGATAGTGAAATAGTGTATTTAAGGAATACAGACTATGATTATCTACTCTGTTGGGAATCAATTTTTCCATGCCCATATTACCCTAAAAATGTTTTAATGATATTTATACAGTTTAAAATTAATTTATTAACTATATTTGTATCAATTTTTTAATTATTTAAAATTGGATTAATATATATTATCTGGTCATTTTCCCTGTGAACACCTTTTGACTAATTTTATAATTCTGAAAAGAATCGGAATTTTAATGTATTTGATATGAACATAATTTCCCCTTATCCAAAAAATAAAATGATTTAATTTTCTATTTATTATATTCAATGGTTCTATTTGCAGAATAATTTAATTTAATATTTTGATTTTAATTAAGATAATATTTGGATTCTATTGATTTTAAATATGTGAATTCAAATTGGAAAGTGTATTTTCCTCAAAAAATATTGCAGTAGTATTTCTAATATATTTGTATCTATTTGAAAAAAATATTTTGTATATTATGATGAGAATATACATTATGGATACCATATACCAAATTCATTAGGATGTTTTGTGAACATTTTTACTGAGGAATGTATTCAAATTTAGTAAAATAGTTATTCCAATACAAAAAACAATATACTTTTTTCCATTTTTATCAAAATGGATTATTTATTAATATGATGAATTCATTAAACTTGTAATGTTATTGGTAGATACCATAATTTATATAACCTCAATCCCATATTTAGTGTCATGAGAAAATCTCGTTAGTTATTTTGATGTGTTCATTCCCGTTTATGAATATGTATTATCTTGAGTCCCCCATGGTTTTTTAAGATGTCCAAAATTTACCATTATATCATTAAGAAATAAATTATTGAATTCTATTTTATGATTTTAAAAATTATGATATCCATGGATATATTTCAATATTATTTTATTGTGTGGAATTATTTGATCACCATTTCATCCAACCATTTTATTCATGCATTGTTTATTCCAAGTTAGAATTTGATAACTACATACACTTTTGGATCATCTAAGCTTATATATTTCTAATGTTTCATTTTTATAGGATTTTCAGAAGTGTATTATGAATGATATGTAAGTTATCATTGGGGGAAGAAATATGTTATCAATTAAAATATTAGGTTGTATTTTATGTTTAAAAATGTAATGTCATCTTTATATAGGTATCTAGATTTCTAGTACTACAAAACTAATAAATCAGTTTGGATAAAACCACCAATATATAGTATTATTATAATAAATTAATGGCCATATCTATGTTACTAGGGTTCGTTATTTTCATTTCCAATCATATAATCATTAGTAGAAAACATGAGAACTATATTTTGGACAATATATCCTAGGGAACATGACCCTATAAATTAAATTGAGGATATTTATATGTATAGGAGAAAAGCCTAATGATAAGTGTAGTGACCCCAACCCCAACAACCTGGAGTTAGTGTCTACATTATTACATTGGCATATAATACAAGGAATCACACCCGATAAGACAAAATAGTTTAGTAGCCTTGTTAAACTAGACATACATATAACTATTTAATTAAATTTGAATAGATAAATTACAACTTTTGTTTTGAGAATAACATTATTTCATCAAGAATATCCTTTCATATAAAACATAGTACACTTCGTGGATTTCTGACAATTGAATCAAATTAAGGATGAGTTCAAATTCTCAGTGAGGGTTAAGTAAATTGTAAAATATCTTGAAAGAATATGAATAATAGATATGGAATGGTAATTAATTTATCACACATTACACTTAAATAACTGGATAAGGAATAATCAATGTGGAAAGGTAAATTTCTGAAAACTCATTCCATTTGACAAATAAAATGAAAATAAAATGCATCTTAAAATAATATCATGTGAAAATATCATTGATAATAAATATTGATCTCTTAATGTAGGAAATTATTAATTATTATGTATCATTTCTCAAGAAAATGATACCAATACCATTAGGGCCTTCAGTACGTCTTTTTAAATTACATCTGAAAACAAATTATGTTTTTCTTAACATGGTTGTTTCATGCGACAGTTCAATAAATAATGGTCCTATATAATTTCTGGCGTACACATCACTTGTCATCTAATGAATTACTTACATATCAAATAATTAATTTAATTCATGAATTAATATTCAATAACATAAAATATATTTATTGAATAAAGAACATGAATTTATTAGTACTCCCCAAATAAATAAATAACATACAAGATAAAACACCATATGTATAAATCATATATGGTTTAAGAAATAAGAATATCTATAGTAAATAGTATGGAAATTTTGAGGAAATAAAATGTTCAATGGTCATAGGAAAATGAAAATTTTCAAGCGGGTGTTAATGACTATAAAATTAAACAAGGATGTGAATTTCAATTCTATCCTCGGTCAAAATAAATATAAACCATCAGAGAGGAAGAATAAGAATGGTATCAACATATAATCATTAGAGTAAGAATAAAGGGTTGTTTTAATTTGTGAATAAAAATTCCAAGAATTGTTATTTAAAAATTCTCAAGGGGAAACCAGCCTTTTCATTTTAATTTTTTTTTAAAATCCTTTTCTTTGAAAGTCACTTTTTTTAAAGAAGCTTTAAAAAGATCCTCATAAAATTTTAAAAGAGAGTTCAAAGAAATGGTATTCTTGGTGGAGGTTAATTCTCTAAATATTATTGAAAAAAATATAAAATTACTTTTAATTGTAAAAAAGTTAGAAACGTTCCATGTTTTGAAAATGAAAAGAATATTCCTTTCGCATTTTCGGTAAAATCCAAATAATTTGTTTTTGGAAAGAAAAATATCACACATTTGTTTTTATTAATATTAAAAATTAGTGAAAGTGCCTTTGACAAATGATTTTGAGAATATTAAAAACCTTTTTGAAAACATTATCTAGAAAAAAAAAATATTTTTCAAGGAAAGAGATTTCAGGCTAAGGAGATAAATGTAGTTGGATTACATTACAAACATTTTCTTAATTAATTTATGTACCAATTATTTGAAAAATGGAACTATTATTTGAAAATATCTTGAATAAACAAAGGCAAAAAAAATAAATGGTTTTATTAGGAATTGGTTAGATATTTTCCTTCAACTAAAATTTATGAACAAACAATTACAATTAGAATGAGATTGTGAAATTATCATTTACAATGATCATAATGTTCAACTGATAAATAATAAATGATTCCATTATTTGATTCAACTATAAATCCAAAAAATGTAGGTGGAAATACGACATATGGTAATCAAAAGTCATTATACACATATTCTTTGAATGTCATAATAACTAAAGTATGTGAGTAACCTCATGAAAAGATACTGGGTTAAGAAATACCATACTTATGCATCCTTTTGAATGAACATATTTTAATCTCATGTATATAGGTTTGAAATATGTTATTAATGTAACATCCCCCAATCTATAACTATATCATGAGTCTAAAAAGATTTGGTTGTAGTACATTATGTGTGCCTCCCCATATGCAAGATGCTGCCAACTAGGTGTGGAGGTGTGATAAGTATCATGGGGAGACTTTAATCCATTGATTTATAGTTTAATACACATCAGAAAATAAAAAAAATAACTATATAGTATATAATGAAATAAATGTAAACAATATAATACATTTAAAACCAAAAATGAATCCAACACAATAATCCAATAAATAATAAGGTAATTATGTAATGATGTGATAGAATATAACTAAATTTCGTGCTAGATGTAATGCAAAATAAAAGAGTAGTAGAATGAAAAGACCCTAGTACCAAATCACATGCTAGTCCTGCCTCCAAAATCTATCCCATCCATCATGAAAACAATCAGCAAAAAGGACTTTTCCCCTTTTCCAACCTGGTATCCATGTAATCTTCCCATGTACCAAACAACATCCTGAATAGGGTGTGAGTATAACTCAATAATTCAAAAAACCCATGTCTAAATAAAACTATATTAATAAGAAGTGTATGAAATAATGAAATAAATAATTTTATTAATTAATGAAATAATTAAATTAATACCACATCAACCTGCTTCGGCCCCAGGTTAGAATATCTCTGACCAGGTCTCAAAACCACGACAACCATAACCATATGATCTTGGGAAAACCTAACCTACATCAGTGCCATGACAGAATGCCTTTTAGCATGTTTCACCCCCATTCCAATCTCAACCACATAAATATTGTAAAACATAGCCTTATAACCAAGGCATAAATCACAAAATTTTAGGTCAATACCTCCTCTATATGAATTTAAACACTTAATAAGGACAAATACCTGTGTACAATCATGTTAGAATGTCTCAGGTCTAATGCCAGATATATCACCATTTTTTTCAATTATCATGTCAAACACCTAGTATATCATCATTTAAAAATTTATTAGGGGCTAGCATATTATATAATCATTACAAAATTTCATCAAGGCCAAGACCAGTATATAATAATTTTAGCATTTATCACAATACCTGTCACAAAAACAAGGGTATAAAAATATAACATCATCAATGGATTATTATGAAAATTGTTTTTTTCTTTCAACTAAAAATTTTAATTATCATATAGTCATAACCAATAACATTCCATTTATATATTTAATAAGATCATATGAAGGTGATTCCTTAAAAAGAAAACACCCATATCCCATGTCATTAGAACTACATTTTAATACATAAAAGAATTCATTTATAGTCAAGGGTTATCTCACCCAAATAGTAGCAACATTCAAGGTCAACTACAAATTGGATATGAAGGGACTCCAAAAAAATCCAATTTATCATTTTAATTCAGTTAGCACACGATATGTTGGAACAATTGAAATATTACACAAATTTGACAATTATCCAAAAATGATAGTTTTTAGACCCATACCTATAACTGAATATCAACCAAAACATACAATGAAAAAAATACACACTATTTAGAAGTTATAAATGATCTCAAGAAGGATCCTAGATCAAAAATGATAAAGATAAAAACAAAAATTACACATAATCATGTATTTTTCACCACATCCAATGGATATTCACAGGAGAGTTGGGAAAATATAATTTAAAAGACTTACTAGGGATCAAATAAAATTATGTGACATCTATAATCCATGGAGGAAATCTACATTTTCATGGAGGGTCAGCCTAGGTTGATAAAAGAAATCTATATGTGAGATGAAATTAAAATTAAACCATAGGGTATAATTTAAAGATATTGGTCAACTAATTACATGGTTTGTAGTACAATTTAATAATTTTTAATTCTTTGTAGATTGATACAAGTAAAAACACATAAAATATTCATAATAATTAAATCTCTTAAACATTATATAAGGTATTATCCATTTACATTGCATGTAAATGTTATACCGATGGTTTTCATCAAATTTTTCTTATAAATGAACAAAATACTCCTTTAAATGAATCTCAAAATATCAAGAACCCATGGTAAAACATTACCCATTAATACTCAAACTCTGATGTTTTTAAAAAATCTATATCTAAACTTAATGTCATTTTCCCTATAAAGGCTCGTTGTATGGATCCTCTCTAGTTTTATAATGATTCCATGTAACCTCATATAGTGTCTATTCGAGAATCCAGACATACTAGTTGAAAAAAAACAACTTTCTTTTAATGATGTGGAAAAAATAAACTAAAATAATTTTAATGAAATAATCAGTGAGAGACACACATGAAAAAAAGGGATCTTATAACATCCTCACAATATAACAGGTCATCTATAAGAGGCTCCAAGTATCACTATAGGGTTTGAGTGAACATGTCTGAAATCTATGCTCATATATCAGAATCACTCTCATAGGTCTTCTCCTAAACTCACCCATGCTACCAATAAAATTGAACCTATGTAATCACCCTTCCATAATGATATTTATCACAATGGTCCATGACCTGTTTCAGATGCTCCACAAAAGAAGAATCAACACTAAGATCAGAATCTTCTATGTCTATCATATGGGAATGGTCTGGATAATATCTCTAAAGTTGTGATATGTGAAACACATCATGCATGTCACAAAAAACTATTAAATCGATAAAAGGCATGACACTATATAGACATTATCCACCATCTCACACAACCTGGAAATCCTAGGCACCATCTTTCACGGTTTCTTGATATGATGTTATCTCTACTTAGGAGAAACCTGAAGAAAAACATGATGAACAAAATTAAAATTAAAAATTAATTTCCAATAGTCAGGATAATATTTATTCATTATTTATGTGCTCACCAACCACTGCCTGATCAGCTGATACTACTCAGACTTCTCCTACGTGAGGTTGTGTACAACATGCACTAACTCACCTACCTACAACCAACAAATAAGAAAAAAAACAAACTACATTAGAAAGCCTCAATAGGTTCCATTTGGATAGATGCCTATAATAGTTTATTATATAGAAAATAATTGAGTTCCATATTCCACTACCATGGACTACCATAATCAAAACCACTTGATCATATAATATTCTACAAAACCTGAATATTCCTCTTAGATTGAACATCAGTCTTTGGATGATATTTCAATCTCAATAGAACCTGTGATCCCAGATATTTCTAGAGAATATTATAGAAAATAAATATTATAACAGCACAATATTTTATGGTATTAGCCTTCTTAAATAAATTCAATTTATTCTATATCTTACGTTGCACATTGAGCTTAAACGAACCACAATATACTATTAAATATTTAAACGATCGTTGAATTGTAATGAAACCATTTGGAATAGAAATTTGTCCATTAGAATAATATACTCACATATTAATGCAAAAATAATTTTTTTATCTCATAAATGAAAATATTATATATTTATTTCATGGATTAATTAATTAAACATTTAATAAATGATAAATTATGTGTCGGTATTTTTGTGAAACATAAATATTTATTTATGATTTTATAATTAATATAATGATTTAAAACAATATTTATATTAATAAAATATATTCATAAAATAATATTTTTTTGTAAAATAATTATAACATAATATTATGAAACCATAATTAATTTTTCAATGTGTCAAAAAATAGTTACAATATAAAAATATGTATTATTCGAATAAATGATGATTTAAATTAGAAATTTAATTTCTCATATTTATAAAATTATTTTCATATAATGGAGTCCATTTTTTAAATCTACTCATTTATAAATGGTTTAGTTCAATTTATTGGATTTTTCTAAAAATAATTGATTATTTTTTGAATAGTGAAATACAGTAGTTTACTATGATTAACATTGTAAGTAAATAAATCAATTATTCAGTGATGGGTTATGTATTTATGAGGTAAAAACACAGTGGTTCTAATAAAAATTCACTATTTAAATTATTTATTCAATGAAATAAACAATATTTTTAGTCTCGAGAGAAAATAATAAATAAATGAATATAACAATAAAAATACACCCCTCTCCTCCCCTCTAAATACAACCCCTCACCACCCCTTGTCGTCACACCTTATTTTACATGATGAATTTCTACATTATATCTAATTAACCTCTAAATATTCTTCCCCATTCCCATGAAATTTTTGTCTATCAAAAAACACCAAATCTATGTGTCTTACGGAGGTTCCCATGAAGATGATATTCAAGAGGGAAAATCATAATTATTTCTACTTATTTTGTTTTCATTTATTACCCTCTTCTCAAAACCTAATACAATGTGGAATGGTTACTCCAGTATCATAAATATTCTTAAATTTTATTATTCTAATATAATATTCACCATAAATTTTCTTCTCTACTCTTATTTTAAAAATGAAAACATCATTTGTGATGTATCGATTCGTCGCCTTCCTAGATGACGAGATTGAATTTTACATCAAATACATAAAGGCTAATAAAAAAACTATTATCAGGGTTATATAATATTTTAATAATAAAATTATATATTATACCATTATTTTTATCTAATATATAATCAAAATATCAAATAAAATGATAGAAGTTCATGATTTTCGAAAAAACCACCAAAATAAATTAAGACATTTTCATCAACATTTCAAATAATGAATCATCCCAATTCCAAATAAAAAATGATATATGATATCATTTAAAATTATATATTTTAATTTATACTAATTAATTTCTGTTTTGGATAAGTTATTCCAATTTGAAAAGAACTCCCATATATATACTCAAGGGAACTAACCATAAAACCATGTAATGAATGCTCTTAGAACATAGAAATAAAACATTATAAATCATAGAAATGGCTAGAAATTAACTTAATATAATTATAATTAGTCTAATATATATTTAGGAGGTTCTGAATTACGTAATTAATTAATATAATTTGATGATCTAGGACAATAATTACATGTTCATAATGCTTTCAAACATAAGTTAAGGGGTTTATCATCTCACATTTATTAATGTGAGATATTCCATATTTACAACATATTCTTTTTTTGTTATGTATGTATCATGAATCCATTTATCTTCATTCTATTCAATGTTTAATTTCCCAATTATTATTTTATGTGGTAAGCTGTTTGAATGATTAGAAATTGGTTAGGGACTTATTAACCCAATTACCACTATTTGGGTTAAAATTATACTCCAATGATTATTTAAATATATGATTAATTATGAAAAGAAATTTTATTATCTTATTTTGTAGTCCAGTTTTTTATGTGTATTGACATCTGATACACATAATCTATTTATTTAGATAACACTTACACTTTCATTTAAAAATACACTTTTAATTGTTACTTTTTTTAAAAGTATAGATGACATGTTTTTATTAACATACACGACAAGAGTGTATTTTAACTATTTTATGGTGACTTATTTTCTTCAAGAATACTTCAAATGTTTATAGGTTTATTTTCAAATAAAAATGTTTCCATTTCAAATTTCAAATTTTTTTAATAAACGATATCAAAGTAAACTTTTATTTCCCTCAATAATTTCTCAATGATTTTGTTAGATTATTTTTATTTAATTTAAAACCGTTTTCAAATCTAATAATTAGTTTATGATGAACTATAATTATACCATAATCATTATTTTATTGATTTTTTATTATTATGTTGACTGTGGAAGTTCTATTTTGATACTATTAATCATATAACACTGGAGGGTTTGTGATTATGTTTTTTATTTTGGGAAGGTTATTTCATATGATAGTTACAATATTAATGTCTATGTTGATCATGTTTCTCCCCTTTCATAAGTCGAATGCATTGGACATAGTGTGTGTTGGGTTGGGGCCACTATATTCCCCTGATGCATCAATGAGTCTCATGAGACAAACCAGTTTCGGTATTGGTTATTGTCCTATGAATTTATGTATTGCGTGTCTTGGTCAAATCCTTGATAATATGTTTATTATTTCTGTCATTATGAATTCCCTCATTATGATAGTAGTTATTGATAATCCATGTGATTATTATACTAGTAAAAATTGCATGGTTATGATTAATTCCCATTCGATTATTTATATTGTAAAGACCCGTAAAATTCAAGGGAAATTTTTTCTTAATTTTATTTGGAATTTTACAAGAGCGTGGTTTCTGACGGCACCTGATTCCGAGGCCCGGAGTGCCCGGAATTAATTTTCGAAGTTGGCTCGGGTACGTTCAGTGAACGAACGAGCGGGAATTCCTAACTTATGATCCGGTGCTCGGAATTGAAATCTGAGGGCACCGATGAGCTTGCAGCGCCGATTTTCGCTTAAAGAGACCTTTTCGGAAGTTGCGTTTGTTGCGGGTTGAAAGTTAGTTTTTGGGTTTTTAGTTTAAGTTAAATAAAATTTGTGAAGAACAAATTTTATTTTAATTAGATAAATCCTACCAAAGGGATTTGGGAGTGGGACCCACATCCACTTAACCTCCCTTGGGAGGATTAAGTGTGGTGGGGCCCACACGAACCCCAACTCCTCAAATTCTCTCAAAACCTCCCCTTTAACCCATTTCAATTAATGTTGACAACTTGGATTAATTAATTGAAGAGGGTTAATTTAAATTTCAAACCATTGAAATTCTAAGAGGAGGGTTGTGTAATAAAATAAGCTTAAGCTTATTTTATTTTGTTGGGTTGGTTTCCTTTGTTCTTGAGAGGATTTTGAGAGCTTCTCCTTCATCTTCAAGCCTTGATGAAGAATGCTCAACTTGACGAAGAACGCTCAAGTTCCGACGAAGAACGCCGCTCCTCTCTTCTTCGTCTTCCGTGTCAACGAGAGGGAACGCTGCTTCCTCCTCGGACTCCCTTCGTCGGCATACGAAGATTCGCCAACGACGTATCACATCGGACACACCTCTTCATCATCGGATTTGACGAACGACGACCGCGACGCCCGACCTCCGCGACGTTGTCTTCCGCGGGTCGTTGTCAAATCTTCTAACCTATACCTCAGGTAGGGTTTGTTGATTTATTGTTTAATTATTTCGTTCTTGATCGTGGATCTAGCATGTCTAACGTGAGACAATTGAATATTTTAAGTTGTGTTATTATTTAACGTGAGGGGGGCTGGACCGCATGAACACGGCCGAACCCCCTCCATCGTTCATGTTGTTTTATCTTGCGGGTGGAAGCAAGGTGGCGTGGTGCCGTCGCACCACGCGGATAATTGAATGTTTATCTTGCGCGACGCCGTCGCGCGCGCGCCACGGAAGAATCTTCAGGTACGCGACGCCGCCGCGCCACATCAAGGGGAATCGAAGGCACGGCGGAGGGACGCGGTGCCGTCGCACCGCGCCGGACGACGAACACCGCGGCCGGTTCCGGGCCGCGGCGGAATGAGAAGACCGGCGGGCGGGCCGCCGGCATCGGAAGCCGAAGAGGGGACCGGATTTTCCGGTCCCTTTGGAGAAAACCGGTCGGCCAGCTGGCCGACCGGATGGTAATGAACCAGGGGAAATTAATCCCCCGGCCAGCTCAAAAAACCCCCCTCATAAAGAGGGGGGTGGTTTCCATGAAGAGGGGGGCAGCAGCCCCCCGGTTTTTCCTCAAGCCGGCCCCCACGTGGGGGCCGTTTCTTTTGCAAAGGGCGCGGCATTTAGCCGCGCCGCCAACCAAATCAAGCGGGGGGCTTTGCCCCCCGCGTGCAGCCTCCGTGCGGCGCCAGGCCGCCGCGGCCCCCGCGCCGCCGCGCCGCCGGCCGGCCTGGACGGCCCGGACCCGGACCCCCCGTTTCGGATCAGATTCTGTCTTTTGGCCATAACATGAGCCACGGACCTCCGATCGACGAACCGTCTACGGAAACGCGGTCCTTGGATCGAGACGATCGTTTCGGTATATGGAACTCAAGGTTTCGGATTACTTTGAGTTCGTCCGGGTTGGTTCGTTCACGAAACCAACCGGGCCTTCGGAGCGGAAACGCTCATATCTTGAGCTACGGACGTCCGATTGACGTGTCGTCAGCTGTGTTGTGTTCCTCTTAGTGAGACGGATCTTTTGGCATACTCCGCCCGATGTTTGGACGCAGGTGGAGTACGGTCGGGTTGCTTTTTCCTTAAAAACCAACCGGGCCCCGGGGATGAAAATGCCATTAACTCTCAGACCGGGCGTCCGATCGACGCGCCGTCTGTTGCGTTGAGTTCCTGTTGACGATACGGAACTTTTGGATACATCAACTCTGGACTTTGTGACAGTTGATGTATCAGCCTCTCAGCTCGTGGAGCGGACCCTCCGAACGAGCTTGCTGTGTGCGGGAACCCTAGTGCTGGCTGCGACGGTTACTGTGACTGCTACTGCTACTACTGCTACTGTGACTGCGACGACGACAGTACAGAGATCCTGTGTGGATTCGACGACGACGACTACAGCACTCAGCGATCCTACGTGGGTCAGTGCTACAGGTCCTGTGTGGGCCCGATCCTGTGTGGGTCCTTGCGCTCAGCGGTCCTGTGTGAACCAGTGCCTACAGGTCCTGTGTGGGCCCGATCCTGTGTGGATCTTTGTGGGGGTTAGTTACCTGTCGATCCTTCGTGGGTCCGACGACTTAGATGGATCAGAGATCATCTTTATCTTCCTTTGAAGAAGTATACCTGTGTGAGCTGAATCTGTTGCTTTCCTGTGTGGATTGTGTTGTGAAATCCTGTGTGGATTACGTTTTTCTTTCCTGTGTGGAATACGTTTACTTTCCTGTGTGGACTGAGTTGTACTTGGGCTCGGAGGTTGGAGCGTATTTGAATTTGATGACTTAGGTATATGTATGGGCATATACCTAAGAAGAGTCGGTTGTTACTTCGTGATTGTACCTTTCTTCGTGGTTTATCCTTTGTGGATTTGAGAGACCTTCAGGGGTCTCGGGGTCCCTACTGAGTAGCTTATACTCACCCCTGCACGGGCTTTGCCCGCACTACGTTGTGTTGGTTGCAGACGACGGACAGCGTTGACCTTAGCCGAGGCTTGCAGAGCAGGACGGTACCCGGAGGTAGACCACTGGGCGGGACGTGCTCGGAGCGGACGGCGGGACCCGTGGAGCAGTGGAGCTATCTGTACCCACCCTTCAGGTGGGATTTCCAGTGGACAGCTCGGTGTAGCGGCTTTTACTTTCAGTTGCTGTTTTCCCTTTCGAGTTGTACTTTACTTTCAGTTTGGGTTTGTATACTGGCCCATTTGCTTTTCCGCACTTTCAGTTGTACTCTACTTTTACTTAGTATTTACTTTCCGCTTGCTTACTCTGTGGTGATTGTTTACTTTACAAAGGCAATGCCTTCCCTTTTTACCGGGATTTACACCTTGGTGCTAGTCGCCAGCCCCTGGCCTATGGAAGGCGGGCTTGGGGTAGTCACGGCACGGACCCCGAGGGCGGGTCGTGACAAATTGGTATCAGAGGAGTTTGGTCCTACCGCGAACTCTGATTTTTTCTATGTGAAGCAATAATGTTTAGCATATTGAGTGTGGTTATCAGTCCAGAGAGTCCAGTGTTGGTGCGGCGGCCGACGTATCCGTACACCAGGACCCTGACTTCTGATTTCCGACTTAATGCACAAAAACATTGATTGCGTGTGTGGTTCAAAGTTTTCTTTGTGATTACTTATATCAGCTCACCAGGTATACTGTTCTGACCGTGGCGCACCTGTTTCCTTTTCAGGATGGCCCCACGACGGCAGCCATCTAGGGTTCTGAGAGTTGTGCGTGACGACAGCCCACCGAGCGACGAGGCTTCGGTACAGGGCCCTCTTGCAGTTGAGGCACCAACGGAGGCACCAGCGATACTAACATACGTTGGGCCATCGATGCCACCAGCCCCAGCAGTAGGCGATGCACGCCACTTGAGTGCGCTGCACGAGTTCCAGCGCCAGAGGCCACCCAGGTTCCGGGGAGAGACGGACCCGCAGGCGGCTGAGGATTGGCTGGAGGCTGTGGTGGGAGTCTTCAGGCTAGTGGGGACGCCGGAAGACTTCATGGTGATCTTTGCTACCAGCCTCCTTCAGGCAGCAGCAGGCAGGTGGTGGAGCCACTTGTTTCAGTTTTGCAACGGGATGACCTTCGCATGGGAAGACTTCGAGACCTTCTTCAGGGTGGAGTTTGTGCCATTAGCTCTACACCCCGAGCGTGTACAGGAGCTTCTGCCTTTGCCGCGTGATTTTCGATCAGTAGCCGAGTCATCTGTGGGCAGTAGACAGGTGATGCAGAGGTCCAGGAGGACCAGACTAGCAGTTGGAAGATCTCAGGTTTTAGGACCGGTGGTGCGGGGCACCCGAGGTGGGGTCAGAGCTAGGCGTGCCAGAAACGGACAATGTTACTCCTGCGGCGGGAAGGGTCACCTGGCACGTGACTGTCCGACTCCTCGTACGATTGATCAGTGGGTGTTAGAGGAGCCACTGAGACAGAAGCAGCGGCGAGTGCTTGAGCAACAGCCCAGTAGTGGACAAGGCAGTAGAGCTCCGAGAGCAGGTGGACAGGAGAGGAACTAGTGGTTACGTCCCTTGTACTTCTAGTTCCATTTTGCTTTTGTATTCGTGTCTTGTACTATGAGCTGCAATAATAAAAAGACACTTATCTTTGTTTGCTTTGCTGTCCTTTTGTTTGATTGATACTGAGTGGTCCCGGTTAAACTGTTGACTTGACCCTCACTTTCGAGATTTCAACTGGAGGGGACCCAGTAACCTCACACTTATGCCGATAGTGTGACTCGACCCTTAGAGGCGAGAGTAACGGTTGGACCTCTTGGTAGCAGCGTCGAGGCCTTACGACGTCATCCGTGCCATAAATTAACTAATCATGACGGAATTGACTGTATTAGGCAAGGAACGTGGTTCATCCAGGGGATGAGAACAGATTTCACTTTTCGGCAAAGGAGAAATCTTTGCAGCTAGCCTCTTGCAGATATCCTTCGTGGATAGAGATGGAGCAGCCTTCCTTCAGTCTCTCACAGTCACTCCTCCACTACTGCAGCGAGTCAGGGAGGCAGAGCGTGGGGACGCTGACTGTGAGACACAGCTTGCACAGATATCCTCGGGACAGGCACCTGATGGTTTCTCCCTTGGAGCAGAGCACGACATCCTTTTCAGAGGACGTACCATGGTACCAGTCGCTTTACGAGAGGAAGTGCTGAGAGAGTTTTGTACTTCTCCTTTGGCGGTACATCCTGGAGTGGCAAAGATGTACCAGGACCTCAAACGACAGCACTGGTGGCCAGGAATGAAGAAGGCAGTAGCAGAGTTCGTTTCTCGATGTCTCACCTGTCAGTAGGTGAAGGCAGAGCATCAGGTACCAGCAGGCTTGGTACAGCCCTTGGAGGTTTCGGAGTGGAAGTGGGACGACATATCTATGGACTTCGTGACTGGACTTCCACGCACTTCCAGAGGTCATGACTCCATCTGGGTGATTGTTGACCGACTCACCAAGTCGGCACACTTCTTACCCATCAGAGAGCAGGGCTCAGTGGAGAGCTTGGGACGTCTCTACGTCCAGGAGATTGTGCGGCTCCACGGTGTGCCATAATCTATCGTCCCCGATCGAGATGCTCGCTTTACTTTCCGGCTTTGGAAGGGGTTTCAGGAGGCGTTCGGGATGCAGCTACGACTGAGCACAGCCTTTCACCCTCAGACAGATGGTCAGACGGAGAGAACCATTCAGACTCTCGAGGACATGCTCCGCGCATGTGTCCTCGACTTTGGTCGTAGCTGGGAGGACCACCTACCCTTGGTGGAGTTTGCGTACAACAAAAGCTACCACTCCACTATCGGGATGGCACCGTACGAGGCGTTGTACGGCCGACCTTGTAGATCTCCTTGTGTAGGACAGACCCTGGAGAGTCAGCACTCGTGGGACCGGAGATGGTCCAGGTCAGGACAGAGAAGGACTAGGTCATCCAGAAGCGGATGAGGACAGCACAGAGCCGGCAGAAGTCATACGCTGACAGGAGGCGGAGGCCACTAGAGTTCGAGGATGGCGACCACGTCTTCTTGCGGGTCTCACCTCGACGTGGTATTCGGAGATTTGGCCGAGGCGGCAAGTTATCTCCGCGCTTCATCGGACCTTTCCAGATTCTCAGCAGGATTGGTGAGGAGGCTTATCGCCTGGCTCTACCACCTCAGTTGCATTGGGTGCACGACGTCTTCCACGTATCCCAACTGAGGAGATACGTGCACGACCCGACGCACATCATTGACCATGGGGAGCTTGACGTAGTTGATGGGGTGAGTTTTACGGAGGTCTCGGTGGAGATAGAGGATCGAAAGGAGCGGGTCCTGTGTGGCGATCAATTCCTCTTGTGCGCATCAGATGGCAGCACGGGAATCTCTAGGAGAGCACATGGGAGCGGGAGGCTCAGATGCGTTCTCAGTACCCTCTTTTGTTTCCCTAGTTTTTGATATACCTTTACGGGGACGTAAATCCCTGAGGTGGGAGTAAGGTAAAGACCCGTAAAATTCAAGGGAAATTTTTTCTTAATTTTCTTTGGAATTTTACAAGAGCGCGGTTTCTCACGGCACCTGATTCCGAGGCCCGGAGTGCCCGGAATTAATTTCCGAAGTTGGCTCGGGTACGTTCAGTGAACGAATGAGCGGGAATTCCTAACTTATGATCCGGTGCTCGGAATTGAAATCTGAGGGCACCGATGAACTCGCAGTGCCGATTTTCGCTTAAAGAGACCTTTTCGGAAGTTGCGTTTGTTGCGGGTTGAAAGTTAGTTTTTGGGTTTTTAGTTTAAGTTAAATAAAATTTGTGAAGAACAAATTTTATTTTAATTAGATAAATCCAACCAAAGGGAGTTGGGAGTGGGACCCACATCCACTTAACCTACCTTGGGAGGATTAAGTGTGGTGGGGCCCACACGAACCCCAACTCCTCAAATTCTCTCAAAACCTCCCCTTTAACCCATTTCAATTAATGTTGACAACATGGCTTAATTAATTGAAGAGGGTTAATTTAAATTTCAAACCTTTGAAATTCTAATAGGAGGGTTGTGTAATAAAATAAGCTTAAGCTTATTTTATTTTGTTGGGTTGGTTTCCTTTGTTCTTGAGAGGATTTTGAGAGCTTCTCCTTCATCTTCAAGCCTTGAAGAAGAACGCTCAACTTGATGAAGAACGCTCAAGTTCCGACGAAGAACGCCGCTCCTCTCTTCTTCGTCTTCCGTGTCAACGAGAGGGAACGCCGCTTCCTCCTCGGACTCCCTTCTTCGGCATACGAAGATTCGCCAACGACGTATCACATCGGACGCACCTCTTCGTCATCGGATTTGAAGAACGACGACCGCGATGCCCGACCTCCGCGACGTTGTCTTCCGCGACGTTGTCTTCCGCGGGTCGTTGTCAAATATTCGAACCTATACCCAAGGTAGGGGTTGTTGATTTATTGTTTAATTATTTCGTTCTTGATCGTGGATCTAGCATGTCTAACGTGAGGCAATTGAATATTTTAATTTGTGTTATTATTTAACGTGAGGGGGTGTCGGACCGCATGAACACGGCCGAACCCCCTCCATCGTTCATGTTGTTTTATCTTGCGGGTGGAAGCAAGGTGGCGTGGTGCCGTCGCACCACGCGGATAATTTAATGTTTATCTTGCGCGACGTCGTCGCGCGCGCGCCATGGAAGAATCTTCAGGAACGCGACGCCGCCGCGCCACATCAATGGGAATCGAAGCCGCGGCGGAGGGGCGCGGTGCCGTCGCACCGCGCCGGACTATGAACACCGCGACCGGTTCCGGGCCACGACGGAATGAGAAGACCGGTGGCCGGGCCGCCGGCGTCGGAAGCCGAAGAGGGGACCGGATTTTCCGGTCCCGTTGGAGAAAACCGGCCGGCCAGCTGGCCGGCCGGATGGTAATGAACCGGGGGAAACTAATCCCCCGGCCAGCTCAAAAAAACCCCCTCATAAAGAGGGGGGCGGTTTCCATGAAGAGGGGGGCAGCAGCCCCCCGGTTTTTCCTCAAGTCGGCCCCCACGTGGTGGCCGTTTTTTTTTTTGCAAAGGGCGCGGCATTTAGCCGCGCCGCCAACCAAATCAAGAGGGGGGCTTTGCCCCCCCCGGCGTGCAGCCTCCATGCGACGCCAGGCCGCCACGGCCCTCGCGCCGCTGCGCCGCCGGCCGGCCGGGCCGGGTCGGACCCGGGTCGGGTCTACCCGGTTCGGGCCGACCCAGGGGGGGGGGGGTCGGGCCGGGGCGGCCCGGACCCGGACCCCCCGTTTCGGATCAGATTCGGTCTTTTGGCCATAACTTGAGCCACGCACCTCCGATCGACGAACCGTCTACGGAAACGCGATCCTTGGATCGAGACGGTCGTTTCGGTATATCGCACTCAAGGTTTTGGATTACTTTGAGTTCGGCCAGGTTGGTTCGTTCACGAAACCAATCGGGCCTTCGGAGCGGAAACGCTCATATCTTGAGCTACGGACGTCCGATTGACGTGCCGTCAGCTGTGTTGTGTTCCTCTTAGTGAGACGGATCTTTTGGCATACTCCGCCCGAGGTTTGGACGTAGGTGGAGTACGGTCGGGTTGGTTTTGCCTTAAAAACCAACCGGGCCTAGGGACGAAAATGCCAATAACTCTCAGACCGGGCGTCCGATCGACGCGCCGTCTGTTGCGTTGAGTTCCTGTTGACGATACGGAACTTTTGGATACATCAACTCTGGACTTTGTGACAGTTGATGTATCAGCCTCTCGGCTCGTGGAGCGGACCCTCCGAACGAGCTTGCTGTGTGCGGGAACCCTAGTGCTGGCTGCGACGGTTACTGTGACTGCTACTGCTACTACTGCTACTGTGACTGCGACGACGACAGTACAGAGATCCTGTGTGGATTCGACGACGACGAATACAGCACTCAGCGATCCTACGTCGGTCAGTGCTACAGGTCCTGTGTGGGCCCGATCCTGTGCGGGTCCGATCCTGTGTGGGTCCTTGCGCTCAGCGGTCCTGTGTGAACCAGCGCCTAAAGGTCCTGTGTGGGCCCGATCCTGTGTGGGTCTTTGCGGGGGTTAGTTACCTATCGATCCTTCGTGGGTCCGACGACTTAGATGGATCAGAGATCATCTTTATCGTCCTTTGAAGAAGTATACATGTGTGAGCTGAATCTGTTGCTTTCCTGTGTGGATTGTGTTGTGCAATCCTGTGTGGATTACGTTTTGCTTTCCTGTGTGGAATACGTTTACTTTCCTGTGTGGACTGAGTTGTACTTGGGCTCGGAGGTTGGAGCGTATTTGAATTTGATGACTTAGGTATATGTATGGGCATATACCTAAGCAGAGTCGGTTGTTACTTCGTGATTGTACCTTTCTTCGTGGTTTATCCTTTGTGGATTTGAGAGACCTTCAGGGGTCTCGGGGTCCCTACTGAGTAGCTTATACTCACCCCTGCACGGGCTTTGCCCGCACTACGTTGTGTTGGTTGCAGACGACGGACAGCGTTGACCTTAGCCGAGGATTGCAGAGCAGGACAGTACCCGGAGGTGGAAAACTGGGCTGGACGTGCTCGGAGCGGACGGCGGGACCCGTGGAGCAGTGGAGCTATCTGTACCCACCCTTCAGGTGGGATTTCCAGTGGACAGCTCGGTGTAGCGGCTTTTACTTTCAGTTGCTGTTTTCCCTTTCGAGTTGTACTTTACTTTTAGTTTGGGTTTGTATACTGGCCCATTTGCTTTTCCGCACTTTCAGTTGTACTCTACTTTTGCTTAGTATTTACTTTCCGCTTGCATACTCTGTGGTGATTGTTTACTTTACAAAGGCAATGCCTTCCCTTTTTACCGGGATTTACGCCTTGGTGCTAGTCTCCAGCCTCTGGCCTATGGAAGGCGGGCTTGGGGTAGTCACGACACGGACCCCGAGGGCGGGTCGTGACATATATGGAATTATTTTATTAGATTTTATTCATACCATATTATAATTATGTTATTGATTAAATGGAAAATGTTTAATTTATTTAAATTAACATAATTGTTTATATATATTTGTGATATCTTCTCTTGTATGTATTCCCTTACATGAGAAACCATGATCACCCCTTTCATATTCTATATTTTTTTCCCATATTCCAAGAATTATATTATGTTTGACATGGAGGGATAATCGATAAGAATAAGGGTGATTCCCATGGATTACTATGTTGTATTTCATTTCATGTTTGTAATGTAATACTTATTTTTTTATCAATTTTTTAAAAGGTAATAAACTATTAGGTCCTTTGGGATGCAATATCTTGTGCTCGGTAGAAATGTTATAAATTAATGCACTAGTACCAGAAAACTAGGGTTAGGGTTTTCAAAATTGGTATCAAATTATGTTTAGTAGAAACATAGGAAACTATATTTTGGAAAACATAGATCATATAACTAAACCATATGATATACATTGAGGATAAATATTGATGAACATTCAAAAGAAGCAATTTTTTTTATTATGAGATCACCTACACATGAAAACTTTAATTTGTTTTATGAATTTCACTAGTTTTGAGATTATACATAATGAAATGACCTCATCTAGTGAATATAGTAATTTAGAAATGGTGCATATAATAAGTAATGATAACCTCATCAATGCACATCATACAAATAGTAAAAAGGATCTTATCATTTAGGTTCTTATAAAAATATTTCGAATGGAACATATATCCCAAACATTCTCATCATTTGAGGAAATAATATCATATGATTATGAGACAAATAAGTAATTCAATTAGTATAATGGCTTTAGAGGGAAGAGTTTTAGCAAGTGTAATATTGTTTCCTCTTCGTACTTATGGTTTCACCATAATACCTTGACCATGTGAGTAGTCTTGTTAAATAGAAATTTTTCTATACGATCCACGATCTTCACTAGCTTCTCCTCATAAGAAATATCATCCCCCAACTATTCCACCTCTGAGGAGAGTACATGTGAAGATTCTAGTATGTACTTCCTTAAGAGGGATACATGAAAGAAATCATGTACTTTAGACATGGTAAGTCGAAGTGCTAGTTGATACGCCACATCTCAAACACAACCATTGATCTTGAAGGGGCCGATGTACTTGGGACATAGAATCACATTCTTCCCAAACCTCATGACCATCTTCAATGGAGATATACGTAGAAATACCATGTCTCCCACTTTGAACTCATGGTCTCATCGACGATTATCTGCATAACTCTTTTGTCAACTTTGGGATTCCATGATTTTCTGCTGAATGGTTTTCACCTTATCTACCATTTTTTCAACCATTTTAGGTCCATGAATCTTACGCTCCCCGACTTCATCCTAACACATCGATGTTTTTCACCTTTTCCCCTAAAGGGCTTCATATGGTGCCATTCAGATGATCGAGTAAAAACTATTGTAATAAGGGAATTCATCCATTGGTAGATGTTGGTTCCATCCTCTATTGAAGTCCATTTTACTTGATCTCAACATATTTCTCATTTCTATATAGGTTTCCCGGATTATCCTCCAGTTTAAGGATAATAGGCCGTACTGAAGTTCAGTTCAGTGCATATAGCATGTTAAAGATGTTTTTAGAACTTTAAGGGAAATATCGGATCACGATAGGATACAATAGATAGTGGTTATCCATATAGCCTTACCACTTCAATGATATATATCCATGAAAGTTGATCCCATGAGATTTCATCTCAAATCGTGATAAAGTGAGTTGTATTTGTAAGATGATCCACCAAGACCCATATAGCATTTTTTTTTCTCTAGATGTTCATGGAAGTCCAGTGAAAAATTACATGGTGATGTTCACCCACTACCATGTTGGTATGGGTAGTGGTTTCATCATCCCCTGAGACTTATATCTTTCAGCCTTAACTTCTTGACATACCAGGAACTTTGATTTATATTCAGCAATCTATCTTTTCATATTGTCCCACCAGAAGTTCTCTTGGAGATCTCGATACATCATTGCGCTCCCTGGGTGGATCGAGAAGGTTGAGATATGTGAGTCATTCAGAAGCTCCTTCTTTATCATTGGATCATATGGTACACATAATCGAGACCCAAATCTTACCAATCCTTCCTCATAAATCATGAAATCAAAGGATTTCACACTTTTGATAGCTTCTACAATTTTCAGAAGTTTCACATCCTTTCTTTGAGCAACCATTATTTTTTACATGGTGGGTGGTTGAGAAATCATTTGAGAAAGTACGGATGATGTTCCTCCCTTAATGATTTCCATGTCCATAATTTTAAAATCAACGAACATGTGATCCTTTTCAATTCTCATCATTGATAAAGATGCAAGATCCTTTCAAAAGAGCATTTGCCACCTTATTTTTCATACCATGATGGTAGTGGATTGAGAATTCATAATATTTGATGAGCTCTATCCATCATTGTTGGCATATATTAATCTTTTATTGTGTGAATATATATTTTAGACTCTTTTAGTTAGTATATATCTCACACTTCTCCCAATAAAGATAATGCCACCATATTTTCAACGCAAAGATCACAACCTCAAACTCCAAACCATGCGTAGGATAGTTTTTCTGATTGATTTTCAACTACCTTGAGTTGTAGGCTATCACTTTATCATTATGCATCAACACATAAAATAATCCTCTCATAGATTCATTACTATACACCACAAAAAGTTTTCCACTTACTAGGGTTGTGAGTACTGGTGCAGTGATTAGCCTCTTTTTCAACACCTTGAAACAATCTTCAGATTCCACAGTCCATACAAACATTACTCCCTTCCGTGTTAGATTGGTAATTTGGTTTGAAAATCATGAAAAGTTCTCCAAAAATCATAGATAATACCCAGCTAGACCCAGAATGTTACAGACCTCTATTATAGAAGTTTTCCTGGGACACTCTTCAATTGCCTATATCTTGGAAGGGTCCACATATATCATTTTCCTAGTGATAACATTCCCCAAGAATGATACTTACACCATATAGAACTCTCATTTACTGTACATTTCAAACAACATCTCCCTTCATAGTGTTTTTACCATAGTATTCAAATTCTCTTCATGTTCCTCCTTTCTCATGGAGTATATCAGAACATCATCAATAAAGACTACCACAAAATTATCGAGGTAATATCAAAAGACTAAATTCATTAAATCCAAAAAAATTATTGGTGAATTAGTGAGTCTTAAGGGAATCACTATGAAAACACAGTGTACATACCTCGTTCGAAAGGCATTCATGGAAATATCATTCTTTTTCACCTTTAATTGGTGATATCCCGACTAAATGTCCACCATAGAAAAATAACAGGCCCCACGAAGCTAACTAAACAATTCATCTGTCCGTGTAAGTGGATACTTGTTATTTATTGTAATTTTATTATGCTCACAATAGTCAATTCATAGACGCATTGTTCCATCCTTTTTCTTGACAAAGAGGGCTAGGACACCCCACTGTGATGCACTCAGGTGTAAAAACCCCTTCTCTAGATTCTCCTGTAACTGCTTCACCAGCTCTTCCAGATATATGGTTTCCATTATGTAAGGATTCTTTTAGATAGGCAGAGATCCGGGGAAATGTTCAATTGAGAACTCTACCTCTCGATCAAGAGGAAGACTAGGAAACTCTTCAAGAAATACATTAGTGTAATCCCTCACGATGGGAATGTCTTCAAGTATGATTGACTATTTTTTCTAAGTCATTTGAGATATATATTATTTCACATAAGGAATAAATATCCACACATGAGACTATGATTCTAATGGAGATTCATCTTCCTCCTTGCACTTGTAACAAATCAGGGGATGGTTTGGGATGTGAAGAGAGATATCCCTTTCCTGACAGATGATGTTGGATTTGTATAAAGATAGTCAATCCTTGCCCAAGATAGAGTCGAACTCCACAAAAGGAAATATGACAAGTTTTACTAGGAGGATTAGTCCACAAACATTAACTAGGGAGGAGTTATAAACAATGGATGCAATAATTTGACCATTTTATATTCTCACGGATAACATTTCCTCAAGAATTTGAGGTGCTGGTTGAATAGTTATACTATACTTGAATGATATGAAATAATTCATAGAACCCATATTAAATCATACGTTCTCTCTCATTGAATGAATAACCAGGGTACCTACCACCACATCATTGTCTGAATCCACCTTAGTTAGTAGTGATAGCATAATCGCTTCCTTATTACCTTGGAGGTTGTTATTGATTTACTCTAGAAACCCTTGGCTTAGAGAAATTATTTGCATAATTCCCATGCTCCTTTTAATTGTAATTCTACACCACAGGATGAATGTTGATCTGAACCTTCCTTTCATCTTCCATGTTAGTGGGATTTTTCTTATCCCTTTGGTAGTTTTTTTGCAAATGACCAAAAAGTCCACATTTGAAGCAATTATTGGTTTCCATTAAATAGTTCACAGGATTCTTCTTTCCACAACATTTACATGTGGGATATTCAGTTTTATTTACATCACGGGATTTTTTTTTGATCTACCCATGTTGTTATCCATTTTTTTCTTCTTGTCATCGGGCCCATGAGACCACTAAGAGTCTCTAACATCCATTTCATCCATGAGGGCACAATGGAAAATATCCTCATAAATGTCTAAGTCTCTGATAGCCAAATCCTTTCGTAGACTCGTCTTTTGACCGCTAAATAAGTGATCCACCTTGCTTTCAATGTTCATGATAAAGACGGAGGATTACCTCGCAAGACTCGTAATGTTTTCTTCATACGCCCTGATGGAATCATCTTCCTTCTACTTGAGACTCACTAACTCTCTTTCCATATTGATATGGAGGGTTCAATAAAAATATTTATTTAAAAACATACTCTTGAATTTCTCCCAATCCATAGAATCAATTTCTTCTTTGGGACTTTGTATTCTTGATCAGTGTCCATCACTGATAAGCTTTTTCATCAAAACAATAGACCACTGGTAAAACATTCTCATCTTCTGAGCACTAAAGGATAGAGAATATCTTTTCAATGGAGTTAATCCACTATTCCACGAGGATGGGATCAGAAGATCTTCTAAACATGGGATTCCTTTACCGCATGAAGGATTCTATGGAAACTTGATCTCTTCTTGGAGGAAGAGGGTGTTCCATATGATTCAAGTTATTATTCATAACTTGAGATAGATGAGCAAGTAC
Organism: Viscum album; assembly: GCA_963277665.1. Lineage (NCBI taxonomy): Eukaryota > Viridiplantae > Streptophyta > Magnoliopsida > Santalales > Viscaceae > Viscum > Viscum album. The sequence continues at coordinate 851,353,346 of OY728126.1, read as the reverse complement.
TGTAATGATGTTTTGAGCACCCATTCCCATCATATCAGGCATATAATTTGGACATTCTTCACACTCCCTTCACATTGATTGTTGGAATGTGTTCTTTTATTTCCCGCCATTAACTATGAAAAAGAACATACAATTAGTGGGCATGAATATTTAGTTATTAAACATAAAAAGGAAACTTTCGAACATAAAAGGATATTCTTTTAAAGAAGAATTATAGACTAACATGTGATTACAATTGTTCTAATCTATTTTATTGTTGATCTATTTCTAATCTTATATTCTTATGGGGTATTTTTCATAATAACGGTGTGTACCGAGCTCTGGAATTACGAAGGAATATCCTCTGGGAGTGTCAATACCAAGAGTGCAGCAAGGCCCATTGTCATGTACCTAGACACCGCGGGTAAAGCCCAAAACTCTTTTTCAGAGTTTTCACTCCTATGTACATTTGTACCAAAGATTCTTCTACCTGTTTGTATCCAGAAAGGGATATATATTTTTGATATACCACTAAATCTCTACTTACAAAAATTTAGGGATGTTTTCTTATACATCGTCTCATCCTTAAGGTTCATACCAAAGTTCTATATTTCTAATCATCAAAAAGAACTAGAACCTACCACTGATACCAATTATAGAGACACTGAACTATTACATATTACAGTACATTATTGTTTCCATAAAAATACATTAGAGTACAAGCCAAGGATCATTAAGTCTAGTGTCTTTGAAAACGTGGAACATAAACCATAAAACAAGGGGCTAAAAAACATCTTTATTTAATCTCTATAATGATATCCTAACTTCTATTATTCTCATACATCTTCATAATATATTCTGGGGAAACATATGAACAAAGGAATGAGCTATAAATCCCAGTAAGGGAATGAACACAAGAATAAATCTTCAGACCATGAGTTAGAAGGCATGAAATAATGATATAAAAAGAAAGGAACATATGGAATCATAACATATGAACATGGGATCATATAATCATGGAATAATATGAATGTTTCAAAAACATAAAACATGTCTTTAGTAAAAGTCAAGTCAAACCTCCAATCTCATTTCCCATAGTATTACGGGACAAAGCTAACCGCATATCTTGTTTCACACCGCATCTCATGTGGATTAACTTTACCCAATGAATTAGAGTTCTATCTAGGTGCACACATATCAAAATTTTCATAAATATGATTTCAAAATTAATAATTATACATAATGAACCATACATAAATAGAAGGGTACCCACGGAAAGAATTGAGTACCATAATCCTGACATAAAGCATAACCAATGGGTTTATCCAGAAAGTGTCCATGAGGGAAAAGGATTATAAAATACATGTACTTTTATAAGGTAAAATTGGAATATAAAATGGTAGGTGATTTCAAATAGAAGTGAAAATAGATAAGAAATGTTTTCAAGAAACATTTTCATTAAAATATTTTTATGGTTCTAATGAAAATACTATAGGGATTTTAAAATATAAATGAGGAAAATCAATAATATAAAACCATAATTGAACCAAGAAGGTTTTAATAATAAAAGGATTGATTTTATATAGAAAATGGTGTCCTAAAATAGAGGATAGTGTGCACTTGAAATCGGGTAAGAATCCAGAATGTCCCCTTAAAAAGGATTTGCTTATCGGGATAAATTTAGGAGGTAATCACTTAAAAACATTTATATCCCAAAAAGATAATGATGGTTATCTTTTGAAACACGTGTTTGGAGCATACATACAGAATTTATAACTTTTTCATAAAATTAAAAGACAACTTCTTTTAGGTAGAAAGGAAGATAGAGCTACCCGAAGGAACAATGGTGGTTTGGGTAGAATCTCTTACCTTAAGTATGATGGTGTACTCCACTAGATATTAATGACTTTAATAATCAAATTAAGTTCATTAATTAATAAATCCATATAATCATCTATATGAATGTGATTTATTAAAAACTATTTGATTTCATTCTTATCCTTTTGATTGGCTACAAGGTTCAATTTCATTGTTTAGGTCTATTTTTTCCTTGGTTCTAATGATCGGTTCGATGATATTCCTGTTAAAAAAATCTTGAAAAATGGGGCTGATTTTCCATAATTAGAGTTATATGTTATTTTTTAAAATCTTGGAGGTTACATTATTGTAAATTACATTAGGTTACTTGGCATTAAGATTAATCATTATATAAATTATTTAATGATAACAATTTGGGTTAATTGGCAGTTTTTTGCCACAAGGAACATGTTTTGTTTGATAAATCAAAATCTGGTGTACAAAATGATGAAGAACCATAGATGAGGCATAATAGTAATAATATGGTCTTGTTCAACCATGAAAATGGTTTCATGACCATAATTGGAGACAATAACAGAAATTGAAAACTCATTGTCCATGAATGTGGAAAATTAGCACATCTCGGATGGTATTTTCATTTTAGTATGTATATAAAAAGGATACATAATAGAATATTATTCCTTTATCATAAAAAAAAATATAGTAAATTTATGTTACTAGATTTATCACATCATTTGGATAAAATGTGATGAGGACATAAAAAGAAAAGAGATAAACATGAAAATGAAAAAAATATTTAGAGATCCCATATGAAAATTCGGCAGCGTAATGGCATCACATAAAATTTCAAAAATGAATTGATGAGAGGGAAGAGGGTATCTCATCATATGGAAAACAAAAGGGCAGTAATAGTGATATAAAAAATCAAACCCCATCATATGAAAATGTAAGTCTAAAAAAATAACATAAAATAAGTATTGAAAAAAAGAGGAGGGTGAAGGGTTCCCTTACATTGTGCTGTAGCTCCTAAAACATGATGGTTGGGACCTTGGGGGATTGAGGACACATTGGGAGGGATTATAGGGTGTTAGAAACACCAGATCATCGAGTATGATGGATTTTCAATGAATGAAAATGAATTTATGAGTCGGTATTTATAGTAAAAGAGATATATTTTTTAATTAATTTAAAAAGACTCCTCACTAGTGGTATTTGTAAAACCATGGGCATGCCCATGGTATATGACCATGGTATTAGCCACTTGGGGCACATAATATCTTATTTTATTTTACACAATTCAAACATCAATTTTTATTAATTATTACATCATTATGAGGTCATCAATTATACCGCAAACTCAAAACTGTATTATTATTATCCATGAAAAATTCATGTATTTTAGAAAAATCCCAAAAATATACCCTAACCATTTATCAACTTATAGAAATAAAAAATGCACCCCATTTTTTTTAAAAAAATTATAAATATTTTTAATTTAATTTTTAAATAAAATCACAATTTATTCAACAACATCAACATTAAAACAATAACTTATTTGATAACACCTTGAAAAATTAATCATGGTCCCATAAAACTATCTTATAATAATAAGACAATAAATTAACAATTTATGATTAAATTTTATGAAAAAACATTTCCATTTTTAATTATTAAATTAATTATAAAATTGTAAATAAAATAATTTTGACATACAAAAATTCCAATTCTTATACTTTTATCATTTTTTTTAAGATCAATAAATTTTATTTTTACATTCATGGGTGAATTTTCAATTTTGTGGCCGATATTCTATTCATTACTATTTATTATTATTCAAAAAGGTATGCTACAATTCATAAGGGTATGTTACTATTCATAAAAAATTATTTTTGTCCTATTTGACTCCAAATAACTTACTGATCATAATTGTTGATGAATGTTTTTCAAAATCAAAAACACACAAGTGAAAAAATTATGTTTAATGGTCACATAGTACTTAGTAGTTCATTGTTATGTGACTCTGTGTTATTATGTGAAATCATTATAATAACGGATTCCAATGAAAACATCGGGTTGTTACATATACATGAATAGATACTGCTAATTATAAGAAAATATAACCAAGGAAGTGAACTTTCTCAATCAAAAAGATTCAAATAGAAAGCTGTAATATAGATAATACTCTTTTAGTATATTCAAAATCATCTCAAGGTGTTTATAAAGGTTGATATGAGTATGAGAATACACCAATTTGTTTTCCACAAAAAACAATGATAATGTAATAGAGATAGGGGGATTCCCATATTCATCAAGGTCATGAAAATGGATGGTGTGTTCATAAGACCAAAGGCAATAAAAAATACTCATAAAACATGTACCAACAGTGGAAAGAATTATGTGGTATATCTGAAGGACCTATTCAAAACAAATGGTAGCCCGATCCGAGGTTGATATTTGACGATACACAAGATCATAAATGTTGGTCTAAGATATATTCTATTAGTGGAAATGGATACTGGTTTTTAACTATATGTTAGTTTAAACATTTATAATCCACATTTAAATGAAGGTTTCAATAGAATTATTGGATGAAATAATGGATCAATCCCATGATGAAGTTTTGGGTTAGATAATACTCTTGTCTTCTAAATCCTTCAACTCTTACTTAATCCCCTAGACCTGATTAGGTCCCAATAAATATGGATGAATAAATAGTAGATATTTTATTGGAACAAGATCTGTCATAAACTCAAACTCTTTCATGGGAGGTATGGTAGAAAAATATTTTAGAAATACATCACTTAATTTATCAACTACCATAGTAAATTCATTAATATGTAAACCATAATCCTCCAGATAAAGCATAGAAATATTATATGTCATCCTGCCCAACCCATGATGCTTAGTTCCATCTGTACTATCAAGTGAATTCAACTCACCCATATAAAAATAAATACCATCCTCTAGTGATGTAAATGATATATTGAGATGATATCGGCCCACATTGGTGTGATATGAAACATCCAATCCATTATAAGAATAAAATCGAAAATGTTCATCTTGAGTATGATGATGTTCTAGAAGAAGAGATAACTACATCTCATATACGAGTAGTCTTTTCATTACTGTATTCCCTTTAACCATACTTCAAATAGTTTGTCTAGGTTCATGACACTATAAAAGTAATGAATTTCCAACCCATGAATTTCCATAGTTGATAAGGTAATAAAGTAGTGTGAAGGGAATATTTCAAATAAATAAGTTATAATAGTAGAGGATACTAAAATATTACCATGTATTATCAATGGTCTTACACATTCATTCCCAGCTATCAACAGTAAGGAATGCAATTTATCGATTCCATGAACCTTTTCTAATGATGAAATACCCTGATTAGGTCCACTTTATTTTCATTCATAATCAGAGGTCTAGATACCATGGCCTTGATATAATCCTCAAATTATCCTTTTGGTTCTATAACAACTCCTTGTATGACATAGCACAATGGATCCAACCAAGGAAGGTAGACCTTGTGCATATCCTCTTCCACTCAAAGCATGTGTAATTGTTGGTTATAATCATTGGTGATGTCCCATATGTTTGCAATCATGGAACTCAAGTATTTATCTATCACACTGAGTCTTTATATTCTCTAATAGTCTACACTCATCAAATATTACAGAGCATCCAGTGTATACACTATGGCTGCCAATGCACTATTGAGAAACCTCAAGGTTATTCTTCATTCTACAAGAATACCTATTTAACTTCCTCTGTACTAAACCTTTCTAACTAGTACTATTAATTTCTCCCAAGATTTGATCAGGGATAACGGTATGATTAACAACCTCAAAAATGGTAGATAAGAAAATTTTAATTCACCAGAATGATGGTAGAATACCTGAGCCACTTTTCTAAACATTTCACACATGATAGCTAATCACGTGCTATAAGTAGTGAAAATAATTGTAACAAAGTTAAATGAACTAAATTGTACAAGAAATACATATCACCTTTCTCCATGTTCAGAAACTTTCTAACTCAGACATTTATCAGGGTTTGAGGGAATATGTAATCATATAAAGATGTGTGAATGTCACCCCAGACCAGGCCCAAATAGTGGCCAGCTTGGACAATCAAATCTAAATAGGGCTTGTCCAAATCATACAAATTGTAAGTATAAATATTTTACATCCTCTATATACGAATTAATAGACTCATGAAGATAGGAGTATGACCTCTATCTATGAAATATTTGCATTTAGGACACCAATCCCCAAAAATATGGGAGGATATTGCTACTAGAACTCACAAGTCAGATTAGACATAGTAGGTTCATGTCTTAGAAATCCATGAATAAACTACATAAATCATTGGAATCACTATTGAATATTTGCTTCAATTCCTTTTTCAGGAATAATATGTGGTACCTCTATTGTCTCTACACACAAGATTACATTTTTCTCATGTCCCACCACCACTAGAGCATCATCAACGCCACCCTCACGGGGAATTAATAGAGGACGTTTTGTGGCATAACTCTGGAGATACCAAGTACATGCATCATAAATATTTGATACAAATATAGATACATGTAGATTAATTTCATAAGTATAAGGACTCACTGCCCAAGGTATACAACACCAACTACCTGATTTGAAGTCCAGTGTATTCGTATCTGTTTAAAATGATTTACATGGGTTATAGTATGTGATGGTCCAATCTCACTTTTCCAATTCATTTACTTGAAACCATTTTGTTTTAGGATTCATCATTTACATTTACTGTTTTAATTTTATTCTATACACATTACAAGGATTTGATTAAATGGATCATTATTCCAAACTAATAAAGGCACATACAATTTATAATAGAAAGAGACACCCATTTAATTCCATTAAACACCCACAATATTTGGTATCAGAATGTAATGGGTAGTATATAATGGCTTGAGTCAATGAATTATCCATTCCAATTCACGAGGTAACATACACCTAATAAATTAAAAATAGTAGTCACTCAATTGTAGCCAATGAATAGCTTACCTAACATATGGTACATATCTTCCATGTGTATAAATTACATATTTAAGATACCACAATCAACATATATATGGAAACACTATTTGGATTGATGTTGCCTCTTTAAATAACCAATTATCGTTCCCTATATAATATTTTAACATTACAGTCATATTTTGTAACTATGGATCACCAAATAATCACTAGAAATAGAAGAAAAAAAAGAAATGAAATTAACCAAAATTGCATCAAATACTCATGAAATGTGAATTCTAGGTTCATATAAGGAATAATGTGATAATTCTACTTGTCGTAATAGGCCAGAAAAACTATCTATAATGCATATCAAATATAAAAATTCATGTTTATTTCCCAATAGTGAATGAATAACTTTTTTAGAAATAAAATTACTTAAAAAAATTACCATTTCTATGAAATTGGGTGTTTACCCTATAAATGCATTAGATACTCCACTGAACATCCTAAAACCAAGTTCTGAAATGTTCTTTATCACCAATAAATATTCCAGAACAATATGTCAATAAAAAATAAAGGGATATGATACATATTTTTCACATTTTGATGTGGGTTCCACTAAATGGTTCCCCCAGTCTGTGGGCCACATGGCCTCAAGCATGCATCACTGCATAACAAAGGTTACCTACTAGAAGCAGGGGACATAGGTGTGACAGTAGGGATTCTATTTCCTCTAATCATAGTGGATCATGTCATATATATATATATATGTATATATATATAAGACCGATAACATTAGTATGAATTATAATATACAAAAGAAAAACACCTATAGGATGACATGAATAATCAATAAAATAATTATAATCAACTCAAAAGATGAATAGTAACATATAAAAATGATTATAGATTTTCATGTCTTCACAATGTAAGAAAACATTGACACAAAGAATCATGAAAAAAATATTTTACATGCTATAAAAAATAATCAACGACTACAAAACTATCCAATATTTATAATAATTGGCTTGTCGATTTGCTTCCATGTCCCATCCTAAAGTTAGAAATCATGTAAGGTTCCAAAAGAGGGACTCTTCACCATATAAAAAACGTATATACATATAATCTTCTTGGGTACCATCAACTCCCAAATATGGTTTGACATAAATCATAGTAGGCCACCAACAATGAAATCTATAAAATCTATTCTAGGAAAGTAAATTGAACAGTGTGAAGACATATATAAATGCAATGTAGTGTTAAAATACAAACTCATACCTATATTAGATCAGATGGTAATGTCTATGAAAATGATATCATTTAATTAATTCTTTTTATTTTAGTTATTCCTTGGTAGATCATGTGAGAGTGTCAATATTTCTATGATATATCATAATAATAATCAAATTGGATCTAATGTAAGACCAAGGAATGATTGACCTCTAGGTATAGCCAACTCATAGTATAATTACATATAGTCTAGTAATAAAGGGGTCTTAGTGTAATCTATGATGATTACCTAGGAATTGAACTATAAATTAGTCTAATTGAGTCCATGGAGAATATCCCATATAATCTAAGGATAAGCATGACTAGGGCCAGTGGGTTGAATCCATGATTCCTCAGGTATAAAAACATCCAGATAGATTCAAGGAGTGTATTCAAGGATTCTTAATATTCCAATAGGCAGTGAATGATCAAATTATAACTGGTCTAGAATACAACAGTATAAAAGGATCATGTTCTATAGTTGGTATCTCCCATGGAAACTATCTCCTTGAATAGGAATGGAATCCTCCAAGTTATCATGGAATTACATTGGGAATCTATGTATGGATCAATTTTAACCATTTCAGTAAATATTAAAAGGTCCATGTGAAATATTATCCATATAAATATATCATTATTTAATATAGTCCATGTAATATTCATTCCATTTGATAATTCAATCGGTTCATTCCATTGTATTTCATAGTATGTTAGATGACTAAATAGAACATGTTACCAATTACCAAATCATTTTATAAAAAATTAATGTGCTAATTACATTACTTTTCATTAAGCATGAAATCTTTTTTTATGATAATTCAACCATTCCCATTTAATTATAGAATAATAGGACAAGTGATATACGTAAATATACTCTCCAACTATAGGTCATTTGATATATTTGTAACCTTTCATCCATGTGACATGGTTTGATAGAACAAGAAACCAATTCAACTAATTAAAATTATTTATTATGATAAATCCATTCTATTTTATTAATCCAAATGATGAAAATAAATACATAAAACCAATTAAATTTGTAAATGTAATGGAAATGTGATATATATAATTATGCATGCCAATAATTATTCATTAGTTTATTTAAACCACGTACCTTATCAATGTATAGAACTTGCACACCTGAAGAGTGATGAATATCGAATCAAATGTGTCTGTAGCACATAAACAAGGAAAAACCCTACTTGGGATGCTCATTATTGAGATTAAAACCTCCAAAGATGTGATGAACATCTTTAAAAAGAGTCATAGTATACAGTTTTTATGACAATAAACAAGGATATGTATTTTAATTGATTATTTTAGGGAAAAGAATCATGTACTCAAATTCGAAAATTTAGAATCACTGATACAATGGGGGATGAGTTATATCAAACATAACTTATGCCTATAGTAATTTACTCATCCAGCATTAGTCCTTGTTTGGACTGGATCAGAAGAAAATGGAAGAATGTATCAACACCCTTAAAATAGGGAATGTGAGCCCCCCTCAAAATAGCTTCATTAAGATGATGAAAATGATGAACTAATACAATGGATTGAATAGAATATATGTGGTAATAAAAAAATATTGACCTCATTTAAATCAGACTCATTATGGAAGAGATGTAGAAGAGTGTACATTTAGAGGCATTGAAGCTCTTCAATGATGGACATCGGGGTGGATGTCAACAAGAATGAAGAATTATGGTTTAAACATATAACTCATTAAGGGTTAAATGTTCATCTTACCTAGAGATTATAGGTTTCATTGTTTTTCCACATAGTTGGACAATATGTGCACTGAACATTTGTACCTCAATGCCTCAAGAGGGACCTTGCATAGTTTGACCAAATAGTTTCAGAAACCACGCACCAGGCATACTGGATGGCTCGAATAATATTTTTAGACAATCCACATGGGAATGCGAGATCGAGATCATGTTAAAGGAAAATTGTGTGCCCTTATTTTCCCTCTAAAATAAACCACATGATTAGGGGAATATATGTTGTTTGGATGAAAAGTATTCTACAAACCATGTGTCCATATTCATTCATCCACTTTTTAGGGTTCTGCACTTTGAAAAATTCATATAGATCCATAAAACTTATGTGGCCTTATTAGGCATCCATAATAGTTCAATGATAAATAATTTGACATACATTTAAAGGATTCAGTCCACATAAAAAACAGACTCCTAACATTATCCCACTTTCATTTTTCCCCATTTGATGTTTTTATATTATTAATATTATATATGTACCATACATTTCACAGTAACAATTGAAAATCATAAGATCCAATGAGAATTTTTAAAATTATAATTAAAACAAATAACATAATTTATCCAATTCAACTACCCTCTCATTATTTTGAGAAATTATGTCTTATATGGTTATTTTCTCATTTTTGATACTTCGTTAATGACATCACTTATTGATTTGATAAATCATTAGATCATCAATTAAATGATTTCGTGAATGATAATTACAACTACATCAAACAATACTATATATATTACATCATATCCTAGTGTAGAATGGTTGACTGTTTTATACTTTAATTTTTTTGAACTATGGGTGTAGTTCTCTTGGGTCTAACTAATATTCCTTGTAACTCCACATATACACCATGACATTCTATAACATGATTTTAGTTATATTCTAATTAATTGGAATCTAAAATCACATGTTAACCAAATGAATTATTCAATAACCACCAAGGAGAAAGTGAGTTATCATATTTTACATAGGTAGACTCTATAAACACTATAGAGACCACCAAAAAAAATATTTCCTTAGTAATTTCACACATGAACACTGAAAAATCACAAGTCATCTTGAATATATTATCATAATATTTTACAACTTGTGTTGGACATTTTGATGTGTAGATCACTGAAATATCTTATAAACAGGATGGATCATATCCAAGATTCTCAAAAATTCCCTCCGCCATGGGCATGGTCTTCCTAGCCTCATCATTCATTATTCAAATCACCTTCAACACTTGAAAAAATATTTATCAATCTCATAATCTTTCTTTTAGTATTTAAAATTATAAAACCATGAAAATACAATTCTGAAGAATATAATATTAATGATCATATGAAATTTAATTATTTGAATTATAAATAAATAGGGATTATGTTTTGAAAACAAAATCCAACCCACTAAATCATATTCTCTTCACCAATTATTAAACCTCAATAATCACAATATCCATTTTATCAAAGATTAGGATCAAAAATCATCCCCACTAGATTTGTTTTATCATCTATGAAAGATAAATCACCATTTAACTAAGGAAACATAGAAATACATCACCATTCAATATTTATAATCATACAAGATGGAATGCCAATTTTGAAAAATAGAAATTGAAAAAATAATAACATTTTTACCATAATATATAGATAAATATGAAGCATCCTTAATAAAATCATAAGAATAGTAAATATGTACTTAATAAACATTTTAAACTTAATTTTTTCTATGGAGAAAGAAAATAAAATGTTTAAACGTTTCACACATTATGAAATCACATCTCCACACATTTAATAAATTTTATTAAATATATACTACCCCTGATGTGAAAAAATCTCCAAATGTAACAAGTATTAGTGGACATTCCCCCTAAATTTTATATTTAACATTTCAATAATCCTTATAAAGATTAAAATATATTCAATATTTATGTTATATGTTTAAATATACATCTTAAAATAATATATAGTGAAAATTAACGATTGGGGATGACTCCATCTTACCATTTCTCTTTAAACATTGATGTTGAAACAAAAAATTAAACAGCTCTTTTTTAGAGTGTATTGATAATCAAATAGGAAATACACTACATTTTAGGAACAAATTCCGATTTTAACTCTTTATTATCCACATGAAATTTAATGATGTGATATTTAACATCCATTTTTTTGGATATTTAATATTGAAGAGTGTTCTTTGAAAGGTAAATATCACATAGATTATCACATCCCAAAAGTCACTGAAGCTTCACATTAATTATAAATCTAGAATTTGAGTTTTCATCCATAACTATTGTGATGAGGCATGGGTAAAATACATATATTTATCCTTGGAAGTGATCAATGTGATTGAATTCAACTTATTTAAATGATAAAGAACAAATCATTCTCAATGAAATAAAGCACCATATTATGTATCCTTCCTATCATAAACACATATAACCAATCTTCATCAAAATAACATAATAGATCAAGATTCAAATATCTATTATACTTTAATCTTATGATTAACATTCCATTAATGTATCAAAGTATTCTATTTATAATCATGTCACGAGACACATAGGGTTAACGTTGAGACCAATTAATAAGTAAATATATATATATAATTTCTAGTATTGAATATTTTTAATATATTAGACTTTGTAAAGGTATAAATAATTCTATTGGAGCTATATCCTTTCATGGTTAATCATTGAAAATTTATTTTCCAACAGAAATTAGGGTCAAAATTATCATCGATTCATTCAGTCAAATCTAATTCAATATTTCTATAGCATTCATCTACTGAGATATAAAAATATATTCTTTTAATTGAGAAATATTTAATCCAGCATAGTATCTCATCTAACTATGAAAATTCATTTTTAAAACATTATTTATTTGATTAGAAAATTGTTTAAAAACATCATCAACATTTCTAGAAAATATGTTATCATTCATATATTAAATAAAATTGAGGAATAACTTGTTATCGGCTTTAATGAAGATATTTATTTCCTCCATTCCTTTAATAAATTAAAATTCCATATAGAATCTATCAATCTAATAATACCAAACTCATGGGTATTACTTTAGCCTATATGAAACATTCATTATATTTCCAAAATAATTCTCACCTTCGCAAATAAATAAACTACATGTTTTTCCAATATAAACTTCCTCTTACAATAGTCCATTGAGAGAGGTTGAATGCACATCCATTTGAATGATATTGAATAGTTTTTGTACCAAAATAGAATGATGAATCATTATATCTTTTAGTCATACAACCAGTTCAAATGTATCATCACATTCAACCCCTTAATCTTGTTAATATACATTACACACCAATATTTTATTATTTTTAAGAAATTCACCTTTTTATTTATATTATTTTAAAAAACCCACATGGTTATAATAATGTTCTTATATTATTTTATAGTTACCAAATCCTAGTTATCATTATTTTTTATTTGATCCAACTATTAATTAATTGAATCAATCCAGCATTTTTGTTTCATTAAATCTTTCACATAACTAGGATCAACATGAGAGAATAATGATATATGAGGGTCTTTCCTCAATTTACATATTTTTTTGAATATTTTTCCCTGAATTACAATGTAATTTTGAAACTAAAATTTATTTTTAATCCTTATATATCATGAAGAAGATTATTCTTTATCCCTTTAATTTCACAGATCAAATTCATCAATTTGATCATAATTTGAATTTTTATATTTATTAAAAAACACCATTGTGTCTCACAACAAAAAACTCACCATCATCACATATTGAATGTGATTAATAAATAAATTTCACTTTATTTGTGTGTGGTATCAAATTCACATCAACAAAATATGCAATACTTTTTGTTTCACTGTTGTTACAAAAATATCCTATTATATTTGATTAATAACATAATAAGACACCATTTGAACCACTTGATTAAATTATTCCTAGATTTCAACATTTTGAATTGATAATGAAAGGGTTAGAAAAAACTCAAAGATACTTCAAAAAAGCTGATTTCTTGTAATATATCTCATATATTTATATATCAAAATTTATACTATAACGAAATTATATTGAATATGAATTGCTACTGTAATGTCTTATCCCAAGAAAAAATTAGGATTATCATGATCTAACAATATAGTTCGATCCATACCCATACGATTTATATTCTTTTGTTTTGTCACAAAATTTCTTTAGGGTGTCTATGATGCATCGTGTTCATGAATGATATCATGTTTTTTATATTTGGTTAAAATATACCAATTTTATAATTAGAACCACTATATATTTTAATATTATTCAAAGGATTATAAATTATTTTCACATCCCTTCTCTTGAAAATATTGAACATTTTCAGTGCCTCTGATTTATTCTTCTGAAACATTATAGATGTAATGCATGTAAATCCTTCAATAATTTAAATAAAATAATTTTCTCTATTATTTTATTTTTTTTCTCTCACAGGCCTGTTCATTTAATTGTATATTATCTCCCAATTACGAGTGTACTATTTTTCTAACTTCATGTGTAGTTTATTCAAAATAATTAACTTTAGAGAAGTATAACACATATAATTCTATTCTTTTTTTTACTAATGAGAATCATTAACATTATATACACTCATAAACACCCATATATTATTGTGGTTTATATGTCCATGTTTTCTATGCCACAATTGGTTTTATTATCTCATTGTAAAATAATAATAATTTCTAGCATCACAAATCTAAAACCAATTACATATTATTATTTTTTTCCTTTAATCAAGATACATCCATATTTCAGGCTCTTTCTAGAAAACCCATTTTTCTACGCAATGACAATATTTTCATCCTCAAATTACAAAGAAACACTATAAATATTTTTTTACAATAATGCACTACATACTCGTGTTTTTTAATTGATTTTTTAATCATTGGTGATAACAAACCATTGATTTTGATAAATACATAATTTTAAAATGTCAAAATTCCGTCTATACATTGTTCATCATCCTTGATATTCATTCAATTTCCTATCATATTTTTGGAACAACCACTATCCAATATCAATTAAAATTCTCCTTCAAATTATTTATGATAAAATTAACAAGTTAATACTTTCGGTTTTCATTTATCAATGTTTTTATAATACTTATATGTAATATAAATTATATAAATTTTGGTTGGTATCATAAAACATTTCCTTTTATATGAAGACCTATTTGATTATATATTTATTAGACATAATCAAGTGGTTGAAATATGTTCTTGATTTTCCATCATGATTTCACATGATACCTATGAATTGATTTTCAATGAATGGGGTGACTCCACCTAAATTTCTATTTTCCAAACCATCTAAACACATCATTAAATTGGTAATTAAACTAACATATTAAATATATGTGAACAAAATATCCATAGTGTAAAAAATAATAAAAAATGATTGTTTTTTTCATATAATCATCTATTCTATAACTATAAACTTATATTTCAACCTTAATCACGTCATTAATTATATATTATTTCTATAAAAAAAATTTGGAAATGGTTATCTCTTTCTTCTTTACATATAATTTTTTCTTCAATTTTGACATCACCATTTCTAGTAGTTTCTTCTTTGAATTATAGATGTAATCAATATAAATAAAATACCAAAGAATAAAATGATATTTCTTCAAATAAATTCTTCATGATTTTTTGTGTACTCTTAACCCCAAAGCATGTTCTACCTATAATTTTATATTCATTTGTGATTGATCATTGTTGGTATCCATGATCCAATTCATTACTAGATCCTTCCCCCGTCAACATGAATATTTTCATGGAAAATAAACATATATTTTTGGGGGATTTTCAAAATAAAACATTTTTTATATATAATATTTAACTCTTTATATTTATCATTCACATTTTCTTCTATACTAATCCTTGAATTCAAAATTTTAACTGCTAGTTCATTCAATTAGTGAAATTATTTTTTTAACATTGATTATTATTAAACATAAATTAATTCAGTGCTTCAAAAAATTGACATTCCTTATTCAGATTTTTTATTTATATTTCCAACATGTAGTTCCTTGAGAGAGACATATTTAGTTCTTTTTTAGTAATAATTCTTTCTTATATTCTTTATTGTTTTCTAATTCACCCCAACCTTCATAATTAAATTTTCGTCTTTTAAATTTCGTCAATTGATGTTTTTTTAAAACATATTTAAATTTTTATTTCATATTATCATGACCCCCTTCCCACAACCTGTACCCCTCCTGGGCCAGAAATTTGAGAAGGGAGATAATAACCCCCGAGTCCCACCTTCAGTAGGCCCCGGGTTGGCGACTAGCACCGAGGGTATAGTAAACACAAAAATGGGAGGCATTACCCTATAAGGGAACACATACAGAAGAGACAAATATAGACACCAACCAACTCCAACTCAACCAGTAAGATGATAGAAATACAAAGTACACATTTGAAATTGCATGATAAACTACTACAACCGAAAGGGGGAAAACGACATGTACCCAAAAAATAAGTAAAACAACATCAACCTCAAGCCCGAACAGCTCCTGCAACCACAAGATAATAGTAACCAGCCTGATCTCCAACCTTCTCCAAGTAAACCGAAAAGAAGTTTATATATACATTGGGTGAGTATAATATTATACTCATTAGGATCCTCCCCCGAAGCCTCTCGTGCAAAAGTAAAGAAAGCATGCTAAGGCACAGTGAACAACTAGTGAAATTGACTCAACACCTAAACAGGTTTACCATTTTCCCATCCTTACCATGGCTACTCTCACCAAGTAACATATACCAGAATATATCATAAAATAAATAAAATCATGGGTACCCTGCTGCTACTTCCCCACTGGTTTGCCAATTTTCCCCATCGTCGCACGTCCTAAGAATCTCTCTCCAAAAAGGCTTGCCCATAGACACCTGGGTGAAGCACGACAACATGCAACTCATGCAACAAAACCACCATATCCATGTAATCAAAGTAACCAGGTAGTTTCTGGGAGCCTCCATAGCCCGCATAACCTGTATCATACATCGAGTATTACACCTCAATCCATTACATCCCATACACGAAGTAAGGATCCTCAAGCCATCACAGCATATACATGTTACACCTATAGTAGTTCATAAAAAAAGATATCCAGAATATATGTGTTTGAATAACCAGAAGACATTATAGTCCTCTACACACATATATGGGGAAACTAGCCGTTGTTCCAACCAGCACAAAAAACTAGCAAGAGATGACAGTAGGGCCAAAGGAGTTAGTCAACTATTCATCCTCCCACCAGAATTATGGGGAAAACACCCACTAGGGCTCAGAATCCCTGGGGTTAACAACATTTATTCAATTATTTATTTACATAATTACTTTTCCATATTCCCAAGCATTCTATAAAAACATTCTATGCTACTAACACAAGGGGGCTCAACACGGTGTGTAGATGAACTACCCATCGAGTCTTTGCCGCATATAACAAGAGTGTAGACCCATTATTCCTTGATAAGCTAAACATAGAAATCACGTGGAATACCCCTCATGTCTTCACCCCTTTCGGATGATGGGTATGTAAGACCAGATTCCTTGAGCAGTGGGGAGAAGTAAAGCACATAAACAAAAAATAAGAATCAGCAAGCATCCAAACATTCACATCCAATGCATTCCATCATCCCTTGTATCATCCCTGACATCCACATGCATAAAAAAGATGAATATCGCCACTCTAGATGTAAATTTCTACCATAATCAGTAGGCCTCCTTGCCCCCACATATCACAACAGCCATCCGGGCTCACACCACAACACAAGCAACAGGAAAAACAAGAACCATATCAAATGGGCTCTTGGACCTTAAACAAAAAAGAGGGTAACTAAGAACCCTTTAAGGGGTTATATTTTATCAAACCACTAGTTCATTAATCCATCCTAGATTAACTGATTTATTAATCATAGGTTCCAATAATGGGAAACCAAAACTGTAATCTATCACAAATAATTAAACATGCTTACTGCACCATTTTGATTAACATCAAATTACAAAAAGAAGAAACAATTTTATTTACATTCCCTTTATCAATAGCCAAAACATTATCAATTAATCTATATTTACATTCTTTACCAATTTCCATCAAGAACGAACAACTATATGAGGCAAGCATAGATATCACACTATCTAGAAAAACAAGAGGCAATAACATATGAACAATATCAATTTATTTATTCGGTTCAAATATTTATTATGTCAATTCCATTGTGATCCAGTGGTATAAAACATGATAACTATATAGTTTCACAATAAATAAAATGGAATCAATAAATCCAATACCTCAAACGGTTCCTTCCAATATTTATACAAGAACAATCCACACAAAGAATCACGATCACCTCCTCCCGTGACAACTGTATCCACCCGAGGATGATGCAGCATGACTGTACCCATGGAAACCAAAGAAAACTCCATTATAATTATATAGATCACATACCATAATAGGGAAATTAGAAATAGAAGGAGACAAACCCAAAATAATGGTGATAGATCATACCTTATATCAATGATTGATTGATAATACTAGGATGCATCAAAACAGAGCGGAACCAATCATAGGATGAAAGTTTGATTTCACAACCCATATGGAATAGAATAAAAGGATCTAGAATCTCATATCCAAGAACTGGGTGGAAGAAATAGGGAAGAAGATATCTCATCCCATTAGAAGTTTTAAAGGAGCGGTGGTTTAAGATACGCTAGGTTTTCCATTAAAAGCGGTTCACATTAAACCACGTGGTTGGACCAAGTAAAAATGTCCTGAGCCTTAGGATAAATTAATATATGAGTCATGGCCTTTGAATTCGCCTTAGAGTCCTTAAAATAAGGCTTTAAATTAATTTTATGTCAAAGGAAAAATTAAAGGGGTGAAACTATAGGAAGCAGGAAACACAGTTCATAAACTCAAAATTTGGAAAAGGAAATAGAGGTTATCGAAAGAGGTTTCCAATATACCTCACCATTCTGGATACACTGTTCATTAACTCAACATTTGGAAAAGGAAATAGAGGTTTCCGATAGAGGTTATCAATAGACTTCACCATTCTAGAAACACTATTCACAAACTCAAAATTTTACAGAGCAAAATAGAGGTTACCGATAGAGGTTACCAATAGAGTTTACCCATAGACCTCACTATTCTAGAAACACCGTTCACGAACTCAAAATTTGGAAAAGGAAAATAGGGGATTCCAATAGAGGTTATTTATTGAACTATTCACCGTTGGAACTACTCATAGAATTAGAAATTTGGCTATGGAAAGAGAGGTTACTGTTAGAGGTTACCGATAGAACTTTTCATCGATGGAACTGTTCATAGAGTTAGAAATTTGGCCAATGAAGGAGTGGTTTCCATTAGATCTCGCCGATATAATTATTCACCAATGGTATTGTGCATATAAGGTTACCGATGACACTATTCTCCAAGGTTCACCGCTGACACTACTCACAGAAGGTTACCATTCCACTGTTCACAACTATCTACCGTTGGAACAGTTCACCAAACTGAAAAATTGGAAATGTGTTACGGATAAGTCACCTTGACTTCCTGAATCACTTCATACACTTGATTTTCACAAACGAATGGACTAGAGATTTCTGGGCCATTACATCAGATTCCTCTCAAAACATTATCATCCTCAAGAATTCAAAACCCACCTAAAGGGAAACGATACGGGGTCCAAACAACCAACCATCGAGATACCACTCAAAACAGATGAAGCCTCAAGAAGCAACAAATGAAATCCATACTTTTAACATGAAAGGTCAATAACCAGAAAAGTGACATTATTACAGGAAAAGAGTGAAACATAAAACAACTATGGGTACTGAGCACGTATCTGTGACTCACATTCTCAGGTACTCTCCTCTATGCCATCGTGTCACCACAAGACACAAACCAAGGGGATAGAATACTCACATAACACCTTATCTTTGTGGTCTTGGATCTCCACAGGTCGCTCCTCGAAGGTCACATAATCATCAACATCGATATCTCCCAAATCGATGATGTGAGAGTCAACATGAAGAAAATGACAGAGCAACAATACATGGGAAACATCATGTATCCAACTCATCTGTGGGGGAATTGCTACTCGATACACCACAGCTCTAACATGAGCTAACACCTCAAAAGTCCCAACAAACCGGGAAGAAAGATAACTCCCAAGACCAATCCTTCACTTCCCATGATGGGGAGTCACCTTCAGAAACACATGGTCCCCAAAATCAAAACGTAAGGGCCTCCTCCATTGATCAACATATGATTTCTGACGATCCTGCTCTATCTTCATCCTGTTTCGAATCACTTGAACCATCTATGTTGTATTCTGCACTAGTTCTAGTTCGATAATTGATGACTCTCTGACCCTTGTCTAGCATAACGTAGAATGGAATGTTCGGCCATACAAGGCTTTAAAGGGTGCCATACCGATTATAGAGTGAAAACAATTATTGTAAGCGAACTCCATCAAGGGTAAGTGCCTCATTCACAAATCTTAAAAATCAAGAACACAAGAGTGTAACATGTCTTCAAGAGTCTGGATGGTTCCCTCTCTCTAACCATCCATTTGAGGATGAAAAGCAGTGTTAAGGCATAGTTGAGAACTGATAGCATTCTGGAGACCTCTCCACACCATAGAAGTAATGTGAGGATCTTGACTAGAATTGATCGTCCTTGGGACTCCATGAAGTCTCACCACCTCATCTAGATAAAACCTTGAAAATACATCCACTCAGCTTGACTCATTGTTTTCTATAAAGTGGGATGATTTTGTTAAGTGATCCACTAACTCACAAATAACATCACGTCCTCATGGAGCATATGTTAAACCAGTAATAAAGTCCATTGAGATGTCCCCCCACTTCCACTGAGGAATCTCTAAAGGCTAAAGCTGACCACCAAGAACATGGTGTTCGACCTTTACCTTCAGGAAGACCAAACATCAAGACATAAACTCCAGAACAACAAGATTCAGCCCATTCCACCAAAATTGGCTCCTAAAGGCTCGGTACATATTTGCCACGCTAGGGTGTATTGCTAAAGGTGAACTATGAAACTCTCTAAGAACCATCTCACACATCATAAAAGGAACAAAAATCCTTCCATGATACAACACCTGGTGTTGTTCATCCTACGACCAACCATCAGGGGCCTCATCACAAATAACTCGGTCTCCGCACACCTCCACCTCAAGATTACCCAAATGGAAATCTTACACTTGATTCATGAAAGATAACTTCACCATCATTTGAAAAAGACAACCTCTTCCCCCGACTTCTCCCATATCAATATGTAATGCTGAAATTTATTCTATTACTCTCCAAGAGTCACCTGATTCACGCACTGCATCACTACGTGACATCTGAATCAGCGCATCAGCTACAACACTCCCCTTTCCAGGTGTATATGATATCTCAAAGTCATATTCTTGTAATAACTCTATCCACCGATGCTGTCATAAGTTCATGTCACGCTAGGAGAAAACATACCTCAAACTCTTATGATCGGTGAAAATCACAAAGTGCTCACCAATGAGTTAATGTCTCTACAACTTCAGAGAAAACACCAGGGCTACAAACTCAAGACTATGGGTGGAATAGTTACGTTCATGGGGATGCACCTTTCGAGACCCATGAGAAACATCTGATCCTTGTTGTAGGATAACACAGCCCAACCCCAAATGTGAAGCATCGCAGAAAACATCAAACTAAACTCCCGCTACTATAATACAAAGAATTGGAGCACAATCTAACTTCTCCATTAGATACACTAAAGCTACCTGAACTATATTGTCATTGAAGTTGGTCAAAGTTTAAAATTTATAATCCTGCTAACTACTGTATATGTGGCAAGAAGGGTCGAACCCACCGAGGAGATAAATTGGTCACTACTCAACTAAAAACATTGAAAACTCCACTTTTGTCAGCAGCAGAGTGGTTTTTTTCTAATATTTTATAACTTTTAATATTTTTTTATGTTTTTATAAACTGCATAGTAAAACCACAAATTTTTTTTATATATTTTTTCTAACCTATACTAAAACCGAGAACAACTGAAAATAAGATGAAAAAAATGGAATAAATTCCTATAAAAGGCAAACAGAAAATAACACTCGGGGATTACTCTAGTCTACTGGTTCAAAGTGTTTCTACTATTCATATAAAAATAATGCATTGTACCACTGCATAAAGGTGAATTTATTCTCTCCCTAGGAATTAAGCCATGTAAATTGTACAACTTGTAGTTTGCCACTCCAAAGAAGTACAACTTTAGAAAGATGACTTAAAAAGACAAGAGTACAAACTCGCCGTAAGTACAGAAGTTTTCATTAGCATTTGATTACATAAAAGATGAATCCGTAATAAAACTCACCGGATGATTAAAAAGTTTTGAAAATTCAGTGATTGATGTAAAAAACAGAAATGTGTCATTAGAATTGATCTCGCCGATCAATTCTAATCACAAAAAAATGTTTAATAAAAAGGATGAAAAATTATCACCAGTAGAACCTAAACTCTCCCCAAACTAAAAACTTATCTTACTAATATATTGTTAATTTTAACTAATTCAAATACTAAATTTAGTAAATTACACAAAAAGAGAATTGAAATAAAATAGAGGAAGAAAACTCCCTCTTCTCGCTTGAATTACGGGTCCTGGACCTCAGATCTCCAAAGGATGGTTCTCCGATAATTTCTCTAGGTACTCTGCTCTGCTCCGAGACTAGTGTGTTATCGAATGAGTGTCTCTCCAAGTGAATGAATGTCACCCTCAAAGTATGATTCTTGCTCTGCTTAAGTATCTTCTATAATCTACTACACGTCACTGCAACATCTTCCACCGACATCAAAAGTTCTTCACCCACGCACTACAAAATGTGCATTTTTTAATGAAAAGCATGTCACGCTAGTTTTTCCCGCGTAACTAACTCCCTCTGAGTTAGTCTAATGCACCTGGTAGTGTTTAAGTTCCTTGAATGAACCTGCACAGTTATAAAAGAGAAATAAATAAAACCGAACATAAAGAATGAAAAATGGTTATTTTTTAATGTTAAGTGTGATTTTAACTCGTTAATAGTTAACTAAAGTTAAATGATAATTATTTAC
The DNA here is from genome assembly GCA_963277665.1 of Viscum album. Taxonomy (NCBI): domain Eukaryota; kingdom Viridiplantae; phylum Streptophyta; class Magnoliopsida; order Santalales; family Viscaceae; genus Viscum; species Viscum album. The sequence goes on along the minus strand of OY728126.1, from coordinate 851,330,365 downwards.
TTTTATATTATTTATACAATTATCAAATTAATATTACTATGGTAAAACATTATTTAATTAAAAAGTTATTAATTTAAATATAGTTAACAAAAATAGTTACTAAATTTTAATTTTATCAATTTTAAGTAAGTTTTTAATGTTTAACAACATAAGAAAATTAGTAATTAAAATAAAAAAAAATTTAGATATTATTAATAATTTAATTGTCATTATTATTATTAGTTTAAAAGAAATTAAATTGTTCGATTAAATTTTATTGTAATTTAGTAATTAGAATTAATAATTAAGTTTTATATATTTCAAAATTAATAAATATATATTATGGCATACATATAATTATTATTAATTATATAATTTATACTATAACCAATAAAGTAATTTATTATTAAAATTTAATATATAATTAGTTTTATATTATAATTTATAATTTATCTATGTATTATTATTATAATTGATTAAAATTATATCTTTTATAAATTATTGTATATTTATTTGACTTTTTAATGTTTACTTTAAGATAACATTTTACTTTTTTTACTATTTTTACTTTACTTTAAGTATACTTTTATTATTATATTTTTTACTTTACATTTATTTCACTTTATATTATTTAATTTTTAGTCTTTTTTTATATTTTTCCTCCCCCAATTTTCGGCGCACATGGGTTGGGGAGGGTTTTCTTCTTCTTCCTTTGAACCTGGTGTTGGGTCGGAAGAACACCCCAAGGAGGGAATGATGGCAAGAGGGGGGGTGAATTGCCTTTTAAAAAATTTGATAAACAAATTAAAAATCAAAGTAAAGATGCAGCGGAAAAAAAAGAGGCAAGACACACAAAATTGATAACGGAGTTCGGCCTAAAACCCGGCCTACGTCTCCGCTCCCAACTCAACCGTTGAGAGATTCTACCGCTTGCTTTTCAATGGTTTTAGCAAGAAACCCACTAGGCTTTGAGGTAGCACTAGGACCTATTACAGCTTGCTTTTAGTGGTTAAGCAAGAACCCAATGCTTTTAATGGTTAAGCAATAACCCACTAGCCTTTTTACGGGTGAAGGCTAGCTCACCGATCTCAAGCCTTTTACAAGGTAAGGCTTGTGAACCTCTTCACACCTTAGTGGTGGTGTGAGAACCCAAAGAAAGGGAGGTTGAGAAAAGAGTTGGGGTTTGTAGGCACAAACCCAATTTTAAGCACAAAATAAATAAAACAATAAAAACCGTATTTGAGGAGAAGCCTTGGGCGCCTTTGATTGATTGATGATGTTTGAAGGCCGCTTCCAAGCTTCTTTGGAGGAGCTCCTTGGATGTGGAATTGGATGGAGCTAGGTGGGTTCCTTTGAGGAAGTCCGCCGGAGGTACGCCAAATGATCCAAACTATGTTCGTTGGCTTCGTATATGATCCGATAGATGTCTGGGGCTTCCTTGGCCTTTATTTATAGGCATGGAACCCTTGGGGAGGCTTCGGAGCCGTTGGAGAGGCTTAAAGAGCCGTTGGGAGCCAAGTGGGGCAGCCTGGTCAAAGCTCCAACGGCTAGTTTGACTGGTCCACCGGCTGGCCGGTGCAGGGCCACCGGCTGGCCGGTGCCTTGGAATGTGGAGAGAATTCTGGTCCAGGCTCCACCGGTCGACTGGTGGAGGAGCCACCGGATGGCCGGTGGTGAGACAGTAGGTCTCACTATTCATCTGGGTGCCACCGGTCGACCGGTGCTGAGGCCACCGGTTGGCCGGTGGTAAGGCAGTGGCTCCCTCTTGAGTGCAGGTGCCACCGGCTGGCCGGTGGTGTGCCACCGGCTGGCCGGTGGACTGATTTGCAGTCCACTTCTTGATTCTTTCTTGGGCCATTTTCTTGGCAACCTTGTGCCTATCATTCACAAACACTTAAAACAATATTAGACAAAGATGAGAGTGATTGTGATCATGAAAATTAAACCTTGAGGGGTTCGAGAGGTACAACAATCTCCCCCTATTTTGATGATCACAATCACCAAAACAATTAAAGTAAAAATGAAATTAAAAGGAAATGCAAAGCATGATGAAAAAGGATTCTCCCCCAATCAATCAAGAAATTTCTCCCCCTTTGTGATTATCAAAATAGAATGGGGCATAAAACTTGATTGAGGGAAATTGAGATTTTAAAAACAAGATTTGAGATTTGAAAATCAATTGAGATTTTTGAAATTGAAATGAAAATTTGAATAACAGTTTGAATTGAAAGTTTTGAAACAAAAACAAATTCGATACCAACTGTTGGAAACCAATTGAAAATTGAAAATTCTAAATTGATTTGAAAAAGAATTGAAAATTGAAATTTGAAACCAAATGTAATTTTTGAATTAAAAATGAGAAAGTTCTCCCCCTAAATAAAAATAATGAATCACCGGGGAGTGGGATTTTGAAAAGAAACAATTTTAGGCCCGGAGAGACTCGCAAGGAGGGATTTTTCAATCCAAACTTGTCTCATGGCGGGTCTTCTCCTATAAAACTCGTCACTATAGAAAATAGACTTGGGTTGGCCATACCGGGCGTTTTTACAATTACACTCATAAATGAGATGCCCGGTTTTCTTGCAATAATTACAAAATTTGTAATCGGAGCTCCCCCTTACAAAAACAGTTTGAGCATGGGAGGAGGAGGCTCGGTTGGTGTAGCCAAGTCCATTGGTGGTTCTAGATACTCGTTGAGAACCTAATAATTTGGTCAAATTTTGTTCACCTTGGGTGAACTTGGCTAAGGTCTCTCTAAGGTCTTTGATGGTTGATTCCATGGAATCAACATTTGGAAAATTTTGGATTTTAAGGGACAACTCTTCCTTCTCTTTGAGAAGTTGTTCTTTTTCGGAGGAAAGTTTTTTGAAAGACTTTTTTAAAGCAACGAATTTTGAAGAGAGTTCGTGAAAACCATTTTCTAATTGATCTCTAGCAAATTGGAGATCCTCATAAGACAAATGATTTAAAGAATTTGAGTTTGAAGAACATGAGGATGAGGAGTCGGAAGATGTTACCTCATGGAATGCCATTAGGCATCTTGTACCTTGGTCGCTCGAGGAGGAGGAGGAGGAGGAGGATGATGAGGTGTCACTCCATGTGGCCTTGAGGACCTTCTTCTTGCCTTTCTCCTTTTGCGTGGCCCGTTTTTTGTTGAGTGGGCAATCGGGCTTGTAATGGCCCTTTTCGCCGCACCCGTAGCATTTTACCTTGGGCTCGGATCTTGCGGTGGGTTCTTGCTTTCGGTGCTTGCGGGATTGCTTCTTCTTCTTGTGCTTCTTCATGAACTTGTGCATTTGGCGGGCGAGATTCTCCATTTCCGAGTCGCCGCTTGAAGATGAAGTAGATGAGGAAGATGAGGATGAGGAGGAGCTTACTTCTTTTTGAACCTTGAGGGCGATGTTCTTTGGAGTTTTGATAGGGGTGCCCTCCTTTTGTGCTTGCCTCCTCATCGTGATCTCGTAGGTCATTAGGGATCCGATGAGCTCCTCGACCGGCATATTTTTGACGTCCTTAGCTTCTTGGATCGCCGTCACCTTTGGTGCCCATGAGCTTGGAAGGACCCATAAGATCTTCTTGACCATCGTCTCGGCTGAAACATCATCACCAAGAGATTTCCTTCCATTGCAAATGTCAGTGAAGCGTGTAAACATATCGGTAATAGATTCGGAAGAATGCATAGTAAAGCTTTCAAAATCTTGTCTATACATGTCTAACCGAGTGTCCTTAACTTTGTTAGTGCCCTCATGAGTTACTTCTAAAAGTTTCCAAATTTCATGTGAGGAGGTGCAAGTAGACACTCGATTGAACTCATTTCTATCTAAGCCGCAATGGAGAGCGTTCATGGCTTTGCCATCAAGCTCAAAATTCCTAATATCGGCGGGGGTCCATTTGGATTCATCGGGGGTAGACAAAGTGTAACCTTGCATGACAATTTTATAAATGGGATACCCTATACTTCTAAGAAAAGTAGTCATGCGGGTTTTCCAATAATTATAGTCGGACCCATCAAAAAATGGAGCCCGACCCAAAGAGTAGCCTTCGGGGGCGAAAGAGGTTGATGCCATCTAAATGGATCTTTGAATTTGAAACCTTTTAAGGAATTACTCAAATTATCCCTCTGATACCAATTGTTGGGTCGGAAGAACACCCCAAGGAGGGAATGATGGCAAGAGGGGGGGTGAATTGCCTTTTAAAAAATTTGATAAACAAATTAAAAATCAAAGTAAAGATGCAGCGGAAAAAAAAGAGGCAAGACACACAAAATTGATAACGGAGTTCGGCCTAAAACCCGGCCTACGTCTCCGCTCCCAACTCAACCGTTGAGAGATTCTACCGCTTGCTTTTCAATGGTTTTAGCAAGAAACCCACTAGGCTTTGAGGTAGCACTAGGACCTATTACAGCTTGCTTTTAGTGGTTAAGCAAGAACCCAATGCTTTTAATGGTTAAGCAATAACCCACTAGCCTTTTTACGGGTGAAGGCTAGCTCACCGATCTCAAGCCTTTTACAAGGTAAGGCTTGTGAACCTCTTCACACCTTAGTGGTGGTGTGAGAACCCAAAGAAAGGGAGGTTGAGAAAAGAGTTGGGGTTTGTAGGCACAAACCCAATTTTAAGCACAAAATAAATAAAACAATAAAAACCGTATTTGAGGAGAAGCCTTGGGCGCCTTTGATTGATTGATGATGTTTGAAGGCCGCTTCCAAGCTTCTTTGGAGGAGCTCCTTGGATGTGGAATTGGATGGAGCTAGGTGGGTTCCTTTGAGGAAGTCCGCCGGAGGTACGCCAAATGATCCAAAATATGTTCGTTGGCTTCGTATATGATCCGATAGATGTCCGGGGCTTCCTTGGCCTTTATTTATAGGCATGGAACCCTTGGGGAGGCTTCGGAGCCGTTGGAGAGGCTTAAAGAGCCGTTGGGAGCCAAGTGGGGCAGCCTGGTCAAAGCTCCAACGGCTAGTTTGACTGGGCCACCGGCTGGCCGGTGCAGGGCCACCGGCTGGCCGGTGCCTTGGAATGTGGAGAGAATTCTGGTCCAGGCTCCACCGGTCGACCGGTGGAGGAGCCACCGGATGGCCGGTGGTGAGACAGTAGGTCTCACTATTCATCTGGGTGCCACCGGTCGACCGGTGCTGAGGCCACCGGTTGGCCGGTGGTAAGGCAGTGGCTCCCTCTTGAGTGCAGGTGCCACCGGCTGGCCGGTGGTGTGCCACCGGCTGGCCGGTGGACTGATTTGCAGTCCACTTCTTGATTCTTTCTTGGGCCATTTTCTTGGCAACCTTGTGCCTATCATTCACAAACACTTAAAACAATATTAGACAAAGATGAGAGTGATTGTGATCATGAAAATTAAACCTTGAGGGGTTCGAGAGGTACAACACCTGGTGGCTCCCTCCTTTAGTAGTCCAGTGGCACCATCAACTCCTTGCAGTGACTCTGGCGTGACGCAGCAGTCAGGTCTTCTTCGGCATTGCAGCGCGATACTCATCCAGCGGCTATGCGCATTCTTCAAGTGCTGTAGTAGGTTGAGAATGGCTCCAATATATAGTGTGGCATCTCTCCTCAAATCAGCATGTCTAATGGCTCCTCGGTTCCACCTCTGCTCCTGGCCTCCACCAGCGATAGTGCGACATCCCTCATGAGCCAAGTAGCAGCTCAGCCTCCTTCAACAACTAGCAGGGGTGTGACCCCTACTTAAATAGTGTTGCGACGACTTCATCCTCCTTCGAACAGTGCGGCCTCCTAGAGGTGGTGTGATGGGAACTACCCTGCGGACCTCCACTTCAAACATCATCACAGAATCCTCTTCTCCACAGAGTGATAGTGTAAGAGTTGCAGCAGATGGATGAGGCAGGGTGGGAAAAGAATGTGTCGGTGGAAGAATTGGTGGATTTAACAGAAATCATCGGTGAGTTGTGTATCAGTAGTAAGGATACAGATAGCAGTAAATTCATCGGTTAATGTAGGGTAGTAGCATCGGTGAGAAAAGAGAAAAAAACAAAGGGCAGTAATGGTGATGTCTTCTACCGGTACCTGTAAAAGTGAGATCACCGATACAAGGAAGGTTACTGATACAACGAAGTAATAGCGAGGTGCGGATCGGTAGTAAGGCTACCCATAGAAGGGGCTGTAACTGTGAGAAAAGAGTATCAGTGAGGAAAGACAGTGGCGTGGGATCACCACTACAGAAAAATAGGTAGGTCACTGGTACTTAAAAACAATAGCTCACTGTTACGTGACATAAATAAAAGGGTCAATGTTAGTGCTCGTATACCTCACCAGTAGACTAAAACAAAATTTAGTTACTTAATAAATAATCTGAATTCATAAAATAATAAAGTTAATGTTTAAAAACTCTTAATTAATTATTTAATTAACTATTTGATCACATAAAATTAAAAGAGAACTAATTTATTTAATTAAAAACACATACTATTTTATTACATGACTAGCAGCATGCTTAAAAAAATTAATTAGAAATGCTAACATATTCTAATGAAACCAAATTAATAGATAAAATATTTTAACAAAATATAACTTAATTAAATAGAATTCCATTGATTAAATAATTGTTTAAAGAAAATTCACTTATTAAAAAGACAAGAAGAATTAACTTAACGAACCTTAATACTCACCAGTATTTATAACATTGAAGGTTCACCGATAGTTAAAATTAAAAGATACCGTTATACATAAATGAGATCTACCGGTAGGAAAGAATAACAGTGAAAAAGGTTACCGGTTTAAATGAGGACACTGTTACATCTCAAAAAAGGCTATCGGTATGCAAAAAGAAAGCAGGTCACTATTAGACAGTACCGGTAACCTGGCTACTGGTAGAGTAAATGTAAGGCTACTATCGGTAGCTTAGATCCCAGTAGTCTGGCAAGCGGTAACTAAGTTACCAGATGACTAAACCTTTAAAATTTAATGTAAATTATTTAGAAAACACAATAATTATTAATAATAAATAGATAAAGATTAAGTAGAAAAATTGAAAATTAGTTATATAAATTACAAATAAAGAATAAATTAATAATTTAAGGGTCCATAATTACATAAATAGTTATAAAAATGAACATTTTAAAAATTTAATTATAAAAATACAAAAAGTACAAATATTTATTATAAAGTGATTAATAATTAATTAGATCACTAAAAATAAAGTAAAAAGATGTGGAAAAACTATGTAAAAATAGAGCCACATTAAATTCCCCCACACTTAAACATTGTTTGTCCCAAAATAATTTCATGTTTTATTTTCTCGAAAAATAGTAAAATTTATTTATGATTTTCTCAAACTGTAACATGTCCATCGTGGAAAAACAGAGGACAAAAAATAACAGCAGGCTTCTGGAAAATGAATTACTCATATGAATCTTGAATAAAACAAATAATCTAAGAAAATTATGAACACAAAGACCATCCATCAAAGAAGATTTCATGCCTCATATGTGATACAACTTGGTGATTAACTTCAATCCAATCTCAGGTTATAAATCCAAGAATGACAGGAGATAAAATATCAATGGAATTAAGAGTTTAACCAAGGAACTCTGCACTTTGACTTTTTCACCTAGGTTCTAAAAATAATTAATTTTTTGTGAATCACCTCAATGAAACAATCTAAATTATTTTCATATAAACTAATTGACCCCTTCTTCATCTGGCGTTCATCATTCCCCCTACCTTAATGACCTAATTTTTGACCCTAGACACTTTATTTATTTATTCCCAAGCCATGTATCATTGTGCTAAGAACTGTGCAATGGACTTATTCAAGGTGAACAGAGGGCTAATTGTAAACGGAAATGCACCCAGCATCTAGGGTCTCTGAGACTCACCGTGGGATCCCAGATGCCCAAATTACTCTAGTTTCAAAATATTTATATAAAATTCATTTACATTGACTCATTAAAGAAATGAATTTTAATATTTAAAAGAAAAGAATGAGACCCCTATAATCAGAATCAATCTTCGTGTTCCAAAGAGTATGACCATAACTCCATAAACATGTAACCCATATCACTTTCAAGAAGTAGTTCCTAGACCAAATTTCTATCAAATCACTAAGAAAACCCACTCAGCAATCATCCAAACTCATCAATTTCAGGTTCAAAGCAATTCTTAACTTCCAACAAGGATCTTTTACTAAAGCCAGACCCAATTGAATACAATGTAAGGCCTAAAATTATGCAAGAATTTTGAAAAAAATAGACATTTTTTACAAAAAAAATTGAGTTGTAGTGGGAATTGATGGGCTTGCATTAAAGCATGGTTTAGCAAGTCAAGAATTGACCCCTCCCCCACACATAAAACCCAAATTTTCCCCCAAAGTTGACTTCTAAATATGGAGAAGAACAATTTATCAAATAAGGTTCAAAATAGATTTTCAATTAGGTAGATATATGACATGTATAAGGGTCTCATGAAGTACAAAAAATTAGTTTTCCACTACAAATAAATAAACAGAAGGTTCATATCCAGGCACACACATTAATGTGACATCGATTTTCAATTAAAGTTCAAACAAGGAAAGCCACTTGTGGGTTCACAACTAATTGGGTGAAAGTAATATGAAATTTTTAGTTCTAATGAATGTTCAATATAACAGAAAAATCCATACTAGCACACCTTAGCAAAACCATTTTAATGAAAAACATACTAAACAACAAACATGTACCCCCCCCCCCACATAATTTTATGTAGTGAATGGGTTATAAAAAATGAATTTTAGTTAACAGCAACATGCACATGCAGATTTTTAATTAAAGTTAGTGACATGCAGTAAAATATTTTTTTAACATGCAATTTATGAAGCAGATTTTCAGAAAAAATGTAGCAGAATTTTTTTTAAAATAAGTAGAATTTTTTAATGAGTAGAATTTTATTAATAAAAACTGGAGAAGAAATAAATGTTGAAAGTTGAAATAATTCCCTGACTAAATTCTTGTCTAGATATGATCATGGGAATTCCACTCCATTATTACACAGCAGCAGCAACCTAAAAAACAGAGCATGTAAACCAGGAACAAAAATCCAGTAGAGACATAACATGCAGAAGAAAACATGTAGCACTTTATTCAATACTAAACTGAAAAAAAATGATAACAAAGAAAGAGAATGGGTTGACTCCCTTGAAACACTGATTTTTAAGTCTTCAATTAGACTTTATTTAATTAAATTTTTTTATTTATTATCAAAATAAACACCATGGGTTGTGTCCCATAAAGCGCTAGTTTTAAAGTCCTCAGCTGGACTCACCTAACAACTAACCGTAGTCACTAGGTGGATGTGGTTTCCTTAATATGAACCACCACATGTGTTGAGCCCAATTATTTTTAACAGAAATATGAAATTTGTGGGAAACAAAACTTAAGAAGACAAAAACTGAACTCTCGTAGCTTAAAATAACCTCTATGTAGCACCCTTTAATAGTAGTTGGTATAGTGTTTTCCACTTCCAGAATAAGTTCAGACATTTCAAGATTTGAATACAAATGAGGGGAAAACATATAAGTTGGTGCTTCAATGGGTGTGGCATTATTCTCAGAGCTATCTCTCTTAACCTCAATATTGACAGGATCAAATTCAATGGTGATTGTGGGTGAATACTGAATAGTAGGTTCAAAAAGGGATTCAATAGAGTGGTGAAAAGAATCATGTACAATGGAACTCAATTCCAATTCTTCCTCTAGAATACTATCAGTATCATGAGAAGGCTCAACACCCTTCAAAGTTGTGGATGAAAGTGACAAACAATGAAGAAAATTTATTTTATCACTAACAGGTTCAACACTATCAATGTTATAAATCTCTTCCAAAAGATCCTCATCTGTTAACTCACACTGAACATCTACTAATTCTAACAAATCAACTCTAAAACCATCATCTAGTGTGTGTTCAAACTCTCTTTCAAGTTCAAATTCAAAATTATCACTTTATAAAACCGTTTAATTTGACTGTTTCAATTCAATTTCAGGGGAAGAATTGTACAATTCATTTTCAATAAATTCATTTTCCAGAATGTTCATGTTAAGAAAATTCTCCTCAATTTGGTTAGCAACAATTTTCATTTCATTGCATAATGTTTCAGATAAGTCATTACTGTGAGAATCAAGAAATGAGAACTCATCAGTTATTCTTTCTTCAAATGCCATTCCCCCATCCTCATCATCCAACAACATTTCAGAGATTATTGGGTTTACAGTTTCAAAACATTGAAGAGAAGTTTTCAATTGATGTTCAAATATTTCAGATTCTGTGATTTCCAGTTTAATGTTCTCATCCAGATTATTCGCAATATCATGTTCATAATCATTGTTTACAACGTTATAAAAATTGGGTGATGAGTTTTCATCATTCAGGTTTTTAGTTCCAAGTATCTCTTCATCCCGAGTGACTTCTTTATAAAAACTACTAAAATAGTGATTTTTCTCCAACGAAGGAATTATGAAATGAACTAGGCTATCTTTTTCAATCTATTTTAATTCATCTTCAAAATTTTCCAACTTAATAGAATTAAAGTTCTTTTTGGGATAATCATTAATTTTTTCTTCATTAAGTGAGTTGGTTATCTAGATGTTTTGTTCAAAAGCTTCAGAGTTTTTAAAATGAAAGTTTTGTTTTCCAGTTTCACAGTCACTCTCTTCTTCAATTTGATTTTCATATATTTTATATAAATTTTCTTTTTCTTTTTCTTCACATTCTTTTTGATATTTAACCCTTTGTTGTAGTTCCAACAACATGTTTTCTAATCTTTTCATTCTTTGATCTCACTCTTGAGAATCTATAAGTTGAATTTCATTGGTTTGAGTTAACTAATTGTTAATTAGTTCTACCCTAGCATCCAGTTTAGAATCAGTAAGATCAATTTTAGCTAGGGTGTTAGGACTAAAATTAATGTTTTGCTAATTCTCTTCAATGTGATGGTACTGTTGTGGATGGTAATGAACACACTGCCAAGCAGTATGTTCATAATATCCACTACAAACACAGTGTGGTCCTAATTCATCTATTTTTTTAAACTAAAAACAAATGAGTTTAAACACACAAGGATGCTCAGTTGAGAAGATTTTTTTTCAAAACAAAAAAAGTAGAAAATACAGTTCAAAGTGGTTTTTTGAAATCATATATTTATATGTTATTATAAATGTTTTTATTGTTTTTTTTTTCAATCCTTAGACTCTCAGTGCGTTCCTTCCCTGACAACGACGCCAAATTTTGATCCGTACTATCGTTGAAGTTGATCAATGTTTAGAATTTATATTCCTACTAACTACTGTATATGGGGAATGCCGGGTCAAACCAACATGGAAGATAAATTTGTCACAACTCAACTAAAAACATTGAAAACTCCACTGTTGTCATCAGTATAGTGGCATTTTTCTAATATTTTTTTAACATTTAATTTTTTTTATGTTTTTATAAACTGCAAAGTAAAACAACACATTTTTTTGTAAATTTATTCTAACCTATAATAAAATTGAGAACAACTGAAAATAAGATTCAACAAGGAGAATAAAATTATGATAAAATATAAACAGAAAATAACGACCGAGGATTACTCTAGTCTACTAGTTCAAATTGTTTTTCCTATTCATATAAAAATACTGCATTGTATCACTGCATAAATGTGATTTTATTCCCTCGATAGGAATTAAGTCACGAAAATTGTACAACATAGAGTTCACCACTCCAATGATTTACAAATTCAGAAATATGACTTAAAAAGACAATAGACAAACTCACCGTAACTACTAATGTTTTCATTAAAAGTTGATTGCATAAAAGATGAATCCATAATCAAACTCACCAGATGATTATAGAGTTTTGAAAATTCAGTGATTGAGGTAGAAAATAGAAATGTTTAATTAGAATTCAGCTCTCCGATCAATTCTAATCACACAAAAAATGTTTACTGAAAAGGATGAAAAATGATCACCAGTAGAACTAGAACTCTCCCTAAACTAAAAACTCAGCTAACTAAAATATTGATCATTTTCCCTAATTCAAATGATAAAGTCATTCAATTACACAGGATGATAATTTAAATATAATAGAGGAAGAAAACTCCCTCTACTCGCAGGAATTGCTGCTCCTGGACCTCGGATCTCCAAAGGATGGTTCTCTGATAATTGCTCCAGGTACTCTGCTCTGCTCCGAGACTGGTGTGTTCTCAAATGAGTGTCTCTCCAAGTGAATGAATTCCCCCATCAAAAGTATGCTTCTTGCTCCACTTAAGTATCATCTTTCATCTGCTACACGTCACTACAACATCTTCCACTGACTTCAAAAGTTCTTCACCCACGCACTGCAAAATGTGCATTTTTTCGCGACAAGAATGTCGCGCTAGTTTTTCCCTCGTAACTAACTGCCACTGAGTTAGTTGAATGCACCTGGATGTGTTTAAGTTCCGTGAATGAACCTGTATAGTTAGAAAATAGAAATAAACAAAAACGAACATAAATAATGAAAAATGGTTATTTTTTAATGTTAAGTGTTATTTTTACTCGTTAATAGTTAACTAATGTTAATTGATAATTATTTACTTTTATAATTTTTATACAATTATCCACTTAATATTTCTATGGTAAAACATTATTTAATTAAAAACTTTATTAATTTAAATATATTTAATAAAAATAGATACTAAAATATTAATTTCATCATTTTTAAGTAAGTTACTAAAGATTAACAATATAAGCAAATAAGTAATTAAAATAACAAACAGTTTAGATAGTATTAATTATTTAATTATCATTATTAATATTACTTTAAAAGAAATTAAATTTTTGTATTAAATTTTATTTTAATTTAGTAATTAGAATTAATACTTAAGTTTTAAATATTTCAAAATTAATATGTATATTTTTTAGCTTAGTTAAAAATATTATTAATTATATAATTTATACTATATCCAATAAATTAATTTATTATAACATTTATTATAATTTTTTATATATTAATTTATAATTTATCTATGTTTTAATATTATAATTGTTTAAAATTATAACTGTAATAAATTATTTTATATTTATTTGACTTTTTAAAGTTTACTTTAACTTAAAATTTTACTTTTTTTCTTTTACTCTTTTAAGTTTCATTAATTATACTTTTATTATTATATATTTTACTTCACTTTTATATCACTTTATATTATTTAATTTATAAACTTTTTTTGTTATCTTCTTCCTCCTCCCCCAATTTTCGGCACACATAGTTAGGGGGAGGGTTTTCTTCTTCTTCCTTTGAACCTGGCGACTCCCTCCTTCAACAGGCCACCAGCGGCTTTGACTCCTTACAGTGACTCTGGCGTGGCGCGGCGGTCAGGTCTTCTTCGTCTTTGCAGCACGATACTCATCCAGTGGCTATGCACATTTTTCAGGTGCTGCAGTAGGTTGAGACCGGCTCCAATATACAGCGTGGCGTCTCTCCTCAAATCAGCAGATTCGACAGATCCTCTGTTCCAGCTCTTCTCCCGGCCTCCACCAGCGACAGTGCAGCATCCTTCACTAGCCAAGCAGCAGCTCGGTCTCCTTCAACAGCTAAGCAGCGGCACGACTCCTACTTAAACAACGCATCGGCAGATTCATCCTCCTTTGAACAACGTGGCCTCTTAGAGGGGGCGCGATGGAAACTACCCTACAGACCTCCTCTTCACACAGCATCACAGAATCCTCTTCTCCACAGAGTGATGGTGTAAGAGTTGCAGAAGATGGATGATGGACTATGGGAAAAGAATGTGTCAGGGGAAGAATTGGTGGAATTAACAAAAATGTTCGGTGAGTTGTGTATTTGTAGTAAGGCTACCGATAGAAGGAAATTCATCGGTGATAGTAGGGTCGCAACATCAGTGAGAAAAAAATCAATGGGTCGTAACGGTGATGTCATATACCAGTAGCTGTAAAGGCGAGATCACTGATACAAGAAAGGTGACTGATACAACGAAGTAACAGCGAGGTGAAGATCGGTATCAAGGCTACCGATAGAAGGGGTTGTAACGGTGAGAAAAGAGTATCGGTGGGGAAAGATAGTGGTGCAGGATCAGCGCTACAGAAAAATAGATAGGTCACCGGTACTTAAAAAAAGCTCACCATTACGCGGCATAAATAAAAGGGTCACTTTAGTGCTCGTATACCTCACCAGTAGACTAAAAAAAATTTGGTGACATAATAAATAATCTTCATGCATAAAATACTAATGTTAAAGTTTTAAAAACTCTTAATTATTTAATTTATTAACTATTTGAACACATAAAAATAAAAGCAAACTAATTAATTTAATTTAAAGCACCTACTATATACTTAAATGATTATCATAATGTCTAAAAAAAATTAATTAGCAATGCTAACCTATTCTAATGAATCCAAAATAATAGATAAAATATTTAAATAAAATCTAACTTAATTCAATAGAATTATATTGATTAAATAATTGTTTAAAATAAAAATTAACTTATTAAAAAGAAATGTAGAATTAACTTAACCAACCTTAATACTCACCGGTATTTATAAAATTAAAGGCTACTGTTATACTGAAATGAGGTCTACTGGTAGGAAAGAATATCGGTGACAAAGGTTACCGGTAAAAACAAGGTCACCGGTAGACAGTACCGGTAACCTAACTACCGGTAGAGCAAATGTAACCCTGTTATCGGTAGCTTAGCTACCGGTAGTCTGGAAAGTGGTAACTATGTTAATAGATGAGTAAACATTTAAAATTAAAACTAAATTATTTTGCAAAGTCAATAATTATTAATAATAAATGGATAATGATTAAGTATAAAATTAAAAAATTAGTTATATCAAAAATAGATAAATAATAAATTATTTATTTATGGTTCCATAATTACAATAATTGTTATAAAAATTGAACATTTGACAAATTTAATTATAAAAATAGAAAAGTAAAAATATTTAGCATAATGTTATTAAATAATTAGTTAGATCATTAAAAATCAAGTAAAAAGATGTGGAAAATCTATGTAAAATAGAGCCACATCACTCCCGGACGCTAAGCAGTCCATATGAACATTTCATCCTTCTTGGTCAATTTTGTCAAAGGAGTCACAACTCGAGAGAAATCAGCTATGATCCTCTTCTAGTATCCTGAGAGACCAAGGAAACTTCGCACCTCTAACACTATCTTGGGGGCTTCTTAAGACACAACTACTTCTATCTTTGATGGATCCACAGCTACTCCCTGCTGGGACACAACATTTCCCAATTAACGGATTTCATGAGCCCAAAACTCACACTTCTACAACTTCCCAAATAGCTAGTGTGGACTAAGAACTCCCAAAACGGTGTGTAGATGCTCTGCATGCTCTTCCTTAGACATGGAGTGCACAAGTATGTCGTCAATGAAAACCACAACGAACATGTCAATGAACTCATGGAACACATCATTCATCAATCCCATGAACACAACTAAGAAATTTTTCATGTTGAACGATATTACAATGAACACATAATGCCCATGAGGACAACGAAAAGAAGTCTTCAGGATATACTCATCCTTCACAAGCATCTGATGATATCCTGACTGCATTTTGATCTTTGACAACCAGATTGCACCCTTCAGTTGATCGAATAAATCATCAATACATGGAAAAGAATATCAATTATTTAGTGTCACTTTTTTTATGTGATGATAATCGACAAAAAACTACAAACTGATGTCACCCATCTTTACGAACAAAACTAGTGCACCCCATGGTGACACACTCGGCTGAACAAAACCACACTGTAATAGACTATCAAGTTATATATATAGCTCTCATAACATATAATGGACCATCCTATATGGAGACATAGTGATAAGAGATTCTCCTGGTTGTATCTCGATCCCAAACCTGATCTCTTGTTGAGGGGGTAATGCTACAACCACTTCTAGAAAAACATCAGGGTACTGTTCTACGACCCTATGAAATTATAATTGTTCAAACTTTGAAGAAATCAGCATCAGCTTAGCTATCATGGATGATAAAAACGTAACACTCCTCTGACCCATTCAAGGGTCTCGCTCACCAAAAAATCCCACTGACCCTCCATCTGCATCGAAGAAAATGAACTGCTTCCTGAATCAATCCATGATAACATGTACTGAATACAAAAAATCCATGTCGAGGATGAAATCATATGGTTGTATTCATAAACATAGGAAATCTACCCAAGAGCGGTGCTTCCCCAACACTATCTCACATTCTCTACATACTTCAAATAAGTTAACTCAACCTCCAACTGGCGTAGTGAATGCCAAAGGCACTATAAGGCTCTCTACCTCAAGTTCCAAAGCATGGACATGGGAAGGTGATATGAAGGAGGGTGTCACTCATGTATCAGATAAGGAATAAACCAAGTGAGAAAACAAGCAAAGTGTACCTTGAACGACATCTGGACCGCCTGGTGCTGGAAACGCTAAAGCATGAAGCTAACCAAGACCACCTCCCCAGCCTCTCTGACCCTGATAATGACCACCACAACGGTTGTTCCCTACTCTCTGTAGAAGGGGAGAATCATGGGGCTATCCAATGCCTGCCCCATGTACCCTCTGTTGATCTGTAGCTGGTGCAACCGATTGTTGCTACCTTGGATGGAACAGCTTCAATGGAGGAACCTAGAGCAGAAAACCTGGTGCACGATGATTGCTCTAAAAGGTCGGTCACTCTCGCTACTAATGACCTCAACCACCATAAGAAAAACAAGCACCTGATCCCTGCCATATGCCTGAGAGATGCTGCCCCCAAAGAAATGAGATTTTGAGTGATGGAACCTACCCTCGGACAAACGAAAACTCTTCTGCCCGGAAAACCGACATCCTTATACCACAACTCTAATTCATAAGGAATCATGATGACTACCCTCTCTGGTTGATCCGGTTCTAGCCAAAGTCCTCTTTCGACCTCTACCCTTTATATCACCTCAAGATATGTCTTCAACATAAATGGGGTGATCTGGTACTAGATCACTAGACACAAAGCTTCCTCAAAATGCCTCACCCTTTCCTCCTCATCTAGCAACAGGTCTGAAGCATATAGTAAAAGTTTCTTGAAAAGGATTCCAAACTCTAGCACACATGAGCACCCCTATCGAAGGGTAAAAAGATCCTGGTGACTGGAAACCTTTACAGTCGAGGAAAAATAAACTTGACTCTAAACTTTTCTTAGAACTCCTCCCATGATATCGCTGACTCCTTGCGATCCCCGAGGAACAAGAACCACCACTGCCTCGCAGCTCCATGCTGCATCGTCATAATCAAGGACACCCAGTGGTCCTTCCGAGAACAGATCAAACTGAATCCTATCTCGACCTCCTACAACTAGTCTTCTATGATAGCATCTAAAATAGATCCCTCATACTTTTGTAAACTCTAGCATTGAAACTCTCAGATTGTCCTCCTCCAAGTGTCATCATCGTCAACCTCTACCTGGCAGCGATCTGCTGGCACAACTTGCTGGACATCTTCTATGTGATCCTGACAAGGACTTCGACCAGGAGCCATACCTGAATAATAAAAATTAGTTAGAGCTATTAAACTTGGAATATGGAAAACACGATGTTAATTAATTAAATTTTTTATTTCCTTGATATTAGGTTAACCTATCCCAATGTCTACCCATTAAAACAAAATAATAAAGAAGAATGATGCATGATCCTTTCCTAGGTCTCTACTCTGCAACTAGTATCACTTTTTTAGTTTCCATTGTAAACATTAAGGCCCATACATCAGATCATAGGGGTCCCTAAATGCCTATGTCTCAGCTCATCTCCAATTTTTACATCACTTTCTACACATGAATGACACGGTTTCCCTACCAACCAAGGCAACCTCACCTGTGCCTAACTCCAAACTCTATCCTATATCTCAACCTGACCTTTAATACCACACTGTCATGACCCCCTCCCCACAATTTTTACCCCTCCTAGGATGAAAATGTGAGAAGTGAGATAATGACACCCCGAGTCCTGCCTCCAGGAGGGCTCGGGTTGGCGACAAGCGCTGAGGGTATAGTAAACGCACAAATGAGAGGCACTACCCTCTAAGAGAACACATATGTAAGAGAGATAAGATAGACACCAACCAAATCCAACTCAAAAAGTAATATGATCGAAATATCCGGAACACTTATTAAATTTCATGCAAAACTACTACAACTGAATGGGGAAAACTGCAAGTACCTAGAAAAGAAGTAAAACAACAACAACCACAAGACCAAACAGCTCCTGCAACCGCAATATAGTAGTAACCAGCCTGATCTCCATCCTACTCCAAGTGACCTATAAATTAGTTTATATATACATAGGTTGAGTATAACAGTATACTCAGTAGGATCTTCCTCGAAGCCTCTCATGAAAAAGTAAATAAAGCATGCTGAAGCACAGTGAACAACATGTGGAATTGACTTGTCACCTTACCAGGTATACTAAGTTCCCATCCTCACTATGGCTACTCTCACCAAGTAACACATACAATAATATATCATATAATAATGAAATTCAAGGGTACCCGTCTTCTACTTCCCGACTGGTTTTCCACTTTTCCCCAACATCAGTTGTTCGGAGCATCTCTCTCCAAAAGGAATTTCCCGCCGACACCTTGGTGAAGCACCAAAACATGAACCTCATGCAAGAAAACCACCATGTCCACGTAAGTAAAGTAACCAAGTAGTTTCTGGGAGCCACTACAGCCCACATAACGTGTATCATATGTCAGGTATTATTCCTCAAGCCATTACAACCCATAGACCGAGTAATGATCTTCGAGCCATCACAACTTATACATGTTACACCTATAGTATTCAATAGGAAACTATGTTCAGAATATATGTGTGTGAATAACGACAAGCCATTACAACCCTCTATACACATATATGAAGAAAACTAACCTCTATGCCTACCAGCACAATTAACTACCAAGTGAAGAGAGTGAGGCCAAAGAAGGTAGTCAACCATTCATCTTCCCATCAGAATCATAAAGAAAACACCCCTAGGGCTTAGAATCCCAAGGGTGTTAGTTTCCCTTACTGATAGAGTGTATTAGAATATAGAAAATAAAAAGTACAGAATATTCTGTAGCTCACAACAACACTATGGGCATAACCTAGTCTAAGACTCAACTGAAACTAACTTCTCTCGAAATCCGGGCTGCTACTTCTAAGACTGTGTATCCTATAATAACACATCCATTTAAAGAGATTTTATACATTATTTATTTCCCTATTTATAATTTTCACTTTACATTATTTATTTCTTTAAAAAATAAATAACCAATAACATTTCCGCATTAAATATCCTTATCATCACGCCCAAATTATAATGTTCCTTTAAATCACAACCTTAGCATTGCGCCCCAACAAGCTCCATATCCCTTGGGTTAAAATAATTTATTCAATTATTTATTTTCAGAATTACATTCCCATATTCCCAGGCATTCTAAAAAACATTTTGTGTTACTAACACAAGGGGCTCAACATGGTGAGTAGATGAACTACCCGTCGATTTTTTTCTGCCTATAGCAAGATCATAGACCCCTTCTCCCATGAGAAGCTAAACATAGAAAGAAAATGGCACACCCCATGTGTCTTCGCCCCTTTTGGAAGTTGGGTAAGTAAGAATAGCTTCCTTGAGCAGTTGGGAGAAGTAATGCACATAAAAACCAATAAGAATCGACTCGCATCCAAACATTCATATACAACCCATTCCATCATCCATTGTATCCCCCGTGACACCCACATTCATAAAATGATGCATCTCACAACTCTAGGTGTCAACTGCTGCCACAATAAATATGCCTCCCTACCCCCACATATCACAAAATCCATCCAGGCTCACACCACAACACAAGTAGTAGGAAAAACAAACATCATAACAAATGGGCTCTTAGACCATAAAAACCAAGAGGGTAACTCAGAACCCTACAAGGGATTGTCTTTTATCAAACAAAGAGTTTTTTAATCCATCATGGATTAACTGATTTATTAATCATATGTTCCAACATTGGGAAACCTAAACAGTAATATATTACAAATAATTAAATATGCTTACTACATCATTTTGATTAACATAAAATTACTACAAGAAGAACCAGGTTCATTTACATGCCTCTTTATCTTTATCCAAACCATTATCAATTAATTCCAGTTTATATTCTTTAACAATTTCCATCAATAACGAACAGCTACATGAATCAAGAATATATATCAAAATATCTATCAAAACAAGATGCAATAACATATTATCAATATCAATTTATTTATCTGGTTCAAATATTTATTATGTCAATTCCATTGTGATCCAGTGGGATAAAGAATTCTAACAATATAGTTTCACATAAATTAAAAAAGAAGAAACTAATACACTACCTTAAACGGTTCTTGTTGTTCTTTATACAAGACCAATCCACACAAATAACCACAATCTTCTCCTCTCATCACAACTATATCCACCCAATGATGCTGCGGTACGATCGCACCAACGAAAACCCAAGAAAACTCCATTAGAATTATAGATATCACATACCATAATAGGGTATGGAGAAATAGGAGGAGATGATCCCAACAGAATAGTGATAGATCATTCCTTATACTAAATATTGATTGATACTTCTTGGTTGCATCAAAATATAGCGGAACCAATCCTAAGAGGAATGTTTGATTGCCCAACCCCTACAGAATAGAATGAAAGGTTCTGGCATCTCATAGCCGAGAATAAGGAGGAAGAACTAGTGAGGAAAATATCCCACCCCTAAAAAAGATTTAACTGAGCGGTGGTTTAAGATACGCTATGTTTTTCATTAAAAGAGGATCGCATTAAACCATGCAGTTTGACCATGTAAAAACATCCCAAGCCTTAGGATAAATTAATATAGGAGTTGTGGCATTTTAATCAGCCTTAGATTCCTTAAAATAAGGCTTTAAATGAATTTTACGTCAAAGGAAACGTTAAAGGGAAAAATTGTAGGAATTTGGAAACATTGTTCACGAACTCAAAATTTGGAAAAAGAAATAGATGTTACCAATAGACCTCACCATTCTGAAAACATTGTTCACGAACTCAAAATTTTTATAAGAAAATAGAGGTTACCGATAGACCTCGCCATTCTAGAAATGTTATTCATGAACTCAAAATTTGGCAAAAGAAAATAGAGGTTACCGATAGACATCATCGTTCTGAAAATACTATTGATGAACTCAACATTTGGAAAAAGAAAATAGAGG
Organism: Viscum album; assembly: GCA_963277665.1. NCBI lineage: Eukaryota > Viridiplantae > Streptophyta > Magnoliopsida > Santalales > Viscaceae > Viscum > Viscum album. The sequence continues at coordinate 851,309,167 of OY728126.1, read as the reverse complement.
ATACTGATAGAAATGTTCACCAATGGAACTTTTCCTAGAATTGGAAATTTGGAAAAAGAAATAGAGTATACTATTAGAGGTTACCGATAGAACTATTTACTGACAGAACTGTTCATAGAATTAGAAATTTGGAAAAGGAAAGAGAGGTTACCATTAGACCTCACTGATATAACTATTCACCGATGGAACTATTCATAGAAGGTTATCGATGACACTGTTCACCAAGGGTCACAAGTGACACTGTTCATAGAAGAATACAATTGCTCTGTTCACAACTGTCTACTATTGGAATTGTTCACCGAACTGAGAAATAGGAAAAGTTTTGGGGATAAGTCGCCTTGACCTATCGAATCAACTCATACACCTGATTTTCAGAAAGTAATAAACCAGAGTGTTCTGGGCCATTACACATCTTCTTTATGATTTATAACACAATATTCAAATTTTTAAAGGAAATTTCCCAAACAATTTTTTTAGAAATTTTCTCTCTTCTCTTTAGTAAAATCCCATGGTTTTTTATACATTAAAGAGATCATCATAATGAATTTCATTCATGATGATTATTATTTATCAATGAATTCATCATTTTTATCTCATGAGTATTTTATGGAATATAACCACATGATCCACATCGATATAATATTAGTGTAATCTTACCTTTAAAACATCACTTTACCCTTCTCTTATTTCTATAAATTTGATTCATGAACTTATGAATCTTCCTATCCAAACTGTAATTACAATTATAATATTTAAAACCTTCTTTAATAACTTTTTATTATCTTCTCTTACATTATTTTCTTTAATATATATATATATTTAACATTAAACAGATTCTTGAGAGAACACCTTTTTTACAACCTTTAGCTAATAAAAAAAAATTTCAAACATATAATGGATGTTCTTCCATATAACTATCTTCAAGAGATGATTCATTGGCATTAAAACTAACTAGTATGATACAATGTATCCTCTCAACAAATATATATCATCTAATTTAACAAAATATCTTCTGAATTTAATAAAAATTCATTTAATATTTTGAGTAATACATCAATATAGAAATCTTATTCAATTTTATAATCATTATATTTCAATATCCAAATCATTATATTTGTTTTAATATCATTTTTATTTACTTCAATTATATTTTCATATTAATCCAAAATTACATTGGTCATCACGATTCCTTTAACATTGAGAAATTTCATCTTAGATAATGATGATACAAAACCATTCATGTCATGAACATCATCCTCAATATCCCTTCTACCTATTTATATCAAAGAATCATTCTCAGCATGAGGTCGAATCCGATCAGTTTTTCCAGAAAAACATCAATCCTACCAAACAATATATAATGCTTCAGCATGCCGTTCTAGATCGGATAATGTTTTTCAATTGAATGTAGGAATCCCCAAATTATTCACTAAATTATTATTGTTCATTATATAAAAAGAAATTTTAGTGACCAAAACATTGATTAATTAGATAAGATTTATTATATTTCAAATATAAAATCACCAATTAGGTGATCCTTTACTCGGACACCTCATGAACAGAAACCTGCCAGAGGATTCCTTCTCCAATCCTAGATCCATCTATAGGATATTTTAGAGCCCTCCAAACCATCTTGGTCATTTCATTCAGTGACTAATCATTTTTGCAGTTGTAGTGTTACTCTCTGGGTAAGAGATCTCCCAATGAATTACTCTCTTTTTCTTTCCATATTTGTGTTTTGTTTGATAATAATGGAATTTATGGATATAAAATCCATGTTCTTAAATCATGTTTCTTGGTTAACATCTAAGATATTTTGTGCCTTCATTCTTATTTGAAGGTTCTATTTCGAGCCTTCTATTTCTATGAAAAATGATGGTGGTTCCATTTAATATTTGTAAATTGATATAACCATAAATATTATGATTTGAATTAAATTAATTTCAAATAAATTGTAAAAAATTCATTATGGATTGTGGTTCTAATTTTCATTGGCATGAATATTTTAGAAACCCCCCAATTCATGTGAAACAGGGTGTGATTCTGGAATTTGAGGGAATAAGAAATCTTTTTTGTGAAATTGTTTTCAATTTTCAATTTTAGAAATAATGGATAAAATTGTTTTGATACGAATACTTTTGTTTATTTGTACAACATGAATGAATTTATTTATTACCCATTATTTTAAATTGAAATTGTCTTATTCAAATGGGTAAAATATATTTTAAAGAGTTTTCAAATATATTTCCCATTATTTATTATTGTTTGTTCACATGAAATATTATGTAGTTGGTGTGTTATTAAAGACAAACATGCAAGGATAGGAATTCCCTAGAAACATATTTACTCTTTAATGATATACCATAAACCTATTGTTAGTTTGTATCCTTAGTAGAATTCTGGATAGTTTTTCATTGGCTAGATTCATATAGACTGTGTGAACTTTACTTTAGTCATCCTATGCTAGTGTAAGGATCCCATAAACTAGAACTATCATATTTCTTTAAATATGACCATGTATTTCCTTTTTTATTATTTTTTTATATATTAAATTTGTTATTCACTATTGTACACATGACTCCTAGATTTATATAAACATATTTATATAAGATGTATAATAATCCATTGATTAGAAATATTTTCCATAAATTTAAATATAATTAATTATCTGTTCTAAATATTATTTTGTACTCAAACTCCTGTTTATTTAAAATTGAAACCATTATTTGTCCAAAAAATGTGGAATATTCTTATGGAATCATTACGAAGACCCTAAAACTATTTTATCTAACACCTTCTTGTTCATTCAGGTGTTTGTAGATTATTTGATGAAATGGTAAAGGGATCATAGTGGTGATTATTTTTTTGATAGATGGTGTTTGGAGAGCTGGTTACATTTGGAGTTGGGTTTTTATCATCTTGTTTTCTAGAACATTGTGGTTTCACCTTGTTCTTTATACCTATTCTTCTTTTCATACTATTCTCTCTGTTGATTTTTCTTTTGGGAATACTGACTTTTAGCTAATTTATTCTCTATTTACATGGACAAATTATTCCCACCTTTATCTTTCATGATTCTGAGTGCTATTCACCAGCCGATGGTGACCAGGAATTCCCTTCGGCCTAAATGAGGACAAACCTAGTTATCAGGGTACCTGGGTAACTAGGATGGTTTGTGAAAAAGTTGTATCATAAGTGAAGGTAAACATATTTCCTTGTTATCAATATGACTTTTAGAACATATCAATAATTAAAAGGTAGTTTCAAGTGAGTGTCCAGATAGATCTCATCATAATGTGCCATATGTCACCATGGGTGGTTTGTGAATGGAATATTTAAGATTAGTTCTAGACATTTCCATGATTTTGATTTGGATAAGATCAAATCCAAATAATGCGTTCTTATATAATGGGATTAATTTCTCTAATTTCGCTACTTTATTCTTAATATGATGTATTCGATTTCTTTTACTAATGTTTTGTAGAATCATTCCACTGAGAAGATGTTTGAATCAGATCTAGGAAGAAGTTACTGATGAAACATAATGAGAAAATCCTTTTATATAATAGAATATGTATGAGAATTCGATGAGAAATATCATTATTTTTTTAATTTTTGTAAAAAAATTATTTAATCATAGTGGAATGTGCTAAATTTAGGATAGATGAATCTAGTAGGTGGTGGTGGGACGCGATGGTGATATAAAAGAAGAACGAGGGCTCATATAGGATGGAAATAAATTATATTTTCACCAACCAGTTCTATTAATATTCATTGGTGTTAGACAGGGATAAATAGTTTTTTAAACTGAAGTACGCTTCTAGGCCCATGGAAGAGTTTGAAAAAAACATTCTTAATCAAGGGTAGTTTTCACATGATATGGAATCGAATGAAAATCTGAATACTTGACAATATAATATGGGACATCGGTATGATATTCATTCTCTATTTTCATGATGAAGTTACATTGTTATGATGATGGTACATATAGAGAATTGAAAATTTAGATGAACCCTACTAGTAGTATAGTGTATAATGGAGTTCATTTTATTCCTAGTAAGAATCATATTAGTTCCCATAAATTGAGGAGGATTAATAATGATTTTCATGGTGGTTCTCGATGGTAGATATTTTTATACCTCATAGTTTATATGGAATAGGCCCTTTGAATTGTTACTATTATTGAAATCCTAGGTACTGAGAAGATGTTTTCATTGGGGAACCCAAGGTATGTGGTTCTGGTGGATTCTCAGGTCACATTAAAAAGATCTTCCATGACTTTTATAATCAATGTAGTTAAATGATATCCATAGTTCATAATAAAACTTTGGTTCAATCAGATACTTCAAGAACAATGGGGTTCTAGCCTCAGGCATCCAAAATAAATCTTCTTGAAGCACTAAAAGAGCTTAATAAGAAAAATATATGGTTCTAGTGACTATGAGAGTTACCATCAATATAGCTTCATCATTAGTGACTGTTTTATTTGATACAGGTTTGGCTCATTTGTCTATTTTTAATGCTATCTTTAATACTTTTAATATTCTTATGAATCACTTATTTATGTGATGGATATTATTACCCCCTCATAATAGAGAGATATAGGGGTATCTATTTTCCTTCATGTGTTTTCACATTAATGGATATTAAGAACACTTGTGATTTTAGGTTCTCAACATGGAACTGATGACAAAAAAATTTAGATGGGTTGTATTGTTTCCAATAAAAACATGGTTGATTGTTTTCCTAGATGGGTCTCATTTACACTGCCTAATGGGGTGTGTCATATCATTCATGGAAAATGGGATCAAATGTCAAGAAGATCTAGACCTTCTTCTCCAGAGTAAGGTAAAGTTATATTAGTGTATTATATATATAGATTTATAATACTTGGTTGACGACCACTCTCTAGTTTTCATTTATTTTCCTTATTTTTTTCCTTTTAAATTCTCTAGTTTTCCCCTCGTAACGGAGGTATATATTTTTATCGATTTAGTGTCTGGTTCTCGACCAACATCTATTCCTTTTTATCACATGAAACCAGATGAAATGAAAAATATTAAGGAAAAAATAGATTACATTTTGATAATGAATTAATACACCTCAATGTGTCACCTATGGAAGATCTTGTTCTATTTGAGATGATAGATAATGAGTATCATCTCCTTTGTGTGGATTACTAAAAAATCAATCAAGTTACAGTAAATAAAAATTATTCATTCCCATATATTGATGATTTTTTAAATGGTACAAATGATATTAGTGGTTTTATAATATTTATTACTGATCTGGTAACCATTATTTGAGAATAATAGAATAAAACATTCAGAAAACCACCTTTTAGATATGTTTTACACATTATGATTACCTTGTCATTGACTTTTGTCTAAAAATTCTCATTTAGTCATTATGGATTAGATAAAAATCGTTTTCCATGAGTATCTTGATATATTCAGGGTTATCTTTATGGATTAAATCGTTATTTTCTCTATTTCAATGTAGGATCATCTATTTCATTTAAAAGGAGTTATGGAATTATTGTGAAATCACTGAATTTATTCAATTATATAGAAAGGTTATGTCTTTATTTGAGAATTAATGTTTTCATGTCAGGTGGTGTTGAAATATGGTATATTATTTGATACTTAGAAGGTGAAGGACATTATGACATTGGATCATCAAAAAAAATATTTTTTTTATTTGGAGATTCCTGGGTATAGCTTGGTATTATTGCCAATTTTTAAAGGACTTCTTAGAGATGGACTATCCAATAACTATTCCAACATGGAAGGGAGTAATTTTTATTGGGATGAAAAATATCAAAAATAGTTTCTTTATCGGATATGTATTATGAATATTGATCTGATGTTGAATCATCTAGAAGAAAAGTTGGTCTATGTGGTATTTTTCAATGCATCATGATTATGATTTGGATGTGTTCTACGAAAGGTGATCTCATTGTTGTTTATGGTTCTTGACAGCATAGGACACACCTTAATAATTATCCAACCCATAATCTTGGGATTGAAGTTGTGATTAATATTCTTATTATTTATTTGATTTACATTTTCATAGAAAGTATTTCTTTTTATTTTTATTGTAATATTGTTTGTTATATATTTTATACAAAATATTTGAATCTACTAGAGGCATTGGGTGGAATAATGATAGTAATTTTACTTTTACATCTCTTATACACTTAGAAAATGGAATTTAATCATCGTTGATTTCAGTAGGAATAATCCTACCGAAGCCAAGAAAGAATCATCCAAAGATGGAACCATTAGGGATTGTTTTTCATAGTTACTGATTATAATATGTAACATTGGGGAAGGTGTTTTTTTCATGTTTTTGGTTGAATTCCACTCTTAAAAAAATTATTATTCTTGAAAAAAAGCATGATGATAAGTCATGTCTCATTAAATACTCTAATTATTGAGAGAACTGTATTGATGACTACTCATTATCAATAGAGGGAAATCTATGTCCTTTGAGTTTTTTATACCATTTTTGGTCAGGGATGCTATGATAGGGGTTCCCAATATTCCATAGTGTGTTATTCCCCAAAGAACCTTGAAACTTTTCTATGACCCGTGGTGACTATTCTAGTGGTAAGGTATGAGATGTTTCATTCATGATTTTTTCTCTCACTATTTCACCTTCCAAAAACTCAAGGAAAGAATAAGATACCTTAGAGTTTGCATTATCCATTTTGGATGATGACATGGATGTGGGATGAGATATCTGTGGACATTTTGGACCTATATCCACATACCCCCAAAAGGAATAATATGATATAAATTGTGATCATTATGTTAACTATATCATCTGACATTATTCCCAATCTAGATGAAACCAATGTTGAGGAGTTGGGAAATATCTATATGAAAGGGATTGTACTTTTTCATTGAGTTATATCTACTGTAGTCTCATATAGAGACCCTAGGATTATATCTTTCATTCGGTTAGGTATTTAGGAGGAACTGGTATTTTAGGTACATTTGAGTATGACATACCATCTATAGTCAGATGTACTGATAGAAAGAGATCTACATATTCTTGAGGACATGTGTTATGCCTATGTTCCCCAATTCATTGGGGGTTTTTTATGAACACTTAGGTATGGTTGATATTTCATATTAAAATAGTTATCAGTTAATGATTTGGAATAATCCTTTTGCGGCCTTCTATTATAGACTATTTAAATTTGCATTGTGTTGGAAAGATATCCATGAATATTTATTGGATTATCCATTCTTTGTTCATGATACTACATAAATTATTTAGTTAATTTTTCATAGAATGTTGTCAATATAGATGTAGTATATTTTTTATGTTGTTTCTCATCATAGATTATTGGGGTTTTCAATTAGGGATGAGGTGGTCTAGAAAATTTGAACTCGGTTGGGTCATCAACAGATTAAGAGGAAAATAAAAACATTCTCTCTAATTTGGGGGACATTTTGAGGATTCTAATTATATGGGTATGCTTTTTTAAAATTTAAAACATTATTTACAATTTTTATTGAAACATTACAAGTTTCATATATCTCTTATATTGAAATATTTTTATCAATAATATTAAGTTCAATGCTACAGTGATCTCGATATCGAGCATGATTTATCAATGACTGATAATCTAGTTAGTATAGATGATTTATAAACCAATTGAATTTGTGGGAGGAAAATTCCTTTGGTTTGAGTTATTTGGATGCACAATTCGGATTATCGTGACACATGGGAGAACATGGAACTCATGAGAGAGCCGTGAACTAACATTGATGATATAGAACCTTCCTTATATGATTTCTGGGGGGGGACTTTTATGATGGGGGAGGGGTTTGTAACATACCATTACCATTTTATCATGTAAATTTTATTCATTGACGTGGTTTTCATTTTTGATTCATGGGTAGTGCCATGAAAGAGTTGGAAGTATACCAGTAATGGTAAACTCAAATATTTTTTAGATTTTGTTAGCATAAAACATGATGGTTCTTTAGATTTATAGGGATCTACAAGAATTGTAATGTGGGAACATGATGTGTGAATTATAAAATAATAATAAATATTTTTTTAAAAATGGGGTTTTTAATATATATGGTACGTGTAAATTATAAGACATGTAATTGGGTTACATGTCATGTCATGTCATTAGTGTTGATTTTATATAAGTGACTCATCTGGAATTTTAATTCCTATTCCCCTAAGATTTCTTTCTCTCAACCTTGAGAAACCCGATTGAAATTTGGGATCCCATTAAGCCATCTGGTTTGTTTTGTTTGGATATTCATCATTGTTGTGGTTGTGGTGTGACTCTCTGGATAAGCAGTCTCCCTATCAATCTATCTCATTCTTTTTTCGTCCATAGATTTTTATAGATAATATTTGGATATATGGATCTAAACATTATGGTGTTGGGTAATTTTTCTAGGTATAGTGCCTAGATCTTCTATGCCTTCATTATTATTTCCATGTTCTGTTATGAATATTATGTTTTCATGAAAATGGAACGTGGTTCCGTTTATGACTGGAAAATTGATTTAATAGTTAATTTATTTATTAAAATTAAATTTATTTCAACTAAATTGTTAAAAAATAATTCATTGTGGATTGTTGTTTGGATTTACATTGGCGTGATAATTGTGGAAAACCCATAATTTCAATGAATTTGGTTTTGATTTTTGATGTTTATGGTACTTTTGAAATTGATTTGTGAAATTGATTTCAAAATTGTATTTGATAAAAATTGTATTATTATTTTTATAAGAAGTCATTGATTTATAATATAAAAAAATAATATATTAATAACTAATTATGTGTTTTAAAGGGAAATTTTCATATTGAAATTTGTTATTTATATTTTAAATAGTTTTAAAATTAATTAGCCATTATTTATTATTTTTTGAGCACATTCGTGACTAATTAAATAACAAGTTATCAAGAAAACCATGATTGGATGATAATTCCCTAGAAACCGACTAACTAATTGGAACACTTACATAATATTAGGGGAGGATCTTATCCCCAGTGGGATGTTGTTTATCTTCGTTTTTCATTATTATGGATAGGTGTGTGAACATTTTCATTGCCATCATAGGAGTATGCGAGGATCCCATAATGGTGAAATATCATACCTATTAAAAGATGAACTTGAATATCCATTATTATTATTTTTTTATCTATTTCATTGGTTGTAAACTATTTTACACATTCCGTAAGAATTTATATAAACTATTTTTTAAAAAATGTTTATTAAACCATTTTTTATATATATTTTACATCAATTGAAATGTTATGAAAAAAAATTTAGATATTATGTTTTACTTCCATCCCTTCTTATTTATAATGTGAAGAAATATTTTTTGAATTAATGTGGAATCATTTTATGGAATCCTTGGTGTGACATTGAATATATATCATCTCACTCCCTACATATTCCTTTTTATTAGATTGTCCTATTCCATGTTCATGCAAGGGTAATGCACAAATTGGTGGTGGTTATTGTTGTTGATTCATTATTCTTGGAGAAATAATTCCACTAGGGATTGGGATGTTATATTCTTATTTTATGGTACTTTTTCCTACACCTTGAGTTTTATACATGTTTTACATATTAAATTATTAAACCATTGGAGTTTTCTTTTGGGAATAAGGACTTATAACTAATTCTTCCACAGTTTATGTGGAAACACTAGTCACACATTCATCATTTAATGCTAGTTTATAGTCATAAACCCATTGGGATTTGAAACACCCTTTGGGCCATGTTAGGAGAGACCAAGTTATAAGTTTACTAGGTTATCCAAGATGTTTCAATAAAAAATAGTTTCAAACTATAATTAAAACAAGTAGGTTTTATACTTGAAATATTATTATAAATATTCTTTTATTTGTGATAGTTCTTCCCACACATTTACAATGATAATGATCATGATATCAATGAAATAATCCCATCCAATCATATAATTAATTTGTTGATATTTTGATTCTATTTATCTTCATCATCAACCTATATAAACTCATGTATGATCTCATTAATCTATTACATTTTTACATACACTTATTCTTCATAATAAGTAGTCATTTTTCCTTATTTCAGCCCATATTATTCTATCTAAAATTCCATAATTTATAAAATAGTTATTTTATAATATTAGAACCAATTTTTATTTTTCATATTCATATTTAAAATAATAAATTACATATACCAAATGGACTACACACCATTTATTTTGGGAATTAAATCTTATAGGATTGATTGGTAGTCATCAATTTACCCAAAAATATGTTAATTATTGTGTTTCGGATCCTTTATATCATCTACGTATGTATATCGTGAGAAATAATCATAACCTCATCATAGTCCCAAGATGGATTTCCCTATGTCGATGTGTATAATGTTTTTCCGTTTTTCCTTTAAAATGCTTTCAACTATAGGAATCCTTTTCCTAAGACTAGAGAATTTTTTTAACAACAATTATGAACCACATAATTTCAAACCCCCAGACTACATATCTACCTCATCTCATTTTAGATTCTAAACTCACATATATACAATGCCTTTATTTAAATACCACCATTGGCATTGTGAGTCTCTATGTTTCACATATGAAAACTCAAAAAACCCCTAGGGACCACTAAGAAATTTTTTACCTCTTCTATTTCATAATAGTTCACTTATTGATCACTATAAGGAAAACCAAGGAAATTTTTACCTTTTCTATTTCACACATGAATGCTAGAAGATCACCATGTATTATGGAATAGATTCTGAAGCCATTTTACGACTAGTTTTTTGGAATTTAAACAATAGATCATCAAAATAACCTATACAATGGGTGTTGAATTATATATATTCTTTACCATTACCTACACTCTGGGAACAATCTTCTTATCATTTTACTTTTTTTCTTATTGATCATTCAACACTTCAAAAAACTTTTATCAACAAAATAAAATCCTTCCAACATCATAAATGGTAAGAATAATAATAAAAAAATCATGATAAATATAAAATTGAATATATTTTCACATGGAATAACATTATTTAATAGTGAATATGATTTATTTTTTGAAAATAAAATAAAAAAATGTAAGTCAAATCCACTACCCTAATTATTCCACATCACTAACCACAAAAACCATTTTTGAACCTCTTGAGATCAACAAAAAAAAGTCACGTAATTACTAGATGGAATGGATATTAATTATATTATAGTGATCAGTATAAGTTACTTATTCTTGATATATAATTTATTTCCTTCTAGAGTGAGGTTTTTTAATTATTCTACAGGTACTTTATAATCAACCATGAAATGGCTATCATATCAATGAATTGTTTCATAAATTATTATTAAAACATATATAATGATCATCATACACATTATGAACCCATCAAATAATCTTTAAAGTAATTTTATATTAATAAAATAAAAATAATTTCTATCTAATATGATAAGTAAATTTATGTAAATAATAATAATAAATAATTTGTTAAATATACATGAGAGAAAATATATGTCCATAAATTCCAGGCCAAAGGAAAGAGCTGTGTTATTAATAATTGTTAATTACTTTTTATCAAATACCCATGAATGAATGAAATATATATTCTCAAATAACCTCTTAAATCTCTATAATGACCATTTTAACACCCATTTTTTATTTTTTCATATGATATAATCAATATAAATCTATAAGAGTAATTTCCTAAGAAATTTTTTTCCCTTTTAATAATCACAAAATATTTTTATCCTCATTCACATATTTTTTTTATTTTCTCCATTAATTTATCCCCATTTTTTCATAGTTATTATAATGTGTTCCAAGTGATTTATAATTTCATCACCATTAATATTTTTAATCTTCACTACCTTTAAAAATAAAATCAGAATTATTTAATAGGGAAAATGAATACATTATACTCATTGAGATTTTAACCATTGTTTCAATACCAAATTCAATATGTAATGTTATAATGATTCCATGGACTTTATATTTGTTAGATTGATTTTTAAAGGATCATTTTGGGAAATAATTTCTTGATTTATCACTTAATTTTATAAATTGTCTTTAATGATGTAGTATTTGATGTTTATAGCAGCCTGCATCCGGATCCACATAGTGGTGAACCAAGATGGTCAACCATATAACCACAAGATCAACTCCATGAATTCCAATGGCTATCAACTAGAAGTGACTTCATAGGGTGTGTTCGTGGGGGACTATTCTGTAATTTTCCAGAGTTTAAAATAATAATTAATAATCACGGTAAGTAAAATAATCAAAATTACTTATAAGTAACATAAATTATAATTATAAAACCTCATAGAATAATTAACAATACGAAGAATCTAGATAAATAGTAATAGATACAAAATGATGAGGATTATCATGTAGATATGAAAAATGACTACAAAGGAAATATGGGATACATTCATATACCATATGAAATAAAAACTAAATACTTATATTACATGTATCTTGAGCATAGGCTCAGTAATTTCCCCTCATGAACATCCTAGTACTCAGAATCATGCACCAGATTCTAGTCTCTTTCCTTTATCAATACCTACAATAATGATGTATTCTTGGGTACCAATGGTGCCCCAATTTGTGTGTGTGATATACTCAGTAGGCCACAAAAAATAGTTTCTAGATAAATATAATAAGTGATGATAAAATGAGTAGTGAGTACTTAGTAATAAAATAAATAAAATAAATTAATAGGATACTTCAGATCGGGTTCATTATAGGATACCCGCCTACATGCTTTAACATGATCTAGTTTCCATTAAACCGTGTTATCCAACATAGATAATTTGTAAGGTATAATGTAATAAAGACACCATAAATAAAGTACCAAATGATAGACCATCTCCCATGCTTCTGAATTGGCTTGGAATTTGTGTTCCAGAATCCCAATTTCACATTACCATTCTTTATATTTAAAATCTATCTTTTGAATTTTAGTTGATTTACCCTTAGCACATCCAACGATATATAGAATGGATTTCATGTATCTATATAGGGGAACTTTAAATAACTGATTATGTGGGATTCCATCCAAGGTGAATTTTGAATGAGATCCCAAGTGTCACTCTTGACATGGTGTAAATAAAAAAGGAATAAACATTCAATTCCATACCTGGTAACACATGTAAGAGTCAGATTCTCTCTCATGGAATGTTAAAACAATCACTCCACTAAGACCATCCATTGGGATACCCCTAGGGAACATAAATCAACCATCTAGAGGTAATGGATTTTGCATTGTGAGGCCATAATGTGTAACCTACTATCTCCCCTCGAATATTTATAATTATTTAACAGAACAATCTATAAATATGTATGAGCCCATCCATTTTTTCCTATGCTGCGAACCTTGAATTTGAATTGTAATATGATATAACATTTTAAATATAATACCAATAATATTTTCATTTTCTAAAATCCGGTTTAAGGGTTTCCGGTACCCATTACAGAAATTCGAAACATATCATCACAACAACCAAACAAATTCAAATTTCAACTTCTAAACAGCCATCTAGAAGACAGCTGTTCTCATGCGCCGCACCTCCATCGAGCCGTGAGCCCATCATCGTCAGAAAACCAAAATGTACGTCATCATAGCCGTTGTCATCGAAGAACACCAACAAACCCCATCTCATCGTCTCCATCAATAAAAAATCCATAGCCTGCCTCCATGTATCAAACTATGCAAACAAGATATCCGCTTCAACCAGAACGTGATCGAGCTCACCATCAACTGTCGTCTTGAACCAGCACCAAAACGACCAACCTCCCAGGATCACACCATTTTTAAAGTATGGAATTTAAAAATTTATCATCAACTTCCCATTTCATTTAATTTCACAATTCCATAAATGGAATAAGTCAATTCCTAAGGAAAATGTTTATAAACCACAAGGATTAAGGGCCAAATGACTTTGACTACCACTTCCACGTGATAAATTTTATTTATTATTTTTCTGAGGACTTCTGAAAGGGTGATTTAACTATCCAGTATGAATAGTAAAATAGTCCATAAATTAAATAAATCCAATAGTGGTGTATTGGATCTTGTAAATTGACCAAATGTTGATTCTCTAAACACAATAGTCAATAAGAGTAGTAATACATTCTATTAAATTTATTAAAAAATAGATGTGTGGACCGAAACTCCCATTATATTCCATGATTTCCCATGTTATAAAATTTAATAAACTATAGATATAATATTAACCACCTTCCTTATCTTTCTAGTTCTCTCCCCATCGATTTTCATACTTTAAATTGAGGTAGAATGATAGATATTATAGAAACCATCAATTGACATGAAAATTACGAATAATAGCTCTCACATAAATATAAAAATAGGGGATACGAGAAAAATATTATGTCAGGTTTATGATTAAAAATTTATCTTCATATTTTTAACACATCTGACAGTAAATTATTCGGAAGACAGATAAGGGAGATATCAAGAATCCTACCAAAGAATGAAGGAGGACCTTCAGTTGTTGATGTCTAGGATAAAAACAAATGGGTAGTATAATTAGGGGAATTAAAATATTTTACGTTCAAATGGGTAACTATCTACTCATTTATTGGGATTCATGGTTTGGCTGCATGATTGTCCAAACCATGTGCTAATCGTACACCCAGTTATGCTCAAAGAGGGAGCACACCCATGATAAGATCACTATTGGGCTTACTATGATCCATCCATATGGTATGAAATATAAAAAATTAAATCACCAAATTAGTGGGAATACACCGATGCCATCATGATTATATATAACCATGTGGCCCCAACCCCATTATTCCAGACCTCCTTACAGTTTGGGAATTTGTGTGGGCTGGGATGCACGGTTTCTCCTAACCATGAAACACTATATATTTCTCAAAAAACTGGGGATCCAAGTTCCAAAAAATCCCGATAAACCTTCATGATGCCCATTAATATCTTAGGTATCATTATGAAGGCTATAAAAAGTTATTAAAGATGAAAAAAATAGTTTGTACCTTCAAGAGAAACTAAGACGTTATATTTTTTATGAATTTCAATATATTAATATTTAATATTTTTTTATTATATATTATAAAATTGACTCCAAAATAAAATACCTAATTTAAATTCTATATATACACTTATTCAATTAATTTAACATTTCATATACAAAATTTTTTACATGTATTATAATGTAGCGATATACTTGACCTCAATTATGCTCATGATAACCAATAATTCTTTTTAATAATTCCTTGTGCTACAAAAGTCTCCAATAAAGAAATGTCCAGTTTTTTTGGACTATGATTTTCAAAAATAATAACCCAATCAACTACATTGCATCAATATAACTTATTTTTTCATCTCTCTCATATACAAGGATGTATTTATAAAGATCAAAAAGTTATATATTTTGATTTTTCTGTTTCAATTATTAATGCATTCCATAATAAGATAAACTATATTGTTTGAACACATTAAACACATAAATATTTATTTTATTGGATGATGAAATTTTTATTAGAGACTAAATATATCATTGATAATTGAAAATATTTAAAATTTTAAATAAATAAATTTTTAATAAAAATATAATAAATTGGATCACCTTGATCTCCTTAAATCATCCCAATGATGAGAAAAACTATAAAAAAAATAAAATTACTAATAAAATAGATAATTTAGAAAATAAAAGTTTATAAACTCTATAGTAATTGAGGAAAATATATAATTAATTAATTTAGAGGTATTTATGTGAAGAAATACAGTGCTAGGAATAGTTTCCTAACTGTTTAAATTGTAACCTAGCCATTAAAAATATAATAATAACCATTTCAATAGTAATATATCAAAAAGAGTGGTCTATTTTCATCCAAATAATTATTACCTAAAATTAATTAGGTGAATATTAATAGTAGACTGCCCCAAAATAAATATAATAATTAAAGTATTTTTTGGTTTTTTATGGTGTATATTTTAGGGGAAACACAATTATATAATAAAAATTGTAATTACCTATGTTATATAATTATTTTGATAAAATATACATAATTTTTAAAATTAGATCCCAAAAACTATGCAAGGGAAATTTTTTGGCACTCATAATTAATACATTAAATTTTATATGAATTGTAGAAATATAGTATTTATATAACTAGTGTATTTTAATTACATCATCCAAGAAGTTATAATGACATAATAAATTATATAAATAACTTCTTAACTAAAAACACATTAAAACTGATGCATTTTTTTAGAAATAAAAATAAAAAAAATCAAATATTGGAATTATTTCTCAAATTTATGAAATCATAATGCATTCCTATAAAATAAAAACTAATTTTTCCAATTAGCTTCTTTATAGACTAATGAATTAAATTATGGATTTATTTAAAAGTGGAAAAAATTATTTTATTCAAATATGACAAAAATATATATAATATTAAAATTATATGGTTTAAACATTAAATTATAATATTATCAATATTTGAACTCAAAATTACCCCTCTCAACATATACAAATAAACTATCTCTCTCTCTCTATTCACATAGAAATAAAATCTCCCACACAATGAAAATCCAATTATCGTCCCAAATTCCCAGTTTTATGCCTACAAAAATTCATAGGAACACTCTAGAGTCACTCAAATCCATAAAATACAATGATTTTATAGTCTTAAAGAGGATGAAATACTAAGAAAAATGTAACGATTCAACCACTTTTCCTCCCATTTTCCACTTCTCTTCACCATTTTCACAATTCCATTCAAACTCAAACCATAAAATAATTATTATATAGTATTTAAATATGATATTAATTATTTTAACCTACTATGATTATTGTATTTCTGAGATGTTTATAATTCATACACCTCTTCCTCCTCTTTAAAAAATATCCAATTAATCATTAATCAACCACCAATGAGGATATTCCCAACTCTTCAAATAACCGCATTTTTGGATGGTTAATGAGAAATATATATAATTCTTTAATATGTAGTTATATGTTTTTTTATCATTTTTTGGAATTAATTATACACATTAAAAAACTACTATTAATGAAAATAACAATATCTAATAAATCTGATAAAATTTAATGGAAACCTGACATCTAAACAGTAAACATTTAGCAAAGGATATTATAAAATTGATTCCATTATTTATAATTTGTCAATAGAAACATAAATGAAAATGTTTTTGTCTTGTGATAGCAGACAATATTTTATTATACAGGGGTGTTAATAAGATGAAACATAGCATGAATTTTTGTAATGGGGTTCTCAATACCAACTCATTATATTAGTTTATGTTATATTTCACATTGTTTTCAATATGAAAATTCTTATAATATCATTTCAATATTCATTAACTTTTATTCCTTGGGATATACATGTTTCAAAATTATTGAAAATTATTTCTAGGATATTTATAAATATATTTCATGCACATTTATTTTTAATAAAAAACACTTTGAATCCACTTGTTATGTTACTTATTTAATGAATAATTGTCTTTTATACAAAAATATTATATCCCTTACTGATTTTCAAACCACAATGGTTAGTTTATAAATTATGATATCTCAAATTTTCATGACACTATCCTTTTCCATGGTTTATTTCATGTCTGTGGTTTTCAAATGTTCTCTTTAAATGTTACATACATGATCATGAGCATTTTATGATGTGTCAGGTGACCCTTAAACTATATGTCCCTCCATTTCCTTGGGTAATGTGATGTATCTCATGAGACTGCTCAAATTATGAATGAACTTGATGTTATATCTGTTCACAAATATGAAAATAAATTTATTCACATAACTTATGTGTTATAATTAAGAATGATTTATTAAAAACCATGTATGGTATTTGACCACAATATAGTGATATTTAATTATGATGAATATGCCACTTTCTATTATATTTTAATGACTATGGTTATGATCCCAAGATTATAATATGATAGTGATGATTATTATCATCCCTAACTTATTCATTTTAATCCCTTATTTTGTTTTGGTTATCCCAATCCTTAAAAGGATTTAAGCTCACACATCTATTTGATATTTATGCTTTGACGAAATAATTAACTAAGAATAGTATGGTTTTTTATAGGAGGGTAAATAAATTATTTTTAAATAATTTCTATTTTTTATGTACGATTGCTGTGTGAAATTATTATTCACAATATACCAATCATTCGGTATTTTATTATATTAATATTATATTATTTGTCTAAAAAAATTATTTAATTGTAATTTAATAGATATTTGGGTCAGTATAGTTGGATGTGAATGTATTATTTTATTAATTTTCTAATTGTTACTAGAAACAATTAGTCAGACCCTCGGTGATAAATTTGATTTTTAATGGAAATGTACTATTGTTTTTAAAAATTATAATATCATTTCTTTTTTCAAAAATGAAATATATATATATATATATATGTATACTAAAAATAGATTTGACTCTAAAATAAATGAACCTTTGGGTAATTACCCTAAATGATTTCATTGGGTATTAACTCACCTTTATGTGGTACACAATAAAGAGGCCTTGCTGCACACCTGAATTGATACTCTAGTTGATGATTCATAAGTTAATGATAACCTATATACAAACTATTAAGAATTATATATAGAAAAAATAATTACTCCCCATTATGATAGAAAAAAATTAATTTACATGGTCATGGTAATACTAATAGATAATAGACCTATGATAAACATCGAGATAAAATAAGAATTTTTTTTGAATTATTTATCAAATAAAAATAAATAAATTATTTATTATTTATTAACATATGTTTTATTCAAAAAAAATTAAGTTCTATAAAATGGTGGAAAAATGGATAAACCAAAACAACAATCGATGATAAGGATAATGGAATGATTGTTTGAATAAAATTATTAATACAATGTGAGTTGGTGTTCAAAAAATCTTGGTGGTACTTACCCAACTTGTTTAGGCTACAAAACATAACATGTAAATTGTGGAAAATAATCCATAAAATAACTAGAAACTCTAAATTGAATTCTTTATTTATCAATTACCATTTAAAATTAGATTATCTTTAAATCCACTAGTCAAAATATAATTGTATAAATCAATGGGGATGAGCTTTTTGTGTCCCACTATTATAGAAACAAAAAATATACATTTACATACTATTATTTATATCAAAAATTTGATTAATTGTGTGTATTTTTAGAGAATAAAATCAAAAAAAAATATGAAATGGATGAAATATAATTAGAAAGGTTTAATTTTTCATTTACCAATAATAATTTCTCATAAGATATTTAAAAAATATTGAGAGATAATTTTTATAACAGAATCCAAATTTGAGTTAATCAATCATGGTTTATAATTACAATTTACAATTTATTGAAAGATACACATTAATTTTTTTTAGCGGTGATAGAAATATTGGAAGATTCTTCATTGAATGAAAATAACTTCACATAAAGGGTCTATATATCAGATAATTTAAGTGTCATGAAGAAACAGTTAAATGTGATCTTAATGCAGAGATGGATCAGGGATAATTATTAATTAAATATATATATGTGAATAGATGAATATGTTTTCAATATATAAGACTGAGTAAAAAAAGTGTAATGAAGATCCAACCACCAACAAGTCAATGATGATGAAGGAATAATCATGGGAATTTCCTCAATGTGATAAGGATATTTGTTAGTTTTCTACTATAATTCAATAAATCAAAAGAATATCTAAGAGGCATGAATAATCTAGCCATCATGGTGTACAAAGGGTAGAAACCTCTTAATCCACCACCAATTATTCAATTCTTCAACTATAAAGAGAAATTTAATTCTACAAAATAGTGTCTGAAACCTCTAATCATTGAGGTTAATCATGTTTAACAACCACGAAAGCTGAGGGAGAAATGAAAATCCAGTTTTATAACCCCTGCTAAAGTGAATCAATAAAATAATTTCAAAAAGGTACAAATCATATTCAATCATTAATAAATATATTTGTATTTCATTTAGTTCTTTTCATTCCTTTATTTTATTTATGTTTTATATAGCTATTGAATAAAATACTTAATATCATGATGTAAATATATCCATGAATACTCCAACTAGTGTGATCATTTAAACCCATTTTTCAGATTCTTCTCCTCTTTGAATCTATGTGAAGATTTCTCCATCAAATCATTTAATCATTACCTTGGGGAAATTTGACTCAATATTAGGCTTGTATTTCATCTAGATATACAGATATCACATCAACTATCCATAAAAATAAATATCTTTACATATCCCAAACCATCCAATGCTCCTCTCCAAATTCAAGAGAGATCAGGAATCTCTTATAGAGAATCTCTCAATTTTGTGGGTGGTGGTACCCTCTAAAGGGTGATATCATTCCAAAATGGTTGAGTATATTGACATTATAACCTTGGTGAAATTCATTTTATTATGGAGTATATTAATTTATTTCCAAGGGATTATTTCATCCATCCACCAAATATTGAGGTAGAGTTCTCAATAGTTAATATACCCATAACAACACTAATCTCGAAATTTCACTATAGGATGGCCTTGATATGATGGGAGGATATAAATAATTAACTATATGATTATTTATAAAATTTGATCATATTCTCTCATGCACCAACTTAGTGTGTATCATTTATCATATTTATGAAATTGGATGGATTTAAGAAGTTATGCATTGATTGTTGGGAGCTCAGTAAGATGACTATGAAGATTGAGTACCCAACAAAAGATTATGGACATGTTAAATAAAATATGTGGAATATAGAATTTATCAAGGTTTCATATTCTTTACGTATATAATTACCTAAATTTTATTATGTAATATATATATATAAGATATCCAACCATATGAGATATGGACTCAATGAGTTCATAGTGATTCTATTCAAACATACTAAAGGATCAACAATCATTATGTACATAATAAAAAGAGATGTTATATACTATGTATAAAAATATTTTAATTAATTATTAGTAACATTATAATTTACACTAAGAGAAATTATGAATATTTTGGTTATTTAAATATCTTCTTGGTGAAATTAATAAATAAAAATTTGTATAAAATTTTTAAGAAGTGTGTGTTTCTAACAATTTCATTGGGGCTGATGTACCGTAAATTATTCAATTTTCCCCACACACCATCATTCCAATTTTGGTCATATTCCACTAGATTAATTATGTATTTATACTCCATGATTGAAATGGGATGATGGAATATTGATTCCACTTCCATGGATTCATCCTTAGATATCATCTCATTTTTGGTCTCCCTTTCTGATTTGAGTGATTTTCATGAATTTCATTCCTAGTTCCATCTCTAGGTTGATGAAAGCTAATTATGATTATTCTATGTCAATAGGTAAATAACCTTTTGACAATTTAGGTTGTAATGTCATAATATTGGGACATCACTAGATATTGGGTGTTGTGCAATGGTAAAGTCTTATCCTTTTTGTTTTTTGAGGTATCTCATACACGATGAATCATATGAGTAAAATATAATAAATATCATGATGTCCAAATGTTATTTGACATGATGGGAATAAGTTCTTTGAGTATTTTCAACTCATATATCCCATGATAATTGTATATAATATGGATTATTAATCATGTCACATGATTAACATCTTATGGAGAGAGATGGTTCATAGGTTTTCCATCTTTTGGGGACAGGTTAGGATTATAATTAATGTCTTGTGGGCATTGGTTAGTAAAAGAAATAAAATCTGGTAGGGATAGGATAGTCCAGAGTTTAACATCTTGTGGTGACATATGCGTTGATATTTTAATGTATAATTGGGATATATGGGTCACAAATTTAATTTTTAATATGGATTGATGGGTTACAGGTTTGAATTATTATAGAAAGAGATGGGTGTTCAAGTGTTTCCTTTCTGGGGAGTACTTCACACATAGATGTTCGGTGGCCTCTATCCCAAAGGGAAGAATTTCACACTTAAATTTTTTGGGATTTATTCTCAAAGAGGTGTCCCATGTACCACATTGTTGAACATGGGACAAAAACCACATAGTTCGATTCCATAGTTATATATCATGTGGAAGTACTAGTCCATGGAATTTAATATTCATTGTTAAGTATAATCATGTTGTGGAAGGTGAATCAATAAGGGATGGAGTGGGACCTATGAATGAAATATTTTTAGGGTTTCATTATGAAGTAGAAACGATGAGAATGGGGATTAAATGTTCATGCCTCCTTGGTTCGGATATTGAACAATGAATGTGTGATTAGGTCTTAGAAGTGGATGATATCAAGGTTATGAGGTATCATCTCATGTGTATCTAATGATTCATCTCTTGTTTGTCACATGATTCATCATGGAAAAATCACATAGGGTGTCCCGTGTTCATTGCATAAGGTTAGGTTATAGTTTATCATCATGGGAATGGGAATTTTTCACATGGATTATATATTGATTTTCCCATACTTTGTTCATAATTTTGGTTCAACAAGTTACCCCTTGTTCTTGGTATAATGTAATGATAGAGTTTAACATCATGTTATCTGATGTGATGTGTGGGGCTTATACATTGAGTTTCCAATCCTTTCATACTCATTCTGGGTCAAGTGGGAATCCTATGATTCTAGAATAGGGTAAGGGTATAATTTAACATCATGTGATAGAGTGAATTGTGTGGGGATTATACACTGAGATTCTCATCCTTTCATCCTAGTATTGGGTATCTAGGGAATCTTGACCTACTAGTAGGTTGATGAATATTATTGGGGCTTACACATGAAGTGGAAACCCCTAGGGACTACTTTGATGCAGTGTGATACATGTGGAGATTTCAATATATGGTGTCCAATTCTTCTTCCTCATGTCTGGTCATGGGGACACCTCAACCCACTGAAGGGTGAAGGGGTATGGTTGGGTCTTAAAATTGAGATGGAGTCCCATGGTGGATCTTTGGTGGTTATTTCATGACCATTGCATAAGGAATCATACAATTGGAAGAAATTATGTCCCATGTATTTCATAAGAGGCATCCTATTATTATTATATATTATATACTATAGTTTAAATTAATGTATCTATAATTAATGTGTCCATCTCATGATCATGGAATGAAAAATCTTATGCATGATGTATAAGGCTTCTCATGTCTATCATGAGTGGCATACTATGCATGAAATATTAGTTATACTACAGATTAATTTTATGTACTGATAAATAATGTTGAAGTTTCCAAATAATGGTTAGTGTTGAGATTATATAATGGTAAATGATTCAAGATTTACATGTCTCATGAGTTGGAATATGGGATTTCAGGAGTTTCTTGAGGAGTGTTTTGAATCAAGGTACTCTAGAAATCAGAGAGCATATCTCATATCAAAGAATGCGAAATGGAAAAAGATGAGTTGGTTGAATCAAGATAATTCATAGAGTGAATAAGAGTTTTTATTCTCATGGTAATAAATATTATGGATGGTGGGGATTCATAGGCTACAATAAAAAATTTCATTGACTTCACCTGAAAAGTTGATGGTGTGACTCCAAATTTTTCATTTGTGATCATGATGGTAGTTGAAGGACTAGTATTGAGGCCCAAGATAGAAACATGGAATAGATCCTCTCTGTGCGTGTTTGAGCACAACCTATGTGTTATGGATTAGATTCCAGGATGTTAGTGGTTTTTCATAAATATTTGTTTTTAAGGGAGATCATCTCTTCTATAATTAGTTTCTATGAATGGATAGATTTAGAAGGTTATGGAAAACATTGGTTTTTTAAACAAAAAAGTTTCACAAGAATTGTATTTTCATGAGGAATTTTTATCTTATGTGAATAGATTATTCATGAATAGATATCTATTGAATCATTTTCAAACAATATCCCATATATTGAAGGGTTCGCATGAGTGGATTCAACAAATATTAACCATTGGGAAATGAGTTTCTTAAACTCACTAATTTTTTTATTGTTTTATTAATTAAGAGTATTGTTTCACCACTCGGTTTCCCCCCTCCAAAATGATGACATGTGGAGATTTTATAGGATATAGTTTTTCTAATGATACGTATTAATAAAAATTACATTCTTTTGTGGAATATAGAGTTTTCACAAGGATTTTCATATTCACAACATTCAATACCCATTAACTAGACATATATAGAGTGATGTTTACCACATAAGGTCCTTTATTTTAATGAAATACTCAAACCGTAGTTCTTCAAAATAGTCTTACATTTAATGAAGGTTACTACCTAAGCTCTACATGGCTAGGGACATCCAATAATTAGTAATCTATGAACTAGACTACCGCCACACGGAGGTCACCACCTATCTTTTAAGTAGCATGTAAATTCTATTAACAAGTGTTTTCCAAACTATACATACACTATGTGGAGGTTACTACAACCCATGAACGTTTGAGGTATGGGTATGATGTTTTCTAAAATACATTAAATTGAACCAAAATTGTACATGATGTTAATTTTTAGCAGTCTAACATTAATGAACCTTAACATATAATTTGTAAGTCCATTTGGGCTCTACGACAAGTCAAATAAAATTTTGGGAAACTAATTATTGTCATTGATCATATTTTTTTTTATTTGGTTGATCGCGGGAAAAATTATTCTTAAGAAATAAATTCATCTTCTATATAAATTAAGAAACATTAATAGGGAAAGTGATTAGTAGGGAGAGAATTTATATGGACCCCTCAAAGATAATATAATTTGAGGAATGTTCCAAACACATGTGTTTTATATAAATCCATAGAAATTTTTAGATCGAATTGGTAGTAGCTATAATATGTGATTAATATCACATGATTTTAAAGAATAATAACTAAGTTAAAATGAATTGGGTGACCTGTGTATGGATAGGAGAATACAATTAAATGTATAAGAAGACCAATATGAGTCTAATAAGATCGCATGTACTCACACTACCATCTAGTGAGGAAGGGATTGTGATATACAGTGATTATTTTAATAAAATCTTTCATTGTGTACTCATACAGAGTGACTATTTGATATCATATGCCCCATGAAAAATGAGAACTCTTGAGTTGATCAACCTGATGCTTTATCAATAGTTATCATTTGCGATATCATCTCTAATTATTTGGTGGAACAATCTATATGGAGAGAATTGAAATATATATACCAAAAAAACCAATTAAAGTATATATTCACATAGAAATAAATTATCAATGTGTCACATAAGATGGTTATGGTTAATCGAGGAATATCATTTTTCTATTCAATACTATCCTAGAAAGGAAAATGAGTTCATTGATTACCTTAATAAAAAATAACCGACTACACTCACCTTGAATGGAATTGATAATTACCCTATCATTATGGATATGCAATGGTTTGATCTAGAAATAGTAATGGAAAAGATGAAATCCTACATTTCCCAAATAATTTCCCAACTATCTATCCAATATAATATCAAAGTGGCATAAGAATCTGATTTGGGGAATCAAAAGAGGGTGATAATAAAAATGAAACTAAATCATCATGAATTCTATATTAATGAAGATGGTGTCATTAGGATTTGAACTAAACATATCTTAACATCATCGCCATAGGAAAAAATAGAGATAATGGATATTTACTACACATCATCATTCAATATCCATCCTGATGCAATGAGTTATAAAATGATCATATCGTAATCTTTTGGAGGGAAAAAATGATGCGGGGTATTTTTGTGTACATATCACGATGCTTGGTTTGTTACCATGTTTGGTAAAAGTGAAATAAGTCCAAGGGGAAGATAAAATAAATAAACTTTTCTATTATGAAAATTAGATAACAACAACATGTACTTTACACATGTCTCATGAAGACATCTAAAGGATTCAATGTGATATAGTCGATAGTGGATCATCTCTCCAATGCTACAAACTTTATTAAAATTATTGAAAATTTCTCGATAGATCAAATAGTGATGATATACCCAATGGAAGTGTTGAGGGTACATGGGGAACAACATTAAATCATATCTGATCATGAACTAAGGTTCACCTCTATATTATGTATTAGTATCTGACATTATCTGAATAATGAAATGAATAACAGTATGACATGTCACTCTTATACTCATATGAAATATAGAAGGTATAATAAGGCAGTGAAGTACATTCTAAGAATATAGTTAAATTAATTTAATAGGGAGTGAGATTGATAACTTCCACTAGTTGTGTTCTTGTATGATAATATCATCCACTCAAGTATTAAAATTATCCCATATAAATACATATTGTCTAAATTATGTCGAACACCAACCTGATGGGATAAAATTGGTGAGGAGAAGCCACATGAACTTGATCATAATCATAAAATTATAGATATGGACCAATCTATATAATGACATATAAAATCGACTCAATGTCATTAGAGGTGTTTTGTGGGAAATTATTTAAAATTAATGGAGTTTGAAGTTGGTGATTACATATTCCTTTGATTATATCACATAGGATATATAATATATCAACTATCTATTCCACAAATCCTTTCCAAAATTCATTATTTGTTTTATATATATCTCATGAGAAAGTACATACCTAGTCCTTACATGTACTGAACCCATAGATAGTAAAACTAAAAAAGTACCTCTCTTATGTGGAGTAATTTATTAATATCACAAAAAATATAGAAAATGGTAAAACCAACAAGATAACTCACCTTTAAAGTGATCTTTTAAAAATCATAATTATGAATAAGTATCATATAATCTTACGATAAAAGGAAATAAAAGTTACAAAATATAATCTCAATTATGTATATGAGTGGAAATTATGAGGATGAAATTTATATAAGGTAGAAAAATGTGACATACCAAAATTTTATGAATTGAATTTTACTTTTGAATAAATAATGATTTCTATAAAATGGTATATAATATAGTTTTGATTTTGAAAAACATAATTCATTATTTTAACAAAATTTAATATTGATTATATTGAATAATTATATCCCGGAGAATAAAAAATATTAAATTATGTAAATAAATAACAAAAAGTACATGAATAGAAAATTTTGGATTGTATTTATCCACTATGATCACTACAATAATGAAAAACTCTATAAAAATATATAACAATAGTAATTCATTTAAAATTTTAGAAATAAAAAAATATATCATTTTGATTAATTGAACTAATTTTTTAATAAGGTAATTATAATATATTTATATGAGGTAATATGAAATGTTGAATAATAACATGTCCATTAGAAATAATAAAATAAAAATTTGAATAGTAACCTAAATGTTATGAATATGTATTTAAATATTGGAATCGTAATTTACTCAATAAATAGTGTATTTTCAAGAAAATAATTTTAAGTAAAATATATTATGTGTTTATTAATAGCATAGTACCTCAAAATAAATATATATATTAAAGTATGCATAATGGGTTTTCTATATTGAATATTTTTTTAAATAAAATTATATATTAAATATTAAATTCCTTGATTTTATAATGTTCATATTATTAAATGGTAATAATTTGGAAAACAGACATATAAAATTTTTTGATCTCTCATATTTTTAAAATTTAATTAATTACATCTATTCTAAATTAATAGAAAAATTATAGTTCTTTGAAAACTAACCAATTTTAATTACATCCTCAAAGAGGTAATAATGATAAAATAAATTATATAAAATTCTAATAGACTAATAACTAATTCAATAAAAAATGTGTCATTTAAAAAAAATAAAAAAAATATTTTACCAGAACTGAAAGAAAAACTACTTTCTAAAGTGATGAATTATTCCATTAAAATTAAATTTATCATTTTCAACTTTACATTTTTAAAAAAAATAATTAATTTAGTAAAATAAATATTTATAAGTCCAAAAATGATAAAATTTTATTCAAATATAAAATAAAATATCATTAATATCATGCTTACAAGTATTATGATGGAAATTATAATTTACTAAATATATTAACTCAAAAATACCCATATCCTCAATTATATAAACCCACACTCCATTTCCCTGGAAATAGAAATCTATCTCATGCACCAAATCCACAAAAGAATACATATTCCCTCTCTTAGTCACATTAGAATCCTTAGGGTCCTTTTTTATTCACTCAACTCCATGAATTTGAATATTTTGGTGTCTTAAAAATGAAGCAGCATCGAGAAAAATGTCATGTTTAGTCAATGTTTTCTCCTATTTTCTACTTCTATTACTCATTTTCTCAATTCATTTCAAAACCTGCCCCTCTAAAATCAATTAAATTTCATGATGAGATTAAATTATTTGTGTTAACCTACTGTAATTATTATATATTTGAAATTTTTATTTGTGATCATTCTCTTCCTCAACCTTTGATAATGTCCCATTAATAGTCAGTTGACTTCTTATGAAGACATTTCCAACAATTCATATGTCAATATTCCTTAATGGTTAGTATGAATTATATTTATTAAATAAATTCTTAATTAAAATTATTTTTATATTTGGGAATTAATTTTTAATATATATTAATCAAATAGAAAATTAAAACAAAATTAAAACAAGACATGATAATTTAATGAAAACATGGCATAAAATGAATTCACATTAACCAATATTTATATAAAAAAGAATCTAATAATTATATGAAATCAATATTGAAATAAATTAAAATAAATAATTTCTAGTTTTTCTGGTTAATAAACATAGGTTAATTATAGAGGATGTGTAAATGAAATAAAAAATACCAGGATTTAATATAAAGGGATTCTAGAACCAAAATCTATCTTTTGTATTATATTATATTTAAAATACTCCTTATTTTGAATATTTATCTAATATCATTCAACAAATCATCCCAATACTCATTTAGATTTCTTTATATGTAAATACAGACTTATACCTATTCAAAATGATTTTTAATCCAATTACAAATATTTTATTAACTGAATTCATTATTACAAAAATAACTTTTACTCATATTGATATGTTTCTTCATCAAAAAAATAATTGTTTATTACAATATATGAGATTCATTAATCATTTTTGAACCATAATATTTACTACGTACAGTATGATATATGAAATCCTCACAAAAAACATTATTTTACATGGGTTTATATAATAAATACTGTTGTTATAAAATCTCTTTCCATTTTGTATGAATGATTTTTAGCATTTTTTGATATCATTGGTGGGATTGGAATTATAATTCTCTGTAATTCATTTTTTAATATGAAATATTTCATGAGATTATGTGTATTATTCATGAAAATTATGTCATGTTTTTTCTCAACTATTAATATAACATTTATGAAAAAATGGTATCTGTGAATGTTATGGTAGATTTACTCAAGATTATGTATCGTTTTTGGACACAATGTTATTTTGATTCATTATTATGAATACTGCTCATTCGATGAAATTTTATGTCGATTCCCTCATGCTTAAGGTGACAACCTCAGGCTTATGATATTATTATGAATATTTTTATCAATTATGTAGTCTTGAATATTATCACTTAATAATTTTATGTTATTTCTAACCTTACTAGTATTTCAACACACCCCTTACATTGATGGATATCCTCATGTGATTACACATAATATGGTGAAAATGATAGATTTTACAAGGGTAAATATGAATTATCTAAATAATATTTACCTATTATTATTTATAAGTGATGCATGAATGTAATTTTAAAAATATACTAACTCTTTCTATTCTTTATTGTTTCACTGTTTTGTAATTTTTCATTAAAATTAAGTAATAGCCTTGAATAGAAATAGTAGTTATATATAATAGTTTTATATCTTTTTTGGATTCAAAATATTCTATTAGAATCCCTAATATGGTATTCAATGAGTTTGATTTAAAATATGACATGATACCTCATTGAATGTATGATATCCTATAGTAAATTTATAAAAAATCACAAAATATTATTAAAAAATATTGTTTTTTTATTGATTTTCCATTATATTATCATCATTTTCATAATTTTTTCTAACTAATAATATAGTTAACATCCTTTTAAAAGTATTCCTCAAATCATTTCATCATCATACATGTATGTTTGTCTTGGTTAATGAATAGTTTTTCAATAGATTGTGTGATTTATAAAACTAAAAATAGTTTAATTTCTTTTGTAATTGACATTTCATAATCATTTATTTATTTTTCTGAAAAATTCCTTATATTCATGATTTTAATTTCAAGATAAAATTATATTATCAACTTATATAAGCACAATGAATAATTTGTCAGTTATTTCTTTGATATACAAGTTTTCATTTACATTAACATTCTAGAAATTATTGCCTCTGAAGAATAAAGCATGATTAGAGTACCAATCATTAGTTCCTTGTATCAATTCATGGATTATATATTTAGTTTTTATAGACTAATTACAACACTATCCACTAAAAAACATTCATCATTCCTAAAGTACACTTCCCCATCAAGCTCTCCATTTAAGTATTTTGATTTTGTATTCATTTAAAAAATATTTTATTTTAGAATAAACTAAACTAAATATATTTATTGTTTCTTGTTTTTATATTGGGTTATAGTTACATAATATTCTATTTTATAAAATTTTTAATAACATGAACACTATAATTATGAATTATTAGTAAAAACATCCACTTTTCTCATTGAGTTTTATAAGAAAATCCACTTCAATATTGTAATATTATTCTATATTATATATGGAATGAGGTGTCCTATATCTTCATTCTCATTTTGATTTATTTATTCTTTTCATCACATTGATAAATTTCTATATTAATGATCTGTGTCATTGAACATTGAGTCATCCTGTTAAATCCGCCTCTTGTGGGTTTCTCATTGAATTGTTTATCATGTTATCACTCCTTTGTTATTATCTGCAATTAAATTTTAAGTCTATAAATTATTCCTATGATTTAGAATCATATTTATACATTGAACAACATAATAAATATATCTAGATTATGATTAATTAAAATCATTATCATTTTGTTAATAAATATATCGATAAATATCTACTTGCATCTCTTAAATTCCAATACCAAGATCCTGCTTTTTTATTTAATGATATTCAATGAAAATTCTATATAAAATTTCATCATTATTTACCGAAATAATGTTATATATATGAAAATTTCTTCGTATTGGTTTGTAAAAATGTAAAACCCCATCATCTATCCTCTCAAAAACGTATATAATATTCTCCCCAATTGATTTAATCAATCATGTACTTAAATATTTTCAAACAATGATGTCAATAATCTCTTTTTACACTTTTTATATGGTTCATATATGAATTTAACTACAAAAGTAAATAAATTTTTTTTGGGAATCACTTCTTAAATTCTATGAATCCTATATTACCTTTAAGTATCATGTTCAGTTACCATTATTCTTATAATGTCTTCTACGAATTGATTAATCATTATGAAAACCCCATAAAGATCTATGGTTATGTGAGTCACTAAGAGATGAGAGGCAGGTTTCTGATTTCATGATTTAAATTTTAATCACCCAATTCAAAAATTCATCAACACCCACAAAGGTATTTTGATCCTAACATGTTCCAAAAAATCCATTATTTACTCATGGATGAATAAGAAATATGATATCGAAAACAAGACTTATTATATTTTATATAGAATTTCTCCCCACTGTGGGTAATAAATCCTTCGTTTGGATAGAGGTACCCATGATTTATGGTTCCAATCTATATTATAATTGAATTAACTAGAGTGGGGTAACATTTTTAAGCACTAATTCAATTATGTGATTTATGATAACTATATTTTTTCATCAAAAAAAATATACTAATATTAATAATAAATTGATAGAGAAGATAATACATATAATAAATATATTTATACATTAATGAGGTTGATCTTCAATTGATTGAATGATGATACACTTCATATAATAAAATCAAAGAAATCCATCTCATGGAATCCTATAATCACACAATTGTTTTGTATAGATTTATTCAAATTTTATTTTCATACATTAAAAATGAGTTCTTGAAAAAAATATAAGGAATTATATTATATTTAAAATTATTTTGAGCTCTATATACCATTTACATCCATAAAATGTATCCCATTTTATTTCTTCTCCAAAAAAGGAAACTTTAGCTTGTCAATTAAATCCTTTAATATCCACAAATTTCAGAATATTTTCTCTATATCAAACAATAAAATTAAAATTAAAATTTATATATTATTTTATAATCAATAAGACTATCACTAACAGAATCATCAACTATTGATGAAAATTTACACTGTGCATTTATAATAGTTCAAACATTTTTTGATTTGTTATCATGTTGAGAGTAAATTTATAGGAATACTATTTTTGGTATAGAAGCATATCTTGTAACCTAAATGGCTAGTTTTGAATTTAGAGATCATATGAACCATCCCAAAGAAACCAAATAGGTTTTAAGAATATGTGGTGCCGAAATTTCAAATCCTACGTGAAAATATCTTGTTCTTCATGCAAAGGAAATGTGTGATAAAAGTGATACTATGTTTTTATGAATACATGGAGTCTAAAATAACACCCATGAACATGAAATCAAAATAATGGAGTCTTGATTAGATGGGAATTAGTTGTTCAACCATGCATTTTCTCACAATAGGTGATGAGAACTCCAAAATGTTTTCTGGTTAGGCCCCAACATAGAAGCCTTTCCAGCACAGAAGTATATCTTTTGTGAAACATGTCATGTAATGATCTAGTTGTGTAATAATGGAGACATCTAACCCCTAGGGTTGTGTCTTGAAGCCCCAATATCAAGGGACTTTGAATAACACAACCATATTCTTTACCAAATGATGTTTCCACACATTAGCCAATGAATCTTACAATAAATGGAACCTCAAACACACCAAGAGGCAGTATCTATAGAATTTGAATCAAATAATTCATGTGAAAAACCCACTTATCCAAGAAATCACGCAACACCTAAAACAATGGTCCCCAAATGGCAGATAAATTTCATGACAGACCACTTGTGGGCCTAAACGTGACTTTTCATGTTATTGCGTGGTAATTACGCAGTAACACCTATGTATGGATTGGATTGGGAAATATATGATGACCTTTAAAATCCTTTATCTACGTGCATGTACAAATCTAGTGTGTAACTATGGAATAAGAATTTGTGCATTGTACTTGTGCTTGAGCCCTTTTCTCACACAACATTTGTGAAAAATATATTATGGTTGTGCAAAATAAAATTATAGTTCCCAAACCGATGTTCCCTATATTTTTAGTGGATCCATTACCCTAGCTATTTCCCCTAATAAGTGGTAATTTAATGCCTATAACTCCTCATCATCAAAACCCTAACGTTCATCTTAAAGCTTTGTACTACTCCACCACAATTCTAACATCATTCCCCACCCACAGATGCATTTGTGATGTTAATGTTATTCCTAGATGTTGAGTTTTCAAGGAAAATTGTACACTGATCCCGATGGGGATTTCTTATGATGAATATTCTTCTAGTGTTGAAATGAACTCCCTTAAGGAGTGATCTCAATCCATGTATGATCTGTAAGGTGTAAAACTCTTTACCCCCATATCCTATTCAAATGAGGTTAAACTACACAACAATGTCCAGAAAACAAGATGTAAAGCTGACACTGTATCCTATGTGATGAACATATGATGCACCATGTGTGATCATCAGGGTATGATACCACCTCCCCCATCATAGGATGAAACACCGCACCTTGGAAAAAATCAAAACACTAAAGAAACATCCATGTATAATCCGCAAAACATCCTTTACAATATAGGGATTGGACACCTAATATGGTATGCTTACATGTGTAAAATCCATAATAATCTGTGACCATATATTATGATACACCTACCATGGTGAACCTTCCATGTGTATGCCCCAATTACACCATTTTTAGACGTAACAACAACCCGAGCATCTTCAAAATGTAATACCCACACCTCCCCTCGTAGAATCTCATTTTGTAATATGAGCATCCTTATAACTTGATATAAAATTGCATGGAATATTCTTTTTCACACAACCGTAAACAAAAGCAATCTATGTGTTTCGATATCCTTATTTTTGAAATTGGGTACATGGTTTTAACACCCCAGGTAAATAAAGAATATGACATTTTCATATTTATCCATATTTGTGAATAAAATATTAATATTACTTTAAAGGGGACGCTATACACAATGGCGTACCCAATACGCAACAATGAGTTTCTTGGGAATCTTGTGTTGCACTCTAATAAGAAAATAATATTATTTTAAATTGTAGTTAACGCCCAGCCATTGTAATGGCAGGAATGAACAGAACTAACTAAAAAATGATTATATATGTTTGTCAAATATTTTTACTCTTTACAATAAATGTTATAGGATTAAAAATGCGAATGAATCCAATTTTAAGCGTAAACATTCCAATATTCTTTAAAAGGTCGATTAACCGCCTTTTGATGGAGAACCTCTTTTAATTCAACTTTTTAACAATTTTATGTGTTAAATTTGACAAAATAAAATTCTTCTTTAGAATCGGGGCATCAAAATTTACTTTGTGTAAATTTTTTGTATTTTTCCGATAAAGTTCATTTTTTAATGAATAGTGAAAAATGTTGTATTATAGTTCAAAACCACTTTTTAATCTAATTTATTTATATGATGAGATAATATTTTGAATTGGTTTTAATGTTCAATTAAAATATATTTTTACCATTTAATCCAATTGTGGTCATTGAAATTAATTTCACTTTGAAATCGGACTTAAACTAATGTCAATCTTTTGATAGTTCTTATTTCATAAGAACACGCTATTTGCTTTGACAGCGGGAATTAATTATTAAATTAATTAATGAAAATTATATGATTTTAATTTGTAAAATATACTTTTTTTTTGAATTTGGAATATCACATATTTCTTAGGGTGACGTTTTTGTATTTTTCTGAAGAACTTCAGTTTTTGATGAATAGTGAAACCACTAAGTGGTACTTATAAAAACTGATTTTCCGTTTAAATGAAATTTTACCACCTCTATGTTTTGAATTTCAAAAATCCGACATACATGGTTGTCATTAAAAAGTAAAATGAGGTTCAATGGAATTAAAATAATTTTTTGGTCAATAGTAACTTTTATGTTTTCAATCGCGATTAGAGGTAATTAGTGTAGTTTAAGGTAAAAATAATATTCTAATAATAATATATAATCTTGACACATGTCCTAACCTTATTTTATGTGTCATGGCCGACCAAGAAAATCCATGTGTCAACATGGGGTCCCCAGGGAGCCACTTTGGTTGTGAAATGACATTAATAACTTTTTATTTAATGTTAAAGTAAAAATGACACAAACATGAGATGTTTTACTAAAACAATTTTTACATGGTGTTATACAAGTCACCTTTTTTACTATAAATATTCATTAGAAATATAAAATGATTTCCTATATTATGATATTTTTAAAAAAAAATTAGACATTAAATATATTAAATTATTTATGACATCATGATGATGTAGCGATTACGTCATTAATAAAGGATTTAAATAAAATGAAAAGATAATGTAAACTCTATGACCTAAACATGTCCAAAACCTATTGTATGGGTATATTTATAACCCTTATCATCTTAGGCTCGAATTATATCAATGTGGGACCTTTTAAATCCGAAACACATTTTAAAATAAAGGAACATTTCTTTAGATTCCAAGAGTGCCCCTCATATCCTCTTATAAAAGGCCCCCACCTCTACCTCCTTAACCACACTTCCAAATCCTTTGGCTCGGCCCAACCCTGCCCGTTTTTTATCTCCACGTCCCTCTATAACTCCTTGAAGCCTCACTTTGGGCAGATGTCTTCCCAAGGAAGCCTTTGAGCTCAAATCAAAAAGAGTTACCCGATTTTAAGGTAATGTCTTCACTTGTGTTCTTTTGTATTATTTTGATTCTCCACCCCCTAAAATATTTTTATTAATTTATTTTGTAACAAATCCAGTATCTTCAATATACTAGGATGTGGTTATAAGAATAATTCTAGCTACACTTACACACACTTACATAAAATGGTTAAAGAACGTATTGTTTCTGTGGATGGAGAATTTCTGCCTCACGAAACGATGATTGTTCAACACTCATATAACATCTTAAAAGGTGGCCATTAATATGTCACTATATTTATATACGATATATAATATGTTTCTGTTTCTGTATTTTTCTTTTGTGGCATACATTTATGGTTTCCATTGTTGGTAAACATGATAATTTCATTTTAGGAAGTGCGGACTACCGCCCCCTCAAAGTGATTTGATTCGTTAATGCCATGTGTGGTACGTATAAAGGATATATTTAATGATATTATTTATGATACCATACAGGAATTAAAATACTATTATGTATCATTATTTTTTAATCACATTAATATGACATATAAATGATAGTAGCGTTCATGCATACGTACGGCTTACCGTCTCCATGAACGGTACATTTCATTTCGTATCATAAAATGTTATGTACTATTATAAGTACATATATATAATGGATATATATGTAATATATTACATCTAAATGATGGATATCATTCTGGAATTATAACATATATATATATATCTCTCTCATTTTGTTTTAATTCCATTAATATGACAAAAAAATGAAAGTAGCGTTCATGCGTACGTACGGCCTAACGTCTCCATGAACGGTACTTTTAATTTTTATCTCCAAATGCTATGGAATAGTATAACATTAATATATAATGGATATATATGATATTTAAAACATCAATACTATTCTTTATATGATGTACCTATAACTACATGGAAAATTATTTTCCAACAAGTTCAATTTTTGACTCATGTACCAAACATCGTCAAAACGTCTGATATGAACTCATATTATTAACCAATTATTATAACATTAAAATATGTGATATGAACTGAATAATAATCTTTATAGGAGTTCCTTACGAAATTATAAATTGACCAAAGTTTATTTTTCAGGAATATAAAGAAACGAACAAGACAAGTTAGACTTGAGGTAAGGGATCCTACTCCTCTCTTTCTTTTTAAGTACACTCTTTTATGTCATTCCTTTTAAGCTCATATTTCTTGTGATTGGGATGTTATTTTATATTACTATTACTGTAATTTATATGTTAATATGATGAGATACCCAATTCTCTCTCATTAATCCATTTTGGATGTTTTGAGGGGCGCCGTTAGGCTGCCGAATTTTCGTAAGAGATCTAACCTCTCTCTTTCTTTTTAAGTACTCTCCTTTATGTCACTTCTTTTAAGCTCCTATATGTTATGTTGGGGGATGTTCTTTTATATTACTCTTTCTAAAAACATTATGTTAATATTATTAGAGAGCCTATTTGATCTCATCGATCCATTTTTGTATGTTTTAAGTGGCGTCGTTAGGCTGACGAGTTTTCGTAAGGGATTTCTCATCTCACTTTTATTCCTGTGAGATTTATGCTACATTTGCCACAATTGCCTTTGATTGGTGTATGTACTGACCATTATTTTACTCATTGTGTAATATAATTTCATTTATGAGTATTTACATCAATGTTGTATTGTCTTTCTTTCATGGGTTGCATGTCTTGAAAGATACCCATGTCGGTAAGGGAACCTTTCACCCTCCTCTTTTTAAAAGACTTCTTTTGTTGTGTCTTTTAATTCACATAATATTATGTTGGGATATGTTCTTCTATATTCTTATTGATTTAAATTTTATTTCCATGTGATGAGATACCCTTTTTATCTCTCATCATCTCATTTTCTGAATTTTGTAGTGACGCTGTTAGGCTGTCAAATTTTTGCAAGGGAGCTTCTTAACCCAAATTTGATTCTTTGGGATAAACTTGTACTCCTTGAATATGTCGTTCTATGAATATGTGTGAATAACCTCTGATTTTTTTACATTTAATATCCACTTATATTTGGTGTATTCATTTGTCACACATAATTATGTAAATGATTTATCCTTAAACCAAGGATACCGTCTTTGTAAGAGACTTCATCTCAATATCCATTCATTGAGGCATATTTTATTTATACACAACCTTCTTTTATACAGGGTATAAAACCCTTTGACATTTACGTTTATCCAAAAAGGATTCTTTTTTATAGAAAGCATTTTACAAAACGACAAAAGGGAATGTTTTTGTCGTACGTATGCAGTGACAACGACTTCTCCACCGCCGTGACCATTATTTTAGTTTCGGCTTCCTCTACAAGCAATACCTTCTTTTTAAAAGAAAAATAAATACCATGTTTTACTTTT
This sequence comes from Viscum album, assembly GCA_963277665.1. Taxonomy (NCBI): domain Eukaryota; kingdom Viridiplantae; phylum Streptophyta; class Magnoliopsida; order Santalales; family Viscaceae; genus Viscum; species Viscum album. Next base: position 851,270,864 of record OY728126.1, on the reverse strand, counting down.
CTTTTATTTTGGTATTGAAAATGGTTTTCATAATGTTTTTATATCAATGTGTTTTATTGATATCTTTTTATTGAAAGGTGGAAATGTTATGTTTCCTTTATGCATGTTTTATGTGATAAGATTGTGTTATGGTTCGTGAGAATTTTTATGAAGACGGGTGGTTCCGTGATAAACTAAGGGCGGGTGAGCCCGATATAGCTCTCTAATGCATTGGGTAACATGAAGGAGTGAAACGTTAAGGTTTTTCCGAAGAGATTTAGGGAATATACTTTGGTGGGTATTCCAAACGTAACCAAGAGGGTTACTCCCTATGTAAGAATGTTATGAATTCCTCAAGTTACCTTTTACTTCTTATGATTTCAATGATTTATTCATGATTTGATGAGGTATGTTAAAGTGCCTATGTTTTATGTGTAATGTATGATTTCATTCTTATGTATATATGAACTCGTGTTTCCTTTCCATATTTTTATATCCCTTACTGAGCTTTTTATTCTCATCCCAAGTTTTTTGAAATTTTTTTCACAGCTCAAGGGAAAGGTACATGATATGATTATAGTGTCAAGGAAGTGTCAAGAAAGAATCCATGTTTTATTTTAAATATGTTTTTGTTGATGGGAAAAATGAATACTATCTTTATGTAACAACTTTTTTTATATGTGGAATGTAATGAAAGTTTTATGATCTAATTCTCTAAAACTATAAACCTGAAAAGATCATCAATATGTAATATTGTATTAACTCAAGATTAAATAAGGTTTAAGGCTGGGTCCATATAGTTGGTATCATAGGGAGGTTTAAATAACTTTAGAGGTTAGGGTATTCTCTAAGCATAAGTGACAGTACCATAATGGATAGGATTTCAAAAAGAGTCCTAGTTTTAGATAAAGTGAATGAGTAAGTATATCTTAGTGGTTATCTTCCTCATTAGTACATGATGGTTTTGTTGATATACTCACACTGATATTTTTGTTTTTAGTGAATGGATAGATCTAGCAGGCACCAAAGTGACAATGGGTTTGAAGGAAACTGTGGTGGTTATCTGATTAAGAGACTGGATGAAATGGGGTATTCAATGAGGAAACTCGTGGTTGTTCTAAACCAACTATCAAGGAGTTATGATCATCCAATTGAACCTTTCTATGTTCTGTAATGCATCATGTACGAGATGAACAATCGATGTGGAAGTTCAGGTAATAATTATAAAGGTAACCATTAGGGTTTATATGATCCTTACTTTTGAGGTAATTATGGGTTATTATATGTTATGATGGAAAATGAAAGGCATGAGATATCCTTGAGGTTAAAATATGTTATGATCAACATTGAAGATTTTATCTCGTTTTGGGGAATTTTTTAAGAATTATATAGTTTTGGAAAAATGACAACATGCAAGACCGTGTGATAACTCGTCATGTCGGACAAAGCTGCGGGAATCGAACACACAACCAAAGTGCGACTGGTATTTATCGCCTACCACTAGACTACGTGAAGTCCCTAGTTAGTTTGACTAATTCTTTTCAGTTAGATGATTTAATGAATTAACAATAAGCTGATTTTTGGTTATCTATTTAAATTTATTAACCTATCATGGAGGATATGTGATTATGTTAATTACATTTCAATACGAGACATTAAGAGCAACTGATGTTGTTTGGAGATAAATGTTACAATTTAACTTGGAAGACTATGTGACTAAATCCTTAAAATATTTGGGTTTCAATCTTAGTTTAGTTGACTTTGAAGTATTTTATGGACAATTTGTTTATTGAATGGTCTTTATTGAAATTTGGGTATTTTTTGATAAATTTTGGAGATTAAGAATAGATTTGTTTTTTTAGGATTATCCTTTTGGGTATTATATGATCGTGTACTAACCTTTTTGGTTTTGGTTTTGGTTAGGGTCTAAAGATATGGGAAGTATATATTTCTCTTTTTTGGAATAGGTGATCCTCTAGAAGATGATTATAGTACTCTTAATGCGAAAAAAGTCTTCCTAAATACTCATCTTTTGGAGAAAATATGAGTTTAATTAAGGAATCTAGTAAAAGTTGAAAGTCTATGTGACAAGTAAGTATGTTTCATTATGATTTAGTTAAGCTCAAAAATAAATTCCTCAATGAAGAGTAACTTAAAACAAAAATGTTGTCAGTTATCTTTTTCTACTGGGGAATCGAATACCGTTTAACCCATCACAAGTTTGTGATTTTTTTATGGTTAACTTTCTCCTAGACATGTTTACTATCACTCTCCGTCAGAACATGAACCTTTGTTTTCTCCTCCATATCTATATTTTCATACTTGGAATCCTAGTATGGGTTAACTCGGGTGACCTTTGTACTTATCTTTCTTTATTTTAATGTGATTGTTTTACTGACTCTTGTTCCGATGTTGGATTTTCAATGAAGTTTCTAAGCCCAATTTTAAAAATTTCGAGGACACAATTCCCAAAAGGGGGGAAGGATGTAACACCCCAGGTAAATAAACAATATGACATTTTTATATTTATCCATATTTGTTAATAAAATATTAATATTACTTTAAAGGGGACGCTATGAATGATGGCGTACCCAAAACGCAACAATGAGTTTCTTGGGAATCTTGGGTTGCACTCTAATAATAAAATAATATTATTTTAAATGGTAGTTAACGCCCGCCGTTGTAATGGCGGGAATGAACATAACTAACTAAAAAATGATTATATATGTTTTTCAAATATTTTTACTCTTTACAATAAATGTTATATGATTGAAAATGCGAATGAATCAAATTTTAAGCGTAAACATTCCAATGTTCTTTAAAAGGTCGATTAACCGCCTTTTGATGGTGAACCACTTTTAAATCCACTTTTTAACAATTTTATGTGTTATATATAATAAAATAAAATTATTCTTTAGAATCGGGATATCAAAATTTACTTTGTGTAAATTTTTGGTATTTTTCCGATAAAGTTCATTTTTTTAATGAATTGTGAAAAATATTGTATTTTAGTTCAAACCCACTTTTTAATCTAATTTATCTATATGATTAGATAATATTTTTAATTGGTTTTAAAGTTCAATTAAATTATATTTTTACCATTTAATCCAGTTGTGGTCATTGAAATTAATTTCACTTTGAAATCAGACTTAAACTAATGTCAATCTTTTGATACTTCTTGTTTCATAAGAATACATAATTTTCTTTGACATTGGGAATTAATTATTAAATTAATTAATGAAACTTATATTTTTTGAATTTTGTAAAATAGACTTCATTTTTGAATTTGGAATATCAAATATATCTTAGGGTGAAGTTTTGGTATTTTTCTGAAGAACATCAGTTTTTGATGAATAGTGAAACAACTAAGTGGTACTTATAAAAACTGATTTTTCGTTTAAATGAAATTTTACCACCTCTGTGTTGTGAATTTCAAAAATCCGACATACATGGTTGTCATTAAGAAGTAAAATGTGGTTCAATGGAATTAAAATAGTTTTTTGGTGAATAGTAACTTTTAAGTTTTTAATCGCGATTAGAGTTAATTAGTGTAGTTTAAGGTAAAAATAATGTTTTAATAATATGATATGAGATTGAAACATGTCCTACCGTTATTTTATGTTTCATGGACGACCAAGACAATCCATTGTCAACTTGGGGACCCCATGGAGCCACTTTGGTTGGCAAATGACATAAATAACGTTTTATTTAATGTTAAAGTAAAAATGACACAAACATGAGATGTTTTACTAAAACAACTTTTACATGGGGTTATACAAGTCATATTTTTTACTATAAATATTCATTAGAAATATAAAAAGATTTTCTAAATTATGATATTTTTTTTATAATTTTTAGACATTAATTATAGTAAATTATTTATGACATCATGTTGATGCAGTGATTACCTCATTAATAAAGGATTTAAATAAAATGTATAGATATTGTAAACTCTATGACCTACACATGTCAAAAACCTGTTGGATGGGTATATTTAAAACCCTTATCACCTTTTCCTTGAATTATATCAACGGGGGACCTTTTAAATCCGAAACTCATTTTAAAATAAACGAACATTTCTTTACATTCCAAGAGTGCCCCTCATATCCTCTTATAAAAGGCCCCCACCTCTACCTCCTTACCCACACTTCCAAAGCCTTTGGCTTGGCCAAACTCTGCCCATTTTGTATCTCAACATCCCTCTATAACTCTTTGAAGCCTCACATTGGGCAGAAGGCTTCCCAAAGAAGCCTTTGAGCACAAATCAAAAAGAGTTACCCGATTTTAAGGTAATGTCTTCACTTGTGTTCTTTTGTTTTATTTTGATTCTACAACACCCTAAACTCTTTTTATTCATTTATTTTGTAACAAATCCATTATCTTCAATATACTAGGATGTTTTTATAAGAATAATTCTAGCTACACTTACACACACCTACATCAAATGGTTAAAGAACATACTGTTTCTGTGGATGGTGAATTTATGCCTCACGAAACGATAATTGTTCAACACTCATATAACACCTTAAAAGGTGGCCATTAAGATGTCACTATATTTATATATGATATATAATATGTTTCTGTTTCTGTATTTTTCTTTTGTGGCATTCCTTTATGGTTTCCATTGTGGGTAAACATGATAATTTCATTTTAGGAAGTGCGGACTACCGCCCCCTCCAAGTGATTTGATTCGTTAATGCCATATGTGGTACGTATAAAGGATATATTTAATGATATTATATATGATACCATACTGGAATTAAAATACTATTATGTATCATTATTTTTTAATTCCATTAATATTACATAGAAATGAATGTAGCGTTCATGCGTACGTACGGATTACCGTCTCCATGAACGGTACATTTCATTTCATATCTCAAAATGTTATGTACTATTATAAGTACATATATATAATGGATATATATGTAATATATTAAATCTAAATGATGGATATCATTATGGAATTATAACATATATATATATATATATATATATCTCATTTTGTTTTAATTCCATTAATATGACAAAAAAATGAAAGTAGTGTTCATGCGTACGTTCAGCCTACCGTCTCCATGAAAGGTGCTTTTAATTTTTATCTCCAAATGCTATGGAATAGTATAAAATGAATATATAATAGATATATATGATATTTAAAACATCAATACTATTCTGGATATCATGTACCTATAACTACATGGAAAATTACCTTCCAACAAGTTCATTTTTTGACTCATGTACCAAACATCGACAAAACGTCTGATAAGAACTCATATTACTAACCAATTATTATAACATTAAAATATGTGATATGAACTAAATAATAATCTTTATAGGAGGTCCTTAAGAAATTATAAATTGAACAAAGTTTATTATTCAGGAATATAAGGAAACGACCAAGACAAGTTGGACTTGAGGTAAGGGATCCTACTCCTCTCTTTCTTTTTAAGTACACTCTTTTATGTCATTCCTTTTAAGATCATCTTTCTTGTGATTGGGATGTTATTTTATATTAATCTTACTGTAATTTTTTTATTCATATTATGAGAGACCAAATTCTCTCTCATCAATCCATTTTGGATGTTTTGAGTGGTGCCGTTAGGCTGCCGAATTTTCATAAGAGATCTAACCTCTCTCTTTCTTTTTATGTACTCTCCTTTATTTCACTTCCTTTAAGCTCCTCTTTGTTGGGTTGGGGGATGTTCATTTATATTACTCTTGCTGTAAACATTATGTTAATATGATGAGAGACCCTATTTGTTCTAATCGATCCATTTTTGTATGTTTTAAGTGGCGTCGTTAAGCTGCCGAGTTTTCGTAAGGGATATTTCATCTCACTTTTATTCCTGTGAGATTTATGCTACATTTGCCACAATTTCCTTTGATTGGTGTATTTACTGCACATTATTTTACTCATTTTGTAATATAATTTCATTTATTAGTATTTACATCAATGTTTTATTGTCCTTCTTTCACGGGGTGCATGTCTTGAAAGATACCCATGTCGGTAAGGGAACCTTTCACCCTCCTCTTTTTAAAAGACTTATTTTGTTATGTCTTTTAATTCACATACTATTATGTTGGTATTTGTTCTTCTATATCCTTATTGACTTAAATTTTATGTCCATGTGATGAGATACCATTTTTATCTCTCATCAACTCATTTTCTGAATTTTGTAGTGACGCCGTTATGCTGTCAAATTTTTGCAAGGGAACTTCTTAGCCCAAATTTGATTCTTTGGGATAAACTTTTACTCCTTGAATATGTCGTTCTTTAAATATGTTTGAATAACCTCTGATTTTTTTACACTTAATATACACTTATATTTGGTGTATTCGTTTGTCACACATAATTATGTAATTTATTTATCCTTAAACCAAGGATATTGTCTTTGTAAGGGAATTCATCTCAATCTCCATTCATTGAGGCATATTTTGTTTTATACACAACCTTCTTTTATACAGTGTATAAAACCCTTTGACTTTTACGTTTATCCAAAAAGGAATCTTTTTTATACGAAGCGTTTTACAGAATGACAAAAGGGAATGTTTTTGTCGTACGTATGTGGTGAAAACGAATTCTCCGCTGCCGTGGCCATTATTTTAGTTTCGGCTTCCTCTACAAGCCATACCATCTTTTTAAAAGAAAAATGAATAACATGTTTTACTTTTCTTTTATTTTGGTATTGAAAATGGTTTTCATAATGTTTTTATATCAATGTGTTGTATTGATATCATGGTATTGAAAGGTGGAAATGTTATGTTCCCTTTATGCATGTTTTATGTGATAAGATTGTGTTATGGTTCTTGGGCATTGTTATGAAGACGGGTGGTTCCGTGATAAACTAAGGGCGGGTGAGCCCGATATAGCTCTCCAATGCATTGGGTAACGAGAATGAGTGAAACGTTAAGGTTTCCCCGAAGAGATTTATGGAATATACTGTGGTGGGTATTCCAAACGTAACCAAGAGGGTTACTCCCTACGTAAGAATGTTATGAATGCCTCAAGTTACCTTTTATGTCTTATGATTTATATGATTTATTCATGATTTGATGAGGTATGTTAATGTGACTATGTTTTATGGGTAAATTATGATTTCATTCTTATGTATATATGAACTCATGTTTCCCTACCATATTTTTATATCCCTTACTGAGATTTTTAGGCTCATCCCATGTTTTTTGAAATGTTTTTTACAGGTCAAGGGAAAGGTACATGATATGATGATAGTGTCAAGGAAGTGTCGAGAAAGAATCCATGTTTTATTTTAAATATGTTTCTGTTGATGGGAAAACATGAATACTAACTTTATGTAACCACTTTGTTTAAATATGGAATGTAATGCAAGTTTTATGATCTAATGCTCTAAAACTCTAAACCTGAAAAGATCCTCAATGTGTAATCTTGTATTAACTCAAGATTAAGTAAGGTTTAAGGCTGGGGCCTTATAATGGTATTCCTCATAGTGGTTCAATCCCAATAACCCCGAGTGTGAAATCACCCCTAGGGGAACACTCCACCATCTCCCAGTAATTGAGTGTAAAATAAAACCCATTGTGAATCCAATGACTTGATATGTTATCAAATTCCACAGAACATGTTCCCAACTTTAAATAATGTTTAACATAGACCCTGATCTAGAATCCATACAACATTTAATTAACATATGATACCTAAGATAATAAATATTCATAAGACTTATACACTTGGAATCAGCTACCTCCTGATCGACATGAGATGCCTTGTGTTCCGTGACAATTATGCCTCACAAATGAGAAAACCACAAATATATGAAAATTTTACAGATTCCCAACTTACCCAACATTAATAAAATCCAAATGTTCCAAATTATACTACCTCCCATGACTGATGATTATTGCATTGTTATGATAGAAGAATCATAAATAATTAGAATACACCTTGATATGGATCCATGAATGAGATTCATAGACATGACCTAATCCAATTAGAGAAAGAGAGACTCATAAATTATACAAAATAATGATTCCATGAAAGGATAAAGCGAAATCCAATCCTTTAATATTAATTGACTATCAAACATCACTAATTTGAGTGGTGGGAGATTCCCACCAATCAAAAGATGGAATGTAGGTAAATAAGAAATTATCACACCATCCTCCATGGGGATGGATCAATTTTTTCCCAAGTTAAAGAATTTGAAATAGAAATTGTGAACCTAATGAAAATTTATTATTCTCAATAACAGGGACTCTAACTTTTATGTCATAATAATTTTACATGTCTCTAGATCTAGATATTTAATTCCAGGCCCGACCAAGATAATTGTGGCCCCAACATGAAATTAAATTATGGATTTTGGGAGTTGTCAATGGGATTCCATGATATAAAATATCATCAAACATGGATCATTATATTCATTAGGATGAATTGATCTTGTAGCAGAATTGGGAACCACATTATGTGTACCTATACTTATGGTTTAATTGACATTCAATACAAGACAAAAGCTACAAAAATCCATCGACCATGCCAAAATAGATATTGGGGAGGGGGAAGCATTGATTTAGAAACCCCACATGGATAATCCCCAACTAAAACATCCAAATAACCATCATTATATGTATTCCCATGAACTATCTCACACTATGAGATCATTCCAATTATGGTGAATGATACCCTGGTGCACTGTTATAAGTAGGATGGTGTCATTCCCACCATGTATTCATCCCCTAGACCTCAAGGAAACATTATAATTCTAACAACCCATCCACCATAGTCCATAGTGGGAAAAATAGATTCAATTTTAGTGGAAGACCTCTTCTAAAACCTATCCTTATAGTTCCATAATAACAATATTCTTTATGCCGAAGAGTTTAGGGATGTTTAGGCTAATACTATCCTAGCCACTACTTAGAAGCATCCAATAATGGCGCCCATGAGTCCTCATCGGTGCGAAATCTTACTGGTTTCACATGCCAAAGATAAGGTTTACTTTATCCCCACTTCTTAGGCTCCAATCTAGTGAAATCCACACTAACTTATAGGGTAGAAACATGACACCTTCCAATAGAGGGAATCTTCTATAGCTATTTTGTCCCCTACCAATACTGGTGTATCCCAAAACATCATTGAATCATTTGATAAGGATTCATATTTTCCCTCATAGACATAGTTTCTTCATAAAAGGCCAGACTGTCTTCCTTAGTTATAGGCCCCACCAACATTCCTTATGGTCTATCCAATAATAATGAAAATCGATAAGAAGGTCCTCCCTGAAACTTCTTCAATTATCATTGAGTCATCCACATGAAACCACCAATCATTAAATAGGTCATCTCCACAACATCATCAACTAGTGTGGATGCCCTCTCCATGATACAACGAAATATGGTGGGGATTCTCACAATTCCATCTACATCCTATATTGATGTCCTCTATGTCTAGCCACTAAACAACACTGAGGTCCTCCTGATTTTCCCATCACCTATAACAGATTTCCTCCCCATTCTTTAAACTAAAAGGACATCCTCCTAACTCCATATCTAACCTACACAGTGGTCACCCCCATACCAAATACATACTGTGATTTGAATAACCATCCCTAGGAATATGGGGGAACACTCAACATCGAAGGTGGAACCTTTGGAATAGTGAAGTCCGGATCGACCTATCAGAGTCTGAAATGATGGACAACTAAATGAGAGAACATTTAAACTATCTTCCATAGTCTGTGGGAGAATCCCAATAATTGATAATTACCATTCAAGATGATAAGGTCTACATGATAGCCATATCTCTCTATATATACCTACAGGTGGTGAATTTTTATGACCTCTTTAAGGGACTCCAAATTAAACTATCTCCATTACCACTAATTTCCCTCCTCTAAAAATAAACAAAATTTTAGAGATATGTGAGTTAATTTTTTGTTGATGTATTAATATGGGGATCTATATTCTTTGAAAAAATGGACGATGTCAGCCTCCAACCTTATGTAATATTGAACGCCCCATCCTATATTGATATGATTGTGAATCTAGATCCACCTCCAAAAGATGTCCTAGTGTGTATTGATTTTTTGACTCTTATGATTCCCCATCATGTGGTAGAGAATAAAATGAGTTTCTCTACATCAATGTCATCATCCATATCTCAAACTTCATGGTTAGGGATTGAGATGTCCATGAAAATAATCCTTTCTATGATAAAGAGGGCCAATGGGAGGTCATGGACACTAAACTTCTACCAATTGTATTATTGAATCATTAAAATATATATTTGTACAACCCATTTCCCCCTTATTGATTACCATGATGTTTTAAAAAAATAATTTTGGATATGTTTCAGAAACATTGTGATCAATAGATGACCTGCCCAGTGTTCCATGTGAATGTGGATTCCAACAACTAGCAATGAAATAAGGTTGACATTGCAATGATCATGGTATCTCAACATCGTTATTTTTTTTGTCGCTACCTATAGAACCTTACAAAATCATTTTTTATGATCCTCATTGTTCTATTTTGGGTTATTGATGAAAAATCTCCACTTGTATAGGTTAGAGGATAAATGAATTATTCCACCCTCTACTTCATCCCTATCTCACAGTAATAACAGCATCAATAGTCTAGACTAACTAGAAATGATTAATATTACCCTCTATCTACTACCTTGGAGAATATATTCATTATTTAACATTCACGATATTATAAGAACTGATACAATGACACAGGTAATGATATGTAGTGATCATCTAAAGGTGTGTAATAGTACCAATATGACCCCATAGTAGTTATCCTCTATTATAAACTATATCATAAACTATTTTTCATAAAAAACCCCTACCAGACATTGTTTAATATATGCCAATAAAAAAGTCAATGGAGAGGTACATTTCATGCCCTCTGAACCATTTGAGGATGAATGGAATGATGAGATTGAATCCCGGGTATCCACATTTCTCCTATTGCTTGAGAAATATGAATGGATAACCATTGTTATTATTAATGGTTAATTCATAGTACATCTTAATGCTTTAATGGACCCTATATCTCCTTTAGTGGTTTACATGTTCATTCTTGGCCACACAAAATAGTTATAACATGGTGGCCCCACACATTTAGTCCGAGATGAAGCCATGAGATATGCCAAACAACCATGATATGAGAAACCCACTCTTCCTAAGCAGTGTAACTACCCCCTATGGATTAGGGGTAATATGATCCTCATATCAATGAGAGTATCCGTGGATTTGTGGATAAATACACTCACCAGGATGATGTCATTGCTTCTCTCCTATATTTTCTTAAGGCATTGGAGACATGATAGTTGGTAATCACGCTAGATAGAATGTATTACCTAGGATGGATGGAAAATATTTGAGAAACCCAAATGTTTGGTCATCCTAGATTCACCTCATTTAATTGTATGGATGAACCACTTGATAATCTATCCCACTTAATCAGGTGGTGAGACCCTATGTTGTGAACTCTACAATTGTATAAGGATTCAAAGAATTAATTTTTCATCTAGAATCTGGAAGGTCCTGTATTTTTTTGTTCAACTACATCCCAATAGGGTCTATTTCTATTGGTTAGGATATCCCATGAATGTTCCTCTACTAGTTTAGTTTGAACATGTGCAAGATGAGTATCACTGACCTCTTCATGTGAAAAAAATATTGACGAGTGATTCACAAAAAATTATCACTTAGTGGAAAGGCCCCACATACTCACTAAATAATAAACATTACTAGAAATAGAAACTAATGGTGTGTGTAGTGAACATATGTAATTATATGGGTCCAACACTCATGTCCCTAAAATAAAAAGTTTGATGTTGAGGATTATTTGAAAAAACTCATTATCTAGAGAAATCCATTCAGTGGACTAGAAAACAGTTTCACTCATTTCCAATTACAAATCCCATGATATTACCACTAAAAGTAAATACAAGAACCATTTTGAATAAAGAGGTTCCTATATAGGTATAAAAATATTCCATTCTATGTATGAGCCTCACCAAGTGTATCCCTACCAAGTGTATCCCCTAACAAAATAGTCAAAAAAGGAACGATCGCTCCATGTTCATCCATATCTATGAGAGAATGTGGCTACATAACTCCATGAAGTCCATTATTTAATGGCACCTTTCCCAGAAAAAAAATAATATGACATATTCCTTCATAGATTCATAAGAATCATGTATGATGACCAAGGATTTTCATACATTAAAATTATGTCATTTTTTTGATCATTTCATACATTATTCAAACACATTCCCAATAACCATATTATTTTTGTGACATTGAAAAAAAGCAACAAAAACAGCTATTAAGGTCTATGATATTCAATTGTTTTCGAAAATATTTTCCCCTTCTAGAACCCCAACCTAACAAAATTATTTATATCATGAGGAAATGAAAAACTAAGAAAAGGTTGAGCATTGATGCTCAGTATGGGATAATAATGAAGACATGTAAATATAATATTTAGAATAAGAGTATCATAACAATATTATGAAAATATAATATCATAACGGTCCTATTGATTATCATAAACATGAATCGTCTAATATTGATTTGGAATTTATAAGACGAGAATCATACAGAAATCTAGTGCATAAAATATCAAACAATAAAATAGCAGTAATACATGGAATTTTTTCATTCACATAAACTTGTAATATCAATCCTTATAAGTTAAAAAACATTAGTATTACTTTTCATGGAAATTTATTTTGACTATACCTACTGGGTGCGACACACCACCATCCCAACTTGTAGTCTATTCCATAAAAGGTATCGGGTTTCCCCATCTTCCAATAGTGGATCAGGTTTCCCCATATTCCCATATTGTATTGGGTTTCAACATCTTCCCTTACTGGATCAGGTTTCCCCATCTTTCGATAGGGGATCAAGCCCATCATCCCCATTCCCTTTATTTTCTCGTGAGATATTCATCTTTACCAAATACATTTACTAGAGATATAGGTCCCATATATCACATAATGAAAACCATATATATGTATTCCACAAAAACATAAATCATTCATCATATTAGAACCCATGAAAAGGGGTTTATAAACATAATTGAATCATAAAATAACCCATGAAAAAGAAATGGATTCCATAAATATAATTCCATTATAAACATAATCCATTATTAAAAAGAATAAAAATTATATCATTGATTAATATCACCATTTAAACATATATAACATGAAATGAAATTATAATATATTGAAAATAATTTTGAGAGATCACATGAAAATAATCCCTGAGGAAAATATCCTCTCTTCTTTGAAAACATTATTTTTCTTAAAATTACGATCAATTTTAAAGGAAAACATTTTTTTAAATAAAATTTTAAGATTTTAATGGAATCATCAAATCCATGATAAATAATGATCGAATAATAATCCTTTCATTCCATATTGGTTATGAAAAACTATTCTTTCATTATTTTTCCAAAAAATTCACAATGTTCATCTTTTTAAAAATGACACCAAGATTTTTTCAAACAGTGTAGTAAAAATTTAAAAATAGTTAAATTGGTATTAATGAACTATTATATAATAGTATAAAAAATTAAAGAAGATTAGAAAAAATTTAAATGGAAGATAAATATTCTTTGATGGAGACATAAAATGAAACAATCCAAAATATTGTGGAGTTTGTGGAATAAATAATCGTAAATTTTTAACAAGTAGATCCAATATCCCCATGAAATAGAAATAACTATATGGATAAGAAAATTCAATAATATTCTATATGGGACACATAATAGATATGGATGGGTAGTGTATAATCAATATAGATAAATCAAATTGTGTATAAGGCATGTGTCCAATAGATATAAAATTGAGCCAAAAATGCCTTACTAATTGAGTAACATCATAATCATGAACCTTATAAAATAATAACATCAATTATATACTTTTCTATCATTAAATAAATTATTTTAATGATATAACATGTCATAGGTCCGTATATACAATTTACAAAAGAAGCGTGTAGTGAATATGACATGTATCTTATGAAAACAAAAAGAGAGATGAAATCCACTAACCTTATGTCTTAAGACCCGTCATATTAGAGAAAACCACTTATATAATAAATATAAATTTATTATCATTCTATTATAGAACCATATTTGAATATATCATATTAAATAAGATTTATATATGTTCTTATATTACCTGTTTATCAACTATTGCATGTCAATGCTACATTTCAGGTAATAAATGCTTTTTTCCATTCTAGCCTTGACTTCTTATCCTTTTCCATATTTTATTGATCATGAATTAATCATATCCATAATTATAACCATGAAATATATATCATATATATATATATATATTCAGGATATATTTATTCATGGTGATTAATTAATGTTATATATAGAAACAAAATACACCATTCACTGAGATGATAGGTAGTACATACTCATGAACGCTGTTTTAATATTCTATTCATATTAATAAGAATGAAAGTTATGTGATCTATTTTCATTATAAAATCAAATTTATGTTTTATATATCAGATATATTCTTTAAATTAATCTTTATTACTATCTAGGTGAAATATATATGTGGAACATTTCACATTGCATTGTTGATATGGTTGTTAAAACATACGCACAAGAGAAATTATCATTTGCCAAATGATTATGTGGTAAAAAGGTAGATATGTTATTTTCATTCCATAAAAATAATTATTTCATAAATATAATATAAAATATAGTTTATATAATAATTACTATCCATAATTTGTCTAAACATAAAAAACACATCATTTTCAGAGGTCGTAGTTCACCATACCCATGAACCGTAAGCTCATAACCTATTGGATGGATGTGTGTGTGAGTGTCGTTATAATAGTTAATATTAAATCATCCTAGTTTGTTGATTATTCGTAGGATATTATATTAACAAAAAATAAACCTAATTTATGTGGTTTAAGAAATAAATAAAATAGAGAGGCTTATAAATGATGGTTTCGTCTTTTTGGGTATCTCCTTTTGATTTTCACAAAAATAATTATTTGGTTATATTTCAAAAAAATGATGTCTTCTGAGATGAATATATAAAAAATGGTGGAAAAAATATAAATAGGTTTTCTAATATAAAAAGGCACTAATGTGTCAGGAGAAGAGAAAGATATGATCCATTTTATAAGAGAGGGGAATGACACTTTTGGAAATTTGAAAAATATTAATTTACCTAAAATTCAATATGAATCCAAATAACTCCAAAATAAAATTTTATTCAAAGATAAGATGAGATAGGTTTTTAATCCCATCATTATATTTTTTCTAGGCACTCTTTGATATAATTTTAAACCATACCAATTTTATGATCCCTTATATCACCTATTTTAATTTTAACTATGCTAATAAATTTTTTAATGTTATGTTAATTTGATTCTTACATATAATGTGTAAATTGTAAGATAAATGGTAAATTAATGATATCATTGACCATATATATTCCTATTATCCTTATTTATAAATTTAATGATTTATAAATTGTTTAATAAAATATTATTTTTAATAAATTATCATTAGTGTCAATTTGGACACTATTAATTATTTTTATTTTAAAAAATATCACAAAAACATGATCTCTTAAAATAATCTATATTAAAATATCCCTAAAATTTCAAAGTCATCAATAAAATTTGTGAATGAAATTAATTATATCCTATTAATTTTTTTTAAATACTATTAATTACACTTTGATATTTCCTTTAAATTAACAATTATTATATCATCGTTGTATAAACCATTAATGTAATTATCAACTTCATATAAATATAAAATAAATTAAAAAGATAAATAAAAAAATTATATTTCCAATGAATATTCATCGAATAATATATACACTATAGAACCCTATATTAAAAATTATATAGTTTTTGAAAATAAGAGTATGACATCATCAATATTTCTTTAAATAAAATATAATAATTGCCTTACTGTCATAGAAATAGAATAATATGGTTATAATTTTTTCCCAATTATTATTGTGGTAAAAACCCACTCATATATGGAAATTAATAGAAATTTTAGTGTAATTTTTTATTTTTTATAATATGATTTTTACCCTTAATTACCTGATTTACCTTTTACTATGTTAATAATATATTTCAAAATTTAGTATTCAAAATACTGAAAAATAAAATAATATTATTTAAATAATATGGTATATATGATTAAAAAAATTGAATCTATTTTTCATAATATAAAAAATATCTTTCAATAATTAATTTGAAATTAATCTCAATCATGGGGTGAGAAAATGGGTTACCAAAGATAAAACATGCAAATGAATGAAAATTTTCATTATCTAAACTAAATTCCAAATAGATGGAAATGGCTTCAATTAAATTAAATGATATAAAAAATTATCTAATTATACTTTAAAACCAATATGAATATAATTTAACACTTTAAATTATTTCATTGAAAAGAGTTTTTTTCCATTAAAATTTAATATTTTTTACTATTCCTAAAAATAAGAAACTTATTAGAAAAATGTCAAAATTTATAATAAAGTAAATATTAATATTCCAAATTAAAGGAATATTTTTTTAAAAAAATAGAATATATAAATGATTCAAAAAAGTGATTTAAAAAGTGCCCTATATTAAAAATCTATAAAATTACTATTTTAAAAAATATACTTTTCTATCCATGAAATTGGGTTGGTTCTCATCACATGCCCATAAAATCTATTGGATAAATATCAAAAATATTTTATTGAATATATAAAATATATATTTCATTAATTTTGTCCACTAATTTTAATTTATTTTATTTAATAGAAATAATGAATTTGGGAGTATAAAAATTAAAATACTTAGATTATATTCATTGGGTGTATATTTTTATTTCTAAATAATTAGTAACAAATGATATCATCATATAAACCATATATTTTCATAAATTAGTTAATAAATTCTAATTAAATTTATATGTTATATATTATTATATTACATAATAAAATTTTTATAATATACTTGTTTTCAGAAAAACAAGGTATTTTGTGCATCCCAAGCTATTGAATGAACCAGACATATTGTGTAACACAATCTATGCATAGTGTTATATATATGAAAATCTAATCTATGTGTTGTATATATTGAAACCATGACTTGGATTTGGGTATATATAATGTTGATCGTGGTTCATTTACAAGTTATATTCAGTGTTATTTGAAATGTAACGTATCAAAATGATTAAATTTAATAAAAAAATAATTCAAAAATTCTTGGGGTGTAACATTCTTCACCACTATAAATGAATTTCTCCCTCAAAATTCTTTTAGTTTATCAATGGTTTAATATTTGAATGTTCCTTTTATATAATCCCACATCGTGAAAATGAAATGAAAACCTCCCTATAAAAAAATTAGAAACATTACGATTATCCAAAGTAACTCATAGATATGTTTTCACATAAGAGAACATAGTTTATGATTTGGGCATAGAGGAAAACCATAAATAATCATAGAGGTTTATTGTTATAAATTATCAAAATAAATTGGGTAATACATAGAAATATCATAATTACTAATCCCTAAACTAAGTAATCATGAAAGATGTAATTGATATCCTCGATAATGATGATAATATGAAAACATTATATTTTAAGAAAATTTGCTTAAAGTATATTAATTTTCAATAGGGGATATACTTACATGAATTAAGGATAACTTCACCCTTTATTATTTCGAAATCAATTTTTACATTATCTATTATTCCATGAATGATGTGGAATTTGGATTTATGTTAGTGTTAGAAGATCATGATAACCATAAATATAATGAAAGTTTATTTGATATTTCTTTATCATAATAAAAAGGGTTATCACCAGTTATAAAATATGCATAAATCAATCTGTTATGGTTTAATAAGTTAACCTCAAAAAATTTGTATGGGGATTAACTTATACTTTCCATAAATTTATAACCTCACAACCATTCCAAAAACTGAATATATAAAACATTTTAAGGAAGATAAATAAATCAGCTTAACATTTACCCCTTATATATCATGAGGTGTCTCTTGGTGGTCATATTCCGAACGCGTGAATACCATCACCATTTATTCTCTTCAAACATGGTAATAACCTGTATTAGCGTACATTTGAATTGAAAAAATTCATGTTTCATTATTTCAATGTTAATTTATTATAGTCTATAAGTCCAAAATGTTGTAAAATTTGTCCAAATAGCATAACCCACTTATCAGAAAATCCTTAATTAGTTAAAAGGTAACATGCACCAGCCAATTTACATATTAATATATAACTTATATTTATACCAGAATCATTGTCTTAATATAATGGACATATTTTTTGTTATCTTTCCCTTGATCTTGTGTTATTCAAAAATAACATCTTACAACATGATTCACTTTTCATAGTTACTAGTAACATGAAAATATTATTTTAAATCCATATGTAATAACTAAAGTAGACCAATCCTTAAATGTTTCATTATTCCACAATCACCATAAAAGTACTTCTATAACATTATTCATGAATTCAAATAAATATAAAACAAATCGTATCACCACTTAGTTGTTATACCCCAGATCTCCAATACTGATCACATAATATTTTCCATTGCCTTTAGGCTTAAGAGGTTGATGACATCTCTCATGTTTATTAACCATTGTTGATGGGAGTTAGTTAGCATAATTTTTTTTTTCTTTTCACTTCAAACCATGATTTTCTGTATGTTTACTCTATTGTATATTTCTTATTATTCAATTTAATTCAATAGTAAATTGACTAATAAACTTCTTTCCTAAAATTAAAACATTTACCAATCCCATTAATAAATTTTATTTTATGTTTCCTTCCACAATTTGACCATATAGAAAATATAATTATTCTATATCTATGTTTTTTAAAGTTTCCATTTAATTATAATCTTTTGTTCTTATCATAACCCTGAGATAGATGGGTAACATCAATCTCTCTTTTTGTAAGAAGAATATTTGAAAGTCACTTGCTGAAAAGTATGTTCTTAAACTCATCCCAATATCTAGACTGAATATTAATATGTTGCCTCATATTCATGATAAAGTTTCAGAGTTGAATCTATTCGTATTCTATATGATAAGTTCCCAACATAAAATTTTTAAATTTTGAAGAGTGGATATTGAAAAAAATATTTTCAATGGTATATATACATTTCTCAGCAACAAGTTGATTGGTTGTTCCACTTAATGAAGGTGGATGTTTCCTTAAAAAGGATTAAATAAAACATTAGTACCTTTTTTATAAATTTGGAAATAAAGTGGTATTACTAGATTGATATGGTTTTATGTTCATAGAAACATGATTTTTAATTCTATGTCCCATAACATTCAGTTTCTTATGAGGACAATCACCCCATTTTTAATTTCATTCATCATTATGACAATTTATTTGGGATCCATCGATTGGGTAAAACCAACTATATAATGTGGGCATCCGTAATTGTAGTGGGAAAACCTCATATTCATGGGATAATAACTTCAATATATAATATTTTATGCCTAATACATGGTTATCCATTATTTTTACCAGAATTATAGGATTTTAACCTAAACATAGACTTATCCTTAGGGGCATCCCTAGACATATCTTCAAAATAATCTCTAGGGAGATCACTAAAGTTTTCGTATACTATTTTATAAAGGTTGACAAAAATTTTCCCTGATACCAAATAAAATATCCTAGTATTTTCCTACATTAACATTACATCATTTTTATAAAACATTTCATAAATTACTCAAACACACACATATAGCTGTATTAGTTTAGTTCCTTTAGATACATGGAACAAAAAATATTCATCTGGTGAAATATATTCAATGTCTCTCAAAAAGTTATTCCCCTTTTTGTACCCCAACATAATAACATTATATATACCCTGGGGAAAACATATTAAAAGGATGAGATATAATTCTTAGTATGGGATAAAAATGGAGACATTAAAACCTAATAATGAGAATGACAGTATGTTAATAGGATCATGATAATAGAAGTTCATACCCTATGTATCAATGATCCAAAACATGAATCATGTAATAATGAGTTTTAGTTCCAAATTCATTAATCAGAATGAAATCAAGATCATATACCACAAATAATGGCATCAAATTTTGACATAGAATTTTTTTTCACACACATAAACATTCAATATCATTCAATATAAGTCTATACACATTGCTAGTTATTTTCAAGAAACATCATGGGACCTAAACCTATAGGTAAGAATGCACCACAATCCCCTTCCACATTTCATTCCCTCTAAGGTATCATGTTTCACCATATTCCCATTGTGGATCGTGTTTTCCCACTTTCCCATAGAGGATCAAGTTTCCCCATCTTCATATACTACATAAGTCATATTGACATGATTCCTATCATTATGTCATTAGATATAAATAATTACCCAATTAATTGGTGAGATATATAGGTCCCTCAAATCACATGATGAAATATATAAATATTTGTTCCACTAGAACATAAATCATTAATCATATTTGAACACTTGAAATGGGTTTTATAAACATCATTTTCTAATTACATATCCAATGGAAAAGAAATGGGTTTCATAAAAATCATTCCATCGTAAACATAAATCATTATTAAAAAAATTGTAGAATTGAATCATATACACAATAAAATATATATAACACAAAATAATGTTATCTTATATGGAAAATAATTTAGACTGATCATTTGAAAATAACTCCTGAGGAAAATATCCTTTCTTATTTGAAAAAAAAATCTTTTCATAAAATTCTGCACAATTTTAAATGAAAACATATTCATTGAAAATAAACATTTATGATTATAAAGGAAGCTTCAAAAAATTATGTCCTCATGATGGTGGAAAATTCCATTCAAACCATATAAGTAAATAAAACCATTATTTTTATAAATTTTTTTCAAAAAAGTTACAAACTTATTCTAATGGAAAATGAAAGAAAGATTCATTTCAAACCATGTAGAAAAAATTGAACAATGGATAAAAATGAATTTAAACATCCATATATGAATATTAAAAATAGTTTCAAAACATTTTTATGAAAAAAGTTATGTGGAAGATAAATAATCTCTAATAGTGACATAAAACGAAACAATCCAAAATATTATTGAGATTGTTAAACAAATACTCATCAATTCATAATCAGTTGAATCGTATACCCCATGAGAGAAATAAAATTATTTGAATATTAAAATAAAATAATATTAGGTATTATAATCATAAAATACATTCATCGGTAGTATATACATTATGTAGAAGAGACAAGTAGTGTATATAGAATTTCTCAAACATAAATAAAAGCGAAACATAAATAATTTACTGTATGAGTAACATTAGAATCCAAATCCCAATTAAATAATTACATTAATTAATGATATTAATATCCTTTAATAAATGAATTTAATGATATAAAATTTCATTTTTCATTATATAAACCACATAAAATAAGTGAGTTGTGACTATGTAATGTATCTCAAAAAAAGAAAAAGTGAGATGAAATTCCATTAACTTATGTCTTCACTATCATCATTGTCACGAAACACAAATTTATAATAAATATATGTTTATTTTAAATATATTATAGAACATTATATAATTTTATAATATGATATATGGTCAAACTATGGCCATATATTATCTGTTTATGAATAATTTCATGTTAATGTTTCGTTTCAGGTAATAACTGGTTTGTTTTTTGATTCATATTTTTACATGTAATCCTTGGTCCTCCTACATTGATCATGATGTATTCATTTATAGAAATATTACCATGATATATTTTTATATATTATATTTAATAATAATATATTTCTTCATGTTGATTCTTAAAATATAGAGATATAAAATAAAATACACCATTTGTAAAGATGGTAGGTTATACGTACACATGAACGTTGTTTTCATTTCTTAGTCATAATAAAATAAAAAATAATATTATTATATATTATCATTATATAATAATTTTTTTTATATTTCATATATATTAATTAAATTCAACCCTATTACCATCCATGTGACTTGTAGATGAAAAAAATCACATCGCATCGTGTAGATGGTAAGTCATACGTACGCCCGATAGTTGTTATCATTTCTGAAACCACAATGTGGTAAAATAAAATATATTATATTATCCTTACATAAGTATAAAGATTTCATAAATATCAAATAAAATCAGTGTTTCTATTATGATTCCTTACCATGATAGGTGTTAAAGTAAAAAAGGAACAAAATCTCTTAGTGAGGCAGTAGTTCGTCGTACACAGGAACTATAACTTATTATCCCATTGAATGGAAGAGTGTGTGAGGGTAGGTCAAACCCTTGATTTAAAAACATACTACTAAATTTATTGTCTTTATGTTATTATATAAATATTAATAAAAATAATTCAATGGGTTTGCGTAATAAATAAAAGAGAAGCATTCGTTGATGAACGTTACCTCTTGTTTTAGTATCTATATTTGATTTTCCGAAAAGGCATTATTTGGATGCATTTTTTCTCAAAAGAAGTAATTGAGGATTAATTAAATGATTTTTTATATACAATTAAATATATTTTGGCCAAAAAAAATTGGTTATTATGTGTGAGTAGAAGACATGGTCAGGTTGCCTTTTATAATAGAGGGGAAGAGATCTTTTGTAATTTCCCAAATGATTAATTTATAATAAATTAAATCTCAATTAAAATGCCAAAAATATAAAATTTATTAAAATATAATATTGTAAATGGTTTTAATCTCATCATAAAATAATATTTTGATTTTTTATTTATTTTAAAGCCTTGTATTTGTTATTAACCCTTACTTATCCAATGTTAATTTTAACTATAATAACAACATTTTTATTGTTAATATAGTGTAATTATTATATTAAAAATGAATGATGGACCATTAATTGGTCTATTAATGATATTATAGACCATATCTAATCTATTTTTCCTTATTTAATAAATTTATTATTTTTAAATAATTCAATAAAATAACACTTTCATGAAATATAATTAGTGTCTATTTTGACCCTTATGTTTATTTTTCTTTCAAAGAAATATCATAACAAAATGAAATATTTAGTCCAATAATTTAATTATATCCCCAATAATTCAATTTAATCAATAAAATTTTTTGGTTGGCATTAATTATATCAAATTACATTTATTTTAATATTTATAATAACAATTTTTTAATATTTACATTAAAACAATAATTATGGAATCATCATTGTATAAGCCTTTAACGTAAATATTTATTTCATAAAAATATCAAATTAATTACCATGAAAAATTAAACATTTATCTTTTAAGAAAGATTTATTATTGAAAATATTTTCTTTATTAACATATATTAAAAAGGATATAGTTATTGAAAATGAGAGCATGACTTCTTAAAATTTTGTTTAAATAAAATATTATAAATGTCTTACTATCATCCAATTTAAATAAAAAGATTATAATTTTGGACCCTTGATTCTTTTGTTCAGAACCCATTGATATGATGAAATTAGGTTATGTTTTAGCGCAATTTTTTATTATCTATTATATTATTTCTTTTCTCTTTACTACCCAATTTACCATTTACCATGATAAAACAACTACTAGTTAATATCTGAAATGCACAAAAATAAAAAAAAACCAATGTACATATTTTGGACTCTTAGATTCACAATTTGAAATACATTTTTCAAAATTTGATAAAAACATAATTTAAAATTCTTAATTTATTATTATTATTGTTGATGTGGTTATAAAATGGTTTAATAATGTTAAAACATTAACATTATTGAAATGTCATTTAATATAAAATAATATTAAAATTGATCCCAATGACCTAAATTATATTAACAATTAATATTTGTTCTAATTGTATTTAAAAATATACCAATAATATAATTTAACAATATATTTTATTTCAATGATAAAACCTATTTTCAATGGAAATTTACTAGTTTTTACTATTTATGAATGTTAGAAAATTGAAAAAAAATTACAATAAAATTCAATAAAATTAAACATTTTATTATTCATTAAGTGAATGAGTTTATTTGCTAAAATTCAATATTTAAAAGTGCCTAAAATATTATTTAAACTAGGTTATCCATTAAAAGGTTATAAAATTTCCATTTTGAAAAATATAAGTTTTAACACGTGAAATGTGGTTGGTTCTTAACTTATTCCAATAAAATCAATCAGATAAATATCAAAAATAAATTATTGAATATAAAACACATGTATTTTATTAGTATAATCCACTAATTTTAATTTATTTAATTTATTAACACATAACGACTTTGGGATAATAAAAATAAATTTAATTCTATTAAAATCAATTGTTGTATATTTCAATTTATAATTAATTGGAACATAATTGATTAGTCATATAAACCATATATTTTTCATAATTTGTTTAATATTTTTAAATTTAATCACTAGATTATATCAAATTATTTTAAACTAAAATATTTTAAAAGTATATTTTCGTTTAGTAAAACACGTTCTTTCATATAACAAAATCTATCAAATGTACTCAGAATTTTGTGTAACACAATAAAAGCACAGTGTTGCTTATACCAAAATATAATCTATGTTTTCTGTGTAGTAAAAACATGTCTTGGTGTTTCATATAAAAAAAGAATAAATTGGTTGTTTCAACACTTAAATTCTGTATCATGTTAAATGTAAAGTATCTAAAGAATTAAATTATCCCAAAAAAATATTTCACAAAATCTTGGGGTCTTATAACGAGTTATTTAATGTGTTACTTGGAGAAGGGAATACTGATGTTTCTAGAGTAAATGATACCCTTGGAGTCCAAAATCATTATCCTCTTCAATAATTTATTATACAATAGAATCCTCATACACACTATTAATTATGGATTTTTTTTTAAATATTTTTTTCTAGGACCGTGTTTATCATGCATTAGTCTGGTCGGTAGAAATTTTAACATAGGTTACACATGTATTTACTATCCCTGATAGTGAAATTGAAGTCTATGGTGAATGAAAATAGGTTCCCCATAATGGGTTGTAGAATTAGGATGTTTGGTTTCCTCGAATGGTAGTCGATCATGCTAATGGTATTATTCATTTCTACTTCTGCAATCCAAAACCTTATATGGACACCATGGGTCTTCTGACAACTACCTCAAGTTCAACATCAAATTCTTCCTTGTATTTTAATAATACTATGTGATGGTATAAAGGAAACAAATTCCATATCTGGTTCCAAATCCATCCCACACTCTTGTAAACATTGTTCTTCCCATGTTATGAGATTCACCTAGGGTCCTCCCAACTATGTACTACACCACTGATGATGGGAAAGAGAATGAAAATGCAAATTTTGTGATATATTGACCACATCACAATTATCAATAGTGATTAATTTCATTATAAACCAAATGGGTGCCATCGACGAATTTTGTTGAAGGAATGATATGTGACACATGATCTGTTAGAATGCTCATGTCAGTGTTTCCAACCTGGATATTAATTATATTGGGAGCTCAAAAAAATTTACATAGAGCCCATTAATAATAGTCCTCCATTTCCACCACATAGTGTGAGCCTACACAGATTAATATTATAATTTTCGATGAAGCCCAGTCCTTGCCTTGTCGTGACCAGCCATGTAGAGCTAAATCCTAAACTCGGTCGACCGAAAGGAATCTGGTAGTTTCTATAAGAAGACTATCTATTCAGCCAGAAAATATTTACAATATTATCCAAACACTGGCTATTAACCCATATCAGATGTTGATCTACCTATCAAGAAACCACCATCTGTAGGAAAAAGTATGACCCCAGAATGTATGTATGATCCTTTGAAGAACCTTACCTACATACCCTTGAAAATTTTGACCATTGATTCTCTCTTATTGTTGATAGAAATGTATCAGGACAATGATAAATCATTCAATTACCCTCTCTAATTTGAAGATGTAGTAATATTTGTTGAGCAATACTATGCAATGAAGGTCGGGAAAGATGAATGTTGAGTCATCATCTCATTTTCTATAAAGGATGAGGGTGTCATCATGTAGGGTGATATAGTCCCATTGTATATCATAGGACTGTTCAATGGAATGGAATTATATTATTACCTAGTTAATACTAGACCAGGGATCAACCTCGTGTATACCAGAATACTCCATAAGTCAGAACTGACAAAAAATATCTCCCAAGCTCCACCATAAATATTTAGGGGTATGATAATAGTTATTAGAAACTGTGTTGAAGGATTCGGCTGAAAATTAGGTTTAGTTGTCTGATATCAAGAACCAAATTTATTTTAGTGTCATAACACACATCCTAAAACATTCTATTGGGAATTACCTATCTTAATTTTCATGCATCGGTCACATCTTCATACCACCAATGCATAAAATAGTCTCTCTATGGTTGATTAGGGGAACTCTAGGGAAATTCATCTCACATTGACTCATTTGAGGCCCACTATATGGTTGTTGGCTACTAAAAAAGATATGTAAATCTGTTTCAAATAGATAGGTTTGAGTGCATCAATTAACTTAATTAACTGACATCTTCTATTGTTGATATATTAGTTCTAAATAATGTTTACTTATTTCAACCAATTGGTAGGTTATATACCAGAACAACAATACTTGTTGGTGTTTCATAATCTTCTTGGAAATGTGTTTCAACTAACTGATGAAAAATTACCCAATCTAAATTACCTCATACTACTACAGTGGATTAGCTCAGCTGGTTACACAAGTCCCCAATTCAAGTGAAGTACATAGAATTTCACCCCATGTCCACTAATACATGACAATACCTTACGATTGAAAATAAAGTGATGATGAAACAAATGTCAACTAATCACCATTTTATGATATCATGGGAAGGAATCATAGTTGAAAAAAGAAGGAATTTGATCAATACAACTTTTGGCCATGTTTTCTACATAATGGGAACCAGTCCTTGAAGAATATGTATTCTCTTAAGAGATACTAGTGCTTCTTATGAGTTGAATGGGATAGACGAGACACCATGTCTCTCCAGTTCTCTTGTGTCAGATGATGAAGAATATTTGGAAGATTCTACTCCTTCATTTTTAGCAGGTTATTCCACCACTATTAATGAGTTACCCATGGTGAAACATGGTGATGAGGAGTATCTAATGCCTAAACTAATTAGTGATTCCATGTCACTAGAGAATAATTTTCATTATGTTGATTTCTTGAGGAATCACTCTGATGTATTATCCTAAAGATATGACAAGGTTCTTGGGATGGACCCACATGTCTATGTTCACCACCTTAGCTGACTAATGGTTCTTTTGACATTAAAACATCCCACTACTATGATACACCCACTATTGGTGTTATCATCAAGTAATAAGTTGATAAAAATATCAAAGATAACATTATCATGAAACTCTAGTAACCCAAATGGCTAGCCAACATCTACCCAATCAGGAAGATGAATTGGAAGTTCAATGTATATTTCATCCTCATGGCCTTCAAACACCATTTTATAAATAACGTCTTTACCCTTACAGTGATAGTGTTAAGGATTGATGTTATAAAAACGTTCCAATATCTCTTCTTCATTGATGTATGATCTGGGTACAACAAGATTAAGAGATCCCTAAGGATGAGGAGTATACTACCTTTAGGGTGGGCCAAGGGACCTTATTCTATTAGAAGATCCACATCAGCTTGAAAAATTCCATTTCCACATGCCAGTGGACCATTCACCATTTCTTTATGATAATTATCAGGACATTGGTGGAATGATACATAAACTATTTGTATGTAAAATTCTACCAATTTCAAGACTGTCCCAAGGGTCCTGAGAAATTGATTAGATTTCTCTACTTATAGAACATGAATATTAACCCCTTATGTGTGCATATATGGTTACCTCTTGAAAATTTAGTATCTTCCACATAATAAATATAGGAATATTTTTTTGGAAAATATTTAGTCCCCAAATATGATGCTTCCTCCAAGAAATCTCCATGAAATACGGGGGTCCTATGTCTACATGGACAACATATACTAACTTATCAAAAATAAAGAAACTAATTTTAATCACTTCTCAAGGCTCATGATGAAAGAAACAATTTACCAATGTAATTAGGAGTTATAGAATATGTTTATGTATTTCAGTATGTAGTAGACCTAAACTTTGTTTCTGATGCCACTAATTTAGTAAAATATTTTTTTCATTTACATTACAATCATGTAATTGTCCTTTGGAAGACATATTGCCCAATAGAAAAAATTTGTCTCTCCAATAAAGAGAAAATATACTTCCACATTGAGAAGATTTTTTATTCTAGTTTTTTTTGTAAATATTTTTCAACATTATCTGTATCATAATGAGATATAGCTAGTGTCTAAAGTATACCAGCTATAATAAATCCAAAAATAACCCAATTTTGAAGAGATGATTGGAACAATGGTTGGTGATACTGTAGTATTATAGCATTAGGTTTTTCTGATTGAAGGATGTCAAATAATAGGTTCTAATAGACATCCAAGCCACACATATATCCCCTTAAAAACATCGCATGGATGTTTATTTCCAAGATGAGGTTATACGATCAGTGGATCATGTTTTCCCATATTGGTAGATTTCTTTTGGATGGTGATTCTTAATACCTGATCAATATTGTTATACATAAAGACCCAGAAATTTCAAAGAAATTTTTTTTCTTAATTTTCTTTGGAATTTTACAAGAATGCAGTTTCTGACGGCGCCTGATTCCGAGGCCCGGTGTGCCCGGAATCAATTTCCGAAGTTAGGCTCGGGTACGTTCAGTGAACGAATGAGTGGGATTTTATAACTTTTAAACCGGTGCTCGGAATTGAAATCTGAGGGCACCGATGAACTCGCAGCGCCGATAATTTCTAAAGAAGACCCCTTTCTGGAGTTGCGTATTCTTGGGATGAGTTGTTTAAATAAAGTGAGGGATAATAATATAATTGTTTTAAAATTATATTTTCCTTTTCTTCTTAAGTGGATTAAGTGTTGTGTCACAACAGTTTTCCTCTCTCTTGTGGTTATAACCTATGTAAGGGAGTAAGGGGTGGGACCCACTTGTTGATAACTACCATTGAGAGGATTAAGGTGGGGTGGGTCCCACACGAGCCCCACCGTTTCATTTCTTCTTATGTAACACACCTGCACCCCCTATTAAATGAATTCAACTCTTGTGTTTCAACTTTTTAATAAACGCCTCTATTAATTGGGCGGTTTTAAACCCCTAAATTAATTTATCGTTTCTTTTCTTTTTGAATTTCAAGCGTTGGTTGTGTGTAAATAAAATAAGACAGCACTTATTTTATTTAGTTGGTCTTGTTGCATTGAGAGGATTTTGGGAGAAAGGCTAAAGGGCTTGAAGTTCTTCTTCTTCGATGAAGACCGTGAAGAACGCGAAGAACGCCGACCTCCGACGAAGGTCGAAAAGAACACCAAATCCTCAGAAATCAACGATGCTTCTTTTGCGATGTTCCTTCTGCGACACTTCTTCCGCGACGCGACGATCCCCCTTCCGCGACGTTATCTTCTGCGACGTCCCTTTCCGCGACAATTCATGTTCGACGTCAACGCTTGAGGTAGGGAATTATTATTTTGAGAACGATTTTATTCCCTTGATTCTTTCATTCTAAAGAAAAACAAAGAACACAGATCAACTTATTATCTAGTTGATCCGCGAACATTTTCCTTGTGGGTTGGGAATAATTTTTTGCAGAAAGTTGTGGGGTTTTATTTTATTTTTGATTGTGATCTCATCTGTCACCTTTCTTGGTTTCATTTGGGCCTCCTATTGTCATACTAACAGGAGGAGGTCGGAACGCACGAACACGGCCGACCCTCCTCCTCCCCCCTTTGTTTGTTTGAATTTGTTGCTGCTTTTGAAAAGCAGCGTGGTGCCGTTGCACCGTGCGGAAACGAGAAAGAACTCGGCAAAGAAGAGTGACGCCACCATGCCGCGCCGTTAAGGCCAAACGAAACCGCGTGCGGAGTCAGGGCCACGGAGGCGATTCGAAGACCCCGCTTTTTGTTGTCGAAGTGAGGATCGATGGACGATGATGAGGCGGGCCGAAATGGAGTTTTGAAACCTTTGTAGTGATCTTCGGCTCCCGGGAGGACCACCGGCACAGACGTAATTGAAAACGGACCACCGAAGCAACTCTGATGGTCCGTGGAAGACTCTGCCGGCGCGCCCCGCCGGCCGGAGGCGGCGGCGCCCGGCGCACCGCCAGGAAGGGCCCGTCGCGGCTGAAGCTGCGGCGGCGGGCGGCTGGTCTCGCTGCCACATGTAACCAGCAGGACGCGGCATCACGCCGCGTCCGTTGACAGGGACCAGCCCCCGTGCGGGGGCCGCGGTTTCATCCAGGGGGCGGTCCCCCCTTGCGCGGACGCTAGGCCAGCGCGCCGGGCCGAGCCGCCCGGCCGGACCGCCAAGCCAGGCCGCGCCCAGGCCGGGCCGGGTTGCGCCCATCCGGTTGGACCCAGACCCGGATCGGGTCGACCCAGGGTGGTTGGGCCAGGTCGGTACGGGCCCAGACCCCCCGCTTTCGGACCTTTTTCGGCCTTTCGCCCATATCATGGGGTACAAACTACCGATCGATGCACCGTCAGTTGTGTAGAGATTCCTGGATCGAGACGGTCGTTTCGGTATATTACACTCAATGTTTTGAAGAACTTTGAGTACGGCCGGGTTGGTTCGGATACGAAACCAACCGGGCCCTCGGAGCGGAAACGCTTATATCTTGAGCTCCGGACGTCCCATTGACGTGCCATCGACTTTGTTTGATTCCTCTTGATGAGATGGAACTTTTGGAATACTTCACCTGAGTTTTGGTTGCTGTTGGATAGTGGCCGGGTTGGATTGTACCCGAAATCCAACCGGGCCACTGGAACGGAAAAGCTGATATCTTTCAGACCAGACGTCTGTTTGACGAACTGTCAGCGGCATTGGTGATCATGTTGAGAAACGGTCCCTATGAGTATACCCTATGAGAGTTCGTGTTATAGTTGAGATATGGCCAGGTTTTTTTTCTCATGAAACCAACTGGGCCCCTAGGACGAAAAGGCTAATAACTTATAGACCGGGCGTCCGATTGACGCGTCGTCTGTTGTGTTGAGACCCCTATGATGAGGCCGTCCATGGAGATACTTCTTCGTGGGACATTGAGATACATGGAGTATCAACCTATATCTCCTGGAGAGGAACCTCCCAAAGATGAGCGTGCAGAGTACGGAGACCGTGTAGCCGACTGAGACCTGACCACTATTTGACCGACTCGACTTGGAGTGAGTCGACTAGCCCAGTGGACGGAGCACTACATTGTTTGGGTGTAGACCCATGGCGGATAAAGCACTACCTTTGTGACAATCCAGACCCGCGATACTCATCTGGAGAGTACCTCTGCAGGCAACTAGGGGTGTGCACTACTGTGTTTGGGTGGCATACCCCGGTGGGAAGCACTACTGTGTTTGGGTGGCTGACCCGCAGTACTCGACAGGAGGAGTACCTCAGCAGTCTTAGGTTAGTGAGCAGTACCTCAGAGTCATGACAGGACCACTTTACACTCCAGAGACGGGGCTCTTCAGGAGTTACGGGTTCGATAATGAAAATCCTGGTTGAGCTGAGTCTATGACCTTTGTGTTTACCTCATGATGGAGATGGGTCGCTTGATAACTTAGGTATATGTATGGGCATATACCTGGGTAGTGGTTATCCGTTGATTTCATAATATTTGTGTTACCTCATGTTTGATATAGGTTTACTTGATAACTTAGGTATATGTATGGGCATATATCTAAGTAGAGGTTATCTGATGAGATCTTCTTGGTGGTTATCCTTGTTGGTTTTAGTGAGACCTTGAGGGTCTCGGGCTGTAACATCCCAGGTAAATAATGAAAAAAACATTTTCATATTTATTAATATTTACTAATTAAATATTAATTTTACTTTAAAAGGGTTGCTATGTTCGATAGCGTACCTGATACGCAACAAAGAGTTTCATTGAAATCTTTCATTGCACACTAGTAATAAAATAATATTATTTTAAATGGTAGTTAACACATAGTCGTTGTATAGGCGGGAATGGATTGAAATAACAAAAATATGATTATATATATATTTTAAATGTTTTTAATTTTATCTAATAAATGATAAAGGCTTAAAATACAGAAAGAATTTAATTTTAGGCGTATATGCCCTAGTTTTCACTAAAGGTTCACTTATCGCCTTTTGATGGTGAACCATCATTAAATACAGTTTTGTTCACTCTTATACATTCTATTGGACCAAATAAAACTCTTCTTTAGAATAGGGACATCAAAATTTACTTTGTGTAAATTTTTGGTATTTTTCCGATAAAGTTCATTTTTTAATGAATAGTGTAAAATGTTGTATTTTAATTTAAAACCCCTTTTTATCTAATTTATTTATATTATTAGATTATCTTTTGAACTGGTTTTATAATAAAATTATTATATATTTTTACCATTAAATCCAATAGTGGTCGTTGGAATTAATTTCACATTGAAATCGGACTTAAACTAGTGTCAATCTTTTGATACTTATTGTTTCATAAAAACACGCTATTTGCTCTGACAGTGGGAATTAATTATTAAATTAATTAATGCAACTTATATGTTTTCAATTTTTTAAAATGGACTTCATTTTTGAATTCGGAATATCAAATATAGCTTAGGGTGAATTTTTGGTATTTTTCTGAAAAACTTCAATTTTTGATGAATAGTGAAACCACTAAGTGGTACTTAAAAAACTGATTTTTGTTTAAATGAAATTTTACCACCTCTGTGTTTTGAATTTCAAAAATCCGACATAAATGGTTTTCAATAAGAATTAAAATTTTGTTCAATGGGATTAAAATAATTTTTTTTGGCGAATAGTAACTTATTATGTTTTTAACCGTGATTAGAGGTAATTAGTGTCATTTAAGGTAAAAATAATGTTGTAACAATATGAAATGATAATGACACATGTCCTAACCTCATTGGATGTGTCATGGCCTACCAAGACAA
The DNA here is from genome assembly GCA_963277665.1 of Viscum album. Taxonomy (NCBI): domain Eukaryota; kingdom Viridiplantae; phylum Streptophyta; class Magnoliopsida; order Santalales; family Viscaceae; genus Viscum; species Viscum album. The sequence goes on along the minus strand of OY728126.1, from coordinate 851,237,823 downwards.
TCCATGGGTCAACTTGGGGACCCCATCAAGCCAAAGTTGTAAAATGACATTAATAACTTTTTATTTAAAGTTAAAATAAAAATGTCACAAACATGAGTTGTTTTACTAAAAAAAAAATTTACATGGGGTTTTACAAATCAGATTTTTGATGATAAATATTCATTGGAAATTTAAAACTATTTATTACATCATAGGATTATTTTAAAAATAATTAGACATTAAATAAATTAATGTATTTATGACACCATGATGATGCAGCGATTACCTCATTATTTAATGATTTAAATAAAATAAAAGATAATGTACAATATAAGACCTAAACATGTCAAAACCCTATTGGATGGGTGGATTTTGAACCCTTCTCACCTTATCCTTGAAACACATCAATGTGGGACCATTAAAATTCGAAACTCATTCTAAAATAAAGTAACATTTCCTTACTTTCCAAGAGTGCCACTCCTCTCCTCGTATAAAAGGCCCACACCTCTACCACCTTACCCACACATACAAAGCCTTTGTCTCGGCCCACCCCTGCCCATTTTGTCTCTAAACATCCCTCTATTACTCCTTGAAGCCTAAATTTGGGCAGAAGTCTTCCCAAGGAAGCCTTTGAGCTCAAATCTAAGAGAGTTACCCAATTTTAAGGTGATGTCTTCACTTGTCTTCTTTTGTTTTATTTTGCTTCTCCAACCCCCTAACCTCTTTTTATTAAATTATTTTTTAACAAATTCAGTATCTTCAATATAATATGATGTTTTTATAAGAATCTTTCTAGCTACACTTACACACATCTACATCTAATGGTTAAATAACATACTGTTTCTCTGGTTGGTGAATTTCTGCCTCACGAAGAAATGATTGTTCAATCTACTTTTAAACACCTTTAATGGTGGCCATTAAGATGTAACTCTATTTATATATGTTATATATTATGTTTATGTTTTCCTTATGCTTCTTTATTTTTCATTTTTGGTATACCTTTATGGTTTCCATTGTGGGTAAACCCAATAATTTCATTTTAGGAAGTGCGGACTACCGCCCCCTCAAAATGATGTGATTCGTTAATGCCATATGTGGGACGTATAAAGGATGGATTTAAAGTTATTATATATGATATTATACTAGAATTATAATATACCTCTATATCATTATTATTTCATTCCATTAAATTGTGAGATAGAAATGAAAGTAGCGTTCATGCGTACGTATGGCTTACCGTCTCCATTAACGGTGCATTTCATTTCTTATCCCCAAATGTAATGTACTATTATAAGTACATGTATATAATGGATATATATGATGAATGATACATCTAAATGATGAATATAATTCTGTAATTAAAATATACATACCTCTCATTTAGTTTTAATTCCATTAATATGACAAAGAAATGAAAGTAGCGTTCATGCGTATGTACGACTTACCGTCTCCATGAACGGTGCATTTCATTTCTTACCTCTAAATGATTATGTAATATTATAAATACACGTATATGCTGGATATATATGATATATATTATATCCAAATCAGGAATGTCATTGTGGATATAAAGAACTACTGACCACATGAACAACATGTAATTGTAAGAAGTCCACTTTCGACTAAAGAACCAAATATCGACAAAACAAACATTATTAACATAAATGATAAAATAATGTTTATAACATGGCAATAAGTGATATAAAACAAATAATGAACTTAAAAAATGTTCTTAAGAAAATAGAAATTAACTCAAGTTTATTATTCAGGACGTTAAAGAACGATCGAGTCAAGTCGGACCCGAGGTAAGGGACTTCGTCTCAATCTCCTTTCATTGAGGCATATTTCTTTTTATACAAAACATTCATTTATAAGGTGTATAAACCCCTTTTAATTTTACTTTTATACAAAAGTAATCTTTTTCTACGAATAATTTTACAAAATGACAAAAAGTAATGTTTCTTTTAACGTACGCGGTGACAACGACCTTTTCTGCCACCACGAGTATTATTTGGTTTTTAGCTTCCTGAACAAGCCGTAATGGTTTTTTTAAATGAAATAAAAACCATATAATCTTTTATGTATTTTGGTATTGAAAATGGTTATTTATAATGGATTTTTTATGTCAATATATTTAAGTGATATATTGTGATCAATGTGTGGAAATGTTTTTTTTCATTATATTTGTTTTTTGTCTTATGACTTTTATAATGGTACTTGGAAATTTGATGGGTGGTTACGTGATAAACCATATGACGGGTGGTGTCGTGAATACCAGGACGGGTGGTTACGTTATAACCTCCAATGCATTGGGTATGGAAGTCAGTCGTATGGCTATTCCATTAAGTATGTATGGAAGTTGGCCGTATGGATATTCTATTAAGTGATATGTCTGGAAGTCGACCGTATGGTTATTCCACATAAGTATGTTTATGTCCCAAGTTACCTTTATTTGTTATGTGTTCTTTATATGGGTTTTATGGTAATCCTTTGGTTACAAAAGGGTAATTAATGATATTTTATTCAGTGAATAGTTTTTAATACTTCATGAAGGTGAAGGTATTACTTTGATAAAGTATACATGGTTTACTTGATGTTTGAAAAACTAACAGTTTTCATTCTTTGTGTATCCCTTACTCAGCTTTTTATTCTCACCCCATGTTTTTTTAAATGTTTTTCACAGGACATAATGTGGAATAGGGTCAAGGATGGGATCAAGGGAAAGTCATGCTATATAAAACATGGAACTAGACTTGTTTCTTTTTAAGAGTTTTTTTTATTCTATGGAAACTTAGTAGAAGTGTCTACTTTGTAACCTTTTGAGATGTAACAGTTATGTCCTAATTCTCTAAAACTCTAAACCTGAAAAGATCTTCAATGTTAATTATTCATTTCATTCAATATTAAGAGATGTTTAAGGTCGGGGACTTATAGTTGGTATCAAAGGTCGGTTTAGAAAACTTTAGGAGTTAGAAAATTGTTAAATTATAAGTTAATTTATGGTATGGCTGAAATGATATAGCATTTAAAGATTACCATGTTGCTTCTCCTAAGATATTTCTGTGTTCAGAATGGTTTTCCGCAGAGGAAGAAAAGCAGCTATGTTGGGACGACATTATGAGGAAGACAACCTTCCAAATCAGCAACCTGAGATGGTCGGAATCGGAACTGAACAGTTTGTTGTAGTGATGGCACAGTTGACTCAGACTATAAATGGTGGTGGTATCCATGCACGAGATCAGCCAGATCAACCGCAGAGGAACATGTCAGTGGTGGAACATTTCATGAGGCAACATCCCCCATCATTCAGAGGATCATCTGACCCCGTGCAAGCTGAAGGGTGGATTAAAGAACTGGAGAAGATTTTTGATGTCATGGGGTGTTCAGAACATCAAAAGGTTAGTCTTATTGTTTACCGTTTTGAAGGTGAAGATAATAAGTGGTGGTCTATGGTGAAAAATATCAGGGATAGTGATGAGATTGAGGATCTTCACTGGGACTAATTCAAAGGAATGTTTCTTGAGAAATATTTTCCTATGGTGGTTCATCTTTGGATGGAAAAACAATTCCTAGAATTGAGGCAGGAGGATGATTTAGTGGTTGCTTATGAAGTAAAGTTAACTCGATTGGCAAGGTATGCTCCAAAGATCATACGAGATCTTGATAGTAAAATAAACGGTTTTTACTCAGGGTTAAAGCCAGAGTATCGAAGGGCTTTAGCTTCTCATGAGTTCAAAAGTTATTAAAAACTTGATGGGTTTGTGGAGAAGGTGGAAATGGAGTTTGCCGATGATCAGGTGTTCTATGACAAACAATAGAATAAGAGGTCCAGTTAGAAGGCAAAGGGAAAGAATTCATCAAAGAAGCAAGGAGGTAAGAAAACCAAATATCCATCCTGTGAGAAGTGTGGTAAAATGCATCCTCGAGAATGTTTATCCAAGTCTAGTAAGTGCTTTCGGTGTGGTAAGTCTGGTTATTTTGCTCGTAACTGTAAGGAAGATGATCGAGAAGGCAATGAAAAGCCAATGGTAAGATGTTTTAAGTGTAATGATATGGGTCATTACGCAAATTAGTGTCTAATGAAGAACTCGACTGGGGGAAAGCAGGCAGACTACAAGAAAAAAGGGGTGGTGAAATCCTTTGCAACAACTTCAGCAGATGTTGGTCCATGGAATGAAGTAGTATCAGGTACACTGTTTGTTTGTTCAGATTATTCCAATGTGTTGTTTGATTTAGGCTCTACACATTCTTTCATTTCTGAGAAGTTTTCTAGTAAATTGGAAATTCCATCTCAAGATATGAACCCTGAACTTATGGTAAAAACACCTGGAGGGAACGTTGAGACAAAAAGGAATTATAAGAACCTTCATATCCTTGTGTGTGGAAAGAATCTACTAGAAAAACTTATTGTTTTGCCTCTAGTAGAGTATGATGTTATTTTGGTCATAGATTGTCTTTCTGTTTATCATGCAAAGATTGAATACAGATCTAAAATGGTTTCTTTTCAGAAATAGTTTCAGTTTGTGTACAAAAATGAACCCTTTATTTTGAAAACATATCAGGAAGTTGAGAAACTAGCAAAAGATGGAAATGAAAGTTACCTTGCACATATTGGTGAAAATAAAGGAACTGTTCAGATTAATGATGTTCCATTGGTAAATGAGTATCTTGATGTTTTTTCTGATGAGTTTCTTGGTATTATTCATGATCGGGAAGTTGAATTTACTGTTGACATAGTTCCTGATTCTAATCCAATTTCAAAACCCCCTTATCGAATGGCTCATGTTTAACTTTTAGATTTAAAGAAACAATTGCAGGAGTTATTAGATAAAGGTTTCATTTGACCTAGCACATCACCATGGGGTCCTCCTGTCTTGTTTGTTAAAAAGAAAGATGGCTCAATGAGACTTTGCATTGATTATAGAGCCTTGAATAATATTACTGTTAAGAACAAGTATCCATTTCCTCATATCGATGATTTGTTTGATCAGCTCCAGGGATATCAGTATTTTTCGAAGATTGACTTGAGGTCGGGGTACCATCAGTTGAAAGTAAAAGAAGCAGACGTTCCGAAGACTGTGTTCCATACTAGATATGTCCATTATGAATTTGTAGTTATGCCTTTTGGGTTAACCAATGCACCTGCTGTATTCATGGACCTTATGAATATAATTTTCCATGAGTTCTTGGATATATTTGTGGTTGTTTTCATCGATTATATTTTGGCATTTTCTAAAAGTAAATAGGAGCATGAAAGTCATTTAAGGGTTATCTTGCAAACCTTAAAAGAAAAGAAAATATATGAAAAATTCAGCAACTGTGAGATTTGGTTACAACAAATTTCTTTCCTGGGTCACATTGTTACAAAAGATGGCATAACTATTGATCCTGCTAAAACAAAATTTGTTGAAGAATGGCCAAGACCCAAAAATGTAACTAAGATCCGTAGTTTTCTTGGTTTGGCAGGTTACTACCGATGGTTTGTTGAAAATTTTTCATGGTTATCTAGTCCAATGACTAAGCTAACTTGTAAGGGTGTTAAGTTCATCTGGACAAAAGAATGTGATGCTTGTTTTTAGGAGTTGAAAAGAAGATTGGTGAATTGTCTAGTTTTGGCACTTCCTTCCAGGAATGGTGAGTTTGTTATATACAGTGATGCTTCGTTGAAGGGACTTGTCTATGTCCTTGTGTAGAATGATCAGGTAATTGCTTATGCTTCACGTCAGTTGAAAACTCAAGAGGTAAATTACCCTACACATGATTTGGAATTAGCTGATGTTGTTTTTGCTTTAAAAATTTGGAGGCATCATTTGTATGGAGTAAAGTGTGAAATATATACTGATCACAAAAGTTTAAAGTATATATTCACTCAGAAATAATTGAACATGAGATAGAGGAGATGGCTGGAATTAATCAAGGATTATGATTGTACAATTCATTACCATCCGGGAAAAGAAAATAAAGTGGACGATGCTTTGAGTTGAAAAAGTAATGCTTCATTAACCATGCTACGTTTGGTACGAGATCCTTTGGTTTTTGATTTGATGAACTTTGGCATAGAAGTTGTTGGTGTGGGAACTTATTCTGTTTTGTTTCAGGTATCAGTGAGATCATCCCTATCAGACAGAATTAAGAAAGCATAGAGGGAAGACAGTGAGTTGCAGAAAAAGGTAGAGCTGGTTTAGAAGGGTAAGTTGCCTGAATTCAACATTGATAATGATTGTGTTTTGAGGTTTGGGAAGAGATTATGTGTCCCTGGTGATTCACAGTTGAAGAATGATTTGTTATGTGAGGCTCACAGTTCCCCATTTTCAGTTCATCCTAGCAGTACTAAGATGTACAGGGATCTGTGGGAGTATTACTGGTGGGATGGAATGAAAATAGATATTGCTGATTTTACTATGAAGTGTTTGAATTGTCAGGAGGTTAAAGAAGAGCGGCAGTTACCGAAAGGGATGCTTCATCCTTTACCAGTGCCAGAGTGGAAATGGGAGAATATATCCATGGACTTCGTTGTGGGATTGCCGAAGACACCTCGAGGTAATAATTAAATCTGGGTTATTGTTGATCGCTTGACTAAATATTCTCATTTCCTTGCCATACGAGATAATTTTTCCCTAGATTAACTTTCCCATTTGTATCTTAAAGAGATAGTCAGGTTACATCGATTTCCTCTTTCAATTGTATCTGACCGTGATCCCAGGTTTACTTCTATCTTTTGGAAAGGCCTTCAGAAGTCGTTGGGTACTGAATTAAATTTTAGTACAGCTTTTCATCCACAATCAGATGGGCAGTCAGAATGAACAATTCAGACCTTGGAGGATATGCTACGAGCTTGTTTGATGGATTATCAAGGAATTTGGGACCAACGTCTTTCTTTGGTTGAGTTTTCTTATAATAACAGTTTTCATTCCAGTATACATATGGAACCATTTGAGGCATTATATGGGAAGCAGTGTCGAACTCCAGCATTTTGGGATGAAGTGGGTGAAAGGAAGCTGATGGGACCAGAATTGGTAGAAGAGATGGTAGAAAAGGTTCAGTTGATTCAGAAACACATGAGAACAGCTCAGAGCAGGCAGAAGAGGTATGCGGATAACCGGAGGAAGGATCTATCTTTTGAGGTAGGTGATCATGTTTTTCTCAAGGTTTCTCCATGGAAAAGTGTGATGAGATTTTGTAAGAAAGGAAAGCTGAGTCCAAGGTTCATTAGACCATATGAAATTCTAGATAAAGTTGGATCAGTTTCTTATCGAGTGGCTTTACCTCCGAGTTTAACTCAGGTACACAATGTTTTTCATGTTTCGATGTTGAGGACGTATATGCCAGACCCATCTCATGTTTTGAGTCCAGAGGTAGTTCAGATGGAGGAGAACCTATCTTATGAAGAACAACCAGTCCAGATTCATGACCGAAGAGAGGAAGTGTTGCGAAATAAGGTAATTCACCAGGTAAAGTTTTCGTGGGAAAACCATATTGTTGAAGAGGGAACGTGGGAATCTAAAAATTCTATGAGGGATAAATACCCCCCACTTATTTTGATAAGTGAATAAAATTGTGAGGACGCAATTCCCAAAAGGGGGGAAGAATGTAACATCCTAGGTAAATAATGAATAAAACATTTTCATATTTATTAATATTTACAAATTTAATATTAATTTTACTTAAAAGGGTTTCTATGTTCGATAGCGTACCCGATACGCAACAAAGAGTTTCATTGAAATCTTTTGATGCACACTAGTAATAAAATAATATTATTTTAAATGGTAGTTAACACATAGCTGGTTTATTGGAAGGAATGGATAGAAATAACTAAAATTTTATTATATATGTTTTCTAAATGTTTTTACTCTTATCTAATAAAAGATAAAGGCTTAAAATATGGAAAGAATTCAATTTTAGGCGTATATTCCCTAGTTTTCACTAAAGGTTCGCTTATCACCTTTTGATGGCGAACTGTCATTAAATATAGTTTTGTTCACTCTTGTACATTCTATTAGACCAAATAAAACTCTTCTTTAGAATCGGGACATCAAAAATTACTTTGTGTAAATTTTTGGTATTTTTCCGATAAGGTTCATTTTTTTAATGAATAGTGAAAAATGTTGTATTATAATTCAAAACCTATTTTTAATCTAATTTATTTATATGATTAGATTGTCTTTTGATTTGGTTTTATAGTGAAATTAGAATATATTTTTACCATTAAATCCAATAGCGGTCGTTGGAATTAATTTCACTTTGAAATCGGACTTAAACTAGTGTCAATCTTTTGATACTTATTGTTTCATAAAAACACGCTATTTGCTCTGACAGCGGGAATTAATTATTAAATTAATTAATACAACTTATATGTTTTGAATTTTTTAAAATGGACTTCATTTCTGAATTCGGAATATCAAATATAGATTAGGGTGAATTTTTGGTATTTTTCTGAAAAACTTCAATTTTAGATGAATAATGAAACCACTAAGTGGTACTTAAAAAACTGATTTTTTGTTTAAATGAAATTTTACCACCTATGTGTTTTGAATTTAAAAAATCTGACATACATGGTTGTCATTAAGAAGTAAAATGTGGTTCAATGGGATTAAAATAATTTTTTGGTGAATAGAAACTTATTAAGTTTTTAATCGCGATTAGAGGTAATAAGTGTAATTTAAGGTAAAAATAATGTTGTAATAATATGAAATGATCGTGACACATGTCCTAACCTCATTGGATGTGTCATGGGAGACCAAGACAATCCATGGGTCAACTTGGGGACTCCATGAAGCCAGTTTGGTTGTAAAATGACATTAATAACTTTTTATTTAAAGTTAAAATAAAAATGTCACAAACATGAGTTGTTTTACTGAAACAATTTTTACATGGGGTGATACAAATCATATTTTTGACTATAAATACTCATTGTATAGGTAAAACAATTTACTACATCATATTATTATTTTAAAAATAATTAGACATTAAATAAATTAAATTATTTATGACACCATGATGATGCAGCGATTATCTCATTATTTAATGATTTAAGTAAAATGGAATGATAATGTAAAATCTAAGACCTACACATGTCAAAAACCTATTGGATGGGTTTATTTGGAACCCTTATCACCTTATCCTAGAAAAAATCCAATGTGGTACCATTAAAATCCGAAACTCATTCTAAAATAAAATAACATTTCCTTTCTTTCCAAGAGTGCCCCTCCTCTCCTCTTATAAAAGGCCCCCACCTCTACCACCTTACCCACACATACAAATCTTTTGGATCGGCCAAACCCTTCCCATTTTGTCTCTCCAGATCCCTCTATTACTCCTTGAAGCCTCACTTTGTGCAGAAGCCTTCCCAAGGAAGCCTTTGAGCTCAAATCTAAGAGAGTTACCCGATTTTAAGGTGATGTCTTCACTTGTGTTCTTTTGTTTTATTTTTCTTCTCCAACCCCCTAAACTCTTTTTATTCATTTATTTTCTAAAAACTCAAGTATCTTCAATATACAATGATGTTTTTATAAGAATATTTATAGCTACACTTACACACATCTACATATAATGGTTAAAGAAATTACTGTTTCTGTGGTTGGGGAATTTCTGTCTCACGAAACGATGATTGTTCAATCTTCTTTTAAACACCTTTAATGGTGGCCATTAATATGTCACTCTATTTATATATGATATATATTATGTTTATGTTTTCCTTATGCTTATTTATTTTTCAGTTGTGGTATACATTTATGGTTTCCATTGTGGGTAAACACGATAATTACATTTTTGGAAGTGCGGACTACCGCCCCCTCAAAGTGATGTGATTCGTTAATGCCATATGTGGGATGTAAAAAGGATGGATTTAAAGTTATTATATATTATGTTATACTGGAAATATAATATACCTATATATCATTATTATTTCTTTCCATTAAAGTATGAGATAGAAATGAAAGTAGCATTCATGCGTATGTACTGCATAACGTCTCCATGAACGGTGCATTTCATTTCTTATCCCCAAATGTAATGTACTATTATAAGTACATTTATATAATGGATATATATGATGAATGATACATATAAATGATGAATATAATTCTGGAATTAAAATATACATACCTCTCATTTAGTTTTAATTCCATTAATATGACAAAGAAATGAAATCAGCGTTCATGCGTACGTACGGCTTACCGTCTCCATGAATAGTGCATTTAATTTATTACCTCTAAATGATTATGTAATATTATAAATACATTTATATGCTGAATATATATGATATATATGATATCCATATCAGGAATTTCATTCTGGATATAAAGAACCTTTGACCACACGAACAACATGTAATTGTAAGAAGTCCACTTTCGACTTAAGAACCAAATATCGACAAAACAAATATTATTAACTTAAATGATTACATAATGTTTATAACATGGAAATAAGTTATATAAAAGGAATAATGGACTTGAAAAAGTTTCTTAAGAAAATAGAAATTAACTCAAGTTTATTATTCGGGACGTTAAAGAATGATCGAGTCAAGTCAGACCCGAGGTAAGGGACTTCGTCTCAATCTCCTTTCATTGAGGCATATTTCATTTTATACACAATGTTCTTTTTACGGTGTATAATCCCCTTTGACTTTTACTTTTATACTAAAGGAATCTTTTTCTACAAAGCATTTTACAAAACGACAAAAAGGAATGTTTCTTTTAATGTACGCGGTGACAACGACCTTTTCTGCTGCCACGAGTATTATTTGGTCTTTGGCTTCCTGAAAAAGTCATAATGTTTTTTTAAATGAAATAAATACCATATACTCTTTTATGTATTTTGGTATTGAAAATGGTTTTTTATAATGGATTTTTTATGTCAATATATTTAAGTGATATATTGTGATCAACGTTTGTAAATGTTTTCTTTCCATTATATTTATTTTATGTCTTATGATTTTTATAATGTTACTTGGACATTTGACGAGTGGTTACATGATAAACCATATGACGGGTGGTGCCGTGAATACCAGGATAGGTGGTTATGTTATAACCTCCAATGCATTGGGTATGGAAGTCAGCCGTATGGCTATTCCATTAAGTATGTATGGAAGTTGTCCGTATGGCTATTCCATTAAGTGATATGTGTGGCAGTTGACCGTATGGATATTCCACTTAAGTATGTTTATGTCCCAAGTTACCTTTATTTGTTATGTGTTCTTTATATGAGTTTTATTGTAATCCTTTGGTTACAAAAGGTCAAGTAATGATATTTAATTCAGTGAAGAGTTTTTACTACTTCATGAAGGGGAAGGTAATACTTTGATAAAGTATACATGATTTACTTGATGTTTGAAAAACTAACAGTTTTCATTCTTTATGTATCCCTTTCTGAGGTTTTTATGCTCACCCCAAGTTTTTTTTTGAAATGTTTTTCATAGGAAATAATGTGGAATAGGTTCAAGGATGGGATCAATGGAAAGTCATGCTATATAAAACATAGAACTAGACATGTTTCTTTTTAAGAGTTTTTTTATTCTATGGAAAATTAGTAGAAGTGTCTACTTTGTAACCTTTTGAGATGTAAAAATTATGACCTAATTCTCTAAAACTCTAAACCTGAAAAGATCCTCAATGTGAATTATTCATTTAATTCAATATTAAGATATGTTTAAGGTCGGGGCCTTATACGGGGTCCTTACTGAGTATCGTTATACTCACCCATGAATGGGCTATGCCCACACCTCTTTGTGTTGGTTGCAGACGACATGCAGTGCTGACGGAGGCCGAGTGTTTGAGGACTGGACGGTACCCGGAGGTGGACCAGACGACGAGTCAGTATCCAGAGGTGGACTTCACTATGAGATGACACTAGGAGGGGGTTGACGTGCGAGAACATGGAGGAGTTGCGCTATCTGTACCTACCCTTCTGGTAGGAATCGTGGTGGACGATCCAGGAGCTGCGCTATCTATACCTACCCTTCAGGTAGGATCCGAGTAGGACGACCCAAGAGGTGCTTCCTTTCTTCCAGCTGTTTGTCTTTTTCTGTTGTACTTTCGTTCAGTTGTAGTTGTACTTTCAGTTGGGTTTGTATTCTGGCCCATTTACTTTTGAGCACTTTCTTTTTGTACATAGTGTTTTACTTTCTCTTGTACTCTGTGGTGTTTTGTTTACTTTTATGAAGGCAATTCCTTCTCAGTTATCGGGATTTACGCCTTTGGTGCTAGTCGCCAGCCCCTGGCCTAGGGAAGGAGGACTTGGGGTAGTCACGGCATGGGCCCCGAGGACAGGTCGTGACAAATTGGTATCAGAGGGAGGTTCTACCGCAGAACATATAACTCTGATATTTTCTTTCTGTAAAGTAATAGTGTAAAAAGTACCGAGTGTGGTTTTCAGTTTAGGGAGTCCAGTGTTGGTGTGGGCGGCCGACGTATCCTTACACTAGGACCATGACAACTGATTTTCGACTTTGTGCACGAAAACACTGATTGCGTGTGTGTTTCCAGAAGTTTTTAAATGTCAGCTCAAACCAGGTCAGCTCACCAGGTATAAATCGTTTGACAGTGTCACGTATGTTACTTTCAGGATGGCCTTTCATAGACAACCAGCTAGAGCCCAGAGGGATGTGCGTATTAACAGCCTGCCGAGCGACGAGGCTTTGGTACATGTCCCTCTTGCAGTTGAGGCACCAGTGGTACTACCATATGTTGGCCCACCGATGCCAACATCCCCAGCAGTAGGTGATGCACGCCACTTGAGCGCACTGCACGAGTTCCAGCGCCAGAGACCACCCAGGTTCCGGAGAGAAACAGACCCGCAGGCGGCTGAAGATTGGCTGGAGGCTGTGGTGAGAGTCTTCAGGCTAGTGGGGACGCCTGCAGACTTCATGGTGATCTTTTCTTCCAGCCTTCTTCAGGAAGCAACATGAAGGTGGTGGAGCCACTTGTTCCAGTTTTGCGATGGGATGACCTTCACATGGGAAGACTTAGAGACCTTCTTCATGGTGGAGTTTGTGCCAGTAGCTCTACACCCTGAGCATGTTCAGGAGCTACTGCCTTTACTGCGTGTTTTTTGATCAGTAGGAAAGTCATCTGTGGGTAGTAGACAGATGATGCAGAGGTCCATGAGGACCAGACCAGCAGTTGGGTGATCTCGTGTTTTAGGATCGGTGGTGCGGGGAACCCGGGGTGGGGTCAGAGCTAGGAATTCCAGAAACGGACAGTGTTACTCATGCGGCAGGAAGGGTCACCAGGCACGTGACTATCCGACCCCCAGCACAGTCAATCCGTAGGCGTTGGAGGAGCCACCGAGGTAGAAGCAGCGGTAGGTGCTTGAGAAATAGTCGGGCAGTGGGCAAGGCAGTAGAGTGCCAGGAGCAGGTGGACAGGAGCGGAACTAGTGGATACATCCCTTGTACTTTTAGTTCCATATTGTTGTTGTATTCGTGTATTTGTACTATGAGCTGAAATAATAAAAAGACACTTATCTTTTTGATGTTTTCTTTCCTTTCCTTTTTATTGGTTGATACTAAGAGGTCCTGGTTAAAACTGTTGACATGAACCTCACATTCGATATTTCTACTAGAGGAGACCCATTGACCTCACACTGATGCCGACAGCATGACTCGACCCTTGGAGGAGAGAGTGATGGTTGGATCTCTTGGTAGTTACGTCGAGGCCTTAAGACGTCATCCATGGATTGAATGCATCATTCATGTCAGGATTGACTATATTAGGCAATGGGAGTGGTTCATCCAGGGGATGAGACCGAGTTCTCTTTTCGGCAAAGGAGAAATTTTTAACAGCTCTTTCAGATCATAGGCAAAGAAGGTGCAGATCATCCAGGAGCGGATGAAGACTGTACAGTGCAATAAGAAACAAGAAACTGGCGCTAGTCTTAGAGACTCGAGCATGTTAAATGTTTCAAGAAGAGGACACTTTAAGGAGAGATGAGTATGCGAAGCAGCAGATGTGTAGGCAGAGTTAGGAGAGCAGCATGAGGTGGTGTACATCTTAACATGCTACAAACACCCTCCTTAGTTATCCCTGCCAGGATCAGAGAGCTGGAGGGCGGAGGAAGATTGAGGCAGTATGCGGTCATGGAGTGTGACCTAATGGCTCTAAAAATGATTCAAGGGATAGTCTATGTCCACTACTAGCTATTGTAGTAATAGGCATTGATATGAATCATTCCTTGCTTTCACAAATCATGTCCCAGACCTAGAGTTTCCAGTAAGCTGTGGACTTGACCCTCATGTCTGGAGATACCTTGGGAGGAGACTCGATAGTCACACAAATGCCGACAGTGTGGTCAGACCCTTGAGGTGAGTGTTTCGGTTGGAATCTCTTGGTGGAAGCATCGAGGCCTTACGACGTTGTTTTGAGTATGGACTGGGCAATCATAGTTCATACACAAATTGATGGTATTAGGCAAAAAGATTGTGGATTAACTACGATGTCGGGATGGGTTTCCCTTTATTGGCGAAAAGGAAACCGCAGGTAGTAGAGGATAAACTCCTGCATAGGAGGGTGTGACCGATCACTCTTGAGTCGGTCAACCTTACCATCAAGGAAGCAGTCGTTTTGAGTTTCAGTTCTAACAGGAATTGGAGACCTCTAGAGTTCGAGGATGACAATCACGTCCTTATATGGGTCTCACATCGACGACGTTTATAGAGATGTGTCCATGGCGGAAAGCTATCTCTGAGGTCCAGTGGACCTTCTTAGGTCCTCAGCTGGGTAGGCGTGGTGGTTTACCGCTTGACCCATCCACCTCAGTTGCACTTGGTGCATGCCGATTTCTAAATATCTCAACTGAGGAGATACGTGCTCGACCCTTCACATGTCATCGACTATGAGGAGCTGGACGATGGATATGTGGTGACTTCCACGGAGGATCCAGTGGGGAATCGAGGATCAACAGGGGAGGTCTTTTGAGGATGGTCGATTCCTTGGGTGCACTTTCTATGGCAGTACGAGAACCTCCAGGTAAGCACATGGGAGCGGAAGGCTCAGATGCGTGCTCAATACTGCTTTTGTATCCCTAGTTTGTGTTAATGCTTTATGAGGACGGAAAATCCCTGAGGTGGGAGTAATGTAAAGACCTGAAAATTTCAAGGAATTTTTTTTTCTTAATTTTATTTGGTATTTTACAAGAATGCAGTTTCTGACGGCGCCTGATTCCGAGGCACGGTGTGCCCAGAATCAATTTCCAAAGTTAGGCTCGGGTACGTTCAGTGAACGAACGAGCGGGATTTTCTAACTTTTGAACCGGTGCTTGGAATTGAAATCTGAGGGCACCGATAAACTCGCAGTGCCGGTAATTGCTTAAGAAGACCCATTTCTGGAGTTGTGTTTTCTAGGGATGAGTTGTTTAAATAAAGTGAGGGATAATAATATAATTTTTTTACAATTATATTTTCCTTTTCTTTTTAAGTGGATTAAGTGTCGTGTTACAACACTTTTCCTCTCTCTTGCGGTTATAACCTATGTAAGGGAGTTAGGGGTGGGACCCACTTGTTGATAAATACCATTGAGAGGATTACGGTGGGGTGGGGCCCACATGAGCCCCAACGTTTCTTTTCTTCTTAAGTAACGCACCCTCACCCCCTATTTAACGAAGTCAACTCTTGCGTTTCAACTTTTTATGACACGCCTCTATTAATTGGGCATTTTTAAACCCCTCAATTAATAGATCATTTCTTTTCTTTTTGAATTTCAAGCGTTGGTTGTGTGTAAATAAAATAAGACACCACATATTTTATTTAGTCGGCCTTGTTGCGTTGAGAGGATTTTGGGAGAAAGGCTAAAGGGCTTGAAGTTCTTCTTCTTCGACGAAGAACGCGAAGAATGCGAAGAACGCCGACCTCCGACGAAGGATGACAAGAACGCCAAATCCTCGGAAATCAACGACGCTTCTTCTGCGAAGCTCCTTCCACGACGCTTCTTCCACGATGGGACGATCCCCCTTCCGTGACGTCTTCTTCCGCGACGTCCCTTTCCACGACAAATCTCATTCGACGTCAACGCTTGAGGTAGGGAATTATTATTTTGAGAATGATTTTATTCCCTTGATTCTTTCTTTCTAAAGAAAAACAAAGAACACGGATCAACTTATTATCTAGTTGATCCACGAACATTTTCCTTGTGGGTTGGGAATAATTTGTTGCGGAAAGTTGTGGGGTTTTATTTTATTGTTGATCGTGATCTCATCTGTCGCGTTTCTTGGTTTCATTTGGGCCGACTGTTATCATACTAACGGGAGGAGGTCAGACCGCACGAACACGGCGGACCCACCTCCTCCCCCCTTGATTGTTTGAATTTGTTGCGGCTTGTTAAAGGCAACGTAGTGTCGTTGCACCACGCGGAAACAAGAGAGAATGCGGCGAAGAAGCGTGGCG
Source organism: Viscum album (assembly GCA_963277665.1). Taxonomy (NCBI): domain Eukaryota; kingdom Viridiplantae; phylum Streptophyta; class Magnoliopsida; order Santalales; family Viscaceae; genus Viscum; species Viscum album. The sequence continues at coordinate 851,221,472 of OY728126.1, read as the reverse complement.
CCGTGGCGCCGCGCCGTTAAGGCCGAACGAAACCGCGGGCGGAGTCGGGGCCGCGGAGGCGATTCGAAGACCCTGATTTTTTTTCTGTCGAAGTGAGGATCGACGGACGATGATGAGGTGGGCCACAATGATGTTTTGAATCCTTTCCAGTGATATTCGGCTCCCGGGAGGACCACCGGTATAGACGGAATTGAAAACGGACTACCAGAGCAACTCCGGTGGTCCGCGGAAGACTCCGCCGGCGTGCCCCGCCGGTCCCGCTGCCGCGCGAGACACTCAGGACGCGGCATAACGCCGCATCCGTTGACAGGGAGCGGCCCCCGTGCGGGGGCCACAGTTTTGTCCAGGGGGCGGTCTCCCCTTGCGTGGCCGCTCGGCCAGCGCGCCGGGCCGAGCCGCCTGGCCGAACCAGCAGGCCGTGCCGCACCCCAGCCGGGCCGGGTCGCGCCCTGCCGGGTCGGACCCTGACCCGGGTCGGGTCGACCAGGGGGGTTGGGCCGAGTTGGTCCGAGCCCAGACCCCCCGCTTTCAGACCTTTTTCGGTCTTTTTCCCATATATTATGGTACAGACCTCCGATCAATGCACTGTCAGTTGCGTAGCGATCGGTGGATCGAGACGGGCGTTTCGGTATATTACACTCAAGGTTTCAGAGAACTTTGAGTACGGCTGGGTTGCTTCGGATACAAAACCAACCGGGCCCTTGGAGCAGAAACAATTATATCTTGAGCTCCGGACGTCCGATTGACGTTCCCTCGACTTTGTTGGATTCCTCTTGATGAGACGTAACTTTTGACATACTTCACCTGAGTTGTGGTTGCTGTTGGATAGTGGCCGGGTTGAATTGTACCCGAAATCCAACCGGGCCCCTGGAACAGAAAAGCTGATATCTTTCAGACCGGACGTCTGTTTGACGAAACGTCAGCAGCATTGGTGATCACGTTGAGAAACTGTCCCTATGAGTATACCCTATGAGAGTTCGAGGTACATTTGAGATATGTCCGGGTTGGTTCGCTCACGAAACCAATCGGGATCCTAAGACGAAAAGGCTAATAACTCACAGGTCGGGCGTCCGATTGACACGACGTCTGTTGTGTTGAGACCCCTATGACGAGGAGGTCCTTTGAGATACTTCTTCGTGGGACATTGAGATACTTGGAGTATCAACCTGTAGCCTGTGGAGCGGACCCTCACAGAGATGAGCGTACGGAGTACGGAGACCGTGTAGCCGACTGAGACCTGACGACTACTTGACCGACTCGACATGGAGTGAGTCGACTAGCCCAGTGGATGGAGCACTACTTTGTTTGGGTACAGACCCCTGGCGGACGGAGCACTACCTGTGTGAAAGTGCAGACCCGCAGTACTCGTCCGGAGAGTACCTCTGCAGGCTACTAGGGGGTGTGCACTACTGTGTTTGGGTGGCATACCCCGGCGGGAAGCACTACTGTGTTTGGGTGGCTGACCCGCGGTACTCAACAGGAGGAGTACCTCAGCAGTCTTAGGTTAGTGAGCATTACCTCGGAGTCGTGACAGGACCCCTGTACACTCTAGAGACGGGGCTCTTCAGCAATTACGGTTTCGATAATGGAAATCCTGGTTGAGTTGAGTCTATGACCTTTGTGTTTAACTCATGATTTAGATGGGTCACTTGATAACTTAGGTATATGTATGGGCATATACCTGGGTAGTGGTTATCCGTTGATTTTATAATCTTTTTGTTACCTCATGTTTGAGATGGGTTTACTTGATAACTGAGGTATATGTCTGGGCATATACCTAAGTAGAGGTTATCTGATGAGAACTTATTGGTGGTTATCCTTGTTGGTTTTAGTAAGACCTTGAGGTTCTCGGGGTCCTTACTGAGTATCGTTATACTCACCCCTGCATGGGCTATGCCCGCACCTCTTTTTGTTGGTTGCAGATGACGGGCAGTGCTGACAGAGGCTGAGTGTTCTAGGACTAGACGATACCCAGAGGTGTACCACACAACGAGTCAGTATCTGGAGGTGGACTTCATGGCGAGACGACACTCGGAGGGGGTTGACGGGCGAGAACATTGAGGAGTTGCGCTATCTGTACCTACCCTTCAGGTATGATCTGTGGTGGATGATCCAGGAGCAGCACTATCTCTACCTATCCTTCAGGTAGGATCCGAGGATGACGACCCAGGAGCTGCTTCCTTTATTCCAGCTGTTTGTCTTTTTCTGTTGTACTTTCGTTCAGTTGTAGCTGTACTTTAAGTTGGGTTTGTATCCTGGCACATTTACTTTTCAGCACGTTCTTTTTGTACATAGTGTTTTACTTCTGCTTGTACTCTGTGCTGTTTAGTTTACTTTTATAAAGGCAATGCCTTCCCAATTTTCGGGATTTACGCCTTTGGTGCTAGTCGCCAGCCCCTGGCCTATGAAAGGCGGGCTTGGGGTAGTCACAACACAGGCCCCGAGGATGGTTCGTGACATTATAAATGATCCCAATAAAAATAGTGTACCTATAAAGATCATCCTAATCACCTCAAAACACATATTCTTTCCATAGATATTCATATTGTCAGAAGGATGATCCAATAATGAGTAAGATTATCAAGCTCTAATTACTGGTTTTAGGTTAGCCGTTGTGATTTATTTTCCTTATTTAAATGTAAATTGAAACTATTAGTTGGTTATTAATAAGATCATGGGTAACTAAATAGTCTTATATAAATTCCTCATTCCCCTTCAGGAACATACTCATAAGGTGATGGCCTACTTCCCTTCCCAGATAAATGTGAATCATGTACCTTGGTCAAAGAATAGTTGTGATAATTCCATGGAACATTAACTATGTATCTTGAAGATCCTAGAAAGGATTACCTAACCATTGATGTGGCAAATAAAATGTTATCACCCCTTCACATCCATAGAGGGGAGGAAATAAATTTTCCAACATGCTGATGGAACATCTGCATTAGGACCATCATGTCCGCCCAAATTCTGAGAAACACTCAATTTGATGAATTTTTTATTGAGTATCCTTGGTTTGTAATTTTTATGCCAGACCGAAACAAATGTGAGTAAATCATCTAATATTCAATACATTTTATGATCTATAGTAGGCTTATTCTAGAGAAATCCCTCTATAGGTGTGGGTTCAATGAAATCCTCTTATGTTCTAAATATGGTGAGTATATTCCTTAGGTTGGGAAATTATTCCATTTGGGATGTAGTTCCACCCATAAAGTGGGAATGAATATATCCTATTAGATTTTTTAGTTGGGTTACATCTCGAAAACCATGATCCAAGACTTTATTTAGTTTTCTACTGGTTTTCATGAGTTTACTATCCATGCAATCTTTCTATATTGACGGATAGAGCTTATCCACCCCACCAAGTATTCATGATCATATTCATTATGGTGACATGATTTTGTGGGGATATACTGTCTAGTGAAAACTCAACAATGCAGGTTTATCTATATTTAAACCAATTCCTTTTAAAAATGGGATAAGACGTTCCCCTTAAGGAACTAAAAACGTAGTTTGTGATCTTGTTCATGAGTTTTGTCTCATCCATCTATTTGGATTTCCACACTATATTATTATAGATAATGGAACCAAAATCTACACTACTAGTTTCATGAAATTATATTCAATGTACAATATCAGGTCCTACCATGCTTTTAGGTACCATACATAGAAAAATGTGATGATTTGGGGATTAAAAATACCTTATTTAATATCCTATATTAAATGACGTTCTAGAAAAAAATTATCCTTAAAAGATACCCACTTCCCTTTCATACTATTATACAATGACATGGAATTCCTCGTAGGTGACCCCATACTCTATTATATATGAAACATATGAGGTTTTTCCTATCAATGTTCTATTACTCTTTCATAAAACCATTTTTTATGAATAGAAGATTCTAGACATAATAATAGATGTAAATCTAGGTATGTTGGAATCAATAATATAAAAAAAGGTCTTGATCCTTTCAAAACATATAGAGGAACCCATATAGGTTAGTGATAGTGTTTAGTAGGAATGTTTACCTCCTCTCCATCCTCTAGGATGACATTATATAGGCTCTCATACCTTCGATGATGCTAGGAAAAAATTCCATCAAATTCAGATGCCTAATAAGAAGAACCATACATTATCCAAAAGTTCTATTTCAACATAGCATACACTTTGATCACTATGGATATATAGCATATCACACCTTCTACCCATGCCAATTTTCTCATGTATTACTCATTTAAATTTTCATTTTGAAATCTATAAATTTAAACTAATAGAATCCACATGGTATAAGAAGTAGGACCTTAAATTATATTCATTTTTTATGAAATATAAGACCCTAAATGTTGATCGATGTTCCATGAAATTTAAAATTAAACTACATGAAGCCCTTATAGTTTGAGCTCCATGGGTTTAATATAAGAAAATACATAATCAAAAATTTGTGACTTTAAACTACAAAGCCCTACATCCTCGATGCATGATGTCAAACTGCAATATTACCCTATATAAAATCAATATTCATTATATGATATGTTTTAGGTGATAAAAAATTACACTGTTTGAAACCAGGATACCACGTATGATGAATATGAGATGATCAGAAACCAATTTCCCTAATTCAAGATGATAAACTAAAATCATACCCCATATAAACATTGTATGCCTCAAATAATAAGTAAGATATTATAAAAAAACATTACCCCATATAAAACTAGGATGTTTCAAATGATGAATATGGGTTGATCAAAAACTCACAGCCTTAGTGCATAATGTTAAACTTAAACCTTACCCTATGAAATAAATGCAGGATTCATTATATGACAAGTTTAAGATGAATAAAAGTTAGAACATTTTTAGAATAAGATGTTAAATTTTATCCTTAACCTATGAAATTTTCCCCCTTTTCCACAATCATGTTCCAATCATTCTGACCTTAAACTTTGTTCCATTTTTCAAAAGATACTTATGTGGTATGTTGGAATATTTTTTATCCTTCAATTTCAGTTTCGACTCCTTTCATTCCCTATAAATACACATGAAACCATCATTCCCTTAGTCCAAGAATCATGAAATTAAACTATTTTCCAATATCCAAAGCATCATGACATTAAACTATTTTCCACATTCCTCATGTCCAGGCCTTATGAACATAAACTATGTGAATCTTGTTTTATGATTGCTTTGTTTGGAGTAGAACCATCTCAGACCCTTTTATGTTAGGTTTAAATATTTGACTCTACTAGAACATCCTTGATGTACTTTCCTATTCTTCAATATCTGTACAATTTAACCAGGATTCCCGATGCAAGAATAACAATGTTAAAATATGTTCATCTAGCCTCATTGTCCCCTCATTGGCATGGGTTTTTCATCCATAGTTCTTTACAATTCATATTCCCCCACCTATATAAATAATTATATGTGTGTTGATTCCCATTACCATGGGATACATAGTGATTCTCAAACCGTATGTCTTGATGCCCAGCCAAGCATTAACTACAAAAATACCCATAGTGTTATCACCCAAAAATTCCTTCATAAGCCTCCTCTTTAGGAAAATTTCCATTTTATTTTCTTTTACCTATTAGCTGATAGATATTCCCACATAACCCTTCAAGAAGAATAAAATAATAGAATCACCCTTCCAAATTAATTACCAATGTCCTCAACACATAATGTTAAACAAAAACATTACCAAATATATATTTGGGATGCCTCATATCCAAATATTTTATGATTCGATATCTTCATTCGAGATGATATCACCTTCTAGTGTAGATATCATAAAAATTCATCTTCCATAACTACATGTGGCTTGATTCCTATCCACATGGGATGTATAGTGTCACTAAAATATTTCATATTGGTCAATCTATCTTTTTGGACTATTGGTAGGGTCCCCTCTTCTATTGTAACATTAGGTTGACCAGGGATACATTTTATCTATTTTTGGGTGTTGAGGGGTCCATTTGGACCTCCTTTCACAACAGATTGTCAGTCCTGTTTTCCAAACACCCCCCTAAGAACACCATTTCAACCCACTGGTCTATGCTACATGAACTTAATCGAGTAAATTCCACATTTCTTTGAGATCCATGTCCATTAAATTTATCATCTATAGTCCATGTTTTTCGACCTTAAAATACAATTCCCAACATCACCCATAGGTGACATTAAATTATGATCTTATCTCATATGAAACTTGGATTCCTCATATGATAAATATACGATAAACCAATGTAAATTTCATTATCATATGTCATTAAACTTTAGACTTACCTCTATGTAACTTTGTTTCAACATTTGATATGTATATAATGAAAAAAACCAATAGCGCATATGAAAATGAGATTCTAAAATTGTAACGCCCCGACCCCAATTACCCAGATATGGTGCATTATTACATAACATTGGTATGATACAAGGAATCATGTCTCGAAAGACCGATTAGTTTATTAGCCTTGGAAGTACTAGATACATACATAAGTTTTACATTACACCATAAAATAAAAAAACAACATTGTGTCTCCATTTAACAGAATCATCTCTCTTAGACTATCACTTCAGGTCAGTCATAGTATACTTCTCCCCACCCTGGAAAAAATAAAACATAGAATGGGGTGAGTAGTGGTTCTTAGTAAGGTTAACAATATAGTAGAAATATTAATTAATAAGAATTAACGTTTAAGGAAATATATAAGACTAAAACAAAAGCCTTTTAAAATTAAACATGAGCATAATTTAGCAAAGATAAATCAAATAATTCAATTTATTTATTCCCATGGATATTCTAATAATAGAATAATCATATGTAATATCAATATCCAATTCCATAATGATGGAATGCATAATACCGGACATCAAAACCACATAGTCAATGCCTCATGCCAGGACTAAAAATAAGATTTTGTGAAGGCCTTGTGCCAAGATACTAGAATGTCTCATGAGACCTACCAATGCAATGAGGAGCTATAGCGGGATCCACCCGTCATATACTATACCCACTATATTGCTCATATGAAAAGGTTGAAACATAACATAAAAATTCGTATTAAAAATATCTTAAAAATGTTAATAATTTTTAAATAAACCATGAATGGTATAAAAATAAAACATTCACAGTCAAACATATCGAAAAACCTTCAATACTATATGGAAGATTTTATCATAATAAATCAACTTCAAAAAGGTGTAAAATCTATCAAAGGATGCTGACATAGATGAAATAAAAACTATTTGAGAGAAATATCTCGTTATGTTTTGAAATGATATAAATTTAACATAATTATAAAATAAAAGATTAATTTTGAAAACACTCTTATAAGTTTTTAAGGGACGCTTCGAAGGTATTATATCGGTGGAAAATACTTTCACCCAACATAAACGTTAAAAAACATTGTCACCTCAATTTGTTGAAAAGGTCATAAAGTACCTTGTTTGTGAAGTGACAAAAAGATTACTTTAAAAAATTTTATAAAAATTAAAACAAGGGTATAAATGAAATTAAACCATAAAATAAGAAATATTAAAAAAAATTGAACAAAATTTTTATGAAACATGGATGTGGATGATAAGGAGGTCCCAAAAGATACTCACATATAAACATCCTCGAATAATAAATAGATTGTAAAATTAACCCTTACCTTGTAATTTTCCTTGATTTAGGGTACGTTAACCGCCTTTATTATAGTTAAATAATTTTTATTAAATTATACAATAACCACATACATATATATTATATCATATATGATCTTCTAATATTACTTTGTCAATAATATTAGTAGTGTCATTGTTTCGGGTGTTAACTGATTCGTTTTCCATTATATGATTGGTTATGTAAGCCATTTTTGTTATGGATAGGATATATATGATTCATATACTAAATAATAATATGTTCATAAACATTTTTTAATCATTAAAGACAATTATTCTTGAATGGTTATGTTGGGGAATGAATTTCATCCCGTTCGTGGAGACGGTAATCCCTACGTGCGCCTGAGCGCAAATATCATTCTATTTCTTATGAAATAGTATTTAATTGGATGGTATATCATATATACAGAGTCATTAACATGTTAAATTTATTTTTAATATTATTTATACTCGTTATTATACCCATCCAAATAATGTAGTGTTTGAATAACAAACTACACCACGATATGGAGACGGTAAGCCGTATGTACACACTTATAGTGACATGTCATTCATAGGATGGATAGTATAATGACTATGGTTGTACAATATTTATAATAACATAACAGCATGTATAAGTTACTGGAGTTATTATTTTGGAATGGAAGAAGCAAAGAAAGAGGAAGTGGAAGAAGAAAAGAACATTGAAAGTGGTGGTGAAATAATTACCTCTTCTTCGGGTGTTTCCGTTTGAGTTGATCAAATGGGATCTATAGGTTGGATTTATGATCAAAGAAAGGCCTCTAGGTAGAATTTTGCGTATTTGGGAGGATATTTATCAGCGGTTATCTGAGCCAAATGGATTTGGTGGTGTGATTTTTGAGAGAAGTCGAAATACCTTTTATAAGAGAGGTGGGAGTCACTTTAGGAAAATCTTGAAATATTATTTTATAATACAATCATATTAGTTTTATAATCACTAAAAAATGATTTATTTTGAGGATAATGATGGTATGGGTTAAGAAAATATCAACCAATATGTTTTATATAGGTTTGGGTCACCATATTAACCTCATCATTTAGATTTAACTCTTAGTTAAATAGTATAACTTTTACCATGTATTCTTGTATTATTATAAGAAATTGTTAATAAGAATATTATAAAAAGAAAAGATAACCCCATGTGGTTAATTATTAATATATATAACTTTATATAAGTCCTTTATATGATCCTTATATTTTTAGGAATATTATATTAATTAATAATATAGTATTTGTTTTAAAAACTCATTTATGTCAATTTTGACACTACTGGGTATTTTGTTTTTGTGAAAGTAATAACAACTTTATCACTTCGAAAAAAATTTATTTAATCAATCCTAAAATGTTATATTAACCTAGAAAATTAGTGGAATTCATCATAAGTCTCAATTTACGTTTATTTGGATATTTATAATATCAATTATTTTAATCTTTCATTAATAAGGTAATTAATGCATCATCATTGTATCATTAATAAATTTAATTATTTAAGGAATAAAAATGATAAATAAAATAACATTATGTAGGAAGTGTTTTTAGTACTCTAATTAATTTGTATAGTCTAATTTATCTGATGTATAAATATATTTTAAAAATGGTTTAGTTATTAAACATTGAATTTAACACTTTTAACTCTTCTTTAAATAAAATAATAATAAATGTTCAAATCTAATCCAAGATGAAAAAAGGATCATATTTTATTCCAAAGGTTTATTTTGGTCGAGATACACTTATCCAATAGAATTAGAACATGTGTTGGGGTAATTATAATATCATTTTTCACCATTAATTTCTATATATACATTTAACCATGGTAAATAAAAGTCAAAAGATATTATTCACCAAAAATTATTTTCATCTTATTGAAAAAAATTTTACTTACTAATGTCAACCATGTCTCTCAGATTTTTGAAATTCCAAATAAGTGTTAAACTTATGTTTTATGTAAATTTTAAAATGTGCCTAGAAGGTTGGTGAAATACGGTAAAAGGTTCAATAAAATTTTATATATCTATTATTATTTTAAAATAACTCCAATGAATTACATTAAACATATATAGGTTTTATGTATCTATTTTTACCTAATATAAATTCAAATAAAATAACTAATTATTTAAATTAAATGTCAGTTTTAAACAATAACACAGTGTTTTCACTATTCATCAAAAATTGAATGTTTTTATAAAAATATCAAAAATTCACCCTAAGTAAATTTTGATATTCTGAATCCAAAAATGAATTCCATCTTTAAAAATAAAATTTTAAAAATTTTAAAAAGTGTGTATTAATATTCATAACGGCTAGTTTGATTGGTCGTGTTGTGTTAAAACTCCAAGACGCGTACAACGCAAGCTATTGCATTATTCAATGGAAAACGAACCATAGAAGCATGGGGGTTTACATTCTCCCCTCCATCAAATAATATAGTCCTCAAAATTTCTTGAATATTACCACATAAAATGATTTCGGTGGTTCTTCAACCTATGTTCCTTGAGTTCCCATGTTGCCTCTTCAATCTTATGATTTCTCCATAGAACATTCACCAAACGAGTTGTCTGGTTTCTCAACACTTGTTCTCTGGTATCAAGAATTCTGTTAGCCTATTCACAATAATATAGTTCAGGTTCCGGTTCTATTTCTTCATAGGTGAGAACATGCGTTGGTTAGGGCGTGTATTTTCTCCATAATGATACATTGAACACATCATGAACTTTGGAGGGACATAGCGGCATTTCCAAATGAAATGCTAAAAATCGAATTTGTTCAAGAATTTTGGAAGGACTGATGTACCTTGGACATAATTTACCCTTCTTACTAAAACATAAAACACTTTTACGTGGAGATACCTTCAATAAAACATGATCTCCTAATTGAAATTCCAAATCCTTCTTTCATTTATCAGAATAGGTCTTTTTCCTAATTTGAGCTGCTTTGATGTGGGTTTGGATAACCATTTCCTTTTCCACTATTTCATAAACAAGTTATCAGCCTATGAGTTTTATTTCACCAACATCATCCCAACATGTTGGGTTCCGACATCTGTTTCTATATAACATTTCATATGGTGCCATCTGAATACTTGAATGGAAGCTATTGTTATAGGAAAATTATACTAGAGGTAAATATTGTTCCCACATACCTTGGAAGTGAAGTAAGAAGGATTTAAATATGTATTATATTGTTTGAATAGTCTATTCTGATTATCCATTAGTTTTAGGGAGGTAGGAAGTGCTCAAATGAAGTTTAGTATTCAAGGCCTTCTAAAGTCTTTTCCATAATCTCGATGTAAAAGGGGATCATGATCATAAACAATCGATATGGGTAAACCAAGATGTATTACAACTTAATTAATATATATTCTTGCTAAATGTTCATGTGGTAAATATTCACTTATTTCAAGAAAATGTGTTTACTTGTTAAGATGATCCCCAATGACCCATATTGCATCATTCCATCTAGGAGTCTTTGGAAGTACCAAGAAAAATTCTGTCGTAATATCATCCCATTTCCACTAAGGTATGGGATGAGGTTGCATGACTCCTCTAGGATACTGTCTTCCAACATTCACTTGTTGAAAAACCATACATCTTGACACATAATCATCAATCTCTCTCTTCATGTTCTCCCACCATGAATCTTCTTTCAAATATCTATACATCTTAGTGCTACTTTGGTGTATAGAGAAATTGGAGCTATGAAAATCATCCAACAATTCCCTTTTTAGATCAGGTATGCCAAGAACACAATGTGTCTTCCCAAATTTCAAAAACCCATCTTCATATATGATGTTGATCAATCTCCCATTGATTGCAGCATTAATTATCATTTGAAACACCCCATCATCAGTCTGATAAAGTTTTATCCATTCTAGTAAAGACGGTTTTGCAACCATTTTAAATAGTATTGATGTTTGAACATCTATGATTATTCCCTTATACCTCTGTACTAGAACCATGAACATAGTATCCCATTCAACTCTCATCTTGTTCAAAACTCCATGGTCTTTTCTGCACAAAGCATCTTCCACCTTATATGCCTTCTCCGGGTTTTGGTGTATAGTGCATTCATAATCTATTAGCAGTTCAAGGCATCGTCTTTTCAACATGTTGAGTTCTTTCGATGAAAAAATATACTTCAAACTATTATGATTGCTATATATCTCACATTTTTTACCAATGGGATAGTGTATCTATATCTTCAATGTAATGATTACAGTTTCTAACACAATATCATTAGTGGGATAGTGTTGTTCATGAATTTTTAACTGTCCTGATGCATAGGAAATAACTCTATCATACTGTATAAGGACACACCTAAGTCTTTTTTTGAAGCATCACTATAAATAACGAACACATCATTCATCGATGGTAGAGTCAAGATAATATCATTGACTAATATTCTCTTCAGTTCTTCAAATCATTTTCACAATCTTTTATCCAGACAAATTTAACCCCTTTACGTGTGAGATTGGTTAATGGGTTATCCAATAGAGAAAAATTCAGGACAAAATTTTGATAAAAACCATATAAACCAATAGAGCTATGTACCTCAGGTATACTAATCATTGTTTCCATTATTGTATTGCTATTTTCATAGAAGGATCAAAATAGATTCCATCCTTAGAGACAATATGACCAAGAAAAGAAATTTCCTGAAGCTAGAATTCACACTTGCTAAACTCCCCATGTAATTAATTTCCACTTAGGGTTTTCAAAATAGTGTGCAAGTGATTTTCATGTTCTTCATAGCTTTTGGAGTAAATAATGATATCGTCAATAAATACCAAAACAATGCCATCAATATATTCCTTAAAAACTCAATTCATTAGATCCATGAAAATTGATGGTGCATTAGTCATTCCAAAAGGCATTACTATAAACTAGTAATTCTCATACCTGGATTGAATGGATGTTTTCAGAATGTCTTCCTTCTTCACAGAGAACTGATGATATCCAGATCGAAGTTCAATCTTTGGAAAATATTAAGCTCCATGATATTGATCGAATAAATCATCAATGCGAGGTAGGGGATACTTGTTCTTTATTATTATAGCATTGATCTCCCTATAATAAATGCACAAAATCATTGATCCATTTTATTCTTAACAAAAATAATAGGGGCTCCCCATGCAGAAACACTTGGGAAAATAAATCCTTTATTACTCAATTCCTATAGTAGTTTCTTTAGTTCCACTAAATCCACAGTTTTCATTTTATAAGGGGTCTTTGATATAGGCCTTGAACCAGTTATTAAATCAATGGAAAACTCAATTTCTCATTCTAGAGGATTTCTAGGTAAATACTCTCGAAACAGATGAACATATTCTTGCACAATAGGTATATAATTTATTTGAACACTCCTTTCCTCACCCAATAGTATTTCATTTTCTTCCTCCCCAATAATAGAATTTAATAGAGCTATTGGGGGTGGATATATATAAGAATCAGGTGGTGATGTTTCTTCTATAAAGATAATGATATCTATCCCATCATAGAAAATTGTAACCTTATTCTTATTACAATAAAATTTCACATCATGGTCTAAAATCGAATCCATACCGAGGATTATATCAAAAAAAATCATGGGTATGTTGATGTGATTAGTATATAAAGAATATTTATATGCCCTAATAGGGTCTGATTTACAAAAAATTGCAACAATGATAATTCCCTTAGGTGTTTTTAATGAAAACATCCTTGTTAAATGAAATTGAAAATATTTAATTTTCTTAGCAAACTGGGAAGATATGAAGAAATGTGATGATCAAGAATCAAATAAAGCATTGGTTAAATTTGTGGAAACCATTAAATTACCTCCTTCAACGTCATTCAAAGCTTCAACCATAGCATTATTGATCACATAAGATTATCCTTGCTACCTTGGCCTTTTTGGAGGTATGATTACTTGGAATTTATGAAATTCATTTGATTAATGCCCCATTTTATCTACAATTGATGAATTAAAAATTGATAACCTCTTTCTTTACCTTGGAATCATGAGCTTGGAGTACTTTTTCACCACACTTGTAACAGAATCACATTCCCTTCAAGAACGTACCAGGGAATTTCATACCGCATTTACCACAAAAAGTAAATTCATCCTTTCACTTGTTCCCCTTTTTTCTATTTTCAGAGTGTTCAACAGATTTCCTCTTATCTTTGTTTTCATTAAAGTCATAAGACTTAGATAATTCCTTTTTTATCTTCATATCACATTAGAAAATATCTTCTTATGATGAGAAGGATTGTTAGACTAATGGTCAATGTAGAAATGGTTTTAACCCATCAACAAATCAATCACTCTTACTCATTGGGTTACGTATATGATCTGATGCATTCCTTTCTTTCCTTGTAAGGTTAGCCTCATAAATTGTGACATTTTCTCCTCCTTTGGACTGAGACTCAGAAATTGACATTCCATATCCACTAGATGGTCATAAGGAAAGTATTTTTCTATGAAAATATCTTTAAACTCCATCCATTCCAAATATGGTACTTATTCATCTTCTTTTCTGTTTTCAATTAATGACCACCATTGATTTTCATCTCCCGTGAGGCAATAAACTTCCATGAAAACTTTTTCCCTTTCACTACTTTCCAAAGAAATAAATATTTTCTCTATGAAACATATCCATTTCTATTCTATAAATGGATTTTTAGTACTATTGAATGTTGGTTGTTGTTTCCTCATGAAGTGGTATTACATTTATCCTCCGCATTGTGGATCAGGGTGCTCTATATGTGTAAGCTTATTATTAAAAACCTGATAGAGTTTTCCCAGTATGGTGATAAGATAATCAACACCAATTACATCAGTAGCTCAATGATATTTATCATGAGTTTGGGGGTAATCCCTACATGGATAATGTGCATTGATATTTTTTCCATTCCTTCCACTAAGCTCTATTTCTAAACAATGGAATATAATATATTAGTTTATTAATCGCAATATATAATTCCAAACTTGTAAAACTCTTAACATAAATTGAACTATTTAGGGATATAATCCATAATCATAAAAAAATTCTTTGAAAAGTTATGTACTCAAATATCCTTCATAATTATTTTTATGGAAAATTTGAATTATCAAAAGCATATCCCATGGGAGAGTCGAAACCAAGAGTGCATCAAGGCTCGTTGTCATGTACTTGGATACTCTGGGTCAAGCCTGAAACTCTTTGTCAGAGGTTTCACACCTAGGTGTATCTATGCTAGAGCTTCTTCTACCTGCTCGTACCCCTAAAGGGATGTATTTCATGGAAAAATCTAAAAATATCTACATTACCAAAATTCTATGAAGTTATTCTATACTAATCCTCAAAGTATATCTTATGGTAATGTTATCTAATAAGTGTTTTTCTAAATCTAGATTCCATGGTTTTTACTAAACTTTCTCTGATACCAACTGTAATGCCCTGACCCCAGTTACCCATAGTAGGTGCATTATTACAAGACATTGGCATGATACCAGGAATCATGTCCTGAGAGACCGATCAGTTTAGCTGCCATGTAAGTACGAGATATATACATATGTTTTACATTACACCATGAAATAAAAAAAAACAATGCCTAATTTTAACACAATCATATCCCTCAGACTATCCCTGAAGATCAGTCATAATATACTTTTTCGCATCCTTGGAAAAATAAAACATAGAAAGGGGTGAGCTCAGGTGATCCATAAGGATTAAAATATAGAGGAAACTTTCATTAATAAGAAAACACATTTAATGAAATGTATACGACTAAAACACAAGCCTTTTAAAATTAAACATTTGAATAATATGGCATAGATAAATCAAATAATTCAATTTAGTTATTCACATAGATATTCTACTAGTCGAATAATCACATATAATATCAATATCAAATTTCATAACGATGGAATTCATATTGTCGGACATCGTAACCACATAGTCAAGGCCTCGTGAAATGACTAAAAATAAGATTTTTTCAGGGCCTTCTTCCAAGACACTAGTTTGTCTCATGAGACCTACCGAAGCATCGATGATCCATAGCGCGCACCACCTGTCACTTACTAAGTCCAGTGCAGTTCTCAAATGAAAGGGCTAAACCATATCATAAACATTCTTATTAAAAATTGCATAAGAAATGTTAATGATTTAACAATAAATCATGGATGGTATAAAAATAACACAACAACAGTTAAACATATCACAAAACCTTCAATAAAATATGGAAGATTGTATCTTAATAAATCAACTTCAAACAAGTGTAAAATCCATCAATGTGTGTTGACATAGATGAAATCAAAACTATTTGAGAGAAATATCTCTTTCTATTTTGAAATCATTTAAAAGTAAAATAATTATAAATGAAAACATTTATTTAGAAAATACTCTTTTAATTTTGTAAGGGATGCTTTGAAGGTATTGTAACGGCAGAAAATAGACACACATTCCATATAAGATAAAAAAACATTCTTAGCTCAATTTTTCAAAAAGGTTATAAAGTACCTTGTTTGGAAAGCGAAGGAAAGATTCATTTCAAAAAAATTTATAAAAAGTAGAACAAGGGTATAAATGAAATTAACCCATAATGTATGAAATATTAAAAAAAATTGAAATACATATTTAAGAATCATGAATGTGGATGATAAAGAGGTCACAGTAGATAGTCATGTATAAACAAACTCGGATAATAATGAGACTGTAAAATTAACCATAACCTTTTACTTTTCTTGATGGGGGGTACGTTAAAATCTTGTATAATTGTTAAATAATTTTTATTAAATTTCACAAGAACCACATACAGAAATATGATATGATATATGATCTTCTAATATTGTTTTGTTTATAATATTAGTAGTATCATCATTTCGGGTGTTAACTGATTATTTTTCCTTTATATGCTTGGTTACGTAAGCCATGTTTTTTATGGATAGAATGTATTTGATTCATATCCAGAATGATATTATGTTTTAAAAAATTATTTTTATTCATAAAATGACAATTATTATTGAATGGTTATGATGTGGAATGAATATAAACGTGTTTGTGGAGACGATAATCTGTACATAAGCACAAGTGAAAATATCATTATATTGATCATGAAATAGTATGTAATTTGATGGTATATAATATATACAAAATCATTAACATGTTATATTTATTATTTACATCGGTTATACTCATTATTATTTCATCCAAATAATGAAGTGTTTGAATAACAAACTACACCACGACATTGAGATGGTAAGCCGTATGTACGTACGGTGACTTGTCATTCATAGGATGGATAGAATAATGAATATGGTTGTACCATATTAATATTAACAACACATTATGTATATGGTATGGATGTATTATTTTGGATGGTAAACAACAATGAAAGGGGATGTGGAATAAGAAAATAACTTTGAAAGAGGTTGTGAAATTAATACCCCTTCTTCAGGTGTTTTTTTTATTTGATCAAAATGGGTACATTGGTTGGATTTTTTGTCAAAATAAGACCAATAAGACAATGTTAGGGTAGTTGGGAGGATATATGACCAGGGTTTGGCGGAGTCAAATGGCTTTGGAAGTGTGATTTTGGGAGAATGGGAAGTACCCTTTTAAATGAGAGATGAGGGTCACTTTAGGAAAAGCTTGAAATATTTTTTTGTTATACAATTATATTAGGTTTATAATGGATAAAAATTTATTTATTGTGAGAATAAGGTGGGTATTGGTAGTAGAAATTTCAACCAATAGGTTTTAGACAGGTTTGTGTCACCATATTAACCTTATATTTTGGATTAAACTCTTAGTTAAATAGTTTAACTTTTATCATGTATTTTAGTATTATTATGATAAATAGTTAATAAACATACAATAAAAATACAAGAGAACCACATGTTGTTCATTATTAATATATAAAATCTTATTATTTTTAAGAATATTATATCATATAATAATATAGTTTTTGTTTTAAAATCTCATTTATGTCAATTTTGACACTATTTGGTATTTTGTTTTCGTGAAAGTAATAACAACTTTATCACTTTGAAAAAAATTATTTAATCAACGAAAACATGTTATATTAACATATAAAATTAGTGGAATTCATCAGAAGTTTGAATTTACATTTATTTGGATATTTATAATATCAATTATTTTAATCTTTCGTTAATATGGTAAGTAATGCATCATCATTGTATCATAAATAAATTTAATTATTTAATGTCTAAAAATTATAAATAAAATACAATTATTAAAAAATATTTAAATATTTATAATGAATATTTATAGTTTAATTTATCTTATGTATAAACCTATATTAAAAATGGTTTAGTTAACAAACATTGAAATTAACACTTTTAACAGTGGTTTAAATAAAATAATAATAAATGTCCTAATCAAATTAAAGTGGACCAAAAGGATAATATTTTATTCCTAAGGTTGATTTTGGTTGAAATAAACTTATCCCATAGAATTATGACATGTTTTATTGTAATTATAATATCATCGTTTACATTTAATTACCCTATTTAATTTTAACCTTGGTAAATAAAAGTCAAAAGCTACTAATCAAAAAAATTATTTCCATATTATTAAACCACATATTACTTACTCATATCAACAGTATATCTTTGATTTTTGAGATTCAATTCACAAAAGTGGTAAAATTATAGTTTATGAAAATTTTCAAATGTGCCTAGAATGTGGGTATAAGACTGTAAAAAAGTTCAAAAAAATTTATATATCTAATATTATTATAAAATGACACCAATGAATTAAATTGAAAAAATATAGGTATTATGTATCTATTTTTATTTAATATAAATTTAACTAAAATAACTAATTATTTAAATAAAAAATCAGTTTTAGACAATAACGCGGTGTTTTTCACAATCAATAAAAAATTGAAAATTTTCAGCAAAATACCAAAATTTCTTCCTAAGATAGTTTTGATATTATGAATAAAAAAATGAAGTCCATTTTGAAAAATAAAATTGATAAATTTTCAAAATGTAGTTATTACTATTCATTACAGGTAGTTTGATTGGTCGTGTTATGTTAAAACTCCAAGTTACATACAACGAAAGCTATTGAATTATTACAAGGGAATGGCACAATGGAGGCTGGTGGTGTTACATTATCCCCTATATCAAATAATTTCATCATCAAAATTTTTAGAATATTACTCCATAAAAATAATCAGGCGGTTCTTCATCATAAATTCCTCGTGTTCCCATACTGCCTCTTCCATCTTATGATTTCTCTATAGAACATTCACCAGACGAGTCGTCTGGTTTCTCAACACTTGTTATCTGGTATGAAGAATTATGATAGGCTCTTTACAATAAGACTGGCCAGGTTCCAGTTTTATTTCATCACAGGTGAGTACATGTGTTGGGTCAGGCATGTATTTTCTTAACAATGATATGTGGAGCACATCACGAACACTAGAGAGACTTGGCAGAATTTCCAAACGATAAGCTACAACTCCAATTAGTTCAAGAATTTTGAATTGTCTGATGTACCTCAGAACTAATTTACCCTTCATACTGAAACATACAACACCCTTCCATGGAAATACCTTCAAGAAAACATGATCTACTACTTCAATATTTATATCGTTCCTTCGGTTATCAGCATAGGTATTTTTCCTACTTTGAGCTGCTTTGATGTGGGTTTGGATAACCTTCACCTTTTCCACTGTTTCCTCAACATGTTCTGGGCCTACGAGTTTTTTTTCACCAACATCATTCCAACAAGTTTGTGGGCGACATCTCGTTCTATATAACACTTCATATGGTTCCATCAAAATACTTGAATGGAAGATATTGTTATAGTAAAATTCTACTAGAGGTAAATACTGAATTCACATACCTTGAAAGTCAAGTGAGAAGGATCTCAACATGTCTTCTAAGGTTTGAATAGTCTATTCAAATTGTCCATCAGTCTGTGGGTGGTAGGTAGTGCTCAAATGAAGTTCATTATCAGAGGCCTTCAAAAGACTTTTCCAGAATCATTATGTAAAAAGAAAAATCAAGACCAGAAACAATCGATAGGGGTACACCATGACGTCTTACAACTTCATTAATATATACTATTTCTAGACATTGAAGTGGTAAATCTTATCTTACAGAAATAAAATTTACTAACTGGGTAAGATGATCCACAATGACCCATATTGGATCATTCCTTCTAGGATTCATTTGTAGTCCCATGACAAAGTTCATCGTAATATCATCCCATTTCCACTAAGGTATGGGAATGGGTTGCATGACCACTCTAGGATATTGTCTTCCAGATTTCACTTGTTGAAAAACCATACATATTGACACATAATCAGTAATCTCTCTCTTCATATTATCCCAAAAAATGTTCCTTTAAATATCTATACATCTTAGTGATACAGGGGTGTATAGAAAAATTGGAGCTATGATAATCATCCAACAACCCCCTTTTTAGATCTGGGATGTCGGGAACACAAAGTCTCTTCCTGAATTTCAAAATCTCATCTTTATATATGAAGTCGATCAATCTTCCAACGTTCACAAAATTATTTTTCTTTTGAAACATTTCATCATCAGTATGAGAAATTTTTATCCTTTTTAGTAAATATGGATTAGAAAATGTTGGAAAATGTATTTTTGTTTCACATTACATGATTATTCCCATATCCATCTTTACTAGATCAATGAATGTAAGATCCCTTTCAACTCTCATCTTCCCCAAAACTCCATGAAATTTTCATCTCAAAGCATCTTCCACCTTATTTTACTTCCCTGGGTAGTAGTGTATAGTGAAATAATAATCCTTTAGTAGTTCAAGCCATCATCTTTTCCTTAGTTTGAGTTCTTTCTGTGAGAAAATATACTTCAAACTCATGTGATTGATATATATCTCACATCTTTCACCATAGATATATTGTATCCATATCATCAAATAAATGATTGAAGCTGCTAACTCCAGATCATGAGTGGGATAGTGTTGTTCATGAATTTTTAGTTATCATGATGCATAGGCAATAACTCTATCATTTAGCATAAGGAAACAACCAAGTCCTTTCATTGAAGTATCACTATAAATCAAAAACCCATCATTACCAGATGGTAGAGTAAAGATATAAGAATTGACTAATATTCTCTTCATTTTATTAAAACATTATTCACACTCTTTTTTCCAAAAACAATTTAACCCCTTTATGTGTGATTTTGGTTAATGGGTTAGCCAATATGGAAAAATTCTGGACAAAATGCTGATAATAACATACTAAAAAAATAAAACTGCATTCCTCAGTTATACTCATCGGTGCTGGCCATTCTTGTATTTCTATTTTCATAGAAGGATCAACATAGATTCCATCCATATCGACAATATGTCCATGAAAATAAATTTCCAGAATCCATAATTCACACTTGCTAAACATCCCATGTAATTGATTTCTTCTGAGGGTTTTTAGAATAGTGCACAACTGATTTTCATAATCTTCATATCTTTTGGACTAATCCAAGAAATCAACAATTAATACCACAACAATGTCATCAATATTTTCCTTGATAACTCTATTCATTAGATCCACGAAAACATTCGGGGAATTAGTCAGTCTAAAAGGCATTACTGTAAACTCGTAATGCCCGTACCTAGATCAAAATGTTGTTTTTGAAATATATTCCTTCTTCACACACAACTGATGATATCCAGATCAATGGTCAATTATTTGTAAATATTGATCTCTATGAATTTGATCAAATAAAACATCAATGCGAAGTAGGGGACACTTGTTCTGTATTGTTATTGCATTGATCTCCCTGTAGTCAATGCACAACCTCATTGATCCATGATTCTTTTTAACAAAAATAATAGGGGCTCCCCATAGAGAAACACTCGGTAAAATAAATACTTTATAACTCAATTCTAATAGTTGTTTCTTTAGTTCCACTAATTCAACAATGTTCATTATATAAGGGGACTTTGATATAGGCCTTGAATGAGGAATTAAATCAATCGAAAACTCAATTTCTCATTCTAGAGTATTTTCAAGTAAATTATCTATAAACACATCAACATATTCATTCACAATGGGTACATCCTCTATTTGAACATTACTTTTTTCACTCATAGTTATTAAAATCTCTTCCTCCCCAATAATTGAATTTAGTTGAGCTACTGGGGGTGGATATAGATAAGAATCTGGTGGTGACATTTCTGCTCTAAAGATAAGGTACTTCTTATCATCATTGAAAATTGTAACCTCTTTCATATTATAATAAATTTTCACATCATGGTCATAAATCCAATATATACTGAGGATTACATCAAACTCAATCATCTGTATAACGATGAGATAAACAGATAAAGAACATTTTTATGCCCTTATGGGGACTGATTCACAAATCATTGTTGCAATGATACTTCCCTTAGGTGTTTTTACTGACAACTTCTTTGTTAAATAAAATTGAAAATATCTAATTTTCTTAGCAAACAAGAAATATATGAAACAATGTGATGATCCAGAATCATATAAATCATTTGGTAAATTTTAGGAAATCATTAAATTACCAACCACCACGTCATTCTTAGCTTCAACCATAGTAGTAGTGATCGCAAAACCTTGGCCTTTCTCCCGTGGAATTTTCCAAGGTATGTTTCCTTTGTGCTTAGGTCGTTCATTTTCATAATGCCCCATTTCTCTACAATTGTACAATTCAACATTGACAACCTCTTTCTTTCCGTTGTAATCACAAGCTTGGTGGACTTTTTCAACATACTTTTAATAGAATCTAATTTCCCTCTGGAATATACTGGGGTGTTTCTTTCCTCATTTTCTATAAGAAGAAAGTTCAACTTTTCCCTTCTTCCCCTTATTTCCATTTTCATAGTGTTCAACATATCTCTTCTTCTCATTCTGTGCTTTAAAGTCGTAATACATTGAGAATTCCTTATATATCTTTATAGCACATGAGACAATATCTTCGTATGATGAGAAGGATTATGAGCATAATGCTTGATGGAGAAATGGTTTTAACCCATCGAATAATCGATCAATCTTAATCCATGGGTTACGTATATAATCTTTTGCATGCCTTTATAACATTGTAATGTTAGCCTCATACTTTGCGACATTCTTATCCACTTTTTCCCTAAGACTCAAAAATTGACTTTCTATATCTTCTCGATGGTCACGAGAAAATTAATTTCCGTTGAAAATCTCTTTAAACTACCTCAATTACATATTTTATACTTTTTAGTCTTTCTTTGTGTTTTGAATTAATGAAGAACATTAATCTGTATCTCCCGTGAGGTGATAAACTTCCATGACAACATTTTCCCTTTCTCTAATCCCCAAAGCATGAAATATTTTCTCTAAGTAACTTATCCATTTTTCAGCTACAAATGGATTTCTAGTCCCATTTATGGTTGGTGGTTGTTACCTCATAAAGCGGTCTATTATTGATCCTCCGCATTGTGGAACAGGGTGCTCCATTCGGGTAAGGTAATTATTCATAACCTGAGTGAGTTGTCCCAGTATGGTGGTAAGTTGATTAGCACCAGTTCCATCACTAGATCCAATATTATTTTCTTGAGTAGGAGGTTAATCCCTACTTGGATTATGTGCATTGATACAATTTCCATTCTTTCCAATAGGCTCTATTTCTAAACAATGGCATATAATAGATTATCTTATGAATCATAATACATAATTCCAAACTTCTAAAACAGTTAACATAAATTGAACAGTTTATTGATATAATCAATAATCATAAAAAAATTTCTTTTAGGAGGCATATACTCATAAATCCGTCATAATGTTTTATAATTAAAATGTGAATTATCCTAAGCATATCCATCAGGACTGTCGTAACCAAGAGTGCAGCAGGGCCCCTTTTCATGTACCAAGATACCCGGGTCTAGACCAAAACTTCTTGTTAGAGTTTTCACACCTAGGTCCATCTATGCTAGAGCTTCCTCTACCTGATCATATCTAGATAGGGATTTATTGCATGGAAAACTCACAAAATCACTACATTTCCAAGATTCTAGGATGTTTGTCTATACTAATCTTCAAAGTCTATCTTAGGACAATGTTACCTAACCATAGTTTTTCTAAATCTAGCTTCAAATGTTTTTAAAAAACTCCCTTTGATTCTAATTGTAATTCCCTGAACCTAGTTACTTAGAGTCGGTGCATTATTAAATAACATTGGCATGATATAAGAAATCGTTTCCCGAATGACTGGTAAGTTTTATAGCCTTATAAGTACTAGATACATGCATAAGTTTTATATTACTCTATGAATTAAAAAAACCACATTGTGTATCATTTTAACACAATCATCTCCCTTAGAAAATTCCTATAGGTTAGTCATAATATACTTATTCGTATCCTAAGAAAAATAAAACATAGAAAGGGGTGAGCTCAGTTGCTAAGTAAGGATAACAATTTAGTGGAAAATTTCATAAATAAGTATAAACATTTAAGGTAATGTATAAGAATAAAAAAAATGCCTTTAAAGCTTACAGATGAGAATATTATGGTAAAGATAAATCAAATGAATTCATTTACTTATTAAAATGGATATTCTACTAGTCTAATAATCACATATAATATAAATAGCCAATTTCAAAATGATGGGATGCATATTGCCGGAAATCATGACCACATAGTCAAGGCCTTATGCCAAGACTACAAATAATATTTTTTAAAGGCATTGTTAGAAGGAACTAGTTTGTCTCATGAGACCTACCAATGCATTGAGGACCTATAACGGACTCCACCTGTCACTTATTAAGTCCTATGCATTCCTCATACGAAAAAGTTCAAACATAACACAAACACTCATATTAAAACTATCATACGAAATGGTAATACGTTAACAATAAACAATGAATGGTATAAAAATAAAACATCTACAGTAAAACATATTAAAAAAAACATTAATACAATATCGAAGATTATATCATAATAAATCAACTTCGAACTAGTGTAAAATCTATCAAAGGATGTTGACATAGATGAAATCAAAACTATGTTAGAGAAATATTTGTTTCTATTTTGAAATAATTTAAAAGTAACATAATTATAAAAGAAAACATTTATTTTTAAAATACTATTATAATCTTGTTAGGGAAGCTTTGAAAGGGTTATAATAGCATAAAATAGCTACACCCACCGTATAAGTTAAAAAACATTCTTACCTCAATTTTTTGAAAAGGTTATAAAGTACCTTGTTTGGAAAGCGACGGAATGATTACTTTAAAAAAATTATAAAAAGTAAAACAAGTGTATAAATTTATTTAACCCATAATCTATGAAATATTAAAAATATTTTGAAATACATTTTTAAGAAACAAGGAATTGGATGGTAAAGAGGCCATAGTATATACTCACGTATAAACAACCTTGGATAATAAAGAGATTGTAAAATTAACCATTACATTGTAATTTTCATTGATCAAGGTTACGTTAACATCCTATTTAATAGTTAATTAACTGTTACTAAATTATTCAAGAACCGCATACCTATATATGATATCATATATGATCTTTTAATGTTGCTTTGTTAATAGTATTAGTAGTATCATCGTTTTGGGTGTTTGCTGATTCGTTTTCCTTTATATGCTTGGTTATGTAAGCCATGATTGTTATGGAAAGAATATATATGATTCATATCTAGAATGATATTATTTTCTTAAACATTATTTTTACTCACAAAAAAAACAATTATTTTTTAATGGTTATAATGGGGAATGAATTTCATTGCGTTCATGGAGACAATAATCTGTACATACTCATGAGCGACAATATTACTATATTGATGGTGACATCGTATGTAATTGGATGGTATATCATATATACAGAATAATTAATATGTTTTATTTTTTATTCACATAATTTATCCTCATTATTATACCCATCCAAATAATGAAGTGTCGAATAACAAACTACACCACGATGTGGAGATGGTAAGCCGTACGTACGCACGTATGGTGACTTGTCATCCATAGGATTGATAGAATAATGAATATGGTTGTAACATATTTATATTAACATCATAGTATTTTTATGGTACTATTGTTATTATTTTGGTATGGAAAAAACAAAGAAAGAGGATATTGAAGAAGAATAGAACATTGAAAGAGGTGGTGAAATTATTACCCCTTTTTCGGGTGTTTTCTTTTGAGTTGATCAAAAGGGATCCTTAGATAGGCCTTCATATCAAAGTAAGGCATAAATATCATGGTGAGGGTAGTTGGGAGGATATTTTAGTAGGGGTTCTCCAATCCAAATCGCATTGGAGGTGTGATTTTGAGAGAAGGGGAAGTACCCATTTATAAGAGAGGTGAGGTTCACTTTAGGAAAAGCTTGAAATATTATTTTAATATACAATCCTATTCCGTTTATAGTGGCCTCAAAATGATTTTTTTAAAGGATAAGGTGCGTATGGGTTTAAAACTTCTCAAAAAAAAGGTTTTAGACATTTTTGGGTCACCATATTAACCTTATCATTTAGATTTAACTCTTAGTTAAATAGTGTAACTTTTACCATGTATTCTTGTTTTATTATAATAAATAGTAAATAAACATGATATAAATATAAAAAAGAACCCCAAATGGTTAATTATTAATATATCTAACCTTATATATTTTCTTTGGCTAAACCTTATATTTTTAGGAATATTATATCAATTAATAATACAGTTTTTGTTTTAAAAACTCATTTATGTCAATTTTGATATTATTTAGTATTTTGTTTCTGTGAAAATAATAAAACCTTTATTAGTTTGAAATAATTTTATTTAATAAACCCTATCATGTAATATTAACCTTAAAAATTAGTTTAATTTATCATAAGTCTCAATTTACATTTATTTGGATATTTATATTATCAATTATTTTAATCTTTCATTAATAAGGTAATTACTACATCATCATTTTCTTATAAGTAAATTTAATTATTTAATGTATAAAAATTTTAAATAGAATAAAATTATGTATGAAATGTTTTTGGATTTCTAATGAATATTTATAGTCGAATATATTTGATGTATAACCCCATATTAAAAATGGTTTAGTTATTAAACTTTGAATTTAACACTTTTAACTCTTCTTTAAATAAAATAATAATAAATTTCATAATCTAATCCATGCTGATCAAAAGGATCATATATTATTCTTAAAGTTTATTTTTTTTGAAATACACTTATCAAATAGAATTAGGACATGTGTTCGGGTAATTATAATATCATTTTTTTACATTTAATTACCCTATTTATTTTAAACCGTTGTAAATAAATGTCAAATGAAACTATTCACCAAAAATTACATTCATCTTATGGAACAACATTTTACTTACTAATTTAAAGAATGTCTCTTGGATTTTTGATATACAATTCATAGAAGCAGAAATGATACATTTTATGAAAATTTGCAAATGCGCATAGAAGGTGGGTAAAAGAGGGTTAAAAATTCAATAAAATATTGTATATCTAATATTATTATATAATGAATCCAATTAAATACATTACACATATATAGGTATAAAGTATCTATTTTTACCTAATATAAATTTAAACAAAATAAATAATTATTTAAATTAAATGTTAGTTTTAAATAATAACGCAGGGTTTTTCGCTATTCATCAAATATTGAAAGTTTTCAGAAAAATAACAAAAAAAAATCACCCTAAGATAATATTGATATTATGAATCCAAAATGAAGTCCATTTTAAAAAATAAAATTTATAAAATTTCATAAAGGGGGTATTACTATTCCTAACGGCTAGTTTGATTGGTCATGGTGTGTTACAACTCCAAGTTGCATTCAACTCAAGCTACTGTATTATTAAAAGGGAAAAATATCATGGAAGCTTGGGGTGTAACACATAAGATGGGTTTGGGATGTCAAGAAAACATATGTAAAACCTGGATTCATCATAATATGAGATGGATCAATATCCTTTCCTGAGAGGATATCACCCCAATGACATTGTTCCCCTACCATGTTATTTCCCATACCATTGTATATATTTATTACCATTCTCCTAGGATATATAGTGATGCCTAGATATTTCATTGTGTGCATTAACCTTCCATCAAATAATTTCAGGTTTATTCCTCTGTTGTTCATGATTTATTCCTTTCTGCTTCCATAGTCCTTTAGAGTATTCGGGCGAGTGGTGGAATAACACCCAGGGAACTCAATATTCCCTCTGATACATTCCCCATTTCCACTTAGGCAACTCAATCATTCTCCTATTTGAAATATCATCATCCTCCTATTGTAAATTAGCCCCTAATGGCAATGGGACTATGAATAACTGGACAACATAATTCCTTGGGTGTTCACAACATGAAGGATCATCAATTACAAATAGAATCTCCCACATTTCAAACATGTTCAATGGTCGATCCAATATTTTTTCACCCAATTTCAAATTGATTTTGGAATATAATATGTGTTTCAAACATATTAAATAGTTGTTCCATGATCTTGGTTAATCCCCTTTTTTTAATTTAGGTTTTAAAAGTCCGAACCAACCTCATAGGATTTTCAATCACTTTATCAATTTATTGTAATCTACCCTTCAAGAAATAGGAATTCTATACTTATAGTTATTTATATATCCAAGAATGGATCATGTTAGCTTTAGAGATGGGACGAAGTTATATTCCTGATAGGTTAAGACAAAATATTTCTTCATATTTTTAACTCTATGAAATTAAACTAATGGACCATGTTCCAAACTCTATGACCCTAATAAAAGAACCCATTGACCAAGTATCATGACCTTATGTTATGGAAAGTTATTTCAGTGATGTTTTGGGTAGCAATGGGTGGCCTCCATGGACCCTCCTTTCACATCGGTAACATCTCTTCAATGCCAAACAGGTTCCTAGAGACCCACAACCATCCGTCCAATAACTATATCCATAAACTATTTAAAAAAATCTTTACTCTAGGAAAATAATCCAAGACCATAAGTGAAAACATCATGACTCTAATTTATGTTCACGGCATCTTAGAAATGTTTCATGTGATTTTATTCTTATTTTTCACCAAATTCATGTCATATCACCTTCATTCTATTACATTCAAACTCTTTTGAGACACTTCCACCCTAAGACACGCATCCTTACGGTCCTACAATCACAACCATAAAATTTTTCTACCCCTTCCAAGATTAATTTTTGTGGTGCATGCCGTCTTAGGGCTGTCATTTATATATGTGTTGAATACTCCAACATCATAATATCTTTTCAGGGAGAAATTCCTCATTAGACCCAAGCATTAATATGTTAAACTACATTTTACACCATTGTACAAGTATTGTGACATTATACTATATTCAATTGGTCTGAATTATATGACCTAAAACGATGAGACTAGGTCTAAGAATTATGTCCTTAAATTTTTTTAAGTATATCCTTGGGTTATTTTGTTTAGTATATAATCCTAGGATCCTCATTCAAATTTGATTACCTCCCCCTCTACCACACATATCACTTTTTATATACACAAAATTTTTGTATAATAATAATAAAAATAAACTATTTTTAATTGGTATTAACATTACAAACATAATATGTTCCCAATGTCCTTGTCATAAGATGTTACAATTCACAACTTGAAATCCGAGTAAAATGAAATTAAATTTTATGAAACATCATCCTAACATTAAAACGTTAAATGTAATTCCAAAAATCCTCATCGTATGATGTTAGACTGTGATTCTATAATCCTTACTTCAAAAATGTGATATAATAGATCCTCTTATTCCCTTACTTAAGAATACTTATCCTCCTTTGGTTCCAATTAACAAATGAATCGCTCATGTTTTTTGACAGTCATTCAACCTTCATTATGAGGCTCCACGTTAAATATGAGTATGTCCTTTTTGTGGAGCAATTCACCCACAAAATGTGATCAAATATGTGGTTGCATAATTATTCTAGACTTTTAATCCATTGAGTCATTCAATAAAAACACATACACACATTTCATCTCCCTTTAGTGGATCAACATATGAATGGGAGACCCATGATCACATATTGAATGCCAAATTGGCTCACATACTATCCTTTTAACACACCTTGAAATACATCAAATGAAATTTTGAGATAGCTATCATGTATTGATCACGGTCATAGGTTGTACCTCGTACGATTATCCTTATCATAATAGAAATGGTAATCGATTTTATGTTTCAGAAATGTTTAGAAATTATTCACCATCATCACCCCACCCCTTTTTGATCCAAATCTTGTGAATCTCGATTAAAACTCTTAATTCCCCTTTATTTCGAAAGAATTCAATAGCTATGGAATTACCCCTTTCATATACTATCACAAATTAGAAAAGAAAGTAATTTGTACTGGAAATCCTATACTCCATAAATATACACCCTCTTAATGAGAAATCACTTTAGAAAATGAATAATTTTAAATCCTAAGTACTTTATTATTTTCTAACACCCTCAAATAAAAGATAAATCACATGGTCGTACCTCATTTCCAAGACCATGTATGACTCACGTGTTGTTAGTTAATGATAATTAGTTGCCTCATTGGTGTGACATATGTGGGATAATAATGTCTGTCAAAAGAAACACATCCATACATATGACGAAATAAAAAAGAAAAATATTAGTAGTTTTTTAAGTTTATCCGCACACTAGATTCCCTATTATGTCCTATAATGAATGATCAGTATGGCTACACCATTTTTATGGATAAATCATACCTAGATAACCTCTAGACCATGGCTTGAGGGACTGATTCAGCCAAAAAAGCTCGACTTCATCCTCTTCCTCTAACATAGGTAAAATCTCTTCATCTTTTATATGATATGACTTATAATCATCCAGGTAATTATTTTTCTATGATTTCAACTCATCCACTCATGCCCGGGCCACCACTAACTAGACCTTAAAATGACTGATGATATCATCATGTGAATTTATGAAGGCCCCATAATGTTTATCCTTATCCTCCACATGTAGATGTTCTTAATCAGACTCTTAGAAATTCCAAGTACCAATAGACATATCCTTTTTTAGATGATGTTATGTTGTTGACTCTCTACTCACACCCTCTCACCATGGAAATAATTAAACATCATATGGAGAGTGAGATCATCCAACCCTCCAGTTCCCATGTTACAGAGCCTCTAGAAAATGGATCACATCCATCTCACTAGGTATATATCCAATGAGTGTTTGATGAAGTGTCATATACTCTTCTATTCTCTTTTCTAAATAACATGGATCTCTTTAGTGAAATAGAACCAGAGACTTCTAGTTCACTGAGTGGCATGGGTTCTTACTTTGTAATTTCTCTGAGGATTGTTGTTGTAGGGTCCTCCTCTAAAATCCTCTTGGATGGGTCTATCTCCTTGTTGATAGGGGTTCATAATAATCTAACCATTAATTAAAAACACTATGTACACCTGATTCTAACGCATCCCATTCAGATACATCACCCACATCATCAAAATTCATCATTCCCATGATTAAAATCATGATTATCTTGTATGATAGTGTCCCCAATATTTTTCATTCCCATTGCGGGAGCATTCCCTGGTACCCCCACCGTGGCCACTTTCTAGGATAAAACCATCTCGAGCACAGATTGAAAAAAAAATAATGGAAGTTAGTTTGAATAGTAATGCAAATTTGGGAAAACATGTCGTTTTAACCATAAAAAACTTATAGATGGAATGAATTTTGTTAATAATTGGTCCCAGAGTTTCAATAGTTTCTTCCACTATATGATACCCCTCGATAATGGTAAATAATTTTTTGGACGACATTGGGCCCCAAAGAGATGGTTGGGAAGAAGCTTAAAAAGATAAAACATAAACATCAGAATAATGTAATCAGATCACTCCATGAGTATATGAAATGACACAGTTTGATTGATATAGTGTTTTACCCTGATGTTTAGGGATCTAAATAATGAGTCTCTTAAAGCAATACACCATTCTAGTAGTATGTGATACTATCATTTTGATAGGAAATGGTCCTTCATAACTGAGTGGGTGGACCAAGGGATCTAATATCACTTTTTTAATATCCCCATTGAGCACTTTAGTCCATATATCCATAGGTATAGGTTCTGGTCCATTCCCACTATTACCCATTAGTGCTCTCTCATATCCTTTAATAAGAACCCCTTATTCCCCATAATCTTACATAAATATAATAATAATCCCAGTCAGATCAATTTAACAGGATAGGGGATTGGAGGGAAAATACAAGTGACATGAAAAACTAGGATTACCTAAAAAACCAGTATCTCAGTTATGTAATCATCCAAAGTGGTGAAATTTCCTCTATTTTGGGGAGTCACGTAAACATCATCCAACCCCCTTGATTCTTCATTATTGTAACAATTTTCATTATCGCCACTGGTTGACTCCAAATAAGTTGTAGATTTAATATATATTATATCCTCATGGTCAAACCCACCACCTGACATCAAACATAACGAGCTGGGGGGGATTCCTATTGCACAAAGATGGTTTGAAATTGCATCCATGGTCTCCAACAATGTAATCCTATCATGGAAGGACACCATGTGACTGATACTAGAGATCCCCACATCCTATATATCTATGAGTTATCAATTAATATTACTCCATATAATATATTTATATAGGGACATTGGTAATATCCACCTGGACAACAAGAGCATAGGGAAGGAATCATCAACAGTTTTTTGTAGCAGAAACTGCAGATTATTTATTAGAGATTACCTTGATCTGGTAATCCCAACATGATATCCATTTTCTATATCCCATGATCATTTGAGGGTGGACCTCCCCTTGAAGAGTTAGGGTGTAACAAAACATTAATATTCCCCATTAAAGCCCTAGATAGAACCCTTGATGGTTTTATTTCCCCTTGAAGAACATCCCAACTTCCACTGTAGAGACCCAAATCTTAACATACATGGACATTACACTACTTTTTCAGAATACATAGTACATAATAGAAACACAAACACAAGGACCGTAATAGTTTAGTGTCTTTGGAAACTCAGAATATAATCTTCTAATCATGGTGAAAGATCTTCAACATCTCCCATAGTGATCTTCCCTTTTTTTACCTAAATTTTTTCTTTATATCCTGGGGAAAAGAAAACATAAAAGAGTGAGCTCAAATGCTCAGTAAGGGTGAACAAAAGAAATATCAATCACATCATATTCATAACAACATAACATTTTGGAAATCTTAACCTGCAAAGGAGATCATCATATCATAACATGGGAAAAATCATAGTAGTGAAATGTAATCCAAATAATCATAACATATAACATGAAACTTTTTGGCAAACACAAATAATCATAGAGAATAATTTCTTATTATTCAAGACTCATTTCCAAGACTATCTTAGTGGACAAAGTCCATTTCTGAACCGAGTTCACTCCTCGTTTCAGTCCTGTTTCACTGATCCGGTTTAACCAGCCGTTCCAGCCATGTCTATCTCATGAGATATAAAATCTTTACCCAATGAATTGGAGGGAGATATAGGTCCCACACATCTCATAATGATACCATTCTTATGTGTGCCACAAAATCATAAACCATACATCATAGCATAACCCATATAATAAAAATGGGAATCATAAACATCGTGACATAATAAAACAATTCATATAAGAATAAGGAATTCATAAAAATATTTCCATCACAACATAATCAAATCCATTTAATAATAGGGATATAAACAGAACCCTATATTTTCTTAGATGGAAAATAATTTTGATAAAACTATTG
Organism: Viscum album; assembly: GCA_963277665.1. Lineage (NCBI taxonomy): Eukaryota > Viridiplantae > Streptophyta > Magnoliopsida > Santalales > Viscaceae > Viscum > Viscum album. The sequence goes on along the minus strand of OY728126.1, from coordinate 851,188,063 downwards.
AACTCCATTCTTGAGGAAAATATCCTTTCTACATCTAAAACATTTTTCCTTTCTTAACATGTCAGTAAATTTTAAACTAAAAAAAGTTGATTAAAAATAAACTTGAAAACTTGTAAATAAATCTTCTTGGAAATAATGTTTTAAAAATCCATTCATGCGGTATAAGTTAAAAAAACATTATTCTCGTACTTTTGTCAGAAAATCCAAAAAGTACCTCTTACGAAAAACGACAAAAGATTCCTTTCATATATTTTACTAAAAACTCACCGAAGGGTAAAATTGGATATCAACTACTGTAGAAGGATATAAATATTACATATTGAGGAAACATGTATGTGGATGATAAATATTCCCCAGTAAATTCTGAAGTATAAACAATCTCGAATAAAAATGAGATTGCGAGATTTTCCCTTAACTTAGATCCGATTTGCTTCGTATGTGTCCAAACCTCATGTATAATAATTTAAATAATGTCATTAACTTATTACATAATCATAAGCATTGTTATGATTTCATATATGGTTCACTTATAACTTTATTTTACCCGTTCTTTTGTAAATTCCATGTTAAAGATTGTTTTGGGTAAAATTGTTTCATTTGTCGTCTGTGTTTTGACTTGTAATTATTCATATGATTACATAGATCATGATTACTTAATTCCAGAATATAAAACATTATTTATATATAATATATATTCAGAATATACATATATATATATATATATAATAGAGCAGTAAATGGAAAGAAATACACCGTTCATGGAGATGGTAGGTCGTACGTACGCATGACAGCTGTTTTCGTTTCCTTATTGAGTTGAATGGAATTAAGTAGATGACATACATATATATACACATAAATCCAGTATCATTATTGTGTCATATATTTGATGATTACTTATTATATATACTTATAATCATTCATGAATGGTTAACGTGGAGAATGAATCTCATCGCGTCGTGGAGACGGTAGTCCGTATGTACGCACGAGTGATGATATCATTCTCATGATCGTCGAATTGTATTGGAGTGTATGTTTACTATTTCAGAATCTATATCACTTTACAATAATAAAATATAGTTATTATGTACACCATTATCCCCCTCCAAATAAGGTGGTGGTGGAAAATAGATTACACCACGGCGTGGAGACCGTATTCCGTACGTACGCACGCGCGGTGATTTCGTTTTCCATAGGATGGATAGATGGTGAAATAGGGTTGTTTAATAATTATAATAACATATCAGTATATGAGTGATACTTATGTTATTACTTCATAATGAAAAAACCTACGAAGAATAAGTGGAAGAAGAAATAAAGTTGAAAGAATCGGTAACGGACATTACCTCATCTTTGAAATGCCTCTTTGAGTCCTCCTCTTAGGGCACTAAAATTGGTCTTTGAAGAAGACGAGGACCTCTAGGATGGTTCTAGGGAAGTTGAGAACAGAATTTGGCAGGGTTTTTCCGAGCTTGAAGTCTCAAAGTGGTGTGAGGAAGAGAGGGAGGAGGTTCCCATTTATAAGGGAGGAGAGGGGAACCTTTGGAATAACAAAAAATATTATTTTATTATAAAGCCAAATTCGGTTTTAAATAGCTCAAAATTGATTTATTTCGAAGATAAGGTGGGGATGGGTCGAAATAATCTCATACAATAGAATTTGGAAAGTTTAGTTTACTATTTTAACCTTATCATTTAGTTTTAACTTTAAGTTAGATAATTTTACTTTTACCGTGTCTTTTTGTGTTCTTACACTATAAGGTTAATAAACATAGTATAACAAGACAAACGAACCCCCAGTTGTTTATTATTAATATATATAACCTTATATAAGTCATTTGGAAGAACCATAGATTTTTAGGAATAAAATAAAAATTAATAATATAATATTTGTTTTAAAAACTATTTTATGTCAATTTTGACACTATTTAGTAATTGATTTTTGTAAAAATTATAACAGAATTATTAGTTCTAAAAACGTTAATTAAATCAATACTAACATATCATATTAACCTAGGAAATTAGTGGAATTCATAAAAAGTCTCAAATTACATTTATTTGGGTATTTATAACATCAATTATGTCAATAATTCATTAATAAGATAATTACTGCATCATCATTGTGTCATAAATAAATTAACTTATTTAAAGTATAAAAATTTCAAATAAATTATCATTATGTAGGAAATATTTTTTGATTTCTAATGAATATTTATAGTCGAATTTATCTTATGTATAACCCTATATTAAAAATGATATACTTATTAAACTTTGATTTTAACTATTTTAACCCTTCTTTAAATAAATTAATAATGAATTTCCTAATCTAATCCAAGTGGGCCTAAATGGTCATATTTTATTCCTAAGGTTGTTTTTGGTCAAATTAAACTTATCCAATAGAATTAGGACATGTGTTAGGGTAATAATAATATCATTTTAACCCTTAATTACCCTATTTACTTTTAACTGTGTTAAAAAAATTAAAAAGTTACTATTCACTAAAAATTATTTTCTTCTCATTGAACAACATTTTAATTAATGACATCAATCGTGTCTATCAGATTTTTGAAATTCCACTCACAGAAGCGGTAAAATTATGTTTTATGAAAAATTCATTTTTTTAACTACCACTTAGTGGTTTCACTATTCATCAAAAATTGAAAGTTTCCAGAAAAATACCAAAAATTAGGCCTAAAAAATTTGATACTATGAACTGAAAATGATGTCTATTTTACCAAATTCAAAACATATTAGTTGCATTAATTAATTTAAAAATTAATTCCCGTCGTCAAAACAAATAGCGTGTTCCAAAAATATCTGAATAACCTTTAAGGGATATGGGTACCATTAATCATACACTTTCAAAACTCATGGAAAGACAATAGTGTAACAATCCTTAGATGTCTCTTTATTACATAATACCTTGAGATTACTTATACAACATTACACTTGATAAACATGTAATCATTATACTACCTTTTTAAACCATTGACCGAGCTTCAACAATTCTTTCATCTCACAAATCATTTGTAGTCTCTTCATCATCATCAATATAAATACTACCCATACGGTCGTACTGATTCTCTTCATGAGACTTTCCCTTAGGGCATTGGTTTGTATAATGCCCGTACATTCCACATTTAAAACATTTAACCATTTTTGATGTCATAGTAATACCATTATCCTCATCCATGGTGTTAACTGAACCTTTTCCTTTGCACATACTAGCTTTGTGTCCTTCTTTTCCACACCCAAAGCATCTTCTAGTTCCTTTGAAACAATCTCCCCGATGCCTCTTCCCACATGATTTACATGAGGTAAATTGGACTTTCTTTCCTCAATGATCATCATGAAACTCCATCTTTCTCTTATTATCTGAGTTGGGAAACTTACCAAAATTGAGATTATTGATCATATTATGAGATTTCTGATTAGGCATAATAACGATTTTTGGACATCCAAATCCCGTTTCATTTGGTTTCTCATGAAGAATATCATTCCATTGTCCGTCATATCCTCCATTATCATGAATCTTAATATTTCCAGCCATTTTCTAAAACCCAAAAAGAATAGTGTGAGAGGCAAAAATCATGATAGGGAAAAAAACATAGTAAATGGGGAGTACCCTCAATATCTAACATCTTAGGTTAAATTCTAAGATCGTTACCGTAGTTCTAGGACTATATCCTATATGTATACTTATCCTTAGGGACATCCCTAGACATACCTTAGAAATATCTCTAGGGATCTCACTAATGTTTTCGCATCCTAGTTTCCAAAGGTTGACTAAACCTTTCCTCTCATAGCAACTGTAGAGACCCGAAACGTAACGTACATGTACATTACATTACTTTTTCAGAATACTTAGTATATAATAGAAACACACACACAAGGACCGTAATAGTTTAATGTCTTTGGAAACTCGGAATATAATCTTCTAATCATGGTGAAAGATATTCCACATCTCCCATAACGATCTTCCCTTTTTTTACCTAAAATCTTTCTTTATATCCTGGGGAAAGTAAAACATAAAAGGGTGATCTCAAATGCTCAGTAAGGGTAAACAAAAGCAATATCAATCACATCATATTCATAAGAACATAACATTTTGGAAATCTTAACCTGCAAAGGAGATCATAATATCATAACATGGGATAAATAATATTAGTGAAATGTCATCCAAATAATCATAACATAAAACATGAAACTTTTTGGCATACACACATAATCATAGAGAATCATTTTTTATTAGTCAAGACTCATTGCCAAGACTATATTAGTGGACAATGTCCATTTCTGAACCGAGTTCACTCCTCGTTTCAGTCCTATTTCACTGAACCGGTTTAACCTGCCGTTCTAGACATGTCTATATCATGAGATATAAAATCTTTACCCAATGCATTGGAGGGAGATATAGGTACCACTCATCTCATAATGATACCATTCTTATGTGTGCCACAAAATCATAAACCATACATCATAGCATAACCCATACAATAAAAATGGGAATCTTAAACATCGTGACATCATAAAACAATTCATATAATAATAAGGATTTCATAAAAATATTTCCATCACAACATAATCAAATCCATGTAACAATAGTCATAGAAATAGAACACTATATTGTCTTAGATGGAAAATAATTTTGATAAAACTCTTGAACTCCATTCTTGAGGAAAATATCCTTTCTAATTCAAAAACATTTTTCCTTTCATAACATGTCATACAATTTTAAACTAAAAGAAGTTGATTAAAAATAAACTTGAAAACATGTAAAGAACGCTTATTGGAAATAATATTTTAAAAATCCATTCATGCCGTATAAGTTAAAAAAACATTCTTCTCGTACTTTTATCGGAAAAGTCAAAAAGTTCCTCGTACAAAAAACGACAAAAGATTCCTTTCATATCTTTTACTAAAAACTCACCGAAGGGTAAAATTGGATATAAAATATTTTATAAGGATATAAATTTTACATATTTAGGAAACATGGATGTGGATGATTAATATTCCCCAGTAAATTCTGAAGTATAAACAATCTCGGATAAAGATGAGATTGCGAGATTTTCCCTTACCTTAGGTTCGATTTGCTTTGTAAGTGTCCGAACCTCCTGTATAATGATTTAAATAATGTCATTTACTTATTCTATAATCATCATAATTGTTATTATATCATATATGGTTCACTTATGACTTTATTTTACCCGTTCTTTTGTAAATTCCATGTTAAAGAGCGTTTTGGGTAAAATCGTTTCATTTTTCGTCTGTGTTTTGACTTGTAATTATTCATATGATTACTTAGATAATGATTACATATTTAAAAAATATAAAACATGATTTATATATAATATATATTTAGAATATACATATATATATATATAATAGATCAGTAAATGGAAAGAAATACACCGTTCATGGAGACAGTAGGTCGTACGTACGCATGAACGCTGTTTTCCTTTCCTTATTGAGTTGAATGGAATTAAGTAGATGAAATACATATATATACACATAATTCCAGTATAATTATTATGTCATATATTTCATGATTTCTTATTATATATACTTTATAATCATTCATGAATCGTTAATGTGGAGAATGAATCTCACCGCGTTGTGGAGACGGTAGTCTGTATGTACCCACGAGAGATGATATCATTCTCATGATCATGGAATTGTATTGGGGTGTATTTTTACTATTTCAGAATAAATATCACTTTAAAATAATAATATATAGTTATTATGTACACCATTATACCCCTCCAAGTAAGGTGGTGGTGGAAAATAGATTACACCACGGCATGGAGACAGTATTCCGTATGTACGCACGCGCGATGATTTCGTTTTCCGTAGGATGGATAGATGATGAAATATGGGTGTTTCATAATAATAATAACATATCAGTATATGAGTGATACTTATGTTATTACTTCATAATTAAACAACCTAAGAAGAAGAAGTGGAAGAAGAAATAAAGTTGAAAGAATCGGTCACAGACATGACCTCTTCTTTGAAGCGTCTCTTTGAGTCCTCCTCTTAGGCCACTAAAATTGGTCTATGAAGAAGACCCGGACCTCTAGGATGTTTCTAGGGAAGTGGAGAAGATAACTTGGAAGGGTTTGGCCGATCTTGAAGGCTCATAGTGGTGTGAGGAAGAGAGGGAGGAGGTTCCCTTTTATAAGGGAGGAGAGGGGCACCTTTGGAATAACTAAAAATATTAATTTATTATAAAGCCATATTCGGTTTTAAATAGCTCCAAATTGATTTTTTTCGAAGATAAGGTGGGTATGGGTCGACATCCTCTCATCCAATAGAATTTGGACATGGTTGTTTACTATTTTAACCTTATAATTTAGTATTAACTTTAAGTTAGATAATTTTACTTTTACCATGTCTTTTTGTGTTCTTACACTATAATGTTAATAAACTTTCTATAACAATCCAAACGAACCCCAAGTTGTTTATTATTAATATATATTACCTTATATAAGTCATTTTTCTGATCATTATATTTTTAGGAATAAAATAACAATTAATAATATAATATTTGTTTTAAAAACTATTTTATGTCAGTTTTGACACTATTTTTTAATTGATTTTTGTGAAAATCATAACATAATGATTAGTTCTAAAAACATTAGTTAAATCAATAATAACTTGTCATATTAACCTAGTAAATTAGTGTAATTCATAAAAAGTCTCTAATTACGTTTATTTGGGTATTTAAAACATCAATTATGTCAATATTTCATTAATAAGATAATTACTGCATCATATTTGTGTCATAAATAAATTACCATATTTAAATTCTAAAAATTTAAAATAAATTATCATTATGTAGGAAATATTTTTAGCTTTTTAACGAATATTTATAGTCGAATTTATCTCATGTATAACTATATATTAAAAATGATATACTTATTAAACATTGATTTTAACTATTTTAACCCTTCTTTAAATAAATTAATAATAAATGTCCTAATCTAATCCAAGTGGGCCTAAATGGTCATATTTTATTCCTAATGTTGTATTTCGTCGAATTACACTTATACAATAGAATTAGGACATGTGTTAGTTTAATAATAATATCATTTTTACCCTTAATTACCCTATTTACTTTTAACTGTGGTAAAAAAAGTAAAAAGTTACTATTCACCAAAAATTATTTTCATCTCATTGAAATACATTTTACTTACTGACATCAACCGTGTCTCTCGGATTTTTGAAATTCTATTCACAGAAGCGGTAAAATTAAGTTATATGAAAAAATCATTTTTTTAACTATCACTTAGTGGTTTCACTATCCATCAAAAAATGAAAGTTTCCAGAAAAATACCAAAAATTAGGCCTAAGCTATATTTGATATTATGAACTGAAAATTTATTTCTATTTTACCAAATTCAAAACATATCAGTTTCATTAATTAATTTAAAAATTAATTCCCGTCGTCAAAACATATAGCGTGTTCTTAAGAGATAATAACTATCAAAAGATTGACACTTGTTTATGTCTGGTTTAAATGCGAAATTAAATCCAATGACAAACCTTGTATTAAATTTTAAAAATATATTCTAAATATACTTTAAAACCACTCATATTAATAATTTATCACTATTAATTATTTCGATTAAAAAGGTTGTTTTTAATTAAAATTTAGTAATTTTCACTATTCATCAGAAAATGAAAGTTAGCCGAAAAGTACCAAAATTTCACCCTAAGCTAATTTCAACATTTCGAATCCAAAAATGAAGTCCATTTTGAAAAATAAAATTTACAAAATTTCAAAAAGTGTTTATTACTATTCATAACTGCTAGTTTTAATAATATTTTAATAGCATATCGTTGTTTACTGAAACTCGGTATTGCGTACTACACACGCTATTAAGGAAGGTCGTGATTGCGTGTAATGAAAGGAAAGTCAAGGATGCGTGTTGTGCAAGCTCCTTTTGGTGTAGTGTATAATACAAGACATTAATGAAATTAAAAAGAATATTTTTTATAAAATCTTGTGGTGTTACATCCACCCTAAAGCTTTAACAAATTGCTTGTCGATGAAATTACCCTCACCCATTAATGAAGAATCACATCCCAATATTCCACTACCCGATTACAGAAAATATGTGTGAGAGAGTATAATCATGAAATTTATCCGAAGAAGAATGACCCCCTTCCCTCATTCCTTAACACATGAACATCCACCATAGGTGATGTAGGATACAGGGATTCCTAACCTCAAAGATCCTAATGGAGACCCTATCTGTTTTCATATGGATGCATCATAACTACTAAGAAAAAAAATATGTAGTATAACACTCACAATATGTGTTTCTTCTTATCATGGAAACCTATACTCTTCCTCGAAAGGTCTTCATGTACCCTTGCTACTCCATCATCCACTCCTGATTTTCCACCCATTATCCAAAGAGGGTTAAAATAGGTGGATGTTGAAGTTAATGGAGATTGTGATGCTGAACGTGATTATCCAATAAAAGCATATATTTTAATTACATTTTAATGGTATTAAATGTTCATTTTTGATCTTATGTGCCTGAGTTAGTGCATTTTCATTATGAACATTCATTCTCATCATTTGTGCACTTCATGCCTAATATACACCAATTTAGGCACAATGAGTCATCTGATTATAAGGAATGTAATTATCAATTTTTTAATTTGATATTTTGGGAACATTATCTACACTTATATGTGAACATTTTTCATTCAGGGATCAATGGAGAATTCATGGAAGAAGATGGAGATATTTTGTGATGAAAGGAAGCAATTCTAGAGAAGACAGATTGGACACCAGCCCACTGATGAGACTGTGGGTCCCAACATACAGGCCCAATAAATCCCAACTTTTTTTAAGCTTCTAGACTACATTTATAGGAACAAATAACTCTTCATGAGACAATGCTAAATCGGCATCTATGGTAGTCATTAAAGCGGACCAATTTACAGATACAATTCTGGGCCAGATTCTGCGGCCCAGAAAAACAGTCCACTAATTTTATCATATCTCGGAATCCGTAACTCCAAATGGGCCCAAAGTTTTCAGGAGGTTAGAAGACATCCGGAGCTCCATTGTAGTTTTATATGACCCACTCTGATTTGGCCGTCTATAAGTTCTTCCAGACGCGTCTGTTCGGTGAAGGAAAGCTGGCTGCCACCTCGGGTCAAATGTGGAAAAGTTCAAATTCCACAAGCTTTCCACCACCTATGGCCTACCAAAATTAATTGAGATGCTTTTTACTATTTGTGGCTCGACCCAAGGCTCCAAATATTCCTATTTAAGGCAGTGGTGGTGAAGGAGTTTGGAATCTTGGATGCTTTGTTCAATTGTAATGTTATGCTACAGTTTTGTTGCCTCAAATTTTTCTTTCACATGTAAGTTGTTCAATTCACTTTAGTTTCTTAATAAAAGTTCTTCTTCTACTCTTATTCTTTTGTTCTTCATATCACTTTGATACCTTTGGTTCAAGGTGTGAATTTATTCACACCAACCCTTGTGAAATTATTCACACAACGGTGGAGTGATCATTTTATTTTTATTGTTTTCTTTACTTCTCCATTTCCTCCCTCATGAGTCTACTTTCCGCTTCCATTGAAACCATGGGATCAATGGAGGGATAACCCACTTATGGGTTGATCCAAGGGAGTATCAAGGGGCTGGATTGGATGTTATTTATCACCTAATTAATATATAATCACTTCTTTAATTGGGATATTTATTTGATGATTTTTAAACTCCATCGTCCTTGTTGAATTTAAGGTCACACACTTCAAGTACTAATACGAACCCTTACCTTGAAGTTCTCAAATCAATGATCCTTCAAGTGTAAAGGTGATTAGTATTAAAGGATTTAGGCATTAAACCATTAAGTGATGATTTTTTTTTATCTCCTTAAATGAACCCATCTCAAATTTAAGAAATTGAAATCATTAAAAAGGAAATACGTCCAATCCACCCCAAGCAATAACCTAGGATCAACCCATTCTTTTAAATTGAATTCACTTAAATCAATTAGATATCTTTAAAACCCATCCAAAATAAATCCATGTTGGCCACTTCATAGCCGAAAACAGTCCATAGAATGTACGTGTCTATAGGTTTCTTCTTAAGTCTCTGTGGATTCGATAACCCAAGCTAAACTACAACGACCGTCTTACCTTCTTCTCTTGGGTAAATTTGATTGAGAATCAAATTTTGGCGCCGTTGCCGGGGACCCATGTAAGTCATCTAAACACCCATTCTATTCTCCCCCATTTCTTCTTTTCTCATCTAAATTCTCTTATCTTGTCCATTTCTCATTTTTTTTTCTTTGGCGCATGTCCGCCTACACCTGCGATCAATCAAACTGTCTAGTTAGGGTGGATAGTCCTGGGGTTGGGGAGTCAAGTACACCAAGGGAACTCTTTCCATTAGATCCTAATCATTCTATAACCCCCGAGTCAAAAATTGATCCAATTTCAATGGAAGGTATTCAAAGAAACCAACTCATAAACCCGGGTGGTAACCAAAATGGAAACCCAAATGAGGCAGCCCCAAACTTGGGAAATGCAATTGATCAAACCATGAATGACTACCTCACACCTTCCTAGACCAATGCCCCTTCATGCATTAGACACAATTCCCCAGGAGATGCCAACTACATCTTTAAACCCCATGTCCTAAACCACCTTGCCACATTCCATGGAATGGAGTCTGAGATGCCATACCTGCACATTAAGGATTTAAATGACATTGTAGAAACCATGTGTCCCCCACATCAACTAGAATCTGCTAAGATGAGGCTATTTCCTTTTTCTTTAAAGGATTGAGCTAAAAATTGGCTAAACAATTTGAGACCATCATCCATAAACTCTTGGGACCAACTACAAAGAGAATTCTACAAAAAATACTTTCCCCACCACAAAACAATTGCACTTAAAAAGAGTATTCAAAACCTTTTTGAAAAAGAGGGAGAGTCATTCTATGAAACATGGGAGAGGATAAGAGACACTCTAAACATGGTTCCACACCATGGTTTTTCTATTCCTGAACAAGTGATATTTTTCTATGAAGGGTTGGGTCCGGGGAACAAACAATTCATTGACATGATGTGTAATGGAACATTTAAAAAAAAGGCCCCAAATGATGCTTACGAGTATCTGGAAAGTATGGCTGAACAAAACCAAACATGGGGAACTTCACCTTATTCTAAAACGCCACAAAGAACTACTAGAATTCAAACACTTAGAGAAGAGGAAAGCCTTAGGGATAAACATGCAGCACTCTCTAGGAAGGTTGAAGAGATAGACCTTAGGAAAGTCCATGAAATCCAAACTGTTGACCCTGTTTGCACAATTTGTGACAAACATGACCATAATAAAGACAACTGCCCAACAATTCCATCCATAGAGGATGTTATCTTATGAGGACCCCCAGCGGAAGTAAATGCTTTGAACTTTCAAAAGCCTCAATACCAAAACAACTTCAACCCAAGGTATAACGACCACCCAGGCTTCCGCTGGAAAGATAACCAACAACCTAGCCAACCACATGGACAAAATCATTACCCCCATCAGAACTACCAAACCCATAACTAGATCCGAACCCAACCTATCCAATACCAACTGCCACCGGTCCATTTTCAACAAACCATCCCACCTCCAAAATATCCCCCTAGGATAAACCAATCTACTCAAGCACCAACCCAAACTGTTCCACAAAGCCTACTAGAACAACTATGCAAACAAATGGAGAGGATGAACTGAGAAGTCTCTTCCCTAAAACAATAACTTCAAACCATCAAAACTGGAAAGGCACCCATGCCCACTCAGGCGGTGCCATCCTCAACTTCAAGGGGAGAGTCAAGTTGTGCTCAAACAACTCATGAACAACTAAAGGCTGTGACTGTTTTAAGAAGTGGGAAATCAATTGAGAAACCTGAACTACTAATTCAGAACCCACCTGAAGATTCAAACATGGATGAAAATTGAAATGAACCACAAGATCAAACTAAGGAAACTGATAACATTTTCAAGGAAACAACTCTTCAACAAACAACCCCACAACCTGCACTATTTCCTCAACGCATGAGGGGGAAACCCAAGCCTGAACTGAGTGAAACATTGAGGGAAATCTTCTCACAAGTCAATTTGAACATTCCTCTTCTTGATGCAATCCAAACCATACCTTCTTACTCAAAGTACCTTAAGGACTTGTGCACTTTTAAAAGAAAATTTTCACATAAAAACCAAGTCTTTTTGGCTGCTAATGTGAGTACCACCATTCAAGGGACCATTCCTCCTATGTTGAAATACCCAGGTTGCCCCTACATCAATGTTGAACTAGGAGAGAGAAAAGTTGTCAAGGCCTTGTGTGACCTAGGTGCTAGTGTCAATCTCATCCCATATGATGTGTACTGCCAGTTAGGCCTAGAAGAGCTCTAACCCACATCTGTCACACTTCAGCTTGCTGATCGTAGCATTAGGGTTCTAAAGGGGATTTTAAAGGACATTCTGGTAAAGGATTAAAACTTCATCTACCCTGCTGATTTCATTGTCCTTGACAACCATCCAAACTTATGAAATAAGGAAGAAACCCCAATCATTCTTGGTCATCCTTTCCTTGCAACAATCGACTCTGTTATCCGAGTCCGAAATGGGAACATGACCATCACCTTTGGGAACATGTGTCTAGACTTGAACATCTATAATGCAAGCTCACAAATAGGGTATGAAGAGGACATTCATGAATTAAACATGATAGGAAGCATTGATAATGAATCCATGGAACATCAAGGAATATTTGATGGATGTTTAAGTTAGGATGAGATTGATTTCCTTTGTTCATATGAAGGAAGTTTATCTCCTTGGATTGAATAATTTTAAAATTTCTCTTATGATGAAGTCTTAGGTCCAACAATAAGTGAAACCTTTCAAGAAACCACTTTCATAGAGAACACTCTAAATTCCTTCCCTAAATCTGATCAAGCCAATCTAGTAGCTGAAACTTCTACATGTGAGGAATCAATCCTATCTGAAACCCTAAAAAAATAAATTGATCTTGATATAATGTCCCAATCTTCTGCTGAAATTCTGAACCAACCTGATCTGGAATTGAAGGAACTTCCTGCTGCAATAAATTATGCTTTCCTAGGGGCCAATCAAACACATCCTATTGTCCTTTCTTCTTCTCTTGAATCCAATCATGAGAGGATGCTTCTAGATGTCCTTACGAATCATAAAAAGGCCATTGGTTGGACCCTTTCTGATATTCCTGGGATTATCCCACTTATCGGGACTCATAGGATTGTTCTGGAATCTGATTCAAAGCCATGTCGTCAACCTCAACGACAACTCAATCCTAATCCCATGGAGGTAGTAAGGAAAGAACTTCTGAAATTGTTGAAAGCTGTTATCATATATACCATAGCTGAGAGTGAATGGGTGAGCCCAATCCAAGTGGTTCCAAAAAAGGCTGGAATCATAGTGATAACCAATGAGGATGGAAAGATTCTTCCAACAAGGGTGAGTAGTGGATGGAGGGTCTGTATTGACTATAGGAAGCTAAACTCATTCACCAAGAAGGATCATTTCCCATTACCATTCATTGACCAAGTCCTTGAGAGAGTGACAGGTCATGCCTTCTACTGTTTCTTAGATGGTTACTCAGGGTACAATCAAATTGAGGTCTCCCTAGAGGATAAAGGGAAGACTACATCCACATGTCCTTTCAGAACCTTTGCTTTCAAACGTATGCCCTTCGGGTTATTCAATGCCCCTGGAACCTTCCAACGGTGTATATTGGGAATCTTCTCAGACATGGTAGGGGATTTTCTAGAGTTCTTCATGGATGAATTCTATATGTTTGGGGATACTTTTGAGGGATGTCTGCCGAATGTGGAGAGAGTCTAGTCAAGATGTGAAGAAAAAAATCTTGTCCTAAACTGGGAAAAATGCCATTTCATGGTTAAAGAGGGACTTGTTCTAGGCCATCTAGTCTCGAGTAAGGGGATTGAAGTTGATAAAGCAAAGGTTGACATCATTCGTCACCTTCCATCAACCAAAACTGTCAAGGAAGTGAGGTCTTTCTTAGGACATGCTGGTTTCCATAGAAGATTCATCAAGGACTTTAGTTCAATCTCTCATCCCCTTTGTGCTCTCCTAATAAAGGATGCTCCATTTGTTTGGACAAAAAGTTGTGAGGGTTCATTCTCAACCCTCAAATCCTCTCTCACCTCTCCTCCCATCATGAAATCTTCAAATTGGAACCTTCCTTTAGAACTTATGTGTGATTCCAGTGACTTTGCTGTAGGAGCTGTGTTAGGACAACGTTGTGATAAAAATCCTTATGACATTTCTTATGCAAGAAAATCCTTAAATGATTCCCAAATCAACTACACCACCACTGAAAAGGAGATACTTGCTATTGTGTTTTCCTTAGATAATTTTAGGTCCTACCTCTTCGGATCCCCCATCACTGTGTTCAATGACCATTCCGTACTAAAATACCTCTTCCAAAAACAAGATGTTAAGGCTAGACTGATTAGGTGGGTCCTTCTATTACAAGAATTTGACCTCACAATCAAGGATAAAAAGGGAGTTGAAAATGTTGTAGTTGATCACCTCTCTAGGATGGAATTCAAAGACAACTCAAATCACCTTTCTATGTCTGATTCGTTTCTTGATGAACACTTATACTCTGTGAGTGACTGCCCTTGGTATGCTGACATAGCAAATTTCTTAGTGACAGGAGTCATTCCAAAATTCTTAGGGACTCAAGATCTAAGGAAATTACTTTCTGATGTTAGACACTATGTGTTTGATGATCCATACCTCTATAAGTTCTGCCCTGACCAAGTCATTAGGAGGTGTGTTCCAGAATCTGAAAAAGAGTCCATCCTTAAATTCTGTCACAGTGAGGCATGTGGAGGTCACTTTTCCTCTAAGAAAACTTCTGCTAAGATTCTTCAATGTGGTCTTTTTTGGCCCACCCTCTCAAGGGACTCCTACACATTTTGTCAACGCTGTTCTAGGTGTCAACAAGTGGGGTCTATCACAAAAAGGAATCAAATTCCACTCACTACCATCTTAGTGGTTGAAATATTTGACTGTTGGGGAATTGATTTCATGGGTCCCTTCCCAAACTCTCGGGGATACCTATACATAATCTTAGCTGTTGATTATATCTCAAAATGGGTTGAGGCCATTCCCACTAAGTCCAATGATCATCAAGTTGTGATTCGATTTCTGAAAGAGAACATATTTTCAACATTTGGAATTCCTAGGGCTATAATCAGTGAACAAGGAACCCATTTCTGCAACCACCCATTCGCTTCACTCATCTCTAAGAATGGTATTTCTCATAAAGTGTCCACTACATACCATCCTCAAACCAATGGTCAAGCTGAGTTGGCGAATAGGGAGATTAAGAAAATCCTTGAAAAAATTGTCAACCCCTCTAGGAAATATTGGTCTGAGAAACTCTTAGATGCTCTTTGGGCCTATAGAACTGCATATAAAACCATTTTAGGAATGTCCCCATATAGGTTGGTTTATGGTAAAGTATGCCCTTTGCCAGTGGAGATTGAACATAAGGCCTTTTGGGCAATTTAGAAAATGGATTATGACCACTCATTGGCCGGAACAAAAAGAAAATTTGATCTCAATGAACTGGAGGAATTAAGGATGGAGGCTTATGAAAATTCAAGGATCAATAAAGCTAGAGTTCAAGCCTACCAATCTAGGAATATCATGGTAAAACATTTTGAACCGGGAAAACTTGTGCTCTTATATAGTTCAAAACTTCATTTACACCCGGGAAAGTTAAGGTCTAGATGGTCAGGTCCTTTCATAGTGCATCATGTATACCCCCATGGGGCAGTAGAGATTCAAGATCCCACAAGTGGTTACATTTTCAACGTCAATGGTCAAAGGTTAAAACTATTCATTGAATCATTCAATAAACATGAAATAGAGGTTGAGTTAACTGAGCCAACCTATGACCAAGGAAAAAATTGATAGATTTAGGGTCCATGTTGGGCTAACGACGTTAAACAAAGCGCTAAATGGGAGGCAACCCATGGTTTTCAAGTTTCCAATAATTTCGTTGTTTTAATCAACTTTATATTTTAAATAGGGTTAATGAGACATTTTGATATTTCGAAAAAAAATTAAATGTTGACCTGTTCTTCTATAATGAGTATGGATTGGTACGAAAGGGGAGCACCATATTCATCCGTGTCACGCGGTGTGATCCTTGAGTAATATCTTACTCAGAAATTTAAAAAGAAGACAATGTATCATCAGTTTATTTTGTTTTATTTTTATTATTTTATAGGTTAAGATAAAAATAAAAATAAAATAATAATAAATAAATAAAAAAGTCCACGCCATAGGTCGTGGGGCAAACCTCGTCACAACCAACGAAGCCGCGGGGACTGGAACCCGGGACCGAAGGGAGACAGGGGCACGCGCTTACCACTGACCTGCGGCTTCTTGTGCTTCCTTATTCTATAATTTTTATATATATTCATATATTTTACATCCTTTATTATATAAATATATATATATATATATATTGTTTGTTTGTTTTTGTTTGTTTTGTTTGTTTTTTTTTCCTTTTTTTCACTAGGGAACTTTGCAAGCGACATGGATATCAAAGGAATAAATTCGAGCTGCAAGAACTTCAAACTTCAACCACCAGGTGAATTCATTCCATGATCCTCGTATTTCAATTTCCTTATTGAACTCCTCTTTTTATTCCTCTACCCCATTCTAAATTTTTTTTTCATGAAACTAGGGACAGTTTCATTCTAAGTTGGGGGGTGTGGAAACAAAATGTTTGTTTAAAAAAAACAATGATAACAAAAAGAAGTAAAATTCCGTTATCATTAATATAATAACATCTTTGCTCACATAAAAACTACATATCAAATAATTATTATTTCCTTGACTCTTAATTTAATTCATGATTAAGTTTAAAAGCATTGATTTTGGAAGTTTGGTTGTCCAATGAAAATTTTCATCATTTTTATTTTCATCCATTAAATCAAAATGCCACAATGCACGTCCTTTAGACTGTGGGGTAATAATTTGAATTTTTCGGGTCCCATAATAAATAGCATAGGCTGGTTTGATTATTATGAATAATATGAGTATTCAAAACAAAAATTAAAAAAAAACAACAACAAAAAATTGTGTGTAGAGCAATGGATTGATAAAATGTGAGGCTTTCGGCACTTGGGGATCATTACTCCAGAGTTGTCTAGCCCTGAGTTTTTCAATATATCTCTATTTATGGTAATATGACTTCGCTTTTGATTAAGTTAACTCGAGACGATGCCCGAGTATGTGGGCTTCACTTGGTTCCCTAAGGCCTTTGAGTCTGGGAGTCATCGACAAAGTCTTGCTACATGGGTTAATTTGATTAACTGCAATCTCAATTACTATGGAAATATTGCAAAAAAATCAAAAAAAAAGAATGAAGAATACTCATATTATGATTAAATGTGATTCTACCTAGTGCTTCCATGATTTCCCCCTTGAATGAAAATGAACCCCCATATCTATTGTGATACACAACACATCATTACACCTAATTGAGTTGGATGAAGTATGATGATGGATTTGATCAAAGGAATGGGATTGGGATTGGGATCTTCCTTTAAATTCATATTGTTTTAAATTATCTTGATAGGTTATAAAAATATATCTGTGTGCAGTTTACATTGTGAGCACTGTTTGTTATAATGTGTTTGAAGAAAGGAATTCAAATAAAATCGTTGAATTTTTTGCTCTGGACTAGAAAATCTCAAGTTGGGGGTGTGATTATCCAGTAAAAGCATATATTTTAATTACATTTTAATGGTATTAAATGTTCATTTTTGATCTTATGGGCCTGAGTTAGTTTATTTTCATTATGAACATTCATTCTCATCATTTGTGCACTTCATGCCTAATATACACCAATTTAGGCCCAATGATTCATCTGATAATAAGGAATGTAATTATCAATTTTTTAATTCGATATTTTGGAAACCTTATCTACACTTAAATGTGAACATTTTTCATTCAGGGATCAATGTATAATTCATGGAAGAAGATGGAGATATTTTGTGATGAAAGGAAGCAATTCTAGAGAAGACAGATTGGACACCAGCCCACTGATGAGACTGTGGGGCCCAACATACAGGCCCAATAAATCCCATATTTTGTGGGATGCTATAATACATTCCAAGGAACAAATAAATCTACATGATCCAATGCTAATTCGGCCTCTATGGTGGTCATTAAAGTGGACCAATTTAGAGATACAATGCTGGGCCAGATTCTGCGGCCCCAAAAAACAGTCCACTAATTTTATCATATCTTGGAATCCGTACCTCCAAATGGGCCCAACTGTTACTGGAGGTTAGAAGACATAAGTAGCTCCATTTTATTCTTCTATGGCCCACTCTGATTCGGCCGTCTAGTAGGTCTTCCATACACATCTGTTCGGTAAAGGAAAGCTGGCTGCCACCTCGGGTCAAATGTGGAAAAGTTCAAATTCCACAAGCTTTCTACCACCTATGGCCTACCAAAATTAATTGAGATGCTTTGTACTGTTTGAGTCTCGACCCAAGGCTCCCAAAATTCCTATTTAAGGCAGTGGTTTTGAAGGATTTTGGATTCTTGGATGCTTTGTTCAATTGTAATGTTATGCTGCATTTTTGTTGCCTCAAATTTGTCTTTCACATGTAAGTTGTTCAATTCACTTTAGTTTCTTAATAAAAGTTCTTCTTCTACTCTTATTATGTTGTTCTTCATATCACTTTGATACCATTGGATCAAGGTGTGAATTTATTCACACCAACCCTTGTGAAATTATTCACACAACGGTGGAGTGATCATTTTATTTTTGTTGTTTTCTTTACTTCTCTATTTCTTCCCTCATGAGTCTACTTTCCGCTTCCATTGAAACCATTAGATCAATGGATGGATAACCCACTTATGGTTTGTTCCAAGGGAGTAGAAAGGGGCTGTATTGGATGTTATTTATTACCTAATTAATGTATAATCACTTCTTTAATTCGGATTTTTATTTGATGATTTTTAAACTCCATCGTCCTTGTTGAATTTAAGGCCACACACTTCAAGTACTAATACGAACCTTTACCTTGAAGTGCTCAAAACTTTGATCCTTCAAGTGTATCAGTGATTAGTATTAAATGGTGTAGGCATTAAACCAGTAAGTGATGATGTTGTTTTATCTCCTTAAATGAACACATCTCAAATTTAAGAAATTGAAATCATTAAAAAGGAAATACGTCCAATCCACCCCGAGCGATAACCTAGGATCAACTCATTATTTTAAATTGAATTCACTTAAATCAATTATATATCATTAAAAACAATCCAAAATCAATCCAGGTTGGCCACTTCATAGCCGAAAACAGTCCATAGAATGTACGTGTCTATAGGTTTCTTCTTAGGTCTCTATGGATTCGATAACCCAAGCTAAACTACAAGGACCGTCTTACCTTCTTCTCTTGGGTATATTTGAGTGAGAATCAGAACATCAACCCAACATCCCTGAACATCATCTGATGAATCCTAAAAATTTTGAGCAGTAAAGGTTGTAGAAAGGTGTTTGGGGGTGTGACAGAATTTATAAATTCACAACCACTAAAGTTCATTATGATCCACCCATGTAAGAATTGGAAAAGAACCATATACATTAGAAAATGTTCCAACTAACCATCATAAACCAATGGACGTATATCTAATCCATCACTTATACACCCTAGATTTACCCAGTTGATAGACTCTAAGACATGTCATATCATAAGAATCCCTAGATACAAGCCCATGTGCTCGTGCCTAAATAAAAGTTGACAACTGGTGATTATTGTGGATAAAATGTTGTGTAACTTACCACTAGATTCCATCACTCTTCCATGATCTGGAACCATTTCTCATTATTCCCATCCTACATGATCAAGAAGTATGATTCTGACTTCCTCATAAATTGTATTGTCGTGCACTGCTTGGACTACCTGATATTTTTAAGGTTCGATCCTTTATTTGAAACACCCCCACCCATGTCTTGAACATGATGTCTCAGTGGTAGGGGGATTATGCTTAAATATATTGTTCAATCCATCCATAATGTATTGTTCTAGTATGGGGGTATACTCCCTCTCACCGCAAGTATTCAATGATGTAGGGAACACATAATACTGAAATCAGGTTAGTTTGATATGGTTGATGCAGTGTATGTCCCATATGCCGATTCCCACCTCCCTTAGATTGAGGTGGAATGCGTTTATTTCTAGGGGACACTAGATAGATCTTTTACAATACCTCTTATTTCCGAAATGCATGATAATGGGACATAAGAAACAACTCAAATAGTCTGATGTGGAACATCTCAACACCGTACTTCTTTCATGTGAGGTGTACCGAATACACATAGGACAACTCATTAGTTTTATTTCCTCTAACCCATAGATCCTTGTCCTGATATAATCCTTTGAGTTTGTCTTATATTATGTTATGGAATTTCTTAGAGTAATGATCCAATAACTCTTCATTAATTGGATAATCCCCATGTAACACTAAGATTTTGTTAATTCTTTTTTAGAATTAATTTATCCTTTTAATATTTTTCATTTCACATGACTCCTAAAGTAGTTAATTATATATATATTTATTATAATACTATGTCAAACATTCCTTTTAAACAACATAAATGTGGCATGTTCTACACTCAATACCAAATGGTCTTGTGGTATTTGCAATACACACTTGGCTTGCGCAACACGTAACACCAACTTGGCGCACGTTACACGCAACACAATTTTTTCTACAAATCCTTATTTTATTGAAATAATTATTTAAATTATATAATTATAACCCAGTAGTTACAAATATTAATATCAATAAAAAAATATAAAAATAAATTCATAATTTCATATATATATATATATATATAACATATATGTATGGAATGATATGATTTTTTAATGTCCTTTTATGTTCAAAAATATTGTTTTCCGAAATGAGCCACTTTTAATAACAATATTAATGTTAGAAACATTTTGAAATTTAATTTTCTAAAAGAAATATTATTTTTTGATTTTTTAATTTTTAAAATATCTTAGGTTGAATTTTTGGTGTATTTTGAGAAACTTCATTTTTTGAAGATTAATGAAAACTATTTCTTATTTGTTAAAAATGTGATTTTTGTTTAGTTAATTATTAATGATAAATTAAATAATAATTCTTTAAGGTCACATACATTAAATTATAAATTTATTAATTCATTTCATGTAACTATAATCAATTTAACACTAAAATTGAATATAAAAACCTATTAAACATTGAACTTCATTCAACTTAAAAAGCCTATAATTTTTTCCCATCTACAGTATTATCATTAATAAATATTTTTCTGATTTTATGAATAGAATATTAAAAAATATACATAAACCAATGTAATTATTTTAATATTTATAGTCTAATTATACCTTGTTGATTTTTGACAAAAATGATTAGTAAAACTGACGAAAAGTAATCATAGTGATTAAGGTAAAATTAAGATTAATTTGGGACTAACCCATAATCTTATGAACCAAATGACCTATAAAAATTTTAAAAAACCATTGGATATCAATATTTAACACATAAAAATACCTTTATTTATTTATTTTTTCTTTTATGACCTTTTTATATTAGAACAAGTTTACACCTAAATTGTTTTTAAAAAATATAAATAAGTCCCTTTCCTTCCCTGTAATATGGAACCGCATATCCCACATCCTCAAACCACTAAAACCCCATAAGATCATCTGATCTCTAAAAAACCCACTTCCTAGAATTCCTCCCTTACTCATATAATCCTTTTCTAGGGAATAAGGAAAGCCAAGGAATCTTTTTTAGAACAAACCAAATGGAGTTACCTGATTAAGAGGTAATATCTTCTCTCAATCCCTTTTTTATTTTTATTCACCCCCCATATAGTTTCTTTTTCGAATATTTTATAAAAAACAGTATAATAAATATAATAGGATGTTTTTTGTTATTTTTTAAACCTAAAATTACACACACCAAAATATTATGGATATCGAACACTTTGTTTATGCGTACAGAGTACTACTGCCTAACTAAACGATTATTGTTCAGTTTTACTTACATCCCTTCATGGTGGAAATTATAATGGAATATATATATATATATATATTATACATTATATATATTATTTATTTATCTTTCTATATTTCATTTGAAACAAATATTTTTTTACATTTAATTTGGTGTTAATATAATAATTTCGTTTGAGGAAGAGTGGACTACCGCTACTCAAAGTGATGTGATTCGGTCACACTCAACATGGAATGTATCAAGGATAGATTTACTGAATATAGATGATATATATTATATAATAAAGATACTGTAACAATTATATATATATATATATATATGTCTGTGTTTGTGTGTGGGTGTATAAAAATTTATTTTACTTTATTTCTCTCAACATGATAGTTAAACAAAAATAGTTGTCATGTGTACATACGACCTACTGTCTCTAGGAACATTGTATTTTGTTTCGTAGTTATATTTTTTATATTTTATTATAATATAAATATATTGTAAATAAATTATATTTATATAATGTTTTAAATTATGTATGAATGATAAAATTATAAGTACCAACAATATAACAAATTCATACATATACAAAAAATAAAGTGTATATTACCCAAAGTGAAACCTTAGCATAACATGGTTAACAATAGGATAATATAAGGTCAAAACCAAATGAAATATGGTATTAAATATAAAAATATTGTTATGTAAAATATTTATAATAAATTTATATTTACTATATAGATTGATTGAATGAGTACGACAAGAGACAACACACAAGGTATGCGATTTCTCCTCATTTTTTTCTATGAGATTCATGCTATGTTTGACACACATTACATTTTTTGGTATATGTACATCCCATGAATTTATTTTATGTATATTATAATTAAAATTTTGTGTATTTAGATATACATTTTAGGAAATTTATTTCCTGGGGTTTATGTTTCAAAAGATATCAAATCGGTACAATATTTTGGCGTTAAATTCCATTCTTTGAGACTCGTGTTTTGTTATGCACCTAAATTCTTTTTGAAGGTGTATCTAATTCCATTTTTCATGTAATAGAATTATATTATCTATTTTAATTACATTTTAATAATTCAAATAATTTTATTTTCTCACATGTAGAGTATGATCCCATGTTACTGTGTTATAAGAGTTTATTGAGACAATCTCTTCTCTTTTCAAGATTGTTTATGTTTACACTTACTTTGTTGAAATCATACAACTCATATGTCATGATATTCATGAATTGTATTACCCAATAGTTATTCATACTATATTCATGTATTAGTACAATATTTTTATTATTTTGTAGATAATATAGTTACAGAAAGTATTTTTTTTAGAAAGCATGGATTTACCCTCTATTTGGACGGAAAACCAAGTCCACAAAAAGGGTTTCTAAGTATATTCTAATAATATCCTTTGATAATTAAAATAAATTTTTACCCATTTTTTATTTTAAGAATTATATCAAAGTAATATTTTTTTCAATTTAAAAAGATTAATTTCTCTAACCTTTTTATTATGAAAATGGAATGTTCCTTTTTACCTCGTATGACGGGTATAGATTTACCCGCCATAATTTCCTTGATTCTTATTGTTTATTTTTTAAGGTTAATTTTTATAAAGATTTTTTTAAAATTAATTTCCAGGAATATGTTTTTGAAATGTTTTTCAGGACTTATATATATGTTTTCAAAATGTTTTCAATGAAAATGGTTTTTAAAATATTTTGATTCTTCTTTTATAAGTCTTCAAGGAAAATTGTTTTTAATCCATTTTTATAAGTTTTCAATGAATTCTCAAAAACTATTTTTCAAACTTTTTTCACAATTCATTCGTATGATTTCAAATAAAACAGTTTTAAAAATGTTTTTTAATATTTTTTATAAATTTTCAATGTATTTTAAATGAAAAAGGGTTTTAAAATATTTTGAAACTCCTTTTATTAGATTACAAGGAAAAAGGTTTTCAAACTAATTTCAAGTATTCATTATATGCTTTTATGTTGTTGCGTAAACAAATTATTTTAAAATGGGTTAATTTATTAAAAATAATTCTTCAATGAAGAAAGGAAATCTTCATCAAGAATCATTTTTGAATGTTATTTTTAAAAAAATTCTATCTGAGATGAAATCAATTGATGATACTCATTCCCTTCTAAGAAAATATCTAAAGGATCCATTCATATACTTTTAATTAATGGGTTATGTTTAATGTCAGGTAATTTATGAAACTTTTTCCTGTTGTATGAGTTATATGATTATGAAATCTGTTTCTATTTAATAGGTTATTCTTTTGATGAAATGATTATGAAACCTATATCTTTTTTCATATGTTTTGATATTTTCATATGTTTATGAAACCCATTTAATTATATGGATTATGATATGATTTTTTATGATTTTTTGGCATGTGTATGTATGATTTCACTATCACACTAGTGGGACCTACATCTACCTAAAATTAATTGGTTGAAAATTTATATCTCAAGAGATGGACTAATATGGTTTTGGTTGTAAAGGTTAACTAATATGATGTTCATTGGAGTGAACCATGACTGATAATATGGTACGAGGAGTTAACTCATGCCACTAATATGGCCATGGGGGTGAACAAATGACAACAAATATAGTATAAAGAGTGAACCTATACAACTAAGATGGTTATAAATAATAAGCATTGGATATTAATGAAATCATATTATATGATTACATGTCTTCCACAATTCCATTTTTTATTCATATGTTATGCTTTAATTGATTGTGTTCTTTATTTTTTTTATGATTCATATCTTATAAACATCAATGATTTAGGACATGGTTAATGTATATGATCATAGATATGCAGTGTACAATATTATATTTTCATGATAATGTACTCATGCCAATATTCTCATAATTATGCTTACATATCTCCCTTATTTACCCTTATTGATAATTTGACCTCAAACTATTCTTATGTTTCCTTTCCCAATGTTATGAATAAAGGCATTAGGTAGAAGGAACAAAGGTTGATATATTTATGGGAGATGTTGAAGATCTTTCATCAGGATAATAGATTTTGTTTCCTTGTTTCTAAATATACCAAACTATAATGGTCCTCAGGAATGTATTTTTTTAATGTACTGAATATACATTTAAAATGATATAATTTACATTTATGTTATGCCTGGGTCATTATAGCTAGCATCAAAGGAATGGTTTACTCAACCTTTGGAAACTAGGATGATAAAAAATTATTTATATCACCAGCTATATTTCTACGGATATGTCTAGAGATGTCTCCAATGAAAAGTATATTGATGAGTTACCATTTAGGAAAATGTCCTGGAATTTTGGTAAAAGATATAGTGAGTGGTTTCCTAGAAATACATCCCTGATTAGATTATATAATTGGATGTGTCTCTTGAACATATGTTCGTATGGGTTAAAACTCTAAAAATTTGTTCTGAGATTAACTCGAGGTAATCTAGTTCACAATAATGGGCCTTGGTGCACACTTGGTTTTAAACTATTTGGTAAAATGATTTGGGAGTACACAAACTATTCACGAACGATCATGATGGATTTAAATATTTGATATATATGAATAACCTAGGTTGAACCCTGTGTGTCATAGATTATGAAAGCTATTAGGATTTAGAAATCATATATGTAATTATTTTCAAGACTATGTGTTTTATTGATATGATAAGCAATGATCAAAAAATGCAAATAGTTTTACTCAATGGTGGGAATAGAATATACTGGATTAATACCGAGTGTAAAGGATGATTTTATGATGATAATCCACGTGGTATGATCATGGGAGTGAGAGATGTTATGATCATGCCTAATCAGTTTCCACAGAATATGATTAAGAATGTATACCTTCACTAACTCTCAAACTCACTAAGGAAGAAAATTAATGATTTATCAGAGATTTTGGGTAATGGATCTCATTGAAGAAATAAAATTTTGTTTTTTTTGTGCAAAGACTGTGGATGGAATCACCTGTGTGAATGTTTTAGTGGAACAATAATATGTTTTGGGTGTAGAAAAGAAGGATATAAAGAATTAGAATGTATGGTAAAAATAAATAGTATGATTAATGAAATATATGATAATATAGGCATCCCCAAGTAATTATTGAAGGTTAAAATTTTAAATTGTGGAGTTAATGGTCATAATGCATCTCAATTCCCCAATATGAAAGCTTTTAATGGGAACCAGCAGGGTGGTTTGAGTAATGGTTACATTGATGATGATGATGATGATACTACAAATGAAATGTGAAAGGAAATAAGTATTGTATAATAGTATGATGTATCCTTATTAGTTTAACAAAGATTAATTGGGATTATAAATTTTTTATGTATTTGTATTTAAGAATTATGTTATATGAAAGGGGAAATATAAAAGTGTTTTTTAGTTTAGTTTTTTCCTTATGAGTTTACAAGAACATGTTGAATGTTTCTGATGGAATGGAGAAGTGACATAATGGGAAGGTGATGTCCATGTAAAACAATTATTATGGGAAATATAAATCTTAATATGTTTCTAATGTTATGATAATGTTGTTTGGATATTGATATGTGTGATATGAATAATCAAATTGGATGGTACTGATTACCGTAGAACAAATTAAGGACTACTTTATAGCTATTTCATGCTATTATGGATGATGTTTAAATCATATTGGAATTATGAAATATATCCAGTAATCAATGGAATAAGAAATAATTAATGTTTTCCAAAATGGATTAATTTTAATTCATGTCATTATCATGTTCTAAGATAATTTACCATGAGGGTATTCACATGTTTCGAATGTGACAACTAGGAGAAACTTTGTGATACATGGGAGATCACTTTTAAGATGGGTTTCTAACATCCTTTCTATGTTTTTGGATTTTAATATTCTAGAAGGTTCATATGGTTATACATTCACTAAAAGATTAAGATAAAATTCAAAGGATCTATTTATGTATTTAGATTTTATTGAAATCTTAGTTAAAAGGTGATTTAGTGATTATCATTAGTTCTGGGTATTCCATTATATTTTAGAACATCTATTAGTATTGTTTTATAAAGGACATTGTGTATGTATAGTGAAAACTAATCATGTTCGGAATTTTAAGGGGTCTTAAACCCATGACTGATGGATGATAAGGGTTTCATTCCTACCATTGGCCAACACAATCTCTGGGTTAATGTACAAATATTTTCTATGAATAATTATTTAGGATGAAATTGAAGTGTTAATTTTTATGTTTCAAGATTAATTAATTAACCCTTTTTAATCATATTTATTGAAGAATAGTTATACATTTTATTAATTTATGAGACTTAACATATTATAAAAGTTAATTTTTTCACTTGAGGCATAAAAGTTAATTTTTGGACGTCCATTACATGAAGTAATGGAAGAATTAGAAACTGATAAAATCACAACTAAATAATTCAATTTATTTTATAGAAACCTGTTAGTAAATATTTCTCCATATATTATTGGTCAATAAATGAAATACACAATTTTGGTATAATGATCAATAGAAAATATATTTTTCTAATACATTAATGTTGTTCAACTGGTGGCCTTTTAAATATTCACCGATTTATGAATTTGAGGCCCTCATCATTTGTTTGACTGTTCAGTTGTTTTTTGATAGAAGACCTCAATCACTCTCTATATATATTTAAACATTCACTCCATTACCAATATTCACTCCCAACCTATGTTCTTATATGTGGAAACCTAGTTATATGTTACTTTGGGTAACCATTATGGTTCAAACTTTCCCTTTTTGACGGAATGTTTAGTATTCATTTTTACAATGTGGGTTTCTATGAATGAATCATTTAGGTGATAAAATTTTGATAACCTAGATGAATATCAAGAGATAAATTCATTTTATGGGGGGTATAATGTAACACCTTGAGATTTTTATGAATTATTTATTTCAAATTAATTTATGATTTAGACATTGTTCATTTCATGTGACAATAGAAATAACTATATATATATATATTAATACACTATGTATAAAATTAATATCATATGAAATTATCTTGGATTATGCTACACACAATTCCAACTTGGCTCGCACTACACCCAATACTGACCTGGCTTTTACTACACTCAAAACCAACTTTTCATACATTACACGCAAGAATGATGTTTTTATGAAACATCATTTTATTTTTATAATTATTTGAATGAGATAATTTTAACAAACTCTTTAAAAAAAGTTATATTAATAGAAATATGTAATTTTAAAATATTATTTATAAATAAATAAATAAATATATAGTCTATATTGGCAATAAAAGGTATGATTTTTGGTTAAGAGCTTCTATGTTTAGAAATATCGTTTTCTAGAATGAACCGATTTTAATTAAAAAAATAATTTTAGACACATTTATGAATTTAGTTTTCAAATTTAAAAATTATTTTTTGAATTTACAATATCAAAATTATCTTACTATGGATTTTTGGGTTTTTCTATGAAACATCATTTTTTAATGAATAATGAAGAATACTACTTTTAAGTTAAAACAAACTTCTTATTTGAATAATTAATAATGATTAATTATATTCTATATTAGTTTTAAGGCAAAATTAGAACCATTATACATCCATAAATGCAATTTATTCAATTATAAATAATTTTACATTGAAATTTCTAATAAAAACATGATAAACTTTTGATCTTCTTTCTACCATAAACACTATAATTTTGTCACGTCTATGGGATTAGAATTAATATTAATTTTACACTTTTGTGAAATTAATTTATAAAAAAAACATAAAATTTTATAAGAATTATAATATTAAGAGTCTAAATAGTTCATGTTAATTTTGGCCTTTAATGATTAGTAAAAGTCATTAAAACTAATCACAATGATTAAGGTCAAATTGAGCCTAATTAGAGTTTAAATGTTAAACTTAGAAGCCATATTGGCCTAAAAACATTTCCAAAATCCATTTTGTGAAAATATATAACTTTTAAACCATTATGTATTTCCTTTTTTTATGACTTTATTTAGGTAAGTCCTTCTATAAACCTAACATGTTTCCAATACTTCTATGTGATCCCTTTTTCATCCCTATAAAATGAAACCACCTATCCCAAAACATCACAACCCTCAACTATATTAGGATTTGACATTATATTATCAATATAAATTAAAAATATCTCCACTTAATTATGTAATTCATTCATTTTTCATAAGTCAATCGAAGGAACCCTTTTGGGACAAACCAAAAGGAGTTACCTGATTAAGAGTCAATGTCTTCTCTGGATTCCTTTCATTTATTTTTTTTCATCATCCCACTAAAATTTATTTTTCCACGATTGTATAACTAAACCAGTATTATAAATATAATAGGAATTTTTTATTTCTGTATTTTCAACTTAAACATACCCACACATCCATCTAATGGAAAACGAACATACTGTTTATGTATATGGAAAACTACTGCCCCACTAAATGATGATTTTTCAATTCTACATACCACCTCTCATGGTGGACATTATGATATACATTATGTTTATATATATTAAATATTATATTTATTATTTATTTAAAAATCTTTATTTCCATTACATCACCTTTATTTTTAACATTCCATTTGGTGTTAGCACGGTAATTTCATTTGAGGAAGTGTGGACTATTACCCCCTCAATGTGGCATAATACATTCATACACTACATGGAATTTATTAAAGATATATTTAGTGAATATATATGATATGATTTATATAATAAATATACTATAATAATGAGAAAAACAAAAACTTATATACATATATGTATTTTTCTTTCTTTCTCTCAAGAAAAATATTAAATAGAAATAGTGTT
This sequence comes from Viscum album, assembly GCA_963277665.1. Classification (NCBI taxonomy): domain Eukaryota; kingdom Viridiplantae; phylum Streptophyta; class Magnoliopsida; order Santalales; family Viscaceae; genus Viscum; species Viscum album. Next base: position 851,158,095 of record OY728126.1, on the reverse strand, counting down.
CATGTTTACGTATGACAAATCATCTCTCAGACAATGTATTTTGTTTCATTCATATATATTAAATATAAAATTATAATACAAATAGAATTTATATTAATGATAATTATATCATTTTTTTACATTATGAAATCATCATATAAGTATAACAAAAAAAATAACAATTAAGACACATTCACTAGTATAAAAACCTTTTTTACATCGTTTTTTTTTTGCTTTTAACATCGGTATTGAACCGACGTTATTGAGAATGACATTAAAAATAATATTTTCTACATTATTTATTTAATAATGGATGATAAAAATTGTTTTTTGTGGTTTTTAACATCGGTTTTAAAAAAACTAACGTGAAAGATCATCTGCAAATGGCGTTAAAAAGCCATTTTCACATCGGTGTTTAAATAACCAACGTTAAAAGTCATTTTTACGTTAGTATTTAAATATCTGACGTTAAAAGACATTTATAATGTTGGTTTTTAAATATATAATGTTAAAAAAAATTTCAATATTGTAGATAATTTTATAAGCTTTGTTTTGACAGGTCGTAGAGCTCAAACGGTGTTATGGCTCAAATGTTATGACCATCCAAAGTTTGATATATTTTTTTCGAAGAAAGATCGAATGAGGAAACCGTAGATTTGTATTAAAAGTAATTTTATAATTAAATGGAGGAATTTTAGTTTTACCATGACATAAATAATTATCCATCATTATAATAAAATAAGAATCATTGAATGATATATCAGTTATGTGAATTATTCATAAAAAATATAATTCATGAAAAAAATAAAGATACCTTGATGAGATCACGGAAATAAAAAATAGTGGATTCATGTGGGAGATTAAACAAGTTGATCCATTGTAATGATTATAGATGAAATAAATTATCGTTAAATTTTATATCAATTAACAAAAAACATAATTAAATCCATAAATCATGGATAAATAATTTCAAATACAATGACGCGATCACAGAAAGAAGAAATAATTGTTTCACATTGAAGATCAAAAGATTCGTTTTGGGGGAATGATGATAGCTGGAAGAAATGATAATTAAATTAGGATATGTGTATAATGAAAATATATAATTTATATGAAAATGGAAAATGTAGTATTAGAAAGTTTATGTGTCATTTGGAAATTTTAACGCCGTGATGTAAAAAAATTAATGCTTCGCATTGGTGGGATATTAATATTATCTTTCACATCAGTTTTGTAATAACATTCATGAAAGATATTAAATTTTTTTCTGAATTTTAATGTTGGTTATTATATAACCGACGTGAAATATCTATTTTCCTTTATTTTTCTCATCGGTTATTTAATAACCGACTTGAAATTTCAATTTTTAGGACATTTTAACGTCGGTTATTTTATAACTAATGTTAAAGGGTATTTTTCACATAATTTGTAAAATAAATGATGTGAAAAATGTTTAGAAACATGTATATCATTTCTAAAGCTATAGTTTTACTGGTCAAAAAGCTCAAAGGAAGTTACAGATCACATGTTATGGCCTTCAGATGTTTGCCTTCCCTATGACATTGTTTAGAGATGATTAAATTCCAATTACCAAATTTATTTATCAGTGGCTCTGTTTGAGCTCTGTGACCTATCAAATCAAATCATGGAAAATGAACTACATGTATGTAATAATTTTCTGCATCATTATGAAACAAAACACGTTAAAATACCTTTTAATGACATTCATTAAATAACTCACATGAAAAAGTCAAAAAAATTTATTTTTCGCGTCAGTTATTTATAAACTTAGTGGAAAAAGTCCTGGGAATAGATTTTTGACGTCAGTTATTATATAACTGATGCGAAAAATTAGTAAAAATGGATTTTTCATTTCGTTTCTTATATAAGCATCATGAAAATTCAGAGAAAAAAAATTTTCACATCAGTTATATAACAACCGAAGGGAAAAATCAATTTTCAGATCTTTTCACATCGGTTATAAAAAACCGATGTGGAAAATGGTGATGTTAAAAATAGATTTTGTACTAATGATATGAAAAAAATAAAATTTTTTCTAAAGGGAATCTTTAACATAGGATGGTTAACAAGTGGGTAATATGTGGTCGTAATCAAACCATATATAGTAATAGATATATGGATTTGGTTATGAAAAAAAGTAATAATAAATCTCTATTTATTATAATTTTTATTTGAATGAGTACGAAAAGAGTCAAGACACAAGGTAAAGGGATTTCATCTCTCTTTTTATTTCCATGATATAGATGTTCTATTCGTCACTCTTAATGTTTCTATAGTGCATGTAATTCACATGATCTCATTATATGTATCATATAACTAAATTTATTGGTACTTATATAACAATTTTATTATCTTTCATTCATGGGTTTTATGTTTCAAAAGTTATTAATAAGTAAAATAGTTATGTCTCAATTAGCCTTCTTTGTGACTCATGTTTTATTATGCACCTAAGCTGTTAGTCATGGTTTATATATGTCCATTTTACAAGGTATATCATGAACCATATAATTTTCATGATATTACAAGATTCATTAAATTTCTTTTTCTTACATAGAGAATATGATCCCAATTACCATGTTATAAATGTTTATTAAGACAATATCATCACTTTTCATTATTTTTTATGTTCTGGATTCCACTGATGAAATATTACAACCCATATCTCAGGACATTCATGAATTTTCATCCCATATGGTTTTCATGCTATACTTCTATATTGGTTCCATATTTATACATTATGGTACATGAGATAGTTAATAATGTGTTTTTAATAAATCCTAAATTTTTCCACTCTTTGGTCAGAAAACCATGTCCTCTAAAAAGGGTTTCCATGTATATTCTTCTAATCACCAATGATCATTAAAAGAAAAATTTATGCTTTTTATATTTTAACAATGTTTTAAAAGTAATATTTTTGTCACATTCAGATTGAGTCATTTTTCTAACCTTTTTACCCTGAGAAAAGAATGTTCTTTTTATCTCGTATGTCATATATGCATTGACCCACTATTATTTCCTTGAAGAGTCAACAACATTTTTAAAAGGATCATTTATAAGATAATTTTTTAAATGTAATTATTACCAAAAAAATATTTATTTCAAAAACATTATACAACTATTTTTATTTTTTTAAGGTATTTTCAATGAATTTTTTTTTTCAATTTTTTTGAATCTTCTTTTATAAGTATTCATGAAAAAGTTATTTCAAAATGTATTCAAGCCTTATTAAAAAATTTCAATGTACTTTTAAATAATTATTTTTCATAAGGTTTTCAAGCTTACTTAATATGATTTTAGGTAAAAAATATAATTTTCTTTTCTATTATTGCTAACAATTTTTAAAAAAAATTTCAAAGATAACGATTTTTAAAATATTCTGAATCTTAATTTATAATATTTTAAAGAAAACAGTTTCCAAATTTTTTTCAAGTATTATTTAAAAAAATTTAATGTATTATCTAATAATATTATTTTCATGCGGTTTTATAAATTAAAAAAAAGTCAAAGATGAAATGAGATTTTAACCAAGAAATGTTTTCAAAAGATATATCAAAATTATTTTCAATCTAAGATGCCATTTGTTGATGATTCTAATTACCTTATAGAAAATCACCTAAGGGTTCCATTCATATCATTCTAGGAATGGGATATTCTTAATTTCATGGTCCTTATGAAACATGTTTTTCTTTGACTAGTTTTAGGTTTATGATATATATTTCTATTTCATGGTTTATTCATTTGATGAAATGATTAGTAAACATATATCCATTTCCACAAGTTATGATATGTTTAAATTTTTATGAAACCCATTTAATTGTATGGGTTAGGATATGATTATTTATGAATTTTGGCACATGTATGTATAATTCTACTATGAGATGGGTGGGACTTCAATATATCTCCAATGCATTAGGTAAATATTTATATCTCATGATATAGACTAATATGACCTTGGGAATAAATATGGACTACTAAGATGTCCATGGGAGTGAACCATGACTACAAAGATTGCATGAGGAGTGAACTCGTGATACTAAGATGGGTATGGGAGTGAACCTTGACTACCATGATGGTATGATCAGTGAACTAATTCTATTAATATGGTCATATGAGTGAACCATGACTACCAATATGGTATGGGGAGTAAACACATAGTAATATAATGGTCATGGAAACAATGAATTGGCTAATATGGAAATTATATCATATTCTTATGTGTCTACCACAATTATGAGTTTTATTCTTATATTATATTTTCATGGATTATGATATTTATTCCCATATGAATCATGAAATAGGAATGACAATTATTTATGACATGATTCATGTATATTATCTTTGATATGAAGGTTATTATTCTCTATATTCATGATCATGTATTCATACCCTTATTCTCATAATTATGCTTAAATATCTCACTTATTTACCATTACTAAGAATTTTTTTTACCCCTTTATTAAGATTCCATTATCTAGGTTTTGAAGAAAATTTTTATATAGAATTACTAATGATGGGGATATTTTTGGGAGACATTGAAAATATTTCATGAGGAAATAATGTTTTGTTTCCTTGTTTCCAAAGAGACTAAACTATTATGGTCCTTGGGCATGTAATTTTCGGATGTATTGAATATTAATATAAAATTTTGTAATATACACATATGTTAATATTGGGTCATTGTACCCCTGTACCCATTTTCATCCATATGCCCAATATGTATTTGACTATGTCCTTGTGATCCTGGGTAGGTTGAACCAACCAAATAATGTTCTAGTAGAAATTCTTATCATGATGAATGAAATAGAAACATGACATGCTCACTTAGATGGAATGAATAACCACCATATACCCCATCATGAAGTTTTAATGTGGCATGAGGTTGTTCAGAAGATAACCTCTTTTAAATTCATTAAGTGATCCAAATTCTACCTGGAGGTTCGAAATGACCTTCCATGATAAAGGAATTTCTGGGATCCCCACCATCCCACCCTCTGGGAGGCATCATCATTGACCTCTATAGGGTTAGAATGGATGAAAATTTCAAAAACGTTTTCGGGACATATGGATGAAGGATGAAAGTCTTCGTTCTATTCATACAAAATTCCCAAAATTGTGCAATAGTTTCTAGTGTCATTAAAATGTTTTGTTAGAGTTTTCGTGTTATTTCCTTAAAGATGAATATGCATGATCATCACGAACCTGGATCATGATTTCATGAAAAATAGTGGGTTCCATTATTGAGATATGGATTATCACTAATGGATGTCAGAGTAATATGGAAATTTAAATGTACCCTATTTATAAGAATAACCCAATTGAATTTCATGAATTGAACAACACAATTATGTGATCCAATGTGGATGTTACATAACTTCATAAAAATCAGTCGTACAATTCTTTGCATCCCTTAAAACCAAAACTTATGGTCCCCTATTAGCTCTAATATTTAGTGGGAAATTTTGTGTGACAAAAAAACTTTTCACAACCCTAAACGCCAGTTTCTAATGAACCAAAAATGAAACCAATGTGAAAGGAAAATTTCAAGGCCAAGTAACATGTTGCTGGAATATATAAAAGGATGTGTGAAAAGATGTGTTTCTTCACACAATGTACACGAACTATAATGTATATCATGAGTTTCATGGATTAACCAAGTCCCAAATAATACCCATGTTCGGTGTATAAAAAATTGATTCTTACGGGGAATACATTCAGTTGTGTGCAAAAGGTAAAGAATACTCTGACATATTATGTTGTCATTCACCCAACACCAAAGGCATATTCATGAAAAGTATATATTTACATGTAACCCATTTCACAATTGTTTTTCAAGAAAGTTAATGTAATAATTGGAAGTTAGTGTGGCCAATCCTCAATAGAAATGGATTGAGAAGTGCACAACCACGTTTCGTACCATTGGATGTTACTCGCCCTCAGAAAAAAATTTCATATTTGAATAGAACCACACCTGCACCTTGAGAAAGTCTCTCTAGAAGTGGATGTTACAGTATCATTCATGTAAACCCATATTCTTTGATAGTGAACAACACCCAAAACAGTGGACCCTTAATTGTAAATAACATGAATGAAAGGCCTCGTATGAGCCAAAACACTATTTTCTTAGTGGTTGAGTGATCCTCACGGAACACATCCTTAAGATAATCAGTATATTAAAATATAATATGCCATGATTCAACAATGATATATGAAAAACTAAAATTTTTACCTGAAACTAGGACCTAATAATCCACGTGTTGCACTAGTGCTAAATCCCCTTTCTCACACGACTTTTTTAGACAACAAAATATAGTTTTCTGAAAAAACATTCTACACCCTGAGCTGACATTCCTTATGATTCAAGGGAATCCAATACCTCACCTATAGATCATAATAATAGGTACCATAATTCATATATCTCATCATCATAGCAACCCTAACATCTATATTCTTTATTATCACTCTTCCATGGTCGTTCCAATGTGATGGCTCACCTAGAGGCACATGAGAGGTCCTTACATATTCCAAAGATGATGAATCTTCAAGTGAAACTATTCATCTATCTTAGTGTGAATTTCTTTTGAAAAATATTCTTTCATCCTCGACATGATACCACTCAAATCATGCTCCCCATCTATATTGGATCTATAAGTTGGAAAAAATCATGCTTCGCATCCTATTCATATAAATTGAAACTACATTATGTTGTTCTCAACCCATGATATAAAACTATATCCTTACAATGTTTGATGAATACATTATTCCCTCTATATGATCATCATTAGATGAAATAACATCACACACAATGGGAGTAATCTTTACAACTTGAATAAAACTTCAACACTAGGGAAGCTTCCTTGTGTAAGCCACACACCATCTTTCCTTATCAAGGGATGTGACACCTAGTGATGAAAACTACTATATGTAAAAACCATACTAATCTTCCTCCATCTAATGTAAAAGACATACCACTACTTTATTACACATTAATGTTCCAATAACACCATGCTTTATCCATGTATCTCCCATAAATATTCCATGCATAACCCTAGAACATCCCTCGTAAACACTCATTTTGTGACATGAGCATTCGTACCATATGATGTTGAACTACATTGACCGATCTGATCACATTAACATAATATATTGAAAGAAACAATGTGGGTTTTTATCCATATACCATAAATAGTGTATGTTGGATTTATCCCTTAGGTTCAATAATTAAAACCCTTATTTTGAAACCATGTCCCCTAAGGGAAAACACATCCTAATCGCAGGAATAGAGTTTGAAATTATCCCCTTGGGGGTACACAATCCATCCATACATTATGAAATCACCCCACAAGGGACACACTCCACCCTCTATCCTCACAAGGCATCCAATATAAAACTTGATCTATCACCATAAAAAAATGAAACTATGACCATATCCAAAAGGTGTTATACTCATTCCCTAAACAATAATACCTTCCCATAAAAAGAATAATGTAATTATTGAGGTAATAAAACCTCAGAAGACTTAAACCCCAAGCATCAACTACCTCATGATCAACATAGGATTCCTTGGTTTTTGGTAATGACCCTAAAGAGGAAGTGATTTCCAAGGAGGAATTAATGGATGGAGTATCCAACGCCAAATCATCTTGTTTTGATAATGGAGAATATTTTCTGATGAAAGTGATGGAATTATCCTGACATTGGAATGATGGAATGTTGGATAATAGGAAATTAGCACACTAGCTGCTAGGTGGACGTACATCACAACACCCTAGTGAAAGGATAATTTCTTTTTTTTTTCTATAAAATTATATATAATGGTATTATTGAGTTCAATCAAAATTATTCAAAACTATAAATTAAAGAAAAATAGAATATTAGTTTGATAATCAAGGTAAATATGATTTGCTTATTTCCCAAAAATAAAAAATGTCACATCATAGAATCTAAAAACAATATTTTTATACAATATATTCCAAAAAAATAACAATGAAATATAATTAATTTCATACCTCTATTTAGGTTATTAAGTGGTCTATACAACCATAATAAAGTTAAAAATATTTCTATAGTAAATAAACATTTAACTAAATATTCAATTTTAATGGTCATATTGCTAATTGAATACACTCGAAACACAATCAATAAATGCCATGAAAAACCTGATGGAAATTTTTTTCAAAGTAAATAATATAAAAACCAATTGAAAATTATATAAAACATTATATTATAATCTAGTGAAAAATTTACATAGTTGTTATAAATATCATTGGAGATTTTTTATAACAAATAAAACAAATAGGTACCATCATTATAATTGAATAATACATACTATATTTCATTCCTTTTTTCAATATTCATGAATCTAGAAATTAATATATAATGATTCGTTATGTAATATAAAAACCATAAAATCCTATAAAAATATAAATAAATAAATTATTATATCTTAACAATATATTTTTTAGCATATGTAAAAATAATTTCATGATATATTCAATTATTTATAATATATTATAAAAAGGATTTTATATATTTAATTTCATTAGCTAATTTAATCCACTTGATTTTATACCCAACACTTTATGTCATATCTTTTGGAATTAGTAAACATTAATAAAAGACCATCATTTTTGTGATATCAGCATCAAACATTTTATTTGTGTCAATGCGTCATTAAAATTCATTATGTGGTTATCTATATTTTTTAGATCTTACTGATTAGTTCTCAAACATTGGAATGAGTCTACATTAGTGTTCATTGGTTTAGATTTTTAATCTGTTACTTACTTGTATATACAATTTTGTGTATAATTAATATCACACATGAATTTGTTTCCCTTATATAATTTGGTTCATTATATATTGAATCATTTCAAACCTGTATTCTCAAGATAATTTATTTATATTTATCTATAATTTCATGATAAATGATTTCGATGTTCTTCATAATAATATATAATTATTTCTTCCAATGTAACGCATGAAATACAATTACATTTAATTTCTGATCCTTGGATAATAATGCAAAATCACTAAATATATTCACTAAAAACTATTCTTAACAAATATTTCTTCACATCCATTGATTCAAAGTGAGAAACAATTCACTGATTGTGTTTCATCCCACGAATAAAATTATTATTATATTAACTAATATTCTACTTGGAAATATATGTTAGTCAGATTCCAATAACATTTAATGATCCATTACTTATAAATGAAATAAATCATCCACCATACATCTCATACCCATTGAAAATTCATTAATAAACTATCATATGTGATGATTAACTAGAGTTATAAATCTATATTTCATCATTATTTATTTATTTCTATGAAACATACATAACCATTTATTTCATTTTCTTATTTATAATCATTTATATTTTTAAAAATAAACCATTATTCATTAATTTAATGGGGATAGTTTTTATACAATCCAATAATCTCTGACCTTTTTGATAACGCATTTCAAAATTATAATCAAAACCTCCAAAAAATTTCTAATCTTGATTTTTTTGTAATATAAGATGATGTTATACCTTCTTAAATTTTTTAGGTGGTCTCTGCCTTGATAGGATATAGGTAATTTACATTCAAATAGTCATGTTTCACCAATACATGCTTTATTTACTCACATATATTCAATTACAGTAGTAATAATTTAAAAATATTCTCACAAAAAGTGTGGTCTATAATAAATATTGTTGATTCAACATTTTTGACTCCCATTACCATTAATTGTATTATGTGAAACCAAATAAAAGTTATTATTCTATTATACAATCAATGTCTTGTTAGATTTTTTTATTTCTTTTATAATAATTGAAGGAATTTTTTATTTTTCATTATATATATAAATTAATTAAATAGTTTATTAAAATAAATTTTTTTTAAAAATCAATCTTCTTGTTCTTATATACGAGAAATGTTTTCATTAAATTATATATAAGGCCTTATAATCCCCCAATATGTGGTATTTTTTAATCAAGAAATTCGATTAGTTATGTATATACCATATCATTATTTGTAAGTGATCATTATCTATGATCACCCTCAGAAAGTTTATTCCTGAAATTAGATTTGAGAATATATACATATTTTTCACATTCAAATAAATTTTTTAATTTTATAAACATAATAATCCTTTTTATCATCTTATATGTTACATAAAAAATGATATTGTTTTTATCAAAAAGAATGATCATGGTCTTTTAAATTTTATTCCTAGAACTATTGTCGTTTTTTAAAAAATATTATTAAACAGATTTTTTCTAAATATTTTCATAAAGGACAAATTATCCTTTTATAACTCAAAAATATCGATAATGAACGTTTTATATTTATTCATGACATATAATCTTTTTAAATATTTTTTCATCTGATGTAAATTATATATTATCATAAGAGTAATATTAATTTATATTATAGTAATATATTTTATATTCATATTCAGGACTAATAAAAACTCTTTTATTTTCATCATTTAATTTTTTTTTTAAACATTATTTTTTCACTATAGAGAATAAATTTTCCCATTCATAAGAAATTTTTTTTATTTTCATATTTTATGAAACATTATACATTCTATTTAACACTGACTTTTCAATTTTATAATTTTTACCTTTTTTATTTTTCATAATGAACCCCTTGCTGGTTTTCAAAATATAATCATTCTCTTTAAATTTAAGTAAACATTTCGAAGAGAAATTTTTATTGTTTCTATCGTTAAAGCACCAGAAAGAATGTATCCATTATTATTTTAATCTAAAACATTCATTTTTCATTGAATATATTGAATAGAATATCATATACATACGTTATATTATTCATCATTATATTCCACACTATATGAACTATTCTTTTCATTGTTTCTTAATCCATGAATGGAATTAAAATATAACATTACGACACAATTTAATTTCTTTATCAGTGTTTTCCTTTATATATTTTCATATGTTATTGGGTTACTATGAATTATATCAAGTGAAATTTTATCCAGATCATGTTTCATCTAATGTGATTCTTTAACTTTAAATATTTATAAAATATTTTTCATCAATTTTTTAAAATAGTAGTGCCCTGAATTTTTTTAGCATGTTATTGAATAATATTTATGATCATTTTTAATATAGTAAATAAATAATATAAAATTTCATCTTATACATTTTTAATATATCTAATTAATCATAAGAATAATTTTTATTTTTATAAATTAATTAATTTTCACCCAAATAAAATACAGGAATCTAACAAAAGTTTTTCTTCTAAATATTTTCATCTATTATTTTATTATCTATATTTTTTATAATATCCAAGATAATATTAAAATTATCATATAATTATTATCTCAGTTATATTATTATATACCTATAGTAAGACTATATCCCATTTTGTAAATTTAACAAAAAATAAAACAATATCAAATATATAATTACCAACACCCGAGAGATAAATAATTATATACTCTTATATATTGAATTTATTTAGACAGAATGTGTGTATTTTCATATTTATTGTAGAATTATCATAATCCATCACACCATCCTACTAAGTATGATAGTTAATAAAACTATAGATAATAAACATTTTTATATACCAGTTACAGTGTTAATAAGGATCAGGGAAGACTAATAGCTGGGATGAATCAATTTTTTATAAATTATATAGAAGAAGGAAAATTTCATGCATTTTTAGTTAGAGTGAGTGGATATTCCTATCACCAACTCTTATATGCACTACTTAATAAATAAAAAGTTTACATTGAGAATTTTTACTCAATCCATCACTCGATGTGAGTATATACTATTTTGTGTATTTTAGTTGATACTGAAATTCTCAAGGATTTAATTTTATATGGTATATATATATCCTAAATCCATTAAAAGAGTCTCTCGATCTGTTTAGTTTGTCACAACCATATAGATGAATATGATCATGATAACCACTTGTAATGAATATGGAAAATCATAAAAACACCTTTTTGTACAAACTAAACATTATTAAATCCATTATTAAATAATTAATAAAAAATTATTTAGTTAAATTTTATCAATTTGATCGCTCTTAAAATATATCCAATTCATTTATATATAACATTAAAATATACTATAAAAACATAAAACAACAATTATAGGCAAATAAAAATGTAGTTATTTTCTCCTTCATATCAATCCTTCAAACTAAATGATCATATATTCAACTTCTCATTATTCTCTAGAGCACGAAGTATGTTAAATAATCCATTTAAGATCTAGAAATATCCTTTTAATATTTTTCTATATTTACCTATTTCATTCAAATGTTGAATTATTTTATTTCACAACAACACACACTTATAGTAGAAATATATTTACTCATTTCCTACAATTTAATTAATAGATTATCTAAATATATTAATGTAATCGTACCAAAAAATGTAATTATAATTTAAGGCAGATTGTCAATATATTCCTCATTTCATAATGATATTTTTTCTTCTTGCTCATAGAATACTACCAAACATGAATAGATGTTATGTGTTTCGTCGAAGCATGGTAATATTTTCTATGTAATTATTTCTTAATTCATGGTAAAATATATCTATTAACCTTTAATCTTATCATGGTACCTCATGAGTTTCAATAATACCATTTTACTTCTCAAATGTTTGATATTTTATATGGAACACTATTTATTTATTCAAATATACATGGACAACATATACATTTTTAAATATATATCATTATCATATTATGTCTATAGATACCATGAAACAGAATGATGTGGTGGTATTGAGATATATCCATTACATTGTAATAATAATTCATATCCTTATGGAATTCCTTGATGGTATTTCTTAAATGATTTTTTCAATCATTCTAATGATCTTAACAAAAAGGATGGTTGTCTACAATGATTTCCACTATTGGATTCCACGGATGAAATTGATAAATAATAGTCAAATAATGAGTGTGAAATTTTTATATTATTCATATTATTAACAAAAAAATATGAAGATAGGATATCCCATGATAGATAGATTCGATATCAAAGGATCACATCTTGAAAAAAATGAAGTTGTCCAAAAGGCCAGGAGAACACTGGAACACATTTATCTAAATTTAGAATTATGAATAGATTATCTTTATTATAAATTCATTAAATCCCATAATAGTGAAAAATTAAATATATAATGAAATAAATTTTTACATCATGAATATTTTTAATGAATATTAATGATCAATTGTTTTCGATTTCGAGGATCTCAGGAAACTTCTTATAAGAGATCAAATGATTACCACAATGAATGGTTAATGGAATGAATAATACTAAAATATATGTATAAATTAAACTAAATATGAACATAAAATTTATAAGATGCACTTAAAAAATGAATATAATAAATAAATATATAATGGTGGGATGAAACGCCAACTATACTTATCACTTTATGGACATAGAGAAGGAAATCCATAAGAATAAAACGAATTCATAAAGTGAATTTTGATAGTTTAAAATTGAAATGGTGTACAAAAATATATTTTATTTATAGAATAATAATCTATCAATGTGGGTAATTTTATCCATTTTTTATAATTTCTTATCAATTTTCTTAATATTGATGATGGAAAAACATGTTTACAAAGAATTCAGTTATAAAAAATCAAAAATTTCCTTTATAATGAAATATTTTGTTATTTTACTATTAATAATATGATTTATAAGTAATTTATTAAATCCTTATAGAAATAAAAAAAGCATAATGAAAATAATAAAGAATAAAAATATTATGGTATCATTATTTATTAATAATACCATTGGATATAAAATCTATATATCCACCCAAATTGTTTAAAATAACAATGAAAAATTATAAAGTTATCCTGAATAATTTATAAAAATACACTATATTGCATTAATGATAAGTATTATTCCTAATATAATGATTTTATAGAGAATTAAAAATTAATAATATATCATTAACATGTGTTTGAGAGAAGTATAAATATTTTTTAGTGAACATTGTAAATATAGTAAATTTTTGTGAAGGATTTATTGTAATATATATGACTGAAATTTTGGTTCATTTAATGAGGTAATAACTTTATATTCTTATTACAATTATAAAAAATATATTTAATTAAATTTATTCCATTGATTATAGTTTTTTATAATAATTTAGTGTAATAAATGATTAAATATACACGTATTGGAAATGGCATATCAATAAAAATCATAATTATAACCAAGGTACTATAGAGATTTATCACCTTGTTATATGATAGTAATGTAATATTGAGTCATAGAATATAAAATTTCATATGTAAAGTAAGTAATTGAATATAAATCTATTTCAGTGGTTATACCACTTATTGCTCAGTATCTTTTCATTACAATTCAAAAAATAATCCTCTAAATCAATCAAATGATGAAAACAACAAATTTATGTAAACTATAGACTGAATATCCATAAATTATTCTTCCAATAGAATATCTAGAGATAAAATTCAATATAACTATGATAATATATCAATATGTTAAAGCATGACAATCACATGTCAATGTTTCTAATTCCATGTTATTTTAACTCAATAATACACTGATATGTTTTTGAAAAAATTTTATTCAAAGAATACATTTCATAAAAAGGTTGAGTGAATGTTAAAAATTATTAAAAATATTGTCAGTAAATTTTTATAAATATTTTAATTCTTCATTAGTATTATAGGATTAATTTTATTAATTTAAAAAACATTAAATGATCAAAGGAAACTCTTATAGTAAATACAATGACATTCAGTTTCATTATATTTTTGGATTAAAGGAATTATAATTCTAAATTATTAATCATATTAGATAAAATATTCCATACTATGAAAAATTTGTTTTATATATTTTTTTATTATTCCTTTGAAAAATTTTCAGTTTCTTATTTGGTACCATAAACACAAGTGGGTTTTATTTATAACTAAATCAATTTTATCGCACATATATTCTTAATTAGAGATATCATACTATAAATAATTTTATTTTAATTTATTACAAATTTTATAATATATTTTATAATATAAGATCTCATTATTATATATTCGAACTTATTTGAGTTAAAAGTTATGAATTAATTGTTCTAATAAATTTATATCCCACTATATATGATTTAATGTCAATTTGGTATGTCTAACCACGAAACCCCTTTATTGTTTATTTACATATATCATCCTTTATTTTAATTTATAATCATAAAAATAGATTTTCCTAATGTATCATTTTTTGGTGAACCACTTACATTATGTGTTCACTCATATATGTTAGAGGTTTTTGACTAACAATGGAGATCAAATATGTTATAATGGGGAAACTATAACCATTCTAAAAAAAGACAACAAGTGACTAAAAAATAATGAAAAATTATATCCAATGTGTTATAAAAATTTAGAAAGCTAAAATATACCTCAATATATATAGATGTACATGTAAAATTTTAAAACCGCCATGAAGGACTTAACAAAATCATCTATAAGAGGATCACAAACTACCCGATGCAAAATATTTAAAATAAAAACCACCAAATCGACATCAAAAATACACTTAGTTTAACACTTTCCATTTTTATCTAGATCACGTGTCTATGTCCATAACATTTATTGTACTAATTTTATTTTTCTCTATCAAATTCCAAAATCATTGATCCTAAAGTCTTTACACATTTATAATGGACCATTTACAGTGTGACTACGATCTTAGTGACCCACCACCAGTAGTTTCAATCGATAATGTTAACATTTATCTAAGTGTATTCATTATAAGAAATGTAAATAATTATAACATGAAAACTCACACCATGCATAGTAATCTATCCTTGAAGAGCTCTTATAATCACCTCTTCTAACTTTATAGTAGGATAATGTACCCATGCTCTGTCACACAAGAAGTACCTAGGGAAATCCAACCAATTATAAACCAAAAAAACATTCAAAAAATCACATTTATCATAAAAATACCAATACATACATGATACCCCTACATGGATGTTCTATATATCATACCATATATGGTAGGACCAATAAATTCCCCTTTCCAATCATTATCCTAATACCCAAAAAACAAACACTAAACACTAGTCTAACGGTCTATGGGTTCAAATATATGGAAATAACTCAATCTCATCTAGTGATCTCAATGACCCCAAGATATTATTTCCACTAATAGTATATAGATTATATAATTAAATTTTTAACACCATCTCCTAAATTCTCTCTATAAAAATTGATATTTTTGAGCAACCATTGGTCAATTCCAAAAACAAGTGACATGTCATTTGTGCACTCAAACCCAATTTCCTAAACCCAGGGTGAGTGAAAATCAACAATAACCTACATCCAAAACCTAATTGTCCACCATCACCACACAAATTTAATGATATGTCACCCATAATTTCACTATAATGACATATCACCATATATTTATTGAACAAAACCACCTCTAGTGTTGTTATTTCAAATCTTATGTCATTCAGAACAATATATAATGTCACATGTATATTTTCAAACCAATTCAATTAACGAAGAGAACATATTTTTGAATAATAAATTAATATATAGACTATTATAGTACACATCATTAGAACATCACACAACATAGCCTCCCATAAAAGCCCTAGAAAATCATAAGAAAAAACTGTTGTTCCCCAAAGGTTTGACCTAATATTGATTTCAAAAACCTACACAGCCCAACCCATGCCCAAAAATCATAATATTTTTGAATATATATA
Source organism: Viscum album (assembly GCA_963277665.1). Taxonomy (NCBI): domain Eukaryota; kingdom Viridiplantae; phylum Streptophyta; class Magnoliopsida; order Santalales; family Viscaceae; genus Viscum; species Viscum album. The sequence goes on along the minus strand of OY728126.1, from coordinate 851,141,345 downwards.
TATATATATCATAGGAAATAGATAGTAAAAAAATTATATTTAAATATTAGTCATCTACCCATCTGACCTTGTTGTATTATTCAATTGAAGGTGCAAGAAAACAAAAAACTATAATGAATGCACTAAAATGGAGATAGTAGTGGAAAACACTAATTTGATTACAAAAAAAAAAAGAAAACTATGCAGGAAAAAATTCAATGGTTTTAACCTATACTAGTAGATACCCACTATGATAGATTAAAAGATAATTAGATGAAAGTTTGAGTGGATCTCTATTTTGGTGAAGGACTGATGAAGGGATAATGGAGTAATAACTTGTTCTGGCCAAAGGAAATACCCAAAAAAATATCATAACAAAATATATTAATTATTTATTAATTTAGAACTAAAAGATGAACCTAGAAGGAGCCTGTTATAAGAAAAACATACCATTGGTGCTATTTGGGAACCAACTGCCTGGCACTTGTCCCCCGGATGGCCAATAGAATTCTTTGGGCCACCTACATTCATGTCCATGACACTGGGAACATAGTATTGGTCCACTAGGTCATCAGGGACCCTTTATATTCAATATAAAATTTATGGAACCTTGTCCAACTGATGAATCAATCTCTGAGAAATTTTTTCCAAAACATCAACCCTTACCAATCACTCATTGTCGACCACTATCTGGATAAAATTACCTCACCATATAACTTGGACTTTTACAACCACCCCTCCATATGATATTTCATCATTAAATTATCCTATACCATTGAATTATCTTGCATTTACTGAAATCCATGTGTACTACATACCATAATTTAGAAACCCTAAGAGAATTTTGACCATTCTCTATAAAAACTGAGACAATTTTCACCAGCACTTTATCATCCCAATTAACCCAGTTAACAATATCACCAAGATTAATTCCTTATGTGGGTACTCCCCACATTGATAATTATGTAATTTATTCTATCCCAAATGGAAATTCTGATACACTGATGGTTTCATCATCCAATAATCAACCAATAATTTGACCATTCCAACCATAAATACACCATTATCCAACATTAGATATAATTCCTATATATTAAATTGTAGACCTTTGATCATTCTACCCACACATTAACATTTTATATTAATACCCATAAAATAAATAAAAATAATGAACATACACATATTCTATCACATAATATTAATGGGTCTCTTATCTTCTTTGAGAATGTAATCTCTAATATATGGAATTGAAATAAACCATATATTCTTGATGTCGTCCATTATTGAAAAGACACAATCATTTTCATATTTATCCCCAACTTCTAGTTTTCTGATCAACATATTATAAATCAATATTTAGATAAATATTGGACGGTATCTCTTGTAAAAAATTTCCATCTTAATTCAGATACTAGAGACTGACCTAAAACTGTCCCTCTAGATGTCTATGTGATCATTTGAAAAAACCTATCTTGATTCACCATTTGGACATTGGCTATGAACTGAATTTTTATTTAATCACATAGGTCCTGAATATACCATATCTAATCCCACTGGAAACATATCATCGATGATCCACTCCATATGGGGGTTATTTCAACTGTACTTAGACCACGTTGTAGAGTTTCCACATTCCCATTCTTATGTTTTCATAAAGATCAACTACTTAAATTACCTACCACCTAAATTTGCATCAGTATTCTCCCATTGGTCATATTCTTATTTCTTATCATCACCAAATTTACAACCTCTAAAAAAAGTTCATCTAGTATATATTCACCTGTCCGTTAATATAATTCCTTAAATTTCCCTTGTATCACCTAACCTCAATGATGTCATCCCCATCTATCATAAAAATATTTATACTATGACATAATATTCATAGAAAACTCTAGGAATGTTTTCTCTCACTATGTCAATTTTATGAATTTGTGGGATTATACTATCGTCAAATTATTTAGAGGAAATGATTAAAGAGACTCACATAAAATTCATTACTTGCAATCTCATCATGTCTACCTACATGTTAACACATGTACCACTAGTATTTATTGAGTTTTATGAGAATATACATTTCTAAATTCCCCCTCAACCATAGAGTCATCTTAATCTGACCAAATATTGTCAATATCAACGGGATTCAATACACAACTACATAGTAATTATACACAACCTAAAAAAGAGAATGTTTTTGATCTGACATCACCCTCATTATACATGTCATGGGTGGCTCTAGTTTTTTAATTCATCAATAAATGATCATAAAAACACATTCTAAGCACACACTGAGCTAATAATTATACCTCTTCCGAGATTCTCTAAAAACTAATGTTGATATACCTAACATATAAACTCTTTATATAGCTCAATCTCATCTACACTTTTAGGGGGCCCATCTAATGGACATCTTAGTTAAATAACATCGACTCTTTCCCAACTATACAATGGAGGATAATATGGCTGAATATCACTTAAAACAAAGTAAAATTATAAATATAGATATAACAGTAAATATAAAACAAATAAGTAAATATTTACCATGCATTTAATAAAAACTGTACAATATAATTATTACCAACACCTATGTGTTGTATCATCCATCCTCTTAGCCTCTCCTACCTTTGTTAGGGTAAGATATCACAGACACCATACACGTGTAGGATATATATAATAATAATCATTAAGATCCATGAGCACATGTTTTTATGAGAAGAATTTCACTATGATGATATATGGTAAAACCAATTTACATTATTATCAGAAGTTAATATAACAAAACCCTATACATAATGAGAATATAATTCAAAACTATCACATGAATTGCTCATAAATCCTACGTGTCAATTACAGTACATGAGTACCACCACAATCCTATCTAGGATATGAGCCCCTGATAAGAATTAAATAACATTAAATACCATGTTTATTCATATTAAATAACATAATTATACTAAGAAACAATACACAATTCATTTTCCCATGGATATATAGGCACAATTATGTATAAGTTATATTAAGTCATATAACATGACATCCATCATATTTCTTGAAAAATATGTCCACATAAATCTAACATATCCCAATATAGGAATACAAAAAACATGTTTAATACCACATTACATAAACAAGATCTGATATATCTTTATATGATCCAAAACCAATATATTTTAAATGAAACTCGATTCAAAGACATACAATCCTCAGGAACACCCCCAAATATAGAATAGCATTCCAACATGCTTTAAGGAACTAAGCGGATATGAAGGGGTGATTATACACTTTGTAATAAAAATTAACAAACATCAATGGAATAAAGGTAAATAATAGCCAACATTATATAAAATATATTTCCTAGTTGAAAGATTTCAGAAGATATATATAATTAAATTTATACTGTAATATTAGTCATATCAGAAATAACTAGATCACTTGTAGGTGGTCACATTTTATTTAAAGGTTACGCCTCAGTGAATAATACTAGAGACACATTAAATGGACTTTATATAAAGTTAAAAAACTCTAAATGTGGTAATATTATTTATTTTTTTCAAAAAATGATATTAATTTTTGAGGAATATCTTCCAGCCAAGTGACATTGGTGGTGACTCCTTTGATGGTGATTCCATATTCTACTGAGTTCACCACTCATAACGAATGGGTGATGATGTAGTTCACTTATGATAATGATTCCAATAAGTCCATATATCTAGCTATGAGTTTCCATGAAAGATCAGTGACTCCATTCTAGAATTCTTTCAAAATTGTTGTAGAGGTTAATTAATTCCATATATCATCTTTATTTTTTGTCTAGGAAATAGGACTATAGAGATGACATGGAGAATTTTGTATTACAAAGAAGTTGTAATGCCACGTGTTCCACAAATACATTAAAGGAACTATCCATTTTTATTATAATAAAAATTTCCACAACCTAAATTTCCTAGGATTCTTTTTTATGCTCTATCGATATTGAATTTGATCCATCATGGGTGTGGGAATTTTAAGATGTCTTCAAAATTACCTATAGGATGTATGTTTTTTCTAAAAACACCCCATCTCTGTAGTATAGAAAAATCTAATATGGAGTTGCTGAAATTAGCATGCTTCAGTGTTCAAGACCCCCAAAATATTGTGTGAGTTATCATATTTGCAGCCTATAAACTGATAACATAGTTACTATATATAGTGATATTTCATTCATAAAATATTTTAAGAACAATCTCTACTACTACAGCCGTGAGTATGTTTTTTATTTGAGTCGAAGCTTTATATAAGGTAAAACATTAAAGTTGTGTCCAAATAGTGGATACTTCCATCCATATGATTTAAAAAACAACAAACACACAATTCTACAAAGTAGAAGAAGTTACACTATATAATAAGAGGTGGTCCACATAACCTCTATGTTGGGTACATATAAATTATTTAGAACAATGTTGAAAACCATAAAACATGACACTATTAGAGGGTTTATTACCCATCTAAACAGATTAGCATTTTTTATGAGGAATTGTCTCTAATGATTCCATCAACTGTTGTTAGAGGTGATTTTTTGGAACAACGAGTAATGTAGTAGTTAATTTAGTGGCGGTTTTATTAGAGGGTGTTAAAACACCCTCTAATTTCAAAACCAAAGCTATGTTTAGTGGGGGTTTTAACCCCTATAACTTATTTTTAAAATTAGCGGTGGTTGAAATCTACCCCTAATTGAGTAATATGCCACATATTAGAGTAAGATATGAAAAAACCTCTACTTATGATTAAAATATTGGGGGGGGGGGGGTTTAAACCCTCTCTAATTGAGCCATATTATTGATGATTCTAACTGACTCTAATTATTTATTTGGTATTTTGAAAACCAACCCCCTCATTTTTTAGAGCCCTCACTCTCCCCTCTCCTCTCGGTCCGCTATGTCACCTACCCCCTCTTATGCACTCTCATGTTCCATGTCACATGCGCCCTCCTCCCAGTTCACCATGTCCCCCGACCCTATTATATTCCCCCTCAAATTTCCCTATCACACATGCCCACATCCCTCTAATTATCTGCATCCCTTGAATATTTTTGCCATGATGATTTTTCAATTATTCACCTCCACCATGAATTACCTTTACCTTTACCACAAGGATGATTGAATTTAAATAACATAATTAAAAAAATTAAAATTTATATATATAAGGAAGGTAAATCAAACAAATATTATTTGAATAAATATTAAAATACATATATACATATTTCTTTCATATATATATATATATGTATTAATATATAGATTTTTATAGTATGTATTTATTTAGTTATATTTTAATACATTAAAATCACATTCATTTTATACATTTATATAAATTATATAAATTATATGTAAATTTACATACATTTAGGTAGATATTTTTCATTATTTTATTTCTGTGTTGTATATACGCATCTATTTATAAATTTATTAACACGTTTTTGTAAATTATAAATATACTTAAATACATATTTTTATATCATGTTCATGTTTATTTTTATAATATATATAAGAATTTATTTAACATATTTATATAATTCCTTTAAAAATATATTTATATAATTTATTTCAACATATATATTTATTATTAATTACATTAATAAATATATTTTTTATAAACTGAATAATATTACCTATAATTAATAAATTTTTATTATTATAAAATTTATATCATATAAAAATTACTATATATAATATAAAATCATAAACTTATTATTTATAATATATATTTATTGCAATATAAAGTAAATAATAAAAACAACAAGCTTGGGTTTTTATATGAAATATTTTTGAAATAAAATATATTTATGTATATACATATTATAATAATGGTTTTATATTATATATAATTAATATTATATGAAATAATATTTATAAAAATAAATATACATAAATGTAGATAAAATCATAAATTTATATTAACATATACATATAAATATAATTGAATACCATCAAGTAAATATTTTAAATAATATGTTTATATAATTTAGTTTAGTACTTTTATATATAGAAATTTCATTATATATATACATAAATTATAGTATTTTTTAACACAGGGGTTTTCAAACTCCTTTAATTTAATTCATTAGATGTTGTTTTCAACCCCCTCTAATTTTAGGCATTTTAGGTGGTTTTGATCCCCCAAAAAATTTAGCATATTAGAGGGGGTTGTGAAAACCCACTAATCTCATTGATTACTAATGTTTATAAACCCCCTCTATTTTCGTAAATTAGAGGAGGTTCAAAACCCACTCTAAAATCACACCCAATATTTAAAAAATAATGTTAACAAAGTTATAGGGGGTTCTAAACCCCCTCTGAATTTCATGATTATCAAATATCCCATAAAACCCTTGGAAATTTATACAAAAAATGAATTTAGAGGGTCCTCATAACCCCCATACTAAAGTAAATGATTATAGGGGTTTGTTCACAACCCATTTAATTATACAAAAAATGGATTTAGAGGGAAATTTTCATAAAACCTATAAAAAATCCCTCTAATAATCTTTTTATAGTGGACTACCAAAATATAAAAAATTTATATTTTTAGGAATTTCATATTGGGAAATCCACTTTTCCATAGTAAAGTGGGAAGGACGATTCTAAGGATTATTAAAACATTGTAACCATATAAAATCATTATTTACATCATTGAAGATGTCACTAAAGAAAATATTTGAATCAAGAATACCATCAGTGGTTGGTTCCTATATCATAAACCATTATGGAGGAAAAGTAATTATTGACTAGGTTGTTAATTTCATCAGGTATACCTGGTTCGTGAGAATTCAAAAAAAAATCCTTTATAGAAATATGAGTGTCAATAGAATAATTCAGAGGATCAACTGTGGAAATAATGGTTCAACTTGTACAATTATCCAGAAAAGTATTATGGGATGATTCCTTATTAATAGTACATATTGAATGTTCCATAATGTTGCAGAATACATATTTAATGGTTGGTAGGATAGGGGAGTCCATATAGTTCAATATGCCTTTCTTCATTCTATCAATATAACTCAATCAAATAAAATAGAGAGACATGTAATTTTTATTCAAATATTCAATGAAATTTTGTCTTGTAAAGAACCATTAAATGATTTTACGTTTTTCTCTTCAAGGCCACCATTAGAAAGGGGTTTGTAGTTGTTAGTCAATGGTAAAATAATTCGTTTTCTTTCATGAATTCTTCCTCCCTAGATGGTCATTAAAGATACACCAATACTAACTCCAACATTTGACACCCATACCATGTGTCTACAACACCTCCAACTACAATAATCTAGTCATCAATCACTTTACCTTAAAAAACCATGATTCGTAAAGTCTACACATGGCCTAGGGGTCTTATTCTAGGTGTGACAATTTACTCAATAATCCACTACTAATGGTTTCTATATATAATATACATACATATATTGGCGTACGAACAATGAAAATGACTAAAATGATACAACTTGCTCAAACTGTGCTCATATATCTAGGAAAAACTCCTTTTCCAACATCAACTACAATAATATTGTGATAATTCACCCATGGTATGTCACACTAAAAGAACACAGGGTTATCCGAAAAGTTCCATACTACAAGGACCTAAATGGAAACTGTAATTCACATACTATACTAATCCATACATGATTACCCATAGACACATCCACATACTATATAGTAATTTTTAATACCATTCAATTATAATTATAAACATCTAAATTAGTATTCTATCAAAACCCAACCACTAACAACTAGCTTTTTATAACGACAGTTCCTATATACATCGAGCATGTACTCACTTATATTGATATAAATCATCCTCAATATCTATTGTAAACCTCTAGGATATTCCATGTCTAAATGAATGGACAATAGGATAACCCTATGTTACTAAGATATTATAGATACAACTAAAAAAAAGTGGTCAATAACATAGAATTTTACTTATGATATGTATATGTGAACCCAACTGCCTCATCCCATTGTGACTGAAAATCACCAAACACCTATGACCACACATCTATAAATTCGTTTCTCTCCATCTATTTAATAAAATAACATCCCCAATCTCATGAATAGATCAATCCGATATATTTTTAGAGACATAAAATCATCCCTAGTATCATACAAGAATATTAGACGCCACCTACAACCATATCCCATGTCATGCACAAGGAGGAAAAAAATTCAACTACCACGATCATGGGTACTGGTACAATTCATTAATCCAAAAAACTTCATGCCACATGAAATCATCATAAACTATCCTATATAAAAATTTAACATTCATTGAAAACTCAAAGAAAATAATATTTTACCCTATAAAAACTAATCAGTTACATATCATGTATCTTAAATGATGTACCTAGTCCAAAAAAGCACATGACGAATAATCACATTTATAAATAAAGAAAAATCCCAGTACCACATATCATATACTAGGAAGGCTATTCTAAAAAATTAAATCATCATGATTTAACCCATGGAAGTAGAAATATAAGATAAATAAAAGCCCTAAAGTTGAGATATTAGTCAAGAATCACTATATCAATAATAAAACATGAAACGTGTGGTGAAAATAATCTAAGAAAAATAAGACTTACCACTAGTGATCCCATATGATAAACTTAATGAAAACTTGATGACGAAAGATGTATACGACCACATGAAAAATAACGAATGAAGTCAAAGAGGGATTAGAATATTCATGATTAAGAGAACTCCCCTAAAAACAATAATGTCAAAATAAATTAATTTATTAAAAAAATTAAAAATACATCAAAAGATAGGGGTACCCATCCCCTTTTCCCTGGTTACACATTAGGCATAAGGTACCTTATCAGTTTAATTGGAGGATCAGTGTATATCTTATGGATACATGATCAAATTTCCAAGACTTTGGTTACCAAGTGAATAATAATTGGATACCATCAGACCTCTTTCTTGAAAACATAGCCTTAGGAACTTGGTCCAACATCCTATCCCAGATTTTTGGTCTCTTTTGAAAAAAAAACATAAAATCATCCTAGCACATATGGTCAAACCACCCTAATTAAAAAATTAATTCACTGGGGAACCAAATATAAGATAATTAATATATTAATTTTTATTTCAAATTAATGTATCAGTTGTACAATCAATTAATAACCTTCAATTCTTTTCATATCTTAATTAAAATTTTTTACAAAATAATATTTTTTGTTGAAAAATATTAAATTATTAAGACACTATCCTTAAATGTTTTAAAAATTAAAAAAAAACATTTTATATATAGTTATTTTATGGGAATTATATTTTTTGTTTTTATTCCCTTAAAATTGTTATTGGAATAGTCTCAAAAAAATTCTCCTAATGATGATCTATTATTGATTATAGATTATTATCAAAAAAATATATTTCATTGTGAAATGTGGATAGAAAATAAAATTGATGAATCATTATTCATTTATAGGGAAAATTTTAATTACTCTAAATTTTGATTGAAGACTTATATTATAAATAAAAAAATTATATACCAATTTATTCTCAAAATGGATTAATAGTATCACTAAAATGCATAAAAATAATTTATGTTTGATGAAATTGATGAATAATTATTGAACTCAAAAGTTAATAAAAATTAATTTTCACTATATCATATAAAATATAGAAAATATTATCACGTTTAAATACAAAAAATGGTACATATAAAAATATCTTGAAAATCACTTCTCAATCTATAAGGTCTGACAAACATAATGGGTGATACTCTCAGATAAACCTCAATGATTTAAATCCCCGCCAAAGGATACACAACATAAAATGAAACAAATAATCTAAAAAAATGTCATGTGAATCATATAAGAACTTTTTTATAAATGGAAACAATATTGAATAGTTTATTAACACACATTTGAGAGAGTGAGTGTCTATATGTACCACAACTGACGATGAAAATTATATCAATGTGGTAAAGCCTCAAAATCTCAACAAAACATTCTTCTAGTATGATATGAAAGGATTTAAAATTTTTCTTGAATCTTTGTTCAATATTTTACTTACCTAAGAATGCAATATAGTACACACCCATGGTTGGTCTTAATGAGGTAGCTCATACAACACTGAATTTCTATTTTCACTATTTATATTTTAACTTATTTAAAACTAAATTTATTAGAGAGGATTAAATTTAATGATTCATTAATAATTGAGAGAGATATATATATAATATAAAATAATTTTTAAAAATTAATGCTGATAAAATGATTATTGTCAAAAAGGAGATCATCCCTGTAGAACACGTTGAGTGAAACTTCTTCATATCTTAGTTAGTTCCAAATAAAAATAATGAAAATGATCCATATTATGCATTAAAAACCTCTCATATCCATTTTTTTAAATATATTATGGACTCAATGATTTCTAATAAACCACACATCAATCCCATTGATTCAGGTAAAATATTGCAGTAGACAATGTTAAGCCTCTGGTGGTCATTGGATACACGAAGGATCCTTTCCCTCTAAGATACCCTTTTAATTAACTCTAATAAAATAAAAAATAATAACAATTAATGGTCAAATAATTGGGTTCAACACATTATTTATCCACTACGAACATCCGTAGGTTTGTTACTTATGGTCAACAGTATTAGATCTCACAGTGAGATGAGAACGAGGTGGAAACAAAAAAAGGTAAAAATATGATAACGGAAGAAGAAGAAGAGAAAATATATAAAAACTTCTTAACACTATTACATCATCAAAGAAATAATAAATATATAAAAAATGGCCAAATATTTTTTAACTCTTTCAAAAAGATATTAGATAAATTTTTATATGCAAAAGTGGTGAAATTTTGGCTCTAAAATTTTCCTCAAATGGATTTTATTTAGTAGACTGATTGAATTACATAATTTAGGAAAATATTATTCTTGACTTTTTTTAAATTATTTATTTATAATTATACTAAATAATTTAACATTCTTTTGTAATGTGTATAAAATGTTATATCTCAATTACTCCAAAACATTATTCTGTCCAGGTAGAAAAATTTAATTCAAAAATCAGATTTCCCATTCATTCAAGGACTTATTATACATTTAATAAAGTGGTAAATACTTAGGAATATTGTTTCTATATATTATTTTATTGACTCATGAATAATTTTAGAACCATTAGTTTAACCATATTAAAGATCGTGACCCATCATAAAAAGATAACCAAATATGGCAACAGGTTTTGAGGCTTCACATGTGAGCATATTTTGGGCCTCAAAATATTAAATTCAACTCTTCCACTAGGATAATTGAAAAATACCAAGGTGTTTTTTAAGTCTAATAAAAGGTTATTTCGAAAAATAAATCAATGTATTATATTTTATTGATGAAATACATTAATAAATTAAAATTATAAAATTATAAAATTATACCATATTTAAAACTTATCTATAAATTATTCTAAAACCATATAATGTGACTATTGAAATTATAGTAAAACATAGGTGGGATTAAAATGTAGAAATTAAAATAAATATAATTGAAAATATTAACTATTTCAATTAACCACACATAATCAATAATTTTCCTCAAGAATAATATATAATCATTAAAAATTAGAGGGAACTAGTGTTATCATAATTCAAATTTCAAGGAAATAAAATTAAACAATAATCAATGTGAAATTAAAATTTTTAATTTCAAATAAAATATAAATTCAATTTCCCATTTTCTAAATAAACAATCAATTCATGTATTTTACTTTCTCCCATTTGAAGATGGTTGATTTTATTCTGTTATTTGTTAAATTTCACCTAATATACCAATTCAATTTCCCATTTAGAATATTATCACTCAATAATAATAATTTTATTTTATGTAGAGTTTTGATCATATCATGAGAACATGCTCATTATCCATAATCTTGTAAAGGAATTATTTTCTCTACTTTCTAATGAAAAAGGTATAAATAACATTTAGAACATTATATTATGGTTATAAGGTATGTGAGGGTTCATCAAAGAAAGAAGTTATGTTTAAAAAGTAAATATAAAAATAAGGGTTACTATAATTATTCATTATTTATTATATCATTAGTGAAATTGTAATGAAAATTTCCCCTTCAAAGTAGAAACCCCTAATTACTTCATTTCTCAATGAAATTGTCAATATCTAATAAAGAAAATTAATGATTTGTGCACTATATTGAATATTTTTTACAAATTTTTATTTCCCCTTTTTTGAAATATTTTTTCTTTTTCTTTTTATAAGTTTATGATAGTGATAATCCTCACATCTTCCACCTAACAAAAAATATTAAAAATCATTGTTCTGATAATGGTGAATTTTTGTTTTCCAATATCACAGCCCATGGTTTTAATTTTATGTTTTTTTGTTATTCAATATTGTTTAATTGAATATAGAAAAAATATAGATTATTACTCAATCAAATATCTTTCTCTATCCACATATAATACCCCCACACATTTCTTTATAATGCATTTCATCCCCTTTACCATGACTCTCATCACCCCCAAACATTAAATTTCAAATATCAGGAAAACACTAAGAGTAGTTTATGAATGGATAATAATGGATTGAAATGTGGATCATTTCAAACTATATCATTAATGTTTTATATTGTATAAACATTTAATTATGTAAAGGATGTCTTTTAAGTATAATATATTTTATAAATATGACTCAATCATTTAAATTTCTGATTTATGCAGTCATATCATTGACAAGTTTAAATGACTAATTTGTTTGTTGACATGTCCCATGATGACATATGAAATATTATCATGATAAGTACAATTTACATGGTCTAGAATGTAACAACTTATTATTTTTCATAGAATAAAAATGAAAAGTTATTTTGGTTTTTTCGTTTACTATTTGAGGCATTTCTTAGAAACTGAGTTTCAAAATGTAATTATGAGAATTGAAACCTTTCAAGGTAATGTTTTTGGACATGTATGAATGACTCAAGATTTTATTGGGTGTATTGAGGTTTTTTGGAAGCGATAGACATGGAAAATTTGGTTTTAAAGGGTCTACATTGGGTACAAAATTTGTCTAAAACCATGCAGCCCATTACAGAAAAATGTGTGGCCTTATGCAGGTGGATAGAGGATGTCACACAGGGTATGAACTATTTACAAAATAGTGTTCTTATCCTATATGGTTAGTTGCAGAGGAAGTACCTAAGATCTATTCACCACATGGTTGGTGCACGTTTTCCAAATCATGTGGACAACTTGTGCAAGGTGCCCTAGGTTTCCAGTGGAGGGCACGTAGTTTTCCAAACCATGCAGACTAAACCATTCATAGTGACCTATTTTTAAAAATTGAATTTAGTTAATTAGAGTTAATATTAAAATAAAACAAAAACATTTCTCCACTTCTCCTCCCTCTCACTCGCATTGCGCCTCCCTCCTCGGGCTCCCATTTGAGTCATTTGACACCCTCCTCTATGGAACCACATTTAGACATCAATATAAAATAATTACCTTTGGTTTTATCTCTCATCCTCATGGTAAGGATTTAACCTCCCTTCTCCTCCTTCAATTTTGATGAATTTTTCCTCTCTATCTCTCAGTGAGGTGCATCCGAGACCCTAGGGATGGGAAACATCCTATTATTTCAGTACTCTTTTGGTGTTTGGTTATGTGAAGAGACTTTTAGTATCCCTTTGGGCATATTTCAGTATCCCCTTCCAAAGTAAATCCAAATGTGTAATATTTAGTTTACCACCAATAATTAAAGGTAAAATTTTCTATCTGTTATTATTAGTTCTCCTTTTATAATTGGGGGTTTTAAATTTATGAGTTCCCATTTTTTTCCTTAACATTGTTCAATTTACTATGATGGTTTCATATTTTTGTTATCGGAGTCTTCATGTTCCAAGTCTACTCCCTTGTACCTCTTTGCAGTAGGGTCCCTTTCCTTTTCCATTTTATTTGACGAATACATTAATGAATTTATTACCTAACCATTCCTATATTTTAGTTGATGTAGTAGGGTATTAAGATGAAATTACTGTTATTTTTGAAATAAGTATGATTTATGAATGATGTGTTTAATGTGATAAAGGATTATTTGATAAGAAATTTCATGATTTTATAATAAAACCCATCAAAAGTAGGTCCTTTGTCTTCAAGATAAAATTTTTTGATTTGACTATTATTACATTCTTGTCTTATAGACTTGGTTCTTCTTCTATGTTATGATGTTATGGTTTGTTAGAATCATTTCGGAACCTGTATTTCATTGAAGTTATAAAATTAGTTTCCCCATTTTGATTATAAATTTTCATTGAATCAATATACCTTTTGAATGAAATTTAAATGATGAGGACCCTGTCTCATATGTGTTATAATGTACCAAATACACCCCATGTGTGTTTTTTTTACTTAGACATAGAATTAACCAAGTGGGTAACATAATTATTTCCATGACTATTTTCTGGAAAATGAACCTTGGGCTTTGTATTTGGTGTTTCAATGTTATGAGTGAGATAAATATTTCTTAAGAAAAATGGAACGGTTATAAGGAATTATGAATGATTTTAGAATCCATTATGGGTAATCAACATGTTCACTTACATTGTCACTTTTTCCTTAAATCATTTTTCCATGTTTTTTCAAATTGTGGGAGATTACCTTGAATATGATAGATCACATGAAATGGGATTCCTAGATTAAATGGTTTAAATTAAATCGATTCCTTGATATGTAATTGAATATGAATAATGACATGCATGAGAGGTCTATTCCTCAAATAATGAATGTAGTTTGACCAAGCATATGATAATGTTTAAATGAAATTCTTGTGTTGTTTTTCCACAAACAAATTGTGAACATTCCTAATTATATGTAAAAGAAATTGGACAATGAGATTCATGAGAGGTTATCTAATCATGAATTATATATAATAAGTAGATATGAATCTTAATAATATATGGGATATGAGAATTTTATCATTATGTTACATATCATATTGTTTTCTGGTGGGCCACTCACTATCCCGAGTGATTTATTATAGAACTCCCACTCTATTGAGATGTAATGCATTTACACTATCCAAAAGAGATACTATATAGATGATGAATTTTTAGTGGAAAATTCCCTCTATCCTTAGTGATGTAGTATGGAACTCTTACAATATCTTGATGTAGGGAATGTACCCTACCTGTAGATACAAGCGACTATACGATCCCTTGAAAGGGAAGACTATGTGAGATTCCAAGTTGGAGCTAACATATTGTCCTGAGAGATCCCCAGGTGATGGATTTCATTGGGTTAAATCATAGTCCTATCAATAGATAGAGTTAGGGGTTGACTATGATATCTCCCCTGGTGATAGATGATAGTGGGTAAACACTGGGTTCTACTAGCACAAGCATTTCACGAGACCATGAGAGCTATTTGAATGGGGTTAGGGGATAAACTGAGGGAGGTTCCCCTTGAATTTGATGCCTTAGAGTGACATCTTGATCCATCCTAACATATATCAATGTAAATATATATATAATTATTTCATATATATAATGAAATGATCATAATTTTATTTTTTCTATAATATGAACCAGGTATTGGTATTAGGTGTCCCTTAGGTTCTTGGATGAGTTGTTATTTATTTATTAAATTCTGTTTATTACTTAGCTATACATGCAAATAATTTGATTTATATCACTCTATCTAGATTGTGATAGATTTTGTGGTTGTTATCCTACTTAGATTTATATTCCACATTGTACTCAGGCTTCCATGTCATTGGGGTACCTGATTATACCTTATTGTTGACAAGACCTTCGACCTTGCTTGTTAGTGTGTGCTTGTATCTGGGAGTTAGGAGCACATGATGCTCATGTTGATCACTTTAATGATATTTAGTCAATTTTCCTAGTTGAGTAATGTATTGATCAATATTTTAAACCCTATTGTATGTTTATAGTTTTAAGTTAAAAATCATCACTATGAAAAGCATGCATTTTTTTATAAACAAGTGTTTCCCACTTTTATTCTGTTATATTAAATATGTCTTTCGTCACTTTTTATTTATTATTTACTTCATATATTGTATTTTTTTATTTTTCAATCATTAATACCACATTTTAGATTTTTTATGAGGTTATATTATCCCCTCTAACACCTCATTTTATGAACACTACTAGTTGGAAGCCTCTGGTGTGTGGTGAGACACGCTTGAGGCCAAATGAACCACTGGTCCTACTACCAGTTTTATGGTAAGTCGGGATGGGACATCAAAAAGTTGTATAAAAGGTAAAAAATTCCTTTTTATTACTATTTTTGGTTATAATAGATGATAATATGAATGTTTTGTGCATGGTTAATACCCGTTCTTGGGGATGATCACCCCATGTAATGGAAATGACCAAGTGGCCAGTATTCAGAATTTTTGTTCATGTTGTTTGATGTTACAGCTAATATGATTTCACATAGAGTTACTAGACATATTTTCTACACTTATCTATTTATGATTTTATGATATTTTTACCCTTGGATAGTTTTATAAATTATAAATAATTGTAGATATAATTATAGTCACATAGGTATTAACATGTCATGCATGTGCCCTGCCATGTGGTTACATTTGTAGCATGCCTTTTATATTCTTTTTTACGCCTTGTATTATTTAGCATGTCTATATGAATAACACGATTTTGTGTTTATATTCCTTACAATTGGAATGTTATTTTTATTTTCTTATATCCATGATTTTGTTTTACTGCTTATGATAACATTCTATGTTTGTTGATATGAAATTGGTTGCAAGGGATAAAACTATATGGGTTGAGAATGAATGGGAACTATTTTTTGATTACGTGGTGTATTAGTGCCTCAAAATTGGAAAAGGGTAATCCATATATTCAAACCATCTTGATCATAATATACATATATAAATTTTATGGAAATTGCTAAAATGTAATGGATCCTATGTTCAAATGATAATGTGAATTTGACTTTGATTAGATGGGAGAAAAATCCAAACCTCTAAAATTTATGGTCTTTATATGGATTGGTAGATGGCCACCCATATGGAAGGACCATTTTTTTATCATGTTAAAACCAAAAATGGGATTGGTATTGATTAATTGGAGAAAATTTACAATCCATGGAGTGTATGGGTGCTTCATGTATTATGAAATGGAAACCCATATAGCTAAACTTTTGTATTTGACTATGATGTATTATGAAATGTACTAAATTTTAATGGCCTTTTTAATTTC
Source organism: Viscum album (assembly GCA_963277665.1). Lineage (NCBI taxonomy): Eukaryota > Viridiplantae > Streptophyta > Magnoliopsida > Santalales > Viscaceae > Viscum > Viscum album. Next base: position 851,124,130 of record OY728126.1, on the reverse strand, counting down.
TAGTTTGATATGAATTCGTTTACTACGAAATAAAAAACCATACCCACGGGTCTTGGATAAGGAATGTTTCTTATGAGATCACCCATTTGGGTGTATGAAACTTTAATATTTGAGCAATTGCTATTGGGTTGGTTTCTAGAGAACAAAGGCTGGCTCGGTGGAACCCTCATTAGGCTACTTATCTATGAAAATGAATTTTCAGATAAATTTACTAATTATGAATGAACATTAAGAAGTGTAAAATGATTAACATGATGTTTTTAGGGCTTGAATGTTTTCCCTGAGGGTATTTTCTAAATAATTTACCATGTTATTTTCTTTAATAAAATGGTTCCTTATGTTCTTATTAAATTTTTTAGATGATTAATTGTTTAAATTTGAATAAATGTAATGCCCATGGAAAATTGAACCTATCGGCGGGTCCTTTTAAGAAACCCTCATGTAATGGTATGGTGAGTTTCTCTTGAAGTTTTCTTGGAATGGAAGCATTAGTATTTTCTGTAAGCTTTCTTTTACTTTTATAAATGGTTTAGATGGTTTAATTTTAAGCCTATGGACTTTTGATTTATGTGACATAATATTTTGGTCGATCTATTTTTCTTCCATAAAAGGATATCATGTGGTAGGTATCACCCTTAGAACTGAAATTTTGACTAATTCTATGAGTTTTATGACATTTGTTGTTGTTTATGTTTCATAGTCCCTTTTTGGTCTTTTAGTTTCTAATGAAACCTTTTTTGGCTGGGTGGTCGTTATTTTTTTCTATTTTTTATAGGCTATATCCCTAAGCAATGATCAGTTTCAGCAGGTTGGAAATACGTTGGGAATGGATGTCCTTCTCTTAGTTCTCTTGGCCATTTCTTCTTCTTAGTGATGGATGACTAATTATGGCGTCGTCTTGGATAATGGTCATATGAGGCAATAAAACTCTGAAATAAATCTCTCGTGCTATTGAGTATAATCTCATGTAATCTCCATGTAGTATGACCTTAGTTTTAAGGAATCAAATTTATCCCATGTTCAAGTTGGATTTTCATGAGACTTGGGTGTTTTGACATGCTACTCAGTTTGGTTTGGTATGACCTTCTTTATATTCTTTCATGTTGTCACCGTGGCTTGGAGGAGCACAACATGCACCATTTATTGAATCTAGTTTTTTTTGCCCTGATGATAGGCTATTTCTATATCTCTTTTCAACTAGGACACTACTATTGTGGGAAGCATCATGATATCTTTTTGGGTGATGAGCACTTCTAGGTTGAAGTTGCAGCACCTGATAGGACCATTTATAAATGGTCGGTTTTTCAAGAATGTCTATGAGGATAGATTGTTTTTTTTTTTGTGTGTTGGAGATTTCATGGTATCATGATGTTAATGTGGTTAGGTGAGTTTGAAACCCCTTTAATGAACCGCTATTCTTGGATATACATCATTGGGTAATCATGAATAGTCATTTGATGCCTCGAGAGTTGAATTCCTGTGATTAGTTAATGTCAGTTTGTTGGAAGGCAAAGGTGTGCTTCATCCTTGATGTCGACCATTAATTGTTTTACTATTTTTCTTTCCATTTATTGGGTGAAATTGATAGGAAACATTAAAAATTCTTTTAGTATGTGCTACTAATATTTGACCATTTCCATTATTTTATCATCATCCTCGATTCACTAAGATACCATTGGTCTTATGCCACACTATTATTTAAAATACATTTGAGAGTGTAGGGTGTTCATATCTTGGTGTTTCACACTAGATTTGTGGTTCTTGTTGCATCGTGGTTATGAGTGACCGTTGGGTTCCCATGCATAAACTCCCTAACCAGACACTTGTGCAGCAGTTATTCATTCTGATGTGACCACCATGGGGTGCCTCTCTATGTGCATTCGATGATCTGATGTGGATGTTGTGTCTTTGTGTCAAGGTCACTTTTGTAGTTCCGGAGTGTGTACTATATTGGAATATTCCTTTGGTCTCAAATTATTTGGATCTGGGGTTACCCATAATTATTGTTGGGATTGGTGGTGAATCCTAAAAGGGATGGAGAGTTCAGTTGGTTGGATCTGGCATGCACCCATATTTGTGTTGTGGAATGACAGTTTAATGGTTAGGTGATGGTTTAACCAAGTAACATCACAAGAAGTCAGATATGAGATTTAGTGAAAATTTTAATGCTAAGTTAATGGTTCCTTGGATGAAGGAATTGAAGTTTAGTTTGGATTACATCAGCCATCTATGTTGAGAATCTTAAGAATGGTCAGCCAGATGTGTACTGACTTGTTATTCTCTTTGTTGGGGTTATGGTTATTAAAGAACCATTTCTATGAACTTATTTCAGTGGAGCTGACTGCAGTGTGTGGCAGCAGGGGGATATCATGGAAATCCATATTAAGTATTCCTTGATGTAGATGTTAAACTGATCTTTGATCAATTAATAAATGGTTCGAGAGCATCGATAGAATGATTAACAACATGTCTTATTGGACATTCTGATGGTGGAATGTGACATGGTTGGGAAATTTCCCTTTCCTATCATTAAAGACTAATGTGGGAAGTACCATTGGCATGAGGTTTAATGAGTGAATTACATGATCGTGTCTCTATATAAATGAGAAAAAATGTGAATTTTCTTAGAATTTTGGTTATAAAATGAGCACTTCCTTGAGTTTTTGAGGTCCCATGAGTTGTGAGCATAAATGGTTCTAGGAGGTGTATTGGAATTTTCAAATGCAATGTGACTGCTAAAAAAAAGATTCATGACCCTTATTGGTTTGGTGAATTTTATGTTGTTCCTAATGGTTTCTCATGGATGAGAAGATATTAGGAGTGAATGTTGTTAAAACTTGTAATTTTGAACCTTCCAAAAATACAATTTTATTTTATATTTTTTTCATTTAATTTACGGGGTGATTTTAAAATCGAGCTTCATAATGTATGTTTGTGATTTTGAATATTTAAAACTGATGATACTGGACTTGTATGAAGGTCCAAGAAAAATCTCATGTGTCTTTATGAATTTTGAGAATGTCAGACGCAAGAAAATATAGTTTTTAAAGGGGTTAGCGGCATAAGATGTACCAAAGCACTACTAACGTCACAGTTGGCTCACAATTTCCGAACTATGGGGTTAGCCCATGTGGTGTTCCCTAGGTGTCCAGTGGAGGGTGCACGGTTTCCTCACGGTTTTCGAAATTGACAGCCCCAAATAGTGAATGGTGACCTTTTTAAAAAAATTATTTATTTTAATTAAAATAAAAAGAAGAGAAAAAAATATAACCCTCCTCCTCCCTCTCACCTATGTAGTGTGTCCACCCATGGGCCCCCTTTAGGTCGTGCAACACCCTCCTCTCCAACACCTCTTCCACACGTCAATTTCAATTGATTTATATCGATTTTCTCTATAATAATTCAAGGAAAAGAATTATACTCTCTTTTTCTCCGTCAATTTTGCTGATTTTTACCTCTCTGACACCCAGTGAGGTATATTTGAAACCCTAGGCTAATGCCAATTTTTTTTCATTCGGTGTTAGGTTTTTTGAAAGTCCTCTCAGTACCTCTTAGCATATATTAAGGAATCATCAACCAAAGGTGAGGTGGATGGAATTGATTCGGTTAACCACCAATAATTTATGTAACACCGCATTTTTTTGAACTTTTTTCTGAATAAATTAATATTCTTTGATGTATTGTGTTATGAACTACACCATGTTATGCTTGTGCTACACACAACACTAGCATACCTTACTTTACATGCAACGCTCCGTTTCTACGAAAAGACTTTATTATTATATTTATTATTTAAATATGATAATATCCAATTTATTTAATTAGTGGGTATGAATTGTATTAACTAACTTATTAAAAATTTAATTAATTGGATAACAATTAAATAAAAATAAATATATTTACCAATTAAATATAAAGGAAATATTTTTATGCTCCCAAAGACATTTTTTATTAATAAATAAAATTAATTTCAATTTTTAATTCATACTACTGAAATACATGTCTTATAAATTAAAATAAAATTTTTCTATATTCAACAAATAAATTTTATTTTCATAATTTAGGAACAAACCCAATTATAATCGTAAAAACATATTTTTTCAAAGAGGTAATTTATCAACATTTAATGGAGAACTCATTTTAAATTGAATTTTTGAAACATTTAGATTTACAATTTTTCAAAATAAAATTATTATCTTAATGAATAATATAATAATTCTCATTTTTTTAATTATTTTGATAAGAATCATGTTTTGACAAATAGTGAAAAATACTAACCTTTAATTGAGAAAATGTTTTTTCATCGAAAATATTTATAGTAATAAATTAATTTATTTTTACTTTATATTATAACTAGAATATGTTATTATCATTTAATCAAATTTATGTCATTGTAATCAATTTATGATTAATTTATATATAAAAATGTTTCAATATTTTAAATTTTTAACCATTAATAGCTTGTTTTCATACACATTTAATATGATTAATTTTAAATTAATTACTAAAACTTTTGTGTTTTTAATTTTGAAAAATTGATATCATATTGAGAATTAGTGGATCCAAATTATTTATTTATAGATCATTCTATTTTGGTAATATGAATAGTATCTTTTGTAAATTTTTATTTTCCACAGTTAAAGGTAAATTGGGTAATTAATAGTAAAAATATTATTATAAAGTTACAAAACTACACTATCACATTCCTAATTGTATTGAATAAATGAGTTTATAAAGAAAATATTAATCATCAATTTTGATCCTTTTATGCCAATTGTGATAGATTATGACATTTATTATATTTTCATTAAAGTAGAGATAAAGATGTCATAGTAAAATTTTAATATGTAAATCATTTTTAATATAGGGTTATACATAAGAAAAAATTGACAATTAATATTCATTATAAATATAATAAATTTATATACATCGTGATAAAAATATTAAAATAAATATTATTAATCATAATTAATTATATCAATGAATTGTATATTTATCTTGAATATGTTAGTCATATATTATAATTATTTATTGAAATTTATAAATTTGTTAGGGTATTTTAAAAATATAAACAATGAATTGTATCATAATGGACATACATGATACTTTAAAAAATTAATATTTTGTTAAATGATATAAAATTCATAAAAATATAAAATTTACGAAACTAACAATAATAAGTTTTAAAATTTCATCAATGATCAAGTTGGGATTTTTATGGAATATTATAGTTATTATATTTACTCTAAAGTGTGAAAATCAATGTTATCATTGTAAAAGTTAGAGGGTTTAACTAAGGGTTAATGACAAAAGACAAGGATATATTTCTACCTAAACTTGTATAAAGATAATTGGTCGATAGTATTTTTACCTATAATCAGATTAAATTCTAAGTAATCACATTGTATATATTTTAAATCTACGATCACTTTATATTAATTTAATATTTTAATATTTTCCTAAAGATCCCCTCACCTCAATTTTAAAAGGTCACCTCCTCCCTCATTTATTCGCATCACATGCATACATAATTTTTGACCAAACCATGAAAATCAAACTTATCAACTTTACTAAAAACAAAATATAGGTTCTAGTATTCTCAAAATACTAACTCTAGTGTACCTAAGAGGATATCTAGAGGGAGACTGCAAAAGAATAGGTTAACTCCTTACCGAATCTTTAAAAATTTATTCTTATTCTACTTCCTCTTCATGTGTTGAATCAATTATAAAGTAATAACTCCATTATAACCTATATTTTGAGATGTTATTATTTTTTATTTAACAACCATATTCCATCATGTATTCATCCAACAAAAAATTAATGTATCATGCATGAATACATAGGGATTACCATCTTCATACCATGGACTAATCTATTTTTTCATCACTAATTTATTTTTATGGGTATAATGATGGATATAATTGGTATAAATAAGGAATATAAAATAAAATTAATTATTTTTAATTAATATACCAACTAATTTCTTAACCTATTACCATTAAAGGAATAATATCATCACTCGTGCCTATGTACAACATACTGTCTATATGACGTGATTTGATTCATATTCTACATTAACCATTTCGATAATGATTAAAAAAAATTATATATTGAATAAATATGAAATATATGACATTATAATGATAATGGATTGATATATATATATATATATCATTTACCTTCATATATTCAGTATGATAAGAAAATGGAAACATCAGTCATGCGTACATATGACTTACTGTCTCTATGAACAGTGTATTCCATTTTATATATCAATCTTATATATATTTAAATAATAATTATAACTTATATATAAATCATTTCTTACATTATGGATGTATGAAAATGATTATCTATGTAACATGATCAAGAAAAAAATGAAAACACTTAAGATAAACAATGTTGTTATTACTTGAAATGTTGGTTTAACATGGAAATATTAATAAACTCGTAATATAAAGTCATAAAATATTCATATATTATATCATAAATATTATTATTAATCTTTTATAAGTTAATAATATGATTAATTCCTCTAGTTATGATTTTATGAAACTTATGGATTGAATTGGGCCTAATGTACAAGATTTTTGTCTCACCTTTACTTCTATGAGACAAATGACTCATACACTACTTATTTCTTCTACACGGTATATATACCACCCATGAATGAAATTTATGAGTCATAACCATAATATTATGATATATTCAAATCCATATAATTTTTTTCCTTTCATTGGGATTATGATTATACTATTTATAAAGTAGTAAGGGTTATTTCACAATCTCATTATTATTTTGGATTATATATATGTAAGTACCTAATATGGAATATTTATAACTCATTTCCATTTTTCATAAAAAAATATTTCCAAAATATTTTCTATATATTTCGGGAAATGATTTTGTTCCTTTTTATATTATTAAATCTTTTATAAAAGGTGTTTAGTAGAATTTTATAGATGTTTTTCAAAAGAGGTACTTTTTGACTTTTCCAGAAAAAATATATAAATTTTTTTTTGAACTTATATAGAATAAATAGATTTTAGTACTTCCATGATTCCTCATATCCATGAATCATTCCTCAAAATCATATAAGGTTTTTTCAAAGAAATTTTCAATTTTAATATTTCATCGAATCTCTTTTAATGAAAATGTTTTCAATGTAGAAATGATAATTTCCTCACGAATTGTATTCAGGAAATATCTAAATATTATTTTCAATCCAACATAACATTATTTGAAGTTAATTATTTTTTAATGGGGTCATTCTTCATGGTTTTCATTATTATTCATTATTTGAATGGTAAATGTTTATTATGGAATGATATTTATAAAACCCATTTCCTTTCATGGGTTATATTATGATTGAATGATGTTTATAAAATTCATTTAGTTCCATGGGATTTCATATTATGAATGAATTATGTTATCATTATATACATAATTATTAGTTTCATTATGTGATAGTGGGACCTATATACCAGTCCAATGCATTGTGTAAATATTGATAACTCATGAGGTATATATGTTATGCGTGAACCTGATTTCATGGTCACAATTCTATGCATGAAACAAGTTTTCATGTTCATAATTTGTTGTTGAACCTAGATGTCATGTCCACATTTTTATGAATAGGATTGATATCATTCACTTAATTCAATGAGTGAACCTTCTACTAATTATAAATTATCACAAAGATACATGATTATGTGTATGCAACAATTTCATTCTTATGACAATGCTAGAATTTATTGAATTACTTTCATTATTTCTTTATAATTCATGACATATGAACTAAAAATATTTATTCCATGGCTCATGTGTATGATATTATGTTATGAAAGTTACAATATTGAAATGATATGATCATATTTTCATACCCTAGTGTTCTTGTTTCTCTTACATAACTTCCATATTCACCCTTACTAAGAATCTAATCTCACCCTTTCTTATGTCTATTTTCCCCATAATATGGAGAAACGTAATAATATTGATATGTAAAAAAGGTGTCTTGTTGTAGTGAAATATGTGTGAGAATAAGTAGATGTGTTATGAACTTTTTGTTTATGTTTCCATGTTTCCAAATTAACAAAACTAACAAGGTATTTTGGAGTGTGTTTGTGAAATGTATTATTTTTTTCACAAAATAAAGGTCATAAACATGTATGTTATACATGGGTAACTATAGTTGGTATCCGATTAATTTTTTACTCCTCCTTTAAAAAACTAGGATGAGAAAACTTTAGTGAGATCACTATAAATACTTCTAAAGATATGTTTTGATATGTATATAAATATTATTCTATGTTTAGGTTACAATAATATGTGTTTCTTGATTGTCATGGATAAACTATGATTAACCCTAAGGTTTCATAAATTAAATATATTGTACCTTCATTATGTTATTAAACAACTGTGATGATTGTTTCTCACAATAAGTATTATGGTTCTAGTAAATGGCTGGAAGCCAAATGACCCGTTTTAATGAAAAATTAAATGAAAAATGAAATTATCTTATTAATGTACAACTAATTTATATGGGAGATGGAATTAAAAATCTTACCACTATACTCATACAAGATATAAATTATTCTATACAAAAATTGAGTAGTGGAGGGGAAAATTTTCTATTGAGTACGACATTAGGAAACACTGACCATATTTTAGTGGGTATTTTGATCCTATTGTTTCTGAACCATGGATCAGTACCACTGAATATACATTTCCTATTCATTAGTGTTCAGAACATAAAATAGTAATATTGGTTTATCATCATTTTTTAAGAGGATGATGATTAGTGGTGGACACTAATAATGAACACGAGGTAACAAAAATTAATTGAATCTATGGAATGGGAAGTTCTTAAGGGGATATTCATAAGTAAGTACTTCCCTCATATTCCATGAATAAAGATAAAGATGTAATTCCCAGAGCTTAAGAAAAATGACGATGAATCTATTCATACCTATGAAGCTAATTTTACATGAATTGAGATGTATGTTTCTAGATTAATCATCAGCCCTGAATATAAAATTGAATGATTTTATGGAAACATAAAATCAATTCTCTGAAATGACTTGTTCAAAAGGATCATTGGAATCTATGAATAAATAATTTGGTGTCCACTAAACATGGAAATGAATGTTGGTACCTATCAAGGTTTTGGTGATAAGAAAATGATGATAGATCATAATGGAAACTCTAGTGGGTTTCCACACAGAGGGAAGAAAAGGTTTCAAAAACCTTCTTGAAATAAATTTGTAAAATACCACTCTGGGGAATACCTACAAGGAACAAGAATATTCTTCACATGTGGGAATCAGATGCTTTAAGAAAAAAAAATTCAATGTGATGTAAAGAGGAGAGTAAATGAAATGAATATAGAGAACCTCAAAAAAATGAACCAGACACAAATTAGTAATATAAATGCAGAGATATTGGCAACTATGAAAATATATTTCCCAATCCAATGGTAAATATGGAATATAATGTTACACACCAAGATTTAAGAGTATGTAATCTATTTAAAGTAATTCAATAGCTTGTGCTACACGCAACACCGGGTTCAAGGGAATAACCACCTATCAAACTAGCTGTTTTAAAAGTGGTTGTGTAGAGTATTAACCAGGATTTTAATTTTTCATATATACTATATAATTTTGACAGTCATATTTAGTGTTTCTTAGATATAATATAAAGATAAATTAAATTTTGTAGATAAAAGATGTATTTTTTTTAAAAAAATAAATTTTACTGCCTATTAATGGTGAACCCTTTTTAAATGATATATTTTAAACATTTTTGTAAATTTGAGAAAATAAAAGTCTTATTTATAAGTGGGGCATAAAAATTTAGTTTGGGTAAATTTTTGGTTTATTTGATAACTTTCATATTTTGATGACTAGTGAATGATGCGAAATTTAAATTGAAAATAAAGATTTTAATCAAAATAATTTATAGTGTTAAGTTATACATTTGAATTGTTTTGAAGTATAATTAGATTATATTTTAATCATTTACTACTATATAGTTCATTATAAACAATTTCACATTTAAATTTGACATAAACAAATGTCAATCTTTTGATACTTTTTACTTTTTTCAAAAACACCCTTTTTGGTTTTGCAACAGAAAATAAGATTAAATTGATAAATGAAACTTATTTGTTTTTAATTTCCTAATATAGGCTTAATTTTTGAATTTGGAATATCAAAATTAGCGTATGGTTAATTTTGGGTATTTTTTCTGAAAACTTTTAATTTTTGATGAATAGTGAAAACACTACGTTATTATTTAAAACTGATTTTTCTTTAAATAATTATTTTTTAAATTTAAATATATATGTTCAATGTAATTAATTGGATCCATTTTATAATAATACCACATGTATAAAAAAAATTTAGACTTTTTACAGTCCTTTAGCCACCTTCAAGGCACATTTGCAAATTTGCATAAGACATAATTTTACTGCTTCTATGAATTAAATTTCAAAAATCTAAGAGACATGGTTGAAAAAAGTAAGTAAAATTTTGTTAAATAGGATAAAAATAATTTTTCATGAATAGTAACTTTTGAATTTTATTTACCGTATTTATAATTAAATATTGTAATGAAATAGATTAGTCCATTTATTGTTATTTTATTTAAAGAAGAGTTAAAAGTTTAAAATTACAATTTTAATAACTAAAACATTTATAATAAATACAAATATATAAGATAAATTCGACTATAAATACTAATTAGAAAGCTAAAAACATTTTCTACATAATCATATTTTATTCATAATTTTTAGACATTAAATAATTAATTTTTTGTATGACACAATGATGATGCAGTAATTAATTTATTAATGAAAAAACCAAATAAATGGTATTATAAATATTAATATAAATATAATTTAAATGTTTTGATGACGTCCATAAATTTTATATGTGAATATGACACGTTAGGTTTTATTTAATGTATTCATTTAGAAGTAATCAACTTGTGATGTCTTTCAAAAAAACCAAATACTAAATTGTGTCAAAATTGAAAAAAATGAGTTTTTAAAACAAATTCTATTTTATTAAATTATATAAAAGTAATAAAAATCTAAGGTTCCACCAAATGACTTTTATAATGAAATATATGTTATTAATGAACCAGTTGAGGTTCTCTAGTCATTTTATAGTAAATTTATTAACCATGTAATATAAAAATACAAAAAACATATGGTAAAAGTTATTCTATTTAACTAAGAGATAAATCTAAATGATATGGTTAATATGGTGACCTAATCATGTCTAAAACCTATTCGTTGAGAATATTTCGACCCATACCCACCTAAGTCTCGAAATAAATCTATTTTTAGCCATTAAAAACTAAAAATTATTTTATAATTAAATAATAGTTCAAGCTTTTCATAAAGTGACCCTCGCCTCTCTTAAAAAAGGTACATACCCTTCTCCCTAAATCACACCTCCAAAGCCATTTGGATAGGCCACAACCTACTCAAATATTTTTCCAACTTCCCGAAATTTGACATAGAGGCCTTAGTTTGATCAGAAAACCAACCTATAAATCCCTTTTATTCAAATCAAAAGGCAACACCTGAAAAAGAGGTAATTATTTCATCACCTCTTTCAATGTTATTTCTTTTTTCCACTTTATATTTCTTAGTTTCTTACATTAGAAAACTGTAACTCTAATAACTTATAAATACATAAATGTTATTATAAATATATTAGAACCATATTCATTATTATATCCATCCTATGAATAAAAAAGTAGCCATACGTGCATACGTACGGCTTACCGTCTCCACGTCGTGGTGTAGTTTATTATTCAACACTACATTATTTCTATGAGTATAATAATGAGTATAATTAATTTAAATAATGAATATAAAATGTTAATAATTTTTTATATATAATATACCATCCAATTAAACACCATTTTATCATCGATAGAATGATATTATCGCTCATGTGTACGTACGTCTTACAGTCTCCATGACATGATGAGATTCGTCTTCAATGATCACCAATCAAGAATTTTTATAAATATATATATGTGTGTGTGTGTGTGTGTGTTTATTAATTATCAGATATATGAAATAATATTTCTTCGGGAATAATATATAATTATGTAGATATATATGTGTTTTTTACTTACATCCATACTGTATTATAAGAGAACAAAAACAATAATCATGCGTACGTACGGACTACCGTCTCCATGAATGATGTTTCCATTTCATATATATATATATTATAAATATTTATATTCATAATATATATGATATATAAATTATTTTTTATATTCTAGCAGTATATAAATCATGATATATGTAATACGATCAAGACTACCAAGTTAAAACACATACAATAAAGAAAAAGATTATTAATCAAAATGCTACTTTAAAATGTAAATTATTATTGAATGGGAAGTATAAAGTAATAATTGAATAATATATGATATAATAGATATTGATAGGATTTTTTTATAATTTTATAACATAATATGGTAATTATACTAGAGGATAAACGTACCCTCCGCTAAAGGAAAGTACAAGGTAATGGTTTATTCCTCAATCTCATTATTATCCGAGATTGTTTAGGTTTAAGTATTTTCTAGGACATATTTATTATACATGTCCATGTTTCATAAAAGTAATTTCAAAATAATTTTTTAAGGTACTCATTAACTAAAAGATCAATTTAAATGTTTTAAATATTTATTCTTCTAAATCATTCTCATTAATGTCCATGTTTTTAAAATGGATTTAGGGAGTTATTAATATGGACATGACTGTTATAAAATGTTAATTCTATTAAAAGTTTTCAAAGTGGAATGAGAAACTTTGATTCAAAAATATATTTTAAATTACATCCTTTATAAATGTGTGGATCTTAAATAATTTCAAAAAAAGGGATTATTCCATAAAATAATTTTACTAATTATTTTAAACTATGTCAATATCCTTTATTGGATATTATTATTGATTAAGGTTGAATTATTTTAATAAAAACTTCCATAATGAATTGAATGACTTATGATATGTTTGATGTTGGATGTGCTATTTTTATACCCTTCATTGTTTATGGTTGAAGTATTGACATTTCGTATGCATGTTTTAATACGACTGATTATGTTATGTTTTAACATTTTCATTTGAGGAGTGCAGTGGACTTATTAGGTGATGGGTGGCGCCAGCTATATCATCTTGAAGCATTGGTAGATCTCATTAGACAAATTAGTGTCTTGGCATAAGTCCTTTATAAAAATTTTATTTGTAGTCTTGGAACGAGGCCTTGACCATGTGGTAATGATGTCCGACTTTAGGTATTCTGTCATTATGAAATTAATTATTACAAGTTATTATTCGACTAGTTGAATATCCATGTTCATGTTTATATGGTAATGCCTGATTTTTTCCCCATATTATGTTCACTTTTATGTTTAAAATGCTGTTATTTTTATTACACATCTTTCCTTAAAATTTTAAAGCTTATGCTAAATTATTTACCCTTATTGAGCACATTAGCTCACACCTTTATTATGTTTTTTCCCAAGATTAGAAGAAGTGTATTATGTTTCATATACAGGTTTATGTGAGGGGAATAATGGAATTCTCCTTGGATTATTTATGTTGTGTTTTATTGAATTTAAAATGTAACGTTAATGTATTTAATATATTTTCTAGACTAATAAACTCATCGGTCCTTCGGGACTTGATTCCTTGTAATCATGAAAATTTTATGTAATAATGCACTAACTCTGGGTAACTAGGGTCAGTGTATTATAGTTGGTATCAGAATAAGTTTAGTACAAACCATGGAAATTAGATTTAGATAAACTCTGATTTGGGATCATTACCCTAAGAAATACATTGAGGATTAGTATAGAATAACTTCCCAAAATTTTGGTAATGTTGAGTTTATGTGTATTTTTTCATTCAATACATCACTGTATAGATATGAGAATGTAGAGGTAGCTCTGAAATAGATGTACCTAAGAGTGAAAATACCAACAAGGTGTTTCGTTCTTGGCCCAACGTATCCTAGTTAATGACAACAGGCCCTGCTACACTCTTGCTTACGACACTCCTGTGGGATATTCTTATAATAATTGACATTTTTTACAAACCATTAATAAGGATTTAGGAGTAAATACTTATTAAAAAACCTTTCTTTTATGATTATATATTATATGCATAAAATATTTACAGAATGTATTTTAAATGTTTGGAATTATGCACTGAAATTCATAAACTAACCAAGTTTATTCCAATGTTTAGAAATGGTTCCCAATAGAAGGAATTATAACTCCAAAAATACATGTGATCCAAAGAGTTATAAGGATCATATATTTCATAGTATTAATCCAACATTTCCAATGGAAATATCCTCCCATGTATTATCATCATATGAAGAAATAGTATCATGTGTTAATTAAATATGTAAAGAATTCTCTGGGTCCTATGGCTTTGAAGGGATGCTAGAGAAGAAGAGTATGGTAGAGATAAATGTAGATAAAAGAAAGAAGGGAAAGAAGGATTTTTCCCATATGTGACAACTGTGGAAATAATACCCATTGTAAGTGCTTGAAAGGAATAGACGTTTGTTATAAGTGTGGAGAAAAACGACAAAAAGTAATGGATTTCATTGGTAAGAAAAATGTTTCAAATATACAATGCTTCATCTGCAAGGAGTTGGGACACTATGAGAATCAATGTCCCAATAATCAATGTATACCCCAAAAGATGTTGTTAGATAATAATCAAGTTATGATACAAAATCTTATAAAGAGGAATAATTAATGTTCTTATATTTTTATTAATGAATTAATCCGTTTGAGTGTTGTATCAATGATGTACTAGTCATATTAATTATGGAAATAAATAAGAATTGCATAGATGTAATATTTCAATAAGTATTTGAGATCATATGGTACTAAAAAAAGTTACTCAACATCATGTTACACTTTTTGGAAAATACATTGTTGAAGGAAAGGTAAACCATAAAATGGTTCTGATACAGAGGTAGTGATTTTGAAATAAGAGATGGTTGATTTGGATAAATTTTATTGGATATTCTTGATTACCTTGGAACTGATTAATGGTTTGTTTATACCATCATTTTTGGAGTATTAAAAGTTTTAGGATATAAGGAATATATCTAGTATCAAATAAATAATAAGAGAGCATGATTGTAATCAATAAGGCTTTACGGTAATTCAAGTTGTTACCATACATGATGAAGATACTCACATGTTATTATGTGGAAAAAAGATATCTTCCTTATGTTATGTTGACCTTCCTTATAAATTTTGGACTGTGAGTTTAGATAGAAGTATTTTGGATAAGTATAAAGGTTGGAATTGATTAAGTTTTACATTGGATTATACTGTCTAAGATTAAAACATTTCATAGGATTATTTTTGGTTTTTTATAAAAAGGACAACCCGAAGGTGGGGTGACAACCCATCGCGTCTGGAAAGGCTGTAAGACTTGAACTCACAACCAAAGGGATACAAGGGTGCATCACCTACCACTGGCCTACATGAGGTCCTAGTTTTTAAAATTTAGTTTTTTTTAATTATTTAATATATGAATTATAAATTTAATATTTTTGGAACCATATATGAATATGATAAATAGAATATTTTTGAATTCTATTATCTTTTGGAGTGAAAGATGAGTTTGTGGTAGAAGTTAATTGAATGATGGAATTAAAATTATCAAGTATTTATTTTCTCTTATTCTATGAAGTAAATAATTCATAAACTTTAGGTAAGGGATCCTAAAATAAAAAATGTGTTATTCTTATACCTTTTTTTAACCGATGGTATTTAAATCATCATAGATTAAGGGCTTTGAGGCCCTTAATATTCCATTTACAGTTTACTTTTTTGTGATTGATGACTTCAATCACTCCCTATGAATATTTAATTTTTTCCTCCAATTATATGTATCTAATTTTAACCAATGTTCTTCTATTCAATATCATAATTTGGTGCTGGATTTTTCATTTCTCTTTCCCACTTGTTATGTCAAAATTTTATTAACCCTATTTCCGTTGTGGGTTTTTCACAACGGTATTTTCAATTTATTTCAATTTATTTTTGAAGAAAAATTTTAAAATGTGAGGATTTAATTTATTGAAAGAGGCGAGAATGTAACAACCCAAGATTTCATAGTACATTATCTCTTTGAAGTAATACAATAGCTTGTGTTATACGCACCATCGAGTTCAAGCGCATCCCAACCTATCAAACTAGCTTTATTAAAAGTGGTTATGAAGATTATTGACCAAATTTTTAATTTTATATATATCTTATATAATTTTAACATTCAGTTTTTGTGTTTCTTATATATAATAAAATGACAAATTAAATTTTTCAGATAAAAGAACTATTTTTCAAAAAAATGCAATTTTACCACTTATTAATGGTGAAACCTTTTAGATGCAATATTTTACACCTTTATATTAAATTTGACAAATTAAACTTCTTATTTAGAATTGGGTCATGAAAATTTAGTTTGGATAATTTTCTTGGTTTTTTTGATAACATTCATATTTTTATGACTATTGAAAGATGCAAAATTTTAATTGAAAAAAACTTTTTTAATCAAAATAATTTATTATGTTTAGTTATGAATTTGAATGGTTTTGAATTATAATTATATGATATCTTTATCATTTAATACTATGTTCATCATTATATGTAATTTCACTTTTAAATTGGACATAAACAAATGTCAATCTTTTGATTGTTTTTAGTTTTTTTTTAAACACGCTTTTTGGTTTTGATAATGAGATATAATTTTAAATTAATAAATTCAAATTATATGTTTTGAATTTGGTAATATAGTTATAATTTTTGAATTTGAAATATCAAAATTAGCTTAGGGTGAATTGTTTTTATTTTTTAGAAAAAATTAAATTCTATATGAATAGTGAAAAACGCTGTGTTATTATTTTAAAACAACTTTTTCTTTAAATAATTATTGATTTTATTTAAATTTATTTTAATTCAGAATAGATACATAATACCTATATGAGTTCAATTTAATTCATCAAATCCAATTTATAATAATATTAGATGTATAAAATTTTATTGAACTTTTTAATGTCTTTTACCTACCTTCTAGGCACATTTACAAATTTTCCTAAGACATAATATTACCTATTATGTGAATTGAATTTGAAAAATATGAGAGACGCAGTTGAAATCAGTATGTTAAATGTGGTTAAAAAGGATGAAAATAATTTTTGGTAAATAGTATCTTTTGAATTTTATTTACCATGGTTAAAAGTAAATTGGGTAATTAAATGTTAAAATGATATTATAATTACCCTAAAAATTGTCCTATTTCTATTGGATAAGTTTATTTCGAACATAATCAACCATATGAATAAAATATGATCATTTTTTATCCACATGGATTAGATTAAGTCATTTATTATTATTTTATTTAAAGAAGAGTTAAAAGTATAAAATTAAAATTTTAATAACTAACACATTTCTAATATAGGGTTATACATAAGATAAATTCAACTATCAATTTTCATTAAAATGATAAAATGATTTCACAAAACATGGTATTTTATTTATAATTTTTCTACATTAAATAATAAATTTTTTGTAAGACACAATGATGATGCAGTAATTACCATATTAATGAATGATTCAAATAAATTGTATTATAAATATTAAAATAAATATAATTTCAATGTTTTGATGACATAAAATAATTTATTTAGTGATTATGACATGTTAGGGTTGATTTAAAGTATTCTTTTAGATGTTATAAAGTTGTGGTGACTTTTACAAAAACAAAACAATAAATAGTTTCAAAATTTACATAAATGAGTTTTTAAAACAAATACTATTTTAATAAAATATATAATAGTCCATATAATATAAGGTTTGCCCAAATGAATTATATAATAGTAGATATTTTATTAATGAACCACTTTAGGTTCTCTAGTTATTTTATAGTAATTTTATTTTCAATGTAATATAAAAATAGAAGAACACATGGAGAATGTTAAACTATTTAACTAAGAGTTAAATATAAAAGATAAGGTAAATATGGTGACCTAAACTTGTCTAAAACCTATTGGTTGATATGGTTTAGATCCATACCCACCTAAGGCTCTAACTAAATCTATTATTAGCCATTATGAATGGAAAATGATTTTATAAGAAAATAATTTTTCATGCTTTTCCTAAAGTAACCCTCACTTCTCTTATGAAAAGGTACTTCCCCATCTCTCAAAATCACACCTACAAAGCCATTTGGATCAGCCAAAACATGCTCAAAAAACCTCCAAACTACCCTAACTTCGACCTAGAGTCCTTAAATTGATCAGAAATCAATCTTATAGATCCCTTCTATTCAAATCAAAAGGCCACACCCGAACAGGTAATTATTTCATCACCTCTTTCAATGTTATTTCTTTTTACACTTTTTATTTCTATGATGTTTACATACTAAAATTATAACTCTATTAACTTCTAAATAATTATATTTAATTAAAAATATGTTACCACAATATTCATTATTCTATCCATCCTATGAATGACAAATTCATCGTATGTGTGTACGTACGACTTACCATCTCCACGTCGTGGTGTAGTTTGTTATTCAACACTATATTATTTGGATAAGTATAAGAATGAGTATAATTAATTTAAATAATGATTATAACATGGTATTTATTCTGTATATATAATATACCATCAAATTAAACACCATTTTACCATTGATAGAAAGATATTGTCGCCTGTGAGTACGTACGTATTTCTGTCTCCACGACGCGATGAGAATCATCTTCAACGATCACCAATCAAGAATTTTTATAAAAATATATATTTTTATTAAGTATGAGTTATATGAAATAATATTTCTATTGTAATAATATATATTTATTTAGATAAATATATGTTTTTAATTACTTTCATAATATATGATAAGAAAACAGAAACAACGTTCATGCGTACGTATGGACTACCGCCTCCATGAACGATGTTTCCATTTCATATATCTATATATAATAAATATTTATATTCTGAATATATATGATATATAAATTATGTTTTATATTCTGGAAGTATGTAAATCATGGTCTAAGTGATACTATCAAGAATAACAAGTTAAAAAGCCTAGGATAAAGAAGGTGATTATTAACCAAAATGTTACTTTAACATGTTAATTATTATTAAATGAGTATTATAATGTAAAAAATGAATAATAAATGATATAATAAATATTAATATGATCTTTTCATAATTTAATAACATATTGTGGTCATTATACCAGAGGATAAACATACCCTCGACTAAATGAAAGTACATGGTAAGGGTTAATTCCTCAATCACATTATTATCCCAGATTGTTTATGTGTATGTATTTTATGGGACCTATTTATTATCCATGTACATGTTTCTTAAATGAATTTTAAAAATGATTCATTTAAGGTACACTTTAACTAAAATATGATTTTAAATTTTTAAAATTTTTATTCTTCAAAACAATTCGTATTAATTTCCATGTTTTCAAAATGGTTGTAAGGATTTATTTATATGGACATGATTGTATTAAAATGTTAATTCCTTTCAAAAGTTTCCAAGTGGAATGGGAAAATTTTATTAAAAAATCTTTTTTAAATGACTTCCTTTATAAATGCGTGACTCTTAAATTATTTCACAAAAAGTGATATTTCTCCCAAAAAGTTTTACTAATCATTTCCAACTATGTCAACATCCTTTAATATATATTATTCTTGATTATGATTGATTTATTATAATACAATGTTTTATATTATATTTAATGATAATTATATGTTTGACTATGGATGTGCTATTTTTATACCCTTCATGGTTTATGGTTGAAGTATTGACATTTATTATACTAGTATTAATATGAATTTTTATGTTATGTTTCAAAATTTTCATACGAGGACTGTAGTGGACTTAGTAAGTGATGGTTGAGGCCCGCTATAGCCTCTTAATGAATCGGTAAGTCTCATGAGACAAATTATTATCTTGGCACAAGGCCTTGAAAAAATTCTATTTGTAGTCTTGGCATAAGGCTTTGACTAGGTGGTAATGATGGCTGACATTAGGCATTCCCTCATTATGAAATTAATTATTACATGTGATTATTAAACTAGTATAATATCCATGTGCATGTATATATGGTAATGTTTGATTTAATTTCTCCATATTATGTTCAACTTTATGTTTAGAGGGATTTTGTTTTTATTACACATCTTCCCTTAAATGATTATAGCTTCTCTAGATTATTTACCCTTATTGAGCATCTAAGCTCACCCCTTTATTTTGTTTTGTTTTCCCAGGATTCCAAGAAGCGTATTATGTTTGATATACAGGGTTAAGCGAGGGGAATAATTTCATTTTCAACATATTATTTATGTTTTGTTTTATGTTTGAATTTCTAATGTAATATTCATGTATTTTATCTATTTTCCAAGGCCAGTGAACTAATCGGTCCTCCGGGACATGATTCCTTGTAATCATGCCAATGGTATGTAATAATGCACTAACTAGGGGTAACTAGGTTCAGGTCTTCTCATATAATCTATAACATCCTCATAAATCCAAAGGAAAAGGAAAATCTCAAGTGATAACTACTGGAAATGTGTATTATGACAAAAAAGTATGGGAATGATTGATTATTTATGTAATTGAATTTAGAAATAATTTTATACAGGTAATTTTATAATATTATGGACTAATGGGATATCTATGTATTTTTCCACTATAGGTTTCCCCTATGGAATTAAGTTCATATGTTGAATCATAATAGTAATCATGATATGTGATTGAGGTGGTAAGGTGATATTTTTTTTAAAAAAAAGATGATTAAGGGAATGATAACCCATAATGTATACATGATGCTAGGATAATTATATAAAGAGATGTTTGATTATTGATGGTATAGTACTGAAAAAATTGGGATAGATACAATTTAAAGATAGTGTGAGGATATATTTATTTTTTAAAATTTTGGATATTTTCACTATGTTTTTATTGTAATTTAGGATAATTACTGCGATTCAAGAGAATAAATAATTAAGGTGTTGACATGTCTAGAATTTTACAACCAATAACTACCTTATGATGTATGGGACATAAATTTAAATCTAATTTACTTCACATATATCTCAAGTTTTGGATTTTATGCTTTTGGAAATATTTAAATTTTATTCAATTAAATAAATTTTAAGCTAAAATTTGGATGAATTTGGATAGATTAAATTATTATCTCACTATAGGTGGACTTATTCATATTTTGTAACATTTTATAACCTTTTTATTGTTATAAAGACAGAGGTAATGACATACCTTTATATTTATGGATCTCAATATCTCCTAATGCTTCAAAAGTTATAAATTCAATATTATTTCTTGGAATAAGAGATGAAATGGATGTTAATCAAGGCACAACAAAAGGGTTTGACTTTTATAAAATTATTTTTGCATATATTCTCATAAAATTTCATCAACATTAGCTTAAGTGAGCATTATGCAAAAGGATTTCATAGATTTATCATTTTCTATGATATCAATGACCTCTTTCCTGGTTCATTAGTTTGGTTTATTTATTTTTATCTTTATCTCAACCACCCATATTCTTGTTATCAGTGATATATATCAATCTATATAACTATTTTTTCTTTTCTTCCATGAAAAAATCTTATCCTATGTTCCCATATATATATAATTAGTTATGATTTACTTTGGGTAACTCTTATTTTCTAGCTTTTCCTTTTTAAAAGGATGTTTTAGTCTTTTTTTATGATGTGGGTTTCTGTGAAAATTGAATTCAAGTATTAAACCATAGATAATTGAGAAGAATTTCGATGTCAATATTAATTTAATGGGGGTATAATATATCACCAACAGTTTTTTTTGATGTTTTTTGAAAAAATTATATTTTTTGATTTCATTAGTTTTATGCTACACAAAACTAATATTGTGTTATGTGCAACATCGTCTTTGATTTCTTTTCAGACAACTATAAGTTTCTACATATGAATTTTTTATTATTTAAGCAAGATAATAAATTAGATATTTTATTAACTAGTCTAAATTGTATTAACTAAATTATTAAAATTTGAATCCATTGGTTACCGATTTTTTTGAAAAGAAAATACATACCAAATAAATATAAAGATAAATATTATAATTCTCCCATTTTCATTTTGCCTTAATAAATTAAATTAATTTCATTATTTAAATGACACTAATTAAATATATATATATATTATAATCAATTAAATATTTTATATATAGATCAAATAAAGTTTATAGTCATAAGATAAGAACCAAAAAAATAATGCATTAATGCACTTTTTTTAATTTCAATTTATCCCCTTTTAATGGAGATCTCATTTGAAATGAAAATTTTGACAATTTAATATTTCTTATTTGAAAAAATAATATTTTTCATTCAAATCAAAGAAAAATAATTTACTTTGGTTTAACTTTTTTTATTTTTTTGCCAAGTTTTATTATTTTGTGAATAGTGAAAAATACTAAAATTTAATTGAGAAAAATATTTTTCATCGAAATAATTTATAGTGTGTAATTAATATTTGTATTTTTTGAAAGTATAACTAGTTTTGTTTTTGTATTTTAATCCAATATGTGTCTTTTTCATTTCTTTCATTGAATTTATATATAAATATGTTTCAATATTTTGCATGTTTAAACATTAAAAACTTGTTCTCTCACACTTCCAATTGTTTTATTTAAAATTAATAACTACACCTTGTGTGTTTAAAATTTCAAAAAATGGATTCCATATTTGGAATCATGGTTATAAATTATATAAATATGGTTCTTTTTATTTTTTTCAGATGAATTGAAAGAATAATACATTTTTATTTACCATGGTTAAGGGTAAATCTGGTAATTGATGGGAATAATATTATTATAATGTTACAATAGTACCCTTATATTTGTCATAACAGCATTGTATAAGTTTTTTTGACTAAAATAAACCTTATATCAAAATTATTATACTTTTCATGCCACATTTTCTAGATTATGAGATTGATTATATTTTTTCTTAACCAAATTTTAATATGAAAATTAATTTCAATATCTGGTTATACAAAAGATACATTAAACTATAAATATTAATTTTAAATATAATAAATTTATATTCATCATTACAATTTATATTAAATTTTATAAAATAAATGATTTAATTAATGTCTTTTATAATAATGATGTTATAATTGTTCAATTGAATGAAATATCAAATAAATTATACAAACAATAATAAAATAAATATAATTTAAAATAATTCAAGAAATTCAAGAAATTTATCGTTATATTTTATATTTTATCATTATATTAGGATTGTTGGTATAATATTATTATGTTGTTAGGAAATTTTTAAAAAGATAAATATTTATTAGTACCAAAATTTACACAAATGATACTTTAAAATAAATAAGATTTTATTAAATGATATAAAATTTATACAAGTATATAATTCAGAAAAAATAACTATAATGAAGTTATACATGTCATCATTGGTCTATTTTGGGTTCTTTTTCAATCTTATAGTAGTTATATTGAACCTAAAGTGTAAAAATCTATATGGTCATGGTAAAAGATAAAGTGTTTAACTAAGGGTTAAATCCAAAACATATTCACAATATTATGACCTAAACATGTCTAAAAATCATTGGTTGATAATATTTAGACCTATAATCATCTTATATTCTAAATAACTCACATTGATAATATTTTAAATCTAAAATCATTTTATATTAATTTAATACTTTACTATTCTATTAAATTTCCACTCACCACAATTATAAAAGGTCATATCCTCCCTCAATTACTCACATCACATTAAGCATTAAATCTCAAAAAAAATCCTTTAAATTTACCTTATAAAATTCTATATAAATATTATAAATGTTTCATAAAATAAACTTTTCATAATCTTTTAATATATTATTAGAAATATTTTTGACCTTTTCATACATTTTGTACCTTTTATAAAATAGTTTTAATTGAATATTTTTTACATTTTTCAAATGAGGTATTTTTTTCCTTTTTTGGAAAATGTACGAGAATAATTATTTTTTACTTATACAGCATGAATGGATTTTAATTGTTCTCTGAAACCTTATTTCCTTGAATATTACATTATAATCGTACGATGATATTTTGAAATAAAATTGTTTATTTTAAAATTTCAAAGCATTTCATGCAAAGAAAATATTTTGAATGTATAAATGGTATTTTCCTCATGAATTGTTTTCATGTTATATCTCAAAAGTATTATCCATATCACATAATGTTGTTTGGTGTTAAATATATTTCAATGGGGTTATGATTCAAATTTTCTATTCATTTTCATAATATTAATGGTTTTTGTTTACAATGGAATGGTATTTATGAAACACATTTCTTTTCATGGGGTATATTATAATTTAATGATGTTTATTAATCCATTTCATTCGATGGGTTCTAATTATATAAATGAATTTAATTCTTTTTGCACACATTTTTATTAGTTTCATTATGTGATGGGTGGGGCCTGTATCTCCCCCTAATTTCTTGGGTAAAAATGGATAACTCATGGGATATATAAGTAATTAGTGAACCAGATTTCATGTTCACAATTCTACGCATTGACTCGGTTTTCATGTTTATAATTTTAGGTGTGCAAATATTTTTCATATCCATATGTTTATTTATGGACTATATTTCATGTACTTAATATAATGAGTGAACCTGCTATTATTTTTACAAGCTCACAATGTTACAAATTTATGTGTATGACACAGTTTTATTTTTTTTGTTCATGTTATGATTTCATGGATTGTGATCTTTATTTCCTTATCATTTTGGTCTTATGAACTACCAATAACTATTCCGTGAATCATTAATATACTCTTATGATATTCATGGATTGGTATTCTAAGTTATTATCATGTTCTTAAACCCTTATGTTCTTATTATGCATATATATCTTCTATTTTCACATTTACTGACCATCTAACCTCACCCTTTCATATGTTAATTTACACCCGGATACAAAGAAAGGTAATAAGTCTAATATTTCAAAAAAAGTTATACTTATAAAAAAATTGGTTTGAGAATAATTATATGTGTTATGATACAATTTTTAATGCTTTTATATATCCAAATACATTAATGTAATATGGATTTCAGGTGTGTGTTTGTGTAATGTATTAAGTATTCCACAAAAGTAATTTCATATCCATGTAAATAAATCATGGGTTTCAATAATTTATCATATGGTTTTCCATCCATTCTATTATTCTATCATTTTATAAATATTTATTTTGTAATTTAAAATTTCCTATTATTTTTCCTTAAGGATTTTTGCCTCACCATGATGGTTTCAAGTATTCGTTTTCAAATTCATCGTGTGCCCTATATTTGGACGAGTTCCTATTTGAGGTAGAGTCCCTTTTCTTTTCCCTTTAGTTTAATGAATGCATTAATGAATTTCTGACTGCCCCTTTTTTATATTTTTATTTTTATTTTCATGTTTGTAGATTAAATTTCTATTAAATGTTAATTTACTATGATTCCAAAATGAATCATTTTCAGTGAGTAATGATAGTTTGATAAGAAATGTCATAATTTTATAAAGAAACCACTTCAAGAGAGTTTTATTATCTTTAACATACAAAAATATGTTATTTGACTTCTATTTAATTCCTTTTTTATGGACTTTGTTCTTCTTTTATGCCTCGATGTTGTTGTTTCTGTAAATATCATGTTGGAACATGGTTTTCGTTGAAGTTGTTGAATGAGTTTCCCCTTTTAAATATAAATATTCATAGAACCAATTGTAACTTATAAGTGAATAGATTTTCTTTTAATTTAAATCATGTTTGGATTTTACCTAGGAGTTTCAATAAACCCAATACACCCAATGTTTGTTGGGTCTACATAGAAATTGAATTATAGATGTGTGAAATTTAATTGTACCCATATCCCATTTTGTGAACATAATCCCCGGGATTTTATGTGGTGTTTCACTATTATGAGTGAGATAATAATTTGTTTTAGGTAAACATAACGGATTAAATGACATATTCAAGTTGTTATAATCCATTATGTGTAATTAAAATGATCCCTTCCATTGGTACTTGTACCTTAAATCGATTTTCCATGATTAAAAAAATTGAGTGAGATTACAATGAGTAATTTGCCTCAAACAAATGGAAATCCTTGGTTAAATAGTTTAAATGAAATGGATTCCTTGTAATGGAATTAAACTTGGGTAATGGAATGAATGAGAGGGACTTTCCTCATGTAAATAATGGAATGTGACCGATCGTGTGATAAATTTTAAATGAAGAGTGTAAGAATTGTTTTCCAAAGTAAAATAGAGAACATGAATAATTATATGTAAATAAAATTGGATAATGAGATGAATGAGAGGTTAATTACTCAAACATTATGTTTCATAAATGAATAATCTTCTTAATACTATATGGGAGATGGGATTTTAATTTCCATGTTTCATATAAGTGTGTTTCCTTGTATACCACTCGACATCCCAAGGGTTTTAGTATAACACACTCACTCTATCAGGATGTAAGGATTGTACCCTATCAAATAGATATACTATATGGGCGATAGGATTTTGAGCACCACATTTCATACTTCCTATGTGATGTTGTATGAAACTATCACTCTAGCAAGATAAACGGAATGTTCCTTACATATAGAGACAAGGGACCGTGAGAACCCTTGGGAGGGGAGACTATGTGAGCTTCCCAGCTGGAGCTAGGGGATTGACTATGAGAGCTCCTTAGTTATGGATTCCTATAGGTTATGTTCTGATCCTACCAGTAGGTGGAGGTAGGGGATTGACTGTGAGGGATCCCTTGGAATTGGATGATAGTTGGTTATGTACCTATCCTACCAGTGTGTGCATTCGAAGTGACTTTGATTGCACTTATAGTTGGGTTACGAGAGAGAATGAGATGGATTCCCTTAGAATTTGATGCCTTTTGATTACATCCTGATCCATCCAAATATATATCAATCCATATATATATATAATGATACTATATATATATGTATAATCTATGGATAATATGATTATTCTGTCTGTGAGATAAGGTAGGTATAAGTGTCAGGTGTCCCTTAGGAACCTATATAGGTGGTTATCTATTTATTCAATAATTGTTATTAATTCCATGTACCTTAAAACCTTTTCATTGATATTAGACAATCTGGAATGGGCTTGAGACTGTGGGTTCTGGCCTACTGTGATTTATATCTCACAACCTTATGAGGACTCCATTTCACTGGAGTATCTGAATAGACATTATTATTTATAGGACCTTGGACATTTATTATTGTTGTGTTCTTATACATGGGAGTTTAGAGAAAAGGACTAAGTTGGAGCTCGGGATTCTCATAGATATCACATTTGGTATTTTTATTTCTATTCTTTATTGGATTCTTGTATTGCTCTATATTGTATAGGATGTTGTATTTTTATTATTTTCAGTTATGTATCATCATTATGACATAAATGCTTGTTTAGTATAAATTGGCATTGCAAATTCTATTATGTAATTTAAAATATGTATTCCTTTCTTTTTTGTTAATATTTATTATATTATATCATTGGTCAACTCTGATAAGAGGTTATAGTCAACCCATTATCACTTCTTGAGACCCTCGATGTTGTTGAATAGCCTCTAGAAAATGGGAAGACGTGTTTGAGGCCATGTTACCCACTGGTGTAGCTACTAGTTTAATTGTATGTTAGGATAAGAAGTTAAATAAATATCCTATCAAAAATGAAAATATGCTATTTTAAAATCTCCCAAGTCGTTAATAATAATTAAAAATCAATTAACATGGATTTAAAAAATTAAAATTATAAAAAATGTTGAGAATTTTTTTATGGAAGTCAACTAATTCCCTAAAATCATCATATCAATGCTTCACATTAATCATCATATTCTCCATTTTGGTTATTTAGTCTCATTATCATTGGAATGAAAATCACGTTATCATAGTATTCCGTGGATAATCGGGTCTCTTAGATGATCATGTAATGTATTAATTCAAGAATGGTCAAATAATTCATGTTTAAACTCATAAATGGTGGTTGGAAAAGAATGCATATAGTCTGAACATGAACATAAATACTAAATCACATTTCCATCAAGCTTTTCCCAGTTCCTCGTCTATTTTAGGGGTTTTTAGCCATTATTTTCCTAAAAAATAAAATCACACAATTCATCACTAGGTTCATGTTATTAAAACTCAAAAATATAAGAGGGAATATGATGTAGGTTAAAATAATACTAAATATAAAAATAAAATTTAAATTCCTAAAAATAAAATAAAACGATATGTCTAGGTATGATCCACCATGTGGTACATGAATTTTTACTACCTCTTGAGTCTAGTACCTGCTATTATCTGTTAACTGATTGTGGGAGAGTCTATTTGTAATTGAACCACCACATGTGTCATTTGGAATATTTTTCTTATTTATTAGATGGGGTGAATTATTAATGTATAAATAATAACAAATATTTCTCTATCACAATTACAGATAACATTAATAGAGGGGGTAAAATGAATATTGAATCATCATATTCCTTATATACTACTAGTGACACCTCCTCTACATTTTCTATTGCTGGCTTAATGTGATCTACCTGAATTGTAGTATCAAAAGTAGGTTTTTGATGTTTTTTTAATCTATTAAAACATGGTGAGTTTAAATCATAATTCAATCCTTCGGGGTGAGAAGACAATATACTCGTTTCCATAGGCTTAGCTACTTGGTTTTCTTCATGGGAATTCTCAAATATATGTTTATAAAAATTAGAGAGATCAATGTGTCCTCAATAGGTTCATGTTCTGTTTCATCATCCTCTACTAAGGTAAATAAATGATTAACCAATATAAAAATTCTCAACCCTAAGTAGTGATACTCAAATCAAATTGTATAAAATAAGAAAAAAATAGTTTAAAATAAGATCATATCTCTGAGTTGTATCTAGTTTAATCAATTCCTCAATGGTGACTACATCTTGAATTTAGATCAAAAAATATAGAATAAGGTAGTTAGGATCCTCAAAAAAATTAAAAAAAAAATATCATTTTGATATATTATTCCTCTCCCATGGATTCAGTGAATTGAAATTTAACAGTCTATTCTAATTTATAGGGATATATGAGATCAATTTGTACATCATACTCATTCCATAAGCCATCTAGATCATGTTAATCTCCCATAAATATCTCAACATGAAACTATTCCACTTCATTAATCCACTCTATAACATCATAGTGATCCTTATTATAGTTCTAAAAATATATCTTCTATCTATATTACATGTATTGGGACTCAACCTCCTTTATTAATTCAGTTAAATTTGGAAAATATGGAGGAACTTCCATTATAGCTTCAAATCATTACTAGTCAGATCAATGTTCATTTACCATTCTTATCAAATCATAATGGAAGATCCAAGTCCCATTTTATCATTGCTACTACTTCACCATTTTCTTATGAGAGTAAAACCTTCAATTGAGTGCCCCCAAAGTAAAATTTGTTTGTTCTTCCTACACCTATGATTAATTATTCGACATACTAATAAAAGTATCATTTGAAATCATCATGGAATAAATTCCATTTCATTATGAAAAAAGGCTTGTTGAAGTGTTGTTCCTCACAAAAACTACTTCCATATTGATCGACATGGATTTATCATGAATCCATGGTCACTATTTATTTATCATAATCAATTAATATAGTGTATCACCATAGTCAATCATGAGAAGGTAACTCACACAAAACTGAATTTTATTCCCACATTTTATGTTTTAACTAATAAGAAGATAAATAATTTAAATAATAATAGCTTTAAATATTCACTAAATATATATATATATATATATTTCATTGTGTAAAAAATGAATTTATAAAAATGGTTTCTGAAAAAAATAGATACTCTTATGAGAACACCAAGAATGAAACTTTATCAACTCTTTATTAGTTCCAAATAATCTTAAAAAACATTGTCCATATTCGGCAATACCATTATCTCCTAATCATTTTGTAAATATATGGTGCGCTAAAGAACGTTGAGATATCACATATATATATCCATGACCGAGCAAAAATATTACAGAAGAGATTGATAGGGATTTGTTGGCCAGTGGAGACCGAAAGGATCCTTACCCACTAATACACCACTTGACCTAACTTTATGAAATTAAGTAAAAATAAAGATGAATTTGTAGAAACTTAGGTTCAGTACTAGATTTAAACCCTAAAAACATCCTTGGGATAGTTAATTTTGATCATGAGTATATGATATCATTGTATTAAGAGAACAATGTTTAAACACAAAAGATAAAAATACGAGAATAAATGAATAAAAAGAGTAAAATATATTAAGAATTTTTAATAGTATTATAGTATAAAAGAAAGTATAAACCTACAAAAAATGGAAAAATAATGATCTGAATGTGTTGAAAAAATATGAGATACCTTTTTATAGGAAAAAGGGGGGAAATTTTGGATATATATTTCTTTTCACCAAAAGATTTCACATTGTAGACCCTTTTTATCAAATTTGGAAATGAGTTCTTGTGATTGGATAAAATATGTATTTATTGTTCGACCCCCTAATATTATCATCATTATTAACATGTATAAAATTTAATATCCTATTTACTCCAAAAATTTATTCTTACTAGGAAGAGTCATTAAATTTACAAACTATAATTTCTTATGAATTTATTGTTATCCTATCGCAAGAATCAATTGGATTCAAATTTATTAATGATTTACCTCAATTAGTTTTTACCCATGTAAAGTTATATCTCTATTGGTATATTGAATTTCGATATATCAACCCATATTTAAATGATATCTAGATATTTGAATAGATATTTGGGCATGACTCATGAGAATCATTTGAGCATCAAAATGCTAGTTCTTCACATGGTTCAGAAGAATGAAATGTGGCCATTTTGTTTTTATTCTTCAAAAAATGAATTTCATAAATTAAATCATTGTATAACATGGTATTTATAAAATATATAAATTAATTAAAACCATTAAAATACCAACTTATTCCATTTTTCAAATTAGTCTCAAAAGACTTATAAATCCATAAAATGTGACAATTGACATTGAAATTACTCATTGGTAAGATTTAAACATTGAAATTAAAATTAAAATAATTGAAAATATTTTCATTATAAATATTCTAAAAATTAGAATCTATAATCCTTAAAAAATAATAAAAATATTTTTCAATTCACATCCATGGTTGCAACAACATCTACTAATGATAGTGATCCATTTCTTTGAAAATATGATTTTCTTTCATCCTTTGAGAGAGGTGGGTCAAATGATCTAGTAATTAGAATTTAGAAGGTAAATATTTTATTATAAATAAAATCATTTCCATTTTATAATGATATAAAGTGATAAATAATATGTTTATTTAATAAAAATGAATGAATCCAAGGTATATAAAACTATATAATCTCAAACTGAATGGAAATATAGATATAATATAAATAAAATACAAATATAATGTGTTAGTAAATTTTGAATATAGATTGATTTCATGAAAATATTCTCTAATTATTTTCGATTTTGATTATAACATTTTCAATGCATTAAACAAATTCTACACATATACCATGATAATCAACAGAAAATGACTTAACAATAAAGTGAAGGATTTAAAAACTATAAAAAATTAAGATTATGGTTCACCTATTCATTCTACTTTGGATCCACAATATTTATTGGAACTCTATAATTATATTTATGATCATGAGAGAACTATACACTTCATGAAAACAAATATTTATATAAAAATGTGTATTTATAAAATATTAATGAAAGAGATTTTGAATTTATATCCTATATAAATTATTTCACTTCAACATCAAAACCATACACTTCTCAAAATAATTTCATTCTATTAAAATCCAAAATTTAGTCTCATAATTTTTTAATAAAATCCAATTACTAGAATGAAACGTTAACATTATTTTTTCAAATAAAAGTACATCCATGTATAAGAATATAATTGTATATATTATTTTTATTGGATTTAATTTATACTAGTAATACTCTATTTGATAAAACCATTGAAATATAGATAAGTATTAATAGATTTTTTTGTAAAATTTATATGATATGTTGTATTGTAACATTATATATTTTTAAAACATATCACATAACATTTGGAAAAAAATTGTTTTTCAAAGAAATTGTCATCTCTATAGCATCATAAGGTGAATAATGTTTGGGGTTCATAGGTTTTTTCTAATTAATAATGCAAACCCAAGTTAATTTGAGGAGGAAAATCATTACACATTTATTTATTTAGATAATATATGGAGTAGTGATGGTAATATCACTATGAATATAGAAAAATATTTTTCCTGTCATGTGATTATATAAATCTCAACTTTCAAAATTTTATTATATAAATCATAAGAAATTTAACATTTTAAAAACTCCCTAAAATATTTCTAATATGAATTTTTAATGAATCTATTAAAATTAACTAGTTTATATCAACGATACATTATTTTATGAGTCATAATAGAAATATCATTAGAATAAAGAAATAATATGATTATGTATTCTCCATGATCTGTGGGAGAAAATAAATTTATCATATCCAATTCATATGTTGATTCAGTGTTAGTTTCATATAACATTATAATTTTTTTCTAATGTAATTGGAAATAATATGTTAAGGAATATTACTTGTATAATTATAATTAAATATTGATATTGTGGAATATAAGTATGTGACACTATAACATATAATCTATGGAAAAAGCTAATGATTAATTGGGATGTTTATATAACATTACAGTTATTTTGTGTTAGTATATCTATTCATTAATGCTTATATTTAACATGTTAATATTTTTTGTGGATGTTTTTGTGAATGATTTGATAATAAGTGATGGTGGTGGTGAATAAAGTTTCCTTAACTATGTTTAGAAACATTACTCATGGTAGATGATGTTGTCCCATAACAATGGTCCACAACTACATGATGA
This sequence comes from Viscum album, assembly GCA_963277665.1. NCBI lineage: Eukaryota > Viridiplantae > Streptophyta > Magnoliopsida > Santalales > Viscaceae > Viscum > Viscum album. The sequence goes on along the minus strand of OY728126.1, from coordinate 851,091,019 downwards.
TATTCATGATGTAATATTATGTTCGAAAGAGGAGATTGAAGTTACAATATTTAAATACCCTAACAAAGATGATAATATAAAGGTTTTTTTCAAAATTTGTACATTTTCATGAAAATAGATATTTAGTTGCTACCCCAAATGAACAAGGGATGAATTCACTAGATAGAAAAAGCACATTATTATTGGATGAACCAAGAACATTGTTACAAGTCATAAGTTTTCGTAATGTCCTCGTTAGTAAGTTTTGAAAATGTGTAAGAAGTAAAAATAGGGAATAAGTGAATGTTTTTTAGACGATTTATATTAATTATGTAGAAACAAATATTATGAAACAATACTAGATAGGGTAGGGTTTTTGTAACTAGATAAATAGAATAATTATTTTGTTACATACTTCAATAAAATTTATACCAATGATGCTACACTATCAATGGATTTGTTTAATAAATAGAGGCAGCTGAGGTAACTGAATATATAGTGAGTAAAAAGGTGATGTAATATTTTGAATTAATCAAATTGAGCCCCTTGGATGAAGAACCATATAAATTATTTTCTTACTCACAATGAAATTTTCTCTCTAATTGATGAAATGTTTTTATAGATCCTAAAAATGGTCATCATATGGACAGGTTTTTTTTCATCAAAAAATCTACTACAATGGATTGAGAAGGTGGATGAACCTTATAGTAACTAAGATGATCATTGTATTATATGATGATTTTTCAAACACAATCTAGTGTAATAGAAGTAATCAAACATTTAAATTTTTATCTGATGGTGGATTATATGGAGTTCCATCTGTTGATTTTCTAAAACAATAAGATATTTGAGATGAGGTAGGATAGTAAGATGCATTCATTTTGAATCATCAAATGTATCACACTAAATAGACTGATCTAAGTTAAACTATTCATGGGAAGAATATCATGAGAAATGGTCTATGAAAATCTTGATCACTGAATAGAGTCAATCAATTGATGCAAATAGTGGATAAGTGGGGAGAAGTCAATAGATTTAAGTGTTTCAAATGAATACATAAGAAAAACATCCGCAAGATGAAGTTTCAAGAAGTTTTACCTAAAAATTGTAAATCACATTAATGTAATGTTTCATATATTATATTAAAATATATGATATTTGGAGTCTTTCATAATGTTTGAAAAAATTCCCTAACATAAATGTTATGTTTATTTTAAGTGTTGGAGTAAGAATTGAATTTTTGAAAAGATTCAAGATTGTTATAGAGGGCTTGATAGACATCTTATAAGATTTAAATGGGTCGGAGTTTTAATATTTTAATTTTAATTCTATGAAAAATGTTAGTTCCCAACATTTCATCAAATACTGAACCTATAAAAATGGTTGCATGTATAATTCATACTAACAATGTTCACACACTATTCGGGAGAGCTGATGCACTGTAGAATTGTTATAGGACAAAATAATCTGTCTCTTTTATAATAGAGATAAAAAATCATAGTAGTGCGAGTTTTATACAAAGTAATATCATAGATATAGAATATAAAATATAAAATAGTGTTTTAGGGATCATATATATAGTATAAAAGATTATTGATCAAATCAATATGAAATAAAACCTGTCAGATTAATTGTGTTTTTCCAGTCATGTTGAGAAGAAATCTGAGGGAAGGATTTGTGGGGGGGAATTTTTTTTGTACATCCTAAAGATAATATTATATTGACATAGTTTTTATAGGTTTATGAGATGGAAAATATATGATGATGTCATATAGTTTACCACATAGAGATACTAAACGGAAAAATCAAATGAAAATTTTGGATAAACTATTAGAGAGCTTTATAGAAGGTTTTACTATCATGTTGTGGATCGGATTCATAATATTTTCTGTATCCTATGGGAGTAATTATATAAATTTTATCTAGTGCAAGTAATTATAATTTCCCATAAGAATATAGGTGGAGTATAATGGGAGTTACCTCATTATAATCACTTTTCTTTTATAGTGAAATTCAATGGACCAATGAGTGTTTCCATGGCATGTATATAGTCACCTACACTACGGTTGAAGCTTTTAAATATTTTGTGACTAAATTAAATTCCTATAATAAGATTTATATAATATTATTATCAAAATTTGATAAGAATAAAAAATATAACACGTTTTTTGGGTTATATTCAAGATAATTAATATTGTAAAAGATAACCATTGATTCATACCCCATCATTCCTGGTGGTTTATAGCATCATAAAGAACATTAATCTGTATCTAAGCAAATTATATCATGTTTGATAATTATCATGGAAAATCATGACACATTTAATAACATAGGTATTTTTAGGACACTTCCCCCAAAGATTACGCAATGTAGTGGGAGAGATAATGAACCCCGAGTCTTGATACCATTAAAATCTATTATGTAATTCCCCAACCCTAGTTTTTTAGAGTTAGTGCATTATTACATTACATTGGTATGATCACAAAAGATCAAGTCTCAAAATACCGATTAGTTTAGTAGACTTGGAAATAATAGATAAATTAATAAGTTTTACATTATATTATAAAATGAAAAACTAAAATAACATAGTCCCCATAGGCCACAGTCATATCCCTTAGAATATACCTATAGGTCGGTCATAATATACTTCTTCGCATCCTAGAAAAAATATAACAATGAAAGGGGTGAGATCTGATGCTCAGTATGGATAACAATGTAGAAGAAACTTTCATAAATAAGCCTAAACATTTAAAGAAATGTATAAGACTAAAAAATAATTTTAAACAATAAATTCAACATAATATGTAAAATATAAAATCATATAATTCAATTTAATTATTCACATGGATATTCTACTAGTTAAATAATCACATGTAATATTAATAGTCGCATTCATAATGATGGAATGCATAATACCAGACTTCATAACCACATAGTCAAGGCCTTGTGACAAGACTACCAATAAGATTTTTCAAGGCCTTGTGCCAAGACACTAGGTTGTCTCATAAAACCTACCGATGCATAGAGGTGTTATATCATGATCCACCCATCAATTACTAAGTCCAATTCATTCCTAATATGAAAAGTTATAAACATAACATAAACATTCATTTTAAAACTGGCATACAAAATGTCAATACTTTATCCATAAACCAAGAACGGTGTAAAAATAAAACATACATAGTAAAAAATAAAACAAAACCTTCAATACAATATGGATAATTTTTATCGTAATAAATCAACATCAAATAAACTTAAAATAAATCAATAGATGTTAACATAGATGAAATCAAAACTTTTTTTAGAGAAATATCTCTTTCTATTTTGAAATCATTTAAAAGACATATAATTATAAGAGTAAAAATTTATTTTGAAATTATTCTTATAATCTTGTAAGGGAATCTTCAATGATGTTATAATGGTGTAAAATAGCTGCACCCACCGTATAAGTTTAAAAAAACATTCTTACCTTCATTTTGTCGAAAATGTCATAAAGTACCTTGTTTGGAAAACAACAAAAATATTATTTTCAAACAATTTATGGGAAAATAAAGGAATAAATGACATTAACCCATTTTATAGTAAATTTTTAAAAACTTTTGAAATAAATTTTTTATGAACACACAGATGTGGATGATAAAGAGGTCCCAATAGATACTTAGGTAAAAACTACTTCGGATAATAAAGAAATTGTGAAATTAACCCATACCTTGTAATTTTCCTTTGTCGAGGGTACGATAAAATATTTTATAATAGTTAAATCATTGTTATTAAATTATAAAAAACTACATACATAAATATGATAACATATATGATCTTCTAATATTACTTTGTTAATGATATTTTAGTAGTATCATCATTTTGGGTGTTAACGGATTCATTTTCCTTTATATGATTTGTTATGTAAGTAATGTTTGTTATGGAGAAGATATATCATATTAATATTCAGAATTATATTATGTCATTAAACATTATTTAAATCATCAAATGAAAATTAGTCTTGAATGGATACTATGGGGAATGAATCTCATCGCATTCGTGGAGACGGTAATCCGTATGTACGCACGAGCGACAATATCATTCTTTTGATATTAAAATCATATATAATTAGATGGTATATCATATATAATGAATTATTATCTTGTTATATTTATTATTTACATCATTTATACTCATTATTATACCTATCCAAATGATGAAGTGTTTGAATAACAAACTACACCACGATGTGGAGACGGTAATCCGTACGTACACACGTATGGTGACTTTTTCATTTATAGGATGGATATAATAATGAATATAGTTTTAAAATTTTTATAATAAAATCATAGTATATATAATATACTGAATATATTATTTTATATTGGAAACAACAAAGAAAGAGGATGTCGAAGATGAAAAAATTTTGAATGAGGTGATGAAATATTTACCTATTCTTCGGGTTCTTCCTTTTGATTTGATAAAAAGGGATCCATAGATTGGATTTTTGACTAATGGAAGGCCCCTAGGATTAATTGAAGATAGATGAAGGGATATTTGGTCAGGTTTCGGCTGAGCCAAATGGATTTGAAAGTGTGAATTTGAGAGAATGGAAAGTGCCCTTTTATAAGAGGGGTGAGGGGAACCTTTTGAAATGATTGAAATATTATTTTATAATAAAATCATTTTAGTTTTATAATGGATCCAAAATAATTTATTTCAAGGATAAGGTGGGGATGGGTCAAAAAACACTCAACAAATAAGTTTTATTATTGATTGGTTCACCATATTAACTTTATCTTTTAGATTTAACACTTAGTTAAATATATTGGCATTTACGATGTCTCTTTGTATTTTTATATTATATGGTTAATACACTTAGTATAATCTTCCAAGATAACCTCAAGTGGTTAATTAATGAAATGTATAATATTATTTTATCCCTTTGACCTATCCTTAAATTCTTAGGAATAGAATATCAATTAATAATATAATATTTGTTTTAAAAACTCTTTTATATCAATTATGAAACTATTTGGTATTTGGTTTTTTTTAAATTAATAACAACATTATTACATAGAAAAAATTAGTTTAATTCATTAAATGTATCAAATTAGATTTATTTGGATATTTATAATATCAATTATTTTAATACTTCATTAGTAATGTAATTACTGCATCATAATTATGTCATAAATAAATTTAATTATTTAATGTCCAAAAATTATAAAAAAATAATATTATGTATGAAATATTTTTAGAATTATAATGAAATTTTATAGTCGAATTTATCTTATGTAAACCCTATATTAAAAATGGTTTAGTTATTAAACTTTGATTTTAACTCTTTTTACCTCTTCTTTAAATAAAATAATAATAAATGTCCTAATATAATACAAGTGGAAAAAAGGGGATCAAATTTTACTCCTAAGGTTGTTTTTGTTAGAATGATACTTATCCAACAGAATTAGGACATGTGTTAGGATAATTATGATATTACTATTACCTTTAATTACCCTATTTACTTTTAATCGTGGTAAATAAAAGTAAAAAATTATTATTCACTAAAAATTATTTTCATCTTATTGAACCAGATTTTACATACTGATATTAACCGTGTCTCTTGAATTTTTGTAATTTAACTCACAGAAGCGGTAAAATTATGTTTTATACAAATTTTCAAATTCTCCAAAGAGGTCGGTAAAAGACTTTAAAAATTTCAATAAAATTTTTATATATCTAAAATCAAAATAAAATGACTCCAACTATTTAAATTGAACTTATATAGGTATTATTTATCTATTTTGACTCAAAATAAATTTTAATAAAATAAATAATTCTCTAAATAAAAAATTGGTTTAAACACTAACTCAATTTTTTCACTATTCATCAAAAATTGAAAGATTTTATAAAAATACCAAAAATTCACCATAAGCTAATTTGGATATTTCGGATCGAAAAATGAAGTCAATTTTGAAATATAAAATTAATAAAATTTCAAAAATTGGGAAGTACTATTCATAACGACTAGTTTTATAGGTAACAATGTGTTAGAATCTCAAAGTTGCTTATAATACAAGCTATTGCATTATTCAAAGGGAAACATGTTGTGGAAGCTTGGGGTGTTACATTCTCTCCTCCTTAAAGTAATTTCATCCTCAAAATTTCTAGAATATTACTATATAAAATGATCTTGGTGGTTCTTCATCATAAGTTCCTCCGGTTCCCACATTGCCTATTCCATCTTATGGTTTCTCCATAGAACTTTTACTAGATGAGTCTTCTGGTTTCTCAGCACTTGTTCTCTGGTATCTATAATTTTGACAAGTTCTTCACAATAAGACAGATCAGGTTCCGGTTCAATTTACTCATAGGTTAGTACATGCAATGGGTCAGGCATGTATTTTCTCAGCAGTGAAATGTGGAACACATCGTGATCTTTGGAGAGATTTGGCGGAATTGTCAAATGGTATTATACATCCCCAATTCGTTCTAGAATTTCAAAAGGTCCGATGTACCTGGGATTTAATTTACCCTTCATACCAAATCGTATAACTCCCTTCCATGGAGATTCCTACAAGAAAAAATGATCTCTAACCTGAAATTCCAAATCCTTCCTTCGGTTATCAGTATAGATCTGCTGTCTACTTTGACCTACTTTGATATTGGTTTGAATAACCTTCATGGTTTCCATAATTTCCTCCACAAGTTCTGGGCCTGTGAGTTTTCTTTCACCGACATCATCCAAACAAGTTGGTATGAAAAATATCTTTCCATATAACGCTTTATATGGTGACATATAAAAATATGAATGGAAGCTATTGTTATAGAAAAATTTTACCAGAGGTAAATATTGATCCCACGTACCTTGAAAGTTAAGAGACAAATATCTAAATATGTCTTCTAAGGTTTGAATAGTCTGTTCTGATTTTCCATCAGTTTGAGGGTGGTAGGCAGTGCTCAAACGATGTTTAGTATCCAGGGCCTTCTAAAGACTTTTCCAGAATCTTGATGTAAAATAGGGATCACAATCAGAAAAAATTGATATGGGTACTCCATGAAGCCTTACAACTTTATTAATATACATTCTTGCTAAATTTTCATGTGGTAAATCTTCTCTTATTAAAATAAAATGTGATGACTTGGTAAGACGATCAATAATGAAACATGTTGCATCATTATTTCTAGGTGTCTTTGGTATCCCCATGACAATTTCCATCATAATATTATCCCATTTCCAATCAGGTATGGGAATAGGTAGCATGACTCTTCCAGGCTATTGCCTTCCAGATTTCACTTGTTTACAAACAATACACCTTACCACAAAATAAGAAATCTCTCTCTTCATGTTGTCCCACAAAAAATTTCCATTCAAATCTTTAAACATATTAGTGCTACAAGGATGTAAAAATAAATTGGATCTATTAGAATCATCTAATAATTCCCTTTTTAGATCAGTTATATCGGTAACACAAAGACTCTTCCCAAATTTGAAAATCTCGTCTTCGTATACGAAGTCGATCAATCTTCCATCATTCACTGCATTAATTTTCTTTTGAAACTTCTCATCCTCTGCCTGAGAAATTTTTATCCTTTCTAGTAATTATGATTTAGAAACCACTTGAAAAATTATTTATTTTTCACCTTCCATGATTATTCCCATATTAATTTTCACTAGATCCATGAAAATTGGGTCCCTTTCAACATTCATCTTGTTCAAAACTCCATGATTCTTTATGCTCAAAGCATCTACCACCTTATTTTCCTTCCACAAGTGGTATTGTATTGTGAAATCATAAAGCTTTTGTAGTTCAAGTCCTCTCTGTTTCCTCATGTTGAGTTCATTCTATGAGAAAATATACATTAGACTCTTCTGATCAGTATATATCTCACATTTTTCACCAATGAGATAATGTCTCCATATTTTCAAGGCATAGATTACAACTACTAAATCAAGATCATGAGTATGTTATTTTTTCTCAAGAATTTTTAGCTATCGTGATGTATATGTGATAACTCTATCATTTTTCATAAGGACACAACCAAGTCCTTTCTATGAAACATCACTATAAATAAATAACTCATCGTTCCCTATTGGTAGAGTCAAGATAGACGCGTTGACTAATATTCTTCTTCGGTTCTTCAAAACGTTTTTCACACTCTTTTGTCAAAACAAATTAAACCCTTTTACGTGTGATCTTTTTTAATGGGATAGCCAACTGGTAATAATTCTAGACGAAATGTCGATAATAACCTGCAAAACTAATAAAATTGCATACCTCGATTATACTCGTCAGTGCTGGCCATTCTTGGATTGCCTTGGTCTTTTAAGGATCAATAGAGATTCTATCCTTAGAGATAATATGGTGAAGAAAATAAATCTCTTGAAGTCAAAATTCACACTTGATAAATTTCTAATATAATTCATTTCTTCTATGAGTCTTTAGAATAATGAAAAAGTGATTTTCATGAACTTCATATCTTTTTAATTATAAAAAGATATCATCAATAAATACCACTACAATGTCCTCAAGATATTCATTGAAAACGTTATTCAATAGATCCATGAAGACAGAGGGTGCATTAGTCAACTCAAAATCCATTACTCTAAACTCCCAATGCCTGTACCTGGTTTTGAAAGATGTTTCCGGAATGACTTACTTCTTCACACCAAATTGATGATATCTATATCGAAGGTCAATCTATGGAAAATATTGTCCTCCATGAAGTTGTTCGAATAAATCATCAATGCGAGGTGGGGGATACTTGTTCTTTATTTTTATATAATTCATCTCTCTGAAGTCAATGCACAAACTCATAGATCCATCTTTCTTCTTAACAAAAAGAATAGGGGATCCCCATGGGGAAACACAATAGAGAATAAATCCCTTATTACCCAATTACTCCAGTTGTTTCCTTAGTTCCACTAATTCCTTAGTGGGAATTCCATAAGGAGTCTTCGATATGGGCCTTGAACCTGGAATTAATTCAATGTAAAACTCAATTTCTCATTCTGGAGGATGTCCAGGTAAATCTCCTAGAAACACATCAACATAGTCTTGCACTATATGTACATACTCTATTTGAACATTCCTTTTTTCACCCATAGTTATTTTATTTTCTTCCTCCACAATAATTGAATTTAGTTGAGCTACTGGGGGTGGATCTAGATTAGAACTAGGTGGTGACATTTTTAATCTAAAGATAAGTTACTCTTTATCATCATAAAAAATTACATCCTCTTTCTTCATATAATAAATTTTTTCATCATGGTCGGAATTCCAATCCACACCAAGGATTATATCAAATTCGATCATGGGTATGATGATGAGATCACCAGATAAAGAACATTTTATATGCCCTAATGGGAACTAATTCACAAAACTTTGTTGCAATGATACTTCCCCCAAGTGTTTTTACTAACAACTCCCTTGGTCATTAAAATTAAAAAAATATAATTTTCTTAGCAAACTGGGAAGATCTGCAACAATGCGATGATCCAGAATCAAATAAAATCATTTTCTAGACTTGAAGAAACCATTAAATTACCTGCCACCATGTCTTTTGGAGCTTCAACCTCAACAGTAGTGATATCATAAGTGTGGCCCTTGATCCCTTGTGTTTTTTTGAGATAAGGTTCCCTGGAACTTATGAAATTCATTTGCATAATTCCCCCTTTCTCTACAATTTTAGCATTCAACATTGACTTCCTCTTTCTTCCCCTTGTAATCACGAGCTTGGTGGACTTTTTCACCTCACTTGTAACAGACACTCATTCCCCTTAGGCGAGTATCAGGGTGTTTCTTCCCACATTTACCATAGGATGGGTATTCAACTTTCCCCTTCTTCCCCTTATTTCCATTCCCAGAGTGTTCAGCATTTCTTTTCTTCTCATGCTTTTCTTTAAAGTTGTAAGTCTTAAGGAATTATTTTTATATCTCGATAGTACATAAGGAAATATCTTTGAATGATAAGAAGGATTGTGGGACTAATGCTCACTAGAGAAATGGTGTTAACCCCTTAAATAATCGATCAATCATACACCTTGGGTTATATATATAATCTGTTGCATGCCTTGCTATCCTTATAAAGTTATCCCCATACTTTGCGACATTTTCATTCCCCTTTTGCCTCAGACTCAGAAATTAACTTTCCATATCCGCTCTATGATCACATGAAAATTATTTTTCTATGAAAATCCCATTAACCTCCCTCCATTCAATACATGATACTTCTTCTTCTTCCCTTTTGTTTTTGATTAATGACCACAATTGATCAGCATCTCCCGTGAGGTGATATACTACCATGACAACATTTTCCTTTTTCCTACTCCCCAAAGCATGGAATATTTTCTCTAATAAATTTATCCATTGCTCAGCTACTAATGGGTTTTTACTCCCATTGAATGTTGGTTGTTGTTTCCTCAAAAAGCGGTCTACCATTGATCTTCAATGTTGTGGATCAGGGTGCTCTATATGAGTAAGGTTATTATTCATAACCTGATTGAGTTGTCCCAGTATGGTGATAAGATGATCAATACCAGTTGTTTCACCAACTCCACTATAATTATCTTTAGTAGGAGGGAAATCCTTACATGGATTACATACATTGATATGGTTTCCATTCCTTCCACTATGCGATATTTTTAAACAATGGCATACACTAGATTAGTTTATGGATCACAATACATTATTCCAAAATTGTTAAACAGTTAGCATAAATTTAACAGTTTATGGATATAATCCATAATCAGAAAAATGTTTTCTTTAAGGAAGTATATACTTATAAATCCTTCATAATTTTTTGTAAATAAAATGATAATTGTCCTAAGAATATCACCTGGGAGTGTCGTAACCAAGAGAGCAACAATGTCCATTATCGCGCACTAGTTCCTGTTCAAGTCTACCTCAATGTGGTGTTTTCGGAGTTTTACCCTTGGTACATCAGTGCCAGAGAAGCCTCTACCTGCTTGTATCTAGACAGTGATATATTTCTTAAAAATCTCAAAAAATCTCTATAGTACCAAAATTATTGGAAGTATTTCTATACTAATCGTCAAAGTATAACTTTGGTTAATGTTCTCTAATCATAGTTTTTCTAAAAATAGCTTCCAAGGATTGTACTAAACTTCCTCGGATACTAACAGTAATGCCCCAACCCTAGTTACCCAGAGTTAGTGAATTATTACATAACATTGGCATGATCACAAAAGATCAAGCCTCGAAAGACCAATTATTTTAGTATCCTTGGAAATACTAGATACATTCATAAGTTTTTCATTACATTATAAAATAAAAAAACCACAACATAGTTTCCATAAGCCACACTCAAATCCCATAGAATATCCATGTAGGTGAGTGATAATAAACATGTTCACATCCTGGGAAAAATAAAACATAGAAAGGGGTGATCTCAGATGCTCGATAAGGATAACAATACAGCAGAAACATTCATAAATAATCATAAACATTTAAGGTAATGTATAGGACTAAAAGAAAATCCTTTTACACCTGAAATTCACAATAATATGGCAAAGACAAAATCAAATAATTCAATTTACATATTCACATGGATATTCTACTAGTCGAATAATCAAATGCACTATCAATAGCCACTTTCATAATGATGGAATGCATAATTCTAGACTTAATAACCATATTTTCAAGGCCATGTGACAAGACTACAAATAATATTTTGTCAATGCCTTATAACAAGACACTATTTTTTCTAATGAGACCTACCGATGCATCAAGGAGCTATAACAGGCTCTACCCTCCACTTACTATGTCCAATTCATTCCTCATATGAAAAGTTTTAAACATAACATAAACATTTATATTAAAACTAGCATACGAAATGTCAATACATTATCCATAAACCGTGAATGGTGTAAAAATAACACATCCATAGTCAAACATGTCACAAAACCTTCAATACATTATGAAAGTATTGTTTCATAATAAATCTACTTAACATAAGCTTAAAATCAATCAAAGGATGTTGACAGAGATTAAATCAAAACTGTTTTTTGAGAAATAAATATTTTTATTTTGAAATAATTTAAAAGTCATATAATTTTGAAAGGAAACATTTATTTTGAAAATATTCTTATAATATTTTAAGGGAATCTTCAACGATGTTATGCAGAAAATAGCCTCACCCTCCGTATATGTTAAAAAAACATTCTTACCTTAATTTTGTTGAAAAGGTCATATAGTATATTGTTTGAAAAATGAAGGAAAGATTACATTAAAAACATATAAGATCAAATAAGGGTATAAATGAATTTAACCAAGTTTCTAGTAAATAGTAATAATGTTTTGAAATACTTTTTTTAAGAAAACACATATGTTGATGATAAAGAGGACCCGATATATACTTTTGTTAAAACAACCTCAGATAATAAAGAGATTGTAAAATTAACCTTTACCATTTACTTTTCTTTGGTCGAGGGTACGTTAAACTCATGTATAATATTTAAATAATTGTTATTAAATTATTTTAGAACTATATACATAAATATGATATCATATATGATCTTCTAGAATTGCTTTGTTAATGATATTTCAGTAGTATCATTGTTTCGGGTGTTAACTGATTTGTTTTCATTTATATTAGTTGTTACATATGTAATTTTTGTTATAGATATGATATATCTTATTAATATTCAGAATTATATTATTTATTCAAACAATATATTTAATCATCAAATGAAAATTATTCTCTAATGGATACGATGGGGAATGAATCTCATCATGTTCGTGGAGACGGTAATCCCTAAGTATGCACGAGTGACAATATCATTCTATTGATATTAAAATCACATATAATTGGATGGTATATCATATATAAAGAATTATTATAATGTTATATTTATTATTTACATCATTTATACTCATTATTATACCTATCCAACGGATTTAGTGATTGAATAATAAACTACACCACGACGTGGAGACGCTAATCCGTACGTACACCTGTATGGTGACTTTGTCATTTATAGGATGGGTAAAATAATGAATATGATTGTACAATTTTTATAATAACATCAAATTATATAGATGATACTATAGTTTTTATTTTAAAATGAAAAAAACAAGGAATGAAGAAGTGGAAGATGAAAATAACATGAAAGAGGTGATAAAATATTTACCACTTCTTCAGGTTCTTCTTTTTGATTTGATCAAAAGGGATCGTTAGGATGGACTTCTGACTAAAGTATGGCCTCTAGGATTAAGTTAGGACAGTTTATAGGATATTTTTTCAGGGTTTGGACGAGAGAAATGGCTTTGAGGGTGTGAATTTGAGAGATGGGAAAGTGACCTTTTATAAGAGGGGTGAGGGGCACCTTGGGAAAGGATTGAAATATTATTTTATAATAAAATTATTTTCGGTTTCTAGTGGCTCCGAAATGATTTATTGCAAGTATAGGGTAGGTATGGTTCAAACAACACTCAGCCAATAGGTTTTATACGGGTTTGGGTCACTATATAAACCTTATCTTTTAGATTTAACTCTTAGTTAAATAGTTTAACATTTACCATGTCTCTTTGTATTTTTATATTATATAGTTAATAAACATACTATAAACATCCAAGAGAACATCAAGTGGTTCATAAATTACATATATAATATTATTTTATCCCTTTTTAGAACTTTAGATTTTTAAGAATAGAATATCAATTAATAATATAATATTTGTTTTAAAAACTCTTTTATGACAATTTTGACACTATTTGGTATTTTGTTTTTTTTAATTTATAACATCATTATTACTTCGAAAAAAATAATTTAATCAGACCTAAAATGTCATATTAACCTATAAAATTAGTGGAATTCATTAAAAGTCTCAATTTGGATTTATTTGTTTATTTATAATATCAATTATATTAATTAGTCATTAATAAGGTAATTACTTTATTATCATTTTGTCAAAAATAAATTTAATTATTTAATGTATAAAAATTATAAATAAAATACAATTATTTAGGAAATAATTTTATCTTTCTAATTAATATTTATAGTCTAATTTATCTTATGTAAAACCCTATATTAAAAGTAATTTACTAATTAAACTTAGATTTCAACTCTTTTAACTCTTCTTTAAATAAAATCATAATTAATGTTCTAATCTAAACCAAGGGGACCAAATAGGATCATATTTTATACCTAAGTTTTATTTTTGGTAGAATTATTCTTATTCAATATAATTAGGATATGTGTTAGGGTAATTATGATATCATTTTTACCCTTAATTAAACTATTTACTTTTAACCGTTGTAAATAAAAGTAAAAAGTTACTATTCACCAAAAAAAATTCATCTTATTGAACCAAATTTTAATTACTAATATTAACCATTTCTTTCATATTTCTATAATTCAACTCACAGAAGTAGTAAAATTAAGTCTTATTCAAAATTGGAAATTATCTTAAGAGGTGGGTAAAAGACGGTAAAAAGTTCAATAAAATTTTAATATATCTAAACTCATTATAAAATGACTCCAATGAATTACATTGAACTTATATAGGTATTATGTATCTATTTTGACCTAAAATAATTTTTAAAAATTTATATAATTATTTAAATAAAAATTTGGTTTTAAACAATAACTTTGTGTTTTTCACTATTCATGAAAAATTATAAGTTTTCTGAAAAATACCAAAAATTCACCCTAAGCTAATTTCATTATTTCGGATCAAAAAATGAAGTCCATTTGGAAAGATAAAATTTATAAAATTTAAAAAAGTGGGTATTAATATTCATAATGGCTAGATTGATTGGTCGCGGTGTGTTAGAATCTCGAAGTTGCGTAGAATGCAAGCTATTGCATTATTCCAAGGTAAACGCACCGTGGAAGCTTGGGGTGTTACATATTATGAGGACTAGTACTGAGGGTTTGTAAAAATACCAATAAATGTGAGGCATTTCTCTATTTATCAATATCAAATCAGAAGATTTTATGAGTCAACAACAAGAATATTCATGTAATTATATAAAAAAAATTCAAACCTATCCCGAAATGCCCGAATAAATAAAAAAAGTACAGATAAATGTCTCTATATATAAAAACCATGAAAAAAAGATAAATAAGTGACACGAAAATTATCAAAGGTTTTATTCTAGTAATATCCATCATGATCAATGTGGTCCTCTTGGAGCACTGAAAATCATTTTGTACACATTGTTTGATCATACAAGTATATTCCATAGGAAAGAAAAAGACTCTCATAAACATGTTAATGAAGAATAATAACACATCATTGGCTATCCAATGGAGCCTAAATTACATAAAATAGTCAACCATAAATCCCAAAATCACCAAGGCATGCTCACCAAATAATTACTCTTATTAAAATAACATAATGAGAAACATATAGATTAAAGGTTCCCAAAACTGCATTCCCATTTATTTTCCTCTCTCACACTCAAACGTCTTAAGTCATGCACTCCAATATCTTCCTAATAACATATATCAGCTCCCCACAATACAGTTACATCTCATAATGACCAAAAACACAAGGGGAACCGTGACACAACACTGTCACATCACATCCCACCAAAGACTCCTAGTATATCAAATTGTAATAACTGCCATGACCAGAGTTGTAGGGTTTCATTGACATAAATAACATTAAACTTGTTCCTTCCTATTACCATGCATAACCCCCAAAATAAGCTTCCACATTGAATGATCACATCACATCTCACCAGAGGATACTAGGTCCACCACCACACAATAAAAACATGCCACATGCCACATCCAAGTCAACGATACAATTTCCACCGCACCACCGAATGGTCACATTACATATTCTCGAAAGACACCTAGTCCACAGACCGAAAACATTATCACAACACATCTTTCACTAAGACACATATTCCATCACATAGTGAACTAATAAACCTTATTCCTTCTCAACCTGTGTATATATACTCACATAGTGAGGTAATATACATTTTAATATCAATATGACACACCACAACACATCAAATATAATTTAAAGGATTTAAAATTATTTAATTTATAACATATATAATTATTTTTTGGAGGTTATGAAAAAATCTCAAAATCTATGTGAAAACATTTTATTAACAAAACATAATTAGTTAAACAATTTTGTAGGGTAATATCATAGAAAACCTACAAGAATTACTCCACAACACATATTGAACCCGTGAAAAAAAATTCCCTGAATAACTATAATTTTTAGATGGAAATTCTTCCTATAAAATCATAATATAACAATAGTATCAATGTGGTAAAAAAAATTAAATCTCTCCCCATTATCCACAAATTCAATTACAAAGTTTATTTATGTTTATTTGGATGGTGAAAAACAACGCCCATTGAGAAAAAAGAGAAATATTCTCCTACGTGTTATATCAATGTGAGAAATGAAGGATTCTGTCCTCAAAGAATATTTTCCAACTCACTATGCACCACAAGTATTATAAAAAATACCTGAAAAAATAGATACATGTAAACCCCATTGATCAACCAACACCACAACCAAGGACCATATATATATATATATAAATCCCATATCGCACCCAAAACCAAAAAAGGTCCACTATAGTGGATCCCTCATATAAGAATAGTAGAATAAAAACTATGAAAAATAGAAGGTCTTATCAATTTTTATAATGATTATTCACTAGTATAAATAGATCTAGGTGGGGGGAGGAGGAAAATAAGATCCATCATTATTGATAAGGGACATACCAAAAATGAGAGGAATAGTAGATATATTAACAAATAACAATAAACTGAGAAAAAGAATTTAAAACATGGATCCTACAGGTTTCAAGTCATTTATTACATTCTTGAAATGAATTTCATTTGTAATTAAAAATTTAAAACATAAATTGATATTCAAATCCCCTATTCATAGTTTAATTAAATATCATAAATTACATTAGTTACATGAATCTGTTTTATAATTCTCTTCACGAAAACATGAAATATGTTAAACAAGCAAGATAAACAAGTTTTGATCCACCAATTCATGTTGTAATACCCCTTTTTCATTTTGTGTTTTTTTATTCTGCTTTGTTGCACCACCAACTACCATACAACTCTTAAATCCACCTTTGAAAACCGCCAACATCAAAAACCAAAAACATAATGGGAAAGGAAGGCAAAAATCATTACATCAGATACTTCTCAATTGTTTCTTGTCCTAGAGAGTCAAAATAAACCATGAAAAGGGAATGTTTTATACACAACCAATCCCCATGATACATCTCAAGGATTTCATCATCCAATAAACTCATTGACCATGAGAACTCACCAGCAATAATAGTAACAAATTTCCCACCTCAGAAAATCACCAAAAACAGAAAATGTAACCTCTAACCAAGATCAAATCTACAATATTTTCTAATATCCTAAAAAAACCCCTTTACTATATAAATATAGATACACACAAAAAATAAATCCTTAATATCCTCCATACATTCCAAACCATGAACCACCACAACCAATAAAGCACACTACTGTGGACATATGAATCACATAATTCTATCATCCATGTCCAGATACTATATTATATGAGAAACATTATCAATTGTTCATGGGGGTAATCACATCATAGTATAATGCATTTCAATTAAGAATTCAGGTACTCTAATTTTTAGTTTATGGCGATTTATGACACCTCACAAATCACACATTTTGGAAAAAATCTCATAGGGTAAAACAACATGGTTTTAAACATCACATCATCCATAATAATCAAAAACAAAATCAGAGAAAAAATAATATAGCTTAAGGTATTAGGATTGAATTTATATATCTATTTCCCTTGTAATCTCCTATATAACACCATGCCACCAAAATACATGAACAAAGAGAATGGTTTTTCTGCTCAACAACCTCTGTAGAGAACCCTAAATCCCTACCTGACACTCTATAAACATCCTATCATCCATGATATCCAACACTACCCAATCATTTATGTATATTTTTCAGGAGTATAATGAAAAATATAATAGTTTTGGATTATTTTTGTGATCCTCTCCTTCTATGATGGATTCAAAAACTCATACGCTACCTCATTAACTTGTTCTAGAACCTCAAAGAGTATAACTATTTTAGGTTAAATCTCACCCCTTTCAAAAAGATATTTCACATGGTTAGGGGAAACCATCATGATAACATTATTTATAACCTCAATCTCCATGGACCTATTCCTACGATCAGCATAGTCCTTCTTCTAGTCCATTTTTTTTTATTCTCCCTAAAGTCAATTAAACCTTTTATATCTTGTAATGGAACACATCGGGACCAAGAACTACTACCTCCACGACCTCAGCCCAACACAATGATGAAAAACATATCCACCCATACAATTAATCGAATCGAGCAATAAGAATGGATGACTGATATCTATTTAAAAAGGTAACTCATATAAATGAAACAATCACACCCAAGATCAATCAATGTCCAGTAAAAATGAAGAAAATATTTATTCAAATTATAGATAGCCTACTTTTTCTTCTCATCTATATGAGGGTGGAATGTATTTTTTAACCTATAATGAGATCCCAAATCATTCTATAATCTTCACCACATCACAAGGAAAAACATGTATCCTAATATGAGATAATGGAACTTAGGACTCCGTGAAACTGCACCACCTCATCCATATAAACCATATCCAAATAATCCACTCCACCCAAAACCATGATCACTAATAAGTGGATAATTTCATATACTGGTCCATGATCACCTAGATATAATCACAACCTCCCTGGTCAAAAGTTAGAACTAAAAAAAAAATCCATCAAGATTTAATCTCATTTCTATATAGGAGCATTCAATGATTTTAACAAAGTTTTTGGGATAGGATACATAGGCTTAACCAAATGGGAAATCAAAAACATCCCCATGTACTCTACCACCACCTATTTTATCCCCCCCCCCAATAAAACATCTTCCTCAATACCTGGTACGTCTTTCAAACTCTTGGTTTCATTACTAACAATGAGATATAAAATTCACAATCGACTCCATCATCCATCACTTCCAGTAAAAATGATCTCTCACTAAAAATATATAGTTTTGACCACCCCTCGTGATCATCATCATGTAAAACAAAATCAAACATAACCTATGACTCTATATATTCCACAAAGTATCCCCCACCTATTTAAATAGAGAATAAAACACTATCATCTGAAAAAAAAATCTTATACCATCAACCACACTTACATAAATGTGTTGTATATAAAACTCCTCTATTTCACTCCAAGCATATCTGAATTTATGAAAAATATATTTTTAGACTTTAAAACTTAGGGAATCGCCCAAAAAATTCCCTTTATAAAGGTATCCAAGATATAAAAATCACATTCTTGAATAATATCCACCCAAAAAGAATAGTGGAAATTTTGATCATGATGAGAAAAGATATACCCCAAACTCTTGTGATTCGTGAAGACCACAAAGTGCTCCCTGGAGAGGTAAATTCACCATCACATCATGACAAAAAAAATTTAAACTTTCTCTAGATAATGGTTGGTATATTTACTCTCATTTGAAAATAACTTCCTAGACCCATAATATATCACCACTCTCTACTATGTCAACATGCATCCCAAGCCTAGATGGGAAACATTAAAAAACACCTCATACATCACAGCCTATTTAGGACACTAAAGCAGCGAACACCATTAACTTTATATAAAACCCCATGTTAGAACATATTATCCAAATTAAATTCATGTTTCTTCCAGTAAATTCTTTCAATGGGTCCATAAAATGAGAGAAAACATGAAAACAAATCTTTTATTTTTCTTTAAAACCAAGGAAAATGGGATCACCTACCACATTATTTGGTTCTACCGAAAAAAAGAATACATTGAAATTATTTGGATATAATAAAAATATTTATAAGACCCCACACTCACATCTAAATGCACATATTATGTACAAAAAATACACTTGGACAACATTCCAAAGATTTGGTGGCATCGATGAACCTGTGAAACAAATATGAGATAATCGATATTCTCTTCTGATGATATCGAGTGGATCAAGATGTCATCGATAAAAATATGTAATACAATTTCATGGAATTTATGAAACCCATATATTATTATCCTCATGAACATAAAAACTTTTTTTTTAGAAAATGAAATGAACACAAACTCAACATACCTATACATACAACTGATGTTAGTCTTTAGGATATCTTTCTCTTCCACACTCAACTAGGCATATGAATAAGTAAGATTGATATTAAAAAAAAGGTATCCCATTTAGACTTATATAAATGATCGTATATCATTGTATGAGGATTTTGGTTCTTGAAAGTTACTTTATTTATCCTTTGGTAGTCTATACATATCCTTCGAATACACTCCCTTTTTTTATTATAACACTGGATCACACCACGGTGACACTCTAGGACAAATAAATAGATTCTATATAAAATCGTCTATATGAATCCTAAACTACAGAAAATCATAAGGTTCTATATGATAAGGATCAATCAAAATCATAGAACCAATATTCATCATGACTAACCCAAATAGAATATCATGATGAGGGGTTAGAGTCCATCCTCCTCAGGGAGAACATCTAGAAATTACCCCACCACACTGATAATGTCATCTATCCAATCCTATTATTTCACCACTAAAAAATAAAGATTAAATAAAAATCAGGATCCAC
This sequence comes from Viscum album, assembly GCA_963277665.1. Lineage (NCBI taxonomy): Eukaryota > Viridiplantae > Streptophyta > Magnoliopsida > Santalales > Viscaceae > Viscum > Viscum album. The sequence continues at coordinate 851,070,382 of OY728126.1, read as the reverse complement.
ATTCCCACTTCTAACATGAAAATAACTCTCACCAACCAAAAAAATGTTGACCATCCACATATGAGTACAGAACTCTCCTTCAGAATAGTCAATAAAATCATTTATTGAATACAGAATTAATTTTCATGAATGGAATCATATGGATTCATATGAAACAAGAAAAAATATTTAGGGGACTGATGTGGCCTAATCAAATGTGTACACCCATGTAAGACATCAAATAATTTGTTCTGGCCTATAACTAGCATTTTCAACACTAGGGGCATCATAAGACTCTAAAAATTTAGTCCCAGAGTATGGAAAACACTTTCATCAATGAAGGTGTGTATAGATATTAAATCATATAAGGAACTAACAAGGGTATATGGGAAACATATAATACCTTATTAAATCTCTATCAGTTATGGTGATGCTTCCTCAACTGCATGCAACTAACTATTCTCATCTCCCCTTTCATAATCCATTCTACTATGGGATTTTATTAAGATTCATTTATATAATTCTATTAATTTTTAACTTTACCAAAAACCGTAATGAATAATAAAATATAATTCTTAATGATTAATGTAACTCTCTTAGGTATCTTCCCTAAAAATAGGTCTAACTCAGGTTTTTATCCAATAAACACAGATCTCATGCACTAGATCTTAGGGGGCCCAAAAATACAATGTCCTAGTATGTCTCCCTAGCCTATGTCGTTCACCATGGTCAAATGATACTATTTCCATAAAAATATATAAAATCCTTATTATGATTAACTCCATACTCTATCCAATATCTCAACCTCCCTTTGATACCACTCAATCACGACCCCCCTTCCCTAAGCGATAACTCAATGAAGGGTTAGAGCTAATTCCCCCTAAGTCACCCACTAGTAGGACTAAGGTTAGAATCTTGCACCAAGGGTATATACAAGTCTCACAAATGAAATTAAATACCCTCTATAATAATATATGTTCAAAATATATGACTAATAATATGAAATAAACCCCATTATATGATATAAAAATAAACTAAAACCATCACAAAATTCTTAGATTAATAAAGTACGTAACAAATAAAATTACCTACAAGTAAATACTTAAAGGAAAATCTAGTGAAGTGAAAAAAAACATTTAAATATCTAAGATGGTAATTTCTAGAATGATCCGTGTATCCCTCCTTGAAAACTCATAATAATTTTATATACAAAGGATAATAGTACAAGTATACTCAGTAAGAAAACTAATGTCACATTTTCATATGTTAAAGAAGCACACTAATACAACCATGAGAAAATAACATAACCAAACTCATATAAACATTTCACTATCCTTCCCAACCAGACCATAAAATTCTAAACAAATACATCTAATTATAATAAAATAATATGAATCATATCAATAATGGGTTCCCCACACTACTTTCCAACTGATTTTTAACTCTCACTCCCCAATTTTGTACATCATAGTTGTCCCATCTCTTTTGAATAGCATATAAAACCACCCCACTACATAGTCATATAACATTAAAATCGAAAATAACAAGTCCACCACCCCATATCACGGTGACATAAAATCTCCCTCAAACAAACATGGTCCATCATATCACAACAACTATTATAACTAGAGTAGTATGGTATCATAAAAATGAAGGTATTCAACCTCATTCGCACATCCTATCATGCATGACCCCCACCATAAGCCATCGTACATAATTATCACATAACATATCACCCTAAGACAACTGGGCCATTGAACCATTAATATTATAGATCAAAACTCACCTGAAGACACCTGGGACAGACCCCATAGCACTGTCAAATCAAATCCCACCCAAAGACACCTCGGCCACCACCCCATAAAATGGTCCCATCACATCTCTCTTGATAACACTCAATCCATATTATAGTGCACTAAAATACCTCCATCCATAATATATTACACTTATCCACTATCCAAGTTCACTAATAAAACTCCATCCATCATAACCTCTATATATATACTCCCTGTGAAGAGAGGGTTGTACATAGCACCTAGCCATCACTCTAACCTCATCATAGGGATGTTGGAAAAAATACCCCCATATGAACATATAATTGTCATAAAAGAGTGTTCATTTATAGTGGAATCCATATAGAATTTACACAGAATGTACATTTATATACATATTGTGACAAAGAGGACCTACATATAGGTTCAGAATGAAACAGTAACTAAATCACAACATCCCAACATTTGCTACCCCTACTAAATTAATAATTGCACAAATCCACAAAACAATTTTCACATTTCCATGATATTTCATTTCCTAGAACATTCAGTTAAAATTTATATGACACTAAAATTAACCACACATCACATCATTTATTTTTTCATTAATAATTTCCATCCCAATTACAAAACCATCCCATGACATTTTAAATTTTATTAATCAATTATTCAATAACTACCCATTCATTTATTATAACATAATAATTCATAAAATTATATTATCATTCCCATCAAACCTGTGTCTCACCTTCCCACCTACTCATCTAATCAAACCATCACCTCACCTAACAAAATGTATATCCAAACAAACAACAAATCACTGAACTGCACATCGCAACCACACATCACATCACCACAACATGAACACAAATTAGAATACATCAAATATTTTTTTATATATTTAAAAAATGGTATTTTGCCACAATTAACATAATTTTAGGTCTATCGTCATTAATTCATACTTCTATAGAAACCTTTTTATTAAAAAAAGTTGTTAGCCTATTTTAATTTTAGGGTGATATGACAGTAACTGAACAACAAGGTATATACATAACATGTTAGTCTAGTGAAAAAAATACCCTAATAGAAATAATTATAATCATTTCATTATGTACATACAATCAAAATAACACAATAATATCAATGATATAGAATAATATGAATCAGTTCACTTTCCCCTTCTAATTTAAAAAAAATTAATTTATCTTGATTATTACATAAAAAACCATCACCCATAGATTAAAAGGAGTAATCCCCTCTTTCATGATACTCTAATGTGGTAAGTGAATAATTATCTAAATTAATGAATCATTTTCACCACGTCATGCACATAGCGGTGAAAAAGAAACACGTACAAACAAGAACTGCATAAAAACACCCTAGATCTACCTATATCGCACCCAAAGATCTTTAAAACTCATCCCAAGTAACACCCTTTAATAAAAAACACACCATAAAAGTATATTATCAAGAGAAATACATAAGAAAGAAACCAATAATAGTATAATGCCTTACCACCAATTAAAAATATGAATCAACCCAAACCAATAGATCATGGTGAGGGAATACGAGAATTATGATACACCAAAATCACAAAGGTATCATTCAAAAATTATATGAGGACAGGAAATCCAAAGGAAATAAAAGTTTTAGAAGAATAGAATTTATAAGATGGTTTATTCATGTTGTTCATATTGTATTCCTTTAAAGACCTCAAATTCATGTGGATTTTCAAAATTAAAAATTCTCTAAAAATTCACATCATCATGGACTGATTTGGTTGCATGTCATTAATTAATTTTACAACATTAATTTGTTTCATAGATACCTCCAAAACTGCAGTGAAAATTTGAAACTAGAATGTTTAAAAATATATGAACAACAAATTCACATCATGTACACATTTCAATATAATAATTTCCTACTACACCACCAACGACTAGAGAACCTCTTATATGCTCCATCAAAACACCTCCAATACCAAAAAAATAATGTAAGGGTTCATGAAGGTGCATGATTTTATATTATTCAATGCATCGATGCAAGAAATTACCATTTTTAGAGAAATAAAATGATACCCTATCTTCTGTCTCATATCCTTTGGGAAAATAATATGGCTATAATTTGGTTTTCACATATGGATAGTGATAATCCTATAACATTCATTGTCAAATTTAATCATGTGATTGATGGTAAATCTAAAAATTGTATTCTAATTTCTTTATAAAAATATTTTCTAATGAAGGAAATTGGTATCAATTAAACTAAGAAGACTTTTGAAAAAACATGAAATCATCATTGATGGAAATATAAATTTAATGGAAGAAAAGATACAAATATGGAGATGAAATTTCAAATATATAAGTATAGAAGTTTGAGATTCCATTTAAGATCAATTATTCAAAGTGAATAAATTGTATTACAACATTATTTGATTTTCAGATTATTTTGAAGATACAACTATTGTTAAAAAACTCATTATAAATTTCCAATGATTGTTTGATTTAAAACTTTATACCTAAAAATGCAATGATGATTTATCAATATTTGAATTACATAACATTCATGATTTTTATGAGATGAGGAAAGATCCATCATTCATAAATAAGATCATGTAATAACACAATATTCTTATACATATATATTATATCATTTTAGATGAATATCTATTAATTTACACAAACATATGCTGAAAGATAAATAGTTCATAGTTCATTTGAAATATTCAAATCATAAACAACATGTAAATAGTAGTTCTACACTATCTCCCACTTTATGTTTAATATCTATAACTCTTCCCAGACATATCACATGTAATACCTATCACCATAATATAGGGTAAATAAAAATAAGAGAGAGTGATTATAGATTCTCAATAAAGGTAATCAAGGGAAATTCCTGAAAATAACATGAGAATAAATGTAAGACTATTTGAGAATAACATATAAATCCCATACACTAGTTACTAAAGATGAAAATTCGGAGTCATGGAATTAATATTTATAGTTAATAAGATATGAATAATAAGTAAATAAAATAATATGATCCATGATATCATAATATTGAAACATTATATTGAATTGCGGGATACACAAAATCATTGAGAATCATTTACTTAGTAGTGAAGGATCATTATAAAAACTATCATACTTTAATGGGTTAACTATCGAAACAATTGTTATAGTAATGGTTCACTCTCAAAACTGTCATTGTGTATAGAGTCCCTTACTAAAATGGGATCACTCTATATTCTCATTCTTTATATCGCATAAGATATCATTGTTTACCCAATTCATTAGAAATGACATGGGTCTCACTCATCATTGGTTATAATGTAACAACCATCCATGGTAATAAGATTACCACAATACTTGGTTATAACATAGACACTATAACATAATGATAGTCCTACATATTCGTGTGAAAATATAATAAAAAAATTCATAATATATGAATCCATGATAATATATAGGTTTTGTAAGAATTTCATCATAAAATAACATGTGTAAAAGAAAAAATTTCATAATCATTTCATTATTTTATCAATAAATAACGTGGTAAAAAAAAGAAGTAGGTTTCACAAGAATTTTATCATTGTATATCTGGTAGAAAACTAATTGGGATTCAAAATAATATAATCACGGTATAATCCATAGAGAAGAAATGGTATTCTGAGAAATCATTCCATCATAAACCATCTTTAGAAATAACATGAATGGAATCCTTGTATCATATCCCTATTATAGGATAAATAATATAAAAGGATGCCATATTAGAGTGAATACAATTTTAACATATCACTTGAATCATTTCCTAAGGAAGACAATTTTTATATCAAAAATACGTTTTAATACAAAAATCCTTCTCCAAATCCTTTTAATTGAAAATGATATTGAAAACATATAATGGAATATTTTAATATAACTTAAAACATTTCATGCGGAAAAAATCCATTTCCCATTGTAAAAAAATTCTAAAACATTAAACAGTTTGAAAATATATTTCCCTTATCAACACATTGAAAACATATAACGAAATATTTATTAAAAATAATATCCATGACAATATAAAATACATTTTCTATGTACATGTTAAAAAAATTTCCCTTCACATTTCTAGTAAAATCTTAATGGGAATTGAAAGCAAGACAACACAAAGATTCAATTAAAAACTATTGAAAAGAAAAACATGGTTAAAAAATCATTAATAATTGATTTGATGAGAAAATAAATAGTTTTTAGATAATTTTTAGAAATCATTTTTTAGGAGAAAAATTGTATTCGACTGAAATGATAAATAGATATATTTTTTAAAAAAATATTTGAAAAACTTGAACACATAAAGAGAGAGAAATTAAAAAAAAATTATTTCTCATGGAAAAACAGAGTAGATGAAACTTCATGATCTTAATTAGTGATATATTAAAATATTTCATCACTGTAATTATAATGATAAACAATCCTAAAAAGAAATTACAGTATAACATAATCTATTACAACTTGATAAAAATTTTGTCATATTACCCATAAAATTTAATTAAACATTTAATCTCATGATAATAAATAAATTATTTATATTAAATTTAAATGGGTTATTATATACACCTCATAATATAAGATAGGTTCACAATATATCATATTTATAAAAGAAGGTAAATTGTGTACAAAATCCCTTCCAAATTTTGTTCCTTTTCAATTTTAAATCACTTGAAGTAGATATTATATAAAGGATAAGTAAAAAATAATAATATTCCTGAGAATAATCAAAAAAGTTATTTATGGTTAGTATATCCACAAAATAAAATAAGCATATAATTAATATGGCATGAGTCTCATAGATTATAAAAGTGAGAGTGAAATCCCTTACCATAATTCTTGAATTCCATCATTCACGTTCAAAACTAAGGTATAATAAATATAATTTTATTGTAAATCAATTATATATATATATATATATAATAACATATATGACTAACTTATGAATTTTTATTTCCTACTTATTAACAATTTCATGTTAATGTATTGTTTTAGATAATAACTTTAATGATTTACTTATAATTTTTGAACTGATATTTTTTTCTATTAAATTGATCAGGGTTCCATAATCACTATAATTTTAGTCATGATTTAAATATCATATATATTTGGTATAATTTTTTTATGTTCATCCAAAAAATTTAGAGACGGATAATGAATTTCCCCATTCTTGGAATGGTAGACCGAATGTACACATGAACATTATTTCCATTTTCAAAAAAGAAGGAATGAAAGAAAGGTAAAAATATATTTCAAATATATAATCATTTTAATGATAATAATACAAGATATTTTCATTAAACCCATATTAATTACCTTACATGTATATGGTGAATGAATCACATCACTTCGTGGGACGGTAGTCCACCGTATAAACAAACGACATTATCATATTCCCATGGAATGGAAAGTAAGAAGTAACATGTGATATAATTATTAATGAATAATCATCATTATATAATAACTTTTATAAAGAAAAATTATATCTATTTTTATATCCATTGGTGAGAGGTGGTGATTGTAAATGATTAGCATAAGTCTGGAAGGCGGTATCCCATAATACACGTGAATGAGGATTTTCAAGACCAATTGATGAAAGAACAGATTTATTTAGGTTATTATGTTAATGAAATAACATATAATTATATTTAATATAATTATGTTATTATATGATAATGTTTTAAAAATAATTTATGGTGTTAGAGGAGTAAATAAATACTAACTCACAGTTAGGGATATTAGCTCTATTTGTACATCTTTTTTAGGGTTTAAGAAAAAATATTCATATGTTTCTTGTATGACTAAAATAAGGATTATAAAATGATATTATAGAATTAATGAACTTATTTGGTTAAATTTCCTAAAAATAAATGGGTATTAGATATATAAGGAAGAGGGGACATGGTGTATTATATTATAAGTGAGGTGAGTTTCGCATTTGTAATTTTTGAAAAGAAATTGGTGTACAATTTTTCACTGTCCAAAAGTCTCTATAATGGTCCATTTTCTAACTGAGTGGATATAATGTATAAGTATATCCAAATAATTAATTTTTTATTACTATTGGGTCATTTATATCATATATAATTTTAGTTTAACTACTGATACAAAAATTATTTCAATAATCATGGAAAATAATTTTTAATTTTTTTACTAATCATTATGGTTATGAAGTAAGTTGAAAATGTTATATATGATAAATTATTTTGAATAATTATTTTTAATCCAATTTTTTATACTAAAACTCTCAGAAGTTAAAATTTTAAATTTAATGTAAAACTCATAAACATTACAAAAAATCCAGTTTTCCAAAGATAAAATTATTGAATTATTAAAATGATTGTATATCAATGATAAACCTGAAATTTATTAAAATGAAATAAATATTATAAAAATATTTATTATTAAACAAATTTACATTTTAAAAACATAAAAAAAAGAATTTTTATGTTTTTAAAATCAGTTAATAAAATGATATATCTTAATTGAAATATGTATTTCTCAAAATTTATCAAAAAAAGTTACCTCTTTAGATATTTAATAATAAATTTCATTCAATTAATTTTCAAATTCGCATTTCAAAAATTAATTGTGTATTTAAAATTAAATTATCTAAAAATGTAAATAATAAATTTTACTAATGTGTATAAGATGAGGAACATCATCTTATAATAAGAATACAATTATTATATAAAAATGGATTAATTTTTATCAAATGTTTCAAAAATACTTAAGATGAATATTAAATAATTAATTGAATACATAACATAAATATTTCATTAAAATCATTCAGTAAATGTTTTTTTCTTAATTTATTATGGTAAAACACAGTTATGTGCATAAGAATAATTATTTTGGGAAAATATATACTTTATTTTCAATGGGTTTTTATTTTAATTTCTAATTAATTGGATAACAAAAAAATAATTTTAGAAACATGTGTAGACCAACTATTATCATTATTTTGTTAATAATATTCATAATCTCAATTCCAACATCTTGTTAATAACTATCAAAATAATTAATAAAATTTAACATTATGTCATTTTTTTTAAATCAGTGTTTTGTGTATGGAATGGTATCCTCAGTGTTTTTTTTAAATAAAACTAAAATATATGATGCTTATAATGTAAGATATCAAAATGATTATGTTTAGCTGAAAAAAATACATCATAAAATTTTTGGGTGTTATGTTCTACCCCCCTTTAAATTAATTTCTCACTCCAAATTTATCACATTGGTAAAAACAACTAAGGATACTTTTTCTCCATTACATCATCATGTTACAATGTAGATTATTCAAGATAGTGGTTTTCCAAAATATTATGACCAATTTTGTTGTCTTTTTTCATATCACTTTCTCTATATGATCAAGAATCTCAACAGGTAATTCCTTATAAAAATTTTCATTCTCTAGCAGTATGACCTATATGTTTAAGACATGTGATGTGTTAGGTATGAAATTTTCCAAGAGATATATATGGAAAAAATCATGAACCTGAGAGTGGTTTAGTGGAATATCCAGTCAATAGGTTATTTCCATGCTATAGTAAATAAATTCAAAGGGATTGATATACTTAATTTTTAGGATTCCATCATATCATAAACACATTTTCTTACTTTTCTTGTGATTTTATCAATTTTTACATAGTCTCTAAATCTAGGAAATGAATGTGGAATTTCATTGTGCCTAAAGAACTAGAGTATCATAAGATTTATAAAAAATAATAAGGAACTCATTCTTTAAATAGTTATTATAATAAAATTGTTATCCAATGTCATCCAATGTTAAACGAAATAGATTTCATGAATCATTAACTTTAAGGGTCCTCCATGTCTTACAAAAGATGAAATTTACAAAATTTAGAAATAAGGTAAACAAATTTGGGTAATCATCTTAACATCAATCTTCCAAATATCCATAAGTAGAGTTTAATAGAAACATACCATATATTTGAATATTATTATAACATATTATCATAAAATAAGGTAATATCATGAATTAACCTAAAAAAATAATATAAATATATGAACTTCTTCATTCGTTGACTTGAACAAAAAATTATTAAATATGTCCCATAAATATATTAATCTTGTAAAATCAATCAATGATAACATAATCCACTTTTCCAAAAATAATTAATATGTTACAAGTTTATCAATAATATCTAATTATATTATTTAGATCCATAATCTATTTACCCAAAAATCATTATCCCATCATCTGAAACATATAAATAGTTATTTTCCCTTAATCCCCTGTTTTTTAAAAACATCACATTTCTATTAAATAACATTTATATGTCAATTGTACCAATGATGATTTTATTGAAATTTCGTAAAAAAATATCTATAGGAAAATTTGTAAATATAACAAAATTCATATATCATTAATATTGAATTAAAATAATCATCCACTTATTTCATACCACTTCACTCTTAAACAATTAACTAGGATTCATCATCTTACTTATTAATACCTCTTTACTACAATATGAAATTTGAATCATGTCATAATATCCATAAAAATTAATCAAACTCGTTATCTTTACATAAACAATACTATTATAATAGAACATTCATTTTATATTTAGTTAACTATTTATTATTCATCCATACTATAACTATTACTCATACCACATTGTGGATTCTCTTTATGAGATTTACCCATAGTATATTGATTTGAAAAATTCACATACATTCCACATTTGAAACATTGATCCATCAATGTTAGAATAGGGATACCATTATTCTAATCCAATTAGTTAACCAAAATTTTCAATTTGTTTTGAAATTACATTCATTGTGTACTTATTTTCAATATACAATGAAACCTTCCATTCCTATAATACAATATATTCTGTGCTTCTTTCCACATTATTATGATATAGGAAACTAAATCTTATTTTCTCCATGGTATTCACCACCCGAACACTCAATAAAAAATATCCTTATCTTCATAAGTGAGTGTAAGAGTCGGTTATGGGTCATGTTGTTAATGAGATATCATTATAATTGATTAGTCATAGTTGCAATATCGTTCACTCAAGTCATAATCCATTTTTTTTCAAAAATTATTTATATATTACATAAAATGTTGTTACAATTATTTCTAGATCCTACCATAAAATAAAACCAAAAATATAGTGTGAGTAACAACATTTAGAGTGTGATACCATATAATATCAATAAAACACTTATAGGATGTCTAAATAATTATACAATATTTTCAATCAAGGAATCCTTAGACATGACCTAAGTCATCCATTTTTATTATTTAAATCATTTATGATGGTTCATAGAGTGTTTGTGAATTTGAAAACAATATCCCATAAGACTTTCAGACTAGGTTTGTAGGAATGACCATTGTATTTCATCTGGTAACTATTAAGTCCCACTCAAGGTTCCCTTTTTCGAGTTATTACCCATATGAATCGTTGAACCATATCAATATCCACATGTACTATCCAAATAATTAATTAATATATTGTATACCACTCACTCTATTATTTAACAAAATTCTAGTACATTTCCATATCATCTGATTCATCCTTAAAATTATCCATAGAATGATCCTTAAAAAAATACCTAGAGATCTCACTAAAATATTATTATCTTAGTTTTATAATAGTTAACTACAAATATACTCTAATCAAAATAGTGATGACCCAAAATTCTCATACATATATATTATATCTTGTTAGAATAATATTCACCACATTACAAAAAACAAATTCATTGGGATTATAAGGGTACATTTACATTGGAAACTTGGAATAAAAAACTTCTAGTTTAAAATAGTTATAAATAATTTCTCACTAAATTACACATAACTAGTACCATTTCTATAAATATAAAATGTAATATGAATCATAATAACCTATAGAAAATTAACATAAGAATGGGATATCTTATATGATCGTTAAGGTTAAAAATTGTAAATATGTAAACATAATGTCCAAAAAAGGGTATGAGAATGTGAGAATAACATATGAAACCCATACCCTACAAACCAAATATCTAAATCTATAGTCATGAAATAATTATTAGTAAATCCTAAGAAATAGATATTGTGGAAATTATATAAAATGATCAATGATAGAATATCAATTAAAAAATACTTGGAATTATGGAATACAAAAAATAATAAATTATAATTTCCTTAGTTTTAAAGGATTATTTCCTTACCTTTTAATGTGGAATGGTTATACTCTCCAAACCATCATGGTAGTAAAGGTTTACTCTGAATAATATCATAGTGGATAGATTTTCTTAATGAACTAGGTTCACTACAGTGTGGGTATTATAGTACTGTAGAAGGCATGTGTGTATGTGATGTGTGTGTCTGTTTATGAATATAATTTCACCCCAATAACCTAATATATATCAATTTTTACCCAATAAAAATTAAGGAATAATATTTACTAACTATCTTCTAATATAACATAACCACCATCCTTGGCTATAATGTAACCTCATTAATTGTTATTACCTAACCACCACCACATAATGAAAATCAAGATAATGTTTACCAAATGATCATAAACAATTCTTCATATTAGGACCCATTAAATCCAATGGGTTTCAAAAAAAATAATCATTAAATAAACTACTAAAATGAATCATTTTTTAAAATCAATGAATAATTTCATCAAAGAATGACACAATGAAAAAAATAAGGTTTTATAATAATTTTATCAAGGTATAAAACATTTATGAAGAATAAGGATTTATAAGAATTATATCATGGTTTATCTTATGGATGGTAAGTCTGTATCATAAACATATTATCATCATAAACTCTCTAAATAAATAGTCATAAATGTATTTTTGGATCATTTAACTAATAAATTAAACGTAACATCAAAGGATGTCTTCATATAAGGGAAATTATTTTGAAATACATCATAAAACATTTATTGATGAAAACATTTCTTTTCAAAAACATTTTTTTAAAAAAAAATCATTAAAAAATTCTATTTCATTGAAAACAGCCTTTAAAACATATAGAGGAATCAATTTAACTCATTAAAACATTAATTGAGTCAAACAATATTTATCATATATTTTTCTTTTAAATAGAACATTTTAAAATAATTTTTTTTTAAATAAACATTAAAACATATAAAAGAATATTTATTGGTAAAAAAGTTCATGATGGTGGGAAATACATTTCATTCCATACATGCTAAAATAATTTTTCTGTTAACATTTTTATAGAAATATAGATGGGAATTTTTTGAAAGATGACATAGAGATTCCTTGAAATTTTTGTTAAAAATTAAAATAAGGGTAATAATATATTTAATAAATAATTTATATAATTTTAAATATAATATTGATATAATATATATATATAATTTTTAGAAAAAAAATTTCTTTATTAAAGAGATAAATAATGATTCTTATTAATAAATATAATAATTTGAAAACATGAGTAAATAATGAGAGTAATGTAAAGGTAAATGATTTATTATCATTAAAAAACCATATGAGAATAAAATGAATTATTTTCTTGAGATATATATCATAATATTTCATCATTAGATGAATAATAATAAATGATCCCAATAAACGTTGAGATTTTAACATAAACCCCTATAATTTTGGTAAAATTAAATCGTATGTTACATAATATTAAATGAAATTCAAAATATCATCATAATAAAAACCATCATTAAATTTCATGTTGAAGGAGATATATATAAAACTAAAAAAAATTGGTTCATAGTATAATATAAGTCTCAAAAAGGCTAATTGAGACAAAAATCCTTTACCACTTTTGTAGCTTTTGAATCATAAATCCCATAGAAGAGAGTTCCTAAAGTAGATTATTAAATCCAAATAATTTTCTGGAGAATCATAATAAAATAAATACATTGTAATTATATAAACCACATAAATGAAAAATGTGGGTAATATGGCATGTATCTCACTAAAAATAAAAGTGAGACATGAATCCCCTACCTTAAGTCTTGACTTCATTCAAACACATTCAATCCTTATGTACAATAAATATATTTTTATCAAAATTATATTGTAGATATATATATATATATAGAATTCCATATTTTACATACTTATGACTTTTACTACCCAATTATTAAAAATTCCATTTTAAATTCATGTATTTGGAAACAACTACTTTGTTTTTCATGTATGTTTTGATATGTTATTTTTGGTCCACATTCCTTAATATTGGTTAAATAATATAAAACATGATAACAATGATATAAATATCATATATAAAAATTATACATTTACTTATATTTATCTATGAAAGTTTACCAGTGGAAAATAAAAGTCATAGTTTATAGAGACCGAAGGTCCTACATCTGCATGAACGTTGCTTACATTTTCATTAAAAAATGAAAAAAAATGAGAATAGTATATTGTCATTATATAATAGTTTTTATGTAATATATATAACATATTTTCATTAAAATCATATTTTTTACCTTCCATATAAATTATGAATAAATCACATCGCATCGTGAGGCAAAAGTTTTCCTTACACGTGAATGACATTATTATATTCTTGTAGAATGGGAAGTGAAAAGGAACATGTAGTATCATGGTTCCTTAATATAATAATATCATGAATATAATTAATAAATAATAAATACACCTTGAAATCTATCCATGAGAGGTCATGATGTAAAACTAATAAAATCAGTTCATGAGGTGGTAGTCTACCGCACACTTGAATGATGTTATTGTAACCATTTTGATGTAAGAAGAGAAGGATTTAGGATATTAAATTAGAAAAATAGTTCTTATTTTATTGGATATACTAATTTTACCATATTATAATTTTTTATTAATAATTTATGTATTTAGAGGTAAAATTAAAATAAAATCTTTTATTAGGGACGTTGCCCCTTTTTGAAGACTTTTTGTCGTTGGAACTAAAAATTTAATTTGGATAAATTTACAAAAAAAATATGTTTGTATGAAATTATTAGGGAATAAATTTAGTTATTTTGGAAGGTATTTTTTAATCAAAATGTTATTTTATATATAAATAAGAGAGGAGAGATGTTTGTATTTATAAGTTATGTGAGTAGCACACCTGTAATTTTTGGAAGTAAAAATGTGTACCAATGTATTTTACAGGACAATGGGATCCAGATATTGAGTCAATAAGGTTTCTGTATAAATTTTCCATTTATATCTGTTTTGAAAATCATAAACACATTTTTTAAAGGAAAATTATCTTCATCTTAGAATTACTTTCTTATGGAATATTACTTTTCTCTACGAAGGGTTTTATCATTACCTAGTTTTTCAATGTCTTATTTAATATCTACTCAAAACAATGTCCAACCATTTTTTTATTAAGTCAAAAATTTGTATCCTTATCTAAAACCTTAGAATCCTACAGTTTCTTAGATATCGATTCTTATTACTTTCAGACTTTGAATTCTCTAAAACTCAGAATCCAAATTCTATGAAATCCAGACTCTGAACTCACTAATATTCAGACTCCGAATTCTCTGATATTTATACTTCGAGTTCTTTGAAATATATACTCTAAATTTGTTGATATTCAGACTCCTTATTATATCAAGTTTATACTTTTAATTCCTTCAAATTTAGACTCTGAATTCAAACTCCAAATTCATCAAAATTTAGACTCTAAATATCCATTTGTTAGAGTCTAATTTTTCATATATTTAGACTTTGAATACTATATTTCCTTCATTGTGATTATTCACTTTTTTTAATCTACTTTATTTTCCTAACATATTGTTCCAACATTATTGGATTCTATTTTACATATGGTTCTTTAATTTAAGAATGTTTTTACATGGTAAAATATTCTTTACACATGTTTTTGTTACAATGAAAGGATGTCGTACAATTTGTTTCTAACTAACTGTTTTTTAAGTGACATGTGTACAAGTCCCTCTAAAAATTAAGGAAAAATATGACCTATGATGGATGGAACAGACCGTTGGAATACAAGCCTATAAATAAGAGGTCATTTGAATAATCTCATTATAATTCTATGATCCTAGAGAATACCTGTTGGGAAGTGACTTCTAGAGAGAGAAAGGCTCTCATGAATTGCGTGTTCCATGCACATATTGTTTATTCATGAAAAAATACTTCATATTTCTTGGTTAAACTCTTATTTTTGCGGTGTAGAATCTAGGGTTTCCGAGGATATAAAGATAGAGGTGACGACTACCTTAATGTTCAAGGAATTATGGGGATAGGAATATAGATATTCCAAGTACATTAAAGTTCACGGTCTTGCAAGGATAGCAAGAAAAACTCCGAAATTCGTAGAGTGATTACCCTTTTGTAGAGAAGACATACATTCTTGAATGTACAAATCAAGTGACCTTTATCCAAGGTAGTTGGATACCCTTCTCTTAGGGTTAAACTGTTTCCTACTTGTTTTCTTGTTTTTTTACTTTTTTTTAGTTCCCCAGTAAGTTTTTTAATGAAATAAAGTATACCATTATTATAAATTCAAATACTTGTATACTGTGATAAATAAGATTATATACACATTAAGGTAGAATATTTCCATATGTAATCATTTCTTAAGTTTCTTTTCTAGATCCATATTTCTGGATCCTAAGGAAGTTAGTGTCTTAGTTATGAACAAAAGTGGTTTTGTAAATTTTCATTGATTATCTTTATGCCATAAAAGGAAAAGTTTTTAAAATTAAAATTCACCCACATATTGTATTTGAGAATATATATATTCTATTTCAATAATATAATTAATATCATATGATGTCCTTAAATACTTATACTTACATATATGTTTTCATGCTCATGCTTTTCTTGTTCTAAAATTTTATTACAAAATATTTCCTTTCTCTAATTTTTCTCCCTTAACTTTTCATGCTCATGTTTTTTTATATATTTTTATCATTGTTTATAAAAATTTACTACTATCAAGACTTGTTAAAAAATATTTTCTTAGAATATAGCAGGTATAAATGTCAGTTCTGTAGGAAACTAAAATCCAAACATACCACCAATATTTTATATTAATGACTATGAATATTGGAGAGATAGGATAAAGACCTTTGTCATTAACACTAGTGTGGGAATCTTTGTTTTTCTAACTCAAGATTACAAAATTCCAAAAAAGGAAGTCATAACATTCCCCAGCAAAGAAAAACTATATTATCAATTAAAATACAAGGTAAATAATAATTCATTGTGTTCTATGACAAAAAATATATATAGTTATATTTCATCGTGTGAAGCAACCAACTGTATTTAGAAGAAACTTGAAGTTACAAATTTTGGAAATTTTAAATAGATAGAACCTAGAAGAGATGTGTAAAGAGACAAAAATCATGGATTCTTATTTCCTTAGGGAGAACATATTTGCAAAGTACAATAAAGATTTATGACTATTTCCAACAGTCATCAATCTAAGGGGTGGACATGTCATTATGATGTAGTTATTATGGAAAATATAATTGACATCATTCACAATTAGTGGGAATCCAAAAGGATAACTATTGAAAAAAATAGAAAAGTATCTCACATTACTTTTGATGAGTTATTTGGAACTCTTCTTCAGCACGATACAAGAATAAAGAGAGACAATGATTTCAAAAAAAAACAATAATAGTAATGGGAACATTTCTTTTACTTCTAAATCTAAATCCAATACTATAGAAAGGATAACTAGGTCAAAAGATAAAAAATTTGTTATTATATATGAATCAAGTGATAGTGAAAGGTTTGAGATTCAATTAGCCAATCTTACTTGAAGGATGAACAAGACTATGGGAAAGAATGGTTTTTAGTATAGCAATAAATAGAAAGACAGAAAGTAAATGAATTATTATAATGTAACATGTTATGAATGAAAAAGGACTACACATATCATACATAATTTTTCTACGCTTAAGAGAAAATATAAAAATGAAAAGAATTCTGAAAGAAACTAAATGAAATATTAAAAATCTACAGATAAAAATGTATTGAAACTAATGACACCTAGAGTCTAGTGGTGGAGACTATTCAGATGAAAATTTAGAATTTAATTCTTCATATTAGAAGAAATTAGGTCTTATAGCGAGACTACATATTAAAAATCATTCTATTATGGCTAAGATACAAAATTCTGAATTCTTAAAAAATATTTTTTAAAATTCTAATTTTTATAATGAATAATATTATGAACCATTGGATGATGAATATTCCTTATTATAAGATAATACATTACCTAAATTTGAATATGTTTCCTGATATTCTAAATTACTTGAAAATGATAACTACATGACAAGGAATATGTTAGAAAAAGAAAATTCAAGAATATATTTTTTATCAAAAGAGGAATCATATCTTTCCAATATTATTTATCAAAAAACACTTTATTTGGAAATTGTTTCTAAAAACCATAAGGAAGTTATTTATAAGAAGAATAATAATTCTAAGGATCTTGAAAATGTTAATTCTAATAAAATATTTTAGATAATTACTGATGCTAAAAAACTATTGACATTGAGGACAATAATTTAGTCATCATAATAAAATATGAAAAAAATCCATAAAGATACTTTTATAAAAATTTACTTCTGGAAGGAAATAGTTTGATAAAAATTATTGAAAACATCATCCTCCTAAGAATATTTCTATATTTGGTTATACTCATAAAAAAGAAGTTTTTAGTTATAATTATTTTGCTTCCCAAAGTGATCCTTTTTTCACTAAGTGTCAATGTGGTGGACATTGGAAGAAAAAAATTTCTTTAAATAAATCCCAATACATAGGTTTTAATAATGCTTATTTTTCAATGAAAATGTTTATTTATATGATTTTACTTTCTAAAATTTTTAGATCATAGAATGTTTGGATTCTAAAAGTCTAACTATTTATTTTTTAGTAAAATAAAAGAATTATCAACAATAATATATGGAACATGGATAGTGGATATTCTCATAACAAGACTGGTAACAAAAATTTCTTTGAAAATATTATAAAAGTGAAAGGAGTAAAAGTACCTTTCAATGATAATGCTCAGAGAGAAATTGTAGTATAGCTAAAAATGTTCTTCTTAAAATACATTAATTTGAAATTTTTTATTTTTTAATGTTATTAAGAACAACCTCATAAGAGTAATCCAATTATGGGATGACTGTAACCTTGTAAATTTTAGGAATGATAAATGCATAGTACACCATTATAAAAAAGTGTTTGTTGTCTCCGAAGATAGGTATGAGAGTGTTTACACATTGAATTTCGAAGAACATTAGACCCAAGATCTACCTTCACTTAGTGCAATGGATGATCAATCTTGGTTTTATAATATAAGACTAAGACACTGAATCTTTTGGAAATTGTGCAAACTCTCCAAGAAAAGTCTTTTTATGGATCTTATTGAGCTTTGGATTGATTCAAAAAAAATTGTGATCCTTGTCAATATAGAAAGAAACATAATTCATTATTTATATCAATCGGTGAAGTCTAATATTCGGATGCATTACAGCTAATGCATATATGATATTTTCGCTCCATAAAAATTGGATGTATTAGAGAAAAATAATATATAATTGTTTTAGTTAATGATTACACTAGATTTACATAGGTCTATTTTCTATCGAATAAATCTAATCCCATTTCTTATTTCAAAACATTTAGAGCCCAATTTAAAAATGGGGAAAACCTTCCATTTATTACAACTCATAGTGATCATGGAGGAGAATTTAAAAATTAAGATTTTGAGACTTTTTGTAATAATAAAGGAAATAATCATAACTTCTCAGCACTAATAAATCCTCAAAAAAATAGTTTTATTGAAAGAAGAAGTTGAATTCATAAAGAGATAACTAGAACCTGGTTGAGTGAATATTATATTTCTTAACACTTATTAGATGAAGATATAAATACATATTGTTATAAAATAAATCGAGTATTAATCATACATTTTCTTAACTAAACACCTTATGAATTTTGGACCAGTAAAAAAACAAGACTTTCTTAATTCAAATTATTTGGATGCAATGTAATAATCTTGAATACTAAATATTACTTACATAATATCACACCAAAATCAAATAAAAGAATTTTATTAAGATACTCCACTACATTTATGGCTTATTGAAAAATTTAAAAAAAAATCATGTAATGATGAAGGAACAATGCATGTTAAATTTGATGAAACCAATCCTTTTGTTTTTAAACAACCACAACATAAAAATTTTGATGTGCTTTCAAAAACTGATTATTAACTTTTGATAGGTCAATCTTATAATAAAGAAAATACACATGAAAATATTTCTGAAGTATTTACCCCAGAATGCATTATACATTATTATTATGAACTAGTTTTACAAAATCTAAATAAGTTAATTCTCAAGAATCATCCCAGTGCTAGTATCATTGGTGATGTAAATTAACTTTTATAGACAATAAGGTCTTTAATAAATGAAGTAGAACATATTAAATTTCTTTCCCAATGAGAACAAAAAATCACTGATTAAGTATTAGGTTATGATGATTGGATTAAATACATGCAAGATGGATTAAATGAATCTAAAAGGAACAAATATAGACCTTGTTTAAATGACATAAGGAAACTTCTGTAATTGGAGTAAAATGGGTCTTCATAAATAAATGCGATGAAATTGATTTCATATTAATAAATAATGATAGATAAGTTTCTAAAGGATATAATCAACAAGAAATAATATACTATAAATAAACATATTCCCCAGTATCTAGACATGAATCTATTCATATTTTACTTTCCTATGCAATAATGTTTAATTTCAGACGTTTTCAAATGGACGTGAAGTGTTATTTTCTTAATAGATATGTTCAAGAGGAAGTTTATATTGATCAAACTCTTGGTTTTTAAGACACAAAACATCCTGAACATGTTTTCAAAATTAATCATGCTTAACATAGACTTAAAAAATCTTTTAGAGCCAAGTACGATTGACTTAATTTTTTTAAAAAATAATTATGTTAAGGGAACCACTAATCCAACTATTTTTATAAATAAAGGTAATAAAAAAGATTTATTTGTTCATATTTTTGTTGATGACATTAAATTCGGATCAACTCAGCAATCTTTATCTAATTCTTTTTTGATTCTTATGAAATCTAAGTTCAAAATGGGTATGATTGGTGAGTTAACATTTTTCCTTGGTGATAAAATTTCTCAAAAACTAGAACGAACTTATATATCTCAAAATAAATTTATTAATGATATTCATAAAATGTATTAATTTTAAAATACTAAAAGTGTAAGTGCTCTAATAATTACCTCAGATTATCTTGATCGTTATGGAGATGGGAAACTAGTTGATAAGACATATTTTAGTGGTATGATAGGAAGTTTTTTATACATAATGGATATTCATCCAAACATAATGTTTTTTATATGATTCTGTGAAAGATATCAATCTAATCTAAAGGAATCCCATTTAAAAGTAGTGAAAATAATTTTTTTCTATTTAAAGGGAACCATACATTTTGGACTATTTTATTCTTCTGGAAATGATTTTATTTTAAAAAGTTTTTTATATACTGATTTTTTTGTATACAGAATGGATAGGAAAAGTACATCTGGAAATTTTCATTTCTTAGGAGAGTCATTACTTTCTTGGTTATTCTAGAAACAATATTGAGTATCACTTTCCACTACTGAAGCTGAATATGTAGCATTTGGATGTTTTTTGCTCATGTGTTGTGGATGCAACACACACATACAGACTATGGAATGCATTTTAGCAAAACATATATATTGTGTGATAATACATATTGTATTCCCTATGAAAAAAACACATCTTATCTCTCTCATTAGAAACACATAGATATTATTCATCACATTCTTAGGGATCAGACACATAAAGATGATATAATTCTTCAATTTATCGGAATGCAAGGTCAACTTGATGATATTTTTACAAAATAATTATCCTCTGGTAGATTTTAATACATCAAACAAAATATAGGAATGATAATTACAAGGTGATCTTCCATATTATCTTTTTTTGAAACATATATCCTTACATTAAGAAACTTCTTTTCATAGAGGGAGTAATCATATTGTTTCCATAAAAAATCATTTCTTTAAATTTCTTTGGAACTGATTTGTTTTCTTTTCTTAACAAAAGTTTTTTCCGGAACATAAATTTTTTCCTTTCCTAACAAATTTTATTTCTAAGAACTAACATTTTTTCCCTTCTATAATAAAAATGTTCGGAATATAAAATATCCTTACAAATACTGACTATTATTCTTATGTAATCTAGATGGTATGTTTCCTTACTTTAATCATCATAATTTATTTTTTACATATTTCTATTTTTATCTTGATTTAAAAAAAACTCTACAGGATTCACTTTCCTTAAATCCTATTTTTCCTTCAAACCGTAAAATATTAAAAACTACTAAATCCTTATTTGACCATTATCTCATCCATTAGATCAGATCAATTTTATATTAACCATTGGATTTAATTGTGAATTCATCTCGAAGCCTATATAAAGGCCCCCTCATCCATGTCCCACATAATTTTTTTAATAGATTTTACACCGATGATATGCTCCTCTACCAATTAGTCGTTCAGTTTTCTAAATTTTCTTACATTCTAGATATGGATCAATGTTTCCTCGCTGAATTTGATGAATTCGAATAAGGAAATCATGGATTGTCAAATTTTAAGAGAATGGTATTTAATCCTAATTTCATTTCCATGTATAATTCTTTGATTATGAAGAATATCAAGATGAATGGATGGGAATGTTTATGTGTATCAAATATAAAGAGTTAGTATCAAATTTATCCTGACCATTTCATAGAATTTTATGAAACAATACATTTTTATAAAGGAGGAAGTGAAAAAATTTCATTCAAGAGGTATGGGGAAACCTATTCATTATCATTCAACATGGCTGCAAACATTATCGATAGTCCTTATGTAGGTGAAGTAGTCTTTTTCCCTCACATGTTTCAAGATATGATAGGATGTTTTGAGAATGTAAAGAAATTTATTTCCTTGGACTCAAGGGAATAAATTCACCAAATATCAACCATTTTTTTAAAATATGAGGTTGTTAGTTTTGTGGTTGTAGTGTTTTCTTATTCTATGAAAGGGAGACAAGGAATATCTTAAGAAAAGTGATATCCTTATGGAATTTTTGGTGAACCTAAGAAAGGTGAACCTTATCATATATATTCTCTTTACCATTAGCAATATAAATAATGGAACCCTCAAATATCAGATAATCATGTATGTGGCCATATTGTTGAATATCATTATCCTATGTTTAGGATCCCTTAAAATACCCTAAATTTCATAACCAAGAACCATTATGATTGTGTTATTGAGTGATGACACTCTTAAGAGAATGAAAGTTGGATTCAGTACCAAATCAAGAGAGTTTTACTATAATTCTAAAAGTGAGGTTTGAGCCTTAATCAAGAAAGTGGAAGTTACAGAAACATACAGGAAAACTCAGAATAAGATAATAGAGAACGAACTGGAACCCAAAGAAAAAAACCCATTATAAAAAACCATTCATATCCCCCAAAGATGAAAAAGAAAAGAAAAAAATATTATGATGAATTAGTAGAAAAGTGGGGTGAGTAGTTGAAAAATAATAAGTATACGAAGATGAAGAGGATGAAGTATACAAAAGTGAATATTCCATCAAAAAAAAGGATAAATATCATGAGAAAGAAAGTCCATCGGATAATCTATTGATCGTAACATCATAGGTTGAATCAAGAAAAATAATTTCTCTACGGAAAGAGGATGATTGATAGGAAGAGTTTGATAAACCTTCTAATGATGAAAGCAAAAAATATTATTTCATTCATCCTTATGATGATATGGGATATTATAAGAATAATTATGTTGATGAATAAAATATAATCCATGTATCAGATAGTGAACACGAGAATCTAAAAGTTGAGAAATAAATATCTATATCTGAAAAAGGGAAGCAGGTGGTTGATGATATGCCTAGAAAGGTAGTGGTCGTGAAAGCTAAAAAAGATGTTGGTGGGATGTCTAAGAGGAAATCTGAAGAGTTAGATAAGTTTTTCTCACCATTGAAAAAATCAGCATACAAATATTCATCCTTGATAATTCCAAATTTTGTTGTTCAGTCTTTGAAGAAGTTTGTGAACACAATACACTTATTCCCAAGTATCAATTCAAGATGCCAGTTGCTTCACCAGTCTTTCAATCAGAAGTAATAATCGATTAACATGCCCATATAAAAGTTTCTAAAACAATAAATGTAGTTCACTACATTTCATATAGGTTATGATTCTAATTTTATATCATGTAAGGAAGTAACTGAATGGTCTAATAGAATGATCGATGATTTGAATGTCATAGATAAATTTTAAGATTCATTAAAATATGATTTTGATAAGTTAGATGATTCAATAAAAAATCATAAATCATGTTATTCAGAGAAGGTGAATCTCATGAAAACTGCCCAGATGCAAGATGATAGAGATTTGAATAGAAATATAAATTCAGTTGCTCTAAATTTAAATAGAGAAAGGGAACTCAAGGAAGGCTTATAAGAAAAATTCAAATAAGAAGAAGAGTTAGTAAAGTCTCGGGCATAAATTCTAAAGTATCAAGAAGAAAAAATAAAGGGTCTCAAAAGTATGAATCAAGATCAGGATCAGTTTCTCAATAGGATTGAGGATGATCACCAATAGATCAAGAAGTTAAAGCCAACCGTGAGGAAGCTTATGCTGAAAGAAAATAAGGATCAATGATTTCTCTAACAATCTGATCTTTTGTTTTATTTTTTTTCCCTTGTATCAATTTTTCCAATCATAATGAAATATTGTTTCTATTATTTTTTCTTGTTTATTTATTAACATTCAGGTTCATTTTTTTCTTTTCATCCATTCCTTTTTTAAAATCACAAAGGGGGAGAAAATAATGATTAAATAAATATCAAGTAAAAAGAATATAATTTCCTAATAAGAGGGGTAGATTATGTAAGGGGGAGATTGCGTAAATATGTTTTACAAATAAAATAAAAATTGGATTTCTCTAAGAATGAAAAGAATAAGATACTTAGGAATTTCAAACCCTAATGGTGAGTTATTCATATTCATCATGATCCATATTTGAAAGAATATATGAACTTATTTTAAAGTTTAAAATGAAAAAATCTTACTCTATTTTTTTTATGGTTGTTTGGGATTTACAAAAATGGGGATATGTTTGAGTTAATAATGTCCCCTTATGAATTTTCCATTCCTGTATGTTTTGAAAATCACAAACATATTTTCATAAAGAATATTATCTTTAACTATGAATTGTTTTCTCAAGGAAAATTTTATTTCTCTAAGAAATTTGTTTCCTTACATTGGATATAAATGTATTGTTTAACCACTTATCAAAACCATGTCTCGCCATTTTTTTATTACGTTAAAAATTAAGATCCTTATCTAAAACCTCAAAGTCTTACAATTCATTAGATATCGAGTATTTTTATTTTTCGATATTGATTTCTTTAAAAATCATACTCCAAATTATCTAAAATTCACACTCCCCATTATCTGATATTTTGACTCTAAATGTTATAAAATTCAGACTCTGAAGTCTATGAAATTCAAAATCCAAATTCTCAAAAATTCAAAATTCAGATTCTCTAAAATTTAGACTCCTAATTCTCAAAAATTTAGACTCTGAATTACTCCGAATTCCTCAAAATTTGAACTATAAATTACTCAAAATCTGGACACCGAATTCCTCATATTTTGGACTCAAAATTTATCAAAATTCAGTTACTGAATATCTATTTTTTTAGAATATGATTATTCATATATTTAGACATTATATTTTATATTTTCTAGAATACTACTATTCACTATTTGTAGATACATTATTTTTCTAACATATTATTCCAACATTATCAGATCCTATTCTACAAAATGTTCTTAAATTTATGATTGTTTTATTGCATGATAAAATTTACTTACACATGTTTTTGTAATAACAAAAAAATTTCATAGAATTTTTTTCTCTATTTTTGTTAAGTGAAACATGTACAGGTCTCTCTAAAATTTAATAGAAAATATGATTGTTGGAGGTGGGAGCTGACCATTTGAATCTTTGACTATAAGTAGGATCTTATTTGAACAAGCTCATTATCATTATATGATCTTATAAGTTACATGCGGTGAAGTGATTTCTAGAAAGAGAAAGGCCTACACACTTTGTGCTTTCCATTAACATCTTGTTCTATCGTAAACAACATATTCAGCTTGCTAAGTAAAAATCCAATTATTTCGGAGTACAATAGAGGGCTTCTGAGGATTCGAAGACAAATGTGCTGACTACTTTAAAGTTCAAGGACTTTCGAGGATAGGAAGATTGAGTTGTTGAATTCTTTAAGGTTTGAGGGATTGCATGGATAGCAAGAAAGACTTTGATATACATATCGAGGGCTTAACCTGGTGTGGGTAAGACAGATGTTCTTGAAAGTATAAATCAAGGGACCTTTTTCCATGTTTTTTGGATACCCTTGTATTTTTGTTAAAATATTTCCTACTTTTTTTTCTGGTTTTGTTACCTATTTTTATTTATGTTATAATTTTTTTCAATAAAGAGTGTATAACCTTCTTATAATTTCTTATACTTGTATACTCTTATAAATAAGATTCTACATATTTTAAGGTAGAATATTTCCCAAAGTAAAATTTTCTTAAGTTTTATTTCTTGATCTATATTCCCAGATCCTATGAAAGTTAGTGTCTATATTAAGAACTAAAGAGGTTTTGTGAATTTACTTTTTTTAACATTTTTAATTATAAATTTATTTCATGAATAAAAGAAAATGTTTTTAAAATTACAATTCACTCCCCACCTTATAATTGAGAATTTAAATATTCTATTTCGATCTAACACCAAAATGGTCCATTATCAAAACTATAAGTTATAGGGAAAAATTATTTCTATAAAATGCGTACTATAATTTTTTTTATCTAATATAATTTTAGTTTCACCCATTTATGCACCAATCATTCATTCACAATGATAACTAATTTATTCCTTTTTTAAAATTATGTAGTGTAAAACTTATATTTTATAATATAAAATAACATCAATTATACTTATTCAAAATATAGAATCATTTTTTAAAATTAAAATCATGTATTTAAAAAAATCAATTTTGAAAATAATCCCACAAAAGTGATGAGAGAATAGTTTTCCAAAAGAGATAAACTTCAATTCTTTAAAACGTTTTTATATAAAAATTAATTTCTAAATTGATTCCAATGAACTAGATTGAATTAATTGATATATAATTTAATAAATTTTACTTTCAAATCCATCTTAAAAATATTTTTCTATTTTTATATTATTTAAAAAATAACAAATCTTATAAAAAGTAGTATTTTTCAATTTCCTTCAAAAAAATTTCTTCTTAGAAAATTATTGAATGTTTACCATAATATAATATTTATATGATAATTTCAAAAAAATGTTTTAATTGTGAAAAAATAAATATTCGAAAGGTTTCAAATATTAATAAATGAAAAAGTTCTCATAATGTGAAAAAATTTATTACTAGAAAAATAAATTTTGGAATTGAAAAATTAGATATATTATTTTTTATTTTCTATAAGATAAATAACATGAATGTTAAACATTTTGTTGAAAACATAATATATATATTACCTTAAAATGATTCAATAAATAAAATTGTTTAAATTTATTAGGTCACAATACATTCTTGTGTATAAAAATAGTCTTCAGAAAAATAATTCATTTATTTTCAAATATTTTACATTTTCATTTATATTTAATAGGTCACCATGGAATTTTTTTTATATAAACAAAAATAAAATATATTTTATTAATTTAGTTAGACCTATTCATACCCAATGTGATAATAAATAAGAAATTACTATCATACTAAATAATAATATTTTAACAGTATAACATAATTTTTTAAACTCAGTGTTGTGCGTAACTCAATCCAGAATTGGTTTTGAATGTATCAAATGATAAAATATATGTTCTAATTAATAAATTAATGATATATAACAGATTATATTTTTATTAAATTTTTTTAACTCATTTGTTTTTATAGGACAAAGAAAAAATTAATTTTAAAGATATGATAAAAGTGAAAATTTAGGATGTTCATCATTATATTGATGACCCCAATGATTCAGATGATAATAAATATGACTAACAGAATGAAAATAAAAGTCATCATGTGACTAAAAATGTGAATATATGTAAAAGAAAATATTGAGGAAAAATCCCCAGAAAATTTTTTGTGTTTAAATAAATTATAAAATTTACCAAGAATTGTTCTAAGAATTAAATTGTAGAATTTAAAGATGATTCTAAAAAAACCATCATTGAAGAAGTGTAAAAATACTATATAGAAACACAATAATTTCATTAGATATAAGAAAAATTTTAGTAGAAATAATCATAGATTTATATAGACTAAAATATTTTAATAAGTCTATTGAAAATAATTGTTTGCATGATTAAATTCCATATAGGCTGAAAAATTTCATTGAAAATGTTGATAGATAAGAACATTCAAAAAATTATGATAAATACAATGATAAAAGAACCCTATATGGAATATCAACATAGAAAATATCACATTTAATTTATTTTGAAAAACATAAATCAAAAGAATGAAATTATAATGATGAAAAATTTTATTGATAAAATATTTGTAGGGAAAGAAGAATTACATAAAAAGTAATAAGGATTAATTTTAAAGATTAAAACCAAAAAATATTGTTTCATAACAAGAAGTGATTGTTGATAATGAAGGACTGAAACTAGAGACCAATGAAAATGAGTTTTGTCAAGCCCAATCAATATTCTAAAATGGATAATGTGGAATAAGGAAGAAAAATTAAAATTTAAAAGATAGATTAATAGGAAAGGGATTAAACAACTCTAGCTATTGATAGAACTAAAACTGGGATCTATATGAAATATAAAACCACAAAATGTAAATTTTAATATGATTGTTACAACCATATAGGATTTACAAAAAATGTATGAAAAAAATATGATATATAAATGGATATGAAAAACATATTCATCTATATTATTTGGAATAAAACTTGAAGGACATTGTTGCACATTCTTGCAGAAAGAAAGTTCAGAAAATAATGTTGAATCTAAAAAAATATACTATGCGAAAAATATCCTATATTTAGAAAAGATCATGATTTAGTGTATATTATTGGTGTTGTGGTATATCTAGACTTACGTGAAAAAAAATAAACATGTCTCTATCAGGTAATATTCATAGACATATAGGTATGAATAATATAAGAAAAAAGAGTAACATTATTAAGTTTTGCAAGAAAAGAAATTTAAATTCATCATACCGTATAAACATTAAAAAAATGTTTTAGTTTTTGGATTACTTTTTTTATGGTTTAACCAATAGATTTATATTTTACATGATTGTATAAATAATTTATAGTATAATTATCATATTCATGAAAATTAAAATAACATGGAATATTGGAAATTTTGGAAAGAATTTTTTTAGTGGAGACCTATCTACAAGATATAAAATGTATTAAACAATCGATTTGTGATGGATTTTTCCTAAAAAATGATAAGTGATATTATAATAATGAAAAGTGTTGATGAACATGATTGTGGATAGTTAGTTTTTGAAAGTTAGTTGCGAAAATATTACTGGAGTTGGAATACCTTACATTGATGCTCAAATAAAAATTTCAAATGATTTTTTATATGTTAATGGTATTATAAACAACATACTACATGTCAAAAAACATTTTCATAATGGTAATTAATTAATATTGTGTATACTTCATTGTATCATTAAAATTATACAATATGGAATATCTGATACTAAGGGAGAATGTATTATTAGAAATATTGTCAGAGGTGTAGAATATTTTAACTCATGTAAGTTATTAGGATGAAAACAATATGGGGAATTTAATACATCATAATCATGACAAGAAATGTATAATAATACTTTCTAATGTAGAATATGTAAGAAACATACTATATTTTATGATAAAAAAATATTTTTTGTAAAACTTTTTTTAATGGATTATGGATAGTGGAAGAAAAAAGAAATGTGAACCTCAATCTGTCATAAAATTTGAACTCATTAAATCTAATCATATTTTTCCTAGGAAATGTAAATCACTAAAATTTGAATTATAATTTATTTCTTATATTGATTATTTAATACATATTACCAATATAAGCTTCATTAAATATAAAAAAGGGTACATTGATGTTTAGATGTTACATAATGGATACTAAAAGAGAGAGGTATATTTAAATAATGATTTACATAAAGTACAATGAATATTATTTCATCACCATTATATTTTGTGAGATATTTTATTTCTATTTTTTTGATAGTTTACATTACACATAACACTAATTTTATCATGAATTACACACAACACTGAGTTTAAGAGAAACATGCAATCTTATTAAAATATTGTTTATAATAATTATCACCAAGCCATGGCAATGGTAGGTGTGGATATGATTAACTAGATTCTAAAAATATATGTTTTTGGGATGTATACAAAATTAATTCTTTATAGGATAGTTAAGAAAATTTAAAATAAAAAATGGTTCAAAATAAAGGAAATAATTTTCTGAAAAAAAACTATTTATTCACATAATAATATTTTTCATCACAATTTAAAACACCCTTAATTTTTAGTTATTATAATAAAATTAAAATTTAAATATTTAATAAAATTTTTATCATTCATCTTATGTGTTCTATAGATAACAGATAAGAATAAATCCCATTTTATATATAACAAATTATTTTTCTAAAAATATTTATTGAGTTATTTTCATATTAATATTAATTTTAGTTTTTTAAACAATTATAGAAATTAAATCAAAAAAGTAATTTAATATTTTAAATCCAGATATTAAAATTATCTTAGGGTTAATTTTTTATATTTTTTAGAAATATTAATATTTTTTAATGTATTCTGAAATATACTTGATTTTAATTGAAACATGTTTTTATTGAAATTAATTATAAAGGATTTTATTTTTAAAATTTGATATAAATTTGTATTAGTTAAATTATATATATATTAATCCAATTTTTTCAATTTGAATCATTTTCATTATTGATATTTCATATAAAATATTTGTAAACTTTGAAACATTTT
The DNA here is from genome assembly GCA_963277665.1 of Viscum album. Lineage (NCBI taxonomy): Eukaryota > Viridiplantae > Streptophyta > Magnoliopsida > Santalales > Viscaceae > Viscum > Viscum album. The sequence goes on along the minus strand of OY728126.1, from coordinate 851,039,442 downwards.
CCTTTTGAGAACCTACTTTCTCATCTCATCAAGGGGATTAATTTTAAATTAAAATTTTCCACTTATATGATTTTAATTTTAAATAAATGGATACAATATTTTCATTCACAATAATTTATATTATCAAATATGGTCATCATATTTTTTGGCCAAAATGAAAAGTGATTAAATTATAAAATAATTTCTATAGTGAAGTTAAATATGGGTTTTCTATAAGGTTAAACTAAAAATAAATCTATCAACATGATCTAAATAAAAGAAATATATATATTTTTATGCCATATGTATACCCTATTATTTCTAATTCTATAAAATAATCCATTTTTTGAGTGTTTTTTTCTTGATAAAAACGTGGGTACAACATTTTTTTTATAGTTGCAAGTGTGTCACTAACCTCACTTATAAAAGGCACCTTCCTTTCCAATATTCTTCAAAAAATAAATCAATTTTTATCAGATAATAAATTAAAAAATATTAACCAAAATCCCATCATATTTTCATAGAATCCATTTTTTTCATAAAACCATCAATGTAAGGATTTAGTGAAATTGTAGGGGGTTACCAGAAGAAGAGGTATCGTTCTTTAATGATCATTTTTATTTTATTTTTTCATAAATCTACATCAATTATTATTTAACCATTATGATATAATTAAATAATTACCTTTCATAAAATTTTATTCCTTTTTTTAATTTTATTACCTTCAACCTTACACTCTTTTATTAAATGGGATACAAAATCGCCATTCATTTATATGTTGGACTATCGCCTTATAAACTAAATCCATTCTTTTTTTCATTATCATCCCTCACGATCGGTTATGATGATTGATATAATGTATATATATTATATTTATAACATAATTATAAATTTCGAGTCATTTTACGATATATACATTCTTTCATTCCTTTCTATTGGTGAAATGATAATATTTCTCATGTGGAAAATGGACTACAACATCGTGAAGCGGTGTGATTTATTTTTAACTAATGCTATAAATAGATGAAAATATGGATAATTTAAATGGTTTTTTATGATATACATTAAATAATTATTATATTTATGAATTTTTTATCTTTATGCAAATATAATATATCATTTGTTCATACCTTTTTACTCACTACAATATGATAATGTTGTTCGTGTATTTGTGGACTACCGCCTTTACGAATCGATGTGAATCTCTATTTTTCATTACCAAACCTAATGGATGATATTTATATGTATATATAATGAAAAAATATGATATTAATATCATTAAGTTTTGTTAAAACAATCTATACCATCTTCTCAGAATGACCATGGATAAATGGAAATGATACTCATGCTTACATATAACCTACCATCTCCATGATCATAACATACTTTATATATCTAATACATAATTCATAATTAGTGTTTGAAATATATTTTTTGAATAAATATGATAATTATTTCATGGATATTATTATGTATATTATCTAACCATGATCAATGTAAAAGTAACGAAAACAAAAAATCAAAACATATTCTATAAAAGAAGTGGTTATTACTAAAATTACAATTTAAACAAGGATTTGGTAATAAATAGTTAATAAATGGTCCTATGCAAATAATATATGGTATTATATTTATATGATTTTTTATATAATTGATTTATAATAATATTATATTTATTATATCAAAGGTTCAAACACTTATGAATGATTTCTAGACAAACGGTTTGAGAATACTAGTATCTCATTTATTTTAGGTTGACATGTGGAAATTCATCACTAATTTATTTTCTACTGTGAATATACATCCCAAATTAATTTTTATATACTTTAAATAAATATTTTAATCATATTTAATGTTCCATTTTGTGTTATTCTATGTTTGGACGTATGAATAAAAATATTAATAAAGGGGAAAGATATTTTTATCACACTTTTTAAATTTGTGTGGCACAAGACATATTCAATACATAACTTTTTTATGTAGTGTATATAATTCCCATTAATATATTTTTTTGATGATTATAATGAAAATATTAGGTATTACATATCCATTTTATTAAATATTTTAATTGGGGATATGATTTAAATGTTACCAATATAGAAATGTTTTAAGTTACAATCTCATTGTTTATCAGGATTATTTATAATTAAGTCTCAGAGGATGTTATATTATGATTTACTTATCAAATATTATATTTAAAATTTTTACATGATACTAATTGATGTTATTTGTAAGTGATAGTAATACTTTTCAACTTTTTTATACTTAATTTTATTTATAAATTTTTTTTAAGAAAACTTTTCATTATTTATTCCTTTGGTCGAAAACCTTTTATCCCAAAACAATGTTTTCAAAAAAAATTAATTCAAAAATGAAATAATAATTATCGAATTTATTTATTGAATATATTTTATAGTATGAATTACTTTTAAAAATAATAAATTATGTGGATCCAGATTTTTTATTTCCTATAAAATTCATTTTTAGCTTTTACCATAAATACCAAGTAAATATTTGTTTTAATACGTACAACATGAATTAAATTGACCTTTATCCTGGTAATTTTTTTATTTGATGAATACATTATTATTTTTCACTTTTATTTTAAATAAATGTATTTTCATAATTTTTTTGAAATATAGTTTTAAAAAAAATTAATTAACTATTTTTTCCACATGAAATGTCACAATTGATTGTTCAAAATCATTCTCAATATAAGATGATATTCTTTAATGAAAATTATAATTTTCTAGGAGAATGATTCATGTATATCATTATTAATAATTCATTCAATCATTTATTATGAAATTATTTTGATGAACTTATTTCGATTACATAGGTTATACGATTATAAAAATATTATAAAACCTTCATACATATCCACATGTAACGCTATAATGAAATGATTAAATGATTATGAAACTAGTATCTTTTCATTAGTTATGAAATTATGAAATGTTTATGAAAATTGATTCTCTTTCACATATTATACCATGCACAAATTCTTATGGAATCAAATATATTTTTAAGGCATTATGCTATGATATAATTATGAAATGATAATGAAAACTATATCTTTTAAAAGGTTATGATATGATGAAATGATTATCAAAAACATTTAATTTCATGGGTTATGACATGATTAATGTTTTTGGATCATTTGGGAAATATATTTTCTATTTTCATTATGTAATGGGTGGGATATGAATAACCCTCCAATGCATTGGGTATGGATTTATATCTCATGAGATATAAATGACTAAATGTGGAGTACAGCCAGTTCTATAAGAGATTATATCTATTATGATAGTAATGGGAGTGAAATTTTATTACTATGATGTGTTGGGTACTGAACCAATTCCACAATGATAGCCTAGGTAGTTATCTATGGTAACTATGGATATTATTTTTTATGATTGTTTTTTATCAACAATCTTGGTCTTATGTCAAATTTATTTACTCATGGGTCATTTTCATCTATTCTTAGATGATTCATTTCATATAAACATATAATATTTGTTACATGACCTAATATTATGATCTTTGATATGTAGGTTATTTTTTTCAGATGATATTCTCTTATTCTCATACAATTATGTTCATGTTAGACTTATGTATCACCCTCTTTTATACTTATTAAGAATCTGATCCAACACATTCTTATGTTTACATTTCACAGCTTATAAGGAAATTTATTACATATTATATTTTTTAGAGTGGTTCTAGTTAAGATGAATATAGTTGGATAGGATTTGTTTTACATAAGACCTAATTTTCTGTGTTTCAATGTTTCCAAATTAATCATACCTTTATAATAAGTATTATTGTGTTTATTTAATGTTATAAAAACTCCCAAAAATGATGTAACATCTATATATTAAAATATTGGGTTTTTATAGTTGGTATAAGATGATTAGGTTAGATAGAAATTAGAAACTAGAATAGGAAAACATTAGTAAGATCCCTATGGATATTCTATAGACATGTCAAGAGATGTCCCAAAGGATAAGTATATGGATAAGTAAATGGATTGGAAAATTTCATGGAATTTTGGAAAACGATTTAGTGTGTGGTGTCTAGAAAATTAAATTGAATTCTACATACTAAAAATAGATGTGGAACTAAAATAGTGGAACCTAGCAGTAACAACATAGAAAAGGGAATATTGATCATGTCTCAATCATCATATAGTATACCCCAAAATGCCATACTGCACACCATGTATGACATTCATGGATTGTATTATTTGAAAATTTATAAAATATTTACAAAAAATCAAGAAGGATTTAAATAGATTATGATCATGGATGACCTATGTTAATTATGAAGTTTTATAGAATTTAAAAAATATGTAATGATTTAGACATAATTTTTGTAATTTTTCCTTATCATGTGGTTTTACAGTATGATTTTTATTTCTCAAACTATGTTATTCTCTTTTATCCAATGGAAGGAACCTGAAATAAATGGATTCACATTAACAGTGATGGAAAATTTTCTGAGGAGCAGCTGAATGTGATAATGACTGTAGTGATATATGATGTAACTATTCCTAGTTAACTATCCAAAAACAAGAAAAATAATATAAAATTTAACCAACTCTCATTCTCATGAAAGTGGAATGGGATATTTTTTTAGAGTTCATGTAGAAGATACCATGAACAAAAAAATTAAATTCTTATTTATCAAGAATGTGGTAAGAGTTACCCAAGGAAATTTCATATAGGGATGAGTTGTTATGTTGAGTATAGAAAATAAAGACACGATTAGAGTAATTAAAAATAAAAAATGAAATTTTTGGGTAAGAAAAAAGTTTAAAATAATAGTCTCTATGATGTATGATCGACTATTTAATGTTTTCAACATAGAAATAGTAGGAATTATACAAATTGATTTCATAAGGGGAAATATTTTAAAGAGAATTATCATGGTTCTATTAGTAATAGCTTTTCTTCAGATTATTTGGAGACTACAAATGACATATGAAATGATATATATAATAAAGAATAATATGATGAAGCCAATTTAACAGTTTGATAATGATGTGGGATGATTTAATTATTAATGAATTAGAATTCAAGGATTATGTTATATGCATCATGAAGTTTAAAAGTACTGTTCAATGTAAATTTTTAATTACATATTTTAAAAAATATGTAAAATGGAACTAATGTATTGAAAATTAATTTAATTTCTAGGTAATATATTAATAAAGGTTATATAACACTTTCTATTTTTGGGATGTTGAGATAATGATGTAGGGATAATGAGATGATGGATATAAATATGTAAATTTCATAGTAATTATTACAAAAAATCTTATTAATGAATTTTAAAAAAAAAATTACGTATCAATTATAGACTTTAAAAAAATTGGATTTAAGGAATATTTCAAACAATTAGTTTTTTATTTAAGGAATGAGGAAGCATAATATTTTTCATAATGGATATATTTTAAATTAGGTCATTAGTGTGTTTTAAGAGAACATATGATGAATGAATTCACATGTATGGTATATAATAATCAAGACATACATTATGATATTTGGTGAATTAATGTTTAGATTTTTTTCAGACATTTAGTAACCATCATTATAAATTTTTTATTTTGGATGGGTAATAAGGTTAACTATTTTCTAAAAAATTTATGTTATAAATTGAATGAAGTCTTGGATGTTAATATATTACTTTACTATATAATGATTTATCCAATTTGGATAACATGTTATAGTATTTGTTTTATTATAAATATAATTAATGTATTTTCATTTTGTTATGGGTCGCATTTAGTGCTTCCTACATTAGAATTTCATCTCTTAGAGTAGGCGATGAAGTGGAAATTGAACAAATCACAAAACAAGGATGGATTTTATCTTGTGACACATGGAAAGTTAAACCCTGGTATTTCAATACCGTTGATATTATTCATTATATCATTATGGTACATAATTTATTGGTGTTTCCATAGATCCTGCTTCATGATAAGGATGTGTTCTATATATATTTAAGGGGTAGTACATATTTGATCCATCATAGGAACTAAACTCATAGGCAATTCTAATGTAGCATGATATACCTTATAAGTTACAATTGTTTGATAGTACAGATTGAATAATGTAATTTATATGAAACAATACCACTTACAAAGTCTTTTTTTTTGCTAAACCACTATCTTGAGAAAGCTATTTAGGAACATTAGAGTGTAATAAGGTAGAACTAACCTCTATTTTTTGAACCAAAGTGATGAATTTCAAGGGTGATATTAATTTTAAAGAGCTATATTGTAACACCCAATGATTTTTTTGATATATTTTTTTCAAATAAATTTATTCTTTTTTATATTTTTTGTCATAGTTAACAAAAATTTTAGCATTCATTACACACAACATTGATAATAAACGACATGTTCCATTTTATTAAAATATTATGATATGAAAGTAATAAACATGTTATTGTAATGGTGTGTATTAATAATATTAAAAAATTATGAAAATATATGGTTTAAATATATATATATATATATATTCTATTATTCTGTTTAAAATTAATTATAAAAGAACAAGGAAACTATTTGAAAATAAAGGAAATCATTTTTATAAATACTATTTATGAATATAAATACATTTTAGCTAAAAATATAAAACAATCTAATTTTTTTGAATTATTTTAATTTAATTTAGGGAGTATATATTCATTCATCTATTTTAAATTAAAATTATTTTATTTTTAGAAAATATATAAGCACCAATCAAATTTTACGCTTAAAATAATATTATTATAAAAAATACTTTTTTCCCAATTTTGGGAAATTATTTTAGAAATAATTTTTCTAATTTATCTATTTTTAATATAAACATAAATTCTTAAATCATAATGTCAATATTATCATAGGTTTATGCTTAGATAATTTTCTAAAAACGAGAAATTTTTTATGAATAGTGAACAATACCAAATGTTAATTTAGATATGACATTTTGTTAAACTTATTAATAAAAGAAAATTATTTTATAAAATGTGTTTGAAGTAAAAAATAGTTCAATTATATAAATATTTATATAATTTTTCTAATTATAATCAATTTAATAATTAATTTTTATATAAAACATTGTAATATTTGGAATATTTTTTCTTTGAAAACCATGTTCCTCGCCGCATTTTGTGGACTAGTTTTATATTAAAAATTTCCAATATATGAATGTTAATTATAAAAGTGGTTTCCATATTTTTAATAACCAAAATTTATATTATGTAATAATTCAGAATAAATTTTTTACTAAAATGAATATGGAAATAATTGAAAGATGTATTACCATGGTTATGGGGAAAATGGGTTTACCGGGGTTAAACTAAGATGACATAGATTACAATAACCTTACATATTGTCTAAAATCTTTTTTCATGATATATTTAGACCCTATAATGTATAAATTTATATAATAATTCATTTTGTAGCCCCTTGATTTGAGAACGTATTGGGTGAAACTTTATATTTCCAAAAAATAAAAAGATTGCCACTCACCTCACTTATAAAAGGGCATCCCCATTACTCTATCCTTCAAACCATCAAACAATTTTCATATCCAATACATACCCAAATAAATTTAAAAATTTAATCTCTTTTTCCAATAGTTATTATTTTTCCATAATTCCAACCCTGAAATTAGTTTTATTTAAACCAAGGACGTTTCTCCAAGAAGAGGTAACATTATTTAATTAGTGTTTTTATGTTTTTTATTCTCCCACCTCATTAAATTCTTATTAAACCATGATGATATGAAATAATATGTATATAACATATAAATATATATGTCTTTTGTTGATGTAATTACCTTGAACCATCCCCACCTCTATCAATTGGATTACGCAATCATCATTCTTTTATACAGCAGACTACAACCTCACGAACCGATGTCTATAATTTTTCCATTTCCACATCTCACAACTGGGTATGGTAATGGTTATAAAGTATGTGTTTTATTTTTATAGAATTATTTTAACTATGGAGACATTATACAATATATACGTTTTTTCTTTCCATTCAGTAGAGGACACGATAACGTCACTCATTTGTATGACGAAGTACCGCCTCACGAAGCGATGTGATTCATTTTTAAGTAATTCATTATAATTAATATAATAAGGATAAAGTAAATTAATATATTTTATATAAATGGAGTAATTATGATATTAATTAAATATTTATATTTACTAAAAGTTAATATATAATTTTATTTCTTATCTTTTCACTCACTAAAAAAGATAACAATGTTTGTGTGTGAGCTTACAAGTACCTTAATGAAGTGATGTGACTCTATCTTATAATCACAACACAACATTGATGATATTTATATGTACATATAATTAAATAATATAATATTTTTATCATTATCAAGTGATAAAATATTACTTACCTACATTCCATGATGATCATTGAAAAATTGAAACATTACTCATTCATACGGAAGACATAACGCCTCTATAATCATAACAGACTTCATTTCTAAAAACCAAACCTCCTGATTAGTCTTAAAAGTATGTGGATATATATATTATAATTATTTCATTTATTTTTTTATATTTTTGAATAATGATCCATGTAGGAGGACTGAAATTAAAAAATAAAAAATTATGCCAAAAACAAATAATTTTTATCTGAATCTTTATTTTAAAAAGGAGTTTGAAAAAATGGGTAATCAAAGGTCATAATAAAATATTATATTGTATAAAATATATAATTATGGTTCTGTCATAAAAATTATAAAATGTTTAATTTAATATATTGGTTGTTAAAATGTGTACTAAGGAACTTGATATTTAATGTAAGTGAATTCTAGCATGTCTTTTATTTCTGTAAGACTTATAAAAGTTTAGAAATAATTTATTTTGTAAGTTGTATAAAATTATAAGTTGAAATTATATATCAAGAATAAAATTTCATTTGGTTATTTGATGTATCATTTGTTTTTATTATTTATTGTGTATTATGATTCCAAATATAACAAATGCAGTAAGGGATTTTGGGCTAACTATTTTACTTCTGTGATATGCATGCCATATTCACCAACTACTACTTTTATTTGGCATGTATAATTATATTACTTTTAATTTATGATTATTATCTAGTAATTTTTTGGGATTAAAAATCTTTTGAGTATCTCTCTTTAATGAAGATTATGATTCAATTATTACCAATGAGGTAATGTTTTATGTCACAATATCATTTTTTATCAAGATTATTTATGATTAAGTATCCAATGATTAAATAATATAATCCAAAAAAAAATAATTATCATGAATGTTTTATGCTACGGTAATTCATGATATTATCAAGTAATATTATCATTTTTATTCTCTTTTTTACTTAAAATAATTGAGAATATTTTATCAATTAAAAATTTCATTATTTATCACTTCGGTTTATTTTTGCGGGAAAATTTTATTTCTAAAGAATGAAAATAAAAAAATTTTAACATTAATAAAATAATCTAATCTTGAAATTTTTATTCATGTTATAATTTATAAAAAATTATTTTAAATGAATCATTTCATCTTCTTACAGACATAAGATATTTATATTTTATGAAATTGTTAAAGGAAAATTTATTTTAGAATGTAATGAATAAACATAATTTTTTTCATCAAAAACAACTATTTTCTAGGAATCATCTTTATATGGTTTCATAGATACTTTAAAAAAAATTATATTCAATATTTTTTAAAAAAATTGCATTTCCTAAAAAAATATTCAAAGTGATATTTAATAATAATTATCTATATAATATTATATCATTTTATATAACCTATGTTTTTCTAGGGATATTAACAAGGGATACCATTATTATTATATAATAGTATGGTTTATAATTACCGGATATTTATGAAACCTATTTCTCTTCCACACGTTATTCAATGATGAAATTATTATGAAACCAATTTTATTCTCCAAGAGTTATGAACTAATGAAATGATGGTATGATTATTAAAACAATACATTACCATATTTTATGACATGATGAAATATTTTTAAACCCCATTTATATTCCCCATGTTATACCAGGACAAAATTATAATGAAAAATGATTTTTTCCATCATTTATGATATGATAAGATAATTAAATGGTTGTTGTGAAAAATCAATCACGGTGTCCCCTTGATGTATTTTGGGTGTGTTTGAGTTTTTTCGTAATGATAGATGACTAAAAATGAGTATGCATAGTGTTTTTACAATTATGTGTTTAAGGTGGTGTAGTTTCCTAGTGTTTACAATTTTTTGATCCTCCAAATTGGATATTTTTTTTGGAAATGGAATATTTTTATATAGGAGTGAGAAGTATTTGAACCGTGATATACTTTTTGAAGATTGAAAATGAGTTATGCATAATGGTTAGGGAAATAAATATTGCTTCTTAGGGAGGCTCATTGTTCAAGGAAGGCTATGACTACATGAAAGTGGTTAACATGATAGAATGTGGTTTGTAGTGAAGTCACACAGTATGAAGAATACATGTTATAATTAGAAGGATTATGGTTTGTGGGATGGATTTCCATTCACGGAAAAAAGGTAGTGATTTGAGAAACAATAAACCGCATCGTTTACATAAAATGTGACGGTGATTTGGGCCGCTGCAAAGTAAGAGTGATAGTATCCAGACCCTATAGGTCATAATAGTTCATGGGTGAAGCGTTAAACAGTGTAGTTTGTACCAAATTTAATATTTGGTAGATCTATGATTAGCATATATTTCAGATCTATTTTCTTATATAGGAAGAGCTAATGCCATCAATAAGTTAGAGCAATTTTCATAAGAAAACATATTTTATCTGGGAATTCGGTGAAGTCCCAAATAAGATCACGTGGGAGATTTCCTCAATGTGTGAAGTGGTTCGAGTGGAATCAATTATATCTATGGTTTTATTGTGGAAAAATATCTCAAAAAGGTCATGGTATGTGGTGGAGGAAGATTTGGTATACCGAGGTGGAAGGCACTCTATGTGGAGGATGAAGACATATTATGTATAGGATGAATAGACAACACATAGAGAAGAGACGGACCATAGAATTAGAGGTAGTCTATAGATGAGATACATTTCATAGAAGTGGGGAAAATCCATTAAGAAGAGATGGAACACAAAGGTAAGATAGTTTATGGAGGAGAGGCGATTCATGGACCAAACCCACTACACAGTACGTGGAGGAAGGAAGGTGGTAGACAAAGGATGCTTGTTTGTTCACTAAGGACTCAAACAAGCTTTAAAAATCTCAGAAAACAGTTCGAGAAGGAAATTTACTCTAACATTCTAGTACCTGGAAAAGATGATTTCATTATGGGTGAATAATTGAATTAAACAGAGCATCTACCTATAGTTTATTATGAGTGATTTCAAGAAAGATAAGTTAACTACATGTCCATAAACTGTGAGTGGATCCCTTCCAAGAGTAGTGAGTGAGGTAATAGGAAGACAATGATCCTTTTCACCAGTAGTGATTAAGAGAAAGAAACATAGAAAGTGAACCATGGGAATTTAGTGATGAGACAATAAATATTATAAAGGCAGTGAGCCTAGACATATAAGTGATCTAGCTCAATCCATCTAATTGGCAGTGATCTTTAGTGGATTTGGTATAACAGCACATAGCCATTGTATGCTCTTTGGATGTTTCCCGGTGAGTGTGAACTTAGTAAAATAGATGTTTCTGGTTTTTTATTTCATTTCAGTTCATATATTTCTATGGGAGAAATTGAAAATCGTGTTTTGTTTAATGATGAAATATTATCTGAAGGGGAATTAGTTTTAATACATCATACCCTGTTTTACCCCCTTTTAGGGTATTTGACTTAGTGGACCACCTAATTGGTATTATAATGAAATTTTAAAAATTAGTGGTTCTATCTTATTAAAAGAAATGGAGGTGTTAAATAATATATGAATTAGGATATTTTATGGATGCAATTTTCACATATGAAAAAATTGGTTGCAGCAATACTTTCGATCATTTGGAATTTATGTCTTCACAATAACTATTCTTGGAATATCTGTCAATATTAATAGTAGTGATTTATAAGAAAATGAAATAAGATAATTTGTTTCTGATGATAAATAGATCCATGCTTTAGGTGGATCCCTATTAGATTTAATATATATATATATATAATAGTGTTTTAATGTTAAATATCTCTACTATGTGGGAAAAATTGTTGGATATCAATGAAGGAGATTCAATGGTCATAGAGGAAAAGCATCAGGTTTTCTAGAACAAGTATGAAGATGTGATAATGAACTCAAATGAATCATTTCATGACTTCATTGATATAGTAAATTTTATTGTGTAACACATGCATGTTCTTAGAGAATTAATTGAATATATAATGATAGTGATGTGTATCTTGACAATACTTCATCCTTGGACTAATTCGAATGTTTTTTTATCGGAATATAATTATCCAAAATAGATGACATTGGATAACTTTCATAGTACTATTGTTTCATATGAAATGAGAAATTATGCTTATGATGTTGTGGAAAAGGGGAAGTCCAAATAATTTGAATCCATGTATATGAAGAAGATCTATATTGAATATAATCTGGAAGAAGTTGATTTGGATGATTTTATGAAATTTCTCACTTCAAATATTAAAAGATAAAGGGGAATGTTCAAAGGTTAAATTTTAAATGAATGCTTATTATGTAAAAAGATTGTACATTTTGTAATAAAGTCCTCTAAGATGTTTTAAGATGATAATGGAGATAAATATTAAATTCCCCAAAATAAATAGTCATAAAATGTGAGAGGTAGTAGAAATTATATGAGGAGGTTCTTCAAAAAGAAGAATATGCTTTCAAAAGTACAAGAAATTTAATAAGAATCTAAGGTAGATGAGTTAGAGGACTAAAAGAATCATGAGGTCAATTTTTTGGCAATGGTGGTCATAAATTCTATATCAAAAAAAGAAATTTACAATAAATAAGGATAAGTTCAAGGAATAAATGAAATTCGTGTAGAACTAGAAGCTTCTCTTGAAGAGATAAATGTTTTGATGGATAAAATAAATAAATAATGATATGATAGTGGTTTTTGATTAAAAAATATATATACAGTATGGAGAAGAGGTTTAGTTTGATCTGCATAAAGAAATTGAAAAATTAATGACTTCAATGCCAAAAAACTATAAATGGTTTTTGAGTACATAGTCAAAAATAAAGAATAGAAAATAGAGATTCATAGTTTGTCTTAAACTATAAAATATAAAATCAAACATATCATTTAACATGATGTGGAAGTCTTTGTTCTGCGATGAAGCGTTAAATATCAATAAAAATGTTGACTCTAGGTACAAATTCATGAAATAATGTCCTAAAGACAATAGGGATGATAAAAGTTAAGCATAGTGGTAAATTAGAAGAGAATGAACAGTCATATAAATATTTTATGGATGGAATGGGGTATGATAAAAAATAAAAAATAGTAATGGTTGAAGTCAAACCATAAGGACCCACTCCAATATTAATGATTGATTTGGGTATAGTGTATAGTCATAAGATTCAATGAACCCAAGGGATAACCAGTGGTGTTGTATATCCATGAAAAAATTTACCCCACATAATATTCTTTTTTTGTTGTAATATGGGACAGACCAAAAGTATTTGTTCTATATTAAAGAGATATCGAAGGTAACATGACCACCATTGGAATCCATACATATCTCAATTTTCATGGTTATCATTTTATGGACGATGTTTCAGGTGTGGAGGATTTGGACACCTGAAAATATATTTCTCATAAATAATAAATATAAATGTTTTTAAGTAGACCAAGGTTCATTAAAAAATAGAAAAATTTATCATCAATTCAGATAAAAATGAAAAATCTATTTTTATTACAATAAGATAGAATTGGTCTGTTGTATTTTGAGGAATGTGAAGAGTATCAATCCATACGATGTATGAAATTGGAAACATGGATAAAAAAGAACAGATCTGACTATAAATTGGTTTTGGAAATTGCATTCAAGACATCAGATCACACTAGGATATGGATCATTAATAGTGGATTCACCTCCCATATGATAGGGAACACGGATCTTGTGATGAGAATTAGGTATGATAAATAAGTTATCGTACAGTTTTTTAATGATGAATGATAGAAAATTACTAGCTCTAGGAATGTAATTTTTTGGGTAAATGACATTAGATGTGTATATTTAATGGTTGTTTAAGTTCTTATTCCCAAATTATTAATCATAAGTCAATTGTGTGTCTCAGGACATGCCATATGAGTTCCAAGATATTATGTTTCATCAAAGAAATATATGGTGTTGTTTTATTATAGGGAAAATATAGAAAAGAGAATATGTACCTCATGATTGGAGAAGAAGATATGTACTTTTTGTCTAATGATAAAGAAAATAAGATGTGGCATAACTATCTTAGAAATATGAGCCAAACATCCTTGGTAGATCTGTTAAAAAATGATTTTTCTCAATATCTTCCATAATTATCACATGATTGTACAAATACATGAGATGTCTTCCAATAAGGGAAGATCATTCTAAATACATATTATGAATACGAGAAATGGTCAGCATGATTTATTGAGTTGGTTCATATTGATTTGTGAAGAGAAATATCACTAAGATCTCTTAATGGTATGAGATATTATGTTCTCATTATTAATGATTATAGTAGAATTTAATTTGTATCAATCATTACCCATATGTCTGAGGTGTTCAGTTTCATTACATGATATCTATGGGAAGTTGAAAATATGCTAAATTAGAATATCCAAAAGATACAGAAAGATAATGGAATAGAGATAAAAAATAAAAAACTGGATGATTAACTTGTGAAACAGGGGATAAGGCATCATGTTTTAGCAGTGAGAACTCAAAAGTAAAATGGATTAGTGGAGAGAAGAAATCAGATTGCCAACAACATGTCTTGAAAAATGCACATTGAGAATGACCATCCCATGAAATTTCAGAAACAAGTAGTGATGACAGATGCCTACACTCTTAATAGTGCATTAGTATGTCCAAAATAAGTGAATAATCAGAATGATCTAGAATATGGAAAAAATCACTCACTAATATACATTCTACTCTTCAGAAATATGTTTTTCATTTTTAATATGGATAAGAAAAATATGTTTCAATCTTTTGTAGATGAAGGGATATTTCATTGCTACTCAATGAAAAGAAAATCATACAAATGCTTGAATGAGAGTCTTGGAAATATAGTTGAAATTCACGATGCAACCATAGTTGTGAATGAGAAAAATATTAAAAAAACATGATCAATCATAGAAAGATTGTGATGATGAAATAAAAAGATCAATGGATCTATAATTCTATAAGTTGATTCATATAAAGAATATAATTATGAGAAGGATGGGGATAAATCAGTATCTACACAAAGAGCAGTAAGAATAGTTGAATTTGACCGACAGTAACTAATTGGTGATCAAACATCTCCAATACAAAAAATAAGGATAAAGGATTTATAGTAAGAATCATACTTATCATAGGCTGGGACTAAATTTTTTAGTGAATAATATGGAGATAAGAATGGTGTTCAGGATATGAATGATGTTCTTGACCAAATTGAGAAGAATAAAACATTGGATATTGATTCAAGGAGAAAAGATAAAAAATTCATTGGGATAAAATTGGTATTTCACAAAAAATTTACTGAATATGGTGTTTTGAATCAACAAAAATCATAATTAGTGTAAAAAGTGCACTCCTATATAGAGGTAATTGATGTTGGTGAGACATTTTCACCATTTTCATTTCTTGAAAAACTAATATTATTCATGGACATAGTAGCGAAATGAAATTTCAATGTTTTCCAGATAGACAACAAGTAAGTATTTCTGAATGGGGTTTTGGAAGAAGAAGTTTGTATTGATTAGACAGGTGGTTTTATAATTCATGAATATGATAATAGAATTTTTTTTCACTGAATAAGCCTTTATATGGTTTGTTATGTGATTCACAGTTGAAGAATGAGTTGTTATGTGAGGCTCATAGTTCCCCGTTTTCAGTTCATCCTGGCAGTACTATGATGTACAGTGATCTGCGGGAGTATTACTGGTAGGATGGAATGAAAAGAGACATTGCTGATTTTACTGTGAAGTGTTTGACATGTCAACAGGTTAAAGCAGAGCGGCAGGGATGCTTCAGCCTTTACCAATGCCAGAGTGGAAATGGGAAAACATATCCATGGACTTTGTTGTGGGATTACCGAGGACATCTCAAGGTAATAATACAATCTGGGTTATTGTTGATCGCTTGACCAAATCTGGTCATTTCCTTTCTATACGAGATACTTTCTCTCTTGATCAACTTTCTCTCTTGATCAACTTTCTCGTTTGTATCTTAAAGAGATAGTCAGGTTACATGGAGTTCCTCTCTCCATTGTATCGGATCGTGATCCCAGGTTTACTTCTAAATTTTGGAAAGTCCTTCAGAAGTCGTTGGGTACAGAATTAAATTTTAGTACAGCTTTTCATCCTCAATCAGATGGGCAGTCAGAACGAATAATCCAGACATTGGAGGATATGCTACGAGCTTGTTCTATAGATTATCAGGGATGTTGGGACCAACAACTTTCTTTGGTTGAGTTTTCATATAATAACAGTTTTCATTCCAGTATACAGATGGCACCATTTCAGGCATTATATGGGAAGCGGTGTCAAACTCCAGCTTTCTGGGATGAAGTGGGTGAAAGGAAGTTGGTGGGACAAGAATTGGTAGAAGGGATGGCAGAAAAATTTCAGATGATTCAGAAACACATGAGAACAGCTCAGAGCAGGCAGAAGAGTTATGCGGATAACCGGAGGAAGGATCTATCTTTCGAGGTAGGTGATCATGTTTTTCTCAAGGTTTCTCCTTGGAAAAGTGTGATGAGATTTGGTAAGAAAGGAAAGTTGAGTCCAAGGTTTATTGGACCATATGAAATTCTGGAGAGAGTTGGATCAGTTGTATACCGAGTGGCTTTACCTCTGAGTTTATCTCAGGTACACAATGTTTTTCATGTTTCAATGTTGAGAAAGTATATGCCAGATCCATCTCATGTTTTGAGTCCGGAGGTAGTTCAGCTGGAAGAGAACATATCTTATGAGGAACAACTGGTCCAGATTCTTGACCATAGGGAGCAGGTGTTACGGAATAAAGGGATTCATCAGGTAAAGGTTTGGTGGAAAAACCATGTGATTGAAGAGGCAACGTGGGAATCTGAAAATGCTATGAGGGATAAATACCCCCACTTATTTTGATAAGTGAATAAAATTGCAAGGACGCAATTCCTAAAAAGGGGGGAAGGATGTAACATCCCAGGTAAATAAAGAATAAAGAATTTTCATATTTATTAATATTTACGAATTAAATATTAATTTTAATTAGAAGGGGTTTCTACGTTCGATAGCGTACTCGGTACGCAACGATGAGTTTCTTTGAAAACTTACGTTGCACACAAGTAATAAAATAATATTATTTTAAATGTTAGTTAACGAGTAGCCATTGTACTGGCGGGAATGGATAGAAATAACTAAAATATGATTATATATGTTTTTAAATGTTTTTACATTTACCCAAAAAAAGATAAAGGCTTAAAATACAGAAAGAGTTCAATTTTAGGCATTTATACCATAATTTTCACGAAAGGTCCACTTATCACCTTTTGACGGAGAACCGACATTAAATATAGTTTTGATCGATCTTATAAATTCTATTGGACCAAATATAACTCTTCTTTAGAATTGGGACATCAAAATTTACTTTGCGTAAATTTTTGGTACCTTTCTAATAAAGTTCGTTTTTTAATGAATAGTGTAAAATGTTGTATTTTAATTCAAAACCTCTTTTTAATCTAATTTATTTATATGATTAGATTATCTTTTGAATTTGTTTTAAATTGAAATTAGAAAATATTTTTACCATTAAATCCAATAGTGGTCGTTGGAATTAATTTCACTTTGAAATCGGACTTAAACTAGTGTCAATCTTTTGATACTTATTGTTTCATAAAAACACGCTATTTGCTTTGACAGCGGGAATTAATTATTAAATTAATTAATGTGACTTATATGTTTTGAATTTTTTAAAATAGACTTCATTTTTGAATTCGTAATATCAAATATAGCTTAGGGTGAATTTTTTGTAATTTTCTGAAAAACATCAATTTTTGATGAATAGTGAAACCACTAAGTGGTACTTATAAAGACTGATTTTCCGTTTAAATGAAATTTTGCCATCATTGTGTTTTGAATTTCAAAAATCCGACATACATGGTTGTCATTAAGAAGTAAAATCTGGTTCAATGAGATTATAATAATGTTTTGGTTAATAGTAACTTATTAAGTTCTTAATCGCGATTAGTGGTAATTAGTGTAGTTTAAGGTAAAAATAATTCTTTAATAAAATAAGATGAGCTTGACACATGTCCTACCCTCATTGGTTGTGTCATGGCCGACCAAGATGATCCATGGGTCAACTTGGGGACCCCATGGAGACACTTTGGTTGGAAAATGACATAAATAACTTTTTATTTAATGTAAAATTAAAAATGACACAAACATGATATGTTTTACAAAAACAATTTTTAAATGGGGTTATACAAGTCAGATTTTTTATTATAAATGGTAATTGAAAATATAAAAATATTTAATACATCATAGTATTTTTTTATAATTTTTAGACTTTAAATAAATTAATTTATTTATCACATCATGATGATGCAGCGATGACCTCATTATTTAACGATTTAAATAAAATGGAAAGATAATGTAAAATCTATAAACTAAACATGTCCAAAACTTATTGGATGGGTGGATTTCGAACCCTTATCACCTTATCCATGAATTACATCACTGTGGGACCTTTTAAAACCGAAACACATTTTCAAATAAAGTAATATTTCTTTACTTTCCAAAAGTGCCCCTCCTCTCCTCTTATAAAAGGCCCCCACCCCTACCTCATTTCATACACTCCTAAAGACTTTGGCTCGGCCAAACCCAGCCCATTTACTCTCTCCACATCCCTCTCCTAATCCTAGAGGATTCCCTTTGGGCAGAATCCTTTCAAAGGAAGCCTTTAGGATCAAATCGAAAGGAGGTACACTTTTAAAGGTAATTCATTCTCTCTTGTTCATTTGATTTATTTTTCTTCTCCAACCCTCTAAACTCTTTTTATTTACTTATTTTGTAACAACACCAGTATCTTCAATATACTAGGATGTTGTTATAAGATTTATTCGAGCTACACTCTCACACAACTACATCAAATGGTTAATGAACATACGGTTTCCGTGGATGGCGAAATTCTGCCTCCCGAAATGATGATTGTTCAATACTCATTTAAAACTTTCAAAGGTGGCCATTATGATGTCACTATTTTTATATATGATATATAATATGTTTAATTTTTCTTTAAGATTCTGTATTTTTCATTTTGGGCATACCTTTATGGTTTCCATTATGGGTAAACACAATATATTCGTTTAAGGAAGTGCGGACTACCGCCCCCTCAAAGTGATGTGATTTGTTAATGCCATATGTGGGACGTGTAAAGGATGGATTTAAAGTTATTATATATAATGTTATACTGGAATTATAATATACCTCTATATCATTATTATTTCTTTCCATTAAAGTATGAGATAGAAATGAAAGTAGCGTTCATGCGTACGTACGGCTTACCGTCTCCATGAACGGTGCATTTCATTTCTTATCCCCAAATGTAATGTACTATTAAAAGTACATGTATATAATGGATATATATAATTTATGATATATCTAAATGATGAATATAATTCTGGAATTAAAATATACATACCTCTCATTTAGTTTTAATTCCATTAATATGACAAAGAAATGAAAGTAGCGTTCATGCGTACGTACGGCTTACCGTCTCCATGAACGGTGCATTTCATTTCTTACCTCTAAATGATTAGGTAATATTATAAATACATGTATATGATTGATATATATGATACATATTATATCCAAATCGGGAATTTCATTCTGGATATAAATAACCTTTGACCACACGAACAACATGTAATTGTAAGTAGTCCACTTTCGACTTAAGAACCAAAAATTGAGAAAACAAACATTCTTAACTTAAATGGTTACATAATGTTTATAACATGGAAATAAGTGATATAAAAGTAATAATGAACTTTAAAAAGGTTCCTAATAAAGTATAAATTAACTCAATTTTATTATTCAGGACATTAAAGAACGATCGAGTCAAGTCGGACCCGAGGTAAGGGACTTCGTCTCAATCTCCTTTCATTGAGGCATATTTGGTTTTATACACAACTTTCTTTTATACGGTGTATAAACCCCTTTAAATTTTACTTTTATACAAAAGGAATCTTTTTCTACAAAGCGTTTTACAAAACGACAAAAAGGAATGTTTCTTTTAACGTACGTGGTGACAACGACCTTTTCCGCCGCCGCGAGTATTATTTGGTCTTTGGCATTCTCAACAAGCCGTAATGTTTTTAGAATAAAATAAATACCATATATACTTTTATGTATTTTGGTATTGAAAATGGTTTTGAAAAAGGATTCTATTATGTCAATATATTTATGATATATTGTGTTTGAAATGTGGAAATGTTATCATTCCTTTACATTGGTTTTATGTTTTATGATTTTATATTGGTACTTGGACATTTTAACGGGTGGTTACGTTATAAACCATATGACGGGTGGTGACGTGAATACTAGGACGGGTGGTTACGTTATAACCTCCAATGCATTGGGTATGGAAGTCGGTCGTATGGCTATTCCATTAAGTATGTATGGAAATTGGCCGTATGGCTATTCCACATGAGGATCTTTTCAGGTTTAGAGTTTTAGATAATTAGAACATAACTATTCCATCTCAAAAGATTACAAAGTAGTCACTTCTACTAAGTTTCCATAATAAAAAAAACTATTAAAAAGAAACGTGTCTAGTTCCATGTTTTATATAGGAAGACATTCCCTTGATCCCATCCTTGACCTTATTCCACATTAAGTCCTGTGAAAACATTTCAAAAAAACATGGGGTGAGCATAAAAAGCTCAGTAAGGGATACAGAAAGAATGAAAACTGTTAGTTTTTCAAACATCAAATAAACCATATATACTCTATCAAAGTAATACCTTCACCTTCATGAAGTAGTAAAAACTCTTTGCTGAATAAAGTATCATTACTTACCTTTTTATAACCAAATGATTACCATAAAATCCATAAAAATAACACATAACATATATAAAGGTAACTTGGGACATAAACATACTTAAGTGGAATAACCATACGGTTGACTTCCACACATATCATTTAATGGAATAGCCATACGGCCAATTTCCATACATACTCAATGTAATAGCCATACGGCCGACTTCCATACCCAATGCATTGGAGGTTATGACGTAACCACCCATCCTGGTATTCACGGCACCACCCGTCATATGGTTTATAACGTAACCACCCGTTAAAATGTCCAAGTACCAATATAAAATCATAAAACATAAAACCAATATAAAGGAATGATAACATTTCCACATTTCAATCACAATATATCATAAATATATTGACATAATAGAATCCTTTTTCAAAACCATTTTCAATACCAAAATACATAAAAGAGTATATGGTATTTATTTTATTCTAAAAACATTACGGCTTGTTGAGAAAGACAAAGACCAAATAATACTCGCGGCGGCGGAAAAGGTCGTTGTCACCGCGTACGTTAAAAAACATTCCTTTTTTTGTTTAGTAAAACGCTTCGTAGAAAAAGATTCCTTTTGTATAAAAGTAAAAGTCAAATGTGTTAATACACCATATAAAATAAAGTTTTATATAAAACGAAATATGCCTCAATGAAAGGAGACTGAGACGAAGTCCCTTACCTCGGGTCCGACATGACTCGATCATTCTTTAACGTCCTGAATAATAAACTTGAGTTAATTTATACTTGATTAAGAACCTTTTTAAAGTTAATTATTCCTTTTATATCACTTATTGACATGTTATAAACATTATGTAACCATTTAAGTTAATAATGTTTGTTTTCTCAATATTTTGTTCTTAAGTCGAAAGTGGACATCTTACAATTACATGTTGTTCGTGTGGTTAAAGGTTCTTTATATCCAGAATGAAATTCCTGATTTGGATATAATATGTATCATATATATCCAGAATATACATGTATTTATAATATTCCATAATCATTTAGAGGTAATAAATGAAATGCACCATTCATGGAGACGGTAAGCCGTATGTATGCATGAACGCTACTTTCATTTTTTTGTCATATTAATGGAATTAAAACTAAATGAGAGGTCTGTATATTTTAATTCCAGAATTATATTCATCATTTAGATATATAATTAGTTATATATATCAATTATATACATGTACTTTTAATAGTACATTACATTTGGGGATAAAAATGAAATGCACCATTCATGGAGATGGTAAGCCGTACGTACGCATGAACGCTACTTTCATTTCTATATCATACTTTAATGGAAAGAAATAATAATGATATAGAGTTATATTATAATTCCAGTATAACATCATATATAATAACTTTAAATCCATCCTTTACATGTCCCACATATGGCATTAACGAATCACATCACTTTGAGGGGCGGCAGTCCGCACTTCCTTAAATGAAGATATCGTGTTTACCCATAATGGAAACCATAAAGGTATGCAAAAATGAAAAATACAGAAGCTTGAGGAAAGAATAAACATATTATATATCATATATAAAAATAGTTACATCATAATGTCCACCTTTGAAGGTGTTAAATGAGTATTGAACAATCATCGTTTTGGGAGGCAGGATTTCGCCATCCACGGAAACTGTATGTTCTTTAACCATTTGATGTAGTTGTGTGAGAGTGTAGCTCGAATAAATCTTATAACAACATCCTAGTATATTTAATATACTGGTTTTGTTACAAAAGAAGTAAATAAAAAGATTTTAGAGGGTTGGAGAAGCAAAATAAAACAAATGAACAAGAGATAATGAATTACCTTTAAAAGTGTAACTCCTTTTGATTTGAGCCTAAAGGCTTACTTTGAGAGGATTATTCCCAAAGGGAATCTTCTAGGATGAGGAGAGGGATGTGGAGAGAGTAAATGGGAAGGGGTTGGCCGAGCCAATGGCTTGAGGAGTGTGTGAAATGAGGTAGAGGTGGGGGCCGTTTATAAGAGGAGAGGAGGGGCACTTTTGGAAAGTAAAGAAATATTACTTTATTTGAAAATGTGTTTCGGTTTTAAAAGGTCCCACATTGATATAATTAGTGGATAAGGTGATAAGGGTTGTAAATCCACCCATCCAATAAGTTTTGGACATGTGTAGTTTATAGATTTTACATTATCTTTCCATTTTATTTAAATCGTTAAATAATGAGGTCATCGCTGCATCATCATGATGTCATAAATAAATTAATTTATTTAAAGTTGAAAAATTATAAAAAAAAATACTATGATGTAGGAAATTTTTGTATATTTCCAATGACTATTTATAATAAAAAATCTTACTTGTATAACCCCATTTAAAAATTGTTTTAGTAAAACATATCATGTTTGTGTAATTTTTACTTTTACATTAAATAAAAAGTTATTTATGTCATTTCCCAAACAAAGTGTCTTCATGGGGTCCCCAAGTTGACCCATGGCTTTTCGTGGTCGTCCATGACACAACCAATGAGGGTAGGACATGTTTCAAGCTCATCTTATTTTATTAAATCATTATTTTTACCTTAAACTACACTAATTACCACTAATCGCGATTAAGAACTTAATAAGTTACTATTCACCAAAAAATTATTATAATCTCATTGAACCACATTTTACTTCTTAATGACAACCATGTATGTCGGATTTTTGAAATTCAAAACACAATGATGGCAAAATTTCATTTAAACGGAAAATCAGTCTTTATAAGTACCACTTAGTGGTTTCACTATTCATCAAAAATTGAAGTTTTTCAGAAAATTACCAAAAATTCACCCTAAGCTATATTTGATATTCCGAATTCAAAAATGAAGTCCATTTTAAAAAATTCAAAATATATAAGTCAAATTAATTAATTTAATAATTAATTCCCGCTGTCATGACAAATAGCGTGTTTTTGTGAAACAATAAATATCAAAAGATTGACACTAGTTTAAGTCCGATTTCAAAGTGAAATTAATTCCAACGACCACTATTGGATTTAATGGTAAAAATATTTTCTAATTTCACTTTAAAACCAATTCAAAAGATAATCTAATCATATAAATAAATTAGATTAAAAAGAGGTTTTGAATTAAAATACAACATTTTACACTATTCATTAAAAAATGAACTTTAACGGAAAGATACCAAAAATTCACCCAAAGTAAATTTTGATGTCCCGATTCTAAAGAAGAGTTTTATTTGGTCCAAAATATTGTATAAGAGTGATCAAAACTATATTTAATGACAGTTCGCCATCAAAAGGCGATAAGTGAACCTTTAGTGAAAATTAGGATATAAAAGCCTAAAATTGAACTCTTTTTGTATTTTAAGCCTTTATCTTTTATTGGATAAATGTAAAAACATTTAAAAACATATATAATCATATTTTAGTTATTTCTATCCATTCCCGCCAGTACAATGGCTACTCGTTAACTAACATTTAAAATAATATTATTTTATTACTTGTGTGCAACGTAAGTTTTCAAAGAAACTCATCGTTGCGTACCGAGTACGCTATCGAACGTAGAAACCCCTTTTAATTAAAATTAATATTTAATTCATAAATATTAATAATTATGAAAATTATTTATTCTTTATTTACCTGGGATGTTACATCCTTCCCCCCTTTTTGGGAATTGCATCCTCGCAATTTTATTCACTTATCAAAATAAGTGGGGGTATTTATCCCTCATAGAATTTTCAGATTCCCACGTTTCCTCTTCAATCACATGGTTTTTCCACAAAACCTTTACCTGGTGAATCACCTTATTCCGTAACACCTGCTCCCTGTGGTCAAGAATCTAGACCGGTTGTTCCTCATAAGATAGGTTCTCTTCCAGCTGAACTACCTCTGGACTCAAAACATGATATGGATCTGGAATATACTTTCTCAACATTGAAACATGAAAAACATCATGTACCTGAGATAAACTCAGAGGTAAAGCCACTTGGTATGCAACAGATCCAACTCTCTCCAGAATTTCATATGGTCCAATAAACCTTGGACTCAGCTTTCCTTTATTACCAAATCTCATCACACTTTTCCAAGGAGAAACCTTGAGAAAAACATGATCACCTACCTCGAAAGATAGATCCTTCTTCCGGTTATCTGCATAACTCTTCTGCCTGCTCTGAGCTGTTCTCATGTGTTTCTGAATCAGCTGAACTTTTTCTGCAACCTCTTCTACCAATTCTGGTCCCATCAACTTCCTTTCACCCACTTCATCCCAGAAAGCTGGAGTTCGACACTGCTTCCCATATAATGCCTCAAGTGGTGCAATCTGTATACTGGAATGAAAACTGTTATTATAATAAAACTCAACCCAAGAAAGATGTTGGTCCCAACTTCCCTGATAATCCATCAAACAAGCTCGTAGCATATCCTCCAAGGTCTGAATTGTTCGTTCTGACTGCCTATCTGATTGAGGATGAAAAGCTGTACTAAAATTTAATTCTGTACCAACGACTTCTGAAGGTCTTTCCAAAATTTAGATTGAACCTGGGATCATGATCAGACACAATGGAGAGAGGAACTCCATGTAACCTGACTATCTCTTTAAGATACAAACGGGAAATTTGATCTAGAGAGAAAGTATCTCATATAGAAAGGAAATGAGCAGATTTGGTCAAGCGATCAACAATAACCCAGATTGCATTATTACCTCGGGATGTCCTCGGTAATCCCACAACAAAGTCCATGGATATGTTTTCTCATATCCACTCTGGAACTGGTAAAGGCTGAAGCATCCCTGCCGCTCTGCTTTAACCTGTTGACATGTCAAACACTTCACAGTAAAATCATCAATGTCTCTTTTCATTCCATCCTTCCAGTAATACTCCCGCAGATCTCTGTACATCTTAGTACTGCCAGGATGAACTGAAAACGGAGAACTATGAGCCTCACATAAAAACCCATTCTTCAACTGTGAATCACAAGGCACACATAACCTCTTCCCAAACCTCAAAACACAAACACAAACTTATCCAAGAACTCATGGAAAATTTTATTCATAATGTCCATGAATACAGCAGGTGCATTGGTTAACCCAAAAGGCATAACTACAAATTCATAATGGCCATATCTAGTACGGAACGCAGTCTTCGGAACGTCTGCTTCTTTTACTTTCAACTGATGGTACCCCGACCTCAAGTCAATCTTCAAAAAATACTGAGCTCCCTGGAGTAGATACCACTTCATTCGATGGCCCAACATCTACTGAAGTTGTTGCAAAGGATTTCAACACCCCTTTCTGCTTTTATTCTGGCTGCATTCCCCCAGTTGAGTTCTTCGTTGGACACTCGTTTGCATAATGACCCATTTCATTACACTTAAAACATATTACCGTTGGCTTTTCATTTCTTGCTTGATCATCTTCCTTACAGTTACGAGCAATATGACCAGACTTACCACACCGAAATCACTTACCAGACATGGGTAAACATTCTCCAGGATGCATTTTACCACACTTCTCACAGGATGGATATTTGGTTTTCTTACCTCCTTGCTTCTTTGATGAATTCTTCCTCTTTGCCTGCCAACTAGACCTCTTATTCTGTTGTTTGTCATAGAACACCTGATCATCGGCAAACTCCATTTCCACCTTCTCCGCACATCGAACAAGTTTTTCATAACTTTTGAACTCACGAGAAGCTAAACTCTTCGATACTTTGGCTTTAACCCTGAGTAAAAATGGTTTATTTTACTATCAAGATCTCGTATGAAGTTTGGAGCATACCTTGCCAATCGAGTGAACTTTTCTTCATAAGCAGCCACTGAATCATCCTCCTGCCTCAATTCTAGGAACTGTTTTTCCATCCTAAGACGAACCACCTTAGGAAAATATTTCTCAAGAAACATACCTTTGAATTCGTCCCAGTGAAGATCCTCAATCTCATCACTATCCCTTATATTTTTCACCATCGACCACCACTGATCAGCTTCACCTTCAAAACGATAAACAACAAGACTAACCTTTTGATGTTCTGAACACCCCATGACATCAAAAATATTATCCAGTGCTTTAATCCACCCTTCAGCTTGCACAGGGTCAGATGATCCTATGAATGATGGGGGATGTTGCCTCATGAAATGTTCCACCACTGACATGTTCCTTTGCGGTTGATCTGGCTGATCTCGTGCATGGATACCACCACCATTTATATCCTAAGTCAACTGTTCCATCACTGCAACAAACTGTTCAGTTCTGATTCCGACCATCTCAGGTTGCTGATTTGGAAGGTTATCTTCCTCCTGATGTCCTCCCAACATAGCTGCTTTGTTTCCTCTACGGAGAACCATTCTGAAGACACAAATATCTTAGGCGAAGCAACATGGTAATCCGTAAATGCTATATCATTTCAATCATATTATAATTTAACACTTTTTTAACTCCTACAGTTGTCTAAACTGACCTCTAATACCAACTATAAGACCCCGGCCTTAAACCTTACTCAATATTGAATTAAATGAATAATTCACATTGAGGATCTTTTTAGGTTTAGAGTTTTAGAGAATTAGAACATAACTATTACATCTCAAAAGATTACAAAGTAGTCACTTCTACTAAGTTTCCATAATAAAAAAACTCTTAAAAAGAAACGTGTCTAGTTCCATGTTTTATATAGGATGGCATTCCCTTGATCCCATGCTTGACCTTATTCCACATTAAGTCCTGTGAAAACATTTCAAAAAAAACTTGGGGTGGGCATAAAAAGCTCAGTAAGGGATACAGAAAGAAGGAAAACTGTTAGTTTTTCAAACATCAAATAAACCATATATACTCTATCAAAGTAATACCTTCACCTTCATGAAGTAGTTAAAACTCTTCGCTGAATAAAGTATCATTACTTACCTTTTTGTAACCAAAGGATTACCATAAAATCCATAAAAAACACATAACATATATAATGGTAACTTGGGACATAAACATACTTATGTGGAATAACCATACGGTCGACTTCCACACATATCACTTAATGGAATAGCCATACGGCCAATTTCCATACATACATAATGGGATAGCCATACGGCCGACTTCCATACCCAATGCATTGGAGGTTATAACGTAACCACCCATCCTGGTATTCACGGCACCACCCATCATATGGTTTATAACGTAACCACCCGTTAAAATGTCCAAGTACCAATACAAAATCATAAAACATAAAACCAATATAAAGGAATGATAACATTTCCACATTTCAATCACAATATATCATAAATATATTGACATAATAGAATCTTTTTTCAAAACAATTTTCAATACCAAAATACATAAAAGAGTATATGGTATTTATTTTATTCTAAAAACATTATGGCTTGTTGAGAAAGCCAAAGACAAAATAATACTCGCGGCGGCGGAAAAGGTCGTTGTCACCGTGTACGTTAAAAAACATTCCTTTTTGTCATTTAGTAAAACGCTTCGTAGAAAAAGATTCCTTTTGTATAAAAGTAAAATTCATAGGTGTTTATACACCATATAAAAGAATGTTCTGTATAAAACGAAATATGCCTCAATGAAAGGAGATTGAGACGAAGTCCCTTACCTCGGGTCCGACTTGACTCGATCGTTCTTTAACGTCCTGAATAATAAACTTGAGTTAATTTATACTTGATTAAGAACCTTTTTAAAGTTCATTATTCCTTTTATATCACTTATTGCCATGTTATAAACATTATGTAACCATTTAAGTTAATAATGTTTGTTTTCTCAATATTTGGTTCTTAAGTCGAAAGTGGACTTCTTACAATTACATGTTGTTCGTGTGGTCAAAGGTTCTTTATATCCAGAATGAAATTCCCGATTTGGATATAATATGTATCATATATATACAGAATATACATGTATTTATAATATTACATAATCATTTAGAGGTAAGAAATGAAATGCACCGTTCATGGAGACGGTAAGCCGTACGTACGCATGAACGATACTTTCATTTCTTTGTCATATTAATGGAATTAAAACTAAATGAGAGGTATGTATATTTTAATTATAGAATTATATTCATCATTTAGATATATCAGTAGTTATATATATCCATTATATACATGTACTTTTAATAGTACATTACATTTGGGGATAAGAAATGAAATGCACCGTTCATGGAGACGGTAAGCCGTACGTACGCATGAACGCTACTTTCATTTCTATCTCATACTTTAATGGAAAGAAATAATAATGATATAGAGGTATATTATAATTCTAGTATAACATCATATATAATAACTTTAAATCCATCCTTTACACGTCCCATATATGGCATTAACGAATCACATCACTTTGAGGGGGCGGTAGTCCGCACTTCCTTAAATGAAGATATCATGTTTACCCATAATGGAAACCATAATGGTATGCCATAAATGAAAAATACAGAAGATTAAGGAAAGAATAAACATATTATATATCATATATAAAAATAGTCACATCACAATGGCCACCTTTGAAGGTGTTAAATGAGTATTGAACAATCATCATTTCGGGTGGCAGAATTTCGCCATCCACGGAAACTGTATGTTCTTTAACCATTTGATGTAGTTGTGTGAGAATGTAGCTCGAATAAATCTTATAACAACATCCTAGTATATTGAAGATACTGGTGTTGTTACAAAAGAATTAAATAAAAAGAGTTTAGAGGGTTGGAGAAGCAAAATAAAACAAATGAACAAGAGAGAATGAATTACCTTTAAAAGTGTAACTCCTTTTGATTTGATCTTAAAGGCTTCCATTGAAAGGATTCTGCCCAAAGGGAATCCTCTATGATGAGGATAGGGATGTGTAGAGAGTAAATGGGTAGGGGTTGGCCGAGCCAAATGCTTTAGGAGTGTGTGAAATGTGGTAGAGGTGGGGGACTTTTATAAGAGGAGAGGAGGGGCACTTTTGGAAAGTAAAGAAATATTACTTTATTTGAAAATGTGTTTCGGTTTTAAAAGGTCCCAAATTGAAATAATTCGTGGATAAGGTGATAAGGGTTCGAAATCCACCCATCCAATATGTTTTGGACATGTGTAGTTCATAGATTTTACATTATCTTTCCATTTTATTTAAATCGTTAAATAATGAGGTCATCGCTTCATCATCATGATGTCATAAATAATTTAATTTATTTAGTGTCTAAAAATTATAAAAAAAATACTATCATGTAGGAAATCTTTTTATCTTTCCAATTACTATTTATAATAAAAAATCTGACTTTTATAACCCCATTGAAATATTGTTTTAGTAAAACATATCATGTTTGTGTCATTTTTACTTTTACATTAAATAAAAAGTTATTTATGTCATTTCCCAAACAAAGTGTCTCCATGGGGTCCCCAGGTTGACCCATGGCTTGTCTTGGTCGGCCATGACACAACCAATGAGGGTAGGACATGTTTCAAGCTCATCTTATTTTATTAAAGCATTATTTTTACCTTAAACTACACTAATTACCACTAATCGCGATTAAGAACTTAATAAGTTACTATTCACCAAAAAATTATTATAATCTCATTAAACTACATTTTACTTCTTAATGACAACCATGTATGTCGGATTTTTGAAATTCAAAACACAATGATGGGAAAATTTCATTTAAACGGAAAATCAGTCTTTATAAGTACCACCTAGTGGTTTCACTATTCATCAGGTAAAGGTTTTGTGGGAAAACCATGTGATTGAACAGGCAACGTGGAAATATGAAAATGCTATGAGGGATAAATACCCCCACTTATTTTGATAAGTGAATAAAATTGCGAGGACGCAATTCCCAAAAGGGGGGAAGGATGTAACATCCCAGGTAAATAAAGAATAAAGAATTTTCATATTTATTAATATTTATGAATTAAATATTAATTTTAATTAAAAGGGTTTTCTACGTTATATAGTGTACTCGGTACGCAATGATGGGTTTCTTTGAAAACTTACGTTGCACAGAAGTAATAAAATAATATTATTTTAAATGTTAGTTAACGAGTAGCCGTTGTACTGGCGGGAATGGATAGAAATAACTAAAATATGATTATATATGTTTTTAAATGTTTTTACATTTATCCAATAAAAGATAAAGGCTTAAAATACGAAAAGAGTTCAATTTTAGGCTTTTATACCCTAATTTTCACTAAAGGTTCACTTATTTCCTTTTGATGGAGAACTATCATTAAATATAGTTTTGATCAATCTTATAAATTCTATTGGACCAAAAATAACTCTTATTTAGAATCGGGACATCAAAATTTACTTTGTGTAAATTTTTGGTACCTTTCCGATAAAGTTCATTTTTTTAATGAATAGTGTAAACTGTTGTATTTTAATTCAAAACCTCTTTTTAATCTAATTTATTTATATGATTAGATTATCTTTTGAATTGGTTTTAAAGTGAAATTAGAAAATATTTTTACCATTAAATTCAATAGTGGTCATTGGAATTAATTTCACTTTGAAATCGGACTTAAACTAGTTTCAATCTTTTGATACTTATTGTTTCATAAAAACACGCTATTTGCTCTGACAGTGGAAATTAATTATTAAATTAATTAATGTGACTTATATATTTTGAATTTTGTAAAATAGACTTCATTTTTGAATTCGTAATATCAAATATAGCTTAGGGTTAGAATATATTTTTACCATTAAATCCAATGGTGGTCATTGGAATCAATTTCACTTTGAAATTTGACTTAAACTAGTGTCAATCTTTTGATACTTATTGTTTTATAAAAACACGCTATTTGTCATGACAGTGGGAATTAATTATTAAATTAATTAATGTGACTTATATGTTTTGAATTTTGTAAAATAGACTTCATTTTTGAATTCGGAATATCAAATATAGCTTATGTTGAATTTTTGGTAATTTTCTGAAAAACTTCAATTTTTGATGAATAGTGAAACCACTAAGTGGTACTTATAAAAACTGATTTTTCCATTTAAATGAAATTTTTCCATCATTGTGTTTTGAATTTCAAAAATCCGACATACATGGTTGTAATTAAGAAGTAAAATGTGGTTCAATGAGATTAAAATAATTTTTTGGTGAATAGTAACTTATTAAGTTTTTAATCGCGATTAGTGGTAATTAGTGTAGTTTAAGGTAAAAATAATGCTTTAATAAACTAAGATGAGCTTGACACATGTCCTACCCTCATTGGTTGTGTCATGGACGACCATGACAAGCCATGGGTCAACTTGAGGACCCCATGGAGCTACTTTGGTTGGGAAATGACATAAATAACTTTTTATTTAATGTAAAAGTAAAAATGACACAAACATCATATGTTTTACGAAAAAAAATTTTACATGGGGTTATAAAGATCACATTTTTTATTATAAATATTCATTTGAAAGATAAAAATATTTCCTACATCACAGTATTTTTTTTATAATTTTTAGACACTAAATAAATTAAAATATTTATGACATCATGATGATGCAGCGATGACCTCATTATTTAAAGATTTAATTAAAATGGAAAGATAATGTAAAATCTATAAACTACACATGTCCAAAACTTATTGTATGGGTGTATTTCGAACCCTTAACACCTTATCCACGAATTATATCAATGTGGGACCTTTGGAAACCGAAACACATTTTCAAATAATGTAATATTTCTTACTTTCTAAAAGTGCCCCTCCTCTCCTCTTATAAAAGGCCCCCACCTCTACCTCATTTCACACACTCTTCAAGACTTTTGCTCAGCCAACCCCTGCCCATTTACTCTCTCCACATCCCTCTCCTCATTCTAGAGGATTCCCTTTGGGCAGAAGCCTTTCAAAGGAATCCTTTAGGCTCAAATCAAAAGGAGTTACACTTTTAAAGGTAATTCATTCTCTCATGTTCATTTGTTTTATTTTGCTTCTCCAACCCCCTAAACTCTTTTTATTTATTTCTTTTGTAAAAACTCCAGTATCTTCAATATACTAGGATTTTGTTATAAGATTTATTCTAGATACACTCTCACACAACTACATCAAATGGTTAAAGAACATATGGTTTCCGTGGATGGTGAAATTCTGCCTCCCGAAACGATGATTGTTCAATACTCATTTAACACCTTCAAAGGTGGCCATTATGATGTCACTATTTTTATATATGATATATAATATGTTTATGTTTTCCTTAAGCTTCTGTTTTTTTCATTTTGGGAATACCTTTATGGTTTACATTATGGGTAAACGCGATATCTTCATTTAAGGAAGTGCGGACTACCGCCCCCTCAAAGTGATTTGATTCATTAAATACCATATGTGGGACGTATAAATGATGGAACTATGATATTATATATGATATTATACTGGAATTATAATATACCTTTATATAATTATTATTCCATTCTATAAAATACGAAATAGAAATGAAAGTAGCGTTCATGCGTACGTACGGCTACCGTCTCCATGAATGGTGCATTTCATTTCTTACCTCTAAATGATTATGTAATGTTATAAATGCATGCATGTACTGGATATATATGACATATATGATATCTACATCATGAATAAAATTTTGTATATAATAAACATTTGGCAACACGAACAACATGTAATTGTAAGAAGTCCACTTTCGACTTAAGAACCAAATATCGGCAAAACAAATATTATTAACTTAAATGATTACATAATGTTTATGACATGGTAATAAGTTATATAAATGGAATAATGAACTTGAAAAAGGTTCTTAAGGAAGTATAAATTAACTCAAGTTTATTATTCAGGAGATTAAAGAACGATCGAGTCAAGTCGGACCCGAGGTAAGGGATCCTACTCCTCTCTTTCTTTTTAAGTACACACTTTTATGTCATTCCTTTTAAAGATCATATTTCTTGTCCTTGGGATGATCTTTTATATTAAACTTACTGTAATTTTTATTTTCATGTGATGAGAGACCCTATTCTCTCTCATCAATCCATTTTGGATGTTTTGAGTGGCGATGTTAGGCTGCCGAACTTTCGTAAGAGATCTAACCTCTCTCTTTTTTAGTACTCTCCTTTATGTCACTTCTTTTAAGATCCTATTTGTAATGTTGGGGGATGATCTTTTATATTCCTATTTATGTACATTTTATTTTAATGTGATGAGATTCCCTATTTGATCTCATCAATCCATATTCTTAAGTTTTATGTGGCACCGTTAGGCTGCCGAGTTTTCGTAAGGGATTTTTCATCTCACTTTTATTCCTGTGAGATTTATGCTACATTTTCCACAAATTCCATTGAGTGGTGTATGTACTGCCCATTATTCTACTCTTTGTTTAATGTACTTTCGTTTATGAGTATTTACATCAATGATCAATTGTCCTTCTTTCTTTGGGTGTATGTTTTGAAAGATACCCAAGTCGGTAAAAGAACCTTTCACCCTCCTCTTTTTTTAAAAGACTTCTTTTGTTGGGTCTTTTAATTTACATATTTTTATGTTGGGATATGTTCTCATATATCCTTATTGATGTAAATTTTATGTCCAAGTGATGAGATACTCTTTTTATCTCTCATCAACTCATTTTGATGTGATGCCGTTGGGCTGTCAAGGGAACTTTTTAATCCAATTTCGATTTCTTTGGGTTCAATATGTAGTCATTGAATATGTCATCCATTGAATATGTGTGAATGACCTTTTATTTTTGTACACTTAATATCCACTTATATTGGGTGTATTTATATTTGTCACACATATTTTTGAGATTGATTTGTCCTTAATTTAAGGATACCTTCTTTATAAGGGATTTCATCACATTTTTCATCTCTATTAAGTCTTCATTGTTGTTATGCACCAATTTACTCTTATATGGTGTATATACTGTCCTTTCGAATATTATATCATGAATCCATTTATTCTCATGATATTATAATGTTATGATTAAATGTTTTTCCTCAATTATTGTATTCAAGTGTCTCTAATTTTGGTAAAACCCCTTTGACCAAAATATAGATTTAACTGTTTTAATGACTTGTTCTTATTAATATCCATATTTTCAAAATGGTTTTAAGGATTTATTTATATTGATATTAATGGATTAAAATGTTAAAAGCTTCAAGGTGGTATGGGACACTTTGATTAAAAATTCTCTTTATTAAATGTTTTAAATGGTTTTGGAAATGGTTTCTTTTTGAATGGATTCATTATTTCAATATACTAAAATGTTATATTGTGATTGAAATGTGGAAATGTTATGTTTCCTTTATGCATGTTTTATGTGATACATTTATGTTATGGTTCTTGGGCATTGTTATGAAAACGGGTGGTTCCATGATAAACTAAGGGCGGGTGAGCCTGATATAGCTCTCCAATGCATTGGGTAACGCGAAGGAGTGAAACGTTAAGGTTTCTCCGAAGAGATTTAGGGAATATACTGTGATGGGTATTCCAAACGTAACCAAGAGGGTTACTCCCTACGTATGAATGTTATGAATGCCTCAAGTTACCTTTATGTCTTATGTTTTCTATGATTTATTCATGATTTGATATGCCTATGTTTTATGGGTAAAGCGTGATTTCATTCTAATGTATATATGAACTCATGTTTCCTTTCCATATTTTTATAACTCTTACTGAGCTTTTTATGCTCATCCCAAGTTTTTGAAATGTTTTTCACAGGTCAAGGGAAAGGTACATGATGTGATGATAATGTCAAGGATGTGTCAAGAAAGAATCTGTGTTATATTTTAAATATGTTCCTGTTGATGGGAATAATGAATACTGTCTTTTATGTAACCACTTTGTTTAAATGTGGAATGTAATGAAAGTTTCATGATCTAATTCTCTAAAACTCTAAACCTGAAAAGATCCTCAATGTTTAATCTTGTAATAACTCAAGATTAAGTAAGTTTTAAGGCTGGGGACTTATAGATGGTATCAAAGGTCGGTTTAGATAACATTAGAGGTTAGGGTATTCTTTAAGCATAAATGACATTACCATAATGGTTAGGATTTAAGAAAGAGTCCTAGTTTTAGATAAAGTAAATGAGTAAGTGTATCTTAGTGTTTGCCTTCATCATTAGTACATGATGGTTTTTTTGATATACTCACACTTACATTTCTGTTTTTAGTGAATGGATGGATCTAGAAGGCACCAAAGAGACAACAGGTTTGAAGGAAACTGTGGTGGTTCTCTGATTAAGAGACTAGATAAAATGGAGGATTCAATGAGGAAACTCATGGTTGTTCTAAACCAAATATCAAGGAGTCATGATCAACCAATTGAACCTTGGTATGTTCTATAATGCATCATGTACGAGATGACCAATCGATGTGGATGTTCAGGTAATAATTAAAAAGGTAACCATTAGGGTTTATATGATCCTTACTTTTTAGGTAATTATTGGTTACTCTATGATATGATGGAAAATGAAAGGAATGAGATAAACTTGAGGATAAAATATGTTATGATTATTTTTGAAGATTTTTTCTCATTTTGGGGAATGTTTTAAGAATTATATAGTTTTGGAAAAAGGACAACACGCAGACCGTGTGACAACCCATCGCATCGGACAAGTTGCGGGAATCGAACCCACAACCAAAGTGCGACTGATATTTATCGCCTACCACTGGACTACGTGAAGTCCCTGGTTAGTTTGACTGATTATTTTTAGTTATATGATTTTATGAATTAATAGTAAGTTTATTTTGGGTTATTTATGAAAGTGATTAACCTATCATGGAGGATATGTTATTAGGATAATTACTTTTCAATGCGAGGCTTTAGAAGCGACTGATGTTGTTTGGAGATAAATGTTACGATTTAACTTGGAAGACTATGTGACTAAATCCTTCAAATATTTGGGTTTCAATCTTAGTTTGGTTTACTATGAAGGATTTTATGGACAAATTGTTTATCTAATGGTCTTCGTTGAACTTTGGGTTTTGTTGGAAAAAATTTGGAGATTAAGCAGAGATTTTATTTTTAAAGGGTTATCCTTTTCTGGATTATCTGATCTTGTAGTAACATTTTTGGTTTTAGTTTTGGTTAAATTATAAATACATGGGAAGTATATAGTTCTCTTTTGTGGATTAGGTGATTCTCTAGATGTTGATTATAGTACTCTTAATGTGAACAAGTCTTCCTAAATACTCGCCTTTTGGAGAAAATATGAGTTTGTGTAAGGAATCTAATAAAAGTTGAAAGTCAAAATGATAAGTGATTATGTTTCCTTATGAATAAATTACTCAATAAAAAGTAACTTAAAACAAAAATGTTTTCTATTAACTTTTTCTACTGGGGAATCGAATACCGTTTAACCCATCACAAGTTTGTGATTTTCTCATGGTTAACTTTCTCCTAAACATGTTTTCTATCACTCTCCATCAGAACATGACCCTTTGTTTTCTCCTCCATATCCATATTTTCATACTTGGAATCCTAGTATGGGTTAACTCGGGTGACCTTTGTACTTATCTTTCATTATTTTAAAGTGATTGTTTTACCGACTCTTGTTCCGATGTGGGACTTTCAAGGATGTTTCCAAGCTCAATTTTAAAAATTGCGAGGACGCAATTCCCAAAAGGGGGGAAGGATGTAACACCCCAGGTAAATAAAGAATATGACATTCTCTTATTTATCCAAATTTGTGAATAAAATATTAATATGACTCTAAAGGGGGCGTTATGCTCGATGGTGTACCCAACACGCAACAATGAGTTTCTTGGGAATCTTACGTTGCACTCTAATAATAAAATAATATTATTTTAAATGGTAGTTAACATGTAGCCGTTGTAATGGAGGGAATGGATAGAAATAACTAAAATATTATTATATATGTTTTTAAATGTTTTTACATTTATCCAATAATGGTTAGAGGCTTAAAATACGGAAAGAATTCAACTTTAGGCGTATATGCCCTAGTTTTTACTAAAGTTCACTTATCTCCTTTTGATATTGATCCATCATTAAATATAGTTTTGTTCACTCTTAAACATTCTTTTGGACCAAATAAAACTCTTATTAAGAATCAGGACATCAAAATTTACTTTGTGTCAATTTTTGGTATCTTTCCGATAAAGTTCTTTTTTCAATGAATAGTGTAAGATGTTGTATTTTAATTCAAAACCTCTTTTTAATCTAATTGTTTATATGATTAGATTATCTTTTGAATTGGTTTTAAAGTGAAATTAGAATATATTTTTACCATTAAATCCAATGGTGGTCATTGAAATCAATTTCACTTTGAAATTGGACTTAAACTGGTGTCAATCTTTTGATACTTATTGTTTTATAAAAACACGCTATTTGTCATGACAACGGGAATTAATTATTAAATTAATTAATGTGACTTATATGTTTTGAATTTAGTAAAATAGACTTCATTTTTGAATTCATAATATCAAATATAGCTTAGGGTGAATTTTTGGTAATTTTCTGAAAAACTTCAATTTTTGATGAATAGTGAAACCACTAAGTGGTACTTATAAAAACTGATTTTTCCGTTTAAATGAAATTTTTCCATCATTGTGTTTTGAATTTCAAAAATCCGACATACATGGTTGTAATTAAGAAGTAAAATGTGGTTCAATGAGATTAAAATAATTTTTTGGTGAATAGTAACTTATTAAGTTTTTAATCGCGATTAGTGGTAATTAGTGTAGTTTAAGGTAAAAATAATGCTTTAATAAAATAAGATGATCTTGACACATATCCTACCCTCATTGGTTGTGTCATGGCCGAAAAAAGACAAGCCATGGGTCAACTTGAGGACCCCATGGAGCTACTTTGGTTGGGAAATGACATAAATAACTTTTTATTTAATGTAAAAGTAAAAATGACAAAAACATCATATGTTTTATGAAAACAATATTTACATGGGGTTATAAAGATCAGATTTTTAATTATAAATAGTCATTGGAAATATAAAAAGATTTCCTACATCATAGTATTTTTTTTATAATTTTTAGACATTAAATAAATTAAATTATATATGACATCATGATGATGCAGCGATGACCTCATTATTTAACGATTTAAATAAAATGGAAATATAATGTAAAATCTATGAACTACACATGTCCAACACTTATTGTATGGTTGGATTTCGAACTCGTAACACCTTATCCACGAATTATATCAATGTGGGACCTTTTGAAACCGAAACACATTTTCAAATAAAGTAATATTTCTTACATTCCAAAAGTGCCCCTCCTCTCCTCTTATAAAAGGCCCCCACCTCTACCTCATTTCACACACTCTTCAAGCCTTTGGCTCGGACAACCCCTGACCATTTACTCTCTCCACATCCCTCTCCTCATACTAGAGGATTCTATTTGGAAGAAGCCTTTCAAAGGAAGCCATTAGGCTCAAATCAAAAGGAGTTACACTTTTAAAGGTAATTCATTCTCTGATGTTCATTTGTTTTATTTTGCTTCTCCAACCCCCTAAAATCTTTTTATTTATTTATTTTGTAACAACACCAGTATCTTCAATATACTATGATTTTTTTATAAGATTTATTCGAGCTACACTCTCACACAACTACATCAAATGGTTAAAGAACATATGGTTTCCGTGGATGGAAAAATTCTGCCTCCCGAAACGATGATTGTTCAATACTCATTTAACACCTTCAAAGGTGGCCATTATGATGTCACTATTTTTATATATGATATATAATATGTTTATGTTTTCCTTAAGCTTCTGTTTTTTTTCATATTGGGCATACCTTTATGGTTTTCATTATGGGTAAACGCGATATCTTCATTTAAAGAAGTGTGGACTACCGCCCCCTCAAAGTGATTTGATTCGTTAAATACCAAATGTGGGACGTATAAAGGATGGAACTATGATATTATATATGATATTATACTGGAATTATAATATACCTTTATATCATTATTATTCCATTCTATAAAATACGAAATAGAAATGAAAGTAGCGTTCATGCGTACGTACGGCTTACCGTCTCCATGAACGGTGCATTTAATTTCTTACCTCTAAATGATTATGTAATGTTATAAATGCATGCATGTACATGATATATATGAAATATATGATATATACATCATGAATACAATTCTGGATATAATAAACATTTGGCCACACGAACAACATGTAATTGTAAGAAGTCCACTTTCAACTTAAGAACCAAATATCGGCAAAACAAATATTATTAACTTAAATGATTACATAATGTTTATGACATGGTAATAAGTGATATAAAAGGAATAATGAACATGAAAAAGGTTCTTAAGGAAGTAGAAATTAACTCAAGTTTATTATTCAGGAGATTAAAGAACGATCGAGTCATGTCGGACCCGAGGTAAGGGATCCTACTCCTCTCTTTCTTTTTAAGTACACACTTTTATGTCATTCCTTTTAAAGCTCATCTTTCTTGTTATTGGGATGATATTTTATATTAAACTTACTGTAATTTTTATGTTCATGTGATGAGAGACCCTATTCTCTCTCATCAATCCATTTTGGATGTTTTGAGTGGCGCCGTTAGGCTGCCGAACTTTCGTAAGAGATCTAACCTCTCTTTTTAAGTACTCTCCTTTATGTCACTTCTTTTAAGCTCCTATTTGTAATGTTGGGGGATGTTCTTTTATATTCCTCTTGATGTACATTTTATTTTAATGTGATGAGATACCCTGTTTGATCTCATCAATCCATATTCGGAAGTTTTGAGTGGCGCCATTAGGCTGCCGAACTTTCGTAAAACACACTAGAAAGGGCATGTGTTGTCCTGTGGGGACTGTCATTAGTCAGATGACCCATTCGGGCACGTGGGTGGACCCTGGGGTGGGCCCCACATGTCTGTGGGGCAACTGGTGGTACCTGGTAGGCCAGGACCCGACGACCTTGTTAAGGCGGGGTGTCTGCGCTGTCACTGCCTGGGTTGAGATGTATGGCCCACAACGAGGGCATTGTGCTCTAAAGGGGGGGGGGGTTATTGTAACATCCCCAAATGAAAAATGGTTAAATGACTATATGATATGACTCATGACAACAAGGTACACCTTCCTTTTCGAGAGCCTGTCTGATTAGAACTCTACAGTTAAGCGTGCTTGGCCTGGAGTAGTGATCAGGATGGCTGACCTTTGTACTTATCTTTCATTATTTTAAAGTGATTGTTTTACCGACTATTGTTCCGATGTGGGAATTTCAAGGATGTTTCCAAGCTCAATTTTAAAAATTTCGAGGACGCAATTCCCAAAAGGGGGGAAGGATGTAACACCCCAGGTAAATAAAGAATATGACATTTTCTTATTTATCCAAATTTGTGAATAAAATATTAATATGACTTTAAAGGGGACGTTATGCTCGATGGTGTACCCAACACGCAACAACGAGTTTCTTGGGAATCTTACGTTGCACTCTAATAATAAAATAATATTATTTTAAATGGTAGCTAACATGTAGCTGTTGTAATGGAGGGAATGGATAGAAATAACTAAAATATGATTATATATGTTTTTAAATGTTTTTACATTTATCCAATAAAGGATAGAGGCTTAAAATAAGGAAAGAATTCAACTTTAGGCGTATATGCCCTAGTTTTCACTAAAGGTTCACTTATCACCTTTTGATGTTGATCCATCATTAAATATAGTTTTGTTCACTCTTAAACATTCTTTTGGAGAAAATAAAACTCTTATTAAGAATCAGGACATCAAAATTTACTTTGTGTAAATTTTTGGTATATTTCCGATAAAGATCTTTTTTTCAATGAATAGTGTAAAATGTTGTATTTTAATTCAAAAAATCTTTTTAATATAATTATTTATATGATTAGATTATCTTTTGAATTTGTTTTAATGTGAAATTAGAATATATTTTTACCATTAAATCCAATGGTGGTCATTGAAATCAATTTCACATTGAAATTGGACTTAAACTGGTGTCAATCTTTTGATACTTATTGTTTTATAAAAACACGCTATTTGTCATGACAGCGGAAATTAATTATTATATTAATTAATGTGACTTATATGTTTTTAATTTTTTAAAATAGACTCCATTTTTGAATTCGGAATATCAAATATAGCTTAGGGTGAATTTTTGGTAATTTTCTGAAAAACTTCAATTTTTATTGAATAGTGAAACCACTAAGTGATACTTATAAAAACTGATTTTTCCGTTTAAATGAAATTTTTCCATCATTGTGTTTTGAATTTCAAAAATCCGACATACATGGTTGTCATTAAGAAGTAAAATTTGGTTCAATGAGATAAAAATAATTTTTTGGGTGAATAGTAACTTATTATGTTTTTAATCGCGATTAGTGGTAATTAATGTAGTTTAAGGTAAAAATAATGCTTTAATAAAATAAGATGAGCTTGAAACATGTCCTACCCTCATTGGTTGTGCCATGGCCGACCAAGGCAAGCCATGGGTCAACTTGAGGACCCCATGGAGCTACTTTGGTTGGGAAATGACATAAATAACTTTTTATTTAATGTAAAAGTAAAAATGACACAAACATCATATGTTTTACGAAAACAATTTTTACATGGGGTTATAAAGATCAGATTTTTGATTATAAATAGTAATTGGAAAGCTAAAAAGATTTCCTACATCATACTATTTTTTTTATAATTTTTAGACACTATATAAATTAAATTATTTATGACATCATGATGATGCAGCGATGACCTCATTATTTAACGATTTAAATAAAATGGAAATATAATGTAAAATCTATGAACTACACATGTCCAAAACTTATTGTATGTGTGTATTTCTAACTCTTAGCACCTTATCCACGAATTACATCAATGTGGGACCTTTTGAAACCGAAACACATTTTCAAATAAAGTAATATTTCTTACTTTCCAAAAGTGCCCCTCCTCTCCTCTTATAAAAGGCCCCCTCCTCTACCTCATTTCACACACTCTTAAAGCCTTTGGCTCGGACAACCCCTGACCATTTACTCTCTCCACATCCCTCTCCTCATCCTAGAGGATTCTCTTTGGAATAAGCCTTTCAAAGGAAGCCATTAGGCTCAAAT
The DNA here is from genome assembly GCA_963277665.1 of Viscum album. Lineage (NCBI taxonomy): Eukaryota > Viridiplantae > Streptophyta > Magnoliopsida > Santalales > Viscaceae > Viscum > Viscum album. The sequence continues at coordinate 850,996,328 of OY728126.1, read as the reverse complement.
CAAAAGGAGTTACACTTTTAAAGGTAATTCATTCTCTGATGTTCATTTGTTTTATTTTGCTTCTCCAACCCCCTAAAATCTTTTTATTTATTTATTTTGTAACAACAACAGCATCTTCAATATACTATGATTTTGTTATAAGATTTATTCGAGCTACACTCTCACACAACTACATCAAATGGTTAGAGAACATATGGTTTCCGTGGATGGAAAAATTCTGCCTCCCGAAACGATGATTGTTCAATACTCATTTAACACCTTCAAAGGTGGCCATTATGATGTCACTATTTTTATATATGATATATAATATGTTTATGTTTTCCTTAAGCTTCTGTTTTTTTCATATTGGGCATACCTTTATGGTTTCCATTATGGGTAAACGCGATATCTTCATTTAAAGAAGTGCGGACTACCGCCCCCTCAAAGTGATTGGATTCGTTAAATACCATATGTGGGACGTATAAAGGATGGAACTATGATATTATATATGATATTATAATGGAATTATAATATACCTTTATATCATTATTATTCCATTCTATAAAATACGAAATAGAAATGAAAGTAGCGTTAATGCGTACGTACGGCTTACCGTCTCCATGAACGATGCATTTCATTTCTTACCTCTAAATGATTATGTAATGTTATAAATGCATGAATGTACTGGATATATATGACATATATGATATATACATCATGAATAAAATTCTGGATATAATAAACATTTGGCCACACGAACAACATGTAATTGTAAGAAGTCCACTTTCAACTTAAGAACCAAATATCGGCAAAACAAATATTATTAACTTAAATGATTACATAATGTTTATGACATGGTAATAAGTGATATAAAAGGAATAATGAACATGAAAAAGGTTCTTAAGGAAGTAGAAATTAACTCAAGTTTATTATTCAGGAGATTAAAGAACGATCGAGTCAAGTTGGACCCAAGGTAAGGGATCCTACTCCTCTCTTTCTTTTTAAGTACACACTTTTATGTCATTCCTTTTAAATCTCATCTTTCTTCTTATTGGGATGATCTTTTATATTACACTTACTTTAATTTTTATGTTCATGTGATGAGAGACCCTATTCTCTCTCATCAATCCATTTTGGAAGTTTTGAGTGGCGTCGTTAGGCTGCCGAACTTTCGTAAGAGATCTAACCTCTCTCTTTTTAAGTACTCTCCTTTATGTCACTTCTTTTAAGCTCCTATTTGTAATGTTGGGGGATGTTCTTTTATATTCCTCTTGATGTACATTTTATTTTAATGTGATGAGATACCCTGTTTGATCTCATCAATCCATATTCGGAAGTTTTGAGTGGCGCCGTTAGGCTGCCGAACTTTCGTAAAACACACTAGAAAGGGCATGTGTTGGCCTGTGGGGACTGTCATTAGTCAGATGACCCATTCGGGCACGTGGGTGGACCCTGGGGTGGGCCCCACATGTCTGTGGGGCAACTGGTCGTACCTGGTAGGCCAGGACCCGACGACCTTGTTAAGGCGGGGTGTCTGCGCTGTCACTGCCTGGGTTGAGATGTATGGCCCACAACGAGGGTGTTGTGCTCTAAAGGTGGGGGGTGATTGTAACATCCCCAAATGATAAATGGTTAAATGACTATATGATATGACTCATGTCAACAAGGTACACCTTCCTTTTCGAGAGCCTGTCTGATTAGAACTCTATAGTTAAGCGTGCTTGGCCTGGAGTAGTGATCAGGATGGCTGACCTTTGTACTTATCTTTCATTATTTTAAAGTGATTGTTTTACCGACTCTTGTTCCGATGTGGGAATTTCAAGGATTTTTCCACGCTCAATTTTAAAAATTTCGAGGATGCAATTCCCAAAAGGGGGGAAGGATGTAACACCCCAGGTAAATAAAGAATATGACATTTTCTTATTTATCCAAATTTGTGAATAAAATATTAATATGACTTTAAAGGGGACGTTATGCTCGATGGTGTACCCAACACGCAACAACGAGTTTCTTGGGAATCTTACGTTGCACTCTAATAATAAAATAATATTATTTTAAATGGTAGTTAACATGTAGCTGTTGTAATGGAGGGAATGGATAGAAATAACTAAAATATGATTATATATGTTTTTAAATGTTTTTACATTTATCCAATAAAGGATAGAGGCTTAAAATACGGAAAGAATTCAACTTTAGGCGTATATGCCCTAGTTTTCACTAAAGGTTCACTTATCACCTTTTGATGTTGATCCATCATTAAATATAGTTTTGTTCACTCTTAAACATTCTTTTGGACCAAATAAAACTCTTATTAAGAATCAGGACATCAAAATTTAATTTGTGTAAATTTTTGGTATCTTTCCGATAAAGATCTTTTTTCCAATGAATAGTGTAAAATGTTGTATTTTAATTCAAAAACTCTTTTTAATCTAATTATTTATATGATTAGATTATCTTTTGAATTGGTTTTAATGTGAAATTAGAATATATTTTTACCATTAAATCCAATGGTGGTCATTGAAATCAATTTCACATTGAAATTGAACTTAAACTGGTGTCAATCTTTTGATACTTATTGTTTTATAAAAACACGCTATTTGTCATGACAGCGGGAATTAATTATTATATTAATTAATGTGACTTATATGTTTTGAATTTTGTAAAATAGACTTCATTTTTGAATTTGGAATATCAAATATAGCTTAGGGTGAATTTTTGGTAATTTTCTGAAAAACTTCAATTTTTGTTGAATAGTGAAACCACTAAGTGATACTTATAAAAACTGATTTTTCCGTTTAAATGAAATTTTTCCATCATTGTGTTTTGAATTTAAAAAATCCGACATACATGGTTGTCATTAAGAAGTAAAATGTGGTTCAATGAGATTAAAATAATTTTTTTGGTGAATAGTAACTTATTAAGTTTTTAATCGCGATTAGTGGTAATTAATGTAGTTTAAGGTAAAAATAATGCTTTAATAAAATAAGATGAGCTTGGAACATGTCCTACCCTCATTGGTTGTTCCATGTCCGACCAAGAAAAGCCATGGGTCAACTTGAGAACCCCATGGAGCTACTTTGGTAGGGAAATGACATAAATAACTTTTTATTTAATGTAAAAGTAAAAACGACACACACATCATATGTTTTAAGAAAACAATTTTTACATGGGGTTATAAAGATCATATTTTTTATTATAAATAGTAATTGGAAAGATAAAAATATTTCCTACATCATAGTATTTTTTTATAATTTTTAGACACTAAATAAATTAAATTATTTATGACATCATGATGATGCAGCGATGACCTCATTATTTAACGATTTAAATAAAATGGAAAGATAATGTAAAATATATGAACTAAACATGTCAAAAACTTATTGGTTGGGTGGATTTCGAACCCTTAACACTATATCCACGAATTATATCAATGTGGGACCTTTTGAAACCGAAACACATTTTCAAATAAAGTAATATTTCTTACTTTCCAAAAGTGACCCTCCTCTCCTCTTATAAAAGGCCCCCACCTCTACCTCATTTCACACACTCCTCAAGCCATTGGCTCGGCTAACCCCTGACCATTTACTCTCTCCACATCCCTCTCCTCATCCTAGAGGATTACCTTTGGGCAGAAGCCTTTCAAAGGAAGCCTTTAGGCTCAAATCAAAAGGAGTTACACTTTTAAAGGTAAATTCATTCTCTCATGTTCATTTGTTTTATTTTGCTTCTCCAACCCCCTAAAATCTTTTTATTTATTTCTTTTGTAACAACACCAGTATCTTCAATATACTAGGATGTTTTTAAAAGATTTATTCGAGCTACACTCTCACACAACTACATCAAATGGTTAAAGAACATATGGTTTCCGTGGATGGCGAAATTCTGCCTCCCGAAACGATGATTGTTCAATACTCATTTAACACCTTCAAAGGTGGTAATTATGATGTCAATATTTTTATATATGATATATAATATGTTTATGTTTTCCTTAAGCTTCTGTTTTTTCATTTTGGGCATACCTTTATGGTTTCCATTATGGGTAAACGCGATATCTTCATTTAAGGAAGTGCGGACTACAGCCCCCTCAAAGTGATTTGATTCGTTAAATACCATACGTGGGACTTATAAAGGATGGAACTATGATATTATATATGATATTATACTGGAATTATAATATACCTTTATTTCATTATTATTCCATTCTATAAAATACAAAATAGAAATGAAAGTAGTGTTCATGCGTACGTACGGCTTACCGTCTCCATGAACGGTGCATTTCATTTCTTACCTCTAAATGATTATGTAATGTTATAAATGAATGCATGTACTGGATATATATGAAATATATGATATCTACATCATGAATACAATTCTTGATATAATAAAAATTTGGCCACACGAACAACATGTAATTGTAAGAAGTCCACTTTCGACTTAAGAACCAAATATCAGCAAAACAAATATTATTAACTTAAATGATTACATAATGTTTATGACATGGTAATAAGTGATATAAAAAGAATAATGAACTTGAAAAAGGTTCTTAAGGAAGTAGAAATTAACTCAAGTTTATTATTCAGGAGATTAAAGAACGATCGAGTCAAGTCGGACCCGAGGTAACGGATCCTACTCCTCTCTTTCTTTTTAAGTACACACTTTTATGTCATTCCTTTTAAAGCTCATATTTCTTGTTATTGGGATGATCTTTTATATTACACTTACTGTAATTTTTATGTTCATGTAATGAGAGACCCTATTCTCTCTCATCAATCCATTTTGGAAGTTTTGAGTGGCGCTGTTAGGCTGCCGAACTTTCGTAAGAGATCTAACCTCTCTCTTTTTAAGTACTCTCCTTTATGTCACTTCTTTTAAGCTCCTATTTGTAATGTTGGGGGATGTTATTTTATATTCCTATTTCTGTACATTTTATTTTAATGTGATTAGATACCCTATTTGATCTCATCAATCCATATTCGGAAGTTTTATGTGGCGTCGTTAGGCTGCCGAGTTTTCGTAAGGGATTTTTCATCTCACTTTTATTCCCGTGAGATTTATGCTACATTTTCCATAAATTCCATTGATTGGTGTATGTACTGCCCATTATTCTACTCTTTGTGTAATATAATTTCATTTATGATTATTTACATCAATGATCTATTGTCCTTCTTTCATGGGGTGTATGTTTTGAAAGATACCTAAGTCGGTAAGGGAACCTTTCACCCTCCTCTTTTTTTAAAAGACTTGTTTTGTTGGGTCTTTTAATTTACTTATTGTTATGTTGGGATATGTTATCATATATCCTTATTGATGTAAATTTTATTTCCAAGTGATGATATACTATTTTTATCTCTCATCAACTCATTTTGATGTGATGCCGTTAGGCTGTCAAGGGAACTTTTTAACCCAATTTCGATTTCTTTGGGTTCAACATGTAGTCATTGAATATGTCATCCATTGATTATGTGTGAATGACCTTTTATTGTTTTACACTTAATATCCACTTATATTGGGTGTATTTATATTTTTCACACATATTTTTGAGATTGATTTGTCCTTAATGTAAGGATACCTTCTTTATAAGGGATTTCATCACATTTTACATCTCTATTGAGACTTCATTGTTGTTATGCACCAATTTACTCTTATATAGTCTATATACTGTCCTTTGGAATATTATATCATGAATACATTTATTCTCATGATATTATAAAGTTCTGATTAAATGTTATTCCTCAATTATTATATTCAAGTGTCTCTAATTTTGGTAAAAAACCTTTGACCAAAATAAAGCTTTAAATGTTTTAATGACTTGTTCTTATTAATATCCATGTTTTCAAAATGGTTTTAAGGATTTATTTATATGGATATTAATGGTTTAAATTGTTAAAAGCTTCAAGGTGGTATGGGACACTATGATTCAAAATTCTCTTTATTAAATGTTTTAAATGGTTTTGGAAATGGTTTCTTTTTGAATGGATTCATTAATTCAATATACTAAAATGTTATATTGTGATTTAAATGTGGAAATGTTATGTTTCATTTCTGCATGTTTTATGTGATACATTTATGTTATGGTTCTTGGGCATTGTTATGAAAACGGGTGGTTCCATGATAAACTAATGGCGGGTGAGCCCAATATAGCTCTCCAATGCATTGGGTAACGCGAAGGAGTGAAATGTTAAGGTTTCTCCGAAGAGATTTAGGGAATACACTGTGATGGGTATTCCAAACGTAACCAAGAGGGTTACTCCCTACGTAAGAATGTTATGAATGCCTCAAGTTACCTTTATGTCTTATGTTTTCTATGATTTATTCATGATTTGATATGCCTATGTTTTATGGGTAAAGTGTGATTTAATTATAATGTATATATGAACTCATGTTTCCTTTCCATATTTTTATAACTCTTACTGAGCTTTTTATGCTCATCCCAAGTTTTTGAAATGTTTTTCACAGGTCAAGGGAAAGGTACATGATGTGATGATAATTTCAAGGATGTGCCAAGAAAGAATTTGTGTTATATTTTAAATATGTTCATGTTGATGGGAAGAATGAATACTGTCTTTTATGTAACCACTTTGTTTAAATATGGAATGTAATGCAGGTTTCATGATCTAATTCTCCAAAACATGCACCCCATGAAAGAAGGACAATAGATCATTGATGTAAATACTCATAAACGAAAGTATATTACACAAAGAGTAGAATAATGGGCAGTACATATACCACTCAATTGAATTTGTGGAAAATGTAGCATAAATCTCACAGAAATAAAAGTGAGATGAAAAATCCCATACGAAAACTCGGCATCCTAACAGCGCCACATAAAACTTCCGAATATGGATTGATGAGATCAAATAGGGTATCTCATAACATTAAAATAAAATGTACAGAAAGAGTAATATAAAAGAACATCCCCCAACATTACAAATAGGAGCTTAAAACAAGTGACATAAAGGAGAGTACTTAAAAAGAGAGAGGTTAGATCTCTTACGAAAGTTCGGCAGCCTAACGGCGCCACTCAAAACTTCCAAAATTGATTGATGAGAGAGAATAGGGTCTCTCATCACATGAACATAAAAATTACAGTTAGTGTAATATAAAATATCATCCCAATAACAAGAAAGATGAGCTTTAAAAGGAATGACATAAAAGTGTGTACTTAAAAAGAAAGAGAGGAGTATGATCCCTTACCTCGGGTCCTACTTGACTCGATCGTTCTTTAATCTCCTGAATAATAAACTTGAGTTAATTTCTACTTACTTAAGAACCTTTTTCAAGTTCATTATTCCTTTTATATCACTTATTACCATGTCATAAACATTATGTAATCATTTAAGTTAATAATATTTGTTTTGCCGATATTTGGTTCTTAAGTCGAAAGTGGACTTCTTACAATTACATGTTGTTCGTGTGGCCAAATGTTTATTATATCCAGAATTGTATTAATGATGTATATATCATATATGTCATATATATCCAGTACATTCATGCATTTATAACATTACATAATCATTTAGAGGTAAGAAATGAAATGCACCGTTCATGGAGACGGTAAGCCGTACGTACGCATGAACACTACTTTCATTTCTATTTCGTATTTTATAGAATGGAATAATAATGATATAAAGGTATATTATAATTCTAGTATAATATCATATATAATATCATAGTTCCATCCTTTATACGTCCCACATATGGTATTTAACTAATCAAATCACTTTGAGGGGGCGGTAGTCCGCACTTTTTTAAATGAAGATATCACGTTTACCCATAATGGAAACCATAAAGGGATGCCCAAAATGAAAAAAACAGAAGCTTAAGGAAAACATAAACATATTATATATCATATATAAATATAGTGACATCATAATGGACACCTTTGAAGGTGTTAAATGGGTATTGAACAATCATTATTTCGGGAGGCAGAATTTCGCCATCCACGGAAACCATATGTTCTTTAACCATTTGATGTAGTTGTGTGAGAGTGTATCTAGAATAAATCTTATAACAACATCCTAGTATATTGAAGATACTGTTTTTGTTACAAAATAAATAAATAAAAAGTGTTTAGGGGGTTCGAGAAGCAAAATAAAACAAATGAACATGAGAGAATGAATTACCTTTAAAAGTGTAACTCCTTTTGATTTGAGCCTAAAGGCTTCCATTGAAAGGATTCTGCCCAAAGGGAATCCTCTAGGATGAGGAGAGGGATGTGGAGAGAGTAAATGGGCAGGGGTTGGCTGAGCCAAAGGCTTGATTTATTACAAGATTGCACATTGAGGATCTTTTCAGGTTTAGAGTTTTAGAGAATTAGAACATAACTATTACATCTCCAAAGATTACAAAGTAGTCACTTCTACTAAGTTTCCATAACAAAAAAAACTCTTAAAAAGAAACGTGTCTAGTTACATGTTTTATATAGGATGACATTCCCTTGATCCCATCCTTGACCTTATTCCACATTAAGTCCTATGAAAACATTTCAAAAAAAACATGGGGTGAGCATAAAAAGCTCAGTAAGGGATACAAAAAGAATGAAAACTGTTAGTTTTTCAAACATAAAGTAAACCATATATACTCTATCAAAGTAATACCTTCACCTTCATGAAGTAGTAAAAACTCTTCACTGAATAAATTATCATTACATACCTTTTTGTAACCAAAGGATTACCATAAAACCCATAAAAAGAACACATAACATATATAAAGGTAAATTGGGACATAAACATACTTAAGTGGAATAAACATACGGTCGACTTCCACACATATCACTTAATGGAATAGCCATACGGCCAATTTCCATACATACTTAATGGAATATCCATACGGCCGACTTCCATACCCAAGATAACATCAAACTCTACTAGAGGTAGAACAATAAGGTTTGCAAGTAGGTTCTTTCCACAGATAAGGATAGGAAGATTCTTATAAATTCTTTTTGCCTCGACATTCCCCCAAGGTGTTTTTACCAAAATTTCAGGAGTCATTTCTTGAGATTGAATTTCCATTTTACTAGAAAAGATTTCAGAGATGAAATAATGTGTAGACCCCGAATCAAACAACACGCTGGCATAATATGAAAAAACAAAGAAAGTACCTGATACAACTTCATTTGATGGCCCAACATCTGCTGAAGTAGTTGCAAAGGATTTCACCACCCCTTTCTGCTTGTAGTCTAACTGCTTCCCATTACTCAAGCTCTTTGTCGGACACTCGATTGCATAGTTACCCATCTCATTACACTTATAACACTTCACTAACTGTAAATCAAATTTTTTCTTACCTTCACCTTGATCCTTTTAAGTGCAATCACGAGCCTTATGTCCCATCTTGCCACATCGGTAGCACTTTCCAGAATTCAGAAGACATTCCCCAGCATGCCTTTTGCCACATTTATCACAAACTGGAAACTTAGTTCTCTTACCATCAGACTTTTTTGAAGAATTCTTACCTTTCTCCTGCCACCTCGGTCTCTTCTTCTGCTGGTTGTTATAGAACACTTGGTCAACGGAAAACTCCATTTCCACCTTCTCAGCACATCGAACAAGCTTTTCATAACTTTTAAACTCAAGAGAAGCTAATGCCCTTCGATATTTTGGATTTAATCCTGAGTAAAAACGATTGATTTTACTATCAAGGTCCCGGATAAAATTTGGAGCATACCTTTCCAATCTAGTGAACTTTTCTTCATAAGCAGCCACTGAATCATCCTCCTTCCTCAATTCTAGGAACTGTTTTTCCATCCTAAGACGAACCACCTTTGGAAAATATTTCTCAAGAAACATACCTTTGAATTCGTCCCAGTTAAGATCCTCAATCTCATCACTATCCCTTATATTTTTCACCATCGACCACCACTGATTAGCTTCACCTTCAAAACGGTAAACAGCAAGACTAACCTTTTGATGTTCTGAACACCCCATGACATCAAAATTCTTCTCCAGTGCTTTAATCCACCCTTCAGCTTTCACAGGTTCAGATGATCCTCTGAATGATGGGGTATGTTGCCTCATGAAATGTTCCACCACTGACATGTTCCTCTGAGGTTGATCTGGCTGATCTCGTGCATGGATACCACCACAATTTATAGCCTGAGTCAACTGTGCCATCACTGCAACAAACTGTTCAGTTCCGATTCTGACCATCTCAGTTTTCTGATTTGGAAGGTTATCTTCCTCCTGATGTCGTCCCAACATAGCTGCTTTGTTTCCTCTGCGGAAAACCATTCTGAACACAGAAATATCTTAGGCGAAGCAACATGGTAATTCGTAAATGCAATATCATTTCAATCATATTATAATTTAACACTTTTCTAACTCCTAAAGTTGTCTAAACCAACCTTTCATACCAACTATAAGGCCCTGGCCTTAAACCTTACTTAATCTTGAGTTATTACAAGATTACACATTGAGGATCTTTTCGGGTTTAGAGTTTTAGAGAATTAGATCATAAAACTTGCATTACTTTCCACATATAAACAAAGTGGTTACATAAAGATAGTATTCTTCATTCCCATCAATGGAAACACATTTAAAATAAAACATGGATTTGTTCTTGACACATCCTTGACCCTATCATCTTATCATGTACCTTTCCCTTGACCTGTGAAAAACATTTCAAAAACTTGGGATGAGCATAAAAACTCAGTATGGGTTATATAAAAAAACATGGAAAGGAAACATGAGTTCATATATACATAATAATGAAATCATACTTTACCCATAAAACATAGGCACTTTAACATACATCATAAAATCATGAATAAATCATAGAAATCATAAGACATAAAGGTAACTTGAGGCATTCATAACATTCTTACGTAGGGAGTAACCCTCTTGGTTACGTTTGGAATACCAATCACAGTATATTCCCTAAAATCTCTTCGGAGAAACCTTAACATTTCACTCCTTCGTGTTACCCAATACATTGGAGAGCTATATCGGGCTCACCCGCCCTTAGTCTATCGCGGAACCACCCGTCTTCATAATAATGCCCAAGAACCTCAACATAATCGTATCACATAAAACATGCATAAAGGAAACATAACATTTCCACCTTTCAATCACTAGATATCAATACAACACATTGATATAAAAACATCATGAAAACCATTTTCAATACTAAAATAAAATAAAAGTAAAACATGGTATTTATTTTTCTTTTTAAAAAAAGGTATGGCTTGTAGAGGAAGTCGAAACTCAAATAACAGTCACGGCAGCGGAGAAGTCGTTGTCACCGCATACGTACGACAAAAACATTCCCTTTTGTCGTCTAGTAAATGTTTCGTATAAAAAAGATTCCTTTTGAATAAACCTAAAAGTCAAAGGGGTTTATACACCGTATAAATGAAAGTTGTGTATAAAACAAAATATACCTCAATGAAAGCAGATTGAGACGAACTCCCATACATCGTATCCGACTTGACCCGACCGTTCTTTAATGTCCTGAATAATAAACTTGAGTTAATTTATACTTTCTTAAGAACCTTTTTCAAGTTCATTATTCCTTTTATATCACTTATTACGATGTCATGAACACTATGTAATTATTTAAGTTAATAATGGTCGTTTTAACGATCATTAGTACTTGAGTCAAAAATAAGCCCTTTATAATTACATGTTGTTCATGTATTCATTATATCCAGAATGGTATTCATGATGTAGATATCATATATGTCATATATATCCAGTACATACATGCATTTATAATATTACATAATCATTTAGAGGTAAGAAATGAAATGCACCGTTCATGGAGACGATAAGCCGTACGTACGCATGAACGCTACTTTCATTTCTATTTCTTATTTTATAGAATGGAATCATAATGATATAAAGGTATATTATAATTCCAGTATAATATCATATATAATATCATAGTTCCATCCTTTATATGTCCCACATATGGTATTTAACGAATCAAATCACTTTGAGGGGGCGGTAGTCCGCACTTCCTAAAATGAAGATATCGTGTTTACCCATAATGGAAACCATAAAGGTATGCCCAAAATGAAAAAAAACAGAATCTTAAGGAAAACATAAACATATTATATATCATATATAAAAATAGTGACATCATAATGGCCACCTTTTAAGGTGTTAAATGATTATTGAACAATCATCGTTTCGGGAGGCAGAATTTCGCCATCCACGGAAACCGTATGTTCTTTAACCATTTGATGTAGTTTTGTGAGCGTTTAGCTCAAATAAATCTTATAAAAACATCCTATTATTTTGAAGATACTGTTTTTGTTACAAAATAAGTAAATAAAAAGAGTTTAGGTGGTTGGAGAAGAAAAATAAAACAAATGAACATGAGAGAATGAATTACCTTTAAAAGTGTAACTCCTTTTGATTTGAGCCTAAAGGCTTCCTTTGAAAGGATTCTGCCCAAAGGGAATCCTCTAGGATAAGGAGAGGGATGTGTAGAGAGTAAATGGGTAGGGGTTGGCCGAGACAAAGGCTTGAGGAGTGTGTGAAATGAGGTAGAGGTGGGGACCTTTTATAACAGGAGAGGAGGGGCACTTTTGGAAAGTAAAGAAATATTACATTATTTGAAAATGTGTTTCGGTTTTAAAAGGTCCCACATTGATATGATTCGTGAATAAGGTGATAAGGGTTCTAAATCCACTCATCCAATAAGTTTTGGACATGTGTAGTTTATAGATTTTACATTATCTTTCCATTTTATTTAAATCGTTAAATAATGAGGTCATCGCTGCATCATCATGATGTCATAAATAAATTAATTTATTTAAAGTCTAAAAATTATAAAAAAACTTCTATGATGTATTAAATCGTTTTATCTTTCCAATTACTATTTATAATCAAGAATCTGACTTGTATAACCCCATTTAAAATTTTTTTAGTAAAACATATCATGTTTGTGTCATTTTTACTTTTACATTAAATAAAAAGTTATTTATGTCATTTCCCAACCAAAGTGTCTCCATGGGGTCCCCAAGTTGACCTATGGCTTGTATTGGTCGGCCATGACACAACCAATGAGGGTAGGACATGTTTCAAGCTCATCTTATTTTATTAAAGCATTATGTTTACCTTAAACTACACTAATTACTACTAATCGCGATTAAGAACTTAATAAGTTACTATTCACCAAAAAATTATTATAATCTCATTGAACCAAATTTTACTTCATAATGACAACCATGTATGTCGGATTTCTGAAATTCAAAACACAATGATGCCAAAATTTCATTTAAACGGAAAATCAGTCTTTATAAGTACCACTTAGTGGTTTCACTATTCATCAAAAATTGAAGTTTTTCAGAAAATTACCAAAAATTCACTCTAAGCTATATTTGATATTACGAATTCAAAAATGAAGTCTATTTTAAAAAATTCAAAACATATAAGTCACATTAATTAATTTAATAATTAATTCCCGTTGTCAGAGCAAATAGCTTGTTTTTATGAAACAATAATTATCAAAAGATTGACACTAGTTTAAGTCTGATTTCAAAGTGAAATTAATTCCAACGACCACTATTGGATTTAATGGTAAAAATATTTTATAATTTCACTTTAAAACCAATTCAAAAGATAATCTAATCATATAAATAAATTATATTAAAAAGAGGTTTTGAATTAAAATACAACATTTTACACTATTCATTAAAAAAAGAACTTTATCAGAAAGGTACCAAAAATTTACACAAAGTAAATTTTGATGTCCCGATTCTAAAGAAGAGTTATATTTGGTCCAATATAATTTATAAGATCGATCAAAACTATATTTAATGACGGTTCTCCGTCAAAAGGTGATAAGTGGACCTTTCATGAAAATTAGGGTATAAATGCCTAAAATTGACCTCTTTTCGTATTTTAAGCCTTTATCTTTTATTAGGTAAATTTAAAAACATTTAAAAACATATATAATCATATTTTAGTTATATCTATCCATTCCCGCCAGTACAATGGCTACTTGTTAACTAACATTTAAAATAATATTATTTTATTACTTGTGTGCAACGTAAGTTTTCAAAGAAACTCATTGTTGCATACCGAGTACGCTATCGAACGTAGAAACCCCTTTTAATTAAAATTAATATTTAATTCGTAAATACTAATAAATATGAAAATTCATTATTCTTTATTTACCTGGGATGTTACACTTGATCAACTATGAAATTATATATCAATATCAATTCATGTTTATTAATAAAATATGATTGTGAAAAACAACATATTTTCAAGGTTTTTAAATGAATTTAAAGACATTTCCTTATTTGTTAGACACCACAAATGGATTCTTTCATATAAAAAAGTGAATAATATTTCTCTCAGTCCAACCAATAGACATATAATATGGCTCCAACTAAGGGACTGATTTGTATTTTGGATCTGACCAAAAGATATCATTCTTTGGATTCAACCAGGAGAATTTGTCTTCTCCTAGTTCAATTCATAAGAGATAAACTTCTAAAACCTACCAGAATGCTTCACCTTTGCTGAAGTCTTCGATTTAAAATAGATTGATATTTTATATTCTTCCAAGAGATTGTGTAATATGACATTTTTCTATACTTCTTCAAGAAATTTAGTATTGATTTTCTAAAGAATAATTATGAGTTTTTTGAAATTTGGATTCTCTTCTTCAAATACTCTGAAACATGGAATTTATTTCTTCATTAATAACTGATCACTTGATCACTATAAAAATTATTCATGTGCAACGGATGAATGATTCCTTAAAATGATCTTACGGTTATTTTTTAATCGCCTTCACGTATATATTTATATAAAAAAATTTGGTGCATGGGGTATCAATACATTATATGATTTAAATTACTTCATTAAATTCCTTAATTAAATTTATTAATTAAATTTTTCAAGAATTAAACACATTAATTATTCATAATAAATGAAGAAATTATCAGATGATGCATAGGTATTTATATTAAAATTTTAAATATCCCAATAAACATGGGTAATATTTCAATAATTTTAAATAACCTATTAAATATTGTTCTTATATTTCTTATCTTTTGAGGAACCATAATTTATGTGTCATATCATATTCTAATTTCTAGTACATGTGAACAATTTGTTATTTTATTTTCCACATGATCTATATCAAATAAACTATATAAAGGGTATAATTTTTCACATAGAATTGATTAATCAATGACTCAAAAGCCATTAGGTCTAAATATATGATACTAAAAACAAGAAATTTACCTGAATGATTCAGTGTGCCCTTTCTTCTTAATGATGGAAAAAAATAACCATATAGTGAAGCTCTCTGCTAAGATACTCTTGAAGGACTTGGTCATTCATTAATTTGGCTTTATCTATTTCCACACCGATCATTCTAATTTTAGGTGACTAAAGACTCAGGTATTTAATTTCACACATATTATCTAAAAAACATTTTTCTCCCTTTTTCTTCTAGATTTAAATACCAAAATAATATCAAGCACAATTTTTTCTATAATGTTTATCAAATACAAACATCATAATACCATAGGAATTCATTTATCACTATTTCACTCTGTAAATAAATATACATCGAGAATTATTTCACCATGAGTTACCTTTATTCCTCAAATTGAAATAAACATATGAATCAAATGATGATCATTATCTTCAATTCACTCTAGCTCAAGCTCATTTAATGGAATACCCACCAATAGTCAAAAGACACTTTGTTTTCATTCGATCGAAAATCGTTATTTGCATTATCTGCCAGTATTTAATAATTTCATTTCTTCCATGGAGTCTAGTTATTATTAAATGAATCATATCATTAGAATCATTATTAAATATACCCTCAATATTAATCATCATTTATTTTTTATTTTCATAAGAAACTACTAAAATATGTTTTTTTGTTTCAACAGTATGAAGATGACACTTATCGTTTGATTAGAAAATATTCATAAAACTCGTCATGTTGACAACAATATATGAGTTACAATTTTAGTATATTAACAATACCCCAAATTTCATCGATTCCATATTTTTTTCCTGTAATCATTATGATGTGGTTTTATTCCCAATTTGATTTCCCCTATGCAATTTATGACATGCTTCTTATTAATGAAAATGAAATTACATGAATCATAAAAAATCACCAAAATAATGAGATTCATGATAAAAAATTGCAATGGTGGTATATACACCTTAAGAAAAAATATACCTTAATAACATGTCTTATGTCTCAAGGAAGGAAAATTGTTAAAAAATTACTTTACCATTTTGGTATCTTTTGAGACATAAATACCATGAGGGAAATATCAAAAAATTCATATGTAAATAACCACAATGTAATTTATAGAAACTATATAATACATCAATGGGTTGTATACAAACCACAAAAATGTAATGGGTGGTTATTAAATCATGTATCTCACAAAAATAAGAAGTGAGATTCAATCCCCTTACCTTGGGTCTTGACTCTCGTCGTACTCATTAAAAACTTATATATAATAAATATAAATTTATTAAAAATATTTTAAATTACCATATTATTATATCGAATACCATATAAGGGTTTATTATGAGTTTATATTACCCTCCGTTTTGACAACATCATGTTAAGGATATGATTTGGGTAATATTCAATTTGTTTTTTCACATGTCTTTTAATCATTTATATCTATGGTACTTATACATATATAATGATTTCACAAATGAAAACCATGATATAAATATCTTTATACTCTATATATTTTAATTATAATAATCAATATAATATAGAAGTATGAAATGGAATACATTTTTTGTGGAGATGGTAAGCCATACATACATATGAACGTTAATCCATTTCCTATTGTCTTGTTGAAAGAAACCAAGTACATGACATATATGTATATATATATAATTATTCTAGTTTAAATATTATATCATATATATCTTATAATTTCACTAATAACATTATTAATACATTCCATGAATTATTTAATGAATCACATTGATTTGTGGGGGTAGTAGTGCACACTTCCTCAAACGGAAGTAACATATTTTCACCAAATAGAAAGTAAAAAATATAAGTTTTTAAAAAGAAATAAAGAATTTTAATGTCCTACAAAATATTATTTATGAAATATAATATATAATATCTATCATAATTTCCACAAGGAGTAGCGGTAATGGAAAATTTAAAAATCATCATTTAGTGAGGTTGTAGTTGACCATTCACATAAGCAGTATGTTTATTAAAAATTAGATGGATTTTTGTGTAGTTTTAAGTAAACAAAATTTCATAAAACATAAAAGTATATTTAATATATGTTTTTTGTTATAAAATATTGTATTAATGTATGCGTAGGTCGTGGATAAAGAAAATAAAATAAAGGATCCCGAGAGAAGATGTTACCTCTTAATCAAGTAACTCCTTTTGGTTTGAGAAAAAAGATTCATTGGATTGCATTATCCCCAAGGATAGGGTTCTAGGACTAATGTATTGATGTTGAGAAGGGGATTTCCAGATCTTCTTTTAACATAAGTTTCTTCAGAGGTGCGTAGAAGAGGTATATGTGGTTGTATTTTATATGGAAGTAAAAGGACTCGGTAGGATTTTTTGAATACAAGTTATGTGTACACATGTTATTACCTAAAAAAAGTCATACCAAACCAACATAAATTAATAATGTAATGTGAATAGAGTAAATATTTCCATAATAAAGGTTTTTTATAGGTGTTTAGGTCATATAGCCACATAATATGAAGGATTATTCCCCACTTTTGATTAATTTGACCATAATCTCTAGGATTAATTTTAGCCACTATTACTAATAATTATGTACAAAAACTAACATGATATAATTATAGAAAAAATATTATATTAATTAAAATGCTTTATTTTAGTTTTTTAAAATTCAATTCACAGATGAAAAAAAATTATGCTTAATGATATTCCTGTAGATGACATGAAATAATGGGTTTTTAATTTATAAAAGAGTTCAAGAGTTTTTTTATGTTTTTATATTCAATTTCAAAATGAAATTAATTATAATGACCAAAATTTTATGAATATATATAAAATTTATTTAATTTTACCTAAAAATGTTTAAAGAACAATTTTACATTAATAAAAATTTAATTAAAAATGCAATTATTAACTAAAATATAGTATTTTTCACTATTCCTAAAAAATTGATTTTTCTCACAAGAATAAAAAATCATTTTATGGTAATTTGGGCATTATAAATTAAGAAATGAATTCTATTTTATAAAATTAAATTTATAGATGTTTCTAAAATTAATTATTTTTTTCTTCATTGAAGGACATGAAAAGATGTTCTTCGGATAAAATAATAATTTTAAACATATATGAAGATTAAAATATATTAATTAAAAATATGTTTTATTTAAAAAAATTATAAACATATTTTAAAAATATTTTTTACTATTCATATTAATATGATTTAATGGCCATGATTTATCTAACATGTTTAAATAATTATAACTATAAAATAATGTTTCTTAGAAACTCGGTATTGTGTGTAATATACGCAAGATTTTTGTTTCATGTAGTTAATGTAATGACAGTGTTATGTGTAGAGCTTTCCAAGTCAATGATACATGTATAATAACCCAAGTCATTGTTTCGTTTAGCACAATCCATGTTGTTTTCCTATGAATGGAATATTTGACTTACTATTTTAATATATATATATAAATATTTCCAAGGTTATAAAAAATTAAAAATATCCTAATGATAATTTAAATTTAAAAGAATATATCAAAAAACAATGGGGTGTTGTTGATCTACAAAAAAATATTCAACAAATTGAAGTTGAAAGGTAAAGCCCATAATAATGAAAGAGGAATTGAATCAAATCCTTGAAAAAAGATAAAACATATCATGAAAAATCAATCCCAGATCTATATCAAATAAAAATATCATATAAACCATGCCTCTTTTATCATAAAATATGATTGGGAGAGATGATTCCAATCTAGAGGAAACAACATATCTGGAACAACGCGAATCCATTAATAGAATTTAGATTCACCATAAACATAGATCAAAACAGATATGAATCCATCTGGGATCCTATAATGATGAGAGAAAATGATTATGGTTTGATTTAGGTAATTTTGGGTATAAAATGAGAGTTTGTGAATTTTTTAAATAATTTAAAGTGGTCCAAATCCCATATTCATGGTTTTATTCTTAGGGTGAAAGTTTTCCACTATCTATACACCCTAAAAATGTTCCTCACCTAGGGTTTTCGAATGGTTTTAAATACCATGCACCGGTCATGTGAATCCCCACGGTTTGGGTTTGTATATATTCCTAGGGTGGTTACATGGTTTATGATAACAATGTTCCAACCATGCACTACCCCTCTTCTCTCTGAATTCTACAAATTTTCACCCCAACACCCCCAATATATCACCCAAGAAAATAGTACTCAAACTATGGAAGAAGAGTAACTATAAATGATCATGAGACGCCCCCAGAACAGTTCATGATATTAAAATCTCCCCACCTTATAATTTCTCATCCTCGACTTATACTCATAATCATCTTTATGATTTCGAGCCAAAAATATCGGAAGACTGAGCCTGTATATCTACATCCATCACCCATATTTTATCATGAACCCACCCATGTTTCCACAACACTCGGTCTACCAGCATAGTCTATCCCCACAATGAATTTCCACTTCAATCCCACACATGTATCAGATTATCCTCAAAGAAAACTTCTATAGAAATCCCAACAACATCCATAAAAATCTCATGAAAAGGGTCGGTCTGATACCACCAATGTTAAAACATGTGAAAAGAATTATGTTTATTATTTTTCATCTGTGGAAGAGCATCTAGGTATGCTACCGACTTGATCCATGTCCTAACCTCTAAAGGTCTGAAAAAAACTATGTGAAAAGACTCTATATCCTATGGTGATCCAATATTGGAAACTCATGAAGTAATACACGATCGCCCTATGTAAACATTATGGTATTTCAATGTTTATCAACATAAAAATTATGTACACTAAATGTTATATAAATTTGTTTCTGAATAGCATAAACCTTATCTAATAAATCTGGAATGAGACTCGGTCCCAATATCTATGATTCACCAACATTAATCCAGCATAATGATGATCTTCATAGCCAAATATATTATCCTCTTGTGGTCCCGTCTATATAGTTACATGATAATTTTACATATAAGAGAACTCCATGAAATCTAGTTGTTTCTCCCAAGGCCCATTGAATTCTAGGACACACAAATGTATCATATCCTCAAGAACCTATATAGTATGATCCATGTACCCATCTATTTGTGGGTGGGAATTTGTACTAAGTAAAAACTATAAACCATGAACTATCTAAAAGCCCTTCTAGAAGCATGAAGTAAAATAATAGTCATGGTATGAAACCATAATCTATGGAACCACGTGTTGTCGAACTCCCTCTAAAATTTAATGGTCTCCCAATGGATCCACTGATAATGTATCTCATATATGAAATAAATGTTCTACCTTTTTCAATATGTCCATAGCACCCAAATATTCATATTCATCTGGGGAATTCACCAGGCACCGACCACCAAATCCATGGTAACCTTTTCCCACTTCCACATCGTAATTTGAAATAGTTGTACTAAACCACTGGGTTTATGATTCTCAAACATCACCTAGTGACAGTTGAAAAATCACTTCATGAACCCTTATATATCTTTTTTCTTGCCTAAACACCAATATTTCCAATGTAGGACATGATACATTTTGGTCACACTAGGATGCACCGCCCACTTCGAGGAATAACATTCTTGCATTAGCTCAACCATCATGCTTGAAAGAACCCCAATAAAATTCGAAACATTATTAATCTCATCCTTATCTATGGTCCAACTGAAGGTGACTCCCCAATATCAATGTTATCCCTCAAGTCCTATCATTCTAGATCCTCATATATTATGTTTCTAATCTAGCCCAAAACATTATACTCCAGTGGAACTAATTTAAGATTCATCTTCTATTATATGTCATGTATGATAACATGCATATCAACATGAAAACACATCCACTTCCACTAATCACTAGAATCCTGAACATCCTGAGTCTATTACTTCTAGCTTAAATCATCAATTATGTTTTTTCCACTCCCAAGTTTATATGATAGATCAAATATCAATTACTTCTTATACCCAATTCATCTTCTCTATTTGAGTTTCTAGTCTCACTATGAAAATATATAAATTAATCTATTATGAACCTTATTCATAGTAAAATTATTACTTGATAGTTAATTATACCAACACATTAAATAATAAACCACTATATTTACTTGAGGTGTAATAACAAGTAATTTTTAATAATTTTCTTCATGGTTTATTAGAATTATTTCAAGACTAGGAACTGAGACGATACATAATTCTTAGGCCTGGGGTGCCCAGAATGTAATTTTGAACACATATTATGTTCACTTAAGTGAATGTCTGAGAGGGTTCTCATATCTTTTGAACCGGTGCTCGGATTAGAAATCAAAGGGCACCATTCGACTCACAGTGTCAAGATTCACCTAGGCGGGGCCCAACATCGATCGGATTGGGTCGATTGGAAAAGTAATTTTTTTGCACATAAAGAAGAAAAATAATAAACTTAATATTTTTTTCTTTTCATTCCATTGAGTGATGATTCTTCAATGTTATGATGCGGTGATGGGGTGACGTTGCATTCATTAAAGAAAATCATTAATGTAATAGCTTGGTGATGCAACAACACTCATTTCATTTTCATTATTAGTTAATCAAGGATTTAGGTTTGAAAAACATCCCTAGAATATTCTCTGATTAAGTGATGAAAAAACTTTTTCCATCAACGAACGACATAGATTACAAAAGTGGCAGTGACATGCCTAGAGAAATGATCATATCTGATGACTGATGAACGTTGGCGAACACGAATGATTTAAAGATCAGTGACAATAATTCATATGTCATCCATTGTTAGTAGTGGATCCAAAAATCCATGTAGTGGTTTATGTATTCTTTGTGATTGATGTCTCATTCCTTGTTATTGAAGTTAACGATGAACAGGGACCAACCCACAAGCTGGTTGATCTGAAATCTGATTGTTCTTGTGGGATGGTTATAATACGGGACTGAAAATGGGTATTTAATATGCTTTGTAGTTATTACTATTTCAACCCATGTCTAAACTCTAACATAGAGGGATCGGGCTGACACAAACAATTCTTGTGTCCCTCCACCTCGAATGTTTCATGTGTGTTCTTCTTGGTCGAATGTTGAAGTTGGATGAAATGTGATTTTGATGGCTTCACAGTAATTGTGACACCATACGGAGCCTGTAAGAGGCGTGCCACGGTGGTAGAAAGATGCGACCGGCTGGTCGTGGTTGTGTGGATACGTGGCGCCAATCTGTGCCATGTGGATGGGTATGCCTGCTTTCGAGCCACTCGGATGCGCTGGAGGCATGTGGTCTGTCTATAGTGTGTTGAAGGAATGGAAGTCTATCTGCCAGTCATGATGGATGAAATAGATGTGGAAGATCCACGTTTGGCTGGATCGAACAGGTCCATTACGTGGACCAGTTGACCCGAGGTGGTGGCGACTGCTCGCACCATAAGGTGAAAAACCAGACACAACTAATCCACATATGGGCTGGGTTGCTGTGCATGGGTCATTTCCAACTAGGAAGGTTTGCCAAACCATGGACTAGACATGCAGCCCAGCTAGTCGGGCCAAGGTCGGACTAGGCCCAGACCCGACTGGCCTCCGTTTCCCTGAAACACTTGTAATTAGCAAACCAGGCATCCGATTGACATGCCATCTGCGATAATGGTACCCTTGTGATGTGGTTTCCCTTATGAGATACTCTATGTGAGTTATTTTATAGGTTTTCATATGGATGGGCTGGATCAGAATCGAATCCAATCGTCCCCTTTTAAAAAAATGCACATATCATACAGACCAGGTGTTCGTTCGACACATCTTCCATTACGTTGGGACCCATATGATGGGATGGTCCTTTGGGTTACACTATGTAAGAATTAAAAGAGGATGAGTTTTGACCTATGGATTGAGGAGAAGATACTCGTGGAATCATGCATGCTATGTGCAAGAATCTCATGGCTGGTTGTGACATGAAGAATGAAGAGAAACCCTTTGTGGATTAGAATTAGAGAGACCCTTTATGGATCAGCAAGAGAGAGACCATATATGAATCAGTGTAAGAGAAAACCTTCATGGATTAGTAGTAGCGCGACGCGTTGTGGATTAGCCGCCAAGCGACCCATCGTGGATCAGCAAAAGAGAGACCCTTTTTTGGATCAGCAGCATTGTGACGCTTTGTGGATCATCATTGGAGCCTCCCAAAAGTATAAGATGATCTAGAATTACAAATAATCATATTTACATATGTACATAAGTTATACCTAGTGTGAAATTTATTTTACGTTGTGCTATGTATTTGAGATCTGTCTTGGAGTTATTTCTTTTTTGAAGTTGTTTCTTTGGTATTTTCCCATATGGATTTCTGAGAGATCTTTGGGGTCTCGAGGTCCCTACTGAGTTTTTATACTAACCCTTGCACAGGATATACTGGAATGTGTTGTTTCTTGTGCAGATGACCGATGCTATAATGCAGACCATGGTGGTCCAGGACTCAGTGGAGCTCAGTGAGGCTGGAGAAATCATGGAATAATTCTACAACTTCAGGCATTACTGCTGCTACCCTATAGGTAGAGACTTAAGGGAAGACTTCGATAGTACTGTTTACATTGTGGATTATTAGGCTTGTATTCTAGACTAATTAATTTCATTTTACACCTTTTACTCTTAGAGGTTGTACTTTGTGGTGGCTGTACATTTCTTTTATTATGGTTCTATTTTTTAAGTATCCCATGTCTGTGTGTGTATAGGTTTGAAGGAAATGCCTTCCTTTTTTGGGATATTCTTTTCTCGTGCTAGTCACTAGCCCCTAGCATATGGATGGAGGGCTTGAGGTAGTCACTATATGGGCTCTGAGGAATGGGTCATAACAAAGTGGTATCAAAGGGTGGTAGGTTCTACCAAAAAACTATGAGTATGAATTTTTTATGGGGGAAATAGTGTTAAGTGTCTTGAGTTTATATTTTAGTCTGGGGAGTTTAGTAATGGTGTGGTGGCCAACATTTCAATACACCAGGACCCTGAATTCTATTTTCTGACTTAGTACATGAAAAAAAATGGTTTAATGTGTTTTGGAAATATTTTTCTCTTGATATCATTTGAGTTATATCACCTGTAATAACTTATTTACCATTGGGAATTTGTATTCCTATAGGATGCCTCCACAAAGACTATTATCCAGTATTCTAGTTAGGGATCACGATGATGGCCTACCGAGAGATGAGGCATTTGTGTAGGGACCCCATACAGTGACAACACCATTGAGTGGTGTACTAGTAGCACCGCCACCCAAGGAGCCGTAGTTGCTACCTGCCCCACAAGCAGATAGTTCAATCTAACCAAGTGCGCTCCATGAGTTCTATAGATAGAGGATTATGAGGATATGAGGCGAGACATATCCTCAATCAACTAAGGATCGGTTGGAGGCAGTTATATGAGTTTTCTTCCTGTTAGATATGCCTAAAGACAATATGGTTGTCCTAGATGCCAGCTTTTTTCAGGGAATGGTAGGTAGATGGGGGATCATGACGCTCTAGACAAACAAGGAGGCCACCCTTTCCTAGTTGAAGTTCATGTGACACTTCATGGTTGAGTTTATATCAGAGACACTACACTAATTGTGTATTCAAGGTCTACTGCACTTATATCTGCTTAGTCTAACTATGGCTTAGTACTCTGTGAGGTTTACCGACCTCTCCAGCTATTCCACCAATATGGTACAAGACCCTTTCTTTCGGGATATGCCCATTGAGAAAGAACTCTAATGGGAGATCATGATCTCATGTAATGGCCCTGACCTCTCCGGTCGATTACTTTGTAAAAACGTTTTTTTTATGTGGTCAATGCGGCGGACATAAAAAATAATAATTATTATTAATAATAAATTGTGACGTGTTAATAAATTTTTTTTAGGGGTTTACCTTCGTCTCTCTTTTTGGTGCAACATGCGGGGTGGGATATTTTTTTTGTTTCATGGGATGCAGTTGAACTTTAAATAAAGATAATAACCGAATAAAGAAGGGTTTGGGGTTTTGTGATGTTTCTTTTGCCTTCCAGTTTCTTTATCTTCTGATTGTGATTTTGGATTAAAAGGCCTTTGCCTACTGAAAATCAAGGTCGTTGGTGGCCTTTGCGTGCGCAATTGATATCTGAATTGTTTGTGGTTGGTTTTGTTAAAACATGGAAAATGGATAAGCATGTAAAGACTGGATGATTAAATGATAATGAAGACCTTGTGTGATCACCCCAATTGAACAAAGTTGGAATAATGAACATGTTGGTGGTTTGGTTGTTTTGTGGAAAATTCCTTTATTTATGAAAAGTGTTTTGATTATGAAAAGTGTTTTGAAGTAAAAGGTGTTTTCAAATGCCGATATGTTTTGTGTGTGGAAAGGGTTTTATGTGTGGAACTCTGAAATAAATGAATGATGGAATGTTGTATGGTTGTGATAATCTCTTGTAAATGAAATGGCCTGTGGTTTCTTGCGTTTTACCTAAACTTGGTTGTGGATGGCAGGGATATGTTTGTGAAAGGTTTTGTCTGGATGTTAGTTGCCCAGTAGTAATAATTTGTTAAACCATTGCATGAAACATGAAAACCTAAATGGGGTTGGGAGATGATTGTTTTGTTGTTGATGCATACTTCGTGGTAGCAGTGCCGAGGCACATGCTCAGTTTCTCTTTTTAAGAATCCATAGGTTGGGCTGTGTGTTTGGTATATGTATATATATAATTCTATCTTTGTGTTTTGTCGCACCACACCCATGTCAAGCACCTAGTGCCGAACACTCCCATTTTATGGGAGAGGGTGTTCCCCCTTAGTTACTAGCTCCTTCCTGCTCCTTCTTCCATAGGCTATGATGGCTTGAGGTGACCTTACACCCAAGATTCTTCGGTTAGGTCTCAGAGGCTGTGATGGCTTGAGGCGACCTTTAGCCCAAGACTCTTCGGGAAGGCTTACCATTCCCAAGAACCTTCAGGATGAGGCTCAGGTGTCTGCGGGCGGGTTAGTGGTTGTGGCCCAGGTGTGTGCGGGCGGGATGCGTGGTTTGGCCCAGGTGTGTGCGGGCGGGAAGAGTGTGGTAGCGTCAGGACGTTTGCCGTTAGGAAGAGCAGCATCTAATTAAGTGGGAAATGGTGCGGGGTACCCAATACTTTTGTTCTATATATATATACTAAACTTGTTTGTGTTACTTGGTGAGTGTGACCAGTGAGGCTGGGTGGATAGTTTTTCCTTGTTAGTTTCTGGTTCTTTTGTTTTCTCACGGGACCTTAGGGTGTCTCCCCACTTGTGCATGAGAGCTTTAGGTTCTCTACTTAGTATACTTGTATGCTCACCCTACGTTGTTTCAGGTTTTTAGGAGGACTACCAGGGTCGTGCGGGACTCTACTAGTCAGGCAGTGGGAGCTGTGCAGTTGCTGTTTTCTTGTTTTTCTTTTGGTATTGTACTCACTTGTACTTTGAGCTTATTTGTACTTGTACCTGTTTCAGTTTATTTATACATGCATATGGGACTGGTTTGGGTTTCTTTTCAGCACCTTTGTTCTTTTTCCTTTTTGGTGGTTGACTTTTCCTATTTCCTATCCTAACTATAAAAAGGGTAATGCCTCCCATGATTGAAAAAAAATAAACTCATACCCTTGGTGCTAGTCGCCAACCCGGGGCCTACTGGAGGCGGGACTCGGGGGGTCATTATCTCCCTTTCACCATTGCCAGCTCAGGAGGGGCATCTTTGATGGAAGGGGGTCATGACAGAATGGTATCAGAGGAATGGTTGAGAGATAGGATGGAGTCTGGAGTTAGGCACAGTGAGGATTGCATGGGATGGTAGGGAAACAGTGTTAGCTGATCTCGGTGTGTGACATAGGCCAGGGAAGACCGGCTAGGACATGGGATTTTAGGGCCCCCCGTGATCCGATGCAAGGACTCTGAGCCTACCGAACAACCAAGTGAGGCTACATTGATTTTTGGGTAGAAACCCTAGGAAAGGTACATGCATCATCATGTTTGTGTTTTACATGATTTGGGGTGTTCTGGGAATAAAGTAAAATGATAAAATGAACCCTTGAGAAATCTCCTTACTACTCGGGCTTAGGTTTTCCTTGTTTACCGTACAACTATGGCACCTATACGGCGTTCTCAGGTGGCTCAGGCGGCCGAGGCCCAACAGGTTCAGGCGATCGATCAACTGAGGATCGATCAAGAGGAGGAAGACAGCCAGTGGCAGAAGACCCTCCGTTCTTTCCAGTGTCAGACTCTCAAGAAGTACGAGGGAAGTACTTCGGACCTGGAGACGGGGGGTGGATTGAAGAGCTAGGGATTGCTTTTACCTTGATCCATTCTCCAAAGGAGTACTGGTTCCCCCTAGCGGTCAGTCAGCTGAGAGGCGCGGCGCGCCAATGGTGGATGCTATACCTCGGGAAGAGGAAGGAGGCAGAGATTCCATGGGCTGACTTCGAAAAGGAGTTCCAAGAGAAATTCCTTTCTTCTCTGATCAAGGTGGAAAAGCATCAGGAGATGCTCTCCCTTCAGCAGGGGAGTATGACTGTTCGAGAGTTGGGAATTAAGTTCAAGAATCTCCTACGCTTTGCTCCGGAACTCTTTCCGGATGAAGAGTCTCGAGCGAGACGTTTGGAAGAGGCGCTTCGTCCTTCACTCCAGTATGCTGTGACCCCCTTCACCCTTCCGACATACTTAGCCGTACAGAAGAAGGCGGAAGTTGTAGAGAGGATGCACTTGCAGGGAGGTGCACCCCGAGAAGGGATCCAGGCGGGTCTGTCGAAGGGGAAGGCAGTCAGTAGCAGACCTCCTGCGACCGGACCTTCCAGGTTCAGGCCGGTGGGGAGCAGGCCCCAGTGGTTCCAGTTCAGGTCTTTAGTCCCTCTTCCTTCCTTCTCGAGTCCTGGACTGAAGTGTTTTTCTTGTGGAGGTTTCGGGCACGTCCGGAGTCAGTGCCCGACCAGATCTCAGCACGGTGGAGGTGGTCAGGATCAGTACCCGCCTCAGCAGCAGTTTCCGTCGAGGCCCTTTCAGCAGCAGCAGGGCCCTCCGAGGGTAGACCCTGTAAGAGGAGGTCGATCTTAGGTTGCTCCTCAGGGACCTCGACCAGGGCGTGGTAGGGGAGGCGGTCGACATCAGAGAGACAGAGGAGCTGGGCGTGGACAGTTGCATGCAGTAGAGTTGGCAGCTCCAGCAGGACCAGAGGTGGTACGAGGTACGATCTGTTTGTTTAGCACTCTTGTTTCTACCTTGTTCGATTTAGGAGCTTCGCACTCTTTTTTTGCACCCAGTCTAGCCCATGCTTTGGGTCTAGACGTAGAGAGACATTATATACCCCTGGTACTGAGTATGCCTATTGGAGGTCAGACTCGTTTGTCTTGTGTTTTTCGGGGATGCGAGCTGACGTTGGGACCACATCGGTCCATTGGAGATCTTCTTTTGCTACAGATGCAGCCATACGACGTCATCTTAGGAATCGACTGGCTGTTCTCTGTTAGTGCTGTTATCGACTTCTTCCGGAGAAGAGTCGTGTTCTCCGATATGGATGGACAGCGTGTGACTTTTGTTGGCGAGAGGAGCTATCAGGTGGGAAGTCGGCATGTGAAGCCTCTCTTTTCATTGCTGGGTGGGATATCAGCGGTTCCAGCTGATACGGAGATGATGAATGTTCCAGAAGTTGTTGGGGAATTCCTCGATGTCTTTCCCGAGGAGGTTGTGACTCTACCCCCTCGACGTGATGTTGAGTTTGGGATAGACTTACAGCCAGGTGCTCGTCCAATCTTGATGGCTCCTTATCGGATGGCACCTTCGGAGTTGCGGGAGTTGCGGATTCAGATTGACGATCTAATAGAGAAGGGTTTCGTTCGACCCAGTGTGTCGCCATGGGGTGCTCCGGTTCTGTTCGTGAAAAAGGCGGATGGTGGTCTCAGGCTATGCATAGACTACCGGAGGCTGAATCAGGTAACGGTCAAGAACCGTTACCCCCTTCCGAGAATAGATGACCTCTTCAACCAGCTGAGGGGAGCATGTTGGTTTTCTAAGATTGATCTGCGGTCGGGATATCATCAACTGAGGGTAAAAGATAGTGACATCCCAAAGAAATATTTCAGGTGCAGGTATGGGCACTTTGAGTTTGTAGTGGTGCTGTTTGGGGTTACGAATGCACCAGCTTTGTTCATGGGTCTTATGAACTTTGTCTTCCGAGAGTTCCTGGACCAGTTCGTCGTTGTGTTCATCGATGACATCTTGATCTACTCAAGATCAAAGGAGGACCACGTTGAGCATCTCAGGGCTGTCTTGGAAGTCCTTCGTCACCGTCAGCTTTATGGAAAGTTGTCAAAATGTAAGTTCTTGACGCAAGAAGTACACTTCCTTGGGCACGTGGTGTCTCAGCATGGAGTGTCAGTGGACCCGTCGAAGGTAGAAGCAGTTGTTTCTTGGACAGCACCCAAGAGCGTGGCAGAAGTTCGTAGTTTCCTGGGGTTGGCTGGATACTATCAGAGGTTCGTCTCGGACTTCTCTCGAGTTGCTGCTCCATTGACAGCTTTGACTAGGAAGAATCAGGTCTTCCTGTGGAATGAGCAGTGCCAGGAAGCTTTCGACTACCTGAAGGAGAAGTTGGTTAGTGCTCCCATCCTTAGGTTGCCAGAGGAAGGATCCGTGTATGAGGTGTTTTGTGATGCCTCTGGCCTTGGCTTGGGATGTGTGCTGATGCAGAAGAAGGGTGTGATCTGTTATGGGTCTAGGCAGTTGCGTTTTGACGAGCGGAACTATGCCACCCATGACTTGGAGCTTGCAGCAGTAGTGTTCGCATTGAAGCTGTGGTGACATTACCTCTTTGGGAGCGCTTTGTGGTCTTCACCGATCACAAGAGCTTGCGCTATATCTTCTCCCAGCGTGACTTGAACTTGCGACAGCGGAGATGGGTCGAGTTTCTCCAAGACTACAACTTTGAGATCTTGTACACTGAAGGTAAGGGAAACGTTGTGGCTGATGCCCTGAGCAGGAAGCCGCATCAGGAAGTGGTTCGGGAATCTGCTGATGCTTGGAAGGCGATGGGGGAGTTGGCTGCCTTGCACTTGGATGCGAGGGTGGAAGGTGCTAGAGGCTGCTTGTTTCAGATGACGGTACAGTCCTCTTTGTTGCAGCAAGTGGAAGAGTCTCAGTGGGGAGACCCTGAGGTGGAAGTGTTGCGGGATCGTGTCGATCAGGGGAACGCTCCGGAAGGATGGTCGGAGGACAGCCGACATTGGATTCTCTTTCATGGAAGGTTGTTTGTTCCAGAGGTGATGCGTGATGAAGTCCTTCGTGAGTTCCATAGCTCAGCCTTGGCAGTACATCCATGTGTTTCGAAAATGTACCAAGGCCTGAGGGGACAGTTTTGGTGGCCCGGGGTGAAACGGGCAGTGGCAGAGTTTGTGGTAAATTCCTAGTGTGTCAGCAGGTGAAGGCTGAACACCGCGTTCCCGGTGGTTTGTTGCATCCTTTAGATGTTCCCGAGTGGAAGTGGGACGACGTCTCGATGGACTTCGTCACAGGACTACCCAGAGCTCAGGGCGGGCATGATGCTATCTAGGTAGTGGTGGATCGACTGACAAAATCTGCTCACTTCATGGCCATCAAGGAGTCAGGACCTGTGAGTACCTTAGCACAGAGGTACGTGGATGAGGTGGTGCATTTGCATGGAGTTCCGAAGACTATCGTCTCAGATCGGGACACTCGGTTCACCTCACGAGTCTGGAAGGGGTTACAGCATGCTTTTGGCACCCAGCTACGTCTTAGCACTGCTTTTCACCCTCAGACTGATGGACAGACAGAGCGGACTATCCAGACATTGGAGGACATGTTGCGAGCATGTGTTCTGGATTTCGGAGGATCATGGGTACGACACTTGCCTTTAGTAGAGTTTGTCTACAACAACAGCGTCCACTCTACTATCGGCATGGCTCCTTTTGAGGCTTTGTATGGAAGACCATGTCGTTCACCCTTTTGCTGGGCAGAGGTTGGTGAGACTGGTACTCTTGGACCAGAAGTAGTGCAGAGCACCACGGAGAAAGTCCAGCTAGTGCGGGAGAGGATGAAAGCAGCTCAGGATCGGCAGAAGTCTTATGCTGATCGTCGGGGGAGGCCCTTGGAGTTCGAGGTGGGAGATCATGTGTTCTTGAAGGTTTCCCCTCGACGGGGGTAGCAGAGGTTCGGAAAGGGGAGTAAGCTCTCCCCTAGGTTCATCGGACCTTTCGAGGTGCTGAGGCGAGTTGGCGAGGTGGCATATCAGCTGGCCCTACCACCTCAGTTGGAGAGGGTCCATGACGTCTTCCATGTCTCCCAGCTTCGTCAGTACTTACATGATGACTCTCATGTCATCAACTGGGGAGATCTAGATGTGGGAGAAGATGCGACCTTCGAGGAACGACCAGTCAGGATCGCGGATCACAAGGAGAAAGTGCTCCGTGGACGAACCATCGGCTTGGTTCGTGTGTTGTGGAGGCATGGCGGCCTTGAGGAGAGCACTTGGGAGCGGGAGACCCAGATGCACGCTCAGTACCCGGGGTTGTTTTGACTTGTACCTTCCTTTGTTTGTTGGTGTTACCCTGTACCTTTGATATATAAAATGTTGCCTTGTTGGATGTGAGATCTTTGTTCCTTGTTCTTGGGAAGTGTGTGGCTTGTCCGGATATATGGGAAAGGAAAAACCTGATCCTTAATCAAGACGCATTAATGAGGATGCGATTAAACCCGTGCAGGCGAGTCAGTGCCGCCTAAAGCGGATAGTATCTTGACATAGGAGAGGGAATTCCTAACTCATAGAGATGTTGGTTGGTTCCTTGTCATGACGAGAGCCCTGAGAGGTATCTTGTGGAGTGGTTCTTCAGATCCTTTCCTTCTTCTGGGTAAGTTTTTAATTCTCGAGGATGAGAATGTTTTGAGAGGTATCTAATGTAATGGCCCGGACCTCTCCGGTCAATTACTTTGTAAAAACGTTTTTTTATGTGGTCAATGCGGAGGACATCAAAAATAATAATTATTATTAATAATAAATGGTGACTTGTTAATAAATTTTTTTTAGGGGTTTACCTTCGTCTCTCTTTTTGGTGCAACATGCGGGGTGGGATATTTTTCTTTTGTTCCATGGGATGCAGTTGAACATTAAATAAAGATAATAACCGGATAAAGAAGGGTTTGGGGTTTTGTTCTGTTTCTTTTGCCTTCCAGTTTCTTTATCTTCTGATTGTGATTTTGGATTAAATGGCCATTGCCTACTGAAAATCAGGGCTGTTGGTGGCCTTTGCGTGCGCAATTGATATCTGAACTGTTTGTGGTTGGTTTTGTTAAAACATGGAAAATGGATAAGCACGTAAAGACTGGATGATGAAATGAGAATGAAAACCTTGTGTGATCACCCCGATTGAACAAAGTTGGAATAATGAACATGTTGGTGGTTTGGTTGTTTTGTGGAAAATGCCTTTATTTATGAAAAGTGTTTTGACTATGAAAAGTGTTTTGAAGTAAAAGGTGTTTTCAAATGCGGAAATGTTTTGTGTGTGGAAAGGGTTTTATGTGTGGAACTCTGAAATAAATGAATGATGGAATGTTGTATGGTTGTGATAATCTCTTGTAAATGAAATGGCATGTGGTTGCTTGCGTTTTACCTAACCTTGGTTGTGGATGGCAGGGATATGTTTGTGAAAGGTTTTGTCTGGATGTTAGTTGACTAGTAGTAATAATTTGTTAAACCATTGCATGAAACATGAAAACCTAAATGGGGTTGGGGGATGATTGTTTGGTTGTTGATGCATGCTTCGTGGTAGCAGTGCCGAGGCACATGCTCAGTTTCTCTTTTTAAGAAGCCATAGGTTGGGATGTGTGTTTGGTATATGTATATATATAATTGTATCTTTGTGTTTTGTCGCACCACACCCATGTCAAGCACCTAGTGCCGAACACTCCCATTTTATGGGAGAGGGTGTTCCCCCTTAGTTACTATCTCCTTCCTGCTCCTTCTTCCATAGGCTATGATGGCTTGAGGTGACCTTACACCCAAGACTCTTCGGGTAGGTCTCAGAGGCTTTGATGGCTTGAGGCGACCTTTAGCCCAAGACTCTTCGGGAAGGCTTACCATTCCCAAGAACCTTCGGGATGAGGCCCAGGTGTCTGCGGGCGGGTTAGTGGTTGTGGCCCAGGTGTGTGCGGGCGGGATGCGTGGTTTGGCCCAGGTGTGTGCGGGCGGGAAGAGTGTGGTAGCGTCAGGACGTTTGCCGTTAGGAAGAGCAGCATCTAATTAAGTGGGAAATGGTGCGGGGTACCCAATACTTTTGTTCTATATATATATACTAAACTTGTTTGTGTTACTTGGTGAGTGTGACCAGTGAGGCTGGGTGGATAGTTTTTCCTTGTTAGTTTCTGGTTCTTCTGTTTTCTCACGGGACCTTAGGGTGTCTCCCCACTTGTGCACAAGACCTTTAGGTTCTCTAATGAGTATACTTGTATGCTCACCCTACGTTGTTTCAGGTTTTCATGAGGACTACCAGGGCCGTGTGGGACCCTACTAGTCAGGCAGTGGGAGCTGTGCAGTTGCTGTTTTCTTGTTTTTCTTTTGGTACTGTACTCACTTGTACTTTGAGCTTATTTGTACTTGTACCTGTTTCAGTTTATTTATACATGCATATGGGACTGGTTTGGGTTTCTTTTCATCACCTTTGTTCTTTATCCTTTTTGGTGGTTGACTTGTCCTATTTCCGATCCTAACTATAAAAAGGGTAATGCCTCCCATGATTGAAAAAAAAATAAACTCATACCCTTGGTGATAGTCTCCACCCCGGGGCCTACTGGAGGCGGGACTCGGGGGTCATTATC
The DNA here is from genome assembly GCA_963277665.1 of Viscum album. NCBI lineage: Eukaryota > Viridiplantae > Streptophyta > Magnoliopsida > Santalales > Viscaceae > Viscum > Viscum album. The sequence continues at coordinate 850,962,374 of OY728126.1, read as the reverse complement.
TCCCTTTCACCATTGCCAGCTCAGGAGGGGAATCTTTGATGGAAGGGGGTCGTGACATCTCAATAAATTCGATCATCATTCTGACATAGGCTGGCGTGCTAGATGGATCTCTAATAGTGTAGAGACGAGAATGCACCAACAGTAAGAGCCACCACCAGAAGACATGTGGATGAGTCATCTACAATAGGCAGTAGGGAGATGGTGTAGAGGCCCAAACGGGCCAGACCATCATAAGGATGACCCCAGGATGTAGGGTCGGAGGTTCAATGATCATGAGGAATATGAGTTCAACTGTGTCATAGTGTTTGTTACCTGTACATAGATAGAGGAAAATATCGTACGCTTGTCTGATTCCCTGGACGGATGATTGGAAGACCATAGAGGGACCACCAACACCGTGACAAAGGTAGGAGCAGGGCGACAAGACAGTTGGAAGACATGGTAGGGGATCAGGAAAAGTGAAAGGAGTTAGATGTAGGTATCTGGAACCACCATCACCACCATCAGGTGGTCAACCATGAGCTCCAGGAGCAGGTGGATGGGGGACAACCCAACTTCAGGCTGTAGAGTCCTACGATCTATATATTCCTGAGATGATAAGAGGTACAATCTGTGTCTTCTCCAATTTAGCTATGGTTAATATAGACATGGGCTCAAGTAACTCCCTCTTGTCAAGGATATTGTTTGGAACTCAGATATTCTGAACTTTCCATTGGCATGGTCATTATGATTGGAGACTCCCATCAGAGAAGATTCAGCAGTCACACACTGGTTTCGACAGTGTTTCCATAATCTCAGAAGAGATTGTTTTAGATGGGACCACCTAGAAGTGTCTTTGAATCAATATTATGTCGACCATGGCATGGATTGGCTACTATAAATTCACACTCATATCGATTTTTTGAGACATACAGTGTGATGTACATGTAGATATGGATAACATTTCTTCTTTTTATGTAAGAAATAAAATACGGTAGTGTGAGATGGACTTGAGCTTATGAGGGTATGGTCAATCACTCATTAGTTGGATAGCATGACCTTTGATACGATGGATAAGGTGATTATACAGTTTCCTATATCAGTGGACGAGTATGTGGGTGTCTTTCTAGATGATGTCGTAGGACTACATCCTCACAGATTTGTAGACTAGTGCATTGACTTGTACCCAGGGATGACATTGCTATCTACACCTTCACATCGGATGGCTCCCATGGAGATGTAGGAGAAGAGAGTACAGTTGGAGGACATGAAGTGGAATGGGTTCATATGACCCAATGTTTCCCTATGGGATGCACGAGTGTTGTCTTCCAGGAAAGAAGATGGGAGCTAGAGGCTATATGTGGACTTCTGGGGCCCAAATTGGGTGACCATGTAGAACAAGTATCCACTACCAAGGATAGATTTCCTCTTTTATCAGCTGACAGGAGTGAATTTGTTCTCAATGATAGACCATATATCACGCTATCACCAGCTTCACATACGATATGAAGACATCTTGAAGACGGCCATCAGTTGTTGATACAGACATTATGAGTACTTAGTAATGTTGTTTGGCATAAACAATTCCCCAAAAGTGTTTATAGGACTCATGAACATGATATTCTAATATTACTGGGACCAATTTGTAGTAGTCTTCATTGATGATATCATTGTGTACTCAGCATCAGGGGAGGAGCACATTGTACACTTTAGGATAGTTATGGACATGCTCTGTGAGAAAAATCATTACAAAAATCTCTCGAAGTGTGAGTTCTAGATATTTAAGGTCCATTTAATGGGACCTTTCAACTCAGAGGCTAGAGTTTTGGGGGATATATATAAAATTAGATTGGTTACTTTTTGGGATCCACTCATGAGTTTTACAGAGGTCTGAAGATTCCTTGGGTTGGTAGGCAACAATAGATGATTTGTACCCAAATAATCTGACGTAGCAGCACCTATGAAATCTTTGACGAAGAAGGGAAAACCCTTTGTGTTGAACTATAAATTCCATAAGAGCTTCCAGCAGCTGAGACATCACTTGAATTGTGCTCTCATCTTGAGGTTTTCATTGGAGGGGATCGATAATGTGGTATACTGTGATGTGTTAGGAACTTGGCTAAGATGTGTCCTGTTGCATGGTGATTCACTAATTACTTATGGATCACAATAGCCAATACAACATGAAAATAACTATGTGACTCATGAACTTGAGTTAGCTTTATTGGTCTTCTCACTGAGGCTTTTGTGACACTATCTTATGGGAGATTTTTTCAACGTCTACTCATACCAGAAGATCATCAGGTATAACTTTTGGAAGAAGTATCTAAACATGAGACATCAGTGTTGGCCAGATTTCCTACAGTACTATGACTTTGATATATTATATACCCCTATGAAGGGGAAAGTGGTAGAGGATTATCTCAGCTAGTGATTGAGTTCATAGTTACTAAACGAGTCCTTGGATCGGTTGGCCTCCCTTCAGATATCCTATGTGGATAGATATGAGGCATTTTACCTTTAGTTTATGGTAGTTTCCCTTCCACTCATACAGTGATTCAGGGAGGCACAACTCAAATATAGTAGGTTTGAGACTACACATGCCCAGATTTCCACAGCACATGCCATTCATGGATATTCTGATAGTGGGGAGCGAGTCATCTTTTTCAGAGGGCACATCATTATACCAGTGGAGTTGTGGGAGGAGATACTAAGGGAGTCCCATACATCCCCTTGGTGGTAAATCCAAGAGTGGAAAAGATGTACCAGTACCTACAGCATTAGTACTGGCAGCGGGGGATGAAGAACGCAGTGGTAGAGTTTGTTTCCTCGTGCTTCACTTTCTAGTAGTTGAAGACTGTGCATCTGGTACCAACGGGTTTGAACCAGCCCCACTAGATACTAGAGTGGAAGTGGGATGGGATGTCGATTCAATTTATGATTGTCTTACCACGTACATCTAGAGTACATGATACCATCTTGGTTATTTTTTATTGACTCATTACGTCATCCCACTTCCTTGCTATTTAAGAGAACGGTTCAGTATAGAGCATGGGATGCTTCTACATTCAGTAGATCAGACAACTTCATGAGGTTCCATTAAAGATAGTTTCAGATTGTGACGTAGGATTTACATCTCTATTGTTGAAAGTATTAAAAGAGTCATTTGAGTCTCATATTCACTTAAGAACAGCCCTTCGCTAACAGGTTGATGGTCAGACGGAGCGGACCATACAGACCTTGGAGGACATGATTCAGGCTTGTGTCCAAGATTTTGTTCGTAGTTGGAGGACCACCTACCATTGGTGGAGAGAGTGTATAAGAAAAACTACCACTCCACCATCGGTATGGAACAATTTTAGGCTCTATACAAACAACTGTCAAAATCACAAATGTGGTAGATATACACTGAGGAGTCCTCACTCATAGGTCCATAGATGGTATAGGCTACCACAGAGAAGGTGCAGGTCATCCAAGAGTGAATGAAGATTTCATAAAGATAACAGAAGTCCAATTAATATATAAAATATAGGTCTTTTGAGTTCCATGATGGGTACAAGTATTCCTATGGGTCTCCCCTCTTCAAGGAATACAAGTATTTTGCTGAGGGGGCAAGATATCCCTGAGTTTCATCGGACCATTTCTGATTCTACAGAGATTCGATGAGGTGGAATACCACTTTTCTCTACCACCATAGTTAGATAAGGAGAACGATGTCTTCCACGTATTCAAGGTGAAGAGATATGTTCATGGCCCTTATCACATCATCGAACACGATGGGTTAGATATTGATGACATTACGAAGTACACAGTAGAGATAGAGGATCAATAGAAGAGGATCCTTCGTGGATGGTTGATTCCTCTAGTGTGCATTCATTGGCATCATAAGATTCTGTAAGATAGAAAATGGGAGCATAATGCTCATATTCATGCTCAGTACCCCCATCTGTTTGTTTATCTCTTATTTTGGATTTTGGGGATGTAAAGCCCTATGGTGGGGAGAATGTAATAACCCAGATTTTCTATAAATTCCTTTCATAGTTTATTGGAAATATTTTCAGACCATTAAATTAGATGACACATGATTCTGAGCCCACGTTTTCTAGAATATAATTTTTAACTTATTTTAAGTTCACATAACTGAACATGCAAGTGGGTTTTTCTAAATTTTGAACTGGTGCTCATATCATAAATCTGCATGCACTTTTTGACTCATAGCATTGACATTATCTTAGGAAGTGCCTAAAAATAACCAGTGCGGGTCAACCAGTGAAGTTAAATTTTCAGACATAATGAAAAAAATAATAAACATAATATTATTTTTTTTCTTTTCTTTCCATTGATGACAATTCATCAATGCTACCATGAAATGACAATGTGATGATGCATTCAGTAATAACACTCATTAATGGAACATCATGGTGACATTACAATGATGAAAAAGTTTTATATATTACTTAATATAGGATTTAGGGTTGATAAACAAACCTAGAATTTTATCTGATTAAATGCCGAAGGAATCCTCTTCCATCGATGAACAACAGAGATTACAAATGAGGCAACAACACACCCTGATAAGGGACTATATATGATGACTGATGAACACTAATTATTCAAAGATTGATGATAATGATGTGGATCTCATAAAGAGTTATTAATGGATCCAACAATCTAGGTATGGGTTTAATATTTCTTTATGATAGATGTTTCTTTCCCCATTATTGACATTAACAACAAACATGGTCAAACTCACATACGAGTTAATCAGTGATCCGATTTTTTTATAGTAGGGTTATAATGTGTTATTTATTATGGTGATTTAATATCTTATGTGGTTATTTTTTCCTCCCATGTTTATACTCTAACATAGTGGGTTCTTGCCGACACAAACAAGGCCCATATCCCTCCTCCATGTACGTTTCTTGTGAGTTCTTCTTGGCTGGATGATAAAATAGATGGAAATGTGATTTTGAGGGATTCAAAGTAATGGTTACACACTATGGAGCCTATAGGTGTAAAATAATCAAGAAATAGACCACCAGAGCAACTCCAGTGTTCCATAGAAGAAACCACCGGCATGCCGCAGCAGCGTGAAGACACAGCGCCAATCAACACTTCTTAGAGGGGGTGGCCCGTATCCCAGCCAGTCAGACACGCTAGAGGCACATTGTTCGTTGAATACGTGCAAGAGGAATGGACATATGATTTCTGGTCATGTAGAACAAAAACAGAAATGGAAATTCTGTCTCTGGATGGACTGAACCAGTCTCCTACACAGATCGGTTGACCCGAGGTGGTGACACCAGCTGGCGCCACCGAGTGAAGAAGCAGACACCGCTAAGCCACATCCAGGTAGGAGAATTCAGCCCCCTTATGAATTCGGGTTGTTTCTAGAGGCCCGTGACCCATAATGCGTGCTGGGATGGACCCAGTTAGATCAAGCCTAGGTTGAATCAGACCCAGACCCAACCGACCCCTATTTCAATGAAATTCTTGTAACTAACATACTGAACATCTGATTGACGTATCGTCTTTGAAAAGAGGACACTTGTGATGAGGTGGTACATCTGAGATACTCTACCTGAGTTTTGAAATTGTTTGGTGTATTACCATGTGAGACCAGACTTCAATTAAAGTAGTCCCTTTTTAAAAAATACATATATCTTACAAACCAAGCGTCTATTCAATGCATTGTTTGTTGAGTTGGAACCGTGAAGCCAAGATGGTAATTTGGGTTACTCTATGTGGGACTTACTAGAAGTTTTGGTATAAATAATGTATTGAGGAGTAGATCCTCCTGGAATAATGAATGCTAATTATGGGAATCCAGTGGCTGGATGTGACATGAAGAATAAAGAGTGACCCTTCTTGGATCAATAACAGAGTGACCCTTCATGGATCAACATGAGAGATACCTTCCACGTATCATCATGAGAGTGGCCCCTCGTGTATCCACAGTAGTGAGACCCATCATGGATCATATATAGAGTGACATGTTCTAGACCGATATTTGAGAGACCTGTCATGGATTAGTAGCAGAGCGACCCTTCATGGATCATTAGTAGATCCTCCCATTAGAATATGATGATCGAGCTTTTTGACTAACCACCTTTACTTCTATACTTATGTTTTACCTGGTGTGGGCTGTATTTAACCTTTTTCTATGTTTTTGAGATATTTATTGGTGATATTTGCTTTGTGATATTTACTTTGTGGTATTTTCCCTTGTGGATATTTAAAATACATACGGGGTCTTAGGGTCCCCGCTAAGTTGTTATACTCACCCTTGCATGGGCTTCACTTGCACATGTTCTATCTTGTGCAGATGGTCGATGTTACGACGTAGGACTTGATAGTCCAAGACTCAATGGATCTCAATAAGGTTGGAGATGAAGGGTCATACATATACAGCTTCAGTCTTTACTACCACTGCCCTACAAGTAGAGACTTTAGGGTAGAATTCAATAGTACTATTAACAATTTGGGTTCTTGGTCTTGTATTCAGGCCCCTTTACTTTTAGTTTACACCTTTTACTCGATATGAAGGTACTTTTTGATGGTTTTACTTTTTTTCTTTTTTGGTATTCTTTGTGTAGTATGCCATTCCTATGTGTATACTTGTTTAAATTCATTGCCTTCCCTTTTTGGGATATGATTTTCAGATGCTAGTCACCACCCCCTATCCTATGGAAGGTAGGCATGGAGTAGTCACGACATGGACCCCGGGGGACGGGTCATTACATGAGTCCATGTGTATTATAATTTTGTTAATATGGTCTCAAATTCCAAGACTCACATGCCAAAAATCAATCTCTATTCATCAAAACTGATTGATTCCCAATCCCAGAAGCACCACATTATGTTGTATACTCATCACCTGGATGAAGTCAGATCATGATTGGTGATGAAATCAATTGGTTCTTAAACTACTATAAGGAATTATCACATGATACGGACCATTAAAACATTATTCCCTTCTTGGTCAAGATAAAATGTGGTTTTTCAATAAGAATAGTCTTGGATGATTTATCAATAATATCCATCTAATCTAATAAAGATATAGATATAATAAACATTCATGGGTTTCTCCTACGAAACCACTACATGAACTTCTTATTGGTCCACTAACACACCTTCCTTTGAGATGATGTGATATAATAAATGTTCATGATCAATCAAAAATGGACACCTAGATAGCTTTAATCATAAATGATTATCAATTACTCTACATGGGATGAGGTCAAGATATTGGGCATGATAATCATTAGTCTTAGAGTACACCAATATGTCATCCATAAACACCACCACATACTGATTCAGGTATGGGTGTAGGATTCTTTTCATCAATTCCATAACCAATGCTAGTGTGTTTTCAGCTCCAAAAACTTCATGATGAACTCATAAAAGATATACCATATTTTGAAATAAATCCTCAATATATCATAAGGAAAAAATATCAACTGATGATATACCAATAACAAGTGGATTTTAAATAATGATCAAGCTCATCTAAAATTGTCAAATAGATAATCAATACCCAAAATAAGATATCAGTTATTCATATTTATCAGGTTTAGATTCCAGTAATCTACAGAAATGTTCAATGTCTTGTCAACCTTATTTTCAAAAAAAACTACAGAACTCCAAGGAGATGGGCTCAGAAAGGGAAACCCCTTATACATCAATATTTATAGATGAGTCTTGATATCATGATTCTTAGAATGTGTAATTCCTTATGGTGGAATAGAAATTGGCCCATCCCCATACATGAACTCAATTGTAAATTTAACATCTCTCATAGGTGAAATCCCAGAGAAGTCCTCAGAAAATAAATCATGAAAATTATCTATTATGGGAGGAATGATTCCATTATCTACACATTATCATCCAAAAGCAGACTACAAACCTGGGTGGTGATCACACCTAATTGCTGATGAACAGGTCCAAAATGGCATGCCTGGATATCCCATTCTCCAGAATGGATGTAATTCCCACCCCACGTGACATAAATGAAACTCTTATATGCTAACAATCTATGTCGGATTAATTTTAAAACAGCCAATCCATCCCAAAATTTAGTTCAAAACCTGACATATGAAGGATTTAAATATCTAATAAATACTGATACTCCCCATACTCGAGAGAACACCCCTTGTAAAGGGAGATGTCAATCGACCTTACTGCTAATGGTACATCTATCATCACCAACACACTCATGAACCCCACTTCCATGGTCAAACCATTCACATGTTTTGAAAAAATAAATGAGATTGATGCACCATTTTCAAATAATGAAATAGCTAGTGTAGATGATTGAAGTATTGTACCTCTAATTATTGATAGTCCGGCCTTTCTCTTTACAAGTTTAGGATGAATTCAATGAAAATTCTCTACCCATTTTCCATATGATAATTGTTTAGTCCTTTACGTTTTACCATTCTTCCTATAAAATCTCTATTTATAGAAGTACATCATCTACTTCCTTGACCACCATGACCAGTAGTACTACAACTACTCATCTGATACAGCTTAGAAGATCCCCTTTCCACAATCTAATTTTTCAAAGCTTCACCTTCACTCCCTGTCCATTATGGATTCTTATAGAACCTCTATAGATGTCCCAAACCTCTACAATATCATCACTCTTCTGGTGGTTATGGAAAATGTCTATGATAGTGGTCTATCCTACCACAATAGTGAAAAAACATAGGTAATATCATTGGTAACTAATTCTTTCCTTGTCCTCTATTCTTTCCCATGTTTTGGTCAACATTATCAACATGATTCCTCCATACCTTGAAATTAGTACCTCTTAATTGTCCGGAAGAACCCACCTTTCCTACACAAGAAGATCATTTCAGGTTTCCCTCATATATGAGAGCTTGATCTACCACATCAACAAACTTCTTTAATGGAAATATTATTAGTTGGGACTTAAAATTGCATTTAATCCCATCATAGAAACTCCATGACATAGTTATCTCCTCCCCTACCAATAATATAGAAATGCAATGTAGATATGTAAATTAATCATCCTAGTCCACCACAAACATACATCCCTAAGTCTGTATCATGAACTCATCTTAATATTGATGTATAAACATCACATGATAAAAGTTCTTTGGGAACATCTCCAAAAAAAAATTCCTTCCATAGCATTCCATCAACTCTTCCAATTTGAGCCATAAACATTTCCCCAGCTCTTCACTGATCCTCACAATATGTAAGAAATCAAAATGACCCACTTAAAATAGGTGTCTTAAATTGGTCAAGTAATGTCTGGTTGGACTCAATACATAACTCATTTTCCTCATGTACATCCTCTTTGGTGAAAGTTTGAGGGTATTGTAACTGAAACACCCACATCATGTAAGACATACTCCTCCCAACCCTATCTGGTTATCTCTCTATAAACTGCATGAATTGAGAAAATTCAACATATAAATGATCATTGTGTCCCTCACTCGATGCTATCAGTGACTCAAGTTCCACCATTGAAGGAACATTTCATACCATGTCCTCTTTTCATTCTAATAACATACATAATCATGGAGGAATATGATTGTAATTACAAACATGTTTCTTAGAAAAACATTTCTCAACATTAAAAAATAAAAAAAGAGGTTTTCAAAAAATGCATAACACTACATTTTACCAAATCCTACCACAAGGTCTAAATTAAGGTGTCGTCACTACCCTCAACCATTCTACATCTAGGTCATGGATAACAAGAAAAAACTCATTCTTATATTTGAAGTTCCTCATTAGACACCAAATCATCACAATTTTCATCATTTCACAAATTTAATGTTCTTATTTGGAACCCATTTCATTTAAACACATATGAAAGGAAACACACATTCATTAAATTTTTTTCCCAAAAACTGATTCATTCCACACGTGCATGAAATTATGTGAGCCACGTAATGTATTGAGTTTCTTGATTGATAAATGAATGACCAACTCTCATTACATATTGGTCCATGAGTCGAAAATTAGAAACAAATTAGAAAAAATAATCACATCAATTAAAAAGTTCATCACTCGAAATGAAATATCATCAAACATGACAACACACATTGAAAATAATAATCTCACCTCAGGTGCTTCCTTTTACCCTTGTACATTTTTTAAATACTCCCATGCATGAGCTCATAACTAAAGACTGAATCGTCATTTTCTTATGGATCCCATTCCAAAATAGTATGACAATGAAAAAAATCACATGATACCACTTTGTAACATAATAAACTGAGTGCCACACCCCAAATCCCCAATTTGTTCAGTCACATGATGTCAGGTGTGCCTCCCCATTCGCCAAAGGCAACCAAATAGTATTGAGGGTCAAATATCAGTAATGGGGAGACTATACCATCTTTATGAATGTATCAAAAAACAGAAATAAATAAACAATATCCAAATAATATAACCAATAATCAACCAAACCAGTATCACATGATGACCAACACTACATTTTCTTGCATTACACACAAGATAGACCTTCCTCGATAGCTTGCATTGTATGAAATACCGAGTTTCACAAAACAACGATATATTATTAAAAATATTATTATTTATTGGGATATAAACTATCCAAAATGAATAGTATTAACCACATTTCTTATTTTATATAATATTAAAAAAATATATATTTATTTTCTAGAACATGATATAAAGAAAAAATTCAATTTTTCGGATAAAAGAAGTATTTAAAAAACATTATTTTTTCACCTTTTGATAGAACAACCATTTTATACCAAGTTTTTAACACTTTTTTATATTATATATGAAAAAACATATTATTGTGAATAGGAGAAAAAATATTTTTTTTTGTTGAGTTTTTGGTATTTTTCTGATAAAATTCATTATTTAATGAATAATAATAAACACAGCATTTTAATTCAAAGCTTCCTTTTCATCTAATTTATTTTTATAGTTATATTATCATTTTAATTATGTTTCATTTTTAATTGGATTATTTTTTTACCATTTATTCCAATTTTTTCATTGGAAAAAATTTCTCATTTAAATTGGACATAAACACATGAAAATATTTTGATGTATTTTTTATTCTAAAAAACTCACTTTTGGTTTTTTTACAATGAGAATTAATTTTAAATTAATTTATGCTACTTCTGTGTTTTGAATAATGAAAAATTGATTCTATATTTTGGAATTATACGGTAAAAATAAGGTTAATATGTTACTTTTATTTTTTGATACTATGAATAGTTAGTACGGTAATCATTATTTAACGCGGTTAAAGATAAATCATGTAAATTAGTGTAACAAATAAATTTCTGAGGACAATACAGTTATCTAAAACCCATATAAAATCCAATTTGATAAATATAATTCTATAATTATAATCTTTATTTCTAAACATAGTCATTTAATGTCCTCTTGACATTGAAAATGACATTGATATTAATAAAACCAACGAAAGTGACAAAATGTTAAACTGACATTTCTTATAAGTCTAATTGTATTAATATAAAGATAACCTAGTGATATCTTCAAAAATAAATTTTCTATGGAAATAAAAAATAATTACTTACATCATGGTTATTAATTTTTACGTAATAAAAATTTACATTAATATTTTATTCTTTGATGATGTAAAAATTAATTAATTGATGGGAAATCAATGGCACAATTTTTTTTCAAATTAGAATAACCATAAATTGGTCCAAATAGATGATCATATATTATTGGTAAAATATATTTCTACTATAATCATCCAAATTTCAAGCTAGGGACCATTTGGAGCCTTATAGAATTGATCAGAACCATTAAATTATTTTATTTAAATTATTGTTAAAGTTGTCGCATTCATACTTTAATAAGTATGAAACTTTTAATATTTAATTTTATGGTAGATAAATTAGTCTACATATAATGTAAATAAATATATTAAATTTATAATTATTATAGTATTTTATTACAAAATTTTACTCAACAAATAATTATTTTAAATATTTACAAAAAATCATTTTAGTAATTATTTTATTAATGGTGATGTCAAATACATGTTATTAAAAATATTAAAATAAATATATTTTTGGATAATTAATATGTCCAATGAGTTTACTAGATAACCTTTAGCTAATTTAAATATAATAAAATTGTTTTTTCGAAGTTCAATTTTTTATTTATATTTATAAAAATTAATAAATTGAATAGTGTCAAAATTGACACAATTGATTATTTATCAAAATAGTGTTTTATTAAATTATTTAAAAATAATAATTTTTATTAAAATTTATGAGTAATTTTAATATGGTAAATAATTATCTAAAATATTTATTTTCCCTAATTTACATAAAATAATTAAATATTTTACACTTTTAATATTGAAATATTTGTTACCCTAGTTAAAATGATATAAAATAAGTAAGTGTTAAATTGAAAAGATATGATTTCAATTGACATAGAAACTTGTCTAAAAATTATTGGCTGATGAAGTTACCACCCTATATCATATAATATTAAAAAAGGGAATATATTGGATGTTTTTAATTTTGGTTTGATTCTATATTAATTTAATATTTTTGTGGTTTCCAAAAGTGCCCCTATCCACAATTATAAAAGGGAACTTCCTTCTTCAACTCTTCACTCCATTTTTTGAATTAAACTAAAACAAACCCTACAGTTTTTCCTTATCAACTTACATATTTTCATTATAGAGGTTATTTATATCTTCAAAGACCAAATCTAGTTCTCTAAGAAGAGATTTAGAGGAATCACGTCACCGAAGAGGTAATCTCTTCTGCCGATTCATTCAAACTTCTTTCTTATTCTACTTACTCTTCATTAGTTTTTTCATTATAATTTCATAAAATCAGTATCACTCATATAATTATAGGTTATTATAAAAATGAAACGACTATATTTCACCTTTCATTCATCCAATGAAAAACGAATTCACCGTGCGTGTGTACATATGTCTTACCGTCTCCATGCTGTGGAGTAATCTATTTTCACCACCACCATACATGGATGGATATAATGATAATAATAATAACTATATACAATTATTATAACATGATACTGATTCTAAAATTTTATATATCATCCACTTCAATAACATTAAAAAAATTTGGTAATGAAATCGTCACTTGTGTGTACGTACGACCAACCATATCCACGATGCGATGCGATTCATTCTACATGATATTTATTAAATATCGATTACATAAATGAATTGAATGAATAATTATGATATATATTATACTAATATCATTATATAAATTATATAACAATAACCTAAAAATTGGAATAAAATCTAACCTGATAAAACATACATAAGAACAGAAAGCAGTTAATACCTGAATAACAAGTTACAATGACATGTTACTAACAAAATAATGAAAATATGATCAAAATTTCATCATTAAAAATGATTATAATTCTTCAATAAATCATTAAAAATTTATAAATCAATATATTAGTGGTCCGTATACATATAAAGCATATCAGATCTAAGGTAAGGGATAATTTTGCAATCTCATTTTTATATGATATTGTTTATACGTAAGTATTTAATGAGGATATATTTATAATCCATTTCCATGTTTTATATAAATGTTTTCATAAAATATTTACTATATTATATTTATGTTTAATGTCATTTTTACCCATTTTTTAAATTAACTACATTATATTGAAGGAATCTTTTTTTCTTTACTATACGAGGTACTTTTTGACTTTTCTGGTAAAAGTATGAGGAAAATGCTTTTTAACTTATACATGATGAACAATTTTTTACATATTCCTAACACATTATTTCAATAAATCTTCCTCTACAAATTTTCAAGTTTATTATAAACTAAATTCTTTTATTTTTAAAATTCATGTAATTTTGAGAAAAGAAAAATGTTTTTGAAGAATAATGGATATTTTCCTCAGTAATTAAGTCCAAGTGTTTTATCTGCATTATTTTCCTTCTAAAGTGATTATCTTAAATAGGGTTATGTTTATATCCCTACTATTAATATGATTTTACTGTGTTAATGATTTATTGATCTTTTATATGGATTATGTTAGGATTGAATTATGTTTTAGAAACCCATTTTATTTTGTTGGTTATGCTATAATGAATGATTTTTGTTTTTATGGAACATGTAAGAATGAGTTCAATGTGAGAGGTGTGGGACAAATAACTCCCTAAATTAATTGGGTAATGATTTATATCTCATGATATAGGTAGGTTTATAATGGATATAAAATATGATTCAGTAATATATGCATGGAACATTAACTAAAATCAGTTCAGTAATGGACTTTGTCTACTCTTGATGGTACTAGCCGCAATGTCTTGGAAACTATATAAATCATATTATGTTCTTATTTATATTTCACAATTACATGATTTATGTAAATTCTATTTTATCATGTTTAATTATCTTTTATAATCTATTCTTTACGTACTACCATGATTTATTTTATTACTCAATATTATGATATTCAAAATACATGTTCTTGTTTTCACATACTTATGTTTATTTTCTATTTTATATTCTTAATATTTACCCTTAATGGGCATTTATGTTCACCCTTTTCATGTTTTATTTTCCCTAGGATATAAAAAAAATGTTTTATGTTGGAAACTAATGGGGAAGATCTTTATGGGTGATGTTGAAGATCATTCACCAATCTAGAAGAATGTGTTCTGAGATTCCAAAGATACTAAACTAATACGGTCATTGGGAATATATATGTGTAATGTATTCTACAAAAGAAATTTAATTCCCATGTATATCAATCATGTTTCTCAACAGATTGTATTAGAGTGAAGTTTTATTTATCCTTTGAAAACTAGGATGCAAAAACATTAGTGATATCCCTAGATATATTTCTAAGGTATGTCTAGGGATGTCCCTAAGGATAAGTATAAGTATAGGTTATATTCCTTCAATTATGATAATGATCATGAATAACCAAGGATTAAAACAAATATGTTAGAGATTTGAACTAATCCCCCTTAATTCTATTTTTCTCCTCATATTTGTTTTCCTCTCACAGTATTCTTTTTGGGTTTTAGACAGTGGCTAGAACCCAAAGGAACCATGTTAATAATCAATGCACTTGTCAATTCAATTATTTTCCTCCAAAACAACCAAATTTTATCTAATATGGGATGAAAAATATTATTGTTATACTTACACAAGCTATGAATTATTCTGGACTTCCAAATGAGAAGAGAAGGGATAAACAATCTATTAAATACTTCATGAGGCAACATATGCCTTCTTTTATTAGGTCTTATGATCCACATTTTTCTAAACAATCGATCAGTACAATTAAATATATATTTTCCATCCTTCACTACTTGGAACATGAAAAATAATTTTTGGTTGTTTATTGTTTACAAGGTTAAGCAGACCTGTGGTGGAATTTAATTAAGAATACAAGGCAGCAAGATGAAATGGAATCCGTGAAATGGAACAAGATTAAGGACATGTTTTAATAGGTACTTCCCTAATATTCTTCGAAAAAAGAGGGAAAAGTAGTTCCTTGAGTTAAGAATAATGATAATAAATCTATTGGTACATAAGAGGTTAATTTTCAAAGACATGAAAGTTATGCTTATGAATTTATCATCCAACCTGACAGTAAAGTCGAACGAATCATCTGTGTCTTAAAACTAAGCCTTCAAAAAGAATTAGCTATATGAGAATTTATAAGCTATGAAGAGATTGTGCACTATGATATCAAGGTTGAATTTGAAGTTTGTGTCACATATCGATATCATGGTTTTGAAAAAAATGAATAATGAAGTTCAAGGGGATATCCCAAAACAATGGTGAAATGATGATGAATGTTTCCTTATGCTCAGTGTGTGGAAAGAAGCATGATAGTTATTATCATAAAGGGGCTAGCAAATGTTTCAAGTATAAAAACTAAAGTCATTGAGTTTTTTATTACCGAATTAATGGGAAAAATGATTCTAATGATGTTAATAAGGAAAAGACTACCGAGAATGCACCAACTACACTTCAATGTGATAAGTTCAAGGAAATGGGGCATTATGATAACCAATACCCAAATACGAAGGTTAATGATGATGATCGACATCAACATCATCTTAAATACAAATAAAAAGGAAAATCACATGAGATCACAATTGGAGGTGTTGAGTACAACAACAAAGTGGTGGAATGATTCATTGTTTATGTAATGTTATTCCAAAATAGTGTCGTGGAATCTCATTTATAGCATTATGGAATTTAGGACGGTCTATGTATCGGTCCACTGGGGTTTTCCATAATTATATGGTACCAATAATAATAGAAATTGATTGAAATTTTTTTGGTAAGAACATGATATGCCCATAATGATGGGATAAAAAGATAATGAGATGTTTTTTAATATTAATGATCTTATAACTAATATAAGGACATAGTGATATCATGGTGTGAGTATATAGAATTTTTGGTATTATTGGTGTGTGGAATGAATTTATTTTTAGATAATTTATTTTTTCATTAATTTTTTACAGTAATTATAATGTTTCTAGAGAAAACATTATTAATGTATTGACTATTTTTGAATATTACAACATAGAACTACCTTATAAGATATAAGAGATAAATGTTTTATCGATTAAATTTACCTCTTTCTAATGTTTTAAATTTTCCTTTTATGAATTGATGGTAATGTTATGCATTTATGGATAGTATAACTTATATTACAGATTATGTTTGTTAGATTAATGTATTATCTAACTATAGGTGGACTTTTGCAACCTATTCAAACTTTTTTATAGAGATAGATGGACTAACATATCATTCTATTTCTTGGTCTACTAACACTTCAAGAATAACCCATTAAACTTCATTATATAAATAATAGATGTAGTGGAAATTGTATAGGGAATGTCCAGCGGTATGATTATATTGAAATAAAGTAAGTATTTCTCCTCATTTAAAAAATTCATCAACTTTAGTAAAAGGATCTTGAAACCAAAATTTGTATCCTAGTACCTTTGTATCTGATGAATCAGATGGTCCAATAAATCATCACAGATTTTAGGTTTTCTAGTAGTTAACATTCTCTAAAACCTTATTCTTCATCACTATCCATGAGAACATGATGTCTAGATTTCTCTTCCATATCCATGTTTTTTCTTCCCAACTATGTTCTCCTCTATGTAATCCCAATGATGAGTTATATTTCATATCCGTTATGTTTCTAAATTTTCTTTTTAAAATTAATTTTTTCTATCCCTTTTTATGATGCGGTTTTTTATTAATGAAACTTTCTAGTAGTAAACCATTTATATCCTTGACAAATTTTGAGGGTGAAATCCATTTTAAAAGGTGTAGAATGTAACAACCCTATATTTTATGAGATTGATTATTTTTTATTTTTTTGATTTATTTTCATGTACACTTCTCCCAAATTCTCTTTCACTATACATAATAATATATTATCTTCCAATATACGCAACACTATTCTTGGCTTGTGTTACCCATAATTTTAAGTCCCTTTGATAGAATTCATTTCACACAACATTGGGTTTATATTTATTTTCATGTATAAATGAACTATCTTTTTATTATTTTATACATAACACCAAATGAATATTTGACTATATGTAACACTGGCTTAGCTTTCATTAAATTCAAAAGTGACCTTCCTTGATACTAACATTGTATGCAATACCGAATTTCACTAAAAAATGATATATTATTAAAATATTATTATTTATTTGGATATAAACTATCCATTATGAAGTTTATTTACCACATTTTTAATTTTATATAACATTAAAATTCATTTTATTTATCTTCTCGAACATGATATGCAAAAAAATTCAATTTTTTGAAAAAAAGAAGTATTTTTTTTAAAAAAATATAGCCTTGCTGCCTTTTGATGGTGAGCCTATTTTAAATCTAGTTTTTAACACTTTTATATATGATATTTGACAAAATAAACTTATTATTTTGTTGAGGAACATAAAAATTTACTTTTGTTGAATTTTTGGTATTTTTCTGATAAATTTCACTTTTTAAGGAATAGTGAAAATACAGCATTTTAATTCAAAACCGCATTTTCATTTAATTTATTTATATATTTATATTACCTTTTAAATTTTTTTAAATTGAAATTGTATTATTTTTGACATTTAATCCAATTTTGGTCATTAGAAGTAATTTCAAATTTATATTTGACATAAACACATGGCAATCATTTGATATTTTTTTTTCTTCCTAAAACACCACTTTTTGTTTGTTTACAACAGGAATTAATTTTAAATTAATTTCTACCAATATGGGTTTTTAATTAGGAAAAATGGAATCCATATTTGAAATAAGCAGGTCCAAAAATGATAATAGTTTACTTTTATTTTTTTATTTTACGAATAGTAACTGCGGTAATGTTTATTTAATGTGGTTAAAAGTAAAACGAGTAAATTAGTGAAACAAACAATATTATAAGGATAATAAAGCTATCCAAAAACATTTAAAAATAATTATTGATCAATTTAATTATACCCTTAACATTTTAGGTTGAAAACATAGTAATGTATTGTCTGGTTGACCATGAAAATGACATAGATATTAAAAAAACCAATGAAAGTGAAGAAATATCAATCTCACAATTTTTATAAGTATGATAATTTTAATAGGGGTATAACCCGGTGATATATTAAAAAATAAATTATCTATGGAAATAAAATATAATTAACTACATCATGGTAATTTATTTTTAATTTTTAGGAAATAAATAATTACCTTAAAGTCTTATTCATTTATGATGTAAATATTAATTAATTGATAGGAAATCAATGAAACTATTTTTACTAAAATCATAATAAACATAAAAAGGTCCAAACACATGAATAAATCTTATTTTTAGTGTTTATATCGACCATAATCATATAAAAGTCAATCTGGTGACCATTTTGAGCCTTATAGAATAGATTATAACATTTATATTATTTTATTTAAAGTAAATATAAAGTTTTCACATTCATACATTAATAATTATAACATTTTTAATGATTTATTTTATGGTTGATAAATTCTAGTAAATATATTATAATGAAATATATTCAATTTATATTCAATATATTATTTTATTTTAAATTTTTACTCAAAATATAAGTATATTAAATAGTTACACAAAATCATTGTAGTAATTATTTTATTAATGAAGATATCAAATAAATGTCATTAAAAATATTAAAATAAATATATTATGGGATAATTAATATGAAAAATGAATTTTATAGATAACATTTTCTTAAAATTAATATTATGAAATTCTTATTTTAAAGTGAAACTTTTAAATTTATATTTCTAAAAATCAATAAATTGAAGTGTCAAAATTGATATTATTTTTTGTTTATCGAAATATTTTTTTATTAAATTATTTAAAAAATAAACCATTTTTTTTAAATATATAGTAATATTTATATGGTAAAAAATTATGTAATTTGTTTATTAATTATATAATAGACATCAAATAAGTAATTATATTACACTTTGAATATTGAAATATTTGTTACCATAGTAAAAATGTAATAGAATAACTGAGTGTTAAATTGAAATAATAAGGCCTAAATAGACATCAAAACTTGTCTAAAATGTATTGGTTGATGAGATTACAACCCTATATAATCTAATATTTAAAATTGTGTCATTTTGGTGGTTTTTTATGTGGTTTTTTATTTTATTATAAATAAATTTTGTTGAGGTTTCCAAAAGTGTCCATCACCTCAATTATATAAAGAGAACTTCCTTCCTCAACTATTCACACCATTTTGATCCATCATGTTCAGGAATCCCATAATATTTGTCCTTATAAACTTACAAATTTTTATTCTAGTGGTTCTCATCATCATCAATGTCCAACAATAGTGATCTAAGAAGAGATTTAGAGGAAGCACATCAAGGAAGAGTTAATCTCCTCTACCTATTAATTCAAACTTCTTTCTTCTTATAAATATTATTCATTATATTTTTCATTATAAAGTAATAACATCAGTATCAATTATATAATGATTTGTTATTATATATATTAAACAACCATATTTCCCATTCTATTCATCCTATGAAAAATGAAATCACTACACGCGTATACGTACGGTTTACCATCTCCACGCCATGGTGTAATCTGTTTTCACCACCACCATACGTGGATGGGTATAATGATGGGAATAATAACTATATATGATTATTATAAAATGATACTGATTCGGAAATATTATACTCCATCCACTTCAATATCTTTCATCAAATTTGGGAATGATATCGTCGCTCGTGCGTACGTATGGCCTACCGTGTCCACGATGCGATGCGATTCATTATATATGATATTCATTAACCATAATTATATACATTAATTGAATGAATAAATATTATATTTATTATACTAATATAATTATTTAAATGATATAACAATAACCTAGAATTGGGAATAAGAACATATCTGACAAAATGTGCATAAGAACAAAAAGCCGTTAATAATCGAATAACGAGTAACAATGACATGTTACTAACAAACAGATCAAAGTATAACCATAAATGTTATCATAATTTTTATGATTTTGTAATAAATCAATAAAATTATTTAAATCATTATAAAGGAGGTTCAAAAACATATGAATCATTTCAGAATAAAGGCAAGGGATAATTTTGCAATCTCATTTTTATCTGAGATTGTTTGTACGCAAGTATTTACTGGGGAAATATTTATCATCCATTTCCATTATTTAAATTTTTTTCAAAAAATGATTACTATTATTGAATGTATGTTTAATTTTATTTTTACCCATTATTTACTTTTACTACATGGTATGGAAGGAATGTTTCTTTTGTTTACTATATGAGGCACTGTTTGACTTTTATCATAAAAGTACTAGGAGAATTCTTTTTTACTTATACATCATGAATGGATTCATACATATTCATAACACCTTATTTCCATGAATAATACTATACAATTTTTCAAGTTTATTTTTAACTAAATTCATTTCATTTAAAATTGCACAATATTTTGAGAAAAGAAAACGTTTTTGAAGAAGAAAGGATATTTTCCTCATGAATTATGTTCAAGTGTTTTATCATAATTATTTTCCATCTAAGATGATGCTCTTAAATAGGGTTATGTTTGTATCCCTATTTTTAATATTATTTTATAGTGTTAATGATGGATTAATATTTAATATGTATTATGTTATGATGGAATGATATTTTATAAAACCATTTTATTTCATGGGTTATGCTATGATGAATGGTTTATTATTTTATGGAACATTTAAGAATGAATTTACTATGAGATGGGTGGTTCCTATATTTCCCTAAAATGCATTGGGTAATGTTTCATATCTCATGAGATAGACATGCCTGAAATGGAAAGTAAATCTGGTTCAGGAATACATGGCGGGAACGATAAGTAAACCTAGTTCAGTAATAGGCTTTATCCACTATGATGTTCTGGGAAGCAATACCATGGCTACTATATAAATTATATTATGTGCTTATTTGTTTGACACAATTACTTGTTTTATGACAATTCTATTTTATCATGGTTAATGTTACTTTATAAATTTTGGCTAATGTACTTCCTAGACTTATTTCATGACTCTTGATTAAGATATTCAAAATTCATGTTCCAATTTTCACATTATTATGTTTATGTTTTGTTTGATGTTCTTCAATTTTACCCTTACCGAGAACTTTTACTCACCCATTTTTTGTTTTCTTTTTCCCCACGATATAAAAAATGGTTTTAGGTAGGAAAACTAATGGGGAAGATCATTATGGGATATGTTGAAAATCATTCACCAAGCTAGAAGACAATGTTCTGAGTTTCCAAAGACACTAAACTAATACAATCTTTGGGCATATATATCTGTAATGTATTCTTCAAAACAAATGTAATTTACATGTATTTCAAGCTTGGGTCTCTACACTAACTCAACCATACATCTCATTTCACTTTCACTAATTTTTTTGGGAACCACAAAATCTATTCAGTTATCGATTAGGCAGCCTGAGAAGGGTGTGAGTATAACTCAGTAGGCCACCACCAACATTGACTACAACAGTATCCAATCAAATCACTATGTATTAATTTTTATAGAAAATAAACTAAAATTCGCATGTAATAGTTATCAAATTTTATTATTATTTAATAAAACAAATAAACACTGAAGTTCACGATGACGCCTGAATCCTCAATACCTACTTCAACTAGAACCTATGTCGGTTCCATTTCATAATATCACAGATAACATTTATCATTTCATGTCAATTCATGACATTGATATTTTAAACCATTTTCCAGTGCCAAATCATGGGCGTAGAACATTGTTTCTAAAACACAGTGGTTATTTGGATCCTCAATCCTTATCCCACTACCCCTTAATCACTTGGATATTTTGAGACATAGTCCATGTCCCGTACTCGTCAATCACATAGGTATTTATAGCCTTAGACCTTTTCTCATATTCTACAACCACATGGGTATTTGGATCATCACTCTATATCCTATAATCATAATCTAATATATGTTTTTTTTGCATCAATGTCATCCCAACGCATCATTTAACACTATGGGTATTCAAATAACTAGTCCACATCCCACACTCAAATATCACATTTATCACACAAAAATATCATATACCACATCATCCAAGGGTAATCAACATACACCCTATTATAAATTTTCACATCATCATATGAGATTTCAATTACCAAAAAAATAATGATCAGTTCTTTAATCTCATGGAATTAATATGAAAAATCACAATTATTCAATAATAAACATTTAACCATCTCACCCCATAATTAATTCACCAATTAGTTACACCACCATAATTACCAAATTACACAATCCATTAACTAACCAATTTAAAAACATAATCAATCAATCATTACCATGATCATAAAATGTAATTTATCAATCAGATAATTAATTAATCCTATTCAAAAATCCCAATATACTGATAATTAATCCCACAATCAATTAATAAAATTCCAATTTCATGCTCACAACTATCATCATTAATTAATTCTATAATTAATTATTCCAATTAAAAATTCCGTTATCCAATTAATTAATTCAGAAAATAAATAACCAAATTCCATTTTCATAATCATAACTATCACCATTCATTAATTCACCAAATTATTAATCTAATTCATAAGTCCAAGATACCATTAATTAATTAAAAAATAAATAAATTCAATTCCACACAAGAGCATTCCTAAGGTTTCATAAATCATAAACACATCTAAATTATAAAAATACACTTAATTTACCAATCATGGTAATTAGAATGTCACAATTACAATCATTTTATTAAATTTTGACTATGGGATAAGAATTTAGACCACCTGTCTCAAATTATTGATGTGTGATCACATAATAGAAATTCCCCAAATTGATATGGAAATTTAAAGCCCATTATGAATAAATATATCTTGATTAAATCCATGAAACATGATCAAACATATCAAGATTCATCAGTCCTAGTCATAAATCTAAATCCAATAATAGATAAAACAATCCTATTTTATCTTGAAAGATGATAGAGATAGCGATCTAATTGGGAATAATCCAATACCAGTATGGATGAAAATAGATCAATAGATCTTCAATTAAAAAATAATGGATGTTAATAGGTTATGGAATCTACCTTAGTGCCTCAAAAATTAAGAGTAAGTGATTATGTCTTGAGTTTGGACTTTTCGGGGTATAAGATGAGGAATCAAGAATTATTTTAAATAATTTGATTGGGTTTAAACTATCGTTTGTGTGGTTTTCTACCTAGGGATCATGTTTTCTCCCTAATTGTGCATCTTACTAATTTACACCTTTCCTAGTTGTGTTTTATACTTACTTATAATATGGAACACAGTTTTAAAAATTATCTGTCTACAGTGTGAATCCCCACTTTTTGGGTTCTCATAGTTTTATGGACTCAGAAAAAACATTGGGAAAATTGTGATCCCACAGTTCATTGCCCCTCTTACCTAAAAATTCAATAAAATTTCACCCAAAAATCTCCAAGAAAACACTAAATAAAAAATTGCTCAAATTAAGGGAAAATAAAAGAATTAAAAGAGCTCGACACGTCTCTAGAAAATGTCGGGATATTACATTACGTACTTCCAAAGATAAAAGTAAATAAATTAAAATAATGGTCATCCAACAAAATATATATTGGTTTAAAAAACCATTTTATTATAAATAAAATTAATCTTTATACATTTCAATTTAAAAATATTTTATGTATATTTTAAATTATTAAAAATCTCTACAATGTGAATGACAAATTTTTTAGTATTTTTTGAATGTTGTGTAACTGTTATTGTGAATTATTTTAAAGGAATGATAATTAAAAATTATTTTTTATTATTTTAATGTTGATATGTTAATTAGTCTTATAAAATAAAGGCAAACTATGATCCTAATAAAACCGATGAAGCAATTATTTTATACTAATGCTCACAACTCAATTTTAAAACATTGTAACCGAAAAATTGAATTAATATTTTGTATAAATACATTATTTATATAAAAATATTGGGGAAAAAATTATGATAATTAATATACTAATTAAACTCATACAATTGGATTGGGCCCCATCAATAACCTCAATGTTTTCCCCATATTGATTTTTTAATTGGTATTGGAAATGGTAGTTATTTATATAGTTTGTAAAAAAATAACTGGTACTCGAAATGATACTAAATTTAATTAGAGGAATTGGTTCTTGATTAATTTAATTATTTATTAATAATGAAATTAATGTTCACATATTTCCATGTGTGTTAAAAGTCAATAGTCCTCACTTAGTATACTTAAGAGGTGGAATTAGTGGGGAAGTGATTATTGGGTAGTAATTTATTGATATAAAAGAAATTGTATAATTAGTAATCAATTTATCAATCTAATAAAACATACATTCATAGAAACACTCTCATTCATATTTTCATAAAGTGATTACTTAATATCAGTTTTATACATAACCCCTTTTAGGTAACTTTGTTTTATTGAATTACTTATTCTAAAAAAATATTATTCAATACTATATTTTTGAAAATTATAGGTTTTAAGGTAACACTATTGTTATTTTAAAATCATCAATTTCAACCCACATTTTCTATTAATGTATTATAATTATGAAAATAAATTTTTTAATAAATTTACACTTATATTTGATCTTTGATTAAAAATTTAATATATATGACTAATTAGTTTTAAATTGCATTGATACACATATATATGATCTATAACTAATAGAACCCTTAGTCTTGTACCTAATTATGCACAGTAGTCACTACACATGCCTTAGTTATATAATCTTATCGATATATTGTTAATAATATCATAAATGATACTTACTATATATTGAAAGGTTGGAATAATGTTCCCTAGAGTAATATAAAGAAAGAATTTGTTTTATTAAATATCTTTTGTTTGGATTGGTGGTACATTCTTATATAGATTACATAATTTTAAAATTATGGATTACCCATGGTTAATTTATGTTTATCTGAAACTATATATAATATTTGTGAAAATGATAACAAATGTATCCTAGTATATAATGTTTATATTTTGTTTTATTGAGCATTAGATTTATTATGATAGAATTGTTATATGAGAATTCATGTAATGTAAATTTATTTATCATTGTGCTACATATCTTAACCAATAATGATTATTTTAATTTATATTAATGTCCCCTGATCAAGGAGGCTACATAATTTACTATTAATACTAGATTTAATTATAAGGGATATGATATCTATTTGTATAAAATGATTCCATGTACACAAATTAATATAAAATGGGATAATAGTAATGGATGGTTTCACAATGACCTGACACTATTATACCCCTTCCACTTATCCTAAATTGGATGATCAACTGAAATATCACACATCTATTATAACACCATAATTTTTTTAGATAAATCTTAGATTCATAACACAATTCACAATCATGGTATGAATAGTATGTTCCCTTTTTATATATGTTGTTACATATATAAAATAATTTTGTTTCATTTTATGTTCTCTTATCTATCAAGGGTCTTTAAAATGTTGTGTTAAATTGATTTGAGATATTTATAAAAATTATTAGGATAATATGATATATACCGCTAAGTTTATTTGGTATTTTTTTCCTAATAAATATTTTTTACTCAAATAATTCGTGTTCACACTCATGGGAATATATATTTCTTGGTATTATTTCATGAAAAAAAAATTAAAAATAGATGATGTGTTGGTATATGATTGAACTACACATAAATTTTTTTGGCAAAGGTCGAATTAAACTTAGTTAGGTATTAACAACTAGAGGTCTTTTGAAATATATTTATCAAATAAATATTATCTTTTTGATATTTCATGTTACAAAAAGACAATTTTAGACTACATCGTAAGGAAAACATAGTCTAACTTTCAATACATGCAACAATAAGTCTAAACCAAATACAAATTTCAATTAAAATATTATTATTTAATAGGATAGTTATCTCTTAGACTTTGTAATGGTGGGTATTAAAGAGATTAACTAAAATTTTAAAATATAAGGTCTATATATTTATATAAAAAATAATTTGTGGAAAATTAATTTGAAATGAAAACATAAAATATTTGAAAATAAAGTAATTTCTTTTCTGAAAACCTATATTTATGAAAAAAACATGTTTTACCTCAATAAAATAATTGTATCACTTTTAATGAATAATTTTAATAAAAGTTAAATATTTTTTATTGAATAAAATGTTTAACATCCATCATATATATATTCTTAGAATGTGATAAGAATAAATCCAGTTTTACACTGAAAACTATATTTTCTAAAAGAAATTTTTTACCATTTTGCATTATAATATTAAAATAAATATTTCTTGAATTAAAAAAAATATTTCAAAAAAATCATTTTTCAGATCATAATATCTAAATTATCCTATATTAATATTTTGGAAATTTTATGAAAAGTTTCATTTTTTAACGAATAGTTAAAAAACATATTTTTAAAATAAATTTTACATTTTGTTAAAATTATTTATAATGTAAAAATATATTTTGAATTAGATTCAATGTATGACCGAATGGCCCGAAATCCTTTATTTTTATTGATTTTTTACAACCCCCCCCCCTCCCTACAAGGGAAGAGTGGGAACCCTTACAAGGCCCATAGGCTCATAGATTACTTGGCTTGTAGGCTTAGGAGATTACATTACATGAAGGTCATAGGGAATTCAGCTAGACTATCTACAAGGAACTTCCCCTCCCCAGAATCTGTATCGTGATAGTAGCTCTCCACCTTCACATGGCTGTCTGTCTAGGCTTCTCACGTAATCACAGGTTGGTTCTGATGGCATAGTTATACCCTCCCATTCTGAAAAATCCATTTGGCTCTACTCTTCTGAGTGCACCTACTCTGAATCCTCTTCTAGGGCTTCTCATTTTTTGTAGAGTCTGTCTGGGGAAACTGCATGTGGCCCGAAGGCCCTGAGGTGAGCTGAAAACCTTAAAGGTGGCCTAAAATCCCTACTGACCAAAAGGCTTGGGTGGCCCAAAAGCCTTAAAGACTCCAATCCCAAACCAGTGGCCCAAGGTGAATAGTTCCAGCTACTACAGTACCAAACAGTACCTGTTACAGTAAATGCTACAGTGTCTGCTATACTACCCACACAGTGTACAACTCTGCTACAGTACCGGCGCAGTGTATATTTTTACTACAGTACCACACAGTGTATAGTTGCTATAGTACTTCTATAGTACCTACAAAAATTACTACTACATTACTCGGAAAATATGCCTCTACAAAGTTTTGAACCTTGGTCTTGTGAATACACTTAAGGATACCACACCAACTAGATTCAAAGTAAAATTAAGTCATCTATATATGTATTTTAAATGAATTTATTTCATTTTTATTATTTTATATTTAATTTGGATATAAAAATATTTTAAAATTTGATGATTTTCTCATATGTGAAATTAAATTTAAAATATGTGTCCCCAATTATGTAAATATAATTTGAAAAAATGAATTTAATATTTGAAATCTGAATAATTTATTCTACCTAAAAAATTATAATAACTTTTGAAAAAAATTATTAATAATAATAGTAAAATTTATTTATCACGGTTAAGGTAAAAACTAAATTAATAGGGGTCAAACTTAGATTATAAGGTTTAAATTTAAATAATTTTTTTAAAAAAATATTATATTTTATGTTTTTTCCTGATCACTTCAAATTGATAACTTTTATCAATTTGGAGCCTTTTTCAATATGAAAATCATGGGTAGACCTTTTAATTTTAATGAAAATAAAAATGTGTCACTCACCTCACTTATAAATGTCGGCCACATAACCAATCTATATCTCACCATAAAACAATTTTGGTTAATAAAATAACTACAAACATCAATTCCCAACATCTTTAATATAATTATAAAATCCTTATTTTTATTATAAATCCTTTCTAGAATTATTTTAGTTCAAACATAAAGATGTTACCCAACTAAGAGGTAATGTTCTTCAACAAGCGCTTTAATTTCATTTCATCCTCCACCTCCTTTAATTATTATTAAAACATGATGATATAATAGAAAAAATTTATTTTTTTATATTTTTTTCAATAATGGAAATACATGAAACCATCTCCACTTCCATTTAATGACTTATGAAATCATTATTTATGTGTACAATGGACTACGTCTTTGGGAACTAATCCCTTTCGTTTTTCCAGTACCACCTCTCATGATTGGGAATGATGAAGGATATATAATATATATATGATATTTTTATCTTTATTATACAACATCCATAATTATATCATATATATATATATTAAAAAATTTCATTCCTTATGGGATACAATAATAAATCCTTTTTAAGGCAGACTACTTCCATGCGAAGAGATTTTATTCATCTTCACTAATGCATTACATGGAAGGTATATAGGATGATGTAAATAAATATATATCATAAACAAAATATAATTATGATATTCATGAGATATTTATTATTATTAAATCATAATATATATAATTTTATTTATTTCCCTTTTACTCAATAAAATATTATAACGTCGTTCATTTATATGTGTCCTACCATTTTCACGAAGTGTTGTGGATATCTGTTAAACACCATAAAAATGGATGATATGTATAATTATATTTAATGAAAGAATATGGTATTTAAGTTATTTTGATCATTATTTTTTTAAAATATATTACTAACCCCCTTTCTATAATGATCATTGAAAAATTAAAACATTATTAATGGGTACGTATGCCTTATCATCTTTATGATTACAACATAATTCATTTCATAAAACTATATTTCATGATTGGTATTAAAAGGATAATTTATATATAAATATAATAATTATTTCAGGATTATTATTCTATATATGATGAAACCATTATTAAATAAAGAGGTCATAAAATGAAATACCAAAACATATTCAAATAATAATGTAGTTAAAACCCAAAAATAGGTCTTTAACATGTAACAGTTAATAAACAGTTTATAAAAGGAAATTAGTAAATCCTATATGATATGATATATTAAATTATTTTTATTTAATATATTTATAAAAAAATGTGTTTAATATACTAGTTATTTTTAGCTGTATGAATTATGTCATTAATTAAGGTAAGGGATTTACACAACACTTTTTACTTCTATGTGACACGTGATATATTCACTAAAAATTTCATTTCTGATGTTTATATAAAGTCTATTAATTTATTTATGACAATTATCCATAAAAAAATTTACATTTATATCAATTTATATCACTTCCAAGGGGATTTCAATTCAATATTTATAATGTGTTATGTAATTTATGTTACAGTCTCATCGTTTATCAGGATATATTAGGATTATACTTATAATTTAGAAATATTATGATTCATATATCATGAAACTCATGTATTGTATTCTATTATGGTTATTCATGATATTTTAATGTAATTTTAATTTTTTTTCACTTTATGTTACTCAAAATAACTGTGAATATTTTCTATGGAAAATTATATTTACAACTCTCTTTAAATGATATCCCATTTTCTAAGAATGCCTTGTTTTCTCAATTCTATCTGAATTTTTTTAAAGTTAATTAAATTATTTTTTAATGGATTATTTACCAATTTATTAATTTCTAAAAAAATGGATTTAAATATATTTTGTTTTTCCAAATAATTCCCTTTTCGATTTTTTTGAAAATGGGAAATTAATATATTTTTTAACATGAACGCCATGAATATTGTTTCTCATTTTCCTAACCGCTCAAATATTTCAAGATTCTCATAGAGGTTTTCTATGTTAGTTTCAAATAATTTTTTTTATTAAATTTGAAGATAATAAATAAATGGTCTGAAAATGAAAAGTATTATAAATTTTTTTTGCTTTTAAAAAAATCAGTAAGGAAAGGATAGTTTCTTAAATAAATGTTTTAAATAATTTTTATGATTACATTATAGTATTTAATTGTTATTATTCATGAAATTATTTATAAAACACTTTATGATATTTTATTTTTATAAATTATTTTCAATGTAAGGTTATATACTTCTTATAAAGTTTCCATGTAATCTTTCAAAATGATTCTCCATCGATGATGACATCCATTTATGTTACATATGATTTACAATGGATATTAATCAAGGACACCATTATGATTTTTTCTCTCAATTTATTATGATTAAAATAAATTTATGAAACCTGATTCTTAATCATGGGTTATACAATAATAAAATACATAAGAAATCTTATTTTTTCACAGGTTATGATACAATGAAATGATTAAATGATTTTTTAACATGTCTCTCTTCCACAAGCAATGATTTGATCAAATGTTTGTGAAACCCATTTAATATTTATGGTTATAATATGATGAATGTTTTATGATCTTATAGACTACATATGTATAATTTTCATTATGTTATGAGTTGGACCTATATCTTCTCACAATGAATTGGGTACTAAATTATATGGAATGTGATAGAGAGGACTTGAATTGGAAGTAAACCATGTTCAGTAAGGGACATTGATCGTAATGATGGCCTTAGAAGTGAAACATGACTACTATGATTATTTGGGGAGTTAACCAATTAAAAAATGGGGATATTAATTCCACATTAGATGGTGGTGTGTCTCAACCAGGAGGTGTATCCACCTAATAAGTGGCTTGATAAGTCTTTTAAAAAATCCATGACTAAAAAGGAATGAATTTTAAATTCTTATTTTTTTGAAAAAATTCAATGTATTATGGAAATGCTATATTATCATGACCCATGTTATTTTATTTAGTAATGATCCATGCCATATTAAATTATAATATATATGTCAGGATATAGTATTTTCATCTCTGATATGCAGGTAATGGTTTTAAAATTTTATTCCCACATTCTCATACATGAATGATCATGTTATGTTAATGTATATTCATTGATTAGTATTAATGATCATGTAATCTCACCCATTATTCTGAATTATTTTACCACGTTATAATGAAAGGTTTTATATTGGGTATTTATATGTTGAGTATTAAATGGGAAAATATTTTTGGGAATCATTTATGATATTTTAAAAGATTATATGATTGTTTTTCCGTGATTCCAAAGTGACTTACCATGTCATGACCTTGAACCCAAAATCCTAAATATGGTCCATTGCATTATTATATTGAAATAGATATAACAATAAAATCTCAAGGAATAAATAGTTTAAGAGTTCTATAAAAGTAGAATACATTAAATACGCCCATTTTATTTTGGGAATCAAAAATTAAACATAATACATAACAAAATCTAACTGTCTGTATCCTTGAAACTCATTCAATGATCTCCTTTTCAAAACATAGGGAAAGGAAAAAAATATGGGTGAGATAAAATTCTTATTAACGGTTAAGAATAGAATAATCTAACTCAAAATTAATAAATAATAATTCATAAAGAAAGATAAGATATATAAAACAAATCTCATTTAATCAATAACTTGAACATAATATGGACAGAATAAAATTTGATCAAATAATGCCACATAAATAATCATATGATCTAAAAAATCACCATGGGTATTATACTAATAATATAATCACATGGAAATAAATAAATCAAATTATAATAAAGTTATATTTAATCCCCTAAATCTAAACACATCATCATAGATTCATCCAAATTAACATAGAGAAATGGGTGTGACATAAGAAAATACACAAACTAGTTTATTTTATGACAATTACTAATGTATTAAGGGGATATAGTGGGACCTTCTGATAAAATACATTTTATAAAAAATTCCTAATTTAAATGTGGTCAAACATAATAAATATATAAATTTTTATGGAAACTATAATAAAAACTATAAATAAATATCCCATTTATGTAAACACAACCACAGATCATACAGAGTAATATGGTGAATGGTATCAAAATAGTATATCCATATTCCTACGAATAAAAATAATTAAATTAAATATATTATATAGTATGATTAAGATTTATAATATATAAATAATAAAATTAAATGATAAATTTTTTTTTCATAGCTGAAAATACATTTAATGATATCATTGAATAATTATTGAAGAAAATACAATTTTTCATATTGAAAATAAAATATTTTTTAAATGTCGCACAATTATAAAAGAAAAATATTTATTTTAAGTTAAAATTTAATAATTTTAAAATAATATTCCAATATTATGGTCCTATAATTGTGTATAAATCTTCTCATTATATATAAGATAAAAAAATACTTTCCTTCCAAATTATTGTCAAAAAAATTCAAAGAACAATGTTATGAAAATGAAGAAAAATAATTTCATACCATTTTTTATGAGGTAAAAAATGATTAACAATTAAATTAAAATAACATAAGATAATTAAAAAAATTAAATAGTTATAGATAACATGGATATTTAATAAAAATAGTTTAAAAAAAACTTTTAAAAAATATAATTTTCATAAAAGAATGTCTCCTGAAAAAATCATATCATTGATGTGAGCACTAACCAATGAAATAATTATATGAATCTGGTATTAATCCACATAAAAAAAGTGAAAATACAAATAATATAATCAAGCATAATCACACAAATAATATTACAATAAAAAAATCAATGAATTATAAGTTTATCCCAATAAATGGGAATTGAGTTAAAAACCGCCTTACCAAATGGAAATATATCAAATCATATGCCCCATTAATGTAATAATTATAAAAAATAAATTTAATTCCATGAATAAAATTATACTAATGATATTATATATCAATGTTCAGTACATAAACCACACACAATGAATAAACATTGAATTAAGCATATGTCTCACACAAGTAAAAAAAAGTGAGATGGGAATCCCTTACATCACACATCCATTTCGTTTGGATTCATTTAAAATCCTATATAAATATTCAGTGGTTTTTATTAATTCATTAATCATATATATTAATATTTATAATACATTATATGATACATTTATAAAATATTATCAGTAGTTAAATAATATTATTTATTTATTATCAATGATTCAGGTGCATTGTTTTCATAGAATCAGGGTTGGTTCACATTTGTATAATTATGGATGTTTATGTCCAATGGGAATAATACTAAAGAAGCTGAATTAAATTCTATTAATAAATTATATAATATTATATGGTCTTATATATAATTTTTGTATCAAACATGGGGATTATACATTTTATAAATCATTAATGATAATTGAATAGTTTATTTTGGTAGTTTTTTAAACCATTAAGAGCTAGTTTCATTTAATTTAATATTATTATATATATTAGTAATATGACATTAAATAGCTTATAATATAATTATTAAATTATTATTTAATAATAATAATAATTTTTTTACCATACAAGAATGCGGTAATGGAAGACGAATAAAATCATTATTCATGGAGGTATTTAACCGCCACAATTTTGACAATAATTTCATTTTTTTGGACAATAGGAGGTAATAAATTGAATGGATATAAGATATTCTATTATTTACATAAAATTATAGAATATAAATTATTATTTTTTTATTATTAATTTATGTAGGAAGGGAGGATGTCGTAGAAGAAGAAAATAAAATAAGAGTGGTGGTTTGAGAAAATTTTCACTTGAATATCACCTTCTTCAAGGATCCCGTAGTGACCTCAGAATTTGTCTTTTGGTGAGACAAGAATCACATATATATAGGCATATTAGAGAGTATGGATTCCGGTAGATATTTTAGGATCATCAATTCCTGTGAGGACAAATGAGATGGTGAGGTTTAGTACTTATATTTACGGAGGGATGGGTTTAACTGATTAAATAATGATTATTTTATGATTAAATCCATGAAAATATAGGGGTAATTAATTCCCAATAATTTTTTTTAATTAATGTTGTAAATTATTTTTAGGGTCTTAAAAAACCTAAAAACCCATTTAATGTTGTTTTTTTATGAATATATGATTTTATCTTTGAACTTTATCCCGGTAAATTATTTTACCTATACCACGATATGTATTTTTTACTACAGAAAATATTCATGCATAACAATAAAAATGAACTTAAAAACCAATTTTTATCTTTTTTATTCCAAATATCCAAATCATTTTTTCACGTTATGTTCACATAATTAATAAAATTATATTTAAAAGTATTCTCATAGAAAAGATGACAAAGCGAGTTTTTAAAAAGAAAATGTTGAAAAGATTGAAATGATTTAATATAAAAATTCAATTGGAATATTATTTAAATTATCAAAATTGTATTAATATGTGTCTAATTTTATAATTTTTTAAACACAATTGAGCATATAATTTAACATTATAAATTATTTATATGAAAAGTATTATTTCAATTAAAGTTTGTTATTTTCATTATTAATAAAAAAAGAAACATGTCAGAAAGATACCAAACATTCAACCTAATATAGATTTGATATTCTTATTTAAAAAAATGAACATTAATTTTTTCATATAAAAATTTTTAATGTATCAAGATTTATTTTTAAAAATGTTAACAATTAAAAGGTGGAAATAATCCTTTATAGTGAAAATTAACTTTTTATACTTAAAGATCGACTTATTATTATCTTATGTGTATCAGAAATATTGCGGGCATTTATAAAAAATTTATTTAATATATAACATATAAATTTCATAAATATAACTCACTGATAGTGTTAAATTTAATTTATTATGATTAAATGTCACTATGGGAATAAAAATAGTTTTTTATAAAACACATCATTTTTTATCAATTGGTTTTAATTTTCATATCTAATTAATTGTTAACTAGTGAATTTAGAATATAAAAATGTGTTACGAATATTTTCGTAATTTATTTAATCTCATTAAATCCATCAATTCTAATGGATAGTTGATAATTATCACAATTAAATAATAATAGTTAATCATTACTTCAATATCGATGTTCTTGGTAACATAAGATGTCAACGATGTTATATTTAAAAACATACATACAACAAATTCATGGGATATTACATTATCCACGGGCCGGGTCGCCTCAGTCTGGGTTGCCTCGGGCCGGGCCTCCCTCAAGCCAGGCCGTGCCTTCTGGATGAGCCCCCCACTTGGGCGGGGCCGCCCCCTCAGGACGGGCCGCCCACTCGGGCCAGGTCAGACCCATTATGGCCTGATTACACCTTTTCTCCCATATCATGGGCTACGAGTGTCCGATCAACGAACCATCTATGGAGATAGAAAGATTAGAGAGAGACAGTTCTTTTGGAATACCCCACTTGAGTTTTAAACACAGTTTGGGTATGTTCAAGTTGGTTTGAACCTAAAAACTAACCGGGCCCCTGGGACGAAAATGTCAATAATTATCAGACCGGGCGTCTGAATGACGTTCCCTCTGTTGCATTGAGATTCCATTGATGGGACGGACCTTTGAGATAACTCTACGTGAGACTTCATGACAGTTGGAGTTTTTTCCAGTAGCTCGGGGAGAATATCATTCCAGTGACAAGCAGATAGAGTGTGGAGACCTAGTAGCTGACAGACCTGACGACTGTTTGACTGATTCGACTAGCCCAGTGGGGAGGGCCTGGTATTTGGTGGCAGACCCATGGTGGATGAGCGCCTGGTATTTGGTGGCAGACCGACGGTACTCGACCGGAGGAGTACCTCTGCAGGCTATAAGGGGGAGCGCATGGTATTTGGCAGCATACCCACAACGGAGGAGCGCCTGGTATTTGGCGGCAGACCCGTGATACTTGACAGGAGAAGTACCTCAGCAGTCCAGGGTTAGTGAGAAGCGCCTTGGTGCCATGACAAGGCCACTGTTCTCGACAGAGGATGAGTTCTCCAGCAGCCATGGTTTCAATAATGAAAATCCTGGTTTGAGCTGAGTCATGACTTTTGTGTTTTCCTCATGATTGATATGGGTTACTAGATAACTTTTGTATATGTATGGGAAAATACCTAAGTAATGGTTATCCATTGTTTCATACTTTTAGTGTATCCATGTTGGATTCTGTGAGACCTTGAGGGTCTCTAGGTCCCTACTCAGTATCTTTATACTCACCCTGGCACAGGCTATGCTCACACCTCATTGTGTTGGATGCAGATGATAGACAGCGCTGACCGAGGCAGAGTGTACAGGCATTGGACGGTACCCGGAGGTGGACCTCATGAGGAGTTGGTACCCGAAGGAGAGGGACAGACGTGGGGCACTAAGGAGGCTATCTGTACCTACCCTTCAGGTAGGATCTATGGTGGACGATCCAGGAGCTGCTAGACACCTTCCAGCTATTTGTCTTTTTAGTTGTACATGTTTGT
Organism: Viscum album; assembly: GCA_963277665.1. Taxonomy (NCBI): domain Eukaryota; kingdom Viridiplantae; phylum Streptophyta; class Magnoliopsida; order Santalales; family Viscaceae; genus Viscum; species Viscum album. The sequence continues at coordinate 850,925,597 of OY728126.1, read as the reverse complement.
CCTTTCCTTGAAATTTATTGTTGGGCTTGTATTTCCGGCCCCTTTTTCTTCCCAACACATCTTTTGTATATAGTTTTACTTAGTGTATTACTTAATGTAGTGTACTCTATTTTGTGTGTTTACAATTTCTAAAGGCAATGCCTTCCCAGCTTAGTGATTTACGCCTTTGGTGCTAGTCGCCACCCCCTGGACTATGGAAGGAGGGTGTGGGGTAGTTACAAAATGGGCCCCGAGGACAGGTCATGACAAATTTTATCAGAGGAGTCGGTTCTACCATAGAACTCGAGACTCTGATCATTTTTTTCTATGAAATAATAGTATTAAGGTTACCAAGTGTGGTTTTCAGTTTAGGGAGTCTAGTGTCGGTGCAGCGACCGATGTATCCGTACACCAGGTCCCTGACTACAAATTTCCAACTTTGTGCACGAAAACACTGATTGTGTGTGTGTTTTGAAATATTTTTCTTGAATTCAGCTCAACTAGGTCAGCTCACCAGGTATAATCATTTTTCGATGTCGCGTCTGTTCAGGATTTCGCCACACAGACAACCAGTTAGAGTTTCGAGGGAGTACATGATGACGGCCCACTGAGTGATGAGGCTCCAGTGCAGGGCCCTCTTACTATATTGGCACCTTCAGGTGGTGTACCAGTAGCACCGCCACCCATCGGGCAGTAGATGCCACCAGCAGCACTGGTGGACGATGCATGCCGACTGAGTGCATTGCAGGAGTTCCAGTAGCAGAGGCCTTCGAGGTTACGAGGTGAGATAGGTTCCCAAGTAGCAGAGGACTGGCTGGGGGTGATTTCTAGAGTTCTCTGCCTAGTTGAGACACCAGTAGAGCAGATGGTGATCTTAGCTACTAGTTTTTTTCCAATGAGTGACCATGAGGTTGGACCGCATAGTGATGAGGCTTCGGTATGTGGACCATTGCCCGATACTGTACCTTCAGGTTGTGTGTCATCTATATCACTGGCTGTTGGTCAAAAGTTTCAACTGGTGGTACCGGTCGATGACATATGTAGGCTTAGTGCCTTAAACGTGTTTCAGCATGAGATACCCCTCAGATTTTGAGGTGATCCCGACTCATAGGTGGCTGAGTACTGGATTGAGAAGGTGGTTGAGAGTTCCCTAGAACTTCTACAGCTTCGGCAGGAGGATGTGTCAGTAGATAAGTATTCTTCGAGGCATACCGATCATTCCTGGTACTCGATGAATAATGTGGGATCAGTGCTTCAGGACTCGAACTTCCGAGTGAGGTGTGTTTAAAGGACATCTGATCCAGCATTATTCATCCTGAATTCCTACTTATGCTAGGGTTATAGAGAGAATATTTGTGGTTGAATGTTGTTTGGCTGAACAGATACGACCAGTGAATGTTAGTAGTGGGAAAGCAAGAAACCAGCACTAGTCTCAAAGACCTGAGCGTGTAAAAAAAAATTCGGGTAGTGGAAGTGTTGAGGATAGATGAATCAGTAGGGTAGTAGTCATGGAAGGAGATCTAGGAGAACAAAATGAAGTGGTGTGCATTTTGACATGTTACAACCACCCCCTTATGTGGAACCCGCCAGGCTTATGGAGCTTGAGGACAAGGGAAGAGAGTAGCTGAATGCGGTTAAAGAGTACGACCAAAAGGCTCTAGGAATGATTTGAGGTATGGTCTGTGTCTACTACTAGATGCCATAACAATAGACATAGGTACTAATCATTCCTTCCTTCAACAAATCTTGTCCCAGAACTAGAGTTTCCAGTTAAACATTTGACTTGACCCTCACATATAGAGATACCTTTGGGAGGAGACTTGATAATCACACTTACGCCGACGGTGTGATCTGACCTTGAGACGAGAGTTTCAGTTTGAACCTCTTGGTGGTACCATCGTGGCCTTATGATGTTAGTTTGGGTTTGGACATGACATCCACAGTTCACACACATATTGACTCTATTAGAAAAATAGGTTGTGGTTTATCTACAAAGTTAGGTAGGGGTTTCCCTTCGTTGGTGAAAAGGAAACCCATGCAGCACTGGTTAAACTCATGCATACGAGGGTGCAGCCGATCACTCCTGAGCCCGCCAACCTTACCCTCATGGAAGCAGAAGTTTTGAGTTTTCAGTTCCAAATAAGAGTGACAGAACATGGGGACATCTTTTCAAAAGATGACTCGAGGATTACCCCCCCCCCCCCCCAAGGGAGAGGGACGTCTACTTTTGCTGGATACTACTGGAGGTTCATTCTAGACTTCACCAGAGTTGCAGAACCACTAGAAGACTTGAAAAATAAGGGGAAACCCTTCGTGTGATTGGATAGATGCCAGCAGAGCTTTCAAGAGCTAATGCAGAGGCTGACTAGTTCCCCCATCTTGATGCTTCTAGAGGAAGGAGTAGGGTACATAGTCTACTGTGACACACCTGGGACTGAAATCAGGTGTGTCTTGATGTAGGTGAGAGCAGTGATCACATAAGGTTCTCGGAAGATGAGACAGTACGAGCAGAACTATGCTACACATGACAAGGAGGTAGCAGCAATGGTCCTCACATTGAATATGTGGTAGCACTATCTGATGGGAAAACATTTTACCATTTACTCTGATCACAAGAGTCTTAGGTATATATTCTCTCAGAAGGAGAGGAACTGGAGACCACGGGTATGGCTTGAGTTCCTCCAGGACTATGACTTTGAGATAGACTATACTCCTGTTAAGGGGAACATTATTATAGATGCACTCAATAAGAGGTCTAGAATACATCTGTTAGGCGAGGCGACAGAGCAGCTGGCTGCTTTACAGATATTATTTGTGGATAGAGATAGAGAAGCCTTCCTTCAGTCTCTTACAGTCACTCCCCCCACTTCTTCAGCGATTCAGGGAGGCACAGCATGGGGACGCTGACTGCGAGACATGACGTGCTCAGATATCCACAGGACAGGCACCTGATTGACCTTCTAAAGGTGGAAATCACTTCATTCTCTTTAGAGGACGTAACATGTTACCAGTATTATTTCAGGATGAAGTGTTGAGGGAATTCCACACATCCCCACTAGCGGTACATCCAGGCGTGGAAAATATGTACCAAGACCTTCAATGACAAAACTGGTTTCCAAGTATGAAGAAGGCGGTAGTGAAGTTTTTCTCTCAAAGCCTCACTTTTCGGTAAGTGAAGGTGGAGAATCTGGTACCATCAGGCTTGGTTCATCCTTTAGAGGTCCCAAAGTTGAAGAGGGATGAGATATACAAGGACTTCATGATGGGTCTTCCACGTATGTCCAGGGGACATGACTCTATTTGGGTGATCGTCAACCGACTCACCATGTCGGCTCACATACTACTGACCAGAGATGGTACGGGAAACCACAGAGGATGTACAAATAATATAGAGGTGGATGAAGAATAAACAGAGCAGAAAGATGTCATATGCTGAGAGAAGACGGAGACCTCTGTAGTTCGATGATGGCGACTATGTCTTCCTATGGGTCTTACCTCAACGAGTTCTACGAAGATTTGAACGAAGAGGAAAGTTTTCTCCAAGATTCAACGGAGCTTTTCAATTCCTCAATAGAGTTGGTGAGGTGACATACCACTTAGCTCTTCCACCTCAGTTTCACCGGGTGCACGACGTCTTCCACACATCTCAGCTGAGGAGATACGTGCACAACCCTTCCTACATCATCAACCATAGAGAGTTGTACATCGATGATGGGGAGAATTTCATAGAGGTTCTAGTGGAGATTGAGGATCGACATGAGTGGTTCTAACCTCTAGTACATGTTCGTTGGCAGCACGGGAACCTCCAAGAGAGCACATGGGAGCGGGAGGCTCAGATGCGTGCTCAGTACCCCCATTTGTTCACTTAGTTCGAGTTATAGCTTATGGGGATGTAAAGCCTTGAGGTGGGGATAACGTAAATACCTGGAAAGTCCATGGAATTTTTTTTTAAATAAATTGGACTTTTATGAGTCCGTAGTTTCTGACAGTGCATGATTTGGAGGCTCGGTGTGCCCAGAATCGATTTCTGAAGTTTTTGTTAAGCTTAAGTTAACGCGCATAAGCAGTTTTCCTGAAAAAGTGGAATAACACTTAAACAGTAACTCAGATCAGAAATATGAGGGCACTGTTACACTCAATACGAAATTTTTTCCCTTTCCATGACTTATGATTAGTCGGCTTGGGCCTCCTGTGGGGAAACCCAAAAATGGAATAATCGTAAGTAAAATAATTAAATAAATTATTTTATTTTTCAAATGCTTATAACTCACAAATGGTAAATCAGAATAAAAATCTGAGAGCACCGCTGAACTCATGATTGTATGCTTTCTTTATGAAAATACTAACTTTGGCTGGCACGGGCCACCATAGAATGTTAGTTTTTGGCCGCAAATAAAATAATTAAGTGAAAATTATTTTATTGTAAATTCATAACTTCTAAATGGTAACTTTAATTGAAAATCCAAGAGCATCGTTGGGTTCTTTGGTGTGTGTTTCACCTAGGAAGAGGCTAACCTTTAACCTAGTGAGTCGAGGGTGACTGATAATAATTTTATGATCTTTTTTCGGGTACGTCCAGTAAACGTACGAGCGGGATTTTATATCTTTTGATCCGGTTCTTGGAATTGAAATTCAAGGACACCATTGAACTCGTAGCGTCGATGATTACTTAGTGAGGCCTTCACCGTAGTTGAGTTCAAACAAGAATAGAAGTTAGTTTTGGGGGGATTTTAATTTAATTGAATAAAATAAAGTATTAACTTTATTTTATTTTGGTGGTTAAAACCTCAAAGGGGAGGTTGGAGGTGGGGGCCACCACACCCTAACCTCTCATGGGAAGTTATGATGGTGGGGCCCACCCGAGTATAACCTTTCGTGGGAGGATATTATTAGGTGGGGCCCACCCAATCTCTTTAACTCCTCTAACCCCCTTTAACCCCTTGGAACCCCCAATTAAGTGGGGAGCCTCTTCACTTCCCCCCATTAATTTTTGAGCCTCCACCCTCATTAATTAAATGGGTTGTCACTTTTAATTAATCTCAAAATTTTGAATTCATTATGCCAACACTATAATAAGATGTTTTATATTATTATTGTGGGGTTTGGAATAAACTTTTGTTGGGAGAATTAAAGTGAGGAGGAGCTTTTGGAGAACTGTCCAGCGAAGAATATGAAGAACGCGAAGAACATCATCTTTGACTTTGTCACCTTCAGACACTCGTCCTCCAACGACTAGTATCCTCTTCCTCCTCCGACATTGATGGAATCATAACGCCTTCTTGTGACTCAATCAACATCATCTAACTCGAGGTAGGGGTTTGTTTTGATTGAATTAAATCCTCATTCCACGTCGTTTGTTGTGGTTAAATATTGGCCAATTATTATCACCTAATGTGGAGGGCACTGGCCGAACAAACACGGACCGACATACCTCTATTGGTTATTGATTGGTCGATGATGGCAGCGTCGCAACAGCACCACCAGAAGAGAGGACCATGGTCGAGCATTGGCGACTGGCGACGGGTCGGCTGCGAGAGGAATCGACGGTGCATGGGCCACCGGGTCTCCAAAAGGGTGTGGCGCCGTCTTGCAGCTCAAAGAACTGGGTTGTGGCCAGGTGGGCCACGGTGGTGCCAGAGGGGAGAGGTGCCTTTGCACCGCACCGTAGGAAGGGGTCCGTGGCCATGCGGGCCGTGACGGATGAAGACGGCACGGCGCCGTCACGCCATTCTAGAGAAGACTCACGGCCAAAGGTCGCGACGGACTGAGGGGGCGACTGGCTGAGTCGACCGCCGGCAGGCTGTCCACAGGCGGGACCCCTCAGGTCCCATGGATATCGGGCCAGTGCCACACGCCGGCCGTTACCGGGATACGGGGGGGTGCTAACCACCCTCTGTGGCCACCACTGGCTTCGGCTGGCGGTCTGCCTCCCAGCCACCTAGGTTGGCCAGCCGGGCCGCCTCAGGCCGGGCCGCCACGTGTCGAGCCGCCACAGGCCAGGCCACCTCGGTCTAGCCCACAACTTTTGGCCGGGCCGCGCCTTCAGGCCGGGCCACCCACGGGCCGGGCCGCCCACTCGGGCCGGGTCGGACCGGGCCTGGGCCCGCTATGTCCTAATTACACCTTTTCGCCCATATCTTGGTCTACGGGTGTCCGATCGAAGAACCGTCTGCGGCAACAGAAATCTTAGAGCAAGAAAGTTCTTCTGGAATACCCCATTTGAGGTTTGGAAATAGTTATGATATGTTTGGGTTGGTTTGAACCTAAAAACAAACCGTGCCCCTAGAACAAAAATGCCAATAACTAACATATCGGGCGTCCGAATGATGCACCATCTGTTGCGTTGTGATCCCATTGATGAGACGGGGCCTTGAGATAATTCTACGTGAGACTTCATGACAGTTGGAGTTTTTTTCAGTAGCTCGGGGTGAAGATCCTCTCACTAACGAGCTGACAGAGTGCTGAGACCTAGTAGCTGACAGACCTAACGACTACTTGACTGATTCAACTAGAGCAGTTGGGAGCACCTAGTATTTGTCGGAGGACCCATGGCAGAGGAGCGCCTGGTATTTGGCGGCAGACCCCGGGTACTCGACAGGAGGAGTACCTCTGCAGGCTATTAGGTGGAGTGCCAGGTATTTGGCAGTAGACCCATAACGGAGGAGTGCCTGGTATTTGGCGGCAGACCAATGGTACTCAACAAGAGGTGTACCTCAGCAGTTCAAGGTTTGTGAGAAGCGCCTTGGTGTCATGACATTCCCAATGTTCTTGACATAGGAGGAATTCTCCAGTGGCCATGGTTTCGATAATGAAAATCCTGGTTTGAGATAAGTCATGAATTTTGTGTTTTCATTATGGTTGAGATGGGTTACTAGATATCTTAGGTATATGTATGGGCATATACATAAGTAATGGTTATCCATTGTTTCATACTTGTAGTTTATTCTTCTTGGATTTTGTGAGACCATGAGGGTATCAGGGTCCCTAGTAAGTATCTTTATACTCTCCCTTTCACAAGCTATGTCTGCACCTCATTGTGTTGGATGCAGCTGATAGACAGCACTGACCGAAAAGGAGTGTATGAAGACTATACAGTACCCGGAGGTGGACCTCACGATGAGTCGGTACCCAGAGGATACAGACGTACGTGGAGCACTAAGGAGTCTATCTATACCTATCATTCATGTAGGATCTGTGGTGGATGATCTAGGAGCTGCTAGACACCTTCCAGCTATTTTTCTTCTTATATGTACTTGTTGGTCCTTTCCTTGTACTTTACTATTTGGATTGTATTTCCGGCCCATTTTTCTTTCCATCACATCTTTTGTATATAGTTTTACTTATTTTTTTACTTCCATTTGTGTACTCTGTTGTGTGTGTTTACAATTTATAAAGGCAATGCCTTTCCAGCTTAGGGAGTTATGCCTTTGGTGCTAGTCGCCAGCCCCGGGCTTATGAAAGGCGGGCTTGGGGTAGTCACGACACTGGCCCTGAGGACGGGTCGTGACACCTTATTCACAACCACATTATTTTATGTATTTTATATGATAACCACTAATGTGTTTTATGAATTTTTTCCTTAATATTATGGGTATTTAAAAATCTATTTTAGGATCTATCTTTTTTTGGGATTATGAAAGAATGTTACAAAAGTTTTAAGGGATTTATATTATAATCTCATCCTTTACCTTGATTTCTCATGATTATGATTAAATAATTAAATCATGTTTTATATATGTCAAGAAAATAATATAATTTATTATAATGCAATTATTCATTATATTTTCATGTAATATTACTATGTTTACACTCTTTGTTACCCAAAATAACTAATAATATATATTTAATAAAAATAATCTTTATTTCTATCATTAGTTGATAAATTTTTCTCTTCCAAACACAGGTCATCTAAAAATATTTCAAAAAATATATATTTATCATTCATCAAAATATTTATTAAAATAGTTTTATCAATGTTTTAGCTTATAAAAAATGTTTTTAAATGAATATTCAAGTCATTTTCCAAACAATACCCATTTGGATTTTAACGGAAGTGTGAAAAAAATATTTTTTTTAACATACATAACATGAATAATATTTCACAGTGTCATGACCACTCAAAGAATTAAAGAATCATTTAAATGTTTTTAAATTTATATTCAATATAAATGTTTTCTTTAATATTATGTAAATTTATATTCCTGAAATAAATTATTTCATAATAAAAAGGGTTTTGATAATGTTTTAGGTTTTTAAATTCTTTTTCAAAGGGTAATCTGTGTATTCCTAAATAAATGTTGTAAATAATGTTTTTAATCTTCCAATATAATTATTAGTGGTCATTTTTTAAATAAATTTAGTACCAAAATGGTTTATGAATTTTTAGTTTTTAAAAGGCATTTTCATTGTAATGTTATCTTCCACAAGAGATGTTTCATGTAATCTTTCAAAATGATTCTCCATTATCATCAATTGATTTAAAATATTCATTTATTGTGATATGTTTATATACCCTAGTATTTTACACATATTATTCCATGATTTTAGTATTAATTATCCATAAAATAGAAACCAAGGATCATAAATTCTTTTGTATTTAAAAGATAATGTACATAAATAGAATACATGAAAAAATATAACATCATTTGGAAAATGATCTATTAGATCCATTTTACCTCAAAAAACTACATGGGATTTCCTAGGGAATACATAAGAAAAAGGATGGTCTATAAATCACTTTAAGGGTGTAAACATATGAATAAATCATTGAAAATGGGATAAAATGAATAAAATAAAGATAAAAAGTCATGGAACATGAATAAATATATAGAGTAATATCATAAAAATATGGGATCATTTGATCATGGAAACATAGTATTGTGATAGAAATATATAACATGAAATTAACATGTGTCATGGAAAACATTAAAGACTATACCACATGGTACACAAAGACCAGTAATGAGTTATGTTTACTGCCTAATTCATACATGATTTATCATAAGACTATCCATTATCCAATAAATTAGAGCTTAATATGGGTGCCCCAATCATAAAATGTTCGTGTATATGTGTTCCCTATGAATAATCATACATAGTTAATAGAAATATAGGCTACACATGAAATTAAATGGGTGTCATAATCCTATCATAAGGCATATAATATTGGTGTATCATAATGTTGTCAATAAAATAGTTTATTTATGTCATCCATGGACATTAACAAGGGAAAATATTCATATATCTTGAAAATATATTTCCATCTAAAGAGAAAACATGTAAAAAGAGTGTCTAAAAAACTATAAATGTGCCACAATAGTGTGGTTTGAGAAAAAATATTAAAGATACTTTATCGAGGATGACATGATAATTTTTTTAAAGCCAATAATGAAAAAAAAATTAATATATCATTAAAATATTGATATTATAAAACTAATTTTTTATTGAAACATATTATTAACTGTACATGAAAAGGGGTAATAAATTGAGATGTTCTCATTATTTGGGATTCCTTATGAAGAGAAATTGAAAATTGAACCCTTTAGAATATTATTCACCCATTAGAGAATATATAATTTATATAGATAAATATAAATAGAACATATAAAAAATATAAAAAAATATAATAATAATAAATAAGTACAATGGTGTGTGTAGAGATAATATGTAACATGATGGAAAAATGGTAGTTTGGAGTGATCCATCACTTTACGATCGAATGTGTTCTACACATGCACGTAATGTCTTGGTTAATTAGATTATATCCACTAAGTGATTAATAATTAAAATATAATAATTTTATTTTATATATTATAATTTTATTAATTTAATTTATGACCATTTTTATGATTTATAAGTTTTAATTTTGTTATTCATGGAGCATTATTTTTTACGGTTTCATAGTCGATTTACATTTTTATATTTATAGATTTTCTTCTCGAATGAAAAAAACACGAATTGGAATTATATGGTATTAATTAACATATACGTTATTAACTTAAATCATATATCATATTTTCTTAACATAATAACGATTCAATTGATAAAAAATTAATGAAAAATATTTAGTTTATTTTAGCTATTTTTTCGACCATCGTGAACTAGTATTGATTTACTTTTTGATAATATTTATGTATATTAGTTACCTAACCTGAAACAAGAAATAATACATATATTACAATATTATTTAAATATAACAATGGTTTTTTACCAGCCTTGATGGATATAATTGAAAATGAAAACTCATCATCCCCAAAGGCAGTGAATCAACACCTCATGAATGGCATTTTCCATTTTTAGATGAAAAGAACAATAGAAGATATTTGATGATGAATATTTCATTAATGTAATAAATTTCAATTATATATACTATTAGGAAGTTATTATTTAACTTTTAATAGTGTAGGAATGTCTGCGGTAAAAGAAATAATGAATTTAAAATAAAAAGGTGGTGGATTTTATCACTAGAATATATTCTCCTAGAGAATCTCCATAAATCCCTAGGGTTTATTATTTTGTTGAGGAATGAAGATATTGGATGTTGGGATGAGTCTTGGGATAAAAATTTTATGGAATTTAGAAAATATTCATGGCTTTGTAGGTGTGGGGAGAAGGGATAGTGAGGGAAGTATTTCTTGTCGGAAGAGACTGCCGTTTTGATTAATTTTTTCATTTATTAATTATTTTGGATCAAGACTATCAATTGTGATAATAATTGTTACAAAATATAGAAACATATGTTGGATAGATCGAACCAATGGGTTATTACATCATATATACATCATCCATGACTCTATAATTCATCTATTTGTTAGATTCTATAAATTATCATATTGAACTATTAAAAAAATTCAGTTATTTTTTTTAAAATCCAAAAAATATTCAATACCAATTAAAGATGTTTGGATTTTAAAAATGGACTCCATTTTATGAATATGATTTAATAAATATGATAAATTAAGTTTTAAAACAGTATTATCAGTAATTCTTGAAATATATATTTTAATATTATAGCCGATTTTTTGGAGCTTTCAAAATCAAATTAAGTTATAATAAAATTATCATATAATTATAAGAAAAAAAAATTAATATATGAATCAATTTTATGAAAATAATATTTATTTTAAGTCGTTATTGGAATTAAACAATTATAAATAATTATTTACATTTCACAAACATACCATCCCTAATTTTTTTAATTTTTAAAATATTTATTAACATCATCCATTATATAAAAATGTAATATATTTATTTATAAGATAACAATATTTTTATTTATACATTCATTGGTGAGGTTAATATTTTAATTTCCATATTACTTTTCCTAATGTTCACATTACTATTTCAACGGTCATGTTACTATTCCAACGATCATATTTTTAACGATCATAAGGGTTCAATACATTCTATAATCACCTCTTATTCCATTCCTCAGTTCCTTAAATATTCTATTAATGTTATATATATATATTCATCTTCAAAATGAATATTTTATGGTTAACATTAAGTTTTATTTCAACAGCTTTGTTCGTGAGTCTAGTCATTAGAGTGGATTGAGCATATCATAATTTTTATATTATTATGTTCTTATATTATATTTATTATCCAACTATAATTCATGGAATTATTATTGATTTATTTAATGACTAATTTATAATTATTCATTCATTATAATAATTTTTTATTGGTTTATCAATGTGATATATTTTTTTTATGATGTAAAAATAGAAATTCCATTGATAAAATTCGAGGATGTTACATTCATCCTCCAATGTTAAAATTTTCCGTTGAAATATCACTATATATATGGAGGTGATAACATGTCAGGGTACATCTCCTTCATCACACTTTCTATTTCTCATGTTTCCTCTTCATATTTAAAGGCCATCTATAGTACATTGGAAAAGTGATCTATCTTGTTTGGTAGAATGTTATCTCTTTGGTCCAAGATCTTCACCGGCTTCTACTGAAATGATAGAATGTTTTCCAGATGTACCACCTATGAATTCAATACATGTGATGGATCTGGTATGAACTTCATCAAGAGGTTATTGGGGAATATATGATTCTTTTGCTACATACATTGTGTAAAATCTAGTCAATAGGTCATAGATCTGACACAACGAAGAATCATAATGGTTTTGATGAACCTAGGACATAGTTTTCCTTTCCACCAATATCTTATAACCCTCTTACATAATGATATGTAGATGAATACTCTGTAACCAACCTCAAACACCATGTCCCATCAATGATTATCTGCATAACTCTTTAATCTAATATGCGATTTTTTGATGTGCTACTGAATGGTTTTCATCTTTTCTACCATTTCATCAACCATTTTAGGTCCCATAATCAGATGTTCAAGGACTTTATCCCTTCATCTAGGTGTTCTTAAATTTTTCCCATAAATGGATTCATATGTGGCCATGTGGATTATACATTGGAAAATATTGTTTCAAGAGAAAATGATTACTGGATGATGTTGATCCCATCCACCCATTAAGTCCATAATAAATTATCACAATATGTCTTAATATTTTTTAGTATTCATCTTAGATTGACCCTCTTATTAATGATGTTATGTTTTAATGAATCTAAACTCATTATTTAGAAAAAATTAAATCATTTTCCAGAACATGGATGTGAATCTCAAATCTCAGTTGAATACAATTGATATTGGTACTCCATATGGCCTCACAACATCTATGATGTATACCATTGTAAGCCTATTAAGTGATAATTCCTCTCAAATTGGTATAAACTTATCTTCCTTTATAGGGTGACCCACAATAACCCATGTAGAATTATTTCTTCTATATGTCTTTGAATGTATTGTTAAAAATTACATACTAACGTTTTCCTATTTCGAACTGTCATGGGAAATGGTTGCATCATACCCTTACACTTTTTCATTCACCCATCACTTTTTGAAATACCATGATCTTTGATTTATGTTCTATGAACTCTTTATTTGCATTGTCCCACTAATAGTTCTATCGGATATCTTGATACATCTTTGTGCACCCTAAGTGAATAAATAATGTTGAGTTATGTGTGTCACTAAGATTCAATTTCTTTATCTATGTATTTTATTGAAAAATATTCATGAGCCAAATCCCATGAATAATTCCTCACTAGTTTTGAACTCTGAGGATTTCCCCTTCCTTATAGCTTCCACCTTTTTTCGAATTTCAACATCAGTTCTTCACGAATCCTTATTTTCTCCCTAAGTCATGGTTGAGGAATCCTTTGTGAAAATAAAGACAATGTAAATTATTTTATATCAACCATGACTCACCTTTGTAATTATAGAAATATTAGATTCTTATAATTTCTTATCAATGATAAAGTAGTAGGATACTTTCTACAATGTTCATCTTCCACTATATTTTTTTTACCAGGGTAATAGTGGATTAAATGGTCATAATCTATGATGATCTCCAACCATATATGGTGGACCATATTAGGATCATTATATGTGAATATATATTTTAGTCTCTTACGATCTGTATATATACCACACCTATCCCTGTTGAGATAATATCTCCATAATTTTAGTCAAAGATAACCACTGCCTTCTCTAGATCATGCCTAGGATAGTTTCTATCATGAAATTTAAAATTCCTCGTGGAATAGATTAAAAATTTTTAAATTTTCATCACCACATATCCTAAACTGTTTATTGATGAATAAAATTATTCAAAAAAGAATACCCCACTTGTATGAAGTATTAGTATTGGTGTAGCAATAACCCTCTTTTTCATTGATTTGATGAAGTCATTACATTCACTAGAATAGAAAAACATCAATACCCTCTTAGTCAGCATGGTTAGTGGGTTTTACAATTATGATAACAAACTCAAAATTCATTGGTAAGACACACAAAAACCAAGGAAAAAATATCTCTCTATTACATGTGATGGTATGGGCCACTCATAAATTACCATTATTTTTTAAAGGGTTCACATATAATTTATTGTTGGACATAACATTCCCCATGAAAGATAAGTATTGCATCCAGAACTCACATTTTTTGTAATTTTCTTATAGTTTCTCACTTTTAAAATTCATTAGAATAGAATTAAAATGATCCTCATTATCTTTCATTCTCATGGAGTATATCAAGATATCATTGATAAGGAAAACCACAAATTGGGTTTGTTATTCTCCAAATACACTATTATTTATGTCAAACAATATTTTTGGAGAATTAGTGGGTCTAAAGGGGTTCACTATGATCTCATAGGGTACATTCCACATTTTAAAGGTAGTCTTGGTATAAAATTCTTCCTTACCATTAATAGGTGATATTCTTACTTAAGGTCCTAATTAGAGAAATAATTGACCCCATGTAGATGATTAAATAATTCATCTATTTTGTGTAGAGGATGCGTATTCTTTATCACGATCATGTTGAGCTCATGATAATCAATTCAGAGTAACACTAATCTTCCATTCTTCTTGATGTATATGATGGCATCACCCCAGGGTAAATAACTCAAGTGTATGAACCCCTCATCCACATTATCTGGTAACTTGTATTCAATTACTCTAACTCAATATTGGCTATTCTATATAGTTTTATTTATATGTGTAGTGATCCAAGTATATGATCAATTGGGAACTCAACCGCTTGTTCTGGAGGAAGAAAAAGAAATTCATTATGGAGAACATTAATATAGTCCCTCAAAATGGTCATTTCTTTGATAATAATCCACTCATTTTCTAGATAATTTGATCATGATATGTTTTCTCATTAGTCAATAATATCTAAATTTGAGATCTAAATTGTTATAGAGATTCATCATCCTTATGACACTTGTATAGAGGATGACGATGCCTTTAGATGTCAAATGTGATCTACCTTTCCCAGTAGTTGATATTGGATTTGTATAACTATATAAAATACTTTCACATTATAGGATTAAACACCATTAAATGATGATAGAAAATATTTGGTGGGAGTTTTTTTCCACAAAAATTACTCTAGGAAGAGTTATATACTTTGGATGCAGTATTATCGGCATTTTGTTCCTCATAGATAACTCAACCTTCATATATTGAGGTGGTGTTTGAAGAACACTACTAATATTACATGATGTGAATGAATGTTTAGAACCAGAATTATAAAATTATTTTATCTATTCTTGAATGATTAACCAATGTACCTACCACCATATCATTGTCAAGATCTACCTCAGTGGTAGTGATTTCATATTGCCTTCATTTTTGACTTAGAGGAGGTTGTTGGTTACCACTGACAACTATTATCTTAGGAAATTGTATCACAAAATCCCCATTTTCCTCTCAGTTGAAACACTGCACTATAAGATAGGTGTGAATGTGAACATTCCATTCCTATTCCGCTTTTTAGGGCTTCTTCATATCCCAATGGAAATAATTATCCGCATGTCCCATAATTACCCATTTAAAGCATCTCATACATCTATTTAGGTGGTTCCCAGAATGTATTTTCCCACAGTTTCTCCTTGTATGATGTTGGTTTTTATTTCCTTCATGGAATTTATCTATTGAGAATCCCATGTTAAACTCCCTTTTAATCTTCTTATCTCTGGGCCCACAACACCACTAAGAGTCTTTGTTCCCCATATCAACCATAATGGAATAATAGACAGTCTCCAAATAGTTGATAAAGTATCAAATCTCCTCATATTTTGATAGACTCAAATATATTTCCATAAAAAAGTGGACCACCTTTCATTTAGTGTTCATGGAATATGTAGTGGCCTATCATAAAATCTATGTAGTTTTTTATCATATGCCTCGATAGAGTCATCCTTATTTTGATTTAGAATGAGGAACACACTCAATACATTAAGACAAATAGTTCCTGGAAAATATTTATTGAAAAATATTTTCTTGAATCCTACCCAATTCATGGAATCAATTTCCTCCATAGAATTTGTTTTCGTATCTGTTTCCACCACTAATCATCTTCAACATCAATAGAATTGACCGCCATCAAATATTTCTCAATTTCTGAGAACTGTATGACCAATAGTTTTTTCCCAATAGTGATAGTCCATTGTCATACAATGAGGTAATTAGAATATACATTAAATATATGATTATTTTTTCACATAAAATATTTTAGAGAAATATTATCATTCTTATGAGAAGGATAGTGTTCCACACAATTAATGTTCTTATTCATAACTTCAAACGGTTGTGTTATTACTGTCATGATTTTTTGAGCTCCCCTTCCCATCAAATGTTTTATCTCATTTGGGAAATATTCACATTTCCTATCAAGTTCACTATTTTAATGGCTTCTCTTATCTCTGTTAATTTACAAGAAAAAAATAAATAAATAAAATTTGGAGGCTTTAATACTTAGTTAATAAACATATAAAAAGTATACATTGAAAATAGAAGGATAAACTTTTAAATAAAATATATTTCTCAAAATGGGATTCCATAGGTTTAAATATAGTTTATCTATGGTGAACTTATTATCCATAGGGTTATTACCACTATTTTTGTGTCCTAATCTCTAAAAATTACAAGATTGTTCTCTGATACAAACTATCGAAACCCATGGCTTTTATAGGTATTATGTAATGATTTTAAGCATAATTATCCATAAAATATGAACAATGTATGATCAAATTTAGTATATTTTCATGATTGGGAAGAAAAAAAGAAAAATTATAACTAAATTATGACATCTTTTAAAAAATTAGATCTTAAATCCATTCATGATCTTACAAAATATTTGGAAAACCTAACTAATACATAAACAAAATGGATAATCTAAAAATATTCTTAAGAGAGTAAACCTATAAATAAGGAATATCACATGGGTTATAATACCTTACCTGATGACATAAAAATCATATAAAATTTATAAAAATATGAATGAATATAATAAATAACATGGGATCATGTGATCATGTAAATATGGGAATGTGGTAGCAATATATAAACCGACATAAACATGAGTCAAGGATAACTTCCAAGACTCTATCACATGGTATGAAAAGTCCCATAATGGATTAAGATTATATAATAATCCCAATCATGATTTCTTGGGTTACTAAGTATTAACCAATTTGTTGAAGTGCTATTTGGGCACACTCGTCATAACATGTTCATGCATAAGTATGCTACATGAATAATCGAATGTATGGAACAAACATAAGTGTTTCCCATGGAATGAAATTGGTATCATAATCATGTCATAATCCATAACTAGTGGTCATATCATAATGGTTTTAATTAAATAATGTATTTAAATAATATATGGAAATTTAAAATTGAAAATATGAATATATCATGAAAAATTAAGTCCAACAGAAGTGAAAACATTTAAAATGTGTGTTTAAGAATCATTATAAAGGAGCCACTTTAGTACTATATTTGGGAATGTATTAAAGAGAATTTAATAAAGAGGAAGGAAAATTTTTTTTATACTAGAATTGAACTAAGATAATTTTACATGATTAAATGAGTTATTTTAGGAAAATAATGGTTTTGAAAAACTGATTATGAAATGTTCTTTAAAAGGGGTACGAAATTGGGTAGTTCTCTTTACATGAGCTTGTTTATAATGAATAATTGAAAACAAAAAATTTTAATATATGTATTTTAGCATAAAAATAAGGTTGAATTGGTTTAGATACATTATGCTGAAAATATAAACATAATCTAGAAAATTTACATATGAATAATTAAGAAATAAATTTGTGTAAAGGGAGAGAAATCGTATCATTAAGAAAAAGTGGAGGTCTGGAGAGATCACATTCCTTCAATTTGAATTTGTTCTGCACATTAAGATAATGTCATGGATAAAAAAATTTAATCAACTAATTATTTAATTCAAAACTAATTTCTCATGTGCTTGATTTATTATAATTTTATAAAGTTAATTTATGGCATTTTTTATAAGTTATTAGGTTCATTTTTTTCATTATGGGAGTGTTCATTGCCACGGTTTCATAGTCAGTTAGCTTTTTTATAGTTAGGAAATTTATTATAAAAATTAAGAGAAACTATATTAGTGGAATGAGATGGTATTAATATAATTTATTATTTTTAAATGGACCCATATATAATTTTGTTGTCTTATTTATGGATGAGTCATTTGATAAAATGATATTGATAGACATTTAATTTATTTTGGCTCTTTTTCGACCATCATGAAATTTTTTTTGTTTAATTATTTAATATTATGAATGTATATTAGTTCCAAAAGATGAAAAAAGATATTATATAAATATTTCAGTATTATTTAACTATAATAATAGTTTTATGATAGTTCTTGAATATGGAAATGTAAAATGAAAACTCATCATCCACAGTGGTTGTGAATCGACACCTCTCGTGTGATGTTTTCATTTATAGAAAAACAAGAGAAGAGAATAGAATTTTTTATGGATATTCTATTATCATAATAAAATTATAGTATATATGTGATACTAGTGTAATAATGTAACATTTTTTGTGGTGTAATGGATAAAAGATAAGAATTTAAGAATTTAAAAGAGGAAGGTGGAGGATACCACCTCTTGAATATCATCTCCATGAGAATGACCATAAGGAGTTTGGGTTTGGTATTTTATTGAGACGATAGGATCATGGAAATGGAGAAGATGATTGGGAATTTAATTGGTCAGAATATAGTCAAGAATAAAGGCATTGGAGTTGTGAGGAAAAGGGATGTCGAGGGGTGGTATTAATGGTGTAAGGAGATGGTTTTTTAGTATTTTATTCATTTATTTATTAGTTTCACTCAATACTATCAATAGTGTTGATTTTTTGAAAAAATATAGTAAATAATTCAATATATGTTGAAATAATGTAATTTTACCTAATTTATACTTCATCAATGACTAAATAATTCATGTATTTGTTAAATACCACAAATTATTTTAATTCACTATTCACAAAAAAAAAATCAGTTATATTAGAAAAAACCCATCCCATGTTTTTTGAACATTAGATTTTAAAAATGAAGACCATTTTATGAAAAAATAATTATCTAAATATGAGAAATTTAATTTATTAATAGAATAATCTTTTATTCCAAATAATTTTTATTTTAAAATTATAATCGATTTTCTCACCCCCCCTTAAAAATTTAAATCAGGTATCATAAAATAATCGTATAATTATAAGAAAAAAATATAAATTTATGAATATATTTTATAAAAATAATTTTAATTTTAAATAATTATATTATTTATATAATTTTATAAAACCCTTAACATTTCAGGAAAACAACAACACCAAATTTATCATTTTTAAAAATTTATTTTCTTATTACACAATGTAAAAATTTAATATTTTTATTTATAAGATACCAAAATTTTTTATAAGTGATTTTACTATTTTAACAGACTTTTTTCTAATCTAAATGGTCACATAACTATTCCAATTGTTAGGAAACTATTCAAATGTTCAAATTTCAAGTAGTTATAAGGTTTCAATAATTCTTATTAATACCTCTTATTCTATTCATTAGTCAATTATATTTTCTATTAAGGATATATATATATTTACCTTTATCTCTAAAATTAATTTGTTATGTTGTATTTTATGTTTATAGGTTTGTTTATGAGTGGGGTAAATCTAGTGGATTGAGCATACCCATGTTGTCCTATTGCTTTTATCTTATTTTCTATTTATTATACCATTGAAATTTTTGTAGTTTTATTGGTTTTTTTGAATAATTTAAAATTCTTAAGTTATGAAAATAATGTTTTTATCAGCTTCTATATGTGAGATATGAGTTTTAGGACATAATAATAGAAATTAATTTGATAAACATAATGGTGGATACAATATAAACTAACGCTAACATTATTATTCTTTTTTTGAATGTTTTGCGATGAAATGATGTTAATAATTCATGATTCCATTCCATGGGTTATACCATGATATATTTATTATGAAACATGCTTCATTCACAAGGTATTCTATGAAAAAATGATGTAATGATTAACTACCAATCTCATTTCAATTATTTATGATAATATTAAATGTTTATGAAACCAATTTCAATTCATGGGTTATAATTTGATGAATGTGTTATAATCTTGTCACACACATATATATGATTTTAATTATGTGATGGTGTGGACCTATATATCTCTATAATGTGTTGGATAACTATTTATATCTCATGATATATATAAGAATGGAATTGGGATTGAACTCAGTTCAGTAAGGGACTTTGTCTACAATAATGGTCTTGGGATCGAATCTTGACTACTATGATAGTTTGAGGATTGAAACCATTCCATTATGTGGAATGTTCTTTAACTAGGTCTCATTTATTTTTTCACGTAAAAGTTGTAGTAGACCTTGGAGTTCCCTAATCAGTCTTGGTAATGTGCCTTAAGTAATAATGAAATGAATTCTTAGGCTTAATTGTATTCCACAATTCAACGTCTTTTCACAATTTAGTGCTCTCATGAATAATGTTATTTTATTTCCTTATGAATTGTTTCTTATGAACTTCTAATATTTATGTCACGAATCATTATTTTAATATCTGATATCGTAGTCATTATTTTTATATGTTTTTTTAGGTTCACATACCCTTGTGCGCATGTTATGTTTATGTATTTCTCTTACATACCCTCGATGATCACCTGAGGTCACCCTTTGTTATATCTTCTTTTACAGGGTTATGAATCATGTTTTTATATAGGTTATGTCTATGAATTGTAAAAAATGAGAATTTTATTTTTTGAAAATTTATGTTCTTTTACCAATTTAGATGATTTTTCTCTATGTTTCCAAAGTCACAAAAAAATTACGGTCCTTATGCATGTGTGTAATGTAATTAATATTCATCTAAAAAATATATCCATGAATGAGATTCCTATGTTTATATAGATGATTATAGATATTGTATTCTTTTTCATCAACTTAGTAAATTGAATTGGGTAATTTATTTTTATTAATTACATTATCTTATTTTTTTCCACATCGATTGGATGACATGCACTAAATTCATATCATTTCTATTCCTTTTTTAAAAATTTAACTAATATATAATGAGTATATCAATACCAAATTATACTAGGTGTCCTAAACCAATATTTTCCTTTTATATGTACATGGGATCACTCCTAGGGTCAGGTAGAGTCATAATATGGGTACCATAGGGTGATTCATATCACAGTTATCAAAAACTAATATCATAAAATGTTTATGATACCATTTCATAGGTAAATCTATCGAGATGGTTAATATTGATATAAAATTGAAGCTATGATATCCAATAATTCTTATGTAACCCATAAAAGGCATCATAAACCTCCATATGGTGGAAGATCACGTTCCCATGTTTGTTTATGTTTCTTGGTGGTAACCACCATTGTGGTTGTAGTATTAGTTCATGTACCTTAGTTATAGTTATTTATGAATTTTTAATAAATTTATGGATTGACTTTGACTTATTATCTCTAGTAGTTCGTGGATAATGTGTATATGTCAACCTATAGGTTCTATAAAATTTCATATCATATTTTTTTATCAGTGTACGTTAGTACTGTAGTTAGAATAAATTTAATTCATATATTAACTGAAAGATAATATTTACATAAATATATATAGTATTTTTCCTATCTGTATATTGGGGTTGAATATGATAATATAAATCCCTAATTAATTATTTTGATTATGATGTTTTATTTTCTATTTTCAATATCAAAGATTTTCCTAAATACGCAGCATTATTAATTTATTAAAAAAACTATTCTTATTTTCTCTCAATCCTACTATACTTATTTATATTCATGAATTCCTAATTTTATTTTTTTACATGTCACAATCACATTAATATTAATCAATTATTTGATTGTTCATCAGTCATATTTTTATATAATACTATCATACCAATAGTTACCCTGGTTATATAATTTTCTACACATTTCTTTGTATGTATTCATCAATAAGGTCATATTATTGATTAAAAAATAATCTATACTTTTTTATTGTTAGTTATTATCATCATAGTTTTTAGTATGACTGTTTTTTAGTATATAGATTTTTTCTTTATTAAGGGTAGTACAAATTCATGTTATATGGTTTTTCTTTTATATCATGATTATATGGTAAGAAATTGTATTTATAAACTAATATATGACATTTGAAATTCGACAAACATATTATATTAATTCAATTATGTTAAAAAATTATTCTACTTTGGTATTTACAAAATTTTGTTGGTTTTTTCAATGAGTGTTCAAAAAACTGTTCTTCATTAGTAAATTTAAAAGTGTTTTCTCAAATATAATTATATAAAATGAGTTTAAAATGGGGTTTTACAATTAAATTTTAAATCTAATATTGATAAATAAATAGTGTTATTATGTTTAACTAGAGAAGGAAATTAGATGAAAGTACTAGATAATACGTATTGTGTGGTGTACTATATGAAGATGGGCCTTTCAAGTAGTGTAATATAGTGTCTAATGTTATTTTATAATTTTATGTGTGTAATGGATGATATTTGGAATATTGTGGTATAGAAGATAATATAACTAAAAAGTTATTATTTTAATTGAAAAAATATATAGAAGTGGAGAATGGTTATTTTTTTATCAAGAGGTATTATTGTATATTTATTTCTATATAATGATTTAGATATCCCTATAGCCTTGTGAAATTTGTATTTAGTCTCTTTTGTATGTGAAAAGAAATATTGGTTAGAGAGAAGGGAAAGAACATATATCATGGTTTTATGTGGAGTTAGGTGATTATTGATTAATTGTGTATAATTTCATGGATTAAAAATTAGATATTGGGCGTTTTATAAGGACCTTAATTTTGTTCATTGTATTTTTTTTGGAAAATTCATTATGATTATATAAGGGAATTTATTTTTTTCCCCTGGCAGGAATATGATTTTCATTTAATAATATCTTCATCAAATATAATTTCATGGGAAAAATCATATGTTCTATTATTTATGTTTTTAGTTTTCATTATATTTTAATGGATTAAGGTATTTTTATTAATACGGAAAAACATTCATTTAAAAATAATTGGGGGTAATGGGTGCCCAGTGAGCCTGAGAGAGGATGGGTTATCATGATATGCCACCTAGTAATCAGATAAACTAGTTTAGGTTTTAATTTTAATATAATATTTTATGTATTTCCATTACCCTCTACATACCCACATCTTCTCTTCCCTCAATTATACTCCCTTAAAGATATAGGGGATCTCCATCATGGCCATATCATAGGCAATGTCATCCCTCTTTGATGTCCCTTTCAATATTGGGCTTCTATTTATGTATTCATATGATGAATCAAATTTTTTATTTTCCACTCTTCTATTATTTATATACCCTTTCATAAACCGCAATTTTCATTTTTTTAATTGATTTTTTTAATTTCACCAATGTTATAGTGAAATCAATTTGAGAGAATTGGATTTTCATTATTTTTATTATGTATGAACTGAGAGATATATTTATTTACCTCTATGCGTTTCCATGAAGAGATTCAGATCTGTAAGAAATTTATTAGATAGTTTAGGATTTTTTACTTCAATTTTGGTCTTCATATGTCAAAACTAGTTGGTTCATTCATTGGGACAATTATTTGAATAATTAAATTCTTTTCTATAGAATTTGTGGTCAGGTTTTTTTTATTCAACATGGATGATTTTTTTCAAGTATAATCAAATGTGAATGATGATATAATTTTTATTTGGTGATTATAAGGTTTTTTTTGTTTCTATTGGAGTTTAAGAGAATACTCATCATGGTAATTTCAATAGTATGTTGTTATGAACCATATAAAAACTCTTCTAAAAAGCTTTAGTTTCATTGGAATCTACTATTATTAAGATAATAAAAATTAAATAATGCATGTTTTATAATAACATAAATAAATTTTTTTCAATACACACCTTATTTTTTTAACCAAAAAAAAATTATATGAATACATATATTTATATTTCGAAGAAAAAGACACATTAACTATTTGGGTTGTAAATACATTTTTAAGTTGTTTAATAAAAATTTAAGTATTTTACTATATCAATTTCAAGTTTTTTTGTATTTTATGATATTTTTATAACCATTATATTGTTTAGTTTTATAATATATTTTTGAGCTTTGAATACAAATATTATTATTTTCAATTTGTTTAATAAATGGGTCTTGAAAAAAATACCATAGTTGACCCTAATTTGACTTGTAAAGATACTATATTGTACTAAATTTAGAAACATGTTTTTAAAAATATTGAAACCCCTTAAATAAAATTTTATTTTATTGGTAATGTTTAATTAGTCTAATAATATCGATTAAAAAATTACATTCATTATGATACTAATTGAAATTAATTGTGCGGGTTGGACTCATTGCATAACTTTAAAGTCATTCTCATGTAACCGTGGGGATTTAAAATAGAAATTATCATTTTTTAAATGTTTAAATCAAACCATGAATCTAGGGTGGTGTGATTTTATTAAATTAGAATAATTATATATTAAACATTTTAATATTATATAAATGATGACCTTAATTTTTGCATGGGCCTATATCTATCACAATTTAATGATTGAACACTAACATGGTGAAGATGTTGTAATGCTTGTGTCATGAAAAATGGGTTATTGTTTTTGGAAAAATTAAGTTGAAATAAAAAAAATACCTTCAATAAATGGGTTAAAAGTAAATTAAAACATGTTTTCAGGAGAACAATCCCAATAATTTTTTTTCCTATGTTACCATGATATAATTATTATATAAACCCCCTTATTTTCAAAATAATTTTATAGATTTAATTTTTCCTTTTAAATTACATATCTAAAAATTTGTTTTAATATGTTTACAATTTAAGGTAAAATACCCACTAGTATTGAATCACATTCTAAAAATCATGTTATAAAAAATGGATTCTGAATATTAAAATTTATTTTTGTAAATAACTAACTATTATGTTAAATATTATCTAATAAATTCATTTCATGAACAAATTTTCTATTAAATTATATTAATACATGTATATATGTTGTATAACTGATACCACCCTTGTTCATGACCCTAATTTTTTACTAATGCACACTAGTTAATACCGATGATTGAAATTTATAATCTTTAAATAAGATTGTTACTAAACTCTAAGCCTATACTTACTCTATATTTACAAGTTGTTACAATATGAATTTGTGTAATATATATATATATATGGATGATTTCTGAATTAGTTCTTGTTGTTGTGACGTTCTATGTTCTTCTCCAAAATCCATAATGTTATAATAATGAATTAATCATTCTCAGGTTTTGTTTATATAAATATTGATATATTTTTTGAGGTATTGATATTTGATGTGGTCAATGTAGGAATTTCCATCTTATATAATGAGGAAAATAGAAATCATTATGATAGAATTGTAACCTGATCATTTCTGAAATGTTTATTTCTCGGGCATGTTAATAAACATTTCAGTATCCATATTTATTTAAATAGATTGTAAAGTGAATTGGATGTGGTTAATTTATTGATTCTCATTAATGAAACCTTCAATTATAATGGGTATGTTATTTATTCATATAAAATGTTTTTCCCAGGAATTGAAAAAATTGAATATAAAATTTGGTTGCATTATAGTAAAAACATACTTAAAATTTATAACCTACACACAAGTTTACATTGATTTGAAGAAATAACTTCACATTAAATTATATCTTATCAATGAATGATCATACTAAAACTTTATAAACATAGAATAAAATAAATAATTTGGAATATGAACACATAACCAATAAGAATAGCATGCAAATTGAAAAATGGTATTATCGGATGATATGCACTGATTTATTATATAAATTTAATTGGATAATTGAACATAAATGAAAAAAAATTGGAGTATTTAATTAAAATTTAAATACCCATAAATTATATCATTAACAGAACCCTTTCACTAAGGAATTACTTCAATTTTAGATCAATGTGGAAAGAGAGACAGTAGTCCAAATCTAAGGTACCTAAGTATAATAAAATGTAACATCAAATAGAAAGATAATAATCTATAGGAAACTTTACATCCAGAAAATCTTTGAAAATATTTTGTATTATGTAACATTATAACCAAAAAAATCATTGATCTCCTCAAATAAAATTATGTCTCATCACCAAGTACTTCATCAAACCCACATTCAAAATAAGTAGAAATTTATCCTCATATCCTCATCGATTAGAGTGATAGGAAGAATTAGATTCCTAACTATAATTTTATTGGTCACATGGATAAAAAATATCAATTACAAGTGAATATATAACTTTGAAATAAATTCTTCACCATCATAGCTATATGTGAACGGTGAAAAAAATTACAATCATAGGCGCTCTAGGAAATAATATAACATAGAAAGTAACCAAATATAATGTAAATTCTAGAATCCAAATTTATTTTAATATATCAATCCATTATAAAATTTATACATTCAATTTTAATGAACATAATTTTTATAATACCATGTTATTAATTTTTAACTACAACAATATCACATCTTCATCATCACATAATGAATTTATGTCTATCTTCCAAGGGAAGTAGTTATTCACCCATCATATTAATAAATTCATTATATCAATGTTTTTTAAAATGATGGTTCTTTTTAGTTAATAAAAACATAATTTAATCACATATTAAGTATGTATAAATATGATATAACCCAAATATTCAAGTTAAATAAAAATGTGCATTTTAATTTAAAAAAATTTAGTTAAATAGTCATTGTATTCCACAATCCCCCATTTTTTAACATTCTAAAAACATATATAGATGATAAATTAATGTTCTAATTGACATCATTTCAAAAGAAAATAAATAATTAATACACATGTCCAATGTGAAATAATAGACACTTAATTAAAACTTTATTCATATAAATAATCATCCCCTAAATGAAAGAAAAAAAAAGCATGAAGATAATTTGTATAATTCTAGAAACACTCCAACAATATTATAAAGAAATTTTAATAAAAACATAAAACATAATAAAACCATACCAACATTACTAATTCTATTATTATTTATAGTTTTTTTCCAAAAATAATAAAAATAGAAAATAGTCAGGGAGAAAAAATAAATTATGAACAAGTGCACTAGTTAAAATATTCAAGGAGAAACAGTGTATAAACATCCCATAATTTCCGATTTCTCTCAATAGAAAGTATTTATTGGGATTTATTAATTTATGATAAAGGAATATGAAACTATTATCCCCCATCAAAATTAGAAAATTGAAACCCCCCTACAAATTATCAACAAATGTCAAGATTTAAAAGAGCAATCCTTCTAAAAGTAATCTTATAATGAATATAGTTGAACTTATTATAATATATATGGAAATAGAGAATTTAAAATTTTAATTTTATTATTTTATAAATATTTATTGACTAAAATAATTTACAATGAAAAGTAAAAACACTTTCTTTCTCTATGGTTAATTAGATAAGTATTGAGTTTTCAAAGAGTAAAAAATCATAAGAGTAACAATAAAAAATTAACAGTCAGAAAAATAAAATGTAGGAATGTATTTTAAAAACATCATTGTATAATATTAATAAATAAAATCATAATAGTTTCATAAAATATTTTTATAACATTTATATTAATAATATATATGAAATATATACACAGATAAACATAAAAGAATAAATGTTGGAGCCTCGATGTAAGAATAAAACAAAAATAAGATCATACCTCGTATATTTTAATTTTTGTTAAATTATATTTTAATAAAGTAACATCTAATAGGCATATTTGAGATAAATTTTTTCTATACATTTAGTCATTCTTAATTAATTAATTACCATATCATATGAATTATCTGTATGAAATATTACAAAATTTATTATCACGGAATATCGTCTAATTTTCTCAAGGTTTGTTTCAATGTTATGATATAGTGAAACCAAATGAATGACATATAGTGACATTAACTTGATTACTGATAACATATACATTAAATATTCTAATATATGAGAATTTATGTGTTTAACAAAATGTCCATTGGACTATTTTTTGTTCTTATGAACATGAGAATAATATATTCTTTTTGTGTGTAATCACAATGGAAGCAGTTTCTCATATCTATGTGTTTTGATCATCAATAATAATTTTTCTTTTTAGATAAAGAAATAGATATTGTGATGTAAAAAATAGTAGTTTTAGTTAATCTCAAACCAAAATCCATCCTTGTTTGTTCCATCGACAATAATTTCACACAACATCTTCCATCTACTTTAATGTCCTTTTAATAGTGGAAGGTAAAAATAATTTTTTTTCATACTAAAGCATATAACATTGACTCCTCTATAAAGATTAAATTATTTTGAAGTGAAATTATAATTTTTTCAATGGATACCAAATTTTTCATTTGACTAACTCTTAATAATGAAATTAGTTCCATAGGAATATAATGTTCATTGTTCTATTGATCCTTAAAGGAAATGAATGATCCATTCAAATTCCATAATGTAGGATTCAATCATATACATTTAAATGATAAACACAATCATAAAAAATATATAATATTTTTTTAATATCCAACAAATATATTTGGATCATTATTTCATCAGAAAAGATAAAACTAATCACCCACATAGAAGGAACAAAATCGTCTGATGAGAACTGGTCAATCGAACCTTTTTATATTGTGAATGAAATTTCATAGTTAAAAAATTTCTTTATGAGTTATCCACTTTTAATTTATCATAAAATATAAAAATGAGGTGTACTTGGTTGGACATGATGATAGATTATGGGGGTTCAATGTCTTGTACAATCATTCAAATTGAGTTCACAATTACATTTCCTAAAGTAAATTCTCAAGGAATCCAACAACCATAACTAGGTACATGAATTATTTCCTAAAAAATGTAGTCAGTTGGTGTTTCAGAGACAATGGATCATAGGTACTCTGATTAGTTTAGAGGATGGGATTTCATACTCATCACACCCTTTTCAGAGGAATTGTTTTCCTATTATGGGACACATTTATAGATTTTAGATATGTACAATATTTAATTCCTAATTATGATATAGTATCGATATCCTTAGTAGAATGTTAAAGTAAAGAATCCATCCATGTATAAAGAAGGGCCTATTAATGAGTCCACATATAGGTATCTGAGGTTCTCCATCTATCCCCCATTAGCAAGTAGCTGTTTATATTATGAATCCATATAACAAAAAAATATCAGAGTTTATTGTTATCTAGGGAAGTGATTAATATCTTGAAGATTTTTATTGATGTGTTATGAGGATTCCTACATATCCAATTTTTAATAGGAATAAAAATTAACATTGTTTGTTAAACCTATTCATTTTAATATGATGTTGAAAGGTCATATATGAGGGATCTTAGGTACCGAGTACAGATCTCATGCCTTGGGTAGGCATCCTATGTATCCTAGTTATGGAATGAATCATATTCATGATAGTACGATCACACCCTTTAGACTATCTCTAAGGTGGATTCCCTTATATAGTGTATGTCATATCATTCTGTGGATTGGGGAATAATCATAGAGTTTTCACAGGTCATTGGAGATTCATGATGCGAATGGTTTGCTCATTGACATTCCCTCAGCACACAGAAGTCATGATCAGTGTAAGAAAAAAGAGATAGAGTGTAATCAGTCTATGTTCATATGGATGTGGGAATTATGTATTATGAAAATAAACTGAATGACTAATATAGAGGTCGGGCCATAGGAAGTAGTCCTATATATCCTTTCTATATCAGGATTCAGAGTTCTCTTAGTTCATTTTCCTTGTCAATCCACTGGTGGATGACAAAGAATAGCATGTCTATGGGAGATATGAGCTCATGATGTCTTGAATGATAGATACATAGTAGGGGATTACATTGAGGAGGATTCCTATTTCCACTCAGGCCATAGTAAGGCATCTTTCAGATCTTAATTATTTCTAGAATCAGAGTCACCATAGTTCAATTTTATTAGGGCTTGCACACTATAGTTTACCTAGTATATGGGACATATCATATTATGATATTGACCAGAGATTGTAAAATAAGGTTTTTCTTGTATGTATATATTCATATCATTCCAATGATTGAGGACTACAAACAATAAAAACCCAAATATATGGGCAGTCATATCATCCCACTAATTAGTACACACATGCTGAGGCTATCCAAATTTGTGACAAGTCATATCATTCCACCAATAATGGATTACAAACTAAGGATTCCCAAATATGTGTGTCATAATACCATTCCAATTATTGGGGTCTTCATGCCATGGGTTCCTTAATATATGGGAATTCATGTCATGAAACTAATCTTGGATTAAAAACTATGTATCACCTAATATGTTGGTAGTCATATCATGAAACTGATCAACGATTTCACACTAAGGTTTTTCTTAACATTTCCAATAGATATGGTAATGATATACTAGGATTCCTTCTTAATACAGCCTAATTATTTCCTTTACATGTCTTGATTATAGTTATGAAATTCTTGAGGATATCTACACATGTACTATTTTCATATCAAGAATGACCAATGAAAATTATATGAGCTAGTATGCTTGTCTAGATGACATCTCAGAACCTGATTGAAATGCCTGAAGACCATTTTTTAATCATGGTTAACTTTTCTGAAGTGTTTCTCATGAAAAATAATACATGTAAAAAGGATGTTTCATGATCTAGGATAGAATTTCTAGAAGGTCTCAAATGACTTGGGTGACTTTTTAGAAGAATGTTTCATGATCTACGATGACATATATGGAGGGTGCCTCATAGCATATCCATCTTTTCTAGATAAAATCTTTTGATCCATGTCAATGTGTCTTGGTGTAATCACAAGACACAGCTGACCTATGTTAAGGTTATATCATAACATGGGTAACATATATGGAGTAAAATGCAAGATTTGGATTGTAAATCCCAAAGGTCATAAAAAATAATGAGGTTTTTATGGATGTAGTGCAATGGGTGACATTCTTTGACATGTCTGAGGGATATCACATAAACCAAACTATATGTCAATATAGTGTAGCATGATTGGAGAGACATGTACCGATGTTATCATATGATCTGGACGAGTTATGAAAAGATCATAAGGATTAGTGTATATGTTCATGACATATTCCTCTAATATTTTAGCCTTTGTTTTAACCTTTAATTGTATTAATGCCTTAGTCTTTTCAATTGTTAGTTTAATTTACGTTTCACATGACCCGACAGACATGCGAGGTGTACTTTTTATATTCTGGTCAAGAAGCCAAAATTCCTTCATTTGATCTTAAATTATCACTTGAAGTGTGTATGAGTTTCTCATGATCCCTTAGGTTATTTCCTAGATTTTAAAAATTATAAAACCATTTCAATCACATGATTGGACACTCTGGTCAATTATCTCATGAACTCCCATGTGTCATAAATTGTGTAGGAATTTATTCTTCTATCACCATTTCTTTGTATTGAGGTGGAGGTATTTATAAGCCTATCCACCTCCAATTATATGGAATTTTTTTTGGATTGTATCTCAATGATTTGGTATTGAGTCAATAGATTTCTTTGGTGTTTCATAGTTTTCATGATCCTGTCTTGGGTCATTCGAGGGGCATCACATGGTGATAAATGACAGAGGGAACATTCTTAATTTTTAATTTTTATTGGACACGAGCCAATCAAATTGATTTCTCCTGAATATGTGGACATGTCAAGGATTTTCCAGAATGTGAAGCTAACAAATATTGGTGCCTCTTCAAGATCAACACACCTATGGAATGGATTTCATGTGAGTGAATAAAATATGTCTTGGGTCTCCCCTAAGAAAAATTCGGTTTTCCTAGGGTCATTTAAAAAATTATGCCATCTTTTCAAGATCGATTCCATGGAATTGTGCTTACATTTACAGGGGCCTTTTTGGGATAAATGGTGATATACCATGGTGAATAACCCCTTTTGTGGGATTATCAATGTATCTCTTCTCCTCAAAAAGCTTTCTTCCCTTCCCCATTTATTTCAATCTTTATTTCAAAAGGATCAGGGATCTCACGAATTTGTTCAAGTGTTGTTGAATATTATCACTCTCCTGATTAATACTATGTCTCACATCCAGTAAAGGGTATTCTTCTGTTGTGCAAGAATGGTCATCAAAAACCCTTATCTTTATATATGGCAATGTAGGGTCTGTACGAAATCGACTAGACATGTTTGAAACCCTTAACATGGTGATGGATACATTTCAATGAACTCTTTCTTGACATTGTGGTCATGTCTCTAGATCTTCAATTGTTTATTGGGAAATACATGGGAATACATCATGAATATATATGACTGTAAAAGGATTATGGATTTTTCAAATTTTCCTCTTATTTTAAATGTGTTTTGGATGGTTTTTCATGAGCCCACCAACTTAAATGTTGTGTGATTTGGATGATCTCATCTATCTGTTGTTGCATTATCAGTGAATGTATTAGAAGTCTTCCCAAGAATAAGTGGATTTTTCAAAGGGTCTCTATGTGATCTCCCTTATTCCATGAACTTTTCTTATATTGTTTTCATAAAACTTGAAGGTCATGTGACTGCATATCTTCGAGAAGGTTACATAATCAACATGATCTTAGTGGCATTCTCTTATTTTTTGGAATAAATAATACTAATGTTTCAAATGTTTCTTCTATTTTAGTTTTTCTAATATCATTTTTCCAAATTCAACACCCCCCCTCAAGAGTGACGTCTTTGAGGATATGGGTATGATAATGACAAAATAAGTGACCACCTGAGTCATTAAAGGTCACCAATCTGTGACATGGTTGATGTTTGGGCTCTTGGGTGACCGTTGGTATTCCATAGAGTTATCTATAAATAGTGCAATGGAGATAAGCTCATTCACCACCTATTATAACTCTATAGAGATCCCACGATTAGCATTCATTATCTGAACCCTTCAGAAGACCATCCACATGAACTGATTGTGAAATCTCTCAACAAGAATAGATGTTATGATCTATTCACAAGACCTTACATAACATATCACTTATTTGAATAAGTAATGAATCTATATCTGATAATTTCTTGAACCCTTAACATTTTTAAGACTTTTATATTTCTTAGGATATTTTAGATTGGTCACATGATCAATTAACTATTATGTGAATCACAAATCCATCTCAGGGATACCAAATCATGAGTCCCATGAATGGACATTTATCCATGAGATTTCCTTGGGTTATGTAGTTCATGAGACCTATATTAAGTTAGGAAACTATTAATAGACATCTAGTTATAGAAACACACATGATGTTATTATAGTTATTCCTTTATTTGATGGTGTTTCTAAATTATCTATCATATACTTCTTTATTTTTTGTACATGGATTTTAATTACAACTATAGTGCTTCCACTGGGGCTAACCAGAGGGTAATGATTTATAGGATCCTTAATAATAACCCGTGGTACCTTTTTCACATTGAAAATGAGGTTATAATAAGGATTTTAATATAAAAACTATATAACTTCCATTTATAACACCGGTTTCCCATATATTAATTTGTATTACAAGATGAAATTTATATTGATTATTATAACTAAAATATTCTATTTCAATGGGTATACACTTCCTTTGAATGTATTCATAAAATGGATTCTGACGATGGAAAACATGTTTCATAACAGTCCCAAGGGTTTTCTTATTTGTTGGTTACCTCTCCTATAGGTTTGGATGGCTATGAAATTTCCCACTACCCCATTGCTAAGCATTATTCAATCGTATCTATCTCTACATTGAACAATTAAAAAAACACATGGAGATTGAAATATGGCATTCAGCCTAGTATAATTTTCTTTGATGAATGGGTTTCTCAATTTTGGGTTAGTTCTAATTTGAATTTTCTAACCATCTATATGTTGTCTTTCGCAATTCATCATCTACCGATAGTCAGTCCTTCTATGAGAATAGATTATTTTTTTGTTCTTTATAACCAATTCATTTCATGTGCCTCATGGTGATGTTTGAATCATCCTCTTGGGTATTTATTGACTAGGAACAATACATGCCTGGTATATGTAGGATGAGCTCCTTCTATCTATGGAAGTCTAGGATAACCCACAAAAACCCCAACTTTTGATAGGGAGACTCCCAAAATCATGAAATAATGTTTAATAATGGAGTAAAATTTATGGATATTAATATATTTTAAATATTGGATCAACATTTTCTTTTATCACAGTGGAGCCCATATGAACACTATACACCCTCACTGGTTCCCTTCCTAGAAGGTTCATTATAGTGCTGGTTCATATTGTGCAATCACAGAAGTATAATACATACCAAATGAGTATATTAAGAAAGGTTAGAGATATTCTTCATCCTTTTTCTAGTGGGTTTCCTAAAAATGTTATTGAATGGGAAGATTTTATTTGTTGGGGACATGAGTTTGGGAATCTGAGTTAGCACATAGTTAATGGATACTCAGTTATAAGAGGGACGACCTTTCAATCATGTTGTACCAAACCTTACACTCCATTATTGACATCAAGGACAAGTTTGAAAGTGAAAAAATGATTTAATAATCATTTTTCCTTTTCTAGTTTTTATTTTATATGATAGGGGATAATTTTCACCACTAAAAATGCCACAACACTACTAGGATCCTGAGTAGATTATTTTATACCAGCTTTTTGGACATCTCATTGGTTGAGTCCATGTCTTAATGCCTTGATATGGTTACATACATGTTGAACTAATATGATCACTTTTGTTTCATGTGTTATCCTACACTGAATATTCCAATTATTGATAATGTTGGTCATTCTATTAATAAATAATCATACAAGATCGCCCTTAGGGATAGATTTCCTTCATCTAGGTTGGATGATCTGATTTTTACCATTTTTTATAGCCCAATAATGGTATTCTTATTTGTTTGGAATTTTCAAAGGGGGTTTCCCCTACCATCATATGGTTTTCTAGGATAATGGAATCATGGGATTTCCCACTAGTTTCAGATGAAAATGGTGTGTGATGACACCATTTATGGGATTATACATCATAAAATTGGATCTCATTCCTTATTCACTTATAATTATTCCTAGTGTCGCATAGAAAGCTACTTGAGTAGTGTTCTGAACAAACTAGTCTATAAAGTGGACAAACCAAGCTTCCACACCACCCCTATTTGTTTTGATGATGGATCTAATTCAAGACTCAACTGAGAATTCATTAAAGAATTCTAGTACTATAGATAACCATACCATCAGTGGATAAGAATTTATTGTGTTATCTATTCATTTGATACATGTAATGGAAGATGTGTTTGTCGAGAGAATAATATATGTGGATTTCTCTCTTGCTTCCTCTTCAACTCATCTAATTGTTTTAATTTTGATGTACTCACACTAGAAGAAAAAAAGAATCAATCATGGTGTGGGATAGTATGGAAGTAAATTCACACCTTGATTATTGAAACTCCTCTTTCAATGTTCCAGGATGAAGAAGAACCAATATTATAGAAAACTCATGATATAGGTAATGGATGATTTGGCTGCCAACCATTATATGAAATCTTGCTAAAAATCATCATGTCATGGAAAGAATTATATACCATAGAGAGGGTATTGTGAGACCATCAATACTACCAAAATAACATTTTACATCACTAGAAACGGCCTTTATTAGATTTAGGACAACATTGACCACATGAGCGAGGTTAAAAGTTCGGGTCCTTTATCGTCGGTTATAAAATAATTGATAAAGTATACATTTTTTTAATTCTTATAAAATTGTTTGTAAAAAAATTATATGCAATCATAAAAGTTATAATAAATTAGACCATTATCAGTGATTTTTAAAGTTGTGATAAATGTTTCCTTTATCTTGTCTTTTAAAAGTTCTGATAAAGGGGCATATTGTAATGTGTTATAATAACACATTGTATAGCCACTACACTATGTTGTAAAAACACACCACAGGACCATAAACAAACTAGATAACATAACAAAAACGACCCAATACATGATTTAAATGAAATGAAATTTACAACAAAAATAAAAGAAAGAAACACCATATTATATACATTTCAAACATTGGTTTATAAAATTACATAAATATAAATTATTACATACATTCAAAAATATCAATGTCCATTGTCTTTTAATCATAGCCCTACTCAAGAAATTTCCAAAAATCCACCTCTAATCTAGAAAAATGATGCACATGTATGAAAAAAACAATTCTTATATTAGTAATAATATAAAGAAATAAATTAACTAAAAGTGTTAATTTTATTTAAACTGATGTTAATTTTACATAAAAATATTTACTTAGAGTCATACCGGTCACACCACCCATAAAATTGAGGTGATTCTGATTCAAAAACATGTCAAATGACATATGGATTTTTGAATGAAAGTATCAAAAAAATTGAATGTGTTTTCAGGGTTTTCAGTACACCACTTTACTTTTTTTACTAAAATGTCATTTTAAAATAGAAACACACACTTTTGACTCATTTGGAACACATTGCCTATCGGTTTGTTGTGAAACTGTTTCCTAAAAAATTAATTATGATAAATTTTCCTAAATTTTCAAGTAAATTAGAGAGCATTTGATTGGTTTTTATAGAGAAACAATTTTTGAACTAAAATGTCAATTTTAAACTGATAATAAACACTTTTAATTATACTGGTAACATCATGTATCAGATTGAGGTATAGGTGATTCCTACACATCACAAATCAATTGTGGATCATTATCATAATGTATCAAAGAAATATGAACGTGTTTTCTCAGTTTTGAGTAGCATTGTTCTCCATTTTACTAAAATTGAAGGCAATTTTAAAAAATAAGATGTACTTTGTGTCATACTGGTCACAGTGTGCATCAAATTCTGGTGCATCTAACTAAAACACATCCCAAATGACTTATGGATAATTTTCATAATTTATTTTAACAAGATGGATATTTTTTCTCAGTTTTGAGTGTGTAACTTATCTTTTGAACTAAAATTTCATTTTAAAATTGAAACACACACTTAACTCATACAAATCACATTGTGTATTAGATTGAAGTGTAGATAATTCTTACACATAAAAAATAACTTATGTATTGTTTTAATAAATTATTTAAACAATGTGAATAAATTTTTCTATATGGAGTAGGTTAGTTTGATTTTTTTACTTAAATTGATGTTAATTTTAACTAAAAATACACAATCGGAGCCATACTAGTGACACCATGTGTCTAATTGAGGTTTGTTTGATTCATGAACATCTCAAATGACTTATTTATAATTTTTATAATGTATTGAAACAATAAAAACTATTTTTTTCAATGTTTAGTCGCTCATTTTGTTTTTATTCTAAAATTGATGCTAATGTTAAATAAAGATGCACATAGAGTCATAACAGTCGCATAATGAATTGAATTGAGGTGAGTCTAATTCTTACACATTTCAAATCACATATGTATTATTTTCTTAATGTATCAAAACAATATAAATATTTTCACATAGATATATCACTTTTTTTAATAAAATTTCATTTTCATTTTGAAACACACACATTGACTTAAAAAGATCTTGTGGTGTATCGGATTGATGTTAGAGTGATTCCTACACGTCACTAATGATTAATGAATCAATTCCCTACATTATAAAGAAAATTTGATTACCTTTTTTGGGTTTTATATGAATGACACTTTTTAAAGTAAAGTGTCAATTTCAAACTAATAATAAACACATTGAGTCATATTGGGAACATCATGTATCAGATTGAGGTGTAGCTTATTCTTGCACATCACAAAAAACTAATGGAACATTGTCTTAACTTATAAAAACAATCTGAAATTTTTTTCTCAGTATTGAGTATGTTTGTTTTCTTTTTTAATAAAATTAATTTCAATTTTAAATTGAAAGAATTAAATTGAGTCATAATAGTCACATCACATGTCAAATTGAGGTGATGCTGATTCCTACACATTCCAAAGTCTCAAAACAATCATAACTATCAATGTTACGATGATTTCTGTTGACATCATTTGTCTAACTGCAAACAATACATGAGTATATTTGAACAAACAACATCAACTCGAAAATAATAATCCACATGTATAAGAAAACTATTATTATGAGGAATATTAAATAAATAATGATAAATATAAATTAATAAATTAATTCTACATACAATGATTGTACTTTGAAAATACTTAGTTTACCTATGTGATTAAGATGTGGAAAAACATGTAGTGAAGTGAAAAATGTCAACACATCATGGGTGAAAGGTTTTAATGGATAATATATATGTGCATGTTTTCATATATAAATGATTGAAATATGGATAGATCACCCCAATTCATACAAAACAATCCACCAATATAAGAAGAAAATTATTATGTGAGTAATACAAAAATGAAATAAAATAAACAAAAATAAGAAAAAAAATTAATTCTAAGGACAATGATTTTACTACTAAAATGCGAAAATTACCTCTGTAATTGAGCAGAGGTGGAGTTTTTTCTCTTCCTACATTGTCAGTGGAGATAAATTTAATGAAAGTGATAAATGAAATACTATATTGGTGAAATTGTTTTGAGGGAGAAGAAGTTTGGGGATGTTTTGGTGTAGAAAGGCATAATAGATAGACAAAACACCACTGATGGAACAAACGAATCCAGATGTATAAAAATAATTATTACATAAGTAATACTAAAGAGAAATAAATTAAAAGAAAATATGAAACAATACATTAATTATATGGAACATAATTTCTATGTGAAAACATCAATATTACATATGTGTTTGAACAAAAAAACATCATTTATCTTTTTTAAAAGGCATGAAACATGGATAGAGTTATTCTAAAATAGTTGACCTCTTTAAGGAATAATTTAAATTAACTAAATGATCCCTTTTTTAATATTTTAGTTAAATAGATAAATTATATTGTCGCGTTACATTTACAACATTTCAAAGGGTTTCATTTTTATTTTTTTATTTTTATGAGGAATTAGTAACATCATCATGTGTAGAAGAAATTGTATTCATGAATAGTCAAACATTTATTTCATATTATATCAATTCAGTAAAAAACATATAATATTATGAGTAAAATGATAATATATTAAAAAACATTTTTTCTTTCTCATTGAACTCTCTTTATTTTTTAATGGTTTCAATGATTTGGTTCCTCTATCAAGAATCCAAATCCCCTCTTTTTTCCCCTCTAATGTACTAGAAATTTTTAACATTGGGATTAGCATGAACTTGTTGTGATGTACCCATGAATGGGTTTCCCTTGATTTAAATATAATCTAACACAAAATTCGTTTCTGCTTCCAGAAGGAACATCAATAAATTCTTCTTTATTGGATTAGAGGAATAAATTCCTATATGCGTGTGATTCCATTATGAAGGGCACATATTTCTCCTCTTCCACACTGAAATTCACATTCATAATTTCTATTTCATAAACTTTCACATTATTGATATTTTAATTTAATTTGAAATGTAAAAGAGGCACTTAAAGTATTTTATAATCTAACTCGTATATCTATTGAATAAGTCCAAAGTATGACATATTTTCATAAATTAGATTTATATCATGGGAACTAGATGTGTACATAACTTCAGCCCAAAGCATAACACCACTAGTTATCATCATACTGATTTCATCATATTATTTTGTATAGAACGTATAACTATTGATTACAAAACCATCGTATAATATAAAATTTTCATTCGGCCCTCTATATACCCATTGAAGTTGTTTGGTAATTGAATTCCTATTTTCAGATAACTCCTTATAAATTTTTTCAGTATACCATCCTCTAAACTATTGATTAGGTGTATTTGATTATAATCCATCATTATTTTATGGAATCAAAAATATATATGAATTTCATTGTGGGATTCATTATATGAATCAATATCTTCACTATTATGTAATATGTAAAGGTGTTCTTTTTCCTACTCTATCAATTTAATTGTAATAATATATCTTCTATAAAAACCATTTCCTAGAATTCATTGACTATGGCAAGACTTTGGGAGACTGATTATTTCAACATCTAATAGGTAATAGATATAGAATTCAATAGCTTCTTAAACAATATATTATTATAAAAAATAACCTTCTGAACAACATTGATTCTTAACATACCCATTAAAAATATTTATATACCATTTAATGGGGTATATCTATCCATAATGGATAAAACTACGTAGTTTAACCACTCTAACCAAGTTAACCATCAGATATACCACTATATCAAAGAATTATGGTGGAAGGAAAATATATAATTCACATAATATGAATATAATATTCTTATTTATTAAAGGAATATTCTTCAGGTTTATAATTATACTCCATATAACTTTGAAAAATAAGAAGTGTATGGCTAATGTATGTCATACATTTTGAGGAAGAATGTAATGTAATGACACATGCATTAAATTATTCATTAAAAAGGCAGTATTTCAATTTTAGTCCTTGTAACTTCAAATTAGTCATTGACATAGCATTATTTCTATTTTATTAATTCCCTTTTTGAACTTTTACACTTGTAAATAAAAGGGAAAAGGAGATATTTTTTATATCTATATATTGTGTAACTTGATGGATAAATTAAATTCCATCTCTTACCCTTCATAGATGCCAACTATTCCCTTATCCAGATTTCAATCAACTCTAACCTAGACTTGATGCCATCATTAATTTTTTCATGAACATTTAGAAACATTACAATAACACTATAAAATTAAATTTTTATATATGCATGATACCATGAAAAGGAATGAGATAAAAACAATTACATTATTGTAATTCACTAAAAATTGATCTCTTCGTCCAATCTAATTTTGAATGGTTTTTCAACAATGGTTTATTGAAAAAATTGTCAGTATTTATTAATTTATTTTATATTTAATCTCTCTTTATTAAATATGGTGTTGTACCTTGTTCGATATTCCCATTAAATGTTGTTATCTAGGATCATTATTTTTATTATCAATGTAAAAACGTTTTGATTTCTTTAAAGCATATTTTTTAAGGAATATTTCAACCAAAATGAGTATATAAATTTTTGACAAATGGGACACCCCAACATTCATTTAATGTTAGATCTTGATAAATTTCCATATTTCAGGAATTCATTTATCAATCCATACAACATGGCCATTAATATGAATTCTTCAATTCCTTGAGAAGCATACATTGTAACACTTGTATCCAACATTAATTTTAGATCTTCGATCAATGGTGCCAAATATACATCAATATCTTTACTGAGTTTATTTGGTTCAGATATAATCAGAGGAAACATAATATATTTTTTCATCATTCATAACCGAGGAAAGTTAGAATTTGAAAACATGATGAGTCATGTAATTTGAGTAATACTCTATAAAAAAGGATTTATTCTCTCTATAGATAATACACGACACTATTTTCTTCGCTCATTTATAAATTTAGAAAACACATTATCAATTTTCTTCCACTGAGGAGAATCATCTAGATAATGTGGGTTCCCATTGTTAATTCTTGTATCAACATGCAATGTTAATTGTATAACGGTTTCTTGACATCCATATAGTCTTATAAACAATGGAAAGATAGGAATGTTCAATACATATTTTGAAGGACTTGGTTCATTGTTCTTCTTTTAATCTATTCCACACTTAGGGATTTTTATTTGGGATTCATGTTCTTTGTGAAAAATATGAATTCCTATGGACAAGAATGTATTTTTATAGAGATCCTTCCCGTTTAATGAAAAAAAACATAGCATCATATTTTGGGAATGGTAGTTATTTTTTTCTAGTAGCTTGTCATTTCGGAGGCCAAGTTGTTACATAAAGATATTTTCAATCCATCTGAAGCTAGATTTCAAATTATATAACTTTAATATAGCTAAAATATTTTTTATTTAGTAAAACTAGTGTACAATGGTTTCTTTGAATATCTATTTAACTCCTAAAACGAATTTGGACAATCATGAAGTTAATCCTCAATTTCAATTTCTATTTCTTCCATGTAATATCCATCATCATTTACAAAGGTATGCATATCATATTATTAATAAACCACAATATCATCCCAATTGGTGTCCAAATTCTATTTTACCTTATGTTTATTCCAATATTTATAGCTATGATATATTTTATGACAAATAAAATGTTTTTCCAACTCATGAAGGCTAATTTTTATTGAATAAAAATAATGTAATCAAATATATAGGATTATAGAAGGTTCGTCTACAAGATCTATTGCAAACTCAATGTCATCTTTAACTAAATATTTATACTCATTTTTCAAATGATTAGAGTTAATCCATTATTGATTCGAATCTATCTTATTGGTTTCATAAAAATTATTTTTTAAAAATATATAAATAAATACACATAAGATATTCATTATCACGAGTAAATTTTTAAGATAATTCTAATAATGAAAAATTCACATTTTAATGTTTCAAAGAATTTTAGTATGTTGAGGAAAATGGGTAATTGGATTGTTAAAAATAATTACTCCACTATGGCAGGTGGTATGCATAGAATCTATTCAAAGGTGAATGCTATTGAAAACTCATTCTCATCACCTCATCTACTGGACATTTATCATTGCATTTTGTTGTTTGAAAGTTCCTTTATCTCTTGTGATCATGAACCTATGTTTCTTAAAATACTCTAAGTAGTATTCAACCATGGGAAGACTAATGCTCAGAGTAGTAAAATAAACATAAAAGATATGGGGCATGTGTTTCAAGAAACAAATTAAAATAAGGGTTTTTTGGGAGATGAAGATGATGAAGAAGGCAGCTGTTTATAAATGAGATTGTGGAAGATCCTAAAGTGAAAAATTTTAATAATTTATAATATATAGAATTTTATAAATTACATTCCAAATTTTTTGGACAAGTGACGTAGATACCTATAGAATAATTACATTTAAAATTAATTGTATAAAATATATTTGGAAATATCTAAAGACTCTTAGGATGTCATATCACTACACTAATCGATCCAAAAGATTCTAAGAAGTTTTTCACATCAAAAAAACCAATCTGATGGAATTTAGGGAGGTCATATATTACACATTGAACCATCCTTGAGATTTTAGGGATTTCCAAAAAGAACATGGAAAAAATAAATAATACTCATCAACAAGATATATCAATAAAATTGAAGAAAAACACACCAACCCTTACATCATATATCCCATAAAAATTTAAACTTATATATAATGAAATTTACAATAAATATAATTCCAAATAATTCACATTTAAATGTAATATGTAATGAAAATAGAGTAAATATCTTCTTAATTTGGACATCCAAAAACATAATTTGTGAATACATACTTTTAAAATCACTGTTACATTATATGTTCTGAAAACAAATATAAACATATAGATGATATATATTCCCCTAGGGCCTAGCTCGATTGGTAGTAGATGAACTGTGTCTTGGTGAGTTCTCGAGTTCCAGTCTCATCATGTTATTCCCTATTGGTGTATAGTTTGATTTTCATTATATTTAACCCTATCCCTGAACTTTTGTAATTATATATATATATATATGAATATATATCTTCATAACATAATCATAAATTTATAAAAATCTATATAAGCATTATAGTATAATATCAAAACATAGTAAAATAAATAAAAATACATACTTATTTTAAGGCCATGAGATTTTTTGATTACTAGTCGTCTTAAAACCATTTTTTCTGGTTAATTTTTCTATGTCATGATAGTAATGATTTTTTATTTAGAAAAAAAAAATTAACATTAAACTTGATAAAATATTGACGGATTGTTAACCCATGTGAGAGGAATAGTGGGAATATCTTTATGAATGGAAACGTTTATCAGTCATGCTATTTGAGTTCAATTGATGAGAACCATAAATGTCATAAAAGGTTGAGTAATTATTTTCAAAATATTTTGTGACAATATTAAAATTGAGATGTGATATGAAACTTTCATCATCACAAAATCTAAAGAGGATTGATTTGTGAGGCAATCCCATAGGGAAATCAATAAAGGCCGTCA
Source organism: Viscum album (assembly GCA_963277665.1). Taxonomy (NCBI): domain Eukaryota; kingdom Viridiplantae; phylum Streptophyta; class Magnoliopsida; order Santalales; family Viscaceae; genus Viscum; species Viscum album. The sequence continues at coordinate 850,881,579 of OY728126.1, read as the reverse complement.
TAAAAAGGTGAAATTTTAGTCTAACAATCATATTTATATGTTTTTTTATAAATTTTTTGACCCATGAGATACAATTTTCCCAAAGTGAAATTTACTTCATCACATTTATTGATGAATTTTCCATAATAAAAAATGTTACTATTATATAAAATAAATAACATGTGGTATAAATTTATAATATTCTGATATGAATATTTTTGAATAAATTGGGGATTTAAATCATGTATTTTTTACCTAACATTGAGAAATAATTAAATAGAGGTGATTCACTACGATTTCAAAATAGTAAAAATATTATGATTGTCAACAATGTAGTGGTAATGATGAAGACACAGAATAATCCTTATTCAAAACAACAATTTAAAAAGACCAAAACATGATATCCAAATCAGTATTCAATCAAAAAATTGATCCTAAAAAATAATTATGTCAATAATATAAAACCATAATAGTATACAAGGATCAAACCAAAAAAATAATCATGAAATTATTGAACAAGATATTCAAAAAATGAAAAATACAAAAAGAAAATCACAAGTCCTACCTCTCTAGGTTGAATAAAATTCACTTTGGAAACCCTAATGGAAACTAAATAACGACTGTATGATGATTTTTTAGGAACTATAAACAGTCAAGTTATGTGATATGACCTTTAATTAACCAAGGAGGAGTATCGAATGTGGGTGGCTTCTTCAGAAATCATCTGATATTGCAATAAGTTTGCACATGGATAGGGGTTTCTAAATATATTGGGACACCATTGCCAGTGCTTACAAATAAGTGATTATGGGGAGTCCTTTTATCAGTACTTAAGTAATAAGCACTGAAAATAGTATAATTATCAGTGATTTTTAGCATTAATAATGGTAGGTTGTTATCAGCACTAAAGAAGAACATATAATATCCATATTTATCATTTCTAAAGCTTTATCACTTATAAACATTCATTTTATTGTCACTTTTTTAGCACATATAAAGTCTCATATCTATCAATTATATGACCATTACAATATGCAATTTTTCATTATTTTTAATTCATATTAATTTTTAATTATAATCCAATATCACTAAATATATAACTATTTCATGTAAAACGCAATATTTCATTGTAATATATAAATTATATTTATATGCATTAATTTATTTATATATTTAATATATATACAATTTTTTAACGTTAAGTATCATAATAATATAATTAATAAAATGGGTTAATATTAAATAATTTATAATTCCTTAATTTATTTTTATCAATAATTATTCAATAAATTAAATTGGAAATATTTTTTATAAAATAATTTTATAATTTTTTATTTATTTAATTATTTCATTTTTTTTATTATGAGCTTCATCAATGCTAAAAAATCTCTAAAAATGTGTCTTTATCATCACCAAAAATCATGTGTAGATAAAGGCTACCCTTCATCATCAATAACAAAAAAGTGTTGATAAAGGATAACCTTCATTTGGGAAAAAAATAGAGAATTGATAGAGGATTCATTTAAAAATGCTAAAAAATATCTAATAAATTGTTAAATTTATCAATTCTTTCTTTAGAGCTAATAAATATTCCATTTATCATATATTTTTTATTGCCTTGATAAATTCGAGTGTTGTTAAATTCAAGTTTTTTGTAGTGTTTTATGAAAAAACATCCCTAGATGAACAGATGAAGGAATATTTAGAGGGATTACAATAGTTACATCACTTCATATTTGATATGTACACCAAAAAAATATCTTGACTAGATAGATATGAATATATGAGGTGTTCATAGCTTGTTCGAAGTCAGAAAACTTTTTATTATCATCCTCATTATTGAAAACATAGTAAAGGGTTATGATGTTATCTACTTTTATTGAGAAACTTATTCCTAGGGTAGTAGTGGAAGAATTGGAGTCGATGGAACTTCAGTGATAAATATATGCTTATCATCAAAAATATATAGATTCATCTAGGTTAGTTGATGAAATATTATTGTAGTTTGATCATTTATGTATATTTGGTTTTCATTTAATATTTGGAGTGGATCTGAAATTTGGAGATCCATCCTCTTGTATACTATCAATAATTCGATCATTATAAAATTTTATATTATTTTCTAGTTTCCTTTTATTCCCAATTTTCAAGAAAATTCATTGATATGATGTCACCTATATCATCAAATAATTCCATCCATTGTATAATATCATGTAATACATAATTCCTCAATTTGTATGATCACATCCAAAATCATTTCCCTCAAGAAATGTTCTTGAGTTCCAACCAATATGAGATTCTTTAATGATGTATCTACTCATGTTATCATCATATTACTTTATATAAAAAAAAGTTCATTTGGGTAAAATATATGTCCCATAGGTATAATTATCTATCTTTTTCCAAATTTAGTGGACCTATTGAGCATCGCTTGAATATTTATAACACCATATGGTAGGCCTCACAATCTATAGTCTCTTTGTTTAATATATTCCTACTTTTTTCCTATGTTTCAAAAATGGGAATAAATACTAGTCAATGACTCAACATTTTCTTAGTTCATCCTCTAATGGGTCATTTCCATGACAATTTTCTCTTCCATTCCATTCTTTTTGAATAAATAAATTTTGTTCCATAGTTTAGGGTCTTTTATCTAAATACCTAAATTGTTTTATTTTTTTATTTTGTTTAGTCATTCTATCATTGTGGTTATGTTCATCTAGATCAGACCATCTATTTCTACAGCTTATGAACATTTACCTCAGACTGTGTGTTTTAATAGTTATGGTTCTTTTATCTCTAGGATTATATTACTATAGTTTAGGGTGTTTTATCTCAATTCTAGTTTTTATATAGTTTAAGGTCCTTTATCTTGGACCTTTTTTCACTAATAATATACCATTTGTGAAGTATAACTCCCCAAGTAGTTTTATGTGATATAAAAAGGGAATTTGAATTGCATTTAAACATCATGAGGTAAGGACCTAGGTATATTATGTGGTTTAATGTCTTTCTTCTTAGAATACAAATACTATTCATTTTAAATTCATACTCCAATGAAATTATAAATATAATAAATAATTTATTTTTTCCCATGAAATGAGTGATGAATATGTAATATGGGGAATACATCCTTGGATGACCCCATGAAGTGAAGGATGATAATTCCACCATGGTGTTGTGAGGGCTCAACAAGATTAGATCTCCTTTACCGCATGGGGGATGTTCCTCTTGTAGGATTATCTAATCCCTTATGTTTTAGTATCATTTTTAAAAAAAGGTTCTTTATGATTTTTTATGGTTTATGAAAGAATTATGGGGGTTATAGAATTCACTAATAGAAATATAACTTTTACCAACGGTTTTGGCCAAACCATTGGTAAAGTTCATTAATTTGGACTTATACCAACGTTTTGGAAAAAACCATTGGTATAGGTCACTTATAGGGACCTATACCAACGGTTTTGGACAAACCGTTGGTATAGGGGGGACCTATACCAACGGTTTGACCAAACCGTTGGTATAGGTATGGTCCCCCCTATACCAACGGTTTGTCCAAAACCGTTGGTATAGGTCCCAAAATAAAAGGACCTATACCAATGGTACTCAAAACCTTTGGTATAGGTCTATACCAACGGTTTGGCCAAAACTGTTGGTATAGGTCCTTTGATCTCTTATCGAATATTCTTAATGAGAACATTATATAAATCATAATTTAAAATAATTATGATGACACATATATATATTTATGAAATTATGCTCAAAAAAGTCATGATAGGTTAGTGGTTAGGTCATTCAATTATAAACTAGAGGTCCTGGGATCAAATCCCACCGAATGTTTTTTTTTTGAAATACATATACCAACGGTTTTGAGAACCATTGGTATAGATTTTCATAATACTTATATCAACGGTTTTCAAAACTGTTGGTATAGGTCTATACCAACGATTTCCCAAAAACTGTTGGTATAGACCTATTGTTATGGCTTACTTGGCAATGGTCTTCCAAACCATTGGTATAGCCTATACCAATGGTTTGGGAAACTATACCAACGATTCCAAACCGTTTGTATATGGTATTTTTTCAGTAGTGATTTGTGGAAAAAATAACATGGAATTTGAGTATACCATTATAGATTAAATGTGGGTGATGTATGTAATAACATAAATATTTGAGTCAACTAATATTGGATGGGAAATATGTGTTGTGAATTACAATAAAACAATAAGGTGTTGGGTTCTTTGATGGTTTTATTAGGATTCTAAAGGATTGGGGTTCATTTCCTATAAGAGGGAACTCCTCTTGTTTGTAGGTAAGAACCATTATGTTTCAAAATCATGGTCAAAAAGGGGTGTCCCTACCCATTTTGATATGCCAAGAATGATTTTAGATGACTCCAATGCGAGGAAAATGATGTTTACTATGATATAAAATCCATACAAGAAAGGTTTTGTCACCCTAAGATAGTATTTCTTTTAAATTATTGTTCTCAGTCCATATGCCTAATGGTTTCAAATCATGAGGTCTGGTGCATCAAAAGGTTCAATAATGGAGTGTCACATTCATAATTTGAGAATGGGAACAAAACATGGTGATGTAATATCAATGATATCAAATTAGATTGATTTTTTATAGGGATTGTAATTCATGGTCCATAGTGATTGGTCCATGAGGATTATATAGAATAATCCTACATGGAATGGCCTAAAACACCATCATGTTCAAGGTTCTATTAGAGTGACATCGTGGCTCACAATGATCAAAAAGACCATTTTACATTGAAATAATTCATTTCATTGAAAAAAATATTTTAATATGCAGGATCCATAAAGCATATTGTCATAGTAATTAAAATGGTCTCTGGAAGTAGGGTAACTTTTTCTATGGTCCGTCGAAGGTTTTTGGTGATCTGATTCACAAAAACCATGAGGTTTCATTTATGGAAAATGTAATATTAATGAATTTTTGGGGAACTGAAAAGTTGTGTCTCCATCTAGTGAACATGTTATCATAGTGATAAGATTTGAAAAAATCATTACTATTACTTTTTTACTGGACCATGGGGTCCAAAAAACATTGAATGAATTTTATTAGGGATAAAAATTATGTCGTATAAGATATATATATTATTCATTTACACCCAAATTTTTACCTAAACTCTATAGATTAATAGTTTAGCAAGTGAAGACATCACTCCTTCTTAGGTTTCCCTTTGTGGGTTTTTGACCAATCATTTTTCTATCTCTTTCATTATGAGTTCCATGTATTTTGATTTGTACCATCATAGGCTAAATGATTAAGGTAGCACATCATTGACCAATGTTTAGGTTGTTCAAGGTCATGAAACAAATTGAAATAATATGAGGGAAATAATACACATGATCCAAACTAGGATACATAGGGTCAAGGGTAATCCAACATCAGTATGAGAAGTAGATAAGAATGTGGTAATCCATTTATCTAGGTTCACATTTCATGATAAATGATATATGGTAATAATGTGAAGGATGTCCTAGAACACCCTTAGGTGTTGAGTAATACTGTGGTGACATCTAGATCAAAAGACATTAAATCCCCTCTTATAAAGATATGATGTCTTTGGTTGGTAGGTATGAGACCTTATTCATCGATACTAGGATCAAATTGAGAGATCTATTTTTCGTTCCAGGGTACATTAAAGGTTTCTAGCAACCAAAGGTTCTCAGTACATGAAAAGTAATTTTTTATTTGAGGTACTTAAAAGATAAATGTAGTACCCTATAATATGTCTAACAATTGTAACTCTAGTATAGTCCTTTTATATAGAGTGATGATGGGTGATGGACTAAATATTTTTTCATCATTTAGTAGTGACTTATTTAGTGTGCCTTTTTAATGTCATGCAATAAAGACGTTTTCTTTGTAGCTTAACATCATGGGGTAAGGATTTTCTCCTTTTCTATAAGACTATCTTTATGAGGTGATGATGTGGGAACCAATGAGAAAATTGCACATGATTCTAATGGTGAAACTTTTTAGGGAGTATATTATAATTTTTTACATACTTATTTGTGGATAACCATTTTTTCGATCCCTTCTTGCAATGATCCATCACATGTGCAAGGTAATTGTATATTTCTCTAACTCGTACATATGAAAATTATATTTTATGACTCAAACCTTTTTGAAAATAGTTATATGTTTTTTCCTTGCAGTTTAATATCATGATTATAGGACATTAATAGTATAGTTCCATCCAATATTTCTATGGGGATACATTTAATCATTTATATATTGCAGCAGAACCCATGATTGTAGATCTGGGTGTCACTACGTATCATATGATGTTATGAATCAAGCCATACATATTTATTTTTTATACATTCCCTATAAATTTTTAACCCATACATAGGGGTGGGGGAATATATATTTTTTATAATTTCTTGACCAAAAAACTGGATATATGTGAATCATTACATATCATGTGAGGGAAGGAATCAAGAAACCTGTATTTATTGAATCATAAATGCTCTATGTAGGTCTTACCCATATGTAGAGTTGGGCATTGTTCCTATTGACTATTGTATATATGACAAGTATTGAAGACCATCGAATCACTACATATCCTATGATAATAGGTATCAGGCCTCATGTGATTCATGAGAAACCTTGCAGTTTATCATTAGGTGGTAATGATGTAGGATCCCTGATGTGGTAAAAGGGATTCATGTGATTGGGGCTAAGAATGAAGGTTTGGGCATCATTCAGTGTCTTATGATGACATTAGTCAATCCAAACATAGTTATTAAATTGGAAAATTACTATGCAGACCAAACTCATATGAAGAGAGGGGCATGGATTCCATTTAATGTTGGATTTTAACCATGTATTATAAATTTTTTCATCACTATGTATCCTTTTATAAAAATAAACATTACAAAAATAGTTCTCGAAGGGAGTTATAGTAGGAGACCAACACTAAGGGTAGTGGTCCTCATGGGCATGGTCATAGATTATGTGATGTTTTGGGTCATGCAATGGACAATGACCATATAATTTAAAATAATTCGGCGAGGACTCAGGTAATGTCTTCTATAATAATGCAGCATGGACCATCATAACCTTGTTGTGTGTTGTTATGTCTCGTTCATGTGGGTGGAGACCTTGCTGAAATTCTAAAGCTGACATGAGCTATGTTTGGTTTGAAAAACAATGGTAAAGGTTCCTCTCATAACATTGAGGGAGTTAGATAATGGATATGGTAATTGTGTGTCATGTGTTGTCTTGGATTAGATATAGAATATAGATATCCCTAAATTTATTATTGGAATGAAAATAATGTTTTATGTAGTTTCCAAAACCCATGTATTTTAGTGTCATTTGGGGAGGGCGTAATTTGTGCAGTTTAATGTCATGCGGTGATGAAACAAGTTAATCTACATAGAAGAAGAGGAATATTGTCACTAGGACCATGAAAGGGGGTTTGGCCCTCATTATGTATCTTGTGATGATAGAAACCAAGCCACAAATATTTCATGGAAACTGTGTACATTAATTTCCAGTAATAAGGACATCATTTGTGTAGTTTAACGTCATACGATAAGGATGAGGTCCACCAAATATGGATGCAAATCAATATTTGGGGTCCATGCATTTTAGTTTCATGTTGTGATGAATAATTTTTTTAATTTTAATTTTTTGAAACTATGACATGGTTGGTACATTTTAAAATCATATAGTCAAGACAAGTTTCTTATAGTATAATGTGATGTGGAAAAGAAGTGAGGAGTTGTGTAGTTTGACGTTTGGGTTCTAGGATTAGAGATTATTTTATGTTTAAGGTCTATATTCATGAAAAAATTATTTTTTCATTAATTTCATGTGGTTGGGATGTGATTAAAATGATGATAGTTATGCAATTTAATTCATAGGAAACCTCATATTTGTGGGGTAGTGTAACATGTTCCCCTTTCACTATGGCTAGTGAGTAATCATCATTATGATTTATCATATATATGATATAAGGTCATTCCCATTTGAGTTATAGAATATGAGAGTCATTTCATGGCATTTTTGGGGTTTATATTGCCAATAACACTTCTCCTTCAATAAATTAATATAGTTGAACCCTTTTATTGAAGGCTTGTGCAATCCAATTTTGATGGAAATCAAGGTTTTGTATTGCACGAATCTTGTACTCATTGTGCCTCTCCAACTCAACCAACTAATTTTTTTATTTCTCTTCATCTAATAGTTTCCCATATATATAAATTTTACACGATGTTAACCAAACATACTTGGGTAAAATTACATCCATTCCATCACCAATGAATATAAATATACCTGCGTCGCGGTATGTGTGGTTGTATTGTAGGCCCATAATGGACGGTGGATGTTTTCTGGATAGGTATTCATGTATTTATTCACCATATTGTAGAGTATATTAGATAGAGTCTTAATTAATGCCTTAGTTTTCTTATTTTCCATTTCATTTTAGAGTGCTGAATGATTGGAATAAATGTTTTTCTCATGGTACAGTTTAATCAACTCTATAGAACAAAAAATAGTGTTATTGTCTATAAATATTTTATGTGAAACTCCAAACATGATGATGTAAGACTTCATGTAGTTGATGATATTATTTTACCCAAATTAATTTGGGGTTATTTCCTAATCCATTTTGAAAAATATGTTTTTAGAATTATGGATTTAACTAAATTGTTTATTTATGGATGGGGGATATAGCCCCATAACATCCATTCCCCATATGACAATCATCCAAGAATATTTAGATGTATGTAGCAATTACACGGGTTTATGGCTAACTATTTCATGAAAATTTCATGAATTACAAGTCTTGGTAAATTCCATACATTCCTATATCATGGTTATTTATGAGTAACACATCCTCTATATTTAGTTGGAGAGCCTGGTCCTACAATGATGAGAAACACATGAGCATGCATATACTATTACCATCATGATGATAATCTCTCTTTCTTCTAGGAATTTGAGGATAATCCAAATGAATCCTTGCTTGTAGAGGTATTTCATATCTTTTAGACCATACCAAAGGGTTATGCTCATTTCAAGATGTTGAATATATTCCCTTCTGACTTGATGTATTGGGAGAGTCTCCTTTCAGAGATAATCAATTTTGGGATCAATCTATCCAATAGTGGGTGTCGGTTCATTGTGCTCTAGGGATGTTTTGATATATTTTTTTTCTTTCAGGTCACAAATGATAGTGGATGAGCCCATTATGACATGCATGATTCTAAAGATTACTTACACCTAATCAGGGTCATCCAATACTATGGCTTCATTTCCTAATGCATTGATACATTTATTTTTTCATCGAGGAACATGATGAAATGTGGGCTCAAAAATGAACTCTTCCATAATTTATTTGGTGTATCCAATTATTGGGGACAATTATTCTTTTTTATTCTTGTTTTCTAAATTGATCTACTTTAACACTAATTTTATATTTCATTTTATGTTCAGGTAAGAAATTTCCAATTATATGGATACATCTAATCTAGCAATAATGTCTTGGTATTTATCGTTCTTATTTTAGATGCATTTAAATAGTGATAAAGAGTAGGGAAAAATTCTTTTATTTGGAGAAACAAATATAATCCATAGACATCCCTATTTATTTTAGGGTTTTCTAGTATATTTTTTATAATGATTCATGAGAATCCATACAAATAATTCTCCCATTTTCATGTTATTTTATGAGAATAGAAAACATCCTCGTCCAAATAACCTATGTTCACTAGAGTTATTTCTTAGGTGGGATGTGTTATGAAAAAATCATTTAGTTCATTCTATTTCGCTGGCTTTTGTGACATGAACTGGATGTTGTTTTGTTGTAGAATTACCATTCATCGGTCCAAGCACCCAATCAGGATGATATAAACAAGGATGTACATAATAGGATCAATACAAGAGAATAATTGAAATCCATGGTTCTATATGTATCACATAAACTTTTTCACTACAATGATGAGTGTGAGGTTTTTTTTCAATACCTAAGTTTCTTGTCTCAGTACCAAGAATTTTTGGCTGAAGTAGTATAGACTTTTATCATTCACTCTATAATTTCATGTGTAATGATAGTTCCATTTGACCATTCTATGACAGCAACATATAATATGTGTGGTTTCTATACACAAAAAACATCTGAACTAGTTGGTATTGAAGGTACATCAGGAGACTTTATGGCTTATTAGCATACCTCACCACATTTTTATAGGATTCCCATCTTCATCAACATGGTAAAGTGTAGTGGTTTCTTAGCAAGAATGGATTTGATAAAATGAATGTATGTGAGGATCTCTTGGATCCCCCTTAGTTAATTGAGATTCATAGGGGTGGAATTTCTATGATTGTTCTGTTATTTTAAGGTTCAACCTAAATTCCAAAGTTGTATACTAAAAATCCGAGGAACTTCCCAACTATTTCACACACAAAAAATTCAACGAATTCATCATCAGAGTTTGTCGTCGCAACTTATTGATGACGGTTTGAAGATCCTTGATGTGATCACATTGCTATAAAGATTGGTCTAATTGGTCATCAACACATCATTCATCTATTTATCCAATTAATGGATAAACTATATTCTTTATTTGACATTGGCTTTTTCTTTACAGAGTTATTCAATACAAATGACATGAATTGATAGAAAAAGATCACCTAGGATGCTCTGAAAGCAGTGGATTCTTCATCTTCAAGTACCATATTTGTATCATTGTACCTCTAATCCCCATACATGAAGGAAAGGTCTTGTAAATCATTAAGTTCTTCTATCAAAAGTTTCTAATTTTAAATGGGATATTTTATTTTTAAATTGTGTATTAACTTCTCCAAATTTTTTCAAGACCTTAATCTTCTGAGTATCTTTCATGATAGAGATGATGTTGGAAATCCATCTTGGGTATTTCACTTATTAGAAAAAATAGTGTTTGATTAATTTTTTCCACTTCTAACTATATATTAGAAGCATAAAATGGGTAAATACTCATGTCTTCCTGCTTGATTCCTATATTTTCATCAGGTAGGTAGAGATTGTGTGTAGCCACTTATTGATTTAATATAGTGATTTCTATATCATTCAAAAAAAACACATATCAATGTTGCTTAATCGATTAAATATACATATATTTCTACTCAAAATTCATGGTAGAACATATTAGTATTGGTCTTGGGTCTTCTCCTATTATAGGATTTACCATCCTGAGCTCATTAATGGTAGTTGATACGTGTTACTTAAATGTGGGAGGGGAATTCCTAGGTCCATTCTCTTCTACCTACACCACAGATTTGGAGTAGGAATATTTAGATGAGGTAGGAAATATTATACTATATCTATCACCATCATGGTGAGAGAGTCCATGAGAAAACAAATTAACATACCCTATATCCCATACTATTGTAGAGATCTTCTAGAGATTATTTTCTTTTACATTATCACAAGGGACTAAAGGGATCGATATCTATTATCTGGTCCATTGCCTCAATCAAATTTATGGGTATCTCATAATCAATGTCAATTGTACTACATATACATGAAGGGGCATTCCCAAATCCATTCGGGGATGCAATATGTATATTATCATCCACCAATTGTTATTTTTGATCCCTTTTATATGAAACAATTCCATATTTGTTTCTTGTCAAGTATTTAAGGGTAAAATATCACCATGTAGTATACTGAACATTCCATATATGTGGTATTTCAAACATTGATGGATTGTTGAAGGTACTGCCACATGTCTATAAAGACAAGTCAATTTGAGTTTGAAGTTTTATGAAGTGTCTTGATGGATAAACAATATCTCAGTAGTAGTTGTGAGATTACCACACTAATTTATGATCATGAACATCCAGTGGGTTCCTTTCTCACTCTTATCATACCCTTGAATGGTCATATATTTTGGAGACAAACCTCTCTCCCTATATCCAAAGCATCAAAGTGTCTAAATCATGATGTTGTTTTTCTTGGGAACTTTTTTAGTCAAATAGTATTAGAATTTAACATTAACATGTATACCCAAAACATATGGGGTCCAAATGATCCCCCAGATAACCTCTTCCTAATCATACTCTGTGAATGAGATGGTATCATAGGATTATAATGGAGTTGTATCTAATCGATAAACCTCAGCTGTAGTGAATTCTTTTTTGAACTCATGTGGGCTCTGAAGTACATCAATGAGTGCCTCCCTAAGTACATTTTAATGATTGATCACATTTATAATTGAGATATTTATAGGGTCAACTACATTTTATTTTACAATGTCATAGTTTTGTTCTACATTTCGATGGTTCCCAATGTGGTTTTCTCCATATTATGTGGTATAGGTGCTATTTCATTTGTGGTATACTTACCAAGTTGTTGGGAAGAGGTTGAGGGAGAATCTACTTCTAGTATATTAGGTTGTTCCAGACTTCCCTATTTTCTAGGATGGTCTTATAATAGAACCCCCATATGGTATTCGTGTCTGACGACAGGGCATAAACAACTACTAGAGAGTTATTGGAATCCTCAATGCCTCTATTGTTCCTAACATAGAGATTTTTTTTCAGTATTTGTGTTATATATTTCCTATATGGGTATATTACAAAAAATATTGGGTCCCACCATACATTCATTGTCCTATATAACCTCGAATACTATACCATTATTGTTAGCTCCATGTTCAGGAATGAAAAACTCATACATGGAGTCAAATTCATCATTAGGAAATGCGTATTCCAAGTGAATCACATTAACCAAACCAAATATGAGCACTTAGTCTAATGAGAGTTTTTTGGGGGCGTTTCCCATGTTTTAGATGTTGTAGGAAATAATTATGTTGGAGGAATAGCATGAATTAAAGATGTATATGACCCTTCCTATTATGTATATTCATATGTAAAATGATCACATTAACCTATGGGAGGTATATTTGACAAGGCCTCCCTATTTTAAGGAATAATTATAATTCTATAAAGTTATTCTCTTAGGGTGTAATAATATCATTGAACTATATCTCGAGTCATCCTGTTATTGATCTTATTCCCCACCTAGCTTGAAATTTTTTCTTGTCACCTTGTTCTTCTAATAGGGAAACCAATTTTAAGGTCACATGTGATGGTATGTCATCCAACATCACCTTTCCTGAAAAAGACCATATTTTGGAGGATGCCTTTGAAGATGAATCAATCATGGATGTTTTGGTGAAACCTACTATGAAAAAGGCTATAGTCATAATGATTGGTGAGGTCGACCTCATTTAGGCTCTTGATCTTCTTAATCTTGAACAAATTATTGTCCTTGTTCATAATGAAATAATCAAGCAATTGGTCATTTCAAATGGAGTATGAAAATTTTATCCATTCCTCATATATCGGGAAAACCATCCTTCCTTTCACTTCTGTACGAGGATAAAATTTATATTTTTTCCACTTCATAGGGGACACAGGGTTGTTTAGAACCATTCTTGGTGCTTTATTGTGAGCTACCATAAGGTTAATGGTAACTTCTATCATCTCTTCATTTCTAATCCCTCTCCCCTATGTTGAGGGAATGAGTTGGGACTTATCTCAACTTTGTTGAATTCCATCTTTAAATAATTGTCCCATTTCTCCATGTTCATGGAATCCACCTAGATATTTTGTAACACCACCAACATATTATAGAACATATCTTCCTAAATAAATTTAATTTATTTGATAATTTTCACATAACACCAAACATAAATGAACCTTGATATACTATTAAACATTTACTTGACCGTTAGTATATTAATGTGACTGTTAGCAATAGTAATCTATAAATTAATAAAATAACCTCACCTATGAAAGTATAAATAAAATTAACTTATCTCATTAATGAAAATATGATATATTTATTTCATTGAATAAATATATAAATTTTTATTCATGATAATTTAATTTTTGGTTTTTTTGTAAAATTTAATTGTTTATTAAAAAATTTATAATTAAAATAATGATTTTAAAGAATATTTATTTTGATAAAATTGATATATTTTTTTATATTTTTTTTCCTAGTTATTATAAGATAATATTATGGGACCATAAATAATTTTTCAAAGTATTGTAAAATCTGTTTTTATATTACAATCTATATTTTTTGTATAAATGATAAATTTATTTAATAATTGAATTTATAATATTTAGAAAACCATTTTCATATAATGGGGTGCATTTTTTAAATCTATATATAAAAAATTGGTTAGGTAATTTTTTGGGGGGTTTTCTGAAATAGTTGAGTTTTTGGTGAATAGTGAAATGTGTAACTTGCAGTATTTAACATTATAAGTAAATAGATGAATTATTGAGTCATTGTGGATGTAAGAATGGGGTAATCATCCATTAGTTCAAAATCATATTCTCTAGTTACTATTATTAGTAAAGATAATCAATAACATCGATAGTATTGATCCAAAATAAAAAATAATTGAATAAAATAAACATAAAACATCCATCTCAAGCACTATTAAAACCACCCTTCACCAACCCTTCTCCTCACACCTTATAAACCATTACAATTTTATAATTTCATTCCAATTAACTTTCAAAGACTCTTTACCACATCTATGAATTTCTAGTGTTACCAAAACACCGAATATAATTATCATAAGGAGGATCCCAAGGAAATGATATTCAAGAGGTAAAATCATCCTTCTTTCTCTTTTAATTTCGTTTCTTTTCTGATCCTCACCTCACCTCCTATTCCCAAAATAGCATGATATCTCTGGTATCTTTTATATACTATAGTTTTATTATTTTAACATAATATCAATCATCAATTATTTTATATTATCCTTTTATTTCAAAAAATTAAAAAATTCTCGTGATGTATTGATTCACTGTCTTCATGGATGACATGTTCTCATTTCCCATTACCTCCTTGAAGGATGGTCATTAAATCATTATTATTTAGAAATTAGAAAAATGAAATTAAACATTATAATTCATCAAAATAAACAAAAATTAACATAAAATAATTATAATAAATCATATATATGATAAATATGTTCATGATTATGTTATTAATGAATCTAATTTTATTATAAATGAAATTTATTACAAGTGTAGAATTATTTCAGACAAAAGGTATGGGGTTTCTCGTATCACTTTTTTTCTATGAGAAATATGTCTTCTTCACCACTAATTTTACCAGAAAGTCCGATCCAAGCAAGCTTGGACCACCAAATTTATTAATAAAATAAAAGTGCAGAAACAGGAGAAGGAAGAGAGAGAGATTACAAGTCAAAACATTCATAGTCACCACCCCCATACCCGATCGTTTCATCAGCATCAGCTGATTCCCATTCTGATTGGGTCTCGTATTGTTTAAGAAACTTCTTATAGAACTTCCGTTTGTCCAGCTACTCCTTCGATAGCTTCTCAATCTCCTTCTTGGCAGATGCCCTAGTGGTCACGGTCCTCGGAACTGTAGAGAAGTCCTTCCTTGGTTTCCTTGAAACAGGGGTAGATCTGACACCCTCATTGTCAGAGCCTCTTTTCTTTTCTCCTCGGACAATATCACTATATGATATCGTATTTGCATCCATATCTCTTCCCTTGGTCTCAACATGAGAGGCACCCCCTTTGCAGAGGGTTAGGTCCCCAACTCCAGGAGTGGATTCCTCCGCCCTTCCTTTCTCAGACGCGGAGGAGGAGGGTTGTGCAATCTGATGTGGAGGATCAATCACCATCATAGCGGGGGCTGTACTCAGAGTCTTTTCAGAGGGAGGCTCTTGAGCTCCAATATGATCAGAAGATCGAGGTGGAGAAGCATCAGTTGTCACCTCTTTCCCATTCCTATAAGGCGGCAGCTCACGAGTGTCAGATTCCAAAAGCGGGTCATTGTCCCTAGTGTCAGGCTTTGGTGAAGGCTGATCCTTTAGATTCACTTTACGATGACATTGATTGGAGGGGTGCCCTCGCAGTCCACATTATTTACAAGAAATGTTTTTACGACATGGCTCCAAAGAGTGCCCCACAGCCATGCATTTCGTGCAGAAGAGGGGTTTGTTTTCATATTCAACGTCAATAAAAATTTGATCAGAGGGAATAGAAAGTGTAACTGTGTCAATGAGAGTGGACATGAGGTCAACTTCCAAAAGAATTCTGGAAAAGTTCCCATACCTGACATCTGTCGTCTCCTTATCAAGACGGATGGGTGTTCCGATTGCCGTTCCAATATCATGCAATATTTCTGGATGCCAGAGAACCTAGTTCAGCCCATGAAGACGAACCCATACCTGGGCGAAGACATTCTTAGCACTTGATACATTAAAATCCAATGACCATTCATGTAGATGAATCCAACCCGGCTTCAAGAACATGGAACCAAAGCTCCAAGCTTTCATCTTCACATCATCTGATGGAAATAAACAGTGAAAGAATCCCCGACTAAGAGAGACACATTTCCAGTTGTCAAAACCCCACAATTTCGAAATCCTTTGGAATAAATCTTCACATTTCCATGGAAAAACACCTTTAGGAAGGACAACACGAGCAATCAAAGAGTTCTCCCCTAGTGCCAGTCGTTCTGCAATGACACCAGGGTTAGCCTCCACATGGGCAAGAGAACCCTTCCGAAGAATCCTCCTATGGTCCTCTTTCTTAGACACAGGTGCCGATGCCTTCATGACATCCACGAAGGATCGCTGCCCGCGCGATGCTCCCAAATAATCTCCAATCGAAACCCTAGCTTCATCCATATCTCGAGGTCGGGAAGAAACTGGGCTAGCCGCCCTTACCTTCTTCTGCACATCCACATCCAGCCGAGCAGGACCTTGAATAGCACCATTCCGTGACCGAGCAGCGCTGGTCAGAGGCTGAGCCGCACAATCCTGCTCCTGCACATCCCCAAACAGCCGGACTGGTGCTCGGAAATCATCCCTTTCAATGGATCGCCTCTCATCGATCCGGTTGAAACCAAGAAAGTGCGGAAAATCCATAAAGGGAGAGAAACCAAGATCGTGTGCAGATCCAGAACCGAATCGCCGCGAAAGAAGAATTTTTGTAGATCTCTCAGCAAAACAAGGGAAGCCGAACGCCAATAAACCCGACTCCGAAATGCCGAGACCTCCGATTTGGAGTCAAGATGCCAAGGAAGAGAAGGCGTTGAAGCCGAATCGCCGAGACCTCCAGCTTTGGTGCTGGACCACCGAGGACGCAAGCCGCGGAAATCTGAAGCAAATCGAGAAGAAGAAAAAGCGATGCCAAGATCCACTGGGTACCACCGAACTAGAGCTGAAACTTGGAGAAGAACGAGATGCTGAAACCCTAGAGCCTGCGGGTTCTAGAGAGAGAGAGCGGCCTCTCTCATCCCGTCTCCTCCAATCAATCTAAATATCACCACTAATTTTCTTTATGTGGTGTATATACGTCCATTGGACATATCATTTCAATAATCACATTATCTTAATGACATTTAATGCATCATTTAATAATTATTACTTTGTGGAATACGATTCAAATTATTAAAAAGTGGTAATTGAATACATTACCTAATTTCCATTATTTCAATTAAACATCTACTCCATTGATTATTTCAAGATATGAAAATGCCCAAAATTTCTCTTGATTATTTTATGTTTTATTTACAATTTTTATGTGGATTAAAATATAACACACAAAATTCATTCAATTTATTAACTATCACATCAATGTTATGTTATTTGTATAAAATATTCATTTAAAATACTCTTTTAAATGATTCTTTTGAAAAAAATTAAAAGGATTTGTTTTGTTAAACATGTATGGGATATTAGGTTTTTTATTACTTTTATTAAACTTTATTTTTTACGAAGATTCCAATACAATATTACATTTTTCTATTAAAATAAAATATTTTCTTTTATATTTGGACAACTTTTTAAGACTTGGTTATTTCAAAGAGAAAAATATTATTTTCATTTGTAATATTTTAGTGATATTATTAAAGTATCAATTTCAATATCCATTGATGAATCGTATTATTCATGGAGGTTGATATCTTGTGATACCAATTTCCATATTTTATTTAATTTCTTATGATCAGTTTGATTGACGGTATAATATTTTGATAGTATTCACATTATTACTCAAGATAGCTTGTTATTATGTTTACTGATTGAGGATATTATTTAAATTTCATATACTAATTTCAATATTAATTCATACATTGATTATGGTTCACACCATTTATATGAGGAATGCATTGGAATTATTAAGTGATGGGTGGGGCCCATTATACCCCTCAATGTGCCAGTAGGAATCATAACACAAACTAGGCCTATTTTTTACCGAGGCCTTACCTATTTATTTATACTTCTTGGTTAAGGCCTTAGTGGTATGGTTTAGATGTACCACTCTATTAATTCAATCATTATATGATTAGTTATTGATATTCCATGTGAATATTTAACTCATATAATATACATGTTTATTTTTCATTCTCATGTAGTTATTTATACAGCATCATATGATCATATTTTGTTCCTACCATATTATACTCAAGTTATTTATTGAATGGAATGTGTTTCTGTTATTCATATTACCATATTATTTATTCATTTTTATATATGATTTCTTCTGATGTATGTATACCCTTACTGAACATCAAAGATCACCCAATTCATATAGATTATCATTCTCTTAGCTATGAGGAATTATTTTATTATTATTATGTAGAGTTATACAAATATGAAAAATGGAATTCTTGATAAAACTTATTTTTTTATATTTTTAAATGTAATTTTAATTTTAATTATCTATCTAGTTTACAAATAATGCTGAACTATTCGGTCCTTCAGGGTGGGATTAGTTGTATTTAGTGTCGATTCGATAATGTATTTCACCATCTCCAAGCTACTTGGGTTGAGGTCTTTATAGTTGGTATCATATGATGTTTTGTATAAACATTGGATACTATATTAAGAGAATCATATATTAGGGAAAATTAACCCTATAACATACTCTGAGAATATTCCCAAAGTATCTAAGCTTATGATTTTGAGATTAGTTATACCTAAATTTTCATTTTACATTATCTGTTTCACTAGTTTAAGATTATACATTATGTTTCATAATCGTATGATTTACTATAGTGTATTAAATTTTTTAAAAATTGTGAATACATTAATGAACATAAATTATATAAATTCATTAAATCCATGTATTTATTTCCATCCTAAAAAATATAATGATGCTAGATCTATAACTATAGCTAGAGCTGAACATATAATTATTGTATTAGGAAAAATGACACTGGTTATTAGAAATAACATTACCATATAGAGTATCTAGATCCACAGCATGGTGTATCAATGTTAGAATGATTCATAAGATAATAATCACTATTATTCAACGAGAATAAAAATCCATATTTTTTTTAATAATGAATATGCTTCTTAGAGAATATATTTCTCACTTTTGGATGTAATTAAAGTGATAAAGCTATCATGGTAGTTTATTATTTCTTATGTGATGAAGATCAATGTTTTTCACTAATTCAAAACACTAAAGTGGAATATAAAATTGAAAACAAAGAAATGAATGGTTTTAAGGAAATTTTCATGGAATAATATTTCCCACGTGAACAAAAAGAATACATTGAGAGACAATTCTTGAGTCTACGATTGAAAGAAGATGAAAATTTTCTAATTATGTATAAGTCAATTCAAGGATGTCAAGGCACGTTATAAAATAATCATTTAGTTTAAATAAAAATATTGAAAATTTCATTGATGGGATTAATCCAATACTTCAAAGTGAAATAGTTTCATAACCATTATAATCTTATGTGGATATAGTTTCATTTTCTATTAAGACTGAGAATGAATTTTCCATGCTTCTTGACAATGAAATGAAGAAATAAAAGAATAGGACTGAAGTGAAAATAATGTATAATGGGAACAAGGGAAAATTTATTTTTGGTAGGAATCGCCATGGTACTTGATTGAATGGAATGGTAGTTTTCAAAACTATAAAATTCAGATACAAAAGTAATTTAATTACCACGGTTTTGAAACTTGTGGTCATAGGCAGCCTATAACCTTGGTTTATAAATAATGTGTCTATAAGATAATATATATCCATTTCTAAATGAATCTATGGTTATAGTTTTTGCATTAATCCCCAAAAAATAATAGAAATTGGCAGGAAACGCATACTTCCATGGATTGATAAACCATGGAAATAGGTGTTCATTGTCATGGTTTGGAATTATGGTTATAACAACATATTTACCTGGATTAAACCATGGAAATATATTTTTTTAATTTTTCAAATTATTGTTAATCATAAATATATATATTTATTCATATACATATATACATATAATAGTGATCAGTTAAGTGCTAAAGTGTGGGTAGAATATAGTGGAGTTTTCATGATCAAATATCATAGGGAGATTTTATTTTTCAAGGATATCACTACAGTTTCAAACCATATCCATAGCCACCTATTTCCTTATAAAAAGATTGTGGCCATATCCACCTATTTCCATCATTCCTAAAATTTCCCATAGCCTCCTATAGTCACCGTGTAAATAGTGGAAATAGGACAAACACTATTTCCATCACCATAGCATCCACAGTTTAGAAAACCCTTTGGATATAGGATACATCCATAGATTTGGACCATATTTCTATAGTTTTCAACGGTGGTAAGAGATTTATTTGGTCATTCTTTTACATGTGAGAAGGTAGGGGCCACCAATTCAAGGCGGCCCTTGAATTGTCATCTCCTTGTGCCACCATTGATGGTACTGGTCATGGATGAGATGTCACCTCCCCTCCAAGGCCCCTTTTGACCCAGGGGAGGATCCCCTTCCACCCTCATCGTCTCTTTATGATCCTCCATATTCCGCATTCATATGACTAAAAACCCTTCCCCCTTTTCTCCCAATCAATATTTTACCTATGTCTAATATTTCTATAATGGTGTTATTTCAGTCCCAATTTTTACCCTAGAGTTCACATGAGATTCTATGATGGTGGATCTCTTATTGAACACTCGTTTTTTGATAGCATATCCACTCTATAGATGACATTGATAGGTTTGTTTCCTTATTATCAATGATTATTTACCATGCGATTGTTGGTATTCTAGATTCTAGGAACATATTGATCTAGTCCATAAATGTAGTAGATCTTATCTAGGAATTATCCAACACTCTATGAGTTGTTTCAGCATCCCATTTGTTTCTCTATTGATGGTAATTTTATTTTCACTTGTATTTCGATTCTCTGATCATGGGTTTCTAGATATCCTTGCTTAGTCGTCTACTAGAATTTCATAATAAATTGATTCATTATTTGATTTGAAATATTGTGGGGTGATTTCTCTTCATGGATACCCTTACATAGGTTGTTTGTCATCCAGTGTCTCTGAGGATTTGTATTTAAGTCGATGTCTCTAAGAACCCACAAGATAATATCTACATCATGGATGAGAGAGAATCACATTCGTTTCATAAGGTATGATAATAAATGTGTGTTTATTTCTAATTTTTTTTTGGGTGTCTTGGTCATGTTGTTACTAGATAATGTGGAAGAAAAGTCTGCAATTCTCGGGAGGTCCCTCCATTATTGGGAGACCAGCTACACATATAGGATGAATGGAAGGCCGGTCTCAAAAAAAACTATAGTACAGTATGAATAACCACTAAGGTAGATCCAAAGGATTATAATGTGTTGAATTATCTCTCAATAAAGTAGAAAGATTTGAGATAGTTGATTTTTAAACTGCTGGTAGAGGATATTTAGGCTTGTTTGGGGAGTGATTTGGTCATTAGATCCACATCAAGGAAACCTCAAGGTGGTTTGGTGGGGGGGTGGGGTTCAGTGCAGTAAAAATAAATAGTTCAATGGATCCTCCCACATTTTTTGATATTGTAACATCTGACTATTTTTCTTCCCAAAATGTTATGACACATGCAATAACTGATGATCTGGATCATGCATGTTAGGGAGATTTAGTGGGACATGGGGCTGGATTATGTTTCATGAGTAGGGAATTCCTAATAAGGGATCCTTATGAAAATGTTATAAGTTAGGAAATAAATTCTCCCTCTTTCATAGGCATAGTTAAATATTGAGTTTCTTTTTATTGTTCAAAAAACTACTTTGCAGTTTGGGGAGAAGGTGAGACCCCTCCTCTCAAAGAAGTGATCAATGAGGGGGAAGAACATTAATATAGGTTGTAAGAAAGGGGATCATATTCTTACTCTCCCTCATAATACTAGACCTTATAGACCATAGTGACAAAAGAATATACCTTAAATAAAGAAAACCAATCAATGTTATGATTATGTTTCTATTATAGTTGAAGTGGAAGAATTAAATAATATGTGTTTGGGATTCAAGAATAATTTTCTGAATTTTTTTATAAATGATATTCCAGTTATATAAAACATGAGATATATTAGGATTATAATATAGTATTTCCTTTTTAAGGAAACATAAACATATTATGAATATCACATGTAATCGAGATAATTGATTTTTTTCCAGGATAATTTTTTTTAAGAAAACATGAATTTTTAAGGAGAACCCTAAATATGTTCTTGATATCATGATAATAACAAATAGATGTCTATGGGTTGGGATTTGAGAACATGTTGGTTGGTAGTGATTTTATGGTTAATGAATTGTATAATTATTAGATGTTTCAATTTAAGGAATATATTCAACAACAAGAGATGTTTCTTTTGGAATCATGTATGTTTCATATAGCATTCAAGGAGATTAAGGTAGTTATATATTTGGTATGTAAAAATAAGATATATATTTTCTGGGCAAATAAAATGGTATGTTGACTACGTAAATTTAGTGGCATTTCATATATTTTTTTGTATATTTAATTATTTAAAATATATTTTGAATTATTAGTATGGAAACTAATTTTTGAATGGATCATGTAAGAACTCGAGTTTCTAGAAACGGTTCAAATTCCGACCCTGTTTAAACTTTTGACTGGGTTTTGAGAAGTCTGGAAAATCTGGACAGTTTCTAGAAATTTCCAAACTACGCTTCGCGTTCTTTAAGTACACGCCATGTATGAGTTACCTGAGTGACCGGCCGTGTGCTCACCGAGTACATGTCGTGTGAAGACCGTGTAGAAGTTTCTCACTACACGGCGTGTATTTATAGACATGTCATGTATCCCTTACCTGTGTGAGGCCATGTACATGTTGTGTGGTGTCCAGGTGTAAATTTACATCTACATGGCATGTAGTCTTCCTTGACACGTCGTGTACCTTTGTCCCGTGTAGAGGCCGAGACCCTGGCTGTGTGTGGACCGTGTACACAATCCAAGCCGTATGCTGGACTCCGCCTAAGTCGGAGTACAGAAATACATCTACACGGTGTGTACTTTCGAAATACATGCCATGTACTTTTTTTTATTTGAGAGATCGAAGCGCTGTCGTGCCTCATTCCCAAAAACCTCTTCTTCTTCTCCTTTGAACGAACAGTTCGTCTGAAAACCGCCAAAAAACACAAATCCTTCCAGAATCGTCATACGACCTCCATTATTCAATTTTTCGGTGGCAGCGGGACCCCATCGGAAAGGCTAACCCTGCACACCCTTCTTTGTCTTTGATACCTCACCTATTCCTCTACAGATTACATCCAAACGGAATTGCTGGATTTGACAGAAACACAGATCTACCGTGATTCAGTCAGATTCAGAGGATGAAATCAAAGGAGTGTCATCGTACGAGTATGAGGTGAGTGGTGTATACCATATTTCGTGTTTTTGTAGACAAATTGGGGTTGCGACCTCCGGGCGCAATGTCGGGTGTTGAGCAGAACCATGTTTATTTGTTTTCAATTAATTATCTGCATTGTGGGATGCCTCTGGGTGTTCCATGACCCTTTTTCTACTAGAGCAAGGTCGGGTGAGAGGTCATGGCTCTTTTGGGGCAATTCGGCTAGGGGTGCCGAAATGCATATGATTTGGACCAATATTTAAACTGTTGATTTTAGATTGCTTTTGTTGTTGTTGGATTAAACTACTGAGTTTTATTTGTTATAGCATGCTAGTAATTGTTTAAGGCATTTATGACCTTAGGTACTGGTATGGGTTGGCGTAAGTTTGTGCAATTAATTGTTTTGTAATTTCTTGTTTCATGTAATGCTTGAGTATAGTTATGAAATGTGTGATATTATCTGTGTTGAACTGCCTGTTGTGTTGGGAGTGGCCAGGATATTTGTTGAGTGGTGAGGATCACAGTTTAGGGCTTTGGCTCGGGTTACTTTGGGTGGTTGCTCCCACGGGATTGGGTGTCATAGACGTCGGTTGAGGCAGTCGGACTGTCAGGTTGGGCTTGGCCCGGGTTACTTGGATGGAGAGGCCATCCGACTTGAGAGACAGGTTCACAGGGACACGAGGTGTCAGAAGTGCTGTGGCATGGGACATACTGAGGTGATTACCGCTCACCGGGTACTTTTGAGTAGTGTTCACACAGATAGACTCCGAGATGAGGTTGTACGACCACTCGCTGGGTATAGGCCCCTGGTAGTTGCAGTTAGGTATTTTTTGGTTTGGGGGTTCTTTCCATGGGATGCCATGTGGAAGGTGAGGATCCTTTGGGAGATAGCTTTGAGGAGGTCAGGTTGGGGGCAGAGGCTCGCCTTGATGTTAGGGCAGACATCGCTATCCCTCCGGTTATCTTTTGAGGACAGGTATTGTTGTTCTTCCGGTTGTTGTGCCACGGGCAGGTTGAGCTTCTGAGCTGGGTTACAATTGTTGGGCATTACTTCGGGATGTCGATACTTGGGACACATGGTGTTAGGTGGCATGTGGTTCCGGATTACATCCAGAGATTCCGGCACTGGCCGAAGCAGGTGACACTTCCTGGTGGCTGCTGAGCACCAGTGAAGTTTGTGTTTACTTTTGGGCATTGTACTATTTTTTTTCTTATATAAGCATGTCTGCCTAAACACTTATATTAGGTATGCACCCTTGGGTGGTATCCTACTGAGACTTGTCTAACACCCTACATGGGCCCTTTGGGACATGTGTAGACTTTATGAAACTACGTTCAGGTAGAGGGTCAGCCTCAGGAGCTGGACCATAGTGCTGTTTCATGGAGATGGTATGGACCTTGAGGTCATGCCTTGCTGGAGTTACCGTGTTTAGTTTTCCCTTCTGCATCAGCATGCTTACTTTTTTATGTAGCGACTGTTGGTTAGCCATTGGCTCCATTATATATTGAGTTGTATGACTTATTCTCAATGTATGCCTTGGTTGTTTACAGTGGTAATCATTGTTGACTACTAGCATGTTGTTCTGTTTACTTTCCACTATTGTTGGTTCCATATTGCTTCCGTTGTTTATTGTTATTGAATGTTCTTCCACTCTGCGGGTCTTGTATGAGTCTGCTGAGTCTTTTACTTCCTCTACATATTTTAGTTTAACACTTGGACCAGTACCTTTAATTCCTCCAAGAGGGTATAGCCTCCCCACTATACCTATTCAGACCCTCGCTGCTAGTTGGCAGCCTTTGGCGTTCAAGGGAGGTGCGCCTAAGGTAGTAACACCCAAACCGTTCGGCACTGTTCGGGTGGCCAGTTGGGTCCGGGTCATTACAAAGTGGTATCAGAGGAGGTTTTTCTTTGACAAGGATTTATTAGCATTGCTTTGCCGACTACTAATGAGTTTGAGACTTCTCTTTTTATTTATCATGGTTTTACTATTTGGGATATGGTAGCCTGGAGATAGGTGGTTGTTGGAACTGGATTTTGAACTCGTGCTTGGGTTCCTATAGCCCCATGTGCGAGGGATGGATTGAGTTATCGTGGGTGGGAATTGTTGATTTGCTTTTTTCTCAGATTACAGTTGATATGATTTCCACTTCGGTGGCCCACTTGTTGTGCGATGTTATTGATTATGATATGTAAACTGTGGCCGGTATGGAAAGGCTGGGTTTCTTGGCTTTTGATAGCCACATTTTAGGGTATTTCAATTTCATAATTGCACGTATGCTTTGTGAAGTGATAATGCCATGTGAATGAAATATCAAATGCCATTTTTTATATGCTTTAAAATGTCAATTGGTGAAATTCCTGATAGAACTATGAGTTGTAAAAATGTGTATTCCATGATTTATATTTTGTTGAATTTCATGCTGTAGGATATTTGGGTCTGACTCTTATGAGAGCAGGCAGGTATTATGGGGGAGGCAGTGTAACTGTCAGAATTGGGCGACTCGGTAGTTGGTTTGAGGCAACGTAAGTTATCGGGATGGGCATGGCCGAGGTATTTTGATACTTGGCTCTATTTAGGGTGGGTAAGGAGGCCATGAGGCCGGGATGTTGTGGGCATGGGTTGCGGTGAGGGGGAGTAATGGTAGTTGTTATGCACTGCCTTTTACTGCTTTCCTTATCTGCGTAGAATATATTGTTATATATATGGGTTGTCTGACCATTTATGGTATTCAGTGGGTTACTAATTCACAACATGATGGAGCGTCAGGCAGGAGAGGATACAGTACCACAAGATCAGGTCCAGAATCTGGTGCAGGCAGAGCATGAGCCGCAGGTATAGGCTTAGGGACAGGATCAAGTTCAGGATCCAGTACAGGCAGGGCAGCAACTCGGTTTGGCAGGGTTCAGACCATGTCTTGACGAGCAACTCCGAGCTAGCCTGGTAGGCGTCTTATAAGGGATTGACAGAGGCATGCAGGGTGCAGAACCTTCTATGGTGTATCTGCCGTGGGTGTTCCTGTCACAGCACCTGCCGCTTTTTCAGGGTGAGGGTGGTCTGCAGGAAACAGAGAACTGGATAGAGAGCATTCAGATGATCTTCGAGCAACTGGAGACTCCTCTAGGGTGGAGGGTCAATTTGGAGACATACATGCTGAGAGGGCTGGAGAATCGTTGGTGGGACGTACAGGTTCATGCACGTAGGCACGAGGGACTGGAATGGAAGGACTTTGAGGACAGGTTCTTCGAGCACTTTTACCCGGAGATGCTGAGGGCGGAGAGATCTTGGGAGTTCTTGAGTCCTCGGCAGGGAGATATGTCTGTTATGGACTACGCAGCTACCTTCACATAGATATCTCACTTTTCACCTAGTATTGTAAGCGACGACGCAGCTAGGGTGAGGCGCTTCGAGGATGGCTTACGGCACATCATTCGGGTCCAGGTGAATATCTTCCAGCTAGGTTCTTTCTCCAAGGCGGTGAACCAGGCGCTCATAGCCGAGGGCAATGAGAGAGAGAAATCTCGTTTCGGCAGGGTGACAGCTTCAGGTGACAGTCTGGATAGTAGGAAGCAAGGGAGAGATGAGTTCCAGTAGGGCGGGTAGGCCAAGGACTCAGCTAGACCACCCCGTGGAATTTCACCGGTGTTTTTCATTCAGTGTGGACAACCGGGGCATGTTCGGGCTCATTGCGATAGGCCTCCAAAGGAGTGTCGGGCATGTAGACAGGTCAAGAATCAGTAGAGGTTTTGCAGGCATCCTTTTCAGACAACCGGCAGGCAAGGACCAGGACAAACTGTGGCATCAGGAGTTGGTTCAGGTTCGGTACCAGGAGAAGGTAGCTGAGGTTCAGCTGCACATGGGGGACGTGACAGAGATAGTAGGACCAAGCTCAGGGGTCTATGGCCAGAGACTGGAGCAGCATCATAGGGAGGTTAGGCATCAGGCAGTCGGGCTTCAGGCTAGGTGCACTATGTGGATCAACTAGGGATTGAGCAGGTTATAGAGTCGACTACGGTGGCAGGTACACCGTGGGTGTGGTCGTGAGTTTCCTTCCTTTCTTTTGTCATGGCCTCTTGAGGCGAGTCTGGTTGAGTGCTTGAGTTGCACAGGTTACTTGTGGACTGACTAGAGACTAGTTAGTGGGATTGGCATAATATCAGATGCGTTATGTATTTTATTATATATTTGAGATACGATGCATCAGGAGCATCAGGGATGCATGTTACATGAGGTGTCGTGGGCATCGGGGCATCGTGGATGCGGGATACTTGAGGTGCATGGCACCAAGTTTGATTTGAACATCTATTAGATGCAGGACCTCGGGGAGGCAGACACTGATGCGGTGAGGGTTACGTTGGGTGTCGGAAGTGACATGTGAGCACCAAGGAGGTACAGGGGTGACGATGTGTCACGGGAGGACCATGGGTTTGGGAAATAGGTTGTTGGGCCTTGCTTGTTTAATTGTTTTTCTTAAGCTTTGTTCGGGTTGAGACTAAGTAGGCAATTCCTAATGTGGGGAGACCTTTTTGGAATTTAGCTAGAACCTTGAGACCGGGGTAGTCTGGGTTGTTTAACCCAGATGGGATTGTTTGGGGTCATCTTCTGGTTTCGTTTGGTAGCTCAGGGACGATCTACGTTAAGGTGGGGAGTTTGTAAGAACCTGAGTTTTTAGAAACGGGTCAAATTCTGACCATGTTTAAGCTTTTGACTTGTTTTTGAGAAGTTTGGAAAATCTGGGCAGTTTTTGGAAATTTCCAGACTACACGTCGTGTACTTTATGTACACGTCGTGTATAAGTTACCCGATTTACTAGCCGTGTGCCCGCCGAGGACATGCCGTGTGAAGACCGTGTAGGAGTTTATTACTACACGTCGTGTATTTATATACACGTCGTGTATCCCTTACCCATGTGAGGCCAAGTACATGTCGTGTTGTGTCCAGGTGAAAATTTCCATCTACACGGCGTGTAGTCTTCCTTGACACGCCGTGTACCTTTGTCCCATGTAGCGGTCGAGACCCTGGCCGTGTGTTGACCATGTACACAGTCCAAGCCATGTGTTGGACTCCGCCTATTTCCGAGAACAAAAACACTTCCATACGGCGTGTACTTTTGAAATACATGCTGTATACTTTTTTTATTTGAGAGATCAAAGTGTCATCACGCCTCATTCCCAGAAACCTCTTCTTCTTCCCCTTTGGACGAACAGTTCGTCTGAAAACCGCCGAAAACACAAATCCTTCCAGAATCGTCATACGACCTCCATTATTCGATCTGTCGGTGGCAGCGGGACCCCATCGGAAAGGCTAACCTCGCGCACCCTTCTTTTTCTTTGATACCTCACCTATTCCTCTGTAGATTCCATCCAAACGGAATTGCTGGATTTGACAGAAACATAGATCTACCATGATTCAGTCATATTCAGAGGCTGAAATCAAAGGAGTGTCATCGTACGAGTATGAGGTGAGTGGTGCATACCATATTTTGTGTTTTTGTAGACAAATTGGGGTTGCGACCTCTGGGTGCGACGTCGGGTGTTGAGCAGAACCATGTTTATTTGTTTTTAATTAATTATCTGCATTGTGGGATGCCTCTGTGTGTTCCCTGACCCTTTTTGTGATAGATCAAGGTCGGGTGATAGGTCATGGATCCTTTGGGGAAATTCGGCTGGGGGTGCCGAAATGCATATGATTTGGACCAATATTTAAACTGCTGATTTTAGACTGCTTTTGTTGCTGTTGGATTAAACTGCTGAGTTTGATTTGTTATAACATGGTAGTAATTGTTTAAGGCATTTAAGACCTTAGGTACTGGTATGGTTTGGCGTAAGTTAGTGCAATTAATTGTTTCGTAATTACCTGTTTCAAGTAATGCTTGAGTATAGTTATGCAATGTGTGATATTATCTGTGTTGAACTGGTCATTGTGTTGGGCGTGACCAGGATATTTGTTGAGTGGTGAGGATCACAGGTTGGGGCTTTGGCTCGGGTTACTTTGGGTGGTTGCTACCACGAGATTGGGTTTCATAGACGTCAGTTGAGGCAGTCAGACTACCAGGTTGGGCTTGGCCCGGGTTACATGGGTGGCGAGGCCATCAGACTTGAGAGACAGGTTCGCAGGGACACGAGGTGTCAGAAGTGTTATGGCTTGGGACATACTAGGGTGATTACCACTCACCAGGTACTTTTGAGTAGTGTGCACACAGATAGACTTCGAGATGAGGTGGTACGGCCACTCTATGGGTAGAGGCCCCCGGTAGTTGTGGTTAGGTATTTTTTGGTTTGGGGGTGCTTTCCCTGGGAATCCACATGGAAGGTGAAAAGACTTCGGGAGATAGATTTGAGGCGGTCAGGTTGGGGGTACAGGATCTCCGTGATTTGAGGGCAGACATCGTTGTCCCTCCGGTTATCTTTTGAGGACAGGTATCGTTGTTCCTCCAGTTGTTGTGCCATGGGCAGGTTGAGATTCCGAGCTGGGTTACGATTTTTGGGCGTGCCTTCGGGACGTCGGTACTTGGGACACATGTTGTCATGTGGCACATGGTGCTGGGTTACATCCATAGATTCCGGCATTGGCCGAAGCAGGTGACACATCCTAGTGGCTTCTGAGCACTAGTGAAGTTTATGTTTACTTTTGGGAATTGTCCTGTTTGTTGTTTTCTTATATAAGCATGTCTGCCTAAACACTTATATTAGGTATGCACACTTGGGTGGTATCCTACTGAGACTTGTCTCACACCCTACACGGGCCCTTCGGGGCACGTGTAGAATTTATGAAACTGCGTGCAGGTAGAGGGTCAGCCTCAGGAGCTGGACCATAGTGTTGTTGCATGGAGATGGTATGGACCTTGAGGTCGTGCCTTCCTAGAGTTACCTTGTTTAGTTTTCCATTTTGTATAAACATGCTTACTTTGTTATGTAGTGACTATTGGTTAGGCATTGGCGCCATTATATATTGAGCTGTATGACTTGTTCTCAATGCATACCTTGGTTGTTTATAGTGGTAGTTGTTGTTGATTGATAGAATGTTGTTCTGTTTACTTTCCACTATTGTTGGTTCCATATAGCTTCCACTATTTATTATTATTGAATATGATTCCGCTCTGTGGGTCTGGTTCAAGTCTGCTGTGTCTTTTACTTTCACTGCATATTTTATTTTAACACTTGTACCAGTACCTTTAATTCCTCTGAGAGGGTATAGCCTCCCCACTATACCTATTCAGACCCTCGCTGCTAGTCGGCAGCCTTTGGAGTTCAGGGGAGGTGCGCCTAAGGTAGTAACACCCGACCCGTTCGGCACTGTTCAGGTGGCTGGCCAGGTCCGGGTCGTTACAGATCAGTTTGACCTCTGGATATTATTTTTTGAGGTTAATTTATTATTTATCTTGTGGGAAAACATATACTAACCATTTTGGATTTTATAAATATTTATACTATAAAGGAATGAAATTATGAATTTATTATTCATTAAGTGTTCTTGGGTAAGAAGAATTCATCTTCAATTTTCTTCTCCTACTGTATGACCTAAAGTTGAAATGTATCAAAAAATAGCTAAGAAATTGAATATGATTATAACATAAAATGAATTAAATTATGTTTATTAAATCAAGTTCTTTATTTAGATACAAAAAGAATCCATCTACTCCTAAGAAGAGGATTTCTTAAAGAAAATATAAACCATTTACATTTATTATAGATAAATAAATGGTCTTTTAGCCAATCACAAATTTATGGTTTTTTATAGTTAGATATCTATTGACTGTGTTCAATATCAATCTACATCAAAACACCACCGCTAGATTTTTCTTCCATGTGTACATTTCACTTTTTTCTAATGTTCTCCAATTCAAATATTTAATATTTTTGGGACCATTGAATTTACATTTCTCTATTATTAGGTGAAATTTTTATAAACTATATTTTTTATGAGGGTTTCCCATAAATGATTTTTCAAGCATCTAAATCTTATTTTTGATGTACAATTTGAAATTGTGAAGAGGTAGTTTATTGAAAGGGTGGATAATGTAAAACCAAAAAATTTCACATTATATATCTTATTTTGGGAAATAAATATGTTCTATATATTTCATACAACATCTAGCTTAAATAAACCTTGATGTACTATTAGATATTAGCACTACCTTTGGAATAGTAATGTGACCACTGGGAATATTAATCATGACATTATTATAATAAACTCACTTGTAAAAGAATAAATAAAATTATCATATCTCATAAATGAAAATATAATAAATTTTTATCATTTAATAAGTAAATAAATGTTTCAAATTGATAAATTAAGTGTTGGTGTTTTTGTAAAAAGTAATTATTTATTTATAATTTTTAATTAATATATTGATTTAAAATAAAATTTATTTTCTTAATATATATTAATTAATTAATATTTTTTTCATTTTAGTTATATGATAGTTTTATGTGACCATATTTAATTTCTCAAAATGTAATAAAATTTTTTATAATATTAATATTTTTATTTTTGGAAAAAATGATGATTTTATTTAAAAATTGAAATTATAATAAATAAAAAATTATTTTCATAAAATAGATTTCTAATTTAAAACCAACATGTTTAAAAATAGTTAGGTTGACATTTTAATATTTTCTACAATAGTTTAATTTTTGGCGAATAATGAAATATTGTAAATTTGAATGTTTAATATTATAAGTAAATAAATGAATTGTTTCATCATTTATGAGTCATGGATTTGGTAAGGATAAGTTCAAACTCACATGCTCTAGTTATGATACTTTTTCATAAGATTTGTCTCTATTGATAGTCTTGAGCCAACATAAAAACTAAATAAATAAAATAACCAAAATACATCTCTCCCCTCGCTTATAAATACCACTAATCACCACCCCTTATCCTCACACCATATAAGCCTTTTAATATTGTCTAATTTATACTCAATTACCTTTCTATGACTCTTCCCTACATCCAAGATCTTCTGGTATAACCAAATGATCAAATCCGCATGTCTTAAAGATGTTCCCAAGTTTATGGTTTTTAAGAGGTAAAATCAACTTTTCCCTTATAATTTCTTTTATATTATTATACTTTACTCATCTAACCTTTAAATAATATCATGATAACTACATTATAATATTTATACTTTAATTTTATTATGTTAGTGGAATATCCATCATCATGTCTCTTCTCTTCTCTATTTATTTTAAAAATGAAAACATCGTCTGTGAAGTGTTGATTAACCACCTTCGTGGATATTAAGATTTTGTTTTCCATTACAACGATCAAGGTAGGTTATAAAACCATTATTATGATAAAATAAGTTTTTTATATACATATTATATGTAATATCATGATTCTATAACCAATATAAGTAACCATAATAATAAATAAAATTTCATAACTTCGTGATGGTCGAAAAAAATTCCAAAATATCTTTATATATTTTTGTCAATATTATATCTAATGAATCTTCCTCATTCAATATAAAAAGAGATATATGAGTCCATTTTTACTTATTTATGTTAATTAATACTAATTAATTTAACTTATTTATAATTTATTCCCAGTTTAAGAGAACTCTCATATTTATACTCAAGGGAATAAACCAGAAAACCTTGAAATGAATGATGTCAGAACAACAAAATAAAAAATTAGAGATAATAAAAATTGATGTAAATAAACATAATAAACATGTAATAGGTATGTTTTATGTATAATAGGTTCTTGAATAGTTAATTATAGAATCTAATTTTACTATCCAAGACGTTATGTATAAGTGCAGAATGCTTTCCGACATAATGTAAGGGGATTATCAACTCACTTTCTACTTCCAAGAGAAATATGTATTCTTCACTACTAATTTATTTGATCTGGAGTATATACATCCATTTGATATATAATATCATTAATATAATTATATTCATGATATTGAATGAATCATTGTACTATTATTATTTTGTGGTATATGATTTGACTGATTTCAAACTAGTAAGGGAATTCTTAACGGAATTTCTATTCTTTGGGTCTAAATAACTACTCCATTTATTTTGTAATAATATGAATATGTGTGAAATTAATCTTGATTTTATAATGTGGTATTTCCACTTGTAATATATTTATTTAATTATAATAAAAATAATCTATTCATTTTATTAACTCTCACATCAATTATATGTTATTTGTAAGGAACATTTATTTAAAAATACTCTTTTAAATGCCTCTATTTTTCAAAAATTAATGGAATGTTTTTTAAATATATTACATTAAATGATCTTTCCAATATCATGAATCCATAATATTTTTGACGTTTCTTTTATAATATTACAAGTTTGTCTTGAAATAAAATGTTTTCTTTTATATTTTAATATCTTTTTAAGAATAAGTGATTTCAAAGTCAAAAATGGTATTTTCATCAAGATTGTTTCTACGATATTATTAAGGTATCTATATAAACATCCTTTATTGAATCTTATTATTCATTGATGATACTCTATAATGATACCAATTACCATATTTTTTTATTTTTTTATGATCAGTTTGACTGAGGATGTACTATTTTGATATAGTTATATATATTAATCAAGATTTCTAATGACTGTGTTTTCGGATTGGGGAAATTATTCAAATTTTGTATACAAGTTTCTATAAAAATTCATATGTTGATTAAGATTCACTAATTTCTTATAATTAATTCATTGGACTTAGTAACAGATTGGTGGGGCCCATTCTATTAGTAGGACTCATGAGACAAACTGGACTGGGTTTTGGTTGAGGCTCTACACATTTATCAAGACATCCTGGATGAATTCTCAATGGTATATTTTAGACTTACTCAATTATGTATTCCCTCATTATGATATTAGTTATTTATATTCCATTCAATTATTTGACTAGTATAATATCCATGGTTATGTTTCATTATCATGTAATTATTTAAATTTAATTATTTGATCATCTTTTATTCATGCTATATTATGGTCAAGTAATTTATTAAATAGCATGTGTTTAAGTTATTCAATAGAACATATTGTTTATTAATATTTATTTATGATAGATACTATTGTATCTATATCTTTACTAAGATTATAAGGTCACCTTTCTTATGTTTTATTTTTTACTAGGATTAGAGGATGTTTTTTTGTTATTATGTTGTGTTATATTAAGGGGAAATCTAATTTTTTAAGAAAACTATTTTTGATTTTGTGTTATTAAATCTAATGTGAATTTAAATTATATATATATATTTCCAGCACTACTTAATTATTTGGTCTTTCACGATGTGATTCTATATAGTTAATGAAAATTTTAAAAGGTAAGGAACAAACTCTAGGTTACTAGGTTCGGGGTTATTTCATATTTCACTAGGATCAGGGGGGTCTCCAACTCATCCCAGATATTTTTAGTATAGAGATCAAACAATTACCCTAGTTAGAGATGGATGCTTAGTGAATATGTTCAAACATTCCATCTTGATATTAAGTTATACAACCTCTCATTTTCACATTGTTTTTTTAAGGTTGGTCATTATAATTTTCCTTAACATAAATATGAACAGAGAAATGAATTAATTAAAAAGGTATAAAAACATACAACTGAACCTTATATAATTTTATTGTACCAAAAATGGATAGCCTAATATGATTATTTACAAAACAACGCATCTTTGTATTCTATTTCTGATCTTGAGGGCCCATAATCAGACTCCATCAGGACAAGAGGGGAATGAAATGTTGTTCTGGGTCTCTCACACCATCCATGGGGGTGAATGTATGGTTTTAAAAATTGTGAGGGGGAATATTTTCATCCAAAAAATCATGGTAAGACTTTTTCTCATCATGCACAGGTTCAAATATCCATTCAATAGATTCCATTCAACTATCTAGGGATTTTTTGACATTGATAAATTATGCAGTTACTACCTCTGAGACACCTCCCATCTACAAAGAGCAGGTGGGGTTTGATGAGGTTTTCCTATTTACTTCTCCCAATGATTATCAATTTTTTTGGACATAATAATCAACATGGTGGGGGATAGGTTGTCACTGTAATGGAGGCAAGTCATTTTCATTTTTGTAGTACCCTCGGTTTCAAGGATGTAACCCATCCCTCATGTTTTTATGAAACAAAAGAGTTTTATTTTTTGGTTTTTCTTTCAATGGGTTTTATGAATAAAATAGGGTGTTTCAATAAAATCAAGATTTTCCATAAAAGAGGGTATTTTTTTAAAATATGGATTTTCTATAAAAGATGGTGTTTCTATAAAGAAGGGTGTTTCTATAAAAAAAGGGTGTTTACATAAAGGAGGGTGTTTCCATTAAATATTGTGTTCACATAAATGAGGATGTTTCAATAAAAATGGATTTTTCCATTAAAATGGGTGTTTCCATAAAAAAATTGGTGTTTTCGTAAAAAAGTGTGTTTCCATAAAAAAGGGTTGTTTCCATAAAAAATATTTTTTAATAAAAATGGTAAGCGTGATGGATGGGAGATTTGGGGGGACATGGAAGTAGTTTTTAGACCCAAATTATGGTCTATGGTCTGTTCATGTTTGTCCCAGACCGTGTGGTCAAACCATGCACAGAGGTCAAAATTTGATCTTATTTTCTAGGAAAATGATCGTTTTTGCACTAATTATTTAATTTGGGATTCAAAACGCCATGAATTCCATATTTCTCCCCCTATAGTGTTTTTTAAACATTCCCATATGATTTGGAGCCAACCCAGATCCCTCCCTTGGTTATTTAAATCCTGATCTCGTAGTAAGTGCCCGATCATCATCATTTTTGTCTCATTTTCTTAGATACCCTTCTTTTCACTTCATGTTTTTATTAGTTATACACCTGGTGTGGGTAGATATAAAACTTTTAACATCATATAAATAATGATCTACTATTTTTCATGACATCATAGTAAATCTAATCTATTTATTGGAATCTTGTTCAGATTCTTGAGGTATGCCATAGTTCATTCCTGTTTTGTCACATTTTCTTAGATCATATTAAATCTACTACTATAATCCCATTTATTTCTCATATATACACCTACCATGGGTACATATATATTTTTTGAAGACTAATATTTCAATATTGATTAGTTATCTTTCTAGGAGAATATTTATAAGTTTGTTCTTAGATAATCGACCAGACTTCGGGTGCATTCTTCGTCTTTTTTGGAGGTTCATCAATAATGTTAAGGTAGGTGGATTCTCTATCATATACTTCTGAAAGAAATGATTTTATTAGTTTCAAATATAATAAATTAGATAATATTTGTAGTGAAATATTCATTTGATATATGGTATAAATCTCTTTAGTGATGAATAATTTTTTTGGTAGATATGTGAAATCTAGATAATTTGTTGTGAAAATTGTTTTAATTTCATGACATTAAAATACAGATTTGAAATTGAAAATTTTTTGGGATTTCTAAATGAATTTATTGGTCTGGGGTTTTCAATAAAAATAAATTTTATTGATGTATGTTTTCATTATAATTGTTTAAATGGAAAATAGTTTTCAATAAAAATGAGATTTTATTGAAATTTTTGTTTTTGTGGGTCATTGGGAATATGTGGTGTGTTTTCATGTTAAATATATACAGTTTGGTTGAAATATTAACTTGTTATTAGTTCCAAGGGTTAATGGAACATGGGATACAATTACCTTGTCATGACTTGGTAGATCGACGAGAAACTACTCATGAATATGGATCTGTCATAACGTAGCATGAATGGTTGGTTTCATGGGTATGTGAAATGGTTTAGTTATGCCAAAAAGGATATTGAGAAATTGATTTGAATCTATGGTATTATTTTTATGAAATCATTTGTTATTGGAAAATTGGTTTTAATTTCACTTGACTCTTTTGTGTAAATAGTTTTGGAAGTTTTTTGTATTTAGTTATAATATGTTTTGGAAAAGTGTTATTTTATGAACTATTTAATAATAATGTTTCTAACTCTTATATCCTAGTGGCATGAGTATGGAAGTCATTGGGGATATCATACTATGTTTTATACTCACCACTACTATGTTACTTTGGATCTTTTGTAGATGTTATCTTTTAGGACAGGGGAAAAGGAAATGTTTCACATGTTTTTAGCACCAATTCATGAATCTCAGCCTATTTGGTGATCTTGGGTCATGGGTCATGTAGATATTGGAGTCTTGTAGAATTTTTGATGTATTTATATGGGTTTCTATGCTAGTATTGATATTTTCTAGTCTTTTATTTTTTTATACATGGGAGTGGTTTGATATGAATAAATTATTTGAGATATATTTATTTTATTCATACATCATATAGTGAGTTTTTTAGTGATGGATTTATTAGTTAATAGTTTTATTATTAATGGGTAAATTATTCCCCACATTCATTGAAACCCTTAGGAAACTATTTCTAGCCTTTGGAATCATGGGGATGTCACCTAAGTCCATGTAATGACTTGTTGTGATCTCAAGCCAATGAGAATTAGCAGGACATTATAAATGGTATTAGCTTGTTCGATCCTTGCCTAACAAGTATTCATCAATGTTCTGGGTAATACAGTTGAAATTCCTTCTTCTATATTACATGGTATGGAATCATAGAAAGGTTTACTACTATAGGAACTTGAAATTTATCTCATAAAATGATGTAGCTTACCGTTTAATGCTAAACATCATGTTACTAAGGATTTGGGTAGATAGGTGTTTTGGAGACACAAATATGATTTGGAAATCTCATTGTCCTGGGTTTAGCTAATGAGATGAGAATGAAATGAATTATAGATGAATGAATTCTAATTATTATTTCATATTTCATTTGGATTAATGATTTAATATTTCTTACAAAAGTGAATTTCTTTGAAAAATATAGAATTTTTTTTCAAATGAATGACTTTGAAAAAGGTCATGATTATTATATTTTCAAAACAAGTTGATTTTAAAAAGAATGAATGGTTTTTCAAAAATGGTAGCAAATGGGAAAATTTGTTATCAGAAAACAATGTTGTGATATTTGATGTGATATAATTTGAAATGCTATGGCTTCAGTTGCAAGATGAGATGAGAATGTCATGACCCATCCTCTGCGGCCCGTGTCGTGACTACCCCAAGCCCGCCATCCATATGCAAGGGGCTGGAAAATAGAACAAGAAATGTGTATCCAAAAAATGGGAAGGCATTGTCTTTCATCTTGTACAGACACACATTCCAAGAACTAAAGTAGAAGAAACCAAGAATTAAACTGCTATAGTAAAAGTGTGCTGAAATTAAAGAGGTCGGAATACAAGCCCAACTGAAAGGTACAAGTACAACTGAAAAGTACAAATACAAAAGAAAATTGAAAAATAGCTCCCAGTTTGTCCACTAAGGATCCTACCAGAGGGGTAGGTACAGCTCATGATCAGTAGTCCCTACATCATTTCATGCCAAATGGTCCACCTCTAAACACCATCCAGTCCTAGTCCCCTCAGCCTCGACCAATGGTGTCTATCATATGGACAAGACACAACGAGGTGTGGGCATAGCCTATGTAGGGGTGAGTATGACGATACTGAGTAGGGACCACGATACCCCTGAAGGTCTCCTAGAGTTCCCCAAAGGAAATACCGCAAAGTAAGACCTCAAACTCAAATCATGAATTGATATAAATAAACTCTACTTAGGTATATTCTCATACATATAACTATGTTATCAAGATATACACTTCTCACATGTAAGGGAAGAATATCACAAAGTAACACAATGAAGGTAGAATTACCAAATAGGTAACACCATGGAGATAGAAGTACCACACAGGTAACACCACGAAGACAACACCACAAAGGTAGGAACCACAAAGGTAACACCACAATAATAGAAGTACCTCACACGTATCATGATGAAGATAGAAGTACCACACAGGTAACACTATGAAGATCAAGTTAACACACAGTTAACACTACTAATGTTGATTTACCACATAGGTAACACCGTGAAGATATAATTTCCACACAGGGAACACCCCGAGACAACACCTCAAAGGTATAAGTACCATAGAG
Source organism: Viscum album (assembly GCA_963277665.1). Classification (NCBI taxonomy): domain Eukaryota; kingdom Viridiplantae; phylum Streptophyta; class Magnoliopsida; order Santalales; family Viscaceae; genus Viscum; species Viscum album. The sequence goes on along the minus strand of OY728126.1, from coordinate 850,841,885 downwards.
GTAACACCATAAAGATAAAAGTACCAAACAAATAACCATGAAGATAGAAGTACCACACAGGTAACACCATGAAGATTTAAGAAACACATAGGTAATACCACAAATACAACACCATGAAGATAACATAATGAAGAATGATGTTCCACATGGGTAACATCATGAAGGTAAATGTACCTCACATGTAGCACCACAAATATAGAAGTACCACACAGGTAACAACACAAATATTGAAGTCTCATCTCACACTCAAGTATAACGTAAGTATATAAATACATATTATTAGTCATATGAATTGATCATATTATTGTGTTAAGAAGCACTAATAATGACCCAAATAGGATCAATAGGTAATAACACCCGCTGACCCACACAGGATCTGACCCACATAGGATTCATAGGTAATAATCCCCGCTGACCCACATAGGATCGGTATGTGCTGACCCACATAGGATCGCTAAGTGCTAACCCACAGAGGATCATATATATGCTGACCCACACGGGATTGATAGATGCTGACCCACTTAGGATCGATGTTCATTCTTTACGTTACAGCCATCCACATGATTCTTCGCACCTGGTGCACTCGAGCTCTGTAGAATCTTCTCCATGAGATATCAGTCATACCTAGAAAACCACTAAGCTCAAAAAAATAGTAACTCAAAACAACTCCATGTCGTAAGGGTTCCAATGGGACAAACGGTATATCAATCAGACACTCGATCTGTGAGTTATAAGTGTTTTAGTTCCAAGGGCCCGACTGGATTCGGGTTCAACCCAACCCAGCTGTACTCCAACTATAAATAAACCTCAAGTGGAGTATACCAAAAGTACTGTCTCAATTCACGGATCCCAACACCATAAATAGTTCTTCAAACAGACATTCGGTTCTCAGGATATGGCCCTTTTAGTGTTTCTGGGTTCGGTTGGACCTGGGTCTAGTCCGACATGGTCGGACCAAGGTCGGGCTAAGGTCTGGCTCGGCCTGTAAGCGCAGTTGGACCACAAAGGGTGGCCCTCTAGGTAAATTCCTCAACTGCATGAGGCGAGGCCCACAGGGGGCATGGCCCATTGTCCACCCGAGCTGGAAAGGGTGGGGGTGAGTTCGCGGTATTCTGAAAGGCCTGGAGGCTGTTCGGCTTATGAAACGGCAACGCCACATGGGCATTACCCAGTCACCACAGAACATGTTGGAGGCGCGGTTTCCCCCTCCACCGTGGTTTCATCCACCACCCCTTTTTCACTGAAGGCATGCTTGTCGTGCCGCCCTTCCCTTCCATGGCGGACCGATGTGTCGGCCGCCTACTCAGACCGCCGCAGGTGACGAGATGAAGCCCCATGCACACTGGCTACATGTTCCTACGTGCCGCACCTCATCCGCAATTGGTCGATGTTGGCCGCTCCACTGACTATGTAACACCCTGAGATTTTATGAAAAATATTCTTTTTAATATCATTAATGTCTTGTGTCGTACGCTACACTAAAAGGAGCTTGCACAACACGCATCCTTGACTTGCCTTGCATTACACGCAATCGCGACCTTCCTCGATAGCGTGTGTAGTACGCAATAATGAGTTTCACTAAACAACAATATCCTATTAAAATATTATTAAAACTACCCGTTATGAATAGTAATAACCACTTTTTGAAATTTTTAAAATTTTAGTTTTTAAAATGGACTTCATTCTTCGATTCGGAATATCGAAATTAGCTTAGGGTGAAATTTTGGTACTTTTCGGATAACTTTCATTTTCTGATGAATAGTGAAAATTACTAAATTTTAATTAAAAACAACCTTTTTAATTGAAATAATTAATAGTGATAAATTATTAATTTGAGTGGTTTTAAAGTATATTTAGAATATATTTTCACAATTTAATACAATGTTGGTCATTGGATGTAATTTCACATTTAAACCATACATAAACAAGTGTCAGTCTTTTGATAGTTATTATCTCTTAAGAACACGCTATTTGTTTTGACGACGGGAATTAATTTTTAAATTAAGTAATGAAACTGATAAATTTTGAATTTGGTAAAATAGACATCATTTTTCAGTTCATAATATAAAATATAGCTTAGGCCTAATTTTTGGTATTTTTCTGGAAACTTTCAATTTTTGATGAATAGTGAAACCACTAAGTGGTAGTTAAAAAAAATGAATTTTTCCTAAAACATAATTTTACCGCTTCTGTGAGTGGAATTTCAAAAATCTGAGAGACACGTTTGATGTCATTAAGTAAAATGTGGTTCAATGAGATGAAAATAATTTTTCGTGAATAGTAACTTTTTACTTTTTTTACCACGGTTAAAAGTAAATAGGGTAATTAAGGGTAAAAAAGATATTATTATTACCCAAACACATATCCTAATTCTATTGGATAAGTTTAATTCGACCAAAAACAACCTTAGGAATAAACTATGACCATTTAGGCCCACTTGAATTAGATTAGGACGTTTATTATTAATTTATTTAAAGAAGGGTTAAAATAGTTAAAATCAATGTTTAATAAGTATATAATTTTTAATATAGGGTTATACATAAGATAAATTCAACTATAAATATTCATTATAAATCTAAAAAGATTTCCTACATAATGGTATTTTATATGTAATTTTTATACATTAAATAATTTAATTTATTTATGACACAATGATGATGCAGTAATTATCTTATTAATGAAATATTGACATAATTGATGTTATAAATACCCAAATAAATATAATTTGAGACTTTTTATGAATTAAACTAATTTTCTAGGTTAATATGATATGTTAGTATTTATTTAATTAACTTTTTTCGAACTAATCATTCTGTTATGATTTTCATAAAAATCAATTACTAAATAGTGTCAAAATTGACATAAAATAGTTTTTAGAACAAATATTATATTATTAATTGTTATTTTATTACTAAAAATCTAAGGTTCGGCCAAATGACTTATATAAGGTTATATATATTAATAATAAAAAACTTGGGGTTCTTTTGGCTTCTTATAGTAAGTTTATTAACCTTATAGTATAAGAACACAAGAAGACACGGTAAAAGTAAAATTATTTTACTTAATGTTAAATCTAAATGATAAGGTTAAAATAGGAACCTAAACTTGTCTAAATTCTATTGGATGAGAGTATTTCGACCCATCACCACCTTATCTTCTAAATAAATCAATTTGGAGCTATTTAAAACCGAATTTGTCTTTATAATAAAATAATATGTTTAGTTATTCAAAAGGTGCCCCTCTCCTCCCTTATAAAAGGGCACCTCCTCCCTCTCTTCCTCACACCACTTTGAGCCTTCAAGCTCGGCCAACCCCTGCCAAATTCTCTTCTACACTTCCATAGAAACATCTTAGAGGTTCTTGTCTTCCTCAAAGACCAATTTTAGTTCCCTAAAAGGAGATCTCAAAACGGCGCTTCAAAGAAGAGGTAATGTCTGTTACCGATTCTTTCAACTTTATTTCTTCTTCCACTTCTTCTTCTTAGTTTGTTTCATTATGAAGTAATAAAATCAGTATCACTCATATACTGATATGTTATTATAAGTATTAAACAACTCTATTTCACCATCTATCCATCCTACGGAAAACGAAATCACCGCGCGTGCGTACGTACGGAATACCGTCTCCACGCCGTCGTGTAATCTATTTTTCCACCACCAGCTTACTTGGATGGGTATAATGGTGTAAATAATAACTATATATGATTATTTTAATGTGATATTTATTCTGAAATAGTATACATACACTTCAATACAATTCCACGATCATGAGAATGATATCATCGCTCGTGCGTACGTACGGACTATCGTCTCCACGACGCGATGAGATTCATTCTCCATGTTAACCATTCATGAATGATTATAAAGTATATATAATAATTAATCATGAAATATATTACATAATAATGATACTGGATTTATGTGTATATATATTTATGTCATCTACTTAATTCCATTCAACTCAATAAGGAAACAAAAACAGCGTTCATGCGTACGTACGGCCTACCGTCTCCATGAACGGTGTATTTATTTCCATTTACTGATCTATTATATATATGTATATTCTGAATATATATTATATATAAATCATGTTTTATATTCTGGAATTAAGTAATCATGATCTAAGTAATCATATGAATAATTACAAGTCAAAACACGGACGACAAATGAAACGATTTTACCCAAAACGCTCTTTAACATGAAATTTACAAAAGAACGGGTAAAATAAAGTCATAAGTGAACCATATATGATATCATAACAATGATTATGATTCTAGAATAAGTCAATGACATTATTTAAATAATTATACAAGAGTTTCGGACACTTACGAAGCAAATCGGACCTTAGGTAAGGGAAAATATCACAATCTCATTTTTATCTGAGATTGTTTATACTTTGGAATTTACTAGGGTGTATTTTATCATCCACGTCCATGATTCCTCAATATGTAATATTATTTCCATCCACCTACAATTTTTTAAATCCAATTTTACCCTTCGGTGAGTTTTTAGTAAAAGATATGAAAGGAATCTTTTGTCGTTTTTCATACGAGGTACTTTTTGACTTTTCCGACAAAAGTACGAGAATAATGTTTTTTTAACTTATACGGCATGAATGGACTTCTAAAACATTATTTCCAAGAATATTCCTTTAAAAGTTTTCATGATTATTTTTAATCAACTTCTTTTAGTTTAGAATTTTATGACATGTTAAGAAAGGAAAAGTGTTTTTGAAGTAGAAAGGATATTTTCCTTAAGAATGGAGTTCAAGTGTTTTATCAAAATTATTTTCCATCTAAGATAATAAAGGGTTATATTTTTATCCCTATTATTACATTGATTTGATTATGTTGTGATTTAATTATATTTATTAATTCCTTTATCTTATATGAATTTTTTTATGATGTCACGATGTTTAAGATTCCCATTTTTATTACATGGGTTATGCAATGATGTATGGTTTATGATTTTGTGGCACACATAAAAATGGTATCATTATGAGATGGGTGGGACCTATATATCCCTCCAATGCATTGGGTAAAGATTTTATATCTCATGAGATAGACATGGCTGGAACGGTAGGTTAAACTGGTTTAGTGAAACAGGACTGAAACGAGGAGTGCACTCGGTTCAGAAATGGACTTTGTCCACTAAGATAGACTTGGTAATGAGTCTTGACTAATAAGAAATGATTCTCTATGATTATGTGTGTATGCCACAAAGTTCAATGTTTTATGTTATGATTATTGGGATTACATTTCACTACTATGATTTATCCCATGTTATGAAATTATGATATCTTTTGAAGGTTAAGATTTCCAAAAGTTATGTTCTTATGTATGTGATGTGATTGATATTTCTTTTGTTTACCCTTACTGAGCATTTGAGCTCACCCTTTTATGTTTTCTTTTCCCCAGGATATAAAGAAAGGTTTTAGGTAAAAAAATGGAAGATCTTTATGGGAGATGTTGAAGATCTTTCACCACAATTAGAAAATTATATTCTGAGTTTCCAAAGACACTAAACTATTACGGTCCTTTTGTGTGTGTGTTTTTGTTATGTACTAAGTATTCCGCAAAAGTAATGTAATGTCCATGTACATTAAGCTTCGGGTCTCTACAGTTGGTATCAGAGGAAAGGTTTAGTCAACCTTTGGAAACTAGGATGCGAGAACTTTATTGAGATCCCTAGAGATATTTCTAAGGTATGTCTAGGGATGTCCCTAAGGTTAAGTATAAGAATTGGTTATAGTACTAAAATTACGGTAACCCAAGATGTTATATATTGAAGTTACTCTCCCTTTATTATATTGTTTTCCCTAGCGTTATTTTTGCCTCTCACACTATTCTTTTTGGGTTTTAGATGATGGCTGGAACTCGAAGGAACCGTGTTGATCAATGTAATGGACAATGAAATGATTGTCCTCCTGAACAAACAAATGTTATGGGAGATGGAGTGAAAGATCTTATTGCTATACTTACACAAGATATGAATCATTCTGGACTTCCAAATGAGCAGAGAAGGGAACAATATTCTATTGAGTCCTTCATGAGGCAACGTCCACCTTCTTTCAGTGGGTATTCTGATCGACTTGTTGCTAGACAATGGATCAGTACTACTGAAAAGATATTTTCAGTTCTTCAATGTTCTGAACATGATAAAGTCATCTTAGCAGTGTATCGTTTGGAAGTTGATGCTGATCAATGGTGGAATCTTATCAAGAATATGAGGCCAAGAGATGAAATTGAGTCCATGGAATGGGACGAGTTCAAGAACTTATTTTTCAATAATTACTTCTCTCATATTCTTCGAACAAAGATAGAGAAGGAGTTTCTTGAACTAAAGAAAAAGTATGATGAATCTGTTGGTATATACAAAGTGAATTTTACAAGGCTTGCAAGGTATGCATCTGGATTTATCATCCAACCTGAAAGTAAATTTGATCGATTATTCAGTGGCTTAAAACCAAATCTTCGAAGGGCATTAGCTATAAGAGACTTCAGTAGCTATGAACAAATTATGTGTTGTGCTATCAAGGTAGAAATGGAAGTTGTTGTTACTTATCCATCTAATAGTTTTTACAAGAAATGAAAGATGGAGTTCAAGGAGAAATCTCAGAATAATGGTGAAAAGAAGATGAATGTTTCCTTATGCTCAAAGTGTGGAAATAAGCATGTTGTAGATTGTCTTAAAGGGACTAGAAAATGTTTTAAGTGTGGAAAAGAAGGTCATCGAGCAGCTAAGTGTCGAAGTAATGGAAAAGGGTTTCTAATGATATGAATAAAGAAAAGACTGCAGAGAACGCACCACCAACACTTCAATGCTTCATGTGCAAGGAAATGGGGCATTATGCTAATAAATGCCCTAATCCAAGGGTTAGTGATGATCGACATGAGCAACCACTTAAGGCAAAGGACCAAGGGAAGTCACATGCGATCACTATTGGCGATGTTGAATATGACAACGATGTGGTGGAATGATTAAGTGTTTATGTAATGGGATTCCAAAATAATGTTGTATATAGTATCGTGGAATATTGGAATATTTATGTATTGGTCTATTGTGGTTTTCAATGGTACCGGTAACCATAGAATGTGATTGAGATATTTTTGGAAAAAAATATGATATGCCCATAATGAAAGGAAAACGAGAAAATGAAATGTTTGACCGTATTCATGAGCTCATGACTGATATAAGGAGAAGGTTATACCATGGTTTGAGTATATAGAATTTTTGGATTTTGGTATGTGGAAAGAGTTAACTTTTGATAGCATTCATGTTTTCACTAAGGTTCAATGGGTATTCATTCTTCAAGAGAATACATGATTAAGGTTTTCACATGTTTTTAATTTGACCAACAAGATATATCTTATGATATATGGGGGATAAATGATGGCATTCATGTGATTGTTATGTGACATTTCAAGTAATCATTTTCTTTATACTATGAGCTTGGACCGAAGTATTTTAGATAAGCCTAAAGATTGGAATGGAGTATGTTGGACATAAGTTAGTATTGTTTAAGGATAGAACATTTTTCGATATTATTGATGGGATTTTATAGTAATGTAGTTTTAGAAAAAGGAAAACCTGCAGGACGGGCGACAACCCATCACGTCGGACAAGGCTGTGGGGATCGAACCCACAACCGAAGTGCGACTGCCCTTTATCACCTACCACTGGCCTACAGGAAGTCCCTGTTTAGTAGAAACTAGTTTTATTATATTAATCAGTATGATATATGAAGTATAAGTCCATTTTAGGAACCATATATGATTAATCTCAATATAGATGGACTTATGTAAGTTTTGATAACTTTTCTAACCTTTTGTTTGAGACATATGGAATGACCCATAATTCTATCACATGATCTACTCACACATCATGAATGAAAAATTCAACTTCATTTCTTTAAGAGATGAAGTGGAAATTGTCCAAATAATGACCAATGGTGAGACTATACCAAAATCACAAAAGTATTTCTTCTAATTCCAATTTCATCAACTTTTGGGAAATGATCTTGAAAACCAAAAATGTTGTCCTAGTGCTCTTATATCTGATGATTTAGATGGTAACTTAGATCATCACAAATTTATGGCTTTTTGATTTCTGGCTTTTCCATATCCATGTTCTCTACCACTCTCCATCAGAACATGATGGTTAGATTTCTCTTCCACATCAATATTTTCACCTATGTGGAAACCCAGTGATTAGTTTATTTGGGTAACTGTTATGTTTCATACTTTTGTTTTTAAAGATTGGTTTTGGTATTCCTTTTTACGATGTGGGTTTCTATTAAAGAAACTTTTGAGTAGTAAACCATTTATAACCCCGACGAATTTCGAGGGCGAAATTCATTTTAAGGGGGGTAGAATGTAACACCCCGAGATTTTATGAAAAATATTATTTTTAATTTCATTAATGTCTTGTGTTGTATGCTATACTAAAAGGATCTTGCACAACATGCATCCTTGACTTGCCTTGCATTACACGCAATCGCGACCTTCCTTGATAGCGTGTGTAGTACGCAATAATGAGTTTCACTAAACAACAATATCCTATTAAAATATTATTAAAACTAGCTGTTATGAATAGTAATGACCACTTTTTGAAATTTTATAAATTTTAGTTTTCAAAATGGACTTCATTTTGGGATTCGGAATATCGAAATTAGCTTAGGGTGAAATTTTGGTACTTTTCGGATAACATTCATTTTCTGATGAATAGTGAAAATTACTAAATTTTAATTAAAAACAACCTTTTTAATAGAAATATTTAATAGTGATAAATTATTAATTTGAGTGGTTTTAAAGTATATTTAGAATATATTTTTACAATTTAATACAATTTTGGTCATTGGATGTAATTTCACATTTAAACCAGACATAAACAAGTGTCAATCTTTTGATAGTTATTATCTCTTAAGAACATGCTATTTGTTTTGATGACGGGAATTAATTTTTAAATTAATTAATGCAACTGATATGTTTTGAATTTGGTAAAATAGACATCATTTTTCAGTTCATAATATAAAATATAGCTTAGGCCTAATTTTTGGTATTTTTCTGGAAACTTTCAATTTTTGATGAATAGTGAAACTAGTAAGTTATAGTTAAAAAAATGAATTTTTCATAAAACTTAATTTTACCGCTTCTGTGAGTGGAATTTCAAAAATCCGAGAGACACAGTTGATGTCAGTATGTAAAATGTGGATTAATGAGATGAAAATAATTTTTGGTGAATAGTAATTTTTACTTTTTTTTTTACCACGGTTAAAAGTAAATAGGGTAATTAAGGGTAAAAATGATATTATTATTACCCTAACACATGTCTTAATTCTATTAGATAAGTGTAATTCGTCCAAAAACAACCTTAGGAATAAAATATGACCATTTAGGCCCACTTGGATTAGATTAGGACATTTATTATTAATTTATTTAAAGAAGGGTTAAAATAGTTAAAATCAATGTTTAATAAGTATATCCTTTTTAATATAGGGTGATACATAAGATAAATTCGACTATAAATATTAATTATAAAGATAAAAATATTTCTTACATAATGATATTTTATTTGTAATTTTTATACATTAAATAATTTAATTTATTTATGACACAAAGATGATGTAGTAATTATCTTATTAATGAAATATTGACATAATTGATGTTATAAATACCCAAATAAATATAATTTGATACTTTTTATAAATTCCACTAATTTTCTAGGTTAATATGAATGTTATTACGGATTTAATTAACTTTTTTCGAAATAATCATTCTGTTATGATTTTCACAAAAATCAATTACTAAATAGTGTCAAAATTGACATAAAATAGTTTTTAAAACAAATATTATATAAGTAATTGTTATTATATTCCTAAAAATCTATGGTTCGGCCAAATGACTTATATAAGGTTATATATATTAATAATAAACAACTTTGGGTTCGTTTGGCTGCTTATAGTAAGTTTATTAACCTTATAGTATAAGAACACAAGAAGACACGGTAAAAGTAAAATTATTTTACTTAATGTTAAATCTAAATGATATGGTTAAAATAGGAACCTAAACGTGTCTCAATTCTATTGGATGAGAGTATTTCGACCCATCCCCACCTTAGCTTCGAAATAAATCAATTTGGAGCTATTTAAAACCGAATTTGTATTTATAATAAAATAATATTTTTAGTTATTCAAAAGGTGACCTTCTCCTCCCTTATAAAGGGGCACCTCCTTCCTCTCTTCCTCACACCACTTTGAGCCTTCAATCTCAACCAACCCCTGCCAAATTATATTCCCCACTTCCATAGAAACATCCTAGAGGTTCTGGATTCCTCAAAGACTAATTTTAGTGCCCTAAAAGGAGATCTCAAAGAGGCGCTTCAAAGAAGAGGTAATGTCTGTTACCGATTCTTTCAACATTATTTCTTCTTCCACTTCTTCTTATTAGGTTGTTTAATTATGAATTAATAACATCAGTATCACTCGTATACTTATATTTTATTATAAGTATGAAACAAACCTATTTCACCATCTATCCATCCTACGGAAAACGAAATCACCGCGCGTGCGTACGTACGGAATACCGTCTCCACGCCGTGGTGTAATATTTTTTCCACCACCACCTTACTTGGATGGGTATAATGGTGTACATAATAACTATATATTATTATTGTAAGGTGATATTTATTCTGAAATAGTATAGATACACTTAAATACAATTCCACGATCATGAGAACGATATCATCGCTCGTGCGTACGTACGGACTACCGTCTCCACGACGCGATGAGATTCATTCTCCACGTTAACCATTCATGAATGATTATAAATTATATATAATAATTAATCATGAAATATATGACATACTAATGATACTGGATTTATGTTTATATATATTTATTTCATCTACTTAATTCCATTCAACTCAATAAGGAAACAAAAACAGCGTTCATGCGTACGTACGGCCTACCGTCTCCATGAACGGTGTATTTCTTTCCATTTAATGATCTATTATATATATGTATATTCTGAATATATATTCTATATAAATAGTGTTTTATATTTTGGAATTAACTAATCATGATCTATGTAATCATATTAATAATTACAAGTCAAAACACGGACGACAAATGAAACGATTTTACCCAAAACGCTCTTTAACATGGAATTTACAAAAGAGCGGGTAAAATAAAGTCATAAGTGAACCAGATATGATATCATAACAATGTGTATGATTCTGGAATAAGTCAATTACATTATTTAAATCATTATACAGGAGGTTCAGACACTTACGAAACAAATTAGACCTAAGGTAAGGGAAAATATTACAATCTCATTTTTATTCGAGATTGTTTATACTTTGGAATTTATTGGGGTGTATTTTATCATCCACGTCCATATTTCCTAAATATGTAATATTATTTCCATCCACCTAAAATTTTTTAAATCCAATTTTACCCTTTGGTGAGTTTTTAGTAAAATATACGAAAGGAATCTTTTTTCGTTTTTCGTACGAGGTACTTTTTGACTTTTCTGACAAAAGTACGAGAAGAATGTTTTTTTAACTTATACCGCATGAATGAACTTTTAAAACATTATTTCCAAGAATCTTCCTTTACATGTTTTCAAGTTTATTTTTAATCAACTTCTTTTAGTTTAGAATTGTATGACATGTTAAGAAAGGAAACGTGTTTTTTAAGTAGAAAGGATATTTTCCTCAAGAATGGAGTTCAAGTGTTTTATCAAAATTATTTTCCATCTAAGATAATAAAGGGTTCTGTTTATATCCCTATTATTACATTGATTTGATTATGTTGTGATGGAATTATATTAATGAATTCTTTTATCTTATATGAATTGTTTTATGATATCACGATGTTTAAGATTCCCATTTTTATTACATGGGTTATGCAATGATGTATGGTTTATGATTTTGTGGCACACATAAAAATAGTATCATTATTAGATGGGTGGGACCTATATATCCCTCCAATGCATTGGGTAAAGATTTTAAATCTCATGAGATAGACATGGCTGGAACGGTAGGTTAAACCGGTTCAGTGAAATAGGACTGAAATGAGGAGTGAACTCGGTTCAGAAATGGACTTTTTCCACTAAGATAGTATTGGCAATGAGTCTTAACTAATAAGAAATGATTCTCTATGATTATGTGTGTATGCCACAAAGTTCAATGTTTTATGTTATGATTATTGGGATTACATTTCACTGCTATGAATTATCCCATGTTATGAAATTATGATATCTTTTGCAGGTTAAGATTTCCAAAAGTTATGTTCTTATGTATATGATGTGATTGATATTTATTTTGTTTACCCTTACTGAGCATTTGATCTCACCCTTATATGTTTTCTTTTCCCCATGATATAAAGAAAGGTTTTAGGTTAAAAAAAGGAAGATCTTTATGGGAGATGTTGAAGATCTTTCACCACGATTAGAAGATTATATTCCGAGTTTCCAAAGACACTAAACTATTACGGTCCTTGTGTGTGTGTGTTTTTGTTATGTACTAAGTATTTCGCAAAAGTAATGTAATTTCCATGTATGTTAAGCTTCGGGTCTGTACCGACTATCATTGGTTAGTGTCGTGACCTCCTCTTGTTGCGTGTGCCACCTCTATCATAGTTGTTTGGTGTCATCGCGTTGACGGTCTTCCACAGACGCACAAGGGTAGAAAAGTAGCAGAGGGTCTGCACCAGATTAATTATTCCCACACCCTCCACATTAGCTTGTAATCGTGAGGGGTCATTAATGGTTCAAGAAAAAATCACTTGAATTAAATAAATAATCAAAACCCTACCTCAAGAATGATGGAGAATTCCTACAATTGAGGAAGTGATTTGGTGTTTCTATCCCCACAATTATCCTCCAATGACGTCACTTGATCGTTGATTCCATGGTTCGGAGTTTCGGTGTCACACGTCACTGCTCACTAGAACTGGAACCATCCTACGAGGATGGCATCGTAGCACTTTACTAGTAGTTCATTACTTGGCGAAGAAGTGTCGATAGATCTCCCCAAGATCCATATAAATAGGAGATGGGGAGGGTAAGTAATGACATTGATAATTAATGGGGGGTCGTTAATTAAGAACCTTATTAATTACCCAACATTAGTGTTACATAGGATTTAATGGTCAAGACATTTATTGGTTTGACATGTTGCTAGTCCCATATTGCCTCTTGTCCGTTAGAGGAGAAGAAAAAAAATAACAATGGTATTTTATTTATTCATTCAAAGTCCAAAATCTAACTTTTTCTCCAGGACAACTGTGGTTGAAGAGAAGCCTCCCTTAAGAAAATCTAGGACCTATGGATTCAACGGTGTTCTTGGATTTTTAATCCAAGCACGGGTTCAATAGTTAAAAAACACCGCTCATGCATTTACTGAATGTACCAAAAAAAGTTCATATATTCATTCTGGGCACACCAAGCTTCGGAATCACGCACCATAAATTTTAATAGACTTGTAATAATTCCATTTATTTAAAAAAATTACATGGATAATCCAGGATTTACATTCTCCCCACCTTAGGGCCTTTCTTCCCCTAAAGCCACAACATAGACTAAGAAAATAAATGGGCATACTGAGCTTGAATCTGAGCCTCCCGCTCCAATGTCCTCTCATGGAGGTTCCTATGCTACCAGTGAACGTGCACCAGAGGTATCGACTGCCCATTAAAAACTCACTCTTGTCGATATTCAATCTTTACTAAAACATCTGTAAACGTCTCCCCGTCATCAAAGTCTAGCTCACTATGGTTGATGACATAAGACGTGTCATTCACATATCTCTTTAGTTGGGATACATAGAAGATTTCGTGCACCCACTTTAATAGCAGGGGAAGTGCCAAGTGGTATGCCACCTTTCATATCTTCCGAAGTATCAGAAATGGTTTGATAAACCTCGGTGATAACTTTCCGCCTTGACCAAATCTCTGTAAACCTGATCGAGGTGAGACCCGAAAAAAGACATGGTCTCCGTCTTATAACTTCAAAGGTCTCCATTTCCTATTGCCTTAAGAAATCTGCCACTTATTTATTCATACCTGGCCCCAATACTAACACCGGATGTCCTGGTACACCTTTACTACTCTAAGATGTACCACTAAAGGGGATGTATGGATCTCCCTAAAAATCTCCCCATGAAGCGTTACTAGTACCATGGTGCATCCTTTGAAGAGGATGACATGATCCCTACCTTCAAAAAATAATTCAGGTGCATGTCCTAAGGATATCTGAGCACGTTGATCCTTACAGTCAATGTCCCCAAGTTATGTCTACTGAACTCGCTGAAGAGGTGGGGGGGTGACAGTCATCGATTGGAAGTAAGCTGCTCCATTTCTATTCAAGAAGGATATCTACATTGAGGCTAGATACTCTATCACCTCACTCAATAACTGTAGACCAGACCTCCTACTAAGTGCATCTACTACCACGTTCCCTTTCAATGGAGTATAGACTATTTCAAAGTCATTGTCCTGGATTAACTGTAGCCATCGTCATTGTCTCATTTCCAGGTCCTTTAGTGAGAAGATAAACCTGAGACTCTTGTGATCAGAGTAAATAGTAAAACATTCACCCATTAAGTAGTAATGTTACATCTTCATCGCAAAGGCCACTACTACTATCTCTACGTCATGGGTATTTTAGTTCTTCTCAGGTTGTCACAACTGTTGTGAGTCGTATGCGATAACTACCCACTTTGTCATCAAGAAACAACTTAGTCTGGTCCTTAATGTATCACAGTAGAATACATAACCAACACCCTCTTCTGGTAGCCTCAATATGGGGGCACTCGTAAGTCTCTATCTCATCTCATGAAAGCTCTGCTGACACTTCTCCATCCATAGGAAAGCCCCCCCCCCTTCTTCATTAATGCTGAAATGGGTGTCACTACCCTAGAGAAGTTGGGTAAAAATCTCTTTTAGTACACAGCCAAAGCAGAAGTCCTTATCCCATCAGAGAGGTAATACTGGAAACATATTTGAAAAAGATGCCCCCACACTCTGTCACTCTTTTTGGTAACTGAAAAATAAAAACTCCGCCACCATGATTATATAGCTGGCCGACTCATGAGTGATCGGTTGCACCCTCCTATGCATTACTTCACCATGTGCTGCCTGGGTTTCCTTTTTCACGGACCAAGGAAAACTGAATTCCAGCATTGTAGATAAACCACAATCTTTTTCCTAATATAGTCAATCTGAGTATAAACTGTGGATGTCCAGTCCATACCCAAACTAACGTCATAAGGATTTGATGCTACCACTAGGTTGAAACAGAAACTCTCGCCTCAAGGGTTGTATAACACCATTGGCATATGTGTGATTATCGAGTCTCCTACCAATGTTGTCTCCATACATAAGGTTCAAGTCATCATTTTAACTGGAATCTAGAGGTCTTGAACAAGATTCATGGTAAGGATGAATGATTGGTACCTATGTATATTAATACATAAGCTAGTAGTAGACATATACTATACCTTGAATCATTCCTGGATCCCTTTGGTCACACTCCTTGACCGCATGCAGTTACTCCCTTCCCCTGTCCTCCAGCTCCCTGAGCCTGGGGGGGGACCACATTGGGGTGGTGGTTGTAACATGTAGAATTGTATACCACCACATGTTGTTATCCCAGCTCAACTTCCACATCTGATTCCTTATAGATTGATATGTCCATATTACTTCCTCTTCCTGAAACATTTTACACACCCAAGTCTCTGAGACTGACGTCAATTTCCTACTTTCCCACTAATAACATCCACTGGATGTATCTGCTCACCCAAAGAACATTCAACCACAATGTTTCTATCTAGCACCCTAACATAAGTAAAAATGAATAGAGGAATAGTTCATGCTTAGATGTTCCTAAAAACACCTCGATCGAAGGTCTACGCCCTAAATCACTGATAGTGTTGTAAACCTTGAGTACCGGGGATCGTCGGTATGCCTCAATAAATGCAAAGCTACCAACATGTCGTCCAGCCAAAGCTATAGAATACTTTGGGAACTATCATCCCATAGCTCTTTATGGAAAGAGACCCCCTTCTTTGAGGTAATTTATCAATCATGTCCACAGAAAAGTCACTTATCCACAAGATTAGGGTAATCTAAACCATGTCATTGTTCTACTGAGTCACGTAGAAGTCTCTCTACCGGGACTGCCATCTGATCAAATGGTGCCTTGGCTAGATAGAAACTCATCCAACGCCCCATTACAGTTCTTGGTCACCTGTGAGTCAGGCTCACCTCGAAACCTAAGGGGTATCTGATACTGAAACATGTGTAAGTCACTAAGCCTTCATGTTTCCTCTACCAGTACTGCTAGTTGTAACTGTTGACCAACGTGTAGTGATATAGCTGGAACACTAACCGAAGGTGCCATCTCAGGAAACATTCCATGTATCAAATCCTCATCACCATGTGGACTATCCTCATGGTCAGGCACTGATAAATACTAGAAGCTAGGATCACCATCTGATCTGCTCATGTCCTAACTAGGTATAAAACTCTAGCCACAGCCTCTAGCTAGTCTTCAGCTTCCTGGGGATCTGCCTTTCCTCGGAACCTCAGAGGCCTCTTCCGCTAAAACTCGTGGAATGCGCTCATTCAGTGTTCACTGTTTTTTGGTGGGGATGGTGGTAATGGATTCCCAATGGGTAGTGATGCTACTGGTACACCATCCAAAGGTGCTAACTCTGTAAGAGGGCCCTTCGTCGAGGCCTCATCGCTCAGTGGTCCATCCTCGTGTACTCTCTTATGAATCGTTACTTTCTGTCTACACAGAATCATATTTATAAAAAACATGTGCACCACGATCATCAAGTTATACCTAGTGAGATGACTCAA
This sequence comes from Viscum album, assembly GCA_963277665.1. NCBI lineage: Eukaryota > Viridiplantae > Streptophyta > Magnoliopsida > Santalales > Viscaceae > Viscum > Viscum album. Next base: position 850,825,019 of record OY728126.1, on the reverse strand, counting down.
AGAGATCACAAGAAAGACTTTTTAGAACACACATAATCAGTGTTTCCATGAACTGAGTCGAAAATCAGAATTCAGGGTCCTGGTGTATGGATACGTCAGTCTCCACACCAACACTGGATTCCCCAAAACTGAAAACCACACTCATAACACATAACACTATTGCCACACTGAAAAGATCAGAGTCCTAGTTCTTCAGTAGAATCGACTCCTCTATAACACTTTGTCACGACCCGTCTAATGGGGGCCATACGAAGACAACCCCAAGCCCACCTTCTATAGGCCAGGGGATGAAGACTAGCACCATAAATGTGTATCCCTAAAACAGGAAGGCATTTTTTATCCTGTAAAGACACACAGTCCAAGAACACAACAATAAGCAACCATGAAGTAAACTGCTGTAGTAAAAGTGTGCTGAAATCAAAGGGTCTGGAATACAAGGTCAACTGAAAGGTACAGGAAAAAATGAAAAAGTACAAATACAATTGAAAAGTTAAAAAAATATCCTTGATTTTCCATCAAGGATCATACCTGAAGGGTAGGTACAACTCATGATCAGTAGTCCCTATGTCAGATCACGCCAAATATACCACCACCGAAAACTACCAAGTCCAGCTCCCCTCAGCCTCGACCAATGATGTTCATCCTCTATACAAGACACAACAAGGTGGGGGCATAGCCCATGCATGGGTGAGTATTAAGATACTCCATAGGGAACTCGAGACCCCCAAAGGTCTCCCAGAGTTCCTAAAAGGAAACACCACAATGCAAGACCTCAAACTCAAAGAATGAAGCACTACAAATTAACTCTACTTAGGTATATGCCCATACATATAGATATGTTATCAATATTTAATCATCTCACATATGAGGGATGAATATCAAAAAGTAACACCATAAAGGTATAAGTACCACACATGTAACACCACGAAGATATAAGAAGAACCCATGTAACACCACGAAGATAGAAGTATCACACAGGTAACACCATGAAGATAACACCAAGAAGATAGAAGTACCACACAGGTAACACCATGAAGGTAGAAGTACCACAGAGGTAACACCAAGAATATAGAAGTACAAAATAGGTAACATCGCGAGATAACACCATGAAGGTATAAGTACCACATGTGTAACACCATGAAAATAGAAGTAACACACATGTAAAACCATGAAGATAGAAGTACCACACAGGTAACACAACTGAGATTGATGTATCACATAGGTAACACCACGAAGATAACACCACAATGATAACACAATGAATATAGAAGTATCACACAAGTAACACTATGAAGATAAAAGTACCACACAGGTAATGCTACGATGAAAGAAGTACCACACAGGTAACACCATGAAGATTGAAGACTTAGGTCACAATCAGGTATAACATAATTACAGAAAGAGAGATGATTAGTCATAAGGATAGATCATCTTATTCTATTAAGAATCACTACTGCAGACCCACATAGGATAAATAGCTAATAACCCCCACTGATCCACATAGCATCTATCCAACATATGATCGATAGGTAATAACCCCCATTGACCAAACTAGATCTGACCCACATTGGATCGGTATGCACTAACCCACATGAGATTACTGAGTGCTGACCCACACATGATCTGAAAGATTTTGACCCACACATGATTGATAGATGCTGACCCATTTAGGATAGATTTTGTTTCTTCACATTACATCTAGCCACAGGATTCATCACACCTGGTGCACTCTGGCTCCATAGAATCTACCCCTTGAGATACCACTCATACCTTGAACAGAACTAACCTCCAAAAAGGAGTAGCCAAATGAACTTTTATGTCATAGCGGTTCCAAAAATAGGCAGTGCATCAATCGGATGCCTGGTCTGTGAGTTATAAACGTTTTAGTTCCGAGGGCCTGATTAGATTTGGGTATAATCCAACCCGGACATACTCCAACTATCTCCAAAACTCAAGTGGAGTATACCAAAAGGATTGTCTCAACCCAAGGATCCTAGTGCCATAGATGGATCATCAAATGAATTTATGGTTCTAAATATATGTCCCCTTAAATGTTTCTGGGTCCGATCCGACTCGGTCGGGCTGACCCGACCCGACCCTGTTTGGGCAGGGTCGGGGCGGGCTCGGCTCGCTAGGCCTAGGTCTAACTCAGTCCTCATGGAGGCAGCCCAAATGGGGGAACAGCCTATAAGGGAATGCGGCCCGACCGTGTGAGGCATGACGCACTTTCCGCCCGAGCTGGCAATAGGGGGTGACTCCCCTGGAATTCTGAACGGCCCGGAGGCTGTTCGGCTCATGAAACATCGTCACCACGGGGGTGCCACCCAATTGCCGCAGAACCCTACAGAGGCGCAGGTTCCCCCTCATACATGGCTTCAGATGCAACCCCTTTTTCACCAGTGGTGCGCTGGTTATGCCACCCATCCCTTTTGCAGTTGGCTGATGATTCGTGTGCCTCCTCTGACCACCATGGCTAACTTTCCACGACCCCTTGCTCACTGGCGGTGCGCGATGGTGCGCCGCACCTCCTCCATAACTGATCGGGGTCATCCACTCTGCTGACCACCACATCTTAGTGTCGTAGCCTTTTCTTTTGGTGTGCGAGGATGCATCGCCTCCGTCGTAGCCGGTTGGTGTAGTTGTACCGATGGTCATCCACGGAGGCACAAGGGTTTCAAGGTAGTGGAGGTTTCGGGAAAGGTTTGTTAGGCCCGCTCCCTATGCGTTTGCTTGTAATCGTGAGGGAGGATTAAGGGTTCAAGAAAATTCACATGAATTAAACAAACAATCAAACCACTGCCTCAAAACGATGGGGAATACCTGCAATTGAAGAAGTTGGTTAGTGTTTTCCATCCTTGTAATTATCCTCCAATGACGCTGCTTAATCATCGATTCCTCGGTTCATGGTTTCGGTGCCGCTCATCACCGCTCGCTGAATCAAACTCTATCCTCCAAGGTTGGTGTCACATATCTTTACCATCACTTCATTACTTAGAGAAGTAGTGCCGATACCTCACCCCAAGCTCCACATAAATAGAAGACTGTGAGGGTATGTAAGGATGTTGAGAATTGAAGGTGGATCATTAATTAGGAAGCTTATTAATTCCCTAACATTGATGTTACATAAGATTGAAGTTTCAATCCATTTATTGTCTTGAAAAAACGCTGGTCCCATGTTGCTTCTTTTCTGTTGGAGGATAAGAACCAAAGAAATAAAAATAAGAAATTTATTTCATTTATTTTGTCAAAGTCTAAAATATAAATTTTTTTCTAGGACTACTGCAGTCAAAGTAAATCTTCCCTTAAGTGAATCTTGACATTGTAGATTCAACAGTCCCCTCGAATTTTTAATCTGAGCACCAGTTCAAACTTTAGAAATCGCCGCTCATGCGTTTACTGAACGTACCTAAAAGAAGTTCTGAAATTCATTATGGGCACACCGAGCTACGGAATCACTTGCCGTCAATTTTTGAAGACACGCAATCATTTCATTTAATTAAAAAATTACATGGTAAATTCGGGTCTTTAAAGAAAACTCTATCACTAATTTGAAGTGGAAGTGGAACACCAATTTTCAATGTCTAAAACATGAAATGATTCTTTCTGTGATAAAACTCCAAAATCTTCTTGGTGATATATAATGTTGAAACATTGTGTGTAGATCTTGTTCTATAACTATTGATTAAGATAAAATGAGGTGTGACTTCTCAATGTTATACATTGATTTATATGATGTCATCATGGTTGAAAAATTTTATGGCTCACACTGACTGTTATTGTAGAACAATAATTTTCACAACTAAAGACGACACCAATAATCTCTTCAGAGGATAGTGGGTTGTAAAGAAAGGGTCAGTGGACTTTTTGGAATCAATAGTGGGAATTATCTCTTACTCATTGGTGTTCTTGACTTTGGAATCCATAGAAGAGATCAAGGATATTAGTTTTCCAGCATTTGTGGATCTATTTCTAGATTTATTTCTGGAAAACATCTAATGTATACCACCAATTAAGGATGTAGATTGTATGATTGATCTCCTCCAATGGACCCCTCTTATTTCCCTTCCATGTTATTGGATGGAAATAAATACATTTGGGGATCTGAAACTGAAGTTGGAGGAGGAGTAAATAAAAGGTTTCATTCGGCCAAGTATGTCTCTATGGGAAACACTGATCTTGATCGTGAAGAAAGTATATGGAACTCTTCAATAATGCATTGATTTTCATAAGCATAACCATGTTATGATAATGAATTGGTATCCACTACAACACATTAATTATCTATTTGAAAAATTGAGGGAAGATTAGTGGTTCTAAAAGATTTACTTTTGATCAGGGTATCCTAAATTGCACGTTCATAGGGAAGATACTTCAAACACTGCTTCTAGAAGTAGATACGGCCACTACGAATATGTAGTCATGCCTTTAGGCCTTGAAATTTTTGCAGTTGTATTCATGGTGTTGATGAACTGAAAATTTTAGCGATATCTAGTCTCTTTTATTGGTTTGTATTTCGATGAAATCATGGTGTATTCAACGACAAGGGATGAACTTGAGAAAAACATAGATACAGTGTTGGGAATCTTTAGAGATCACCATTTTTATGCCAAATTGTCAATGTGAGATTTTTGGATACAATAGGAAGAATTTATTGGCAATGTGATTTCATCAACTGGTGTTTTAGTGAACCCTAAAAAGATAGAAGTTGTTATCTTCTGGAAACAACCAAAGGATGTTTTTGAGATAAAAAGTTTTCTTGGTCTAGCTTACTACTATTGACGATTTCTGAGTGACATCTCATGACTAGCCTCACCAATGAAATCTCTGAAAAAGAAGAATGCTCCTTTCCAATAGATATAGGAATTTTTGAAATCATTCCAGGAGTTGAATGTTTGCTTTAAATTGTCACCTATATTGATTTATCTAGAACCTAGATAGGGGTATGTGGTGTACAATGATGCTTCATAATTAGGGTTGGGTTGTGTTCTCATGCAATGAGACCATGTTGTGGCTTATGGGTCATGTTAGTTTAGAGTGCATGAGAAGAATTACCCAATACATGATTTGGAGATTGATGCAGTTGTCCATGAACAGCAGACTTAGAACCATAATATCATTGGTGATAAATTGACTATGTTCAAAAATCGTAATAGTTTGAAATTTATTTTCGCACAGTGAGATTTAATTATATAGAAAAGGATATAAATGTTTTATCTTCAAATGTTATTCATTGAATTGATGTATAGATTGGGGAAAATGAATTCATTGGTAGACACATTTTTTAGAAATTCATATACTCAAATGGAAAATGAGGAATCTTATAAATGGCAGTTGCTTTCATTCCTAGCCGACATGCATGTTGAATGTGAATACCAAGGTGATGTTTTAGTGTTATTATTAGCTATGATGGTTCCTTGTAATGACCCAAACTATTATTAATGAAAACAAATATTGATCTAATTAAATGTATTATTATGTATGATAATTATATAACTTATCCACTTTCATGGTTTTATGTTTTTGGATTTTAAAATATCGCTATGAACTGTTACCATTGCTAATATAGCCGTTGATAAGTGATCACATGATTAGGATAAATATAGGATTTTACCAAATCTAATTTACTCAGACAAAGGAATTGATGGCCTCACCTAGTAGACTTACCACGTATGAAGCCCATTTGGCGGAGCATGGAAAGGAGGTGGCGTAATTGGGCTTCTCTCTTAACCAAGCCAAAGATGAGCTCTAACATGTTAAGATTGAATGGAACTGCATATGGGAGATGTGGAAGTTGATAGAGATTACCACCCAATCAATGTTATCCGAGCCACCCCATGACTCTTTCACCATCGCACACCTTACCCATCCATCTTACGTGGGTGTTATAAGGGGTAATGTAATAGGACCTTGGCACTATTATTATGTGCATTATTTTTTAATATAATAATTAATATACATTCATTTTATTATTTTTGTTACTTTGTAAACAGTTTTTAAAGCACATATAGTAATTTTAGTTAATATTCAACTAAGAAATATATTTTGATAAATTAATGGATTTTTAATTATATAATATTTAAATAAAATATTATTATTATTAAAATACTTTTTATTAATTTTAAATGATCTTATAATTTTTATGAATACAATATTTATTTTTATTATGGTTTGAAAGCAATTTTTTTCAAAACCCATGAATTTTTTATAAATGTCGATTTTTATTTTTAAAGTAAAAATTCACATATTTAGAAAAATATTTGGATAAAATTAATATTATTTTTGAATCAGGATGTCGAAATTATCCAATGGGGTATTTTTCGTAATTTTCTAAGACAGTCTACTTTTTGGTTAAAAATTAAATACTGTTTAAATATATAATGTGTTTTATGACATCATAATGACCCAATTGTGATGTAATAAAATACAATAAACATTATGTTCGGACAATATATGTTTTACCATTAAAATAATGTGATTCTAGTTTTGTTTTATTTATTTTTCAAAGCCTTAGTGGACCCTCCAAGACATATAAATCATTTTATCTTTTTAAATTGATTTCCTTGAGAGTGTGACTCACCTCTAGATAAAAAACTTTATTATTTTAAATGCACGGCCATTAGCCTTATAAAATATTTTTTTCCACTCCCATTTGAAAAAAACCATGGGAAAAAACCTATGGGCTGGAATTTGTTTTTATTAGTTTAATGTGTTGTGCCCCAAACCTAATTAATAAAGAATTCCCTCTCATTTCATATATAAAATCACCCATGCTCCCACTTCCTCTTCACTAAAATCCCTTCAAGTTCATCCAATCATTTCCTTCCCCTCTCTAGAATCCACCCAAGGCACCCAAATATACCAAGAAACCTCTCTCAACCCTCTTCCAATAATTAGGGATCACAATTCCAAGTAAGGGATTTATTCCGTTCTCATTGCTGTCCAAATTTCATTATGTTGTTATGCCCTTTTATTTTTAATTAAAAATGTAGGGGTATGAATTTTTTCCACCCCATACTTCCCTCTTAATGTTTTAAGGATGAGAGATCCATTTTTCCCCTCATTAATTCCTCCCATGTACACCCATTACCATGCCGAAATTATGTAAGGAATTTCCTTCACCTCAATTACATTCGAGTAATTCTTTTATATTATGAATTTAAATTTCATTCCATATGTTGGTATATTATATCCAATTATCCCGTTACTTTCCATTTAATGAATAAATTACAAGATACCCATTTCACTCTCATCAACTCATTTTATAAATTTCTCTTTCACGTTGTTATGCTTCCAAAATTACTCCAAATTTTCCATGTCAATATCATTGTGTAGTGAATACCATACTCAGTACTCTATCAATGATATTTAATTTTATTCATATTTTCTTGTTGATTGAGGAATTACATTTATGTATCCCGCATCTCTTATTCATGGAATTAATTATGATGTTAATGAATCCATGTTGTACTATCTATGTGGCATACTTATGCATGAAATTAAATGATTATGAAGTGTGAACCCTAATAGCGCTCTAATGCATTGGGTAAAGTATGGTATCATGGTACATCATGTGAAATGGGTGTTGACTCATGATAATTCAAGTGCAACTAGGGTTTACTCATTCTTCATGTTCTATGAGGGTTTACTCATGCTCCATGTGCAATAATCCTTGGCTCATGCTAATTACATGTTAAGTGTTGTTTCCACATCTCTAGGTTATGTTTATAATGCTTTATCATGACTTTATGTTCATGTTTATATTGTACTCCATTGATATGCCTATTTTCTAGAATGTATTGTATTCTTCATGTTATTCTATTTTTATTACCTCACTGATATTTATAGCTCACCCCTTTGGATAACATAAATTGAAGCCTATATATTCATAAATTGAAGCCTATATATTCATAAGTTAAGTAAATCTGTTTTTCCCTTGGTTTACCCTTTATTTGTTACCCATAACATTCCTTTTATTGTAGCCAATGGCCGATAATAGGAGGAATAGGGCTAAAAACTGATGTGAAGATCCATGTGATGACTGCTCTAATGAGATGCCCAATCCGACAGGAGCCGGAATCACGAACTTTGACATGATACTCTCTTAGTTAACTCATGATTTGAATAGAAACTTGGGTCAGGAAAAAACTTCAACCCCCCCCCCCCCATAAAAGAATAAGTCACTATTGAGAGCTTCAGGATACAAAGTCCTCCAACTTTTAATGGATCATCTGATCCCTCAATTGCTGAACAATTGATCAACTACATTGAAAAGATATTCTTCATCATTCAATGTTCTGAAAAAGAGAAGTTTCTTATGACATCTTATTGTATAATGGGTGAAGCCGATCAATGGTGAACATTAATATAAAATAAGAAGCATGAGGAGGAGATCTAGGAATTAGAATGTAAGGATTTATAGGAAAAACATTGATAAATATTTTCCTCGCACCCTCCGACTAAAGATGGAAATGGACTACCATGTCCTCATAAAAAAAGACTTCGAATACATCAGAGTGTATGAGGAATACATTACAACGCTTTCATGATATTCCTCCATCTTTGTCGTTACACCCAATTGCATGGTTGACTGCTTCTTTGGTGCGCTGAAACCTAGCTTGCAGAAATCCCTGGTGATCCGTGACTTCGACAGCTATGAAGAAATTTTCTAAAGACCCCTTAAGGTTGAAATAGAGATCTGATAATCTTAGGGGTATCATAGGGATAAGAAGCATAAGGTGGACTTCAATTCTAGTAGTTTTTTGGATAAATTTAACAGTTCTAAGAAAATCCAGCACCCCACTTTCCAAATGTACGAAAATAAGCACCCCGGAAATTGCCTGAAAGGGATGGGGAAATGCTTTAGGTGTGAAAGATAAGGGAACCTAGCCATTAACTGTAGACAAGGGAAACCCATTGATGTGAAAGAAGAGCATAATGCTCTATTCGACTCTCAACACATTTTTCATTTCATTGACTGCAAATATCTTGGGCACCATGCAAATTAGTGCCTTAAGACAAGGGTTTTCAGAGGCAACCAGCAACCTACAAGGCAACAAGGGAGAGATTTTTTCATCACTACTGCCGAAGTGATCCCCAACAATGAAGTGGTAAAAGATATTCTAGTTATTAAATAAATAATATTGAATGTACTTTTTGATTCAGTTTATGTGCATTATTTTATATCAAGAATGTTTAGTAGAATAATCACAACACCACAACAAATCATAGAATTATAGATGTCGGTGAGAAAGAATAATGTGTCAATCATTGTGTCCCATGAATATAAATCCTCCCCTATAATAATTTTTGGATTGAACTTCCCAAAAAACCTCATCATACTCCCTCTGCTGGAATTTGATGCAATTCTCGGCATGGATTGGATTTATTTATATAAAGCCACCCTAAATTTTTGTGAGGGAAATCACTCGACATATAGTGAATCAACGTTGATTCTATACAAGTGGAATTTGGAAGATGAATATTCTTTAGCACCATCATCTCAATCATGGATATTACTTTCCTATGAGCTTGTATATCTGGCTCAGATGATTGAGTCCAAGGAGAAACCATCCTTGAACACATGCCTATTGTGAGGGAATTTATAGAAGTGTTTCCCACAGAAATGCATGTTCATCCTCCTAGAAGAGATATTGAATTATCAATTAACCATATACCTGGGTCATTTCCAATATCCAAGACTCCATATAGAATAGCTATTGTGGAACTTGAGGATTTGATGAAACAACTACAAGAGAATATGGATGAAGGGTTTATACACCCCATTGATTTACCAAGGGGTACACCAGTCCTCTTCATCAAGAAGGATGGGTCAATGCAGCTTTTAATCGATTATTGTGAGCACAAAAAAATCACTATATAGAACAAGTATCATCTTCCATGAATTGATCACTTGTATGATAAGTTTCATAGAGCATAATACTTCTCTAAGGTAGAGTTTTGGTTGGGATATTATCATGTAATGGTGAAGAAGGATGACATCCCCAAGACTGCTTTTCGTACAAGATACAGGCACTGTGAATTCATAGTAATGCCTTTTGGACTCACTAATGTTTCAGAAATCATCATGGACATGATGAATATATTCATTAGAGATTACCATTAAAAATTTTTGTATTCATTATAGATGATGTTCTAATAAACTGAAAAACCAAAGAGGATCATAAGGAGCTTTTAAGAACTGAACTAGAGACCTTGCAGAAGGATAATCTCTATGAAAAGTTCTGCATGTGTGAGTTATGGTCAAAGGAGGTCTCATTCATGGGTTATATAATCACAAGCAATGGGATATATGTGGATCCCTCCAAGACAACTACAATTTAGTGATGGCCGAGGCCAACATGGGTAACGGATATATATAGCTTCTTAGGGTTGGCTGGATATTATCACTGATTTGTGAAAAATTTCACACGATTGTCAAACACTATTACCAAGATAACTCATAAGGGGGTGATGTTTTCTTGGAGTGATTAATGCGAAGTGATATTAAATGAGTTAAAAAGGAGGCTTATCACTGCACATGTGCTCACTTTACGAAAAAGTGGAGAAATATTTTTGGTATACAGTGATGATTGGAAGAAGGTATTGGGTTGTGTGTTGATACAGAATGATAATGTGATATCCTACACATCAAGTCAACTAAAAATACATGAAAAAAATTATCCCATGCATGATATTGAGTTGGTTTCTGTGATCTTTGCATTGAAAATCTGGCAGAATTATCTCTATGGGGTGAAGCGTGAGATATATACTGATCACAAGAGCCTCAAATATATATTCACACAAAAATAGATTAATATACGATAATGAAGATCGATATAACTCATCAAGGATTATGAATGCTCAATCCACTGCCATCCTAGTAAGGAAAATAAGGTGGCAGATGCTCCATGTAGAAGAATCCTACATCATTATAAATGATGATAATTGAAAAGGATCCAATCTCTTATATTTGCAAGGGATGGTTATGGGAATAATTAAGGTAGGAAAATCATCAATCCTTTCGTTAATGATTTCTCAAATATCTCATAGAGAGAAAATAAATTATGCTCAAAGAAGTGATGTGGAAATTCTGAAAAGGGTAAAAGCAGTAAAAAAATGGGAAATCCTCGGAGTTCATGGTTGAAAAGAATGGAATTGTGAGATTTGGGTCATGATTATGCGTATCATTCAATCCAGATATAAGGAATCTTCTAAAGGATGTACAAATCTCCTCCTTCTCTATTCACCTGGGGAGAAAATGTATTGAGATCGTTGAGAAAACTTTTGATGGGACAATATGAAAAGAGAGATTGTTAAATATACATCAAAGTGCCCGGTATGTCAACAATTAAAGGCTGAGAGAAAAAAGTCTAAGGGGATGATGAAACCACTACCCATACCAACATGGAAGTAGTAAAAAATTACCAGGGACTTAGTCACTGGGCTTCCATGGAAATCTAGAGGAAACAAGGCTATATGGGTCATTCTGGATTGTCTAACGAAGAAGGATCACTTTATCACGATTCTAGGTGACTTATGATTAGATCAACTTTGATGAATTTAAACGAAATAAGAGGTAAGGCTGCATGGTGTACCACTATCTATTGTATCCGATCATGATCCCAGATTCATCTCAATGTTCTGGAAAAGACTCCAACATTCTCTAATCATTGAAGTGAACATTAGTACGGCCTACCATCCTCAAACTAATGTCAAATCTAGAAAACTATTCAAACACTATAAGTTATGTTAAGATCATGTTCTATGGACTTCAAAGGAGGATGGAACCAACATCTTCCACTAGTTGAATTCACCTAAAATAACAGTTTCCACTTGAGAATCTAAATGAAACCATATGAAGACCTTTATGGGAAAAGGTGAAAAACACCATCGTGTTGGGATGATGTTAGTGAGAATAAGTTTCTAAGACATGAAATTGTCCATGAAATGGTGGAGAAGGTGAAAACACTCGGCAACATATCAAGGCAGCCCAAATTATATAGAAGATTTATGCAGATAACCATTAATGAGACCTTGAGTTCAAAGTTAGAGATGCGGTATTTATATGAATATCTCCATGGAAAAAGGTCATGTGGTTTGGAACTATAGGGAAGTTAAGTCCTAGGTTCATCATCCCCTTTGATATTCTTGATCATGTAGAGGTTGTGGCCTACCAACTATCACTTCCACCTAACATGGAAAACGTACATGACGTCTTTCATGTATCCATCTTAATGAAGAACATACCATAACCTTCACATGTAATCTCTTCAGAGGTAGTACACTTATACGATGATCTTTCATACGAGGAGAAATTAGTGAAGATATTAGATTGTAGGGAAAATGTTCTACAAAATAAGATAACGCCTTTCATCAAGGTATTGGGGAGCAACCACATGTTTCAAGAGGCAATAAGGGAATTAGAGGAATTGATGAAGAAGAGTTACCCACATCTATTTTATTGTGGGAAAAGGAAATTTCAAGGGTGAAATTTCTTAAGGGGGAATATTGTAACGACCCAAAATTTTATTAATGAAAATTCCTCTTGATCTAATTAAATGTATTATTATGTAAGATGGTTATATAATGTATGATCTTCCATGGTTTTATGTTTTTGGATTTTAAAATATCTTTATGAATTGTGACCATTTCTAATATAATCGTTGAGAAGTGATCACATGATTAGTATAAATATAGGGCTTTATCAAATCCAATTTACTCAGAAAAAGGAAGTGATGTCCTCATCCCATAGACTTGCCCCATATGAAGCCCATTTGTTAGAGCTCGGAATGGAGGTGGATTCATTGGGATTCTCTCTTGACCAAGCCCAAGGAAATCTTCAACATGTTAAGATCGAATGGAACCACCTATGGGAGAAGTGGATGTTGATAATGATTACCACCCGAGCAATGTTATCTATGCCACCCTATGAGTTTTTCACCATCGCACACATTACCCTTTGGTCTTATGAAGGTGTTATAAGGGGATATGTAAAAATACCTTATCACTATGATTATATGAATTATTTTTTTTATATTATAAATAATATACATTCCTTTTTTTATTATTGTTACTTTGTAAAAAGTTTTTAATGCACAAATAGTATTTTTATTTAATATTCAATTAAGAAACATACTTTAATTGGTTAATGGATATTTTAATTCAATATTATTTTTATAGAATATTATTATTATTAAATTACTTTTTATTATGTTTAAATTATTGTATAATTTTTATTAATCCATTTGTAATTTTTATTAAGGTTTGAAAGATGTTCTTGTCAAAACCCTTGAATTTTTGATAAATAATGGTATTTATTTTAAAAGTGAAAATTCACAAATGTAAAAATTTATTTGGATAAAATTAATATTATTTTTTAATCATGACATCTAAATTATCCCATGGTGAATTTTTCATATTTTTCTGGGACAGTCGGATTTTTGTGTAAAAATTAAATACCGTTTAAATATATAATATGTTTTATGACATCATAATGACCCAATAGTGATGTAATAAAATAATATAAACATTATTTTTGGATAATATATGTTTTAAAATTAAAATTAAGTGATTTTAGGTTTGTTTCATATAATTTTAAAATCCTTAGTGGACCCTCCAAGACTTATAAAACATTTTATCTTTTTAAATTGATTTCCTTGAGAATGTGACTCATCTCCACATAAGTAACCCTATTATTTTAATAAGTTCGGCCATTGGCCTTAAAATATATATTTTTTAAAGTCCTATTTGGAAAGAAACCATGGGAAAAACCCATGTCTAGTTTTTTGGTTTTGATTTGTTTAATGTGTGGTGTCCCAAACCTAAATAATAATGAATTCCCTCTCCTTTACTATATAAACCCACCCAAGCTCCCACATCCCCTTCACTAAAATCCCTTTTTAATTCGTCCAAAATCTTTCATAAACTCTCTAGAATCCTACCAAGGTTCCCCAAGCTTCCATGAATCCTCTCTCAATCCTCTCTTAATTCTTTGGGATCACACATCCAATTAAGGGATTTCTTCCTTCTTTATTTTTGTCAAATTTCATTATGTTGTTATGACAATTTATTTTCAATTAAAAATGTTAGGGTATAATTTATCACCTTAAAAACTACCATATTAATGTTTTAATGATGAGATATCCCTTTCCCCAATCATTAATTCCTCCCATGTACACTTGTTACCATGCCAAAATTTCATATGGAATTTATCTCTCTTTATTTACATTCAAGAAATTATTTTATATTATGCCTCTAAATTCCATTTAAAGTGTTGATATATTATGTCCCATTATCACCATACCATTAATTTGATGTATAAATGATGAGATACCCCCTTCACTTTCATAAATCCATTTTATGATGTTCTATTTGATGTCGTTATGCTGCTGAAATTACACCAAAATTTCTATGCCAAAATCATTATGTAGTGAATACCATACCCACTCCTCTATCAAGGGTATTCACCTTTATGCACATTTACATGATTATTGATGAATTTAAGTTGTTTATTCTACATGTTTTATTCGTGGAATGAATTATGATGTTAATGAATCCATGTTGTACGATCTATGTGGCACACTTATGCATGAAATGAAATGATTGTGAAGGGTGCACCCTAATAGAGATCCAATGCATTGGGTAAAGAATAGAATCCTGAAAATTCATGTGAAATGTGTTTTGAATCATGCTAATTCAAGTGCAAGGAGTTTTTACTCATGCCTTATGTGCATTTAGGGTTTACTCATGCTCTATGTCTAATGAGCATGGTCTCATTTTAATTCCATGTTAAGTGTTGTTGTCACATCTCCATTGTGTGATTAACCTGATTTATCATGACTTTATGTCTATGTTCCTCTTGTGCACCATTGATATGCCTATTGTCTAATATGTATTTTATTCCACATTTTATTCCATATTTTTTCCCTTACTGGGTTTTATAGCTCACCCCATTCTTATGTATGTCCTCAGGTTATCTCATACAATGTTATGAATGAAGGAATGTTGTGGTCATGTAAAATAATTTTTCAATAAAGATGTTGTATTTCATGTTTTAAGTTTTATATAATGATCCTAATCCAAAAAGACAGTAGACAACTCAATATTATATGTTGAATCAAGTGAAGATTTTATGTAATAAATCATGTTTAAGTGTGTAACAAAAATAAGGGTTGTTATATTCTTGATTTAGTAAATATGGTTAAAGAGGCACAAAGTTCTAATGCAGAATGTCTGGTTATGAGTTTAAAAATAAGTGGTGGGGAGACCATTGAAGGATAGAAACATGATGGGAATGTATTGATGTTTTTTAATGATAATATGGTTGTATCTATAGATTTCCAAGAACAAATTCTTCATTCTTATGATCATTTGATATGTGTTGTACATATGGGTACATAAAAGATGCCTAAGGCGTTGAATGCATAGTTTTGGTGGAGTGACAGGAAAAAGAATGTGGTAGAGTTCATTTAAAACTACATAACTTGTTAGAAATTTAAGGAAAATCATTAGAGACCAGAGACTATGTTGCATCATTTTCCCATCCTAGTTTGTAAATGGGAGAAGATAGTAATGGATTTTGTTACAGTCCTCCTATGAACAGTTCAGAAACATGATGCCATATGGGTTATACTGGATCAGCATACCAAGTCGGCCCATTTCATCCCTAATCAGGAAACTCACAAGATGGAATATATTTCCAAAATCTATATCAATGAAGTGGTAAAAGGACACGGAATTCTAGTTTCAATCCTATCAGATAGAGATCTGAGGTTCACATATCTCTTTGAGAAATCCTTACAAAAATTCAATGGGACTCAGATAACTATGAGTACAGCACGCCATACATTAAAATCCGGCTAGTCTGAGAAGATGATACAAACATTCAAGGAAATTATGTGAGCTTGTGTAATGGATTTATATAGTATATGGGAGGAACATATACCCTTAGTGGAGTTATCATATAATAAAATATATCAATCCTCAATAGATATCGCTCTATTTTAATAGTTAAATGTGCATCCTTGTCATTATCCACTATGCTAGGTAGAAATAGGTGAAAATTCCTTAGTGGCACCATGATTTGTTTATGAAAAAATATAAAATATATCATTGATTAGAAATAGAATCAAGATGGATCATATTATTCAATTATCTGAATACCGTCATCAAAAATTGTTTACTATTGTAGTGGGTAATCATGTCTTCTTATGGATTTTCCCCAGGCTTGGACATCATCATTTTGGGAAGTATAGAATGTGATATCCTCGATACATAATCCCATTTGAGATACTAGAATGGATTGGAGAGTTGTCATATCGGTTGGCACTACCACCACGTTTCAGTTCAGTGAATAATGTGGTCCATGTATCACAGTTGGAGAATTATCAACCTAATCATGATCATGTGATTACATGGGGCCACATATAACTAGACCTAGATGATTCATTGGTACATATCCTAGTAAATATTGTGGATAGTCAAGATAAATTCATGTGGGGGGATGGCATTGGCCTAGGGTGGGTTTTATGGTAACATGGTTTGATTAAGGAATAAACATGGGAACATGAGAAGGAAATGAAAGAGTAGTGGCCCAAACTATTTCTTGGCCTTGATATTGTTATAATTTCAGAGGAAATAAAGACCAATGGTGGGGGAATGTAGTACTTCTTCATTTGTGTAACAAACCCATTCCTCTTTTTTTTTATTTAAAAGGGATTTTTATTTAAATGATGTTGCTTTGAATAGGTTTGATGAATAAAAGAGGGTGTTTCCATAAAATATGGTGTTTCCATAAAAGAGGATATTTCCATAATATAGGGTGTATCCATAAAGGCATTTTTTCTATAAATAGGTTGTTTTCATAAAATTGAGTGTTTCCATAAAGTATTTTGTTTCCATAAAAATGGGTGTTTCATTAAAAGGGGTGTGTTTCCATAATAAAGGGGTATTTCCATAAAAATGGGTGTTTCTATAAAAAAGTTGATTCAATAAAAATGGTAAGGGTAATTTATGGGGGCATTTGGGGTAATATAAAAGGATTTTTGGAACAAAAAAGAAGGTCACATGGTCTGGGCAGGGTTTCCCAAACCGTGCGCTCAAACCATGCAAAGTGGTAAAAACTAGGTATTATTTTCTAGAAACATGCGCATTTTTACTCTAATTATTTCTTTCATAATTAAAGACTCCCCTAATTGGATATATCTCTCCCTAGAAGTTTTTATAACCTTTCCCACATGATTTGAAGCCAACTTGGAGCCCTCCCTTGTTGATTTCAATCCCAATTCTCGTAGTAAGTGCTCGATCATCATCGTTTTTTGGCTCATTTTGTTTGATCTCCTTCTTATATTTTCGTGTTTTCTTATATATACACATTATATGGGTAGATATATATTTTATAACATAACATAAATCATGATATGATATTTTTATTGATAGTATAAAAAATTTAATCCATTTCTTGGAATCTGTATCTGATTCTTGAGGTATGTCATTGTTCTTTCACGTTTTTCCATGTTTTCTTAGATATTCCTAGATATACTTCTTCAATAACCTTTCATTAAATTATATAATCCTACCATGGGTAGATATAAATTTTTTGATGCTAAATAATTCATTATTTTGTTGTTATATTTCTAGGAGAATATATCTATGGTCGTTTATAGAGAATCGGCCTGGCTTCTTTTGCATTCTTTGTCCGTAGTGGAGTTTTGTCAAAACCATCAAGGTAGGTGGACTTAATCCCTTATAATCTTGTTATAATTTGTTTTATTAAGTTTAAATTGAATAAATTAGTTAATATTCATTGTAAAATATTTTTTTCAATCATGGAATAAATATCTTTTGTGATGATTTATGGTTTTTGGTCGATTTGTGAAATCTTGATAAATTATTGTGAATATTGTTTTAGTTTCTTTAATGTAAAATAGATATTTTAAATGGTGGACTTTATAGAACTTCTATGTGGTTTTATTGGTCCTTTTTTTCAGTAAAAATATGTTTTATTGAAATTAGTTTTCATTATAATGGCTTTAATGAAAAATGGTATTCAATAAAATGGTGATTTAATTGAAAGGGTTGTTTTGGCATGTTCTTTGGGAATATGTGGTGTTTCTACATTTTTCATATATATTTATTGGTTAAAATATTAAATTATTATTTGTTAAAACGTTTTAAAAGTTCATGGGATACAATTACTATGTGATGACTTGGTTGATTGACGAGAAACCACTCATGAGTATGGAACTGTCATAATGTACCATGCATGGTTGGTTGCATGGGTGTCTGGAATGGATTAGGTATGCCAAAAAGATTATTGAAAAATGATTTTTAATCCTTGGTAGTATTTTCTTGAAATTATATCTTCTGGTTATATTTGTTTTTATTGAACATATATTATTTTTTTGCAAATGGTTTTTGAATTTGTTTATATTCAGTTATAAATTATTATGGAAAATTATTTTGTATGAACTATTTTATAATAATGTTTCTAACAATTCTATTCTAGTGGAGTGATTAGATAATTCATTAAAGATATCCTATTATGTTTCATAATCACCCGTGGTTTGGAAATTTTATGATTTTATAGATGTTATCTTTTGAGACCGGGGAAAAGGTAACGTTTAACATGATTTTAGAACCACTTCATGATGCTCAAGTTGTTTGGTGATCTTGGATCATAAGGCAAGTATATCTTCATATCATGGGGTATTCTTGTAGTATTTATTTGTTTTTATCTATTTACATTGATATTTGTTGAGTATTCCACTATTACATACATTGGAGAGGTTTTTATATGAATAAAGTAGTTGATATGTCTTCATTTTATTCATGTATTATATAGTGAGTTATTTAGTAATGGATTGCTTTGTTAGTAGTTTTATTATTAAATGTAAAATTATCCATCACTTTCAATAAAACCCATATATAGTTATTTTCTACATTTGGCGTATTGGGGAGGTCTTCTAAGGCCATGTAATGACTTGTTATTCTCTCAAGCCAATGAGAATTAGATGGTCATTTCCAATTTCAACATCCTCATTTCTGAAAACTGATATCCTAGATATAAATTTTTATGATGCTCAAATTCTACTCTTTAAAAAATATAATAACATTTTTAATATGTGGGTGTATGAATATTCACCATATTAATAATAGGATTCCCAGTGGTAATGCTTCCAATGAGTTTTTCATCATTGAGTCATCTAAAATATTTTATTTTATTGTCGTGTTATTCCATCCTTTCCTCCAAAGAGTTAATTTTGTCTATTTTGGGTGGTGATTGGGTTTTTGACACACCATTCCTTTTATCTTTGTAATTATTCCACCATTGAGTTAAAATAACGATATTAAGAGTTTCTTGGTTTTGGATTTTCCAATGGTTATGGGCATGTGCAACCTCAATTGCAGAAACCACATCCTCTTCTGGGGGTATATTTTCTATATTGTGTTCCTCTTAATTTTCATCTTGATCCACATTATCTATGTTCTTGATGGTGAATAAATTCGTAGATGTGTTTGGAGAAATTGGAGTTATACCATTACTCTAAACTCAAAAAGACGATTAGTTAATATCTACTTCATGGTCATTTATCGAACACTTTTCCATATTTGGCTTTTTTGTTGTGTGATGTTGGTGGGGTTTGATATCCTTCACTGAATTTTCCTCCCATAATTTCATGTGAGTAGTTACAATGAAAAATATTCAAGTAATGATTATTAAATGGTCTCTCAATAGCATATTTTTTTACTTATAATGGGAGGAACATATTTAATGTCAACCACTAATGTTTAAATCCAAACAAATACAAGAATGAATCCCTCTATGGTGATGATGATGATGAAATTTCCCCATGAAATGTGGTATGCGAGCTATCAAGGGCCATAATTGGAATTAGATAATCGATTTATGGTAGATTCAAGGATTCCATCTGAGGATTTGATGAAACCTAGGGTGAAAATGTATATATAAATACCTCCAAACCTATTGGATGGGGAAGATCTAAAACCGCTATTTATTTCCACAGGACCCTCTTAAGGGATGATGTATATGATGATCAATATATAGATAAAAATTCCCCCATCCTAGTGGGATGGTGATTTTTTTATCTTTTAAAGATATTCCTTGGATCCTATCATGGATTAAGGATCCACGGGGAGGTGGTGGTGGTAGATATTCCCCCAAACCTGAGTGGATGTGTTTACTCCTAGATGTATTATATTGAAGTTACTACTAAAACATATTTTTCATGCTGTATTTATTATCATGTATTATATTGGTGTAATGGTAGTTAAAGATGAGAGTTAGTTACTATGGGAAGATATTGAGTTGATAAAAAATTCAACTTCTATTTCAGAAATGCATTGCCATTGTTTCATGGGTATCAATTTAATGTATAGTTGGTTATCCTATCATTCTGTTTCAATGGTCTTGGAACCAATGCACCATGGGCATTATTTTATAGTGAAAAATTGTCTCAGGCTTTTCATGGTCCCCAAATTTATTCAGAATCCATCACATTTTAGTATTTTTTATTGGGTAAGTTATTTTTTTCCGGGGTGCGGTAATGTGTAGAGCTCAATAATTTCCCCATCGATGAATACATATACATAATGTGAATTCATAAATGAGTTCATGAAGTTTTCATGTGAAATTAAATAAATTGTTTTGTGGATTTTCACTACCCGTTTCTAGTTTTTGTTCCCAAACCCTAGAGATAGCAACTACGTTTAGCTGAAAATTGAGTTTCTTGAGAGTCAAATAGTGAACCCAATATCACTAATAAGGGAGGTTTCTAGCCTATAATCACTAATTAATCTCCCATCTACTTTTTCATCGATAAGGCATGACAACCTTTTTTAGATCATCTAAGATCTTATAGTCAGATGTGGAGAGTGGACAGAACATGGTGGGGAGATTATTTCCAGCTAACTCTCTCTAAATATCAATATTGACATCCTCTTCATTAGACTTATATGCCTCCATCTTGATAGACAACATATGGTGCATCTGGGGTTCTCCTAATAACCATAGTGATGTGTTGTTAGTAGTTAATTGGGAACTATAAACATTTGACCCCATTTTATCAAGAACCTCTCTATATGAAGGTGTCTCAGTTTAGAGAACATGTTAATATGGAGGTGTCTGGTAAAGGGGATGATTTACTTATCCTTGAGAGATGTCATCATTCGGTGGTTATCCATGGAGTATGTGAGGAACAGAGTCTATATTATTTATCTACACATTACCAATATGAGTAATATCACAAATATGATCAGATTATTCATCTGTTAAAGAGTCTCCATACCCTTGTAGTGTTGAAAATGTGTCCAAGAAAACATCAAGGACACTTGAGTCATGAAGACTAGGAATATTAGCATCATTTTGAATTGTGGTTATAATTTTCTGACTATACTTTTGGAATTATGCTAGGATATAATCCTAAGGATTTATGGCTACCAAAATATTTTTATAACCATCTAGTGATGTTGGATTATGATCCCACTACTAAGAAGTTGATGGAGTATGAAAATGACCTTTAACAATAGTAATATGGTCTATTCTCAAGGCTTGTTTCACTCTTCCTTAATGAACCTTTATAAAAAAGGGGATATATTCCTAATGTTGAGTTGTTATAGTAATTCTACGATCTTTTATGATTGGAATATGATACTATTATATAGAATTCCACACTATCAAATGATGATCCCTATTGGGAACATGAATATAATCCCATTTCAAATATGAATTCTCTATCAGAATATGTTGAAGGAACTTTTGAAATGGGGAAATGTATGTGAACCTCTTCTTGTATAGAATTGAAAGGATGTTGTTGCATTAGTTCATAGGAAAAAGTAGTAATGTGAGTATGGATTCTATTATATGATAGAACATGCCTTGAAACATCATTAATAGGATTATAATCTTTTCCCAATGAATGTGTTTGTATCACCTGATGTACCTCAATAAGAATAAGGATATGATCTTGATCCTAATCCTTTGAAGTATGCAACCAATATTTTATATGAAAATGAGCCTGTACTGAGGAATAGATCACTCTCACTTGGAGACCCATGACCAAAATAAGGATGTTAGCCTGATCCTATGCCTTTGGATTTTTTCACTGGTCTTTTTCAATAAGAATGTGCCCCTATCCTAATGAATGGTCATATCTCACTGGGTTATCCCTGTATGGAATTTGAATATGATCCTTGTTTGGTGACTTATCCTTTATAGGAATATATTGATAATCCTCATGGATGGGAGGAATAATTTATGCTTAATCTATGGAATCAACTTTTCAATAATGATCAGAGTTTTTTTCTTCATGTCTTAAGGGATAAAGATATTCTCTTATCCCGGTAACTATAATAGTTTCTTAATTTTTCAGAGGAGTTATTCAACAGTTACTAAGATGTAATTTCACATTATAAAAGAGTGTGTTAAAATGTAACCCTACACATTTTCTACCTCCAATATATATAGTCCGATAAATCCAAATAAAGCATGGATATGATGCCACTTCAGTCCACATTATTCCACGAAAATATGCTTATGGACTTCATGAATGGGTGTAATGATATGTGCTTCCCCCATTACTTCTTTAAGAATATACCCACAGACTTCTTCTGAGTGAGATGGGATATTATCCTAATTTCTAGAAACAGCAGGAATAGGAAAGGATAATTCATCAACGGTAGTGGGGATATTATCCAACTCATGGTTATCTAAAACATTCCAATCCTATTTATTCTTTTTTATTAACCATGGATGGGTACATATTAGGAAACTTGTGGGTTTTTATGCTTAGTAGGTTACTAAAAGGTACCAATGGGATGGTGATAGCAATAATGTTTATTAGGATCCATCCTCTAGGTCTCCTAAACTAAAATTGATCCTTAGTATAATCCCTGATTCAATGTTATAAGATAGTGAAGGTGGTGATTTTATCACTCTAGGTATTCTCTTATGAAGCTGTTGGTGATAAAAATGTGCACCACCTTCATTACAACAACATTATTTCGACAATATAAACCCTTTAGTTTCATTGCTTGGAGACACTTGTGGGAAGCCTCAAGGGTTAATATTGGACCATATTGATGGTATTATATAACCATTTCATTCACCACCTTATGTTGAAGGTTTCTTGAGGTAGTGGGAATTCTAAGACCGTTAGGGATTTAAAATATATCTTATTTTCCAAAATGGTCACTAGATGTAGTCATCATCTTGGGTCAAGTTGTTGTTTTTGAGAATAGTATCTATAATCATGGAGACGGCAATGAAATAGTTCATTGATCAGTGAATAATCATAAGCATGATATGTCATTAATCATATTTTCATGGGATAAAAATTTTCCTTCTTGTTTTGGGTCCAACCATTTCACACATGTGGACTTATCACAGTGAGGATGGTCTTAATTAATTGGAACCCCAATTAAAAATAACCAGCTAATCATTTTTATCATTTAAAGGATTCAGGTTAGGTCCATCATTTTTTTCTGTAGGATATGAATGATAAAATGGTGTTAATAATGGAAAACTAATCATTTTTCTTTTTGAGTGACTAATTTTTAGGTCCACAAGGATGAATACCCTAAGAGGGGGGGGGGTGAATCAGGGTATGACTAATTTAAAATTAAATATCGTTCAAATCTTGTTTCACTGTTAAGAAAAACACTCCTCTCTCTTTCTCGTTGCACAATATAAATAGAAAGTAAAGCATGCATAGGATACATAAATTTTTACTTGGTTCACCCTCACTGAGCTACGTCCATGAATCATACACTGGCAATGTGTCGATGTACCAAATACACTATAAGCACATTGCTGTTTATAGGGTTCGGGATAGATCACTTCTATTTCTAGGCTCACTCCCTTTACAAAGTTTAGGGTCAGCTCACTACTTTCCCAAGAGTCACTCCATGTTTCTCTCTCTGGATCACTGCCAGTGGAGAGGATCAACTTCTACCTCTTCCTTTACTCAATGCTCTGGAAAGGATCCAATCACAATTTATAGACCTGTAGTTCTCTTCATTATCACTAATGAATACATCCTCTGTTGTATGTAGATGCTCTGTTGAAGTCCATCTTTCACACAACCCTGAAACAGTGTCGTGAATCAACCTTACTAGGCGCCCTTCTCCATGCCAGTGCACAAGTATCGACGCACAAGTTATAACTGGTGTGCAATTCTCCCTCAACCACTTATGCGACACAAGCTTCTGAAACTCCAATCTTGCACGACTCACTTACTTTTATGCCCAAACCAATATTGGTGTGCAACCATCAACTATCACACTTCTTCAAAATCTGGCACGCAAGTCCACCTCCGCCATTTGCGCAACACCTCCTTCCTCAAATCAAAACATGGGAGACTCACTTATTTCCTTTCCTAAACCACCTTAGTTGTGAAACTATAACCTGGCACGCAACTTCTTAACCTGGCAAGAAACAACTACTTACGCGACCACACACCACTTACACAACCACCAGACCTGTGCGACGTGAGATCTGATTTTTCTAAGTGTTGAAATCTTCACCGAATGAGGTGGGGTCGACCTGTATTTATAGAAATTTGGACACCCTACGTGACGGAGTGCAAATCTCTCCTCGGTGCACAAGTTTCGGTTCGCAAGTCTCTGCCGCGCAAATCACTTGCCCGACCAACTCTAAAACTTGCGCGACCCTTCTTCCTTTTCCATATTTTGATGATTTGATCTTGAAAAACATATGGTGCACAAGTTTCCAATCCTCCAAGTCAATGGCGTGAAATTCCCTTTTCCAAAACAACTTTTTTTCCATTTGTCTATTTTCATCCCCAAAAATTTGGAAAACACTGGAAAATAGTGCCTCCTTGTATCATCTCTTTTTGTACCACCTCTAGATTATCCATTCCTTTGTAGAAGTTCATGAATCCAACATGAATCATTAAACACAGCCCTTGAACATGACATGCCACCATGAAATCCCTGTTTTCTTCAAATTTGTATGTCATGGTTTTTTGTCAACAATCACTTCACAGATGTTCACTTTGTCAACAAACACAATCACCTCAAAAATGCTTCAATGATATCTTGAGGGAGTTTTTCCCAAAAATCTCCCCCATTGGGTTTGTTGAAAACACTTCCATTAAAAGATACATAGTTAACACTTCATCCTCCATTCACCTATTGTGATTCTGTTAGCGATCAAGGATTTACTCAACACATACTCTAAGCCCACATGAGAAATGCTCGACATGAGAAACAAGAGTAAATGAAAAGTTAATCAATGAATCACATCAACTATGACACCCACTGTGGACACCAAACTGATACCAATTTGTTGGAAATATTCTTACCACATTCCAACACCACTCTTCGGCTTTTATCACGATCCTCAGTTGTCATGATATCTATTCTTTGAGAGATCACTTCTAGCATCGCCCGATTTAACAATCTCCCCCTATCTCATTGCTCTCCCCCTATCTCGCTACTCCACCTATCATATTCTCCCCATATCAATCATGATTTATCAAATTTCTACACTGTCTCCCCCTGAATAATCACTATTTTCTCCCCCTTTATCAAC
The DNA here is from genome assembly GCA_963277665.1 of Viscum album. NCBI lineage: Eukaryota > Viridiplantae > Streptophyta > Magnoliopsida > Santalales > Viscaceae > Viscum > Viscum album. The sequence continues at coordinate 850,799,449 of OY728126.1, read as the reverse complement.
GAATCCAAAGATCACTCCTTTGCAGTCTATAATAGAGTAGAGAATACATATTAGCATACTAGGGAAAACACATCATACCTCGGGGGGAGGGGGGTCCACATCCAAAATCTTTCAATTGCGGGGAGTCAACTGAACTCCTAGAGCCAGTCGATGTCTCTCAAAAGCTTCCTTGGGTAAGGCCTTTGTCATAATTTCTGCAACCTGTAGCTCTATAGGCACATACTCCATCTTCACGATTCCTTGCTCAACCTTCTACTTGATAAAATGGTACATTATGTCAATGTGCTTTGTCCTCTAATGATGGATAGTATTTTTGATAAGATTGATAGCACTTGAGTTATCGTACTGGATTCTGATCGGAGACATCACTTCAACTCCCATATCTTCATGTTGTTGGTTCATCCATAATAACTGTGTGCAAGATTGATTGGTTGCAATATACTCAGCTTCTGCGGTACTTAATGAAATTCAATCATGCTTCTAACTTAACCAATAAATACATAGTCCACAAAGATAGAATGCACCACCTAACTATGATTTTCTATCATCTACTGAATTGGCCCAGTCTGCATCAGTATATCCCAATAACTCTATCTGAGATTTATCATTATATGTCAAGCTGAAGTCCACCATTCCCTTAATATACCGAAGTATTCTTTTCACTACTAGCATGTGGATTTCCTTGGTATTACTCGGATATCTCATTGGTTGGCATGTGGCGAAAACATTGTCAGGACTTTTTGCAGTCAAGTAAAGCAAACTTCCAATAATTTTCCTGTATTTTGTGACATTAACTGCCTTGCCATCCACATACTTTGATAATTTCATCCAGGTAGCAACCAGAGTCTTCATCTCCTTGGAATTATCCATTCCAAACCTTCTTAAAACTTCCTTGGCATATTTGGATTGAGAAATGAATGTTCTTTTCCATACTTGTGTCACCTGTAGACCAAGGAAAAATGTTAGCTCTCCAATCATTGACAATTCAAAATAATTTTTCTTGAATTCGGAAAATTTTCTGCACTGAGCTTTATCTAATCTTCCAAATATTATTTCATCGACATAAACCAACACCATCATCCTTTGATTATTATCATTGCTGAAATAGAGATTATACTCAACTCCCTAATGCAAGAAACCAAGATTCTTCAAGTACTGATCAAGCCTTGAGTACCATACTCTTGGTACTTGTTTCAGCCCATACAACGCCTTCTTCAATTTGCAAACTTTTTTCTCATCCTCATGAATGAGAAAACCATCGGGCTGCTCAATATACACTTCTTCTTCTAGAAAACCATTCTGAAATACAGATTTTACATCCATCTGGAACACTTTAAATGTTCTTTGAACTACTATGGCTAAAAATAATCTGATTGTCTCCAGCTTTGAAACCGGTGCAAATGTCTCATCAACATCAATTCCCTCTATCTGGGAGTATCCTTTGAAAAATATCGTGCTTTTTTTCGAACCGCTATTCCATCTTCATTCATCTTATTGTGATAGACCCATTTAGTCCCGAAGACGTTCTTATTTGCTGGCCTTGAAACAATCTCCCATGTATGATTCTTCTCAATCTGTTCTAATTCTTCATTCATAGCCTGAACCCAGTACTCATCTTCAGCTGCATCAAAAAAAATATTTCAGCTCCACCTGATATAAAAATGATTTTTGCTCTAATGATTTCATTCTTCGAGTCTGAACTGGAGTTGTCTGATCACCAATGATATTTTTCCTATCAATTTCAGCTCAACTCTTTAGCTTTATAGAAGATTCAGATTTTTTTCCTCTTTCTCTTCATCAGTATCATCTTCTGAGTAAGCCTCTTCCACTTCTACTCCCCCTGTGTTGCTTACCTCCTCATCACTTTCATCCGGAAACTGTTCACTGGGTAGTTTAGTATTCTGTTCATTTTCAACTATAGTGACATTATTTCTCTCAACAATTTTTCCCAGCCTTTTATTGAATAATTTATATGCTTTTCTTTTCCCTAAGTTGCCAAGGAATATCCCCTCATCACCTCGTGACTCAAACATCATGTGATTTTCTTTGTTGAGAATGAAGAACTTAATTCCAAAGATTAGAAAGTATTTCAACGTTGTCTTATTTCTATACCACATTTCATACGGAGTATTTCCTTCCTTAGGACATAACAAGGACCTATTCAAAATATAGACCGATGTCAAAACTGCTTCCTTCCAAAATTTCTCTTGTAGGTCCTTTGCAATAAGCATCATTCTGGCCGTGTTGTTAATGATCTGATTTCTCCATTCAACCACTCCATTTTTTTGGGGAGTTATCACTGATGAAAATTGATTTCTTATCCCATGTTTCTTGAGATAGTCTTTAACTTGACGGTTTGTGAATTCTGTACCGTTATCAGTACAAAGCTTCATAATTTTCTACCCAAGCATCCCTTCTAATTACCTCCTATACTACTTTATGCAACTGAACACCTCTATCTTATGGGTAATGACAAATACTCAGGCCATAATTCTATAATCATCAATGAAAAATACATAGTACCTTTTCCCATTTATATCTCATGGTAAGATAGGTCCACATACATCAGCATGCACCAATTCAGTCACTCTGGTTGATTTCTATTCCTTTGGCTTGTATGTATTTATGATGATCTTCCCTTGTTGGCAAGCATCGCAAGTATGAGTATGATCATGTGATAGTTTGGGAAGGTATCTAGATGTATCACACTTTACCAGATCTTCCATGGATGGTTGGCATAGATGACCAAGTCACTTATGCCACAGCTGGTTTTCTTATTCTCTTGATAAAAGGCACGTATCTTCTTCCCCACTTACAAGGTAAAGATTTCCCTTTGTCCTTTTTCCCAATAGAAAAACTGCTCCATCTTTTCCTTTCACAACAAACATCTTCTTGGTAAATTGGATAGAGTTCCCAGAGTCACATACTTTACTGACACTGAGCAAGTTATGATTGAGGCCCTCTACTACCAAGACATCATCACATCTCATTTCTTTTCCCCCAAACTTGTCCTTTCTTGAGCCAACAATATTCAGGCCTTCATCATTTCCAAATTTGAAAACTCCTTATTTGTCATATTTTGTGCCTGTAACAAGATCCTTATTCCCTTTCATGTGAGATGTGAAACCACTATCAAGGATCCACACACCAGAGCGATCTGATTCCTTAAGAGCAATTTATGCCACCACATCCTTCTCATTCTTGTTATTCTTGGTATATATTTTTGCCTTCACACTCAACATGGATTGAGACTTCTGTTCTTACTCAGAGTATGATGGACCAGCTTCTTCCTATAGAGCTGCAAATCGATTTTGTGTTTTCAGCTCACTTGTTGATTCCCTAACTTGCGGCTTATGACTGCTCAAGTTTTTCTTTGGCATATTTCTTTGTATGATTGATGTACAATATCTTTCCATGTCCCATAATCCTCCACACCAAAAAAATGACCTTCAAATGATGTTCTATAATGTAGAGCTCTATTTGGCTACCACTGTTTGTGCCCTTCAGTATCTCTTGGCTATAGAACTATCATTTTGTGAGTGTCCCATCTTTCCACCGCAATAGCACTTAATGTAAGGAGAATTCCTATGTGTCACTTCACTAGGAGTTTCCCCTTGAGATCTCTGAATATTCTGATTTTTCATTGTTCCCAAATCATCCTTCAATATCTGGATGGGTGCTTGTGGTCTGACATCAATTTTCATAGATTTTTGTTTTTGATTAATCCATTAATCATCCTTAAAATCTGAGCTCAATCGTTGCTTCATTCCTACTGAACTACTAGCCTCATCTTTCATCTTTTATGTCTTCTGAATGACCAGCTTTTCTGATATCACATTGGAGGTCAAGATTTTCTCTTGATCCTTCATTTTTTTCATAGATGAACCACTTCTTCTTCAAGCCCTTCGATACACTTGACTTGATCTTTCACTTTTCTATTCAATTCATCGATATCTCTTTTCTATTCTTCAATATTGAGATTATACTCACTAACTGATTCTGAGTTCTCTGGTTTAGATAGCTGGAGTTTCTCAATTTCTTCCATCAACTCAGACTTCTCTTCTTCCTGCTACTGCATATAGAGTTTGGCATCACGAACAACTTTGTTAGCTTTCTTTGTTTTGGCTCTCCAAACATATATCTCTTTAAGAGCAGCCTCTAACTTAGCTTGCATATCTATTCTTCCTTCAAATTATTATTCTCCATCATCACCTTCAGTTTTGTTCTTATCTTGAGAACTACTTACGACTGGTACCATAGCATTTTCTCAACGATCTTTTCAATTTTCAATCTCCTCCACCTCTTCAACCTCAGACTCATCTAAACTATCTATTTCTTGTGAAAAAAGATTCTTCTTCTTGAAGAAATTTCTCTTGAACTGCTTCTTCCCTTTCACATGGGCTGAAGATCTTTTCTTGGGAATTTCAACTTCATATTAATCATTTTCTTCTTCAAAATTTTTGGGGAACCTTGCAGCAAGATGACTAACTTTTCCACATCTAAAGAAAGCAAGTGGATTCTTCCCTTTGAACATTCCTTTTCCTATTTGAAGATTTGAGGAGAGGAATGAAATTACCTCATCTATTTCTTCATCCTCCTAAGAATATTTAATAGTGAGCTTTTTCATGGCCTTAAATGCCACCTCTTTAGATTTTCCCTTTCCCACAGTGTCGTTATCATCATTTCTAATTTCATTTGCAACAAGGGTGTTGCGCAGGTTATCCAATGTCAGCACTTTCGGGTCTTTATTTTCCAAGATAGAAACTTTCGGATTGAACTGAGGTGGAAGTTTTCTCAAGATGTGCTTCACAATTTTTATATATTCAATAACTTCTCCAAGACCTCTCATGTCCTCCACTACAACATTTACCCTGTCAAATAATGCATCAATAGAATCATTCAGGTTTATTCTCATATCTTCACACTTGTTCCACAATACTTTCAGCTTTGCCTCTCTGAACTTTATATCCCCTTTATATATATTCAATAACGTTTCCCACATGTCATGTGATGTTTTGAAAGACATCACCTTTGTATATATAGGATTGGATAAGGATCCCCCTAAGGAATTGAATGCTTTGGAATCAGCATCCAACTCTCTACGCTCATCTTATGATAATGCACCACTTTTAATATCAGATGTTATGACATGCATTTCTACTGTGAATACATCCATTCCCAAAGATCGGAAGTAGTGTTGCATTCGATTCTTCTATAGCTGAAAATTGCTCCTGTCAAAGATCAGAATCCCTTTATGATTTGAGACCTCCATTGAGAGAAAAACTAATATTAACCTTTCCCTTTGATACCAATTGTTAGGTCCAAAAGGCTGAATACCCTAAGAGAGGGGGTGAATCAGGGTATGACTAATTTAAAATTAAAGCATGTTCTGATCTTGTTTCTTTGTTAATCAAAACACTCTTCTCTCTCTTTATCGTTGCACAATAAAAACAGAAAGTAAAGCATGCACAGGACACACCAATTTTTACTTGGTTTACCCTCACTGGGATACGTCCAAGGAGCATACACTGGCAATGTGCCGATGTACCAAATCCACTATAAGCACACTGCTGTTTACAGGGTTCGAGATAGATCACTTCTATTCCCAGGCTCATGGCCTTCACAAAGATTAGGGTCAACTCACTACTTTCTCAAGGGTCACTCCCTGTTTCCCTCTATCTAGCTCACTGTCGGTGGAGAGGATCACCTTCTTCTTCTTCCTTTTCTAACTTCTCTAGAAAATATCCACTTATAGTTTATAGACCCTTAGGTCTTTTCATTGTCACTAATGAATATATCTTCTGTTTTATGTAGATGCTCTGTTGAAGTCCAGCTTTCACGCAGCCCTGAAACACTGCCGTGAATCAACCTTACTTGGCGCCCTTCTCTGTGTCGGCATGCAAGTATCGGCACACAAGTTATAACAGGCATTCATGTCCCCATAAACCACTTGTGCGACACAAGTTTCTGCAACTCCAAACTTTTGCGACTCACTTCCTTTTACGCCCAAACCAATATTGGTGTGCAACCATCAACTGTCGTGCTTCTTCAAAATCTATGGCGCAATTCCACCTCTGCCACTTGCGCGACACCTCCTTCCTCATCTCAAAACTTAGTATACTCGCTTATTTCCTCTCACAAACCACCTTATGCGCGCAATTATTACCTGGCGTGCAACTTCTAAACCTGGTGTGAAAAAACTTCTTGTGCGACCACACACCACTTGCACGACCACCACACTTGCGTGACGAGAGCTCTGATTTTTCTAAGTGTTGAACTCATCACTGAATGAGGAGGGGTCGACCTGTATTTATAGACATTTGGACACCCTGCGCGAAGGCGTGCAAGTCTACCCTCAACACGCAAGTTTCAGCGCGCAAGTCTGTGCTGCGCAAATCACTTGTGCGACCAACTCTAAAACTTGCGCGACCCTTATTCCTTTCATATATTATGATGATTTGATCTTGAAAAACATATGTTGAGAAATTTTCCAATCCTCCAAGTCAATGGAGTGCATTTCTCTTTTCCAAAACCACTTTTCTCCATTTATCGATTTTCAGCCCCAAAAATTTGGCAAACAATGGAAAATGGTGCCACCTTGTATCTGCTCTTTTTGTACCCTCTCTAGATCATCCATTATTTTGTTGAAGTTCTTGATTCAAACATGGATCATTAAACATATCCCTTAAACTTGAAATGCCACCATGAAATCCCCTTTTTCAAAAAATCTGTATGTCATGGTTTGCTTTGTCAACAATCGCAACACAGTTATTCACTTTGTCAACAAACACAATCACCTATAAATGCTTCAATGATACCTTGAGGGATTTTTTCCCAACACTAATGTTGTGTTACCCATTTTTGTTTCATAAAAAAGGATACAACTATGAGACCACATTACAAGAATAAAATGGTCTCACAAGAACTATGAAATCATCCATTTTAATCATATTTAATAGATTCCATAGATAAATGATTCCATGTCAGGTTCCCTATTTTTTGGTCATAAATGATACTACTAAGGTGAACTCAGTTTAATTAGATAGTTTATTTTAGGGGGTTCAAAGTCTTATACAACCATTCACATCGGGTTCACCGTTTTTATTATAAATAGAAACTACCCATGGTTCTTATATCCATAACTAGGTACAAAACTACATTCCAATGGTATGTGGTTAGTTGAGGATTTATACATAATGGAACTTATGAACTCACATTGGTCTAGAGGATGAGAGGCCAGACACATCACACCCTTTTGGGGGGAAATTATCTCATACTTTGAGAATCTCTTATATATTAATGTTATTTCATGAATATCTTCCTAATACCAATATTATACCATTTATCCTAAAAACAATCATGTACTTAGTTCTTAAATATGTAAAGGGTGTCCTATTAATGATTCCATCTATGTGTATCTAATTTTCTACATCCCCGCATGATTAGGTATCTATATATATTTGGAAACCATATAACTAAGAACTCTTAAGACTACTACCATCAAGGAAGGTGATTAATATCTCAAGGATGAGATTAAGATGTTTTGAGGCATCCATCATTGAATATTTATAAATATAAATAAACCAACAATGTTCCTTAAACCATGTTGGTTAACTTCATATTGAAAGGACTTATATAAGGGTATATAGGTATAGAGTATTGACCTCAATCCTGGGGTAAGACTATTACATATCATGTAAATGGTAGGAACCAGATTTATCATTTTTTAATCAAAACCATGGGATTTTCACTGTGCTATATGGAATTATATTGTTGTATTCATATCATGCCAATGATTTTGTCTTACATAATCATGTCTCCCAAGATTGTGTGGATTCATGATATGAATGATATGATCAATATGACTCCCTATATCCATGTGATCCTTTCTCTCTGTGAGAAATATGGGATATCAATTAATCAGTATCATTTCATATGGATATGGAAAAAGCATTTTAGTAAAAACCTTCGAATGTTAAATATAGATCACATGCCTCTAGAAGCAATCCTATGTATACTAGTCATAGAATAAATTATATTTTTCATAGTTTAGTTCCATTGTAATTACAGCAGTGGATCAAAAGTAATAACATGCCCATTAGAGATATGAGGTACTGACGGTTGAAATGTCAGGCACATAGCAGGGCTTACATAAAGTTGGATGCCTATTTATTATTGGGCCTTAGGAATGATTCTTATATATCCTGATTATGGTAGGAATCAAAGTCATCATAGATTCTTTGGATCATATATTATACATTATGGTTTCCCTAATGTGTGAAAAAAATATCATATTCTACTATTTATTAGCGATTACGCACTGAGGTTTCCTTTATACGTGGGATGTCTTATCATAACATTGATCTGGGATTAGAAACTGTGGCTACCCAAATATGTTTACATACATATCATTCTATTGACCAGGGAATACACACTAAGGATTCCCTAATAACTTGATATTCATATCATTCCACTAATATGGTAGTACACACTGATGCAACACTAATATGATGAAAATTATATCGTGACACTAATTTGGCCTTACATATTGGGTCTACCCAAAAAACTAGAATGACATATCGTGTCCTTGATCGAGGATTATACACTAAGGATTCATTCATCATTTCCACTCGACAGAGTTTCATGACCTGAGATGATTCCATGAAATTGGCTAACTGTCTGCATGACATGTATTGATTTTCTTTTTTACAGGTCTGAGGATTTTAGGACATGTAATTTTTTTATGAAGGAAATGTCAAGTGGAAATCCCATGATCAACTCAACTTGTTCAGAGGATGTAACATAACATAAATGACATGTATGAATACCATTAAATGAGAAAGGATAACTTTTTCGAAGGGTGTAATATGATCTAGATGACTAGTCCAAAAGCTAATGCATGATCTAAGATGAAATGTTTGGAGCATGTCACATGACCTTGATGACTTTTATAGAGGAAATATTATTATCCCAGAAAAAATGTATGGAGGATTCTTCATAGCCTATCTATCTAATCTAGAACACATTGCATGATCCATGTCGACATATCAGGGTATCATCATAAAGCCTTGTTGACCAATGTTGATAATGCCATATAACTTTGGCCACATGTCTAGAAGAAGTAACTAGATTTTACTTGGAAATCCCAGTGTAACTCACAAGACTTTGGGTTGTATGCTTCACGGGCTCCATGAGGCATTATTTGACATGTTTGGGTGAAATCAGATGATCCATATAGTATGTAAGGGCAGAATCACATGATTTGAGTGACATGCCCCAATTTTCTCAAATGATTTGGATGAATAATATGAATCACATGAGGACCAGCGTATATGTTCTTCTCATATCTATCTAATCTTTTAGTCTTTATTTCATCCTTTTATTGTATATATTCCTTTGGTTTAATCAATGTAAGATTATTTTATGTCGTGAATGACCTGAATGACATTCAAGATTCCCTCTTCATAATCCAGTGGACAAACTTGAAGTCCTTCACATGATCTCAAATGAACACATGAAGTGAATTTTCATGGATTTTGGTCCTTTAACTTATTACATGGATTTTACCTTATTTAAAAGCCTTTGTGATCATGTGGTTGGATACTCTGAGAAACCCTCTCATGCTCCCCCGTGTGTGATCAATCATGGATGTTTTTACACCTTTTTTTGTTGGGGGATGATTTTTAGGTCTCTCCACCCAGGTTATATGCCTTCTTGTGCAAAGATATGATCATATATTCAGTGTGGATTAAATAAAGATGTTTTTTGTTATGTTTTTCTCATTATAATATCATGTTTCATTCAGGGGTGTCACTTGTTAACCATCAACCATAGGAACATTCCACCTTTTTAATTTTTATTGGAACTGGTCTGATCAAAGAGATATCAACTTACTATCTGTAAATTTCAAGGAGATTTCAATAGGTCATGATAAATTTTTTTTGAGATCAACATTCCTAATGAAAGGCCTTCACAAGATCGAAGGTGACTTGAATGGGGTATTTTGAGAGAAAAGGTGTCCTATTTGGGGTCATTCACAATACCAAGTTATCTTCTCAAGAGATATTCTAAGGGATTGTACGGAATGTTTGATGGGGGCTCTTAGAGAGCAATGGTGACCATGTAAGGTACATAAAACCTTTTTTGTGATGATCAATGTATCCTCACTCCACATGTAGCATTTATATTTTCCCCTTTTATTTTATTATTTATTTCCCAATGGTTAGGGATCTCACAAATTTTTATGAGTGTGGTTAAAGATATCCACTCCACCTTTTATTGATTCTTCACATGACTAGTAAAGGTTTCTATGGTGATGTTCAAAAATTTCCATGGAAAACCCTATAGTTTGTCTATGGTGCTGAATGGGAAGTGTAGAATCGACTGGACATGTCAAAAATCCTTCACATGATTATAGTGACATGTTAGTGACATATTTTTTTAATAAATGAGAATGAATACAGGGATTTTGTGGTGTTTTTTAAAATTTGGGGTAATGTTAACAGAATATCAATGACTAAAAAATGCTTCTACTATTTTTATATGTTTCAACATATTTTACAAGGGTTTTTGGGGGGTTATTTAGGCACCCTATAACTAAATATTTTCATCATTTATAGGTGATCATTTGGATGACTCCATATGATCAATAGGATTCATGGATTCATTTAAACGATCTATAGGATTTATCAAAGGGTCTTCATGTGATCTTTCTCATGTCATGTATTGTGATGTTCTATTTTAATGACCTTTTGAATGTTATGTGATCACATGTATTTTTGAATGTTACATGATCCATGTGATCTTGGCCACCTTATCTTAATTTCTTTGGAAGAAATTAATACACATATTTATGTATTTTTCCATGTAGTTTTTCTAATTCTCCTTTTCATAGTTTAAATAATAATCCCGTAAGATGAATTTGATTAACCACATTCCTAGATTCATAGTAGTTAGGGATATATGAGGAATCTTATTAATATATAATACATTTTGTGTTATAAAAAAGGTTTCTTAAATAAGTAACATATATTTGTTTTTTTGATTTAAAATAATTCCATTATATCATTTAGTTACGAAGAATGTAGTTTTGTTTACAAAACATACTCATCTAAAATTCACTTTTCACATGTTCTAATAAATATACTACAATTGTTTCTTCGGTTGAAAAAATAATAATTTCATCAATATATGTTTTAAATATAATTTTTTTCTTCAATAAAAATACTGATAAAGTTTTGTGGATCCACCATTAATCAATTAATATTATTTTGAAGGAAAAATATATACAAACATTTATATTTTGGTTTGAAAGGTTTTTTAGAAAAACAAAATTACTTGGTAAGTCGAAATTCATGTTTTTGAAAATTATTATTTTCAAAATAAGATGTTTTTAAACATAAATATCATCTTGAAAATATCTTTTACGGATGTAAATATTTATATAAAAATAAATTTGAATAAAGTGAAGATGATATATGAAATCAAGGGGTATAAGGATGAACTCAAGAATAGTTAATAAAGAAATTTTGTCTTTATAATCTATGACCTATTCTTATTTATAGCCCTTAGAAACTGTTATGTGAATGTTATAAAAATTAATTAATTTTTTCATACAATTATCAGAAGATACATTTGATTATTATTACTTAAATATATTTAGTTCACTTGACCAAAGCATAAGCCTTATTTCATTAAAACTAATTAAGAACTTATTGCATTGATATTATCCAACTCTCTTCACCTAAGGAATCATATTCCATTTTATCATCAAACTAATATGAAAAAGAATGATTCTGACATTCATTTATTTAGGGACATTTTGTTTTAACAAGTCGATCTATATAAATAATTATACCTTCAATAATATGATTCCATATAATTATCTATATTTTTTGTATAATGGTATATAGATCCTCATAAATCAAATGATTAATTTATATTACACTTTCTTATGATAATATAGTTTCCATTAGACTAGATTATGGTATGCTAATCTAAAATTGATAGTGTTTAACTTTTGATATTAAAATAGGATTTGTTTCAAAAATAAAATCAGGATAAGTGACCTTTGGAAATTTTATCTTAACATTAGAATCATATTAAAAAAAATTTACATTTACCCTTTCATTAATATTTCTTATTCAAATATTGAGTACTCTATAATCATTACTAGTGATGGAGTAGAAAAGATAAATTTTTTCATCATCCTTTGGATCAAATATATTAAGATGATCTATATTATTTAAAATGAATAGATTACATCCAAATATTTTGACGTAGGAATGTTTAGGGTTCTATTCATTCCAAAATTCCAAAGGTTCCTTAATAATAAATAATAATATTAAAACTCAAATGATAATGTAATAGTTTTTCTTATAGATTACACACAAACATACATAACTACTAAATTTTGAAACAATATAAACTGAGTAGTTTTTTTATGAGATATATTTATTTTATTAGTTAAATAATTTTTATCTAATTTTCATAAATCTAATAAATTATGGGAAATTTCATGTTTTGTATAAAATATTTCTAAATTAGAATTTAGAAACAGTTTACCATGATCACTCATGATAATGAAAATACGTTTTTTTAGTATTTTATCAATATAAAGGAAAAAAATAAAATATATATATGTTATGATTTTTTTTATAATAGGTCCATGTATACCTCATGTTTCATAAACTAATATAAACACATAGTATTTTCCACCAATACTAAGAATATTTTAGCCCAAAATGGTCAACGTTCACTTAATATGAAGATATGAAAGATTAAAATTTACTTGGATGCTTAAAACATGACTTTTACTACATATTATATTATAAATGTTCAAAGAATTTTGTAGAGTTTAACATGTATTTAGAATTTTTCCTTCAATAGAAAATTATTATAAATAGTAGATTTATTCTAAAAAAATTATTTTTCTAAGCTCATATACCAAAACAATATATAATAGTGGACTAAACTTTGAGAATATAAATTCTCACCAAAAATCTCATCCTTCTAAAGAGTTTGTACATTATCTCGTATATTGGTATATAAAGTATTAAATTCTTTGATTATTTTTGTATTAAGTTATTCATTCCCAAATTTTGATGAGTAAACTATATCAAATAATTATAATTTTTAACAAAGGTTTTTTATATATTATAAAATAATTTACTTTTGAAATATATTCTTTAATAATAAAATAGTACCACCAATTCTAATAATCTAACCTTGTTTATTGTCTCCAAAAAAGAATCATGCTACCTTCATGTTCGATAAGTTCATAAAATTAGGTATTCCTCCATTAATGATTTTAGAACATCCTTCTTCTATAAATCATGTGTTCTAGATATAACTTCTCATTATATAATCTAAAATTCCATCAAATCTACAATTTTGGTACCCAAAATTTCTTGGGTTAGTAAATATCTGTAAAATTAAACTAAGGAATCAACATCATTATAGCAATATAGTGTTTAATTGATGTATTTTCTCTATCCAAATGAACATCATGATCCTTTAATATAATTATTATTTAAAGGATAATATTTATAAAAATAATAATTTTATTAGAATTATGACTTTATAAATGTAAACCCTATGCATCAAGATATAAAATTGAGTCACTATTTTCATAATAGATTCCTATAATTATTCATAACATATATAAAAAATATTAAATCCTCTTTAGTAATGAACATAAAACATTACTTTTGAACTAATTTTTTGTCATCATTAATTGACTAAAATTTACTTATAAAACCTATCTTTTAAGTATGTTATTAAATTTCAGAATTAATATTAGAAATATTATAATTATATATATATAATACCACATTAGTGGAATCATGGTTTTTCATTACATTTTTTTTTCACAATAAATGACATATATCTGGCCCTTTTATCAAATGAATGTATGGAACCCTCATATTCTAGTGATGTTGTACAATGGTCATCTTCAGATATATAAAATATTTGATCTATAGATGAAGAAGAATGTGAGTTGGGAGACACCTTACGATCATGCATATATCATTCTGGAGAGACTTTTCACAAACATTAATATTCTTCATGCTATCATCACTCTCTAAATCACTACTTATTTCACATGATGTATCCTCACTAGAACCTAGTGCATCATTAATATATTAAATCTTATTCCTCTCTTTCCTCTTTGGATATTTCCCATAACTATTATTCTTCTTAATATTAATAAAATTTTGTATCATATGCCTTACTTTCTTATAATCATAACATAGAGTGTATGATAATTCATCCATCTCAAACAAATAATTTTTTATAATTATACCAATTGTCCTATTTTATGATAATCATACTCGCATGCCTATATTTTTTCAAACATAAAACTTCTCATTCATCTATATTTATAAAATCAGATGATTTATTAGGTTTCCCCATCATGGAATTAATTATTATTATTTTAGAACTACAATTTAAATAAGTAAATGTTATATTTAAGAGAATGTCATTATTTATTTTATCCATATAAAAGTCCCAAAAATACAATCAAGACATGGATTATTCTGATACATTATATCATCAATCAAATTTCTAATATATTCCCATTGTAACAACCCCAACACTGGTATCCCAATGTCAGTGTCTAATTTATTACATTGGCATCATATATAAGGAATCACATCCCGATGGAACAAATAGTTAATTAGTGTTATAAAACTAGATACATTCTTGAGTTTTTTGTTATATTGTAATAATAAATTATAACACAATTTTTTTTCAATAATATCATTTTTACCCCTAAAATATCCTTACATATTTTTTTATAGTATACATACTATATTCTAGGGAATGGAAACAAGGTAATGGTGATCTCGTATGCTTAGTAAGAGTTACATAGAGTAGAAGATATCATAAGTAAATGAAGAATATTCAATAAGTATTAATCAATATTTCAAGGTAAATATCTAGACACAAATCCCATTTAATCAATACCTTGAAAATAATTATTATATAAGGAATAATAAAAATGGAAATGTAAATAACTAAAAATACATTCAATGTAAATACAATGAATATTATAAAAAGATAAGGTATAATCAATATTGAAAGGTAATATACTGGACATACATTTCATTTAAATAACATTAATATCATAAAAAAAACAATAACCTATATGGAAAGATAAATAAATGAACACACATGTCATTAAAATAATGTAACTATCATGAATATATAAGGAATAATAAATATGTAAACATAAATAATTGAAATCGCCATCAATTTAATAAATAAATGAGAATTAAATACATCAAAAAAATATCATTGTGAAAATATGAAGGGTAATAATAACTAAATTAATAATGAAGGAAATTACTAACTATTGGATGTTATGATATCATGCATCAGGAATCCTCTACCATCAATGAATTTCACAGGGTTATTTAAAACTATAGCTAGAAAACTTTTTAATGATATCATACCAATTTTCCTCTTCAATCAACAGATGCATCAAGATGGTATATAATTTCATTCCACACCCATCACTACATTTCAAAAGTATTCATTATATATCAGTAACCAATTTAATTCCTGAAAAATGATTTATATCATCAAACATCATTATTGGGTAAATGATATGGATTAATAAATAATTCTAATATTAAACCAATAAAATTCAATGTAGAACACCCTATGAATAAATGATATATGGTTTATGAAATAAACATATCCATGATATATAATTTTTATATTTTTGGTAAATTTAACTTCTATTGATTATAGGATTCTAAATATTTCAAGGGAATGTCAATGACTACAAAAATGATTCGTGAATGTGAATTTCAATACTTTTTTTTCCTAATGCTCATAATCCATCCCTAAAAATTAATGATGGTATCAATAACACATATTTATAGTGGAGTATAAGATAAATAATGGTTTCTTGTCATTATTAAATAGAAATACTATAAGAATCATTGAAAACATTATTGATAAAAATATTCAATTCACATTGAAATTCATTTAACAACTAAATGTTCAAACAATATTTTCAAAAAAAATTATTTTTAAATCCATTTTTAAAACTAAAATGAATACTAGAAAATAGTGAGTGTTCATGTTGGTAAAAATTATTTTACATTCTGTACACATTAAAATAAATCATCCTTTTTTTTGGTAAAAGAAAAATTAGACTTGATTGAAAAAATAGATAATTTTTTCTTTGAATGTTTTTTAAGAAAATGTAAAAATTTGACAAAACATTCTTAAATAAATAAATTAAAAAATGCTAAAAAAAATTATAAATACAATTTTTTTTTTTTTAAACATGGTATTGTAAGAAAAATATTTTTTGATAGAACTGTAAAATGATGTCAGAATTTTTTTACACAATTATAATTAATTTTATGTAAAAAAAGTAAAAAATTGTAACTATTAAATGGAAAAATCATAAATAAAAAGTTTATAATAATAATAAATTGTTTTATTTTATAATTATAAAATAATTTCCTTCAATTGAAATTTATGTTTAAATAATCCCGATTCAAATAAAATTCATAAATAAACCATTATAATGATTATAAATTTGAATTGACAATTAATCAGTCTGTCAATTATGAGAATAAAATATATAAAAAGTTGAAATAAAACATAATATATTACCAATTATTTACCCAGATAATCAAATAATGTTAATTATAATCAAGAAGTAATTTATACTAATGAAAATAAATTATGTTATGAAATTCATTACCGCTTATTAATTTTTAAGTCAATTCACTTCAACAAAATAATAAATATTGACACTTAAAATATCATGGTTTATGAATGAATCATGATTTTAAATGTCAAAGGGTAATTATATAAAACATTTAAAATAAATTGGGTATATAACACTATAAATGGCCTCAATTAATGGAAGTTGGTATAAAGTCCCTAACATTATGCTTCTCATTGTATGAATGTTCTTTATACACAAATATAATGGTTAATAATGTAAATAATTTTCACCTATAAAATATACATATATTATCATATATTATCCTCTTATATCATATTATCAACTACTAAATAATAATTTTTCATTATTTTAATGGTTCTGGGAGTTAATTACCTTGTTTTTTCATTCATGTTTTCTTATGAATGTTCTATGTTTTGTGCATATTATTTAGTTTCATAACCTCCATAATTATATTAATGCTATAAATATTATGATCATAAATAGATATATTTCTATAATCATAATTGAAATTTGTACATGGAGATTGGATCACAATAGTTCATGGAGATGGTAGGTTGTATGTACATGGGAGTGAATTTATCAATTCCTTAACAGGATAAAGGGTAATAAAATAAGTGATATTTTAATTTTATATACTAATGTTTTTCATATTTATCACATTTATTCATTAAAATTATCCTTATTACATTAAATTTAAAATATACTTGAAAAATAACTCACATCGCTTCACGTATCAGTAGTCTACTGTACAAATGAGCAATGTTATCGAAATTTAAAACAAAAAATGTATAAGATTTTATGTGATATTATAAATAATGATGTATAATAATATCATATATATAAATATATAATATTATTAATTTTAATACATCATTATATTCATCCATTAAATTTAGTGATGGAAAATGAGTTACATTGGTTCGTGAGGTGGTAGTCGGTCGTACACGCGATCAACAATTTCATTTCCCGTTTGATAGAAGAGGAAATGGATATAGTTAATTAACAAAACATAATAAAATATCATTATATGTAATATTATTCTTTGTTATATAATCATGGTTAAATAATATTTGAATTTTTTGGAGAAAGAAACAATATACAAAAGATTTCTGTATAATCTTACCTCTTCTTCGTACAACATCTTCAGGTTTGAACTAATATCATTCATATGATGTAATTATGATCAAAAAAAAGAATATATAATTATCTAAGGGGATTTATTTATTTATTTGTTTATGTATTTTCAAAATCAAATTTTATTGGTTGATTGAAGTGGGGAGGAGCCAGGGAGGCCTATTATAAGTGGCGGTGATGACACAAATGGAATTTAAAAAAAATAAATTACCCCTATATTATTATAATAAAAAAAATAGACTATAAGGGTTTATTATCGACAATAATGGGTTATAACATCAAAAAATGACCTTAAAACGAGTTTTTGTGAAGTATTAAGGCTATTTTATTTATTTTTATTTTAGTTTAACCCACGACATATCCATTTTTACCTTAATTTCATTAATTAGTTTTCCAACTTTTACTATTCAAATGTAAAAAATTATTAGTAACTTTTTTGGTAATATAAATTATTCTCATTCCAAATATAAAATATATTTTAACTAATTCAATTAATAGATGTTACATAATATAATTTACAATTATACCCACAAACGTGATGGAAAAGAGGGCTTTCAAATAGAAAATTCCCATAATTAATGATGGTTTTAATATCAAAAATAAATATTTAATTGATTCTAATGACCTATATTACATAAATAATAAAATATGTAAACTAATATTACATTATTAATAATTTAAAATATAATTTACCCTTGTATGTTATTTAAATTAAAAATCATTTTAAAAAAATCAGTATTTTTCACTATTTTTCAAAAAATGAATATTTTTTTGAAAAATAGGAAAAATTCAACATAAGGTAATTTTGATATAATTATTATAAAAAATTAATTTCATATAAATTAATTTCTTTAACTATGATTAAAAGAAATATTATATGATTTTGGTAAAATTCGATTAATCCTTTTTGTAGAAAAATAATGATTTTCAAAAAAACATTTATTTTTATTTTAAATTTTTATTATTTTATTTCTAATCAATAGATAATCCTTCATTGATAATATAGATTTTTCTATTAACACTCACAAATTTAGTAGATATTTTATACTGGTATACTATATTAAAATTTATTTAGGCTTCGTGTTGTGTGTTCTAAAAGCTATTAAATTGATTAAATTGAAATAAATAAAGTTCATGTGTTGTTTAAGAATGATGTTTCATGTCACATATGATATAAAATACAAGTATATTCATTTAAAGTAAATGCTTGTTAAATTCTCTCACACTGTAAATAAATTTTATCCTCCCAATTTAATCATTATCTCAACAATCTGGGATTTGACATTTGGAAATACCAATGTTAATAACTATATATATAAAAAGGGTTAAAAACATCCAATTAATAATGAATAATGTGAAGTATGAAGGTCCTATGAAAAAATGATAAATAGTTTTCTATGTATGATAACATCGATAATAAGTGAAGATATGGATATGTGATAAAGTAATAAATAGTTTTAGATAGTTTAGAGGCCACTAATCACAATATTATGAATGAACATGAGAAAGTTAATAACTATAAATACATAAATCTTGGATGATTTAAAAAACCATTTAATTAATTTTATAATAAGGTTTTAAGATTAACATTTTGTTTCTAGATCCTTTCCCAAAATATGATGAAATATTTTTTTTCTATGAATTTTTGGAAATATACTTGATATGTTTCTATTTCATAAAAATAATTTCATCTTTTGGTTATGCTTTGATCAATTTCTCTATAATATCTTACTCCATTAAATTAATACCCAAAAAGTAATTTTGTTTCTTGAATCGCTAAAATTCAATTTTAACTTCTTAGAATATACATAGAAGAGTGGTGATAATTTTCATATTTCTATAACTATTTTCTAAAACCAATAAGCTTATAACATCTTATCAAATGGAATACATCAATCTCTATTCCTCAAAAGTATCACCATCACTTCATTGTTAATATTTATTCTTCAAAAAAAATTATAAATTAATGACATATTTACCAGAACATTGCACAGGATAGTGGTAGGTGTTGAACCATTATCAATCTTCAATAATGGTTTCAATACCTATGACCTTTCTGGTGGTGATAGGTTTTTACGCATTGTGTAAGTGTCTATTTTCCAAAACTATATTAATATATATACTATAAAATTCCGAAAGTGTAATTTCCTATAATTTCATTGATACTAAATATAAGATAAACCATAAAGATTAATAATACATTTGAATATATTCCTAAAAATTTAAGGGAATTTATCCTCAAATAAATTCTTTCAATACGAAAAAAATATGATGTATTTCCAAAATTGATTTCCAATTATATTCTTATCTTGTTATACTCTCATTATATATAACATATAAGGGGTGTTAAATAACTTTTAAAATTAATAAATCATAAAATCATAAACCCATGATGATATTTATAAATAATATGATAATGAATACATATATTCTTCCAAAATTAACACAATCCTTATATGTTTCATGATTCTTTTAACCAAAATAACATTAGTAAAAAAATTGTAAAATATAATTCTGGAATCACAATAACTGAATAAATTTTTTTATTTCAATATACTTAATTACATGTTCTAGGATTTAACCTTTAAAATATGGAACTAACTCAGATAATCACTAGTGTTTTTTAGTGAATAGAGAAAAATATATGAATTTTTAATACTTTCATTTCCTCTCAATATGTTTAATAACATAAATGTTATATTATGATATTAACTTGATTTTAAAATAAAATATTTGTTAATTATTCATATATAATATACTTAATTTATTTTTAATCATTTGATACCAAATTTTTGATATATGTTTATTTTTAGGCTTAAAATGCATGTTTCAAAAATTATTTTATGTGTATGATGTTCCTCTATTTTAAATAATTATAATAACCTATAAAAATGAATTATATAACATAATTTTATATATTATATATCTAAATATATTAATTTTATTCCAAAATAATCACTATCACTAGTCATATAGTTAATGTAAGGTTAACATCCACATGAAAAATGTATTTATTGAAAATATATTTTTGACATATTTTGAGGGTTTACTAATAAATTAAAATTCTCAATTTTTATGAATTAAATTTTATATATTGGATCTCATATATTCAATAATAAAAATTATTATTATTTAATAATCCAAAAGTATATTTTTATCATAATCAATTGAAAAAGAAGTAAAAATTAATTTTCCCAGTTATGGTTAAAATGAGTTTACTAGTGTTGATAAGCCAAAAGATAAGGGTATTTTTTATAATTAACCATCTAAAATTAATAGTTTATGTCAATATTTATACCATATGAAATAAAAAACTTGTATTTATGTTGAATTTCGGGCATATTTAATTATAATGACTTTATAATTTTGTATTTTTTTGGGAAATTTCCAAGTGGTTTCAGCGAAGGTCCCCTCCCCCACATATGAATGGGAACCTCATCCACTCAAATGTTCACACATATCAGTTCATCTATCATGAAAAATTCCTATGAAAATATATCCCCACAATCTTTATACACATTTTATATTTTTTGGCCTCTATAAATTATTAATCCTAGGGTAATTAATAAGATATCAAAAGATGGTTCCTCTAAGTAAATGTAAACAATTTAATCCAATTCATTCATTTTTTACTTCTTCTTTTATCATCTATAATTATGTCATAAAAATAAAAATTTAATAACACCATAATCTTCTATATAGTTATTTTATTTTATATTTTTTGAAAAATATTAATCTATATCCTTCTCTATTAAGTGGGAATCAAATCCATCGCATAGGTGTACTACAAATTACTAACTCGTGTTCCAATTTAATTAGTTTTACATAATTGATTAACACAGATTGTTATAATGATGTAAATAATTAATATATTAAGTAATGAATACATGATATTAATTATTTTAAATTAATACATAATCCACTTGATTACACATTCACCCATTAAATGAATGATATTATCACTCGTGTGTATGTATGACCTATTATATCCACGAAGTGTTGTGGTTAATTTTTAATATAAAACACTCATGAATGATTCTATAATTAAATTAAATGAATAAATATTATATTTATAAAATTAATTTAATTCTATAGATAATGGAACTATATCCTATGCACAAGTACCATATATTCAATGAGAAAATATGCATGAGAAAAAAAAGCTGGTAACACCCAAAAATTGGTAATAATTAAATATTAAGAAAAAATTGTTGATAATATTTTATAAGAATTACTTATGTATGGTATTATAAATTTTAATAAGGTTATTTTATAAATTATAAACATATGTAAAACTATTATAATTTGGGGTAATTCATTATCAACTAAAATGAATTGTAAGGTAATGAAATCCCTTACAATTTCCCTTCATCGAGGAAATATTTTACAAGAATGAACAAATTTATTTTATTTGTTGTATATAGTTCCCAATTTACATTAAATATCATGAACCATTTATAATTTAAAGTAATTTATGTTTCATTACCAACTATTTCATCTATGGGGGTTTGGTTTTAATGTTACCAATTGGTAAGGATTTTTATAACTAATCATCTTATCAATGGGTTTTATTACATCTTCATTTTTGTTGGTATTCTAATATTCTATAAGTAATATATTTTGATGATTTTATGTTTTATCAACACTTTTTTATGTGTATTTACATTATATTTATGTAATATATTCAATTTTCAATTATCACATCAATAGTATGATATTTTTAAAAGACTGCATCTTAATATACATTCTATTGAAGCATATTTTTTTGTGCAACTATTCACTTTTTTTGTGATATGTATGGTTCACCATTGATTTATCTAAAATGAATAACTATTTATTCATGTTGATTAATTTTTAAATTCAATTATATTCATTCAAGATGTTATAATTTAAATTTTGTGAATGTGGTAAGTATCTATTTTATAATCTCACGCTATTTTTTGACTTCTTATATATTCATTGGATTAATCATATCATGTATCCATCATAATATCCATTATTTATATATATCTATATACATTATCATGAATAGGGTTATTTCCTAAAATATATAACATTTTATCATATGGTTTTTACTTTGATCATTATTGGATTATCTTCGGAAATATTGATAAATGGTTATTCTCTTATCAGTGAAAATATTTGGTGACAACACACATTCCTCATGAATTAAATCAATAATTTGATATATAAGGAATTATTTAAACATGTAGTGATTTGTGGGAACCATAACTCAATATCAAATCAATATATCCACATGCCTTCTGTGATAAATCATTAAACTAGAATGAAATTGGTTTTTTTTCTATACCTACCCATAGTTAAGCTGTCATTCCATGACGTCTTGATGGTATAGATATCATGATGTCTGAGAAAATGACCTCCAATATTATGCATTTACTTCATTAAGAATTCAGCTATTTTCATCCATGATATTATTGTATTAATACTATATTTTAATTTTCATAAATATCATGTCATTAATTTTATGTAATTATTTGATCATTATTTTTTCCTACTATTTTATTCATCATGCTGATGTTATTGAGAAAATATATTTTTCCCAGTTCTTTACCTTTCCATATTTTTCATTACTCGTCGATTCATTGTATATTCCTTGTTATGTTACCCTTTCTAATAATTTCAGATCACCCTTTTGTTTTTTCCTTTCTACATGATATGTTGATGGATTCTTTAAATGAGTTAAAGTATTCATAATATTTACTTACACTATGTTATAATTTCTTTATTAAAATGTAATGTGGGACAAATATATGTATTCTTATTATAAAACTAATAAATTGTATGGTCTTTTGGGTGATATCTCTTATATCTTGATCCAGTTTAATTATGTAACCTCCGAAATTATACTAATAATGTTGGAATATTAACAATTGGAATTAGAAAATCTGTAGTAGAATCATTAGGAAGTTGAGTTTAAAAATCAATAATTACGTAACGTAACCCTTTGATATATTTTTTGGATATTTAAAATTATGGAATGAAATTATTTTATTGGGAAATGTATTGATTATTTGGTTATCCTAGAAATACATCCCTGTCTAGATACTGTAAGTGGATGTGGATATAACAAAATTATTCATAGGGAAATAAATCTAAATGTATAATATAGGGATTTGACTCGATATTCACTTGGTTTATGACCACATTCCTTTTTATACAATTGTTTTTTACTCCTTGGGATATATAGAGGTTAATTATCATTTTATTTATTAAAAAAATTGATATATTTGAATTAACAGAGACAATTATTTTCCTAGGATAATCATAAGGGATCTTAAATTGAAAATATTATTCGATGATTTATAAATCCAAAAAATAATTATATTGGGTTCTAATATTATTATTGGTCTTATCACTAATATTTTTTTTATTGGATGGAACCTAAAGGAATCTTGATAACATTTAACGTAATGAAAAATTTAGTGATTATGATAATAAAAATATGATGATGATTGGAGTGAAAGAAATCATGATCATGGAAAATAAGTTTTCCTGATATATTATTAAAGACAAATACCTAAACAAACTCTTAGACTCTCCAAAGAAAAGATTGATATAGTTTAATAAGATATAAATTTGTTGAGACCACAGAGGAAAGAAGGAAAAAATTATTCATTTTATAACTTTGGATAGTGAAACCATGGAGAGTGACCCAAAGGAACAAGGATATGTTTTATGTGTGGGATAATTGGGCATAGAGAAATAAATTTCCATGGAAACCTGAGGAATTAATTTGAGAGAAATAAATTACATCCTAGGTATCCATTTTTTAGAGTCAATTCCCTCTTTTAAAGGTTAACTCTTTAATGAAGGAAGGACCAATGATGATGTAAATGGTATAACATATCTATGTATTGGTATTCAAGAATTACATTATAGAATTATTATAACCAATGTTATTTTTGTTATATGAATCATGAAACTTCAAAATATTGTGTTAATTATTTTGGAAGCATATATTTCTTCATATTAGCTTAAGGTTATGGTTAGGGATTTAAAAGCTAATGTGACCTCCATGAAGAGCCTGTAAGTGGTGTTGTGACTTAGTTTTTTCCCTTGTTGCCAGATCTCCTTCCTTTCTTGTGGTTACTGTTCCTCTTTAGTTGTCCCCAGAGAGGTCATGGTGCAACCGCTTCCTCCGTGGCAAAGAGGGTTCTCATTTGGTGGCTCGGGGTCGTTATTCCTCTGGGTGAGCGGTCTGGTCTTGGGTGTTCCAACTCCTCCGCGATGTGGGGTTGGGATCTAGAGTGGTTTCCGGGTCACAGTCCTTATCTATGATGAAAGGGTTCCTCTTAGGTGTGTTGGGTATGGGATTTGGTGTGACAAAGGGGTTTCGATCTGGTGTGTCGGGGTCGGGATCCGACGCGGTGTCGAGTTGAGGTCCTTTTCTCTACGACAAAGGGGTTTTGATCCATGGATGTTGGGGAGAGATCAATTTCTAATACACTGTTTGGTGTGTGCTTTGGTTCTATTTTGGGGTCCTGATTCAGTGTGGAAGGGGTCGAGACCTGGTGCGATGTTGGGGCCAGGACCTATTCATCCAAGGGTTAGGGTTGATATCTGGTCATCCTCTCTGGGTTGGGAGCCCTTCCCCTATGGTATTGTGGTCAGATCCGCTCTGCTGAGGTGTGGGGTTGGGTCTTGGTCTCCTCTATGCTAGGGTCGTGATTCTGTTCCATGATGATGTGTTTGTGACTCAAGGGAAGCATCGTGCTTTGTCTAGAGTTCGAGGTTGGATTTTTGTGGTTTTTGCAAGTGGGTTTGTTGGAAATGATGGGATGGTTTCATGATAGATTCTTGGGGGAGGAACATGTTGATTGTTGTGAAGGTTTTTCAGTGTTGATTCACTGGTTTGGAATAGGTTTATTTGGTTGTTTGCTGAATTGGAGAATTGGTGAATCAAATTTTGAACTGGTGGAAGTTGTTTGTGTGGTTGGTTTTTTTATAGGATAGAAGGATGTGCAATCAGTATTGATATCATGTAATGAGATCTAGAGAATGATATAGATCTGGTGGTTCATATATGCAGATTTTTTCAGATTTTGTTGTTTGAGAGGGTATGGAGTTATCCATCATATTGGGCCTATTCTTTGACATATGGAATTTTAGTAATGAACATGCTTGCAATGGTGGAGTGCTTATTCATGATCAAATGTTTGGGATGGGCAGTTTCATCTTTTCATTTTGATTTTTACTCTTTTTTCCGTCGGGAGTGATTTGTCCTATGTCCAAGAACTCTATTTTGGTTTCAACCTTCTTCCCTTAAAATGGGGATTTATCATATAATAAAAGAATTTTAAGGCCTCTAGACTGTTGGATGGTGTTCTATATTTTATCATGGTTTTATTAGTTTATGTTTGATCGTATGTTCAATTTCTAAAACAACCCTTTTCAGATTTAAGATATGGTATTTTTTTCATTATTTTTATTTTTGGATATATATTATTATGGGTATAATACCTACCACTACCTAACATGATATACTGTTTGGTATGAAATTGTTTCTATTCAAATGATTTTAGAGATATATAATTTTTAAATTGATTAAGTTGAATTTTTGTTGTTATTATTGATGTTGTAAAACATAATTAATTATATTTTATAACATGTTCTAACTATTTTGGTTTTGGAAATATTTAGAGAAATAAATAATGAAGGGTCACTATTTATGGATATTTTTATTTGGGAAGAGTTCATTTTATCAATTCTAGCACAAAAAAAATCATTTTGTATATTCATTTATTGGATTAAAAAAAATTATGAAAATTTATTGAAGAAAATTGAATGTACGAACTAGTTATTATGGAGTTAAAAAATATTATTTATTTATATTTCTTGGAAGTCTCTTCAAGATATTAAAATAAACCCACAAATTCATGAAAAATAACATGACCTAAAAAGGCTACACATTTAACTTTGTTTCTGGTGAATCAATGGTGTTTTCACACCAAATCAGTTTATGGTTACGTGGTCATCAACTTTCTCTTGATCACTCACATTTGTGGGATCAATGATATCTATCACTTTGAATAATTATTTACTCTTTTCTTCCACATCCAACTGATCTTTTCCTTTTATGAAATCATATCATGTGTTATTCTAAATAACATTCAAACTTCAATTTCACTACTTTCAAGATGAACTTTTATTAACACTTTTGATGATGTTTCATTTCAAAAATGGTGTTTGTAGATGGAAAAACCATGATTTCCAAAAAAAATTAAAATTAAAATGATGAAATATATTTATCTTGTGGATAATGTATGTCCCCATGATTTTTAAAGAACTTATTTTTTGTTATCATATTATATATGAAACACCAATTTTTAAGTATACCCTTATATAATATTAAAATTTTATTATTTATTGAAATCATTATAACCTATACATTATTTCAGAAGGAATTAACTTAATTATTATCATTATGAAAATATGTTTAATATTTTTTGTAAATTGTATTTATAATAATGTACGTAATTATCTATAAGATCAGTTTACTCAAAAATAAATTTCCATTAAAAATGGTTTAATTTTGTATTTTATGTTTTTTAAATATAATAATTTTTAATGAAATTTTCCAATTTTATTTTATTTAAATAATATATTTCTTTAAATTATCATAAAAATACTATTTTACCATGAAATTTTATTATTTTCAAAAAATAGTGATCTTTCAGTGAATAGTAAAAATAAAACTTTTTTGAAAATTTTCATTCTTTTCCAAAAAAGTTATGATATTTAAAAATAATTTAAAGCTTTAAATTTTATTTAATATTAAAATATGTATTATATAGTTATATTAAATATAATTAATTACATTTTAATCATGTTTATTATATATTTTGGTATGCGTTTTTTAGGCTTCAAAATGCATGTTTCTAAATAACTGATTTTAAGTGAATAATGTCCCACCATTTTAATTATATAAAATAACCACTACTAAGTAAATATTTAAAATAAATTTATATATTATATATCTAAATATATCAATTTATATCCATATAATTTTGATCACTAGTTATTTAGTAAATGTAAAATCATTTTATTCTTGAAATACTTTTTTTCTAACACATTTTTCAGGTTTTCAAATAAATTAAATACATCATGTTAAATGAATTGAATTAAAATAAAAAGATTAAATACTTTTAAATAGATTAATAAATATTTTTAAATAAGTTTAAAATATTTTTTCGTCATAATGAATAGTAATACCAATAAAACCTAAATACAGAAGGGAATATTTAAACTGTTTTACCATTGGTTAAAAAAACGTAATGGTATATTTTCCCAATAAACATGTCAAAATAATTTTATTTGTTCATATTTAAACCTTATAATTTAAAAAAATATAATTTAATGTCATTTTTAATAATTTTTATCTGGAATTAATTAACTATTTTCTATTATTTTTGTAAATTTCCTTGTGGATTCCATGAAGGTCCCCTCTACTATTTATGAAAGGGTACATACTACCCTAACTTCGTACCCCATATTATGCCATTTACCTAATATAAATTATTCTAAAATATATACATAAAATTGTTATCCACATTTAAAATTTTCTATTATTCCTAAAAGAAAAATCCTGGGGCACATAATTAGAATATCAAATGTGGTTTTCCCAAGTGAAGGTAATCATCTTCACCGAACACTTTATTTTTACTTCTTTATCTATCACCAAAAATTATGAATTAAATATTAAAATATAATAGCACCAATATATTTCATATTATTAAATGTTATTATGTAGATGTAGTAATATTTTTCCATCACGCTATCAATCAAATGTGAAACTAATCCATCACTCATCTGTACGGCAGACTACTGCATCATGAAGTGAAGTAATTTGTTTTCCATCTCCGACTCACATGGATATTCATAATTATGGAAATAATGAGTATTTATGATACATATTAAATGATATTGTTTATTTTGATTTTATATAACATTTTGTTCCTTAACCTTTCTACCCTTAAGGGAATGATATCTTTTCCCGTGTGTACATACAATCTACCGTCTCAATGAAGTGATGCCATGCATTTTCAAATTAAAACTATAAGGAATGATCCCAAAAGGTATCAAATGGAGTAAAAAAATATTTACAAAATTAATATAATTTTGGATATGATGAAATTATTTAATAAGCATAGGAACAAGATATTCCCTGTCAAAAAGGCATTAGAAAATAATGAATTAACAATAGAATAAATTGAAATAATGATATATTATAAAAAAATAGGATATTATTTAATATAAAATGTTCATGTATTATATTATATATTTTAATATGGTTTTTTATAAATTAATTTTGCTTAAAGTCACTATAGAAGAGGTTAACTAATATTCATCTAAAAAGAAATGTGAGGTAAGGAACTTCGTCTCAATTTCCCCTTATAGAGGTATATTTTAATGTTATACACAAATTTATTTTATATGGTGTATATACTACACCTTTTACATGGAATATCATGGATTATTTATACATAATGATATTTTTATATTTAATTTTAATTATTTCCTCCAAGTTAATTTTACATGAATTGTACCAAGTGGTAAAGAATTTCTTAACTCAACTTTTTATCATTTAGATTTACTATTTCTTCATTGTGTTTCCTATTATAAGATTATGTGTGAAATTTGTTTTTATGAATTTATGATTTATTTACACATGTTATATGTGGATGTACATTTGAACCACACTAACAATTCATTGCTTAATTCTCACATCAATGGTATTATCTTTTTGAGGTATTTCATCTCAAATTACATTCCTGTGTGGCATATTTTTTATTATGAACATATTCACTCTTATGTGATGTATATAATTAAACTTTTATTTATTTAACATGAATAATAATTTATTATTTATGATTATATTTTCAATTAAATATTATTAATTGAAGGTGTCAAATATTAGAAGTTACCAAAAAGGTAATAATATACTTTAGAATCTCACATTTTTTCGGGATTGCATATTTTTTCATTAAAGGAATCTTATCATTTATCCTTCTTAAGAAAAAATAATTTAAATATAAATTTTATTTATTAGGGATATTATTATTTTTAATACCATATACATTTTTACAAAGGGTGTTTAATTTTAATTTTATTTGATTAATTGGGGAAATATTGATAAATCTGTATTCTAGTTTTATTAAAAATATTTATTGATAAGGAATATTAATAAAGACATAATGTGATCATTCAATACTTAGAAATTATTATGACTTGAAGTGATGGGTGGTTCTAGAAATATATATCCCCTCAATACATTGATATGGCTCCTGGAAAAAATTATTAAGAAACCATTAAATGGTTTATTGGTTTATACCTACCCATAGTTAAAATATCTTGGTTAAAGGTCCTGATAGTATAGATATAATTATTTCTAAGACCATGATGTCGAATAATAATCATTTAAATAATTAATAATTTTTTATTATTATCCATGAGATTACTATAATGATATTATCAATGGATTAGCTTCAAGATCATGATATTATTTATATCAACTTTTTTTGAAATCATTTATTCGTGTCATATTATTCCTCATATGAAATTTATTGGTTAAATGGAAGTTTTTTTGGTTATTTTTATTTCATTATTTATTATTACATATTTATTAATGATATATTTCAGTATACATAACCCATACTACGAATTTTAACATACACTTATTTTGTTTTTGATTCTAGAGGACATGGAGATGGAATCCTTAAATGAGATAATGGATACATAATATTTTCATGCACAATGTTGTAATTTTTATATTTTAAACTTTAATGTGAGACTCGTGTAAGTATATATTATTCCATGAATAATAAACCATTATATTATTTGGGTAGAAATCTCTTGTATCCAAAACCAATGTAATAATGAAACCATTGAATCTATCATAGTAGGTTTGGGTTCTTTCCATAACTCTACCACATGCACCTCTACGGAATCCAAGGACTGGGATACTAGATGAGATAATAGTGGATCTAATGTATAAAATGTGTTTGAGGATCATGATCAGTAATGAAAGTTAATAATTGTCCCTCATAACTATAGATAAGAATTATCCTCTTTATGTAATCAATATCTTCATTCATAGAGTACAACCTGTCGATGCCAATAATGAATAAGTTAGCTTTTATTTAAATTATAATGAAATCCACCAAAAAATGATGATTCCATTTAATGGTTAGTGCCTTCACGTAAAATTAAATTTCATGTTTTGGTGTTTGAGGTTCTTTAGGGGAGGCTTGAGGAGGATATATGGTTCTCTGATGAAGCCTAGAGAGAGACCAGAGGTGTTAGAACTTAAAATTTTGGATATAGGAGGTATACAAATCATGTGAAGTATACACAAAAAGAAAGAAAGGTTCACCTCTTGTGAAGGATGTTTCATGTGGAATTACCTGATGTATAATAAATTTTGGTGTATAAAATTATTGTGGAATTTTTTTTTTACAATTAATTGAAAACTAAAATTTACACAACATTTAAAAGATACAAACTGTGTAAATTTCCATTACAGTGCATTTATAATAGGTTGTATCTCTCATTTTCCCCCCAAACCCTATGAACCTATCATTTATAGGTGATCCAGAAAAACTCTCTCTAGTGTCTTGGGATTCCATCATCAAGAATCGATCCATGGATTCCCATCATTGATCATTGGTGAGCTCTTATCTCTATTTCAATAATATTCCTCAGTACCTCAATTATTTTTTAATATGATGTTTCTTTGATTCAAGGGAAAAAAATTGGTTGTGTACTGATGATATTTGTGTTCAGTGTTTATTGATCTATTATTTCCTTCTACGATGATGGTTTCTGGATGGTTTCTTCTTCCCCCTATAGTGCCCAAATAGATAGCCAAGACTCTTTGAGGTATGTGATCCTCATTATCACCTATTTATATTGTATGTTTGAGTTATTTAGGATTTTTCATACCTTTGTGCTGATAGTAAGGGTTGGAATAATGATATAATAAAATGTTTTGTCTAAAATTGGTGGGTAAGGCGTTTTATCTCATTCTTTAACACTTTAATTTATGTTTTTAACTTTGTTATGCATTCTCGTTGAGAAGTAAGAAAATAACTACTATTTAGAGCCTTGTTTTCACCATATTCATTATAATGTGATGATCTAGGTTATGTTGTGGTTATGATAATGATATAATTAAATGGTTTTTCTAAAATTTGTTGGTAAGGTGTTTTATCTCATGCTTTAACACTTTAATATATGTTTTTAACGTTGTTATTCATTCTCATTGCGATGTAAGAAAATAACTACTATTTGGATCCTTGTTTTCACTATATTCATTATGATGTGATGATCCATGTTTTGTTGTGGTGTGATATCACCCTAAGTAAAAGTTTAAGGAATTTATAATTGAAAAATAATTAATTTTCCCTTGACATCAGGTTTTCATGATAAATCCAATGATAATAAAATATTTAATGTTATAAATCCCTTAAATAAAGAAAATTTGGAATGTGTGTCATGATGTGTTCTCGTTTTTTCATTTTAACCTACCTGGTTTTGTCCATTGTGGGAGTATATATTTGTCCTCTAGGGGTGTGTGGTGTGTGGTGAAGTGATGTGGTCGTTTTTGGCATGGATGAAATATATGAAGTTGTGTGACATGGAACAATGGTTATGGTATAGTTTTTGAGGCATAGAGATTGTTGAATATTGGTTGTGGCATACAGATTGTGGTGCATTAGTTGTGGTACAAAATCTGGGAGGTAGTGGTTGTGGAATAGTGGTTGTGGTAATGAGGTTGTGGAATAGTGGTTTTGGAACAAAGGATTTGGAATTAGTGGTTAGGATGTTGTATATGTGGTATGTGGTAGTTATGGTTGTGTGATGGATGGTATTTTCGTTTTTTATATTGTAAGATGGCTTAGGTTATGTGATACAATGACTATGTATGATCTTTTTTTGTTTCATTTGTATGTTATGGTTTTGTTAGTTTTTAAGGTATAGGCGAAATAAATTATGATGTTGAATGAAAAAAAATGAATAGGTTGGTAACTGAATATAATGGTATAGAAATAGTTATATGTGGTAAATGGATTAATGAGTAAATGTTTTGAAACTAGTTAGTGGAATGTGATATTTTGTGTGGCTTATGGGTTGGTTGTGTGGTTCATTTCATATAGTGACAATAGAAATTATGACTGTTGATGAGCAGTAAGGTGGTGATTATGTTGTGTCTGGTAGTTTTGTTTTTGGGAACCCATGGGTTGGTTTTTGTATTTTATCTCTATATCATGTATTTTTATGTTATTTTAAATGTGCCCCACCTGAGTTAAATATCCATACCAATGATCATAGATGATGAGTTTTTATTTCATTAATCAATATCATGAATGGTAGTGATATATATGGATTTCTACCCACTAACATCCTCTATTCAATTACTAATTATTTGTGGCCTAAGTTTCTATGAGAGATATTTGAAATGTTGTCCCTAGTTTATATGGGTATGAAATTATGTGATGTGATGTTGCGTCATGTCATGTTTGGCCCATATGTCAATTCGTAGGAAGTGATGTGATGTGACGTGATATTTTTAGAAGGGATGGTAGCATAGGACACTCGACATTGGGAAATGAGAGTAGAATATTAGGGGGAATACGAATCAAGGATCATTTATTTGTTATGATTTCATTGTTATACTGTTATAATGGATTCATGATTTTATAATGAGGAATGGTGAGGCTAGGTTTGGTTAGATGACCAATATAGGTTCTTGTTGGTTCTCTTGTTTGTTCATATGTGCATTAAAATTATCTTTTCACATATTCCCTTGATGCCTTGGTTATTTTCCCACATATTATACTTGTTATGCTCTCCCTATATATATAAATTATATGCAAGTCTCCAAAACGACATTGGGGAAAATTTTAGACATTACTAGATGTTTTGGAGTTTCTTTTGAGTTACTTCTATCGTCAGCTGGTATTTTTAGTATTTACTTTTGAGACTTTTATATGTATTAGTTTTATTTATTAATGTATTGCTGGATAATATTTGTATACATATATTTTTTTGATAGAGTTTTCTAGTGATTGTTTAACTTATCTCCATATAATTTTTCATTTATACAGTGTAATCCCTCACATAATCTGAGATTATTATACCCTCAGTCTTAGTCCCCCACCCAGGGTCTATTAGAGGTGGGACATGGTTGGTCCTTATATGTACCCCTAATCATGGAATATTGGGTGGGAGGGGTCAGGATAGATTTGTATAAAATATTATGGTTGATATATAGGACGTAGTTGAGAGTTATCTATAGTAAGGATTTCATGGTTTGGTATGAGAATATTGTTAATTGACCTTCATCCATGCCTTGGGATAGGGAGATGAACTAGTAAATAGAATCTTATGTCCCCCATAATCCAATGCATGAACACTGAACTTGTTGATTGGCCAGGTAAGGTGGACCTTTTTTAGGGTACCGAACTATGAAAGAAATATGTATCATGATGAATTGAGTTAATGTTTAAACTTGGTGTTTCGGGAAAATAAAATAAACTAATTAAATAATATTTATTAAATTCATTATTAACATGCTTAATTTGTTCTCATTGTTTTTAGTAATGTATCACATTCATCATCCATTAGTTTCTCACATAGACGAGGTTTAGAAGGCGGATCTAGTTGATCATTGTAGAGTTGAACCAATAGATGAGGATGTGGCATGGAAGTGAGTTTCTCGTTCGTTTCAATAGAATCTTTTGGGACTGTACTAAGGGTCTATCCTAGATATGCAGACAATATTCTAGATATATGGGATAGATATTTTTTTAGGTATAATATGAGAATGAGCTGAGTTTTGGGTTCTGATGTCATTTTTTAGATGTGATGAAATGTGTGTCCTTGGTAGATTTTGTTTCATAGTGACCCTAATGAGAAATATTTTTTTGGACCAACTTTTAGAGGGAGTACTGAGACTAGTTTATTACATTGATGATTATCAGAACCAAGTTCCAAGAGTTTCACTACTATTAAAAGGAGAATTTGAGCATGTGTTATCTTGGGATAAAGTTCAAGGACCTCATAAAATTTTCTTTATATCTTTTCCTAGAAGAGGAGTCCAATGTGAGGTGTCTAGAAGAATATTTCTGTCTGGTGATCAGTTATAAAGTTACTCTATTTATGATCCCAATATATTTATAGGTTCATAAAAATGATTAGTTTATCCAAAGTATTTTTTCCTCGGGAGTTTTCCTTCATCATAGTGGTTAGAATGGTGTCTCATGAAGTAGAGATTTGGGTAGTGAGTTGTGGATGTTTAGGAAGTAAGGCTTATGTTCAGTGGGGAACCTTATGCAATCGATTATTTCTGGACCATCATGGATAAGTGGTCTTTTAGTTCCCTTCAGTGGTTTAAAAATTTTATATCATATATATGGGTTGTATAGGCACCACCAGGGTTAGTATTTGACCAATCCGTAAGTCCATTTCGAATTAGTGTTTAGACCCCTTTTTAGCAGCAGAATTTTCCTCTAAGATAGTTTTAGTGGAAGGGACCAATTGTTCTGGTTCAGCAGCTGAGATATGGTAGATAGAGTATAGGGAAGCCTCATGACGTTCCACATCTATTAGAACAATGGTAATTTTGTGGTCATGTAGGTCAATAGTAGTGAGGTAGAGGAGATGGGTGTGGTTATATGCACATGTTATATGAAGTAATTCCAATAAATCCAATTTTTTTACGGTGTGAATATATTTTCGTAAAGATTTGTTTGTTATTTGTTTGATTTATGTTCCTCAAACTCCTTTTTTCTCAAACATTGTTCTATATATTGGGACACAACATGAAAGGGTTTATAATTACCCTTGTGTTATCTATGCCTATTAGGGGCCATGATCCCTTATTTAATGAGTTCCTAGAATCTAATATTATAATGTCCCATTATTTACACAGAGATTTTATTTTAGCATTGAATAATATTTATTACATAACATAACAAAAACCACACTAGGAACGAATAAGTTTAGTGTCTTTGTAAACTGGGAACCATAAACAACTTATTCATAAATCATGTACATTGTCTCCCACTTTTTTCTTAATAACTATAGTCCTTTTAGATATATCTTACTTAATACTCTTCTTCATGACCTGTGTAAATTAAAAATATGAATGGGTGATCTCAAATTCTTAGTAAGGGTAAACAAGAGAAATATCAATCATATCATAATAATAAGAACATAAAATTGAAAAATATTATTAAGTATATTAAAGATCATAATATCATGTCATGGGATAAATCATAAAAGTGAAATATAATCCCAACAGTGTAAGGAACCAATTTTTGCTTAATAAGGCTTTGAAATATTTTTAAGAATATTTCTAGAGTTAGGCGCTGAGACTCCGTGCAATTTCGAGGCTCGGTGTGCCTAGAATTAATTTTATAAAAATCTTAAGTGTTTTTATATTACCCATGAACGATTATCTAATGAAATGGGATTGCCCTTAAATGATTTATTGGATCGGAAATCCATGACCATAGTTGAGTTCGAAACGCAGTGTTTCCCCTAAGCGCGACATAAAATAATTTGGCGTGACATGTTCAGACCGCTCACTCATTGGTAGTGTGTTAAATAAATAAATTAAATTATTAATTTAATTGCTCAAACCCGAATAACTCATGGACAATGGCTCAGATGAGAAATCTGAGACCACCGATGAGCTTGGAACGTATGTTTTACCCTAAGCAGCGTATAACCTTTACCGGAATTGGGTGTTCATCTTATGCGCCATCGTGAGATAATAATTAAATTATTAAATGATTATTTATTTAATTATTTGATTAAAAACTCTCTTAACCAAATGATAGGTTATAAATTATTTGTTTAGAGGGGATTATCCTCATAAATTAGTTTGGATAACGATGGAAACTCCTCTCATCTCCACTCCTCTCCTCTACTTCCTGTTGACGACGATATAATCTTTGATTCTAGACGGATCAAGAAGCGGTGAGCGCAACAGATTCCAACAAATTTGTTCTTTACCA
Organism: Viscum album; assembly: GCA_963277665.1. Taxonomy (NCBI): domain Eukaryota; kingdom Viridiplantae; phylum Streptophyta; class Magnoliopsida; order Santalales; family Viscaceae; genus Viscum; species Viscum album. The sequence goes on along the minus strand of OY728126.1, from coordinate 850,762,552 downwards.
ATGTTCGATCCAATCGCAAGGTTGGACCCGTCTTTGGTGTCTTTACACCTATGATTAAACTTTGATCATGTTCATAATTGAATCTTCAATCAGTGACTTCTTGCACGATATCAGAAATTGAAATAAACTTCTTTTATCAGTTTATATATTTATGGTCATAGTTTTTCATTCATCATTCTAACAACGATGAATCCTGTTGACCCAAACAATAGCCATGTATATTCGTCAAATTTTTAAAACATGCTTTTGTTCATAGTACTTCAGCTTTTCATCATATGTCGCCTTTTTGGCCGATGGATTGAAAGATATACAATAACTAATTATAGTACAATTGGTTTCTGACAAACAATCAGATAATCAACTTTTGCACACTGATTAATTTATGTAATAGATTGACAACATAGATCCGGATTTGAATTGGTGATGAGATCAAATAACAATCGATGTGTTATTGAAATGATATGGAATCTGGTCCTGTTTTGGTAGATTCGCGGTAACAGCGGTGGTGCGCGAGCGAGCATCGGGGCTGGTTGAGGTGCAACACTTATTAGTAGAGGATGAGAGGGTGACAGGTGCGGTAGTGCGCAGCCCAAGCGAAGAAGGTCGAGGCGGCGTGGACGGTTCCGAGTAGGAGGCTGGGACGGCAGTGGTCCGGCACAGATGCAACAGGCGTCTGGCGAAGAGTTTCGGACAAGCGGCTGCCTGAGGTGGCTTGCGGAGGCAGGGCGAGGTGGCCAAAGGTGGTCCGGTCTGTGGGATGATGCAGCAGAGCAGGGAGGTCCGGCGTGGCTGGTACAGGTAGTACAGCGGTGCGAACAGAAGTCAGGGATGGCGACAAGTCGAGGAAGCAGATCCGGCGAATGATGGTGAGACTCGGTCACCTTAGATCCAAGATCTACGGGGGCGGCGTACCGTCAAGAAAGAAGGAGCTGTTCGAAAGGGAGCGCACACGTTTGGGTTGAAGCGTGAGAATTTTGGTGAAGAATGGAAGATTGGAGAGACAAAACGTTAGAAATAAAAAAAAATTAAAATTTATGGTAATAAATGAATAATCCTATACGGGGTGATGCATACCAAATTGGAGAGGTTACCATTGGTTGTGCGTGGCAAGTCATAATTGAAAGATATCAATTATAAGTAATTATATAATAATGATATTATTATTTTGGGTTGTAAAACCATAATTCATCCATAACATAATCGTGTGACCTCAGTTTCACAAAGTGTCAGCGGCAGTGCGGTCCTGACTTCGAGACAGACATTCCAAGTCCGATATTGGAGGTTTTTTTTTCTGGTTTTCAGAATGGCTACCTGAAACACTCGTGAAATAATAGATATAAATTTTTTATTAAATCTTCGACCTTCTATAACTCTTGTATGCAATGTTTGATTGACTTTCCATTAGTGTGTAACAGCCCAAGATTTTATAAAGAAATATTCTTTTTAATTTTATTAATGTCTTGTGTTGTACGCTACATCAAAAGGAGCTTGCACAACACGCATCCTTGTCTTGCCTTGCATTACACGCAATCGCGACCTTCCTCGATAGCGTGTGTAATACGCAATACCGAGTTTCACTAAACAACGATGTGCTATTAAAATATTATTAAAACTAGCCGTTATGAATAGTAATAACCACTTTTTAATATTCTGTAAATCTTATTTTTCAAAATGAACTTCATTCATGGATTCGGAGTATCGAATTTAGCCTAAGGTGAAATTTTGGTACTTTTCGGATAACTTTCATATTCTGATGAATAGTGAAAAATTACTAAATTATAATTAAAAACAACTTTTTTAATCGAAATAATTAATAGTGATAAATTATTAATTTGAGTGTTTTTAAAGTATATTTAGAATATATTTTTACAATTTAATACAATGTTGGTCATTGGTTGTAATTTCACATTTAAACCAGACATAATCAAGTGTCAATCTTTTGATATATATTGTTTCCTAAAAACACGCTATTTATTTTAACAGCGGGATTTAATTATAAAATTAATTAATGCAACTTCTATGTTATGAATTTGGTAAAATATATTTCATTTTTGAATTCGGAATATGAAATATAGCTTAGGATGAAATTTTGGCATTGTTCTGAAAAACATCAATTTTTGATGAATAGTGAAACTACTAAGTGGTAGTTAAAAAAACTGAATTTTTCATAAAACATAATTTTGCCGCTTCTGTGAATGGAGTTTCGAAAATCCGAGAGACACAGTTAATATCAAGGACTAAAATGTGGTTCAATGAGATGAAAATAATTTTTTGGTGAATAGTAACTTTTTACTTTTTTACCGCGGTTAATAGTAAATAGGGTAACTAAGGGTAAATATGATATTACTATTACCCTAACACATGTCCTAATTCTATTGGACAAGTGTAATTCGACAAAAAACAAACTTAGGAATAAAATATGACCATTTAGGCCCACTTGGATTAGATTAGAACATTTATTATTAATTTATTTAAAGAAATGTTAAAATAGTTAAAATCAAAGTTTAATAAGTAAATCATTTTTAATATGGGGTTATAAATAAGATAAATTCGATTGTAAATATTCATTAGAAAGCTAAAAAGATTTCCTACATGATTGTATTTTATTTGTAATTTTTAGACATAAAATAATTTAATTTATTTATGACACAACGATGATGCAGTAATTATCTTATTAATGAAATATTGACATAATTGATGTTATAAACACCAAAATAAATGTAATTTGAGATTTTTTATGAATTCCACTAATTTTATAGGTTACTATGATATATTAATGTTGATTTAATCATCTTGGTTCGAACATTTAATTCTGTTATGACTTTCACAAAAATCATATATCAAATAGTGTCAAAATTGACACAAAATAGTTTTTAAATAAAATATTATATTATTAATTGTTATTGTATTCCTAAAAATCTAAGGTTCGGCAAAATGACTTAGATAAGGATATATATATTAATAATAAACAATTTGGGGTTCGTTTGGCATGTTATAGTAAGTTTATTAACCATATAGTGAATGAAAACAAAAAGACATGGTAAAAGTTAAATTATTTAACTTAGAGTTAAATTTAATTGATAAGGTTAAAATAATATCCTAAACTTGTCTAAATTCTATTGGTTGATAGGATTTCGACCTCTCCCCACCTTATCTTCGAAATAAGACCCTTTGGAACCATTATAAACCGATTTTGACTTTAATATAAAATAATATTTTGAGATATTCCTAAGGTGCCCCTCTCCTCCCTTATAAAAGGACACCTCCTCCCCCTCCTCCTCACACCAATTTGAGCACTCAAGCTCGGCCAACCCCTGCCAAAATCCCTTCTCCACTTCCCTAGAAACATCCTAGAGGTTTTGGTCTTCCTCAAAGACCAATTCTAGTGCCCTAAGAGGAGGTCTCAAAGAGGCACTTCAAAGAAGAGGTAATTACCGTTACCAATTCTTTCATCTTTATTTCTTCTTCCACTTCTTCTTCATAGGTTGTTTCATTATGAAGTAATAACATCAGTATCACTCATATACTGATATGTTATTATAAGTATGAAACAACTCTATTTCACCATCTATCCATCCTACGGAAAAAGAAATCACCGCGCGTGCGTACGTACGGAATACCGTCTCCACGCCGTGGTGTAATCTATTTTCCACCACCACCTTACATGGATGGGTATAATGGTGTAAAGAATAACTATACATAGTTATTAAAACATCATATTGATTCTGATATATTGTATAATCCACTCCAATTCAAATCAATATTTATAGAAATGATATCATCGCTCGTGCGTACGTACGGACTACCGTCTCCACGACGCGATGAGATTCATTCTCCATGTTAACCATTTAAGAATGATTATAATGTATATATAAGAAATAATAATGAAATATATGAAATTATAAAGCTACTGGATTTATGTATATATATACATATGTATGTCATCTACTTACTTCCATTTCAAGACAATAAGGAAAGAAAAACAGCGTTCATGCGTACGTACGGACTACCGTCTCCATGAACGGTGTTTTTCATTTTATTTATCTATCTATTATATATATATATATACTAAATATATATGATATATAAATCATATTTTATATTCTGGAAGTAAGTAAATCATGATATAAGTAATAATGATGTCAAGAACAACAAGTCAAAACACCTACGATAAATGAAACGATTTTACCCAAAACGCTTCTTTAACATGGAATTTACAAAAGAACGGGTAATATAATGTCATAAGTGAACCATATATGATATCATAACAATGAATATGATTATGTAATAAGTCAATGACATTATTTAAATCATTATACAGGAGGTTCGGACACATACGAAGCAAATTGGACCTAAGGTAAGGGAAATATCACAATCTCATTTTTATCCGAGATTGTTTATTCGTAAGTATTTACTGGGGTGTATTTTATCATCCACATCCATGTTCCTTCAATATGTAATATTGTTTCCATACACTTACAATAGTTTAAATCCAATTTTACTCTTCGGTGAGTTTTTAGTAAAGAATATGAAAGAAATCTTTTGTCGCTTTTTCATACAAGGTACTTTTTGACTTTTCCGACAAAAGTACGAAGAATGTTTTTTTTAACTTAAACGGCATGAACGGATTTTTACGGTTTTGTAAAGCCTTATTTTCATGAAGCTTCCTCCAAAAGATTTCATGACTATTTTTAATAAAATCTCTTTCTTTTAAAATTGCATGATGTTTTGTGAAAAGAAATTGATTTTGAAGAAGAAAGGATATTTTCCTCAAGAATTCATTTCAAGTATTTTATCAAAATTATTTTCCATCTAAGATAATACAGGGTTCTGTTTCTATCCATATTTTTAGATTTATTTGACTATGTTGTGATGGAATTATGTTTATGAATTCCTTTATCTTATATGAATGGTTTTATGATGTCATGTTGTTTTAAGAATCCCATTTTTATTACATGGGTTATGAAATGATGTATGATTTATGATTTTGTGGCACACATAAGAATGGTATCATTATGAGATGGGTGGGACCTATATCTCCCTCCAATGCATTGGGTAAAGATTTTATATCTCATGAGATAGACATGGCTGAAATGGTAGGTTATACCGGTTCAGTGAAACAGGACTGAAACGAGGGTTACTCGATTCAGAAAGGGACTTTGTCCACTAAGATAGTCTTGGCAATGAGTCTTGACTAACAAGAAATGATTTTCTATGATTATGTGTGTATGCCACAAAGTTTCATGTTTTAAGCTATGATTATTGGGATTACATTTCACTTCTATGATATATCCCATGTTATGATATTATGAGCTCTTTTGCAGGTTAAGATTTCCAAAAGCTATGTATATGATGTGATTGATTTTTCTTTTGTTTACCCTTACTGAGCATTTGAGCTCACCCTTTTATGTTTTCTTTTCCCCAGGATATAAAGAAAGGTTTTAGGTAGAAAAAAGGGATGACCTTTATGGGAGATATTGAAGAACTTTCACCACGATTAGAAGATTACGTTCCGAGTTTCCAAAGACACTAAACTATTACGATCCTTTAGTGTGTGTTTTTGTTATGTACTAAGTATTCCGCAAATGTAATGTAATGTCCATGTACGTCAGGATACGGGTCTCTACATAGTGGTGACATGATATTGACATTAAGACCGTTGATTCATGTCTAATGTTGAAAATCAAATTCTGGTTCATGGCTCGAGCCCTCGAAACACCCCAATATTATTATTGTTGTTGTTGTTGTGGAATATTGCATCGGTCTTAACTCTCCCATATGACATCGGATTGGCGAGCCATTAGCAGCATCGTGACCCGGTCTTTGTGGTTGAGTTTTCGAGACTAATTACATGAGATTAAACCAGATTTGAGGTGCAGACCCCACGAAGCTGGTTCACTCACATTATGGTGGAATGTGACTTTTTCACCGGGTATCCGTTCTGGGTGAACGAGTAGTCGATACTATGTGTTTTTATGATAGGATCACAATGGAGATATCCGTATAATTTATTTCGGGACCAAGGTGTGCGACTCACATGACGCCATTCAAGCACAATGCGGCGATATACAACTTTTCCATTGGATGTCTGTTTAAGACGAATGAATTTCTGATCATGTGTTTTTTTCTCCAAGAATCGCAACAGTGCGATCCGTTTGGTTATCTGGTTCTATTTGTGGAGGCATGCGAGTAAAAGTACGTTTTTCCCTTCTCTTTAACAATGAGCACTGCACGCTCAACAGCCTTTTGGCTAAAGATGTCATGAAAATTTGGAGGACACTTGCTCGACTAAGGGGTACTTGATTTGTAGTCCCAAGTATAGAAAGGTACATGGCAGGGCCAAGAGGCGAGGCCACACAATGTGTGGTTCCCGCACGCACCGTGTACCACATTACAAATTTTCTATCTCTCGTATCTCCTCTGTTTGGACTCAAACATTAGCATATGAGTAGCCTATCCTGAGTGTTTTTCACGTAAAATGTGATGGTGCCCTTTGTTGTGGATTTTGAGATATGATGGGAGATGTTTAGGGTGCGACGCCTATTTGGGGCGATACCCAATGACTACAGCAGCATGCTTTCTGAGAGATACCATCCAGCAGCGATGGCCAGTGTTCCTTAGTGATTTCTGAGAGGTACCATCCAATATGATTGGCCAGTGTTCCTCATTGATTTCTGAGAGATAGCATTCAGTGGGGATGATCAGAGTTCCTTGATTCTATTTTGAGGGGTACCATCCAGCGGGGATGATCATAGTTCCTTGGTTTTTTTCTGATACGCACCATCCAACAAGGATGATCATTGTTATTCAATGCTTATCTGAGAGGTACTATCCAGTAGGTATGTTCAGTGATCCTCAGTGCTTTTTTAGAGGAACCATCACGGAGGGATAACCAGTGCAGTTCCAGGATGACCGTCCCGCCAGGTTGGGTGGCGTAGTCCCCAAGGAGATACCAGGATGACCTATAGCATAGACCCCGACGAGATACCGGGCTAACCCAGAGCATAGTCTCCTATGAGATACTGGGATGAACCAGAGAGTAGTCCCCATGCAGATATGGGGCTGACCTAGAGAGTAGTCCCCTATGAGATATCGGGCTGACCTAGAGTGAAGTCCCCGTGGAGATATCAGGTTGAAACTCTCTGCGGGTTGAGTAGCATAGTCCCCGATGGTTCAATGAAGACGCTCGACCGTGCGACACGGTGGCGTGGGATTGTTCAACATACCTAAGGACCCACAAAAAAGGGGGAACTTTCCCCACTAAGACACGTCCTTGTGACGCGACCTAAAACCGTGTGGGTGAGTCAGTGCCGCCCAAAGCAGATAGTATCAAGGTGTGGTGATTTGGGCCCCTTTGACTTGGGATTCTAGGGAAGATATGACAAGGATTTGGGTATTTTAGATGGTTTTATCTTCTAACTGATGACCACTCACATTCCTAATCTGAGCAATGGAATGGATATCCCCATACTCCCTCGTTTGGGTTTCATTGACTGAGCACACACACACACACACACACACACACACACACACACACACACATATATATATATCTTGTTTCTAGTGCCCACTCTTTCGGCTTTGGCTACTCCCCTTCCAGGAGAGGCGAAGATGCGTGGGGAATGCCATGTGCATTCTGTGTCTGTCTTCTTGTGGTTGGACAATTCCACTCTCCTATTATAGTTAGTGAATATTTGACATGGACTTCATCCCCTCACCATTTCAAGATCCTTGGGTTTGGATGAGTCTACATTAACTCTCTTGTTGGATTGATCTATACTCTTTTATACTTGTACTATACCTTGTTCCTATACTAGTGTTCTTCTGTTATATCTCTTACTACTCCCCTATTCAGTACCTCTCTTGCTGCTCCCTCGAGCCTTTGAAGCATCCTACTGGGTATTCTCATACTCACCCCTTCATGGGACTTTCCTGCATTTGGTGTTCCCTTGTAGACAACAAACATGTTGATCGTGATATTAGAGGTGCTTAAGGATATAGGGCGCATGGAACGCGTGCGGTGGTCATATCTTGGGATTCAGATGTGGGACTCTCTGAGTTGTTTTACTTTTTCACATAGTGCCGGGTCATGGAACTTTTCTAGTTGGGTGTGTATTTTTCCCCTGTCCTTTTAAACTTTACTTTTCTTATACTTCTACTAATTAGAGGTTGATGCATATATGTTTGGTTTCACATTTATAGTAGTGTTTTATCTTTGTTTCTTTTCCTCTGCACATTTTCATTGAGTTGGGTGCGTGTGTGTGTACAGTTTCTTAGGCAAAGGCCTCCCCTACATTGTTGTGCCTTCGGCGCTCGTCGCTAGCCCCTGATCAGTAGAGGTGGGCTTGAGGTAGTTGCAGCTCGACCCCCGATATGGGTCGGGTCGTGAAAAAGTGGTATCAGAGGTGGTTAGACCCACGAGGTGTTGTTCAGATTTTTCCCTAAAAAGGTCTTGGTTGGATTTAAGGAAATAGTGTTGAAGTGTCTCAAGAGGGAATCTCAGTCCAGGGAGTCTAGTGATGGTATGGGCGGCCGACGTATCCATTCACCAAGAGCATGATTACCTACTTGTCAACTTGGCACCCTAAGACACTTGTTGTAGGGAACAATGGTATGTGCATCATAAAATATTGAGTCTTTGACTTTCTTTCTTGATTCAGCTACCCACTTCTGTTGATATATATATATATATATATATATGTGTGTGTGTGTGTGTGTGCTCATATGACTGCAGTACTCCTTGATAACATTTAGGATGTCTCTGTGACGTCATCCGGCCAGGATATTAGCTACAGTTCGTGGCGGAAATCCCGTGAGTAACGGGGCCTCAGTTTAGGACCCATCATGTATGCCCTTTTCTCTATGTGGGTATGTAGCAACACCCCTACCTATTGAGCAGCAGACAGCCCTAGCAGAGCGAGCTGAGGACGTGCACAGGCTGAGCGCACATCGTGAGTTCTAGCACCATAGATAACTGAGGTTCCACGTTGATCCAGACCCTTAGACAACGAAGGATTGGCAAGAGTGGGAGGTCCACCTCTTCAGACTTGTGCGGACATCAACAAATCAGATAATGGCTTTGGCCACTGACCTTTTTCCTTGGAGCAGCAGGACATTTTTAGAGTATGGTTACTCAAGTACACGATGAGTTAGCATAATCATGGGACGACTTCCTACAACTATTTCGTGAGAAGTTCAACCCCTCTTGTTTGCTTTCTGTTCGACTTCGATAGATTCTACAGTAATGTCAGGGAGGGATTACGGTGACTGAGTATGCAACTAGGTTCAAAGACCTGGCACACTACTCTCCGGACATGATCTGTAACAGTTACTTCTGAGCATGGATGATTGAGCTAGGACTATGTAGAGAGTTCTATGTAATTATAGTTACATTGTGCATCCCCACCTTTGTCGAGGTGCTAGAGTTGGCACTGGTGGTAGAGAGATTCCTATCACACCATACAACTAGTTGTGACAATGAGCGTAATAGAGATGAGACGTCTGCTGCAACTAGCAGATGCCAAATGACAAGATCTCCACATAGGAGATCTTCTCATGATCAGTCTCAAGCACGTGGTAATATGGGGCCCAAACAGTGAAACAGATGTGTGGTGGATGAATCCCTCTAACTTGTGCACTCAAGGTGCGGTTGTGTAGCAGTTAACCTTTGAAGGAAGTGTGAAAAGTCCCATAATCACTTAGTGATGGAAGTTTTAGAGTAGTTAGCTTCCCTACAGCTGACCAATCTAGAGCATTAGGGTACAAATAATCTTTAGTAAATGATGTTGACTCCTTCGCTTCTTGTGAGCATAATGGAGTCTCTATAGTGATGCACTGACAGTGAAATCCTTCATTATTAGATATCCTTGGGTGTTTCACCATATTGATATTCTAAAGGAGGGAATCACGAGACCCTTCTCCAGTGAAAAACACTGATTCTAGTTGTGACATGGGATGTAGAAGTTTGGTCGGGGAGTAAAACTATTCCCCGAGTTCTATCAGGTCATTTGAGAATGTGCAAGGAGATGGAGAGGTTGTATTCCAACTTCCCTTACCCCAAATAGTTAGAGTGTGTACACGACGTCTTACATTTGTTACAACTGAGGATATACGTGTGTGTTTCTACACACATCATCAACTGAAAGAATCCTTATGAGGGTGGACTATCCCTTTGGACCATATTCTTTGGCAGTATGGAAACATACAGGTTTCCTTGGGAGAGAGAGAGTTAAGTGTGGGCTCGGTATCCCGACTAGTTTCCCTAGTTTTTCTTTTCGAGGATAAAAAGATTGATGGAGGGAATAATGTAGAGACCCAGTGTATGCCTAATAATATTTTGAATTTTTTTTAATAATATTTCCAGAGCTGTGCATTGAGATGGAGTGCAATTCCAATGCCCGGTGTGCCCAGAATTAATTTTTTAAAAATGTTAAGTTTTTTATATTATGCAAGTGCAGTTAACTAAAGAAAACAACATATCTCATAAACGGTTTATTAGATTGGAAATTGTAGTCCACGGTTGGGTCTAAAATGTAGTGTTTCTCTTAGGAGCGACATAAAATAAGTTGGCACAGGACGTTCAGACCCCTCGCTAGTTGGCGGTGTGTTAAATGGTTAAATTAAATTATTAAATTATTAATTTAATAGATCAAACCTGAATAAATCAAGGAAGTGGGCTCAGATGAGAACTCTGAGACCAACGATGAGCTAAAAATGTAAGCTTTACCCTAGGTAGGGTATAACCTTTATCGGCGTCAGGTGATCGGCTTATGCGCCATCGTGGGAAAATAATTAAATAATTAAATAATTATTTGATTAAGAACTCTTTTTACCTAATGAGAGGTTATAAAATCTATGTTTAGTGGGGGTTGGCATCATAATTTAGTTAGGCTAACGATGGAAACTCCTCTCATCTCTTCTCCCTTCCTCTCCTTCCCTTTGACGATGACCAACTTATAATTCTAGATGGATCAATAAGTGGAAAGCGTAACAAATCCCGACGAATGCGTTCTTCACCAATGATCGATCCAATCACCAGATAGGACTCGTCATTCATGTATTTACGCCACTGAATAAAATTTGAGCATGTTGATAATTGAAGATTCAATCTGTGACTTCCTAAACGATCTCAGAAATTGAAATAAACTTCTTTTATCAACTTATATATTTATCATCATTGTTCTTCATTCATAATTCATACAACGAAGAATCCAGATGACCCAAACAAAATCCATGTATATTCATCAAATTTGTAAACCATGCTTTAGTTCTTCGTACTTCACTTGTTCAGCGTTAGTTGCGTTTTTGGCCAACGGTTTGAAAGATATCTTGTAATTAATTATGGTGCAATTGGTTTCTACAAACAATCAGATAATAGACTTGTGCACATTGATTTTTTTGTGCAATGAATAGACAATATAGATCTAGATTCGAATCAGCAATGAGATCAAATAACAATTGATGTGGTATTAAAATGAGATGGAATCTGGACGTGTTGTGGTAGAACCACGGTAACTGCATTAGGGTACGACTGATCAGTGGGGATGGTTGGGGTGAAACTCTTATTAGCTGAAACTGAGTGGGTGACTGGCGTGATAGGAGTTTTTTTATAAATTTTTTCAAAAAAATAATTTTGAAAATACATCTAGGTTAAAAAAATTTATTTTTTTACCCCCCAAAGGCGGCACCTGGTGTGCCGCCTTTGGGGGTTTTTCCGCCAAGGGCAAGGCAGCACATGGTGTGCCGCCTTTGCCTAAAAATGAACCGCAAAGGTGACACACCAGGTGCCGCCTTTTCATACATATTTTTTTAAAAATCCTTATTTTTATTTTTTATTTTTTGTTTTGTTTTGTTATATATATATATATATAACAAAACTTTTCAGCAGAATTTTTTTGCTATTTAATATCTAGCGGTTCTGCCATTACAGCAGTCTGGATTCTGACTGATACTCTCACCCAGGACTCCCTTTTATAAAGGGGTTTGCCCTGAAAACAATACTGCATTTCCAATGTGGGATTCTGGTTCTCCTTTTCCTACACAGTACATTCTGCATTTCCGATGTGTGATTCTGTTTCAAGTACGCGACTTTGAAAGACTATAAAACATAAACTATAAGACCAATATAAATGAAACTTTAAACACTGATTAAACATATAATAAATATTTGAAAACAAAAATAATTTCATAAAAAAATGTTGATATAGATTAATTTATAAGCTTTCAAAACCACCTACTTGAAACTTAAACATATTTCAAGTACGTGACTTTGAAAGCTTATAAAAGATAAACTATAAGACCAATACAAATGATACTTTAAACATTGATTAACCATATAAGAAATAGTTGAAAACAAAAATAATCTCATAAAAATTGTTGACCAAAAACAATTTATAAGCTTTCAAAACCATCAACATGAAACTTAAAAATGTTTCAAGTTCCCGACTTTGAAAGACTATAAAACATAAACTATAAGACCAATAGAAATGAAACATTAAACATTGATTAAACATATAAATAATAGATGAAAACAAAAAAAAACTTCCTAAAAATGTCCATAAAAATTAATTTATAATCTTTCAAAACCGTCTACTTGAAACTAAAAAATGTTTCAAGTAAGCGAATTTGAAAGACTATAAAACATAAAATATAAGAACAACATAAATGAAACATTAAACATTGATTAAAAAATTGCTACATATAGCTTTGAAAAAGAAACATTGCTACATATAGCTTTGAAAAATAAACAATGTTTGGTTAACATATGATGAAAATTCTTGGAAAAAATGCAACGTAAATCTGTAGGAATTAGATTTTGTATCAAAACATGACAGTCATGTGAATTGAATCCTTTTAACTTCATATAATTCATTGACACAATGTTATTGATATTTGATGAATACCCCTCTAGAACCTTTACATCATTGAACAGGTTGAAAAACAAATATATATCTCCTCTCTAGAAAGAGTATAAGCAGTATGAGGAAGAAACATTGGATTTTCACCCTTCACAAGAGCCAACTCTTCTCGTATTCCCATATCAACCATGTCTAACCTTGCCTCTATTCCATCCTTTGTTTTTTCAGGGGAATTTAGCAGTGTTCCTATAACACTGTCACATACATTTTTTTACACATGCATCACATCAAGAAAATGTCCGACATACAAACAATTCCAGTGTGGTAATTCAAAAAAAAACTGGTCTCTTTTTTCAACCGATTTTTGTAAGGTTTTTCGAAAATGGTTTACCAAAAAGAGTGTTCAAATCTTTTAATTTCTCAAACAGCTAATCACCTGTTAGTGGAGACGATGTTGCATATTATTCTGAACATCCATTGAATGATGTTGTCCATGATCGGTACTTATGCCGATGAGGTAGAAATCTACGATGTCCTAGAAACACAGATTTAGATGAATGTTTCGACCAAACTGATTCTTTATTTTCTTCGCACATGGGACACCCTTGAGTTATTTTAATTCTATAGCCCGAAAAATTTCCATAATAAGGGAAATCATTTATTTTCCCATACAACATCACTCTTAACATGAAGTATTCACCTTTATAAGCATCATACATCATAACACCTGAATCCCAAAATAACATAAAATACACAATCAAAGGAGCCAGATAAACATCAATATCATTACCTGGTTATTTTGGTCCTGATATAAGCATAGATAACATGATGAATTTCCGCTTCATGCATAACCAGGGTGGAAAGTTATAATTTACCAACATAACAGACCATGTACTATGAGTGCTGGAGAGTCATCCAAATGATATAATTTCCCATCTTTATTTCTTTTAGCTTCATATGCCCAGCTTGTGAGCTCATTTTCTTCCAGGAGCATGTCATTCAAGAGAGCAAGTAGTTCCGTAAAACTGATATCACTCCATCTGTTGCATACTTTCAATTTATACAACATCAGTATAGTTGACAATGCTGAATATTTAGTGAAACTAGCATTCAATGGTGCCTTTTCACAACTCTTCAACTTCTCAAACATTTTTTGGAAATCACGAAGTTTATCTTCAATTTTCTTTGTCATTTCCTAAATACGATTGTCATCATCATTGACATCTATAATCACATACTTCATACGGTCTTCTTCATTATCCATATTTGTATTCATATCTGATGATACATAAAACGTAGTTTTATCCCAGCCAGTAACTATATTCTCTTTTTTCTCCATGTTTATTCAAAAATTTATAACTATGATCTATTCCGTGACATATAAAATGTTCTTCCAACTCCTACGGAGTAAGTAGTCTAGAATAACAACAATGTAAACATGGACAATGGATTTGAGAAGGATCCTTTGCATGATCCTTTGAAAACATTATGAACTCTTTCACTCCGTTCTCATACACTATTGTCAAAACGATTAGCATCCATCAAATAATTATTCATCTCCATCCTATTTGAATCTCAACTATTAGTATTTATGGTTCAAATACAAAAAACAAGACTTCCAAATATAGTAGAAGAGAACCACTTCCTTACAAAAATAGAGATTAATTGAGCCTAACCATTTCTAATAATGATTTGGAAATCAACAAAACCAGGATAGACCCCCCATCAAAATCAACACAGTTTCCAAACACAAAGTGGTTCGTGGGGATAATCACTTGTGTCATAGATGGTAAAACTCACACGTCACCATCCTCTATGACTCATCCTCCTCTATTGGGTCAACCATTCTATGGTCAACTAGTCCATCCTTTTATACCTCCCAAACCTAAAATACATATGGATGAAAACCAGTAGCCAACTCTATATGTAAAGAAAGGATTATCATAATCTCTATAATATGGAATTCAGAAAATATAATTACTTTAGATTCATTATAGTTTCCTCAAATCACCCTAGTCCAAACACAAGAATAATTAATAATGATAAATATACCACTCCTAGGTCTCTGCCCTACATTCAATATAATCATGCCTAATATTTTTGTTAAGCTCAAGTTACTTACTTTAAATCACAGGGGGGGGTAATCACTTGTGTCATAGATGGTCTCCCATGTTATTCCATATGAAAATTTTAACAAATGTTATTTACCTATCATCCCATTATATCCTCATTAGTGTCTAATTCCAAACTCCATTTTAAGTGTAATATCAAATGAGTATATATTAATAAATTACCCTACATCCACTTCCCCACTAATATGGTCATTCTCACAATCTAATGGAATATTTATTATACTTAAACCCTTTCTATATAATCCCATAACCATATATCCACACATACACATGTCACAAACACATAAAAAACTATATCCACATAACAACCACACATCACATCCAAATCACACTATGATATGGTGAACATGAAGGACATAAAAATCATACTCTCCTCCTACAATGCACAACCCCCACTTTGTATCCACCCCAAATACACATAATCATGTAAAAAAGAATATATATACAACAAAACCTAAAATCATTATAGGTCGTATATATACACCCACTGTGATCCATTACAACACATATTAAGTGTGAAGGGGGAAAGGGAATAGGGAGTGGTTCTATATGTGTTCCCTCTATAACCTAGACATTGAGAAAAACACTCAGAACCAAAGTAACCATGTGGATTTCAATCAGGTTTCTCGACTCAAGTGGTGGTGTGTAAGAAATAATAAGAAAATATAATAAGTATATAGTCACACATAAATCTTTCCTAAGGGTTTACACCAAACTAACACTCAAAACACCCTCGTCAACCATTTCCTTGTTACTACCACCCTATTATAACCAATTCCATTATAATGACACAAATAATCCCCAACAAATCACATAAGCATCCATATCAAAATTACCAACTTCTTATTGCACTTAACATTATAATTTCTTGGATTTTTATTACCATATTCATTTCAATTGTTAACCATTTTAATGTAAAACCAATCATTAAATCACTACCCACTATAATCCATTCATTAATCATTAATAACATTTATTCTATCATTAACCATTTATTAAACATAGTTATTCCAATCATTACCATTAATCATTTAACAAACCATAATTTATCATTTCCAACAAATCACCCATTAGTATTTTCATTTATTCCAACTATATTCCATGCCAAAAGGAAACTATAACACCACCCAATAACAACTAAATTTTCATGACATAATATAAAACTAAACACATTCTAAAATCCATAAAACCACTTTTTTTTGCCTAAATAGCCATATCATTGCTATCATAACCACACAGTAATCCATCCATTACTACTATATTAATTACCACACCACATTCTCCCAACCACATCAATCAACGATCACCCTTATAATCATAGTGATAAATACCCCATACATAGTAGCATGAAAGGGAAAACATATAAGAAATTCACATTAAAAGTCCTATGTATGAAATTTAACCATTAAAACCATAACAAAGAAACACAAAAACTGAATAAGCATTGTTTTCACATCCTTCCTAAGAAGAAAGTTCATGAAGATAATGAAGAAAAAGAGAAAATAAATTCACCTTAGAGGAGGATAAGTCGCAGGGTTATAGTACAACGAGAGCTTTAGGGTGCGATAAACCGAGGACACTGTGCGATCGATTTTATAAAATATGGGACTACGGTTTTATCAGCGCTAAAAAATCGCTCATAAATCCCTCCTGCATCAGCAGAATTTTTCTGCTATTTAATATCCAGCGGTTCTGCCATTACAGTAGTCTAGATTCGGACTGATACCCTCTCCCAGGGCTCCCTTTTATAAGGGGTTTTGACTTGAATATCAAAATACATTTCCGATGTGGGATTATGGTTCTTCTTTTCCTACGTAGTACATTCTGTGTTTCCGATGTGTGATTCTGTTTCAAGTACGCGACTTTGAAAGACTATAAAACATAAATTATAAGACCAATATAAATGAAACTTTAAAAACCGATTAAAATTATAATAAATAGTTGAAAACAAAAATAATTTCATAAAAAATGTTGATACAAATTAATTTATATGCTTTCAAAACCACCTACTTGAAACTTAAACATATTTCAAGTACGTGACTTTGAAAGCTTATAAAAGATAAACTATAACACCAATATAAATTAAACTTTAAACATTGATTAAATATATAAGAAATAGTTGAAAACAAAAATAATTTCATTAAAAATGTTGACCAAAAATAATTTATAAGCTTTCAAAACCATCAACTTGAAACTTAAAAATGTTTCAAGTTCCCGACTTTGAAAGACTATAAAACATAAACTATAAGACCAATACAAATGAAACGTTAAACATTGATTAAACATATAAGAAATAGAGCATTTAGAGATCAAATTTTTATTCAAATGTTGTAAATAATTATATTTATAAATATTTCCATAGGATTGGTGGATCTTCGAGCTGCCAATGGCGCGGGGCTGGCTGCGTTGGCCATTGGCGATTACCATATCTCATTTCCAACTAGAATGCTTCTGGTTTTACATAAATGTTATTACGTACTTAGTATTACCAAGAACATAATTTATGTATCATGTTTCGATATGGATGGATTTATTTTCAAGTTTGGAAATAAGGGTTGTTTCTTTTATAAGAACAACGTATGTTATGATATGACACATTTAAATAACAGTTTGTATATATTAAATTAAGAAAACCAAGTGTTGAAAATTGATAAAGAAACAAACTCAACTGACTCATACAACACCCAGTTGTGGAATCACCATCTCAGTCATGTAAATTTGAAGCATTTGACAAAGCTATCACTACTCCAAAAATGGGCAAGGGAAGCACCACTTTATATCACCGCTAAGAAAAAACTGATGATAAAGAAGCCATGTATCAGTGCTAAAATTTTAGCACTGATGTAGGGTAATCTTTATCATCACTGAAAAAGTGCTCATAAAAAGCCGCATTATCAATGCAAAAAAAGTGCTGATAAAGAAGGCATGTATCAATTCTAAAATGTTAGCGCTGATACAGGAAGGATTTATGAGCGATTTTTTAGCGCTGATAAAACTGTAGTCCCATATTTTATAAAATCGGCTGCACAGTGTCCTCGGTTTATCACACCCTAAAGCTCTCGTTGTACTATAACCCTGCGACTTCTCCTCCTCTAAGGTGAATTTCTTTTCTCTTGTTCTTCATTATCTTCATGAAGTTTCTTCTTAGGAAGGATGTGAAAACAATGCTTATTCAGTTTTTGTGTTTCTTTGTTATGGTTTTAATGGTTAAATTTCATACATAGTACTTTTAGTGTGAATTTCTTATATGTTTTCCCTTTCATGCTACTATGTATGGGGTATTTATCACTATGATTATAAGGGTGATCGTTGATTGATGTGGTTGGGAGCATGTGGTGTGGTAATTAATATAGTAGTAATGGATGGATTACTGTGTGGTTATGATAGCAATGATATGGCTATTTAGAAAAAAAAGTGGTTTTATGGATTTTAGAATGTGTTTAGTTTTATATTATGTCCTGAAAATTTAGTTGTTATTGGGTGGTGTTATAGTTCCCTTTTGGCATGGAATATGGTTGGAATAAATGAAAATAGTAATGGGTGATTTGTTGGAAATGATAAATGATGGTTTGTTAAATGATTAATGATAATGATTGGAATAACTATGTTTAATAAATGGTTAATGATAGAATAAATGTTATTAATGATTAATGAATGGATTATAGTGGGTAGTGATTTAATGATTGGTTTTACAATAAAATGGTTAACAATTCAAATGCATATGGTAATAAAAATCAAAGAAATTATAATGTTAAATGCAATAAGAAGTTGGTAATGTTGATATGGATGCTTATGTGATTTGTTGGGGATTATTTGTGTCATTATAATGGAATTGGTTGTAAGAGGGTGGTAGTAACAAGGAAATGGTTGATGAGGGTGTTTGGAGTGTTAGTTTGGTGTAAACCCTTAGGAAAGATTTATGTGTGACTATATACTTATTATATTTTCTTATTATTTCTTACACACCACCACTTGAGTCAAGAAACCTGATTGAAATCCATATGGGTACTTTGGTTCTGAGTGTTTTTCTCAATATCTAGGTTATAGAGGGAACACATATAGAACCACTCTCTATTCCCTTTCCCCCTTCACACTTAATATGCGTTGTAATGGATCACAGTGGGTGTATATATACGACCTATAATGATTTTAGGTTTTGGTGTATATATATTCTTTTTTACATGATTATGTGTATTTGGTGTGGATACAAAGTGGGGGTTGTGCATTGTAGGAGGAGAGTATGATTTTTATGTCCTTCAAGTTCACAACATCATATTGTGATTTGGATGTGATGTGTGGTTGTTATGTGGATATGGTTTTCTATGTGTTTGTGACATGTGTATGTGTGGATATATGGTTATGGGATTATATAGAAGGGGTTTAAGTATAATAAATATTCCATTAGATTGTGAGAATGACCATATTAGTGGGGAAGTGGATATAGGGTAATTTATTAATATATACTCATTTGATATTACACTTAAGATGGAGTTTGGAATTAGACACTAATGAGGATAGAATGAGATTATAGGTAAATAATATTTGTTAAAATTTTCATATGGAGTAACATGGGAGACCATCTATGACACAAGTGATTACCCCCCTGTGATTTAAAGTAAGTAACTTGAGCTTACCAAAAATATTAGGCATGATTATATTGAATGTAGGAAAGGGACCTAGGAGTGGTAGATTTATCATTCTTGATTATTCTTGTGTTTTGACTAGGGTGATTTGAGGAAACTATAATGAATCTAAAGTAATTATATTTTCTGAATTCCATATTATAGAGATTATGATAATCCTTTCTTTACATATAGAGTTGGATACTGGTTTTCATCCATATGTATTTTAGGTTTGGGAGGTATAAAAGTATGGACTACTTGACCATAGAAGGGTTGACCCAATAGAGGAGGATGAGTCATAGAGGATGATGACGTGTGAGTTTTACCATCTATGACACAAGTGATTATCCCCATGAACCACTTTGGGTTTGGAAACTGTGTTGATTTTGATGGGGGGGTCTATCCTGGTTCTGTTGATTTCCAAATCATTATTAGAAATGGTTAGGCTCAATTAATCTCTATTTTTTCATGGATTTTTTTCTCTTATACTATATTTGGACGTCTTGTTTTGTGTATTTTAACCATAAATACTAATATTTGAGATTCAAATAGGATGTAGATTAATAATGATTTGATGGATGCTAATCGTTTGCCAATAGTGTATGAGAACAGAGTGAAAGAGTTCATAATGTTTTCAAAGGATCACGCAAAGGATCCTTCTCAAATCCATTGTCCATGTTTACATTGTTGTTATTCTAGACTACTTACTCCATAGGAGTTGGAAGACCATTTTATATGTCACAGAATAGATCGGAGTAATAAATGTTGGAATAAACAAGGAGAAAAAGAGAATATAGTTACTGGCTGGGATAAAACTACGTTTTATGTATCATCAGATATGAATACAAATATGGATAATGAAGAAGAACGTATGGAGGATGTGATTATAGATGTCAATGATGATGACGATCGTATTGAGTAAATGACAAAGAAAATTGAAGATAAACTCCGTGATTTCCAAAAATTGTTTGAGAAGTTAAAGAGTTGTGAAAAGATGCCATTGTATGCTGGTTGCACTAAATATTCAGCATTGTCAACTATTCTGATGTTGTATAATTTGAAAGTATGCGACGGATGGAGTGAACGGAACTACTTGCTCTCTTGAATGACATGCTCCCGGAAGAAAATGAGCTCCCAAGCTGGGAATATGAAACTAAAAGAAATAAAGATGGGAAATTATATCATCTGGATGACTCTCGAGCACTCATAGTACATGGTCTATTTTGTTGGTAAATTATAACTTTCCACCCTGGTTATGCATGAAGCATAAATTCATTATGTTATCTATGCTTATATCAGGACCAAAATAACCAGGTAATGATATTGATGTTTATATGGCTCCTTTGATTGTGGATTTGATGTTATTTTGAGATTCAGGTGTTATGATGTATGATGCTTATAAAAGTGAATACTTCATGTTAAGAGTGATGTTGTATGGGACAATAAATGATTTCCCTTCTTATGGAAATTTTTTGGGCTATAGCATTAAAAGAACTGAAGGGTGTCCCATGTGCAAAGAAAATAAAGAATCAATTTGGTCGAAACATTCATCTAAATCTGTGTTTCTAGGACATCGTATATTTCTACCTCATCGGCATAAGTACCGATCTTGGACAACATCATTCAATGGATGTTCAGAACAATATGCAACACCGTCTCCACTAACAGGTGACCAGCTGTTTGAGAAAGTAAAAGATTTGAACACTCTTTTTGGTAAACCATTTTCGAAAAAC
Organism: Viscum album; assembly: GCA_963277665.1. Classification (NCBI taxonomy): domain Eukaryota; kingdom Viridiplantae; phylum Streptophyta; class Magnoliopsida; order Santalales; family Viscaceae; genus Viscum; species Viscum album. The sequence continues at coordinate 850,741,208 of OY728126.1, read as the reverse complement.
CTTACCAAAATCGGTTGAAAAAAGAGACCAGTTTTTTTTTGAATTACCACACTGGAATTGTTTAGTATGTAAGACATTTTCTTGATGTGATGCATGTGTAAAAAAATGTATGTGACAGTGTTATAGGAACATTGCAAAATTCCCCTGAAAAAACAAAGGATGGAATTGAGGCAAGGTTAGACATGGTTGACATGGGAATTCGAGAAGAGTTGGCTCCTGTGAAGGGTGAAAATCCAATTTTTCTTCTTCATGCTGCTTATAATCTTTCTAGGGAGGAGAGATATATTTGTTTTTCAACTTGTTCAATGATGAAAAGGTTCTATAGGGGTATTCATCAAATATCAATAACATTGTGTCAATGAATTATATGAAGTTAAAAGGATTCAATTCACATGACTGCCATGTTTTGATACAAAATCTAATTCCTACAGATTTACGTTGCATTTTTTCCAAGAATTTTCATCATATGTTAACCAAACATTGTTTATTTTTCAAAGCTATATGTATCAATGTTTATTTTTCAAAGCTATATGTAGCAATGTTTTAATCAATGTTTAATGTTTCATTTATGTTGTTCTTATATTTTATGTTTTATAGTCTTTCAAATTCGCTTACTTGAAACATTTTTAAGTTTCAAGTAGACGGTTTTGAAAGATTATAAATTAATTTTTATGGACATTTTTTAGGAAGTTTTTTTTTTTGTTTTCAACTATTTCTTATATGTTTAATCAATGTTTATTGTTTCATTTCTATTGGTCTTATAGTTTATGTTTTATAGTCTTTCAAAGTCGGGAACTTGAAACATTTTTAAGTTTCATGTTGATGGTTTTGAAAGCTTATAAATTGTTTTTGGTCAACATTTTTTATGAAATTATTTTTGTTTTCAACTATTTCTTATATGGTTAATCAATGTTTAAAGTTTCATTTGTATGGGTCTTATAGTTTATCTTTTATAAGCTTTCAAAGTCACGTACTTGAAATATGTTTAAGTTTCAAGTAGGTGGTTTTGAAAGCTTATAAATTAATATATATCAACATTTTTTTATAAAATTATTTTTGTTTTCAACTATTTCTTATATGTTTAATCAGGGTTTAAAGTTTCATTTATATTGGTCTTATAGTTTATGTTTTATAGTCTTTCAAAGTCGCGTACTTGAAACAGAATCACACATCGGAAACGCAGAATGTACTGTACAAGAAAAGGAGAACCAGAATCCCACATCAGAAATGCAATATTGTTTTCAGGGCAAACCCCCTTATAAAAGGGAGTCCTGGGTGATGGTATCAGTCAGAATCCAGACTGTTGTAATCGCAGAACCGCTGGATATTAAATAGCAGAAAATTTCTGCTGAAAAGTTTTGTTATATATATATATATATATAACAAAACAAAAAATAAAAATAAAAATAAAATTTTTTCAAAAAATATTTTGGCAAAGGCGGCACTTGGTGTGCCGCCTTTGTGGTTAATTTTTGGGCAAAGGCGGCACACCATGTACCGCCTTGCCCTGGGTGGAAAACCCCCCCAAAGTCGGCACACCAGGTGCCGCCTTTGGGGGGTAAAAAATATTTTTTTAACCTAGATGTATTTTCAAAATTATTTTTTTGAAAAAATGTATAAAAAAACTCACATGGTGGCCAATGGAAGTCTGGTCAGCGGGACAATGCAGCGGAGCAGGGTGGTTCAGTGTGGCTGGTGCAGGTGGTTAAACTACCTGAGCGGGAGGCCGGGACGGTGGCAGGTTGGGGAAGTGGATCCCACTGAAAAGGGGGTTGCATATCGGCATGCAAGGAGGAGCCGCTCAGAAGGGGGCACACACGTTAGGGTTGTAGCGTGAGATGTTTGGGGAAGAATGAAAAATTGGAGAGAGAAAAATTTTGATAGGAAATAAATTAAAATATAAGGTATTAAATGAAGAATCCAATGGGGGGGGGGGGGGTATGCGCACCAAATTAGAGAGGTTATCATGGGTTGTGCAGGGTATGTGATAATTGGAAGAAATCAATTATAAATAATTTTATAATAATGATAGTATGATTTTTGGTTCTAAAACCATAATTGATCAGTAACTTATCCGTACAACCTCAGTTTAACAAACCATCAGTGGTAGTGCGGTCTGACTTTGAGACGGATATTTCGAGTATGATATTGGATGTCCTTTTTGGGTTTTGAGATCGGGTACCCGAAACACTCGTGAAATAATTGATTTAATACTATTATTAAATCTTCAACCTATCATAACTCATGCGTGAAACGTTCGATTGACTTTTCATTAGTGGCGATGTGATCTTGTCATTAAGATGTTCGATTCATGTCTAATGTTGAAAATCAAATTCTAGTTCGTGGCTCGAGCCCTCGAAACACCCCAATAATAATAATAATAATGTTGTGGAATATTGCATTTGTCGTAACTCTCCCATACGACATCGGATTGGCGAGCTGTCAGTGGCATCATGATCCAAACATAGAGGCAGACTTTTTAGGAATAATTTCAGAAGTTTAATCGAGAGTTGAGATGTGGACCCCATGAACTAGTTCACATGCATTACACTGGAATACGACTTTTTAACCGGGTATCCGTTCTAGGAGAACGAGTTGTCGTTCCTATGTGTTTTTATGAGAGGATCGCAATGAAGAGATGTATAATTTGTTTTGGGAACAAGGTGTGGGCCCCACGTGATGCGATCCATGCTCAATGTGGTGATATATGACTTTTCCATCAGATGTCTATTCAAGATGAATGAATAGTCTATCTTGTGTGTTTTTCTCTAAGGATTGTAATGGTGTGATCAGTTTGGTTATCTTGTCCCATTTGAAGAGGCATGCATGTAAATGTATGTTTTCACCCTTCTCTTTAACAATGATCATTGAATGCTGGTCTCGCCCAAATTTACCCTACAGGTATGCGGTCGTTGTAGTACAGGTAGGGGTCGAATCCACAGGGATCGAAGAAGGAACCTAAAGACACTCTGATCTTGTATGAATTTGGATATGAAGTGGGCAAATATTTAGATTGAATTGATTTGAATAACTACTGATTTAATTTAAATAAAATAAATTAAAACATTCAATTAATTAGTCTAAAACAATTAATGGAGATGAGTTGATCCTAAGTTGTTACTAGGGTTAGATTGGATGTATTTATTTTCTTATAACGTTCATTTCACTAATTCAAGACGTATTCAAAAAATGATATAATTTCTCAACATCATTCACCAATTTAATCCCTACACAGTTCAAAGGCTAATCACCAATGCACTTAGAGGATCAATTTAATGATCACTCCAAGGAATTGGATCATACTAGAACTTGAAATGTGTCATTGTTAAAGTTGGCAAAGACGAAGAAGAAAATAAATCATCAAATGGAAATCTTAAAATAATGAAATGAGTACAGAATTTAAGATCATAAAATAACATCCAATCTTCCCCAAGAAACTCCCTAGGACCAACCCATAATGGGTTAGCCTTCTATTTATGATATTCAATAAATGGAAGCGGGAAGTCGACTTAAAGAAGCAGGATTGGAGAAGAAAAATAAAACAATGAAACGATCACTCCACCGTTGTGTGAATAAATTCACAAGTGATGGTGAGAACAAGATCACACCTTGGGGAAATGGTATCAATGTGAAAATTATAAGAACATAAAAATAGCAGAAGAAGATCTTTTATTGAAAACTATGGTGATTCAAACAACTTACATGCAAAAGAAGAACGTTACAAAGGCAATTTTGCATAACAACATTACAATGAAAGTAAAACTCCAATCTACCAAAATCCTCCATCCCTACTGCCTTAAATAGGAATTTTTGAAGCCTTTGGCCGAGATACCATCATCACATGTGCCTTTAATTAATTTTTTTGGAGAAAGGTGGGTGGACATTTAATGCATAAGAGACTTTTCAACTCTTGACTCGAATTTGCAGCCATCTTGCATCCACCGGAAAGACGCACCTAAAGGACCTTCTATAAGGGAGAATTAGAGTGGGCCCTATAAGTCCTAAATTAATCCCCAGATGTCCCCTAACATCCTGTAAAATTTCAGCCTAAAATAATAAACCTTACCCGAGATATGATATAAATAGTGGGCTGTTTGTCTGGGCCGCAGAATCTGGCCCAGAATTGAATCTTCAACTTGGGCCGCCTTAATCACTACCATTTAAGACTAATTAGCACTGGATCCAGAAATTTTTTTTGTTCCTATATATGCCTTCTAGTCTCCCATGAATTTTGGGCTTCATTGGGCCTGTATTGTGGTCCCCACATTCCCATCAGTGGAATGATATCCAATCTGGATTCTCCAGAATTGTTTCCTTTCATCTCCAAATATCCTCATCATCCTTTATGAATCCTCCATTGATCCCTGAATGAAAAATGTTCATATTTATGTTTATATACAATTACCAAAATATAAAATTAAAATATGGATAATTACATTCTTTAAAATCAGATGAAACATTGGGCCTAAACTGGTGTATATTAGGGATGAAGTGCACAAATGATGAGAATGGATGTTCAAAATTAAAATCCACTAACTCATGCCCATAAGATCAAAAATTAACATTTAATACCCTTAAAATTTAATCAAAATATTTTTTTTATTGGCCAATCAAATTCTCATAACCCTTTTGGAAAGAGATGTCATGTACTCTTGGAGTACACATGCATGCCTAAGGGGTACTTGATTTTCAGTTTAGTTACCGTGTATGGAAAGGTACATAAACCGAAGAACAGACGAGGCCACACAATGTGTGGGCCCCACACACACCTTTTACCACATTAAAAACATTCTATCTCTTGTATGTCCTTCGTTTGGACTCATACATTGGTATATGAGTAGCCTATACTGAGTGTTTTTTGTGCAGAATGCGATGGTGCCCTCCGTATTGGATTTTGAGATATTATAGAAGATGCTCAGGGTGTGATGCCTATTCGGGGCGACACCCATTGAATGCAATGGTGTACTTTCTGAGAGATACCGTCCAGTAGGGATGGTGAATGTTTCTTAGTGATTTCTGAGAGGTACCATTCAGTAGGGATGGCCAATGTTACTCAGTGAATTCTGAGAGGAACCGTCCAGCGGAGATGATAAGAGTTACACGATGCTTTTCTAATTCATACCATCAAGTGGGGATGATCATAGTTCCTTGATTCTTTTACAATGGGCACAATCTAGCAAGGATTATCAGAGTTCCTCGATGATTTTCTGATATGTACCATCCAACAGGGATGCTCAATGTTCCTCAATAATTTTCTTATAGGTACCATCCTGCATGGATGACCAGTGATCGTTAGTTCTTTCTGAGAGGTACCATCCAGCAGGGATGAGCAGTGTAGTTTCGGGATGAACCTCTCGCCAGAACGGGTAGAGTAGTCCCCAAAGAGATATCGGGATGACCTAGTGCATAGTCCCCGACGAGATATTGGGCTGAACAAGAGCGTAGTCCCCAATGAGATATTGGGCTGACCGAGAGAGTAATGCTCGAGGAGATACCGGGATAACCCAGAGCTTAGTCCCCAACGAGATATCAGGCTGACCCAGAGTGTAGTCCCTGAGGAGATATCGGGATGACCCTCTTGGCGAGCTGTTTAGCATAGTCTTCAATGGTTTAGAGAAGACCCTCGACTGTGAAACCCTGTGGTGAGGCATGGTTTGAATTACCTAATGACCCACAAGGAAGAGGGGAGATTTTCCCACTGAGACGCATCCTTGTGACACGACCTAAAACCGTGTGGGCCAGTTAGTGACGCCCAAAGTAGATAGAATCAAGGTGAAGTGATTTGGACCCCTTTGACTTGGGCTTCTAGGGTAGATGTGACGAGGATTTGGGCATTGTAGATGGGTTTATCTTGAAACTGATTACTACTCACTTTCTTGGGCTGAGCTATGGAATGGAGATCCCCTTACTCCCTCATTTGTGTTTCATTGACTCATCACACACACAGACAAACACACACACACACACACACACACACACACACACACACATATATATATATATCTTGTTTCCAGTGCCCACTCCTTGGGCTTGGGATACTCCACTTCCAAGAAAGGAGAAGATGTGTGGGGTATGCCACGCACATTCTGTGTCTATCTTATCATGGTAGGACGATTCCACTCTCCTACTATAGGTAGATAATATTTGATGGGGAGTTATTCTCCTCACCATTTTGAGCTCCTTTTGTTTGGATGAGTTTACTTTCACTCTCTTATTAGTTTGAGCTATACTCCTGTTCACTAATGATGTACCTTGTTACCATACTTTTCTTCTTCTATTAAATCCCTTACTGCTCCCATATTCAGTAACTCTCTTGCTACTCCCTCGAGCCTTCGGGTCATCCTACTGAGTATTCTCAAACTCACCCCTCCTTGGGCTTTTCCCACATTTGGTGTAACTTTGCAGACGACGAAAAAGTTGATCGTCATATTAGAGGAGGTTCGGAATACGGGGTGCTTGAACAACGTTCAATGGTCGTAGCTTGATATTTACGTTTGGGACTCTCATAGTTGTTTTACTTTCTCACCTATTGTTTGTTTGTGTCACTTTTCTAGTTGGGTGTGTATCTTTCCCCTTTCCATTTCAACTTTACATTTCTTGTACTTGTACTGTTTAGAGGTCAATATATATATATGTGTGCTTTACCTTTTATAGTACTTTTGTATCTTGATTTCATTTCCTATACACTTTTTCAATGAGTTGGGTGCGTGTCTGTGTGTACAATTTCTTAGGAAAATGCCTCTCTTAGTTTGTTGTGCCTTTGGCGCTAGTCACCAACCCCTAGCCTATGAAGGCGGGCTTGGGGTAGTTGTAGCTTGATCCCTGGTACGGGCCAGGTTGTGAAATGTTGTCATTATATCAGACATGTAATTTAATTTTATACACACATAATAATAGAAAATCATTTCATATAAGTCAAGGCTCATTTCCAAGACCATCATATCAAACGAAGTAAATTACAGAACCGAGTTCACTCCTTGTTCAAATAATGTATTATTGAACTGACTTTACTTTTCATTCCAGTAATGTCTATATAATTAGATATAAACATTTACCCAATTAATTGGAGGGAGATATAGGTCCCAACCATCTCATAATTAAATCATTCTTACTTTTTCCACAAAATATAACCCATTCACTATAGTGTAACCCAAGGAACAAAAAATGGGTTTCTTAAACTTCATTCCATCATAAAATAATCTATATAAGATAATTGGATTTCATAAATATAATTTTATCTTACTCATAATCCTATTAAAAAATAATATTGATACAAGCATAACCCTATGTCATCTTATATTGAAAATAATTTTGATAAAACACTTGGTCTTAATTGGCGATGAAAGTATCCTTTCTTCTTAAAAAATGTTTTCCTTCCTCAAAATGCAACACAATTTTAGATGGAATAATTTTATATGAAAATTAGCTTTTATGTTTATCGGGGAATATTCAAGGAAATAAGGCTTTAGGAAAGTGGGAAACACTTTTATTCCATACAAGTGAAAAAACATTTTTCTCGTCCTTTTTCCAAACAAATCAAAAAGTACCTCGTACCAGAAACGATAAAGGATTCCATTCATACCATTTTAAAAAAAATAACAAATGGGTAAAATTGAATTTAAAAAATTATATAATTATATAAATAATACTTTGAAATTAATATTTAGGAAACATAGATGTTTATGATAATGATACCCCAGTAAATACTTACGAATAAACAATCTCAGATAAAAATTATATTTGCAATGTTATTCATCACCTTAGAACAGATACGATTCGTATGAATACTAACCTACTATATAATAATTTAAATAACATTAATGATTTATTAAATAATCATAATAATTTTTATGATACCATTTATGATCATATTTTCATCCGTTTGTTAATAACATTTCATTTTTACTCATTATTCGGTTATTAACTAATTTATGTTCTTTTGAATGTTTTGTCTGATAATTTATTAATCCTCTTTATATGTTATAGTTATATTGTTTCAAAAAATGTTGTTAGTATAATATATATCATATTTATTCATTAAATTCATGTATATAATTATGATTTAATGATGATCATGTAGAATGAATTGCATCACATCATGGAGATGGTAGGTCGTACGTACGCACGAGCAGTGATATCATTCCCAAAATTATTGAATGGTATAAAAGATGATGGTGTATGATAATTATGAATTAGTATCATGTTATAATAATCATATATAGTTATTATTTTCTTCATTATACACATTCAATTAAGGTGGTGGTGATAATATATTACACCACGACAAGGAGATGGTAAGTCATACGTACAAACACGCTGTGATTTAGTTTTTTGTAGGATGAATAGAAGGTGAAATATGGTTGTTTTATATTTATAATAACATATAATTATATGAGTGACAATGATGTAATGAATTTATATTTAAAAAACTAATGAATAGGAAGTAGAAGAAGAATGAAGTTTGAAAGAATTGATAGAAGAGATTACCTCTTCCTTGACGCGTTTCCTCTAAATCTTCCATAGAGAACTAGAGTTGGTCGTTGAAGATGACCAAAACCTTTAGAATAAAAGTATATTGATATGGAAAATGGTAATGAGATCGCTGATCCTAAATTATAAAAATTAATTGAAGAAGTGAGGGAGGATGTGACCTTCTATAATTGAGGTGAGGGTTACTTTTGGTAATTCTATAAAAAATAATTTATGATAAAATCAAACCCTACCAGAAAAAAATCCGAAATGTACAAATTTCAATGTTGGAATGAGATAGGGTTGAAATATTATCAAAAAATAAATTTAGGATAAGTAAATTTTTTAATTTAAGCCTTATATTTTTAAAAAACACTTAGTTATTCTATTTATTTTTAATTATGGTAATACCATTCTAAAAAATAATTTTTATTAATATTTACTAATGAAGAGTTAATTGACTATAAATGGATATTTAATGAAATTTTAGATCAAATAATTATTACATAGAAATTATTAAAAATGTTATGATTTGTAAATAGTTTAATAAAATGTTATTTTCATAAATTATCTAGAGTGTCAAATTTAACACTATTCATTTATTTGACATTAAAAAATCCACATGAATGATAAATTCGAAAAGAAATATTCAATACCTTACTAGAATGTCATAGTCAACTATTAAATTCTTGGAGCACATTAATTATTTCATATGATATATCTTTTATTATTTTTAAAAACATTTATTTGATATTTCTAAAAATAAAATAATTTTTACATTTCTATTGTGTCTTCATTAATGCTAATTATATATTCTATAAAAATTATAAATAAATTTTATGATGTATGTAATTATTTTATATATCTATATTATATCTATAATTGAAATTATTTCATTGTTAAACATATATCATATTTACTATACACAAATAAAATGAGGGTTTGACATTTTGTCACAATCATTACTTTTTGTTACGTTCATGTCATATTCATAGGTAATTGGTCATAATGTGATTCCATTTTTAAAAAATAGATCAAAGGGTCTAATTTAGCCATTAAATATGATTTTTACAGGTGTTAAGGTAATTTTATTATATTATTTTTACCTTTAATTACTTGATTTACTTTTAACGTTGGCAATAAAAATAATTTCAGAAGTCATTATTCATAATTCCCAAAAATAAAAGTATCCCATTAACATAATTTTGACCTATAAATTCCATATATGGAGTCCATATTTAAAAAATAAAAACAATAAGGTTGAAATAATTAATTTAAAATCAATCTTGTTGTCAGAATAAGAGAATGGTTTTTTTAAAGTTAAAACATTACAAACGATTGAAACGTTTTTACATTTGAATTTAATGTAAAATTAATTACAATGACCTACATTATATTAAATTGTAAAAATATATTCTATTTATACTTTGAAACCATTCAATAATATTATATTACCATATAAATTATTTAAATGTAAAAAGTTATTTTCAATTAAAATTTTGCATACTTTTACAATTCATCAAAACATGAAAGTTATCATACAAATATTAGAAATTCATACAAAGTAAATTTTTATATCCTACATAAATATAAAATTTTTATGTTTTCATATTAAAATTAATAATGTGTCAAATTATTAATTAGAAAGGGGTTCTCCATTCAATGGTGTAAAATTAAAATTTTATAAAATAGGTTTTTATGCATCAAATAGGGTTTTATTCAAATCCTATGACTAAAATATCAATTGGATAAATATTAAAAACATATTTTTATGTATATAACACATATATATCTCTTTAATTTCATCACCAAATGTAATTATCTCTAAAATTAAAATATATAATTTATATTTTTTATAAATAATTGATCGCCAAAGAATCCACAATGGATTTTCATATGTTAGTTAAAATTATTCATGCTAACCTGAAGTCTAGGATACAATGGTAATTTTATACTAAGGTCATCATGTGGTTAATTTAAACATGCGATTGTCTATAACACATGATACTAAAGAATAAAAAATATTTCAATAAAATATTTCGTAAAAAAACATTCGTGTGTTATGTCCTACCCCCTTAAACTAAATTTCTCCCTCGAAATTCATCACTTGGAATCAAACAGAAAAGGATACCTCTACCTCATCATATCCTCAAGTCCCCATGAAGCTTCTTCAAATTGGTGGTTTCTCCATAAAACATTAACCAAGATAGAGGTCATGTTTCATAGAAATTTTTCATAACAATCCAGAATCTCTATCAGTTGTTCCTTATAATAACGATCTTGCTCTAGTGGTACGACTTCTTAGCTTATTACATGTGAAGTATTGGGTATCTACTTTCTCTAGAGAGATATATGGAACACATCATGAACTTGAGGGAGATTCAGTTGAAGCACCAATCAGTCTGCTACCTTCCCAACATGATCTAGAATTTTAAAACGACTAATTTACCTAGGGCTCATCTTACCCTTCTTTTAAAATATCATTACTCTCAAACAGAAATATATTCATAGAAACACCATATCACCCACTTCATAATCTTTATATTTTCTTTGATTGTCAACATAACTTTTTTTCAACATAAATATACTCTTATGAGTTGTTGAATAGATTTGACCTTTTCTGCCATTTCATCAACAAGATCAAGTCCTAATAGCTTTCTTCCCCCCATCTTCATACCACCATGTTGGTGTTTTGAACTTCTTTCCATAGAGGACTTCATAAGAATCCATCTGAATACTGGAGTGAAAGATATTATTGTAAGAAAATTCCACCAATGGTAGGTATTGATCCTAACCACCATTGAAATACATTGAGCAAACTCTCAACATGTCTTCTAGTGTTTTAATTGTCCTCTCAGACTGACCATCTATCTAAGGATGATAAGAAGTGTCGAAGCATAACTATTTAACCAGATCATGCTGAAGAATTCTACAGAACAACAATGTAATTCTCAGATCCTGATTGGATATAATGGAATGTGGTACTCCATGCAATATTTCCACTTCCTTTTCATATATCATGTCAAGATAATAAAGAGAGAAATAATCTCTAATAGAAATTAAGTGGGCCAAATTCGTAAGGCGATCAACTATAACCAACATAGAATTATGTCCTTTAGATGTTTTGGGATTTCCAAAAACAAATTCCATAGCAATGGTTTCCCATTTTTATTCTGGTATGGGTAATGGTTGTAACATCCCCTTATTCTTCTATTTCTCATCTTTAACATGCTTAAAAACAATGCACCTAGAGACATATTCGGAAAAATCTCTTTTCATTACATCCAACTAGAAATACACTTTTAGGTCTATATACATCTTGGTGCTTCCATGATGAATTGAGAAAGATGAAATATGAGCCTCATCCAATAGATACATCTTTAATTCCTATATGGGAGTAATTCAAACACAATTCTTAAACCATATTATTCTATCACAATCAAGGATGAATTCAAGAACATTTCACACGTTCTTTTGTAACTCTACATCTTTCTTATACACCATCTTAATAATAACTTGTATAGATGGATAAACATTCATTTGAGAAAGATATGATTTCAACCCTTCCACTAAAACATCTATATCCATCCTTTACAAATCCATAAATATGTGATAATTCATGATCCTCATCATGGATAATCATTCATGGAATTTACAACTCAATGCTTCTGCCACTTTTTCACTTTCCTAAGGATGTAATGTAATCAGCATTCATAATCCATAATCAACAAAAACCATATTAATTTCCATAATCCTCCCCTTTTGATTGAAAATATACATTAAAATTTTATGATTAGTATAAATATCAAACCTTTCACCATAATAATAATGCCTCCATATCTTCAATGAAAATATTACTATAGATAACTCCAAATAATGAGTTTGATAATTTTTCTCATGGATTTTCAACTTCCGTGATGCAAAGGCTATCACTATATATTTTTTTCATGAGAACACATCCTAGCCCCTTCATGGATACAATACTATAGATCACAATCCTTTATTCAATAGAAGGTAGTGTTAGCACATGTTCATTGGATATCCTTCATTTTATCTCTTTGAAATTCACTTCACATTCTTCCATGCAAACAATCATAACTCCTTTCTGAGTTAACGTGTTGAGTGGAATAGATAACCATGAAAAAATATTCAAAAAACATAGATAATATCTAGCCAAACCATGAAAACATCTGATCTCAATTACCGTTGTTGGTGTTGACAATCTTTTAATAACCATTGGTTTTGTTGGATCCACAGATATCCTATATCTGGATATTATGTGACCCAAAAATGGGACTTCATGAATCCAAAATTCACACTTGGTAAATTTCGCATAAAGCCTCTTTTTTATCATGGTATTCAGTATAATTATCAATTGATCTTTATGTTCATCCTTATTCTTTGAAAAGATAAGAATATAATTTATAAAGGCTACCAAAAACTGATCAAGATAGTTTTTAAAGACACTATTCATTAGATCCATGAAGATATAAGTGGAATTAGTATAACCAAATGACATCACTATAAATTCATTGTGTCCATACCATGTATGGAATGATGTGTTTGTTATACCCTACTTTTTGACTCTTAATTGATGATATCCTAAGCAATGATCAATCTTGGATAAGTATTGAGCATTTCATAGTTGGTAAAATAAGTTATCAATGCGGAGAAGAAGATATTTGTTTTTTATAGTGATCTTTTAATGTTCTTGATAATCAACGCAAAGTCTCATTGATGGGTCATGCTTCTTAAAAAACAGAACATGTACTCCCCAAGGTGACTCACAAGGGAATATGATTACATTATCAAGATTTTCTAAGAGTTTCTTATTCAATACCTATAACTCAATTGGGGAAATTCTATAAGGTTTCTTTGAAATAGGCATAACACCCGATACGAGTTCTATTGAAAACTCAGCTTCACGATTTGGTGGAAGACCTGATAATTCCTCCAGAATGACATGATCAAATTATCATATAATGAGATTATTCTTAATTGTGAGTTTCTCCCTAACCATTTGATATATATTTCATTCTTTTATAGTAATCAACACCCAAAATATGGATGAAATTTAAAATGGATGGTTATATTAATCCTTTCATGGATACATAGTCATAAATTGATCTAGAATATAAAAGTTGACTTCCCTTCCTTATAAATTGATATGTGATCAATATAACGAAAGCCAATCCATGATAAAAATCACATAAAAATATATTTTTGGAAGGATCAAAAGATTTTCAGGAATCACTTTCCGAAAAATTTCAACTACAGATTAATTATAAACTTTTGATGAGACCATAAGACCATTAGTAGTTCTCACAACTAACGCAACATCTAATTATTGAGGTAATACTGTGATACCCTTAGTAAATTCTTCAGAAATAAAAAATTGGGTGGATCCAAAGACAAATAAAACATTTTCTTCTTTAGATTGGATGGTTAGTGTACATTTCACCACATCATTATCATACTCCACACCACCAATAATGATTTTAGGTTACATTCATTTACCTTTTTCCTTAATAGTTTGTTTATGTCGATCATTATCAATAATCCTTGGATTAATGAATTGATTGGAATAATTCTCCATTTCCTTGCACTTGTAAAATTATTGTGTGGGAGTTGCATTCTTTGTATCCTTTTCTTTGTTCGCATTATTATAAATATTTTTCCTATCACATTCACATTAAACTACTTGATGAACTTCTCTTCCACACTTAAAATATTTACTAGTCCCTTTAATACAATTCCATCTATGTTTCATTCCACACCTTGAGCATAAGAGAAAAATCATATTATTTTCAGAATGGTATTTATATTTTCATTTGAATTCCATTTTTGTCTTCTTATCAAACCCATATGACTGATGGATTACTCCAATATCCATATCATCCATGAGATCACATAAAACAATTCCACTTAGCTATTGAAGTCCCATATAGAAAATGTCATTCGTAGTCTTGGTTTTATGCCACTAAAGAATCTATCAATTTTTTCTCTCATGGTGTATAATAATTCTAGAAGAAAAACATGGAAGTATTGTAATTATTTTTTCATAGGTACCAACAGATTCATCACCATTTTTATTACGTTCATGGAATTATTTATCTATATTTTTTTGAATAATATGAGGAAATTACTTGTTGAAAAATAAGTTATTGAACTTGTCACATTCCATGGAATCAGTTTCATATCGTTGAAATGTATTCTTGATAAGATTCATCCATTGATCAGATTCACCTTCCTAATGATATACTGATATAATGAATTTATCATGTTCATAACATTTTAGAACTAAAAAATCTTCTCAGTTGTACTGAACCATTTTTCAGCCACTAATATATGAGAAGACCCACTGAATGAAGGTGGTCGCTGCCTCATGAAGGATACACTAGAATGTAGCTCCATACATTTCTCATTTGGAAGAAATTAATGATTTATAGCTTTAGAAACATGTGTGAGAATGGATTCAATATTTTTCATTCTAGCTAAAATAACATTTGGTTACTCAGGGTGACAATCATTGCATTTCCCTTTGCATTCATCATTAACGTGGATCCTTCACGATCCATCCATTAAATAAAACCAGGAAGCATAGTGTGAGAAAAAGTAATCATAATGGGAAAACCAAATAATTCAAGAATAATATTTCAAATTAAGACACTTTGGGTTTTATACTAGGTTATTCGTGAACATATCTATAACAATATGATATGATTGTAACAAATACTTAGAGATATCATTATAGTTTTTACTAGGGTTCTCTCATCCTAGTTTCCAAATGTTAACTATACCTTTTCTATAATACCAACTATAATGGACCATTATTTTCATATAGATTTTATATATACATTAATAGATATTTATTACATAACATATCAAAAACCATTTTAGGACCTTATAGGTTTAGAGTCACTAGAAACTGGGAAACATAAACCAGTAGTTCATAAAACATCTATATCGTCTCCCACTTATTTTTTCACAACAAGACTACCTTTTGATATACATTAATTAATACCCTTCTGCATGACCCATGAAAAAGATACATTTGAAAGGGAGATATCAAATTCTCTATCAGGGTAAACAATGGAAATATCAATCAAATCATAATCATAGGAACACAGCGTTTGAAAATATTATACTGCATATAAAAGATCATAATATCATGTCATGGGATAAATCATAAAAGTGAAATGTAATCCCAATATTAATAAAATAAGACATGAAATTTTGTGTCATACACACATAATAAAAATAATTTCATATTATCCAAGTATCATTTACCAAACCATCATAGCGGAAAAAGTCCATTACTTAACCGAGTTCCCTCTTTATTCAAGTCATGTATTACGAAACCTGATTTACTTATCATTCCAATCACGTCAACCTCATGAGATGTAAATAATTACCCAATTCATTGGAAAGAGATATAGGTCCCACCAATCTCATAGTAAAATCATTATTACATTTTCCACATAACATAAACCATTCACCATTGCATATACCAAAGAATAAAAAAATGGGTTTCCTAAACATCATTCCATCATAACATTTTCCGTATAAGATAAATCAATTTCATAAAAAAAATTCCATAATTAAAACAATAAAATAAAATTAATAATAATTATAGAAACATAATCCTATGTCATCTTATATGGAAAATATTTTTTATAAAACACTTTGGTAAATTTCTGAGGAAATTATCATTTCTTCTTCAAAAATGTTTCCTTCTTCAAAATACCACACAATTATAGATGAAATAATTTTATGTGAATATAACATTGTAATTATTTAATATAACCTGCAAGGATAAAAGGCATTATAAAATCATAAAAATTAGTTAATGTCGTACATATTAAAAAAACATTTTCTCATACTTTTGTCGGAAAAGTAAAAAAAACTCGTACTAAAAATGAAAAAATAATCCATTAATACCATTTAGTAAAAAATCACCAATAGAAAAATTGACTTTAAATAATTATATAAGAATATAAATAATATTTTAAAATTCATATTTTGGAAACATCGATGTGGATGATAAATATACCCCAAAAAATACTTAAAAATAAATAACCTTAGATAAAAACGATATTTTCACAGTTATCCAAGACCTTAGATCCGATATGATTTTCATTTATAAAAAGCTTATGTATAGTGATTTAAATAAAGTTACTGATTTATTTTGGAATCATAATCATTTTTATTGGAACATTTATGATCATATTTTCATCTGTTTGTTTGTAATATTTTATTGTTACTTGTTATTCGGGTTTTAATTGCATTTTGTTCTAATGCACGTTTTTCAAGATAATTCGTATTCCTATTTATAAGTTATATTTATATCATTTAAAAAATGATATTAGAATAATATATATCATATTTATTCATTCAATTAATATTTTTAATCATGATTTAATGAATATAATGTAGAAGGAAATCTATCACATCGTCAAAATGGTAGGCCGTACATATAAACGAGTGATGATATCATTCCCAAAATTATTGAATAGTATTGAATTGTATGGTGAGTGATAATTCATAATTATTATAATGTTATAATAATCATATATAGTTTTTATTTCCATCATTATAACCAACCATGTAAGGTGGTTGTGAAAAACAGATTACACAATAACCTGTAGATGATAAGTCGTATATACACACGAGTGGTGATTTCATTTTTCTATGGATAGATAAAAGGTGAAATATGGATTTTTTTATATTTATAATAACATATAATTATATTAGTGATACTTTTTATTACTTTATAATGAAACAACTAATGAATAGGATGCTGATAGAGAATTAAGTTTGAAATATTCGGTAGAAGAAATTACCCCATCCTTTATGCAATTCTTCTAAATCTCTTTATAGAGAACTCAAGTTGGTCATTGAAGATGAGAAAAGACACTAGAATTTAAATAAGGATGTTGATAAGGAAAATAGTCATGGAATGGATAATCTTGAAGGCTTAAAATGAAGTGAAGTGATGAGGGAGGATGAGCCTTTTATAATTCAGGTGATGGGATCTTTTGGAAACTCCATAAGTAATATTTTTTTTATAAAAACAATCCCTACACAAAAACCTAAAAAATTTACCAATTTATATGATGATATGAGATCAGGTTGAAATATAATGAGCCAATAAATTTTGGACAAGTTATTTTGTCAATTTAAACCATATCTTTTTTATTGAAACTTTTTATTTCTATTTAATTATTATTATTATAATAACAATCTAAATATTTAATGGTTATAAAAATATACTTGTATGGTGTTTATTTACAATAAATGGATATTTAATTAAATTTTAGATCTTATATATATATATATATATATAAATCAATTTTTTAATTTTAAATATTTTTATAAATTTCAAATAATTTTAACAAATTATATTTTCATATAATATAAAGAGTGTCAATTTTGACACTATTCATTTATTCAACTTTAAAAAAACACATAGAAAAATAATTTGAACAAAAAAATTAAATAAACTCATAATATTTAATATTCACCTTGAAATTTTTTGGAGCACAATAATTAGTACATATGATATTTCTCTTAATATATTTAAAACAATTTATTTGATATTTCTATTAATAAAATAATTTTCACATCACTATTGTGTCATCATTAATGGGAATTAATTAATCTCTAAAAATTATAAATAAATTTCTAAGATGTAGGAAATTCTTTTAGCTTTCCAAATACTAAATATAATTGATATTATCTTTTAGTTATTCATATATTAAATTTAATATAGTCATATAAAATGATATTGTGATATTTTTTCACATTCATTAGTTGTTATGACATTCATGTCATATTCCTAGGTAAGTGGCTATAATGCGATTCAATTTTAAAAAAATGATGATAAAGGTAGAATTTAGTAATCCAATATGATATTTTTAGGTGATACAAAAATTTTATAAGATTACCTTTACCTTTAATTACCTGATTTACCTTTTACCATGGTAATAAAAATAATTACCAAGGTTACTAATCATTGTTGAGTCAATAAGGTTTTCCTTATGACTTTTCCATTCCTTCTAGTTTTGAAAATCAGAAACACCTTATACTTAATCAAATCTATATTTTGATTCTATAAGGAAAATTTCCTTCCCAAAGGAATTTACCCCTACCATGTTTTCATTTTTCATATCAATATTTTTATCTTATGTATAAAAATAAGATTCATATCTAAAACCTCGAAATCAAATTATTGTTAGATATGAAACATTCTGTTTTTAGGATCCGAATTTTGGATACGAACTCTAATGATGTTCCATTCCGAATTATGGATATGAACTCTAATGAAGTTCCATTCCGAATTCTAGAAAACAACTCTAATGAAGTTCCACTCAGAATTCTGGTTATGATCTCTCATGAATTTCCACTATAAATTCCAAGTACAAACATTCATGAAGTTCCACTACGAATTATGGATACGAACTCTCATGTAGTTTAACTCCGAATTCTGATGACAAACTTATCTAAGTTCTGACTCCGAGTTCTCTGAGTTTAGACTCCAAACTCTTATGAGTTATGACTCTGAATTCCCATAAACTCTAACTTCGAACTTTGTAAGTTCTGGTATCGAATACTGGTGAAACCAGACTCCAAATATTCTTGAAATTCAGATTCTAGATTTCTACAAAATTCAGGTTCCAAATTCCTAGAAAACAGAATCTGAATATCTCTTTATTATAGACTCTGAATTACATTTTGGTTAGAATCTGAACTTTTATTTGGTTACATTTCAAACATAAGTTTAGTTATACTTACACTTTTTTTATTACAAAACGGTGTCATGATTTCAGTTATTGACTAACCGTTGGTTGAGTGACACGTGTATAGGTCCCTCCGAAATTCAAGGAGAAATATGACCATTGTAGGAGGGAGCCGACCATTGGAGCTTCGCCAATAAATAGGAGCTCATTTGAAAAGAAGAGAAAACTTTTGGAATTTTGTTACTTAAAACTTCCTAAAGTGATTTCTAGAGAGAGAGGCTTTTATCAACTCTCAAACTTCATGCAGAAGGTTTGAATGGATTGTTCAAACTTTTCCTTGTGCATATTTGCTTCGTGCGACTCCGATTGTTGTTGTGACCAATCGAGGGCTTCTGGGGATAAGAAGAAAGAGGTTCCAACACCTTGAAGTTGAGGGCTTCCTTTCTGAGGAAGACATAGGTGCCGACTACCTGATAGTTGAGGGCTTGTGGGGATAGCAAGACAGACTCCGATCATCATATCGAGGGCTTACCCTGGTGTGGGTAAGATAAACTTTCTTGAAAGTATAAATCAAGGGACCTTTATCCAAGGTTGTTGGATACCCTTATCTTTGGGTTAAAAGAGTTATTGTTTGTTATTTTTAGTTTTACTACTTGTTTTTCCGTTGCATTTTGTATTGTTAAGGAAAGTATAACTTTATTATACCTTCTTACTTATACTCTGATTTAGTTAGATTCTATACGCTTTAAGGTAAAATCATAATCTTTGTTACTTTTGTTAAGTTTCATTTCCGGAATCACTTTTATAGAATCTAATAAGTCTTTAGTACTCATAGAGGGCTTGTGAATTATTTTGTTTAACCTTGTTAAACATAACCATCCTAAAATTTTCTAAGGTATTTTTTAAAAGGTAAATTCACCCCCTCTTGTATCTGAGAACCTCATTCTTATTTCGATCCTACCTTTGGTATCATAGAGTATATCATACTCAGAGTCATACCATCCTAACAATTTGTATCATAGGTGGTGAACTCGATCCCTGTAACAATCTAATAATTGGTATCAGAGCATTTGGTTCCATCTGAATTAATCCCACAATTATATTTAAAAGTTTTTATCTACATTCTTATATTTCTCGGAATTGAAAATTGGGATTCAAATTTCTGGATTCATACTTTTCGGAATCTATTTTTCGGAATCATAGTTCGGATTCACTTTTTTCTTAAAGATAAAATTTTTCTTAGAATATTTTCTCTTGTTTACTAACTTATACTTCTAACAAGTTTGTGTGCCAAAGATCTTAAGGATGGCAGGTTTAAATGTTGGTTCTATCGACAACTTAAATCCTACTAGACCACCTATCTTTGATGGTAATGATTATGAATATTGGAGAGATCGTATAAAGACTTTCATTATCAATACTGGGGTAGATAACTTTTTCATGCTTACGGGAGGATACAAAATTCCTGACAATGAAGTTTGTGCTTTTACTAATCAAGAAAATCATGAATACCAACTAAACTATAAGGTACTCAATAATTTACTTTGTTCAATGACTAGTAACATATATAGCCAAATTTCTTCTCGCAAAGCAGCAAATTCTATATGGAAGAAACTAGAAGTTACTCATTTTGGTATATCTAAAGTGATTGAGACTAGAAGATCCATGATTAGAGCTGAATATCATGGTTTTAATTTTCCTTATGGTGAACCCATATTCAAAGTATAATAGAGATTCAGGACTATCGTGAATAGCTTACAATCTATGGGAGAGAAAGGCCTAGATAATGAAGCTCTTATTGATAAGATCATAGATATCAAGCCGAATGAGTGGGAATCAAAGAGAACCGCAATTGATGAGAATAGAAAGGTCACTCAAATTTCTCTTGATGAACTATTTGGAACTCTTCTTCAACATGAAACTAGAATGAATAGAGATGCTGACAACATAATGAAGAAGAATGGAAATGGTAGTGTTTATTTTACTACAACTTCAAATCATATGAAAGCTAAGACTTCTGAAAGAGTTACTAGATCCAAATCTAAGAAGATTATTATTCAATCCTATTATAGTGAGTGTGAAGTCTCAGAAAATGAGTTAGCTAATCTTGCTCGAAGGATGAACAAGATAGCTGGATAGAGAATTTTATAATCCAAGAATAAGAAGAAGGAAAGGAAAGATAAGCAAGAATCTGAAGTCACATGCTATGAATGCAAGAGAGCTAGCCACATAAGACCTGATTGTACTATGATCAAAAGAAAAGAGAGAAAAGAAAGACATTCTGAAAGGAATAGAAAGAAGTATTACAAGTCCAAAGATAAGAAAGTTCTGAAAGCCAATGACACCTAGAGTTCCAGTGGTGGTGACTCTTCAGATGAATCTTCAGATTATGAATCTTCTGGACAAAAGAATCTTGGTCTTATAGCGAGGATACCTATTGATAATCATTTCTTGATGGATAAGGTACACAATACTGAATCATTGACTAATGTTTCTTTAAATGCTAATGATAGTAAATATTATAACTATTCTGATGAAGAATCCTCCTCTGATGAAGAAAACCCTTTACCTGCCTATGAAGAAGTTTCTAGGTTTTCTGAACTTCTTGAGATTGAGAACTCAAAACTCATGAAAAATATTGATAAGGAAAAATCTAGGAATACTATTCTTACTAAGGAAATATCATATCTTTCTAAATATCTTGATAAAAAAAATTCTAATTTGGAAAGTATTTCAAAAAATCTTGAAGAAGTAAGTTCTGAGAAGAATAAACTTTCTAAAGTACTAGAAAACGTAATTTCTAAGAAATATGTTTTCGAGCCTAGCTCTAGTTCAAATGTTTTTGAAGACAAGAACCCTGTTATAAAACTCAAATTTGAAATATTTTCTTTGAGGAAGTTTTTGTCAAACTTTACCCTAGGTAAGGAAAATTTTGATAAAATGTATTCACAAATTTGACCTCAAAGGAATACTTATGGTTTTGGTTACACAAGTTCTAAACATATTTTTAGTAACAAATACTTTGTTCCTCAAAGTTCCCCATTTTTCACAAAGTGTCAATGTGGTGGTCACTGGGAAAATAATGTTTCATTAAAAAAAACATAATCTTTAGGATTTCATAAGGCTTAATTTTCTAAGAAGATGTGGGTTCCCAAAATTTTGCTTTCTGAGATTTCCGGATCCAAGCAAGTCTGGATTCTGAAAACCTAACCTTTTTATTATTTTCAGGAAAGTAGGGAAAGTACCAACAAAAATAATTGGTACATGGATAGTGGATGTTCCAGAAATATGACTAGTAACAAAAGCTATTTCGAAAATATTATCAAGACAAAAGGAGGAAAATTAACTTTCAGAGATAATGATCAGGTAGAAATTATTGGTATAGGTAACATCATTCTTCTTGAAAAAACTTTTATTTCATATTTTTTGTTTGTTAAAGGTCTTAAGCACAACCTCATCAACATAAGTCAATTATGTGATGAAGGATACCTTGTGAATTTTAGGAATGATAAGTTCTTAGTACACAATTCCAAGGAAGAATTTATTATTTCTGCCAATAGGCAAGAAAATGTTTACACACAAAACATATAAGACTTTAGGAGCCAAGACTTACCTTGCCTTAGTGCAATGGAAGATCATTCTTGGTTATGGCATAGAAGGTTAGGGCACTGTAACATTAGGAACTTATGCAAACATTCTAAGAAAGGTTTAGTTAAGGATCTACCAGAGCATAGATTTTATTCTTAAAAAGTTTGTGACCCTTGTTAATATGGTAAGAAACATAAATCAGGTTTTAAATCAGCTGGTGAAGTCTCAACAACTTATGCATTACAGCCAGTGTATATGGATCTTTTTGGTCCTACAAAAACTTGAAGCATTGTGGGAAAGTACTATGTATTTGTTTTGGTTGATGATTACACTAGATTTACGTGGGTCTATTTTCTATTAAAAAAGTTTGAAGATTTTAATTATTTCAAAAGTTTTAGAGCCCAAGTTAAAAATGAGAAAAAACTTCCATTGAAAACTATTCATAGTGATCCTGGAGGAGAATTTCAAAATTCTAATTTTGAAACTTTTTTGTAGTAGAAAAGGTATTACTCACAACTTTTTAGCACCGAGAACACATCAACTAAATGGTGTTGTTGAAAGAAGAAATATAATTCTTCAAGAGATAACTAGAACCATGTTGAGTGAGTATTCTATAGCTAAATTTTTTTGGGCTGAAGCTGTAAGTACTGCATGTTATACTATAAATCGAGTTTTAAATAGACCATTTATTAATAAAACACCTTATGAGTTATGGAATGGTAGAAAACCATGACTTTCCTACTTTAAGGTTTTTGGATGAAAGGTATTCATTCTAAATACTAAAGATAACTTACACAAATTTTCACCAAAATATGTTGAATGAATTTTCTTAGGCTACTCCACAACCTCTAAGGCTTATAGAGTTTTCAACAAAAACACTTGCACTGTTGAAGAGACAATACATGTCAAATTTGATGAAACTGATCATTTTGTTTCCAAATAACCCCAACCTACATCTTCAGATGTGTTTTAAAAAACTGATTATCAACCTTTGATATAAAATCTTTCTGATAAGTAAAATGTTCAAGAAGATACTTCTGAAAAATTTAACCCAAAAGATTTCCTAACCTATGTTGATGAACAAGTTTTACAAAACCCAAACTAGTCATTTCTTAAGAATCATCCCAGTGGTAGTATCATTGGTGATGTGAATCAACCTATAAGGAATAGAAGTTCTTTAAGAAATGATGTTGAACATCTATCATTCCATTCCCAATTAGAACAAAAAAGCACGGATGAAGCTTTAGGTGATGAAGATTGGATTAAAGCCATGCAAGATGAACTAAATGAATTCAAAAGGAATAAAGTATGGACCTTGGTTGAAATACCTAAGGAATCGTCTGTAATTGGAGTAAAATGGGTATTTAGAAATAAATGTGATGAAAATGGAATCATAGTAAAAAAATAAAGCTAGATTAGTTGCCATAGGATATAATCAACAAGAATGAATAGACTATGAAGAAACCTATGATCGAGTAGCTAGAATTGAATCTATTCGTATTCTACTTGCCTTTGTAGCATTATTCAATTTCACGCTTTTTCAAAGGGATGTAAAATGTGCTTTCCTTAATGGATATGTTCAAGAGGAAGTTTTTGTTGAACAACATACTGGCATTGAAGATACAAAATATCCAGATCATGTTTTTAGACTTACGAAAGCTTTGTATGGCCTTAAAAAAGCCCCTCGAGCTTGGCATGATAGACTTATAGGATTTTTGCTTCAAAATAACAATGTTAAGGGAAATGTAGATCCAACCCTTTTTATAAATAATGATAAGAAAAATGTTTTGATTGTTCAAATTTATGTTGATGACATTATATTTGGTTTAACTCAGCAATCTTTAACTGATTCCTTTTCGGATCTAATTAAATATGAGTGTGATGGGTGAGTTTAAATTTTTCCTTGGTTTTCAAATTTCTCAAAAACCAGAAGGAATGTACAATCCCAACATAAGTATATTAAATATCTTCTTAAAAAGTATGGGTATGACGACACTAAGAGTATAAGTCCTCCTATTAGTACCTTAAACACACTTGATCTTGATGAAGCTAGGAAACCAGTAGATCAAACATCATTTAGAGGTATGATAGGAAGTCTACTTTACATGAAAGCTAGTCAACTAGACTTAATGTTTTTAGTATGCTTATGTGAAAAATATCAATCCAATCCCAAGGAATAAAATTTAAAGGTAGTGAAAAGAATTTTTCGCTACTTAAAGGGAACCATGGATCTAGGACTATTTTATACTTCTGGAAATGATTTTGTTTTAAAGAGCTTTTCAGATGCTGACTTTGGTGGATGTAGAATGGATAGAAAAATTACATCTAGAACTTTTCATTTATTAGAAGATTCATTAGTCAGTTGGTCTTAGAAGCAATATTCTGTAGCAGTCTCCACTGCTGAAGCTGAATATGTAGTAGCTGGAAGTTGTGCTCAAGTTTTGTGGATGCAACACACACTCACAGACTATGGCTTCAGTTTTACTAAGACTCAAATTTTTTGTGATAACAAAAGTTCCATTTCCCTAAGTAAAAACACTACACATCACTCCCGTGAAAATCACATAGATATTAGCCATCACTATCTTAGGGATCACACACTAAAAGAAGATATCATTCTTCAGTTTATTGGAACACAAGATCAACTTGCTGATATTTTCAAAAAATCATTACCCTCCTATAGATTTGAATACATTAAACAGAAGTTAGGAATGATAACTGTGAGGTAATCCTTCTTCATTAAATTCTTATTGAACCACTCTCCTTACAGTAATAAACTTCTTTTCATAGGGGGAGTATATTTTATTTTTAGTCTTTCAAATTTTTTTCATAATGACTCTTTCAAAATTTTCGTAATGAGCATTTCAAAATTTTTTTTAATGAAGTTTTCATATTGAAAATTTTCGTAAGGATGTTTTCGTACTGAAAATTTTCGTAATGAAGTTTTCATACTGGAAATTTTCGTAATGTAGTTTTCGTACTGGAAGTTTTCGTAATGAAGTTTTCGTAGTGGAAATTTTTGTAATGAAGTTTTCGTACTAGAAATATTCGTAATTATGTTTTCATACTTGAAATTTTCGTAATGAAATTTTCGTATTGGAAATTTTCCTATTGAAGTTTTCATAATGGAAATTTTCGTAATAATGTATTCGTAATAGAAATTTTTGTAATGAAGTTTTCGTACTGGAAAATTTTCGTAATGAGAATATTTGTAATAAGAATTTTCATAATAAGAATTTTTGTAATTGGAATTTTCATACTCATAATTTTTATACTAGAGTTTTGGTACTCAAATATTTTTCAATAAAACTTTTTCGTAATGAGTTTTTCATAGTCATATTTTCATTAAGAAGAATATCACCTATTACGAATAAACTTCCTAGCCAGTCCAAAAGGTATGACTTCCTTACATAAGTTTTCGTAATCGTTTTTTAGTTGCTAGTAGTTTCTTTTTCTTATAAAATTTATCAGATTTGCTTCTTCTTAAATCCAAATGCTTTTAAAACATCAAAAGATCGGATTCAATATTTCCTTGCGGGTATGTTTTCAACCGTCAGATCACATCAGAAAGCTTTTCATCCATTAGATTTCTTTTGGAAGATGAAAGGTCACCTCCATCACCTATATAAAGGGGACCTTCGATGGTTTTCCCACATCGATTTCAAGCTATCGCGTGTTAAATTTCTTCCTCAGTTCTTAAAGCCCGTTCCAAATCTTCAGTGCTCCTCCATTCCAAATTTCTGTACAAGACACTTCCCAAGATATGCCTTCTATGAAGCTAATCTCAAAATGGTTAGTCTATAGGGAAAGGTTGGTCCATCCTAACTATTTCAGTGAGTATGATTCTCTAATTTCTAATAATATAAAACTCAATTGATGTGAAGATTGTTTTGTATCGAAACTAGTGGATCAGGATGTTGTTTATATAGATTAGCTTGTAGAATTTTATCAGTTAGTTTCCTTCTATGAAGAAGATGGAAGAGAAAAATTCTCCTTCAAGAGCTATGGAAAGACATACAAGCTTTCTTACACCAAGGCTGCATGCTTGGTGGGCTTATCATATGATGGTGAAGCCAAATTTTGTTCACATAAGTTACCGGATGTGCAAGGAAGTTTTAGAAAAGTGAAGGCAATGAAATGATTTGGACTTAAAGATGACAAAACAGAAAAGATTGCTCATCTTTCCACCAACAACTAGATTCTGCAGTTGTGGGTTCATGGGTTTTTTCATTCTGAGAAGAGGTGATAAAGATAACATAATGAAAAGTGATATTTACATCTTGGATTTTTGGTAAATCTAAGAAAGATCAATCTGATGAGGAATTTTCTTATTATAGTACAGAACATCAAGAATGGGTCTTTGAATGCTCAAATCATTATGTATCCTGCTCTTATCTCCAAGATCATTATTGAGTGACTTGATTCTTTAAAGGTTTCTTGCACCTCTAAGCCGAGAATTTGTAAGATGATGCTGATAGGCGATGACACCTTAGAGTGGATGAAAGACGGTTTTTCAAAAGAGTCAGGTGAATTTTACGATCTGCCATAGGAGGAGGCAGAAGTTGTTCTGGAAAATGTGGTGAAATTTGAGCCAGTAAAGAAGGTTGGTAAGAAGAAGAGATTGAAATAAGCGGTAGCTGAAGGTAATACCCCTAAAGATAAGGAAACCCAATCTGTACCTCCCAAGATGAAGAAACAGAAAGCATATCCAGATGAGGTGGCTGCTAAATGGAGGGAAGATAATGAACAAAGGAAAGAAGGAGATCCCCAGTTTGGATTGGACCCTGCTAAGGCTAAGGCCTTAAGAGAAAAAACTGTTGAATACCTTGAGAAGGTAGAAAAATAGAAGAAGATGAAGGAGAAGATGTCTAAAGATGAAGTTGTACAATCTCTTTTGAGAGACACAGAGGCAGCTTCTGAGAAGATTCACGTACCAGAAAATTTTGTTGTTCAACCATTATGAGAGACCCTTGGAGAGAACTAATTAACTCCAGAAAAAATCTAGAGAGAAAGATGTTGATTGAAAGAGTAGAAGAATAGGAGTAAGTAGTAGTAGAAGAAGAATTAGAAGAAGACAGTGGTGATCTAGATGACTTGATTAAACAAGTTGAGTATTATCAAGAGAAGGCAAACCTATCATAAAAACTACCACTCCGAACATCTGAGGCTAAGTCCTCAAAGCTTGTCACTCCGGGAAAGGGAGATGAGAAAGAAGGTAAGGAAGATGAAGACAAGGAGTAAGAGAAAGAAAATGAAATATCTGAGGAAGAAAGCTATGAGAAACACTTACTTGAAGGAGAAAAGAAGGAGAAACCTGATGAAGACAAGATAGTTCAACTATCTGAAAGTGAGGAAGAATCTCTTGATGAAGAACCCATTCTGAAAGATGATAAGGGTAAGAAAGTGCTTATGGACCACCCATGAAAATATATCATAAGGAAGAAGGATGTTGGTGGATATTCAAGAATAAAGTTGGAGGAAATTGAATAATAACAATACCCATGAAAGGTGTCTGATTCGGAATCATCAGCACTGGGACATGATTTTGTTGTTGAATCTTTAAAGAAGTTTGTGGACACAATTCCGATCTTTCCCACCATAGACTCCAGATGCCAGATGCTTCAACACAGTCTGAATTAGAAATCAGAATCCATATCCATGGTGATGGATAAGTGTGTGAAGATCGATGCTAAGCATAAAAATTTTCTTGTCGATTATGCGGTCCACAGAAAGTCTTGTAGAAAAATAACATTATGGTCAAAGAAAATCAATGAAGATTTAGCAGAGTTCGATCAATTTTAGAATGATGTAAACAAGGCTTTTGATACCGAGGATGCCAAAATAAAGTATCTTTAGGATAATCTGATCCTTGATCAAAATTCTTGGAACCAACAGGTGAGGGATCTAAATGGGAAGCTTAACTCGGTTGCTCAAAACTGGAAAGGGGAAAGAAATATCTGGATTGAGATCGAAGAGAAGCTTGTGAAGCAGGATGAAATTCTTAAGGCACAGTCTGAGGCTTTGGAGGCTCAAGATGAAATGATTAAAGCCTTAGAAAAACAAGATGAGTAGGACCACAAAGACTTGAATAATCTGAAAACCCTGTTGAAGAAGTTAATCCCCAAGGAAAAGGAAGACAAATAGACAAATCCGGTTTTTTGTTGTAATGTATTTCCTTGTAAAAATTCTTTCAATTATAATGAAATGTTTGGTTGTTTGTATCTTGTGTTATTATGTACTAATGTTTTAGGTACATTATTTCTTTTCCATTACCTTAAATTATTTTTGAAAATCACAAAGGGGGAGAAGGAAAAAGAACTACTCAAAAGGGGAGAAGGAAAAATCTAAAAGGGAGAACAATAATTTCTATGTTAAGAACTATCCTTAAGTAAGAGTGAGTTTCTCATTACGAAGTTTTTCATTCCCATGATAATGAAAACTCCATTCCAGAAATCCAGAATACAATCCTTAGAGTTCCAATGACTAAGGGGGATTTAGTTGTATTCACCATCATCTATAAACAAAGGGAGATAAGTTTTAATTTAAACGTCTAAAGAAATTTTTTCTAAGTCCATATATTCTTTTTCGAAAGGTTTTTTATGCTTTCCAAAACTGGAGATATTGTTGAGTCAATAAGGTTTTCCTTATGACTTTTCCATTCCTTCTTGTTTTGAAAATCACAAACACCTTATACTTAAGAAAATCTATATTTTTCTTCTATAAGGAAAATTTCCTTCCCAAAGGAATTTACCCCTACCATGTTTTCATTGTTCATATCAATATTTTTTTCTTAAGTATAAAAATTGGATTCATATCTAAAACCTCAGAATCAAATAATTCTTAGATATGAAGCATTCTGTTTTTAGGATCCATATTTTGGATACGAACTCCAATGAAGTTCCATTCCGAATTCTGGATACGAACTCTAATGATGTTCCATTCCAAATTCTAGATACAAACTCTAATGAAGTTCCACTATAAATTTTGGATACGAACTCTCATGAAGTTCCACTCTGAATTCCCAGTACGAACTTTCATGAAGTTCCACTCCGAATTATGGATACGAAGTCTCATTTAGTTCAACTCTGAATTCTGATTATGAACTTATCTATGTTCTGACTCCGAGTTCTCTGAATT
The DNA here is from genome assembly GCA_963277665.1 of Viscum album. Lineage (NCBI taxonomy): Eukaryota > Viridiplantae > Streptophyta > Magnoliopsida > Santalales > Viscaceae > Viscum > Viscum album. Next base: position 850,711,275 of record OY728126.1, on the reverse strand, counting down.
TAGACTCTGAACTCTTATGAGTTCTGACTCCGATCTCTCATGAACTCTGACTCCGAACTTTGTAAGTTCTGGTTCCGAATACTGGTGAAACCAGACTCTGAATTTTCTTGAAATTTAGATTCCATATTTCTACAGAATTCAGGTTCTGAATTCATACAAAATATAATCCGAATATCTCTTTATTATAGACTCTGAATTCCATTTTGGTTAGACTCTAAACTTTTATTTTCATACATTCTGAACTTCAGTTTATTTATGCTTACACTTGTTTATTACAATATGGTATTGTGCTTTCAGTTACTGACTAAACCTTGGTTAAGTGACAAATGTACAGGTCCCTCCGAAATTCAAGGAGAAATATGATCGTTGGAGGAGGGAGCCGACCATTGGAGATTCACCTATAAAAAGGAGCTCATTTGAAAAGAAGCGAAAACTTTTGGAATTTTGGTGCCCAGAACATCCTGAAGTGATTTCTAGAGAGAGAGGATCTTATAAACTCTCAAGCTTTGTGCAGAAGGTTTGAAAGGCTTTTTCAAACATTGCCTTGTGTAGATTTTCTTCGTGAGACTCTGATTTTTGCTGTGAACAATCAAGGGCTTCGGGGGATAGGAAGACAAGGGTTCCAACACCTTGAAGTTGAGGGCTTCTTTTCTGAGGAAGATAGAGGTGCCGACCACCAGATAGTTGAGGGATTACGGGGATAGAAAGATAGAATCCGATCTTCATTTTGAGGGCTTACCCTGGTGTGGGTAAGACATAATTTCTTGAAAATATAAATCAAGAGACCTTTATCCAAGGTTGTTGGATACCCTTCTATTTGGGTTAAAAGAGTTATTATTTGTTACTTTTAGTTTTACTAATTGTTTTTCCACTTCATTTTGTATTGCTAAGGAGAGTATAACTTTCTTATACTTACTTACTTGTACTCTAATTTAGTTAGATTCTATACGCTATATGGTATAATCTTAATCTTTTTATCTTTTGTTAAGTTTCATTTCCAGAATCACTTTTCTGGAATCTAATAAGTCTTTAGTACTCATAAAGGTCTTGTGTATTATTTTGTCTAACCTTGTTAAACATAACCATCCTAAAAATTTCCTAAGGTAATTGTTAAAAGGTACAATTAACCCCCCCTCTTTTATCTGTGAATCTCATTCTTATTTCGATCCTATGTTTGGTATCATAGAGTATATCATACTCAGAGTCATACAATACTAACAATCATAATGCCCAAAAATACAAGAATCATTTTAAAATAATTCGAACCTACTGATTCCAAATATGGAGTTCATTTCTGAAAATTCAAATCACAGAAGTTGTATTAATTAGTTTAAAATCAATCCTGTTTCTTGATTGAGAGAACATGTTTTTTTAAAAGGTAATACATTCCAAAAGATTGAAAAGTTTTTATATCTGAATTTAAGTTAAAAATAAGTCCAATTTCTTAAATTATATTAAATGATAAAAATATATTTTATTTATACTTTTAAACCATTAAATAATTTTATTCAACCATATAAATTATTTCATTTAGAAAAGTTATCTTCAATTAAAAATTTTCATATTTTTACTATTTATCACAACATGAAAGTTATCATAAAAATATCAACAATTCATCCAATGTAAATTTTTATATCCTCATTCAAAGTAACATGATTAAGTAATTGTATAAAATTATTAATATATCAAAATCATAATTTAAATGGGTTTTTTCATTCAAACGTGAAAAATTAAAAATTTTAAAAAATAGGTTTTTATACATCAAATAGGGTTTTATTCATAGACTATGACTAAAATATCAATTTGTTGAATAGTAAAAATATTTTATTTAGTATATAACACACACATATATCTCATTAAATTCCTCACCAAAAGTAATTCACTCTAAAAATCAAATATCTCATTTATATTTTTCATAAATAATTGATAGACAAATAATTTATAGTGCATTTTAATAAGTTAGTTATAATTATTATATCTAAACTAAAAACAAGGCTATAATTGTGATTTTATACTAATAAAATCTCATGGGTTTTTTAAACATGTTATTTCATGAAACACATGCTATTGAGGAATAAAAATTATTTAATGAAAATATTTCATAAAAACATTTAGGTGTTACAAATATGGTGATAAGGAAGAACAAATCAATGGGGGTGATATTAATATTGAAAATATAGTTGTGTGATGTTGTACCTGGTTTTGATTGGCTATATTCCATGAGTGTAGTCATGGAATTCTTTTGTAAAAGAGTCTAAATTTTCAATGTGGAGGGCTAGGGAGTGGTATTCAATGGACTGTGAGGTTATCAGTTAGGTAGTATAAAATTCAAGTTTATTTTATCATTATAGGAAGATACTCCAGTAGAATCTTAGGATGGGGATACTCCCTAGATTTTGTGGGAGTTGAGAGACATTTTCCCAATGGATTTTATGACATTACCGCATCGAGATGACAAAGATTTTGGCATAGAGTTTGATCACGGTGAATCTATTATTTTTATGGCTCTATATCAGATATAGACCATAGATTTCATTTAGTTGTGTTTTTTGATTATTGATTTAATATATAAGGGTTTCATTAGAAACATTTTGTCATTGTGGAGATCTCCAGTGTATTTTTTCCAAAAATGATGATGGTATTATGAAGTTGTGTATATACTACCAGATGATGATTCAGGTTAAAGACAAGAATTGTTACCCTCTTCCAATGATTGACAAACTATTTGACCATTTGAGAGTAGCTAGTTCATATTTGGAGATCCATATGTGGTCCGGATATCACCTGTTGTGCGTGAAATATTGGGATATTCAGAAAATGTCCTCCAGGAGCATGAATGAGTACATTGAGTTTGTGTCCATTACATTTAGTGTTCTAAATACCCCCATCCTTTTTCCTGTGGCTTATACACACCATGTTCTATCAGTTTTGGAATGTCTCTCCATTTTCTTCATCAATGATATCTTTGTCTATTCAATATTAGATGAATGACATTCAAAATTTCTCAAAGTTGTTTTTAGGGCCATTTACACCACTAGCTTTATCTAAAATTGTCCAAGTGTTAGATTTGGACTTGAGAGTTGTGATTCCTTAGACATGTGTGGTCATGGTAGGGCGTGTCAATGGACCCATCAAAGGTTGAAGTAGTTGTTTCTTTGGAAACCACCAATAATATAATCTAGGTTCATAGTTGTTTTAGTATCATGGGATATTATCATCACATTATGCATGGTTTCCCTTGATTTATATCCCCATTATAAGTTTTTACCAGAAAGGACATTGATATTTTTGGATATATTAGTGTTGTGTAGCCATCAATTACCTGAAAGAGATGTTGGTAATTTCTTCATTGCATTAGTTTCCCAATGAGGGTGTGTGGTTTGAGTTTTTATCAATGTTCTACATCTAGTATTAGGATGAAAGTTGATGTAGAAGAGGATAGTGATCTCTTAGGGTTCTATGAAGTTATATCACAGTGAGTATAACTATGTCACTGATAGTATGGAGTTGGTGACTATTGTTTAACAATAACGTTGTAAAGGAATTACCTCATTGGAAATCATTTTGTGTTATTTATAACCAAAAGATCCATTGATATGTTTTTTCCCAATATTTTCAGAATCTACATCATTAAAGGTGGATTCAGTTTCTTCAGGATTATTAATTTGAACAGTCTTAAATCCTAGGGAAGGTTATTTTATTTACTAATACGTTGAGTTAGAATACTTAAGGGGATGTGGCATTAGAGTCTGCATATGTTTTCAAAAGAATAGAGGATATTACATCGACAAATCTTGAAATTGGAGAGAGCATTGGATGAGATTTTCATTATCAGATTACTATAGAGCCATCATTAATGATATAGGTGGATGGGTATCAATGGAGGCACTCAAGGGAATATGTGGTGTGTGATATTTTTAGCCAAGGTTACAATCCTAATGGAAGTTCATAGGATGGGTACAACAAAGTGTTGTTCCAAATAATGATTTTTATGTCGTAGGCGATGAGTGAGGGAGTTCTCTACGAGTTTCAAAGATCACTATTTTTAGTACATCCTATTATGAAAAACATATATCATGGATAGATGATACATATTTGTTAGTGGAGGGTAAAACCATCTCTAGTGGTGCTTGTTGCATTTTTTTTGGATTTTCAACAGGTTAAAGAAGAGCACCAAGTTCTAGGAGGTTTGTTGAAGTACTTAGATGTTCCAAAGTAGAAATGGGATGATATATTTTAAGATTTCATTGAAGGATCACCCTAACATCACGGTGTTTTTATTTAGTCTGGGTGGTAGCTGACTGATTAATGAAATCGCCTCACTTTATGGTGAATTGTGAGTCGAGTGTCTGGGGGGATTTGGTGAGGTGGTATGTGGATTATGTGCTCAGGATTCATGTGGTACCAAGGACTATCATCTCTAATTAAGATACTAATTTTACTACATGATTTTTATGGTATTTTTTCATGATTATGGATCCAAGTTATGTATTTTCACTACCTTACACCCTCATACAGATGAGAATATAGAGAAAACCATCCAAAAAATGGAGGATATATTTCAGGCCATAGTCTTGGAATTTGGTAGATCTTCAGTATGAAACCTATCTTGGTAAATTTTACATATAAAAATATCTATCACTCATTTATTTTTATGGATCCATTTGATTCATTGTATGGGAGGCCATGTTTTTTATTCTTTGTTTTGGATAGAGGATGGAGAGTATTTAGTTCATGGCCATGATATAGTGAATAGTATGACTGAGATGATCAAGTGGTTTCCGACATGATGAGGGCAGTATAAGATAGTTAAAAGTATCATGATGAACATAGTTATAGGTGAATAGATATTGAGGCTGATGAAAGTATGTTCTTGAGGGTTTCCACGTAGAATTATCATTAGTGGTTTAGAAGGTGAAGTAACCTTTCTCCCATGTGTGTTGGACAATTTGATGTTTTGGGATGTGTTGGAAGGTGGCATATCGGATGGTGTTGCCACTTAAGTTGGATATGATCCAAGAAATCTTTTTCAAGAAGAATAGTTTTTTTATATATTGACAATGACTCCCGTGTCATTCAATATGTATATTTTTATATCAAGGATGATGTGATTTTTGGAGTGGCCATTGGAGATACAGGTTCATCGAGAGAAGGTGTTATGTGGGAATACTATTCCTTTGGTCCATGTGAAATGGAGTCCTGGGGGGCTAGAGGAGAGTATTTTGGATTGGGAGATGTAGATGTGTGCGCAGTACCCAAAGCTATTTTATGTTTTTATTTTTTTTCTCTATTTTTCATAATATGTGATGTTCGGATCATTCTATTTTATGATATTTGATATTTTACTTCATGTGTGATGTGTAATAGAACCCTTGATATATGGAAATAGGAGGAAATAATTCCTAATCAAGACACATTAATTGTGATGTGATTAAACCCTTTTAGGTGAGCCAGTGCCACCTAAAACAGATAGTTTCATGTCATTGAGGATTTAATTATCCAGTTTATATGTTCTGGGTGGTGCAGTTTATGGGTTGTGATGCTTGTTTGTATGAGCTATGTAGAGGTTGGATGATTTTATAGGTGGTTTTTTGGTCTGTGTTTGATTTTGACCAATATAATATGTTTAGTTGTTTTGGTTTTATAGTGATGGAGTTTTGTGATAAGTTATATGGTTGTTTGGTTTGGCGTGTTTGTATGGTTGTAGCGTCAAAATTAAACAAGATCATTGAGAAGTATATTGTGGGGTGGTTGTTGAGAACACTTTTCTTCTAGGGTTTGTTTTGGAATATCTAGGGAAAGAATCATTTGAGAGGTATCTAATGTAACATTTCATTCCTTCCTGACCCATTACATCCATAGTTTTGGTGTTTGAGGTTTTTTAGCAGAGGATATAGGTGGTTTCATGGTTCTCAGAGGAGGCCTAGAGAAAGAACATAAGTGATGACCATTAGAAATTTGGAGGTAGAAGGAATACACATCATATAGGGATTATATGTTATGAATTTAATGTTTAAATCTTGTGGAGTATGGTTTACAACATGTTTTATGATGTGTAATAAATTCATTATTTAATTGGTTAAGGCGAAAAACATTTTTTAGTGGTACGTGAAACCAAACATTTACACAATGTGTAACGGTTATAGGTTTTGTAAATTACCCATTTTAACACATTTATAAATAGAGGTCGTGCTCATTTTTTCCCTCAGACCCTATGGACTAATCATTTTTAAATTATTTGGTATCTCTCTCTATATTTTCATGGGATTCCATTGACATGAATCAATCCATGTAATCCCATGTTCAATCTGTCGTGAGTTCTTATCTCTTTATCATGTATTTCCATTTGTTGTTATTTTGGGATTCATTATGGAAAAGTTTCTTTAATATGGGGAGTAAGTAAGGCTTCATTATGATGATATTTGGGTGGGGTATAGGTTTATCCTTTATTTTCTTATGAATCATTGGTTACTGGGAGGATTCATCTTCACTCTATAGTGTTCAGTGATATTAAATAGCTTTTTGATGTAGGGGATCCTCATTCTCACCTATTTATGTGCAATGTGTGAAATATGAATTCTTTTTATTACTATTGGGTGGGTGGTATGGGTTATAATAATAATATAATTAATTGAAATGTCTAATATTGATGGTTATGGGGATTTATCACATATTTTAACACATTGAAATATGTTTATAATGTTGTTGTTCATTACTATTTCCAATTCTGATAATAATGGCTATTAACATCCTTTTTTTATAGTAGTTAAGTTGTGATGACCCTTCATATGTTGTCTTGTGATCTCACCCTGAGTAAAAGGTTCGTGAATGTATATTTGGATAATAATTTATTTCCAGTTTAAATCTGGTTTTTTAATAATAACCATGCTATTGTAAATAAGTAATGTGCTAATGAACATGAATAAATAGAATATAGAATGTCTATTGTCATGTGTTCTTCTATCTATTGTGTTGTCCTTCATGGTTTTGGTCATTTTGTTATGATAAATGGTGATGGTTATCATGTGCGGTGTGAGTGGTTGTGAGGCGGTGGTTGATTGGCATGAATACGATGCATGAAGTTGTGTGATGTGGCCTAGGTGTTGTTGTGCATAGGTTATGGCCCAATAGTTGTGGAGAATTGGTTATCACATATTGTTTTTGGGGATGTATTTGTGGATTAGTTGTTGTGGTGTAGTGGTTATGGCAGAATGAATCTAAAATTTAGTGGTCATGGTTGTGTGTTGGATGATATGTGTGGTTGTTTTTTATGAGATGGCTAAGGTGATGTGAGGTGAATATGATGTCAGATGTGCGTGTTAGGTTGGTCATGTGGTGTGGTTGTGTTAGATTCTTGGATAGTAGTGAATATATTATGATACTAAATGAAATGAATATAGTAATTGGTTGATAATTAAATATAATAGGATGAAAATAAATATGTGTGGGAAATGGATAAATAAATAAATGTTGTCAAACATGTCATTGGAAAGTGGAATGATTCATGGCTTCGGTGGTGGTTGGGTGGTGTGTTTTATATATTGTTGGAAACAGTTATAATGGTTTATGTGTTATACTATGGTGGTTATTTAGTGTGTGCTAGTGTGTTTTTGAACCCATAGGATTTGTTTTCTGTGCTATATCTATATCATGTATGTTTATGTTATTTTATACATTCCCCACCAGAGTTGGATAACCTTACCAATTCTTATAGGTTATGTGTTTGGGTTCTTTCTCCAACATATGGGACTGTTGTGAAACAGTTGAATAGCTACATCCACCTGCTCTCTCTTCCTCCAACTATGATGTGTGGCCCCGATGACTACGAGAATTTTGTGCTATGTTGGACAATGTTTTTTTGGTGAGACATTATGTGATTTGATATGAAATGTGGCCTATGTGTTAATGTGTGGCATGTGATGTGATATTTTTGGAAGAGATATGAAAATTTTACATTCAACATTGGGTCATGAGAGTATAAAATCAATGGAGACTAGGCATCGATGATCCTTTCATTTTCATTGTCTTAATTTTATATTATTATATTGGATACGTGAATTTTTTGAGTGAGCCATGATGAGGTTGGGTTTGGTTAGATGACCTATATTGGTGCCTATTTTTTCTCCTACATGATCATTGTTTCATTAACATGCTATTTATAGATATTCACATGTGAAAATAGTTATATACCTACTGAGTATATCTATTATGTTCACCATATGTATATAATATATTTTAAGGTTGATAAGAGTACTTTGGGAACCAATATAGACATTACATGTTGGGATAGATTTGTTGATAAATTACTTCCATAGGATTGACATTCTGGGATTTTTATTGGAGACATTTTTATGTATCAATTTTATTTATTAATTCACTATTGGATGGTTTTGGTTTACCTTTAAATTTTATTCTGGATTTATTGGGATATTTTTATCATATATCCAAATCAGGTTTTATTTATAGAGCAGAATGCCAACAATATTGTGAGATTATTATAACCTTAGTTCTAGTCTCCATTTTATAGACTACTGGTGGTGGGAATCGGGGTGGGGGTGTATCTCTCCTCCTTTATTGAGGAATATTTGGTTTGGGGATGGGGGGGGGGGTTGTGACATGCCCCATCTTCCATTAAAAATTACAACACACATTTAGATGAATTTTTTGACATGAAACTAACATAGACCTCACCAGGTGTGGTTGAATCCTCACCACCTATTTTATAAACATAAGATCAATGTATAGTGTAATAATGGATTTTTATATTCAAAAATAAAAAAAGAGTATGCACTATGGTGTTAGATAAATAGAGGGTTCCTCCAATGATATTTTTCCCTACAGGTGGAGGAACATCCTTAGAATGAACCGTCCTATAATCATAACCTCAACCTCACTATTGATTGTCACATTTATAGTCAAGATCATCCTGATGTCCATATAAAAGGGTAATATCATGGATTTAACCTCAACAAAAATTATCAACTCATAGTTGAAATAATTAATATTGTCTATGTTATTGATATATCCCTGAAGGAAACTATTAAAACATGGGATGAAAAGTAATATGACCACCTACACTATAAGGGATCACAATAATTGTAAATCATTGATATCTTCATTGACCATGGCCTCTGAAAAAAATTCTCAATGGTGAAAATATTCTTGTATGGGAAGAGATGCTGCTGGACCTAGATTCAAATGATGAAAAAATCAACCCCAGAAACCCATCATTTGGAACCTTGACTTCCTTAACACCTATTATCCTCCACTAACATCCATATAATTTATATTGAGGAGTTTCTGCAAGTCCACTAGTTATCAAGGACCAATATCTATGATCATCATCCTCATTTTCCTCACATATTTGGGGAGGTCTTGAGTAAGATCTTGGTTATAAAATGCCTCCCATTAATTTAATAGATCATGGGATATGTTATTGAGTTTCAACCTATGAATTTTATATGGTATGTTTTAGTTAGAGACTTGTATTTGTTTGAAATATCATGAATTGTAGATTATTTCAATTTTAGATTATATTATATCGTAGTACTAATTGTTTTTCTTATTATCTTGTTATGATATATGATGGTCAATCATCCCTTTTGAATTTTTTTACAATGATGAAAATATTTATCCCTAGAATAATTAATGGAAGACCATATGGGTCATTAAAATCTTATGTGTAGACCCATGAGGGTTTCTCGGCATTGGTGGGTCCTGCAATTCAATTTCCATTTAATTTGAGTAACACATCATTCCCAAATGTCACTCATTATTATATAATCATTTAAAATCCTTTTTTAATATTCTCTCATATCATTATACAATATGAACACTTAATTTCAGAATTCCAAAAATGTTCCATTTGAGAAAATTATAATCCATCATCTCCCACAAAATCATTATATAAAAAATTATTATTATTCTGGACGTTTTATTATTCTGAATATTACTCAATTTATTAAGAAATATTACAAGGAAATTATAATAATCATGGCCTTGTATGTCACATATTATATAAATATATTTTAAAATTTAGAATTTAATTTCCATTATCACATTAAAATTTCCAATGTAATCTGGGTTTTTCTTCTTTTAATTGGATATATATCCATAGAATCTTTCATTAAAAATATTCTGGAAACAAAGAAACACCACTCCCTAATAAATAACTTGAAAATATTAATAGAAAATTATTATTATCATGACTAGGTTGGTCAAAAAAATTCACAAAGTTCTTATAATATTTTAATTTATGTTTCCATCATCAATTTTGAAATCTTATATTTCTTCTAGGTTTCTTACATTAAATAGGATGTATCCCCCATAATATCATGCATCAAATTTTTCCTGAAAATAGATAATAAAAATGAACTAAACCCTAATCTCTACGAATTGTTCCAAGGAGACCATAAGAATATTTTTTTTGAAAAAATAATAAGGTGACTCATATAAATATTTACCAAATTGGTTAAATCTTCTATAAAGTAATTTTATAATTAGAAATTGTATTTCCTTCTTAACATATACAATTTTATATTTCATATAAATTTTAATTAATTGATTGTGATTGATCCAACTAGTATATTTCATTTAAAATAATCAATGCTTATAATGACATATTTTAAATTTACATAACCTCCTTCAAAAATGTAATATGACATGAAAAAAGCATTTATATTTATAAAAAGAAATATTTGTGACATGGAAACCCCTTTACCTAGACTATGTAACATGGTATCATTCACAATATTCACTAATTTTTATAGATGTATTTTATGTAGAAAAGTAATCGGGTACACTTATTATAAATCCCTATTAATATAAATTATTTCATTAGTTTTATTTTTTTCATTTTTAATACATTTATAATTTATTTTTACATTTCTAAAATATTTAGATTCCAAAAAATATTAATTTAATAACACAAATTTCACTTTATCATTGGAATATTCATATCCCATCCTTTCAAAATTTCAAGAACATCTTTCCCAGTTGAATGCGATTTCTTAAAACCCTAAAATATATTTTAATCTGCCTTAAAATTCATGATATTTCCCATAAATCTTTCTCCAATTTCTTACACAAAATTTTCAGTATTAAATGTGAGGTTGTGAGAATTATTTTTTAATTATAATATATTTTTTGAGAATGTTCAATATCATTATTCATATCATTATTCTTATCCTATATAACATTTTTAATCTTATTTCCTTCATTTGAAAACACATTCAAATCATAATATCTATTTAATATCATTGATTATTTTACAACATGTAGAAAATAAATGTAATTTTAAGATTAAATATTTTATTAAAATACTTATTCACTATATTATTATTTTTGTTCACTTAAATACACTCCATAAAATCTCACATCATCATAAACACATGTTCAGTACCATCATCCTTTATCACCATCATCTTAATAAATTTTGAATTAATTATCATAAAAATTATCAATAAAAAATTCTCATATAATTCAATACATGTTGAATTATCAGTCACATTATAATAACCCAGGCTTTTATACATGGAAATTAAATCCTATTTGTGGAATACACAATACATTACAAAGACAGAATCATAATGACCATATTATTGTACTGCCTTTGGAAACAAGCAACACAAACTTGTAGTCTACAGAATGATCTTTAATGATTTCCAAAATATATTCCCCTTAAGTTCCCCAACATAATACCCTTATTTATAACCTTGGGAAAAAGCATAAGAAAAAGGGTGTTCTCATATGCATATTAATGGTAAATAAGGGAGGTATATACTCATAAACATCAATGTAAGGGTATGATAACAAGACCATAACATTAGAAGAGAATACCCTACATATCAAATATCATAATCATGAATCATGGATTAAATTTTGGATGTTAATAAGACCTCAATAATAAGGAAATAAATAACATAATCCATGAAATAATGTCATAGAAACAAGATATGGAGTTTTTGAAGATACATAAGTATATAAAATGATTTCCATAGTATTAAAAGCATCACTTTCAATGACATCATAGTAGGATAGTTTCACTCTCTATTCCATCTTTTTAGTCATGGATTACTCCAACGAACATAATAGTAGTCAAAGTTCATTCCCATGAACATATTAATGGACAAATCCCTTTACTAAATTGTGTTCACTCCCCATTCCAGCCATTTATATCTCATGGGATAAAAATCAATACCCAATTTATTAGAGGGAGATATAGGTCCCACCAATCACATAATGAAAACTATACATATTTATTCAAAAATAATATAAATCATTAATAATATCATAACCCATGGAGTGAAATGGGTTTCATAAACAACATTAAATCTTAACATAACCCATGGAATGGAAATGTGTTTTATAAATATCATTCCATCACAAATAGAAACCACTCTTTGAAACATTAATAAGTTAGAATTGAAGAATATAATCATTAAAAAATAAGTAACATCATATAATATTATCCTATATAGAAAATAACCTTAATAGATATGTTGAAAAAAGTTCATGAAGAGCATGTATTTTCTTCTTTCAAAACACATTCTTTTATTAAAATGAAACTCAATTTTAAACTAAGACATTTTATTTCCAAATAAATTTTTTATATTTTAAAGTATGATTTTTTTAGAAATAATGTATCATTATAGTTGAAAATTCCATTCCTTCTATATAATTTAAAAAGAATCATTTTTCCACACATTTTTTAGAAAAATCACAAAGTAACTCATTTTTTAAAATGAAAAAAGATTCCATTCAAACCATATTGTAGAATGAAAAAAATGGGTAAGAATTCCTTTAAACATCTAATATATACTATTAAAAAAGATTGAGTACATTTTTAGATAATATTTCCATGAATGATTAATATTCACCAATAGAGACTTAAAATGAAACAATCCCAAATATTGAAGAGAATATGAAATAAATACTCATTAGATTATAATATGTAAAATACTATTCCTCATGAAAGAAGGATAATTATAAGGATATAATAATATCATTATATTCTAGATAATAATCCTAAAATACATTCATGGGATGTGTGTACACCATGTATAAGAAACAAGTGCTGAATATGTCGTTAGACTCGCATAAATATAAATTAAACTAGAAATATGCTTACCTTAAGTCTTGACTTCCTTTATATACATATAAAACATAAATATAATAAATAAATATTTATAATACATATAAAAACAAACCATTTTAATATTTATAAAACCATATATCTTTTAATTATGACTTTATATTTCTCTTCTATTAACAATTCCATGTTAAAGTTATGTTTCAGGAAATAACCGATTTGTTTTCTAAACAAGTTTTTACTTGTTTTCTACTTTCCTATTACATATATCATGATTTAATCATCTAAATAATGATAATTGTTATATATATATGTTTATTCTTGGTTATTCATAAAATTTAGCAGTAGAAAATAAGATACACCATTATGGAAGATGGCAGGCCGTACGTACGCATGAACATTGTTTTTCATTTTCATGTCATATTATAAGAAAGAAAAAAATATATGATATATTATCCTTATAGATTCATTTTTATGTTATATATATTATATATACTCAATAAATAAATCATTATTACCATCCATGTAAAATATTGAATAAAAATTATTTTCATCCCATTGTGGATATGGTAAGTCATACGTATGCACGAGCGACAATATCATTTTCAAAAAGATAAGATAGTAAAATGGTAGATATGATATTGTAATTAAAATGGTAGAATTATTTCATAAATATAATATATAAACATTAAAAATATCATAATTTCCACTCATTAAATAAGGTGAATGAAAACAAATTTTATCGTTATGTGGAGATAGTAAGTCGTACGTACGTACGAGCGATACATATACTTTTCATTCGATGAGAAAGAGGCTATATAATGGTGTGTTTGTAAGAATAATTTTTTTATAAAATTCATGATGATTAATTTATTATTTTAGGATATATATCATAGATTTATATGAGTTATATAAGTTTATAAAAAGAGAGGGATTAGTTAGAACGATTATATGTTCTTCGAAACAAATCCTTTAGATATCCTTCAAAGGACTCCAGAGTCGGTACTTTGGGAAGGGAATCAATAATGGAACTTGGGTATGGAAGTGAAAAATATTATTTTTCATAGTTTTATTTATATAGAAAACTAAATGTTGTGAAATGAGATGAATTAGGAGGTTTCCTTTTAAAATTATTGTGAGAGGCAGTTTCATAAACTCCAAAGATAATAATTTATAATAAAACAAATCTCAATCCAAAATACCTCAAAAGTTCCATTAATTGAGTCTAAGAAATTTTAGGTTTTTAATCGAATAAAAATAATATTTTAGACAAGTTTTGGTGTTATGTTAGTCCTTATCATTTTGAATTATCTTTAATTAATACATTTTAATTTTAATTATAGTAGTATTTTTTAATATTAAGAGGATGTGATTTTTACATATAAAGTGTAGCTTAGGTCATAAATTGAAAATATAATATATTTTCGACCTTATATCAACTGAAATTATTTAGTTAATGTTTTAGTGATTTTTATATAATTTAATAATATATTATTTTCATAAAATATCATGTTCAATTTTGATACTATTCATAACATTGACATTAAGAAAACACTTACAACAATGTAAATTTAAACCAATTCACTAAACACATCCAAAAATGTCATATTCGTAAAAAAATTTCTTGTATTATCTTAATTAAGTCAAATTAATTTTCTTCTAATATTTCTAATATAATATAATTTCTTGTTTAAGTAATTTAGTAATTATTGCATCATTATTTTTTTACTTTTTTATTATAATAATTTCTTCATTAAATTTTTTTAAAAACTCAATGATGTATATAAATATTTCATATTTTATTTCAATATTTATATTCGATCATATCTTCTAATTATACAAATATTAAAAATATTATACATATTAAAAGTATGAGTGTGACATTTTGCCTCTCCCTTTGAGTTTAATAATATTTAAGTCATTTTCAGGGGAAACTGTCTATTAAATTTTAAAATTTTGATCTTTACGGGTTAAGGTATAAATTATCTTCAACCAATATCTTTTTTGGAATGTTTTGGGGTAGTTTTATAATATTTATTTTATCATTTTACCACTAATTACATGATTTACCCTTAACAATGGTATTAAAAATTACTAAAATTACTATTCCTATTATCTAAAAAAATATTACCAAAATTTAATGTATATAAAATATGATTAAAAATAAGAAATCCATTTTTAATCATTAAAAATGAATAAATTTTTATAATTAATTTAAAATTATTCTTGTTGATGGAATGAGAAAAAAGAGTTATAATGTGAATGCTTCAAAAATATTGACATATTTTTATATTTAAAATTCAACAAGAAATTGATTCTAATGAACAATATTGGATCAAACAATAAAAATGTGACCTAAATATAATTTAAATAAAATATAATTTATAATTAAACAATATAAATTAATTTGAATTAAATGTTTTTTCAATTAAAATTTATTACTTTTCACCATTCTTCAAAACATGAATATTATCAAGAAAATACCATAAATTCATCTAAAGTAATTTTTGATATACATATTTCAAAGAACATTTTTATTTTTAAATTTGAAAATTATAATAGTGTGAAAAATTAGATTTAAATTTGGTTCACCATTAAAAGGTAGCAAAAATGACTTTTTTGAAATATATTTCTTTTTTACATAAAATTTAATTTGTTCTTAAATAATGTCTATAAAAAACATAATATTGATGTTATTATTTATATTAATTATATTTTATTTATATTTTATTAATATAATTCAATAAGGGAACATTTTTATTTATTGGTAAAAAACACTTGTCCATATATAAGTAATTTTATAGAAAATCATTTCCTTTAAAAAAAACAATTACAGTCATTTGTAATTAATTGGTCAAAGAATTATATAATAAATAATTTTAATAATTCTATTAATCTTATTCATATCTTAAATTTCAATGTCATGGTTATAATTATCTTGTTTTTCTAATTAAAATAATGAAAATATGCTTTGTAGAAACTCCGTGTTGCATGTAAGAATGATAATCCAGTGTTTTTTGTACATAAGATCAACATGGTATTGTTTATTACACAATCGAAATATAGTGATTTTTTATAAAAAAATATAGATTAAGTATTTTTCGCAATGAATAATATCAAATAGATTAAATTAAATGAAAAAAACATCTCTCGAAATCTTGGGGTGTTACATTCTACCTCGCTTATAAGTAATTTCACCATCGAAAGTTGTGAGGTTATCAAAGGATTAATTCATGAAACTTCCATTCATAGAAACCAAAATCATAAAAATGAATAAAAAACTTCTTTTTAAAATAGTAATATTGAAATTTTAATAGTAACAAAGGGAAACATATAATTGGGTTTCCACATAGGAGAACATTATTGAATGGTGAAAACATAGACATAGAAGATAAATCCAAATATAATGTTATAACTAAGAGTGATAGAGAACACAGTTAAGAGAAAGTTAAAAATAAAACATATGAAAATATATGATGATCTAAGGTATCTTTATATTCGTCGGAAAATAAGGCACTGGGATAAAATTTATGGTTTCAGGATCCTTTACTTAGAGTTCATGAATTTTTATGAGAAGATACACTTACTTGATTTTACTACAATCTCATGCTTTGTTATTCCTTGATCAATTATAAATTCATCACTTTTTCCATGAAATTAAGGTTAATTTTTCAATCCTAATCATTAATATAAAATGATATCAATAAATAGAATTAAAGGTCACACCATCAATTTTTTCCACAACAATATTATGGAACAAGTTATCGATTAGGAATAAATCTTCATATAGTGACATAATACATTAATCTCTACAACCATATCAGAATTTTGACATAATCCATTCAATAAGTGGTTAACCTTATAACCCTTCCAATAGATGGAAGTCTATGTGTATATAAATAAGGTCACTAAATTTATTATAAAAAATCGTAGCATTGATCCCCAATATATCATAATATAGATCTTGGTTGTTGCATACCAAACATGGGAATAAATTTATCATGTATTACTTTTAATCATGGTAGTGACCTAGATTACCACAATTCCTTTTTGAAAAAATTCATGTTTCATTATTATAATGTATATTGGATATCTTTATTAAATTCAATAATATTTTAAATTTAATCATTGATATCATAAAAACTTTTCAATAACTACTTATTTAGTTCCAAGGTAATTGGTACCATCCAATTTACTAATTAATATCTAAAATATTATTATCAAAAAAATATTATCATAATATAAGGTAAAAATTAAGGGTTATCTTCCCTTATCCAAAATGTCACATTTCAATTAAATCTCTTTTCTAGTACATTAGAAACATTAAATATGAACTTGTAAATCCCGACCAAAAGACATAAATAGAACAATACTTTTTATATTTCACCATTACAATGACATAATTCTTGAGTCGAAATACATGAAAACAATGATTATTATACTTATTTCATATTCCATAAGATTTATTCCTCATCCTATTACATAATACCGCATTCCTTTCACATTTCGTATGTTGTCTCATCATTCTCAGAAAAATAACCATTACTCGTACCACCTTGCTTAATATCTTCAAAAGCTTTCTACAATGGTATCCTTGATTCAAAAAGTTATTAAAATCAGTTTTTCTCCAATTCTGAATCGAATTTTGACTGGTTAAAGCCTTTAGATGAACCTTGGATCAAACCATCCAGACTTAATCTTATTTGGTGTATTGCACACAAGCACCTTACTACCGAGGTTTTCCTTCAAACCTTTGGTATCCATCTCAGCTCTAGATGTCACCTATTTCATCAACATAGTGATGAAATCAATCACTTATTTCTGTCTTGTGCCACATCCACTTCTCTTTGGAATTTTGTTACTGACATTTTTGACTGCAGATGGTTAATTGCTAACTCTATTTTCTCTTTACTCAAAGGTTGCATGGAGCTGAAGCTCTCGCCATAGATTAAAAATATATTTCTATCTGTAGTTTCAGAGCTCATACATATTATCTGGTATGATAAAAATGATATTATTCACAATAGAGCCTCACTCAATCTTGTGGCAGGGCGGGCGAGAATTATTATTGCTATCAGTGACACGTCCACCCTTCAGAAGGCCTCCTGCTCTAACTCGATTGACGATTTTGTCATCCTTCATCAGCGTAGAATCAACAGGATCTACAATCAACCAAAGAACTTCCTTGATGTTTTCTGGAAAAATCCGATTACTGGCTGGATTAAAATCAATGTTGATGGCGCTTCTAAAGGAAATCCTGGTCCTGCGGGTTGTGGGGCCATCTTTAGGGACTCTAATGGGCATCTTCATGGCTTCTTCTTTGGTCGCTGTGGATCTGCCTCTGCCCTGGAGGCTGAGACTATGGCGGTGATTCACGCAGTCAACTTTGTAAAGCATAAAATATAGAACAATATCTGGAGTGAAAGTGACTCCACCACCATTATCCAAGCCATTTGGAATGGTGTGGTTCACCATGCTTGGTCTCTCACAGCGTGTTGGAAGAACTTTCTCAGCTCACTCCAGGAGCTCAGATACAATGCAACACATACCTATCATGAAGAAAATATGGTGGATGATGGTCTTCCCAACAAAGTTATCAACCAAGACATTACGTGGATTGACGATTTACAGGTTGAGCTCCTTCCTTTTTATGAAAAAGATTGTAATAAAACTTCCTCTTTCAGACTCTTGTAATTTTTCCTTCTGTTTTTAATAATATTTTCTGTCTTGGTCATTGACCAAGACATTTCCTTTTAAAAAAACTTGAATAATTTGATATCTGATGATGTATTTTGTAGACCAATATTATTATCCATTTCATTAACAAAACCATTTATTTTTCTTCTATTTTTACTTCCATTGTGTATTTCTTTTCAATAGTCAAGACATATACTTGATCATATAATACATACACATAAGTGATTCAATCCATATTCTTTAAGGAAAGGAAACTAACTATTGTTTCCTCCATGGTCTCCAATACTTGAACACTCATAGATATCCTTATTTACCTTCCTTTAATAGTTCTATATTTTGTTAAGGTACATGTTTTTATTTATGTTCTATGAAAACTAACATGGAATGATTAAAATATCCTTCACTCCAGTGACCATCCCAATTGGATTCTCATGAGAAAATTATTTATTACATTTAACGTTAAACACGTTCCTTCTAGTTCCCTACAATGACTAAAACATGAATTCATTAAGTAAGAAACAGTTATCATAATGAAAAATTAATAATCATGAAAACCACATATTAGATATCTAAATAATGGAAAATTATTTAATCTATAACACATTCTGTTTATCCTATGTTTTAGTATCAAACATTCATTTAAATCCTCTATGATGGTTCGAAAAGTGTTTTTGAATTTCCAATGCATATCCTCTAAGGTTTCAAACTTGGTGTGAAGCAAGGCTCATTTTCATGTCCCAAGATATGATAAATTTAGGCCCGATTCACCTTGTTGGAGTAGTTACCCCTAGGTACATATATTCCAGAGACACATCCTCTTGTAATATCTTCATAGTTATATAATTATAGGAAACCATTCACTCTATCCTTTACGAAAATACTATAATATTTTCTTAAAAATTAACTCATATTTAGACATATCATTAGAGACAACCCTAGTTTCCAAAGGTTTTCTAAACCATTACTCTAATACCAACTATATTGAAACAACATTTTCATACATGGATATTAAATCATTTTTTAATACATAATACATTACAAAAAAAGACACCTAAAGAATGTATTAGTTTAGTACCGTTAAATAATTATAACTCAAAAATATATTCTAGAAAAAAATATTTAATGTTTACCATAAATATCATCCATTTTATTAACCATACCTAAATCCTTTCTTTATAACCATGAAAGAATATTACATAAGAAAAAGTTTGATCTCAAATGATCATTAAGGGTAAGCAAGAGAGGTAAATAAGCATAAACGTAAACATAAGGGTATGAGAATGTGTGCATAACATTAGAATATCATACCCTACATATCAAATTTTATATAAATAAATACTAGAATATATTTTTGTTGTTCATAAAATGTGAATCATAAAGAAATATAAAACGCAATCCATGAAATACTAACATAGAAACAAGACAAGGAATTTGTGGAAAACACATAAGCATATAAAATGATTTAAATAGTACTCAAGGCATCACAAACAAGGTCGTCTTAGTAGTATGTGTTCACTCCCCATACCATATTGGTAGTCATGGTTTACTCTCATTACTGTCTTAGTAGTAAAGGTTCAATCTCAATACAATATTAGTGGACACAATAATTTACTGAATAAAGTTCACTCCATATTCCTTCCATGTCTATCTCATGGGATATAAATCATTAACCCATTCATTGGATGGAGATATAAGTCCAATACATCATATAACAAAAACCATATATATATTTTCCTTAAGAACATGAATTATTCATCATATTAGAACCCATAAAATGTAATAGGCTTTATGAACATCTTTCAATCATAACATAACCCATGGAAAAGGAATGAGATTCATAAATATCATTCCATCATGAACACAAATCATTATTATAAAAGATTGGAATGGTAGAATTGAATATTATCCCAATTATATCATATGTAACATTGAATGATTTTAACTTAGGTATAAAATAATTATAATAGATCACTTGAAAACAAGCATTGAGGAAAATATCATTTTTTCATTGAAAACATTTTTCACAAAAATATAATGGGATATTACAATAACACATTATATTTGAAAATAAAATTTTACTATTTAAGGTATAAATATAGATATTAATTAATCATGAAATTAGAAAAAAAAATCATTTCATATATGTTAAAAAGAAAACATTCTTCTCATGCTTTTTCTGGAAAAGTCACAATGTACCTCGTTAAGAAAACAACAAAATATTCCTTTCAAAGCTTGTAGTAAAAAATTAAAAAGGGGTAAAAATGAAATTAAAAATCTATATGAGAATTTTAAAACCATTTTTTAAAACCATTTTTAGAAAATATGGACATGGATGATAAATATTTCCCAATGTAGACTTAAAACAATATAATCACAGACATTGAACAAATTATGACATAAATAATCATCACATTATAATTAGTTTAATCGTATGCGTCATTAAATAATTAAAATTACAAGTATGTGGAAATATATTAATATTATGGATAAGGAATATAAAAAAATTAATGGGATGTACATACACCATGTATATGAAATGAGAGGTGAATATGGAAAAAAATACATGAAGAAATAAATGTGAGACAAGAAATTCCCTTACCTCAAGTTCGGACTTCCTTCGTATACATTAAATCCTCTAATATAATAAATATATGTTTATTATACATATACAATAGAAACATATTCATATTTATAATACCATATAATATTTACTAATGACTTTATATTTGTATTCTATTATCAATTACAAATTAAAGTTATGTTTCGGGTAATACCAACTTTGTTCTCTATACTTGTTTGGACTTGTTATCCTTCGTCCTCAAACATAGATCAGGATTTTATCATATATAGAATTATAAAAATTAAATATATATATATAAAAATATAAATATATATATTTTTTTATTATTGGTGATTCATAAAAGTTAGTGGTAGAAAATAAAATACATCATTTATTGAAAAAATTGGTCGTATGCACAGATGAACATTATTTTTATATTCTTGTCATTTTAAAATAAAGAGAGGAATATGATATATTATTATTAAAGATTAATTTTTTGTTATATAAATTATATATTTTTGTAAAATACACAGTTTTTACCATCCATGTGAAATATATATTCAAAATAAATCACATCACATTGTGGAGATGGTAAGTCATACGTACGCACGAGTGACATTATCATTTCTTAAAAGATTATATGGTAAAAATGTATATATGATATTATAATTACAGAAGTATAATTATGTCATATTTCATATATAAACAATAACACAATCATAATTCCTAAAAATAAATTATGGTGAAAGAAACTGATTTGTATCGGTACGTAGAGATGGTAAGTCATACGTACACATGTGGGATACATTCACTTTTTTTTTCAATGGGAAAGGTGTT
The DNA here is from genome assembly GCA_963277665.1 of Viscum album. Classification (NCBI taxonomy): domain Eukaryota; kingdom Viridiplantae; phylum Streptophyta; class Magnoliopsida; order Santalales; family Viscaceae; genus Viscum; species Viscum album. The sequence goes on along the minus strand of OY728126.1, from coordinate 850,689,091 downwards.
GTATACTGGTGTGTTTATAAAAACAATAACATTTAATACAATTTAAGAATATGATCTTATTATTTTATGATATATATCTTAGAATTATAGGAGGTATATAGGAGTAGAAAAAGAGAGCGATCAGTTAGAGAAATTAACTCTTCTTTCTATAGGGATCATTTTGATCAACTCTAATGGACTATATAATATGTCCTTTGGCAAGACTATCACCTCTAGAAATTTGGGTAGTGATGTATAAGAGGTAATTTTTCATAGTTTAGTTGATCTAGAGGATTAAATGTGGTGAAATTACTTGAGTGAGGAGGTGACCTTTTATAATGGAGGTGAGGGGCACGTTAAGAAACACCAAAAATATTAATTTATTATAAAAAAAACACAATCCAAATAGCACAAAAAATCCATTGATTCAAATATAAGAAATTATATTGTTTTAAACACATAAAAATGATTTTATAAATGTTTCAGTGTTATTTTTTTATCACTTTGATTAAGAATTCATTAATCCATTATAATTTTAACTATATTAGTTTAATTTTTAATATTAATAGGATGTGATTTTTTACCTAAAAGTTTATTTTTGGGAATAAATGGAAGATTTAATATATTTTAGACTATATATCATCTCATTATCCTTTGATAATTATTATTATTATATAATTTAATAAAATATTATTTTAATAATATAATATAAGTTTCAATTTTTACACTATTGATAACATTAACATTACGAAAACACATACAACAAGATAACTAAAGACAGATTCAGATAACTCACCCATAACATGTAATATAAACCTATAAAATTATGGGATTACCATAATTATGAAAATTTAAAATTTCTTTTTTATTTATAATAGCATTTAATTGATTATTTCATTAATTGAGAAATTACAATAACGTCGTTTTTTAATTATTTATGAAAATAATTTATTCTCTATAAATTAAAAAGAAATTATATGATATAGATGAAAAATTTATATTTTAAAATAATATATATAGTTTATATTATCCACTATGTATCCCCATATTGAAAATATTATACATATTAAAATTTAGAGTGTGACATTTTGTCACTCACTTTGAGATTAAAAAAATTTAAGTCATTTTCTGGGAAAAGAATCTATTAAATTATTCAATTTCAATCCCTATGTTTTAAGGGTATAATTTTATTCATCTAATACCTTTTAAAAAAATTTATGGTACTCTTATAAAATTAATTATATCATATGTACTCTTAATTAACTGATTTAACCATAACATTGGTATTAAAAATTAATAAAGTTACTTTTGTTATTGTCCAAAAAGGGACCAATTTAATAAGTTTGTATCTCCTAATTTAATATATATGAAATAAATTTCTCATAATTCAAATAAAATAATCTTCTAAAATTAAATTATTTTTAATATCACTAACAGAATGAGAAAACATGTTTTTAAAACGAAATCATCCAAAATATCGACTTGTTTTTATGTCCAAATTCAATGTGAACTTTATAGTAATGACCTAAATTGGATTTAATTAATTAAATTTTATTAAAATATTATTTAAAATTAATAAAATATATAATGGAGCACTAAATTTTATTTTGATAAAAAAATTATTGTCAATTAAAATTCAATAGTTTTCCCTATTAGTCAAAACATGAAACTTATCAGAAAAATACCAAAAATCTAACCAACCTAAATTTTGATATCCTGATTTAAAATAAGAATTTTATTTTTACTTATAAAAATTTTAAAATAGTGAAAATTTATATTTAAAATTGGTTCTCCATTAAATGGTGATTAACTGAATTTTTTTAAAAAATACTTCTTTTATGCATAAAACCGTATTTATTGTTATATCATGCTTAAAAACACATAAGATGATTTTTTATAATTAAAATGAATATATTATATTTTTATTTTATTATTATTATTTAAAAATGGTTATTTCTTTATTTATTTTCATAAAACACACTTGTTCATATTTAAATAAATTATTAGATAAAACATTTCCTTTTCTTATTTTAAAAAATTACAATCATTTCTAATTTAGGTGTGAAATGATAATGTTTAAATCATAATTTTATAAAATATTTAATCTTATTCATACAAACCATTCAAATATCTCATATATATTTATCATTCTTAAATAATTACAATAATAAGAAGACGTTTCCTTGAAACTCAGTGCTGTGTGTAAACCGGCTACATTTGTGTTACATGTAGTGAAATATTTACAAGGTGGTGTGTATAATGAAAGAGAAAATATTTAGTTTTTAATATATATATATATATATTAAGTTTTGTGTGAAATTAAAAATACTGAAAAAATTAAATTAACTAAAAAAAACATATATTTCTCAAAAACATAGGATGTTACATGCATCATCACCAATTCTTCAACTCCATCTTCACTTTAATGTTATTTTTTCCTTGGAATATTAGAACAGAAATATCCAATAGCTTGAAATTTTAATCAATTAAATATAATCTTTCCTTATAAATTTTAGTTTCTATTATGAACTCTTCATGACATAAATTATTATAATGTTCCATATTTAATCTATTCATTTATGTAATCTTCATAATATTCTAAATGTTTCTTTAATTATCTTAGGAACTAATAATATTTTAAGTATTTAAATAAGATTACTATTTTATCCTTACAAATAAAATAAAAATGGTATTCTTTGATCGTATTATAATAAATTAAAATTATATAAAAATTATATAATCGAAACATGTCAAAATTATGGTCTTCAAGTATTGACTATATAGAATCAGATATATCTTTAATTATAAGAAGTGTTTTTTCCAACATGAAATTTTTGAAATCCTTTCAAATATAAATATTTTTTAGAAAATATTTATTAATTCACGTATCAAATTTAAAAGTAGAATCATGTTCATTCATATATGTATATTCATACTTTAAATATTTATTTTTTTAATTTTTCTTATTAACCATTGATATTTCATTTATAGATATTTTCTATCATTTCACAAATTATTCTCTTGACATAAACCAAATGAAAAATAGAAATTAATTATCTTAAATAGACGAAATAATTTTATTTCACACGTGATCATCATTTTCAATATTCTTTTTATCAACCGTAGTCATCATATAACCTTATACACTAGTAACATACCCAATTGTTGCAACTACAACTACATCCATGATCTTATTTAATAGGTTTTCAAGAATCTTAACCTTCTATATTTAATAATTAATTTCATTAAATTATGAATTAAAATTGATATTAAATGGATTAATATGATATATTATAGTTATATAAATATTAAAACTAACTCAATTTAACTAAATTGAGTAACCATCCCATATAAATTAAAACTACATTATTGCAATTTATAGAAACTAATATCATGTCCATAATAACAATTATGGACACCTTGATACTATTATTATTGAGAGCCTAAATGATTTATTAAGAGGTGGGTTGAATGAGGGAATCAAATTCCTTTACATTTTTTACCCAAATAAACGTTTTCAATGGTTATATTATTAGAAACTCTTTATATTTTTATTTTTTCCTTATTATATTTTGAATTGTCAGGACTTATATCAATTTATTTATATACCAAAAACACAATCCATGTAATTAAATAAAGAAATAAATTTAACAAGTCTCGCTATAATAAACTAATAGATACACCCATTCAATGATTTAGAATACATATCTTCAATTAATTTAATATATTTAATATGGATACAATGTTAAAGGATTATCGTTTTAATCATGTTATAAAATGTTTCTCCCATTTTATATAATTCTATGTAATAATTTTTTTCGGGATTTCTAAATGATATTTTTGTAACTACCACTTTATGAAGGAGAAGAATAAAAATTAATCTTTTTGAGTGATCTCCCATGTTTAAGTATTAGAGTCTGGCCTCAAATACACTACACCTAGGCCTCCCTCTATTTTCCCAATCTATCTTGTTCGAATCCTCCTAATACCCTTCAAGTAATTGTTCTATGTTTTTTCACTGAATTGACTTTCAAAAGCCCAGTATAAAACACCTGTGTCTAATAGTATGCACTATTAATACACCCATGTCATATGATCAATCACCACTAGTGAGCACCACATCTTTCTCCCCCTAGCCTCACACTTTTAGCCTATAATTACAACTCATATGGTACATGGCGAGACACTAATTTTTGTAACACAAAGTGGTTATTGATGATTTTCTTGTCTCAATCTCTGACTCCCCTCATATTGTGTAGAATAATCCAAAAACCAATGTCAATTAACTATGATAGAGTATGAAAGGGTTAACCTTGGGTATGAATATAAAAGGGCCTAATTGAGATAACAATTTTACCATAGTTCAATAACACTTTGGAAAAGTTCCCACGTCTTAACAAAAACTAGGGTTCCACTCTCTCTAAACATATCTTAAGGGATTATATTTGGGAGTATTTACCCATAGAACATAAAGATCCCACAATATTGTGAAGGACATATAAGCCCCTTTACCAGGGTGACTATTTACTCATTAATCCCATATATTGTCACTATTCACCCTAGACATTCACAAGGAATACCATTCATTCTAGAATCCCATATATGGTGACCATTATAACTATCAATAAATCTGGGTGGTCATTCAAACTAGTATCCCATTTTCGGTGACCATTACTTGTGGCCCTTCATCACAATGGTCAAACCCCCTATTCCTACTAGTGTCACTTGGGTGAACCATTCTATGATCTCTGGGATATTGTATACCCCCTTTCTTACTTTCATACCAAGAAATATACCAAGGAATCATGAGCACATTAACCTTAATTTTAAAACATTACTCCACCCATGTCTCTTACTGGGGCCTCCAATCATATATATATTCTATAAGTTCATATGATATATATGGTTTGATCATTTACAACAATATTAAACCCCATGATCATAGATTCTATTGAAAAAATGAGGATCTGGATTTTTATCACTGAGTGGTAGAACCATTGGGGGAATCACAACTATTGGTTCCCTTAATAATAGGGCTCCCAATCAGGAGGAAAATATATTGGTTCATCATAACCAATGATGAACTTCATATCCATTCATTTAGATCGATTTTATATAGAAACCCACCTAGTGTAAACCCATATTAATTATTGTAGGATTTCATATTCCCCAAACTCTATTTCTCACCCTTCCATTAAATATTCATAATTCTAGGACAATGGGATCCCTCCTCAGGTATAAGACCCAAGATGGTTCTCATTTTCTATATCATCAATAATCCATGTATACCTATAATATGAATATGGGTTTATATGCCACATATAAATATAATTGTGATCCCTTAAATAATGTTTTCGGTTTTTTATCTCTTATTTATCACACATCACATGACTCATATGAGATTAGAAATATATCTAGTCATGTTGTTGGCATAGATGAAAAATCTCATTATGACTCCTCCATTTTTTTATTCCCCAAAATCATAATCCTTTTAACAATCAATTTATTGAGTTGACATTTTTAAAGGAATACTAATATGTATAAACCCGACTCAATCCCATGATACCTCACCATTCATAAAACAAACATAATTTCAATATGATGATAGTATATGTATTGTAATCACATTAAAATACATTAAATGGTGTTATTTGTACTATAAGATCATTGATTCCAATTTAGATAGGATAAGTATAATTCATCCCCAAGGTTTATGATGAAGCCCGCGAATCCTTTATTGCTATAATTAGGAGGAAATATTACTACTAGTATAACATGCAACCTTCTCTCATTTTATATATTCCCATAATCCAAGAAATAAATTTCTCAAGGGAGATATCCCCATGAAAGCAATCCTTTTTGGTCTATATTCTCAATAACATCCTAGACACCATCCTCAAATTATATAACAACTCCATGAGATAACTTTTTTACTAGGTCATTATTCCCTTGGATCCCCATGATGGGATAATTTCTCAACCAAATTATACCCCAACAATAAGGTCATAGTCGATCTAAACACTATCACATGTCTTTCATTAGGCTATCTTTCTAATGAGACTATAATCCTTCAAGGGAAAACTGGTATATTCTTAAACTGTGCAATCTACACACCAACAATTATTAGGATTGATTCTTTTAATCATCCTTACAATATAACGTTAAACTACACAAATTATTCCGATACCTAGTACTAAAAAATATATTTCTTATTTGTTTCACAATGATAAGTAGTAATCCCTTATCAAGTTTGGGATATCAAAACTATAAGAAAATGTTGAATCCTTATGATTTTGTAATATCTTAAGTGCCTAGTCCAATGGATTGAAACCATATTAGTCCAAATATAAGTATAAATCAATATATAATAGCAATAATATAGAGAACATAAAATAAAAATAGAATTTCACATAGATTTATGTTGATAATTAGTTATTAATATTATGTTAACCATTACATTCATTGGAATTTTAAAGGATTTATGAACATGGATTAAATCTATTAGAGACTCCCATAGTAAGTAATAGTTTCACCCTAAAGGGTGTCGTGATACTGACCTCCCATCCTTTCAACCAATGAATATTCAAAAGTGTCTCTAATAATAAATCTATGGACCCCCTGATATTGAAATGTGGGTTCATAAGTACATTACATTTTATAGATGCAGGAAATATTTTATTTTTATGATTTTTTGAATAGATCCCTTTGGAAACCATCTTAAACAATAATATTTCCCCAACATTGAGATTATAAAATAGAAATCAACCTTTAACAATCAAATTTCAAACCATTCCATTTTATGTGAAACATAAATGGTTGACATGGTGTGAATTATTTATTAACTATATGTAACTGAGTTATTATACTCCTATAAAATTGATTTGTTTAACATTCCCTTGTTTTTTATACTGTAGTTATTTGTGTACTTTTTTATAGAATTCAATTCTTCCATGTACCATTTCATTTAATCCTTTCTGTCCAATGTGATTCACTCTTTATACATAGAAATTTAATCATGATTATGATGTTATAAAAGTGGTAGATCCCGTATATGAAAGCAATAAATCACCCACCCAGCATAAAAAACACCATGTTTTTAATGATACGGGGAGATAACACCACTAATATAAAGATTTTATAACCATAGATGCTTGATTTGATAAGACCTGAAACACTGAAGCATGTGAGCTCATCATGTTGAAAGAAAACTACAGTGTGTCCAGTGATACTCGTTGAATACACAAACTATTTTAGATTTCTATTCCAAGAGCATGATAATAAGCACCTTAGATATTTTTGGAATGTGGATAATGGTGTTAGCCTCAATCATAGTTCACCAAAGTGGTCAACCATTAGGGTTCTTGAAAATCAAAAATGCCACCAACACCATGAAAACACTGTCTCCAAATAACATATTAAGGTTTCCACCTGGTATATCCCTCCCACTATTAATCAACCAATAAAATTAAATGATCTCACTAGGTTAGGAAATCTACAAACCATGTGGATATTGATCATATCATCCCATCCAATGAAGACGCTATTAGTTATAATGTTGTGGATACCAGTGAGTTGGACAATATACTTATTCATTCCCCATGTGCCATCCTATATAACCTGATAAGAACCATGTCATAGAAACATACTCATTTTCCTACAAATAAAACTCATTAAAATATCCTAATGGAATACAAAGGATGTGATCATGTTCATATCAACACTACCACTAAGAAATCAACACTTAATCTTTTTTTCCACTGTAGAATCCTATCAAAATATCTTGGTGGAAATTAATTTAATGGGATACATATGTTACCATATATTAAAAATTTATCAAGATATCATGGAATCAATAATTTAATATGTTAATTACAATATCATATTAATTTTCTAAATGGAAGACGACATCCCATCTCACAGTAAGGGTGAAAAAACTAGTAGATACACCTTGGTGTCCACTCGAGAAGGGATCATATCCATGCCCCCCTTTAGTAGGAGAGTCAGAATATTCTAAAAAAAATGTGAGTGTAAATATATTATTATGTCCATCCAAGTGTTCTATCAGTATATATAGTGATCATTTACTTTACCACATATTATTACTTGATTTTTACTGTAATCATATAATAGAAAAACCCAAATATAATGAGTCCTAATATATTTGGAAGACATGGTTTATAGTACTTAAATTATAAAATAAGAAAAAATTTCTTTATTTTATTCTCTATAATGGGATACTAAATACATTTGACCACCTAAAACTATACAGGATAACCTTAAGAATAAAAAATTGGGTGATCTATAACGAAAAGTCAAAGAATACAAATTTTAAGGAAGCATAACGTATAAATGACAAGACATAACATGATATAAAAAAATACAAGTATCATGATTAATAATATATAGGAATAAAATAAGGAAAACCAAATAATATTATATTGGAAATATATAAATTTTTTAGAAATATTAGACAATAAATAAACATAATTCAAGGATAACAGTTATGACCACATCAAAAGGTGGATAATGACCCACTGTGGATTTGGTCGACTACATATTCCCAAATATAGTTTATCATGGGACTAAAACACATAAATAATACCTTTGACCACTATTTTGGAATAAAAATCATATCATATACATGTTTATGTGCTCCAAAACTTAAATTTAGTCTTTAATCATAAACATAAGAAATACCCATGGAAAGAAACATGTTGCATAAATTGTTCTCTTATCATAATCAAAGGATATTTCAAAAATATTTTATAAAGAATAAGGAATTAAATATTTTAGATGTTCATATGTGATTATATAAGAATAAGTCACAAAATAATTTTTCATTTTAAAAAATATCATGGTAAAGTGTAGAGAATTTGGAGTAGAAATGAACTTTTAAAATGGTGTCTTAAAGAATCAGTTGAAAACATTTAGAGAAAAGGTAAATAAGGGATTTTAATTGAAAAATAGTTGTAACCAAATATGATAAAATATAAAATAGTTATTTATTTAATTAAATCATATATGAGAGTAAATACTTTAAATTGGAGTTATAGAAAATGGTTAAGGGGTGAAAAAGTTCCCCTTAGTTAGGTCTGATTTTAAAGATGGCATTTGAGAGATGAACTTAAGGCATGTATTTAAACATAAAAGGAATGAAGAATAACTTATTTATATATTTAATATGCATTTTTAGATAATTTATATGTATTTAATAAAATAGACAAGGGATTGAATTATAATTATATGGGAATGTTTCAAAACATAAAGAAAAAGTATCATTGGAAGGAACCGTTACATTATTTTTTATAATCAGTTTTCACGAGGACATAATTGATAAAATAATAAAATTATAATTAATTACTTAATTAATATTTTTTTACATCATTACATGATTTTTAACTTTTTTATATTTTACATTTATAACCATTTCTATTAGATATAATGATTAATCACATTCTTCTTGGTGTGTTTATTTCATAGTTCCAACGTCATAAAATTGAATGATATTATTGATGTTATTATGAAATAGCATAATTGTAACACCCCAGGTAAATAAAGAATATGAAATTTCATATTTATACATATTTGTGAATAAAATATTGAAATTACTTTAAAGGGGATGCTATGCTCGATGGCGTACCCAATACGCAACAACGAGTTTCTTGGGAATCTTACGTTGCACTCTAATAATAAAATAATATTATTTTAAATGGAAGTTAACATGTAATCGTTGTATTGGCGGGAATGGATAGAAATAAATAAAATATGATTATATACGTTTTTAAATGTTTTTACATTTATCCAATAAAAGATAATGGCTTAAAATACGGAAAGAATTCAATTTTCGACTTTTATACCCTAATTTTCACTAAAGGTTCACTTATCACCTTTTGATGGCAAATTGTCATTAAATATAGTTTTGATCACTCTTATACATTATTTTGGACCAAATAAAACTCTTCTTTATAATTGGAACATCAAAATTTACTTTGTGTAAATTTTTGGTATCTTTCCGATAAAGTTTATTTTTTTCAATGAATAGTGTAAAATGTTGTATCTTAATTCAAAACCCCCTTTTAATCTAATTTATTTATATGATTAGATTATCTTTTGAATTGGTTTTAAAGTTAAATTCGAATATATTTTTACCATTAAATCCAATAGTGGTCTTTGGAATTAATTTCACTTTGAAATCAGACTTAAACTAGTGTCAATCTTTTGATACTTATTGTTTCATAAAAACACGCTATTTGATTTGACAGCGGGAATTAATTATTAAATTAATTAATCTGACTTATATGTATTGAATTTTGTAAAATAGACTTCATTTTTGAATTCGGAATATCAAATATAGCTTAGGGAGAATTTTTGGTATGTTTCTGAAAAACTTCAATTTTTGATGAATAGTGAAACCACTAAGTGGTACTTATATTAAACTGATTTTTCGTTTAAATGAAATTTTACCACTTTTGTGTTTTGAATTTTAAAAATCCGACATACATGGTTTTCATTAATAAGTAAAATGTGGTTCAATGAGATAAAAATATTTTTTTGGTGAATAGTAACTTATTAAGTTTTTAATCGCGATTAGGGGTAATTAGTGTAGTTTAAGGTAAAAATAATGCTTTAATAAAATAAGATGAGCTTGACACATGTCCTACCCTCATTGTTTGTGTCATGGCCGACCAAGACAAGCCATGGGTCAACTTGGGGACCCCATGGAGCCACTTTGGTTGGAAAATGACATAAATAACTTTTTATTTAATGTAAAAGTAAAAATGACACAAACATAATATGTTTTACAAAAACAATTTTTACATGGGGTTATAAAGATCAGATTTTTTATTATAAATAGTAATTGGAAAGCTAAAACGATTTCATACATCATAGAATTTTTTTATAATTTTTAGACATTAAATAAATTAAATTATTTATGACATAATAATGATGCAGCGATGACATCATTATTTGACGATTTAAATAAAATGGAAAGATAATGTAAAATCTATGAACTACACATGTCCAAAACTTATTGGATGGGTGGATTTCGAACCCTTATCACCTTATCCACGAATTATATCAATGTGGGACCTTTTAAAATCGAAACACATTTTCAAATAAAGTAATATTTCTTTACTTTACAAAAGTGCCCCTCCTCTCCTATTATAAAAGGCCCCCACCTCTACCTCATTTCACACACTCCTCAAGCCTTTGGCTCGGACAAACCCTGACCATTTACTCTTTCCACATCCCTCTCCTCATCCTAGAGGATTCTATTTGGGAATAAGCCTTTCAAAGGAAGCCTTTAGGCTCAAATCAAAAGGAGTTACACTTTTAAAGGTAATTCATTCTCTCATGTTCATTTGTTTTATTTTGCTTCTCCAACCCCCTAAACTCTTTTTATTTATTTCTTTTGTAACAACACCATTATCTTCAATATACTAGGATGTTGTTATATTATTTATTCGAGCTACACTCTCACACAACTACATCAAATGGTTAAAGAACATACGGTTTCCGTGGATGGCGAAATTGTGCCTCCCGAAACGATGATTGTTCAATACTAATTTAACACCTTCAAAGGTGTCCATTATGATGTCACTATTTTTATATATGATATATAATATGTTTATGTTTTACTTATGCTTCTGTATTTTTCATTTGGGTCTTACCTTTATGGCTTCCATTATGGGTATACGCGATATCTTCATTTTAGGAAGTGCGGACTACCGCCCTCTCAAAGTGATGTGATTCGTTAATGCCATATGTGGGACATGTAAAGGATGGATTTAAAGTTATTATATATGATGTTATACTGGAATTATAATATACCTCTATATAATTATTATTTCATTCCATTAAAGTATGAGATAGAAATGAAAGTAGCGTTCATGCGTACGTACGGCTTACCGTCTCCATGAACGGTGCATTTCATTTCTTATCCCCAAATGTAATGTACTATTAAAAGTACATGTATATAATGGATATATATAATTAATTATATATCTAAATGATGAATGTAATTCTGGAATTAAAATATACATACCTCTCATTTAGTTTTAATTCCATTAATATGACAAAGAAATGAAAGTAGCGTTCATGCGTACGCACGACTTACCGTCTCCATGAATGGTGCATTTCATTTCTTACCTCTAAATGATTATGTAATATTATAAATACATGTATATGCTGGATATATATGATATATATGATATCCAAATCAGGAATGTCATTCTAGATATAAATAACCTTTGACCACACGAACAACATGTAATTGTAACAAGTCCACTTTCGACATAAGAACCAAATATCGACAAAACAAACATTATTAACTTAAATAGTTACATAATGTTTATAACATGGAAATAAGTGATATAAAAGGAATAATTAACTCTAAAAAGGTTCTTAATCAAGTAGAAATTAACTCAAGTTTATTATTTAGGACGTTAAAGAACGTTCGAGTCAAGTCGGACCCGAGGTAAGGGACTTCGTCTCAATCTCCTTTCATTGAGGCATATTTTATTTCATACACAACTTTCTTTTATACGGTGTATAAAACCCTTTGAATTTTACTTTTATACAAAAGGAATCTTTTTTCTACGAAGCGTTTTACAAAACGAAAAAAAGGAATATTTCTTTTAACGTATGCGGTGACAACGACCTTTTCCGCCACCGCGAGTATTATTTGGTCTTTGGCTTTCTCAACAAGCCGTAATGTTTTTAGAATAAAATAAATACCATATACTCTTTTATGTATTTTGGTATTGAAAATGGTTTTGAAAAAGGATTCTGTTATGTCAATATATTTATGATATATTGTGATTGAAATGTGGAAATGTTATCATTCTTTTATATTGGTTTTATGTTTTATGATTTTATACTGGTACTTGGACATTTTAACGGGTGGTTACGTTATAAACCATATGACGGGTGGTGCCATGAATACCAGGACGGGTGGTTACATTATAACCTCCAATGCATTGGGTATGGAAGTCGGCCGTATGGGTATTCCATTAAGTATGTATGGAAATTGGCCGTATGGCTATTCCATTAAGTGATATGTGTGGGAGTCGACCGTATGGTTATTCCACTTAAGTATGTTTATGTCCCAAGTTACCTTTATATATGTTATGTGTTCTTTTTATGGATTTTTATGGTAATCCTTTGGTTACAAAAAGGTAAGTAATGATACTTTATTCAGTGAAGAGTTTTTACTACTTCATGTAGGTGAAAAGTATTACATTGATAAAGTATTCATGGCTTACTTGTTGTTTTGAAAAACTAACAGTTTTCATTATTTGTGTATCCCTTACTGAGTTTTTATGCTCATCCCATGTTTTTGAAATGTTTTTCACAGTAATTAGCGTGGAATAGGGTCAAGGATGGGATCAAGGGAAAGTCATGCTACCTAAAACATGAAACTAGACATGTTTCTTTTTAAGAGTTTTTTTTATTTTATGGAAATTTAGTAGAAGAGAATACTTTGTAATCTTTTGAGATGTAATAGTTATGTCCTAATTCTCTAAAACTCTAAACCTGAAAAGATCCTCAATGTGAATTATTCATTTAATTCAATTTTAAGTAAGGTTTAAGGCTGGGGCCTTATAGTTGGTATCAAATGTCGGTTTAGATAACTTTAGAGGTTAGGGTATTCTTTAAGCATAAGTGACATTACCATAATGGTTAGGATTTCAGACAGAGTCCTAGTTTTAGATAAAGTGAATGAGTAAGAATATCTTAGTGTTTATCTTCCTCATTAGTACGTGATGGTTTTGTTGTTATACTCACACTGACCCTTTTTGGTTTTAGTAAATGGCTGGATCTAGCAGGCACCAAGGTAACGGTGGATGTGAAGGAAACTGTGACAGTTTTCTGAGCGAGAAACTGAATGATATGGGGGATGTAATGAGAACTCCTGTGTTTATCCTCAACCAACTATCTGGAGTCATGATTGACCACCTAAACCTTGGAGATTTCTCTAAGGCATCATATTTACAAGAAAAAAATCCCTACGGAAGTACAGGTAATAATCATAAAGGTAAGTGTGTTCAAAAACCTATGTGCCAAAGATGTGGAAAGAAACACCTAAGAAAATGTTTCAAAGGGAAAGAAATATGCTATAGATGTGGAAATGAAGGTCATAAAGCAAGAACCTGCCATGGAAAAAGGAAGCATCCAGTTGACTCGAGGAAAGGGAAATAAGTTCTTTCTGAGGGATCAATTGAATGTTTTAAATGTGGTGTGCATGGCCATTATGAAAACACATGTCCCATTAAGAAGTTTCGTGAATGGGATCACCAAGATCATACAAATACTCGTTTACCAATACCTAATGCCATTCTGATTGAGGATGAAGAAACTGACAATGACCAATCAAAGGTATGTATTATTCCATGACTATTGTTTTCCTATTTTGGAATCTTAGGATATGATTCATGATTTTGTTTGTAGGAAAGAGGTATTTCGGAATAAGTTGGAAAGGAATGGTTAATGGATCATGAAGAATGTTGAATGATTAAGATGTCAACATATAAGGGATTCAAGAGTTATGGTGAAATTCTTAAGAGTATTAAGTCTCTTTTGATGATGGGGTTACATTAGAAGACTTTTTATATTATGTGTAACCCTGATGTTTAATATAGGCAAATTTTATTCATGGAATAGTTATCTTTTCTTTTGTGGACATAGTTATAAAGAACCATTTGGGTTTATATGATCCTTACTTTTGAGGTAATTATGGGTTATTATATGATATGCTGGAAAATGAAAGGCATGAGATAAACTTGAGTTTAAAATATGTTATGACCATTTTTGATGATTTTATCTCTTTTTGGGGAATGATTTAAGAATTATATAGTTTTGGAAAAAGGAAAACACGCAGACCATGTGACAACCCGTCGCGTCGGACAAAGTTGCGGGAATCGAACCCACAACCAAAGTGCGACTGGCATTTATCGCCTACCACTGGACTACGTGAAGTCCCTGGTTAGTTTGACTGATTCTTTGTAGTTATATGATTTTATCAATTAATAGTAAGATGATTTTGGGTTATTTATGAAAATTATTAACCTATCATGGAGGGTATGTGATTAGGTTAATTACATTTCAATACGAGACTTTAGGAGCAACAGATGTTTTTGGAGATAAATGTTACGATTTAACTTGGAAGACTATGTGACTAAATCCTTCAAATGTTTGGGTTTCAATATTAGATTGGTTTACTTTGAGGAATTTTATGGACAAATTGTTGATCAAATGGTCCTCGTTGAACTTTGGGTTTTGTTGGACAAATTTTGGAGATTATGAGTAGATTTTCTTTCTAATGGGTTATCCTTTTCTGGGTTATCGGATCTTGTACTAATCTTTTGGGTTTTGGTTTTAGTTAAAGTCTAAAGACATGGGAAGTATGTAGTTCCTTTTTTTGGGTTAGGTGATTCTCTAGAAGTTGATTATAGTACTCTTAATGCGAACAAGTCTCCCTAAATACTCGTCTTTTGGAAAAAATATGAGTTTGATTAAAGAATCTAGTAAAAGTTGAAAGTCCACATGATAAGTGATTATGTTTCATTATGAATAAATTCCTCAATAAAAAGTAACTTAAAACAAAAATGTTGTCTATTAACTTTTGCTACTGGGGAACCCAACACCGTTTAACCCATCACAAGTTTGTGATTTTCTTATTGTTAACTTTCTCCTAAACATGTTTTCTATCACTCTCCATCAGAACATGACCCTATGTTTTCTCCTCCATGTCCATGTTTTCCTACATGGAATCCTAGTATGGGTTAACTCAGGTGACCTCTGTACTTATATTCCTTTATTTTAAAGTGATTGTTTTACCGACTCTTGTTCCGATGTGGGACGTTCAAGGATGTTTCCAAGCTCAATTTTAAAAATTGCGAGGACGCAATTCTCAAAAGGGGGGAAGGATGTAACACCCCAGGTAAATAAAGAATATGACATTTCATATTTATCCATATTTGTGAATAAAATATTGAAATGACTTTAAAGGGGATGCTATGCTCGATGGCGTACCCAATACGCAACAACGAGTTTCTTGGGAATCTTACGTTGCACTCTAATAATAAAATAATATTATTTTAAATGGTAGTTAACATGTAGCTGTTGTATTGGAGGAAATGGATAGAAATAAATAAAATATTATTATATATGTTTTTAAATGTTTTTACATTTATCCAATAAAAGATAATGTCTTAAAATACAGAAAGAATTCAATTTTCGGCTTTTATACCCTAATTTTCACTAAAGGTTCACTTATCACCTTTTGATGGAGAATTGTCATTAAATATAGTTTTGATCACTCTTATACATTATTTTTGACCAAATAAAACTCTTCTTTAGAATTGGAACATCAAAATTTACTTTGTGTAAATTTTTGGTATCTTTCCGATAAAGTTCATTTTTTTCAATGAATAGTGTAAAATGTTGTATTTTAATTCAAAACCCCTTTTTAATCTAATTTATTTATATGATTAGATTATCTTTTGAATTGGTTTTAAAGTTAAATTAGAATATATTTTTACCATTAAATCCAATAGTGGTCTTTGGAATTAATTTCACTTTGAAATCAGACTTAAACTAGTGTCAATCTTTTGATACTTATTGTTTCATAAAAACACGCTATTTGCTTTGACAGCAAGAATTAATTATTAAATTAATTAATCTGACTTATATGTATTGAATTTTGTAAAATAGACTTCATTTTTTAATTTGGAATATCAAATATAGCTTAGGGTGAATTTTTGGTAATTTTCTGAAAAACTTCAATTTTTGATGAATAGTGAAACCACTAAGTGGTACTTATATTAAACTGATTTTTCGTTTAAATGAAATTTTACCACTTCTGTGTTTTGAATTTTAAAAATCCGACATACATGGTTGTAATTAAGAAGTAAAATGTGGTTCAATGAGATAAAAATATTTTTTTGGTGAATAGTAACTTATTAAGTTTTTAATCGCGATTAGTGGTAATTGGTGTAGTTTAAGGTAAAAATAATGCTTTAATAAAATAAGATGAGCTTGAAACATGTCATACCCTCATTGGTTGTGTCATGGACGACCAAGACAAGCCATGGGTCAACTTGGGGACCCCATGGAGCCACTTTGGTTGGAAAATGACATAAATACCTTTTTATTTAATGTAAAAGTAAAAATGACACAAACATAATATGTTTTACGAAAACAATTTTTACATGGGGTTATAAAGATCATATTTTTGATTATAAATAGTCATTGGAAAGATAAAAAGATTTACTACATCATAGTATTTTTTTTATAATTTTTAGACATTAAATAAATTAAATTATTTATGACATAATAATGATGCAGCGATGACATCATTATTTGACGATTTAAATAAAATGGAAAGATAATGTAAAATCTATGAACTACACATGTCCAAAACTTATTGGATGGGTGGATTTCGAACCCGTATCACCTTATCCACGAATTATATCAATGTGGAACCTTTTAAAACCGAAACACATTTTCAAATAAAGTAATATTTCTTTACTTTCCAAAAGTTTCCCTCCTCTCCTCTTATAAAAGGCCCCCACCTCTACCTCATTTCACACACTCCTCAAGCCTTTGGCTCGGCCAACCCCTGCCCATTTACTCTCTCCACATCCCTCTACTCATCCTAGAGGATTAACTTTGGGCATAATCATTTAAAATGAAGCCTTTAGGCTCAAATCAAAAGGAGTTACACTTTTAAAGGTAATTCATTCTCTCAGGTTCATTTGTTTTATTTTGCTTCTCAAACCCCATAAACTCTTTTTATTTATTTATTTTGTAACAACACAAGTATCTTAAATATACTAGGATGTTTTTATATGATTTATTCGAGCTAAAATCTCACACAACTACATCAAATGGTTAAAGAACATACAGTTTCCGTGGATGGCGAAATTGTGCCTCCCGAAACGATGATTGTTCAATACTCATTTAACACCTTCAAAGGTGGCCATTATGATGTCAATATTTTTATATATGATATATAATATGTTTATGTTTTACTTATGCTTCTGTATTTTTCAGTTGTGTCTTACCTTTATGGCTTCCATTATGGGTATACGCGATATCTTCATTTTAGGAAGTACGGACTACCGCCCCCTCAAAGTGATGTGATTCGTTAATGCCATATGTGGGACGTGTAAAGGATGGATTTAAAGTTATTATATATGATGTTATAATGGAATTATAATATACCTCTATATAATTATTATTTCATTCCATTAAAGTATGAGATAGAAATGAAAGTAGCGTTCATGCGTACGTACGGCTTACCGTCTCCATGAACGGTGCATTTCATTTCTTATTCCCAAATGTAATGTACTATTAAAAGTACATGTATATAATGGATATATATAATTAATGATATATCTAAATGATGAATATAATTCTGGAATTAGAATATACATACCTCTCATTTAGTTTTAATTCCATTAATATGACAAAGAAATGAAAGTAGCGTTCCTGCGTACGCACGACTTACCGTCTCCATGAACGGTGCATTTCATTTCTTACCTCTAAATGATTATGTAATATTATAAATACATGTATATGCTGGATATATATGATATATATGATATACAAATCAGGAATTTCATTCTAGATATAAAGAACCTTTGACCACACGAACAACATGTAATTGTAACAAGTCCACTTTCGACTTAAGAACCAAATATCGACAAAACAAACATTATTATCTTAAATAGTTACATAATGTTTATAACATGGAAATAAGTGATATAAAAGGAATAATTAACTCTAAAAGGGTTCTTAATCAAGTATAAATTAACTCAAGTTTATTATTCAGGACGTTAAAGAACGATCGAGTCAAGTCGGACCCGAGGTAAGGGACTTCGTCTCAATCTCCTTTCATTGAGGCATATTTTATTTTATACACAACTTTCTTTTATACGGTGTATAAAACCCTTTGAATTTTACTTTTATACAAAAGGAATCTTTTTTCTACGAAGCGTTTTACAAAACGACAAAAAGGAATGTTTCTTTTAACGTACGCGGCGACAAGGACCTTTTCCGCCACCGCGAGTATTATTTGGTCTTTGGCTTTCTCAACAAGCCGTAATGTTTTTTGAATAAAATAAATACCATATACTCTTTTATGTATTTGGTATTGGAAATAGTTTTGAAAAAGGAGTCTATTATGTCAATATATTTATGATATATTGTGATTGAAATGTGGAAATGTTATCATTCCTTTATATTGGTTTTATGTTTTATGATTTTATACTGGTACTTGGACATTTTAACGGGTGGTTACGTTATAAACCAAATGACGGGTGGTGCCGTGAATACCAGGACGAGTGGTTACATTATAACCTCCAATGCATTGGGTATGGAAGTCGGCCGTATGGATATTCCATTATGTATTTATGGAAATTGGTCATATGGCTATTCCATTAAGTGATATGTGTGGGAGTTGACCGTATGGTTATTCCACTTAAGTATGTTTATGTCCCAAGTTACCTTTATATATGTTATGTGTTCTTTTAATGGATTTTTATGGTAATCCTTTGGTTACAAAAAGGTAAGTAATGATACTTTATTCAGTGAAGAGTTTTTACTACTTCATGTAGGTGAAAAGTATTACATTGATACATTATTCATGGTTTACTTGTTGTTTTGAAAAACTAACAGTTTTCATTATTTGTGTATCCCTTACTGAGTTTTTATGCTCATCCCATGTTTTTGAAATGTTTTTCATAGGACTTATCATGGAATAGGGTCAAGGATGGGATCAAGGGAAAGTCATGCTACCTAAAACATGAAACTAGACATGTTTCTTTTTAAGAGTTTTATTTTATTTTATGGAAATTTAGTAGAAGAGACTACTTTGTAATCTTTTGAGATGTAATAGTTATGTACTAATTCTCTAAAACTCTAAACCTGAAAAGATCCTCTATGTGAATTATTCATTTAATTCAATTTTAAGTAAGGTTTAAGGCTGGGGCCTTATAATAATATTATTAAATTTATAATAAAACGGAAATCATATATATCTATAAATTTAAATTTACCAATATATACTTAATTTTTTTGAAATAAGTGTGATTATTTTAGTAAAAATGATAAAATTATACAATTTTTTCATTTATGAGGTTTTACAGACCAACATGAACTAGTTTTGTTTTATTTAATATTAATATTTTATATTAAATCAATAACACAAAATATATTACAATATAACTATTTACAACTTATTTAACAATAATATTATTTTTATGTTCATTCTTAATGGCATTGAAGAAAACGACTTATGATGTTCTTGGAGGTAGTAAACCAACCATAATTTTATACACGTTTTCATTTAAGAATACAATAAAAGGATGGTATAAAATGTATATTTATACATAATAATAATATATCACTATATTTAGGATACTACTGTTAATATGTCTTGGTGATTATGAAACAAATAGTGGTGGTATTAAAAGAATAAAATTAAATTATGTTAGTTTAAAATTATACCCCTTACTTTGGTTGTCCCTTCATAGGATATACATTAAAAATTCCAAAAAATATCATTGGATGAGACTAGTGCCACTAAGACATGGGTGATATGATTGGGATGTTAATTGTGTAGACATTTAGCAAGCTCCGTTTTAAACCCATAATGGTGAAGGGTTAAAAATGATAAATATTACAACTGATTCCTACTAAGTCCACCATTTTTTTTAGGATCCTAATTGAATATAAATCCATATTTAAGGTATCTTGGACTAGATTAGTGATAATGATGGGTAAAATCATAGTAATTTTATTAGGATGTGTTCTAGTGAAGTTAAAGAACATTGGAATGTGAATGTATTGGACGATGAGGATAGTTATTAGTTTGATAAACCATTTTGACACATGGGTGGAAAACATGGATGGAAATCACATGTCTATGGTGCAACTGGGGATTGTGTGGCCCAATTTTGTTACATTGGAATTAGAGTAGAAATCCAGACGAAGGTTCAATGGAACTTCCTAGGATAATATGTTTTTCTAATAATGGGGTTGTAGTTCACCAATAGGGGTGAATGAAACACCCTTGAATTATAAAGGGTAAAAATTATTAATGTTACTAACTATGTCAGCTAGTTGAAATTTTTTTATAACCCTGTCTAATTAGAACTCCATAGTTAATAAATAATTACATGGATTAGTGATTAAGATGTGTGATTTGGGGGAAGTTTCCTAGTGTGTGTACGAGGGATCAAAAAGCACACTAGAAACAACATGTATTAGCCTCTGAGTATAGTCAAAAGACTAATAACCCATTTGGTCATGTGGGTGGAACCTAAGGTGGGGAAACCATGTGTATGTGATGAAACTAGAATTCATTTTGGGCCTATTTGTTTCATTTTAATCAAAGTAGAAACTGATACTGTATTGTAAGTACACTACATGGTTCAAGAAGTAGGGTCCGCAAAGAGCATTTTGTTCTTTAGGGGGAGGGGGTATTGTAACATAACAGAATGATATAGGGTAAAAAATAATAAATGTTACTAATAATGTCAACAAGGTGGGCCTTTATTTTCTGGACCCTACCTATCTATAACTCTATAGTTAAGCATGTTTAGTATATATTAGTGATTATGTTGTGTGACCTCCTATGATGTTTTCTGTGGTGCGTATGAGTGAGGAAAACATCATAGAAAGAACATGTGTTGGGAAGTGTGGACAATCCTTCACCTGGTGACTCATTCAGGCATGTGAGGGGCCCCCATGATGGTGAAAACACATGTATGAATGGAAAATGTGGTGCCTACATGTCCAAGTTGTTAAATTCTAAATCATTGAAGGCCTTAGGAAAAGGGGTTGTGTGGGGTTGTACTTATAATGGTAGAAGAGGGTTTCTATTGAATAATATAATAATTAGAGTATTATTTTTTAGGAATACTGGTATTAGGGTTTATTCTTGTGATTATATACTATAAATAGTGCACGTGAGATTATATAATGGGTTTATATAATACATGACTCATAGAATCAGGTATTTAGCTTATAATGTTAATATCATATTTTGTCACATTTTACTATTCATTAAATTTGAACTGTATTATAAATATAAAATAAATCCTTTAAAATTATTTATGTTTAAATTAATAGAATTAATTTTAAAAAATTATTTTTCTATATATCATTAATATAAATTTTCAATAAAATACTCCATTATTTGAGAATTCTAGTTTTTATATTATGTTTAATTTTCAAACAATTTATAAATTTACGAAAGGTCTCATAAAATTATATTTTCATTATAATAAATTATAATACAAATTTATAAATATATTTTATGAAAATAAAAGTTCTTTAAAATTATAATATTTATAATAAAAGTGTAATTAAATCGTTTCTATTTTAAAAAAATTAATAAAAATAAATTATATTTTTTAAAAAATTTATTTACTTATTGCCTGATATAAATATGTCATATTTTCATATTATTGGAATAATAATTATTATTTTACAACTTTGTCTATGAGGATTCTATTTTAAGGTTCAGGTTCCTATTCCCAACGATCAAATTATCACTCCAATGGTCATGTTACTATTCCAACAATCATTTTACTATTAAAAAATATAGATTTTTAATGGGAAAATCTGTTCCCTAATTATTATAAATTCCAAAAAATTAATTTTTCATTCGCTTATATTCTCATTCCAATTAATATTTTGTTTTTTTAAAATTGTATATTGAATTACTATGATTCAACTTCGTTTCTATAATATTTTTTTATGACTATGATTATTCTAGTGGAGAGAAGATTAAAATTTTCCTATTATTATTATCTTATTTTATTTTTATATTTCATTTTAATAATTAAAATTATCGTATTAAATTTTTCCATTAATTTATTACTCAAAATATTGTAATAAATTGATTATGACAATTATCTACTTTCTGATTATTTTATTATATTACTAAGTATGCTACAATTTTATAATCAGATGGGAAACTCCATTGGAAAAATTACAAGTCATTATATTCTTCACCCATTAAAAAATTCCATCATTAAAATTGTATTTTACATACAGATTTGAAAATATGTGGGGGAACTTATGATTCACGGCTTCCATATATTCCTAGGTCGCTACCTTGTACTTTTTGTTTCACCATAGTAATTTGACTAGGTCAGTTGCCTTCCTCTATAGAGAATTATATCTATGATCCAATATCTTCCCCAAATTCTCCTCATAAAAGTGATCGTTTTCTATTAGTACCAACTCTAAATTTGTAACATGTGGGGGTTCTGTTATGCACATACTCAATAGGGATTCATGGAATAAATCATATACTTCTGAAAGGGTTGGTGGGAGTGGAAGTTGATTGGACATATCTTCGATTAAATTAAGAATCTCAATGTGGACAATGTTTGTGTGACATAGATTTACCTTATTCAAAAATATCCTAACTCTAAAACATTAACATTCAAAGAGGAACAATTTTTCTTCATCCTCAAAATCCATGTCTTATCAACAACCATCATCATGGAACTTCTGTTAACCCTAAGAATCCATAATTTGATGTTGAATGGTCTTCATATTTTTCACCATTTCCTCAACAAGTTCATTTCTCAGTTTCATAAGATCACCTTCTTTATCCCCGCATAGAATTGGTCTATTATTATTCAATAAATGGATTAATGTGGAGCAATTTTGATGTTTCATTTAAGGGAATTATTTTATAATAAATAGACAAAAAGAATATGTTAATACCATCAAAATTTGATTCTATTGATAATTCTTTCAATATTTCATCATGTGTATTTATATTCCAATCTAATGAGACATTATTTTTGGGTGATAAGTTGTATTGATGTTCAATTTAGTTTTTAGATCTTACCAAAGACTCTTCTAGAACATAGAGGGGAATCATATATCACAGTCATTTATTATCAATATTGGTCTTCTATATAGCCTAACCAATTCTCTAATGTCTATATTTATATGTTTATCGAGTGAGAATTTGTCTTGAATGTTAACGAATTTACCCTTTTTTTAAGATGATACACTATAATATTTGTAGAATTATTTCCCTTTGATGTCTTTATAAGAGTAGTGACAAATTCTATGATGATATTTTTCAAATTTCATCTAGTTATAGGTAATGGTTTCATCTTCCACTTATAATTTTTCATGTCATCATTCACCTTTTAACATACTATGTATTTTCATGTATATTCAATTATATACTGATTTATATTTTCTAATATATAGTAAATTTGGATATCATAACAGATAATCATGATTACTAGGTGGATAGAGAATGTTTAACTATTTGAATCATTCAATTACTCTTTTATAATCTCAAAATTCCTTGGAAGACTTGGCCATGGACTAAATATTGTGAATCCTTATAAAATTATGAACTTTGGGGATTTTTATTAACCTATATCAATAAAATTCCTCTATATTTCCATATTATATAGTCAAGTATCATTTAAATCATCTAGGAGGGATGGCTGATCAATTATATGAGAAATAAAGTATGAGGCTCTTTCATTTATGATTCTTATGAATGTTATTTTCAAGTCTAAAAAAATTAGATTCTTCTCAATTATCATTATTGAAAAGATTGTAAAATCCATTATACTTAAAGAATTTTCCATATTATTTTCCATTCCAAGGTGGTAATGAACTGATCATTCCAGGTTAATGATATCATATAACCATCCCTGCTGGTGTAAATTAAGATCATTATCTGTGAAAATATATTCAAGGATATGAAGATATGTATATATATATATCACACCTCTCAGAAGAGGGATAACGTCTCCTGATTTTCAATGAAAATATTATTATATACAACTCTAGATCATGCATTGGATACTTTTTATCATGTAAATTTAAATACCATTAGGTGTATTCACTCTCTTTATAATTATGAATTAGTATACATACCAATACCTTCTTTGTAGAATCGATGTATACAATAAAAATTTCCCCACATGAAGATAGTGTGATAACTAAAATAATTATAAGGCTCTTTTTCAAATTTCTTAAACACTATACACATTCATTTATCCATAAAAACATTAATCCCTTCTTAGTCATCTGGTTAGTGAGTTTTTCTATTGTGATAAGTCTCTCACAAATCATCAGTAATAAAATTTCTAGTCAAGGGAAACTAGAGATCACTGTTACATTTGATGTTATTTGACATTCCTCAATTTCCATTAATAAAAAAGGCTATATATATATATATCCCTTTTTTAGTTATATCATTCCTCAAGAGTGATAATTCTTCCATCTATAAATGATATTTTTTTTAACGTTGTATATAGATTATCATATTGAAATGTAATAATAATAGTATTCAAAAACACCTCATGATCCTACTCAACAATAGAATATATTAGAATATCATCTATAATGAACAACACATATTTTTCAAGGTATCCTCTAAAGATTATATTTATCAGGTCCATAAATATTATTATATCATTAGTGAGTTTTATGGGAATCATAATGAACCTATAGTGTCCATATATTTTTCAAATTGCAGTCTTGGGAGTAACTTTCATCTCTAACTTCAATTGATGATATCCGAAATAGAGGTCCTCCTTAGAGAAATATTGGGATCATGTAATTGATCAAAAAATCCATATTTATATTATAGGGGAAAATTTTTAATTATCATTAATTTTTTTAGCTCAGGATAATCAAAACAAAGGCGCATTTTTTCATCCCTTTTCGTAGTGAAAAGGGTTAGTACACACCATGGTGAAGCAATAAGGAATATAAATTCCTTATGAATATTTTCTTGTCACCACTTATTTAGTTCATCTTAATCCATAGTGTAAATTCATCAAGATTATTTGATATGGGTAGAGATCTATGTATATACTCAATTGAGAAAACAACATCTCAATCTCGAGGAATAATAGAGAACTCTATAATAAATACATTAGTATATTCCCTCATAATGGGAATTCTCTCACGAATTATTCACCCCATTTTATTAATCATTTGATCTAGATATTCTAGACCATAATGAAAAAATATTCACACTTTAGATGATGATTCATACTGATATTCATCCACCTCCTAACACATTTACATATTTAGAGTATGAATCAAGATGTGAAGAGTTATCTCACTGTACAAAAGGTTTTTTTCTATATATAATTATAATGAAACCATTCATAATATATCATGTAACTCCACAAATGTTATTATCACATGATTTTGTAGGAGTTTATAGAGTGAAAAAATGACTCTTTTCATTCACTAGTTGATGATCATGTTAATACATAATGTTCTCTTCTAGGGTTATTACCCCAATTTTAAACTCACCTAGATCCACATCAACATGTTGTACATAGAAATGTTTTTAGTTACATGAACATAACTCACTCGATACATTAATAAAATATCAGGATACTCACTTATACATACACAACAACTTTGATTTCTCTCTAATGTATTCTATTCCTAATCCCAAAAAATAACTATTCATTTCATAGAAAACAATTATACTGTCCAAATCATTTTATACATATTATAAAATCATTCTTAATATATTCATCCAGTAAAAATTACCCAACTTTTTTGTGTCCTGGTTTCATTAAAATAATTGGTCCATAATACGTCAAGAAGAAATTAAGAAACAACATATTTATTTAATTCAATATATTGAGGTCCTAAATCCCTTTAATATCAGAAATAGTATTTAGGTAACTTGAGAAAATATTGAAAATGAATGGGTGAGATATAAATAACAGTATGGTATTTAACCTTATTATAAAACATAAAATTTGAGTCAAAAGGAATAATGTGATATCATAACATAAAAGGCCCGTGAATAATCACGTTTTAAATAACAACGTTTTCAGTAATCGAATGTAAACTCTTAGTGAAAGAGTAAATATGGAATTTTTTATAGAAAACATAAGGTAAACATGAATAGTTATATATATAGTAGAAAATTATTTATAAAAAATGAATGGTAGTAAAGACATTAAATTTGAATTATATAAATTAACTATGGAATTGATAATTTTTATATAATATAGTTTAACTTTAAAGAATGAATTTCTGATATGAACTTAAAAAAAGTATTACCCCATTCAAGGAAATGAAAACAATTTTGGCATAATTTTAGGATAATTATATACAGAATTTATATTTATTCAACTATATAAAACTAATATATAAAAACTGAATAACATAGATAATGTTAATAACCTAATGAATAATGGTGGTTTGGAGAAATCAATTACTTTATTTTCTAGAATCATTCAACACATTCACATATTATCCTAAATAATAAAATTAAATGCATTATTTAACAAAATTTCTAAATTTTTCACATATATTTTATATATTATAATTTTGTAATTTTCATTTGTAGCCATTTTTATGAGATATAATGGGTAATATTGTTGTTTAGAGAGCATTAATTTCATGGTTCCTAGGTCAGATCAGTTGCACATACATATTGATTTTCTACTAAAATGGGAATAAAATTGTATAAGTGGAATGAAATGAAATTCATGAATTTATATAAATTAAAATGGTCCAACATATCATTCTTTTTTCTTATATAGGTATATTTCATTTAGTAAAAATGTTAATGGTATATGGTTTGTTCATTTAGTAGGTTTTACCGACCATAAAAAAATATTTGTTATTATTAAAATAATTTCATTATATAATAGGAAATATGTAATAATATAATCATTATCAAATTATTTAACAAAATAAATATTTTTATAATGATCATTGAAGGCTGTGATGGAAAAAACAAGTACTTTGTTTCATGTAGGTAATGAACCAACCATAATATATACCACATTTTTTCAAAATATAATTATGAGAGGGTAAAATATGGATATTCCACCATGATGATAAAAAATCATTATATTTAGTATACTTGTGTTACTATGTCAATGAGGATAAAACATAAGGAGTGGTAGAAGTATAATAAAATTTGAAGAGGTTGGTCGACAATTTAACTTCTTCATTTAGTTTTCTCATCTTATGCTACCCATTAAGGCTCTAGAAAATAGTATCTAGATGATAACATTAGCACATTGATGTCAAGAATATGATAGATAAGGAATTTTGGTAGAAAATATCACTCTATAAATCCTATATTGTGTGATTATTAGGGGACGGGAATGTTTAAATCTGTCAGGGCATGAGAGGGGTGTTTTTGAATAATATAAAAATATGTTCCTTATTTTGGATTAAGGAAACAAATTTTTCTGATTATTTTTAGTATATATAGTAAATTGTGAATGGAAGTATAGAGTAATGGGTTATTAGATCATCCATGACTCAAGAATTAATGTATTTATCTTATAATTTTATATATCATGTTTTTTAGTATTTCTAAAATGTATTGACCCGTGTGCGACTGTAACATCCAAGGTAAATAAAGAATAAGATATTTTCATATTAATTAATATTTATGAATGAAATTTTAATTTTACTTTAATGGGGATTCTATGTTTGATGGCATACCTAACAGGTACCAAATGTTTTCTTTGAAATCTTACGTTGCACACAATATTGAGTTATACCGAAAATTAATATTATAATATTATTATTTTAAATGGTTGTTAATGACTTGACATTGTATTGGCAAGAATGAAAATAACAAACAAAAATATGATTATAAATGTTTGTTAATTTTTTTTACATTTATCCAATAAATTTTAGATGCATAAAATAAGAAAAAAACGATTTTAAGCATAAATACTCTAATATTCTTTAAATGGTTGATTTACTGCCTTTTGATGGTGAAACATTTTTAAATATTTGTTTAATTTTATATGTTCTATTTTAAAAAATAAAATTATTTTTTAGAGTTGGGACATCAAAATTTACTTTGGGTAAATTTTTCGTATTTTTCTGATAAAATTCATTTTTTAATGAATAGTGAAAATTACTGTAATTTAATTCAAAACTACCTTTTAATATAATTTATTTATATGGACCGATTTTATTTATAAAAGGTATTAAACTGTAAATAGATAATATTTTAAACATTTAATCTATTTTTGATCATTAGAAGTAATTTTACTTTCAAATTGGATATAAACAAGTTTCAATCTTTTAATAGTTATTATATTTAAAAAACATTCTTTTTGTTTTGACAACGAGAATTAATTTTAAATTAATTAATCCAACATATATATTATTAATTTGATAAAAGAGACATAATTTTTGAATTTGGAATATCAAATATATCATAGACTGATTTTTTGGTATTTTTCTGAAAACCTTCAATTTTTGATGAATAGTGAAAACACTGAGTAGATTTAAAACCACAAATTTTTCATTTAAATGAAATTTTACCACTTTTCTGAATTTAATTTAGAAAATATGACATACATGGTTGTTGTTTTTTATAAAATATGGTTCAATAAAATTAGAATAATTTTTTTTGAATAATAACTTCTTACCTTTATTTACCGCGGTTAAAGGTAAATATGGTAATTCAAGGTAAAAATAATATTATAATAATATTAAATTTACCTAACACGTTTTCAAATACTATTGGTTTATAAATTTACAACCATACGCATCCTTGAGTCTATTTTGGGACCCCATGGTGCCACTTAAGAGTGATAATGACACTTTATATTAATTAATTTAAAGTAAAGAAAAATTGACATAGATATATATCTTTTAGTAATAAAATTTTAATGGGGTTATATAAGTTTTATCTTAAACTATAAATATGCATTTTAAATATAACATGATTTCCTACATCATGAATTTTTTTTAAATTTTTTTGGCTTTATATAAATAAAATTATTTATGAAACAATAATGATTCAATGTTTACCTCATTAATGAATGATTTATATAAAAAAGATTATAAAAATTAAAAAAACATCTAAAACCTGTTAAATTATTATTGGATGGTTTTATTTCGAACACGAGTCATCTTATATTTGATTTTAATGACCTATGGACCTATTGAAACTGAAAATAATTATATAATAAAATAATATTTTTAAATATTCCTAAACATCCCCTTATCCCGCTTATAAAAAGCCCTCACCTCTAACCCATTTCTCACACCTCTCAAGCCTTGTGGATCTTCCAAACTATATCCAAATAATCTTTCAAGATCCCTATATTTATCATAGAATCCTTCCCTCAAGCATACGGCACATCACAAAATCCTTTTGGTTCAAACAAAATGGAGTTACCAGATTAAAAGGTAACCTCTTCTCTTAAGTTCATTAGTTTTATATTCCTTCTCCAACCCCTTAAATTTCCTTTATTTATTTATATTATAACCACAATAGTATCATAAATATACTAGGATGTTGTTATGATATGGATTCTAACTAAACATACCCACACTTTCATCTAATGGGTAAAGAGCATACTGTTTCTCTGGATGGCGAACAACTGCCTCAGAAAATGATGATTGTTAAATCTTCTCCCACCACCTCTCATGGTGGCCATTATTATGGAACTATATTTATAAGTGATATATATTATATTTATATTTTATCTAGGATTCTGTATTTTTCATTTATATCATACCTATATTGTTTCCATAAAGGGTAAACACAATATTTTTATTTGAGGAAGTGCGGACTATCGCCCCTCAATGTGATATGACTAGTTCATGCCAAATGTGTTACTTATAAAGGATGGAGTTAATGAAATTATATATGATATTATAATATAATTATTATATATTAATGTATTATTAAGTTTTCTTTCCATTACAATATGTAATAGAAATGAAAGTAGCATTCATGCATATGTATGGCTTACCATCTCCATGTATGGTGCATTTCATTTCATATCCCCAAATGTATGTACTGTTATAAATTCATATATATACTGGATATATATGATATATATTATATCTAGATCATGAATATCATTATGAAAATAATGGACTTTTGACCACATGAACAACTTATTATTATAAGAAGTTCATTTTTGACCCAAGTACCAAATATCAAAAAAATGACCATTATTATCATAAATGATTACATAATATTTAAAAAATGGTATTAAGTGATATAAAAATAATAATAAACATGAAAAAGGTTCTTAATAAAGTAGAAATTAACAAAAGTTTATTTTTCATGAAATTAAAGAATGAACGGGTCAAAGTGAGACACAAGGTAAGAGACTTCATCTCAATCTCCTTTCATTGAGGCAGATTTTGTTTTATACATGATTTTTTTTATACGGTTTATAAACACATTTTAAATTTTAATTTCATTCAAATGTAATATTTTTCTATGAGGTTTTTTACTAAATGATAAAAAATGTTTCTTTTAATGTAAGTGGTGATAAATACCTTTTTTGCCATCGCGAGTATTATTTGATCTATCTTCCTTAATAGGACATAATGTTTTTAAAAAGAAAATAAATACATATAATCTTTTACATATTTTGGTATTGAAAATGGTTTTGATAATGTATTTTTTATGTAAATATATTTAAATGTTATATTGTGATTGAAAACTGTAAATTTTATCTTTCATTTATGTTTGTTTTATGTGTTATGAATATGTTATGGTTCATGGGAATTATTTTTGTATATGGGTGGTTCTATGATAAACATATGGAGGGTGAGCCCGAGATAGCACTCTAATACATTGGGTAATGTGATAGAGGTAATCATGAATGTTTCTCCTAAGATATTTTGGGAGTATACTCTAATGGGTATTCCAAAAGTAACTCCCTACGTAGCTGTGAAAGCTACAACATAAGTATGTTATAGATGCCACAAATTACCTTTATCATTGATATTACTATGTGTTATTAATAAATATTATGATTTTATGAGGTATGATAAAGTGATTATGATATGTATGTATTGATGAACTAATGTTTTCTTTCTTTGATTTATAACCCTTAATGAGCTTTTTATTCTTATCTGAAGTTTTGAAATGTTTTTCACATGACATAATGATTAATAGAGTCGAGGATTGGATCAATGAAAAGTCATTTTGTTTAAAACATGATACTAGACATGTCTCTTTTTTTCAATAATTATTATTTTATGAAAAAATTGAAACTGATTAGAGGTGTACACTTTTTAATTTTTGAGATGAAATGTAATAGTTATGTCCTAATTCTCTAAAACAATAAACCCTAAAAGATCCTCAATGTGAATCATTCATTTAATTCAAGATTTTGTAATGTTTTAAGGTTGGGTCCTTATAGTTGGTTTCAATGGTTAGTTTAAACATCTTTAAGAGTTAGGGTATTAATATCTATAAATTCGTTTATGGTAATTTTGAAATGATATAGAATTTACAGATTACCATGTTGCTTATCCTAAGATATTTCTATGTATGTAATGGTTTTTCATAGAGGAAATAAGGTAGTTGTGCATTAAAGGAATATACAAGGAAATTACATTCCAAATAATCATCCTCAGATGGTCAAAATCATAATTGAATAGTTTTTTTGCAGTAACAGATTAGTTGACTCAGGTGATAAATGGTGGTTGTGTTTATAGATGATATTTTGGTATATTCTAAAATATTATAAGAACATAAAATTAATTTAAGAGTTGTATTGAAAACCCTAAATGAAAAGAAACTGTTTGGTAAATTCATCAAGTGTGAGTTTTTGTTACAAAAAATTTCATTCCTTTGTCACATTGTTTCCAAAAAAATGGCATAACTATTGATCTTGCTAAAGAAAATGATGTTGAAGAATGGAAAAGTCCCACAAATATAACTGAGATCCATAGTTTTCTTGGTTTAACAGGTTATTACCCACGGTTTGATGAATATTTTTCATGGTTATGTAGCCCAATGACTAAGTTAACTTAAAAAGGTGTTAAGTTCATTTCGGAAAAATAATGTGATTAATGTTTTCTGGATTTGAAAAGAAGATTGTTTAATTCACCCATTTTGGCATTGCCTTCCAGAAATGGTGAGTTTATTATCTATATTGATGTTTGGTTTAAAGGAATTGATTGTGTACTATTGTAGAATGATCATGTAATATCTTATGCTTCACGTTAGTGGAAACATCATTAGATAAATTACCCAACACATGTTTTTAAATTAGGTGTTGTTGTTTTTTGATTTAAAAATTTAAAGGCATCATATGTATGGAGTAAAGTGTGAAATATATATTGATCACAAAAGTTTAAAGTATATATTCACTCAGAAATAATTGAACATGAGATAGATGATATGGCTAGAATTAATCAAGGATTATGATTACACAATTCATTACCATCTAGGAAAGGAAAATAAAGTGTATGGTTATTTAAGTCAAAAATATAATGCTTTATTAACCTTGTTACATTTGGAATAAGATATATTGAATAATGACATGATAAATCTTGGCATAGAAGTTGTTGGTGTAGGAAATTCTTCTGTTTTGTTTCAGTTTTTAGTGAAATTATCTATATCAGACAGAATTAAGCATGCATTGAAGGAAAACAGTGAGTTGTAGAAAAAGGTAGAGTTGGTTTAGAAGGGTATGGGACCTGAATATAACATTAGAAATGAATGTGTTTTGAGGATTGGGAAGAGATTATGTATTCCCTATGAACCATAGTTGAAGAATGAGTTTTTATGCGAAGGTCATAGTTCTTATTTTTCAGTTCATTTTGGTTGTACTAAGATGTACAGAGATCATCGAGAGTATTACTTGTAGTATGGAATGAAAAGAGATATTGTAAACTTTACTATGAGGTGTTTGACTTGTCAGAAGGTTAAAACAGAGCAGTAGTTACCAAATGTGGTGCTTTATCCATCTCCAGTTCTAGAGTGGAAAATGGAAAATATATCCACAGAATTTGTTGTTGGATTATGAAAGACATCCCGAGATAATAATACAATATGGGTTATTATTGATCGTTTGACTAAATTTTCTAATTTACTTCCTATTCGAGATAATTTTTCCCTAATTCAACTTTCTAATTTGTATGTTAAAGATATAGTCAGTTTCCTTGAAGTTACCCCCTCCATTGTATCTGATCATGATCCCTGGATTAATTATAATTTTTGGAAAGGTCTTCATATGTCGTTGGGTGATAAACTAAATTTTAGTTACAACTTTTCATCCTCAATCAGATGGGAATTTAGAACGAACAATTCAAACCCTAAAGGATATGCTAGGTGCTGGTTCCCTGGATTACCAGGGAAGTCAGTACCAACATCATTCTTTGGTTGAATTTTCTTATAAGAGCAATTTTCATTCTAGTATACAGATGGATCCATTTGAGGAATTATATGGGAAGTAGTGTCGAACTCCAGCTTTTTGGGATGAAGTAGCTGAAAGGAAGTCAATGAGACCAAAATTAGTAGAAGAGACCGTCGAAAATGTTCAGTTGATTCAGAAGCACATGAGAACAGGTTAGAGCAGGAAAAGAATTTATGTGAATAACCAAAGGAGGGACCTTTTTTTGAGTTAGTCGATCATGTCTTTCTCAATGTTTCTCCATGGAAAAGTGTGATGAGTTTTGGAATGAAGGGAATTTTGAGTCCGAGGTTCATTGGACCTTTTTAAATCCTAGAGAAAGTTGGATCAGTTGCATAGAGAGTGGAATTACATCCATGTTTATCCTAGGTACACAATGTTTTTAAATTTTCAATATTGAGAAGTATATACCGGATCCATCTCATGTTTTAAGCACAGAGGTAGTTCAGTTGGAAGAGAATATCTAGTATTAGGAACAACCATTACAGATTTTTTACCATAGATAGAAAGTGTTGCAGAATATGGTAATTAATCAGGTAAAGGTTTTTTGTAAAAACCATATTGTTGAAGAGGCAACGTGGGAATCCGAAAATGCTATAAGGGATAAATAAACCCATTTATTTGATATGTGAATAAAATTACGAGGACATAATTTCCAAAAGGGGGAAGGATGTAACATCCCAAGTAAATACGAAATTATAGATTTTTATATTTATTAATATATTTAAATTAAATATAAATTTTACTTTAATGAGGATTCTTTATTCAATGGCGTACCTGACATGCAACAACAAGTTTCTTTGAAATCTTACTTTGCACACAATATTGAGTTATACCAAAAATTAATAATATAATTTTATTATTATAAATGGTAGTTAATGCTTAACCATTATATTATTGGGAATGACAATAACTAACTACAATATGATTATAAATTTTTGTTAAATGTTTTTACATTTATCCAATAAAGTTTAGAGGCTTTAAATAAGAAAGAATTTGATTTTAAGCATAAATACACTAATATTCTTTAAAAGGTTGATTTATTTCCTTTTGACAGTGAAAAATTATTTAAATATAATTTTTCCACTTTTATATGTTCAATTTGATAAAATAAGTTTTTTTTTCTATAGAATCGGTACATAAAAAATCACTTTGGGTAAATTTTTTGTTATTTTTCTAATAAAATTCAATTACTAATAAATAGTGAAAATACTGTATTTTAATTTAAAACTTCCTTTTAATATACTTTATTTATCTGGATAGATTATCTTTTTAATTGGTTTTAATGTTTAATGAGATTTTTTTTACAATTTCATCCAATCTTGGTCGTTGGAAATAATTTCACTTGGAAATTGGACATAAATAAGTGTCAATCTTTTGATAGTTATTATTTTTTTAAACACGCTTTTTTGTTTTGACACTGGGAATTAATATTAAATTAATTAATCCAACTTCTATGTTTTTAATTTGGTAAAATAGACATCATTTTTAAATTTTCAATATCAAATATATAATAGGTTTAATTTTTGGTTTTTTTCTGAAAACCTTCAATTTTTGATTAATAGTGAAAACACTGAGTAGTAGTTAAAAACCCGACTTTTTCATTTATAAGAAAATTTATAGCTTCTGTTAATTAAATTTAAAAAATCCAACATATATGGTTTTTATTTGTATATAAAATGGTGTTCAATAATATGATAATAATTTTTTTGAATAGTATCTTTTGACTTTTATTTATCACGGTTAAAGGTAAATAGGGTAATTCTAGGTAAAAATAATATTATAATAATATTTAATTACTTTAACATGTTACCTAATCATATTGGTTGATACATTTCCAACCATGGGCATCCTTGGGTATATTTTGGGACCCCATGGAGCCACTTAAGAGTGATAATGACACTGTATATTAATTAATTTAAAGTAAAGACAAAAATGATTTAAACAATTATCTTTTAGTAAATAAATTTTTACATGGTGTTATATAAGTTATCTCTTAAACTATAAATGTTTATTTTAAATCTAAAATGATTTCCTACATCATGGTATTTATTTATAATTTTTAGACCTAAAATAATCAAAATAATTTTTGACACAATAATGATGTAGTGTTTACCTCATTAGTGAATGATTTAAATAAATATGGTTATAAAAATTAAAACAATATAAATAATTGGTCCAATTAGTTTTGTATGATTTTATTTCAAACATGAGTCATCTTATAATTGAATGTAATGATTTTTGGACCTTTAGAAACTGAAAATCATTATATAATAAAATAATATTTTCAAACATTCCAAAAGAGCCCCACCTCCCCCTAATAAAATGCCCTCACCTCTAACCCTTTACTCACACCTCTCAATCCCCTTGTATCATCCATCTTATATCCAAATAATCTCCCAAGATACCTTTATTTTTTTTAGAAACCTTCCTTTAGTATAAGGAACTTCCAAAAATCCTTTTGGTTCAAACCAAAGGGAGTTTCTTGATTTAAAGTTAACATCTTCTATTAAGTTATTTTGTTTTATTTTCCTTCTCCAAACCATTAAATTATCTTTATTTACGACTTTTATAACAAAAATAGTATCTTAAATATACTAGGATGTTTTTATGATAAGGAATCAAACTACACTTACACACACCTACATCTAATGGGTAAATAACATACCGTTCCTTTGGACGACGAACTACTGCCTCACGAAACGATGATTGTTCAATCTTATCCTACAACCTCTCATGGTTACCACTATGATGGAACTATATATATATTTGATGTATATTATATTTATATTGTCTCTATGATTCTGTATTTTTCATTTATATCATACCTTTATGGTTTCCATAATGGGTAAATGCGATAATTTTATTTCAGGAAGTGCATACTACCACCCCCTCAAAGTGATATGACTTGTTCATTCCATATGTCAGATGTATAAAGGTTGGAGTTAATGAAATTATATATAATATCATACTGAAATTATAATATACTTATGCATCACTAAGTTTTCCTTCTATTAATATACATAATAGAAATGAAAGTAGCATTCATGCGTACGTATGGCTTACCGTCTCCATTAACGGTGCATTTCATATCTTATCTCCAAATGCATGTACTATTATAAATACATATATATACTGGATATATATAATATATATGATATCTAAATCATGAATATCATTATGGAGATAATGTAATTTTTACCAAATGAACAACTTGTAATTATAAGAAGTTCATTTTTGACCCAAGTACCAAATATCGACAAAAGGACCATTATTAACTTAAATAATTACATAATGTTTATAACTAGGTAATATGAGATTTTAAAAGAATAATAAACTTGAAAAAGGTTTTTTATTATGTATAAATTAACATAATTTTATTATTTAGGAAATTAAATAACGAACGGGTTAAGTTGGACACGAGGTAATGGACTTCGTCTCAATCTCCTTTTATAGAGGCAGATTTTGTTTTATGCATGAATTTATTTTATATGGTGTATAAACACATTTTGACTTATCATTTAATTGAAATGGAATATTTTTCTGCGAGTTGTTTTACTAAATGGAAAAAAAATGTTTATTTTATTGTAAGTGGGGACAAAGACATTTTTTTCGTCGCGAGTATTATTTGATCTATGGATTCTTTAACAAGCCGTAATGTTTTTAAAATGAAAATAAATACCATATAATCTTTTATGTATTTTGGTATTGAAAATAGTTTTGATAATGGATTTGTTTTTTCAATATATTTAAATGATGTATTTTGATTGAAATATGGAAATTTTATCTTTCATTTAGGTTTGTTTTATGTGTTATGAATATGTTATGGTTCATGGGAATTGTTTTCGTATACAGGTGGTTCCGTGAAAATCCTAAGGCTGGTGAGCCTGAGATAGCTCTCCAATGCATTGGGTAATGTGATGAAGGTAAATGTGAATGTTTCTCCTAAGAGATTTAGGGAATATACTAGGATGGGTATTCCAAATATAAATCCATACATAGCTGTAATGATTCAATGTTTGTATGTTATAGATTCCACAAGTTACCTTTATTATTTGTGATTACTATGTGTTGTTCATAAGTCTTATGATTTCATGAGGTATGTTAAAGAGCTTAGGTTATGTATGTATTGTTGAACTAATGTTTTCATTCTTTATTTTATTACCCTCACTGAGAATTTTATGCTTATTCCACATTTTGAAATGTTTTTCACAGGAGTTAAAGATGAATAAAGTCAAGGATGGGATCAAGTAAACATCATGCTGTCTAAATCATGGAACTCAAACTGACTATTTTTTTCATGAATTTTTGTTTTTTGAAAAAATAGAAACTGAGTAAAATTGTCTAATTTTTCATTTTTGAGATGTAATGTAATAGTAATGTCTTATTTATCTACAACTCTAAACCTGAAAATATCCTCAATGCGAGTTATTCATTTAATTCAATATTATGTAATGTTTTAAGGTTGGGTCCTTATATCAACACATTAGTTCCCTACGCCCGATGATCACAAGACCTCATATGTGATCAATAGTATCCAGGAGGATTTTTTAATAGTATAGGGAATAAAATATCAATCATGGGAGGACTACACCATCTTTATTAAAGTAGCACAACACCAAAAATAGATAACAATAGACAAATTATATAACCAATAATTAACCAAACCAGTATCACATGATGAACAAAATAAAAAATACAATATCCAAACAAATAAGTAGATATGACATCTTAGATCGGTTAATAGTGTCTTTATAAAAAACCAAAAACAAATAAAGAGACTGACAACACCTAGTTGGTTCTGACACCAAGTCTATTTCCCAAACCCATGCCCAATCACGGCTCATCCATATAACATATGGCTCTTTCACTTATCAAGTCTTGTAATAGAAAAATATAATATGGGTTCATATTAACCATCCCAAGTAGTATGTTAGTAAAACTCAATATTCCACCACCAATTGTGTCTATGAAAACATCCTTTCAATTAATAGTGTACGTAGTTGTGTTATGAATAATGTAAAATGCATATGAAACAAAAGTTATCTCATTTAATTATTTAATAATTAATGATAAAACACTCAGGTTTTATAGGACACCCAGACCCTCAATACATGATTCATCTCATTCAAGAGTATTAACCATATCACATAAATATTTTTATCGTTTATCACATCATATTAATTCATATTGTGGCCAATTGGAACCAAAGTCCAATTCCAACTCATGGGCATAGAACATCGTGTCTAAAATCCT
This sequence comes from Viscum album, assembly GCA_963277665.1. Taxonomy (NCBI): domain Eukaryota; kingdom Viridiplantae; phylum Streptophyta; class Magnoliopsida; order Santalales; family Viscaceae; genus Viscum; species Viscum album. The sequence goes on along the minus strand of OY728126.1, from coordinate 850,649,663 downwards.
ATGGGTATTTGGATCCCCAGTCTCTATACCACACCTCATTAATAACATAGACATTTAAAACCTCAATCCATGTATATACTCATAAATCACATGGGTATTTGGAGCCTCAACATGTAATGACCCAAACATTCATGAATAAAATTATTTTTCTTTTAATGTATTATGGATATATATAACACATGCACTTTATTTATTGAGTTTAAATAACCATTAAATATAATTTTTGTTGATAATATAGATATTGAACAGTGATCACATGACCATTATATATATAGGATTTTAACAAATCCTTTTGAAATAGACAAAGGAGGTGATGGCCTCGACCAGTAGGATCATATTATGTAAAGCCCATTTATTAGATCATTCAAAAGAGATAACATTTATGGGGATTTCTCTAGTCAAAGCCGATATCCAACAACTTAGGAATGAGCGAAATCGTTTATAGGATATGTTCAACCTCATCGAGATCATGGCCCAAACCATGTTCATAGAATGACCCTAAGAAATCCTCAAAATGGCATACCATAGTTTTAGGGAATATTCTAGTGTAGTAAAGGGATATGTAACAATAACCTAGAAGTATTATTATGTGCATTATTTCTGAATATAATAAATAGTATAAATTCATTTTATTATATTTACTTTGTAAATATTTTTTTTAAAGCATAAAATGTATTTTTAGTTAATATCTAAATTAAATAATGAAATTTATTTAGATGAATTAATGAATTTATAATTTACATAATATTTTTAAAAAATATTATTATTAAATTACTATTTATTTAATATAAATGATTGTATAATTTTTATGAATACAATTTAAATATTCATTGTGGTTTGAAAACTGTTTTTTTTCAAAACCCATTAATTTTCAATAAATGTCTATTTTTATTCTAAAAGTGAAAATTCCCATATTTATAAAATTATTTAAATAAAATAAATATTATTTTTTGGAATCAAGGTTTTAAAATTATCAAATGGTGAATTTTTCAAAATAATCTACTATAGTCGCATTTTTGGTAAAAATTTAATACAATTTAAATATATAATGTGTTTTAGGAAATCATAACGACCCAATAGTGATGTAATAAAATACTATATAAATTGAATTAAAAAAAATATGTTTTACCTTTAAAATAATGTGATTTTATATTTGTTTTATTAATTTTACAATGCCTTTGGGGACCCTCCAAGACTTATAAAATATTTTAACATTTTAAAATAATATTCTTAAAAGTGTGACTCACCTCCACATAAACAAGACTAATATTTTAAAAAATCTATACATTGTACATATAAAATAATTTTTTCCACTCCCCTTTGGAAAAAACCATATGAAAAAAATAGGATGGTTTTGTGGTTTTGAATATTTAATTATATAGGTTCAAAAATATAAGGTTGTGAAATATCAAAGAATTCCCCTCTCGTTTCCTATATAAACACACCCAAGATCCAACATCTTTTCACTAAAAATCATTTTAGAACATCCATACTCATACCTCCTCTCTCTATAATCCTTCCAAGGTGCTAGAAACTCCCATAAAGCCCCTCCTCAAGCTCTCTTGAAGTCACATACTAAAGTAAGGGATTTCTTCCTTTCCCATATTCCAATGATTATTTATGTTGTTATACCTTTTTATTTTCAATTAAAAATGTTGGGGTATGATTTCAGAAATCCCCCATACATATCTTATTTTGTTTGAATGATGAGATACCTCTTTATATATCATTATTATCTCTCATGTACACCCATTACCTGGCCAAAATTTCATACGAGTTATTCCATTTCTCCTCTTTCTTCATGATTCTTTATTATGTTACGACTTAAATTTACATATTCCATGTATTGGGATATGTATTTATATGAACCCATTATTGTACATTTCTTGTACATATTACAGGATACCTCTTTCTCTCTCACAAACCATTTTATGAATTTTTATGTCAAGCCGTTATGCTGCCGAAATTACACCACAATTTTCCATGCCAAAATCATTGTGTAGTGAAAACCATACCCATTTCTTTATCAAGGGTATACACATTTTTCACATATACATATTTAATTTTAATTACATGTATTTATTAGAAATTCCAAAATCACAGAATAACTTATGATGTTTAATGATTCAATGTTATATTTTCTATGTCGCACACTTATGCATGAAATGAAATAGTTATAAAGAGTACACCCTAATAGCGCTCCAATGCATTTGATAATGTTTATTATGAAGACAAAACTTGTGAAATAAGGGTTTACTCATTATAATTCATGTGAAATGTGGGTTTAGTCATGCTAATTCATGTGATATTAGGGTTTACTCATGCTAATCCATGTACAATGAGCCTTGCCTCATACTAGTATAATATTCTATTTGATTTCAACATTTCCATGTTATGATAGTCATGTAATATCACGCTGTTATGTTCATGTTTCTATTATGATCCATTGATATGCCTATTTCTTAACATTTACTATATTCTTCAAGATTTTCCTTGTTTACTCCCTGATTGGGATTTATAGGTCACCCTTTTTCTTATGTGTGTTCTCATATTATCCTATGAAATTCTATGTACGAAGGAATGTTTGTTCATGTAAAAAAAGTTTTAAATAAAGGTGTTGTAGTTTATTTCATAAGTTTTCATGTAATGTTCCTAACTTCCTATGAAACTAGAGATCTCAATCCTCATAGTTTTCTTATGGGCATGTTTATGTAATAAATCATGTTTAAATATGTAATAAAGAGTGGGGTTGTTATTGGTTGTATTAGAGGGAGGTCTAGTTATTTTGGGGATTAGGATTAGAAAACCCTAATGATATACTTAGGGATAAGACTAAGTATAATAAAAACACCCCTAAATTTTTGTGAGTATAGAGTAAGTAGTTTATCATTAATATACATCCTTGTTAGGTTTCAGATAATTTTATGTGGCTCTAGCACAGATGTATATAGGGGTAAAACATGAAAACAATGCATTGATCTAGACTCGAATCAAAACTGGTGCACAACAATGGCCTTTTCTGCACTCATGGTTTCTCAATCCATGGGGATATAATTTTGAAAATTTATAATATTAGTATAAACCATTATTAAGATAATTAAAAAAATTCCCTTGAGAATATATGATAGGAATTTGATCATGTATAACATAGATTGAATCCTATAAATTCATATGTTAAGGAAATAATTGTAATTTATAAAAAATACATTTTTTTTACCATTTGATCCCCCTTTATGTGTTACCCCTAACATTAATTTTATTCTAAACAATGTCCAGTAATAAGATGACACGGGATAACAACTGATATGAAGATCAATATAATGATTTTCCTAATGAGATGCCCAATATGATGGGAGTGGGAATCAAAAACATTGTCATGATACTCTCTCAGTTAAATCATCTTTTGAATATAAATATGGGTCAATAAGAAAGTACACTCCCCCCCAATAAAGAAAAATATACAATCGAGAGCTTTATGAGACATAAGCCTCCTACTTTTAATGGATTATCTGACCCCTCATTCATCAAACAGTGGACCAACTCCATTGAGAGGATCTTATCCATCCTTCAATGTTTCTAACAAGATAAGGTCCTTTTGGATACATATCATATAGAGGGTTAAGTAGATCCATGGCGGACATTGATAAAAAATACGATGCCTATTGAAGAGACTGAGGCATTGAAATTGAATGTTTTCCTAAACATGTTTTTTGATAAATATTTTCCATGAACCTTCCAAATTACTATCAAAAGGGACTTCCTTTCACTCATGAAATGAAATGACGAATCCATTGGAGCGTACAAGGAAAACCTCACAAGGCTTGCATGATTTTCCTTTGGATTTGTCATTACACCAGAATTCATGGTTGACCACTTCTTTGGTGTGTAAAACCTAGCCTACGGAAGGCCTAGTGATACATGACTTAGATAGCTATGAGGAAATTTTCTGATGTTCCCTCAAAGTAGAAATGGTGATCGGTGAATCTCAGGGGTATCATTGGGTTAAAAACCAGAATTTGGAACTTAATTTTGGCGGTCTAATGGATACATCCAATGGTTCTAAGAAATTTCTGGACCCCAGTTTCCAAAGGTGCAGAAAGAAGCACCCAAGAAATTTCTTGAAATGGAAAAGGAAATGATTTAGGTGTAGAAGAGAAGAGCACTGTCCATTAATTACCTACAAAAAAACATACTAATGTGATAGAGGAGAATAATTCTCTATTATCCCTTCAAGGAATTATTTATTACTTTAACTACAAAGAACCAGGGAACTTTGGAAACTAGTTCCCAAATCCAAGGGTTTTCAGATGCAACCAACTATATCGAAGGTAGCAAGGGTGATCTTTTTCCCTCACTACAGCTGAAAGAAATCCAAAAAATGAACTGGTGAAAGATAAGATAGTTATTCATTCAATAATATATTACATATTTTTTTATTCTAGTTATACGCATTATTTTATATCCCAAATGTTTAGTAGAACAATCCCAACACCACTACAAACCATGGAAGTAGATACGTCATTAAGAACATAAAAAGTAGAAATTATCGCATCCCATGAATATAACTCATCCGCTATCACAATTTGTGGATTGAAATTCCCAATAAACTTTTTCATACTCCCTCAACTGAAATATTATTCAATTCTTAGCATGGATTTGATTTCCATATATAGATCCAAAAAAATTTCTATGATAAGGAAATCAATTTCTATATAAAGATTGAAACCCTGATTCTGTTCAAGTGGAAGGAGGAGGGTGAATCTATATAAGCACAATCATCTCTAACGTGGATATTACTACCCTGTTAGAATTTGTATCATACTCATATGATTGAGTCTAAGGAATGAACTATCCTAGAAGGCATATTTATTGTGAGTGAATTCACTGATGTGTTTCCTGAGGAATTTCCAAGTCTTCCTCCTAGAAGGGATGTTTAATTCTCGATTGATCTTATTCATGGGTCTTTTCCAATATCCATGAATCCATATATAATGGATATTGTGGAGCTTGAAGAGCTAAATAATCAACTAAAAGAGAATATATATAAAGGGATTATACACACAAGTGCTTCACCATGGGGTGCACCAGTCTGCTTCATCAAAAAGAAGGATGAGTCAATGCTCCTTTGAATTGATTATTGTGATCTCAAAAAAATCATGATAAATAACAAGTAACATTTTCCATGAATTGATTAATTTTTAATCAACTATGTGGAGGAAAATACTTCTCCATGGTGGATCTGTGGTCGGTATATTACTATGTAAGGGTAAGGAAGGTGGATATCCCCATGACAACTTTTCGTACAAGGTACGGGCACTATGAATTCATAGTAATGAATTTCAGACTCACTAATTCTCTAGAAATATTCATGGAATTGATGAAAAATTTCTTTAGAGATTACCTCAAAAATTTTGTAGTAGTCATTATTGACGATTTTATAATATACTCCAAAACCAAGGAGGGGAATGTAGAGCACATAAACACTGTACTAGAGACCTTGCAAGATCATAATCATTATGAAAAGTACAGCTAGTGTGAGTTCTAGTTTAAGGAGGTATCATTCTTGGGTCATATCATCAAAAGCAATGGGATATCTGTGGATCCCTCCAAAAGAATGCAATTTAAGGAAGTCTAAGGCTGTCATCTGTGACAGATATCCATAGATTACTTTGGTTACCTGGATATTATCAATGACTCGGTATAAATTTCTCATGATTGTAAAACCCTTTTACCAATCTAACTCATAAGGGAGTCATGTTTTCATGGAGTTATGAATGAAAATATAGATTCAAATAGATTAAATAGAGGCTTATCACTGCGCTCATGATCACAATACCAACATGTGGATAAATTTTTGTGGTATTTAGTGATTCTTTGAAGTAGGTTCGGGGTCATGTGTTGATTAAAAAATAAAAAAGTCATTGCCTATTCCTCATGGAAATTGGATTTTCATGAGAAAAAAACTATCCAACACTTGATCAAGAGTTGGTTATAGTAATAATAACTTTAAAATTTTGGCAACATTACGACATTGGGGGGAAGTGTAAAATATATATGGATAAAAAAACACTCAAGTACAAACTCAAAGGGAAAGAGTTGAATATGCACCAATGTAGATGGTTATTACTAGTCAAAGACTATAACTACACAATCCATTACCTCCTTGGGAATGTGAACAAGGTGGTAGATTCTCTACGTAGAAAGAACCCAATGATACTTTCATTAATGATAATTGAAAAGGATCTAATCATCATAGATTTGATGAAGATGGATGTGGGAATCATCAATAAGGGAACAACACCAATCCTTTCAACATTATTGCTCAACCATCTCTTTAGGAGAGGTTAAAGGATGCTCAAATGGATGGGGTGTGAATTTAGAAGAATGTTGAAACTATCAAAAAATAGAAATCTTCAGAGTTAAATATTAATGAAGAAGGAATTTTGAGATTTGGGTCAATACTATGTGTTTAATAAAATCTAGAGTTAATGAATTAACATTTGGATGATGCATATATTTAAAATTTCTCTATTCACCCAGGAAACACAAAGATTTATTGAGATATCTGAGAGAATAATTTGTGGGATAACATGAAGATGGAGATCTCTAAGTATACATCAAATTGACTAGTGTGTTAGAAAGTTATGGGTGAGTTGTAAATGTATAAGGGGATGATGGAACCATTACCCATACAAACATTAAAATGAGAGAACTTCACCACGGACTTTGTCACTGGATATCCAAAGACATCCTAATAAAATAATGATATCTAGGACGTTGTGGATTGTATTAAAAATACTACACACTTCAATGTAATTCGAGAGAATTTCTCATTGGATCATCTAGCATGGATATTAATTAAAGAAGTGGTAAAGCTGTATGGAGTACCACTATCGATCATATCTAATCGAGATCCAATATTAACCTATATGTTCTGGAAGAGTCTCAAAAACACTCTGAATACTGAGCTAAACTTCAATAAATCTTATCATCCTCAAACAGATGGCCAATTTTAGAGGACTATACCATACACTTGAGGAAATGTTGAGAGAATGATCAATAGACTTCAATGGTGGATGGGATCAACATATTCCTCTGTTTGACTTCTCTTACAGTAAAAGTTTCCACTAAATCATCCAAATTGATCTATAAGAGGCCTTTTATGTGAAGAGGTGTAGAACACTGGCATGTTGGGAAGAAGTTGGGGAGAAAAAACTTCTAGGTCTAGAAATGGTCGAAGAAATTGTGGAGAAAGGTAGGACCATCCATAATCATATTAATGTTGCTCAGAGTCGAAAAAAGAGATATTTTTTCAACCATCGATGAGACAAAGAGTTTGATTTTGGTGGCCTGTCATTCCTCTTCATATCACAAAGGAAGAGAGTTATATTTTTTGGGAATAATAGAATGATTAGTCCAAGTTACATAGAAACTTTTGAGATCATTGATTTCATTGGAGTAGTGTCCTATTTACTAACACTCCCACTGAAACACTCTCTAGTACATGACGTATTCCATGTATCACTCTCGAGGAAGTATATACTTGACCCATCACATGTATTAAATATAGAGTTGGTACCATTGGAGAATGACATCTCCTATGAAGAGAAGCCACTAAATTTCTTATATCATAGGGAAAAGTTTCTATGAAATGATACAATGGCCCTTGTCAAATCATTGTGGAGAAACCACAATATTGAATATGTAATGTGGGTACCAGAGGAAGTAATTACGTAGAGATACCCACATCTATTTTAGTGTGGGAAAAGAAAATTACGAGGGAAAATTTTTTGATGGGGAGAATGTTGTAACGACCTGACCATTCATGAATTAAATTCACATTCTTTTAATATCTTTTGGATATAGAAAACACATTAACATTTTTTATTTGGTTTAAATAAACGTTAGATATCATTACTATTGATAATATATCTACTGAACAATGATCACATGACTAGTATATATATAGGGGTTTAAAAAATTCTTATGACACAAAAAAAGGAGGCGATGGCCTTGACCATTAGTATCATTTCCTTTGAAGCACATTTATCAGATATTTCATGGGATAAAATATTTCTAGGATTTTACCTAGAGAAATCCCTAGTCGAGATCTAACAACTTATTGATGAGTAAAACCATTTATGGGAGAAGTTCAAGCTCATCAAGATCACGACCCAAACCATGTTCACTGAACAAACCTATGAAAGCCCCACCATCACATACTATAATATTAGGACATATTCTAGTTCAATAATGGGATATTTAACAAGACCCTATAATTATATTTTGTTTCATTTTTTTTTGTATAGAATAAATAATATTAATTCATTTTTTTATTGTTACTTTATAATTTTTTTAAATCAAATATAATTTTTTTTGATTTTTAAATTCAATTAAGATAACTAAATTGATGAATGAATGTATTTTTGAATTAAATAATATTTTAATAAAATATTATTAATAAATTACTTTTTATTAAATATAAATGATTGTAAATTTTTATGAATAAAATTGTAATTTTTATTTTGGTTTGAATTTTTTTTGTAAAAACACATGAATTTTCAATAAATGTCATTTTTATAAAGTGAAAATTAACATATTTATAAAATTATTTAGATAAAATGAATATTATTTTTGGAATCAGGAATTTAAAATTATCTAATGGTGAATTTTTCATAATTTTCTGCGCCACTCAAATATTTGGGTAAAAATTAAATACTATGTAAATATATAATATGTTTTAAGAGACCATAATGAAATATTTGTGATTTAATAAAACAAAATAAAAGGATTATTTGAACAATATAAGTTTCAACTTTAAAATAACGTGATTTTATATTGGTATTATTAGTTTGATAATGCCTATGTAGACCCTCTAAGAATTATACAATATTTTAGCATTTTAAAATGATTTCCTTCAGAGTGTGACTCACCTCCACATAAGCAAGAATAATATTTTAATATGTTTTTACATTGTTCATATAAAATAATTTTCTCCACTCCCCTTCAAAAAAACCATGGAAAAAACCCATGGGATGGTTTTTGGTTTTGAATATTTAATTATATAGGTTCCAAAACCTAAGAATGTGAAACACTAAAGAATTCCCCTCTCCTTTCTCATATAACCCCACCAAAGCACCCACTCCCTTCACTTTAAATCCTTTAATCACATACCTAATCCCCTATCCTCTCTCTATAATCCTCTCAAGGTGACCAAAGTTCTCAAGAGTCCTCTCCTAAAGCTCCTGAAGTCACATAATCAAGTAGAGTGTTTCTTCATTTCTCATTTTTTCCATGTTTCTTTATGTTGTTATACCATTTTTTAATTTAAAATGATGGAGTATGATTTTGAAACATCCCTATACTTTACTAATTATGTTTGAATGATGATATACCTCTTTATCTCTCATTAATCCCTCCCATGTGTCCTCATTACCATTCCAAAATTTCGTAAGAGTTATTCCATTTATCCTCTTTCTTCAAGTTTGTTTATTATTTTATGCCTTCTATTTCCAAATTCCATGTATTGGGACAAGTATAAATATGGCCCCCTTACTATTAATTTCATGTAAATGTTATGAGATACCTATTTATCTCTCATAAACCATTTGAATGATTTTTTATATAACATTGTTATACAGTCGAAATTGCACCACAATTTTCCAGACCAAAATCATTATTCAGTGAATAGCATAACCATTTCTCTATCAAGGGTATTAAGATTTATTAAAATATACATATTTTATGGTTATTAAATTTTTTTATTCCACATTCCCTAATCATTTAATGACTTATGAGGTTTAATGATTCCACATTATATCAGCCCTGTGGCACACTTATGAATGAAATGAAATGATTATAAAGGGTGTGCCCTAATAGTGCTCCAATGCATTTTGTAATGTTTAGTATCATGATATGACACGTGCAATGAGGATTTAATCTTCCTAATTGAAGTTAAATGAGGGTTTAATCATGATAAATCTAGTGCAGTGAGGGTTTACTAATGCTAATCCATGTGAAATGAGTCTTGTCTAAGGAAAATAAAATTGTGTATGCAGTTTGCACATTTCCATGTTATAATAGCCATACTATAGCATGCCTTTATTTTCTTGTTTCTATTATGATCCATTGATATTCCTATTGCCTAACTTGTACTGTATTCTTCATTTATGCATTTTTTAATCCCTTACTGGGCTCTATTTCTCACTTTTTTCTTATGTATGTCCTTAGGTTATCCCATGCAATGATAAGTAATAATGAATGTTGTTGTCATGTAATAGATGTTTTCAATAAATATGTTGTATTTTATTTTTTAAGTTGTCATGTAATGTTCTTAATTTCCCAAGACCCTATACCTATCGAAACTAGGAGTTGTCTTAAGTGCAATTTTATGTAATAAATCATATTTATATTTGTAAGAATGTATAGGGGTGTTATACAGTACATATCGCATACTTGTCAACTCATGTGGGTATTTGGATCATCAGAACCTGTCCAACACCTTCATTGACACTATGGGTATTCGGAGCATCAATCCATTTATGACACGCGTATATCACATGTATCGCACATATATCACATATATCAAATCAATATAGGTTAATAAACATTAACCATATTTTCACCCTTCATATCATGAAATACTATTTCAATTATCAAAACAATTCATGATAAAAACATTTATCACATGAAATTAATATAAAAAAAACACCATTATTACAATATTAAAATTTAACCATTTAAATGATTAATTAATTAAAAAATTAATTAATACAAATTAATTTTCCAATATCAAAATATATTAATTGAAAAATACCATAACTCCATTAATAAAACAATCCCAGAATCCTAACAAGAAATTATTTAATTCAACAATTAATTAATCAAATTCAACAATCCTAATATCCAAATAATTAATCCTAAAAGTAATAAATCAAATTAAAATATCATAATCCCAACAATATCCATTAATTAACTCACTAGTTACATAATACAATTCACAATTCAAATGTCCCATTAATTAATTAAATAATTTATTTATTCAATTACACAACTAAATTTTAAAAATTTAGCCTAAATAATTAACAGACAAAAATTTTGAAATATAAATTCAATTATCAATGTAATTTCTCAATCATGGAAATTGAAATATTATAATTAGATATGTTTAATGAACACAATAATTTTGAATTGGAATTTAGATCACCTATCTCAAATCATTGATGAGTGATCTCCCATCGGACATTCCCCAAATATTAATGGAATGGTCAAACCAATGATATAAAAGGATATCTTGAATAAAATTATAGAAAAAAGATAAAATATATCAATATCTATCCAACCTAGATCAAGATATAATACAATAATCAGATAAAATATCCAAATTTTGTCTAGCAGTAGGAGCTAGAGATTGAGAAAAATATCTATTCGAGAAAATAAACACATACCTGGAGAGATTAAGATCCATCAATGGGTCTTCAATTTTCCAAAAATAGAGGTCAGAAGGGATTGGAATCTATCTGAGAGCCTAAAAAAATGAGATAAAATTATTATGGGTTGAGTTATGGTGTTTGGGGGTATATTACGGTGGTTAGGGATATTGTGTAAAAAAAATTTTGGGTTTAAAATCTCTTATTAATGTTTTGTTATTCTGGGTGCATGGCTTCCATTAACTATTCACCCTAACCATGAAACTCACATCTATGTGTCACATGATTACTTCTAAGAGGGAACATGTTTGGCAAAAAAATCTCTAATGATCAGAATGACCACTTTTTGGGTTCACAATGTTTTTTGGGTTGGGAGTATGGTTTGGTAAAATCATGCACAAATCATGACCTACCCCTCTTCCCTAAAAATTCCCTAAATTTTCACCAAAAACACCCAATATAACACTTAATAAAAGTACTCAAATTGAAGAAAAATATTACCTCTAAATAGTATAATGAAATCACTAGAAAAGGTTAGGATCTTATAATATCCCCACCTTATAATCACTCATACTCAAGCTGTAATCCCATGTATCTCTATGATTTTGAGAAAAAAATATTGATCCACTCATCCCACATATTTAATTCACCATCCTATGTTTCCCCCTGATCACACCCATGATTCCAAAACACTCAAACTATCAGTATGACATTTCCTATAAATAAATTCTCATTAAGATATATAATATGTATTTGATGCTCTTCAGTAGATGAATTTATCTCAATCTCAACTTCATTAACCTTGATAACATGGGAAGGGCAGGGATGATAATTCTGAAGTTGTTTCACATGAAAAAACATCATGCATAAAACTATACCTCTGTTGAAGAGGCAATCAACACACCACTGAACCAATTCTCTCTATAACCCCAATTTTTCTAAAAAACCTAGGCACCATCCTTTTTTACCTCAGTATCCTAGAGTGAACCAATATATGAGACACCCGAAGGAATACCTGATCACCATTTCTAAACTATAGGGTTTATCTACATCTATCATTTGATTAAATATATCTACCTTGATCCATATCTATACATTTTGGAGTCAAATAAACATGATTCAACATCTTCTTCATGAGACTCGGTCCCTATAGCTCTGACTCACCTAACCCATCAAGCAGAGTGGTGATCTGTATAGCCTACAATAATGGATCCTCATATGGTTCCATCAGTATAGCTTCTTGATAACTATTTCTATAGGAGAAATCCACCAAAACTAGGTTCTTCTCCCAAGACCCACCGTAATCATGGAAACACACTCATAAAATATCCTCTAGCACTCGTAAAGTACTATCCCACTACCCATATATCTATTAGTGGCGTGTCGTACTTAGTAGGACTTGTATAGCATGAAAATTCTACAAGACCTTCCATAAGTGCAATGTAAAATGAGATTCAAGGTCCGAAACAATACTCAATGGAATCCTATATATAATTACTATCTCTATAATGTATAGTCCTCCCATCATTTCCACTGATAAATTCACCCGTATATGAATGTAATGCACTAATCTTGTTATTCAATCCACAACCACTCAAATAAAGTCATTCTCTTAATTCGTCCTTGGAAGACCCTCCATAAAATCCACGGGAACCTCATCACACTTCAACTCTGAAATGGAAAATGGATGTAGTAAACCATCAGGCATTTTTTTCTTGGGATTTCACCTATTGACATTTGTATCATCGTGTCATGAAACTTTCTATAATCTTTTTCACACCTGACCACTAATATTGATGATTTAGGTCAAGATTCACTTTGGTCACACGTAGATTCACCTCGCACTATAAGGAATAAAATTCATGAATCAGTTCACCCAATATTATCAAAGTAACTATAATTTGATTACTAACATAAATGATATAATCCTCATTTATGGTCCAATATGAAGGTGATTCCCCACTTTCAATGCTTTCGCTCAGGGAAAAACATCTGATACCCTCACACTTCCTATCTCTAAGATATCGAAAAAGTGTAGAATCTATTGAAACTGATATATGAGTCATCTTCTCCAGGATCTCCTAAACCATAATATGCATCTCAATAAGAAAATTCATCATCATACACTTAGTACTAGATACATATACTACTTGAGTCTGATTTTTCCATCTTAATGCATCGAAAATTCTATTTCCCTTTCTGAGAATGTATGCTAGATCAATTATGAATGACTAAATATTCTCAACACATCTCCAAAGACATAGCTTCACGTCCTAATGAAAAAATATATTATTTATGATATTTTAATCCATATAAAATGTAAACTTCTCACCCAAAAGATAGTCTCACAAACATTTCAAATAATAAACAACTATAGCAAATAGGAGTTCATGTGTATGGTAATTCCATTCATGTGGCCTTATCTTTTGATACTCATATGCCACAAAATGATATATCTAAATAAAAAATGCTATAATCCTCATCTTAGAAGCATCACAAAACATTATAAACTCCTCCTCTGGATCGAGAAGGATAATTACTGGTTCCATTTTAAAAGTCTTCTTCATTTAGTAAAAGGAATTCTCACATTCTCTAGACCATTAAGAATTTACATCATTCTTTTTTCAATCCCAAAATATGGTGCTTCGAAGACGTGAAATTCATATATTAACATCTAATAATATCTAGATATCTCTAGAAAGCTTTTTATATAGAATGTTTTTTGGGGATTCTTCCAATAAAGCACTACCTGGACCATCTATAGGTCTACTAACTTACCTTCATCCGAGATGATGTGTCCCATGAAATGTATATGATAAATCTAAATCATAAACTTAGATAGATTGGTGTATATTTTATTATCTCTCAAGGTAATTAGTTTGAGGTCAAAATTTTTGGAATGATCATCATGTATCTTGTTGTACACAAATATTCCATCAACAAAAACAACCACAAACTGATATATTTATGGGGTGAATGTTTTTTTCATCGAGCCATAGAAACATATAGTATTTTCATTTTCCCAAATGTAATCAAGAATAACTTGTAAATTCTATACAATGTTCTGAAATAATTCATCGATGTATCATAAGTTCGACCTCTCAACTGATGATAACATAATCTCAAGTTGTTTTTGGATAAAGCTGAAGATCCTCTCAATTGGTCAAATAGATCATTAATACATGGAAGAGGATATCAATTTTTCATTTCCATTTGGTTCAAAATTAAGTAATCCACACATAATCACAATGATTCATCACCCTTCTTTAAAAACATAAATGGATAACCCCAAAAAGATGTACTTGGGAAGATTAACCCCTTATCCGTCAACTCTTCCAACTAAGACATGGTCTCATGAGGCTCTGTAGGATCCATTTTGTATAGTGGAATATAAAATTTCTTATCCCTAGGTATGATATCAACCCTTATAATTATATAGGAAATACATCTTGAAAATGACACACTATTGGTGGATATACATCATGTTTTACTCCCCCATCATCCAACAACACACTAGTAAACTATGTGGTGAACTCCCCAAATTACTAATGAAATGGTCCTACATGGCCCACACGGATAACCCCTTCCCCTATATGGTGGTAGTATTTTACCTTTGTATACATAGGTTTCACTCTCCAATGGAAAAAATATAGATGGGATAGGTATGCTACTAGCCAATCCATCACCAATTTTTTTCAATGAATAATATGTTAAGGATATAAATAACCCATATAAAATGATACTCTCTAACAATAAGAAATCACCACTTGTATAAATAGATGACGCTTGACCATACACCAAACAATTTATATATCATGATCACCCTACTCAAACTCCACCACCAGGCTCAAACCATTCACATGTTGTGTGGATATAAAAGAGTGAGAGGCAGTAGTATTAGATAAGGAACTAGCTAATTTTGAATCTTCAATACTAGAACCTCCCAAAAGTTGATGGGCCTACCTCATTATCCACTAGTGTAGGCTAAACACCATGAAACTTCCATACCCCTCTTCCATGTGATACTACTTGAGTCCCCTAAGTTGCACTACACTACTAATACCTGCACTCATTCTTAGAAGCACCACATCCATCCCTTGATTGCCACAACCATTAGTACTCCAACTACCCATCTAATATGGTGTATAATATCCCCTTCCCACACTATATTAATTCTTATATTTCATATCACAACTCAACAGTTATGGGTTCCGAAATAACCTCTGTTATTTTACCATACTTCTATAAGATTGGAACACTACCGTTGGTTGAGTATAATATCGACGACAGTGGCTCGGGCAACTAAACTAGTAGAAAACCACTCAGGTAACACACAAAGTAACTAATTATTTCGTTGGTCCAATATTCATTCGCAATATCTATAAACATTGTCAAAACAATGCTTCCTAGCCTACGAATATTTACCTCCTGATCATCCAGTAGAAACAACCTCTCCTCTACTAAAATACTGTTTTATGTTCCTCCCATCGATGAGATCCCGATCCACCAACTTATACTACTTATTTAATAGAAATATATTTACATGGGACGTAATTTCCCATTTATGAACATCCTAGAAACACCTTACCATTGCTATCTCAACCCCTTCCAATACTAGATAAAAGCACTATTGTTCTGTAAAGTGGCCATCATAGTCTCTCAGAAACGTAATTCCCTATGTCAACAACATGAACTTAGCTTCCCTATCTTGTATTATAATCTCAATATTTAATTTCTACAAGAACTTATCCATAAATACTATCCACAACATACCATCATTCTATCAAGTCCAGTCTTGAATGTGCCCCCATCACATTATGGATCCTCAAAACCTATAAGCAACCATCTTGAAACAATTATCTTAATGAGTCCCAAAATGGTCCATTATAGGCTAGATGGACTCGATATCAAACTCGTATACCTCTGGTACAACCACTCTATTGAACGTAGAAGGGTGATATAACTAAAAATCTCATGTCATGTCAGACATAATCTGCCTAAATCTGTCTAGGTCTCTCGCCATAAACTGCATGGTGTAAGAAAATTTGTCATGGAAATTCTATTTATCTCCCTCACCCGACACTATCAGGGCCTTAGGTTCCTCCACTAGAGGGACATTTCTATCCATGTTCACCTTTCATCCTATCATAAAATGTTATCATTGACCCATGTCTCCAAAATTCCAAACACACATCTTAGAACACATTTCATAACATTAACACATTTAACAAGACGATATCCCAACATCCATAACACATCATTTTACCAAACCCAACCACATTGTCAAAACTAAAGTGTTATAACCACCCTTATCCATTCTAAATATATTTAATGGTTAACAAGGGCGAAATAATTCTCATTATTCGCGTGTTAGATTAAATATCAATATTTTACATTTTTATCATTTAATAACTTTGGAGTTCTTCTCATGAACCCTTTTCATTTAGAAACAGAATAAAAGAAAGGAAATTTCATTAAAACAACATTCCAAAAATAATGTTTTCCCTATACAAGCCTAAAATGATGCACGTTAGAAATAATCAGGTCTACCTAGAATGATGCATGCGTACACTCCTCCCATGTTATACGAGGACATGAGAAAAATCATTGAAAAACTCAGAATCTATAACCATGCAGAAAATCAAGTGCATAACATGAGGTGAAATAATGTCAACTATAACAAGAAACATTGATAAAAATAATCCCACCCTAGGTACATGGATTTTCCCATCATACTCGAGTTTTCTACATCCCCCCATGATCTATTTACCAAGGCTCAACTCATCATATTTTCATTTATACCTTTCTTAAATAATAAGGAAAAATAAAATAAAACAAAAATGTTTTGATATAACTTTATAATGTGTTTAACTAGGTTCCACACACAGTCTCCTTGAGAAAATTGATCACATGACGTCAGGCGCACCACCCCATATGATAGAGGCTTATGACAATAAGTGTGGGTCGAATGACGATCATAGTGAGACTATTACCTCCTTGTGAAAATATTAAAATAGAAAAATAAATAACAATATCCTAATTATATAACGAATAATCTACCAAATTTGTAACACATGATGACAAAAACAAGAAAGAAAATATTGAAACTAAATTGTAGATATGTCATGTTATATATATGTCAAGTATTAGTATGAAACCCCCATATAAATAAACACTCATGAAACTCCATGTGAGTCGAAACAACTTATTTGGTTCTCTCATTCATGGTCCATCAAGGCTCAAGAATCTAATATATGGATCCTTCCATTATCAAATCCTATAACAATGAAATCAATTTAGGTGATAACCAGGTAGCACTAGTATGGCATGAGTAAAACTCATTAGGCCACCACCAATAATGCGTAAAAGAGTATTGATTCTAATAATAGTGTATGTAGTTGTATATATAATATATTACAATGTATAAGTAAATAGTTGTCAAATTTCATTATTCTTTAATTAGACACATAATCACCCAGGTTCCTGAGGACTCCTGAACCCTCAATACCTACAATGAACAATGCTAGATTCTAAACTTTATCATATAACTACTATTATCAATAATCACTTCATATCAATTATTATCATGACCAATTGTAATGATAGTCTAATGCCAACTCATGGGAATATAAATTAATTTATAACATCGAATGGGTAGTTTTATAATCAGTCCCTCTCCCACACTTCATTTATCACATAGATATTTGGAGCCTCAACCCCTATCCCATACTTGTTAATCACATGGGTAATTAGAGCATTAATTCATTTCCCATTCTCATCATCTCATATGGGTATTTAGATTATTAGTCCATATCCCACACCTCGTTTAACACTCTGGGTTTTGGTATAATCATTCCATGTCCCACACAAAAATACCACATATATCACACATATATCCCATATATCACATCACTCAATTTTAATCATCATCAAACCTATTATAACTATTCAAATCATGACATCATATTTCAATTATCCAAACAAATCATGTTCAATACATATATCAACTAGAAATAATATTACCAATCAAAATTATGCTTTTATAAACATTTAACCATTTAACCTAGTAATTAATTCAAAAATTAAATTGTCCACATTAATTGTCCAATTACACAATCCATTAATTGACCAATCCTGTTACTCCATTAATTAATCATTCCCACAATCATAACATAGCATCAATTAATTCAAAAATTCATTAATACAATTCAATAATTCCATTATCCCAATAATTAATTAACAAAATTGTAATCTTATGATCATAGAAAGCATAATTAATTAATTCAATAATTAATTATTCAAATTAAAAATTCCAATATCACATTAAATAGTTCAATTCCAAAACTCAATTTCCCCAATTTAACTGAATTCATTAACAAACAACAATCAAATAAATTAATTCAATTATAAATGAAATTTCCAAATTAGGGAAATTGAAGTCTCAGAATTTCATATATATAATTAAATCAATACTATTTGATTGTAATTTAGACAACCTGCCTCAAATTGTTAATGATTAATTGGAAAATGGAAATTCCTAAAATTTAAATGAAAATTTCAAGCCCACTACAAAGAATGAGACATTAAATGAAATCATAGAAAAAAATAAAATTGATCCATATATTTGAAACATACATCTAGATCTACTAAAAATACAGGATATAACATTCATATTTTATCCAAAATAAGATCGAGAGAGAGATATCCAACCTGGAAGAAACCACATACCCATAGATATAAAAATACATCCATGGATATTTAATTCCCCATGATAGGAGGTCTAAAGGGCTTGGAATCCATCCAGGAGCCTTCAAAATTTAGAGAAAATGACTATGGTTTGAAATGGGGTGTTTAGAGGTATAATATGGGTGTTTGGAAAATTTTAATACTTTTCAGAATTCTAAGATCATATACACACACTTTTCTTCTCAGGGAACAAATTTCCCCCAACTATGTTTCATAAATATGTGCCTCGTATAGGGGTGTCAAATGGATACTTCAAATATGGATAATAGTTTGAAAGAACATGATCCAGCTATGTGAATCCCCTCTATTTGGGTTCACATAGCTTTCTGGGTTGGGTGCATGGTTTTGGAAAACCATGAACCAACCATGAACTACCCCTCTTCCCTCTATATTCTCTAATTTTTCACCCAAAACCCCCCAATATAACACCCAAACAAGAAGCACTAGATGTAATTTTAAAGTTTATCTGTAAACAAGATCGAGACATCTGCATAAAATGTTGGGATATTATTATTTCACAATTCACAATAAATTTAACTATTTTATAAAAATACTTATAATTTACCATAAAATTTGTTTATCATTTAGATTCAAAACTGAAATCTATTTTATGAAATAATATTCTAAAATTTAGATAATTTATTTATCTAAAAGTATAAATTTATTTGATATATTTAATTTTAATATTATGATCAATTTTCAGGTATTTAAAAATTTACATAAGGTCTCATAAAATAGTCTTTTAATTATAATAAAACAAAATAATAATTTATACATCCATTTTAAAAAATAAATTTTCTTCTAAATAATTATATTATTTTATCAAATTGATATTAAAACATTTATATTCTACCAAAATAAAATAACTTTATTTATCATTTTTAATATCTTTATTTACTTAATCATTGATATAAATATATCATATTTTTTTATTCTATGATAACAAATACTATTATAATCTTTATTTGGTGAGGATACTAATTTAAAAACCTTGTTACTATTCCCAATTATCATATTAATATTCCAACTGTCAAGTTATTATTCATATGGTTAGATTACTATTCAAACAGTCATATTTCTAATAGTAATATAGGTTTCCTATATCCTTTAAATAACACATATTTTATTTATTATGCATTCACTTCAATTCTATATCAATGATATATATATATATATATATTTTATTTCTTATTCAAATTCATATTACATTACTACCATTTTGTTTCATTTCTAAATATTTGTTCATGAGTGAGTTAATCTATGTGATTGAGGATATCAACATTTTCTTCTTATTAATATATTATTTATAATTTTTTCCTACTATAATAAAGTCAATTATTATGGCCATTTTTATTATATACATATAATTATATAATTATCATAATAAAATGTATTTATTTTTATCATGTGGTGTGTGTGTGTATTAAATTATTTTACTATTTATGAAATAATTATAATTTCAAAAACAAAATTATATTGATAAAATTTGAGTAATTATTGTATATCCTAGTTGTGGCTAAAAAGTAGGCACCCATTCATCATTACCATCAACATGAATAAAACTGACAACATTACTTACTAACTATTGAAATGAGAGAACATATTCCATCCTTTTCTGAAGTGACCCATTGGCATATTGCAGTGTAAATAAGTGAAAATACTATATTCCTACCCAAAATCTAAAGATATAAATATCTAGATCCATTGGTGACGTAGGAGTCACCTAAAAAGGTTATTTTTAGACAATGTCACCATTATAACTTAAGAAAATAATATTTATGGAAAACATGAAAACAACTAGAACTGACCCAAAAGCATTCATATATTCATTAATTTATATGTGCTATGATCCTTGAAGATCCAAAACTCATTTTTGTTGGATAAGAAATCCAATATCACTACAATATATGGAAACAGAATCTCCTTCCCTCGAGGTCTTCCAGGAAATAACCTGGATAGTAGTTCTAGAGGTCCTCCACATAAAATGTGTCAACACTGACCTTCTAATGGAAACAAAAAATCAATCATGAAAACCCTTGTCATTATTCTCTCTATGAATTTCTTCCCCATGGACTTAATATCAATAGATTATAATGTTCTCCACTCACCGACACATTGAATGGTCACTATAAAGGGCATCCCCACAATAGTAGTTCTTCACTATATATAGGAGGAATTTCCCATTATAGAATCCACCTTGAGAGAACCGTCCTACCGATAAACACATGAATGATTGAAACTATACATGCCTAAAACCTCAACTACCATATATGTAATATAATCCCCATAATATAAAGTAACAATAACCAATTGGATAAATCATTATGAAAACCCTTGATGGTAGGATCAAGTGAAAAATGTTCCCCAAAAAATGAGGATGATAACATATACATTGATAATATCATGTCGAGGAAGCATATTATTTCCATTATCAAATACAAATTTTACATCCCAGTGGTTTTAATTCTATAATTTTACAAAAAAATGTGTGATACACTTCATTAGAAAAAGGAAAATAACCATTGTTATCTAGAGTACGATGGCCATCAATAAATGGGTAAAGAATATCTACTATCATATCTATATTTCTACATTATCTATGGTTTGAAATTTGAGATCCATGAAAATTATGATAAATTTTATAATACATATCTTCAGAATTTAAGTGTACTTCTGTATAAAATAATTAATTCCCCTTATAATGTGTATATTTTTAGATGATGTGAGTGTGTATCATCACAGATCACTACTTATCTTGACATTTAAAATCCACAAAATATAGATTCAAATAATTTAACTACACCATATTTATTTACAAACCCAAATAATAGAAATATTATTCTTCCCATCTAGAAAATAATTCTTACCTCTACAATTTAAAATAGGCATAATCTAATGGAGCGGGACAATGATAGGCTCATGTGCTATGCCTTCTATAATGTCGCTGAAGAATAATTTCTATAAAACAAATAACTCTCATTAAAAAAATATGCTATGTTGGTGGGAAGTTCTTAAGATGTATATATATTTCATCTATATTATTCTCGACTAATGTTCCACTATATCAGGAAAAATGCATTGGCTTCCACTATGGTAGTTATCTAAGAGAATCCTTAGCTGATAAGGATGGGTGGTTTTTTACCCCCACCACCATAACCATGATCATAAAACCCTTAATGGAAATACAATGTGTTGGTGTCGATATAAAGAAAACTCTATCTCATAGGGATGGAGCCATTTATACTGCCCCATCTAATGAAGTTGTCCTTTACAAGATTAAGTAGGGATCACTGACTTCCAATGACCTAATTGTTAATTATAATATGTGACACACACCTATCATCTAGGGATTTATTAGTTAGGGTGGTGGGAGATTCCACAATTATTATTGTCCACGTATCAATTGTAAATTATAATTTTATTATGAAATATAGATCCCTTAATGCTCAAAAACTATAATGGTCTATCGAGAATGGAGATCAATAAATGATGATTGATGTTCCCATTAAAGTGGAATCCTATAAAGAGGAGTCACTATTAAAATAATATGATGATTGAATTATTAATAATAATGAAGAAAAAACATTTAACTTTATCATTATTAATTAGAAAGAATATATTTATCAAGACATAGATGTCAAGACACATAATTGAGAAACATTTTCCTAAGATGCAACATGCACTGAAAAACAAGAGGTTGGATGACAAACCACAAATAAAATGTATAACCATAGATTTCCACCACCGAATATTATTTTTCACAACCTCAAAATCGTTATAATAATGATAAATTAAAATAAATTATCTTATCATAGTCATGAACTAAAGTGGTTGAAGTTATCCCCTTTGATGAAATAGTAGTGCAGTGCAACACTAAGATGAACCCTATAATACAACTCAATGATGAATTACATAGAGGGAAAAAAATTTGTGAACATGATCTTAAAATAAAGTGTACATAACCCCTCTCAATCACTAGTAGTGATTCACCCATTACCTATAATTGAATTTGTATCATCATATTGTCTCACATTTGACAAAACTAGTTTATTTAATTCTGGTTATGGAGGAAGACTATGAATTTCATCTACTATGATAGAAACATTCCTCATTAAATTAATTTATCCTATGAAAAGATTTAACCATGAGATTATAGTTTATATCATTAGGGTGACTATATTAATCTACTCTTATTACATGTGATGAAGTTATGTCTCAGAAAATTCTACATCCATAATTCATTAGATCCATTGATTCTATTTCCACTCGAATAAAAACCAAAAATATGGTGGAGTTATCTAGTATAGTGTAAAAGGAAACCATATAATATTGTTGCGGATTGTCCTCCAATTAATCATAGTTTTAGAAACCCTATATTTCATTCCATTAATATAATAGGGGATATAATGTAGAAACTATTATATTTCATGTCCTTGTTTTTCCAAATGATGGGTCCACTCTACCTGTTGAGGAAAGAAAAGTTGTAATGATTTGTACTGATCAAGGTATGTCCAACTTTACAAATTTATAATTTTGTAAATACTAGTTACATAACAATCTAGGAAGACATTAATCATGAAATACACCACAAATTTACTAATATTCTAAGGGAGATAACAGATATAGACCTTATAAATTTAATGTTGTATGAAAATGAGAGTCTTTTACTACATCTCTAAATAGTAAGGTCTGATTTATTTTATTAATATAAAGACCCCATAGTATAAACTAATGGTTTTTTCATTGATAAACTCTATGATGAGATGAGGAAACTTCTAGACCTATTAAAGTATCTCTATAATTCACAAACATGACCAAATGTCTTAAGGATATTATTCTGGGAACTACGGCTAAATCACATCCTATTCTCACAACTTATGGGAAACAGTCTAGAAAAGGAGAGAATATTAGGTTAATATCTAATCTTGCACCAAAAACGTTATCAATACCCATGAATGATTTACATCATCAAACACTACACATATAGAAATAACAATGACATAATTAGCCTCTTCTTTTGGTAAGAAAAAATTATGGTCATCCGTAATAAGGGGACCATAGAAATAAAAACTATTCATTATGACATGAATATGTTCCTCGCTACATTATTGATGTAAAAGAAAACAACCTCATCACGATGAAAAAATCTAAGAAAACAATATGATGTTAACCTTAGTGATCATCCCAAGATAGATTCATCATTGAGAATATCTTCTCGAAAATAGTTGATTGTTTAAATGTAACATTGAATAAATATATACAATTATAACTAAACATTTCCACAATCCAATTGAATGTGGATGATGATTTGTAGGGTGTTTCTTCTACACAATGAAAAACTATGGACAACTATAAGACCTAGGAGAATATCGATTGTGCTCATGCCATTTTCATGAAATAAATCAAATATACATTATATCTATGGATCCTACATAATAATTAAAAGGGAAACATTCCAATCCATATTATAGAGAGAGTTAAAACATTGAAATATAACAGATATTTGGAAGAGTAAGTGTGGCCAAATCAGAAACTTGTCCATTTTCTCATGGATTTCCTACAACTATCATTTTTTTCTTGGCCATAGCCCCACCAACCCGAATCTTCATCATATGAAGAATCATATTTCATATCTATCATTGTTATTTTCATGGGATACCCTGATCTAATAAATAATATCTATATAAAATATTGTTCTAATAACATAGTTGTGGATCCAATGGTAGGCTCCATAGAATCCTAAGGAATTTTTGGGATGTAATTATGTCCGAGATCAACATTTCAGAAGTATCGCCACCAAATACATATGCATGACCAAAACTCAAGATAATACACATCATCAAGTGCATTATGAGCATGGAGACAAACCAAAAGAAAATCCATGGGTAATATAAATCAAATTTTATTTAAGGGGTGGTTAGTTGGGGTATAATAGTTTGAATATCCAATAGGTTTCCATAGGCCATGTCAGCTCAATTCATCAACAAAAAATTGAAATAAACTCCTATATCAGCAATTCATATTTCTATAACAATGAAATAAAACTAAAAATATTTAGGAAAATAAAAAAACCCAAGATGGTATGCATCAAATAATGGTGAATAAGTACTACATCATTAACCTAATATTTAGTTTCCTAGAAAAACATTCATTATTTGTTTTTCTTCACCTATCAAATTAATTATGGGATGCAATTATTGAGGCTCTTTAGATCCCCCCAAGAATTCAAGATAGAAGAAAGTTTTGATGATTTTTTTCATATATATTCATTCCATAGAATAATAACATGGAGTGATCTTGTTTATAGAGAGAAACTAGCATGTCACCATCCAGGGACATATTAGATCCTTGTACGTCTTTTCAAGAGAGATATGTAAAAATATAATGATATTATATAGAAATGGTCCTATGATAAATATCATACCAATTAGAAAAATTAAATTCATCTTTTATTGTGATGAAAACCTATATCCATTTAAATTAATCATTTAATGGTAAGAAAAAAGAGAGTAAAATCTTCGTGTAAGTATTGAACTCAAATAGTAGTTTAGAAATAATATCTCTATATCTCTGATTATAGTGATCCATCAGGACATAGAATTAAATATTCTATTAGAAAACCCCAAACACCTAAACCATGTAAATTTAATATCTCTATAAAATAAATTCCAAATGTACCCCATCAAGGGAAAGGTTGGAGTACATTGGGGAGACAACCCCCCCTTTCAATCCTGTTATCCTCAGTATTTTAAAATTTGTTTCTATAAATGATATGAAAAGTAACTAATGATGGATGGTGTTTCACATATTGATGATCCCAATTTTTTTGTAATATACCCACAAAAACCTTGGTTCTTAATTTTGATTTATTTTTTATTTCACTCTAATTTTATTGCAGCCACAAAATATTCTCCATATAGTTTCCATAATTTTAAGGCTTCATTTTACCCTTTATTCATAGTGACAACTATTACAAATGATATTATCCTACCTTGGAAAATTGACACAACATATGATAATTCATTACTTAAAATTGATCCACAGTTATTAAAAATCACCTAGATATATGTGAATCATTACAATAGTGTCAATATATCACCCCCACCCCACTAACTTGGGAATAATACATATATGACCTCACATGAATCTCATTATATTTTTACATAATATGACCATAATAATAATGGATATGATGGATATCATATCTAGAATGATCCCTATAATTTCACTCCAACATCAATACACTAATGACTCTGAGATTCCTTCTTATTATATATCAAACATAAAAATTCCCTACATTTCCACTTTCCCTAAAAAATTACATCATCACCAACTCCCAAAAAATTGAGTAGAGGGAGTAGGGGATGTTGAGATCAAAGATAACCCTCCCAATATTGATGGATGGCACCTCTACTAGCATATATGAACTAATAAATGTGGATGTTTGTATAAAAGAGGATCCATTGCCCAAATTGATAAGTTTCACTATTCTTCATGAAGAAAAGAAAATTTATATATTCCTTTTTGAAAATTACTATTATGTTTTCTCATGTATTTTTAGATATATACATGGGTAATATTATGATTTCTCACCCATCTTCTAGGAATACCAAATGTCCATGGTGGTGTTATGATATCTTTTTATAATTTGAATATTCCCTTTTCTATGAGGCTTGAAACTGTTGCTGATATGATCATTAAAGTAAAATTAATATGGGATGTTTAATAAACAAAAAATTTCCTTAATAACAATCATTTTTTTTAAAAATAAAAATAAATTTTCAGTTTTTATCAATTTCATAGATTTTAATCACCACTACCCTAAGGATGATTTCCCTATATTTATACCAAATATCTTCATTGATTAAATAAAAGTATTTTATTACCTATACATTATAGAATGGTACTAAGGATATAATCATAGAACTATGACCCTAGAAAATGATGAATCCACTAATTTCATATCAACCCATGGGTTATTTTTCTGTTAGTGCATGCACTTTAGTTTCAGGAATGATTGTCTCTCCTATCAACACACTATGTATATAATCTTAAATTATATTTTGGTAAATATTTTGGAATGTTATTCTAATTTTATGGTAGTTTTATCATGGAATTTTTATCATATTATAGAGTCCCAACTAGTTTTTTGAAAATTTAAATTGTATATATTGAAAATGATCACATTGATGTGTTATTTTAGGGTGACATCAGGTAATTTCTATAGTTTTGTAATTTGACACCATTGAATTGAATTTTACTATGAGAATACTAATGTGATCCATGATATTTTTCCACATCAAAACCTCAATTATTTAAAAATTATTTAGTTACAGATTCCCTACATTGGGGGATTTTATACCCAAACATTCATGAAAATTACCCCCTTCACAAAGATGATGAAAATTGAGTTCTCTTAGAAATGTTATAAATACTTTAAAGACAATTTTTTAAAGACCAAGAAATATCTACTTAACACAGTGGTTATGATATTTCTAGTATAAGGGAAACAACCTATACTATATTTTGAAAAAGTATAGATATGATATGGTTCACTGACCATAGAGGGATGTGTTACAAGGATTGAAAGTAGTATATACTATCTGAGTATGATAAAGAGATATTTTGAGACTCACTATTATATCATTAAGAAATAAATTGTTCTAATATTAACTAGTCTAAAGATGAGGCCTTTCTTATGACATGCTGAGGCATACATGGTATCTCAGATTTATTTATTCAAGTATAACCTTAATTGTCCGATTTTGACTATGCATCTATATTGACAAGAAGTTTTCCAATACCAATTCCACATTTAGTTTATTTAAAATATGGTGATCTAGGGGTAGGTTCCAGATAATATTCTTAGAGGAACCCCTACAATGGAAAGCATACTGGTGAATATCAACCTCCAAGACATGGGGGGTTTTCACAATCCTGAACACTCCCAAGATATGGGATATATACTTAGTTCGTGCCTCTTGATGTCTGAAAGCCAATAGAATAGAAAACATGGATCTCGTTCATTTTGGATTTTAGATTTCCTTTTTTTATACAATGTTTTTATTCACTACCCCTTTTAGCATTCTAGTAGTTTCACTAACAAGGCAGTAGAGTACTATGATAACTTCCTTGGTCTGGTGTTAACATCATAGCTTCTAGTATATCATTTTAGAGTTAAATACAATATATATTTGGTGATTAACAAGATTAATAACCAATAACCCATTATGAAGGAAGAATCAATTCTACTCTTTTTTTGCATAAGTGGACAAATAAAAGAGTTATTATTTAATTAAATGATCCATTATATCCCTCCTTAATATAATTATCATTTTAAGGTTCTATATAATATAGCCATAACCAAATCTATTCATGATCAAAAGCAGATAGTCTATCAAATCACACACTATGAGGTGGCCTCGATAGTCACAATTTGTGGCATGGAACAAATCAAGGAAATAAACTCTACCCCAAACCAGGAGAAGTTGATATTCTATTCTACTGATATCAATTTTCTATAGACTATACACATAATATACTACCTCTAGTGTGGAATCCTTTAAATAGATCTAGACAAGAAAAAAACATATTGGATTCTAGGACTCTAAATGCATCATTTGTAATACAGAATGAAGAGAGGGTCCTCTACAGGTGATGTTTCAATATATTCCTCCCAAGATTCATCACAGTAGGTGAAAACTCATAATCATGAAAGAAGATCATGCCATCACCTATATGTCTCATTAGTTTGAGACCAATATTCCCCATCAAATTATGATCCTTGGATATTTTTTAACAATAATGATTAATTATTTCCATATATTCATCGGGATTATTCCATGATTTCCAAATACATTCCAATTTTATAAACCATCCACCCAATACTGTTCTATAGTAATAAATATCCATTTTAATTTTCTATATGGGGAATTAATTTCATGGGTCCAAATCCCCCAGCTATAGAAAGTTTGTTTAATTTTACTCTTATAACTAGAAAATTATTCTCTAAATGGGCTGAGTTTATACACCTTGAGAAAGATTGTAAAAAAAATCTGATCAAATTTAATAGGACTAACATTGCCTTCAAATTTTGTGTCCCTCATACTACAGTGAATAACAACAACACTAGTTTTTCCTCTTCTTATATCGAAATGTATTATCATTATTTTTACACCATGTCCAACAATTCAACACACTATCATGTTGTGAAAAGAGACATATAGATTATTTCAAATAAATTAAAATATACTCTAGGAAGTGGTAGATATAGAAAAAAAAATCCTATGTAGAAATGATTTTTCATTATTCTTGGGCTTATAAAACCATTACTCATACCTGTATATAGGTCACCCCAATGTTTTTTTCTATAGGTCATTTTTTATGTTATCTAATCAAAGGTTGACTTACATTATTACATATTTTCATTGATGTCCAATTCATAGAAGAAGAGGAATCCTTGAAGTTTCATGATGAATTTTCACAGATATATAAAATAAATTTTAAAACGCCAGACAACATGTTAGTCCATAATAATTATATTTCATGATCCTTTAATATCAAATTTTACATTAAATCATTTCCCCCATGTGAGTTGGTGATATACATGATAGCATCGATGATTCCAAGGATGAAGCCCCAATGTTAGGAACATTATGGTTTACATTAGGTATAATCAAATAGAGCCTATTCCTTACTAAGATGGATGAGAACAAATCAATCCCCATAACAAAGATATATTTCTAAAAAAATATTTTTCAGGATTTCAATATGATTCACAATGTCCTAAATACACAAAATTAAATAGTATATTTTTGGTCCATGATGAATACCCTTAAAATAAATGTCAGAACTCCCATTCAACATGACATTAGAAAATTTAGTGGAGGTATATTCTAAAAGATGTTAAACTATTTGGTGGAGTTCTATGTCACCTAACATTAATCTATAACATACATTATTCCATGCATTATGTACGTAAAGTGAATGTACGTGTTTGGTCCAGATTACCTAATCCTAAACTATTCTTTATGGACTCTCTATGCAATTTAAACATTCCCTAAATAATATAAAGATATGTGTATGAGTACATGGGGCACAATAAACTTGTTCCTAAGGATATTAATGCCCTCTTTTCCATTAGATGATTTCAATCTATACAAGAAAGTTTCATGCACTACATTTTTCATTATTCAATTCCATGTGGAATTGGTAGTAATTAATGGAGTTGTTTTTCAATTCCAATCATGAAAAAAATTCCCTTACCCCTATGTAAGATCTTGCTCCACCTAAGGGCTTATTCAGTTGTTATAGATATACTGGCAGGTCCATTTATTTTTGTTATCTTGACCCACTAATATTAAGATACCCCCTTTACTCACATATGGGAATGATCTAAATGAGGTATTCCAATTTAAGAACAACAAGTGACTTGATTAAAGATACCTTGAGATACATACAGATTCCTAAAACTTATTTCATTGAATCAATTTCAAATTTGAGAAATAAATAACATCCCTTATATTATAGCCTGATCAATGTAGGTGATGAACTATGTAAGTACTATGTGTATCATTATTTTATTTTTCATTAGCATGCATAGTGATTTATAGAACCCCTATAGTTGGTCCAAAAATAAATATAAAAAAATCAACTCTCTCCGTAGTGTTTTGGGGCTTTTCATCAATATCCCAGCCTCATGAGGGCACTCCATTGATGTAGGACACAATTTCCCCCTTTATATATCCTTGAAAATTACATGTATGTTTTAAGAAAAATGTATGTAGTCATTCATACTATTTTATGGATATGTTGGGAATCCAAATATATTTGTATTTTCCTCACCCATAATTTCACCAATATCAAATTTATTTTTGCTAATGGGGCTACACTTTATGATTTTAAATGTCTTAGTGTCTTTCCAAAAAATATAATATTTCTTATTCTCAATATGAATGATCATGATATTTGCAGTAAAATTCCAAGAACACTATATTCATTGATTACAATTGTGATAGGATATTTAGTGGTGTTCGGAATTTCATATCAAAAAACTAGTTGTGGGGTTTTACCCAATATTTGTACCTTGTTATTTTTCTAATGCCTTGGTTGGACACAAACCATGTAAAACAAATGTGTTAAGAATTACCCCATTCACTAATAACTTCATTCAAGATATTCCCATTCATATCCAAAATAAATTGAACTACATGGACATTAGACTATAGTTAATAACATTAAACTACATAAAACCTTCCAATTTTCAGGAAATTGAAATAAACAACACCCATTCCACCCTGGAAGGAAATAAACATCCCTGATTAAAAAACTAGGGTGGCCTAAATCTATTACATGTTAGCAGTATTAGAGTAAGAACTCTTATTTTTTGGTTCCCAACTATTACTAACAAATGCAATGATAAAACATCATCTATTCCAAAGTCCTCAACTTATAAGTATTGAATGAAACCTATATATTAATTCCCACCCTTTAATGTAATGAAAAAAATATGGTTATTTTAATGGCCATATCTTATTTCTCAAACCAGTAATTACTCAAATGATCTTAGAGGTCCTATTGAATTTCCCAGAATGGTATAATTTAGGTGAACCCTACTAAATAGTAAACTACGTTTAATACTGGTCACATTTCTCTAAAATGCACAACATCTACTGTAAATGAAATCTCAATCCTTTTAAGACATTTTATCATCAATAAAAACTTTCTTTCATATATAAGAACCAAATATGTATATGGTTTTTCAATATATATATATATATATATATCTAAAATAAATATCCCCCTATCATGTGTATGACCCAAATCTATGTATGAGTATTATGCACTCAGTTCCTTATCTATGAACCTATATTGAAAATTTATCCCCTATTTATGGCTTTGATCTATATAGAAAGTGGAATTTAAGTACTACAAGTGGATTTATTCTGATACTTATAGGATATGTAATGATTCATGAATATGTTATCCTAGGCCTTACTTTAGATCCTTAAAAATCCCTTCCACATCCTTTGTAAACTATAACTCTTTGTAAATATTCCATCTTATTAAGGGAACAAAACAAAGTTTAAACGACATTTTTTCTTCCCCTGCATATGATCTTGATTAATATTTGGATGTTTCAAAAACTACAAGTGCCTTTGTTTATATTACATTAGGATATGTAATGATGCCTATATATCTTATCCTAGGAATATCCTTGACTATCAAAAATAAAAACTACAATTTTTACCTTAGTGTATGATGTTATTCAAAGATGATTTAAAATGAATTTCCTTGTCCATGAATCTGACATAAGTTATACAATCCTCATAAAAAAATAAATATGGATCATTTAAAATGACAATTCCTATGCAAAAAAAAATTTATGTAAATATATAAAGTATATAATCACTCCATTTGTATAAATTAATGAAAATTTCCCTCTTGTTTGTATGAGTTAAATCTCCATATGGTAGTCATTAATAGAGTATTAAACACTAACATCATAGTTAAATATTAATTATACCATATGTTATATATTGATCTATACAGATAAAATTCTCAAATCTAAATAATGTATGTCATGAATTTTACCATTTTAGGATATGTAGTGAAGCCTGGATCTTCTATGATTGGCTCTTCCATAAATTTTAGAATTGATCAATATTTTCTTCACATGTTTGAATCAGATTTGTTTTTGAATTTTCTTGATTATAGAAGACAAAAACCACCCTATGTGTCCCAAGTCATGTTTGTTTTAGGTTCTAAATGATATTATAACTCAATATTGTTCCACACATTGATCATGACTCACATGATCTTAAACGAATTAATTAATTACTCTAACTAGATTGATTGAGATGAAAAGTATTCAATGAAAGTGTTCCAAAGCCTTGTCACATTCTATTAAACTTCATGATATTTTGTTCCATCATGTTTGAAATTTATAATAATAGGATAGATCATATCCTAAGATGCAACTACTATATATGAGATCCTGGTAAATGTAGAAAAATGTGATAATGGTATTATATATCGAGATAAAACAATACTTCTTATTTACAAAAGTTTCTATTCATGTTGTCTCTCACATATATAGTTGCATAAACCCTATAGAATCACCTTGGGTATAACCATGAGGTTCCTAAGGTGTTAAATTAATAATACTTTATCCCTTTTTTACCTGATGCTAAAATGAGTTTTTATGTCTTATTCCTGAGTCATGTCTTTGAAAACATTCATATATAATCACCCCTTCCTCATGATATTATTCTATGTGGTGTATATCATTGTAAAATAAATATAAAAAACAATGCCTATTACATATCAGATAAAATTAAACAACCTTGTACTTGTGACCTTGTTTTGTATCATTAAACTACACACATCTTCATCAATTATAACTCTATTATTAAGGACCATAATAGACTTTCGATGGTCAAAAATGATATATAATGCCTCCATCTTGTTTTATATGAATTATGTTACATAAATCACACTCCACCATTCATGATTATTGGTGATGATTGAATTCAATGTCAAGGGACACCTCTTCCAAGTAATACATACATGCCTAAATTTGGATCATTCATTTCATCTCCCAATTAGTCATTCCAACTAGTGGCAAATTCATCCTAAGAAAATTGTCATCTAATATCTTAATTGGTATAACATACTGAAATGTATAATTTGAAATTGATTATCATTCATCCCTTGTGTACATGTCCCACATAATCACTCCTAATATGGGGATCATGAGAAACAATTTATAACACCATAATTTACCACTAAAAATGAAGTTAGAGTATTCTTGACCCCTTAATCCCAATTAGGTTCCATGTGACACCTCCAATTATATATCATTTATCAAATAAAAATATAATTAATTTAATTTCATTACATATGAGATAATATATGCTAGAATTTGGTTCATATTCATTTTAGTATTTCCATGTCTTAGGATTTCTAAATTGCCTCACATTGTTTTTCAAAATAAAAAAAACCATAAAATATAAAACTAGATTATATAGAATGAAATACCTTAAAATACTAGTGTATTAGACATAAAAATATTCTATCTAAAAAATATTAAAATAATAAATAATAAAATTTCATGTATTCACTCAATATTCACTTATTCATATGTTTCAAGAAAAAGATAGATAAAATATTCCATTCCCAAGTAATAGGGTATAATCTTTACCATGGAAAAATTTTCATTCATCAAATGGACAGATATTTGGTCTTATTATATCACCAATTTCATTTGATCAATGAAAAATAATCTCTTGTTATATTTTATTTCCATAATTATTTTTCCAATACATAATAGAATATCCTATAGGGATCTAACACGCTTATTGACTTTTACATTCTTGATGAACATACTTAAATCCTTTGAGTCATGAATCATCACCACTCTTCGAATCCCTCAAACTTCAGTGAATTATATTGGTTATTAATTTCCTAAAATAATGTATAACATAGACTGATTGAACTGAAAACCCCCCACCCCCACTGCATTGAATGTTGAAAAATAAATTTTCTTGTGATCATGTAATGTAAACCCTTATGAATGATTTGGTCTTAGAAGAAATGTCCCCTTTAACCCCATAATCTATTATCTAATGAAATAGAACTTGTTTCTACCATTACTAATGGTTAACCTAGTCCAAGATGTATTATTATTACCAATTATTGAAATAAAATTATGTTAGGATTTACTCATTTCATAACATAACTATTAAATTTAATTCAAATAACCATTTTATTACACATTAGTATATTGTGCCCACCGTTTGAGTATGGTTATGATATCCTATTATTATAAGCATTCAAGTATGGGTTTTCTTCTCTAATAAATATCTAAAGCCTTTATTTGAGATACTTATCTTGGAATATTAATACTAGATACTTTTTCTCATTTCGTGACATTAAATAACATGAAAAAATGGTATAAGATTCATGACCATAAACCGGATGCCCAAATTTTCTAGTATAGTCTATATTTTCAATGCACCCCACAGTAACATTGGGGTTTCCCTTACCTATACTA
This sequence comes from Viscum album, assembly GCA_963277665.1. Lineage (NCBI taxonomy): Eukaryota > Viridiplantae > Streptophyta > Magnoliopsida > Santalales > Viscaceae > Viscum > Viscum album. The sequence continues at coordinate 850,614,434 of OY728126.1, read as the reverse complement.
GATAGAATACCCACACAATTTTTCAAAGTAATATGACATTAAATTTCATTAATATTTGATACAATTTATTAAACCTACAACATAAGAAGCTCATTGGTCTAAGCACTGTCTCTTTATACTATGTGAACCACTCCTTATGGGTTTTTGCATCTATGAAGCAGGGATATCTAATTAATGTCTGGTTTTTTTCATCTAGGATGGTATATAAACTACATCAATTTTGGTAAATGCTATATAACCCTATAAAATAATGATATATGGTCTATATATTATGATCATAAACATTTTTTCCAATCAATATGACATGTATTAACACAAACTTCTTCAAATAAAGGGACACAAAATTAACTAGGTTGAAAACCAAAAATGGGAATCGTTGAACAAATATGATACTTTTCTTTCATGGAATGGAAATTGCATGAATTATGAATAATATTGAGCATCTAAAAAAGAAAATAGTTATATCTTATTAGGGAAAAATCCAAAAAAGGAGACCAATGAGATATGTGATTTCTTTCTTTCTATGCTTACCCATATAAAGTAATTCCCAATAAAAAAAAATAAGGAACAGAAATGTCCCCAATCTCATGTGGAAAACAATATACCCCTAAAAAAGTCATGTTATTATCCTTATGTCCCTTGGTTATGAAAAAACAGAGAGGATTCATCCTTCCCCCATCCTTTAATGAAATAGTCCAATAACTATAAATGAAATTTATTAAGGGATAAAAGTAGTGTTCTTCAACCCCCTTGAACATAAAAACCCTCATTCCAATTTTCCCCACTATGAGACTCTATAGTATATAATTCTAGGAATCCAAATGGACCAACTCCACTATTAAATTTATGGAATTTTTTCTTATAGCCTCCCGTGATCCATATTTAAGAGGATATATATCATCATAATGGTCAAAATCTAGTGTAAAAGTCATTATATTTTTTCATATACAAATTTTAGTTGTTCGACCATGGATCTAATTCATATTAATAAACCAAATCTAGTTTAACTATGATATTATTTCATCCTATATTGGTCTATAAGACATTCTCTTGGATGAATATTTTTGAGTCAAGAACATCAATACCATGATGGACTTATTTCATTCAATTTTAGTATTCATAATAACTCAGGTGATCCTAATATGGGGATATGATATTTTTAATTTATTGTGTACTGGTAATTAGAACACACTAAGAAATATGAAAATAAAAAATAATTTATCAACATAATAATTTTCAGTTGTTTGAATGAAATGGATGAAGAGAAGCATATATAGGTTTATAAATATTTTCATTATAGTGGATTGTAGTTATGGTACCTCTAATATAGACCAATGCTTCTCAATTGATTTTTATATTCCTAGATTATATAATGAGTGTTGTCTATTTATCCAGCTCTAAATCTTTATTAGGAGGAATTATTTATACATTAAAAAAACATTTTATTCTTTGTATGGGTATCCTAAAGAATAATTTTTTGGACTTTCAATCATCCCTCGGTAGCATCTAGATCTCACTCGAGTTGGATCAATCATGTAGCCTCTCAGTTAGCAATGTGTTTCATATCCCAAACCACATATATATATTGTGATTAACATTAAAGAACCATGGATAACTATTTGTTGGATTTCATGGTTATCTTTATAATTTATAAACACCTCTGGGATTCTCCTCGCCACTCATAAGCCCAATAAATCACAGTCACAGTATCATGGATGTTATGGTAGAAAAATAAAAAAATTCATAGAAGTAGATGGTATCACTAGATTTGATGTATCGTCACCCTCATCACATCCCTCGAAGTACCAAAAATTAATTTACATATATTACCCCAAAAACATTGATATGATGCTGGGGTGGTGGTTGATGGTCTATTAGTCTAGTTCAGTTCCACTCCCCAATACAAGAATATAGTCTTGTAGAAATTCACATAAGAATAGGACCAAGATGTTTCCTTCCAAATATATCAATCTTATATGCCATGGACGTATTTTAAGACATATTATTAATAATAATTAGATTAGAAATTTTAGTTTTTCTGAGGGAGTATAATGAAAATAACCACTTTTTTCATTGAAATAACTACTTCCAAATTAGTTTTTACACCTATTGGTTGAACTAGTTATTATATAAATCGACATGTATCCCCTATAAGAAATTATGAAATAATTATATGTATATTTTTTCCAAACTATATATGAAACAATGATGGTTTTATCTTCATGTATATACCAAATAGCAGCAATGCCTTAAATTTTCAACATTATAATAATTTTATCTAAGATATTGGATGGGGATTCTGATTCACACATGCCATTGAGAGGTTGTTCATGTCCACCTTCAGTTCATTCTTATTCATAGTCAAAATTTCTATGATAGATCATGGTTGTGATGTTCTTGGTTTCTATGAGATCTGTAATCATGTGTCAATACATATAATGCATAAGGGAATCTGTCATAAGATGTAATGTTTTTAGGTTTAGTAAAACCCCATATTTACATCTCATCATCTTTCCTAATCAATATTCACCTTTATTTGTGAATATGGGTGGGAATAATGTGATTGATTATTTTTCCACTACTGTTTCACCCCTCACTAATGATGATTCCATTATTGAAGGTACAATCATCGCAGTAGTAGAGACGTGAGTCTCAAATAGATTATTCTAGTCATTATTCTTGATATTTTCCTCTGTATTCATAGTGGAGTGAGATCTCATAGTAATAATACTCAAAAAGTTTCACTAAAATTTTGACCCATTACTGTGCCAAAATGACCACTAATTATCTTAATGACTAACCAATCTACCTAGGATAGACATGTTGGAAAAGCATGTTTTCAATTTTTTCTTTAATATTGGAATAAGGATAATGTTCCACCATCCTATGTACTACAATATGAGCAAGGGACTATTTAATGTAAAATTACACCTAGAACCCCCTATTGGTATTTTTGAAAAAATTATAGATCCCAAACATCAATTTTTTTTAATTTTATAATTTATTTGTGAGCTAATGATTTTGTATTCTAGAGTCATCATAGGTTGTGTCCAAACATCCTCCTTATAAAAAGAAATATAGTTTGATCTACCAAAATTATATCTTTAGTGAAACATAATATTATAATAAATGTTATATCGTCTATATCAACAAGGTAATCAAATTCATTAATCTTTGAGTTCATCTACCCCATCAAGGGTTTCAGAGGTGGAAATGATGGTATTTTTCATTCATGACTGAGTCTCTATCATGAAGATGGTTAAATATATAGTTGAATGGGAAACCCTTTAAGGGGTATATGAACAATCCAAGATTAATGAATTTGATTACCTTGTTGATCTAGATGATATAACATATATTACCATATTATGTTTCACTAAAGATATAATTTTGGTAGATCATCCTATATTTATTTTTATAAGTAGGATGTTTGGACCCAACCTATGATGACTCTAGAATACAAAATCATTATCTCACAAATAAATTCTAAAATTAAAACAATTTTTGAAGTTGGGGATCTATCATTTTTTAAAAAATACTTATAGGGGGTTCTAGGTTTAATTTTACATTAAATAGTCCCTTGCTAACATTGTATTCCTTAGGAGGGTGGAACATTATCCTTATTCCAATATTAAAGAAAAAATTTAAAACATGCTTTTCCAACATATTTATCCTAGGAAGATTGGTTAGTCATTAAGATAATTAGTGGTCATTTTGGCACAGTAATGGGTCAAAATTTTAGTGAAACTTTTTTAATATTATTACTATGAGATCTCACTCCACTATGAATATAGAGTAAAATATCAAGAATGGTGACTAGAATAATCTGTTTGAGACTCATGTCTCTACTAATACGATGATTGTACCTTCAATAATAGGATCATCAGTAGTGAGGGGTGAAACAGTAGTGGAAAAATAATCGATCACATTCTTCCCACCCATATTCACAAATAAAGGTAAATATTGATTAGGAAAGATGATGAGATGTCAATATGGGGTTTTACTAAACCTAAAAACATTAAATCTTATGATAGATTCCCTTATGCATTATATGTATTGACACATGATTATAGATCTCATAGAAACCAAGAACATCACAACCATGATCTATCATAGAAATTTTTACTAGGAATAAGAATGACGTGAATGTGGACCTGAATAACCTCTCAATGGAATGTGAGAATCAGAAGCCCCATCCAATAGCTTAGAAAAAATTATTATAATGTTGAAAATTTAAGGCATTGCTGCTATTTGGTATATACATGAAGATAAAACCATCATTGTTTCATATAAATTTTGGAAAAAATATACATACAATTATATCATAATTACTTATATGGGATACTTTTTGATTGATATAATAACTATTTCAACCAATAGGTGTAAAAACTATTTTGGAAGCAGCTATTTCAAAGAAAAAGGTGGTTATTTTCATTATCCTCTCTCAGAAAAACTAATATTTATTATCTAATTATTGTTCATCATATGTCTTAAAATACGTCCACGACATATAAGACTGATATATTTGGATGGAAACATCTTGGTCCTCTTCTTATGTGAATTTTTCTAAGACTATATTCTTGTATTGGGGAGTGAAACTGAACTACATTAATAGACCATCAACCAGCACCCCAACATCATATCAATGTTTTTGGGGTAATATATGTAAATTAATTTTTGGCACTTCAAGGGATGTGATGACTGTGATGATACATCAAATCCAGTGATACCATCTACTTCTATGAATTTTTTTATTTATCTACCGTAACATCCATGATAATGTTACTGCGATTTATTGGGCTTATGAGTGGTGAGTATAATCCCATAGGTGTTTATAAATTATAGAGATAACTATGAAATCCACCAAACAGTTATCCATGGTTCTTTAATGTAAATCCCAATATATGCATGTGGATTGGGATAAGAAAAACATTTCTAACTAAGAGGCTACATTATTGATCCAACTCGATTGAGATCTAGATGCTACTGAGGGATGATTGAAAATCCAAAAAATTATTCTTTAGGATACCCATGCAAAGAAGAAAATGTTTTTTTAATGTATAAATAATTCTTCCTACTAAAGAGTTAGAGCTGGATAAATAGACAAAACTCATTATATAATCTAGGAATATATAAAATTCATTGAGAAGCATTGGTCTATTTTAGAGGTACCATAACTACAATCCACTATCATGAAAAGATTTATAAACCTATATATTCTTCTCTTCATCCACTTCATTCAAACAACTGAAAATTATTTTGTTGATAAATTATTTTTCATTTTCATATTTCTTACTATGTTCTAATTACTAGTACACTATAAATTAAAAATATCATAGCCCCATATTAGGATTACCTTAGTTGTTATGAATACTAAAATTGAATGAAATAAGTCCATCATGGTATTGATGTTCTTGACTCAAAAATATTCATTCAAGAGAATGGATTATAGACCGATATGATGATATATATCCTCTTAAATATGGATCACGGGAGGATATGACAAAAATTCCATAACTGTAACAGTGGAGTTGGTCCATTTGGATTCCTAGCATTATATACTATGGAGTCTCATAGTGGGGAAAATTGGAATGAGGGTTTTTATGTTCAAGGGGGTTTAAGCACACTACTGTTATCCCTTAATAAATTTCATTTATAGTTATTGGAATATTTCATTAAAGGATGGGGGAAGGATGAATCCTCTATGTTTTTTCAATACCAAGGGACATAAGGATAATAACATGAATCTTTCTAGGGGTATATTTTTTTCCACATGAGATTGGGGACATTTATGTTCCTTATTTTTTTTTATTTTGGCCATTACTTTATATGGGTAAGCATAGAACGAAAGAAATCACATTTCTCATTGGTCTCCATTTTTGGGTTTTTCCCTAATAAGATATAACTCTTTTCTTTTTTAGATTCTCAATATTATTCATAATTCATGCAATTACCATTCCATGAAATAAAAGTATCATATTTTTTAAAGGATTCCCATTTTTTGTTTTTAACCTAGTTATTTTTGTGTCCCTTTATTTCAAGAAGTCTCTGTTAATACATGTCAGATTGATTGGAAAAAATGTTTATGATCATACTATATGGACCATATATCATTATTTTTTGTGTCCCATTATTGTACCATATATCATTATTTTAATCTTGCATTGTTCATCTACCCCTTCAAGGGTTTCTAAAAATATTATTACCTACCTCTGAGGGTTTCTATAAAAATTAAAATTCCGAAGGTCTTTTTTTCGTGATGTTGGGTTTGAATTCCATCATGGATGATCTCACATATGTCTCACGTAATAAAAAACTATATTCAAATCCACCAAAAATAGATGGTTTCAAATTTCATATCCCCTAAGAGGTCACTTACTAGCTAGTTCCCCCCCAATTATTACTTATGATCATTTATTTTGAGTTGTTTTCTAATCCTATAATGCTTTTGGGGGCCCACTTTATCATCGGTGGATGGACCAACATAACCCAACTTCTGTCTGCGATGGTTCTATTTTCTTTATTTGGTGGAAAAGTATAACTTATGGAAAACCTGAATACATATGCATATTCCCCACCCTTACAATTTATTGTACATTACTCATCACTTTAATTAAATTATCTATATTTGTATAGAATTTGAAAATGGTGATGGTATAAATCATCATCATGGGGGGGGAATCAATGATATTTGGATCAAATGTATCCTAGAAATAAACCTAAAAAAATAATTCATGAAAGGATAATTTATTTTAACCCATTTATTTTCTTGAACCCTAATGATCCATAATTTCAACAACTCCATGGGGTGTTTATCCATATAAAAATCAGTTAATGGAACTAAAACCTATTTTTCAACATATAAACAAACAATAAACGTTTTATGGAGAATATTCTTCATATACACTTTTTTAATTAACTTGAGATTAATGTACAAGGGCCCATTTATCCAACATTATTATACAAGTTTCCCAATCAAACATTCATATCAATAACACTCCTTCTAGTTAGAGGTGTGTCATAATTGAAAATTTTGAATTTTGGGTATAGTTCATGATGTAAAGAATATTATCATAGGATAAAGACAAGAGAATGATTTAACATACATCATGACTATACTAATTGAATATATCTCATTAATTCCCCACTGTGTTTATCTTTCCATAAAAATTAAAATTGACTTTCACCCATCCTTGTGACAAAGGAAATGGTCCGTGGATAAAAAATGGATATTTTCCCATATAAAAGTGAAAAAACACCTGTCTTCTCATGAAAGTTTTAGAACTTCAAAAACCATGTCCTCCACATTTGCAACTTGTCCTCCATTATAAATGTGCTTGTCTAATAACTATTATTATAATTACACACATGTGATATATTTCCATTCAATCATATGGATAAAATTTCATCTATTCATATTTGAATAGATATTATATTGTCAATATCATAACCACAGTCTTTATACTATACTATCTCTAACTCCATAAAGTATTTTCATAAGATTAAACTCTTTTTTTTGTGGCACAACCCGTGGTATACTTGTAAAATGTCTCATTACACTTAATAATAACGAATGAGTCCATCCAAGTCATGAATTCAATGGTAATTTATTTGAATGGAAATGATTCTATAATGGTAACAACCATATTCACTTATGAATTAGTTGACTCAAATGTTCACCAATGATATTAACTGGTAGTTATTGGAGGGATAAACTAAACATATATGGATCCCATGATCAAGACCATTAATTTTTTTAGATTTACCTAAGGTTGATACCTACTTCCCCATGATTCATGTATAAGGTATTCATATATATACTTTGGTGGTGGAGAAACAATGGAAGAAATTCTATACCCTTAAAAAATGCATCAATTAAATATAGACATCTTCCTAGATATATAATGAGTAAAAAACCATCTTAGAATCAAATCCGGTCTTAAGGAGTCCTAATTAAAACATCCATTAATAATTTAAACAACCCTTGGGGTATATGTCCCAGACTTTTACCCATCCTATTCCATGATCCATTTTACATTTCCAAAATATTTAGTAATAAAAATGAATCTCAGGCACCAATATAAATGAAATTTTATAAATAGTAAAATTTATGTGATTTATAAATTGTATAGTAATGGATTCCCCTCAATGATATACCCCCCTTTGATGAAATATCATCACTTACCAAGTTAGAATATTCCAAAAACAATTTAGTTTGAGAGATTTGTATCCAACAATAAAGTATCAACATTTGGAAATTATCTATGGTCATACAAATTAAGGAACTATAATGATAAATTATCTTATGTGTTCTTTCACATGGGATGTGTAAAATATGACATGTGAGGTTTCCATAGATTTTCGTCCCTAAATTCTACTCATACTTAATATATGAATAGTATCTTCAGTGATAAGAACAATTCGTCAAGTCCCTACTGTCATGTTTCTATAAAAATAAAAGGAGTATGAATCCAAAATAAATGATAAGAAAATGATAAAAATTAATATGTCCTTTATTACGAGAATCAGATAAGTCAGTAAAATTTCATATGAAATTTCACTATAATTATTCACCCTAGTTCTTTACTCAAGCACTGTACTAAAAAATTTCACAAGTCCCAAAAGCATTTTCTTAGAATCTCTCCCTGTATATTCACCCTACAAATTTATTCATGAAATATTACATATAGATTTACTATAGATCCATCACCACCATTCCTTGATCGTGTGCCTTCACATTATCCCCTAGGGATGATCTTAGCTTAATGACTATGTTAAGCTAATATAATTTTATTCTTTTATTGAATAGGATAGATGGTGAAATTGAATAGAACGTTCATAGATTCAAGGTACTATAAATATAATGGAGGAGTTTATAAATAAGGATGTGATGCCTCCAGTACATATATACATGAAGCCTCATTGGCAGGATATGGTGTATAATAGGTAAAGAGCACATGAATTGAAACATATCTATTTACAATAGTGTGACCCATGAACATTATATTCCTACCTACATGCATAAATATAATTAAAAATACATGTTCTCACAAATTTCATTTTAACAATATAATATGATCCTATATAGTCCACATCATATTAGTTTTTTGTGTTTGGAATTTTATTAGAACTCCCATCATATAAAGGAGAACATAAATTAGGGACACTATAATGCATCTAAGGAGAATATTCATTAATGGTTGGTCTCTAAGATAACATGACTAGGTCCCCCACCATTAACCCATGGAACTTCATTCCAGTAATCTTTGGTCAATCAATGTAGCTACACTATTTTCACTTACTCATACTAATTTACAAATATGTGTTTTAGTTGATGGAGTCAACTAGTCCATGATATCGGTAAACCCATGTGAAAAGCTCAATCCCAACCATTGAGCACCACCTCCCTATTTATCTAGATAATCAATTTTTCCATTAAATATGATAGATGGGGGTCCCCATAAGACATGGATTTTTGAAAGAGGGGGAAAAGGTCAATATTTTTGTTCCATGGACTCCAAATCCCCTCTAAGTAGGTTAGATTAGTCCCAAAACCATATGGAATCAACTGTCATAGGGATTGAGAGGTTTATCAAATTTCACAAATATAAAATTTCTTTCATGAGAGACCACATAGACCATAATTTTATAATTTTAGAGATAAATACCTGCAAATTAAAAAATAATTGGGTTTCAGACTCCTTAGTATTCCATAAGAGCATATCATTTAGGAAGATACCCTGTGGCAACCTTGAGAACCCAAAACAAGGTGTTTATTCTCCATATCATTCTTTTTAGGGAGTCCATTCACCTACCCCTCAGTTAGGGTGTCCATTCACACATTTCTTAAATTTAGGGTGACCATACACTATATCCCATGATCTATTGGTAAAAAACATTACCTAATCTAGGAAATTTTGTGAAAATAAAACATGGATCCCAGTTCTATGTAAATAAATTCTTTCCACTCTAGTATAAAGGTTCATAGAAACTATGAATGAGTACACCAACTACAATGGTAAAAAATTACTCTGATGAAGTCTACCACTCAAGACTCTAGTTATCAAGACCCCCTATAAGGCCACATGATATATATAATAATAGAATGAACACAATAATTTTGTATAATACCCAATGTCCATACATGTGATGAATTTTTTAGAAGGATCATGAATGTTCATGTTGTTGGTTGGATTATTCTAAGAACATGGATTTTAAAAAGTAATTTGGGATATTGAGAATAAAAAAAACATATTTTTGAAAATGGTCAGATTCCTGAGAGCTACCTAGGTTTATTGGGTTAGTTTGGTAACCTTGAAGTTATGTCTCATGAGTTTTTGGAGGTTTTTTAATTAGGTAAAATGTTTGGAGGGAATTGTTTAGGAGAAAATATGATATACCTTGAGTGTGGGGATGTTTTCATTTCATGTTGTATAACTAATGGTTTATGATAATTTTTAGAAAATGTATTGGATTAAATAATGTAAACCTAAGAGGAAACCTACAATGGGTGGTCATACATGGGAATTCATAAAAAAATTACACACAATTATAGAGAACATATTTATAATGTTACCGATGTGTTTTTCACTATTGATTCACATATTGTAGGATTTTGAATACTAGTCATTTGAGGTGTACTTCCTTGGAAAATGAAGGATACATTGTTGTTTCATGGTTTAGAAAACCATGGGGCCAAACTGTTCATCTCATTAAATATGTAAAATTATAACTTTTTTATTGGTTTTGTAATATTTCATACACCTCTCCTTACCTCTCATATGGGCATGGCCGACTTCCCTTCCTACCTCTCCCATCCATCAATAACCTTCAGATTTGGGAATTTTTAAGAGTGATAATCTAATATTAAAAGGGATATTTAAACCCTAGTGGCCACTATTCTTGATTTATATTGGTTTTTTCTAATTTTAGTTTCTATGATTTATGAATTTTATAAGTATTTCAATAGAGGATAATTAAATCATCCAAAATTACTGGTATTTTTCATATGTATAGTATGTTAAAAAATTATGCTGACACCTCATCACTCATCTATATAGTTGAGAAACATATTCACATCAATTTTTATAAGGATTTATGAATACGTTAAATTAAATTATGATTTGAAACATTTTTATTATTTATATATTTTGAGTAGGGATGTTTCCCAGGCATGTCATGGGGTTTCAAGGAGTTGTGGTCATGGTTTGGATTAAATGAGGGAATCATGTAGAATTCTGGGAGTTGTGAATAATTTAAATAAAAATATAAATTAATAATAAGTTGTTATAATGAATGGGATAATAATTTATAAATGTATTATAATTAATTATTCTTTATTCCATGTTTTTTGGTCCTCATGGGGTTTGATGATGGTTTTTGGACATAAAAGTGAAGGGATGAGATTTGGAAGTATGATTTTGGAAGGTAATTATTGGGAATATGACCATTAAAAATGTAGGCAGTCCCTTGAGAAAACCTAGTTGCTGAAAGTTTTTATTTATGATGTTTTTTCTATGAATCTTATCTATAGTGGTTATTTAAATTTAGGGTAAATGAATTAATTTTTTATATTTTAAAAGAAATTTCTTAATTATGATGAATTCCATCAATTAATTAGTAAATTCTCTTAGGACACTAGGGACCCTTGTCACTGGCTTAACACTTAGGTCAATGACGGTCAAGGTCACAATAATATTTTTTACTCCTGATGAGTGGGCCCTGTGGGGTGAGGGATTAAATGTTTTAAAAAATGTTTCATCCCATAATTAATGTGTTTTAATTACATTCATGTAGTGGGATAAAATGGGATGGATTTATTTGAACCTATAGGCCTTGGGAGACCTTTGTGTGGACCTAATGAATTTTGTATAAATGATCTGGGACATAAAACCCGTTTAGAGTGTCTAATTTTAATTAGAAGTTGGAAAAATGGTTGGGGTTTGGTTGGGTTAAGACTAATGAGAGGTATAGTGTGGAATGGGTTGGTGATCATAGGTGCCTCTTTAAAAACCAAATCACTGGTGTCAGTCAGTTACGACCATGATGATCTTCTGATATTCCTTACTAGGATGTCAATGATCATATATGAGGGGGTTTATTATTCAACCAAATATTTATTAATTATTTTATATGAATGAATTTTGATATTATATGAGTGATGTGCTTCCATTATAATATTAATGGGATTCCCTTGTGTTTCTAAAGGATTCATCTATGGTATTATGTGTAGGAATTCATAATGTAGAATTCCTAGGATTATGCTTATAAGAGTATTATTTATTTTTTATAATGAGAATTACTTATGGAAATTTTCTCATTAATTTGGATGTAACACATACTAATTTGGAATTCCCATTTTCCAATATTCGGCCATCAAGTCTATTTGGATGTCTCGGGTGCCTAGGATGCCTATATTTCCTATGATTTTGAGGAACCTCATAGTTGATCATGATGATATTATTATTATTATTATTCTCAACTTTATATGAATGGACCACTCATAAAGAATGGCCAATAATGTTTTAGTAAATTTAGATGTTATTACAGAGGATTCCTAGAAATTGACATTGATACTACTTATGCGGTGTTATTTAGATATGCTAAGGTCACACTTATTATTTGGATTCAGTATCTGATAGTTTATTGATTCTTTGAGTAATCCCTAGTATATCATTCTTACAACTTAGTGGATGCATGTTTTTGGGATCATTGGATTGGAAATGGATCCCCCAAGGTTATGTATTATGTTTATAGGAAATTGAGAATTAGCCAAAGTATGTATGGTCCAATCTCACATGTCTTGTTATAATCTTTGGATTGATTAAGGTTTTTTATTTATTTTAATAATTTAAATATATTTTATTTTATTATTATTAATCTTACAATATAATATCCACATTTCACTACATATACTAGTTATGTACAAGATCTTGTTGGTCAGGACCTACTGAGTTATTCTCTCACCCAACTTGGGAGCCCAAGGAACTTGGTTATCCTATCGATCCTCTAACCAGTTGTAAGTTCTGGTTGGGTAGAGGATTAATTTACTTGATTGATAATCATATATCATATGGGATTATGATACTGAGATGTAGAGGCTTGGGCAATGATGTTGGAACCTTAAATTCTTACTTATTTTAACTATTTCTATACATGTCGGCTCAGTGGGAAACATGCTACCTTTTATTACTTGTATGTTTCATTAAATATGTTATAGATTATTTTTATTTTCTTTTTTTAAGTGTGCTCATATTTGAATATTTTGGATGACATTGTGTTTTTTATTTTACACTTATATATGAGGGTATAGTCACCTTAAAATTCCACCTTTGACCTCCATTGCAAGTTAGAAACCTATAGAATATGAGAAGATGTGCTTGAACACATGTGGAGGACTCAGTTGGGGAAAAAGTATAGTGGCCTATGACCCAACACAATACTGAGCGGTATTAGGGAATTTTATTTTTTATATCAATATAAGGATATAGTATACTATAGAGATAGTAATGTGTTTGACATAATGACTTATGTTTGATCGAGGCATCAAACCCACATTTTTTGATATGATGTACTGGTTACCATGGATATCAGATTATTGATTTGGATTTTAGTGTTATATTCTTATGGTTATTATAGAGGAAGACACACATGTGATTTGGATTTATGATGTTTATGTTTATTTTATATATTCCATATATTTTCCCATTAGCAAAAGTCCAGTGTTCATGAATTATATTTGGTATGTAGGATTCACATAATATTATTATGATTATGTGTAATTAATATCATTGTCATGAGGGTTCTGTTAATTAATGTGTCACTAAAAACATATTCAATGATAAATATTATAAATTAAAATGGTATTCTACTAATAAGAAAAAAATATATTTTTATTTTGACGACATTAAATTTAGAATAGTGAAGAGATGTCCAATATTTATGATCATGAAATCAGTATTTTAGGGAATGTATATCAGTACTAATAGATAAAAATAGGAAATATATTACTTGTGATAAACCCCTTATCAGTGGGTTTGATACTTGTTCAAGAAAAAAAAATATGTTTGGTTATTTATAGTTTTAGCAATAGTTTGTAAAGGATTTTCCCATAAAGGGTACTGATTTAGTTATACCAAACTAAAAAATACGACTATGTGTACTCTCTTAGGATCATCTTTGGATATTGAATTATATACGAATGTATATTTTGGAATATGGGTTTGTTATCCTCAAGAGAATAATCATTTTTTTCATATTCCAAGTGAGGAACTACTACAAAATTGGCCTTTAGCAGCGCTAGAAAAGCGTTGACTACATGAGCTAGGTTAACAGCCCTGGTCTTTTATTAGCATAAAAAAAACTCTGATTAAGGGTCCATTATTAGTGCTAAAAAAGTAATAATAAATGGTACCTTTATCAGGTATTTTATTTAGCACCGCTAAAGGAACGATTTATCAGTGATTTTTGAGTGCTAATAAATTGGGCCTTTATCAACTCATTTAAAAGCACCGATAACGGTCTATACTATCCTATGATACAAAATCACACTGTATCACCACTGCACTATTATGTTATAATACACCACAACACAAGAAACACAATAGATATAAAAAACATCTCTTAATTAAAGATTTAAATGAGATCAAATTTACAACATAAACAAAAGAAAAACACTATGTTATATGCATTTCAAACATTGGTTCATACAATTAATAAACTAAAAATTATTACATACATTCATATGAATCAATGTCTTTTTATATTTTAATCCTAACATGAATCATGCAATTTCTAAACAAACCAACCATGCTCTGGAAAAAGAAATCATCTGTATAAAAAACCAATTTTTATGTTAATAATAATATAATGAAATAAATAAACATAAAGTGTTAATTTATCTAAAATTGATGTGAATTTTAAATAAAAATATGTATTTAGAGTCAAACTGGTCACACCGTGCATCAGATTGAGGTGCGACTAATTCCAACATGTCTCAAATGACTTGAAAATCATTATCTGAATTTGTCAAAAAAACTGAATGTGCAAGCTCGATTTTGTGTACGTTTTTTGTTTTTTTAATAAAATTGCATTCTAAACTAGAATCATTCACATTTGATTCATTATGATTTCACCATGAATCATTTTGACGTGAAACGGATTCCTACACATCAAAAATGACTTATGAATCATTCTAGTAAACTATGAAAAAAATATATGCACGTTTTATCGGTTTTCAGCATGTGAAACTTTTCTAACTAAAATGTTGATTTTAAAATCATAATATACACATTGTTCATTGGAATTAGGTTTGGATAGTTCATGAACATCTAAAATCACTTCTAAATTGTTTTCATAATGTATCAGAATAATATGAATGTGTTTTTTTCAGTTTTGAGTAGGTCGTTTTTTTCTAAAATAAGTGTTAATTTTAAATAAAGACACACTTAGAGTTATACCAGTCCCAATATAAATTATATTGAGGTGTGGAGAATTCTAACATGTTCCAAATTACTTATATATTGTTTTCCTAATGTATCAAAATAATCTGAAGGTGGTTTCCTAGTTTTGGGAATGTGAGTTGTATTTTATACAAAAATTCCATTTTAAAGTAGAATAGTGTACTTTTGACACATTATG
Organism: Viscum album; assembly: GCA_963277665.1. Lineage (NCBI taxonomy): Eukaryota > Viridiplantae > Streptophyta > Magnoliopsida > Santalales > Viscaceae > Viscum > Viscum album. The sequence continues at coordinate 850,598,795 of OY728126.1, read as the reverse complement.
ATTACATCATTTATCAGTTTTATTTTAAATACACTCCTACACATAACAAGTGACACAGTAGTAATTTCCCTAAATTATTTGTAAAATATGTGTGTGTTTGAAGTTTTTAGGTGAGTGACACTTTTTGAACAAAAATGTTGATTTTAAACTGATAACGTGCATATTGAGACTTACCAGACACACCATGTATTGGATTGAGGTACAAATGATTCTTACACATCCAAAACGACATATGTATTGTTGGATTAATGTATTAAAACAATAATAATGTAATTTATCAGTTTTGATTAGGATAGTTATCCATTTTACTAAAATTGATGACAATTTTAAATAACAATACATACTTTGAGTCATACCGGTCATACCGTGTGTCAGATGAAAGATTAGAACAAGTCCTACATGTCATAAATGAATTATGTATTCTTTTCCTAAAGTATCAAAATAGTCGGAGTTTTTTTCATTGGTTTTGAGTACATCACTATTATATTTTTTAATAAAATTTCATTATAAAATTGAAACACGCACTTTGAATCATATCTATCACATTGTGTATCTGATTATGGTGTGGATGATTCATACACATCCCAAATGATATATGGACTTTTTTCCCTAAATTATTTGAATAATTTTAAAGGATGGTTCAAAAACATCACACCATGCATCAGATTGATGTAAAGAAGATTCGTGCTTGTCTCAAATAACTTATGAGAATCATTATCTTAATGTATCAATACAATATGAATGTTTTTTTTCGTTTTGAGTATGATATTTTTTTACTAATATTGATGTTAATTTTAAATAAAAGAACACTGAGAGTCATACATGTCCAACTGTGGCATAGATTGTGATATGGATGATTTCTAAACATTCCAAATAACCTTTGAATTATTGTCTTAATGTATCAAAATAATCTGAATGTGTTTGCTATGTTTTGAGTATGTCAGTTGTATTTTTTACTAAAATTCCATTTTAAACTCGAAACATGCACTTTGACTCATACAGATCACATATTGTATCGGGTTTTCATGTGATTGATTCCTATACGTTACATATGATTTATGAGTATATTTGCTAAATTATCAATAAAATCTGTTGGCATTTTCTTGTTTATCATTGGGTGAATCTTTTTAAAGTCAATTTTTGATTTTAAACTAAAAATAGAAACATTGGTTCAGTTGTCTCTTTTAGTAAAATTATTTTCAATTAAAATAAAATGAAGTACATGGAGTCATACCGGTCACATCATGTCTCAGATTGAGGTGCAGTTGATTCCTACACATCCCAATGTCTCAGAAAAATCCTAACTTTCAATTTCACCATGATATCTATTGACATTATTTGTTGAGCGAACAACACTTCATGAGAAGCTTCAAATAAACCACATCAACTCCAAAAAATTGATTCCACCTATATAAGAAAATAAGTATAATGAGTAATACTAAAAAGAAGTAATTTGAACATAAATATGAAACAATAAATTAATTATATGGACAAAGATTTTAGTATAAAAATATAAAGATTACATTTGTGATTGAGGAGATCATGGAACAAGATAGAAAGTGATAAATGTAAACTTTGTAGGGGTGAATGGTTTTGAGGGATGATAAGTCTGTGGATGTTTTGGTGCAGAATAATATGAATAACGGATAAAGAACAATAGATCTAACAAAACAATCAGCCTGTATAATAAAACAATCATTATATTAGAAATAATAAAAAAAATAATGTAAAAATAAATATGAATCCATGCATTAATTCTATGGACAATGATTTTATTTGTAAAGACCCGTATTTTTTCATGTAATTTTTTTAATTAAATGGAATTATTATGAGTTTTCAAAAATTGACGATGCATGATTCCGATGACCAGTGTTCCTGGAAAGAATTTTTGAAATTTTTTTAGTTACGTTCAGTAAACGCGTGAGAAACTTTTTATAAATTTTGAACAGGTGCTCAGATTAAAAAACCTAGGGCACTGTTGAATCCGCAAAGCTAGGATTCACTTAAGGGAGGCTTCAAATTGACAACAGTGGGCATGAATAAAATGTTAGATTTTGGACTTTGAATGAATAAATAAAATAACATTGTTATTTTTATTTATTTCTTCCCTCACCTTCAACGAAAAAGCGACAACATGGGACCAGTTATGTGTCATGCCAATAAATGGCATGACCATTCAGTCTAATGTAACAACAACATTGAGGAATTAAGAAGGATCCTAATTAATAAGCCCCCATTAATTCCCAACATCATTACTTACCCTCTCCCTCTTCTATTTATATAGTGCATAGGGAAAGGTATCAGAACATTTTCACGAAGTAACGAAGTGCTGATAAAGTACTGCGATGCAAAACCCTTGGAGGATGGAGCCGGTTCAGCTGAGCGGTGATGAGCGACACTGAAACATCGAACCAAAGGTCGACGATCGAGCGACATCTTTGGATGCTAGTTGAGGGGGATCGCGAACACTGACCCACTTCCTCAATTGTGGTTGTTTCTCCATCGTTATTAGTGTAGGGAGTTATTATTATTATAATTACTTTTGATTGTTGAATCCTACCCTCTTGGTATCAAGCTAACGTGGTGGGAATGTGCCAAACAAACTGGGCCTGGACACTCCTCCCATTTGACAAAAGTTGGTGTGTTCTTCGCAAGCATTTCCCTCAGGTTCGAGAAGCCCCACGATGATAAAGGATGGTGGTGGATGGAACTGGTCATTTGAGATGGTGGCATTGCGCTGTCGCACACCGCAAGAGAAAGACATAGATCTATGCCACGACCATTGGAGGAGCGGCATACAATGGCCGACCGCAGAGGAGATGCGGTGCGCCGTCGCAAGCCGCCGATGAGCAGGGGGATGGGGTTCATCAGCCATAGCATCCGGCACAATGGGAGGATGTAGAAGAGAAGGGCGACATGACTAGAGCACCTCCGATGAGAAAGGGGTTATGGCCAAAGCCGCAACGAAGGGGGAACCCACTCCTTTGGTGGGTTCCGCAGCGACCGGGCGACGCCCACGTGGTGCTGCTGTTTCACAAGCCGAACGGCCTCTGAGCCTTTTGGGAGACCGGGGGACTCACCCCTCCCTTGTATCAGCTTGGGATGACCCCACCATGGGATGAAACAATAGAACATGCTTCCCCCTTGTGGGCCGGGCCAGAACTCAGCCCGGCCTAGCCGGGTCGGACCCGGATCAGGACGGGACGAACCGAACCCGATATGACCGTACCCAGAAACACTTAAAGGTTAATATCATGAAAACTAGACATTAATTTGACAAACCATATGCGACATTGAGATCCTTGGATTGAGGAAGTCATTTAGGTACACTCCATATGAGTTTTGGAGAGAGTTAGAGTACAACCTGGTTGGATTGACCCCGAATCCAACCGGGCCCTCAGAACAAAAACGCGTATAGATCATAGATTGGGTTCCCGATTGATGAACTTTATATTGCATTAGAACCCTTACGACATATAGGTCCTTAATGTTACTAAATTATAGAGCTTATGGGAGGTCAAGGTACGACCTATATCTTGAGAGTCAAATTCTGAGGAACTCGAGCGCACCAGGTGAGAGGAATCATGTGGCTGGTTGTAACGTGAAGAAAGAACATTGATCCTATGTCGGTCAGCATCTATCAATCCTTTGTGGCTCGACATCTATCCGATTATGTGTGGGTAAGCGCTCAAATATCCCATCTAGATCTATGCATACAGATCCTATGTGGGTTAGATCCTGTGTGGGTCTGTGGGGGTTATTACATATCGATCTTGTGTGGGTCAGATCATGTGTGGGTCAGTGGGGGTTATTACATATCGATCACATGTGGGTCAACAGAAGTGCTTATTAAAATAATAATATGATCTATTCTAAAGTATAATCATCTTTATTTCTGTACTTATGTTATACATGAGTGTGAGATGAGTCTCCAATCTTCGTGGAGTTATCTTCGTGGTGTTACCTGTGTGGTACTTCAACATTCATGGTGTTCCCTATGTGGTAATTCTATCTTCATGGTGTTACCAGTGTGGTACTTCTATCTTCTCGGTGTTACCAATGTTGTACCTCTAATATTCATGGTGTTATCTTCATTGTGTTTCCTGTGTGGTACTTCAATCTTCGTGGTGTTACCCCTGTGGTACTTCAATCTTCATGGTGTTACCTATGCGGTACTTCTATCATCGTGTCGTTACCTGTGTGGTACCTTTATCTTCGTGGTGTTACGTCTGTGGTACATATACATTCGAGGTGTTGTCTCGTGGTGTTACTTGTGTTGTACTTTTATCTTCTTGGTGTTACTTGTGTGGTACTTTTACCTTCATGGTGTTACCTGTGTGGTACTTTTATATTCGCGGTGTTATCTTTTTGGTGTTACCTATGTGATACTACAATTTTCATGGAGTTACCCTATGTGGTACTTCTATATTTGTGGTGTTATATATGTGGTACTTCTATCTTCAGGTTGTTACCTGTGTGGTACTTCTACCATCATGGTGTTGTCTCTGTGTTGTTACCTGTGTGGTTCTTCTAACTTCGTGGTGTTACCGGTGTCTTACATCTACCTTCAAGGAGTAACTTTGTGATATTCTTCCCTCATATGTGAGATGAGTATATCTTGATAACATAGATATATGTATGGGAATATACCTAATTAGATTTGATGTATATTGCTTTGTGCATTGAGTTCGATGTCTTGCTTTATGGTTTCTCGTTTGTGAAACTCTAGGAGACCTGCATGGGTCTTGGGGTCCCTACTGAGTATCATTATAGTCACACCAGCATTAGCTATGCCCACAACATGTTGTGTCTTGTAAAGATGATGTACATAGTTTATCGAGGCCGAGGGAGCCTGGACCGGACGATGCTCATAGGTGGACCATTTGGTATGAAGTGACGCAAGGCCTACTGATCCTGAGATATACCTTCCCTTCAGGTAGGATACTTGGTGGATGATCCAAGAGCTGTTTTTGACTTTTCAGTTGTATTGTACATTCCAATTGTACTTATAATTTATAGTTGGGCTTGTATTCCAGACCCTTAATTTTACCACACTTTTACTACAACACTTTACTTTGTGGTAACTTATATTTGTGTTCCTCGACTATGTGTCTGTACATGTTAAAAAATAAATGACTTACTTTATTAGGGATACACCTTTACAGTTCAATTTGTTATCCCATAGCCTATGGAAGGTGGGCTTGGGGTAGTCCCAGCATGGGCCTGGGGGGATGGGTCGTGAAAAAGTGGTATCAAAGGAGTCAGTTCATCCAAAGAACATGGACTCTGATCTTTTCAATGTGGCAAAAGTGTTAAGTGTTATAAGTGTGGATTTCAATTTAGGCAATCTAGTGTTTGTGTGGTGGCCAAAGTATCCATACACCGGGACCCTAAATTTTTATTTCTGACTCAGTGCATGGAAACACTAATTGCATGTGTTTCAAAAAGTCATTCTTGTGACCTCTTTAAGTATACTCACCAGTTATAACTTAATGATTGTGGAATTTTTTTTCATTATCAGGATGTTGCTGCATAGACAGCCAGTTAGGATTCCCAAGAGAGTACATAATGATTGCCCACCAAGTAATGAGGCCTCGGTGTTGGGTCCTCTTATATATTTATCACCTTCGGGTGGTGTACCAGAAGCAACACTACCCATTGGGAATCCATTGCCACCAGCCCCACCTACAAACAGTGCACACAGACTGAGCGCATTGCATGAGTTCAAACGGCAGAGGCCTCTGAGGATCCGAGGTGAGCCCTACTCCCAAGAGACAGAAGGCTATATATAGGAGGTGGCTATGATTACATCTAGCCAGGGCACCATTCGATCAGATGGAAGTCCCGCAGAGGGCCTTCTACGTGGCTCTGCAAAATGATGACAGATTTATATTAGCATGATCTTGCGAAGAGGGGAATTTTCTGTGGAAATATTGAGAACCATCTTCAATGAACGGGGTATCTGTCCATAATGATCTAAGGGATTAGTGTTCCCTATAACTTCTATAGCTTTGGCAGTACAACATGTCGGTAGTTGAGTATTCCTCAAGACGTACTGACTATCCCAAGTACTTGATGAATATATTACAATCAGTTCTTTAGGGATCAGAACTCCGATTGATGTGTTTTTATGTGCATCCAAGACAACACTTTTCCTTTATGAATTACTACTTATGATAGGGTACTAGGGAGAATAGTTGTGGTTGAATGTAATTTTGTTGAGGGAATACAGCTAGTGAATGTAATTAATGGGAATTCTGGAAAATGATGCCAGTCTTAGAGACTTGGGTGTTTAAAATGTTTCGAGAATATTAAGTGATAGGAATTGAGGAATCTTTAGGGTAGAAAATATGGAAGTTGAGCTAGGGGAGAAACATGAGGTCGTATAAATTTTGACATGTTACAACCACCACCACAATGTGGTCCCCATTAGGCTCAGGGAGCTGTAGGAAAATTTAAGGGAGTAGTTGCATGTGGTTAAGGAGTGTGACCTAAGGGATCTAGGAATGATTTGAGGTACGGTCTATGTCTACTACTAGCTGCCGTATTAATAGAAATTTGTACTCACATTCCTTCTTACCTTGAATCTTGTTCAAGACCTAAAGTTTCTGGTTAAACCGTTGACTTGACCCTTACGTCTGGAGATACCTTTGGGAGTAAACTCCGTAATCACAATCATGTCCATGGTGTGATCGGACCCTTGAGGTGAGAGAATAGTTTGGAACCTCTTGGTGGCATCATAGAGGCCTTACGATGTTAGTTTGGGAATGAAATGGACATCCAAAGTTCATACTCAGATTGAATGTATTAGAAAAAATGGTTGATTTTTATCTACAGTGTTGGTATGGGTTTTTCCTTGGTCAGTGAAAAAGGAAACCCAAGCAGCACAAGATATACTCATGCATAGGAGGGTGTAGCCGATCACCCTTGAGTCGGCCAGCCTTACCCTCGTGACAGTAAGAGTTTTGAGTTTTTAGTTCCCAATAGAAGTGACAGAGTGTGGGGACATCTTTTCAAAATATGTTTCCCAGATTACCTACTCAAAGGGAGAGGGACTTCTACTTTGGATGGTTACTACCAGAGTTTTGAACAGGACTTATCTAGGGTAACAAAACCCTTTTCATCTTTAACAAAGAAGGAGTAACCTTTCCTATGGATGGGGAAGTGTTAATATAGATTTCAGGTGTTGATATAGAGACTGAAGGGTTCCCCCATCTTGAGGATACTTGAAGAGGGCATTGGGTATGTATTATAATGTGATTCATCAGGAACTAGACTAGGTTGTTTGAAGATGTAGTAGTGGACAGTGATCACCTTCGGCTCATGGTAATTGTGACAGCATGAGAAGAACTATGATCTCCATGAAATGGAGTTAACAGCAGTGGTCTTTGTGATGAAGATGTGGGTGCACTACTGAATGGGTGAACAATTTACTATTTACTATGATCACAAGAGTCTGAGGTGTATCTTCTCACAAAAGGACCTGAACCTGATACAATAGTGATGCATAGAGTTCCTCTAGGGATATGACTTTTAGATAGTCTATAATCCTGGTAAGGGGAATGTGGTAGTAGATTCACTCACATGGAGGTATGGTCCACAATTGCTGAGTGATGCGACAGAGCAGCTAGCCGTGATGTAGATATCCTTCATGGATAGAGATGGAGTTGCATACCTCTTGTTTATGATAGTCACTCCACCACTCCTTCAGCAACTCAGAGCGGCACATCTTGGGGACATTTACTATGAGGATCAACGTGCCCAAATATCCTCAGGATAGGTACCTGAAGAATTTTTTGAAGGTAGGGAGCACGTCATCTTCTTCAGAGGACGTAACTTGGTACCAATGGTGCTACGGGAGGATGTGTTGAGGGAGATCCATGAGTCCCCTCTATTGGTACATCTTGGGGTGGTGAAGATGTACCAGGACCTCCGGCATCAGCACTGGTGTCCAGGGATGAAGAAAGCAGTGGCATAGTTTGTTTCTCGAAGACTCACTTGTAAGTAATTGAAAGCCGATCATCAGGTTCCAACAGGCTTAGCACCACCACTAGAGGTTCCAAAGTGGAAGTTGGATGAAATATCCATGGATTTTGTGATAGTTCTTCCATGTACATCCATGGTACATGATTCTATATGAGTGATAGTTGACCAACTCACCAAGTGCGCCCACTTCCTACCCATCTGAGAGCAGGGATCCATAGAGGGATTGTGATGTATCTACATACAGAAGATGAGACGACTTCATGGGGTGCCATCAATGATCATCTCTGACTGTGAAAAACGTTTCACATATTTTTTGTGGAAGGGATTACAGGACTCCTTTGGGACTTAGCTACGTTTGATCACTTCCTTTCATCATTAGACGGATGGTCAGACGGAGAATACCATTCAGACATTGGAGGACATGCTTCATGCTTGCATCCTAGAATTTGGATATAGTTGGGATGATCACTTACCATTGGTGGAGTTTCCATACAACAATAGTTCCCACTCCCCCATTGGTATGGAACCATTCGAGGCCCTATACGGTTGACCTTCCAGATCACCTCTATGCTGGACGGACCCACAGTAGCCAGCACTTATGAGTCCAAAGATGGTACGGGCTACCACTGAGAAGGTGTAGATCATCCAAGATCAGATTAAGACTTCATCAAGAAGATATAAGTATTATGATATAAGGGGGGGGGGATACATTTTGAGTTTGATGAGGGTGACCATGTCTTCCTATGGGATTCACCTCGATGAGGATTACAAAGATTTGGTCAAGGTGGATAACTCTCACCGAGGTTTATCAGACCATTTCTGATACATTAGGGGATTGTTGAGGTGGAATACTACTTGGAACTACCACCACAGTTAGAGATGGTGCATGACATATTCTAAGTATCCCATCTAAAGAGATATGTGTATGACCCATTCCACTTCATTGACTACTGCGAGCTAGACATTGATGATGGGGATACATTTACAGAGGTTCCATTAGAGACAGAGGATTGAAAGAAGTTGGTCCTCCATGGACGGTCGATATATCTAGTGTGTGTTCTCTATTAGCACGAGAACCTCCACGAGAGAAATTGGGAGTAGGAGGCTCAAATTCATGCTTAGTACCCCCATTCGTTTTTTATTCTATGATGTATCTTTCGGAAAAAAAAAATCCTTAAGGTTGGGAGAATGTAAAGACATTGATTTTTCGAGGTAATTTTTTAATTAACAAAATTATTATAACTCTGTTAAAATTGACAGCGCATGATTCCAAGGCCTGGTATGCCCATAATGAAGTTCTAAACTTTTTGAGGTACGTTTAGTGAATGCGCCAGCCACATTTTCTAACATTGGAAACAATGCTCAGATTAAAAATTTGAGGGCACCATTTAATCTGCGGCACCAGGATTAACTTAAGGGAGGCTTCACTTCGACCACAGTTGGCCTAGGGAACAAGTTAGATTTTGGACTTTGAAAGAATATATAAAATTACTTTGTCATTTTTATTTCTATCTTCCTTCTCCTTCAATATAAAAACATCAATGTGGGACCAGTGACATTTCATGCCAATAAATGGATTGACCTTTCAATCCTAAGTAACTTCAATGTTGGAAAATTTGGAAGGATCCTAATTAATGATCCCCTATTAATTCCCAATGTTGTTACTTACCCTCCCCCTCTACTATTTATATAGAGCTTAGGGAGGGGTATCAAAACTACTTCACCAATAAAAGAAGTTTTGATAAATTGTCACGACACCAAACCCTTGGAGGATGGATCCGGTTCTGTTGAGCTTTGACGAGCGGCACTAAAACCCCGAACTGAAGGTCGACGATCGAGTGATGTCGTTGGAGGCTAGTTTTTTGGGATGGTGAACACCAATCCACTTCCTCAATCTCGGGCATTTCTCCATCGTTCTTCATGTAGGGAGTTATTTTTGATATAATTACTTTTGATTATTGAATCCTACCCTCTTGCAATCAAGCTAACTCAGAGGGCACGGGCCAAAAAAAACATGGCCTAGAACCACTAACAATTTGTTCATATTTTGTGCATTCTTCGCAAGATTTACCCTCGGGTTGGACGAGCCCTGGGAAGACAAAGGATGGTGGCAGTTGGTACCGGCCTGCTACGATGGAAGTGGTGCACTGTGGCATTCCCCAGGAGAAGGTTGTTGCTGAATGCTGTGATAGTTGGAGGAGAGGTTGGCACCGACCATCCGCGGAGGAGGTGCGGCACACCATAAGGTGCCGCCAATGAGCATGAGGATGTAGCTCGGAAGCTGCAGCAGCCGGTAGAGGCGGCCAGCACATCGGCCAGCGGCGGAAGGGAAGGGCGGCGCGACCAACGCGCCGCCTATGAGAAAGGGTCTGCGACTAAAGCCGCGGAAAAGGGGAAACCCATGCCTTCGATGAGTTACATGGAAATAGGTTGGTGCCCAAATGGCTCCACCATTTGATAATCCGAATGGCCTCCGGGCCATTCAGGAGACCGGGGTCTCACCCACCACCCCCCCACTACCTAGGGCGGACCCCACGGTGTGCTCGACCTGTGGGTCATTCCCCCTTGTGGGCCGAGACGCCCCATGAAATCTAGGCCGCCTACCCCCATGCAGGTTAGGCCTCCCCCTTTCGGTTCGGGCTGGGCCTTGGCCCAACCCGCCGTGGCCCAGCCCAGCAAGGTCTTACTGGACTTAGGCCCATCCAGACCCAAAAAAACATAAATAATTATATCTTGGGAACCAGATTTCATTATGAAGAACCGTCTATGTCATTGGGAGACTTGGATTGAGACGGTCCTTTTGGTACACTCCACTTGTGTTTTGGAGATAGTTTGAGTATGAATGGGTTTGATTGAACCTGAATCCTACTAGGCCCATGAAACTAAAATGATTATAACTCATAGACCGGTCATCCGATTGACACACCGTCTATCGTGTTGAAACCTAGACAACATAGAGGTCCTCTTCGTTACTCCTTTGTAAATATTAATGGTTGTCATGGTATGATCGATTTCTGCAAAAGAAGATACTACGGAACTCGAGCTCACCAAGTGAGAAGAATCCTGTGGTTGGATGTAACGTGACGAAAGAATGTCAATCCTCAGTGGGACATCCTCTATAAATCATGTGTGGGTCATAATATATCAGATTCTATGTGAGTCACTGCTCAGCGATCCTATGTGGTTCAGCGCAAACCATTCATGTGTGGGTCAGATCCTGTGTGGGTCAGCAGGGGTTATTACCTATGGATCCTTTGTGGGTCAGATCCTGTGTGGGTCTATGGGGGTTATTACATATCGATCCTATGTGGGTCAAAAACAGTGCTTATAACAGAAAAGATGATATATCCTTATGAATAATCATCCGTATTTATATACATAACTTATACCTGAGTGTGAGTTGAGTCTTCAATCATCGTGGTGTTATCTTCATGGTGTTACCTATGTGGTACTTCAATCTTCGTGGTGTTAAGTGTAGTACTTCTATCTTCGTGGTGTTAACTGTGTGGCACTTCTATCTTCATGGATTTACCTATGTGGTACCTCTAATATTCATGGCGTTACCTATGTGGTATTTCAATCTTCATGGTGTTACTTGTGTGGTAATTTATTATTCTTGGTGTTACTTATGCAGTACTTCTATCTTCATGGTGTTACCTATGTGTTACCTCTATCTTGGTGGTGTTACATGTATGGTACTTATACCTTTGTGGTGTTGTCTCGTGGTGTTACCTGTGTGGTACTTCTATCACCGTGGTATTACCTGTGTCATTATTTTACCATCGTGGTGTTACCAATGTGGTACTTCTATCTTTGTGGTGCTAAGATCATGGTGTTACCTGTGTGGTACTTCAATCTTAGTTGTGTTACTTATGTGGTACTTCTATCTTAATGGTGTTGCCTGTGTGATGCTTTTATCATCGTGGTGTTACCTGTGTGATTATTCTACCTTCATGGTGTTGTCTTCGTGTGTTACCAGTGTGGTACTTCTAGCATCGTGGTGTTAACTGTGTGAAACATCTACCTTCATGGTGTTGTCTTCGTGTGTTACGAGTGTAGTACTTCTAGCTTCGTGGTGTTAACTGTGTGGCACATGTACCATCGTGGTGAAACTTCATGATATTCATCCCGCATATGTGAGATGAGTATATCTTGATAAATTAAGTATATGTATGGGAATATACCTGAGTTGAGTTTATGACTATCACTTTGTTCTTTGAGTTTGATGTGTTGCTTTTTGGTTTTTACTTTGTGGAACTATAGGAGACCTAAAGGGGTATCAGGGTCCCTACTGAGTATCGTTATACTCACCCCTTCATTGGATACACCCGCAACTTGTTGTGTCTTGTGAAAACGATGTACAACATTGTTTGAGGATGAGAGATCCAGAATCGGACAATGCTCAATGGTGAACCATTTGGCATGACATGACGTAGGAACTATCGATCTTGAGTTATACCTACTATTGAGGTTGGATCCTATGTGGATGATCCATAAGCTGTTTTGGACTTTTTAGTTGTATTTTACTTTCCAGTTTCACTTGTACATTACATTTGGGCTTGTATTCCTGCCCCTTACTTCCAGCACACTTTTACTACAGCAGTTTACTTCGTGGTTGCTTCTTGTTGTGTTCTTGGACGGTTTTTTGTAATGGATAAAAACGAAATGCCTTCCCATATTAGGGATAACTCTTACCGGTGCTAGTCACCGGCCCCTGGACTATGGAAGGTAGGCTTGGGGTAGTCACAGAATGGACCCCGAGGGACGGGTCGTGACATTATTACCCAAACATCAAGATTACACCTATAGTTGAGAAAAGGCAATGACATTTCTCTTCTTACAAAGGCAGTGGATAGAACATGAAATAAATTGATAAATTCCACACTACTATGGTGAAGATGTTTTGAGGGATAAGAATCATGAATGTTGGATAGAGAACCTCGACTCGAATAAAAGAATCCACATATATAAGAAACAAAATTCTTTTATGAGTAATACTGAATAAAATGAAATTAAAAATTAATATAAAACAATACAGTAACTCTATGAACAATGATATCACATTAAAAACATCAATATTACCTCTATAATTGAAAAGAGGAAGTGTTTTTTCTCTTCTAGAAATGTTAATGGAGATAACATGAAAGAAAGTTGAAAAATGAAACATTATAGGGGTGAAACATATTTTCAAACAGAAATGCATGAAATAAGGACTGAGCACCCCAACTCGAAGAAATGAATCCACCTGTATATGAAAAAAATTATTGTGTGAGTAATATTAAAAAATTAAACATAAATATGTAACAATACATTACTTCTTAAAACAATTATTTTTCTATGAAAACATCAATATTACCTCTGTGATTGAGCAGAGACAATGTCATTGATCTTCCTGCAATGTAATGATAGATGGACATAAATATTATAAAATAGATGAAATATACCAGAAATAATGAGACATAATTCAATGTTTCATTATAAATTTTTTTCAGTAAAATAGAGAAATTATATTGCAACATTCCCTTTACATTTTCCAAAGGGTGTCGTTAGTTCATATATAAGCTAATAAAAAATTTAATATTCTCTATGCAATTCATTAAATTTTAGAATAATATATTGATGTTAGGAAACCCATATACAATTAATGATATTGATGTATATTTGGCCCTATTTATCAATAGATCCAAAATTAGAATTTGGTTTTCATAACCCACAATGTTAATAACAAAAATAAAGGTTTCTCTATAAACATCAATACTTTTGGTTAAATACTGCTAAGCATAGATCTTACCTGAACTTCCTACTCAGTGTTATCATGATGCTCTCATCCGACACATGCTCTCCTCTATATCAATCATATCACTATTAAATATTAACTTTTCATTCCCCCACATTCATTTTTATTCCTTATTTAAATAAGTGGGAATATTTTTCCCTTAAATAATTTTATGATTCTCAAGATTTTTCTCCAATAATATAAATTTTCACAAAACCTTTACCAAATGAATTATCTTATTCTATAAAAATTTCTCTCTATGTTCATGAATCGAATTATTTTGTTTCTATATATTTGTTAGATTAGAGCATTACAGGGCCACCAGGATGAATGATAAGGTCATTTTCTTTGTTATATGATAGATAACCAATAGTAGTGATGTTAACAGAGTATAATTAGTTTGATATTAGCTTTTTGATTTATGAACATCCAATACATGTTATTTCTCAATTGATCAACAGATCCAAATAGACATCAATATTTTTAGAAATCTTCTAATTTTTTTCTTGAACAATAACAACATAAACACCAATAGAGGATTTTAGAAGGGGTTTCTACATTCTCTCTATCAATAATTATGAACTCTTTATGTCCATATTCTTATGTGTTTTTAAAACAATTAGCATCCATCTATTTTTGGTTTATATCAGTCTTATCGGGTTCATAAAAGATTAATTTTATACAACATATAAATAAATACACATAATATATTCATTATAAAATGTAAAATTTATAAAAAATTATAATTAGGGAAATATAACATTTGATTTTTCCAATAAATTTTAGAATATTGATGAAAATGGGTAATTAAATTTAATAAAATAATTACTCCACACCAATTAATTATTAAATCTCCTAAAAGAGAAAATATAGTATAGGCAATTAATGAGTAATAAGAATCTAAAATATGTGAAAGAAGATTAATAAACCCTCATTCCATTAACTAGATTAGTGGTTTCATATACCTTGGAATAACTCTAATGACCAGAGGAAGATAACTATCATTATTTTTTAGCATTTTGGTGCATTTAAAATGAATGAAATAAATCATTGTTTGAGGGGATTAATACTTTTATGAAGGAAATATGGATCATTTCTAATAGAATATCGTAGAAACTAGATATTCTAAATCAAACAATAAGGGTTGTAGAGATTTTAAATAATTGTGGGAGATATAATATAATCATTAATAACATCACGATCAGTAATCATTAATATGTAATAAATATTATTTTATTTTTTTATATAATGGAATGTTACTTGACTGAATATCTTTCCTTATAAACTAAATTGGAGAATGAGAATCTCATATATTATAAAAAATTACCGAAGTAGTTAAAACAATAACACATTATATTATACCAATAATAAAAGTTAAATTTTTTGGAATCCATTATAAATTATTATCAACCACATAGAGAGAGTAAGGGTGAGAAGGATTCTTATAGAAGACATACATGGGATTCATCATATTTCTGATTAATCAAGTTATTAGTTATGTCTATTGTCTGAGGATACAAGGTAAAAAAATGGATAGATACACTACGTTCAATCATCTCAAAAAAATATGATAATGAAAGGGAGATAAAGGAAGATAATGAATGATATTATAACTAAAAATTATGGGTGTAAACTGGAAGATGGATAGTGTAATGAACCTAGCCAAATTTACCAAAACAACACCTGATTATATCATCATAGGAACTCTTACACAACTTAAATTCACTAAATAATGGTTTGAATTTTAGGGAAAACCCCATAATGGGAAGGTTCCCACCAAAAATAATAAGAATTAGAACTAGGGGTTGAATAAAATTATAGAATGACCCTTGGTGTCCATGGACTTATTGACCCAAAATCACAATTACCTAATATAGACATACCTGTTAGAAATATAACTATGGATATAAATGATACAATAGGTATATAGATAAACATATATGTAACACCCGTATAAATACTCTCTTATAGTCTGTGAGAAATATAAAATAGATAGAAACATGATATTCATACACAACATGAACAAAAGGCACTATAATGATTCAAAAAGAGAAGGATCGATGTGATAAAACCTCATGTGCATAACTGGGGATGACCCCATTTAATATGGTCCATAAGAAAACAAAGGACCATAGTGAATTATAAGAGGAACTAGATCCTAAGATAATTATTACCAATAATGGAGCATCATCACTCTACTAATATGGTTCCTAAAAAATTACATCTGAAAATACATGTCCACTTAGGTGTCCATGAAAGGTGTCAACATATATATCATATTAAAGGAATAACCAATGTGCCTCAAATCAGTAGACAATAAACAAGAATATACGTGAAAATTTATACACATTTATATAAATATATGAAAAAATTATATATTAATAGTATATAAAATATAGCAGTAAAACAAAAATGAATAAACCCAAGTTTCAGTGTCAGATATAAC
Organism: Viscum album; assembly: GCA_963277665.1. Classification (NCBI taxonomy): domain Eukaryota; kingdom Viridiplantae; phylum Streptophyta; class Magnoliopsida; order Santalales; family Viscaceae; genus Viscum; species Viscum album. The sequence goes on along the minus strand of OY728126.1, from coordinate 850,582,587 downwards.
AAATAACTCTATATTTCAAAATTTTCTATACATGGGTAGTTAATCAAACCACATATAATAAAAAATAATTACATTCATAATCAAAAATTAAAATAGTATACAATCCCAAGACAAAAAATAAAAATATTATGGAATATGAAATTAAAAAAGAAACAAAAAATACACAATGAAAATTTGAAGGGATACCTCGCTAGGTTAATGAAAATCTATGACCCTCTTCAGAAAACCTATGTACAATCAAACATAGAATGTTAGAAGATAAGTTCAACCAATTTGAGGGAGTCAAGTTGTGTGATTCTCACTTTGATTCACTAATAAGGAGTGCTGGAAATGGGTGGATTCCTTGAAAAACTCCAGATATCACGATGTGTTAAAAAATGGTTAGTTTTTTTTAAAATTAGATCAGGAAACATTTATCAGTGCTTACACATAATCACTCATAAAGAGTCTTTTATCAGTACTTAAGCAATAATCATTGATAAAAGGACACTTTACTAAAGTTTTTTTAGCACTCATAAATTTAGTTATTAGGACTAATAAATATTCATTTATCTGCACGTTGTTTAGAACTAATAATGCCTTATATTTATCAACTTTAATAATGTTTTGAGAAAGAATCTTTTATCAAAGCTTATTACTTAAGCGCTGATAAAGGATTTATAATTATAATTTTATATAAACTAACTATAGATATTTATATATACTTAAATATATAAATATATATATATAAATTCGGTAAATACAATCTTTTTTATATATATTTATTATAATTAAATAATTATATATTTATTATATAAGAAATATTTTTAAAAATTAATATTTATATCACTATATATATTTATATAAATAAATAAATATATATAATAAATATATATAAATATAGGAAATATATTCATTATTTAATTAAATTTATTATATATTTAATAATTGATTAAATATATATGATTATTTAATTTTTAGTATATAAATAAATAAAAATAAATAAATAAATTTATAATTATAATTTTATAATTTTATAAATATAATAAATTTACATTTATAAATATTCTTTGAAATTATGTTTTTAACATTATTAATGAATATATAATATTAAGTGTGTGTGTGTGTGTATGTTAAAATGAGTGAAATTGAATAAATTATGAATAATTACACTTTAAAAATATTCAAAAAAAGGATAAGTTTTTTTGTGTTTTCATTTTATACAAAAATTAATTAATTACATATATATGAAATCGATATAACACAGATTTTATCTATGTTAAATTGAAAAATCGAACAACATCCAATTATATATAGAGTAATATGCAATTAGAAGATATTTTTAATTCATATTAAATTTTAATTTTAAACTAGTATTCAATTAAAATATAACTACTTAATGTAAAGAGTGTAAATATTTTGTAATATATAAATAATATTTATATACATTTATATGTACCTATTTATTTAATATATACAATTTAATAACATTAATTATCATAGTTATCTAATTAATAAAATGTTTAATATTTCATAAATAGTAATAAATTATATCCTTTTATCAATAATTATTTAAAGAATAAAAATTTTAATATGTTCATTAACAAATTTTTTTTTTAATTTTTTAATTATTTCATTTTATTTATTTGGACACTTATCAGTGCTAAGAAAAAACTGATGAAATAAATATTCATCTGCACTAAAATAAAGGGCTGATAAATTTTACCCTTTATCATCACTGATAAATGTTACCCTTTGTCATCACTGATAAAGGATACCCTTTATCATCACTAAAAATATAGTACTGATAAAAGGTTAAATTTATCAGTGCTTTCCATAATGATGATAAATATCCCATATATTATTGTTTTTTATCAATGATAAATACCAGTGATGTTAATGTCTAGTTTGGAAGTAGTGAGGGTTAGTTGTTTATATGTGTTTGGATATAATCATGATTCTTAAATGGGTAGTCTAGTATGGGGATGCTCAGTGAGGATCTATTCCTTGAGTAGGATGATAATAAGGAATGGGATACCTGAGTTACCTAAGAGCCCCATAATGCTCCTCTAACAAGTGAGTTACCATGTTTTATTTGAAATGGGAAGAGAGATGTGTTCCCTCTGATTTTTGACCTATGTGTGATGTGTCTTATGGGATAGGTTAGAGGACCTAGTTACCTTGAGATATGACTCAGGGTACTGAGTATGGTGATGTTGATGACATGATATGTTCTATAAGGGTATCCCTACATATTTTTTATGATGGTTTGGTGAGATCACATAGATACATAATGCTTGGGTAGATACTTTAGATTAGGGGGATGATTCATGGATGTTCTATTGAATATGATATAATGTCCTAATATTTCCATACATGTGGTGACAGTGGATCTCTCGGGCAGGTTAGTTCCCTTGAAATAATTTCATATTAAGTGAAACAATGGATGTGGTATATGATACATTTTTCCACGGTTTTCTAGATACAAGAATATAAGTGGTAGTTCTTGGGTTTCAAATATCGATTTTGAGGGAATGGCCTATCGAGTACCTTAACCTTTTGATCATAGATTCTCTTTTGGGAGTGCAATGAAGGGATGGATGGATTCTTATGACATTAGAACAAAACTATATAAAGGATACAAAAGTTGTTATACTAGGCATGAGATTCATTTAGCAATTTTGGATAAGAACACCTCAGATGTTTTCTCCATGACCAAATGTCATGTTTCATTGCATAGTCTGCAATTTTGGGAATATAAACCTAGTTTTTATAATGTAGTACACATGGTAGTTTGAGTAGGGTACATGATGATTGGGCAACATAGTAGTGTGAAAGTATTATGTTTTAGTGTTACCACGATGGTAACCATGCACTATAGATGTACTATGTTTTCTATAATATGAATAGGATGTTATGTGAGTGCACACCAATTGTTTTTATATGATTTCAAAGAAGACTTATTGGATATGAACATCAATTCATGAAACTATGATTCATTGATTTTTCTTCAATGGGTCAATAACAAATGGTTTCATGAGGTGTTATAGAAATGGTTTCCTGATTTATATAGTGAAACTGTAAATCACACTCAATGGTAAAGGAGACTCCATTAATTGATCATTTGAAAATAAATATTCAATCTTGGATTATATTTTTGTCAGGTATTGATAGGGATATAGTCATAGATCAAGGGGAGTGACACAGTTTTGATAGTAGGTCCTATTGAGGTTTCACAGATGGAGTGATACTATGATATCAATATAGTGACGAATTCACCGTTTGTAATTTGATAACACAATCCATTTAATTAATGAGAGTTTATATGGATGTTTTGGATGAAAATACAATGTCCTGAGATTGGGTAGTTGACTGATGTTACATGTTTCAAATTTTTAAAAAGCATTTTAGTTGCATCATGTCATTAATTAAAGTATTTTGATATTGTGGGCCAATGATTATTGGGTTTTGTATTTTTTTAATGACTATATATATACTCTTATAGTGTAGAGTTTCATATCCATCATTGACATATGAACCCCAAGTGATAAGGGTCTCAGTGTAGTGGGTCTGGTCATTAGAAAGTCAAAGTGGCTCTTGGATGTTGGTGAGAAATTAAATCCAATTATATTTAGTTCTAAAAATAATAATTTTGTATTGTTTAGAAAATTCAATTTTTTTGGAGTCTATTTGTTGGAATCATGCATGAGATGGTTTTCATGATATTTGAGTTTGATTCGTATCATAGTTTCACTAGATATCATGTTACAATATGGAAATAATTGTACATAATTGTGAACCACCATGAAATATCACCAGATATTGGATTCAAAATGTTTTATACATGCTTGGATGATCCTGGTATTCCTTTAAAAGTAAAGTAATTAGGATCGTGTGAGTTGATGGTGTAATAGTGGATATGCCCAATATTTTTTTTAATAAATTTCATCTTAGGACTGTCTAACTAGTGGTTTTATTGGTAATTATATATATAAAATTAGAAACCACATCAATTACATGACATGGGGTGTGATGGTTTTGGTTTAAGGTCTATTCAGAGATTTATTTAGGAATTTATGGGATATTATGTCTCTCTATGAGGGAAGTGGAGGTTCATCCAATTTAATTTGGAATAGGTAAATGGAGTAGTACATGCGTTTCACAAGTGTTCCCATTTTTTTATAGGTGTAGTGAATATAGACCCCAATGAGTGGGTTATTGGACCACTGAATTTTCATTTTAATATTTAATTTTGATGGCGGGGAGCACCTCGTATCAAGATTACTGCTTTTTATTAGAGGCCTATGGTTAAGATCTCATTAGCGTTGTGATTATTTTGGGCGTTGACATAGTGTTATATTAATTGTTATGGTTGTCTAGGAGTTTAATCAAGATTTTTTATTAATTCTTATGAATAAAGTATTTTATTTTAATGAACCATATTAATAGTGTTTCACATTTGGATCTCATTCAATTTTTTGGATATTGAAATCCATGAGTTTATTGCGAATTGGAAACCAACATAGGTTAGGAGTAGTATTTAATAAACATTGGGACTTACCAAGAATAATAAGTATTATAGTAGGGAGATTTTAATACCCCTTTGAAATACATTTTATTAAAATGTCATAATGAATATTAATTTTTTGCTTGGTGGACTGCTAATTTTTAGTACCATGATTCATATCATTAATATGAGAATTTCATCTTCCAGAGTAGATGTTTTTTGATATTTTTGGAGGCTCATGAGGTTACTTAGGGTATCCAGTGACTCATGAACCTTAAAGAAAAGTTTTGGGTGTTTTTGGAAGGTACATGGAAGGGAACATTAATTATTTTATATTGTTTTGGAAAACCCATACAGAACGTTACGAGTAAATATGTTTTTAGGTTAATTTAAATAATGAACAGTTGACATGAATATTTAGAAAATAGTTTAATGGAACTATTGTAGATCTCAGTCGAAACCATAAATGTTGGATTAGACATAATCCTTTTTTACCATTTTCATTAATTTTTCATACAACATTGGGAAAATTTTGAATACATTTTTTTAAAAGTGGTTTATCAGTTGGAAAACCCTGAAAAATTAACATGTGAACTGTATTGCTAAATAAAAGGAAATTTTCATATTTTTACATGGTTTAGATAATGGTAAACTCATTAAATAAGAAAAATTATTATTTTACCTCTATGTTTTTAAATAGAAACACCACATCCCCTTCTACCTCATGTGGAAACTACAGACCTCCCTTATACCTCCTCCATCCATTGATTCCAATTTATTTACACATTTTTTTGGTTTGGTACATCAAAAATTAACGTGACATTGATCCTTTTTTGTCCATTATTGATGAATTCTATTGGGTTCTTCTCTTTTTTTCCTTGATTAAGGATTTGATGATTATTTCACCGAAGGATGGGAAATTCATCTATTAATGGTATGGATTTTATTTGAAATAGGTAGATAACATCCTGTAACAATGGATTCAAATTGTAAATCATTGATTCAGTGTAGGTATGATTCATTATTGAAATTTACAAGGTATCTAGTTAAAATAAATATAAATTAATTATTCAATCATGACTAGTTGACATGGATTTTGAGCGATGATGTTACAAGATCATGCCATGGGGATTCAATATGTTGCTGGTCTGGGATGGGATATGATGAGGGTGTCAATAGGCAATTCTTGTGATATACTAAATTTAAATATAATAGTAAATTAATATATAACAGTTTAAAAGTAAATAAATAATTATAAATTCTTTATAACAGTATATTTTGTTACCATGGGTTAGGGCCTCAATAGGTTTGGTGATGGTTATTGGTCAAAGACTGGCTTGGACGAGTTCAAGAAATTATTAATTAGGACAGTAGTTAAATTAAAATTGAATTATATTAATGTAGGTGTCACTTGAAAATTTAATATTTATTTCATCATTTATTTATGAAATGATTGGCATGCGGCCCCTCCACTGTGGCGGTTGGACATTATATTAAATTATTTTTTAATTAAATTATTGAATATAATTTTTTATGGTGATGAATTCCATAATTAAATTAAATAATCTATTGTGTCCTATAAGTACACTTGGTGTTGGATTATCACATCATCCACCAAGGGTCGATGCTTCAAACCATATTTAGGTTACTATTATTGAGAGGACCCAAATGGGTGCACCATTAAAATTTTAAAATAGTATTGTGTCCCTTAGTATATGCCATTTTTATTATTCTATGTTTAGGGTAATGATTGGAATGAGTGATTGAATCCTATAGACTTAGACATACCACCTTTTCCAATATTATATAAGGTTAGAGGCGACGAGACAAAGATACTAAGGGGGTGTTTGATTTTTATGATACCCATGTGGTGGGTGGATCCCATCAGTCTATAGAACCTTGAATTGGATAATGTATAATGGGAAGATGATTGTGGGTTTCACATTTGAATCCTAGTGGATGGTGTGAATCTATTTTGACCATGATTAGTGGTGGATAATACATTTAAGATCCCAAATTTAAACCTAATTCAAACATGATATTTGAAATATATGTATATAATTCCTAGGGAAGAAAATTGAGAGAATATTATAATAATTAAACCAAAAAATATTAGAAAAAATAGTACATACAATCAATAATAATGAAGATATATATATCTATATATTTTCTTGAAACAATATGGGATGAATGATGATGTTCTAAATGAGTTTATAGTGAAAACAAATGATTTAATACATATATTAAAATAATGATTACGGGTGAAAAAAGTGGAGTTTCATATTCTACATTTAAAATATATTTCTTCTATCATTGAAGGTTAATTGAATGAATATCTACATAATTGGTTAGGTAGAACTAATGTTCCAAGATATTATCTTATGGAGCGATGATTCTTTAAACTGAAAATAATAAATATTCTTATAAATAATTTCTTTAAAATTAAATAAAAGAAAAAAATCTATCCAAAATATGATGATGTTTTAGAGGATTATTCCTAGGGGAAAATAAAATTATTTCAATGAATTGATGAGAATAATTCAACATATGAAACTAATAAATTAAATTACATAGGTAAATTATTATCAACAAAAAATTTTGATTTATTAACGAAATGTTAATGATTGTGAACATAAAAAATAAAATAATTAGAATAAAATGGATATTTCTTCCCTTATATTATAAAGTTTAAAAACCTATAGAACCTTCTTTTTATCCTCTCTTACTCAGATCCAGGATTCTCCCAAATAATTCTGTCACTAAAATTTAAGGGTCCCTATTCTTTCCTTATATATCTTGAAATTTATCTTTATTCTTCATAGTTTAGTCACTAAAATATGGCACCGACCATGTGTCACTGGTCATGGAAATTTCTCATCAATGATTTACCTAATAATACCTCTTCAAACAACTAGAAGGCACCCACACATGATCTATTCCGTGTCCATGTGTGATGAGTCAACTTGTAATCTCGTAATGGAACATTCCACTTATGCTTTTAGAATAGATTCTAAATTATTTTTGACAAATACCAAATATCAAGACATCTATTCCTATATTCTTCCCCTGGTTCTCAAACCCAATACAAACTAGAAACTAGTTCACTATCAATATCCCGATAAAAGGTTTTGTGATAAAAAATGTCTTCGACTTTTATATCCTGAAATTTTCCCACATTGAGTCTAATAAGAAACAGTGGTTGAAAATATATCTTTTAAAAGACATTATTCAATTGATAAATAGATTAGGGTTCCATTAAATATAAATGACAATAATATTCTATGATAGGTTCAATTATGAATGTTGGGATTAAACCCTGCCAATGTGAGGTAAACCAATGTGGGGTTCACTAGAAAACATTAGGTTCTCAAACCTAATGTTCGATTAAAATTTGAAAATCAATATTCAAAGGTTAGGTTCCCATAAAATACATTATATTTCATCATGGGGCACATATACCCTAATTTGGGGTTTGAAAACCATTTTTAGAAAAACTATGCACAGATTGTCCATTCAAGGAAAAATACACAATTAAATACATTAACTTTATTATGAAAACATAATAAATTGATTAAAATAAATAATTACTTATGTTTTTAATTATATAACTCATAAACTAACCAAAAATATTTTAAATTAATTTTTAAAATTAAAATAAGTTAAATAAATAAATTATTTTCAACGAATAATTAATGGATATTTTAAACTAAAAAACAATCAAGAAAACATAATTTCAAAAAATTAATAATTTCACTATATAATTACCTATTTAATAAAATAAACACATTAAATTATAATATAATATTTAAAACACAATAAATTAACTAAAAATTATTTGAAAAAACACATGATAATTAAAGTCCCCATCAAATTCCCCAATATATATGCATTTCTTTTCCTCAAACAACCACATAGAATAGGTTTTTTGGTAGAAAATGAATATCATGTTCGAAAAGTAATGACCTAATGACTTTATTTTCAAAAATATTTTCCCATATAGATTATCTCATGTTATAAAATCTGAATTCAGTATAGAATTAATTAACTTTAGTTTAAAATGGTTTTTTGACAAAAAAATGTTTAAAATTAAAATTTAACAAGAATACAATAATACATAACTTTTATCCACATAAAATTGTAAAATTTTCTTTAACTATAGGTAAAATGACACACATAGTTTTTGGATCCATAATAAATAGAAAAATGTTGAATGGGGTAGAGTGATTATTTATATTTGGAATAAATAACTCATTCAACAGATGATGAATAAAAAATTAAAAGAATAAGAGAATGATTTAGACATTTATTAGGATTAATGTTTAATAATCCATTTTGATCAATATTATATGACTCAATTTTAATTAAAATTTTCAATATCAATTATTTGTGTATGAAGTTATTCCTATATTTTTCTGAAAGGCATTTTTTCAAGAGGTAATGAATAAATTATTTAACTAACTAAATTTGTAAGCTAATAAATATTAATCTCTTCCCACATTCATCATAGATATCATTTTGAAGATATATTTTCACACATTGAAAATATATATGCGATTCTTAAAACAATCAATTAATAAATAAACGGGGTTTTAATGACTTATAATTTTTGTTGTAGTTAATATAAACTAAGAAAACACCCTCCCCACCCTAAAAATCTTATACTATCTCCATTGTTTAGCTATAAAATGAGAGATTTTTTTTATATTTAAATATTATTCTCAATATTGAAAAGTATAAAGTATGTTTATGGGTCACAAGATAGTTCAAACAATTTTTTCAGCACACATTCAAATAAATAAAAAAAATGTATCTAAAATCTAAATGAAATTATTTCTATAGACACAATGAAATTATGACAAATTTAAAATCGATTACCATGATAAACATTAATTTCACAAAAAACAAAAACTTGAAACTTATTAATATTTTAGTTTGAAAAATCCTTGAATGATTAATTCAATATTAATTTTCAACAACCATGAAAAGAGCATGATAATCCCCTAATAAGGAGATGAATATCGAAATTAAGAAAAACTGTTTGGGAATTCAATCCCTTGCACTTATTTTCAGTATATGAGTAGATCAAAAAAATGAAGAAAACATGTTTTCTAAAAATCAACAAATAATGGAATCATATTATATAATCTTTATATTTTGAGAAATCACACAAGAATATCTCATTCCTTAATGACATGAATAAAACCCTTCTCATTTATTCTTCTTTAATATCCTATAATTTGAATTGACAAACATCATAACTCAATAATTTATGTTCACAAGCAATGAACCCAATAGTACAATACACAAAAAGTTTTACCCAAAAAATATATAGTATAAAATTCCCATTAACATGAAAACTATTAAGATTCTAATATTCTCATATACCTACACCAAAAATATTTTTTAATGTGAAAGGCAGGAAGGACTAGAATAAAATCAAAATGGAAATAAAAAGTAATGTACATAGAGCATCAAAAATTTATTCTTTATACAAAAAAGAAAAAAAATGTATAACCATGGATTCAATCTTATGATTTACTGAATTTGAATTATTCATCTATAAATTCATGTGAACCCAGTTTCCAAGAGAAAAGTTGATATCCAGGTCCAATGGTTTATATTCTAAAAAAAATTCAATCCTTTTACCTTTTACAAAACGTTTCCTCTAATAATTTCAACATCTCCAATTTTAATCACTCATAAAAAATTAAAATGACCAAATGAAATGGATTTCAGCTTTGTTGGAAACATATAACTTATTTAATTAAAGTGAAAAACAAAAAAACTATAATTAATTATTTGGGGTAAAAATATCACGAAAAACCTTATCTCTCTTTGTATAAATACAATAATTTTCATAGAACTCATTCTTAATTTCATCTAACTCACTATGTTATGGTAATATATTATCACTAGAAATTCTAAAATTTTATTTCAAAGCCTTCATATCCATGTATTAATTTTGTTTCAACTCCATAGGTAAATGAATTTATTTCCCATATAACAACCTATATAGAGAGAAACAAATTGAGGATTTGAATGCAGTTCTATAGGCCAGTAATGCTTTATCGTATTTTAGGGACCAATCATTCCCTGAATTAGAGACTATTTTTCCTAAAATATTTTTAACATACATGTTTAAAAATTATAAAAAATAACTATATAATTTATGGAATTTACTTCGAATTATTTTGGCACAACTATATGAGTCCATCTATTATTTGAATTTGATTTTTTTTAAATGAGATCCATTGTCTGTAAAAAATCTATGGGAACCCCAAATATGATGAAAATATTTTTTTTCTAAATTTGATAACATAATTGTCATGAATATTATGCAATTATATATCCTATACATACTTTGAGAAATATTCAAAATTTACCGATATTTACTATTTCTTATTAGAGGATAAAAATGGTTGTACAAAACAAAATCCCCAAACATCATAAATATAAAATTGAAAAATAAATTATATAAAAATATTTACTAAATAGATTTTGTTTGAAAACCAAATGAATAATTTACACGTTAAAAATGAAGCACACTGGTGACCTCAAGGTTGTTTCATGAGGAGGTTGCAGAAAATGTTAAAAAAACTGTTACTTGGTTAATTTTTATTTTCTATCTTATTGTCTAAAGAGGAGATTTTAAAGGGTTTAAATGATGATAAAAAAATTATATGAAATTTAGAGATAAAATTAATTCTATAGATTTGATATTATGTGCTTTAGGGATTGAAAAATGCAATATAATAATATTATATGTGGAAAAGATCTGATCCCTAAACACTTCCTTTATCATTGTATACAAATGTGTTCTAATTGAAATATCCATTTTAAATCTCAATTACTCAATGTATTCATCTAAATATCATTAAAAAAATTGATACCTCAGATATTATTTTTAAAAAAATTAATTAAGTGAATATAATTATGAAATACCTCTGACAAATATAAACTAATTGGGCTTGTTGTGGTCAATTAAGAGACATATCCCAAATAAATTTAAAGAAAAAGAAAATTAGTATTTCACTGATAAGTTGTTAAAAATAAATAAACTATAATAATGTTAAAATATTAATTAAATATACCTCCTTATATTTAGAAAAAAAATTATAGGATAAATCAAAAGGAATAATTTTATAATTAAAATCACAATCTCAAAATTTTTCTGCCTTCAGAACTTCTCTGCCAACCACCACTTGGTGATTATGAAAACAAGGATAAATTAAATTATTATTAATAATATTTTCTAGTATATATTTTCAATTACAACTGACATACTATTTATATTAATAATTTAATATTAAAGTATACACATTAATTTATTGGAGAACGTTGTAGTTGATTTCCCTCTAGACTATGTCCTTCAAATTATTTAGAATATTTGGCATCCAAAACAACTAAATATTGAAATGGTTAATTCATTATTGTTGATAAAACATTTGATTCATTTCTCTATTAATTTTTTTAATAATTAATACACATTATGGTGAATATATACCAGATTACTAAAGTGATATTTTTCTAGTCGATGTGTCCTTATATAGTGCTTTGCATTGTTTCAATTAATAGTAGTCTGAGTGAGTGAACTTATCTATGAAATTTAATGATATGGTGAAACATTAAACATTATTTCACTTATATATAGAATAAAATCATTTGGAGGTATGTATATTGGGTTTATTTTTTGCTTACTAATGTTAGATTAATTCTCTATGACCATTCAACTTCCAAATTTGAATAATTCTATATGCCTCAAAATTATTAATTCAACACTTAGCCTAGTTAGATTAAATGCATCTGATGAGAAAAATAATAATTAAAATTTTTTTTGACTTTATATTAGAAATTGTATATCTAAAATACCAAATATATAAAAACTATTATAATTAAAGAATAAATTAGTTTTAATAATTTGGATAATAACTCTTTAATATTTCAAAAATGATGAAATTTTCCATAAAAGGAATGAATTATGGGGATAAAATCATTGATATAGGTATAAATATTATTGAAAATATCGAATCTATCATATATCAATGTTTATTTCCACATTTCCTAACCTCTGAAACTTTTCATTTCCCACAACTAACCACCTCGAATATTTAATGAAACTATTCCTCTATAGTATATATTGATGAACTTTTTAGGATATAATTTCACCACCATGCTGAACTCCCCATGGTGAATAGTGAAAAATATATATAATAGGTTACATTTCTTCTTCAATTACACATATCCATAAAAACCCATTTCCAAAATTCTTAAATAGTGAAGGATCATCCGAAAAATAGTACTTAGGTTCAGAGATGATCATATTATTTTTTAAGAGTGGCATTTTTTTTGCATAACCATAATAGCTTAGGAATTATAAAAATATTCTTACCAAGAAAACTTATTAATTGAAACAATGAGTTAATTTTCATTAATAAAGGTAGAATTAATTTCGATATTATATTCAAAATTTTTAAAAAAACTCGTAGACAGAGGATCAATAACATCATTATTAGCACCTTGTTTATCACTAATATCTAAAAAAATATATATTCTATCAAATGTATAAACTTGATGAGTTTAAGATTTTCCAATACCTTATAAATAGATAATTCATGGTATTTTTATCTATAAATAATATGAATTTGGAACCAAATATGTAATACCAAGACATTTCTATAGAAAAAAATAGAAAAAAAATTCTTTCGTAATAGTGGTTTGTCTCTATTGAGAATCATTTAGTAGTCTAATATAATAATTGAAAACATGTTACCTATAATCTTGTACCTTGGAAAAAAAATTCAATATTTACATCAGTTTCATAAAAAACATAAAAATTTAATTTATAATAAGGTATAATGATGATGGGGGTTAAAAGATATTATCCTTGATAAAATTAAATGATTCCAAAAACTTTTCATCGAACATGAGGGGTGAACCTTTAACCAATAATGAGTAAAAGGGTTTTGTAATTTTTGAAATTTATTTAACAAACCTACATTAAAAACATACATGCCTTTAAAATATCCTCTAATCCATGATATTTTAAGAGGTTTTATTTTATGGACCACTAATTTCATGAAATCGTCAACCTTAATTTCTCTACCAGCAACCTTTTATAGTATCATAGTTACTTTTATCCGCAGAAACATGAATTTATCATATTTTATAAGTATATTATTTTCTTGAAACCTCTATAAATCTATTTTCTGGTTTTCTATGAAAATCCAAAAAAGTACTTCAAATCTTTTAAAATCATCTATAAAGACCTCAATGATCATTTCTATCATTTTTTAAAAGATAGCTATCATAAACAACTGAAAGTTAGTTAGAGAGCCATGGAATTAAAAGGGTATTACTTTATAGGGAATAGTTCCAGATTTGAACTTGAATATAATCATATATTCATTTTTTATGAATATAGGAATTCATATGTTACCAAAATAACATCTAGTAAAAAAATAACTCTTTCCCAACAACCCACCCTAGAACAAGATCTATGAATAGAATTATAAAACGATCATTTTTGGGTGTATATGTTTTCTTTCGGTATTCTATACAGACTATGCAATGACTTTCATTTAAAAATTAATTAATTAAAGAGTTTTTTGGTCAAAAGGAGTGGATCATATTTTTTTAACCTCATGAATAGTACTATCCCAATCACAATCTGAAATAGTTTATATAATACCAGCATTACGATAAACAATAATATCTTCTCTCACATATTCTTCCTTTTTGGGTTTAGTCACATTTTTACATCAACAATTGGTTTGTAGTTTGGTTCCATAGGAGACTGATGCATTCCCAATGAAGGGTTAAAAATTTTTATACATCCAATAGATCAACCTATTAATGTTTTGAAATTATTAAAACACATTTTAATTTTTCCTCTTGATTTCCATTTAGTTCAACAAAAAGAATAACATGCACTATTTAATTATAACCTAAAAAAGAGTTTTGTAGGTGTGTTTGGAGTAGTTTAAGAACAAAATCCGGTGCTCATTCATTGGATAGAAGTTTCCTAGTCCTAGGAAGTCCAAATTCATCAACATGTTTCCTCAAATAAGTTTTTAATATATAATGGTTTTTCATTTTAGAACCTTTTTTTCATTTTTGCCTACTTTTTTCCATAGTGTACAACCCACTCTCTCAATTTTACAAATACTAATTCTGGGTATTTAAACAATAATGGTCATATAATTATTCTAACAGCACCCCCTTAACTATATATAATTTTATAAAAATTAATAGTAAATCGGTCTCAATATCTCATAAAATTTATTCATGTTTATACATCAAATATTAATCCTCAACTTCTCATATTCCAGTGTGAAAAGAATTATTTTCCAAATCCAAAACGTTTACAAGATTCTAAATTTTAATAAACTAAATAATGTGTGAAACATAATTTTTATTATACTAAGGTATTTAATCATAAAAATGTTTTTCCATAGATTGTTATGAAAGATACTATTTATTTTCACCTTCTGGTAACTCTAATCTATAATATTTTTCAATAAATTTAGGATAATTTCAATTTTTAAGAATATTATTCTTGTCTTATTACACACAAAACATAAATAATAGTTGAAACATTGACACATTTATTCCACGTCCTCAGGTTTCTGTGAAAATACTACATGAAGTGATTTAATCCTTTGAGTCCCACTACATATCTAATAGATTAATGGTAGCTGGTATACTAATCTTGAAAATTATAATTAGAAAATATAAAATTCTATTTATGGGTTGTGTTGAAAAATGGTTCTACAATAGTAAAAGGGATTTTTTGGGTCTCAAATCACATAAAAAAGATCACAAAACAATTATAATAAGAAAACTTTAATACATTCACTAAGATTACAATTATAGCTTAGACACTATTTCATATAGGGTAGGGGATGAAAAAAACTCCCTGCGTCTTTTTTTAGTGTAATTTTATTTTGAATAATGGAAGAAATAAATTTAGTGAATATTTAAGTTGTAAATGGTTCTATTTTTTTAATGTTTTTATTTTTAGTGATATCAGATATGTATGAATTTGGATCACATCTTTGATTAATGAAATATTCACTTGCACTTGGTTAAAATCTCAATGAACTATAGGAGTTCATCTTTGTTGTTATTTTTGTGTTTCAATTTGTTAGGGAAAGTGATCGATGGGCTATATTTATTAAGACTACAAGGAGTTTCCTAAAAATCATCACCACTATTCTTCTTCAGATTTCACTTAGTATTTTTAGAATAAATTTCAACCCTCTCTTCTAGTTAAGAAATGTGATTTTAATCGTTTCCAAAAAAATATCATCTTTGTTCCAAATTTGTGGTTTTACAGATTTTGACTTCTAGATTAAAATATTTTGTATTTTGAGATGTACTAGGTTCTTTTCCATATTATGAATGAGTTTTAAGAAAACTATTATAACTACATCCACATTGTTTCCCATTGTTTTTTATGATATTATTTTTTAATGTTTTTCTTTTCTCTACCAACTAATAATATATCCATTTAAAAAAATTATTTTTAATATAATTAATTTTGGTGTTATTATTATGATCATGATATTACAATAATGTCATTATTTTACCTATATTAGAATTAATTTATATCTCAAACCTCCCATGTAAAATAGATTATTCAGCCATTTTTTAATTTTTTTGGGATACTGAGGGAAAAATATTGGTGGTTCTGTTATTATTACGCATTCTTTCCATTATAATTTTGGATTATATCAGGGAACATAATATTAGTTATTTGAAAATAGATCATTCTTAACATAAATATTAGAACCATTTACCAAAAAATTAACATTTCCATGATACTGAGCTATAATATCAATGTTTGGGAAAAAATTATTATTGTATCCAAAAATTATACAATAAACACTCTAATTTGTACATGAATAGTTCTTATTATGATTTAAAAATACATTGATGATTATTATAGAATTTTAATTCATTAATTATTTATGTTGTTCCTTGATTTTAGGAATCTAAATATAAATTTCAACAACTAAACTAGTGTTATTAGACAAGTTATTTACTATCCTTCATGAATATTGTTTTTTGTATTAACAGGTATTGTGCTATTAATTTTCATAAAACCTTCACCAGTTTTATCAGTATCATTTCCACCAGTATATTTTTCATACCAAATCTAACAAGAAAGTTAAAACCCATTATTAATGGAATTCATATGTATATGGAAAGGGTGTTGGTGATTGAAACACTATATAATAAGGTCATAGAACCTATATCTAGTCTCATGAATAGCCTCTCTATAATCATATAATAATCCAATATTCTTGTTTGTATGTACTTCCTCATGTCTCTGGGGATAATGTTTCTTATGAAATAAATAGTAAATTTTGTCCAATATTTTAGAAATGTTTCTATAAAGAACAAAAAATGATTCCTAGCATTTAAATTTAAACATAATGGGAAAATGAAATTTTCTAATCATTCTCACTTAGCCCATGAATTGGAAGTTGTAACACTTTATTTTAGAAATCACTATGGAATGAGAAAATGTCCACATTTGGAATTTAAATAAATGAATAAAATATTTGATTATTTGATTATTTCAACTCATATTTTTGATACCTATGTGTAATTATATTGGATAAAGGATTAATAATCACTTTAGAGAGTTTATACTCAATCATCAAAGGTCATTCAATATTTTTAAAAATTATTTCTTATTGAATATTTGGTTCATTATTTTAAATAGTTCACTCTCTTTTTGTCAAATTTATATTTTTAGGTTTTTAGTTTCTTAGTTCTCTCTCATGATTATAATTTTTATGTTCAAAAAATTCTATATCTTATAATGTATATATTTTTTCAAACAATGTCTATATAGTTTTTTTAAATTTTTTAAGAAAATTTTAATTTTAGAAGTGAAAATCTATACCTTGAAAATGGAAGAAAAATATATGTGGATATTTAATTAAATATCACAAATTCAAACCTAAAAAATAATGCAGAGATAGATGTATGGAATAAAACATACATGGAATGAAAATGATATCACATTCCAAGAAATAATTCTAAAAAAATTAAAATTCATTCACAAGAAATATAATGTAATGAATATATATATATATATAATCCATGAAACAATATAATAATAAAGAATATCTTTTTTATGAGAGGATTATGATAACATGTGAATGGATATATAAAAAAAATAATGAGAAGGGTTGAAAATTATGGGTAATTTCCACATCTCGGTTTAAAATATGTTTCTTTTTTTAAGAAGGTTATTTCAATGTTCATCTTAAAAATAAGTGAGGATAATATCATTCATGATTATATTAACTTAAAGAGGATGGAATGTTGAATGCCACCACTATACAATTTTTTTAACAAGAAAAATGTTAATGAAATTCACATCAAGAACTATCTCACACAAATACTCTGAGGTTTTGAAGGATAACTATTAGAGGCATAACAATATTTTCTAAAAATTTTATGTGAATATGTGAAAATATAAAACCATAATATTAAATTATCTATTAATAGATTGTGATAAAAAAGTATCATTAATAAAATAAAAATTAATGATAAATAACATTAAAAAGGATAAATAGGAATAAAGTGATACATTAATTGATATTTCACTAATGGATAACCTCGTGATCCAACTATAACTCCTCAATCACTTCATCTGAGAAGTCTCCTATTGAAGTATATCACTAAACATTATGTTTAATTTTCTTTCAAACCTTTTATGTAATTTTATAATCATTTATTATAGGTTACTCAGTGAATCATTGAACCAACTATGTATCATCATCATGATAATTGGTCACCAAAACATGAATTGATTATACCTATTCTAATAACTATAACACATCCACGTGTGATATGTTTGGTATCTAAGTGTAATGTGTATTTTTTCCATCATGGATTGTAATATTGGTTTTTAATATTCCAAATAAATTTTAGAAGCTTCATGATAAATCATTAAACTCACTACGTCTATTTCATCTAATTATACATTTTTCATAATACCATGCTAGAACAAAACTCAGTGCACCATCAACATCTAGATCCCATGGTTTTTATCACAAAACATCATGAGCTTTGACCTCTTCAAAGGTTACACCATAGATTATAAGAGAACATCACTGGTGAAAAATATATCATTTTCAGACCCCTTTAACATTGTATATGTATTGGATACACATCAATATAAACAAAAAGATTTTTTTGTTTGAGTTCCATATTGAAGCTAACGGGATAATGATTCAGCAACGTGGGGTACACCAGATTTGGGTGCATCAGAAAATGGTTGGTTCCAAAAAGAAAATATAATATTACAACATAAGTTTCAATATTCAAATGTTAGGTTCCATTTTTTTTCAAATATGGGGAACATCATCACTAATGTTGGGTTTGTGAACCTCTTTTGGAATTTTTTTTCATGAAATGACTATTGTAGGAAAATTAAAAATTTAACTTCATTTATGATAGTAATAAAATTTACTAAATATAATTAAATATAAAAAATGAATAATATTTAATTCACTAAATTCAAATAATATCTAAAAACACGTTAAATGAATATATAAAATAAAATTCTAATATTAATTTAATAATAAATTGAAAGAACAATAAAATTATGATTTAAACATAATATCAAATAAAACCAACATAATTACCTATAATTTATCATTTCACTATTAAATAACCTAAAATATATCATCATTCATTTAAATTTTAATTTAACATTAAAATTTAATAAATATACTAAAAAAGATGATAAAAATATTATAAATAACTACAATAATAATGAGAAAATTATTTCCCTTGGTAAGTTGACCATGTTTATTTATAATGGTATTGGGTGTTCTGAAATCCATTTAATCAATTTTTATAATTATGATATGTGACATAATGGAATGGTGCATTTACCTTGAGAAAAAAGTATGATGCATCAGTGTTTCTAGGAAATTCAACAAGGTGAATTTTTTAGGAATTACAAGGTATTTCGTCCAAATATTTACCTTTTGAACATGATATTAATCTTTGAACGTATTAATAACTTAGGTGATTCCCCTATATATTTAGATGATTTGAATACTAATGATTAAATCCTGAGATTCCATGATTTTTCCATGGGTGTGATGGGATTACTTGGGCACCAATGGCCTCTACGTTTCCTCAGATTCTTAAGGAAAAATAGTTTTAACATGATGATATATTCTTATTTTGGGGTAATTAGGTAACCACTATTTTCTAGTCTGTCAAACCAATGGGAATTAAATTGTTATATACTAGGATACCTAGGAACCATTTATGAGATAACTCATTTTTTTACGATATTCCTAGGTCACCCCTATTATATGTTTGTTTGAGACTTCTATTATGGGTTTTTAGGATCAGACCTAGATTTTGGATTTTGTTCTTAATTTTTTATTGATTCACAAGGACTTACCTAAGATATTGAATTTAAACCATAGTATATTCATGTACATGTGATCATTTAATTAACCCCCCCACCCTGTGGTGTTTTTTTTACTTAGAGAAAATAATATATTGGATAATGTAGATACAGGTCTATCCTTGGTGTCCTGTGAAAAGAAAAGGAATGATTATGGCTGTTTATTTATTTTAATAACATATTTTCCATTTTTTGTTATTTTTAATCCTATAATCATATCACATGAACATTTAACTATATTTATTGTTTATGTATGTGACCATATTGGGGGTTCCCCGTTGAGTTGTACTCAAACCCTATATGGAAATCCATGGCACTTGGGAACTCGATATGACCTCTACTGATAATCGGATCATGTTTGGAAGATTTTTGGTTTACATGATTGACTCAGATAACTCCAATGGGATAATGGGACCTAGATAAGAAGGATCTTGGAATGAGGTTTGATCCTTATATAACTATTTCTTTTGTTTAATTGTTATTTTTTAATTCTTTATTGGTGGCCATTTGTATATATCTACTTATATGATGCATTAAATATGTTATAGCTCATTTTACATTTACTAATTTCTGTTTTCTATGATTATTCTACTTTTCATGATACTTTATATTTATTTTTAATTTTTACACTATGATATGGGGGTATATTCTCCCCATAGAAATAACATTAACCCATCATGCTAATGTAAAACATCTAGATGTGGGGAGATGCAACATAGGTCATGTGGTGAACGAAACTGGGGAACCTGTTGAGTGTCCTATGACCCAATATGTTTCATGAACACTTTTTATCATATATTGTATTAATTAAAAGAGTCACTAGGTAATAATGTAGAATAAATAAATCTTTTAGGTGATTCATGAACATAGAATCACTTGATAATAGAGGTCCCTAATAGGAAGATGCTAAAGTAGTAACTCATGGATCCTGATGGATTTTTTTCCATTTAATGTGCCAGAATAGAGAGGAATCCCTCTTAGAGTAATCCCATAGTTTGTCTTATAGGATATTGTATCACTAATACCGCTATATCTCATCTTACCTATCAATATTAAATAAGAATGATGTGTATTATCCCTCTTTAGTTATAGGACATGAGATGATTATTGTTGGATATACTATAAATGATCTTGGGAAACCGTCATTAGGAATCCTTAGCATATAATCCCCATTCAATTATAAATGTACACTCTATTTAAATTTCACTAATCTTCCATGATAACTTTTTTCTCAGAGCTGGTACGCCTCACATGAACATAGAGATCTACAATGATTGTTTCATTTTCATTATAGAAATACATATTTCTTCCTCCTACCTACATGTAATCCATTACCTCTTATTCGATTACATAATAAATTTCATCAATTAGTAATTTTTAGTGATTAATCATATGTTTAATCCCCAATGGATCCTCGAACGTTTCACATTTTATAGAATATATTTACATATATTATACCACTAAAATCCATGGTATGGTATTCTCACATGACCTCAAACTCTATTATTCAAACTAAAAGGTGTTTGGTTCCCTTTTAAGTGGGATACATTGGACACCATTCCAAAATTTTAACCCAATACCATTAATCATCCATTTCCACCCTTGTTTTACCAAATTCCTCACACAATCACTCATGTCCTTCCCTCACTTGGCTACACTCATGTGAGCCATAGAATCCCTTTATATATTGTAATATTCAAATGAACATTTCTCTTACTAGTACATGTTACCAATAAAATAATTTTCTTGTCTTGGAAGGCCATAATACCTCTACGTATTACCATCTCTCAACATGGTCTATAAAACTATCCCTCACCATAAGGTCCACATTCCCAATAAAAGTATCCCTCACCAAGAGGGACATACTCTATTTGGACATTGTCGTATTTATTTAGTGATGAAATATTCTAAGCAGTACCATATTCCTATTCAAAATAACTAGAAATGGATAATAATATATATGTTCTAAACCAACCATTATTAGGATCCTATAATATATTCATCTTCTTAAAATTACATTAAACTACATGAAAATTACCATTTAGATTCACTGGACTACGTGGGTTCATATTCCTTTCACAATTATATATAGATATACCTTCTCTTGGAAATGATCTAAGTGGTAAAAGAAGCATGCCCCTCCCTAGATAGAGATAAAAATAAATATACATATATATAAGGATTTAAAAAACATCACAAAAAACTAATCAACAGAGTGTATGAATAAAAATATAGAGAATCTATAACACAAAAAAGATGCTCACATTAATCTATTTTAATATTAATAAGTAATTACAACAGGTGTAACATGTCTATCCTAGTATTGTGGGTTGGATTTAAGAACTGGATTAAATCTGTAAGTGATTCCTTGAGTATGTAATAATCCCCTCTAAAGGGTTTGATAATCCAAACCTCCCTTCCGGTCAACCAATTGGGATCCGAAGGATTCACTAATATTTACCCAAGTGACAAATTTTCTTTTGAAAAATATACATAAATATATCTCTTTTCAAGAATACACAACTTGGTCGATGTTTTAGGTTCCATGAATAGAACCTGTTGGAAGGATTATGAAATAGATATAGTTGCAATACTTATAGATTGGGAAACCATATTCCATATTTCATGATTATATCTCTTGTGTACCACATATAAGTTATTACTAAATAAATATTTGAAACTATTACACATGATTCATTATATTGGAATGTTTGGTATATTATTATAATTAATTGAAATTCAATTTGAAATTAATTTATTTGTATATATATCTGTGTAGAGGTATAATTATATAAAAACTATTTTCATTTAAAAATCTTCATATTATTCCTTTAGTGCATTAAAATAACATTTGATCATTTCCGTTTTTATCCAAATGTTTATCTTAGATGATTTTCTATGAAAAATTTAGAGTCATGTATTTTATATAGAAAATGATTCATGATATTTTCAAATTCTAATAGAGTCACTAATGAATAATTTAGTGTAAAGTAATAATATATGGTAAAATAGATTGTTAAAGATGTGTATGTAGTAATTTAATTTTTTTTTCAGTCAATTTTCAAAGAACATACACATATTATCCAATTTTTTAATTCAATATATACATGATTCAATAATGTGTGAAAACATTAATGTTATATACTTATCCAAAAATAAAAAATATCAGTAATGGTAAAATATAATTCATTTAATGATCTACTTTTTTATTGATAAAAGACAAAAATAATTTCTCCATGGCTTTATTAGAATGGGCAGTCCTAGTTTAGTTATATTCAAAAATGATTGAAGACATAAATGATTTTATTTCATCAAAATAAATTTGTAAAATATCAAAGGTATGTGATATATTTATTCATTATGATGTGATCCAACATTTAAAATAACTCCCCAAAATAGGGTGATTAAATATTAAATTCATCCAAATAAATCATGTTACCTATTGAAAACTACTATAGCTTAGTGAAATTAAGTCAATAAAATAAGAAATAAACATAAGGAAGAATGATTATGTAATTAATGGTTCAACCAATAAAGAAGTATCAATCATACCATATTAAAATATACTACATAAACAACATAAAATTTTAAAATTAATCTTTCAAGAATTAAATCAATGTCAGTAATAGTAAATTGTTTTAAATTAATTGTTTAACTATTCATAGTAGAAATTGTAATATTATTTTCTTACTTTTAGAAATTTTAATTTTATATCATAATTATCTAATGAATGATGGTGTGTTTCTTTTTCAGTTAATGAAAAATTATGGATTAATATAATTAGTAACCCAATATTAATTGAATGATTAAGGTTAAATTAACCACCATTAAAATATGAGGCTTTTAAAATCTAGTTAGTTACTCATTTCTCTAGCCAATAATATATATTTTAATGAGTCATTAAATATATTTGAATTTAACTATAAAATGATTCATTACTATATTTTTCTGTGACTCATTATCATAGACACTGGGATACATTCAAGAAATTTTTTCATTCTACATCAAAATTTAATTTTAATTCAATCCAAGGTTATATACAACCCAATATTGGTGAATGTGGTGATAAATATTAGGGATGGGAAATTTAAGGTCTTCCATTGTAAAATAACTTATACACTACTAAAAAATAATATTTATCCATGAGTCAATTTAAATGGATCAAATATCTAAGGATATGGTCACCTTATACCCATAAGAAAATTATGTTTTTTGATATAAATACCCTATAAAATTCATCAACCCATGTGTGGATATAAGTCAGAATGTGAAAAAATTATCCAGATTAGTTGGTGGAAAGAGGGTATTTACATGGGAAAAGTATACATGTGTTTGTTTCCCATTACATAATACCCCATATAGCCATAATCATAGTGAAAAATTTCCAAAATCCCAAACACCCAACCCCAATAGGTAGAGCCATATTATAATATTTCTATAACACATTACACCATCACAGATAGCCATGGTAGAGTTTTACTATAGTTATATCCCCATGTATACACCCCTATTACTATTGTCCAACTAGAAAATGCCTATATACCATTATACATAACCCTTTATAGCCATGGTAATGCATTTATTTTAGTACAGATACCAATGGACATAAGCATTACACTAATGGATATAAGTAATTAACAAGAAAAAGTTGAGTTTAAATAATAATAATTATATTATAAATTTACATTTTTTGGATATATATATATATGAATTGTATGTTAGTAATATTATAAAAATTGATTTAGTATCTTTTTATGGAGACTTGAAATTTATCTTGTGCATGAAAGAAAAAAATCCTAGGTTATATGATTTTAATAATTTTTGTCACTCTATATTGATTGGCAGAGGCATCTGGATATAGGCTGAGGATATACCCATAAGAAATCATAACTATTGAAATAGTTATCTATTGGTATTGATATCATACTGTAATAATAGGTGATACATGGAGTATCTCACACGTAATAACGGTTATAGAAAAATGATATATCCTTGGGTCATAAAAATGGTTATAGCCTTGACATTGAAGCCATGGAATTGGTAGCCAACAAAATCATTATTTTGAAAATAGCCTATACTCATGGGAATTTGGGCTCTATCCACGAATGTGGCCCATTTCTATAGACCATATTTCTAGTATTGATAGTATTATCATGATTTAATATAATAATTCAATAAAATAGTTTTAATTGAATGAAATATTTACCATGTTTATTGAATTATTTATTAGATGGGGGATAATTATGTTTTTAAAATAACCTATTTTTAATTCCATTGTATACACACTTCACATGCGAAGTAATGTGATTTCAGAAAATTTACAAGAACATTCTATTTATTTTCAAAGGATAAATGCATTAAATAATATATCTATTAATCTTGATAAAATGGAAATGTTAGAAAACATCCATATAGAACAATGAGAATTCATCAAATGGTTTTATGATCTTGGGGTTCCTTACAATGAAGATGTAAATATGATAAACCTCCATGAAATCATCATATTAGATTACATAGTGTACATGTATCCATTTAATTTTTTTAGTTTTAAATGGAGGATACAAAAATTATATACATAACGATTATTTTAATAAAATCTTCTCCTATAAGGATGTATTATGTCCAACCTTATTTATAAATTATTTATAAATACTTATTTGTTCATTTTAGATCACATACAATTATAATGGAATAAAATTTTTATTATGAAATTTTCTTAATTAATTAATATGTTTTCCATAGTTATAGGTGTTTAATTTTTGATGAATCAATAAACCCTAGTATGAGGTATAATATAAATTAATTACACCCACCACATAATAAAATAGACATTTTTTTTATATTTTTATTATATAAAATCACAATCTATGCATAAATGTATTCCCTAATATTAATACAAGAATAATGGGATGATAATATAATTCATATTTATTAACAAAAAATTGGTAATATGATCATTTTTGATATCTTTGTAATACCACGGTGAAAAACATCATTGTAATTAGAAAAAAAAAAGATTTAAAAGCTATATTAACCTTGCTATCAAGCATGGTGAATGAAATGTGTAGGTTTAAATAGTTACATAGAAAATATTAAAGGGATGAATGATCATTGAAATTGGTATAGTATCTTGTAGAAGTATGACTATTAAAATAGTAACTCAGGTGTTGGGATACTTTTTTGACAATAAGGGGAAAATAATTAAATAGTTGTATAGGAAAATAAATACAAATACACTATACAAATATAATGAAATAGTTGTATAGTAATACTATGTATAAATTTTTAAGAAATTTTTGAAATAGATTAATTTTCTTTGAATTATTAAATATATTATATAATATATATGATAATATATCCATGAATTTTTTTTAATTAATTAATTTTTTTTCAAAATGTTAAATTCATTTATTAATAAAATAAAATATTTTTATGTCTAAAATAACACATTTAAATATTACTAAATTTTTTATCCAAACAATGTTATTTTTGACATATTATAAGACTTCATAAATATTTCTAATATGTATAAATTTAATAATTTTCATATTTATAATCAATTCAAAAAATAGGCTCCTTTTGAATTATAGTATTCATTATAACAAATAATATTAATTAATAAATGAGTTATGTACGATGAAATGATGATGTAAAAATGATATGAACCTAAAAAAAGACAACATTCATGATATAACTAATTTTTATTAATAAAAAATGGTTATTACAAGTTCTTCATTGCCAAAAAAACTATCATTGTGGAAATTCTTTGTCATAAAATAATATTTATTCATTAATTTATCATAGGAAACCCACTCTCTACATTATATAAATACTCTCTATCACACACCCATTAATACAAAACCTCTATAACTATACTCATCTTTCTTATCTTAAACCTCATTATAACCTTAAGAAACATTCTTATCTTAATAAAACCAATATATCAGTGGTGTTTGAAACATAGAAAAGATGGTGTCTTCAATGGAGAGGTAACATCTTGAATCTCTTTGATTTAATTTAATTTTATTTTTCTTTCATTTATATTTTGATTTCAAGAATTTATAACCAAATTAATTAGTATATAAAGATAATATAGTTCTTATTATTTTTTCCTTAAAATAGTATAAAATATAAATAGTATCTATATGTTATCACTCTCTTCATTTGATATGTCCTTATATGATCAATTCTACAGCCTTAAAGGATAATTTATTTTATTTACTTCTCATCACCTACATGGGTTATTATTGTAATTTATATACTATATAAATATATAACTTTATATATATTTAATATTTTTGAGATTATAGAAGTTGTGTAAATATAAAAAATATTAAATTCCACAATAATAAAGATACAATGGAATAGTTAAAATAAAAATATATTCATGGACAATATTAATATGGAAATGAAAATAAATAAATAATAATGGATTAATATAATAAAAAAATTAAATATAAATAATTATTATTTTTGGTTAATCCTTATGAAATAATTGTTTTTATAAAGTATTTATATGCTTATTGAAGTAACCTAAGACATGGGGTAAATATTTTTCTCTAGTTGTCTCTCTTTGGGATTAAATTTCACTATTTTATTATAACTCATTTATTTCATGTATTGTATACTATATATCTATTTAAGTTTTTTTCATTCTATTTTTTGATATATATTAATTTTATTTACCCTGATTTTATTAATTATTATGTTTTTCAAAATATCACTTTCAGCTAATTGAAATCATCTTTTATTCTATAAAATTTTTAGAAGATTATTATGTAATATTTTATTTCACTTATAATATAATTTTTATCAAAATTCTATTTACATTTTCATGTCATATTTAATTAACTATTTGTTTTATTACTTATTATACACCCAATTACATCTATGAACATGTATCTGCTCAATTTCCATCATGAATTATTCCTATTTAATCATTTTTGTTTTGTTATATTATCAACTCTTTTATGTGATTATATTTAAATATATTCTTTTTTAAAATCTTCATAATAAATTTATATTTATCCTCATATAGACATTGTTATCATTCTATTTTTTAATTCCATATTGATAATATCTTTGAAGGTATTTGATTTTTATGCAAGGTGTTTTCAGTTTAAAATGGGTTATCCTTGTTATGCATACTAATTTAAGCATGGTCATTACATCCTTCATTTTCAATATAGCATGTGTGGTTTTGAGAATATTATAATTTATTTGGGTTTAAAGTTTAATTTTCCTATAAATTATTGGGGAAATGAGTTTATCTTATGGGATAATATATATGAGGCATGGGAAAATATGTTAGCTTGACTATGTCATGTTGCCTTGTCAATAAGTCTTAACTAATGTTTATGAGGTTTCATAATCATGATTTTTATACATTCTAATTATTTCCTTATTCAAATAATATTCTTCCACCTTAGTGTTATCATAATGACCATTATGATCATTTATATACTCATGTGGATTCAATAATAAACTTATATACTTTTATTCTTACTATTATGGAGAGTTTTATCTCACCCTTTCCTTTTATGTATGTCATTTGGTGATCGTATATATTATGAAGTTTATGATATTTTATTAGAGAGATATAATAAATGATTTAAAAAACTAATATACTTTTATATGTTCCATGCCTCCCAAGTACCCCTCCTAGGCTAGTAGTGATGTTGGGGATGGCCCCCAGCGCCCACCTCCAACAGGCCATGTGTTGTAGAGTTTCACTGAGATTTTATAATACATCCAAATGAGAGACATTACACACAATATATTTATTTAATGGTGTAGGGTCTTGAAAAATCCACAATAGAAAAAGGATAATCCTCTGCAGCATAAGGGAGATTATACCCAATTTTCCCCAAAAGAATTGGGGAAAAGTGTTGAGAATACTCAAAGGACGACACAAGCTGAACCGGTCCCCCGGACCGGTCCAATGATAATGCCACGCGGCCGGATCCGCGAAGAACTGTAGAGACCCGTATCTTGACGTACATTGACATTACATTACTTTTGCGGAATACTTAGTACATAACAAAAACACACACACAAGGATCGTAATAGTTTAGTGTCTTTGGAAACTCGGAATATAATCTTCTAATCGTGGTGAAAGATCTTCAAAATCTCCCATAAAGATCTTCCTTTTTTTTAACTAAAACCTTTCTTTATATCCTGGGGAAAAGAAAACATAAAAGGGTGAGCTCAAATGCTCAGTAAGGGTATACAAAAGAAATAAAAATCATATCATATCTTTTTGAAAATCATAACCTGCAAAAGAGATCATAATATCTTAACATGGAACAAATCATAGAAGTGAAAATGAGATCACCATAATCATAACATGAAACGTGAAACTTTGTGGCATGCACACATAATCATGGAAAATCATTTCTTGTTAGTCATGACTCATTGCCAAGACTATCTTAGTGGACAAAGTCCCTTTCTGAATCGAGTAACCCTCGTTTCAGTCCTGTTTCACTGAACCGGTATAACCTACCGTTCCAGCCCTGTCTATCTCATGAGATATAAAATCATTACCCAATGAATTGGAGGGAGATATAGGTCCCACCCATCTTATAATGAATCCTTTCTTATGTGTGCCTCATAATCATAAAACATACATCATCGCATAACACATGTAACAAAAATGGGATTCTTGAAACATCATGACATCATAAATCAATTCATATAAGATAATGGAATTCATAAAAATAATTCCATCACAACATGATCAAATCAATGTAATAATAGGGATAAAAATAGAACCCTTTATTATCTTAGATGGAAAATAATTTTAATAAAACACTTGAACTTCATTCTTGAGGAAAATATCCTTTCTTCTTCAAAAACATTTTTCCTTTCATAACATGTCATACAACTTTAAAATAAAAGAAGTTGATTAAAAATAAACTTGAAAACTTGTAAAGGAAGCTTCTTGGAAATAATGTTTTAAAAATCCATTCAAGCCGTATAAGTTAAAAAAACATTCTTCGTACTTTTGTCGGAAAAGTAAAAAAGTACCTCGTATGAAAAACGACAAAAGATTCCTTTCAAACATATTACTAAAAACTCACCGAAGGGTAAAAATGGATTTAAACAATTTTAGGTGGATGGAAATAATATTACATATTGATGAAACATGTATGTGGATGATAAAATACACCCCAGTAAATGCCAAAGTATAAACAATCTCGGATAAAAATGAGATTGTGATATTTCCCTTACCTTATGTCCGACTTGCTTTGTAAGTGTCCGAACCTCCTGTATAATGATTTAAATCATGTTATTGACTTATTAAATAATCATATTAATTGTTATGATATCATATATGGTTCACTTATGACATTATATTACCCGTTCTTTTGTAAATTCCATGTTAAAGAAGCGTTTTGGGTAAAATCGTTTCATTTATCGTAGGTGTTTTGACTTGTTGTTCTTGACATCATTATTACTTATATCATGATCTACTTACTTCCAGAATATAAAATATGATTTATATATCATATATATTCAGTATATATATATATATAATAGATAGATAAATAAAATGAAAAACACCGTTCATGGAGACGGTAGTCCGTACGTACGCATGAACGCTATTTTACTTTCCTTATTATCTTGAAATGGAAGTAAGTAGATGACATACATATATATATATATATATACATAAATCCAGTAACTTTATAATGTCATATATTTCATTATTATTTCTTATATATACTTTATAATCATTCTTAAATGGTTAACATGGAGAATGAATCTCATCGCGTCGTGGAGACGGTAGTCCGTACGTACGCACGAGCGATGATATCATTTCCATAAATATTGAACTGAATTGGATTGGATTATACAATATATCAGAATCAATATTTTGTTGTAATAACTATGTATAGTTATTCTTTACACCATTATACCCATCCATGTAAGGTGGTGGTGGAAAATAGATTACACCACGGCGTGGAGACGGTATTCCGTACGTACGCACGCGCGGTGATTTCTTTTTCCGTAGGATGGATAGATGGTGAAATAGGGTTGTTTCATACTTATAATAACATATCAGTATATGAGTGATACTGATGTTATTACTTCATAATGAAACAACCTAAGAAGAAGAAGTGGAAGAAGAAATAAAGATGAAAGAATTGGTAACGGTAATTACCTCTTCTTTGAAGCGCCTCTTTGATACCTCCTCTTAGGGCACTAAAATTGGTCTTTGAGGAAGACCAGAACCTCTAGGATGTTTCTAGGGAAGTGGAGAAGAGATTTTGGCAGGGGTTGGCCGAGCTTGGGTGCTCAAATTGGTGTGAGGAGGAGGGGGAGGAGGTGTCCTTTTATAAGGGAGGAGAGGGGCACCTTAGGAATATCTCAAAATATTATTTTATATTAAAGTAAAAATCGGTTTATAATGGTTCCAAAGGGTCTTATTTCGAAGCTAAAGTGGGGATGGGTCGAAATCCTATCAACCAATAGGATTTAGACAAGTTTAGGTTATTATTTTAACCTTATCAATTAGATTTAACTCTAAGTTAAATAATTTAACTTTTACCGTGTCTTTTTGTTTTCTTTCACTATATGGTTAATACACTTACTATAACATGCCAAACGAACCTCAAATTGTTTATTATTAATATATATATCCTTATCTAAGTCATTTGGCCGAACCTTAGATTTTTAAGAATAAAATAACAATTAATAATATAATATTTGATTTAAAAACTATTTTGTGTCAATTTTCAAACTATTTGATATATGATTTTTGTGAAAGTCATAACAGAATTATATGTTCGAACCAAGTTTATTAAATCAACACTAATATATCATAGTAACCTAGAAAATTATTAGAATTCATAAAAAGTCTCAAATTACATTCATTTGAGTATTTATAACATCAATTATGTTAATATTTCCTTAAAAGGGTAATTACTGCATCATCGTTGTGTCATAAATTAATTAATTTATTTAAAGTCTATAAATAAAATATCATTATGTAGGAAATCTTTTTATCTTTCTAATGAATATTTATAGTCGAATTTATCTTATGTATAACCTCATATTAAGAATGTTTTAGTGAATAAACTTTGATTTTAACTGTTTTAACTCTTCTTTGAATTAAATAATAATAAATGTCCTAATCTAATCCAAGTGGGCCTAAATGATAATATTTTACACTTAAGGTTGTTTTTGGTCGAGATACACTTGTCCAATAGAATTAGGACATGTGTTAGGGTAATATTAATATCATTCTTACCCTTAATTACCCTATTTACTTTTAACCGTGGTAAATAAAAGTAAAAAGTTACTATTCACCAAAAATTATTTTCATCTCATTGAACCACATTTTACTTACTGACATCAACCGTGTCTCTCGGATTTTTGAAATTCCATTCACAGAAGCGGTAAAATTATGTTTTATGAAAAATTCAGTTTTTTAACTACCACTTAGTAGTTTCAATATTCATCAAAAATGAAGGTTTTCAGAAAAATTCCAAAATTTCATCCTAAGCTATATTTCATATTCCGAATTCAAAAATGAAGTCTATTTTACCAAATTAATAACATAGAAGTTGCATTAATTAATTTTATGATTAAATCCCGCTGTTAAAACAAATAGCGTGTTTTTAAGAAACAATATCTATCAAAAGATTGACACTTGTTTATGTCTGGTTTAAATGTGCAATTACATCCAATGACCAAAATTGTATTAAATTGTAAAAATATATTCTAAATATACTTTAAAACTACTCCAATTAATAATTTATCACTATTAATTATTTCGATTAAAAAAAGTTGTTTTTTAGTAATTTTCACTATTCATCAGAATATGAAAGTTATCCGAAATGTACCAAAATTTCACCTTAGGCTAAATTCGATACTCCGAATCCAAAAATGAAGTTCATTTTGAAAAATAAGATTTACAGAATTTTAAAAAGTGGTTATTACTATTCATACCGGCTAGTTTTAATAATATTTTAATAGCATATCGTTGTTTAGTGAAACTCGGTATTGCGTATTACACACGCTATCGAGGAAGGTCGCGATTGCGTGTAATGCAAGGCAAGTCAAGGATGCGTGTTGTGCAAGCTCCTTTTGGTGTAGCGTACAACACAAGACATTAATAAAATTAAAAAGAATATTTTTTATAAAATCTTGGGCTGTTACATTCTACCCCCCTTAAAATGAATTTCGCCCTCGAAATTCGCCGGGGTTATAAATGGTTTACTATTTGAAAGTTTCTTTAATAGAAACCCACATCGTAAAAAGGAATATCAAAACCAATATTTAAAAACAAAAGTATGAAACGTAACGGTTACCCAAATAAACTAATCATTGGGTTTCCACATAGGTGAAAATATGGATATGGAAGAGAAATCTAACCATCATGTTCTGATGGAGAGTGGTAGAGAACATGGCTATGGAAAAGACAATAATCACAAATCCATAAATTTGTGACGATCTAAGGTACCATCCGATTCATCAGGTATAAGATCACTAGGACAACATTTTTGGTTTTCAAGATCATTTCCCTAAAGTTGAAAATTTGAATTGGAATAAATACTTTCTTTATTTTGGTACCATCTCACTATTGTTCGTGCCTAGAACAATTTCCACTTCATCTCTTAAATAAATGAAGTTGAATTTGTTATTCATGAAGTGTTAGCAGATCATGTGATAGAATGACGGGTCATTCCTTCCGTCTCAAACAAAAGGTTAGCAAAAATTATATACATAAGTCGATCTATAGTGAGATTAATCATATATAGTTCCTAAAATGGACTTATACTTTATATATCATACTGCTTAATATAATAAAACTAGTTTCTACTAAACAGGGACTTCCTGTAGGCCAGTGGTAGGCGATAAAGGCCAGTCGCACTTCGGTTGTGGGTTCGATTCCCACAGCCTTGTCCGAAGCGATGGGCTGTCGCCCGTCCTGCAGGTTGTCCTTTTTCTAAAACTATATTACTATAACGTCCCATAATATAGAAAAAACTTCTATCCTTAAACAATACTAACTTATGTCCAACATAATCCATTCCAATCTTTAGTCCTATCCATAATACTGCAGTCCATTCTCATAACATAGTGAAAACGATTACCAGAGATTTAATACCATCGTTGATCCCCATATATCATAAGATATATCTTGTTGGACACATTCCAAACATTCAAAGGCCTTAATCTTGTACTCTCTTGAATACCCATTGAACCTTAGTGAAAACTTGAATGTAGTTAAAAGTTAACACTTTCCACATACCAAAATCCTCAAAATTCTATATACTCAAACCATGATATCACTTAGTCCTTATATCAATCATGAGCTCATGAATACTGTTAAACATTTCATTTTCTCGTTTTCCCTTCATTATGCGCATAATATCTCAATTACTTTGAATACCACATTAGACAAATACATAAATATTCCAATACTACATGATACAACATTATTTTGGAATCCCATTACATAAACACTTAATCATTCCACCACATCATTGTCATATTCAACATTGCCAATAGAGATCGCATGTGACTTCCCTTTGTCCTTTGCCTTAAGTGGTTGCTCATGTTGATCGTCACTAACCCTTGGATTAGGGCATTTATTGGCATAATGTCCCATCTCATTACACTTGAATCATTGAAGTGTTGGTGGTGCGTTCTCTGCAGTGTTTTCTTTGTTCACATCATTAGAAACCCTTTTTCCATTACTTCGACACTCAGCTACTCGATGACCTTCTTTTCCACACTTAAAACATTTTCTAGTCCCTTTAAGACAATCTCCACCATGCTTCTTTCCACACTTTGTGCATAAGGAAACATTCATCTTCTTTTCACCATTATTTTGAGATTTCTCCTTGAACTCCATCTTTCGTTTCTTTTCAAAACCATGAGATGGATATGTAACACCAACTTCCATTTCTACCTTGATAGCACAACGCACAATTTCTTCATAGCTACTGAAGTCTCTTATAGCTAATGCCCTTCGAAGGCTTGGTTTTAAGCCACTGAAAAATCGATCAACTTTACTTTCAGGTTGGATGATAATGCCAGATTCATACCTTGCAAGTCTTGTAAAATTTGCTTCGTATATACCAATAGATTCCTCATCCTTCTGCTTCAGCTCAAGAAACTCCTTTTCCATCTTCGTTCGAAGAATACGAGTGAAGTACTTACTGAAAAACAAGTTCTTGAACTCGTCCCATTCCATGGAATCAATTTCATCTCTTTGTCTCGTATTCTTGATAAGATTCCACCATTGATCAGCTTCACCTTCCAAACGATATACTGCTAAGATGACTTTATCATGTTCAAAACATTGAAGAACTGAAAATATCTTTTCAGTAGTACTAATCCATTGTTCAGCAACTAATGGATCAGTAGACCCACTGAAAGAAGGCGGACGCTGCCTAATGAAGGATTCAACAGAATGTTGCTCCTTCCTTTGCTCGTTTGGAAGTCCTGCATGATTCATAGCTTGAGAAAGTTGTGTGAGCATGGCTACAAGATTTTGCATTCCAGCTCCCATATCGTTTGGTTGCTCAGGGGTACAATCATTGCATTGTCCATTGCATTGATCAACACGGTTCTTTCGGGTTCCAGCCATCGTCTAAAACCCCAAAAGAATAGCGTGAGAGGCAAAAATCATTCTAGGGAAAACAACATAATAAAGGGGTAGTACCCTCAATATCTAACATCTTAGGTTAAATTATAAGATCGTTAGAGCAATTCTAGGACTATAACCTATACGTATACTTAACCTTAGAGACATCCCTAGACATACCTTAGAAATATCTCTAGGGATCTCACTAACGTTTTCACATCCTAGTTTCCAAAGGTCGACTAAACCTTTCCTCTGATACCAACTGTAGAGACCCATATCTTGACGTACATTGACATTACATTACTTTTGCGGAATACTTAGTACATAACAAAAACACACACACAAGGATCGTAATAGTTTAGTGTCTTTGGAAACTCGGAATATAATCTTCTAATCGTGGTGAAAGATCTTTAAAATCTCCCATAAATATCTTCCTTTTTTTTTACCTAAAACCTTTCTTTATATCCTGGGGAAAAGAAAACATAAAAGGGTGAGCTCAAATGCTCAGTAAGGGTATACAAAAGAAATAAAAATCATATCATATCTTTTTGAAAATCATAACCTGCAAAAGAGATCATAATATCTTCACATGGAACAAATCATAGAAGTGAAAATGAGATCACCATAATCATAACATGAAACCTGAAACTTTTTGGCATGCACACATAATCATGGAAAATCATTTCTTGTTAGTCATGACTCATTGCCAAGACTATCTTAGTGGACAAAGTCCCTTTCTGAATCGAGTAACCCTCGTTTCAGTCCTGTTTCACTTAACCGGTATAACCTACCGTTCCATCCCTGTCTATCTCATGAGATATAAAATCCTTACCCAATGCATTGGAGGGAGATATAGGTCCCACCCATCTTATAATGAATCCTTTCTTATGTGTGCCACATAATCATAAAACATACATCATCGCATAACACATGTAACAAAAATGGGATTCTTGAAACATCATGACATCATAAATCAATTCATATAAGATAATGGAATTCATAAAAATAATTCCATCACAACATGATCAAATCAATGTAATAATAGGGATAAAAACAGAACCCTTTATTATCTTAGATGGAAAATAATTTTAATAAAACACTTGAACTTCATTCTTGAGGAAAATATCCTTTCTTCTTCAAAAACATTTTTCCTTTCATAACATGTCATACAACTTTAAAATAAAAGAAGTTGATTAAAAACAAACTTGAAAACTTGTAAAGGAAGCTTCTTGGAAATAATGTTTTAAAAATCCATTCAAGCCGTATAAGTTAAAAAAACATTCTTCGTACTTTTGTCAGAAAAGTCAAAAAGTACCTCGTATGAAAAACGACAAAAGATTCCTTTCATACATATTACTAAAAACTCACCGAAGGGTAAAAATGGATTTAAACAATTGTAGGTGGATGGAAATAATATTACATATTGATGAAGCATGGATGTGGATGATAAAATACACCCCAGTAAATGCCAAAGTATAAACAATCTCGGATAAAAATGAGATTGTGATATTTCCCTTACCTTATGTCCGACTTGCTTTGTAAGTGTCCGAACCTCCTGTATAATGATTTAAATCATGTTATTGACTAATTCCAGAATCATATTCATTGTTATGATATCATATATGGTTCACTTATGACATTATATTACCCGTTCTTTTGTAAATTTCATGTTAAAGAAGCGTTTTGGGTAAAATCGTTTCATTTATCGTAGGTGTTTTGACTTGTTGTTCTTGACATCATTATTACTTATATCATGATCTACTTACTTCCAGAATATAAAATATGATTTATATATCATATATATTCAGTATATATATATATATATAATAGATAGATAAATAAAATGAAAAAACACCGTTCATGGAGACGGTAGTCCGTACGTACGCATGAACGCTGTTTTACTTTCCTTATTGTCTTGAAATGGAAGTAAGTAGATGACATACATATATATATATATATACATAAATCCAGTAACTTTATAATGTCATATATTTCATTATTATTTCTTATATATACTTTATAATCATTCTTAAATGGTTAACTGGAGAATGAATCTCATCGCGTCTTGGAGACGGTAGTCTGTACGTACGCACGAGCGATGATATCATTTCCATAAATATTGAACTGAATTGGATTGGATTATACAATATATCAGAATCAATATTATGTTGTAATAACTATGTATAGTTATTCTTTACACCATTATACCCATCCATGTAAGGTGGTGGTGGAAAATAGATTACACCACGGCGTGGAGACGATATTCCGTACGTACGCACGCGCGGTGATTTCTTTTTCCGTAGGATGGATAGATGGTGAAATAGGGTTGTTTCATACTTATAATGACATATCCGTATATGAGTGATACTAATGTTATTACTTCATAATGAAACAACCTAAGAAGAAGAAGTGGAAGAAGAAATAAAGATGAAAGAATTGGTAACGGTAATTACCTCTTCTTTGAAGCGCCTCTTTGAGACCTCCTCTTAGGGCACTAAAATTGGTCTTTGAGGAAGACCAGAACCTCTAGGATGTTTCTAGGGAAGTGGATAAGATATTTTGGCAGGGGTTGGCCGAGCTTGGGTGCTCAAATTGGTGTGAGGTGGAGGGGGAGGAGGTGTCCTTTTATAAGAGAGGAAAGGGGCACCTTAGGAATATCCCAAAATATTATTTTATATTAAAGTAAAAATCGGTTTATAATGGTTCCAAAGGGTCTTATTTTGAAGCTAAAGTGGGGATGGGTCGAAATCCTATCAACCAATAGGATTTAGACAAGTTTAGGTTATTATTTTAACCTTATCAATTAGATTTAACTCTAAGTTAAATAATTTAACTTTTACCGTGTCTTTTTGTTTTCTTTCACTATATGGTTAATACACTTACTATAACATGCAAAACGAACCTCAAATTGTTTATTATTAATATATATATCCTTATCTAAGTCATTTTGCCGAACCTTATATTTTTAGGAATAAAATAACAATTAATAATATAATATTTGATTTAAAAACTATTTTGTGTCAATTTTCACACTATTTGATATATGATTTTTGTGAAAGTCATAACAGAATTATATGTTCGAACCAAGTTGATTAAATCAACACTAATATATCATAGTAACCTAGAAAATTAGTGGAATTCATAAAAAGTCTCAAATTACATTCATTTGAGTATTTATAACATCAATTATGTTAATATTTCCTTAAAAGGGTAATTACTGCATCATCGTTGTGTCATAAATAAATTAATTTATTTAAAGTCTATAAATAAAATATCATTATGTAGGAAATCTTTTTATCTTTCTAATGAATATTTATAGTCGAATTTATCTTATGTATAACCCCATATTAAAAATGTTTTAGTGAATAAACTTTGATTTTAACTCTTTTAACTCTTCTTTGAATTAAATAATAATAAATGTCCTAATCTAATCCAAGTGGGCCTAAATGATAATATTTTACACTTAAGGTTGTTTTTGGTCGAGATACACTTGTCCAATAGAATTAGAACATGTGTTAGGGTAATATTAATATCATTCTTACCCTTAATTACCCTATTTACTTTTAACCGTGGTAAATAAAAGTAAAAAGTTACTATTCACCAAAAATTATTTTCATCTCATTGAACCACATTTTACTTACTGACATCAACCGTGTCTCTCGGATTTTTGAAATTCCATTCATAGAAGCGGTAAAATTTAGTTTTATGAAAAATTCAGTTTTTTAACTACCACTTAGTAGTTTCACTATTCATCAAAAATGAAGGTTTTCAGAAAAATGCCAAAATTTCATCCTAAGCTATATTTCATATTCCGAATTCAAAAATGAAGTCTATTTTACCAAATTCATAACATAGAAGTTGCATTAATTAATTTTATAATTAAATCCCGCTGTTAAAACAAATAGCGTATTTTTAAGAAACAATATCTATCAAAAGATTGACACTTGTTTATGTCTGGTTTAAATGTGCAATTACATCCAATGACGAACATTGTATTAAATTGTAAAAATATATTCTAAATATACTTTAAAACTACTCCAATTAATAATTTATCACTATTAATTATTTCGATTAAAAAAAGTTCTTTTTTAGTAATTTTCACTATTCATCAGAATATGAAAGTTATCCGAAATGTACCAAAATTTCACCTTAGGCTAAATTTGATACTCCGAATCCAAAAATGAAGTTCATTTTGAAAAATAAGATTTACAGAATTTTAAAAAGTGGTTATTACTATTCATACCGGCTAGTTTTAATAATATTTTAATAGCATATCGTTGTTTAGTGAAACTCGGTATTGCGTATTACACACGCTATCGAGGAAGGTCGCGATTGCGTGTAATGCAAGGCAAGTAAAGGATGTGTGTTGTGCAAGATCCTTTTGGTGTAGCGTACAACACAAGACATTAATAAAATTAAAAAGAATATTTTTTATAAAATCTTGGGCTGTTACAAGAACCCCCTCCGCGGACCATTGTCGTTCGGAAAATAGAGGCAGAGATCCTCCGCGGCCGCGAAGCAGGACGGGCGCCGAGCTGGTCCACCATCATGAACCACCCCAACCGCGGACCACGTCGACCGGCCCAGGCCGCATCCGCTCTCGTTCATGGAATGGAGGCAGAACCCTGCACGACAGCAAAGTACTTCCCGAGCTAGTTTGGTTCACGGGGGGGGGGGGGGGTGCGTTTAATGCACCCCTGAATAACGGATTGACCAAGTCATATGTGAACCGGGTCTCCAATTATGGGCCTCCGCAAAAGGTGCCACATGACCACAGATATATCTCTTTCCCCACTCTATAAAAGGAAATCGAGGGGGAAGAGCAACGGGGAATTTGGGGAGATTGACCAGATTCGGGTGGAAGAATTTCAAAGGAAGGAGCTTAGGAATTCGCAGACAACGAAGTTCCAATTTGTGAACCAGAACAGGTATGAAGCTGGAAGCGAATTAATAAGGAAATGAATGTGCATAATAAATTGGTGAACCGTGAACATAAAATAACAAAGAAAAGAAGACCACGAATTATGGCCCCTCCGCGGATGCACTCCCCAAGGACCAGGGAGTTTATGCCCCTTTTTTGATCCGTCACGCCTCATAGCTCCCTCCTACACGGGAGAAGCCCCGACCGACGAACCCACAACCGGCGCTGCCCTCGGCTGCCACGGTTCACATGGATCCCTTCGCGTACCAGCCTGGTACGTGGGCCGAACCCGAAGCTGTGAACCACCCTGGTTCGCGGAATTCCCATCAGTCCATAGACCACCTTAGTTCGCGGACGACTTCTCCAGCTGCCTGGCACCTCCCTACGCAAAGGGCGCCACTACTCATACTCTTGTGTGGCCCACCATATCCTTCAGAGTTCCCATTCCCTGAGCCAGATAAAATCCTCCCAATCTGACCTGATCCTCCGCAACCCCCTCATTAGCCCATTTATCGGCCCCGAGACGAGGCCTCCACCAGAGCCACCAAACCCATGTGGTGTAACCCTAAGGTGCATCAGTGCGCCATTTTGAGTTTATATACCCATGGTAAGCGAGGATGAATGGGTTTCTCCGGCCCTTGAGCGGATTCCTGAAACATTCATGGGTTTACATTCCCACAGTAATGCGGAGTCCGAACCTGGGAGTCCCCTCTCTACCTCTCTACTTGTTAAGACGGGGGCACTTCTCCCTTCCCCGTGGCGTGGCAGACTACCCATCAGAAAGAATCCCGCATGCACCTTCGTACTTCCCCGTGGCTTTGGCCAAGGAAGGGCCTAGTGGGGAGGGGTGCTGCTCCGTCCTTATTTAGGGCCAAGTCCCTCTCCCTTTGTGATTTATCGCCATAAGAATCCATTTCGGAGTAAGCCCTGAATTTTTGGGCCGCTCCATGCGTAAGACCCAATCCACTTTCCACATGTGCACCTTTCACGATGTGATCGTCTGGTCCCTGCTGCCTCTTGTTTCTCACACCGAGCATGAATCACATGTTCTTAGAGTAGGCATCGACCATGACATCCTCTTATGGTCCTCCTTAGAGTGCACTACCCAATCCACGCCATGGGCCTCCTTAGAGTGTAAGCCCCAATCCACTCCATGGGTCTCATTAGAGTGTAAGCCCCAATCCTTTACTCGGTCCGCCTTAGAGGGTAAGCCCCACTCCCATTCGAACTACGGGGACTTTGATTCCCCACCACAGGGATACATAGAAAGGCTCAAAGTGGTTCAAGCCCGATCACCACCAGACCCCTAGGTCGAAATTCACATCAGTTCCCCGACACTCACATTCGAACTATGTGGACTTTGATCCCTGTCTCCTAGGTAGGGAACGTAGGAAGCATCCCCTAGGTTCAAGCCCAACAACCGGTTTATTTGACTATCTTCACGTTAGTTCACCACACCAACCCTAGGAAGCCCGAAATGTATTCCCCATACCAAAATGAACTACATGGATTCTGATTCCTCTCATGAGGATACGTAGGAAGCCCACATCATGGGTTCGATCCAGACGCCCGAGTCGTTTTCTGTCCCCCTGGATGACAATAAACTCCAGAGCGCCCAGTCATGAGGCTTTAAACGAGCACTGTCGCAATGAGTCAAGATCTTTTGTAGTCATTAATCTAACGAGGGATGGTAAACCTTAGGCATAAATGA
Organism: Viscum album; assembly: GCA_963277665.1. Taxonomy (NCBI): domain Eukaryota; kingdom Viridiplantae; phylum Streptophyta; class Magnoliopsida; order Santalales; family Viscaceae; genus Viscum; species Viscum album. The sequence goes on along the minus strand of OY728126.1, from coordinate 850,540,420 downwards.
TTCTGAACCCCTACGATCAGCTGACCATTGCCAACCAAGAGTAATCAGTGGATACTATGTTTGGGTATAAACCAATGATTCGCGAACATATGATTACGCCTTAAATCTTTAAGAGAGTCCCAGAACATGTAATAATTTCCCCCCACAAGGGTGCGTTGAGCCCGACTTCCCATCCTCTCGACCAATGTGAGTTCTTAAGTGTCGCTGGCCAAATCGCCTAGCGAACGCCTGCCTTTGGAAAGCAGGTCCACGTATCTTCGGATATATAGCCGTTGGGAATTTTGAAAATGATCTGAAACAAAAATAGTTAACCTGATGTGAATCTTTAACCAAACATGACAGATTTAACCTAATATCACTCTGTACCCCCTTTATACTCACATGGAGGGCCATACAAGGTCATTAATTACGCATGGGATCATGAGATGCGGCATTGACAGGTTTTATGTTTGTATTTGTTAAAATGTTTTACAGGTACTAAAAAAAACTCCCTTTGATCCAATGGTGTCACGAAGGAACTCACAGGTACATGCTTCCCACAATGCAATGACCATACTTCCTCACCAACGGAGGACCCCATCACCTACCCGACATCTTCAAAACTGGGTCTCGGACACGTTGATCCGAGAGTACCACGTGAACAGTAATCTACTGATGGTGGAGGCAGCCATGCACGCCCTCCAATCTGCCAGGACCAGCCAGTCGCCCGCCCAGCAGCTGCTGCGAAGGCAGAACCAGACAACCCATGTTGCTATCTCTAACCATTTCGGGAGTCTATCCCTGAAACAAGACAACACATACCTCCCTTATCATAGAGAGGCGGATGAGGTCAATGCTGAGGACTTCATACCTGCTGAATGGGGGTTCCGCTCCAGGGCCCCCACAGGAAGATTTCATCGCGGTCACGCCGCTACTCGACATCCTCATGATAAGGAGGATGTCACCCCAAGAATTCAGGCCCACGATCCCCGAGCTTCGGCCCCTCAGACCACCCGACGAGGGCGGTAAATGTACGACCAGAGACCGGTCATCACCCTTGTCCCTGAGGATGAGCTCTGCTACCCAGTCATGGAGACGTACCATGAACAGGAACATACACCTGTTCGCTCCTCCACCGCCTACCATCCAGACATGGAGACATCATACGAGCAGGCGCGCAGCCCCGCCGGTCTCCATCAAGCCCGTCGCTCATGTAGGACAGCACCTTCCCGGCATGCACCTCTCCCTACCCAGGGTCATGAATCCCACCAACCTGACATGGTGGAGACCCAGCGCCTGTGGGACCAGCTCCTAGTAGATGCTATCGACACCTACCATCCCGACATGGTGGCAATCAACAATGCCCGCCATCCGGAGGTGGTGGTAATTAATAGGCAGGCACGTCTCTCTTCCAACAAAGCCCACTGACTCGATACAGTGGGAAACCAACACATGCATGGCCAGTTCCCTACGGATGCATGTAAAGTCTGCCATCCCGATGTGGTGGAAAATGGAGAGATAAATTAGCATATCCCGACCCAGCGGAAGATTCGTTCACCTGCCCTGACACATGAGAATTGTTAGTACCCACTGACCACCTGAGGACTGGAGCAGGATATTCCTACTCCGATACCAGAATGGTCCTTCATACCCATTCCAACCAAAGATGTCTCTCTACATATCCTAGAAAGGATGGAGGAGCAGTTATCGATCCCAGATTATATCTTGCAGACTTACCAGAATGTAATTGCATCAGCGGCAACATCAAGGTCACGGGCCCGTGAGCCCATCTCCCCAATTGAGGCGACTCATATAAGAGAAGAGATAGCCGCCTCGGAGTAGATCTTCATCCCTTGTTAATCCCACGAGGGTCGCCATCCATATTCCACGATGCAAGGGAAACCAAATCAAGAAGCTTCACTCGTTCCAACTGGGGGACACCTGTCCATCATGGTGGATGCCCCAATGCAGGCATATATCCTTGATAAAAGTCAAGATGTTCATCGGCATATCTCGGCAATACCACGATACATAATTATATAGGGTCCCAAAGGTGAAGGCTATTGTCAACAGTAGACGGTCCCCGTTGCTCACAAGAAAGCACCCAGAACGTGCTGAAGGCAGCCGGAAAATAAAGAGCGGGTTCCCGACTCACCTCTATTGGAATCTAGGGTTCCCAATGCCTCTAAGCGCATATCAAAGGCTCCGAACCCTGCCCGCCCAGTACCATATTATGGGAGCAGTATTAGCAGTTGCGAAGTTCCTCCCCACAATGTCACTACCAGTAGCTCTGAAGGTCCTCCCCAGAGCACCCGTGGGGGCCACCGCCACGGGCATATAACAATCGATCACGATAGCTCATCTTTTGGTGTGAGTCACAGAAACCCTCCATGTGGCCAGAAGATCGAGCAACAAGAAATTCCTCCACTTGCTAAATTCCACCCTGAAGGTCCTCCCCGGGGTATACACTAGAAGCAATCTCCATGCAGTGGGACCACAGATTATGATAGTAGTCCATGCTATCATAGTCACAACTACGGAGGCCCTCCCTGCAGTGATGTCTCATCATGACAAGATGGCCCTCACCTTGTCGTAGCCTTCCCTGAAGGTCCTCCCTAGGGGTTACATTGCAATGACATTCCGCGCTTCCGGGAATTAGATCATGGTGGTAGTCCTCGCCACCCTGATAACAGAGGTCCTTCCTATAGAGACGTCAAGCAACGAGAAGGCCCACCCCTCATTGCGGTACATTTTGAAGGCCCTCCTCAGGGTGTACCCCACATATATTCTCCCTGCGACAACTATAATGGCAGTCCTCACAATTGCATCAGATGTTATGGTAGTCCTCGTCTCCATGACCGCCATTGCGAAGGTCCTCCCTACAATGGCCCCAAGTGACAAGAAGGTCCTCCCCTTGTCGCAGTGTGTCTTGAAGGTCTTCCCCAGGGTGCACATCGAACGTTAAACAATGATGGTCATCCTCACCATGATGGTATTTATTGCGAAGGCCCTCCCCCCAGCAACTCTAAGCATCAAAAAGGTCCTCCCCTTGTTGTGACATGCCGTGGTGGTCCTCCCGAGGGTATGCACTGGAAAAGTCCTATATGCATTGAGGCGTCAAGCAGTAATGGTAGTCCTCGCCATTGCAGACTCCATTGCGAAGGTCCTCCCCACAATGACATATCATATCGACAGGAAGGTCCTCCCCCTATCGAATCAAGCACAGAAAAGCCCTCATATGCCAAGGCACTCAGAAGGATAGGATCAAGCACGTCAGATTCCTAGCTACTCGCTAACGACAACCTTCTTCAATCCAGAGACTGTCTAAGTCCACGCTCATCTTCTGAACCACCTCAGAATTTCCCACATGATAATTTGATACCTATCAGTCCCACTGCCTCCGACCGCAATATCATTGAGAATCTCAGTTGGGTCAACCAGGTAGAAGAATCTCTAGTAGGGGAGTATGCCGACATGTTACACCTGAGAAAACTACTGGCTAGAGATGATATACCAGTTATGTTTTGGCCCAAGGCCACCTCTCAATTCATAATACCCAGAGAGTTGTCGGAAGAATGCATGCACGACATCCGATACAATATATGGAAAACCCTCTACCAGCTGAAATCAATCTTTCTACCCTACGATGGGTATGTAGACCATGTAAAGATAATAGGAGACCTCTTGCGTCACATTGACCTGGAATCTCTTCCTTCGGCGCGACAACGGCGACCTGAGAGGTGTAAAGGAAACATTGAGATGGCCTGCCTCCGTGTGCTGCACCGGATGCGCCACCTCATTGGTAATGCCCCGAGAGATTCCATATCAGAGGATAGGGAGAACATGGTGCTCTTCATTTCACTCCGCTCCCTGCCTAGAAGAACCCGTTCGGAATGGTATCTTGCAACTCCATCACATCAAGGAAGCAATCGAATGGTCTCCCTGTTCGCGAAAGGTAACACACCCAACAGAGTCAGGCCTTGAGTAAGTTCTAGAAGCATCAGGCCCGATGGGAAGAAGCCATTCAAGAACTTTTGAATTAGTCCACCAAAAGAATACAGCAGTCCTCTCTCCTAAGAGAGGCCAATCAGCGGTCATTACCTGCCTCCCCACAATGGGTAAATTCACAGAAGAACTTGGCATAAAACCCAGTTCACCCCTGAATGGGGGCACGCAAGATCAGGCTTATAGCGATAGCAGCAGCCACTGCCACAATCCAGGTTCAACCCTAGCCTACAGGGCTAGGGGAATTTTTAACAACAAATGACCTCGTAAGACCAATAGAAACGGGAAGAGACTCAACGTCCAAGGAACAGAGCCAACCCCAGCCCTCAGGGATGGGGGAATTTTTACCACTTCAACAACAACCTTATCCCATGAGAATCAATATTCTCTCATCTAGGGAGAATAGTCAGAAGAGGTGGTTCCTACCCTATCCCATCATTCGAATCATCATCCCCTTCCAGAGGGAGGCGTACCGTAAGATCGCATCAAAGAACTCTCCATGTCACCCTTCGTCAAGGAGCCCAAAGGAAATCCCAGGATAGAAGAGGAAAGACCAGTAAAAGACGTGGGAGATCCTCTTCCTATTTTGAAGATGAAAACTTCTCAACCCCGCGATACACATCCATCAACACCATAAAGGCTAACCCCATGGGTAGCACCGAAGATGATGCAAATCCGGATGGATTGGGAGACGATTGTTCCGGTCAGGCTGTGACTCACAACAAACCACTAGGTGAGAACACTCGGAACCAGAGGACCGCTCTAAATATGGCCACCCCTTCAGCTAACCTTCGTCCACTGACCCTGCGTGCCTCCAATAAGGAAAAGAACAAAGGACCGGTTTCCCTCAACCCTCCCCCCTCTCTCAATAAAAATAATCCACTTATGCTCGAAGATAGATTCGCTCGACAGTAAGAGGAAATGAAATAATTGAGGCGGCTTAACGCTGAGCTACTCTAGAGGAACCATCTTATTGAAAGCGCATCCCAAAAAGAGCCACATCATGCACTCCATGTAAGTGTACCTCAAAGACCATGATTTCCCCCAACAAATGAAGCACGATCAGGGCTCACACCCAATGAGGTGCCCGGCCCGTCCAACTACCTAAATGTGGACCCGGATGAATAACAAGACTTCCCTCCACTCAGGAAGTGGCCAGAGCGAGTACGTATGAACCCTCTAAAGGTGTCACAAACGACACATGTACCCCTAGTGCCAACTGATCTTGATCCTCAAGAAATGCTTTGGGATACATCGACCCAGTACCGGGCCTAACAGGATGTAAACTAGGGTCTCACAAAGAACATCGTGGAACTAACAACTAGATTAGAAGCAATGGAAGGTCGACGCGCTCCGATACAGCCAGAGAGGAAGCCCTACATAGATTGGGTGAGCAACACACCACCTCCGTCAAATTGTGGGAGCCATGTATTCCCTATCTTCAATGGATCAGGTGATCCGGAATAACACTTGATGTACTACGCATCTTATTGAGACCCTATGATGGGAACTCCATAACAACAAGAAAGAGTGAAACTCAGATGCTTCGTACGAACCTTGCAAGGATCTTCCTTCGTTTGGTATACGATCCAACTAGCCCAGTCAATAAAAAGTTGGAAAGACCTTCGGTAGTAGTTCCTGTTCCACTTCAGCTCAACGTTGCCTAAAACGACGGTCAGCGACCTCATGAATTGCAAGTAGAGAGAGAATGAGAGAGTCTTAGATTTCATTGCTAGATGGAAAGGCCTAACCTTCTCCCTGAACATGCCAATGCCTCAAGATGATTTTCTCTCCATATGAATCGATAATATTTTAGATGAGCTGCGAACACCGCTAATACCAGTGGAGTGCACCACTGGCTTCCGCCATCTGTCGGCCATTGCCCAGAGAATTGAGGACTCCCAGCAGTGGACCAATTTGAAGTCCCAAATATCCCCACATCCTCTTGAAAAGAGAGCAGTTAGAGCTGAAGCGTCCTCTGTCACGCTCAAGCCAGCCCCTGTGCCTACCCCACCGCCCATGCCTCCGCCAAATCGTCAGGGCCCCCCTGTATATCAGCGGCCGCCTCCGCCTAAGTGGGACGATCAGACAAGATCGAAGCGGAACTTGTTTGAGAAATGAAGACACAAAGTATACTCGTTCCGATAGGACCAAGTCCGTAGCTACTTCATCACCGCCATGAATTGCAACTTTCTCCGCCTCCTGGATCCAAGAAAACCAGAAGAAGTCAGCCGCTATGACAGGCCAAATTACTATCCCTACCATCGATTGTTGGGGAACAATATTCAGGAATGCTTCCGATTCTAGGACCTCCAGCAAAGGATGGTATAATCCGGGCAAGTCAAGCTGGGACCACCCCCAGCACATGTGACATATATTTCTACCACCGACTCCGCCAAGGGGGAGGGGTGGCAGGAAGTCACCAGTAAGAAAGGGCAGAAATTTGATCGATGGATGACTCAGAAGACTATCAATCAAGCCCAGGGCATACTCCAAGCTCAACTACAGCAGCCAGTGTTGCAGCCAACTTCCCCTGACACCGCACAACCGACAATATCAGCCTCACAACCCTCCTCAAGCCTGTCATCCAGGCATAATAAAAAAGGGAGGATACAAGCACAAGAGTATTAGTCCGCAACAAGGCCGAAGTTATCCCCGACAATGTCGGATTTTACGCCCCCAAACTTGGCGCCACGGGCACCGACCCACCAAACAACACCATCAAGGACAACCGACCGGGTTGACTTGTCAGAGGATGAGGAGCCAATTTTTGGTTCCATCAACGTCATCCATCTTATGGAATCGTTCCCGAACGAAGGGTATGGTTATGAACCCAAGTTATCGACATAAAGGGCTGGGAGGGAGAATCGCAGAGGCAGGGGATATCAAGGAAGGCGCAGTCGCGGCCGAAACCAACCCTACGGTTGGAACTCGGCCTGAACCGTTAATATTGTGGAGACCCGTGGGAGAGCCCTTCAATGGACTCAGCAGAAGAAAGAACATCCCTCCACCTCCACAAGCGGCCACTCTACCCCCGTCATTCTGCAGTACCCATTAGAGGAGGAACAAGTGTCTAGCCGCCTAGTGCGCACAAACAGACCGGCCAGGCCAAATCCCAAAAACATGGGGACACCGTTGAAATCCGACTCCATGGATGATCCCTCCTCCTCACATATTCTAACTCCCAAGCTGCCCGCTAAGACTCCCCCATGAATGTAGAAGCGTCGGCCGTTGGAACAGAAATACGACAACCTTCAGTAGCTGGTGTCGGTACCATCCAAAATGTCAATCCTGGATTCCCTGAGTTTTTCAGCAGACATCAGGGAGGCACTTATTGAAGCTTTTCTCAGCCCCCACATGTTTCAAGCCGAGGTAGCTACTACCCAGATTTACCAGACAAAGATTGGCCCTGCCAAATGCGATGTGGTGATTTCCTTCATCGATCAGGATCAAGATTCCATCATGCTGGGACACATCAAACCACTATATGTTTCCGGCACACTAAATGATATTGATATCCACAAGGTCTTTATTGACAATGGCTCTGAAGTTAACCTCCTTCCCCTACGGACACTCCGTAAGTTGGTCTATAGTGAGGATGACCTAATCTCCTCAACCACAACTCTGTTAAGTTACGACCAGAGTGAGAAGAAGCCAATGTGGAAAATTAAGCTAAAGACCCATTTTGGCGACCTTGTGCCCTATTCGGAATTCTTGGTGGTTCGTCAGAACACAACATTCAATGTCCTGCTGGGAAGGCCGTGGCTCCATAAGCACATGGCCATTCCTTCATCCTACCACTAGTGTATTAAATATAGAATCAATCGAAAAAGTGGGACATTGCATGCTGACAAGGCCCCTTTCGATCTCTCTGAGTCACACTATATTGAAGTTGGGTTTTATGAGAAAAGGAAAAAAGAGGACTTTGATCGATGGTATTGACATGATTCCCGCTATAAATGGTCTGGAAATGGTTCTTGATGACCGCCTCAGATAGATTTGGAAGAGACTATGTACTACCCATCAACCATATTGAGGGTAGGGGTTCATGTTCAGAACCACACTCAGCTGTCCTAATAACTTCATCCATAATGACCAAGCATGAAAATGCAGGAACATCCTCCAACCCTCAATTGGGGGGGCGAATACTTGATCGAGGATGGCCACAATGCCTAACCTAAGGACTCCCAGGAGCCCGAGTCAAGAACTCTCCCCCCGTCAGATCAAGAAGATGAGGATTTGGGAGAAGAAGAGGAGGAAGATCTCAGGGATGCACCCCCAGCATTTGAGGACGGTATCTACACCACTATGGATGAACTCAGGGAAATAAACTTGGGTACCGAGGAAGACATGAGGCCCACTCTCATTAGGGCATCCATGTCCCCCGAGGAGCATGAGGTATATACCTCCTTCCTGAGACAACACTAGGATGTCTTTGCCTGGAATTACCCAGAAATTATGGAACTCGATCCCGAAGTGGCGACGCATCACCTAGGTCTGCCCGATGACCACCGGGGCTATAAACAAGCCACCAGAAGGAAACACCCCTCGCATGCTGCCAAAATAGAGGCTGAAGTCGATAAGCTCGTTAAAGAAGGCATCATTTGGGAGGTCCAGTACCCCATATGTTTGGCCAACATTGTCCCCATCAATAAAAATAATGGACAAATCCGCATCTTCATTTATTTCAGAGATATCAATCAGCATTTCCCAAAAGATGATTTACTAGTCTCGATCACTAAGTTATTAATCGATGCAACGACCGAGTATGAGGATCCATCCTTCATGGATGGTTACTTTGGGTATAATCAGATCAGGATGGCCCGAGAAGATGAAGAAGCCATGGCCTTAGGGCCCCTCAAGGAATTTTCTGTTATAGGGTTATGCCCTTTGGTCTCAAGAACAATGACGCCACATATCAACGTGCCATTCATCTTATCTTTAAACCATTATTGGGGAGATTCGTTGAATGCTATGTGGATGAATTGGTGGTTAAGTCCAGGCAGTGTTCAGATCACCTGTCAGACCTTGAGACAATCTTCAACAAACTTTGGCAACATAGCCTGATGATGAACCCCTTGAAATGCGCCTTTGGGGCTACCTCAGGGAAATTCCTTGGCTTCGTCGTATGGAATTATGGCATCGAAGTCGACCATAAAAACAAAAAGGCTATCCTCATCCTGCCACCTCCCCACAATCGCATCATGTTGAGGGGACTCCGAAGACACCTGGCCTATATCAGGTGATTCATAGCCAACCTGGAAAGAAAATTTCTGCCATTTACCAGGTTACTGAAGAAGGGGGTTACCTACAAATGGATAGAGGATTTCCAGGAGGAATTTGACAACATAAAGAGGTACCTCTTAAGCCTGCCGGTGCTCATTCCCCAAGTTGAAGGGAGAAATCTCATCCAATACATGACGGCCCTAGAGCGGTCACGCGGAGCCTTCCTCATGCATAAAAATGATGCTGGCAGTGAGAACAATCTCTATTACCTCAGCCGAACCATGATTGATGCTGAGACTTGATAATCCAACATCCAGAAGAATTGTTTGACCTTGGTCTTCGCAGTTCAAAATTTGAGACATTATCTGCAGCATCATGAAGTCTATTTGGTCTCGCATAGTAACCCACTCAAGTACATTCTTAGCCGCCCAATGTTGATCGGGTACCTATCCTGATGGGATGTCATCCTACAACAGTTTGACATCCGGTTTGTGCCTCAGAAGGTCATCAAAGGCCACACATTAGCAGATTTTCTAGCCGAGCACCCTTCAACAGGGACCGCCGCACCGGACGTCGAGCTACCTGATGAAGACATTTTCTCGGTTGAAGAGGAGTTCCCTGCATGGGAAATGTACTTTGATAGAGCCTCCCGAAGCCTAACCGGGAAGAGGATGGAAGATCCCAAATTTAACATGGTGGGTTTGGGGATAATACTCATGTCCCCAGAAAAGGAAGTCTTTCCATATTCATTCCTCTTGACAGAAGTATGTACGAACAATGAAGTGGAATATCAAGCCCTCATTGCAGGTCTGGATCTCACACTCCAAGCACAAGTACAACACCTTAATGTAAATGGTGACTCGGAATTGGTCATCAAGAAAGTCAATGGTGACTATGCTATTAAAAAGGAGGAGCTGATTCCCCTATTTGACCATGTCCGAGGGTTAATTGAGGAATTCTACATAGAACAAACATTGACCTATATTCCCCTGTCTCATAATGCCCAAGATGATGCATTAGCCAACGCGGCCATATCCTTGGCCGACCCAGACTAGGATGAAACAGTTATGAACATCACTAATCGTCGAATGGTCCTACCATTCATTCAGGCCAAGAAGAAAGAAAGAAATGAAGTCAGTCCTGTCCCAGATCCATATTCTCCCTCCACCGGATGGATGAACCCCATTGTAAACTACCTTCAACTGGGAGAAATTCCTCCAGAAAGGGCTGAATAAGAGATAATACGGATAAGGGCAATCAACTTTTCCCTATACAGTGGTGCGGGTCAGCAAGAGGTCCTCTATAAATGAGGCCTCGATGGAATACACTTAATATGAATTGATGGAGAAGAAACTATAGCCGTCATGACTGAAGTCCATGCCGGGGTATGTGGGGTACATCATCCGGGGTCCAAGATTTCCCATTAGGTCCAAAGGCTTGGGTACTATTGGCCCACCGTGGCACCAGATTGTGAGCATTTTACCGCAAAATTCCACTCATGCCAAATTCATGCCAACTTCATACACCAACCCCCGGAGTTACATCATCAGGCTAAGTACTCCTGGCCATTTTCCGTCTAGGGAATGGATGTTGTGGGACCATATCCTCCTGCCACATCCAAATAGCTGAAGTATATCCTCACGACAACCAAATTATTTTTCAAATGGGCAGAAGCTATACCTCTTAAGGAAGTCGCGAAAAGAAGCATTGCCAACTTTGTAAAAACCAATATCATCACTAGATTTGGTGTCCCTCATAACATACTGATGGATAACAACACTAACTTCTGCTTTGCTGAATTAGAGAAACTATACCAAGAATATGGTATCAAGGCTAACCACTCATCCCGCAACCACGCAACAGCCAATAGACAGATAGATGATTTTAACACGATGTTGTCCAACATTCACCATAAAATGGTGGACAAAGACAAGAAGTCATGGCCAGATAAACGCCTCCATGCATTGTGGTCTTACTAAACCACAATATGCACCGCTACTCAGGCTACTCCATACTCATTATTATATGGAAGAGAAGCAGTTATGCACATTGATCTCCAATTTCCGTCACTCTGTGTTGCCATTTGTGATCAATTATCTAATTATGAGAAATTGGAAAAGTGGCTAGGTGAATTGAAGTAGCTAGATGAGAAGCGGTTGCACACTTTGCACCATGTGGATGTATACCAGAACTGAATTGCACGAGCCTTCAATAAAAGGTTTGTCTTAAATCTTTGTTGGAAGGAGAATTGGTGTTGGTCCTCCGGACCCCAATGGTACCCAGAAAGAAACCACCAAATATGGAGCCCAAGTGGGAGGGAACATATGTTATACATAAGGAATACTCCAATGGAGCATATGCCCTGATCTCCATGGACGGGCAATTCACCACCGCTCCTAAAAATGCGAGATTCCTGAAGAAGTATTTCGCATATTAACCAATCATTTATCGTCTGAGATACAAGACGTTAAACTGCCAAGCACTCAATAGTCCAAACTCTATGACCCTAAACTAAGAGTATTTCATCCACATCGGTATAACCAAGCTGTTATCGTCCGAGCTGCAAGACATTAAACTTCCAAGCAGTCAACGGTCCAAACTCTATGACCCTAAACTAAGATTATTTCATCCGCACCGACATAACCAAGCAGTTATCGTCTGAGCTGCAAGATGCTAAACTACCAAGAACACAACGGTCCAAACTCTATGACCCTAAACTAAGATTATTTTGTCCTCAATGAACGATGTTAAACTGCACGGACAAGATGTTTAAAAAAAAATGCCCTTTTCCCCCGTGTATGGACCAGGCCTTCACGGGGTGTACTCCTTTAAGAGAACTACGTACGGCTTGATTCATGACCTCACAGGATACATAGTGATGTCAGGGTTCCCCATCCTGGCCCATCCATCCCCATATGAAAGTCAAAAATGCCCTTTCCTCCCCATATACGGACAAGCCCTACACGGGGTGTATCCCTCGTCCATACCGCACGATGTTAAATTTCATGGATAAGAAGATTTAAAAATTACCTTTTCCCCCATGTACGGACCATCCCTACATGGGGTGTATCCCTCATCCTTACCGCTTGACATTAAACTGCACGGAAAATAAGATTTAAAAATGCCCTTTTCCCCCGTGAATGAACTAGCCCTACATGGGGTGTACTCCTTTCAGAGAACTACGTATGGCTTGATTCTTTCCCTTTCATGATACATAGTGATGTCAGGGTTCTCCATCCTGGTCTATCCATCCCCATATGAAAGTAAAAAATTCCCCTTTTCCCCCGTGTATGGACCATCTCTGCATGGGGTGTATCCCTCATCCTTACCGCACGACGTTAAACTACATGGATAAGAAGATTTAAAAATTCACTTTTCCCTCAGTGTACGGACCAGCCCTACATGGGGTGTATCCCTCGTCCTTACTGCACGACGTTAAACTGCATGGATAAGAAGATTTAAAAATTCCATTTTCCCCCGTGTATGGACCATCCCTACATGGGGTGTACTCCTTTTAGAGAACTACGTATGGCTTGATTCCTGCCCTCGCAAGATACGTAGTGACGTCATGGTTCCCCATCCTGGCCCAGCCATCCCCATATGAATGTCAAAAGTGCCCTTTTTCCCCCCGTGTACGGACCAGCCCTACAAGGGGTGTATCCCTCGTCCTTACCGCACGACGTTAAACTGCACAGATAAGAAGATTTAAAATTGCCCCTTTCCCCCCGAGTATGGACCAGCCCTGAAAGGGGTGTACTCCTTTTAGAGAATTAGGTATGGCTTGATTCCTACCCTCGTAGGATACGTAGCGATATGGGGATCCCCTATCCTGGCCTCGCCACTCCAAAATAGTATAAAATAAAAACAATGTTCCCTTCCCCCGTGTACGGACCAAACCTACATAGGGTGTATTCCTTGTCCTTACCGCACGACATTAAACTGCACAGATAAGGATAAAAGGGGGGATGCCCATTCTCCCCCCATATACGGGCTAGACCTACACAGGGTGTACTCCTAAGAGAACAACATATGACTTGATTCCTACCTTCGTAGGATACGTAGCGATGCCAGGGTCCCCTATCCTGGCCCTGCCATATCCAAATAAAAGTTAAAATTTACATCTCCCCCCATGTACGGACCAGCCATGCATGGGGTGTATTCCTCGTCCTTACCGCACGATGTTAAACTACACGGATAAGGATAAAAGAAAGGGGGGGGGGGGAATGACCCTCCCCCCCATGAACAGACTAAACCTGCACGGAGTGTATTTTCTTTCAGATAACTACGTAAGGCTTGATTCCTGCCTTCACAGGATATGTAGTGATGCCATGGTTCCCCATCCTGGCCCAACCATTCAAGAAAAATACACTCTCCCCCCGTGTATGGACCAGATCTGTATGAGTTGTATTTTTTGTCCTCACCACACGACGTTAAAACTGCACGGAATTCATCATCACCGCACAACATTAAACTGCACAGACTTCGTCGCGACCCACCCAAGATATATGGTGAAACAATATAAGAAAACTCCTGGAACATTTGGATACATCCTCTCCATACATCAAACTCTGCGACCCAGAAACTTATGGATCTTCATAACTATTCGTGGCCATTATAAGTGGAAAGTTATCGACCCGTGGACACCTTTGCATGAATATGCATACCATGCCCTCAGCGTCTCTGCATATTAATAGCCCCTAGACCATCTACAAAAGGCAAGATTTCCTCAGGTGGTAATCTTCCTAGCTCTGTACGCTTACCTGCCTTAGAGCCCCTATATCATATCTCCTGATCCCGAAGTTTATGGCACCGTGGTTTACAAGTTTGTCCCCCTTTTCACATCAAAATGTTTCCAGGGTATCCTTACCCGGTTAGGCTATGTATCTTCTTGTGGTTCACATGACGACCTACATCTACGAACATCAAGCCAGGGCTAGTCTACTTTGACTCAACGGACAATTGTAGTGAAGATGTTTCTTGTATGCTCGGACACCATTATCCCCACATGATGAACTCTGTACTGTGAGAAATATTGGGTTTTCATAATCATTCATGGCCATCTAAAGTGGAAAGTCACTGACCCAGGGACACCTTTGCAAGACTATGCATACCATGCCCTCAGCGGATCTGCATATTGATATCCCCTAGCTCATCTACCAAAGGCAATATTTCCTCAGGCGGTACTCTTCCTAGCTCCATACGCTTACCGACCTCAGAGCCCCCACACCACATCTCCTGATCCGGGAAACCTCAGAGTTACAGTTTACAAACTTCATTCCCCACCCAGTTCAAAGTATATCAGAGCATGGTAACTCAGTTATCCTTCGAGTGACTACAGTAATAGTCACCCAATGGTCCGAGCTCTATGACCGCTAAACTGGGAGTACTTCATCATTTCCGCATGACATTAAACTTCATGGAGTGAAGGTATACCCCTAAGTGCAAGATGAATCAACACAGGGAGCTCTCTATGCTTTAACCGCAACCAGCACTGAATATGCCCAACATGTCCCGATATTTTCTTACCAAATGACAGCCTTCGTGGCCCAGACAACTGCATATCCTCATAACCATTCACGATAGTCAGAAGTGGAATGTTATCGACCCATGGACACCTTTACATGACTATGCATACCATACCCTCAGTGGATCTTCATATTGATAGCCCCTGGCCCGTCTACCAAAGGCATGATTTCCTCAGGCGATACTCTTCCTAGCTCTGTACGCTTACCAACCTCAGAGCCCCCATATCATTTCTATTGATCCAAGAAGCCCCGGAACCACGATTTACACCAATCAACCCCTTTTCCATGTCATAGGCATGCCAGAATATTCAAACCCAGTTACATTCTGATCAAGAGTGGCCTTTGAAACTACGTCCTTACCGCATGAAATTAAACAGAACGGAACATCTTGGTCACTTGGTGCAAAGCTTCAAAGACCATGCATTAAACATCCAGGGGGATTCCCCCAACTACAAGCATATTCACTAGTTAAAATATTCTCCCATGTCCTCGCTGCATCACGTTAAACTACACAACATCTTCAAAAATGCTCCCCATCCTCACCACATAACGTTAAACTGCACATAATTTAAAAATTCCCCCATCCTCGCTGCATGATGTTAAACTGCACAAAATCCTTTAATAATGCTCCTCATATTTACCGTATGATGTTAAACTACATGGACAAACCTGTCATGGGTTCAGAAAGGAACACAGGCTTTTCTCTTTCCCTCAGTGCACGGGTCAGACCTGCACAAACCACCCTCTCACAGTACTGTTAGAAGGGATGACTTCATCCATTCTCGAGAAATTTAGCATGGATCTTTCTCCCGTATCCAGTCACCCTTCCTTCATAAACCATACTATGTACTCAGAAAAAAGCCAAACTCTCAAAAGCCACCAATGGTGGTCCCGAATCTTAACTTCCATGAAGTTGCTCGGCTATCGGGAGAATGAAATCATTGACGCAAGGACACCTTTTCATGACTATGCATACCATGCCCTCAGTGGCTCTGCATATTGATCACCCCTGGCTCGTCTACCAAAGGCATGATTTCTTTAGAAAATGCTTCTCTCCGAACTACTCTTGGCCATTGAGCCCCCATTTCTATCCCGGGATTCAAAAACCCTCTGAGCTACAGTTTACTAGCCTCTTTCATGACCCTGCCTGAATATAGTGGAAGGTCTCTGGAAAGATTAATGAGAACTAGGAGAAGCCATTCCACTTTGAATAATGTCCCAGCTTCATGAATTTAAACTGCGCCATGATTCAACCATCCTTCACGCTAGATAAATGCGTAGGACATGAACCTTGAGTCCACAATTTTTATTAATAAAAATTTCTTCAAACCCTTTTCAGACATCGCATACCCTCTCCAAGAAACCCATGGTGGTTTCCATAATCCAGACTTCCATGAAGTCCTTAGGCCATCAGAAATGGAGTCGTTGACTTAAGGACACCTTTACAAGACTATGCATACCATGCCCTCAGCGGCACTGAATATTGATAGCTCCTGGCCCATCTACCAAAGGCAATATTTTCTTAGGCAATGCTCTTCCTACCTCTATACACCGACACGGCTCCCATGCCTTGAGACATGCCATGCATGTCGCTGAAATTTAAATATGTTCCACCCACATGCGTCTGGAGGACATTGAGACATCTTTTAATCAACCAAACCTCATTGGGGCCCCCTTCCCACTATACTTGGTCAAAGTTGTTCGACCTAAAACATCAGTAATGAGAGTCTTGTCAACGGGACTTTAAACTGCTCACAAAAAGAGGCACAAAGCCTGTTAGCCCAAAAATCCAAAAAGGGTGTCCTAAGAAAAGGCTGGGCCATACTTGCTGGGTAGACACTAGATGGGCCCAAGAAAAATTAGGGCATTAAAATGAAAAAAAGACAAAATGTTTGTAGGGTTTTCCTATAAAACCCTAGAAAAAGTTGAACTGTGCTCATGGAGTCCATTAGCTCAGGAAATATTTAGAGCATTTCCCAATCACTCATTGATTTTCCGGACCGCTCTACATCGGAATGGCCTCCTCTTTGTTTCGATCAGACCCCATTCAGATGGGGGGAATTTCTAGGATCCTGAAAAATCCTCAAAGGAAGAAGGAGAATCCCTTGCAATACAAGGGAGATTCTACCCAATTCCCCCCCCAAAGAATTGGGGAAAAGTGTTGAGAATACTCAAAGGACAGCACAAGCCGAACAAGTCCGCAGCCTGGTCCAATGATAATGCCATGCGGCCGGTTCCGTGAAGTACCCACTCCACGGACCGTTACCATTCGCGGAATGGAGGCGGAGATCCTCCGCGGTCGCGAAGTAGGACGAGCGCCGAGCCGGTCCACCATCAGGAACCGCCCCAACCATAGACCGCGTCGACCGGCCCAGGCCGCATCTTCTGTCATTTGCGGAATGGTGGCGGAACCCTACGTGTCCGTGAAACACTATCCGAGCTAGTTTTGTTCGTGGGGGGGGGTGCGTTTAATGCACCCGTGAATCACGGATTGACCAAGTCATCCGTGAACCGGGTCGCCGATCATCGACCTATGCATAAGGTGCCGCATGACCACAGATATATCTCATTCCCTGCTCTATAAACGGAGATCGAGGGGGAAGAGCACATGGGAATTCGGGGAGATCTACCAGATTTGGGTGGAAGAATTTTGATGGAAGGAGCTTAGAATTACGCAAAAAGTGAAGTTCTAGTTCGCGAACTAGAAAAGCTATGAAGCTAGAAAAGAATTAATAAGGAATTGAAAATGCATAATAACTTGGTGAACCACGAACTTAAAATAACAAAGAAGAGAAGATCGCAAACCATGGTCCCTCCACAGATGAACTCCCCACGGACCAGGGAGTTTATGCCCCTTTTTCGATCTGTCGCACCGCATAGCACCCTCCTACGCGAGTGAAGCCTCGACCGACGAACCCCAAATCAGAACCGCCCGTGGACGCCGCTGCTCGCATGGATCCCTCCGCATACAATCCTGGTACGTGGGCTGAACCCAATGTCGCAAACCACCCTAGTTTGCAGGATACCTGCCAAGACGCGAACCACCCTGGTTCACAGAATTCCCATCAGTTCGCAGACCACCCTGGTTTGCGGACGGCTTCTCCAGCCGCGTAGCACCTCCCTACGTGAAGGGCGCCACCACTCATACACCTGTGTGGCCCACAAGATCCTTCAGAGTTCCCATTCTCGGAGTCAGATAAAATCCGCCCAATATGATCCGATCCTCCACAACCTCCTCAATGGCCCATTCATCGGCCCCAAGCCGAGGCGTCCACCAGAGCCACTAGACCCATGTGGTGTAACCCTCAAGCGCATCAGCGCGCCATTTTGAGTTCACATACCCACGGTAAGCGAGGGTGAAGGGGTTGCTCCGGCCCTTGAGTGGATTCTCGAAACATTCATGGGTTCACATTCCCACGGTAATGCAGAGTCCGAGCCCAGGAGTCCCCTTTCTACCCCTCCACTTGTTAGGACGAGGGCACTTCTCCCTTACCCGGGGTGTGGCGGAATACCCATCAGAAGGAAGCCCCCATGCACCTCTTTACTTCCCCGCGGCTATGGCCAAGGAAGGTCATAGTGGGGAGGGGTGCTGCTCCGTCCTTCTTTGTGGCCAAGTCCCTCTCCCATTGCGTTTTGTTTCCATGGGAATCCATTTTGGCGTAAGCCCCTAATTTTTGGGCCGCTCCATGTGTAAGCCCCACTCCACTTTCCACGGATGCACCTTTTGCGACGTGATCATCTGGTCCCTGCTGCCTCTTATATCTCACACTGAGCATGGCTCACATGGGCTAAGAGTAAGCATCGACCGTGACATCCTCTTTTGGGCCTCCTTAGAGTGTAATACCCAATCCACGCCATGGGCCTCCTTAGAGTGTAATCCCCAATCCACACCGTGGGCCTCCTTAGAGTGTAAGCCCCAATCCGTTACTCGGGCTGCCTCAGAGCGTAAGCCCCACTCCCATTTGAACTACGTGTACTTTGATTCCCCACCATAGGGATATGTAGGAAGCCTCCATGAGGTTCAATCCTGATCACCACTGGACCCCCAGGTCCACATTCACATAGGTTCCCCGACACTCCCATTCGAACTACGTGGAAATTGATCCCTGTATCCTAGGCAGGGTACATAGGAACCCTCCCCGAGGTTAAATCCCAACAACCGGTTGATCCGAATATCTTCACATCTGTTCACCACACCAACCATGGGCAGCCTGGAGTATAAGCCCCATACCAAACCAAACTACGTGGATTCTGATTCCTCTAATGAGGATATGTAGGAAGCTCCCATCACGAGTTCTTTCTAGATGCCCGGGTCATTATCTATCCCCCCTGGATGACAATAAACTCCAGAGAGCCTAGTCATGAGGCTTTAGACCAGCACTGTCTCAATGATTCCAAATTATTCAGAGTCATTAATCCAAGGAGGGATGGTAAACCTTAGGACTAAATGATTCTGAACCCATATGTTCAGCTGACCATTTCCAACCAGGAGTAATCCGTGGATACTATGTTTGGGTACAAACCAAAGATTCACGAACATATGAATACGTATTAAATCTATAAGAGAGTCTTGGAACATGAAATAATTTCCCCCGAAAAGGGTTTGATGATCTCGAATTCCCATCCTCTCAACCAATGTGATTTCTTAAGTGTGGCTGGCCAAATCACCCAGCGAACGCCTGTCTTTGGAAAGCAGGTCCACGTATCGTCGGATATAGAACCGTTGAGCATTTCAAAACCAATCCAAAACAAATGGTAAGATAAAAAATAATATCCAGATAAAAATAAAAAATAGAGAATAAATATTATATCCCAAAACATTATTTAATGTAATACATAATAGAATGCATTTAGAATTACCAAATCAAATCCCAGGAAGAGACCGTGAACTAAGACAACTCTGTAAAAATAATCTAAATCTAGTAACAAACATATTGACAACCAAATATCATTTGTGTAACAAAAAATAATTTATAAAAGTATTGGGTGAGAAAATAGTTATACTCATTAAGATCCTCTTTGGGAACACTCTTTAAAATGTAAAAGTATCATACTAATTCCAAGTGAATAAATAGATGAATCTAAATCATTACCAATGTAGGAAAATATATATCTCATACTCTCTATGATTCATTAACCAAGTAATAGTTGTTAATAATCATATCTATATATCAAATATACATAAAAATTTCACATTTCTCCCATTTCCCCAATATATTGTCACTCTAACTCCCCAATTCCAGACATCGTATACTATAATTCATTCATAAGTGTTCTTCCATACCATTCATACATATCGAAGACATATCTCATCCTACAACCCATTCCCGCATATCCCACCACATCCATAACCAATATTATGTCTAAAATATTATACATCAAATGTATTATGGTTTATCCATCAACCTATCACAACCCATTCAAGTCCACATGTAGTAACCCTAGCCAAAACATCAAGAACATACATATATGTTATAACCTCAAGCCGATACTACATGAACCAAAATGCGTAGTAAAACTAACATCCATCACAGTGTATGTAAACTTGTGAAATATACCTTAATCAATAATATACCTAATATTCCTACACATCATTCTATATTTGAAGGTATAAAGAGGAAGAAGGGTAATTCATCCATTAATTCCTTCCCCAACATGGATGTTAAAGAAGACACCCAAAAACAAAATCATTTAGGTCTTAGATACTCACCCGGCTCCAGTGGTGGATCATATATAGCAACAATTATATATTAATAGGATATATAACAAAAAATTAAGGAAAATATATATCGTAATATTGAATAATAGATGTGTTCCCATATGACGCCTATATACATTGACTACGGCCTAGGAAACGAAAATTCTTATAAGTACAAAATAATTAAGGTTCAATGTCTTTATTTACATTAATATAACATCTTAGGAATAATTATTCTTTAAATATCAACCCTGTTATGAATTTTAGTTTAATACATTCATTTCATTATAAGATAATCATGGTTTCTAATTAAAATAAAAAGTTAAATATTTTTCCCATTCTCTCATAAAATGAATTACATCCATATATTTTTTGATATGTAAGACATATAATAATTTCCATCAACACCCATACCAGTAATGCATTTAAAATTATTTTACCAATCCACAATATTGGTTATTAGGACTCTACATAAAATACCACAAAAAATTGATTCATATGCGATGAATATTTATATAGTGTCTGGTAGTTGGAAAACATAAAAACCAATAATCAGGTAAACCATCCATCAAAGAAAAAAACATATACTAGAAAGACCAACTGTCAACCCATTACAACCAACAAATTAACAGAACAAAACAACAATCCAGAAATAGTCAATCCCATCTCCCAACCATTAGCATCCAATAAAATATCAACACATCTAAATGAATAAACAATAATAAATTCTTTCTATCAATATGTTTCATCCACCAATTTCTTAATATACCAACCAGACCTAAAATACACACCAAACATAGAAAATGGATACCATTTAAATCACACATTTATTGTAATAAAATGTATTTATGACAAAAAAATAAAGGGTGGGGGGGTACTTAGGTTATAACATCTACCTCAAAAGATCATTAAACATGGAATAAAAAAAAGTTTGGGATCCCAAGATACCCAACTTTTTAAATTTCAAAATATATTTATTTAATGAACATATTTAATTAACTAAATAATTATTCATAGTTTTCCACAATAATAATCCATAAATAAAAAAAACATCTTTAGCTACGAATAACATGATTAGAAAGGACAATAATATTAAACAATTTTTTAAAAATGTTAATTAAATTCACATACAAATTTTGTTAAAAATTTTGTCTTTACAAGAATTATTTTCTTTAAATAATTTCAGTCATTGAAAAATTTTCATTGAAATTAATCCAAATAACTATGTAAAATACTCATTAATATATAAAGAAGGATTATTATCATTTCATCAGAACATGTCACCACAACATCCCTTCTAATTCATTATTAATTATGGTTATTTACATTAATTATTTTTATTCCACTATAATGTAATGAATCTAAATAATGGTTATATAATTCATTCATATAACAAATAATGATCATAAATATGCCACCATGATATAGAACATTCACCATTCATCATGAAAGAACCGAATAATAAGTAGATATCACTAATCTCCTCTTCAGCAAAGAATCCTCAATCCCTAAGATCTCATCCCATAACGAATTATCCATCCACATTTAGAATTAACCAAAAGAAAAATATTTATGAATTATACATAAAAATGTGAGAGATAATTGGGGAGGTAAAAAATTTGGAAGAGGATATTCACACTATGAGTAATAAATAGATGATCTTTAGAAGTCGGTGGTTGAATTCAAGAAATATTGAATTGAAGTATTTGGAAGAGGCCCTAAGGTTTCCTTGGGTTTGAAGGAGATGAGATAAAATTAGAAGATTATGTAGGTAGATATGAATTTATAATGGGTTTAATTAAATATAACCACTAAACAACCCCCTTGACCACACCACAACCTCTAGGGTTTCACCTAACATTAGCTTATCATGGGAGGATACACCAAAATGGTAAAAAAGTAATCCTGTACACAAAAATTGATAAATATATTCCCACTTATCATCTAGTAATCCTACAAACATAGAAGAGATATATTCTTCAAGCTTAATCTCTACACTATTTCTACGAAAAATTTATCATATGAAATGTACACAAACATCAGGCTCCATTGTGAAGTCCACACCCCTTTTCATAGAACCCCCTTAGGAGATAGTGACAAAAACACCATCACCTTGACCTCCATATTACATTATCAATTTCAACATCAATTATACCTCTCATGAGTTAGAACCACAATAAATATATTCCTGAGCCTCTGGGGTACAATCTAAAGAACCAGTACTCAAACTCACAACCATTGCATAACCCAATGGTCCATTTCTTTAGAATGAGTCCTTTGGGTAATATCTCAAATCAACACAACTTCCAATCTTATATACATTCCCTAACACCTACAATCACCCAAAATGACATAACAATATAATAGGAAAATTTTATACCTTACATTAAATACCTTTATGTCAATTATACTACTCAATAATTTAAACTAAATTCCCAGAATAAAATGGAAACATCCTAACCACATTATGAGATACCTATAAAGGATATTTATATAATATGAACGTATACTAGATATCAGACGAACAATGTTCCTAAGAAACCCCATAGACCAAATCATAATTAAAAAATATTAAACATAGTTTCTTAAAAAAAATCATACGTCAAACAATATAGATATTGAGAATAGATTTCTGACTGCCTCTCCCAAGTACTCATTTAAGAAACCCTCCAGAAACATGATCTGATCTAAGGGAATAAAACTCAAACACAACAACTTCAAATGAAATTCCTAATCCTAATAGGACAATATGAAATTTTTAAATCATTTTAAACACTCAACTCACACTATTAAATGAATTAATAATTATCATAATGATTCTGTATAATTTGGGATACTTGAAAGACAACATGAATCTAGTTTATATATGAGGGTAGATATAGAAAATATGCCATAATTAAAATTCATGAAAACACCTCAAGGTTTCTACTAATAGGGTTTAAATATTACTAAAATGACTTAAACAATTCTATTCATGATGAAAATATATATTCAAGAACACCTAATATGTAATGTAAAACTGCATAGGGCTCCTCCTATGATCATTACACGACTTTATAAAATATTTTGATTCATTCATTCATTCGTGGATAACCTATACCTATTTTATATATATTTATAAAAATTCATATTTTATAATAGATGAATCTATAACAATAATATATCATAGTGAATATTGGTAAGGTCTTACATTAATGCTTCAAATAGGGAAATTCCAATGGTTTGTTTATAAAATTTATTATATATGAACTCTACTAATTGAATGTTCCACAAACCGAGACCTCCAAATTCAAGAATTCATGTGTGAAATATATTCTCTAAATTATGTATATTTTATATTAATTTTTCATCCATCAAACTATGGAAAAGGGTTATAAGGAATGATATTGAGTGAAAAAAATGAAAAATACCTCTCCAATCAATTGAGGTAAAATAGTGATCATGACTAGACATAAAAATAATCCAAACCCCATGAGGACTCAATCCCTCATACATACAAAAACTCAACATTTCCTCTTTTGAACTAGACTTAATAATCCTTTAGAAGTGAGTTAACATCGTCTGATGATCTTGGATCAGCAATATAGAAGCACAACCTCCCATGGATTAAGGAAGACTAGTGATAATGTTCATTAATGTATTCACAAAAATCCATTAGGGAGAATCAAGTAGCTGATATAACCCACCAGGATCATAGTGCTTATCCTTAAACCTTTGGAAATACAGTCATTGAGAGACAGACTGAGAGAAAAATCACTATATGAAAAACCACCAAATCATAAATCAAAAAGATAAATAAATCATATACTCATCACGATGTACCACTAAGGATGGAAACTAGAACTCAAGAAGAATTGAATCAGGAATTATTGAACCAATAATGTTCTTCACCTGAAATGAATCACGATAATAAGAAAGCTCATACAATCCATCATGATCATCTTTATATGCAACTCAATCTACTGAAACCTCCACCTAAAAATTCCCTTCTCTATACTCTTATAATTAATATTACAAATATGAAAACTCCATCATCTAAAGAGCTCCACTATCACCCTCAGAACATATCTAGACTCATGAAAAATAGAATTGTGCGATTCCCAAGGTAATGAATCAACTACTACATTCCCTTTCACCAATGTATATGAAATATAAAATTCATAATAATGAAATAATTATAACTCCAATAACTACCTAAAAATAAATTTACACTAGGAAATGATACACCCCATGCTCTTATAATATTTAAATACCACAAATCATTCCAGAATGAGGAATTATGGAAAAAATTCAAAGAAATTCCAACTATTTTGAGAACAAGAACATTAGTAGCATAGATGCATTCATTATTTTGTAATTAACAAGATTAGTTGGTGATTATATATATTTATTAAAAAAAACCAAATATAATATGTGAGGCATCAGAATATACCTCAAACAAAACATCAACATCAATAAATATTGAATCAGACAACTGGACAACTTATACTAAAAATTATAGAATGTAGCCTAGAACTAGTAATTCCAATTCAAATAGAATTCCTATGGTTCAAAGATATCATAGGAGTTACAATATAATAAAATTTAGGTACTAACTTCTTATAATAGCATTAAATATTATGTTAACTATGCACCTATTCAAATTCTTTTTGTGGTACCCAAGAAACATTTACCTAAAACTTTTAAGGTTCCATTGATATCACTTGTTGAGAAGAAAATTACACTGAAATTGAAATAACTTTCACTTTGACATCTTCCCAAAGAGATGATGATAGATAATAGGTTCCAAACTGGTCACTGATCCTTTAAATGCTCTACCTCATAAAACAATTACAAAATGATGATGCCATTCAAAACCACCATTAATAGATCTGTAAGATCATAAAAAATATAATTCATCAGTCCCATGATTTTTTTTGAAGAATTCATGATCCCATATTATATGTCAAAAATCTAATAATTCCCCTAAAAATATGAATTTATTATTTTTACACATAAATATTTCACTTGAATATGATGATACGATAACAGGATATCGATATTCAAGACTCATAGAGCTCTTTTCAAGTGATCTAATAGTTAATTAATCTAACAAAGAGGATAGATTTTATTAATTATCACCTAACTAGAATTATGATAATAGATAAAAATGATCAATGACATATAAAATCTTCTGAAATAGAACCAAGATACCTCTAGGGGAAACACTAGGCTAGGTAAAACTATACGGCATAAAATCATCAATCTAAATCGAAAACTTCATCAAATAAAAAGTATCCATACTCTTTGGGTACATAAATATCGAAGAGAATACTGGTATTAAATATATCCCAATACTGATCTCATACTAATGTGGTAACACCCAAACCTCTTATATAAATACATTATGGTGCACTTCTATAACCATGGAAAATACAATAATATATTCCTAAATTATAGTCAACGGAAGCTCAGCTATCAAGGATTATAGAGACTCAACACACCTCCAACCCATCTGATGGTCTCTCTCATCAATAAACAAAACATGATATATTTCAGAATTTCAGAATGTGTCATGCCTTTAGAAGAAGTCCAAAATATCATATGTTGAATATATCTAATTCATGTGAAGGATGATTATTTTTCATTTCTGTAAACATAGAAAATATCCCCAAGAATTATGTTACCCCATAATAAATGCACAATATTTTCACATATTTTACAAGCTATATAATCCTCTAACCAATAGTGTTAAATACAAGGTAACATGAATCCTCCCCACCTAATTTCCCAGTGCATGTACTAAGGAAGGTGAAACAAAGGAGTGTCTTTCTCAAGAATCAGTCATGGTATAAATATATGTATTATATAAAAATATTTCACCTTAGATAATATTTGGATCTCATGGGATTGAAAAATCAATGGAATTCATGTAACTATATATTTCTCATTGAATTATATTTCCTAGATGTAAATATCCTCCATAGTAAAACTTTTATCATGGAACCTGAGGAAAAGGTAAATTATGAGGTCATCCTTATCCAACATCATCACCAATCTACTAAGAAAAATCTATAGAACCATGTTATTACTACTACCACTGAGGATACAATAACAATTTTTAGTCCATACGTGTGCCACTAGCTTCTTAATAACCACTAAGATTGTTTAGGAAATCAATATTTTTTAGACCTGACATCTATGTGAAATATTCATGCTTGATTCACTAGGAGGGGTTTGAGAACTACCAATCATAGTGAAATTGGTTGAAGAAGGATAAAACTAACACCACATAATATGATTCATCGTTTGAAAAGTAAAATGAAAACTTCTTTCTATATCATTACCCTATACAGGGACTAGGAAAATCCCCATCCATTAAAATATTGACCAAGATAACACCTTCACTATAACCTTTTACTTTACCATTACCCAAAGACATAATAGAAACATGAGTGGGGTGACACGGTCCTAGAACATTTCATGTGATGCCTCTTAATAATTATTATCCCTTGCATCCTCATATGTAAAAAAGTTTTAAGTATAACCAAAAGGTCCTTATACGAGATTTCGAACTCCAATAAACAAAAATTCAATTGGAAAAGAGTAAGAATCTTCCTCTAAAATGAATCATTAATTATAAAATAAAAAAACCCACCAAAATTAAGATCCTGAAACTTATCTAAAGAAATAAAGGACACCTTGTGGTCTCCAAGGAATAAGAATTCCCATTGTCATGTTTCACCCTGAAGCATCATCAAAACTAATGAAACCCTGTTCCCCTTCGAACAAGAACCAAACTAAATTCAACCACTACATACTCTAAACAACCATAAGTACCACAATCATACATGGATCCCTTGTAATTCTATAGAAAAAGTTGATAAATATAATTTAGTTTCTTATTATAAGAATAACCTTTTTTAGCTACCAATCTATAGTGATCAAATGGAATATTATACCAAATATCATTAGTATTAACCTGATAAAGACATAAATCTCGATCAATTCTTATAGTTAAAACATTTTTATGGAATTTTAATCCCTAAATATGGTGTATTGAAAATTTTATCCTAATTACCATTTTATAAGCTATTTAGCCACAGTTGTAGCCAATCATGATGCATAATCCATACATACATCTCTACCTCATAAGGAGAATCACTTTTCTTATCATGTTTAGTCAAAATAAATTTTATTGTGTTAGATCATAGTGGAATCTATATACTAAGATAATGAGAAATGCATTTGTTTTAATTTTTTGTATTCTATTTTCAATGAATGATTTTGAAGATATAAAATCACCTAACTTTGTATTTAGTGTATGTTTTACTAACATTTGTTTTCAAAAGAATCGGTCTTGTGTTTTCTGAAAATTCAATCTCACATTGTCTATCTTAATGAGGAGAACCTCTTTTGAAAGAATTGATCATTATCTGGAAAAATAGAATCAATCACATAGAGAATGCATCTTAATTGATGTAAATGGTTATCAGATTCACAATAGATTTTGAATGAAATATTTGTTTGTTTTGATGAAGTATCAGAGTCTAGTAACTATGATAATATTAAATTGGATAATTCTTTATTGATTTATATTTCATACAAATCATAAGTTGATTGGGTAACCTGTGATTCATGATTTTTGGAAGCAAGGTAGAAATAGTTGGTGATGATTGTTTTCAAAATGATCAGATCTGGGATGATGTGGAAAAAGAAATGTAATAGATTGAAAATAAATCATACCAATATTAATCATATCTGGGTGGAAGATAAGGAAAATAATCTACCGATTCACTAAAGAATCTGATCATCCATCTGAATCATAAATTTTTTTTTACTCGGGATTATCGTACTCAAGCTCATAAATAAAAATTATCGTACCCAAAAAGATTGTACCCATAAAATCACACCCTGAAATGATCATACCTAGGACAATCATACTAAGAAAATATCGTAACCTAACTAAAAATAAAAAAATGAATATAAAATGAATTGAATGTTATGATACTGTCCAATTAAAGTTTAAAGATGCTGAATTTGTTCTCAAATAAATTTTATGTTATGAAGGAAGTGATGATACTAGAACAGGTTTATAAATGAAGGTATTTGTTAAAGATGATTCATAATTTTTCTTCAAATTTCCACATCAAGATGGTCATGAGTGGAATCAAATTGTTCTCATCAAGTGAGTTTTTCTTGGGGGTCAGTAGAATAGGAGAAGAAGAAGTTTTGTATCTAAACTAAGTTAAGATAAAGTGTGAAGGATTTTACTGGATGTAATCCTAAGTGGGATATAGATATTCAAAAGAAATATCATATCCAAAATTCTGAAGTGGTATCCCATTCTTCATATATTTTTTTAATTCATACAATTCATTTTATTAAAGAAATAATATTTAGAAAATCATACTCAATAATTTTAATATGATTGCTGATTCAAATGAGTTTCTAAATAAGTAGATGAAATTTTTTGAAGAATCATGAAGCATTGAGAAGAGTTGATGATGTAAAAATTCATCCTTTAATATCAATGGAAATATAAATTTAGTTTAATTTGGGTAAGTGGGAATGATTATTGGGATTCCAACCCAAACCACTCAAGGGTAACATATAAAAGAAGAATTAATTTGTAATTTTTGACTATTTGTAATGTTCACTATAATAGAGAGAGAATCTCTGAGTTTTTAGAATGAGAAAGAAGTTACCATATTGAGCTTTTGATGAAGAAATTTTTACGAATAAGTGAAATAGAAGAGACGTTGTAGTGTTGTATTCAGCTGATAATATTACTCAGTGACTATTGTATTTAGATGATTACCATATTAGTATTTTCAATTGTATCTACATAATCATCATATCAGGATGGATTAATTAGTTTTAGGATTTCAGTATAAGGATTCTTAAGCTTAGGAAGAATCATATTGAGTTTATCATGCTCCAGAATTGAAGTAGTGTGGATTCATCTTTACCATATTCTATCAAGACAAATTTTACTAGGGAGAATCGTTCCGAGGACAATCATATTGGTAGAATTATACTAAATGGAATCCAACATGAAAATCATACTGAATTTTACATAACAAATTCCAATAATTTCATACTATCTTCTAGGAGAGAAAGTGAAGATTTGTATTTATTTTGAATATATTTATAGAATTTAAAAGAATCATAGGTAACATAAGTTGTTATGAAAACAATGTATTACCCTACTTGTGCTTAGAGGGTTCACACACACTATTGGATTAATTACAAAGTGCTACATGAGTGTAAGGGAATATCCTAGTTGTTATAATCTAGGGATTATTTTCTAGTGGATTATTGGTTATTAAATCATTTCCAAACCCTATAAAAGACGTAGTGATTATTATTAATTAGTGATACTTATAAATACTTGTGTTCATATGGATGTGTGTTTGAATTTTTTTATGAGTGAATGTAATATTTATAGGGAGTAAAATATTGTTTCAATTTAAGTGATGTATTAAAAAATATCACTGATTCACCCCTCCCCCTCTCAGTGATATGATCTTTTGACTGGGAACATTCATGTTGTATCAGAGCATAGGTTTCCTTCTCATATTCATTGATGATGGAGAATATGAATTGTGTGAAAGGTAAAGGTATTATTATCTTCATTTGAAATAATTGTCAAATATAGAATTATATAAGGTTGTTATATCTTATATCTATTGGATATTATGTTCTCAAATCTTTAATAGATGGGTTTCCTCCTATTGATTACAATAATCCTCTTATATATGTTGAAAAGAAGATTCTAGAGAATCAATTAAGGGAAAAAATTATATATTATCATCACTCTTTGAATGTGGATTACATAGAGAAATTTCTTTCCATATCCAAACGTATAAGGGATAAATTTAAAAACATATACGAAGGAAATAAAAAGGTCATGAAAACAATGTTATAGATCTAGAGATTGAAATATAATTATTTGAAGATTTGTGAGCATGAATATGTTGGGGACTAATTTACTAGGGTTAATAGAATTTTGAGTACTATCATATGTCTTGATGAAATGTTGGATGGTTCTACAGTTGTAGAAAATATCCTAACAATCCTTCCTAACATGTTTAATGAAAACGTTTTTTCATTGGATTATAGAGATCTTGAAACATTATCTCTTGATGATTTTCATGGAACTCTTATCACTTATGAAATGAGAAGGGATAATTCTATGAAAAAAAGATGATAGATAAATTCCTTTCAAGGAATCAAAGAGAGAAAATCCAAATAAGATTCTTATTGAAGGCGAAGCTAGTGAATTTGTCTCTAAAAATGAGGTATGTAAAAATCTTGATGACATTTAATCCATATTTTTTAAAACTGTGAAAAGAGATATATGGAAATACATAGGGAAACATCCCTTGAATGGTTTTTAATGTGGATGAATTGGTCACATTGTATCTAATTTTCCTACAATAAACTAAGAAGATCATAGTGAATAAGAAGAACGTAAACCAATAAGAGCATGAAAGAATCATGGTGACAATGAAAAATTTTATTTTATATTGAAAGATTGAAATTACTCAATTCCAAAATAAGAATATTCTTATCTAAAGATGAGTAAGAAGGAACAGATGACGATGAATTCAAAAAATAATTTTAGTATGGTATTTGTAATAATTTTATTTCAATATTAAATGATGAATCATTTGCAAGCATTTTTTATGAATAAGAAACTAAATTTTAAATGTATTTGAAAGAGAAATTGAAAGAATGTATGAGAAATATCAAAATGATCAAAAAGAAAATAATATGTAAGATGAATGCACTTCAATATGAAATGATGAATATTTTTCTCATGATAATGTGAATCTAGTAAAAGATATAGATTATTTGAAGATATCCCTTGTAGAAGAAAATAATTTTTATGAGCATTTGGAGGTGAAGTTGAAAGAAAAAGAATAATATCTAGATCTTTTCCAACAAAAAAATCTCCAAATATGAAGGGATAAATAAAATATTCTAAAAATATATCTTCGATGTTGGTGAAATTTCTCCAAATTGGAAATGGTATAAAGTTCCACAAATGTTATATTTAATGATTCTTAAGAAATATGGACTTGTTCTGGAAAAGAACAATTCTGGAAACTTTATGTATGTGGCCAAAGTGAAGAGTTTAGAAGTTACAAAACAACATGATTCCAAAAAATTATAACCTAGAAGAGAATTATTTTGAATACTTTTATTATATTAAGGATGAAAAGAAGAAAATTCTTATTGACATCGGAAATGTGGTTAGCTTAGAAAAAAAGAGAAGAAGGTGGGTGAGATATGTATTCAATGTTACAATCAAATTGGAAGTTATAGAGAAAAATATTACTTATAAGGCTATTATTTTCATTGTGTGGGAATCTTACACATGGTAAGTATGTGTTGGTTTAACTAGAAATATAACTATTATCCCTCAGGATATAGAAGGAAAATGTTTAGGAGGAGTCAGACTCATCAAAGAATAAATTCTGAGAAGGCTATTCTGAAAAAACTTGAAAAGAATGAACTAAAGTTTGAAAATCATTTCTATCCCCTGGAAACTATATTTAAAAGATTTTAACAACCTAGAAACCTTGAAAAATTATTTATTTCTAAGTTACCATCACAATAAAAGACTCTTAAAAATACTCACAAATAGAATGTGATGAAAAAATGGAGAAAAATATATTACGGTTGAACCTACATTGAATGTTTCAACATGATAACAAACATGGATACATGACAGTGAGTGTTCATCTCACATGACTGGTGACTTGAAATTCGCGAATAATGTGAATGATTTTAATGAAGGAACAATGAAATTTAGCAATGATGAATCCCTAATGATCAAAGTTGTTGGATCATTCATCGGTGGAATAGAAAACATTTTATCCAAGAAAACATTGTATGTTGATGGGTTGAAACACATTTTTCTAATTGTTTCACAATTTTATGATGAGGGTAAAAAAGTTATCTTTATAATATATGGGTCTATTTTGAATAGCAAAGAATATGGAAAGAATATTACAAGAGGCTAACATACAAAAGGAAATATATTACTGATTGGTGAAATACTAAATTATTGTTACATGAGTATGGTGTAAGATAATCATTTATATCCTAGAAGTCTTGGAAACATGTATTAGAGAAACATGACTAGTTTATATAAAAGAGATATTGTTTGATATATTCTTGATTTTACATGAAGGATAGCTTGGTGTTGCACTATCTTTCATAAATTAATGATTAAAAATGTTGGGCATAAGAATGTTTTGATTTGTTCAAAACAACCCATGGAGACGATTCATTTAGATATCTACGGGCCAATGGGAAAACATTCCACAAATGGAGATAATTACTACGTCACTTTTATTAATTATTTTACATTCATTACTTGTACAATGTTTAGACAAAAGAATCGAATGCTTTGAAAATGTTTAAATGATTCAGATGAAAAGAAGAAAAGGAATTTTGGAACTCAGTGATGAGGTTGGAAACATCTAATGGTGTTGAATATAGAAGTGAATAGTTTTAATACTATATTCCTAATTATGGAATCCAGCATGAGTATAGTTCTCCCTAAACACCCCAAAAAAATGAGGTTGCTAAAATAATGAACACAATATTTTTAGAAATAGGAAGAACCATGTCAGTTGAACATGGCCTCTCTCATTACTTTTAGAGGAAATCCATGAGTACAACTATTTATATCTAGAGCTATTTTGTCTATAGAACTCATTTAGATATGACTCCATATTATTTTTTATGGAAAAACTCCATGTTTAAAACAATTAGTGTTTTTAGGTATCCATTTATAATAAATAAGAATGGAGGAAACTATGGAATGTTTGATAAGAAAGGTAAATATGGAATCCTTATTGGTTATGCTATGAAAGGAATAGGATATAGATTCTTCAAAAAAGAGACAAAAATAATTTATTATTCTATTGATGCTAATTTAAATGAAACAATTGAGAAAAAAAATGTTCATCCAGATAATGAAGTTGATCATGTTGAAGAAAAAAATATGATACAGATACATACAATTGTATTCCTAATCAAGAAGAAGAATCAGACTCATATATTTCAAGTGATGATTAAGAAACATGAAAATCTCATCCTATGTAGAGGAAGCAATTGGATGATCAAAATATAATTAGTGATCAACATCAGATGGTTCAAACAATAAGAATAAAAAATGATATTACACATAATTATTGGTATTGAAAAATGTTGTAGAGTGATGTGACAACATATATTGAGCATCCAAATGGGGTTAGGATATAAATGAAGTGTTTTATCATATTGAAAATATTGATACATGTAAACTCGTACCCACGCCAGAAAACAAAAACATTATTGTCACAAAATGGTATCTTTTAAACAAGCTCAATGAATAAGGGGTAGTGATAAGAAACAAATAAACACTAGTCTGTAAAGAGTATTCACAAATTGAAGGTATTTACTTTCATTAAACATTTTCTCCAGTATCAAGAATTTAATCAATCATAATATTTATTACTATTACATAACAATGAGGATAAATGATATTTCCAATGGATATTAAATCCTCATTCTAGAATCTTGATCTTGAAGAGGAAGTTTATATTGAACAAACATATCAATTTGTTGTTGTGAAATATGAATGTTATCTCTTCAGATTGAAAAAAAGTCTTTTATGGACATAAACAATATTCAAGGGAATGTTATTCGAAATTGGATTCATGCTTAAGGAATATGAATTTCATGAAAGGAATAGTGTATATAAATCCCTACATAAGAAAAAATCAAGAGTATTACCTCATTATGATTGTCTATATTGATGATGTTATCTTTTCTCATAATAATGAATGAAGTTGTGAATGGTTTTCTAAAAAATGAAAAAGGTGTTTTAAATGTCCTTGTTGTGGGATGTAAAATACTTTATTAGGTTACAAACACAATAATGTATGGAATAAAAATTTCATCCTCAATAAATGTATGATAAGGAACATATTAAGTGGTTTATTATGGAAAAATAAAAACTATATTCTACACTAATATTAGTGGGAAAAAAGTTTTATAATGATGGATAAAGAAAACAAGTTGATAAAAAAATTATTTGAAGATTATTGGAAGCCTATTGTATTTTACTACCTCTACGTCAACATTTTTTATGTTGTTACCTTATGTGCATGATTTCATAGTGATCCAAAATAATCGCATTTAATTTCTAGAAATAAATTCTTAGATACATAATGGGATCCATGGAATTTGGAATCATGTATAGAAGCTCAAAAATTATTGAACTATTTAGTTATTCAAAAGATTATTGGGTAGAAAATTTTGATGATCCAAGATCCACATATAGTGAATTATTGTTTCTAGGAAATAATGTTGTTATCTATAATTCAAAGAAACAAAAATTAAAAACTCTAACCATATTTTAAGCTATATACATTGCTTCCACTCATGAAACTACCCAACTCATGTTGATTAAAACTCAATTCCAAGATTTACTTTTTCAAGTGAAGTTTTCCCTTCTCATAGGTTGTGACAATCAAAGACCTATCAATCCCACCAGTAATCATGTTCGGTATTCTCATTAAAACAAATTGATTTCAAATTTCATTTCATTAAAGGGAATGTTGAGAGAAATTAATTGAATATGGAGTATGTTCCAACATCTAATCAATTTGATTACATATTCATGAAAACTTTACTGAAGAAATAATTTTCTAAATTAAGGTTGAATATGGATGTCCAACCTAATTTTCCTCAAGGTTCAGGTAAGTGTTTTTTTTCCAATATCTCATGTTACCATTGGATTGTATTGTCATGAGGGATAATTGATTCATTAAATAAGTGCATTTCATGCAATAAGGGAGATTTAAGGGAATTTTGTGAACACAAATTTGTTTTTTTGAAAAAACTATTATAACAATTTGATAGATTGGTTGAAGGAAAATAAATTGTTCTTTATTATAAGGAGAATGAAGAAATATTGTGGATGTGGAATTTTTGAGGCAGGAAAAAGATAAAGGTTATCATAATCACTAATTTTAGATTTTGTGTTTTTGTTGTCAATGATTCTTATTTCCTATAATGAGTTTGATCGCATGTCATATAATTATTGATAATTTATCCATTTCTTGAGGATTCAATGTTTAGTGATTTATGAAACTATGGTTTCTAAAACAATCCAGAGGGTGATATTGTTAGGACTAAGATGATGAGGAAGGTATTTGTTTTAATTTTTTTTTCTTTTGTTGTCAATGAATTATTTTGATGAAAACAAATCACCTCACTTCTTATTTGGTGGAAATCACACTAAATTCATATTTTCAAAAGAATCAGACTCATGTGTTTTGAAAAATCAGAATCCCTTTTCCATCATAATAAGGAGAAGTTATTTTGAAAGAATTGATCGTTATCTAGAAAGATAGAATTAGTATCATAGATACTACATCTTTCTAGAAGTATATATTCATCAGATTCACATAGGATCTAGTATCAAATATGTTTTTCTGTTGAAGTGTCAGAGTCTTTCAACTATGGTAAAATTAATTTTCATGATGATTTGCTAATTTTTATTTCATGTTAATCATAAGTTGATTTGAGAACTTATGATAAAATCTTGTGGCAGTAATGAATAAATATGTAGTGTCGATTGTTTTCAAAATGATCAGATTCCAGAACATGTAAAGAAAGAGATGATTTCGATTGAAAATAAACCCTACCCAGATTAATTGTATCTTGGTGGAAAAGAAGGAAAAGTAGCTTTTGACTCAATGTATTTTCTGATCATCCATCTAATGAAAAAATATTCTTGTACCCAGGATGATTGTACTCACACACAGAAAGAAAAACGTTCACAACTAGAAAAATCAATCAGATTGATCATACCTATAAATGATGTTACCCAGGCCAATCATACTTAGAAAAGATTTTACTCAGGCAAAGATGAAAATAATGAAGCTGGAATGAATGGAAATTTATAAAACTTTCCAATTGAAGTCTGATGATGCCGACATTTTTCTCAAATGAATTTAATGTAATAATGGAAGTAATTATACAAGAATAGGTTTTTGAATAATGGAAGTTTTTTAATATGATCCCAAATTTGTTTTCAAATGTCCTTATCATGTGGGTCAAGAGTTGATTCACTTTGTCCTCTTTAAGTGAGTTTTCCATGTGGGTCAAGAGAAGAGGATAAGAAGAAGTTTTTTATCTCAATTAAATCAAGATAAAAGGTATATGAGTATTCTAGATGAACTATTGAGGGGTAACAGTACATTAAAAATAATGATCATATCCAATGTTAAGAAGTGGTATCCATTTCTACATACATTTCTTTTCAATTGATACACATCATAGTATTGAAGAAATCAGATTCATAAAATCAGACTCAACTATTGAAATCTGACTAGTGATTATAATAAAAGTCTAAAGAAGGACATGATATTTTAAGAATAATATATAATCTATGGGAAGAGTTGATGAAGTCAAATTGTATCCTGATATTTTTGGGAAAATTGTATTTTTGGTGAATTTTTTTAATTGGGAATGATTTTTGGGATTCCCAACCAAACCACTGGAGGGTCAGCTATAAAATGAGATGTACATTGTACTTTTTGATTCTTGGAACTATTCACTATAGAAGAGAGAGAAGTACTGAGCTTTTAAAGAGATAAAGAAGTTTTCGTATTGATCAATTGTAGAATACTTTTTTATAGAGAATTAAAAGGGAAGATACATCACAACGTTGTATTCACCATATAATAGTACTCAGTGATTATTGTATTTATATGATTATTTTGTTGGAATTGTCAATTGTATTCATTTGATCATCATATCAGGATGAAATAACCAGTTTTGGTATTTCTATATTTGTATTCCTGCACTGGGGAATAATATTACTGAGTTTGTAGGGCTCATGAATTGATGTGGTCCCAATTCAACTCTACTGTATTCTTCCCCAAAAAACCATGCTGGGGAGAATCAAATAATGTCATATCGCTTTCTTAGAGGGATCTGACTGAGTTTTACATAATAGAATCTATAAAGTCATTTCCATCTCTTGGGTAGTAAAGTGAAGAAAAGTATTTCAATTTAACACATTGTCGAATTTAAAAGAAGAACTTGTGACATGATTTGTTACAAAAACATGGTATTACCCTATTTTTTAAGAGGGTGCATAAACACTATTAGATTTTTTATAGAGTGATACAAAACTGTATGTTTATATCCTACTTGTTGAAATACAGGGATTATTTTTATTTGATTTTGTGGTATTGGTTGATTTCTAATTCATACCAAGTGTGTAGCTATTATTATTTAACAGTTAACCTTATAAATACTGTTGTTCTTATAGATGTGTGATTGAATTTTTTTCAGTAGGGAGTTTATTTTTTAACAGGAGGTGATGGTTGTTTCAATTGAACAAAAACATAAAAAGTATCACTTATTCACCCCTCCCCCTCTCAGTAATATGATCTTTATGATTGGAAAATTCATTTGGATCCATTCTTATGGAGACAAAATTGTTAGGAAATCGTAAACACAATATATTGTATTTTTAAAATTTAATAAAAAACACAACTAAATCGTAATTCCCATTTTCTGCCGAATTCTAACATAGTTTAAGACAATCATGTTGCATAATCCTTACCTACATATCTACGTCCTAAAGATAATAACATTAATTAGCATGTTTGGAAAACATAAAGGTCATTTTGTAAGATCATAGTTGTATCTAAATTCCTATGTCTTAAATGGTCTCCTGTGATTATGTCACATTCTATATCTAGTTGATATTTTTTAACTACCAAACCATGAAATCATCACCAGTGAATACCTCTAAAATATCCTTGTTATCAAAATCATATCTAAAACCACTCTATCATGAACCCCACCCACATCTCTATACTAGAACCCCCATGGGTCATTATTCCTGATGGGGATGACCCTTGATGCCAATAACTAGAACTATGGGTGCATACCAGACAAAAATAAGTCAAATAACACATAATATATAAATTTCAAGATAAAATAGAAAATGGGAATCAACAATAATGTCTAATAAATAAATAAATTTGTAATTAGAATACATAATCTAATTTCATAGATAATAGATAACATAAAAAATGTACAAAAATAATGTTTATGTAGTGACAAAGAACTTGAGAAGCTCCTGGAAAACTACTCCATGCAAGTAACAACTAGGTTATTTACCAAACTTCTCTTATGGGATTGGATAAAGTTATATTTTTTTTGTGAGAATACATGTATACTCATTTGGATCCACCATAAAACTCTCTAGATTTTTTTTGAAGAAGCATACTAAATCCTAGTGAATAAATAGATGAAGAAACCGCATTAACTATATAGGTTAAACTGTATCCCATCCACAACATGTCTTAATCACCAAGTTACATATAAAAGTAAGCATATCCATATCAAATCATAAACATTATAAAGGCACAATTGTTTAACATACCCATTATTTTTTCTCACTCATTATATTTCTCCAAACATAAAGAGGTATAGTCAATACTATAATTCCTCTTGCCTCCATGCATAAAAATCCCAACCACATCTCATCATATACCTCATGCACCCATATCTCATCACATCCATAACCAATAGTAAGTTTGTATGAAAATATAAAATATGTATAATGAATCATTCATTAAGTCTTCATATCCCACGAATGAAAACCCATCACACTTATTAGCACTTCTATGGAAATAAATATATGTGACATAACCTCATGTTGATATGGCTACTACAGAAAATTTCAGAAAACCTGAGATCCATCATAGTTTATGTTGACATGTGATCTATTCCATAATCCTTTACACTATCGATATGTCTACACATTATTCTATGAATGTATGGTGAGTAGGTAAGTGTTATAAGTCAACCTAAAATTCAATTAATGTCATGAATGTTAGGGAAAAGTCACATAACCCAAAACAATTGGGAATTATCTCAATGAGAGACTTTAGTAGTAGATCATATGTTATTAGAAAATATTAGAATATAATATTACATATCTCACTTAGGTAAATAAATATCAATAGACTCAACTGTATCTATCATCCCATATGACACCCAACTACCATCACCAAGACCTATAAAAATTGAATTTATATAAACTCTAAGACACTAGGATTAAACCTATTTAATCACTTGATTTTTTAATTTAAAAATTATTAGTCATACATTTTCAACAACATTAAAAATTTCATTTTTTTTAAATCATGTCATTTAAAAACAAAAATGATTTATAATTCATATTATGATTACTATAATATATTCTGTTATCATAGAGAAATCATTCTAATAATCCCATAGTTCTCATTTAACACATAACATTACCCTCATCAACACATATACGATGAATTTATTTTCAATAATTTTACCATTCCACGTTCCTAATATTCTAGGACTCAAAATGAACTCCTATAACTATGTTTTAACTTATAGTTCATATCGTACATGTAAAATGATGTTAGAAATCCCTAATAAACATCTGGATATCTAACCATAAAAAAATTAATCAAGAAAGACAATAAAAACAATCTATGATGTTGTGAAAACCATCCAATCAATAACACCACAAAAAAATCTAGAAATATTCAATTCCATCCCTCAACTAGCTTCATAAAATCCAAAATAAACAACATTTGTTCAAATAATAAACATGAAACCCCTACACGCAACATGATTTATCCACCCCTTAATTAATATTCCAACTATACGAAACACACAAATAAAACATATAAATGATCTACCATCTAGGAGAACACATACATGGCTATAAAATGCAGTCTTTCATAAATAATTTTTGGAAAAAATTACATAACATCAATTTCACAAGAAGTAAAACCATGATATTTTAATATATGATTTCTTTTAAATAATGTAAATGTGTTTACTAGCCTGATCATCACACAAAAGTAATCTAAAATGAATCAATAATATATTTTAAAGAAAAAAATATTATGAATTATTGTTAACACCTATATGTTGAAATAACAATGATGAATAGAAGTAAGAATAAAATTATATGTTTATAAAAAGAACACAAATTTTTGTCTTTATTATAATTAAATTAAATTATTAAACATAAATTGAATGATAATATATTTTCTTGTTTGGAAAATTATCTTTCCAATAATTTCCTCTTTATATGATATGAATTTATATTTTATATAACATATGATTAATGATGATAATTTATATTTGATATTAATAATTAGAAAACCCAAATTTAGTTATAAAATGATATTGAATAAAAATTACAACAGTTAATATTTTAAATTTTTTATTTCCAATAATGGTGGGAATTTATTGTATTTTATGATTTAATACTAAATAATTGAATTCATATAGTTTTATCTATTAATAATGAAAAAAAAATATCATTTGTGGATATAAAATAATAGTATTAGAATAATATTTAATTTTTATATTTCTAAAACAATTAGTTTTAGGTGAATATTAAAAAACTATCAGTTTTTCTAAAAAATATCACTCAAATGATATTATCATAATACATTAATGAATTATTTGTTTTTAAAACTTTTTATATAAAAAACTATATCTATATATTTAATGTAAATCTTATAAAATTAATATTTTATTTATAAAATCCATATATATTATGATGGAATCATAAAACATTTCTTTTCAAATAAGTGTTCTTATTTAGTTATAATAAATATTACATATCACAACATACTGATATTATATATATATATATATATAAATTAATTTCATATATTAGATAATTATGATCGTATTTTTAATAAGTTGAATTTCTTTTATGGGCATTAAGTTATGATTACTGACTGCTGTGTTATATACAATGTTAACCGTAAAACTATTTTTTGTAGAATTCTTTATTATTTATTTTAAATTTTTATATAATAGAATAAATTTATATATTTTAAAGTATGATCCCTATATGATATTAAAACACATATTTAATTTCATTAACACACACTTAAATGGGAAAAAATGAAAAGTATTATTAAAACACATAATGTGTAAGAACCCAAATTTATATAAAAATCATTTATATATATAAATTAATTTAAATTAAAATAAAAATTATCTTATATTGAAATAAAAAGAATTAAATTTATATTAAATTCATCAAACAATAATTTTTTATTATGGGTTGTTTTATATTTTTATAAAAAAGTAAATTACATAATTAAAAACTTATTACCAAGGTAAAAATAAGAATTGTTTAATTATACAACATATGGAAAAAATGCATTGAAAATGTTTAAAAACCGTGTTGAAATAATTTTTCAAGTCTTTATAAACATAATATTAGCCTTAATTCATTTTATATAACTTTTGGAGACTTTTACCTTTGATTAGTGTAAAGATATCATTGAAAGTTAAAGGTTTTCACAAAGTGGAATATTATTCATTTAAAAAAGGGGATCACTTTCACCCCATAATTTTCAGATTATTAAGCCCCATATATATATACATTATCTGAAGACCATCATTTCCAAAAAAGATCTATAAGAAATTTTGAGTCTTCAGTTTAAGTATTACCTAAATTTTATTCTTATCAACATAATATTACTCTTTAAAACCACCTATATTCATACCAAAATTATCAAATAAGTATCATTATTATTTTGATATGTTAACCATTATTTATTTACCTCCATCCACTTGGGAAAATAAACGTTTTTCTAGTGTGTCTGTGTGAACAACTGAATCCAGGATCTGATGCATTCTATTTTTCATAACCGACTATAATGATTGGTTTAAATGATTATATTCATGAATAAAATTAATAATAAATTATATATATAAATTATATTAAAATTAAAAATTATCAAATAAATTATTTCCCTCTCATTTTTAGTGAAATGGAAACATTAATCATTTGTTTGTGTAGAATACCACCTCTAGAAAGAATGAACTTCATTAATCATCATCACTAACCATGGATTTATTTATTAATATATTTAATATTTATAAATAATTTATATGACATGTTAATTTTTGTATACACTATCAAACTATTTTAAAATTCTTTCTACCTTTGTCAACTTATATAAAGAGTTATTAAAATATTGACAGAATAACCTCAATTAATCGACATCGGAAAAAGATAATATAAAAAATAAATATAATGCGATAATAAATGGTTTATATTAAATTAAATATAGAATATTAGCGTTCCTTCAAATTAATAGAATAAAATTAATAGTATTTTTTTTAATTTAGGTGGACGTAAAAAAATAAAACAATGTAAGGGATTTCCTATCAAATTACTCTATTTTGAGATGTGATTAGTATTATTCATCAAATATATTTTATGTGGTTAATATATTCCTATATTTGATTCAAAATCACAAATTATATTTCAATCATTGTATTTTAAATTCAATTACTTCTACTCTCTCAATGGGGTTTGATGAAACTTTTTATGAAGATTCATAGGGTTTTTATCTAAAAACATTAATTACTTGAGACCAGTTTATGGTATGAACCATGTTTTTCATTTAATGGGGTATTCAAAAATCTTCTATGTATATATATATATAAAATGTTTTTTCATTTTAAGATCTATTCAAAATCAGTTATATTTTATCAAATATATTTTACCTAATTGTTACCCCAGCTATAATGCTTATGGTAACCCAATTTACAGTCATTGAGTTATGAGAATCATTGTGGAAATATAACTTGGTTACAATCTATAAATTGATAATGTAATACGGTATTATATTTTTTATATTAATTCAGATTCCTACTAAATCTTAAAACATTTAAAAATATTTCTTAAAAAAGGATTATGTTTCTCATTAAGAATTGTGATAAATCAATTATCCTTTCTTTGATATATTTTTTATTATAATGATACAACATAGTTTATTACTAGATAATACACTATAATATTTTATTGCATGTTAATTTCTAAATATTAATTAATGAAAATATATTTTCATTAAAAAATAATTTTTAATAATTTTATAATTTTATTTTGGAACAATGATATTTTTAAAATAAATAAATGGTTTTTAATTTTAATTTTTATGTTCTGTCTTATAATCCATAATTCCTTAATAATTTTTTATGTATTTTAAATACTATATTATCGAGTATTATTTTTAAAAATGAATTGTTTTTCTACTGTATTAAATTCATATTTTGAAAAAGTAATTTGGGAAGGACCCCTAACTTCATATTTTATATCAATGATAAAAATGTTTCCAAAAAGGTGCTTTAATTTTTAGATTATTACTACTATTTTGATTTTCATATTGATTTACCCTAATAGGTATTATGAATCTCTATTGACGCATTAATATATTTTTATATATGGGTGTAATGATCTCATGTAATACAATAATTAAATTGTTGATCCCTTCTTGAGTGGTAACATTCAATCATTAAATTAAAATGATATATTTCATCTACATCAACATATTGGAATACTTCAATTATTACACTGGGTTTATATACTTTTCTAATAATCCACCTTCTTCTTATGGATGGATTATGATAGTGTTATTTTATCATTGAATTAACCATACACCACTACTTCATATGGTTTTAATTTAACAAATGTTTTCATAGATTATTATTCTAGTTATTGATTCATGAACTATTTAAAATCATTAATGTTTTTATCCTGATATGATTTTTTATAATTCGCACATTCAAGTCACCTATGCCTTTTCTGGCAATCTTCCTATTTTCTCTTGATGGGTTTTGATCATGTTTTTCCTTTTATATATATTTGTAAATTAATTTTCATTCTATATATTTTTATTTTAATAAGGATGATTATTTACATATTCAACATGTATTATCTATACATACTTCTTCTTTATGGATTGGTTATGGACACATTATTCCTTATATTAATATAGGGGAAGATATTTTA
Organism: Viscum album; assembly: GCA_963277665.1. Lineage (NCBI taxonomy): Eukaryota > Viridiplantae > Streptophyta > Magnoliopsida > Santalales > Viscaceae > Viscum > Viscum album. The sequence continues at coordinate 850,496,100 of OY728126.1, read as the reverse complement.
AATATATATGTTATTTTTAAAATATGGGTTAATATTGGATTTTTTTTTACATTTTTACCCAATATCTTATGTGATGAATACATTAGAAATAAAAAATTCGCAGGTTAGGATAAGAGTTATATATCCCCTATATGTATCAGTATGTATCATGACCCAATCATTATTGGGAATTTGGTTTATTCTTTCCCATAACAATATATTTACATGACGATAAGATCATTATGTATAATATCAAATTGTATTGTATTATGATATGGATTCAGTTATCCTATATTATCAATATCATCATTAATGATATAATTATTAATATACATGTTCTCTATTTATTATATTTATTTTAATATATAAAATATTCTTTTAGTTTTATTCTATAATTTAATTATTTTTTATTTTCTAATACTCCCATAATATTGATTCCAAGTTTATCTATGATTTACTCAATTGTATATTTTTTCATTCTAAACCCTTGAGTTTACCCCTTTTTATATTACCATTTACATGAATTATAAAGAAATGTATTACAGAAGATATTTAAAACTGGATAACCTATGTGTAAAAGTTTTGGGATACATTAATGACATATTATGGATTAAAAAGTTTCAAATATAGTGAAAAAATAGGCATCCATTGAAATGTCATGGGTTCTTGTAATTTATGTTTTTTCAATGAGCTTTAGAGCTCTATAACTAAAAGTTCATAGGAATAAATGTAATTCAATTTTTTCATTAATTCATGAAATAATGGGATAATTATATTTGGGGATCTGTAGTTGGTATTAGAGCTATTATGTAATGAATGTTATTATGAATCTAGGTCTTAAATTGTGGCTTTAAGTCATAGTAATTAGTATCAAAGAATGGTTCATATATCATTGGATACAATGATATGTTTTTATGATAATTTATTGTTTTATGATCTAATATTTATTATAATTTAAATGGTGTAGATAAAAATGTTGGGTAGTATATGATTTAATGCAAAGTTAATAATTCACGTTTTATTTATGAATTGAGAAAATATTACATTAGTTAAAACACTTAAAATTGGTATAAGTATTAGATTTCATCTTGTAGAATTTTTAGATATATGAGTGTGTTGTTTTCCAAGAAATCACATCAATGTTTGGATAATCAATAGTGTCTGTGTCCATTTAATATATTCATCTAGGGGGAATTTCCCCAAAAATAATGATTGAATATTAACTCAATCATCAATATGGTGCATAGTGAATTGGCCTATGACTACACACCTGGACCAACACTCTTTTTAGATATTCTATTGTCAACCAAATTCTTTATATAAACCATGATGAAGGTTTTATTTCCAAATTACATCATGTTATTAGGTTAATAATTACGAGATAGAATATTATAAAGAAAGGTAGATTGAATTGGATGCATAGAAAGATGAAATTAATGTTCTATTATAGAAGACATATTAACATTTACATATCAAATTTATATCATTATTTACTTATATTTTATGGATACCCATTTCAGGATTTATTATTTGGTTGAATAAAGATCATAGAAATTAAGGGAGCATACTTAAATGTTTGGAATTCATTACATTTTTCTATTATGATGGAAAAGGGTTGTTTCCTAGTCTTTCCTAAGGTCGTGAGTTTGATATTTTAATTCAAAATTTATTTTAAAGATATTATCTATTCTCATTAGTGAGATATATTCATCTATGACATTCTAGTATTTCCTAAAAATTTTGAGGATTAAAATAAACATAAACGGATTATTCATCAGTATTTGTAGTTTATTTGTATGTATAAAAAACATTAATTTTTATCTCAAACCATTAAAATTAAATATATCCCAGGGTATATTATTATGGATAACTATTAGAGAACACATGATTGGTGTATGTATAACTTTTTTTTGAAAATGATATTTATATTGGGGTAATAATGGGTTGATTGATTTTGTAAATAATTATTTAGATCATATTGATATCCTGGGATGTGATTATTAATTTAGTAAAATGTGATCGATCACATTTTTGGTGATTTTATATCATTTTTGATATTATAATTTATTTCTTGAAATGACTATGATTTTATGAACTAGTGGTTAATAGATTTGACCATTATGGTTTGTTTTGATTTTTGCATAAATATATGGATTTGATGTTGTCTAATGTCATGGAGAATCATATTGTTTTGGAATGGTATATTTTGGTGAATGTATAATTGAGTTATATGCATAAGCAGGTAGAGTTTCCTATGAATTATTTAATTTTTTAGATGGAGGATGTGTGACTTGGTATAGCCAATGAGAGTATAGTAGACTGATTATTGGAGGTTATAACATGAATGATGAATATGTTAATAATAACCTCAACTTCATTATCCAATGTGTAATAAAAAAAATTAAGAGGAAGCAATTTATTGATGGGGCTAATGCAACTCCCAAATATTTTAACATAAAACTCCCAATACAAAATGAATTGGGTTAGATATCTTACTCTACACGTGATAACGAACTAAAAAATAATGATATATTTATATATAAATATAAATATTATGTATGATCGTTAAATCTTATCCACTAACATAACATGAATTAATACGAGTAACCTATTTATGAAATATTTATACAATGAAAATAGTTCCAACTTTTAATAGAATTAAATTAATAGTTTTAAAAAAAATTGACAAGTAAAATCATATATTATTTAAAAAAGTATTTTTTCCAAAATGCATTTTATAATATATAAATTTCTTTTTCAAGAAATTTATGAATAATTATGATAGATTATTTTCTATATTAATAATTTTTAACATAAATTTAGTAAGGAAGTGATAAGAAATATGAATAATAATATATAATATTTGAAATTTTCATTTTTCAATAAAACATGATTTAATTATTTTTTATGATTTTAATCAAAAAATATAAATTATAAAATTTGAAAATTATTTTTTTAAAATGAATATAATTTTTAAATTTAGTACAACAATATTATCATAATATTTATTAAAATTGAATTTTAAAAAATCAATGGTTTTTATCTGAATAGTGAAAAATTATAGATTTGGCATAAAAGTATCACTCTTTGGACATTATCATAATAAAATAATAAATTTATTTATTTCAAAATTATTTTATATAAAATATATATTATTATAATTAAATTAATTCATTAAAAATTACTATGTTCATTCTTTAAAACCCATGTATATAATTTTTGAAACATAAATAACATTTTATTTCAAAAGTAGTTTTTATCCACTTAAATTAAAATTTTCATTCAATCACATGTTAATATTAAATCTATAAAAAGTTATATAATATTTTATATGAACATGATCATATTTTTTAACAATTTAAATTTCAATTTTGGCATAAAAGTATGCTTACTATTATTCATGTTACAGATCATGATCATGGGAAAACTCTTGTTTACAAATAATAAATTTATTAATATTGTGTTGTTTTTAAATATCCATTGAATTAATATATTTTTTATGATTAATATAATATGATGCATAAATTCATAAAAAATTACATTAACACACTTTTAGAAGGTAGCTAGTTCTAAATAAAATTTAGAAGACTTAATGGTTAAAAATCTATTCTTCTATAGAAAACTGTGTATATATGTATATAATTATTTTATTAAAAAACCATTTTATATCAATTATATATGGAATCATATTAACTAGGGACTAAATTTATTTTCATCTCACAAATCTTTTGGTAAGATGGTATATTATAAATTTTTAGTAAAACAATAATTACAATGTTCAAAACAAGTTACCAGGGTAAAAATGGTTAATGTAAAAAACCTAAGAACAATTGTATCCCAAATTATTTGAAATGTTTTTTGAAATAACATTTTGAGGATTTATCAACCAAATATCATCCCAAAATCCATTATTTATATCTTTTTTTATTCTTTTACCTTTCAATAGTGTAATTATATCATTGAAAAATAATATTTTTTCACAAAAATCCAATTTTCATCCCTTATAAAAGAGGATAAATTACACCCCTTCAATGTTACAGTTTCCATTAAAATTTCCAATCATACTATACCAGAACTTTCAATAGTATAATTCTATTGATCATATATAAGTCCTTGATCTCCATAAGATATCTTATTTTCATCATTTCCAGCATATCTCTATGAAATGTTTGAGTCGCCAAAATAAGTATTACCTACTTTTTAATATATTATTCTAGATATTCTTTTCACAAATAACCTTTATAAATAACAATATTATGACATAATTATATTTATTTAATTTATATTTTATTAAATTAATGTAAAAGAAATTATTTATTCCACTCTATCTACTAAGGAAAATAAAATCAAGGACATCCTCCTACATGAAGTGATTGTATTTTTTTATATCAATAGATAAAATAGGGGATTTTAATAATTGTATTTATGAATAAATATGATATCCAAAAAATTATATATTATTTTGAATTATAAAATTACCATATAAATTATTTCCCATTTATTCATTGAGAACTGAGAGCATTAATTTTTTTGCGTGTGTGCTTCCACCTCTATGAGAAATGAGTTCCAATTATCATCACCACCAATCATAGAAGGCTTTGAAAATATTATCATTATATAATAATTTTTTTTATCAAAATATAAAATTTTTGATACACTGTAACTAGTTTAATTTTTTTTCAAAGGTCAATGTATATAAGAATTTATGGAAACATTTAAGGAAAGACATCATGTAACTGACATACGAAAAAATACTATGAAAGATACCATGTTTTGAACTATGTTAGAATTAGTAAAGGATGTTTATTTTTTTTGATGTTCTAAATTTTAAATCAATATTTTGAAAGAGAATTTGAGTTTTGGAATACACTAATGTGTCTATTCTGATGGTGTTTAAGGCCAAAGAGGCCTCTAAGGCCCATTTGAGTTTTAAGATCTTTGGGCCTCAAAAGAATAGTTTTGGGAGATATATCTATAAGAGAATGTCTAGAACACGCATAGTAAAACTATATATCAAATCCATGTGGATTCTTTTTTATAGGCAATTTTTTGTTTTAATGTTATAGGTGGCTCAGAATATTGTGGATATTTTGACAAAGAAAATTGGGGCCCACATTATAGTTGAACAATTTGCTTAATCATATACGAAAACTGTGTGAGGTTAGGGTACTTCAAAAAGAAGTAATAATAGTTTTTTCATGGTTTTCATAAAAATGTGGTTTGAATATTCATTTATTTAAAAGGGTAAAAAAAATACACTATAAACATACAATATTTTTACCACTTTTCTTCTACCATTCATCCCAGAGGTCCCTCTACACATGCCTCCTACCCTTTTTTCTTTGGTATGATACTTCCTCATTCTTGGTCTGATTCAAGAACTATATGATATATATAAAGTCAAAATATTATCTCTATATATCCACTTAATTTCTTTCCCTATATCATTTTCCTTCTCAATGGTTATCATTTTTCTATTTACCATGCCCCTTTTTTGTGGAATTTGTCTAATTCTTCAATTTCTTTCATTCAAGATAAAATTAAATATATAATGGAAAATTGAAGATTCATTTCTATAAGGTTGGTGGTATGGTTTATTTTCCACTAAATTTATTTTCTATATTATTTTTTCATTGTCTCGAAAACTAGACTTTCTGTGGAATACCCATTTACTATAACATTAATATAATAATTTTTAGAACATTGAATTAGATTATATTAAAACCTAATTTGCATCATCACAAGTTATCTACCCCAACACAAACCGAACTGTAAGGTGAGATATTAAAAATGCATTTGAACACCCAAACTTGTTAAATAATTAAGCCTTATGAGGGATGTGTTGGATTATCCATTATAAATGAATTGGTTTAAATGATTTTACTGTAGTGGTATGATACAATGCTGGGTCCTTATTCATAAGTTTTGAAATTAAATTAATTTATAATGTTTTTTTATTACCTTTTAAATTTAAATGTTTAAATTAATTTGAATGCTATGTGAGTGGTAATACCATGTCATTGAGCCCCTGTTAGATTAGTAATATTAGTTTTGATAAAAATTATCAAAATTACATGTGAGAGTCGTATACTTAAATTGAATTAACCATGTCTATAGGTATCTTAACACCATCAAGGTTGATGGTTTTACATAAATACACCCCTTAGGTAATGTGGTAGTAAATATTTTACATTACCATTACCTACCTATATATAAAAACACCCTCCCAAGGTGTGAGGAATTAATTTTTTGATAGAATGACTAAATGGGTTTGTTTAAGGGATGAAAAGAGAATGGTTAGATTATGTAACCTTATTATTATTATTATCTTTTAAATGTTCCCTTTTTTCATTTACATATATATTTAATAGATATGTGAAACTGAATTTATCGATTTATCTTGGACCTATTATGAATGAATTGATTAATGGAATGATTTTTTATATGATAATTCATGGATATATCACATGGAAAATGTTTATTTATTAGATAAAAATTTTCCAACATCATATATGCACCATCAGTGGTACATGGGTTCTTTTATAAAACATTATGGAATGTCTCATAAGTTGAATTATTTATATTACACATTGAGTTAAACTATGAATCTTTATAAAAATCCCCACTGAAGGTCTCATTGGTAAAAAAATTCATTATATATTTATTGATTCTTAGATTCATGGTATCCAATGCCTTGGATGGGTTCCTTGTTGAATGGATTTTTATTAAACCACAAGAAACACTAGGGTTCTCAAAATGGAATTTCATGGATAGTATCATAGGTTAATAGAATTTAAAAAATGCCTTTAATGATACCAATAATAAAACATGAAATTTTTAATAAAGGCTCACATGTAAAATGAAATTATATTGTTTTTTGCCTTTATTTCAATTAACCTCGATTGTTAAATTATAAATTTCAAGAAATGTAGAATCTTATATGTTCATTATTATATATGGATACCTTGGATTTATCTCAGGTTCCACATGAAGAATTTTCCATATAGATTCATTGGATTATAGTAATGGATCTTATATTTTCCTTAATAATAATATATCTAGATAAATATGGATTAAAATGGCGTAGGTATATTTAGCAAGGTGTTCCATGAGAAACTTGAGCTTAATATGGTTTTATTTACATTACGAAATTAATTTTATCATACCTTAAAATTATTTCTTTAAATTAATGGAATATATTTTCAATATAAACCATTCATAATGTCCTACTCAGTTTCATTCACATCATATTCTGGTTATCTCTATGTACCCAGACATATATCATGGTTGAAGGTCTATATCATGGATTGTTATTCTTTTATTTGCATTTATATAGACTATTAATTAACATGGGATCTGGGTACCCATGATTCTAAATATTGTTGTGTAATTTATTTATCTCATTTTTTTCTAGTACTATTGTACATTTTACCTATAGTTTATTGAATTATTGTATTATATCTCATCATGTTCTTGAGTGGTTGGTTTATTTCACCTTTTATAGTTATCTTTTTATTTATTATTATTCAGATGATATTTTTTCCAATAAAATTCATTGATTTTTTCTTTTAAAATTATTATTCTTGATCTAGAGTTTATATTCTCCCAACTTTACCACATTTAGACCCTCACTACTAGTCGACATCCTCTGGTGAATGTGGAGGCATGCTTGAGGCTTTTACACCGAATGAGTTTCTTACTATTTATCAAGTGAACTTGGTTATGATGTGATAAAGTAGTATCAATTGATTTATTTTAATTTTTTTTTTATTTTGGACTTTTAGATAGTAGATTAATAGTATGTTATAACCTGGTAAATTTATCATTTCTAGGAATGTCCTAACCATGCATATGAGAAAGATCATATTTATAGAGACACAATTTTTGATAATACTATTTTTTATTATAATAGATTGTTATTCCAGCCTATGTGATGGATGGACTTATACTGGTCATTTATGTATGATAATTACATCTTTTCCTGGTATGTCAAGTGATGATGTGTGTTCATGAATCATTTCAGTTAGATATGATTAACATTTCATTATAATTATTATTTTTATATCATTATTGTGGGATTATATATTACTTTGTAAATACACTATAATCATTTGGTTATTTATCATTTTTATCCATAAACCATAATTTAATGATTATTTACAAATCTACATGTATCCCTTCCTTTTGTTATAACATTCCTTGTTAATGTAATTTTTTAGGTGGTTAAAAAATGTGCCTTCATAAACTAAAATAGTTTTTCCCATAAATATTGATGTCAGAATTATAATAACCCACTCAAAAAATTAATTAATGGAATGAAATGATATTGAAATTGAATCTTTATCATTATAAGGTATTTGTTAGTTTCTAATAAATCCATGTTGTTTCTTATGGATTCCAGTTAAATGGTGTGTCATTTTCATCTTATACTTGACTCCACACCTACCAATCGAGATAGAGGTCCCATATAGAAAAATCATTATATTCATCAATCATTTGGTGTAGGTAATTTGAATCATATTATGCCCATAAAATAACCCTACTATAGGTGTGTTAAAATTATGATAAAGTGATTGTATATGGGTTTAACATATTGGATTAAAATTTTAATTGTTAAAACACTAACTCCATATGTTTTGAATGGATTCCCATATAACTGAAGGCACATTAATTTGAAGAGATCCTCATAGGTCTCCTTTATCATTATATTCATTAGTATGTAAAAACCTTGGGGCATGCCAATGGAAATAGGGATGGTTTTTTAAAGTATTAGAATTCAATTATATAGTATTTCATATAAATATATAGAGAAATATTACATAACTAATTCCCCCCAAAAATGATAAATAATTTCTTTCTTCATTATGGGATAATTTTTCTACAATTCTATGAGACATGAGTTGAATTAAATTCCAATTTTAGTTTGTAACTTTTATCTATTATAATTGGTACATGATATTGAACATATCTAATCCTATTTTTTTTCTATAATCGTAATATTGTGAAATTAATTAATTAAAAAAAATTTAGGTATTCATAATGGATGGCTCTCATGTTAGGGTATGTTCTAAAGATTCCTTAAGTTATCCTTAATGAGAACATGATTGCTTCCCATGAGTCCAAGTTAGTATCCATCATCTATATGCCTTAGGCCAAAATATTAGGCAGTAAATTATAATAACCACTTTGGAGTGAATTAAATTATTTTTTCATATTATTTTGTCTTTAGTGATGGGATATCCTTTTTTAGTTACACCATTGTAAATGAAAAACTTGTAGACTATGGATCCCGATTTATAAGTATAGTGAATGCTTTTTGTTTGACCGTTTGAGTTAGGTTTAACATTAAGATAATGAAACCACCCTCCCCCTCATCCAATCATTGATAGGTGGGTCAATTCTTATTAAGTATAACCTCAAGTATGTATTATGATATATAAATAAAATGTATGTGTATGATAATTATTCTTTTTAAACTAATATTATAGACATATTGGAAGAAGTTATTTATGATGATACTTAGAGAGCATCAGTGTAACACCCCAGGTAAATAAAGAATATGAAATTTTCATATTTATCCATATTTGTGAATAAAATATTAATATTACTTTAAAGGGGATTTTATTCTTGATGGCGTACCCAATACGCAACAACGAATTTCTTGGGAATCTTATGTTTCACTCTAAAAATAAAATAATATTATTTTAAATGGTAGTTAATTCCTAGCTGTTGTAATGGCGGGAATGAATGAAACTAACTACAAAATGATTATATATGTTTGTCAAATATTTTTACTTTTATCCAATAAATGTTAGAGGCTTAAAATTTGAATGAATCCAATTTTAAGCGTAAATATTCTAATATTCTTTAAAAGGTCGATTAACCACCTTTTGATGGAGAATGATTTTTAAATACACTTTTTTAAAATTTCATATGTTATATTGGACCGAATAAAATTATTCTTTAGAATCGGGACATCAAAATTTACATTGTGTAAATTTTTGATATTTTTCCGATAAAGTTCATTTTTTAATGAATAGTGAAAAATGTTGTATTTTAATTCAAAACCTCTTTTTAATATAATTTATTTATATGATTAGATTATCTTTTTAATTGGTTTTAAAGTCCAATTATAATATATATTTACCATTTAATCTAATAGTGGTCATTTTAATTAATTTCACTTTGAAATTGGACTTAAACTAGTGTCAATCTTTTAATAGATATTGTTTCATAAAAACACTCTATTTGTTTTGACAGCGGGAATTGATTATTAAATTAATTAATGAAACTTATATGTTTTGAATTTTGTAAAATGGAAATCATTTTTGAATTCATATTATCAAATATAGCTTAGGGTTAATTTTTGGTAATTTTCTGAAAAACTTCAATTTTTGATGAATAGTGAAACCACTAAGTGGTAGTTAAAGAAACAGATTTTTCATTTAAATGAAACTTTACCACTTCTGTGATTTTAATTTCAAAAATATGACATACATGGTTTTAATTAAGAAGTAAAATTTAGTTCAATGGGATTAAAATAATATTTTGGTGAATAGTAACTTTTAAGTGTATTAATCGCGATTAGAGGTAATTAGTGTAGTTTAAGGTAAAAATAATATTTTAATTATATTAAATGACCTATACACATGTAAAACCCTTATTGGATGTGTCATGGACGACTAGGAAAATTCATGGGTCAACTTGGGGACCCCATGGAGCAACTTTGGTTGGAAAATGACATTAATAACTTTTTATTTAATGTTAAAATAAAAATGTCACAAACATGAGATGTTTTACTAATACAATTTTTAAATGGGGTTATACAAGTCATAATTTTGACTATAAATATTCATTAGAAATAGAAAAATATTTCCTATATCATGATACTTTTCTTTATAATTTTTGGTCATTAAATAAATTAAATTATTTATGACACCATGATGATGCAGCGATTACCTCATTATTTAACGATTTAAATAAAATGAAAAGATAATGTAAAATATAAGAACTAAACTTGTCAAAAACCTATTGGATGGGTGGGTTTCAAACCCCTATCACCTTATCCTCTAAATATATAATTTTGGGACCTTTTTTATCCGAAAATCATTTTATAACAAAGTATCTTTTCTTAACTTTCCAAGAGTGCCCCCCCCTCTCCTCTTATAAAAGGCCCCCACCACTACCACCTTACCCACACATCCAAAGCCTTTGACTTGGCCAAACCATACCCATTTTTTCTCTACACATACCTCTCTAACTCTTATAAGCCTCACTTTCGGCAGAAGTCTTCTCAAGGAATCCTTTGAGTTCAAATCAAAAAGAGTTACCCGTTTTAAGGTAATGTCTTCACTTGTGTTATTTTCTTTTATTTTTCTTATCCAACCCTCTAAAATCTTTTTATTCCATTATTTTGTAACAAAAACAGTATATTCAATATACTAGTATGTTGTTATGTGAAGGATTAGATCTACACTTACACACACCTTTGTCTAATGGTTTAAGAACATACCGTTTCTGTGGTTGGCGAATTTCTGCCTCCCAAAACGATGATTGTTCAATCTTCTTTTAACTCCTTTAATGGTGGCCATTATGATGTCACTATATTTTATATATGATATATATGGTATTTAAGTTTTCTATATGTTTCTGAATTTTATATTTAAAACACGCCTTTATGCTTTTCATGTTGTGCAAATGCGATAATTTCATACGAGGAAGTGTGGACTACCGCCCCCTCAAGTGATGTGACTCGTTCATGAAATACATGGAATGTATAATGAATGAAATTAATGAACATATGTGACCTATATAACATTTATATTATACTGGAATTATAATATATATATATCTAAATTATTTTTAATTCCATTAATATGACAAAGAAATGAAAGTAGCATTCATGCGTACGTACGACCTATCATCTCCATGAATGGTGCATTTCATTTATTTTTATCTCCAAATGTTATGGAGTAGTATAAAATAAAAATTTTCTGGATATATATGATATTTAAATCATTAATACTATTTTGGAGATGGTTTAATTATATCTACATGGACAATCATTTTCAAACAAGTTCATGTTTGACTTATGTACCAAACATCGACAAAAACGTCTGATATGAACTCACATTATTGACCAATTTTTATAACATTATAATATGTTATATGAACTGAATAATAATCTTTAAAATAGGTCCTTAATCAATTATAAATTGACCAAAGTTTATTATTCAGGAATATAAATAAGTGAACAAGACAAGTCAAACTTGAGGTAAGGGATCCTACCCCTCTCTTTCTTTTTTAAGTACACTCTTTTATGTCATTCCTTTTAAGCTCATATTTATTATGATTGAGATGTTCTTTTATATTACTATTACTGTAATTTTTTATGTTCATATGATGATATACCCTATTTGGTCTCATCAATCCATTTTTGGTAGTTTTATGTGGCGCCGTTAGGCTGTTGAGTTTTCGTAAGGGATTTTTCATCTCACTTTTATTCCCGTGATATTTATGCTACATTTGCCACAATTTCTTTTAAGTGGTATATTTAATTCCCATTATTATACTCTTATGTAATATAATTTCGTTTATGAGTATTTACTTCAATGTTGTATTGTCCTTCTTTCATGGGGTGTACATTTCTAAAGTTACCCAAGTCGGTAAGGGATCCTTTCACCCCCCTCTTTTTAAAAGACTTATTTTGTTAAGTATTTTAATTTACATCTTATTATATTGGGATATGTTATTCTATATCCTTATTGATGTAAAGATTATGTCCAAGTGATGAGATACAATTCACTCTCTTATCAACTCTTTTTCTGAATTTTTAAGTGACACCGTTAGGCTATCGAATTTTTGCAAGGGAACTTCTTAACCCAATTTTGATTCTTTGGGATAAACATGCACTCCTTGAATATTTTGTTCTATGAATATATGTGAATTACCTCTGATTGTTTTATACTTAATATCCACTTATATTTGGTGTATTCATTTGTCACACATAATTATTTAATTTATTTATCCTTAATCCAAGGATACCATCTTTGTATGGGACTTCGTGTCCATCTCCTTTCATTGAGGCATATTTTGTTTTATACACAACCTTCTTTTATACGGTGTATAAAACCCTTTGACTTTTACGTTTATCAAAAAGGAATCCTTTTTATACGAAGCATTTTACTAAACGAAAAAGGGATTGTTTTTGTCGTACGTATGCGGCGACAATGACTTCTCCGCCACCGTGACCATTATTTGAGTTTCTTCTTCCTCTACAAGCCATACTTTTTTTTAAATGAAAAATAAATACCATGTTTTAATTTTCTTTTATTTTGGTATTGAAAATGGTTTTCATAGTGTTTTTATTATATCAATGTGTTGTACTAATATCTTGTGATTGAAATGTGGAAATGTTATGTTTCCATTATGCATGTTTTATGTGATACGATTATGTTATGGTTCTTGGGCATTGTTATGATGAAGGGTGGTTCCATGATAAACTAAGGGCGGGTGAGCCCGATATAGCTCTCCAATGCATTGGGTAACGTGAAGGAGTTAAACGTTAAGGTTTCTCTGAAGAGATTTAGGGAATATACTGTGATGGGTATTCCAAACATAACCAAGAGGGTTACTCCCTACATAAGAATGTTATGAATGCCTCAAGTTACCTTTATGTCTTATGATTTCTATGATTTATTCATGATTTGATGAGGTATGTTAAAATGCTTATGTTATATGAGTAAAGTATGATTTCATAAATGGAACAATGTTTTCTTTTCATACTTTTATATCCCTTACTGATCTTTTTATGCTGATCCCAAGTTTTTGAAATGTTTTTTACAAGTTAAGGGAAAGGTACATGATGTGATGATAGTGTCAAGGATGTTTCAAGAAAGAATCCATGTTTTATTTTAAATATGTTTCCGTTGATGGGAAAAATGTGTACTATATGTTATGTAACAACTTTGTTTAAATGTGGAACGTAACACATGTTTTATGATCTAATTCTCTAAAACTCTAAACCTGAAAAGATCCTCAATGTGAATTATTCATTTAATTCAATATTAAGTAAGGTATAAGGCTGGGGTCTTATAGTTGGTATTAGAGGTCGGTTTAGACAACTTTAGGGATTAAGAGTTTTTGTTAGACACATTATTAGTCCCTATATCTATTATTTCAGTTAAATCCTTGTTTTATAACTTTTTTCAGGTCAAGTAAAGTCAGTTACGAATGGAAGGAGAAGGATCTCAAATGGCGTTCCTATCTCTTCCTGATGACATGCCTGCAATAATTATTGCAAAGTCATGTTCGAATGATTGTGAAACTTTTTCTAGCATAAAACTCTCTTGCAAGCATTTGTTTGAGATATCAAACACCTCCACTATACCACGTTATCATCGTGGATCATGGGTTGTATTTAGATAAACACTATTTTCACAATATTATCATATTTTCAAGAAAATAAAAATATTGTCAAGGTATTTTCAAATATTTTACCTTATCACACGAATTTGAAGCATATTATGATTTTAAAAATGGTGTTGAGGAAGGAGACCCTTGCACAACCTACTTATATTTTCTTTTAAAATATTGTCTCTCAGCACATACTTATGGTATTTTAAAAGGACCAACAATAGAAATTTTCAACTCAAATTCTTTTCGACTATTTTATAGAAATCATGTTTTATCAGATATTTTGGAATTATATGTTATACATGATTATTTTCCAAATCTGTTTTTCTGTGAACACCCATATGAACCATGTTGTACAAGGTGTATGTGGATTGAGGAAGCAAATGATTTTGAATGATCTCTAAATCATTGTTTTAATGCATGGGACTTCTACCTACGTGAGAAAGATGACGATGAAACCGAGTGGACACCATGATCAAGGTATGCTTTTATTATTTCTGGGAATCATTTTATTTTATCTTATGGTGGTGAAATAACACTTCAAGAATTAAGATGTTGAGATTGTATTGAATTTGGATGAAAATGAGAGGTATAAGGAAACTATTTAGGTTAAAACATGTTAGGGTTATTTTTAGAGTTTTATAAAAAGGACAACACGTAGACCGTGTGACAACCCGTCGCATCGGACAAAGCTGCGGGAATCAAACCCACAACCAAAGTGCGACTGGTATTTATCGCCTACCACTGGACTACGTGAATTCCCTAGTTAGTATGACTTTTTCTTTTTAGTTATAAGATTTTGTGAATTAAGAGTAAGTTTATTTTGGGTAATCTATGGAAATTATTAACCTATCATGGAGGATATGTGATTAGTTTAATTACTTTTCAATATGTGTCATTAAGAGCAACTGATGTTATTTGGAGATAAGTGTTATTTTGTACCTTGGAAGACTATTTGATTAAATCCTTCAAATATTTGGGTTTCAATCTTAGTTTGGTTTACTTTGAAGAATTTTATGGACAAATTGTTTATCGAATGGTCTTCGTTGAACTTTGGGTTTTGTTGGACAAATTTTGGAGATTAAGAATAGATTTTCTTTTTATAAAGGGTAATCCTTTTCTGGATTATCTGATCTTGTACTAACCTTTTTTGTTTTGGTTTTGGTTAAAGTATAAAGACATGTGAAGTATATAGTTCTCTTTTGTGGATTAGGTGATTCTCTAGAAGTTGATTATAGTACTCTTAGTGTGAACAAGTCTTCCTAAATACTCATCATTTGGGGAAAGTATGAGTTCGTGTAAAAAATCTAGTAAAAGTTGAAAGTCAACATCACAAGTAAGTATGTTTCTTTATGTTTTAGTTAAGCTCAAAAATAAATTCCTCAATGAAAAGTAACTAAAAAAATGTCATCCATTAACTTTTCCTACTGGGGAATCCAATACCGTTTAACCCATCACAAATTTGTGATTTTCTTGTGGTTAACTTTCTCCTAAACATGTTTTCTGTCACTCTCTCTCAGAACATGAACCTTTTATTTTTCTTCCATATCCATGTTTTCCTATATGGAATCCTAGTATGGGTTTACTGGGGTGACCTCTGTACTTCTCTTTCTTTCTTTTAAAGTGATTGTTTTACCGACTCTTGTTCCGATGTGGGACTTTCAATGATGTTTCCGAGCCCAATTTTAAAATTGGGAGGACGCAATTCCCAAAAGGGGGGAAGGATGTAACACCCCAGGTAAATAAAGAATATGAAATTTTCATATTTATCCATATTTTTGAATAAAATATTAATATTACTTTAAAGGGGACGCTATGCTCGATGGCGTACCCAATACGTAACAATGAGTTTTTTGGGAATCTTATGTTGCACTCTAATAATAAAATAATATTATTTTAAATGGTAGTTAACGCCTAGCCATTGTAATGGCGGGAATGAACGGAACTAACTACAAAAGTATTATATATGTATTTCAAATACTTTTACTTTTATCCAACAAATGTTAGAGGCTTAAAATTTGAATGAATCCAATTTTAAGGGTAAATATTCTAATATTGTTTAAAAGGTCGATTAACCACCTTTTGATGGCGAACACTTTTTAAATCCACTTTTTGAAAATTTCATATGTTATATTGGACCGAATAAAATTATTCTTTAGAATCGGGAAATCAAAATTTACATTGTGTAGATTTTCGGTATTTTTCCGATAAAGTTCATTTTTTAATGAATATTGAAAAATGTTGTATTTTAATTCAAAACCTCGTTTTAATCTAATTTATTTATATGATTATATTATCTTTTGAATTGGTTTTAAAGTCCAGTTATAATATATTTTTACCATTTAATATAATTGTTGTTATTGGAATTAATTTCACTTTGAAATTGGACTTGAACTAGTGTCAATCTTTTAATAGATATTGTTTCTTAAAAACACGCTATTTGTTTTGACAGCGGGAATTGATTATTAAATTAATTAATGCAACATATATGTTTTTAATTTTGAAAAATGGACATCATTTTTGAATTCGGAATATCAAATATATCTTAGGGTGAATTTTTTGTAATTTTCTAAAAAACTTCAATTTTTGAAGAATAGTGAAAACACTAAGTGGTAGTTAAAGAAACTGATTTTTCATTTAAATGAAACTTTCCCAATTCTATGTTTTGAATTTCAAAAATCCGAAATAAATGGTTGTCATTAAGAAGTAAAATTTAGTTCAATGGGATTAAAATATTTTTTTGGTGAATAGTAACTTTTAAGTTTATTAATCGCGATTAGAGGTAATTAGTGTAGTTTAAGGTAAAAATAATGTTTTATTGATATGAAATGACCTAGACACATGTCCAAACCTTATTGGATGTGTCATGGCCGACCAAGAAAATCAATGGGTCAACTTGGGGACCCCATGGAGCCACTTCAGTAGGAAAATGACATTAATAACTTTATATTTAATGTTAAAATAAAAATGTCACAAACATGAGATGTTTTACTAAACAAAATTTTAAATGGGGTTATACAAGTCATAAATTTGACTATAAATATGAATTGGAAAGATAAAAATATTTCCTAAATCATGATATTTTTTTATAATTTTTCGACATTAAATAAATTAAATTTTTTATGACACCATGATGATGCAGCGATTAACTCATTATTTAACGATTTAAATAAAATGAAAATATAATGTAAAATATAAGACCTAAACTTGTCAAAAACCTATTGTATGGGTGGATTTCGAACCCTTATCACCTTATCCTCTGAATATATAATTTTGGGACCTTTTTTATCCGAAAATCATTTTATAACAAAGTATCTTTTCTTAACTTTCCAAGAGTGCCCCTCCTCTCCTCTTATAAAAGGCCCCCACCTCTACCACCATACCCACACTTCCAAAGCCTTTGGATCGGCCAAACCCTGCCCATTTTGGCTCTCCACATACCTCTATAACTCTTAGAAGCCTCAATTTTGGCATATGTCTTCTCAAGGAAGCCTTTGAGTTCAAATCAAAAAGCGTTACCCGTTTTAAGGTAATGTCTTCACTTGTGTTCTTTTGTTTTATTTTGCTTCTCCAACCATCTAAACTCATTTTATTCCTTTATTTTGTAACAAAAACAGTATCTTCAATATACTAGGATGTTGTTATGTGAAGTATTCGAGCTAAACTTACACACACCTTTGTCTAATGGTTTAAGAACATACTGTTTCTGTGGTTGGCAAATTTCTGCCTCACGAAATGATGATTGTTCAATCTTATTTTAACACCTTTAATGGTGGCCATTATGATATCAATATATTTTATATATGATATATATTGTATTTATTTTTTCTATATGTTTCTTAATTTTATATTTAAAACATGCCTTTATGCTTTTCATGTTGTGAAAATGCGATAATTTTAATACGAGGAAGTGTGGACTACCGCCCCCTCAAGTGATGTGACTCATTCATGCAGTACATGGAATGTATAGAGAATGAAATTAATGAACATATGTGACATATATAAAATATATATTATACTGTAATTATAATATAAATATATCTCAATTATTTTTAATTCCAATAATATGACAAAGAAATGAAAGTAGCGTTCATGCGTACGTACGACCTACCGTCTCCATGAATAGTGAATTTCATTTATTTTTATCTCCAAATGTTATGGAGTAGTATAAAATGAAAATTTATTGGATATATATGATATTTAAATCATTAATACTATTCTGGAGATGGTTTACTTATAACTACATGGACAATCATTTTCAAACAAGATCATTTTTGACTCATGTACCAAACATCGACAAAAACATCTGATATGAACTCACATTATTGACCAATTATTATAACATTTTAATATGTGATATGAACTGAATAATAATCTTTAAAATAGGACCTTAAAAAATTATAAATTTACCAAAGTTTATTATTCAGGAATATAAAGAAACAAACAAGACAAGTCAGACTTGTGGTAAGGGATCATACCCCGCTCTTTCATTTTAAGTGCACTCTTTTATGTCATTCCTTTTAAGATCATCTTTCTTATGATTGGGATGTACTTTTATATTACTATTACTGTAATTTTTTATTTTCATATTATTACATACCCTATTTTATCTCATCAATCCATTTTTGGATGTTTTAGGTGGCTCCGTTAGGCTACCGAGTTTTCGTACGGGATTTTTCATCTCACTTTTATTCCCGTGAGATTTATGCTACATTTTCCACAATTTCCTTTTAGTGGTATATGTACTGCCAATTATTCTACTCTTGTGTAATATACTTTCATTTATGAGTATTTAATTCAATGTTGTATTGTCCTTCTTTCATGGGGTGTACATTTCTAAAGTTACCCAAGTCTGTAAGGGAACCTTTCACCCTCCTCTTTTTAAAAGACTTCTTTTGTTATGTCTTTTAATTTACATATTATTATGTTGGGATATGTTCTTCTATATCCTTATTTATGTAAATTTTATTTCCAAGTGATGATATACCATTCACTCTCTCATCAACTCTTTTTATGAATTTTGAAGTGACACTGTTAGGCTGTCGAATTTTTGCAAGGGAACTTCTTAACCCAATTTTGATTCTTTGGAATAAACTTGCACTACATGAATATTTCTTTCTATGAATATGTGTGAATAACCACTAATTGTTTTATACTTAATATCCACTTGCATTTGGTGTATTCTTTTGTCACACATAATTATGTAATTGATTTATCCTTAATCCAAGGATACCGTCTTTGTATGGGACTTCGTCTCAATCTCCTTTCATTGAGGCATATTTTGTTTTATACACAACCTTATTTTATATGGTGTATAAAACCCTTTTACTTTTATGTTTATCCAAAAGGAAACTTTTATATACGAATAGTTTTACTAAATGAAAAAAGGGAATTTTTTTGTCATACGTATGTGGCGACAATGAATTCTCCGCCGCCGTGACCATTATTTGAGTTTCTGCTTCATCTACAAGCCATACTTTTTTTAAATGAAAAATAAATACCATGTTTTACTTTTCTTTTATTTTGGTGTTGAAAATGGTTTTCATAATGTTTTTATTATATCAATGTGTTGTATTGATATCTTGTGATTGAAATGTGGAAATGTTATGTTTCCTTTATGCATGTTTTATGTGATATGATTATGTTATGGTTCTTAGGAATTGTTATGAAGTTGGGTGGTTCCGTGATAAACTAAGGGAAGGTGAGCCCGATATAGCTCTCCAATGCATTTCGTAACGCGAAGGAGTTAAACGTTAAGGTTTCTCCGAAGAGATTTAGGGAATATACTATGATGAGTATTCCAAACATAACCGAGAGGGTTATTCCCTACGTAAGAATGTTATGAATGCCTCAAGTTACCTTTACGTCTTATGATTTCTATGATTTATTCATGATTTGATGAGGTATATTAAAATGCTTATGTTATATGAGTAAAGTATGATTTCATAAATGGACTAATGTTTTATTTTCGTACTTTTATATCCCTTACTCAGCTTTTTATGCTCATCCCAAGTTTTTGAAATGTTTTTCACAGGTTAATGGAACGGTACATGATGTGATGATAGTGTCAAGGAAGTGTCAAGAAAGAATCCATGTTTTATTTTAAATATTTTTCCGTTGATGGAAAAATGACTACTATTTTTTATGTAACCACTTTGTTTAAATGTGGAATGTAACACATGTTTTATGATCTAATTCTCTAAAACTCTAAACCTGAAAAAATCCGCAGTGTGAATTATTCATTAAATTCAATATTAAGTAAGGTATAAGGCCGATGTCTTATAATCTGGGCATAGTATCCCAATACTTCCTAGTGGATGTTGTTACATTTATATTGGTATGTTTGGACCCCAAAGATCCATTCTCTTTTTTACTACCTTCAGTTTTAGATCTTCATAGAGAGTTAAAAACTACAGTATATAAAGTTTAACAATGATCCATAAGTGAGATATAGTTCTTTTATGAGATACCTAAGGTCTAGGTGGATAGACCTAGTGGATATGATTTTAGTTTTGATTTGTACAGCTTGGGGTAAAATCTTGTGGCCCGTAGTTTTGAATAAAAAGTTAATGAATTAGTGCATCAAATAATTCAGTGAAACCAATGAGTGTGGTAGGTACATGGTTTAAGGATTAATTTTAAGGTTATTAGTTTATTTTTTTACATATTTAGACATCAATTCATTGGAAATGCTTTGGTTTTTCGATGTAGGCATGCTAATTCATGTAATTTTTTATCCATAAGGGCGCATTGGTATCGATACTTGATTTAATTTGAATGACAATACATGTTCATGTATATGTTCTCAAATGTTATTTAGTTGATGATTTAATTTTTAAATGATTTTTTGAGGTGGGGGGACTTTTGGTAAATCATGTCATATTTGAGGTGCCTAATTTAAAAGATGATTTCCAAGGGAGCTCCCGGGTTGTTAATAACTAATGTGTTGTGTTACAAGGTCTCATTCCCTTATTATCATATGATTCATGATTGAATGAATAATTTCATATACTGGTGGCATGGGATATAAAAACATATTTTATTTAATTATTAGTTCATAGCAGATTAACATGGTATATAGTTTCTAAGGAACATTGGTGAGTGGTCGGGTGCATAAAGAGGATTTATGATTTATATTACGATGATTATTGTAATAAAATGGGTCTTTGACCAAGCGTGAATGATTAGTTTTTCCTTTTGAACATATTAAATGTACCTAGTGGGGTTTTCTAATAAATATAAGGAGGTTACAAGATCATTCGGGGAACTTTCGGAGCCCGGAGCTCTGAGAAATGGCAATGTAGACTCGACCATACAATTTTTCTACAAACGTGTGACCAAGGCGCATGGTCGTGTGGTTGATGCAGTGGGTGTCCATTGCCTATCTTCATAGTCTACACATAGTTTGATAATCTGTGCACAAGGGTATGTAGAGTGCACTATGAAGCAGTGAGTATAAGGCCCCATTCTTAAAACATAACATCATCTTGTGATATGTCAATAATTTTTCTTTAATTCACATCATGGGTCATTTATTGTTTATATTTTTAATATATTAGGCCATTACTAATACATATCATCCCATAATTATACAAGAGGATACTATCAGAAAATATATCCATTTTTTTCCTCTAATGAAAACCCATGAAAAAAAATCAATTATTATCTTGATAATAATCATATTGAGTTCTTCTTTTATCTTACTCATCTTTATACGCTGAAAAAAAAATCAAAAGAAAACATGGGATGATAATAAAAAAATGTAAGGAATAAAATAATGAAAGAAATCATTAGTCCATGAGTATTTATAAACCCATAAATTCATAAGAATCATGAAAGCTTTATAACAATCCCAAATCATAAAGGCAACTTGTAGTATCCATATCATTCTAACTTTTTATCTTTCATAGCCACATAGGGAGTAATAATAATGGTTACGTTTGGAATACACATCATAGTATATTCCCAAAATCACTTAGGAGAAACCATAACATTTACCTCCTTCATGTTACCCAACACATTGGAGAGATATCATGGGCTCACCCAACCTCAGTTTATCACAGAACAACACGTATACATATACAATTTCCAAGCACCATAACAAAATCAAAACAGATGAACAATAATAAACGAAAAAATAAAATTTCAACATTGTAATCATAATATAAAATTTCAAGATAACAATATAATAAATACATTATCCAAACTATTTTCAATTCCAAATTACCAAAAAATGAATATCATATTTATTTATATTTTTAAAAACATTACGGCCTGTAGAGGAATCAAGATATCAAATGATGCTAGCAATGGTGGAAGGGTTGTTGTCGTCATATACGATAAAAAGAAACATTCCTTTTTTCATTTAGTAAAACTATTCAAAAAAAAAATTCCTTTTGAAAACTTTTTAATGAAATTAAAAGTCAAAGGAGTTTATTATACAATGTATAAATGAAGGTCGTATATAAATGAAACTATGCCTCAATTGAAGAAGATTGAGACGAAGTCCCATATGTTGAATGTGACTTGTTTCGTTCGTTCTTTAATTTACTGAATAATAAAAATTGGTCAGTTTATACTTTATTTAGATTATTTTTAACATTTATTATTCATTTTATATCAATTTTTACCATGTTAAAAATATAATTTAATTATTTGAGTTCATATCATACATTTTTTCGATGTTGGGTACTTGAGTAAAAAATGAACCTTTTTAATGAAAATTATCCATGTAGTCATAAGATCATTATCTACATAATATTATTCATTGTTTAAATATCATATATATCTAGTATATATGTATTTATAATAGTCCATAACATTTTGATATAAGAAATTAAATGTATCCTTCATGGTGATGGTAGGACATACGTACACATGAATGCTACTTTCATTTCATTATAATATAAATGTAATGAAAAATAAATTATACAATGGTATATTATAAATATAGTATAAAATTTATGTGATATTTTTTTATAATTTCATTAACTCCATCATTTATACATTTCATGTATGGAATGAACAACTCTATCACTTTTCAGGGGTGGTAGTCCACACATTCCCAAATGAAATTATCATATTTACACATTATGGAAATCATAATGGTATGTTGTAAATAAAATTTATACAAGCATAGAGAAAATATAAATATAATATATACCATAAATAAATACAGTTCCATAGAAATGCCCACTGTGAGAGGTGGAAAAAGAAAATTTAATAATCATAGTTTCATGAGGCAGTAGTTCACCGTACATAGAAACAATATGTTCTATATCCATTAGATGTAGTTGTGTGTATGTGTAGGTCAAAAAATTATCATAAAAACATACGATTATATATATTATACTAGTTTTGTTTAAAATAATGTAATAAATATAGGTTAAGGGGATAGAGAAGGAAAATAAATGTAAGGATCTTAAGAGAAAATGTTACCTCCAAATCAGGTAACTCCTTCTGATTTGAACCAATAGGCCTTCTTGAATTGCCTTATTCCCAATGTAAAGATTCTTGGAGGAGTGGAGAGGTTATTATAGATTATCTGAGTATAGGTTGGATGGGTCAAGGGGCTTGATTACTGTGAGTAAGTGGGTAGATGTGGTGACCTTTAATAAAATCGAGGAGGGGCACTTTAGGAAAGGCTTGAAATATTATTTTATTATAAAGTTATTTTATAATTATAATATTAAAAAAATGATATATTTTGCGGATAAGATTATTATGGGTCGAAATACACTAAAAAACGTTTTAGAAAATTTTATGTCACAAATGTAACCTTATCTTTTGGCATTAACACTTAGTTAAATAACTTAACTCTTACCATGTCTTCCAATATTTTAATACTATATGGTTAATATAGTAACTATAAAATACCAAAGGGAACTCATGTGGATAACTAATGAAATTTGTAACATTATGTAAGTCATTAAGAATGAATATCAGAATTGAATGGTAATTATATCATTTAACAAAATAGCATTTCTTTTAAAAATTTCTTTATGCCAATTTTGACACTATTTAGTAATTGAATTTTTATAAAGTTATAAAAACATGATTTATTATAAAAAATAAATTAACTCAAATATAATGTGTCATAGTCATCCATAAAATTCTTTGATTGAATAAAAATTTTAAAATTAAATTTATTTTTATATTTATAATATCATTTATATGAATCTTTCATTAATAAGGTAATAATTGCATCATCATTGTGTCATAAATAAATAAATAATTTTTTTTCTAAATATTATAATTAAGATACCATGATGTAGGAAATATTTTTAGATTTATAATTAGTATTTGTAGTAATATATATCAGTTATACAACCATACATTAAAAAATATTTAGTAAACAGATACATGTTTATGTTATATCTTACATTACATTGAATTAATTATTATAACATGTCGTTATCACACAAAAGTGGCTCCATGGTGTCCTAAAATCGACCCAAAAATTCCAATAATTTGAAATATCTCACCCAATATGATTATTAAACGTGTTAGGGTAGATTTATTTTATTATAATACAACTTTTTTACCCTTATTTAACTTCTTTACCCTTTAACCACGGTGAATAAAAATAATTACTGAAGTTAATATTCATAATATACTAAAATAAAAGGTACAAATTTTCATGATTTTGAACTTTTGATTCCAAATATTAAATCCATTTTTCTAGTATTAAAATATTATTGGAGGAAAATATTTTAAAATTAATTCCCATTTTCAAAACCAGAAATCAGTTTTTTAAGAAGTAAAAACTATCAAAACATTAACATGTGCTTATGTCCAATTTCAATGGAAAATTTCATCCAATTACTAAAAATAGATTAAATGTTAAAAACATAATCCTATTAAACATTAAAACCAATTAAAAGGAAAAAATATCTATATAAATAAATTAGATGAAAAGGTAGTTCAGAAATAAAATGCAGTCTTTTCACTATTTATAAAAATATTGATTTTATCATAATAATATAAAAAGTACAACCAATGTAAATTTGGATGTCCCAATTCTAAAGAAGAATTTAATTTTTCCATTATTATATATATATATGATAAAAAAAGTAGATTTTAAAAAGGGTTCACCATCAAAAGAATGTAAAACAACTTTTCAAAAATATTAGAGTTTTTTATGCTTAACATTTGATTAATTCTCATTTTAAGCCTCTAAAATTTATTGGATAAAATAAAAAACAATTAAAAAACATGTGTAATAATATTTTTGTTAGTTCTGTTCATTATTTCAAAAACAATTTCTGCATTTTACCTACCATTTAAAATAATAAGGTTATTCTTGTATTACTTTTACTTATAACTCATTGTTGTGTGCAACGTAAGATTTTGGAGAAGCATGTTGTTGCATGTCGGGTACAAAATCATACATATTTTCCCATTTAAACTATAAGTAATATTAAATTCATAAATATTAATAGATATTAAAATATATTATTCTATAAATACCTGGGATGTTACATCTTCCACCCCGTATAAATGTTTCCCACACAATTATATTCGCTTGCAAAATAAGTTGGGCTATATATCCCTCATAGCATTTTACGATTCCTTTGTTTCAGGTTCAACTATATGTTTTTTCAACAAAAACATTACCTAATGAATCACCTTATTCCGAAACACATTCTCTATGAAGTCAAGAATCTATACTAGTTGTTCCTCATAAGAAGTACACTCTTCAAAATGAACTACCCTTGGACTAAAAACATGAGATGGATCCGAAAAATACTTTCTCGACATTGAAACATAAAAACTAGTGTTTACCTGTTATAAACGTGGATTTAAAGCCACTATGTTTGAAACTGATCCATCATTCTCAAGTATTTTATTAGGTTTAATGATCCGTATACTATGTTTTCACTTTTTATGAAAATGCTTCACACTTTTCCATGTGAAAACATTGGGAAATACATAATCACCAGCCTCAAAAGAATGATCCTTCCTCTGGTTATCCGCATGAATTTTCTGTATGCTATGAGTTTTCCTCTTGTGTTTCTAAATCAAATGATGTTTTTCCTCCATCTCTTCTACCAATTCTTGTCCCATCATAATCCTTTAAGCTACTTCATCCCAAAAATCCAGAGTTTGACACCACTTTCCATGTAATGCTTCAAATGGTACCATCTTTATACGAGAATTAAAATTATTATTATATGAACACATAGACAAATAAAGATATTAATCCCAAAATCCTTATAAATCCTTTGAAAAAGCATGTTTCATATTCACTAAGGACTGAATTGTTAATATTTGACATTGCATCTGATTTTAGATGAAAAACTATACTGATATTTAATTCATTTCCCAATGACTTTTGAAGGCCTTTCAAATTGTTATTTGTGAACCTAGGATCAAAATCTAATACAATATAGAGGGGGAATCCATGTAACCTGACTATATATTTAATATAAAATTGATAAAGTTGGTTTTGAGGAAAATTATATCAAATATGAAGAAAATGAGTAGATTTAGTCAATCAATCAATAATAACCCAGATATCATTGTTACCTCAAGAAGTCTTTGAAAATACCACGACTAAATCCATTGATATATTTTCCCACTTCGACTATGGTACTGGAAATTGCTGAAGCATCCCCTTTAGCAATTGTAGTTCCTCTTTCACCAAGTGACAAGTAGTACAATTCATAGTAATGTCAGCAATATCTAATTTCATTCCATCCCACCAGTAATACTCCTGATGATCTAAATTCAACTTATTATAGCCATGATAAACTGAAAACATAAAACTATGATCTTCACACAATAACTATTTCTTAATGTTTGAATCACAAGGAACACATGATATTTTTCAAAATCTCAAAACACAATCTTGATCAATGTTAAATTCAGCCAACTTACCCTTCAGAACCAATTATACCTTTATTGGAACTCACTGTATTCCTTCTATGGTTTCTATTTTATATCTTCTAGAGATGATTACATTGAAACCTAAAATAGAATAGTAGAATTTTCAGCATCAATAACTTCCATACCAAAGTTTATCATGTCAAAAATCAAAGGGTCGTGTTCCAAAGAAACATTGTTAATGTCACATTTATTTTCTGACTCAAAGCATCATTCTCTTTGTTCACTTTTCCAGGATGGTAATGAATCATGCAATCAAAATCCTAGATTAATTCGAGTCAACTTCTCCTTCACTTGTTCAATTCATTATGAGTAAATATATACTTCATAATTTTATGTTCAGTATATTTTTCACATTTTACTTCATACAGATGATGACTCCAAATTTTTAAATTAAAAACAACATAATTTAATTCCAAATCTTGTGTATGGTAATTTATCTCATGAGATTTAAACTAATGTGATGCATAAGAAATTACCTAATCATTATGCATTAGGAAACATCCAATTTCTTTCAACGATGAATCACTATAGATAAAAAATTTACTATTTCTAGAAGGTTGTTCCAAAAATAGAGCATCCACCAATCTATTTTTCAATTCAATAAAACATTCATCACATACATTAGTACAGAATAACTTAACACCTATTTGAGATAACATAGTCAGCGGGCTAGATAATTATGAAAAAATTTCAACAAACCTCCGTTAATAACATGATAAAGCATGAAAAATACAAATCTTTGATAAATATTTTGTTCTTGGCCATTCTTCAACAACTTTTGTTTTCTTAGGATCAATAGTCATTACAACTATAGAAACACTGCAACCAAGGATTGAAAGTGTTTTCATCCAAAACTCACACATGCTGAATTTTTCATAGAGTTTCTTTTCTTTCATTGTGTACAAGAAAACCCTTAAATGAATTTCATGCTAATATTTACTTTTAGAATATATAGAAATATCATCAATAAACTCAACCACATATTATATTTGAACTCAGAGAAAATTCTATTTATAAGATCCTTGAATACTGTAGGTCCACTTTTTACCCCAAAAGGAAAAACTAAAAATTATTAATCGATATATCTAGTAAAAATAACTTTTTTTGGAATGCATGCTTCCTTACATTCAAATGATGTTACCCCAACCTCAATTAAATATTTAAAAATTACTGTGCTCTATGGATATGATCAAACAAATTATCGATATGAGGAAAATGATGCTTGTTCCAAAAAGTGATGTTATTCAAGGATCAATGATCAATGCAAAGTCTCAATGAACCATCATACTTTTTATTAAACAAGATAGGATAACCCCTTGGTGATGTGATAGGTTAAATAAAACCTTTATCTAATAACTCCTGTAATTTCTTCTTTAACTCTAAAAGTTAAGTTTGATCCATTTGATAAGGGGGTTTTACTATTTTCTTAGCTTCTAGATATGTTATCAGTTTTAAGGTATAATTCTTCTATACACTCTAAAAATATTTATTAAAAGAATCCTATTTATCTATAGATTCTATCTTATCATGATAAAAGGAAATCCAATCCATACCTAGAATAACATCAAAATCTAATCGTGGAAAAATAGAAAGGTTTAAAAGTATATTCCTTCCACAGAAAAATTCATAAAGGTTGTTATTATTTTTTTATTCTCAAAATTCCCCCATGTGTTTTTACCAAAAGTTCAAGTTTCATTTTGTAAGATAGAATTCCCAATTTACTAGAAAATATCTCAAAAATGAAAGAATATGTAGACCTGAAATCAAAAAACACATTAGTATAATCTAAATAAACAAACAATGTCCCTAATATTACATCATTTTATGAAAAAAATTCTTCTAAAGTTGTTGAAAAGGATGGAACCACCCCTTTATGCTTTTATTCTGGCTGCTTTCCATCATTTATGTTATTCATTGGACACTAATTTTCATAATGATCCATTTCATTGCTCACAAAACATTTTACTAATATTAAATGTGATTTTGTATTACAACTACCCTGATTTTATTCAGTGGTATTACGAGCCTTATGTCCCATTTTACCATATAAAAAAAACTTACCAGAATTCAAAAGGCATTCCCTAGTGTTATTTTTACCACAATTTTGAAAATAAATAAACATAAGTTTCTTAAAATCAGACATTTTGAAGTGTTTTTTTCCATTTTTCTACCACCACAACCACTTATTCTAATATTTTTTTAAAAAACATATAATAATTAGAAAACTCCACTTCCACATTCTCTGCACATCAAAAAAGTTTTCCATAAATTGTGATCTCACTATAAGCTAATCCCCGTTGATAGATTGGATTTAGTCCTAAGTAAAATTGATTGATTTTACTATTAAGATCCCATATCAAATTTGGGGAATTCCATGTCAGTAGAGAAAATTTTACATCATAAGAAGCCATTGGGACATCCTCCAACATTAACAGAAGTAATTTGTTTCCATCCTATGTCAAACTGCCTTAAGAAAAAAAATTATTATGAAATGTACTGTTAAATTCATCCCAATTAAGAGCATCAATCTTCTCACCATCCTTGATATTTTTAACCATCGACCACCACTATTAGGCTTCACCTAAAAAATGGTAAATATAAGGACTAAAATTTTGTTGTTTTGAACACCCCATGACATAAAAAATATTTTCTAGGGAATTTATCTACTCTTTAGTTAGCACAACGTCAGATGATCCTTTGAATGACTGAGGATGTTTCTTTATGAAGTACTCGACTACTGACATATTTTTCTATGGCTGATCTAGAAGATCTCATGCTTAGATACCACCACCACATATAGACTATGTCAACTATTCTATCACTGCAACATATTGTTCAGATCCAATTCTAACCATTTTAGGATACTGAATTGGAAGGTTGTTTTCCTATGGATGTCATCCCAACACAACTACCCTATTTCCTCTGTAGAAATACATTTTGAACAGACATATCTTAGAACAAGTAATATGGTAATCCTCAAATGCTATTTCAATTTGACTATTATGAAGAAATAATTTATGGATATTCTATTAATAATATCATAACCCTAGAAGTTATCTAAACAAACCTATGATACCATATATAAGACCGCAACATTAAAACATTACTTAATCTTGAGATAATTCATTAATTTGAATTTAAGTCATTTCAAAGATATTTTCAGGTTTAGATTTTTAAATAATTATGACATTATTAATACATATCATCCCGTAATCATACAAGAGAATACTATTAAAACAGTATCTACATTTTTGGAACCAAAGAAAACCCTTTAACCTAACATGATTAATATTCATGAAAAAAATTCTTCTTAACTTCTTACTTTAACTTACTCATCATTATAACCTATGGAAATATTTCGAAAAAAATTATAAGAGCATAAAAACTCGGTAAGAGGTAAAATAAAGAATAGAAACATTAGTCCATGAATATTTGTAAACCGATGAATTTATATAAATCATGAAAACTTAATACAAATAATAAAACATAAAGGTAACTTATGACATCCATATCATACTGACTACATTTCTTTCACATCGACATAGGGATTAACCTTCGTGGTTGCATTTAGAATACCCAACAAAGTATATTCCCAAAATCTCTTAGGGGAAACCTTAAATTTTACCTCTGTCACATTACTGAATACATTAGAGGGTTATCATATGCTAACCTACCCACACATGATCACGGAACAATTCGTATACATAAATAAATCCCAAGAACCATAACATAATCAAAACACATATGCAAGTATAAAGGAAAAATAATATTTCCATAGTGTAATCATAAGAAATCATTTCAAGATATTGATATAATCATTCCATTATCAAAACAATTTTCAATAAAATAATACCTAAAAAAGAAATATACTATTTAATTTTATTTTTTGAAAAATTAAGGATTGTAGATGAAGCCAGATATCAAAAAATGCTCACGGTGGCGGAAAGGTTGTTGTCACATCATACATTAAAAAGATAATTTTATTTTATCATTTAGTAAAAAATTTCATAAAACAATATTCATTTTGAAAACAATTGAATGAAATTAAAATTAAAATGGCTTTATTATTCACAATATTAAATAAGGTCAATATAAATCAAAATATGTCTTAATTAAAGTTGATTGAGATGACATCCCTTACCTTGAGTCCAACTTGTCTCATTCATTCATTAATTTCCTGCATAAAAAAGATAGGTTGATTTGTACTTTCATTATAACCTTTTTAATGTTTATTATTCTTTTTATATCACTTATTTCCATGTTAAAAGAATTAGTTAATTATTTAATTTCATATCGAATGTTTTGTCGATGCTCGGTACTTGAGTCAAAAATAAACTTGTTTTGATGCGAATTATCCATGTGGTTATAATTCCATTTTATATGGAATATTATTCATGATTTAAATATAATATATGTCAATTAAATATTTATTTATGATATTTTGTGACATTTGGAGATAAAAAATGGAATTCACCGTTCATGGAGACGGTATGTCATACGTATGCATGAATGCTACTTTCATTTCATTGTTATATTAAATGAATGAAAAGTAAATGATACATAGGTATATTATAATTCTAGTATAATATCTATGTTATATATGATTCATACATTCATTAACACCATCCTTTATATATTCCATGTATGTAATGAACAATTCATATCACTTTGAGGGGGTAGTTGTCCACATTTCCTCAAATGAAATTATCGAATTTACACATTTGGGAAAGCATAAAGGTAAATTTTAAATAGAAATTATAGAATCATATAGAAAATATAAATATAAATATATATATCATATATAAATAAGTTTCGATCATAAATTCCACCATGAGAGGTGGTAGGATAGAATTGAACTATCATCGTCTCATGAGGCGGTAGTTCGTCATACACAAAAACAATATGTTCTATAACCATTAGATGGAGGTGTGTGTAAGTGTAGTTCATACAATTAGCATAACAGAACCTAGTATATTGATGATACATGTTTTATTATAAAATAAAAAAATAAAAAGAGGATTGGGGGTGGATAACGAAAATAAATGAAAGTAGCTTGAGAGAAGATGTTACCTCTAAATTTGGTAACTCATTTTTATTTGAACCAAAAAGCATTCTTGAATTTACTTCTGCCCAAGGTAAGTCTTATTGAGGGAAGGTATGGACATTGGGAGTTTAATTGAGAATATTTTGGATGATACAAGGGGCTTGAGAGGTGTGAGTAAGTTGGTATAGTTGGTTTCCTTTTATAAGAGGGAGGAGGTGTACTTTATGAAAGTCTGGAAATATTAATTTATTATATATTTATTTACGAATAATAAATGTTAAAAAAGTGATCTATTTTGAGTATAAAATGATTATGAATCTAATTAATTTCATAATATAATTTTTATACAAGTTTATGTCATAAATGTGACCTTATCTTTTGGATTTTAACCATTAGTTAAACAAATTAACTCTTAGTGTTTCCTCTTGTATTTTCATATGATATGGTTAATATATTTACAATATAATGACCAGAGAACTTCATAAGAATAACTAATGGAATTATTAACATTATATATGTCATTTTGAAGAATCCCATATTTTTTTGAATATTATATCATCTAATAAATTATTATTTTTTTAAAAAATAATTTAGGTCAATTTTGACACTATTTAGTAATTGATTTTTCATAGTCATAAAAAACTATTAATTTGAAAAAAAATATATTAACTCAAAAATAACATGTCATATTAATCCAAAAAAATCATTTATTGCATAAAAATGTTCAAATTACATTTATTTTACTATTTATAATATCATGTTTTTAAATGTTTTATTAATAAGGTAAGCATTCTATCATCATTATGTCATAAATAAATTTATTTATTATATATCTAATAAATCTAAATAAAATACCATGATGTATGAATTATTTTAAGATTTATTACTAATTTTTATAATCAAATCTATCAAATATATAAACCAATATTAAATTAATTTTAGTAAAAAGATACATGTTTATGGTATATTTTTCTTTACATTAAATTAATTATTTTAACATGTCATTATCACACCCTAGTGGCTCCATGTGGTCCTAAAATCAACCCAAGGATACCCATGGTCTGTAATTTCTCTTCCAATAGGATTAAGAAATGAGTTAGGGTAGTTTTATATTATTATAATATTATTTTCTTACCCTTATTTACCTAATTTACACTCTAACCATGGAAAATAAAAAAAATTACTAAAGATACAATTCGTAATGTCCAAAAATAAAAGGTAACTATTTAAAAAATTTGGATCTCTTGATTAAAAATATGAAATCCATTTTTCCAAATTCAAAACATAAAATTGGTAGAAATTAATTTAATATTAATTCCAATTGTCAAAACTAGAAAGCGGGTTCTTGAGAAGTACACACTATCAAAATATTGCAATGTGTTTATATCCAATTTTAATGTGACATCACATAAAATGAAAAACAATGGATTAAATGATAAAATCATAATCCTATTACACATTAATACAATAATTTACAATATAACTATATAAATAAATTAGATGAAAATTATGTTTTCAATTAAAATATAGTATTTTTCACTATTCATAAAAATATGGATTTTATCAGAAAAACACCCAAATTTCAACCAAAGTAGATTTTTATGTGATTAAGATAAATAATATATTTATTTTACACAATATAACATATAATAGTTAATAATACTAGATTTTAAAAATGGTTCTCTTCCAAAAGGTGGTAAAATGACCCTTTAAAAATATTAGAGTACTTTATTTATAAAATTAGAATAATTCTCATTTTAAGCCTCTAAAATTTATTGGATACATGTGAAATTGTTTAACAAAATTGTGTAATAATATTATAGTTAGTTCTATTCATTCCTTGAAACACAACAACTAGGTGTTAACTACCTTTTAAAATAATAGTATTATTCTTATATTATTCTTCAGTATAACTCATTGTTGTGTGCAACATAAGATTTTGAAGAATAGCATTGTTGCGTGTAGGGTATGTTATCATACATAGTTTTCCATTTAAACTAAAATTATTACTCAATTAAAAAATATGGATTTATGTGTAAATTTATTATTCTAGAAGTACTAGGGATATTACAGTGTGATACAAACAGTGTACACACGTTTTGCGTAATCCGTGCACACAAACCATGCGAGACTATTTTTTGGGAAAAAGACTATTTTACCCTCCCTCAAATTATGTTCTAATTTCATGTTCTACCATTAATCATGAGCAAAATATCTCCTCTATTTCTCTCGTTGGTTTCCAAATCTATTTTCCTTCAATCTCTTGCGATTCTCCTCTACGGAAACCATTTCTTGATCCGTTAGAAGACCCAGAAATGTCAAATTAAAGCTAGTCATGGATTCTCCTCTTTCCTCAATTAATCTATCTATCTTTTGTGCTATTTAGATGTTGGATCATTCACCTTGTTTTTAGAGCATTGAAAGAAACACGAGATTTACTCTAACCTGCATTAAATCTATGGTTGATACTTAGTGAGGCATGGTCTATAGCCTTAATGTAGTTGGTCACAGTGTTTTTTCTTTTTGAGTTTTAGCCTTTTCATATGTAATTTAATTATGTTGTGGGCCAAATTTTTTTGAGCTCCATTGATGTGATTATTAAATCATGTCTAATGGACCCTAATTATTTTTTATAGATGAATGTAACCTTGTTATGGGGTTTAGACACCACCCTTACTCTATAGGGACACCCAAGGGGTCTACAAACCCAAATTGGACATTTATGTCAAGATCCTATTATTACCAAATCTTAATTTTAACTCCCGTATTGAGTTATAAATTGAATTGAAAATTTTTTCACATGTTCTTGATATAAACCAAGGCTCCTCAATTTTGCATATCCCCAATTGAATGAGTTTTGACTAAATGGGCATGTGAGTATTTGACATGACACATGATTCTTAACACCTTACCTTGGAATGAAATTTTCATATGAGGAAATTTGTATTGGTTGTCTAGAATGAGATGGAATAAATATAAATGAGGAATTTATATGATGTTAAATAGATTTAAGGGATGAATTGACCTTAACCTTATTATGTATTACCATAAAGTTTTTTTATTGTAAAATTAAAATGAAGTAAGATCGTTTTTCTTATATTATATAATGTATATGTTATGCTATATGGGTGTGGACCCAAGGACCATGAGAGCCTTGTGGTAGAGAAGGCCATGTGAGAATATAGATTTAGACCCAAGTACCTTGAGACCCTTGAGTTATGGAAGACCGTGAGAGCTCCCTCATTTGTTTCCAAGAGACCATGAGAGCTGTTGGAGTTGGTCCAGGGGTAAGACCATGAGATATAACCTAGTAGTGGGTGTCTAAGAGTTTTGTACTGATACATCCCAACACACACACACACACACACATATATATAAATCTATACTATATGTATATATATATAGTCGCTTGGTTAGATTTACCATCTTTGAGCTAATGTAGGTAGACCCCCAAGGTGTCCCTTAGGAACCTGAGTAAGATGTTATTTATTAATCTTTCATTGTTTACTTTTGTTGTTACATTAAAACTATTTACTTACAAGCTCCAGCTTGGATCACATATAAAAATAATTGGTTGTGACTTACTGAGATTTATCTAACACCCAATTAGGATCTACTTTGGTACCCTATCAGATTGATTTCATGTATGTATTGATAGGGGAAAGCAAAACTATTATGGATATTAATTCTTTCTGTAAGTTGGATCTTAGGAGCAGAGGAATAGTGAAAAAACACTATTTTATTGATTATTTTATTGATTATTTTATTGATAATAAAAGATTTAGTTTCCCCAAATTGTGTTAAATATGTTGAGTTAGAAATATTTGGAATTTGATCATTCATTTGAATATTTTATGAAAATTCCAGTTTTACCCTTTGAAATTAACTGTAGTATTTCAATCATAAATGTTTTTATGTGAAATATTTGAACTTAATATTCTAAAAATATGTTCCTTACTTCATGGGATACAACTTACATTCAGGACAATAGATCAAAAGAAAGCATTTGGATGTAGTAATTGGG
This sequence comes from Viscum album, assembly GCA_963277665.1. Lineage (NCBI taxonomy): Eukaryota > Viridiplantae > Streptophyta > Magnoliopsida > Santalales > Viscaceae > Viscum > Viscum album. Next base: position 850,459,750 of record OY728126.1, on the reverse strand, counting down.
CCATAAATCAAAGGTGGTTTGGACATACCAGAATAAAAAAGCTTATGTATTTCGGCCATAACTCCTTCATCCAGGCATTGATTGAGCCCAAATATTTAGAGGAGACAAGGGACCCATATCCTCACATATGATCCTTCTGGAAGGCTGGCCAATTCATGCGTTTTTGTGGTAATAGGGGTGGTGAACTTTTGCATAAAATATTTGGCCGAGATTCCCCATTCACACTTGAAACCACATTGAACCTAGCCTTCCCACCACTCTATAAATTGGTTTTTTTCTCATTTGGTGGGGTTGGAACGTTGATTAGGATATTGGAGGCAGAGGATAATTTGTTTCGCTCAAATTCTCCAACCATTGTAAGAGGGTTAGCTCTTGAAGCAAGGATCCCCTCATCGAATCCTCCTTCTCTTCTTCATTTTGTAATGTTTTCATTTGTGTAATAAACATCTTTGATATTCTTTGATTCCTCATCTTTTATTCTGTTTTTTTTAAACTTCTTCTACTACTAATCTTCCTAATTGGGTTGGAATTCTTATGTAGAAGCATTATTTGGTTATACCCATTATAATCCTTTTCACATGAAAAACACTTCTACGATGATTACGCCACCCATGGAAGAGTAGTATTTTAGTAATCGACCTATCTTCTAACCTCTTCATTTTATTATTTTCAATCATTGAGATACTATAATTAACTTAATATGATCGATGAATTGTGTTCTTAAATTTTATTAAACTAAGCAAGCAATTGAACAATTAACACAAAAACATTCGAGGTCGAGATTTTGTGTAAATTGTGAGAGCGCAATCTTAATCGGTAATACAAGACCACACGGGATAAATTTGTAGAGTTCAAATATAATCCTTAAACACAATTCATCCGCATTTCTAGAATGGATATGTTCTCTAAATAACCACTGACCATAAGATATCCTTAGAAAAACAATCAAAGCAGGGTGCTGTGACTGCGTGTTCCGAAGCTAGCCTAGGGTTTAAGTAATTTCATCTTTGTGGTTGTGTTAACTCTCGTAGAGTTCAAGGGATAACAAATCAAGGGATTATAATTAAGTGGATGTTAATTTAAACTATAATGATAAATAATTTATTGAAGTGGTAGAGTTAGATCGATTACGTCTTTTAAAATATTTTCTAAAAAACAACTTCTTATTGTGTCTTTTTAATCAAACTTCATTTTACAACTAAAAAAATAAAATGCAATATTCTTCCAGAAAAATTATTCTAGATTTATAAACAAAGAACAAACCCCCATCCTTTTAATGTAGTGTTTTAATTTTATTATCTTTTATTTTTCAGAATACCTCTGAAAAGTTGTTTTAATTCACTTCCTACTTTGAGAGACGACCTTGGTTAGCCACTCTACTGCACCTAAGTACTCCAAAAACCACTAATCATTTGAGGGAACCCACGACAACGATCTATCAAATTGGCGCAGTTTCCGGGGAGTCAAGTATTTTATTCAAATAATTAGAGGTATTTTTTTACTTTTATTTTAATATTTTATCTTCTCTTCTTTCTTTATTTTTTCCCCTTTCTCAATTATTTTTTTGGTTTTCTATTTTCTTTTTTGGGACCATAAAATCAAACTTCTAATCATTTTATTATTTTCCACTTTTCTTCACTTCATTTTCTATTTATTTGATTTATGACACGAACTAATCCCAATGGTCTATTAGATCTTGACCCTGAGATTGAACGCAGCCCTAGGGAACGAATCCGTCATTCTCAGTCTACGGGATGTGTCGACATTTACCCAACTGGGGAATTCCTACACTCTAGGAATTTGGAATCACTTTTATGTCCAAATTAAAACAAGAACCAATTGATGAAAATAATGGAAATGAAATTAATATAACCATTTGAGAATTGGATGCACCGAATATTAACTACCAACCAAATTGTATTGCATACCCGAACCTCAAATCAGACTTTGAATTGAAATCTACATTAAGTCACCTTCTTCCAAAGTTTCATGTCTTATCTGGTGAGGATCCCAACAAACACGTTAATGAATTTAATGTGGTTTTCTCAACATTAAAACCAATAAATGTTTCTGAAGATCAAATCAAATTAAGAGCATTCCCATTCTCACTTGATGAAGCTACAAAATATTGGATGTATTATTTGCAACCTGAAGATGTAACATGTTGGAATGATTTGAAACGTCTTTTCTTGAAAAGATTTATTCCAACATCGAGGACCAATTTTATTCGTAAGGAGATCTCGGGGATCAAACAAGAATAAGGGGAGTCAACGTATGAGTAATGGGAGTGATTCAAGAAGTTGTGCGCAAGATGTCCGCATCACCAAATCAGTGAGAAACTCCTCATCCAATACTTCTATGAAGAACTCACACCCATAGAGAGGAGCATGGTGGATGCTGCAGCTAGAGGAGCATTGGTGGACAAGACACCAGCAGACGCACGTGCATTGATCGAAAAGATGGCCCAAAACTCCCAACAATTCGGTGATAGAGGTACACCACATGTTCGAGGAGTACATCAGGTAAGCCCTTCTTCTCTTGAAAGTCATTTGATTGATACTAAGCTAGAAGAATTGAAGACTATGGCGAGGCAGATTGCTTTGGCACAAAAGACATCCCAACCCCCTCCTTCAAGGCCTTGTGGTATTTTCACTAAGACAAGCCACCCAACTGACTGTTTCCCACAACTCCAAGAAAGAGAAGATTGTGCAGCAGTGTTCCCTGGGAGACCATATCAGCAGCAACAACAACCACATCCCCAAAAGATGTATGACCCCTTTGCAACAACATTCACTCAAGCGTGGAAGGATCTATCAGACATGAGGTATGGCTCTGGGCAACAACAAAGGCCCCCTTTTCAACAAAACATCCATCATCCTCCACCTTACCAATAGGGTTACCAACAACCCCAAAGGAGATTCGAAGATGAAACATTTACAAGTCAGCATCAAGGGAATCTCCAATACAAGGTAGACTCTAACACTGATGATCTTTTGAAACAAATTTTTCTTAATCAATAGAATGAGCTGATGAGTCAAGGTTCGGAGCTGAGAGAGTTGAAGACTCAAATGAGCCAGATTTCCACTGCCCTCCATGAACTTGTGAGTAATAATTCTGGAAATATAGCTTCCCAACCCACTCCAAATACAAAGGGGAATGTCAGTGCCATCACATTGAGAAGTTGGAAGCAAATGAACGATACATCTGTACCTACCATTCCATCAGGATTGACCTCAACTCCAGAGAAACTGTATTCCATACAAACTGATGGGCAATCAAAGGAGAAAGATATAGGTAAGAAAAAGATTGATTATGTTCCTCCTAAACCCTTTTCTTTTCCAAACAGGGTTGTTCAAACCAAGAATATGGCTGAATAAGTAATGCAGAAGGAGGTTTTAGACATATTCAAGCATGTGGAGATCAACATTCATCTACTTAAAGTCGTTAAACAAATTCCAAGGTATGCGAAATTCTTAAAAGAACTTTGTACCAATTGAAGAGGGATAAAGGGAAATGAGAGGATCAACCTTGGAAGGAATGTCTCTACACTCATTACACCAACTCTAGAAATTCCAACAATGTGCAAGGATCCAGGGGAATTCACCATCCCATGTACCATAGGGGAGTTTCAATTCTCTGACGCTCTTTGTGATAGAGGAGCTTCAATAAATGTGATACCTCATTATGTATTCTCTTCTTTACAGGTTGGTGAGTTGAAGCCGGCGAGAGTAGTGGTGCAGTTGGCGAATAGAGCTAAAACATATCCAGTGGGAGTCCTTGAGGATGTACTTGTCCGGGTAAGAGACATGATCTTTCCAGCAGACTTCTATGTGCTTAACATGGAGGATGATTAGGTAAGTTATCATGCCCCCATTATATTAGGTAGGCCCTTCCCCAAAACTGCAAAAACTATCATAAATGTCAATGAGGGTACACTTTCCATGGAGTTTGGAGATGAAGTTGTGGTATTTAATGTCATGGAATCCATGAAGTACCCCTCAGAGGACCATTCTGCTTTTGTTATCTCCCATTTTGAACCACCAAATAAAAACACCATGGAATTTGATTGTCCAATGCTTAGGGAGATTATGAGTATTGGTTCGAGTTTGATGTCTAAGAGCACATACACACATGTTTCTGATACACAATCCTCTATTGGATTTTATTTTGTTGTGGATTCATATCCTGATTTTGATCATGTTCACTTTGATTATGACATGGCTGTTGAGTATGCTGATGGATTTGATACCTTATTCTCTGATTTTGATGATTTATATTCTAATACTGATGCTCTTCGTGCACATATTTCAGTTCCTTCAATGTCTCCATCCATACTGCACCCTATTTCATTATAATTCATGCTATTTTCACTAAATCTGAAATACTCATACATGTTGAGTGGTGAGAGATTACCTATTATCATTGATAAAAATATCCCTTTTGAACATGAAGAAAAACTTTGGAATATTTTGAGGGAGAACATTAGGGTGATTGGGTGGACCTTGGATGACATATCAGGTATTAGCCCCTCCATTTTCATGTATAGGATTCTTTTGGAGGATGGGGCTAAACCGGTGAGACAACCACAAAGGAGACTCAATCCCACCCTCCTGGAAGTTGTTAAAAAAAAGTTGAGAAATTGCTCAAGGCAGGTATAATCTTCCCCATTTCAGATTCTCAGTGGGTAAGTCCTATTTAGGTTGTGCCTAAGAAGAGTGGTGTTACTGTTGTTAAAAATGATAAAGATGAGTTATTTTCAATGAGGGTGCAAAAAAGATGGCGTGTGTGTATTGATTGTAGGAAACTAAATCCCTCCACTCGCAAGGACCATTGCCCCTCCCATTTATTGATCGAATGCTTGAGAGAGTAGTTGGGAAAACACACCATTGTTTCTTGGATAAATTTTCTGGATATTTTCAGGTTCCTATAGCTCCAAAGGATCAGGAGAAGACTACATTTACCTGTCCCTTTAACACATTTTCCAACTGGAGGATTCCATTTGGACTCTGCAATGCCCCAGGTACCTTCCAAAGATGCATGGTGAGTATTTTTTCTGATTTTATTGAGACCTTCATGGAGGTATTTATGGATGATTTTACAGTGTATGGATCCTCTTTTGAGGAATGTCTAAATAGTTTGGGAAATATATTGAATCGTTGTATTGAGAAGAATCTGGTCCTGAACATTGAAAAGTGTCATTTCATGGTAGAGCATGGCCTTGTCTTAGGGCATGTAGTGTCAAAACATGGGATAGAGGTTGATAGATCTAAGATAGACATTATTTCATCCTTACCATATCCTTCACGTGTTCATGATGTTAGATCATTACTAGGGCATGCAGTATTTTATCGGCGCTTCATCAAAGATTTTAGTAAGATTTCCCTTCCCTTGTCACAATTACTCCAAAAGGATTCTGATTATGTGTTTGATGACTCTTGCAGGACTTCCTTTGATGAACTAATGAAGTGTCTGACCACTCCACCGATCATACATCCCCCACAGTGGGAGATTGCTTTTGAGATTTTGTGTGACGCCTCTAACTTCGCGGTTGGAGATGTCTTATCTCAGAGGGTGGAGGGACGTTCACATGTGATCGCCTATGCATCAAGGACACTAGATTCAGCCCAATAAAACTACACAACCACAGAAAAAGTGATTCTTGCTGTCATATTTGATTTATATAAATTCCATTCATATTTATTGGTCTCTAAAGTAGTTTTTTTTTCTGACCATATAACTCTGAGGTACCTCTGGAAGAAGCCAGACGCAAAGCCTAGGCTGATCCGATGGATGCTCCTTCTTCAAGAATTTGATATAGAGATAAAGGACAAAAAGGGGTCAAACAACATGGTGGCAGACCACATGAGTGGCTTACTCACACAGCAAAGGGTGACACCTTGGACCAGGTACCACTTCCAGACACTTTCCTCGATGAGCATATCCATACCATCTCAGGTACGCATACTTGGTATGCTGATTTGGTTAATTACATTGTTGCCTCTGAAATCCCAGCAAATTTAAAGAAACATAAAGTCCAAAAATTAAAGTGTGAGTCAAGATTTTATGTTTGGGATGATCCATACTTATGGCGCATGTGTAGTGACAAGGTTATTTGGAGGTGTGTTCCTGATCATGAGTTTGAGTCTGTTTTCAAATTCTGTCATACACTTGCATGTGGTGGACACTTTGGACCCCAACGGACAGATAAGAAAGTTTTGGACTCTGTATTATGTTGGCCTATTTTATTCCATGATGCCCATGTATTTTTTAAGTCATGCTCTCATTTCCAACACACTGGTAATATTTCTAGGAGACCTGAGATGCCCCAACAACCCATACTATTCTGTGAGATTTTTGATGTGTGGGGAATTGATTATATGGGTCCTTTTCCAAGTTCATATGGTTTCTTCTAGATTTTGGTTGCTATTGATTATGTGAGAAAATGGGTGGAGGCCAAGGCCACCAGGACTGATGATTCTCATGTTGTTGTGGATTTTGTGAAGGCACATATTTTTTGCCGGTTTGGAGTACCAAAGGCTATCATCAGTCACCAAGGGACACATTTCTGCAATAGGAATCTTTCTTCCCTCCTTCGAAAGTATGGGGTGACACACAAAACATCAACACCATACCACCCCCAAACAAATGGCTAGGCCGAGGTTTCAAACCGGGAGTTGAAACAAATATTGGAGAAAACCGTGCAGCCAAATAAGAAGGATTGGAGCAAGTTCATGGATGATGCATTGTGGGATTATAGGACAGCATACAAGACACCCATTGGTATGTCCCCATTTCGGATTGTTTTTATGAATGCGTGTCATCTCCCCATGGAAGTTGAGCATCGAGCTTATTGGGATATAAAGAAATGCAACATGGATTTGGCCCACTCTGGACTCCAAAGGAAGCTACAAATTCAAGAGCTTGAGGAGATTTGATTGCCTTCATATGAGAACTCGAGGATCTATAAGGAAAAATAAAAAGCAGATCATGATAGAATGATCCAACAGAATGAGTTTCATGTTGGAGAGAAAGTCCTTCTCTATAGTTCACTACTGAAGCTGAGGTCTAGTAAGTTGCATTCAAGATGGTTAGTTCCTTATATTTTGTCTAATGTTTTTCCTTATGGTGCAGTGGGGATCACACAAGAGGACACTGGAAGAAGATTTACAGCCAATGAGAAACATTTTAAGTGATACATTGAGGGACTTCCTACTGGTGCAATGGATTTTATCACACTGCATGACCCCATCATCACTTGATCACATCAGGCTGTTCCTAACCATTTAACTTTGTTATTCTTTTTCCTATTTAAAATTATACATTTCATGTGCATATATTATCTCATGGGTTCACATTGAGGACAATTCAAGATTTGAAGTGTGGGGGAGGGAGCCTTTTAGTTTAGTAATTTCAATTGTTTTTTTGATTTAAAAAAACTTAAAAAATGTGTGTTTTTCAAATTTTGTGTGTTTATTTTTCAATTTTCTGTGTGTTTTTGAAACTTTTGAGCTGAAATGATTCTCATCACAATTTTTAAATTCATATCAATGAGTGAATCAATTTATCCCATGAAACTAAGCTTAAATGAATGCTGAAATGACTTTGTTTCAAGTTCAAATATTTTGCAATTTCATGAAAAGTACACTGAATTTTTAATCCCATGCCACATATCACTGTCTTTATATTTGAAATCACTTTCTTGTAAGGCTTGTGAACCATTATTTTCATATTCTTTACATTCACCTCACTTCTTGAAAGAACCAAACGAAGATTTATTTGACCTGAATTTGATTTATTTCTGTCAATACATTAGGGTTTGAGGTACTTATGTTTAAATGATTAAGGCATTTGTTTGGTATTAAAGCCCCCATTTCATAGAATCCTTTTTATAATGGCCTACCTTGAAAATTTAATCCTTTTATCCCTTATAATCCCTACAAATCCTGTTAGTTTAGCCACATTACAAGCCAATTCTCCCTATCCAACCAACTCTTGAAGTGAAATTGCATAATCTAGTTGACCTTAAGTGTGGGGGAAGCTATCTTGTGTTGTACTGCCACATTTTGTGATACTTTGGGTGGAAAATTAAATTCTAAAGAGCTGTGTTTGCTATTGAAGAAAATAATTATATCGAAAGCTGTGCCTTTTCTGGAGCTTTCATGATAAGTGAAGTTGTGCCTTTTCTGGAGCATCTAATTGAGGTAGAATGTTGTGCCTATCTGGAGCTTTCAAGAAAATCATGTTTGAGAATATTGACATTTTTTATGCTGAAATGATAAATGGTGTAAAATATCCATGAATTTTCATGATGATGGAGATGAATTGATAATATGGGTATTGAGGAGAAGACCATATTTAAGTGAAAATTAGATTAATGCAATTTTGCTTCAAAAAGAGTAAAGCCCTCCTCATTCAGCCCCATAATTGTTCACACCTTAATCCTACCAACCAAAAGCCACAGAACAACCCTGAAAATTCCTTATGATAAACATATGTCTTTTACCCACATCGGGTGGTGATTTAGGAATTTATCAAGCCTATGGTGACCCTTGTATGATTTTGGATGAGAATGACATTGAAAAAAAATTGACATTTGAGTGATGAGAGAAAATTCAAGCGAGGTAAGTGTTTTGTGCATTGGATAATAAATGAAGTGGAAATATATTGAATGATATAAATGGATAACTTGAAATAAGGTTTTTTATGAGGCATGATATCTTTTGATTCTTGGTTTGTAATTGATGGATCTCTATGATATGTGTTTTAAAATTTGTTTTGATTGGATATTGATGTTTACTTGATATGAGGTTTTTCCCCGGTGTGCAAAAGGGTAAGTGTGGGGGAGTTGATAAAACACTATTTTATTAAATATTTATTGATAATAAATGATATAATTTCCTCACATTGTTTTAAATATGTTCAATTAGAATGTATTTGGGATTAGATCATTCATTTGAATATTTGATGAAACTTCCAGTTTTACCCTTTGGAAATCACTGTAGTATTTCGATCATAAATATTTTTTATTTAAATTATTAGAATATAATATTTTGTAACAATGTTTCTTACTTCATGGGATATAACATTAATTCAGGACACTAGATCAAAAGAATTCATTTGGATGTAGTAATTGGGCCATAAAGTCAAAGGTGAGCTGGACACGCCAGAATGGAAAATCTTCTGTATTTCAGCCATAACCCTTCATCTGGGCTTAGATTGAGCCCAAATATTTAGAGGAGATATAGGACCAATATCTTCACATATGATCTTTCTAGAAGGCCATCCATGTCATGTTTTTATGTGGTCAAATGGGCGGTGAAAGTTGGAATAAAATATTTGACCGAGATTCCCCATTCACATTTGAAACCACATTGAACTTAGCCTCCCCACCACTCTATAAATTGGTGTTTTTATCATTTGGTGGGGTTGGAAAGTGTATTAGGAGATTTTAGGCAGAGTAGAGTTTGTTTCACCCAAATTATACAACCATTTTAAGAGGGGTATCTCTTGAAGCAAGGATCCCCTTATCGAAGCCTCCTTCTCTTCTTCATTTTGTAATGTTTTCATTTGTGTTATAAACTTCTTTGATCGTATTTTATTCCTCATCTTTTCTTCTTTTTTGTTTAAATTTCTTCTTCTATTAATCTTCCTAATTGGGTTGGAATTCTTGAGTAGAAGCGTTATTGGGTTATACCAATTATAATCCCTTGCACATGAAAAACACTTCTACGATGATTATGCCACCCATGGTAGAGTAGTCTTTTAGTAATCGATCTATCTTCTACCCTCTTCATTTAATTATTTTGAATAATTGATCTAATTTAATTCACTTAATATGATCCATGAATTGTGTTTTTCAATTGTAAGAAACTAAGCAAGAAATTGAACAATTAACACAATAACACGCGAGGTCGATATTTTGTGTAAATTGTGAGAGCATGATCTTAATCGGTAATACAAGACCACATGGGATAAATTTGTAGAGTTCAAATATAATCCCTAAACACAATTCGTCTTCATTTCCATAATTTATATATGCTCTAATTAACCACTGACCATAAGCTATCCTTAGAACACCAATCAATGCAGGGTGCTGCGATTGCGTGTTCTGAAGCTAGCCTAGGGTTTAAGTAATATCATCTTTGTGGTTAAGTTAACTCTCGTAGGATTCAAGGGATAAAAAATTAGGGGATCATAATTTATTGGATGTTAATTTAAATTATAATGATAAATAATTTATTGAATATGTAGAGTTAGATCAATTACGTCTTTTAAAATATTTTCTATAAAACATCTTCTTGTTTTGTCTTTTTAATCAAACTTCATTTTAAAACTAAAAAAAATGAAATTTTCTTCTAGCAAACTTCTTCTATATTTATAAACTATAAACAAACCAATCCTTTTAAAGTATTGTTTTAATTTTATTCTCTTTTATTTTTTTATAAAACCTCTGAAAAGTTGTTTTAATTCACTTCCTCCTTTGAGAGACGACCTTGGTCAGCCACTCTGCTGCACCTAAGTACCCCCAAAATCACTAATCATTTAAGGGATCCCACGACAGCGCTCTATAAACTAGCCTTTGGATTGAGATTATATAGAGCCTATTTTGGGTTTTGTTTTATTTTTTAACTTCTTTATTAGTTTGCCTGTATCATTTTTTAAATTCCCATTTTGTACTTCCATTCCCTAAAATCTTATCTATATCAAACACTTCCTATGAGACTTTTTTTTATATTATTTTGTCTTCTTTTATTGACTTATTTATCCATTTGATTATGTTTACTCCATTTTTGTTTTTTTTTTCATTTTTTATGCTTCCAATATTGTATGTTGTTGTTCTATATGGTTAGTTACTCTGACATGGGTTTAATGTTTCCCCACATTATGACCTTGACACCCCCACTTCTAGTCGGAATCCCTCAACTTATGGGGAGACACACCAAGGGTTATGTGTCCAACTAGGCTCGGGGCCTGGGTTATGGGGAACCCAGTTATAGGATGTCACACTTATGGTCCTAGGGACCCTATGTTTTGGATAAATTAAAAGAATTTTACTTATTACAAGGTTTGATTTGGACTTGAATTAGGTTCTGTGATATGATTTTGTTATGGATGGAAGATGACCTATATTGTCAATATACGTGGGGTATCAATTGTTAGACAATGCATGTATAACCTTTTCAATTGTAAATGTGGATTTTTAGAGTAATACATGCCTATTGATGGAATCTCATTGTGCTCCAAGTTTAGAGATGATCATGTCCAATATCTTGACATTATCTTGGGTATGTTGAGACATTTTCAGGGGTGCATTAATCTACCAAAATGTATTTTATAGTTTAATGGAGGAACTCCTTGGATGTTATGATCGAGGATCATTTTAATGATAAACCCGATTGTGTGGAGTCCACCATTATCTGTTTGAGGGAGGTCACCCTTGTTATAGTTTTAAAAAAATTTAATACCTTGAAAACTTTTCTTAGATAGTGGGAATGGATAATGAATTCTCTTTGTGTTATAACTCTAGAATGATTGAGCTCATAAACCTACCAACTATTTTGTGTTTTTATTGACATGGAATGGTTTGGGATTCTATGTAGATATTTTTATTGATGTGAATTTATGGATTCTCTTAAGGTATGGACTTAGATGTTGGTCACTAGAAGGTGACCCTCATGTTGAAGTATGATGTTATTTTTTGATATGTTGATGGTGGCTATTTTGGCACATATCTTTCATTGGATAAATATAGCTAAATAATACATGATTACTTAGTGAATTATAGGTACATGTTTGAAAAAATATTTTGGAATTGTCTAAGAATGGGTGTTAGGATCATCCTAGATTAAGATAATCCAATAGTGTTAGAGTTGTATTGAACTAGTTTTCATGAAGTGACATGATAGTGTAAATGTTCATGAGATTTTTCAGCCACGAGATGATATCAGATGTTGAAAACAGACTTTATTGAGTTTGATTAGAACAATATGAGTATGATTATGGATAGTGGCTTTTGAAATTGATTTTGGAAAACATGTACATTTTTGGAGAAATGAATTTTCCCAAGAAGGCATATAAAGGTGGATCAACTTGATTAATCTAGATAAGATTAATGTTTCTAGTGAGGAATTTGATCAAAAATGAAGTTTTAATGAGATGAGTTTAGTTGATTGTTGTCTAGAAAATTTCAAGTAGAATCCAACACCACCAAGCTAGATTGATTTTTTAGAGTTAAAAAATTTAAATTAAATCATGAACCCTGAGAGGTGACCTCACTTGTGATTCAAAATATTAAATAATGAATCATGTCGTGTGTGTCGATGGGACACTAATGGAATTACTCTATAGAAAATACTCTTATTGGGAGTACCATGAATCATAATTGGCCAGTACATACTAGAGACTGTGGTGGAGGACATATTTTACCATATGATGGAAGAGATGATTAAATCATCATGCCTCCAAATATATGTTATTCATTAATACCAACCTTGAATATCCTTAATATTTATGACCAATGCCTTAAGTTTTAGTTATTTAAACGTCATATGTTTAAAGTGCCACTTAGATGTCCGTTGACAATTCCAAAAAGAAATGTGGCTATAGTTGAAGAAAATTCACGAACCATTTAGGATGGGGATGTTTTAGTTCTTAGAATGGGATTCTTAGAGATGAGATGTTCTCTGATTGGGAACATGTATGATCCCATTTTTTGATGTGGGTTATAATTCTTAGTGTATTTTGAGTTTTTCATTTGGTGGATGCGAAAAATTGTAAAAAAATTATTTGAAATGAAATAATTATTTTTGAAACAAAATAACATGTTGTTTTTGGATGTATCTTAAGGAATAATAGGCGTATCAGAAGATCATATAATTTTCAAGGGATTTGTGCTTCAAAAAATCACATTTCGTAGAGATAACCTAAGGATAACTATTATTTTACTGTTAATACCAACTATGGGGCCAAAACATGAATCCCATATATTATATGGACATGGATATTTTCAACCATGCATATTGAACCAAAAAACCCCGTGTTTTTGTGTAGAAGAATATAGGACTCACATGGATGTTTCATGGATTACTTAACTAGGTGTTTCAATAGTGTGACATGAGGAATCTTAGAAACTGAGGTCCCTATAGTTAGAGTGTGGTTTTCATAACCAATAATTATAACCATGAACCTCATTAAAATTTTAATAATTATCATTTCTCCGCCTCCAACTATAATATAGGGTTTATATATTTTCTTCCCCCATTCCCCCAGGAGGTCCCTATATGTACGTTTCCTCCCTATTTTCATCCATGGGATGATTTAATATTACTATTGGTCTCATTCAAGCATTATCAGATGTTTTAGAATCTTAATAATAAGTCTAAAAATACTTTTTCTTAAATTATATATTTTAAGCTCCATATTAAATGTTATAATTATTCGATCTAACATGCCTTACTTTTAGGAAGTTTTTCTTAGTCTTCAATTTTTTTTCATTTCATAACAAGTTAAAGCTCAATAATGTATTTATGATATTTCCTTGGTATATGGTTGGTGCCCTCGTTTCTCTTCCCATAAATTTTTTCATTTATATAATTTTCTCTATGTACCATGAGATAAAATTTATATTTCATTCCCATAAATTGTAAAATTAATTTAAAAGTTTTTATACCTTTATTTTTTGTCCTTACAACCTAATTGCATTGTACAAGGTTGTCTACATCGATGAGAACAACCCAATAGGGTGTGTTGTTTATGATTCTTGTAATCACCCTACCATTTAATGTAATTAAACATCTTTGAAATATATTTTATTGGACCTTATAGAAAAAATGGTATAAATTATTTGAGTAGAAGGGTAAAATACCATGCTAGAACAATATACCTGGAATATGTAATTAAATCCCTTTCAATACTATGGTATCATACCTTAAAAATAAAATTGTTAATTTAATTAAAATGAAGGGTGAATGGAATAACCATGACGGATATCCCTAGTTATATTATGAAGATTACATTAGATAAAAATATTCTAATTGATATGTTATAATACTATAATAATATTTATTTTATAATGAAATTTAATCCATTGATACCATATTAGGTTTACTGTTTTGGTTTGAACAACCCCTTAGGGTGTGTTATAGTAAACATTTTATTTGATCATGTATTGCCTACGTATCCAAACATCCATCGATGGTTTGATGGATTATTCATTTTAGTAAATTCACTAAATTGAGTTATTTTATTTTTTAAAACAGAATTTATAGCATACATTCCCCTTTTATTGTTCTCATATTATGATAGGTTCTTATTTTCCTTCATATATACTTATTTCCCAGTTGAAATAAAATGCACTGATATATTCATTTTCCTATTATGAATGATATTTTCAAAGGATTGTTTTAACTATAAATTGGAATATATAAATACAATGGACTCTATTTAGTTACTAAATGAAGACATGAATACTTCATATATGAACTATGAGTGATAATTTGGTTCCTTATATGAAATTCCTTGGACATAAATACCCTTTGAAAGATTTATATTACACCTTTAGTGATACATGTGTTCATTATATGAAAAATAGGGATGCTATCATTGGTAAAATGATTTATATTAAACATTTAGTTCTACATATATTCCTGATATAGAATTAATTAGATGTGAATAATGAAAAAATGATTTATTTAACACATTTATTGAAAATAGGGTTCCTAATATGGAATGATTTAGAAGAGCTCATAGGTTAAATGAATTAAGGAATCCCTTGAGAGATACCCAAATTATGACATGGAATTACATGGATGGAATCATAGGTTAAATAGATTTATATTATGCATGAATACTATTTATATTACCCTTTATGGTTAAATATGTAATGCCATGAAACATGTTATATCATATATATTCGTTACAATATATTGATTCCATGAATTTATCTTAGTTCCCACATAACTACGGTTACAAGTGGATGAATTATATTATATCCCTAGGTATTATATCTACCATACTTTTATTATGTGTAGATAAATCCATGTCAGAAAAAAGTAGGTATAATTCTCCAGGTGTCCCATAAGGAACCTGAGATCAACATGGTTGTATTTACTTTACAACATTACTTTTACTATACCTCTAAACTACTTCATTAATATTAAAAGAATAGATTTTCATTAAAAATAATTAGTTGTATAATGATTATTTTTACTCACTCTATATTTAGGCCACCATCATGTTCCCACACAAAACACCTGGATGCAGGTCAGGATCTTTGATTGTTCTTCTTGTTTTGAATTGAACATGACATGAGAGACGAGAACTAAGAATGTACATGGGTTTCCTAATAGATTTGGTTCTTTGTTTTTGTTATTTTTATATACTATTTCATTTTTATGTAATACCTACTATTTATTGAACTCTCATCTTGTATATCAATATGTCCATGCATGTCTAGATTGTTTGGAATTGGTCTTATTGGTAATTTTTTATTATTTTCGGGATGATCTTTTTCACACTTACTTTTTGTTATTTGTATGTATATTGTTTTTAGTACTAATATAGAAGTTATATTATCCCCAAAAACATGATTTTTAGACCCTAAATAATAATCTATCACCTCTAGAATATAGAGAGGCACACTTAAGTAATTGTCACCAACAAGCCTGGTAATTGTTGATCGATTAAACCAGGTTAAGACATGAAAAACAATGTTGAAAATAAATAAAATATGAAATTAAGTGTTTATTAAATTACATTTAGAGGAATATTTTTATTTTGAAGGTATATAATAAGTTTAATTTGATTATTTAGGAGGATAGGTGCATCTGAATAATTAATCTGGAACAAGGAATGGGTCTTCATTTTAAATCATTGTATTTGAGACAGATTTTTTATTATGCTATTATTTTCATATATATCTAATATACAAATTAAATTTGATATATCATATCATGAATTATATTTTCCTAATGGTATTTGTTTTCAATTAAAATACCTCCCGTTGAAGGGAGTAGATTATAAATTTTCTCCAGCTCCAAGGTTTCTTTTTCTCAAAATTTAATTCCTTGAAAAAGGATTATTTTATACCCCATGTTTCAATTTGAGTAGTGTATTATCTACCTATGGTTTTATATTTATTATTTTTTATTCATTTTAAATACTAAAAATAGGATCATTTTCAGTTAGTGGAGTTAACACATTTTTCCCCTGCTGTAAGGCATTTGGTAACCCAATTTTCAATAATTGAGTTATGATTGTCCTCATGGAATGGAATGTTGGTTACATAATACAATTTTATTATATAATTTAGTTTTATGTATTTATATTCAATCAATATACAATAAAACCAATTATAAACATTTTAAAATGTCTATTACTTTATGGTGTATATCTCTCACAAAGAATATTGAAAACTTGAGCCTCCTTTGAATGAGTAATAATTTTTCTTCATGAAGATCAATATTACATGTTTATTTTATCCCACCCTAATAATGTTTTATATTACATGTTTTCTACATCTATAAGAAAAATTATTTCTGTATAGAACATATTTTTTTATGATCTATTTAAAATGTGAGTTTTGAATGATTGTATTTTGAAAATAATAAGAATGGTTTTTCATTTCACCTCTATATGTTTTGTCTTCCAATAATAATTTTTAAAAGGTAAAAATTATTGATTTTATAGGACCTATTATTGAATATTATTTTTTAAATCAATGGTCTTTAATTTTATATCACTTCACTTTGTGAAAAAAACATCCGGAAGTGAATTATAACATTATCTTTTATGTCAATATTTAAAAACAATTTAATTTTCCTTCAAATCCTTTTACCCATTTATATTAAAATTTATTTACATAATTGTGTTTATTTTAACTATTTATACTCTACGATATGTTTATATTATTTTTAATGATCTCAAGGTTCTAGAAATATCAAATTCATGATCCTTTTTGGGGTTGTATTATTCAATAATTCTTTTGTAATGATGATTTTCATATAGGTCAACATCTTATTATGTTTCCATTATCATATAGGTTTTATGTTATTATATAAACATCCACTATCTTACTATGGGTGGATTGTGGTAATGTTATTATTGTATTGAATTAATCATATAACACTACTATATATGGTTTTATCTTGACATATTCTTACAAAGAAATCAATTTCATTTATTTATTAGGGAACTGTTGAAAATGTATATATTTTTTATTCTAATA
Source organism: Viscum album (assembly GCA_963277665.1). Classification (NCBI taxonomy): domain Eukaryota; kingdom Viridiplantae; phylum Streptophyta; class Magnoliopsida; order Santalales; family Viscaceae; genus Viscum; species Viscum album. Next base: position 850,442,526 of record OY728126.1, on the reverse strand, counting down.
AATTTGTTTACTGATTACTCAAAAAAGTAAACTATATATTATTTGACCATCTTAATTCATTATCTAGATGAGTTATGGTCATTTAATCTATTTTATTGAGATGATGAAACGTATTTGTGTTATATATGTTGTTATTCCAATAGAGATGATTATAAGAATGTTGAGTATATATTGATAAACCATCCACCATATTTTTTCAGATGTTTTATGATCATCTTAAACATTTTATAAACATTGGAAAATGTATTATCATTTTGTATGTTTTTAGTCCAATAATTATCATAATTAAAAAAATTGATTATGTATTTTTTATCAAAATCTAATATAATGGATGAATAGGAATGGAAAAAGTGATGGGTAGTTCTAGACATTAAATTCTCCCTTAAAAAATCATTAGGTATCATTAGAAACAAATTTTTGTGTGTTATCATGTATTCCTACCAAGAACAAGTTGTTTTTTCTGATAATATTCTAATTTATAAAATCCCGATTTATTATATTTTGATGTTGAATTAGCTATCTTGTATTATGAATTTCATCACTAACTAGTTTTTTAATCAACATGACGTATTTATTTAGATTATTATACATGTATAAATTTGGCATTTATTTCAATTTTATATTGGAATTATTATTTATTATCAAATCAAAACATAATATGTATTCATTGTTGTGTCGTAACTACCTCAATTTTATGTTTTCCCACACTGAGCATATGACCCAACTTGTTCTTATGATTCTATTTACTTGGTTAGAAGAAAATTATTTCACATGCTATTTCTAACATGATAAAATGTCTGGAAAATTCATGGGAATCATTGATGACTTAATATAGATTATGTAGTTTCTAATATAGTGAAAAAATATATATTATTTGAGATAGAAATTTGTTTTGTATGTTTTCTTTCCTAATTATCTAAAAATCAATAAATTAACTTTCTTTGGAATGTATCAATTTTAATTTATTCATTAATTCATATATCTATTTGATATTTATGTGTAGAAATATATAGTTTCAATCGAAACCAGTATGAATTGTATATGATTCTAGTATCATATCTAGTAGTGTGGGTTTGAGGCATCAAAAATGTTTAGAAAACATGGAATAATAGTAATGATGGGATCCCACTACCCCCAAACAGATTAATCTTAGTGAAAAAACATTTTCATTAACTTATAGAATTAATCTATTAATTGTAATATTATTTCCATAATAATAAACCCTCAATATAGAATTTAACATTATATATATGTCAATTATTAAATTTCATTGAGGAATTCATTCATAATCAATAATATTCTTAAAGAATGGTAGTCTAGTTAAAATGAATCACTAAATCAACATATCATTTATACTATATTAGAATTTTTTAACCAATTTCAATATTTTAATAATTTCTATGAAACATCATTAATCCCAATAAATTGATATAACATTATCGATAAAATATCAAGAGGCATCATCGGCATAGAAGCACCATAATAGATCACGATGTTAACTCCAATTATGTTTTAAATCGTGTTATTTTATTCCATTCTGTTAATTTAAAAAATTATAAAATAACCCAAATCATGATAATCCTATCCCTTCAATAAAACAAATAAAGGACTTAAATACCCTACGTTTAGTGTGAACATTAAATGTTCTCTAAGATGGAAATGAATAACAATTACAAATCTCTAATCTTCTCTCTCACAACGAATCTTCAATCACTAAGGATATTATTCCATAAAGGATGAACAAAAATTAATGCAAATTATCCTCATAAAAAATTATATACAAATATAATTTGTAAGGTTATAGATAATGAGATAGATTAAAACTAATGGAGAAGGGGAAAATAATACTTCAGATCCCCAATAGATGATCACTAGTAGATGAGGTTTAATGGTAATTAATTGGAAATTATATACTCTAAAATATGCCCTCAAGTCACCAAGGGTTCTATGGAGTGGAGGGAAAAAAATAATATTTTTATGGAACATAAAAATTTAAACATTTTATAATGAAAATGTTCCTCGATGGAACCCCATTGACCACGTCATTCCCACAAGGTTTTTCACTGGAACTTTATCACATAAATATGGATATGTTTTAAGGATTTATAATTGAACCCACACTTCTAAATCCTTTTGAAAATGCCTCCTTACCTCCCCCAAAAACAAAAATCAAAAATAATATTATGGAGTAACCCAAATATCAATGTCATAACTAATCCTAACTATGAAAATGTAATGAACTAAACCTTTGTTCTCCAAAATGTAGCATATTATTCATGCCCAAAAAATTATAAGATATAGTTATAAAAACACTTACCCCTCAATATTCATGTGGACGTTTTGAGCACTATGGAACAACCATATCTTAATAGAAAAGAACACTAAAACCTTATTCTCTAGTCTCTATGATGAAAACCCAATCCTCATGTCACAGCCCATGGATCCATGTTTTATAAGGGGGTTTATATTCGAAATCTCATCTCAAAACCACTTTTACACTTCCATCCCATCCCTAAAACCACTATTCTTCCCCAAACAGAAAAAAAGATATGAGGAAAAATTATTATATTAAATTTTTTAATAATTTTCAAATATGAAACATGTTTTTCAACACATTAAACTCGTCAATTATAAGATATGTAATATTACATTCTTATATAAAAAATATGGAATAATTACATATATGATGTGTGAGTCCCTATAGTTAGAATCTGATTCTGGAATTCTATTCAATAATAATGATAACCAAGCTTGAAGTAATGGGTTTTATATATTTGGGTATATTAGATTAAATAATTAATACATAATTTTTTGATCCTTTTTTTAACAACTTATGTATTAATTTAATAAAAACCCATTTACATTTTAGAAAATGGTCAAAACTGGAAGGAACTAAGTCAAAAACATATATGTATTAAAATGAAATGATTTTCCAAATTTATTTTCAAAAGAACCAAAAATGGAATTTCAAATCATCATGGAGTTACATAACCTGTTTTCTACCTTTATTAAAAACAAAATAAATCATATTGAATATAAAACTTCTCCAAATAATTAATAACTTGTAGTTAAATCCTTATTCTATAAAATACATGAAATTAATTTACCATATCTTCAAATCGAGTTATTAAAAAAAATGATTTAACTCTATTTAGAATAAATTTTTATGCATTATTGTTGTAATAAAGAAATGGTTAATCAGATTATATACTATTTGGAATGATAACAACAATAATGGTAAACATTATTCAAGAATATAAATCCAAATGATGTGGTTAAATCAATGAAATTTGATGTATTCAGGAAAAAAATTCATAATAAATATCTTCCTAATACTCCTTATTAAAAAAATTAAAGGGAAATTATAGAGATAAAATAATAAGTTAAATAGTATTTTATTACATATAATAAAAACTTTAAAAGGATTTTAAGGTATTCTAGTAGTTTCCCTAACAACCATGGTAGAAAAATTCATATATTTTTTGAATTAAAAAATTTATAAAAATTATTCCAAATTTATGTCATAATGAGTAATAAGTTATTAATTTAATGTGTACAAAATGAATAGAAAAAGGTTGAACAATAGTCTCAGGGATATGAACAACAGAAATAATGGATGGTGTTTTAGTCTGGAGTGTTAAATGAAAACATACATGGAGGTAAGAAAATATAACTACACAAATGAAAAATATTTTGGAGGAAATAACCTATAAACCTGTATAAGTGATCTAATAAATAATTAGATATGTAGAAGGGGAAAATTATGAAATATATTTTAAGGGGATAAGAAGAGACCAGTAAATACAATGGAGGAATGTAAGGTTTCACCAAATACAACATTAAAGGTTCAATGATTCAACTAAAATAATCTTATACCTAATATTATAAATAATGAAAAACATGTGGTCCTCTGTGATAATCAATTCCAGAATCCACCTAAGTGATGGAACTAAGAAAGAGTATTCACTATCACCATAGCTAAGTTGGAACCATAAAATGATGTGGTGATTTTGAAACTTATTATTCACACATTAATAGTGAATGTTTTATTTTATTCTAGTTTGATGAATTATTTCGCATTATATAATATTTCCTGAAATACTATATTACCTCATCTATACATTCAAATTTTCAAGTCTATGAAAATACCTGGTGGTGATGTTATTTCTTACCATTCGTAAGAATATTACCCAATTAATATTTGTGGGAAAATTATTTAAGAAAATATCATATTTCATCCTAGGATAAAATTATATGCTATATTGGGAATTTATTTCATATCCCTATAGAGAAATTATATCAACAAATAGAATATTGAAAACACATTTCATATCTATAAACATCCCTTTGAACTATATTAATACAAATCTAACAATGAATATAATTTATCAACTCCTTCATAATTATGTGTCTTGATACCCAATGAAGAAGTTTTTATTAACAATATGAATAAGAAAAATTAAAATTTCATCCATGAAGACTAGACTATTGTAAGGGAATTCAGGGATATCTTCCAAATAGAATTTATTAGTCTTCACAAAGATCATAAGGAAAAGTTCTTGATATAACATATACCAGGAAAAACACTTATATTATATATCCCTATAAAAATGTCCCTAATATACCTGGAAGAGTTAAATATGTAGACATAAAAGTATATTAATAAGGGATAAAAAATATCAACCTCAAATTGATTATTTTTTAATCAAAATCATGGATATAAAAACATCTAAAAGGGTAATAATCATTATATAAGTCAATAGTTGATGGTGGAAAAGATAAGATACTAAATGAGAATCATTTTATAAAATATATAAAAATGATTTGGTCACATTCATAACATTTTGAATTGTAAATATGATGAAAAAAGAATTATTTTAACATAATTATCATGTTATTATTTTCATAAATCCTTATAATAGAAATTAAATATATAGATTGAACACATATAATTTTAATTAATTAATTCTATTTTCATCAAATATATCTTCTCAAATAATTAATTAAATTATTTTATTATTATTTTATAAACAAATTTAATGTTTGAATCCTGATATATATTTTTCATATTTAACATCAGAAGAAAATAAAAAGTTAATCTAACTCACATTGATGAATGTATGGGTTTCTGAGGTCAAGGGAATTTTATATTCAATGGTTTAGGGATGTAGCATTTTATGATTAACTTATATATAAATGAAATTAGATTTTAAGAGGTTGGGTTTGTGATATTCTAAACCTACCCAAAATATTCAAAATAATCAAATGTATTGTCTAAATCCGTATATATGAATACAAGACACAATGTGAAACCATTACTTCTACCAACATCAATCAACTCAAGTATATTCTATCAAACACCCTAGGATTATTGATTTTTGCACCATCATCTGTCATAATCCATTTAATCCATCACAAACTCATAGAATTTATCCTTAAACCAAATCAATACATCAAATATATCTTATTTAATGATTTCCTAATCCACAACCATATAGTATCTTAATTTAATCCAAACATAATAATGAATTTTACACATACCAAAGCACCCTAGATTAGAATACTGAGCCTGAGATTAACAATGTTAATAATTTAGTTGATGTGGACCAGTATCTAATTCATTAATTTTACAAAATCCTTGTGAAATACATTTACACATATAGAATTAGTTAAATCCTTCTACACTATAATATCTGAAATATCTTCATGTTTCCATCCTTCTCAAATAAATCTTATTCAACTACTATAACCACTACCTAACCAAATCATTTAACTATCCAATTTAAAACCGTAGTATAAGAAAATTTAGACTTGTATATTTTCAATAATGAAATTTAGCATTCCAATAATTAAATAATTATTCATGAAATTTTTCTTTGAGTGTAGTAGTGTTCCTTTTAAATTTTTTATCATTCTAGTGTAAAATCCACCATGCATAAAATCCCAATTAAATATATTTTCAAAGAAATTCTATATATTATATGAAACTATATTTGTATATTTCCAATTTGGATATATATTAATATTTATAATGATATAATTGATATATTCTATTAACACCTATGTTGAATAATTTGAGTATAGATAACACTAATGGTGAAACTATCTTGTCATAAGAAAATTTAAAAATAAAAATAATTTATTAAATAATATCATTAAAAGTTAAAAAAAATTCTTACTGTAAATTTTTTGAATTATTATCATACATGTTTGTAATATTTTTAATTGAATACTATTTCCTAAAACAATTCTAAATTATTTAATGAATAAATTATTATTTATTTAATAAACTTGTGTAATAAAAATATTAAAAGATCCATTGAGGAAGTGCGAATAGTAAATAAGAAATAATTTGTGATAAATAATTGAGTTATGATTGAGTAAGTTAGTCTATCATAATAAATTAGTAGCCTAACAATGTTTAACTAATGAGGAAATAATTTGAGAAACATGGATTGGTACATTATTTTAATATAATATAATACATGGATGATAATATAATCCTTCATATGATTATTGCATATTGTTTTCAATGAATATAGTTAGTTGAATGTAGTAGAACCCATTATATGATATGTTATACAAAAATTATAGATAATCCATGGTACTCGGTTTTTGGTGGTTGGGGAATGTAGCACATATGAGGAATAATTTCATTGAATAAAGATTATATAAATAGTATAGACTGAGGATGGAAAGATTTTTCTTATTATGACATGATAATATTAACACCACATGATGTTTTTAGTGAGTAAATTAAAAGATAATATCCATTTCAATACTATAAAAATTAAATTTCATCGATGATTGTATGTAAGAATAAAATATCACTACCTAAGATCACACAATATTATATACAACAAAAAGAATGTTGAATTAAGATTAACTATATAAATAATATTTCACAATAATATCATAAATCATATAAAATACATAAAAAATATAATGAAGTGAAAAAATAATAATAAATGATATCTTTGAAAAAAAATTATTTAAAATCATTCTCAATGATAAAGAAAGAAACCTAATTAGGTTGAATCAATGTTTATTTGTATAAATATATGTCTACATTTTAAGAATGAATGAAAAAGATAGATAATAAGATCCCCTAGAAATCCCAACCAAATTGACTAATCATGTAATAAAAATCCATATATATTTTGAACCTATAAAGATAAAGGAATTGAGATATTGTGTGTAACACACTAAAACACATATTTCATGGTCTTATCAAAGAATAAAGAAGACTCAATGAATTTTTAGTCTACATGAAATAATCACTAGCTATACATATTTACATTTAAATTTATCATCAAGTCTATGGTATGTTATATAAATTATAAATAGATATAAACTCTTTTAGGAATATGTATCCTTAATACATGATTTATTTCAGTAATCTAAGATCTCTAATTTGTATATATTTTCTTACATCATTCTACTTCTCATCCAATAATCAAGTTCTCTCCTTCTATTTTAGTAATATATTATTTTGTAGAAAATGTTTTTTATGGATAATGTAATGGAGGAGAAGGTATTGTATATGAAATAAAGCATATAATATTTCAAATTTATTTTATTTTTTTAATACTATGAGATTTACTAAGATGTGTGATGGTTGAAGGTTGTTTTATTTTCTCAATTCTCATCACTACATTTATTTTTTAAACTATTGGAATATATTATATTTATCCCTTCATGATTACCTAGTATAATTAATTAATTATGATATCATTCATGGAATAATTTTTTATAGTTGCTATGTGAGATAGAGTGTACACAAACTACACCGTTTATTAGTTTGTATGAAAATAGAGAGTACATAGAGTTGGACTAATGGTATCACTATATATATATAAAGGTTTATAGGATTTTTGAAATATAAATATATAGGTTTCATTGTATTTTAGAAATTAATAAAATAAATATTTTGAAATAAATAATGAAGGTGTTCAAGTATGATAGAAAGGTCATTAATGATATAATAAACTATGATATTATTGTAAAAATAGTGATGAAATAATCCAATATTAATTGACGTTCTATACCATAGTTAATCCTAACACCAATTTATAATAAATTAAATATTATTATTTAATTATATTCTAAACATCCCCTTTCCTTGTTTCCAATATAAATAAAAACATAAAAACATATATTAACTAACTCTAAGAAATATTATTCAATTTATAGGATTTATTGAGAGGTGAAAATGTTGAAAACCACTATCCAACATTATTTAAATTTTTTTAAATATTATTTTATATTTAAATCCCCTTAACATTGGTTTAACTAATCAAATTTGGGACATTAAAAAAGGAAATCAATGAATTTCACATATTGTTTATCTTATTTTTATCTTTTATTTATTATGTTATCTTATCTTTTTTTTTCAATTATTTTTTTAGTCACCTCAATGACACTAAAAAAACTGGACAGACACATGGGAATAAAAATTCATGGAGATATTTTTATATTTTTTGTATTTTATGGAAACTATACATTAAATAATGGGTATGATGAAAAATGGTATTCCACATTCCTTGAATAGTTGAGAATTATTTTTGAAAAAAGGGAATCTATGAGTGTGGACTTTGTGATCCTTCCAATCCAAGAAACACCCCTCTCCACAAAGTGGTCATAATGCCTCATCCAGGAAGGAGCTGTTTCCATCCCAGATGATAGAGCATCCTATAGGGTAACACCTCAATCATCAAAACGTTATTCTGGTAATGAGGTATAGGTACAGCCTCACACCTCTATGCCACACATCACCAATGAGACACAAGGTGGCCATACATGGGTTTAGGATAGTTACCAATGACATAAATGGGCATGTGAGAGGTTATAATAGCTTATAGTGTGTGTTTCATTGTGAGGGACTCAAACCTGTAACCCCAAGGTCATAAAGCCACCTCCAGTAACCAACTCCCTCATTCCATGTGGAAAAATGTGTATTATGGTACTAAAGGATAGGTCTAGACTCACCCTCTATGCGCCACACGTCCGTAGTGAGGCACATGTTTTCCAACCATGGGCTTAGCCTAGTTTACAATGGGGTAGAGGGGACAATTAGAGGTTATATTGCAATACAATGTACATGTCTTTGTCAGGACCTGGAACCTGAACCCTTAGGGTCAAGACACCACCACCAATAACTAAATTACTTATGCCCCATTGGAAAACGGGTATTCATGCATCAAGGTATAGGTGCAGACTCACTGCCTACTCGCCACACATCCCCAGTGAGGCCTAAGGTGGCTATCTTTGGGATTAGGTCAGGTCCTCACATGATATAGGGGACCATGGGGGTGTATAATGTCATATAGTTCACATTTCATTATGAGGGACTCGAAAATGAAACCTCAGGGTCAGGATTCCACTGCTATTAACCAACTCACCGTTTCCCTACATGCCCAGAAGAATTGGAAATTCTTATTTATACTAATAATTAAACTAATATTATTTTGTAAAAACTATAAAAAAATAGTAGGACCATGAATAGATGAATGTTATAATGTATTATTTTTCCAATTTGATAAAAATTAAATATTCCATAATTATAAAGTTTTCAATGAAGTGACAATAAGTCCATTTTTATTTTAATAAGAAAAATATATCCAGAAGGGGTTTTTTGATGATTTCCCATTACCATATCCTTCCATGGTTTTATTTTTAGATTCATTGTTCAATTGTGTGAAATAATATGTAGAAATATTTGGAAAATATAATTCTATAAATAAGTAATTTTTGTTTAATAATATTGAAAATTTACAACATACTAACACTCCTTATGCTGAGATTTCTCTTTTAGTTATATTATTGTATTCCATATATGATCGTAACAAAAATCAAATAGAATATTTTGTAAAATTTGAAGGTGTATAGAGGAATTGATAGTAAATTCCATTAATAATAATGAAGAAGTTGGAAAAGAGGTCATATTAATTGAAAAAAATACTAAAGCTAGACTAGAAAACATTATTCTTATATATACAGTTAGGACACATTTAAAAGACTATAAAACACTAAAGTCTAAAGGCAATAATTTTATTTTACCTCATCAACCCAAACTATGTTTTTTTAATTTAATGGAATGTGGTCACATTATTCCTTAAAAAAGGTTAACACCAAAATAAAATGTTGTCATAAATCTTTTGAACTAACTATATAGTCATTTGGATTAGAAATATACAATCCATATTCTTCCAAGGAGCATGTACCCAAGTGGTACATGCTTTGACTTGGCATCCAAAAGTCCTAGGATCAAATCCGAGTAGGGGAGAAATTATAGTACTGCAGAAAAACTATAGTAGGGAACTGTAGAAGTACTGTAGTAGTGATGAAACTGTAGCAGTGGTGACACTATAGTGGCAGAGGAACTGTTCACTGAAGGGCCATTTGGGCCAAAAATCGGCTTTCAAGCATTGTATTCTGGCCACTTGGCCTTGGGCCTTTGGGATATGTAATGGATCTCATTCTACCCATTCAAAAGAGGTCTTTTCTTTAATAATAAAATGAGGCTTCGACCCCAACCTATCAAAAATACTAATCCCTCTTCTAATTGGGGAAAAAATATCATTTTATTATTCCAATAAATTAAAATACAATACATATTGGGGTTTTCTAGCATTCAAATTTAATTTTTATTTTATTTTAAAATAATACCCTTTTAACATGGCTGAGAGTGAACCCTTACATGGTCCTATAACTCCAAAATATATTTCATGAGGGACATATAGATAGAAGTATTATTATACGATTGTATTTCCATTACAATGTCTTATCCCACAACACCATTATGTGTTGTTACAAGGGTACACTATATCATAATTATCATCACACCTATAATTCCCTCTTGTACTTTTTTTCTTGGAAATGTAGTGGACCCCAAATCTTTATAGATGTGTTTTATAACCATGAATTAATTTTACTTATAATGTCACCACACTCAGTTTCATTTATTAGTGCTATTTCTCAACACATGTTCCTGTCATTTCACATCACTGTGATTCTCTTTCCTGCGCTCTGATTTTCTACCAACAACATGGTCACAACCCTTGTAAAATGGTATCATACAAAAATTCCAAAATATTTTTGGGAGATCGAGTTTGAACTACAATTGATTAATTAATATGGGGAACCAAATATAATTTTCTAGGAGTCTATATACTATTTTTTATTTTGTTAATATAATGTAAATGTTCAGTTACACATTGGATGCTATTTTTTTTAAAAATGTTCAAGATATATTACGACCCCCAAAAGATAATACAGTAAACTTGCAGATTAAACCCATTATGTAGACCCTATTCCTACCCCACCCAAACCAGCTACACCAAAAAAAGTTTTTCTATAAATAGTTGACCCATATTTTCTTTCCCTAATCATTTTATTATTATTGTTTTTATTTTTTATGATTTAGAATGTAATTATGATTATTTATATATTTTTAAATGTCCAGTTAAAGATGTTTTTTACTAATGTTTTCTATTGTATAATAATTAAATATTCATCTCTCAACCACTCTCTTATTTTATTATCCTACAGTTATTTTATTCATAACATATATGTTAAGGATTCATAATTTTATTGGGATAAAAAACATATAAACATGGGAGGATAATATGTTTTGTTATTTTTGTATAATATTTATAATTAAAAAGTGTTTCAAAATTAATTAAAATGTTTTTAAGATATTTAGTGACTAATGGTAGAATATTTATATTATAAAGTCAAATCCTTAAAAGAATAATAATTTAAATTTATTCCCTAATTAATATTATTAAACAGTTATGTAAATTTCACTAAATATAGAATCTTATTCCACAAGTACTATCCAATTTTAAATTTTAGGTTCTTATTAGGATTTTAATATTTTAATACATTCTAAAAATTGACTATTTCTTAATAATATTAAGTCATAACCTAATTAACATAGAATTATTTTTATAATTGTAACCCTTCCTTAGAATTTTATATTTTTTCAAAATATTTAATACATAAATTTTGAATTACCTTGGTTTAAATAAACTTGAAACCATATTGTAAATATAATAATTTTTATCAATATCATAGAAAAAATTTACATCATAGTAGGTTTCCAAAAAACAATATTACTATTCCCACCTACCAAAAAATTGATTATCGTACATGGTTATAATTGGAAATTACTGTGGGAGAGGGTTGATTCATGGGAATAATGGTAATTAGTACACAATTAAGATATATTAAAGGGCTTTCATACATTTGAGTTATAGAGGTCACAAATACATTTGTTAGTGGTCAATGATTCTTTATTTTATATTGAAAAAAATTGACATACAATTTTATCTATGTAATTCATAATATAAAATTTATGGTTAAATTGAGAAAATAATTCCATTTTTTATTTCGTGTTAATAAAATAGCTTAAAGGTGAATGTTTGGGTGATTCATATATAAGTATACTTATAGGGAAAAATCAGTTTGGATTCAATATTTAATCATTCATTTTTCATAAAAGATCCAAACCTCATCAATCATGTATGTTCCTATTACAATGAAACGTACAAAAAATTACCGATGGATCTACCCTATAAAGTCATTATGATTAATAATTCTATTTATTATATTGTTGGAGATACAAGCAAAACAACAAGGTTATGTGGACACATACAATATCATTAAAATGATTATAACATTTTGAAATCATAATGTGGTAGATAAAGAAAACATTTCTTGGAATGTAGGTATATGTAAGAATTGGGGAAATAACAAGTGGGAATAATATTTAATGAACATAAAATAATTCAGTGTATTGTGCACATATATGAGCTCCATAACTGTTTGAATTATCTAAATGGATTTTTTATGAAATATTCATTTGAAAAATTTGTACATGAATTTGTCAAATCATTCACATTTTCATTCATTAAAAGTACTTTTCAATGAGTTCATTGAGTAAGTGTAGAAAAGTGATGAAATATAAATAAAAAAACAAAATTTTATCCAATGTTTACTTCTAAACATAAAATATAAAATTCAAGAAATTAAATATTTTTATTAATTAATTTATTTTTGAATTAATTTTAGAAATTCAATTAAAAAATAACATTAATGGTTTTTTTATTATGTTGATATTTACTGAGATTTCAAAATATTGATATATATTTTTTATGTTGAATATGTGATTAAGATCCTCAGAAGGTTAGTTAATATTAAAGACTATATAGGGTGGTAAAGTTGACAAAATAACATATTTAATGATATGGGCACGTCACCTACAATAACTATTTCATGTGTGCATGAAATGAGATTATATGATTTCTTGTATAAGAGATCATGATGCTCTTTATCATCTTGACACCATAAAAAAAATAATGAAATCATTATCATGGATCCATAGTATAGGATAAACCCATTCGATCAATCATTATCATTTTTCAAGGTAGCCTCGATACATCTCTCTAACTATACCAAGTGTCACACAAGAATCAATCATCATCATTCTTATCCATCGTCAACCTAGACACATTATATGTACATAAATACATTCCATTTAATAGAGTAAATGGACTTAGATTATATATTTAAACCATCAAATCTTCTATATTATATCCCAGTAGATCAGCCCAGTATTGGCTCTCCTAAGAAGCTTGAATCAAACCACATAAATCAAGATCATATAATCTAGTAGATAACCTGAGTATCATATGAGGTTCACACAATTAATATCTATGATTTTTATGGTTATAACATCACATTAATATTTATAAACAATCTGCGCTACTCTATCTTCATATATTCTACTCAATCAGATATTTCCATGATGGGAACTATGAAACCAATTAGTATGAATCATTCATGTATCCCATACAATAATTTTGTAAACCAAACATATTTCTTGTATTTGTTGAACCATGAACCAAAGCATACACAACTCACTAAATCCATAACAAAAAATATATATTTATCGAGCTAAGAAATTTCAACTGCTTGAAACAAAAAACCCTTTGTATTGCAGGTCAGTCCGGAATGAATTCCCACAAAAGTACATGCCTCATCCTACAAATAAGTTTATTAATGATTTATATTTTATTTAATTAAATTTGGATATTTATAATCAATAGATAGTATATATGTGTTTTTTAGAACATCATATATACATAATTGTGAAACAAAATAATTAACATGTTGTATATACCATCATATAATCATTGCATAAATTAAAAACATAAACATCATTATGTTAAGTCACATGTTGTCTATATTATAGAGTCCTCTATATGAAGTTAATTATATGATTTTATACACTATCATTCCTCTATGATTAGTATATCATCCACTAGAAGTCAAATTTTCTACGTGACAACCCTTCAACCTCCGAAAGAGTTTTATGAACTTCTCAGTAAAGTAATATAGTGAACAAGTAGTAAGAGAACATCATAATGTCATAATAATTCATCAACCTCAATGGGAAGGATCATATACATTATATGTCCATTCATAGTTCAATATAGAAGACTGGGCATCAACATCTAATTATTTTCATCCACTATAATTTACTCATAATGCATTCCCATTATATGTTTATGATTTTTAAACATTTTAATAATAAAAAATATATTATTCATGCCTAAATAAAATATCATAATGATTTGTAACATAAGAGTAAAATTTTGGGAGGATTTGTCTGTTTCCATTTACTGGGGATCAAATACCAGTAGTCATACCAAATTTTAAACTACATGACAAAGACATCCTATAAAATTATAGATATAGAAAAATAATTTCCTATGATATTCATCACATGTATATCATGGCTTGTGTCATGAATGAGTCACACAATATACCATTTAGTGAAAACCCATTAAAATCATACTTTCACTAAAATACAATATATATTTTAATTAAAACATAACAAATCATTCGGAATCTATCTAAACTCTTTTGAATATTGTTTACTAAAATGTATTCATTTAGGACCAAATAGTTTGGAATAAAATTAATCCTTAGGAAAAGCCATTACCTGTGACCCTATGGGTATTTTATTGTTGAAAAATATGAATTTTGGTAGCCGTGAATAAACAAAAAGAGCGATATCTTGAAAATTATAAATTCAACTCTATCCAAAACGTGTTATCGTATAGTGTCAATCAAATATACCAATATCTTCTTAAGAACATGTTCACAAAATGATGTATCATATACATTATATTTATAGTTTAATTAACCCATTTTCCCTAAAATCTAGTATCCACTAAACATTTTTTATGTCAGTAAAGTATATACTAACCCATGTATTTTTTATTCTATGAGTACATTGATCACATAGAATGATTACATTACATGTCATTCATTATATTATATAATAACATCTCATGCATGTATCTATGAATGTACATGCATTCTATCGATCACTCAATCAAAGTCTCTAAAAAATTAGTTTTCATAAAGGTGGAAAAATATATTATTGGTTGAACTCAACTGACAACATGATCAGTAACATTCCTTGCCACCCCCTCATTAGCTGAACCTCAAAACTAGCATAAGATATTTATCAAATTATGAAGGTTAATATTCTATGTATCTTTTTTACATTACATTCTATATATTCTTTAATAAGAACACATCCCTTATTATATCAATGATTTTATGACATTGTATATGATATATATTAACATGTTAGACATGATAATAAATATTGTTTTATTTTCTAATTAGTCTACACTATATTATATACAAGACTTCTAATCATTATAGTATATATATACTAAAACAACATAATACTTGAACATGACCACAGGTTAAGGATACCTCAATGTCTCACTTTAATTGATTATCATCATTTCATTAATCATGTTTTTAATAAGTGATTCATAACAGAAAGAATAATAAATTGTGAGTAGCTTTATAATAAAAACATAATAAATTTTTAAACCATTATATCCAATCTAATAGGTATATTATACCTATAGATACAATAAACCCCTATGGTTTTTCTATTGTAAGGGTTTCTTTAATGAATCCAACAAATTATCCCTTACATCCACCAAATTAATCTTTACATATGCCCTACCAACAATCCATAAAATGTTATCTTATTTTCAATAGATGTGATTGGTCCATTGATAAGGACATGGTTCATTAGAATGGGAAATGGTTCCACAATTATCATGGTAAATCATAATTATATCTGTATGTTCTAGGAAAAAAACCTAGATATGTAATGAACTTATTTATCTAATTAGATTCCCCTGATGCTTCTGAATCAATTTTGTAGTCTACCTCTATTTACGAGTTCACCATGATGGATCTTTTAGAACCCTTATAATATATAATTCCATCATTTTGGAATGTCAAAAACCCAAGTTCATATACCATATCATCGTTTTCATCATGGAAACTGACATCAACTTAACCATGTATAGTAGGTTCATCGTAACAACCAAACACTAAGAACATATCCTTACATATTCACAAGTAATTAATTATGTTATTAAAAAAAATCAATTATTTATATAAAATTATATTGGTATTTAATTGTTATACATATAGAATAACTAATTTTGAGTTAGGTAAATAATATGTCAAACATTATGGATTTTATAATGAATTCATATTTAATAAAATCAATTCATTATGATTATTTTTAATGATCTTTAATAATTATATGATGCATTTTATACAACAATAGTAAAAATCCCTTCTTAGAACCTCTTAGATAATCCTCTTTACCACTTACCAGTATATGTGTTTTGACACCATCCAATAATGTACTTTGATCTATCTCTATAAATTTTCATATCTAATATGTAGGATACTTCAACCATGTCATTCAATGATACTAAAATTTCCAATCATATCATAATAGATTAAAAATATGATATATAATTTCTAATAAAAAAAATATTTTATCCACATAGAGTATGAAAAATACAGAAATACTCCCAATAATCACCTTCTATTTGAAAAAAATATCCACATTATTGATGAAAAAAACAATATGATAGAATTATCAAAATAGATATCAAAACTACAATAAATGTTTTTCAATATAACAATGGATTAATCTTATAAACCATTGTATACAATTTTTGAAGTTCAAAACATTTGGGTTTTATCATATACATGACAATGACTAAATGTACCTTAAGAAAATAATTTATTAATATCATTTTATATATCTCAAAATCTTAATGATTTTCTATGGGAAGAAATATATAAATGGAATTTATCATCACAAATGGAGAAAAGGTTTGTTAATAGTCAACATCATGAATTTTTTTAATACCCTAAGCTAATAATTATGAATTATAGGTAGACACTCTACAATCCTTATAATTGTTAGTGGAGAAAGATCATAACCCAGGAATCCATGTATACTAAAGATTTTACACTAGCAGAAAGGGTCTAAATGCGGTATAGTGGTGAAACAATATCTTATTGATCATTACAAAATACCGCAAAATCATAAATAAAAAATGATAGTGGAAGAAAGTAATTAATAATAGGTAATAATAAAAATCTATCCTGTAAAGTCACAAAAATAAACCATGCATGAACAAGGTGAGTAATAGTAGAATAATTCTATTAAATATAGTTATACATAAATAAAGAATACAATATCTAATGAATAAATTAATAAAATAACTAACTCTAGTAGGTTGCCTGAGTACATGCTCGGTTCCCAGATCACCTGAAAATTCGTAGACAAAAAGATAAAATATCATATAAGATCAATCCATGCCTGAAACTAATATTTGAAGATATTTATAGATATTAATTGGTATCATGAACAGGGTGAGAGTAAAACTCGGTAGGCCACCACCAATGGAATTTTATGTTAATCTAGTTTGTGGATATAAAATATAATATTTTTAGGTATAATAAATGTAATGTTCTAGTAACAAATTGATATATAAATCAGTATTTCAATCTCATGTTCCTCATGGGACACCTATCCTATTATAGTTTATTCATTTTAAGGTGGAATGTCTTTGATCATTTTACATTTTATATAAAAATATGTGACCCATGGTATATAACAATGGCATCCATGTATAAGGATAACCAGAAAGGAATTAATATTTAAATATGGAGAATCAATATAATACTTTTAATAAAGGGTATGTGTAAATTCTTGTAAAAAAATTTCAAATAAATAATACGAAAAATTATTTCCAATAATGAGCATCATATTTTTCAATAAGATCAATAAATTATAAGCATGGCCATGTCCCATAATGAACAGTTACATTTCCATTTATTTTAATTGATGGTAAAAAAACCATGTCAAATAATATAATGAATAATTTGGAAAGACATGTATACTAATGAGGAACAACATGTCCAATTATTTCAATAAATATAAGGAACATCTTTTCCAAAAATGAATAACAACTGGTCTATTATATCAATAAATATTAACAAAGGAAATGTCCACAACCTTAATAAATAATAAGAACTTCCAAGACCATTAATTTAATAAATAAATAAATAACACCATGTACTTCAATTTTAATGAATGGTAATAATTCAAGGACAAAATTTATATTTATTTAAAATTATTCAGATCAATGTTCCATGTGAGCCAATCTATGACATTCTGTATTGGATCCCATTTTCCAATAGATTCATTCTGTAAAAAAATGGGAATTTCAATTATTATTTAAACATAGACCAAGATGTTTTCTTATTAAAATCCGTAATTAAAGGACAAGGAATACAATACATTCCATTTAACAATTTAATTTATAACACTAGGTAATTTCATTTATAAAAAACAAGATATCCTGGGAAACATTTATGAAAAATTGACAATCGGCGTGTTTAATTTCATTACTCGACTCAATTTTTAGTTATAAAAGTGCCATGTAAGTATACATGATAAATTAGAACTCATTAAAATTAACATTCTTTATCAATTCAATAAAAATTTAAAAATATTCAATTAAAGGAAAAAAATCCATTTAATAACTCATTTTGTTCTGTTATGTTATTTCATTCAATCGCACTTTTATAATTGAAATGGGGGAAAGTGTGTGTACATAAAAATTACCCATAGTTTAATTCATTTATGTTATCTAACATAGCTATGTATAGCTAAAAAACCACATAATATGGACTATTCTTAACTTATATGTTAATAAATATAATTATTTAATTGAACCCAATATAACGGGTCATTCAGGTTGAGTTCATCACCTCCAACCATGTCAATAGTATATAAAAACAGAAAAGTCATGGTCGAAGAAATATATTTAAGGATTAACACATTTTTTGAGACACACATGGAAGGTCCACCTTGTGTAACAATTATATATTAGGAAAATTAAAATAACAATTAGTGAAAAATGGGTATTTTTACTAACTGATAATAAAAATACTTCACACAACCATTATTGGCCATTGATTCTACCCTACGTGAAGGAAAATAAAGAACCCAAAAATTGATCTAAATATGGGAAATTATCTCATAAAACTACGAAGATAATAATGAGGAGACAATTAAAGAAAATAGGTAAGAGGCATTATATAATTACCTCTGTACATCCAACACATCTGACGATTCTCAATTCAAACCATAAATAATGGAAACCCACCCAAGGGAATATGAGAATGAGGAGGACCACGTGGGACAAATTTTAGGAATGAATGATGAAAAAATTGGGTAAAAACCAATTTATGGTTAGAGAGGGAAAATGATATTTCCACTTTTTAGGAGCTTCATGGTTAGGTTACAATATTACAAAAACTATACACCAACCATGTTGTGCCACTATCCAAGAACCCATATGATTCATGGTTATCTCAACTATTTACAAACTGTTACCCATTTGTGTCAGATTCACTGCACAAATACCCCTACCCCACATATTTGAAGTAGTCAATTAGAAATATCAAGTTCCCATCATGGGGTTTTGACTATTACCCAACACTAATTCTCATTTTTTTCTGGACCACCTTGTAGGTTCTAAACAAACTCTTTACCTTTATAAAAAAGTATGCATGGTTATCCCACATGGTTAGTACTATATTTTCACAAAACTATTCACCCGGGTTTTGTTTTCTAAAATTTATATTTCATATCTCAAACCCATGAGATACTCCCAAAACATATATACCACCTTCTAGGCCACATTCCATATCTTATAATAACAATTTAAAATGTCGCACCACTCATGATTTTTTTAATGATCATTTTTCAATTTTTTCCACCTACCAAATGATAAAACAAAATACAGTAGAATATCTCAATTTATTTAGAACACAAGAGCTTACGACCACCCATGTTAATAATATCTCATCCTTAGTAATCCTCTATGGAAAATGGAATCATAACCCAATCTACTCAGGCTGTGAATTCCCACTCAAATGGTTGTGACACATTTCATGACACCCAATGTGCCTCCAAGAATTATATTTATAATATATCAATTAAACTATTGAATCATAATCCAATAATCACATCCATTCATGAATCATTAATATTATTCTTGGTTGATCCCATTTAACCTAACACACAATCAAATCATGGCCTCTTTCATCAGCTATCCTATAATGCTCCCCACCATACGTTATATCCGTAGACATCCAATTTTTATTCACAAGATTTCTATTTTCATAATTTTCTATTTAATAACCACCATATTTTTCTAGTTATACTCTTAGAATTATTCATAATTCGATTGAAATTGTTGATTTTTGATCAACCACATTTCTTCCTGACATGGTAGATTATTTTTGAAAATCTCCTATTGACCTTTACACTACACGTCTTCAAACACATAGTATACATGATGTAGTTACTCACCCATCACATTCAACATTCCATGTTAACTCAAGTCGAACCACCTCCATATGACTGTTTCTAATTCCAATCGAATTAAAAAGATGATGTATCCATAAACTGATCACAAAAACTTTAATAACAAGAAACCCAAGATCACTTCATGGAAGTTCATAGATTCCCATAACAAACTTATAGTGACATATCCTAGATGAAACATCACTTTATCATTTCTACTTCCATGCCACAACCTTAAAACTAACGAATTATAGATATGGAACTATTGTATAAATTCCACCCTCACCACCACGTCTCCTCACACATCTAAGCCTTGACACCTAACCAAATTCTTCCCAAATGCCCTTACCATGTCTCTTCCCCACATCCATGAGATTTTTTTCATAACAAAAGGCCAAACCAAGGTTCCTTAAAAAGTTTCTCAAAGAGGAGAATCCAAGAGGAAACTCGTTTTTCTTTTTCTTTTAATATCCTTTCAATGTCCTTTCTCCTCTCTTATGATCTCCTATCATCCTAAATATAAATTAGAATTATAATTGTATTATCATCAATATATAATAAATTTATAATTTTAATGAAATATCCTTTATCAAACTCTCTTCTCACTCACATTAATTTTGAAAATGAATTCATCATCTATGAGGTGCCGATTTACAACCTTCATGGATAACAGATGTTTATTATTCAATTTCTCCTTCAAGGATGGTAATGAAACCAATTTTGTCATTAAAAAAGAATATAAAATATTTATTACAACCTATTTTATTTATCTATAACTTATATATATAAATAATATTAATTCCTACGACAAAAATAGTACGTAAATCTCAAAAAACCTCTAAATTAATCTAAATGATTATCAAAAATGGTTTATCTAATTACTCATCCTCATACCACATAACCAAAATATTTATATGATAGTTTTGTAGTTTTTATGTTCATTAATATCATACGAATTTAATTATATATAATTATACCCATTTGACATGATCACTCATACTCATATACAAGTATATCGATTGTCAAAACCATGAAAACAAATGCTTGTGAGTGATAAATTTTTTTCTTATAACTCATCAAAAATGACATATTTGAACATAATAAAATTATAATAAATAAAATAAATAAATAAAATCTTCATAATTATTTAATTAATTGATTAAATTTGAGTATTCTAGACATTATGTTCAAGGGCAGAAAACATTCATACATAAGGTATGGGTTTTCTTCCCAAACCATCTTTTTCATCCAGGTTATACTTTATTTCTCTATACAAAAATGTAACTATTAATTTATATTATATAATTATTATAAATAATTATTATATGTTATAAAATCATGTATTATTTTTATTTCATCTTTCTATTATGAAAAAATAATTGTTTTACAAGGATATCTTCTCAATTGTTTTCTAATACGCAAGCCCCGTTAAAGGAAATAGCTAATTTTTTTACCCATTTTAAGGTACCAGCCATAATATTTTTTATGAAAATATTATTTTTATAAAATAAATATTTCTTCCATGAAATAATATATTTTTTCATTGTTCATTTTATCTAGAAAATCATGACAAATATTAATTATTTTTCAAAATGAACTCTTCTTTGTAAAGTAAAAGGTGTATTTATCTAAAAAATTTCTCGATGATTTTGATATATAATTTTTATGTATTAATACTCATATATTAAATTTTATTCATTATTTTGATTGGCCAGCTTTTTTATCATCCACCATATTTTATTAAATAGTTTATGATCTTTTTTACTATGGATGTTCTATCTTGATATCCTTCACTATACTACTCAAAAATATTAGTGATTATGTTTACAACTTGGGGATAGTTATTTAAATTTCAGATTTATTTTTTGTTTATGTTTATTACCATTTATATTTGGAATGCATTGGACTATTTATGAGATGGTTGGGGCTCACTATATCCCCAAAATTCATTGGTAGGTCTCATGTGACAAACTAGACTATGTTTTTACCCATTATGTATGTTGTCTTGGTCGAAACCTTAAAAATATGTTTATGATGTTTGTAATTATTCTTCCACCAATTTCGAATCATGAAATTCATATTCCATGTGATTATTTTACTATTATAATATCCTTGGTTATGTTTTATTATGGAATTATTTAATCATTTTTTATTCCCTCTATATTACGCTCGAGATTATGTTTTAGTAGAATATGTTATTATAGTTATTAACCATTCATTATTACTTATGATTTCCCTATATTACATACCATTACTGAGCATTTTATCTCACCCCTTTCTTATGTTTTATTTTTCCCTTGGATGCAGAGATGAATATTATGAATGAATTGAAGGGATAATCTAAGAGTTATGAATGTTTCCAATGGAATTTATATGTTGTATTTCATTTTAATGATGTAATGTAAAACATATGTTTATATATGGTTTAACAAAACAACTAAACTATTAGGTCCTTAGGGATATGAATTCCTTGTCTATTATACTAAGGAATTCATATAAGGCACCGTATCCTTTCAACTGGGTTTGGTTTTTTACAGAAAATCTATCTAGAACCTCTTTTTTGGATATCTAGTCACATGATAGCTCACAAAAAAAATGTATCCATGTTGTGCCTCCATAAATCACTAATAAAATTGAGAGAAAAAAGCTATCATAAAATGATATTAAACACTATAATCATCTTTAATTTCCAAAAACTATGAGTTTAACTTCTCCATGACCTTTTTTTATCAAAAGTGGAATGCAATATTTTTTTGGACCATTTACTACCTGTGCCACACCTCAGAGTGGCTCTCAAGATAGAACTACATAAAATGATTCTAGATTCACAATCACTCCCATTTATTAGAAGATAATCCATAGGAAGTGGACCTCCAAAATACATAATTTTCTCTATGAGAGCGTCACTTAATTGTTGTACTATCAAAGCATGTTTATAACCTTCCTCAAGTGTCTATAAATCTTTATCTTTAATTTTGATCACATGAGGGTGTCAATGAAAAAAACCAAAATGAACTGATCCATGAATTGTTAAGGATCTTATTCTTATGTATCATAATCATTATGGGGGTTTCCATCATTCCAAAACATATCACTGTAAATTCAATGAAATTTTAGTGTTTTTAAAAATAAATTGACGAAAACATCTCTGAAACAAAGAACCGGTGATAGCCAACCTTGTGTTCCACCATAGAACTACCTTAACACTATCAATTTTTAAAAGAAGTCATTAATTCATATGTGTGGATAATTTTCCATGACACTCCCCAAGTTTTGATGATAACAATTCGTAGGTATCCTTGAGATCAAATCCATCTCTTTGGAGAAAAACATAATTCTATCTAGATGAACAAACAAGGTATAAGAATCCCCTTTCTATAAAACATCCAACAGAACCCCCTTATCATGAATATCCATGGGATCCATAAGATATGATGGAACATATATCTATGAAGTTCTATTATGAATTTCAAAACAAATATCTAACTATTTCTAGGAAGGTAAACCTGGAAAATTGTCAGGAAATGCTTCCTTATCCCCACCACTAATTAAGAAAATTGAGAGCTCAAAACATCCTCTTCTCTTAGGTAAATTCTATCCTACTAGGATATAATCGAATGTATCCTCCCACACATGAGAAAATGTTGTAGTACCACGAATCACTCTTTACCAAAGAGGAAGTACTTCTCCCATAACATTGTATCCCTCACTAAAAACAGTCATATGGGCATAGATGGTAGGTAACTAGTCAATACTCAGGAAAAGATGAAAGGGCCTCACTTCTAGATAATAAAATTTTAAACACTAGGATCTAACTACTCTTATATTTAAGTCCAACTATCAAAAGAAATCTTTAATCACTGATCCTCAATTATAGGACCCTATAGCTCAAGGGTTATTTAAAATTCTCTTTTAAAATTACTAGGTCTTTGAGAAGGGTTGAATCTATGTATGAAAAATGTGATGAGGTTATTAGATATATAGGATGTACATAAAAACATACCCAAATAATCCTAGTCATCATCACCATCCTCTAAAATACATTAATCTATTTGTCTACCTATTCTCTATAATCAGATCATGATCTGACACCATAGAATATCTAAAGGCCTCAAACACACAAGTCTAATGAAATCCTTTTTCAGACATTGATAATATTCAAATTACATAAAACTAGCTCGATAGAACGGGTTTGGATCATGTCCGAAGGACACATTTCATTATGGTGAATCATCCCTCATATTTTCATTATCAAATTCATGGAATACATCACTAACAATGGTCTTCAATGATTCCTCGCATCACCCTGGTGAAGTCTTACTATCATGACCACTATAAATAGAGGTCATATATAAGTGGGGAACCTACATATTTGAGAAGGGTTGAATCTATGTATGAAAAATGTGATGAGGGTATTAGAGATAGAGGATGTACATCAAAACATACCCAAATAATCCTAGTCATCATCACCATCCTCCAAAA
This sequence comes from Viscum album, assembly GCA_963277665.1. Taxonomy (NCBI): domain Eukaryota; kingdom Viridiplantae; phylum Streptophyta; class Magnoliopsida; order Santalales; family Viscaceae; genus Viscum; species Viscum album. Next base: position 850,417,253 of record OY728126.1, on the reverse strand, counting down.
TAAAATAATCAATTTGTCTACCTATTCTCTATAATCAGATCATGATCTGACACCATAGAATATCTAAAAGGCCTCAAACACATAAGTCTAATGGAATCATTTTTCACACATTGATAATATTCAAATTATGTGAAACTAACTCGATATAATGGGTTTGGATCATGTCCGAAGGACACATTTCATTATTGTGAATCATCCCTCATATTTTTAACATCAAATTCATGGAATACATCACTAACGAAGGTCTTCAATTATTCCTCGCATCACCTTGGTGAAGTCTCACTATCATGACCACTATAAATAGAGGTCATATCAAAGTGGGGAACTGACATCATGTCTTATACCATCCACGAACCTAAGAAAGAGTACAAAATTACCATTATTTTTAGGTGATCTATACCTCTAGAACATATTATGTGTAATCAAAGTAGGTGCATCATCATTTTATAACATTGGGACAATAAAAAACTCCATGACGAATAATGGTTGCGAGTGAAACCATAAAATATGTCAAGGTCCAATCATTGAAACACAGAAAATACTACTATGAGAGAAGACATTTTTGTCTATATGATAGGCTGGCTAAGAAACCTCATCTATTTATATCACTACAGATCACATAATGCACAAAACCAATTCACCACATCACCCTATCCTATTGGACCAACAAAAACTAAACATATAGATTGTCCAATAAAATACAGCCTTTTGGAGGTGGATCTATGCAATTATCAACATATAGTTGCACTAATATATATCAAAATAGAGGTAAAACCTTGTGAATGGATCCCTAAACTATTACCACATTTCTCAATTGGGAATCGTCATGAAACAGTCTAAAAATACAAGTAGGATTTTGTCATGGAGACATCTCCAAATTTATAAAGATTTACCATAGACCTGATATATCTTGGGAGTCAAATAAAGAAATACATAAAAACCCCAATCCATTTATATATGGTTCATCTATAAATTTTTTCCTTTCATCTGTCTCCTATATGTTATAATTCAAAAAGATGGTTTTCAGAATCCTTGTGAATGGATGTGTTAGATTCTAAATCAACATTGGAGTCTCAAATATAATGAAGAACTTGAGAAACATTAACATTGTTTCCCTAGGTTCCAAAACATATCTCTCATCTTAAAAATAACGAAACATCAGTTATAATGTGAACACGCTCTAATGCCACTCTCTCGTAACACACCCCATGAGGGACGGCCTGGCCAGTGCTAAGCTGACTGTGACCACCCAAAACTGACCTCAAATATGCTAGGGGCTGGTGAAAACTGTCAAGTATGTATATCACACACAAGGGAGGAATTTTTATATTGTACATATTTGCATTCACAGAACTATCTCCATGAAATAGTGAAAATATAAGTATAAAATTTTACTTAAAGTCTAAAACATGCTTGTAAAACCACTAGGAGTAACTCCAGATTACGAAATAGGGGAAGATTACTATAATGAAAAAATTACACACCAAAAAAATATCTCGAACTATCATCAACTGGAACAATGGACATTTTAGATGAGACCTCAGCTACGATCTCCATAGATGACCATTGTACGTGGTCAACACCATGAACTATAGTTCACTTGAGAAACTATATCAATGATTATAACTAATTATCAATATATATTCTATATAAGAAAAAATAAATGATAAGGGATCTTGTTTAGGGGTGAGTATATACGTATCCATTATGTTCCCAGAAATCACTGGGAACAAAGCATCATTTGTGTCTGGTCAACTCAACAACATAGAGGTCTTTTAATAAGAACTCAAGACGAGACCACATGAACAACTAAAGAAGATATTTTTAACATTAAACCCAAGCAACATACAATGGGGTTGTCCAAATCCATATCCCATATAATAATGAATATCAAGTCTACAATGTTCAATATCTATATCTGAAGCCCAAAATCATATAAAACCACACTCGAACCATATTGTGGGTCCAAAAAGCCATATAAGATATAGTGGAAGACCCACCCATTTACACTACACTCGACATCCAGGGGAGCAAGGTATCAATTCCAACCATCCCAAGCCATTATGGTGACTCTCTTATGAAGAAACTGACTCCCCAATTTTCTTAACAATAATGATGCTAATGTTTAGAGTCATGGTCCCCATTCATTCCACAATGAAGATATCAATAAAACTATTTATATTGTGATTCCCTGATAGGGGATTCCACCTAGGGACTTTAGAGGATTCTATAAACCTAATCTAAAACTCTGGATATATTGATACACATATGTGGGATCTCACTAAGGTCCTCTAGTGTATTATTAAAAACCTAACTAGATTAACTCAAGAGGTAAGGGGTTAATTCTTCTGAATATTTATCACATCAATATCATAAATCCTACCTAGGAAAATAGATTAATTGATAGAGGATCACACCCCAAATCAGACCGATGGATACCAAAATTATATCTAAACTAATAATATATATGGGATCTCACATAATTCTTATGATGTGATTCCTTACTCAACTCCCATGGTTTTGTACAATGGTAAAACACTCTATTAACACTATTCTCCAAATCACTGAAGATGATTCCAAATAACAATACCTTATGTTGTATCCCAAATACCAAAATGAATTCCACCAACACAATCTATGTAGAATACCACATATGATAGGCTACTCATGGAAATAATTATTATTCCTGATTGAGGAGATATATGAGTAAAAAAATCCATAATGAAACAACATTTTAGGTACTTTGGTCCATAATATGTGTGCCCGCCAACAAGGCAGGAAGGCGTGTCCTTGTCGTCTCACAAACTAGCATTCCATGAAATCCAACATTGTGTTTATATGTAGTACATAATGTGTATACCTATCCTATCCCAAGCCTAGGTACATAGAAATGTTGGTGCCTATGCCCATGTATATTCATAGGTTCATGAATCTTAGTACGAGGTGTCCTCTAATGTTCTCAACCACTTTTCAAAGAAGCAATCAACTTTGTGTACCCCATGTACATAATTTCTAGTTCATAAAAAAATAATTACTAGATAAAAAGAACACATGATGTGTTCATATAAACTACATATTATGTTTTTAGTATTATTGAATGTAAAATATCTATGGTCTTAAAATATCCCTTTTCCAAAAATTACACATAGATCGACCATGGGTGGTCTTCCACTATCATAAAAGGGATTTAAAACCATTAAAATTGAATGTATGTGGATCGGGATATAAAAATAACAAAAGTAAAAAAATAGTTGTGGAATTTTAGATCTTCATGTCCAAATCTACAACATAAAGTTGTTACACCCTAATTTGGGAGCAATCGCCACTTAGAAGATAGTCTGGTGGAACCTCTTTTCTCTTAGTCAGTTTATCTGTTATACAAGGGAGAAAAATATTTCCACTATCATGATTGGAAACCAATGGGAATGGGTTTTATACACCCTTTTAATTAATTAAATTTAGATTTATATTTTTTTGGGTCATCCAATGATCTCCCCCCACCAGCTGACTAGCATGGACCCACATTATATCACACCAAGAATAAAATCAACATTCCATATTTAATAGATATAATAGATTTCCAATCTATGAATTTTTTGGGAGATATTTCATTCATTCTAAAAGAATAAATATATTTTATTAAGTATATTTATTATTTTTAACATCAAAACACTAATGTTATCTAGGATTCTGAATTATGAGATGTCTATTCACCCAACTCTAGAAATATTTCCAGAAATATTCCAAAGTTGTCATTAGAAAAATGAGTCCATTACACAACATTGGTTTCAATTCCTATATATGAAATACTTTCCAAGTGTCGATATGTCACTAGTTTCGTATATATTATCCTAAAATAGAATGATACGAAAAAAATAAAATTTAATACCAAATTGTTCACATCCCTCCCTTTTTCACTCTATAAATAGTAATCAAAATAGCTGGAAACAGGGCCTCATGCACACCTCACCATATGTCAGAGGCTGCTGAATCGTGCTATGGGGATGAAGGCAGTATAATAGGTACACTAAAACCTATGTATTATTACTCAATACAAGTGAATAATAACAAAATAATGGAATTTATAGATAATAATAACCAATATATAATAATAAAAATTCAACCTGGCATGTCACATAAACAAACCATGCATGAACATGATTATTCCTAATACAAGGAGTCAATAAATATCTAGTGATGCATAAAACATGACTAGACTAAATAAAAAATAAATAAATGAAACACCCAACCCTTGCAGACAGACCGAGTATAATCTCAGTCCCCAACTCCCATGCTAAGACCAAGCCTAGCTGATGCAACATCGAAGAATCATATGCCAATACATAACTTACATTTAAGAGATCTATCTGGGTACCAATTAGATTCTTAAATAGTGTGTGAGTAAAACTTGGTATTATACCACCGACATTTTCTAATGAAAATTCATTATATGTATATAAAATTGATTAGTGTAATGTTATAATAATTTTAAGGAATATGAAAACAAATTATGTATAATTAACCATGTAGATTTCAGGTGCATCATGGGACACCAGGACAACTATACCTATTTTGAAACTTGAAAGAATATATTTTATCATTTTTCATTTCATATAAAGACCTATTACACATGGTACATGACCAAGAAACCCACGTAAAAGGATAATAAAAATTGTGTTAAAATTTAAATAAGGAGTATTGATCCAAGAATCTCAATCAGATAAATGTTGAGTGCAATGTCCAATAATTACAAATCTATGACAAAGAACAACATGTCCCATAAAGAGGAGTGGGATGTCTAATAATTTCAATAAATGATAATTAATTCAATGTATAATAATGAGTAATCTCATTTCATTTTATTACATTAAATGATATGAAATTGCATGTCCAATAAGTTCAATAAATTATTAGGGTTTCCATGTCCAATAATAAGGAGCACCATGATAAATTCATTAATTAATGATAAGGAAGATCATGTCTAGTAATGAGGAACACTATGTCCAAAATTTCAATAAATAATAAAAATATATGTTCATAACCTCAAAAAATGTTGGGGAAACCCAAATCTATATCATCAATAATTAATAAGGAACATTATTTCCTTTATTTTTAATAAATGATTAGGATTCATGTCTAAAATTTAAAAACATTTATAATATTACATATCAATGTGCATAATGAACCCATACAAGGAAGTCCATATTAGAACCCATTTTCCACTCGATGCATACTATAATGATAATTTACATTTCATTTATTATTATGTTGTTTTCCGTGATGCTTATCTATTAAATTCGATAATTAATGTAGAAGGAATATATTAAATTCCATTAAACAATTGAATTCATACATTTGGATAATTTCATTTGTATATAACAATATTAAATGTGAAATATCATTACCAATTTACAATACATATGATTTATTTAATTTCTCAACACATTTAGAGGCTATAATTGGGTTTGGTTGGTATATATTCCAAATTACAACACAAAAAATTTATTTTATCTATTAATTAAATTCATGATTAATGATGGTCTTTGAAAAGAACCATACCATTTAACAAATAATTTGATTATTCTATGTTATTCTATTCAATCACAGAATTTTAACTTAAAAGGATTCCCATGTGTGTGTTCATAACAATTACCTTTTTTAATTCATTTGTGGTTTCCCATTTAGAATGTGGTAAGCTCAACACCCACAATGGGTGTCTTAGACCAAATTATGACATTATAATTATGAGTGCTTAATTAAACCTACACTATGTTGTGGTTTGGGTTGAGTTCATCACCAACAACCATTTCTACGGTCTATATTAAAAGATAATTACTCATCTAAAGAATTTAGTTATGGATTAACACATTTTTGAAGTAATGTATAGAATGTGTGACGCGCAGAAAAGTGGTATATTTTATAAATCACAAGACATTTAAGGGGAAAACATGTAGACCACATACATTATACCATGGATTCATTACTTATCCATTACAAAGCATTGAATATATAAAAAATAATAGAAAACAATAACCTAATGAAAGACAAATAAAATTGGTCATATTAACTCACACATATATCATGCTATTCAAAAGAATTAAAATAGAGATAAGTGGAAAGTGGAATCTTATATTTACCTATAGGCTTCCAAGATTTACAATGGTCCTTTATTTAGACCATGAGTAAAGGAAACTACCCATTGTAAAAGGATGAATATGAGAAGTGTATTTGATAGCTACTAGGATTGAATGATGTTGAAATAGCGGTCTAACCCCTTATAAGGTCAGAGGAGAAAATGTTCAATTTTTACATTTTTTAGAGGAACACAGTAAATCAACCTATATAGGAAATTTGTGCGTAATCCATGTTTTTCGACTGTGTAAGAAATTATATACCACATGAGTATCACACATATTTTACCAATGATTGACCAATCATGTGGTAATAACCACCCAATAACCACAAAATTTCTTAGTTCCAACGCATGGTTAGATAGACTATGTTCCAATATTGAAGGATCATATATGAACCAACACCTAGTGAATAGTTTACTATGTGACCTCGCATGGTTTAACCAAACATGCCCCATAATAAAATAGGCTTCATGGTTCTTGTAAAGAACCACATCCCCAGTATTCCAGAGCTTATGCATTAATTTTTTAAAGTGGAATAATAGAAAAAATGTCACATATAGAAAGAATATAATCTTGAGTATAATATGGAAAGAATATAATCTAAATAAATAATTATATTTAAATAAACACATGAGCCATAAACAAGTATATTATAATATTAAAATAATCACAAGTATTATAGACTACTTATATCATAATGAGGAAAATCATAATTTGAAACATCATAAAATTAACGTCAAGTATTTTTCTATGAAACCATATAGAAATGGGTAAAAACACAGTCAAATTTGTATCATGAGACCTACTAATCCATCAAGAAGATATAGTGGGCCTCACCCATCTATTACTAAGTCTAATAAATTTATCATATAAAAGAGGTGAAACACAGTCAAAATATAAATTCATATTGAAACTAGGATAGGAAATGTGATAAAATTTACTAATCAGTAAACGTTATCATAAACTATACAGTGTAATATTGCTAATGGAATCAAGATAGTACATCCCCAATCAAAATAATCATAAAACATTCAATAAAATATGGTTGATGTAACCAAAGAGGAAGATAAAAATTAACAAAATTATATAACCAATACTGTTGAACTGTATTAAAATAATCTAATAAAATCATTAATTAATTCTTGAGATAAATACCCTTTTACGTTTATAAATAAGAGTACTTTTGAAAAATCATTTTGTATTTGTTATAAAAAAAGATTGTAAACATGTATATTTGAGAGAGGAAAAGGGAATTATAATGGAATTATATTTTAGTATTATTAAAATAAAATCCATACTAATATTTTGAATTTTTTTTAATGTATGTAAAAAAGAGTTTTTAAGAAACATTAAAAATGAGCCACTTCAGTGTGGTTTGAGAGGGAAAATATAATAGAATATTTAATGAGAAAAAAATATGTAATTGTTTGGGGAAAACTAAAATGAACTAGGATATATTTTCCTCATAAAAATAATTATGTTATAAAAATATTTGGTTCTTAAAATACATTATGTAGTGTAACTGAAAATGTGTAAAAAAAATTAAGTTCCCCTTAATCGGGCTTACTTATTAGAGGAATTGAAAAAAAATCATATAAAACATGTAGTTACCCGTAAAAGAAAATTTAATTGGGATATATACATATATTTGAACATTATAATATAATGTAACATCATTACAAAATAATAATTAACGTTTAAATTGGGGTAAAGAGAGAGAATTCGTAATAAGAATGAAAAAGGAGGTTCAAAGACAATCTCATACCTTGTGTCAAAAGGTGTTCTCCAACAATAATTAATTTATTGGATAATGAAATTATATTCCTTAATAATTTAATTAATAACCTATTAAATATTTATTTGGCTTATTATAATTTAATTAATTTAATTTATGACCCTTTTTATGAGTAATAATATTCAATTTTTTCAATTGGGAGTGTTTATTTCCCAGGTTTTCATGATCGGTTCACTTATCTACATGTATGAGAGAACATGTAAAATAAAAATAATAATCCATAAATTTAATTATTTATTATTAATGAAATTAAAAGAGTTTTAATTATATTATATATATTTTTTCATATGTTTTGATGATTCATTAGATAAAGTGTCAACAATATCCATTTAGATTATTTTGGAATCTTTTAGATCATCATGAAATAGTTTTGTCTTATGAATTAATATTATGTATATTTACAAGTTGAAAACCTCAAATAATTTTCATTACATATATTAATTTATGTTTTGACAATTAAATGGTTTTATGACTATACTTGAAGGCGTAATTTAAAAATGAAATCTCATTATCCATGAAGGCTGTAAAACGCCATCTCACGGATGATGTTTCCATTTATAGAATAAAAAAAGAAGAGAATAGAATTGATGGTTTATATAAAATTAACATAATTACATTATAGTATATAATTTATACTATTTTTTCATGTTGCATTGGATATGTGAGGTTAGGTAAGTATAATAAAATAAAAAAATTTGAATGAAAATTAAAAAAATGAAAGGGGATTTTACCTCTGGAATTCCTCTCCTTGAGAACCTCCTTAGATAACATTGAAATGGACATTTAGGAAAGGCCAAAACGAACAAAACGTGGGGGAGAGGTTTGTGAGATTTATTTGGAAGAAATTTGACATTATTTAAGGCATTGGTGGTCTGAGGATAAGGGTTGGTGAGGGTGGAATTTATAGTGGAGGAGAGGGGGTTTTTTTGATTATTTTATTCATTAGTTTCTTATTTTGGCTAAAGACTAAGAATATTTTTAATTTACAGGAATAAAATAGTAAATAGGGAAATATATTTCAATATCATTGTTATTACATCAGTAATGACTCAATAAATAGTCTATTTAACTTATAATGTATATATATGGTAAATAACAATATTTTATTATTCCCAAAAAATCAACTATTTTAAAAAAAATCCCAAAAAACAATCCAAATTTTATTTCAATGTGTATATTTTAAAAAATTATCCATTATATGAAAAATAATTATAATTATTATAAAAATAATTTTCATTCAAATCATCATTTATTCGAAAAATGGCGATTTTAAAACTATAACTGATTTTATAAAAATATGAAAAATTAATAAAGGCCTCTTAAAATTATATTATAAAAAAAATAAAATAGAATATTAATTAATTAATCTATTATATAAAAAGAAATTCTATTTTAAGCCATTATATTAATTATAAAGTTGTAATTAAATATTTTTGTTTCACCAAAATTCCAACACATATTATATCCTTTCTAAAACTTTTTTTACTTATTCCATGTATAAATATACTATATCATCAGCCATATGAATCCTAATTTTTTACACTTTCATATATGAGGTTAATATTCAAATCATAGATACACTATTAATATAAATAAAATTAACGATTTATAAAAATTTGGATTTTTTACTATTCACTGGAAAAAAAATATTTTCTTAAAAATACAAACATTTCAATAAAATATGAATTTTAAATTTCACTTTGACAAATAATGTATATTTTTTTCATTAGAATTTATAAAATATTAAAAATTTATTTTCTTAACATGTGTCCAACTGAAATGTGGTACAATTATATTCGAAAATATATATTTTTATGATTAAAAGTTGATGTATTCGTATCATAAGCCTGTAAAAAATATTGATAGAATTTAAAAATAAATGATTAAATGTGTTATATATAAATTTAAATACTATATTTCAATTATAGTGATTAATTTTATATTAAATTTCATTATGGTCAAAATATAATTTTTTATAAAAACACATTTTTATGATCAGTTGGTTTTTATTTTCATTTGTAATTATTTGATAACCAATTAATTATTTTTATATACATTTATAAAATATATTTTCATAATTTACATATTTGTATAGTTCTATCCATTCTAATAGGTATTTCATAGTAATAATATGTATTTTTTTATCTTAGGATCATTGTTCGTTATAACATAAGATATCGAATTAGTTAAATATTTAAAAGAGAAATACCGTAAAATCTTGTGGTGTTACATTCTACCTTCCTATAATAAATTAATTCCTCACAATTTGAAATTAATCAACAAAAATTAATGAATTATACTTATAATTTACTTTATGTAAATACCACATCTTAAAAAGTATTTATAGAACATCCTCTTAAAAATATGTAAAGAGAAATTCAAAGCTCACTACAAAACTAATATTACAAAAAAGATGAACATTTTTGAATATATGGTCCTAGAATAAAAATATAACTATCATGTTCTGATAGAGACTCATATAAAAAATGATCGTTTAATAGTTTTCCCTCAAATAATCATAAATTAGTGATCAGTTAAAAGATCATTAATTTCTCAATAGGAAAAGTAAACGGAGGATGTTTTTGATCTAAAATCATTTTCCTAGAGTCCAAAAATTCATTAAATATTTATATAAGAACTTTATGAAACTGACATACTTAATTAATTTCAATTTCATAATACTAATCTCATCATTTCTTTGTACATCGATATATTTTCACATTATCCCTAAACCTAGAAATTAATGCCGAAGGTGAATTTTTAATGTATGAATCACATTTAACAAATCATATGGTCATTAAAGAATTCCTCTAGCCTTTAAATTCTTATTAAAACCATGAATTATAGAATATGGTGTTAAGAAACAATAATTTTTAAATTTTAACTTGATCCATTAAAGAAGTATTTACTCTTAAGACGTGTCTGAAACATGTCTTTCCACTTTCAACAACAAAATCGTTAACATGAAGGTTAATAAATTTTCTACTATCAACATAAATTACGATTTAAAAAATAATGAAACTCATAAATCCACATATAAATTGTACGAATACATTGATTAATATAAAACCATAATGGGAACATTCATGCTTCCAAATCCTTAAATAAGATGTTTTATAGAAAAATAATTATATAACTCATGATTCTTATAACTAGAATATCATAACATATTATTAAATTCAAAAAGAGAAATACTATAATTATTTCACTTTGTCTATAGTAATAACATACGTTTGACCATGATACCTTGGGTCTTTCTGACCAATATTTCCATTAATGCTTGGGAAATTCATTTACATAGTGCCTCATCTCCTTAGAATTGAATGATTTCATATTTATATTTTCTTTCATTCCACCGCATCCATGATTCTGGTGACTTTTCTTGCCACACTTTTAAAAAAATATCATTCCCATTAACAATGTAAAAGTGTGTTTGTTCCTATAATTATTACATAGAGGATATCATATATTCCATTTTTCCCTTTATCAGTCTATTTTTCTACCACACTCGTCTATTTATTTCCCTTAAATTTATAAGACTTATAGAATTATTTTATGTCTTGGTAGAACAAGAAACTATATCTTCATATGATATAGTTGTTTGGGAGACTAGTTCAATTTAGTATAATGGTTTTAACCCATCAAATAATTGATCAATCATACATAATCCATAGAATGACTTGATAACCTTATAATGATGGCTTCACACATGGAAAAAAATTTATCCACTTTTTATCTCAGATATAAGAACTGTCTCTATATATATGCTCATCATTCTCTTGGAAAATATTTTTCCCTGAAAATTTCTTTAAAATCCTTCAATTATATGTTTCCAATTACCTCTTCACCCTTATTATTTTGAATCGATGACCACTATTTTTTAGTATCACCTAAGAGACGATAAATTTCCATGATAACCTTATCTCTTTGATTACTTCCCATAACTAGGAATATCTTCTCTAAGAAACATATCCTTTTCATAGATACAAATATAAGTTTACTCCCATTGAATAACTGATTTTTTTGTCACATGAATCAGTCTAACATATTCCCACCAAGTTGTGGACCAGGATGCTCTAAATGAGTATGGTTATTACTCATAACATGAGTTAGTTGTCTCAGTATTGTTATATGTTAATCATCTCTTGTGGTAGATACTAATCCAACATCATTATCATACAGAGTAGGGAAATCCATACATGTAATATTTTCATTGATTTAGTTTCCATTCCTTCCATGAGGCTCTATTTCTGAATATTCGAATATACTAAATTATGTTATGTACAATAATAAATAATTTCAAACTAGAAAAAAAGTTAAAATTAATTGGAAGTATATGTATATATAATATTATAATACTAAAAAAAAATTCTTTGGAAACACGTTAACTTTAAAAACCCTTATAATGGTTTGTAAATTATGTTTAAATTATCTTAATAATATCCCCTTGGAGTTCTAAACTAGGGGCATAGTAAGTATCGTTTTCATCTATGAGGTTACATGGAGTAAAGCCTGATGAACCTTGGCAGAGTCATTACACCTAGGCACATCTATTCTAGAACCATGTTCACTTTTTTTTATACATATATGGATGTACTTCTAGGAATACTCACATAATCGTTACCTTTCCAAACATGTAAGATGTTATTCTGTAATTATCCTAAATTTCAATCTTAATGTTATGTTCCCTAATATGTGTTTTCTAATTCTTATTTCTATGGATTGTACAAAACTTCAACTGATACCAACATTAAAGACCCCGAACCTAGTATCATAGATCGAATTCCTTACTTTATTACATTGGCATAATTAACTTGGAAGTCACATCTCGAAGGGCCTAATAGTTTAGAATATTTGAAAAAATAGATACGAACATAATTATTATATTGAAACATGAATGAAAAAAATATAGCAACTCCATTAGAAAAACTTATACAGTCTGATATTATTAGCGCAAGTCATTCATAACATACATCTTTTCAACCTGGGAAAAGTTATACATAAGAAATGGGTTGTCTTATATTCTTAATAAGAGTATTCAATACAGAATAATGTATCATAAACATAATCAATAAGGAATGTTGACGGACTAAAATGCATCCATTAAAACATAATCTTGAGCATGATATGAAAGAAATATGAGTGGAATAAATAATTTCATATAAATAATCACATGGATGTTCACCCTGGATATTTTACTAGTAAAATAATCAAATTGATTATCAATTAATAAAATCATAATGACGGAATGAATAGTGTATGACATCATAAACATATCTTCAACGCTTCAACCAAAATAAACCATAAGAAAATGGGTAAAACCCTAATATATTTTGTCTTGTGCAATATATTGAGGCATTGAGGGGCTATTGTGTGTTGTAGGCTCTGGGAGTAGCATAAGTGCATTGATGGGTGTTCCCAACATTAATTTTTTCATTAACAACGATCAATCGAAGATCTGTCATGATGATAAAATGTCAGATATTCAGAATAGAACGAAGAACAAAAGAAACTAAGAGAGTCTTGAAACCATAGATAGGATCATCATATGTTGCTTATAATTAATTTAATTAAATGACAAGAATTTCCTTTATTGATTTCTATCTCCGTTAATGTTTCTGGTCATATTTTGATGGGATCTGTTGTTACATCATAGAATCCAAATGAAGGATTCCTCTAGCGGTGATCCATGAATGCTCCATGTATCTCTGCACGTCATCGAAGGTATTTAAAGGTGATAACATATAAGAGTCCTTTCATGAGATTCATGACTTCGATCGCCTTCAGAGTGGCTTGCAAAGTGCTCTCCTTGATCTGGTGGTGGAAGATCTCTCTCAAAACTTGAGAGCATTCTTGGAAGAGAATAATTCTCTCTTGTCTTGAGAGCTTTCCCTGTATCCATTTTTCACAACCACTAGGAAAGGATAGGCAAATGAGAATAAAATAATTTGGATTCTAATTACATGGAATAATAAAATTAATTAATAACATGAAAGAATTTATTCATTTCATTTAATTCTTAGTAAGACCCCATATCTAAAAATAATAGATGACCTTTATTATTACTTGACATGCACCCAGAAAATTACCCCCAATATTATTTAATTATATAAATAATATTATTTCTCAAAAATCCCTTGAAAACAACATGTATTGTATATTAATATACATGGAATGTACTTTGGTTTTTCCATTCTCTTTATTTCCCCCACCACAGTTATTAGACCTTGAATAATGACTATTTATTTCTTAAATAAATATCACTACAATACTCATTAATAAATATATTATTTCACCCATAATATATTTTTCTCGAATAACTAGTGTAGAAATAAGTGTGATCGAGAATTCTTGAATAATTATTAAACAAAAATCAGGAATAATCTTTATATAACTTGTTAAATTAATATTTAAAAAAATACATGGACACACATAGTGACCCTCAAGGCATCTTTCTTAGTAGCATTGGGTATAGCCTATCTAATGTCAAAGGTTAGCATCTAGAAACATTCAGAGGCACCCATAGAGAAATAGGTTAATGCTGCAATGACGTGTCACCTCTAATGAATGCTTACCATGTAATGTAATCCCTTTATCTAAATATCTCAAATAAAGACGGTTTCATGCTGGTTCCATCAACCCATGTTCATGATTATTCTTTCTTTGACATCTTAGAATTGAAATTTTCTATTACTTAACATGGACATTGATTTATATAGGCTATATCAATTCCATCAAAGGGCCTAAGATATCTACTTCTATAATGGAATATAAGGGAAAAATCCTTTCTTGCATTATCTATTAATGCAGTTTTCTCGTGACGCACCCAAAAGATCTTACCTCACTATGAACAGTGTGTCATCACAGTTTTCATCAATACAACTAAGTGAGTTAGTTGTAATACGGATTAATTATAATCATAATGTATATGGGCCATTACACACATCTACAGATAGGGACATCCAATGACTCTATGTAATGTGTATTTTCTACTGGTGGGTCTCTTTCTCATAATATTATATTTGATATTATCAAGGGCACACTCCATGAGAAGGTGACTCAATGTTTTATGAGTCCTCACCCCTAATGGTATGTATTATTTGTCTCCATTAAATTACATCATCCAGCCATAGAACATATATTCAAGAATAGTGTTATGGCACTTCCAAGATCTCATCATAGCAAGGATCCACTATGCACTTTTAGGGAAACAACTATCCTTTTGAAATTATCACATTCATTGTCATGCAGACGAACAATCAAGAAGTGATAAGGTATTTATTAACAAATAATGAACAAAGTAGTTGGTTCTAGGCCACAAACTATAACAGAATCTCAAAGGTTCTATTAAAATTATTTCTCGAATGTTTTATGTTTTCATAGAATTATTTATATGAAATGTGTTTTTATTTCATGGTTTATATGTTTTTGAAATATATTTCTATTTTTTAGGTTCAATATTTTTGTAATCAGTTTCTCTTTAACAAGTTATATACCTATGAAACCCATTTCTTTTCATTGTATATATTGTGATGAAATAATTATGAAACCTATATCTCTTCTATACGTAAGGATAATATTAAATTTTTTTATACCCATTTCAATTTGTGAGTTATGTTATGATTAATGATAAGAATATTATGGCACACATATATATTATTTTATTATGAGATGGATGAGACCAATATAACCCTCCAATGCATTGGGTAAGGGTTTATATCTCATGATATATAAATAAAAGAACTTTTCCTCTAAGATAGTATGAGGAGCGATTCTTAACTACCAAGATGGTTATGGGAGTGAATCATGACATCCAAGATGGTTATGGTAGTGAACAATGTCTACCATTATGGTCATGGGAGTGAACTAGGACTATCAAGATGGTATGGGGAGTGAACCCCTACAACTAAGACGACTTGGAAATAATGACATGACTATTATGCTAATCATTTTAATATTATTATGTGTTTACCATAATCCTATGTCTTATTCCTATGTTATTCGTTCAGAGTATATGTTTTTTATTTCCTTATGATTCATGTCTTATGAACTACTAGTATTTATGACAGGATTATTGTTTATGATATTTGATATGTAGGGTATGATATTATAATGAAATGAACACATCCTGATTCTTTTATGCTCATGTTTATTCTTACATATCTCCTATAATCACACTTATGGATCATCTGAAGTATCCCCATTTTATGTTTATTTCCCCATGATATGAAGATATAATTAAGTATGATATGTCTGAGAGGGTTTCTAGTATTGGATAACCTAGTATGATATAATGTATCTCAATCATGTATCTTAATTTAAATTTCCATGTTTCCAAAGTCACAAATCTAACATAGTCATTGTTCATCTGTTTTTCTAAAGTATTAAGTATTCCAAAAAATTGATGTAATCTTTATTTATGAAAATTTAGCGGCTCTAGAATCATATAATAGAGTAATTATAAGAGTGATTTATATATAAATTACACAATCTCTCAAATTATCAGTGAATCTCATAATTTGGTACTCACAACCCCAATATGATAATATAATCTAAATAATTTTTAGAAGGTTATTCTATAAATAAATTTCAAAAAATTTGATTTCATTAATTTTTTCAAACATTTATGTCTTGAAAAAAACATACCCATATTATCTAAAATCAATAATAAATGTTGAAATGTACCTATACCAACAACTTGATGTAGTACTAGTTGGTCGACATACATCACTCTATAAAATATGCAATATCCTACTTAGTATTTTAAATATTCCAAAAATAGTTCCTTTACAAATGTTTCTTGATAAATAATTTTTAATTAAGAAATGATTAAAAATTAAATAAATACCACTATCATCACTATGGAGTCTCTAGATTTATCTCTCATATATATTTTCAAGATGAAAATTCCAATGAGATATTTTGTATGAATCAAAAAATTATCTAATTATCATCAACGTTGCAGATATTGTTATCTATATCAAAAATATATAATCCATTTACCATATTACCAATGCTACAAAATATTTCAATCATATATATAGATTAAATCATTTTTATACTGATGAAAAAAATATTTCGCAAACAAGATTGAGAAATAAAGATTCAATTTATATTTGGGACATAGAAATATCTTTCTTATTCCATTAATAATACACTATGTATTATGAGATCATATTTGTCAACCTCTAATATAAAAAATCATTTCCCTTTTTCAACAAATGAATATAAAATACAATTCATCAATTGTCTTATATTTCAAACTCACTATCACATCCATTTTATAAAAATACCACTCATTAAGAACTATTATCAACCACAAATTTTAATATGAAGTTATTTTACTGGCCATTATTATAAGATATATCAAATTGACAATTAATATGAGTTATATAATATGAAATGAAGAAATATATATTTGTGATTATCATGTTTTATATCTTTTCATCAATTAATTTTAATTTATATACTCCCACTAAAATGATGACATCATATATAATTCCCTTTAAGGAACAAACATATAAATTCCACAATGTTTTTAATCAATATTAGTGTTTATCTAAAAATTTATCTATTTTGGTAGTCCTTTTGGTCAATCATATCATATATGATTCTTGGATATTTGTGTAGGAAACCCTTTTCTTGAATTCATCATTTGAAAAAATTAAACTATATCAGTTTGGTTTGTAATATTAATGGTTTCAGCTGTTAAGTTTAACCTTAATTTTATAGTGTGATTTTCTTATTATAATTTTTTGTTTAGTTACTACCACCGTATCATTCACAATACAATCCATTGGAACCCAAATTTATTATTAATCCACCAAGTTATATGATCAAGATGTTGACATGTGATTAATTTGGATGGAATCTCATACTTCTTATTTTAGTTGATTTCTTTAGTCTAACCGCATTTATATTTATAAAATGAATGTAAAATCCATAAAATGTTAATATAATTTAAAATTTATTTTCTAATGGTTTATTCCTATATTTAGTCCAACATCTGGATGTTTAGTTTAAATATCATTATTCCCATAACCAAACTAAAAAAATCCACATATATTAATGTGTAACTCTTTATACACCTCATAGATTGGGTTATTATCCCAAAATATATGTAAAATATATTTACACGTACCTAAATTAATCACATGTATAAGTAAAATGACAAATTTTCATATAAGGGTTTCTATTTAAAAAGTATATTGATAATAAAAATTTAAAAACAAAAAATATTCAAATGATATATGTATTTTATAAAAATTATTATATAAATTTAAAAAAAATATAAAAATTAGGTCATTTAAAAAATTCATATTGATATGAATATTTATTATTCTATTTATAAATAAAGAAATTCATTTGCAATTTATAAAAATAATCATTAATAAACATTTATAAACCATAATAATTTTACAAAATATTAAATTGTCAATTTTTTTGTATATATAACAAATTTTATGATAGACAGTTTCAATGAAAATTTTCTATACAATCATAGAATTTTATTGGATCTTTAATTGATTGTCTATAATATTTTAAAATATTAGACATCCTATTGAATTTTGTAGCTTTTGAACCCAACTCTAATCTTTGATATCTTTTATATCTAATTTATAACATGACCATATATTTTATGAATCCTTTGTTATCAATAATAGAGAAAAATAATTCTTATTTTTATGTACTATGTAGTGTAGAACAATAGGATTTGTTGAATCATGAATTATTATTCATTCGTATATAACCTATAGTATTTTAAAACATAGAATGATAGTATAATATCTCATATCATATATAATAGTATAGTGATCCAATGGTCAAAAATTATACATTTTACATTTTACCATGAAATATAAAGAACCATTCTATATAATATACATGTTCATTAAAAAATGAATATGAAAACATAATTATTCCATGGTGAAACTTTCTATAATACAAATTATGGGGTTTTATATAACATATTATACTCATAACAGTGGAGAAAAAAAATAATTATCTAGATCATTCATCATAGAATCAAGATGAAAATAAATAATATAAATATTAGCATATGGACCTCAATTTTGGTATTCTCTATCTTAATCGCTTAATATTGTGGAATATCACTATGTAATAGTGCTTATGAAATTTTCTCCACATTCAATACACCAAAAACTTGAATCCATATACAATATTAGAGGTCTCCTTGGACTTAAAAATTATATTGGACCCTTCTTCTTGAATTGAAATGGAGAACAATGAAGAAGACAAACTAGTTTTGGATTAAAAATAATCCACCCCTAATGAGAAGGATCACATTATTTATATAATCTCTACTCATTCAATGAACAAGAATTAGAATTATCTAATAATGGTTAGAAACCACTTTATATTAATCCTAAAATATTATTATTGGATTCTTGTGATTTTTTAACATTTTAATTATCATAATTATAACCTTAATTTTATAAATGAATCATCTTGATGATTCTTAATTCCGGATAAACAAATTTGGAATATAGCAGTTCTTAGGAACTTTATATCATATATCTTCATCCATACCAAATGATGTATCATATGAAAAAGACATATCGAACATTAAACGATATATATAAATCATTTAATATGATATAAATCTCATAAATATGATTAGTTTTGATATATATAAATTATATTATTTAATTACATCCATCTTAGTGCATAAACATTAAGTAACAAGTCTCCAATACTAGAATTTTTATATTAGTAGCTATAGTTTATGTGTTAGAAGTGGAGTTCATATATCACTAATAACAAAATTGTTTCACTATAAGAAATTATTTGATAACAAATTACGATTAATACATAAACTAAAATATTTATAACTTTCTATTTTCAATTTTATTCATATGTGTAATCAAGATACAATGTTTTCTATGCTGAAAGTTGTAACAAAATATATTTTAAAAATGATTTTAACTCAATAAATTACTTGTGTTGAATAAATCTTCTTTCATGAAATAACCCACTAAAATGGAATATTATTTATTTTATTACGGTATAATATTATAATATTAAATGAAATGTTAATTATAAGAGAGTAATATGAAACACTATAATGAAAACATTAAGTGAAATATAACCATAAGTAAAAAAAATTGTATTCTTTAAATATTCACCCTTTCAATATCCCATGAAAACCATACTTCTAAGTAAAACAATACAAAAGGTTATAAAACATTATACATTTGAAATAAATTTGGAAAACAAAATGTAAGAATATGATGAATTATTTTTATATTAATGTATATGGTTATATATATATATATATCTCTGTGTGATTGAAAAATGATAGTATGACTATTATATTATCATTTGTATGTATATAGTCATTAGGTATACATATAGACAATGGATATATTTTAATAATTAAAATGAGAATACAAATTTTTTATAAGTGATTAAAATTCATAAATAATATATTTATCAATTATAATAAATAACTAATATCCATTAAAAATTAACCATTTAAAATAATTAAATCATTTCCATTAAATATATTAGCTATTTATTCTAGTTCATAAAAAAATTGTTTTAAATATTGTATATTTCTATTGAAAATATAAATTTCCTATATTTAATGTGTTAATTTTATAAAATATAATTTATATTTTGAATATGAAAATTTATATAAGTTAATAGGTTCACTTTTATGTTTTTTTTTAAAAAAAATTATCCTCTTGAATAATAAAATATGTTAGTAAAATTTAAATGTGGGAAAATATTCTATCTCGTTAACATTGTATATAAATATATATAAAAAACATCTAGAAAATAAATGTAATAATCACCCTACTTTTTCTATTTATGGGTTTAGTGAAAACTCCTAATGATGTTCCATAGCTATTAAGGAATGACTGTTTTTGAAATGCCACTCAGACTCATTTATAAATATATATTTTTTATAACCATTACAAACAATGATTATTTTTCAATTCCCTCTCTAAAACTTCCCACATTTTCTTCTATAAATTATTATATCAAATTTGGGTGATTATGGCCCTGATAAGGATTCCAAAATTGGTCATTATAAAGGATGTCCTTACGAGAAATGGTAAGTAGATTCAAGAAGGTAAAGAGTTATTATCTATATTTTCATTTGTTTTCTACATCCTCATCCATGATAAATATTATATATCACTACAATATCTTATAACTAATATTATTATTCATCTATAAAAATTATAATATAACAACATGACTACATATTCATACTCAATAATTCATTATATCATATTTTTATTTGGGTTAGTTTAACTACATACAAGAACGATGTTATACCATTTTTAGAAATTCTATCATGGTTGATTGTATGAAATTTTATACTTGTAATATATAGTAAAATTGAAGAAATAATGTTATGTTTATGATTTTTTTGTTATAATGATAAAATTAAATGATTTTTTGAAATAATACCATATAGTTGTATATATAATTACAATCTATAGAATCCTTTACTAGTGAGTCATGACTATGTAATCCATAAAATCAGAATATCGTTTAAAAATAACTAAACCCTTAGGATTCCATTATATTAATTAATTTATATTTTCAACTTTTATGAACATGAAATTATAATCAATAAGGTCTAATAAAAAATGATGGAACAATAAAAAATAATAACATTTCAGTATCAAAATGGACTATGGATACCTTATATGTATAATAATTGAATACAATTGATTAATTTGAAAGGTAAAAATTAAAAATATGCTTTTTTATGTAGGTTACTAAGTAGAAAATGTGTATTAGATTGGGATTCATAGTGTATCCAAATATGACAATATTAAAATAAACGGGAATTATTCATTTTCTGTCATTTTAGTGAGAATTTCTATCTATATTATCCAAATGAATCAATTTATTTCTTTAATATATTCAATTTTTTTTACTTTCATTATATAGTTGTATAATTTAACATTTAATTTTTTTTGAGTTATTGAATATGGTTGGAGGATAATATTTCTCTCTAATTGTAACATCCTCATATACATACTTTCACATCTGATGTTAAAAACAAAATATTAATTTTTTATTAAAAAGAAACTATAAAATGTTTCACTAAAAAAATTAGGATTTTGTAGAGTCTATATATTGGAGGATTAAGAAAATTCCTTACACAATATCATATTTTATAATAAATATAATGTAGTGAATTTTTTCTCTCATTATCTCATTAGTTGAAACCAAAATCTTTTGATTTATCTAATAACCCTATAAAAAATCATTTTAAAAATATAGTCTTTGCAAAAATATTCCTATTAAGGGGTTTGGAAACAAGTGAACGATAATTTTATAAATACTTATTTAAAAATTACATAATGAAATAATATAAAATATATTATACTTGATATAGTAAATATTTTTCAAAATATAATTCAAGAGTTTTCAAATAATGAGATACTACTCAAAATTGACCATTTCCAAAAAAATACCTTTAAATAAACTTTTGATTTATTATTTAAAAGTCCTTTGAAAATAATTACTTTTAGGTATTTAATTAAAATATGTAATACCACATGAAATCCATAAGTCCTCTAGTAGTATCCATATTAGGATATAGTCTTGTTAAAGCCATGAGACCAACCCATTACTCATCAACTCATTTAATACCCAAGTGAGGAGTTTTATTTAACAAAATCCATTTTATCAGATATTCATTTCCCATTTAAAATCCATTAACGAATTAAAAAAAATAAATTATTCATTTTCATTGTGGATAATACTTTTATATTTACGAAGTAGTTAATAAAATTTAGTTTTCAGAAAACATTACAAAACCCATCCATGATAAATCCATACATTAAAATAAATATTAATGTTAAAAAATAATTCTTGTAAATACCATGATAATAAAATTTATCAAAAAATATTGATAAATATTCATGGAATATTTTTACATTCATGTTTCATGCCCATACCTACTCTTGTGTGCAACATTCATATATTTTAAAATAAATTTTTCACAAATAGTCATAGTTTTAACATTATAAACCGCCTATGTATTCATTGAAATACCTCTTAGAGTATAAATAAAAATAAAAATACTCTCGAATAATTATAATATAAATCATGGGAGTTAAAACTAAATAATAGAAATATAAAAATATAAATTTTGAGAAAAATAAATCCTTTACATAGCATATATAATCATATATTATTTTAAAAAAATTAGATACATAAATTTATAATAATAAGTTTATTATAATAATAATATTTTTAAAATATAATATTTTTAAAAATAATTACTTTCCTTATTAAGATGTCAATTTCAAATCATGTTACAGTTACATAAATTTTTATAAAAAAAAAGTTTTAACCCAAAATTATAGATTTGATTGAGAATAAAGGCCTTTCATGGTTAATTATTACATTACTATAATAAAATAGAGATTTGATAATAAATATATATAAAATTAAGAAAACATTAACTCTTATGATTCCTCACATTCCAGACTCGTACCATCAATTTTTTTATGGTAAAGAGGACTTATTTAGATTAAAAAATACAAGAAGATCGTAATGGAAAAAATAAAAGTTGTAAACACCATGCATAAAATGCCTCACTAGTTTAAAGTTCATACATAAGGCGTAGTTGATATACGATATGTGAATATTCCTATACTACCCCTTGTTGGTCCCGAGGGACTGAGAAGGATAAGTTAGCCAAAAGATCGTTATTTTTTCTATGAAACTTGGTCACCCTACTTATTTAGGCAACTGGAGCCAATGTACGACTACTAGGATAAAAAACAAACCTTTCCTCTAACATATATATACACACTCAACCTTATGTGTAAATAATTATATATTTTGTACACATTGATTTTAAATTGTATTTTTTGACAAATAAATATATATTTTATCTCTTGAAATAATAAAATATTATAAATGTGATCTTTTTAAATTTCTATTACTCAATATTCGAATATTCCTTCTTGATATTTATAAGGGTGATAAAAAATAAGTGTTGATGTCCGGGTCTTACCATGATTTTTATTAGGCCAGACATTATCTTAAATATTTCATTGAAAATTATGTTATAAATTTCATCAATTTCAATTAAATATATATATATATATATATTCTATTATGTGTATAAATTTGAATCAGGTTCAGATATTTTCCAAATCGATTCACTGGATTTTAAAAATTTATCAAATAATGAACATCCAGTTGAATGTATCAAGGATAAACTTTACAGTAATAAATATTGTGTAATATAAACAGGTATTTTTTGGATTCATGAATTTAATAATTTTATTTCTAATAATTATCAACCAATCTAAAACTCAAATTTCATAAAAATACACAAAATATGATAATGTTTTAATATATACACATAACCCTCAATCATTTGCATGTTTTTTGAGAGAAAGAAGATGATGAACAAGGTACTACTAATTCCAAAATTATAATTGAAATGTGGTTTTTTTTAATATCAGTAACCTTAAAAAAACATACACCTAGATACAATGATCTAGAAACCATTATGATGGGTGTTGAAGATGACAGAATTATCTTATTAATAGCTCATACTATATTTTCACCCCTTCCATGTTTGAATCTCAATCAAAAATTCAATCACATTTAGAATTAAATGCCTTTAATCCATATTAATGTCCCAATCCATAATAAAAGTCATTATCCACTATCAACCCTCCCATTCAGTGTTCGAACCCTCTATGCTCGACCTCCCAAAATTGAATCCCTTGGTTCGATTTCTCACTTGATGAGCCCAACCTTTGTTTTATTTTTATAATTAAAATAAAAAACATTTCATATAAATTTATTTAATAAAAGTTATAATTCATGGGATTTTACACCCCCACCTAAAAATAATTATTCCATCATAATTATTTTATCTTACATAGAGAAAATCTGAATTTCCATCGTAATAATTTTATGAATCAATGATCGTAAAAAACATATACCAATGAGTTTTCAATAATAGTTTTTCATAGATTATTTACAGAATTATTTAACACTTAGATTATCTTCTATCAAAAATCTCTTAATCTAAAAATTTTCTTTTGTTATTCCCCTAATAACACTATAATAGCCCGAGACCCGCACTTATAAATCCAATGTAAAAAAGATGTTGAGTTTTTTATAAAAATATTACTGAAAGTAGTTTATAATAAAAATAAATATAATTTATAGTCGTGGTTTTTGAGGACATAAAAATTTCCTTACATAATATCATATTTTACAATAACTATAAAATAAGTAAGTATCTTTACTCACGTAATCTCTTTAATTAAAACCAAATAATTATTTTATTTTGGGACACAACTTAATTTGTATTGGAATGAAAATCGAACATTTTATCTATGTAGAGGGAAACCATAACATAGACTGCAGGTTCAAGGAAAAGTAGACCATGCACTGGGCCTAACATCACATTGAGATATCTTTTCTGTATCATCCTCCATATGTCACCAAGCATACATCATGCTTGTTTCACCACCTATGTCATAAATAATCTAAATGGATTGCCATGATTCAAAATATATTGTTTTGGATATAGTATTATTTAGTATTCCAATTACATGCCACCCCAACAGAATCTAAATACCACTAATTATTCTATGAAACCTATGAAAAATTATTTTAAAAACAGAGTACGGGAATAAAATTTCTTTATATGGATTTTTAAAACAAATGAAAAATAAATTTATAATTACTTGTTAAAAAACACTTCTGAAACATTCTATATCAAATATATAATATTTTGTATTGTAAATAAATTTAAAAATTATAATTCTAGTGTTTTAAAAACACATAAATACCTCTCAAAATCATTGATTAAAAAAGTCTTTTAATGAAGATTCTGATATGTCCTTCATAAATATTTTGAAATTAATAATTTTTATAGATTGAAATTATTTTTGTATGTGTATAAAAAATACATGAGGTTGATAGAACTATCCCTCTTAGAATATAGTAATATTGAGTCCATGGGATCACCTAACTCCTCATCGACTCATTTGATACCCATCTACTGCATTTTATTTAAGAAAAACATTTCATAAGATCTTCCCTTCTCATTTTCAATCCACTATAACTTTCTAGATGTTATATAATTTATATTTAGTGATTAATATAATTTTAAATATACTAATATTTTAATAAATAATATATTTAGAAACATTAAAAACTCATCCATGAGAAATCAATACTTTTTATAAAATCAATATATTAAATAAATTTATTTAAATACCTTTATAATTAAATTTATGAAACATTATCGATAAATATGCATGGAATGTTTTGAAATACATTAACACTGACCATACATACTTCTATGTGAAATATCACTATATTTTAAAATGTATTTTTCATATAAAAATATAGTTTTAAAATTAGAAAACCTTTAAACTACTTAAAATACCTCTAAAATAATAATTAATTATTATTATCCTCATGAATAATAATAATTATTAAAAAAAGGAATTTAAAAGAATAAATCAGTAAATAAATTTATATTTTGAGAATCATAACTCCATTACCTAAAATAGAAAATCATATATGTTTTTTTAAATAATCCCCTACATAAATTTAACCGTCTAACTTCTTAAAAATAATAAAATATTTTAAATATAAACGTTTTCAAAAAAATCCATTACAAAAATAGAATTTGAAATTAGATAACTAATAGAGTAAATTTTATAACAAAAACATTATATATTTAAAATTATAGATTTGATTGAAAATAAATTTTTTCCTAAGAAAAGTTATTCCATTAATATAATAAAATATTTTTTCTATAATAAGTACATAAATGGTTGGAAATTAAATTTTTATTGCCATTGTGGTTCCTCGTGGGCTGGACCCATCCCTATGATTTTCTAGGATGAAAAAACCAGAAGTATTCATATTGGTGATACGTAGAAGGCTATAATAGAAGAAAAAGGCTACAATCACTCCTCGTAGACTACCTCGAAAGCTAAAAACTAATCTTCTCCTCTCTCACACACACACATATATATACACACTCAGCCTTCAATGTAAATAAAATATATACTGTGTTAATATAGATATTTAATCCTCATGTGTGACAACTATGTATATATATATATTATATAATAACATCACAAGTGATTATAAATATGTCTATATTTAATATATATTATCATGTATTCAGAAATTAATATCCAATATTGCTAAGGAGAAATGAAAAGTTTTGATGTTATATCCCACCATGAATTTGATTAGGTTAGACTTTCCTTCAGTAATAATTTGAAACTGACATTATTCAATTCTAAAATTTTAATAATATATATATATTATTTTGTGTATTAATATGATTTAGGTTTAGATATTTACTAAATAGATTCATTTAATATTACTTATTTAAAAATTATAAACATCCATTTGAAGGTTTCACAAATTACTTATGGATTAACAAAACTATTGTAACTAAATAGGTACTCACGAGATTCATTTATATAATTATTTTAATTCTAATAACTATCTACCAATCTCAATCTAAATTTTCAAATAAAATATATAAAACATGATAATGCTATACCATATATAGATAAACCATAATTATTTTTGGGTTTCTTAAGATAAATAAGACAAAGAACATATTACTTATAAACCAAAAATGATCTTTGAAATAGTATTTTCCAGAATATTCACACACCTAAAAAATAGAAATACACCTACCTATAAATATATATAAATTTTTATTCCATACGTTGAAGACAATAAAGTCGTCATCTAAACAGCTCGCACCTGATTTTTACCCCTTCCCCATTTGAGACTATTTTTGCAATTCAATATAATTTTAGTTATTGATTTCTCTCATCTATTTTGGAATCTATTTACAAAATCAAAGACCTTAACAACGGTTGAACCTCCTCTTCTATTTTCAACCAATATAATCTCATCCTCCCAAAATCAAATCCCTTGGTTTTATTTTCTCCCTTATGAGGTCAACCCTCAAATTGTATTGTTTTTTCTAACATAAAATAAATAATTTACTAAAAATATTATTAAAAAAGTGTTAAAATTATCGGGATGTTACACTAACTTTCATCAATACTTTCACTCTTTCTTTTTTACCCACCATTTTTTCCCTTTACACTAACTCCTTTTAATGTTTTATTAATCTATAGTTATTTGAAATAAATATTATTCCTTTAATCCTTAAATCTTGATTTTTTTTATTTGTACCTTTATTCTTTTTATAATGACATGAAATTTTAAAATATATTTCTTTTTAAATTTTTATACAATTTAATATGTTCCCCTAAAGAATTTATTATCTAAATTGACACCCATTTTTATAGCACACTATGATTATTTTTTTATTTTAATAAGAAGGAAACCCCATTATACCATCTATTGTTTATATGTGGGATTTACTTTTATCCATATATATTTCTTTATATATCTTCTTTTATTTTTCTTATTTATTTATTTTACAAAAATAATGAAATTTTGATTATTTATCACACTCATGTAGAGTACAGATTTTGTGAAATAATTTTATATAAAAGGTGAGACTAAAATTTTATAACCCTTTCATATATTTAATAAATATGTTTATCTCATAAAATTATAATGCTTATGGGATGTATAGAGTGGACTCAGTCCAAATTGTTTATGGGACATTGGAAATAATACGAGTAAAAACATTTATACTATTCTTTATTATTTTTGTAATAAATCCACTAGAGTATACCATATTAATACCCTATTGAATATATCCCAATCCATGAGGTACAATCAACATGGTCTAGAATAATGAATTATGAGAATCATCAATATATATTTTCTATGGTTTGACTTATAACAACTAAAATAAAATAATAAAATAAAATAATATAACAACTAAATTCACCACACTAAAACATTTATGGTGGAAATGCATAAAAAATTACATATATTTTGACTAAACAACTAGTATAACATATATAAGACCAATTAGAAATAAATTAAATACACTTATTCCTTCATATAACACATGAACACATTCATATGTAAAGACCTACATTGCACCCTTACTTAACCAATTCTATACTCACTAGAAAATTAAGACTTGAAATTCATAGCTACAAAAACAAAATCAATGTAATAAAATATATGTAAATAATGGGGTGTTAATGTATGGTGTGAGAGAATATTCTCAATCATATTTCACCACATTCTCTATATATAAATTTTATATGGAAAACCATAGCATGATATGTCAAACTAAAACTGTAAAATTACATTTTTTAATAAAACTTGTAGAATTTTATTATTTTATTTCAGTTGTACATTTTTAGATAATAAATGTTTAGAGGGAGTGGATATGAAAATTTTAAAAATAATAATTAATATATACTATATCCAAAGACACTATATGAGGTTAGTATGTATGGTCTTTGATATTTATCATAAAATAATATTTCATAAAATATTATTAAATTTTAATATATTTCTGAAAAATTTAAATAATTAATTAATATATTAAATATAATAAGAGAGAGGGGTTTTTAATTATCCATAACTTATGATAGGTATTGATTATATTTATGTTTCATCATTATGTTATGATTTGTTTATGTTTCGTAGTGTATATTTTTTTGGGTAAAAATTTTAGAATTTATTTTTACCAACCTTTATTATATTATCATAACAATTTTTTTTATTACTCCTTTATGTTGTTTATAATGATCATATAAGGTCATCACATTGATCTCTCTTATATTATACCCTTACTAAGCATTTCAGATTAACCATTTCTTTTGTTTTCATTCAACCCAAGTTATATTGATGATTATTATGTATGACACATCTAGAATGAAATACAAAATACATATATTTATGGAAATTACGTTCTATGATGGATTAGGATGGATATTTAACAAATA
The DNA here is from genome assembly GCA_963277665.1 of Viscum album. Classification (NCBI taxonomy): domain Eukaryota; kingdom Viridiplantae; phylum Streptophyta; class Magnoliopsida; order Santalales; family Viscaceae; genus Viscum; species Viscum album. The sequence goes on along the minus strand of OY728126.1, from coordinate 850,387,428 downwards.
TTTGATGTTAATTATCATTTGGGTCCAGAAAGTAAGTATTTTAATTATGAAGTGTGGTGTATAGTTATATGAAACGATGTAAAGTAAATATGTGTGTGTTTGTTCTATATGGATTATCTCAGTTTATATCAAAGTGATTTTCAGTTAATTCTAGGAATTATGTTATATATAAAACACGGATAAAACATCATGTAATAATGTTTGACCAAGAAATTTCAAAGGTCTAACTGATGCTGTCATAGTTGATTATATCTCATGATTAATTATTGTATTCATAAAATTGTTCTATCTAGTTTTATTAGGTATTATTTTTACACTAAAAATTTTGGAATTAGTAATTTTATAGAAGTAAGAGGTACTCAGTAGAGAATGGACATAATGGGAAATGAATACATTTTCCAACTAAACTATCAAAAAAATGGGAATCGGTGTTCATAATATAATGTCCATGCACACAAAACAATATAAAGTAATGAATAATAACTTAAAATTTTCAAGAACCCAAAATGAAATAAATATATAATAACTGGTTGTGAAGTAATTAATGTGAAAATGAAAACATATGTTTATTGTATATTTAGATCCATTAATTATTTATCAATGAATTAACACGATAATATATATATTTTCTATTATTCAATTTTCAGATGATGAATTAGATAAATGGTGAAAATTAATCATGAACTACATAATAAATAATTAAATTCCCTCCATGGAATGGATGGAGTTTATGAAAATGTTTTTTCTAGAAATATTTTCCATAACACTTTACATAAAACTTGAGAGGTAATTTATTAATTTTTTAAAAAATGGAAAAATATGTTGGATCCAAAAAAAACCTCATTATATTTATGTGGTACTCATCTACCTTTATCCATGATCTTGAAAAATAATTCTTTGGTGACCTAAAATTATATCAATAAAAATTATTAAAGAAAATATACATCAAAATATGTAGAGATATCATTTAATGTTCTCCTAAAGAGGAAATGAAAATTTGATAATCTTAATATAGTCATTGATTATGTTTTTTAGGGGAAAATATAGTTCCATAAAAGATCACATGTTAAATATCAAGGAGGAAAAAAGATTAAATTTTTTACATATCAAAAATATGGGAAGGAGTGCCTTAGAATTAGAATCAAAATGAACTACATAATTATTTAAGTTATTTAAGAAGTTCATAAAGTACCAAACTTCTATAAATAAATAAATAATATGATTGGGTATGAATGTTTTATGAATTATCCAAATCTTGCAAATAATTTTTATTTGGGATTACGAACACCACTACACCAATCCAAGTGTTAATGAATAATACTAATATCAATAACCTTAGAAATCGTATGTAGAAAATATTGATTGAAGAATCACTAATATTAAACTAGATAAAAAAATTTAAATTTGAACGGTAGATTCATTATTCAGTCAAGAACATTGAATTAATTATTTGATTCTAGTCATATGTATTAAAATTAATCTAAGTTTATTGGTTATCCACATCAAATATTTAATATTGAGATATTCATGACAACAAATAACAATGAAATAAATTTATCTCAGGTCTATATCATTTCTTTGGTTGATATTTATAAGAGTATACTTCGTATAAATGTTTCTACTATTTTTTTATTAAATTTTATGTAACATTTTATAATTATCATATAAATTTCTAGGATAGATAAATATTATTTCCTATTAAAAATCATCTCATAATCAAATAACAATGCAAGGATGATTATAGACAACATATCATGGTATATATTTTTAAAATATTTCTCAATACATAATTGTAACACCCCAATGTACTCTACAAAAAAATTAAATGTATGAAATTTTGTTTTAAATTGACATTTATAACTATCCTTTAAAAATAAATTTTCCACTTCAATGTTTTTAATTTCAAGAAATGGTCATCCATAATTGTGATTGGTAACTTATTTCGAGTCTGAAAGACCCAAATATTTTTGGTGAATAGTAACACGACCTTACAAATAGTAATATGAAGAGTATTATGACCATTATTGATTTTAAAACATATTATTATTTAATTTCTCTAAGGATATAAGATAATGAGATGTCAATTAATTTTTTATGTTATTAAAAAGGAGTTATAGATTTAAAACTGTTATTTTTAATAAATTATGATTTTTTTTAGAAATTAAATTAGAAATATTTTGAAAATTATTTTCATAAAATGATGTTCATTTATTTATTCTACAAGTTGAAAAATGGTTAGGGTGAAATTTTTAGTTTTTTCTGAAACAGTTGATTTTTCGGTGAAAAGTAAATTAAAGTTTGAGTTTTGGTGTGCTTAATGAAATAATTAATGATGTAATATTGATGTAATAATTCTGGTTGACTTTTTTACAGTAAAAAATTTATTAGGTGTCCATAGTGGAAAATACCATGAGAAAATACCATGCACAAGCCCATGGTTTTTTAAATACCACAAATGATGTGTCCCTTGTAAATTTATAAAATATTCCCTCACTTTTTCTATAAATATGAACCCATTCCATCGTTTAATTAAATACAAATTACTCCTCAAAGAAAATTTGGGTTTTTTACCTCCCTAGTAGTCCTTCTAAGTTTTATTAAATCCAAAAAGGTCCCAACATCCAAATTTTTCGTGTTTCTCTACAAGGTATGGGAATCCACCACCCTTCTCTTTTTCAAGCTTTCATTTTATGTCATTTTTTTATTTCCTTTATATTATGTTAGGATATTTCATTAAATATACCCATTATTTCCCATATTATTTAATAATGATGAGAGACCCATTTTCTATCATCAAAATATTATTTGAAATTTTAAGCGATGTCGTTAGGCTGTCGAATTTTGGTAAGGGATTTCTTAACTTTTCTATTATTTCGAGATTCCTTTATTTCTATTTTCTTTCTTTACCTCCCCTTATACAAGAGAAAGGAATGATAAAGTATCATAAATATTGTTTATTTGATCATGTTAATGGATGACTATCCATTATACTTATTCTCACCTCCCACTTATTCAAGAAATTAAATCATCGTCCGTGATGTGTCGATTTACCGACATCGTGGACGATGTGATTTCAATTTCTTTTACTTCCTTCAAGACTGGTCATGAATCTATTTTTATGTTTGAACCAGATTATTATTTATGTATTCTAACTTTTATATGGTTCATGAATCATTTTTTTACACATGTTATTAATCGATAAAGCAAAATGAGTTCTTTCCTATCAAAGAACTTCCAAAATGGCTTCAACAAATATCAATAATGCTTTAACTTATGAATCATCCTAATTATAGAATTAAAAATGATAAAAGGTATAATTTATGGTTTTTTAAACATTTAAAAACCACTACATTCCAATTTGGTAGTTTCACTTCTAATCGATAAGGATATCTATCATGAACTGATCATAGAAATCATGTAAAGAACACACCCAAAACAATAGAAGGAAAAAATACTAACGATTAAACGGGGAAATGTTGTAATTAAATAATAATATAAGGTATTATAAACATTAATATTTTTCTTTAGAATATTAATAAAACTTTTTTAAACATTATAAATGAGGATTGAAACATGTTTGAATAAAGACAAACCCAAGGCAATGGAATTATTCACACGATTTCTATTCTTGGGGTTATCATTATACTTCATTATTTATGTAGTATTAAAATTGTATGTGTTATTGGTTTTATTTATATTACATTTAGTTATCAGTATTTATAGTTTATAAACATATTCCATCCACTATAATAAGCCTCACATGAGTTATATGATATTTTTAAGGGGTTATTTTATTTAAAATCCTCTTCTAAAATTTTGTTTTACAAAATTCAAAAGCAATATTTTTATGAAATTACTCATGTTGTATGATTATGTTTTTCTTCTTAGGAATTATTTATGATTATGGGTGGGATCAATATTTCCATCTAATGAATTGGGTTTGTGTATGTTGGAGGTTGGTAGTATGGTTACTCCATGTGTAACTATGATGGCTACACAAATTGTAAGGTAGACGTGATGAATACAAATTATAAGGTAGAAGAAAGGGTTACAAGATTAAGTAATTAATTCCCCTATAAGACATTATGGTTCTACTTATGTTCTTATTATTTTGGATATGTTTCTGAAATATCATGTCTCACAAAGTATGTATATTTTGGAGAGAAGTATGTATTTCGAAAATGATTTCATACGTTACAACTATTCATAGGCTAATGTGTTATTTCCTTATTTTTATATACATTACTAATATTTTTATGATAATCCCAATTTTTTAAATGATTTTCACATGTTATAAGGATGTGTATGAAAATGAAGGAATCCATGTTAATGTTTTTAATAATTTTCAATGATATCAAGTTTTATTTTAAAAGTTTTATATTTTTGAAGAAGTGATTATTGTTTTTTAGTACCCACTCAATAATAATGTGTAATGTTATGAATCTATTATGACCAAATTATCTAAATATATAAACATGAAAATATCCTCAATGTGAAAGGAAGTGATTTCCTGGCAATATTCAAGATTATATAATGTAATAAGGTAGGGTCCTTGTAGTTGGTATCAGAGGATGGTTTAGATAACATTAGGGGTTAGGGTGATGTCAATAAAATTTCATAAATGATTTTTACTCTATGATTAATTTGAAAGGTTATAGAATTTCAACATTACCATGTTCCTTCGACTAATATACAATTGTTCAGAATTGTTGTCCGCAAAATAAAGAGTGTGAGCTATAGAAAATGGATGAATTGGTTAAAATGGGTAAGTTGCTATAATTTAACCTTGATAAAGATTATGTTTTACAATTTGGTAAAAGGTTCTGTGTGCCTTTTGATTCCTAGTTAATGAATGATTTTTCTATGTAAATCTCATAGTTCTCCATTTTCATTTCATACCGGATGTACTAGGATGTGTAGACACCTTTCAGAATATTACTCGTGGGATGAAATTAAAAGGGACATTACTGAATTTACAATGAAATGTTTGACATGTCAACATGTTATAGTAGAGCGGCTATTACTGAAGGGGTCACATCAGCCTTTTCCGGTTCCAGAGTTGAAATGGGATAATTAGTCCCTGGACTTTGTGGTGGGACTACCTAATACATCTCGAGGTAACAATGGGAGTTGGGTTGTTGTTGATCGACTAACAAAATATGCACATTTTATTTCTATTCAATATACAATTTCTTTGGATCATCTTTCTCGATTGTACCTCAAATAGATTTTTAGATTTCAAGGAGTTCCTCTTTCCATTGTATCTGACCGTGTTCCAAGGTTCTCTTCTAACTTTTTGAAGGGATTTTAAATGTTATTGGTCATAAGATTAAATTTTAGTACAACTTTTCATCCTCAATCAGATTGGTAGTTAGAATTAATGATTTAGACTTTGGAAGATATTATTTGAGCATGTTCAATGGATTACTAGGGAATTAGGGATCATATTTTTTCATTAGTTTTTTTATAATAAGTGTTTTCATTCTAGTATATAGATAGAACCTTTTGAAGAATTATATGGGAAGTGGTGTCGAATTCCATCTTTTTGGGATGAAGTTGGGGAAAGAATGTTTATGGGACAAAAATTAGAAGAAGAAGTGGCTAAGAACGTGAATATGATCTAGTAGCACATGAGGATAGGTCAGAGCAGGCAAAAAAGTTATGTAGATAATATAATGAATGAATTATTTTTCGATGTAGGTGACCATTTTTTTTAAAAATATCTCATTGGAAAAGTGTGATGTGTTTTGGTAAGAATGGATAGCTATGTGTGCAGTTCATCGGTCCTTTTGAAATCATGGAGAAGTTTTTCCAGTTGCATAATGAGAATATTTTCCTCTGAGTTTGTCTTAGGTACACAATGTTTTTCATGTTTTTCATGTTGAGAATGTATCTTCCAGATTCAACTCATGTCTTGAGACTAGAAGCAGTTCAGCTAGTATATAACCTTTCTTATGAGCAGAGACCTATTTAGATTCTTGATCAAAAGGAAATGGAATTTCGGAATAAGTTAATACAGTAGGTAAATGTTTTGTAAATAAACCACATGGTTGAAGAAGAAACATGGGAATACGAAAATTATATGAGGGGAAGGTTCCCTTAGTTGTTTAATAAGTAAATAATATTGTGAGGACGCATTTTCTAGAAGGTAGGGATAATGTAACACCCCAATATTTTCAAAAAAAATTTAAATTCATGATTATTTTTATGTAGATATTTATTACTAGCCTTTAAATATAATTCATCAAATTCTATGTTTTGAATTTCAAGAAATGAATATCCACAATTGTGATCAGTTAGTTGTTTCATGTTTAAATGAACCAACTAGTTTTTTTAGCGAATATTAACATACCATTATAAATAGTAATATGAATAGTGATATGACCCTTATTAATAGAAAATAATATTATTATATTATTTTCTTAAGGGTAAAATATAATGAAATGTAAATTAATTTTTCACAGTGTTAAAAAGTATTATAGATTTAGAAGAGTTATTTTTTAATAAATAATTTATTTATAGATTAATTTAATAATATCTAGAAAATAAATTTAAAAAAATGGAGTTCATTTTTGAATTCTACAAATTGAAAAATGGTTATGGGGATTATTTTTGGATTTTTCGGAAATAGTTGAATTTTCGGTGAATATTAAAAATACAGTTTGAGTTTATATGTGTTTAATGAAATAATTAATGATGTAATAATTATCCTCAACTTCTTTACAGTAAAAACATTTATAAGGTGTCAAAAGTGGCCAATACCCTGAGAAAATACCAAGTGAAAGCCCAAGGTTTTACAAATACCACTATTGAGGTGTCTCTTGAAAATTAATAAAATATTCCTTCACTTTTTCTCTAAAAAACAACACATTCCTTCATTACATTAATTCCAAATTACTCATAAAAAAAATCATGTTTTATCATATCCATATTAATCCTCCAAAGGTGCCTCAATCCCCTAGGGTCCCAACATTAATATTTAAGGAGTTACTCTACAAGGTAAAAGAATCCACCACCCTTCTCTTTTTCAAGCGTTCATTTTATGTTATTGTTTTTAATTTCCATTTTCTTATATTGGTATATTTAATTCCATATCCCCCTTACTGACCATAATAATTATGAATGATTAGAGACCATGTTTTTTCATGAAAATATTTTTTTTAATATTAAGTGACGTCGTTAGGATGCCGAATTTTCGTATGGAATTTCTAAACTTTTCTTTTATTTCATGATTCCATTGTTTTCTTTTTAATTTCCTCTCCACCCATTATACAAGAGGAATGAATGATACAATATCATACATGTTATGGATTTCATAATTTTTATGTAAGATTCACCATTATACTTCTTATACTCTCCCACTTATTCAAGAAATTAAAACATTGTCTGTGATGTGTCGATTTACCGACATCATTGACAATGTGATTTAAATTCTTTTACTCCTTTAAGAATGGTCATGAAACCATTTATATGGTTTAACCAGATTATAATTTTTATAATTTTATCTAATAATTTTTTGCACATGTTATTAATTTATCAAACAAACTGAGTTATTTAGAATCAAAGAAAAGCCAAAATGTCTTAAGCATATATCAATAATGCTTTAACTTATGAATCATCTTCTTGGTAAAATTAAAAATGATAAAAGGAATAATTTATGGTTCTAGAAACATGTAAATACCACTCCATCCCAATTCATGATTTCCACTTCCTATCAGCAGGAATATCTACCATGAACTGATCATAGAAATCATGTAAAGAACACAACCAAAACAATGGAAGAAACAAAATACTAACAATTAAAGGAAAAATTAATGTAATTAATTGATCATATAGGGTATTATAAACATGAATACGTTTATTTATGATATTAATAACAACATTTTAACCATTATAAAGGAGGTTTAAAATAAGTTTTATGTATGACAAAACCCAAGGTTAGGGAATTCCTAACCTGATTTCCATTCATTGGGTCAACATTCTACTTCATTATTTATGTGGTATTAAAATTTTTCATGTGATTGGTTTTGTTTATATTAGATTTAACTATGTGTATTTATAGTCTATATAAATATAACATCCAACTTAATAAGTCTCACTTGAATTATATGATATTTTTAAGGGGCTTTTTCTTTTGAAATCCCTTTTTAAAATTCTATCTTACAGAATTCAAAAGCAATGTTGTTATGAAATTATTAATGTTTTATGATTATTTTATGGTTCTTGGGAATTGATTATGATGAATGGTGGGACCTATATTTCCTTCAAATTCATTGGTTATATGTATTTTGGAGTTTGGTAGTATGGTTACTCTAAATGTAACTATGATAGTAACACAAATTTCAAGGTAGCCGTGAGGATTACAAATTATAAGGTAGAAGAGAGAGTTATAAGATTATGTAAGTAATTCCCCAATATATATTTATGGTTATGATTTATGTTCTTATTTTTTTGTCGGGTTCTTGTTTTAGTTCATGATTATGTAATGTAATAAGTCCAGATACTTATAATCATAATAATTTCTATTTTTATTAAATGGTTGGGAATAGATTAAATAGTAATGATATAAAAATTTATAGGAATATATTGACTTGTTTTATAAATAGTTTTGTGGTCTTCTATAAAATCATATGGTAGTGATTCCAAATGAACTCTTACATGGTATTAGTAGTATTTCTAAGTGTCCTTATGGAATGGAACCTATTAAATTTGAATAATTTAAGAGGAGATGTACGATAATTTGATAAAGGGTTATATAATCCTATTTTCTTCACCGTGGAGAACATGAGTCGAATTCATTAATAATGATGGTTTAATACTTCTTTTCATAGATTATAATGAACATGAAAATATCACGATCAAGATGAATTATAGTTTACTTAACGTTGAAGACTTGTTTATTCATATTTAGAAGGTATAATATTTTTCGGAGGTGTATCATCAATATAATAAATCAGCTACTAAGGGAGAAAATAGAGGATATACCCAAGAAAACATTATATATTGGATATGGACACTGTTAATTCATAGTAATGACTTTCAGGATTTTATACCCCTATATATTTTATTGGATTTGATAATAATAGTTCTCTAATATTACCTATATAAATATGTTGGATTATATATTAATGGTATTCTAACATAGTTTGTGGGAAAAGAATAACTTGAAGAGAAATTGAGGAATGTATTGAATACATTAAGAAAGTATTGATTTGATACTAAATTTAGAAACAATGAATTTTCATTGCAAATGGAATCATTATTTTGTTATGTAATCATAATCATGGGTATATCAATTTATATTTAATGGTATAGGTTATTGAGGAACGTCCCAAACAAAATATTATAATATATATGTACGATTTTCATAGATTCAATTGATAAAATAGATAGTTTGTGATCAACTTTTTATTATTATTAAATCTCATTATTATGTTAATTCATAAGGTATTTTTGTTAATTTGGATATATAAATATAGAGAAATTTTGAAGGAGCTATAGAATATGTTATTCAATGCACATATATTCACACAACATAATGGTTGATAAGGATTTTCTGTAACACCGCATGATTCTAGTAAATATATTTTTTATGAAGAATTTAATCATTTTGATTTTTATTACTATGAAAAAAACTAATATTGCATTTAATGAAAAATTGTGTTTATCTTTCATTACATGGAACACTGATTTCATATTACTCTTATTACAATACAATATTTAAATGAATCTAGACATAATATTAAAATATTATAACATAAAATTATAATATCTTCTTATCCATTAGAATGGTCCATGTGAATATGATTAACTAAATTTTCAAAATATATGATTTACACAGGTATTAAATTAATTATTTGGTGACCAATTAATTATAAATGAAAATAAAAACCAATTTCTAATAAATGAAATCTTTGGTTTTGAAACCCATTTTTATACACAAAATTGTGTTTTACCATAAAAAATTAAAAAAAACACTTTTGGTTACTGATTTTTATTAAATTTTTATATTATATATTTTATATAATGTGTATAATTCATCATTTATTTCTATAGTAGATATAATATTAATCCAATTTTATTCTTAAGAGCTATATTTTTCTAAGAAAACAATTGTGTTGCCCTTTTTAACAAATATTTTTTAAAAAATATTTGAACCATTTATTAACTATATTTAACAAACATATATTTTAATTTTTTAAATAACTTTTATATATATATTAGGGTTATTGTTTTATAATTTTTTAAAAATATTACTTTTTTGATGGATAGTGAAAATGCTAAATTTGTTGTTAATATATCATTATAATTTAAATTATTTAAGAAGTAAATTTATATTTTAGATTATTTTAAAAATAATATTAGTTCAAATATATATCTTTTAATCAAGTTTATTTCAATGGAATCATTTTGAAATTAAATTTTGATATATAAAGATTTATAACTTATCAACTTTTTCCTATAGAATAATTGGCTTTCTCGTCGCATCAGTGGGATTATCTTAAAATTATGTTTTTAAATTAATTGAATTGAATTTAAAAAAATGGATTTAATATTTTTAATTATAATAATATATATTATATATCAAGGAATACTAAATTATTTAGAAAAAATAATTGTGAAAATAAAAAAAAATTTACCATGGTATTGGTAAAAATGAGTTTACAAATGGCTAAACCAAGATTGTAATATTTAAAATGGCATAGTGTTTTTTATAAAATATAGTTTGTGTCTACATTTAGACCACATAGTTTATAATTCTCATTAATACTGCATTTTAGATTCTTTTTTCAAGTGTAAAACGTGTTTACCAAATTTTCTTATCAAAACATTACAAGTGTTCTGTTAACCTCGCTTATAAAAGGCCACCAAATCTCCTCTCATGAACATACAATAACAAGCTTGTAGTTCAGAAAATACTTCAAAATTAAATTCCAAAACTACCTAATATCATCATATTAACCTTATTTTCATCATAAATTTATCCTTTTAAGGCTTTTGGTGAAAATCTTCGGAGGTTACCTGAGTAAGAGGTAACATTATTCAATGAGTGTTTTTATTTTATTTACTGCTACACCTCATTAAATTATTATTAATCCATATGTATATAATAGTGATAGTTTATTACAAATTATTATATGTTTCTATGTTATTTTAATGACCTAAAATTATCCCCACATCCATTAACTGGGTTATGAAATCATCATTTGTGTGTAGAATGGACTATCGCCTCGTGAACCTATGTCATTCACTTTTCCATTACCACATCTCACAGTTGGGTATGATGATGGATATAATGTATATATATGATATTTATAAAATAATTATACCTATTTAGAAAATATATAATATTTCAATTTTTAAATTTCAATTTCTTATTGGATATGATAATTTCTCTCTTATGTACGGTATACTACCACCTCACAAAGTGTTGTGATTCATTTTCCACTATTTCTTTACCTGTAAGATAATAAAGATAATGTTCATTAATATATGTGGTATAAATTTATTTATTTTGATATTCTTGAAATATTTATCATTTTAAAAGATATTATATAATTTTATTTCTTACTGATTCTCTCTCCAATAGATGGTAATATCAATCGTGTACATGTAGACTACTACGTTCAAGAAGTAATGTAACTCTCTCTTTTCATCATCGAACTACATGGATTATTTATAAAAGTATATTTAATGAACTAATAGTTTAAATATGATAATATTAAATTTATTTAAATAGAAAATGATATTTACCTACTTTCTATAATGATCGTTGAAATATAGAAATGTCACTCAGGCACAAATAGGACTTACCATCGCAATGATCGAAACATACATCATTTCTCTAACCCATCTATAATGATTTGTCATAATATTATAACTATGAAATAAAAATGGTAATTATTTAATTATTGATATTAATGAAATTATGAAATTATAATTAAAGTAAGAGGACTAAAAATAATAGATAAAAACATATATGAGAAAAAATGTTGTTATGACGCAAAACCTGATTTTAAGAATGAATTTAAAATAAATGGGTAACGAATGGTAATAAGTAAATATTATATTATATAACATATATAATTATGGTTCTATAATAGATGTATAAAAATTATATTTATTATAAATGGGGAAATAAATTTTAAGAATGATTTCGAGACTTTAGGTAATGCATTTCAATTATCACTTTTATATTTGGGAGACATATGATAATTCAATACTTGTTTTTTCTATTAGTTTTATATACTAACCCATTGAATTTTTAAATCATTAATCCAATACTTTTTTTGATATTCAATTAATTATTTTATGGTATTGTTTATTAGGGCATATGATCCAAACATAGTAGGGGATTTCCTTATTAGTTGTTTACTTTTTTGAGATACAAGAAATATTCACCACATGTTAATTAAATTTGGTGTATATACTATCCATGAATGAAATTTATATTTATTCTAATGAAAATTATTTTAATTTAAATATCCATCTTAGGATCTCTCTTTCATGGGTTTTATAACTAAAAAGGTACCTAAGTGGTATGGGATATTTCCCACACCTTTATTTCTTCAAGATCTATGTTATGTTATCCATCAATAATATTTATGAGGTGTATATATATCCCCTTTCAAATGTAATACTATGAATTTTGTTTTTTTCATAATATTATACTTTTAATATAATGTTATTATTTCTTGGGTATTATTATTCAATGTTACCAATGTGGTGTCATTTTTATATTACAATCTCATCGTTTATCGAGATTACAGATAATTATGCTTCCATTGATGAAATTATATGACATTAATATTAATAAAAACAACTATTTTTATAGAATATGGCTATTTTTTTGGTGAATACATGTTTTCACTTCATTGAAAAATTTTATATAGTTGTGACATAAAAAATTAACATTTTTAAGAAAAATTATCTTTCTTTATCTCTTCAGTCAAAAACTCGTCTTTCTTATAAAACCATGTTTTCTAAAAATGTTTTATAAAATGGTTTTAACAATATGAAAATGATTTATTAACGAAAATTTTACCCACGGTTGAATTTTTTGAAATAAAATATTAATTAATATTCATTTTGTCATCCAAACAGGGATTGTTTGGACATTACAAAAAATTTGAAATAAATATTTGTTTTAACTAGTACAACATGTAATGATTTTTTCACCATCATGGCCTAAATATTTTTTCATTATTCCTTTATATGTTTTCAAGTTTGTCTTCAATGAATATTATTTTCAAAATGAAATCTGTATTAAAATGATTAATTCAAAAAAAAAAATATATTTTCCCTAAAAATGATTTATATTATTTTCAAAGATTCCAATATTTGTTTTAAAGTATATTTTCTAAGAAAAGGATTTCCCAAATATTTTATAATGTTTATTTTTATGAATATATTATCAATGAAGGTTTATTTCTATAAAGAAACATTATATTTGAATTGTCATTCCAAATCATTATCCACATAAGATGATAATTTTTTTGGATAATTGTGCCTTAATATGTATATAATACAAGGTACTATTATTATTCTTTATCTTAATGGATTATGTTTACGATAAAATGATGATTATTGAATTTTTTTCTCATCCATGAGATATAAATTAATAAAAATTTTAAGACCCCATATCTTTTTTCAGAGGTTATTCTATGATGAAATTATGAAAAGATTTTGAAACCAGTCTCTTTTCCATAGGCTTTGATATGATGATATTTTGAGGATACCCATTTCATTTCAAGGGTTTTGATAACATGAATGTTTTATGATCTTATAGAACACATATATATGATTTTAATTATGTGATGGTGGTTTTGTAATAACCATGGATGTTAGTTATGTTATAACTAAATATGGGTGGGATCTATATATCTCTCAAATGCATTGGGAAAATATTTATATCTCATGATATATAAAAGATATGAAGAGGAAGTTAACCCTATTCAGTTAGGTATTTGTTATACTATGATGATATTGTGAGTGAACCTACAATACTATGATAGTTTTGGGAGTGAAATCATTTAACTATGATATCCTTGGAAATGATCATTTGATACAAAGAAAATAATTTCCCATGCTTATGTGTATACAATTATTCCTTGTATTATTAAAAAGTTAAACTACCATAGATCATGTTCCTTAATTTCCTTTATGATTCATGTATTATGAAATACCAATTTTTATTAAATTTCACAATATTAATATATTTTATTTGAATGGTATTGATTTAAAATGATATCCTCATCTTCTCATTACCTTTCGATAATAATAATATTATTTAATCATTGGAATATCACTTTCTTATTGATAATGAGCATCTAAACTCACCCTTTCCTTAATTTATTTTCCTCAGGTTATGAATCCATTTATTAATTATGGTATGTTTTTTAAGATCATGAAAGGGGAGAATATTTATGTTATATTTTTAATATATCTTACTAAATTATATGAATATGTGCCATATATCTAAATACACTATGTTATTATGGTCTTTAGGCCTGTTTCTATGTAATTTACGAAATATTGATATAACAATTTAGGACATATATATATATATAAACTATAGGTAACTATAGTCATCATCAGATGATATGATTAGCTAACCCTAGGAAAATAGTTTGACAAATATTTAGTGAGATCCCTAATTTCATGGCTAAGTATATGTCTAATTTTGAGTTAATGATTTAGAAAATATCATAAAATTTTGATAATAAATAGAGTGAGTGGTTTCCAAGAAATTAAATCCATTTCCAGATATTACATGTTGATGTGTCTCTAGAAAAAAGGTACCTAAGGGTAATTAATCTAAATAAGAAAAATTAACATTGACTCATTCATCACCTGGTTCATGATAGTGGGCCCTGCTACACACCTAGTCTAACACTCATGTGTGACTTCCATGTAATATTTAAAAAAAATTTCTAACCGTTATAAATGATTTAAATATATTATTTCTATGTATTAACTAGGTTAAACACATATGTTTACAATTTTAAAATATGTTTTCTTGATTTATACATACTATAAATAATTTTTAAAACTATGTGGTTTTCCCTTATGTTAACAATTTCTCATACCATGCTTTTGGTTTTTAGTTAATCATGAGAATCAAAACACACAGCTTTAACATTGATTATGATGGATAATTTTAAAATGAGAATCAAAATAGAATGATGACTAGGGTGATAGATATTGTGATTATTTTTAATCATTTATAATGCAACATGAATAAGAATTTTCAACTTTGACAACTCTTGGACTCACCAAAGATGATAATTATATAGTTTTCTAGGAATATGTGTCGTGGAACAATGGAGGAAAAAATATCCATTCTCATGTGTGTTGATAAAGTGGGAAGAATCATTCAATGGAATGTCTCAATGGGATGCCAATATGTTTTAGGTCTGGAAAAAAACCAACTAAATAAAGAGGATAAATGAAATGTTCAGTTGATGAAATGGATGAGAAGAATAGTATCCCTATTGTATCCTTGATTATTGAATGTATTGGATATGGAAATTATAGGGATTATTTAAATAAATGTAATAATGGGAAATATTATTACGGGAATAATTATGGTTATATGAGTAATGTTTTTCTATTGATGATGAATATACTACGAATGACATATGAATGAAATATGTATTGAGGTATAAGATGACGAATTCTTGTTATTTTATCAATGATGTTGTTTTTGAGATTACTGTATTAATCACCATAGGAATATTTATCCCTATTTGATAACCAATTTTAATTTTTTTTAACTAGATATAGAATTACTAACTCATCATTGTATTATGTATCTTATCTGTTAGTTCATGAATGAAAAAATTCATCTCATAGAGTGTGAATATAAGTAGAAATTGATTAAGTAAAAGCCAAAGAATGAGACGATTCTTATGAAATAGAATGAAATTAGGTGATTATGTCTTCTCATAAAAATCCCTCACATTTGAAAAAGGGAATTAAAATAAATGTTTACCCTATTATCATCATTTTCTATGATATCAAAGATCTTTTTCAGACCACATGGGTTTATGAATTTTTTTCATTATCTTTTGACTAACCATGTTCATTATCACACTAAATCTATATTTCGGTGTTATTTTTCTCTTATATGTACATGTTTTCACTTCCCATCAATGTTCTTCTATTTAGAATCCTATTATGTGTAATTATAAATGAATTTCACACATCCCTTTCTCAATTTCAAACTTATTTTTAACTAACACATTTTTATGATGATAGTTTATATGAATAAATTTTAAAATGTAAAACTGTTGATGATTGATAAAAATTTTGTGGTCAAAATTCATTTTAAGGGTTTATAATGTAACACCCAGAGATATTATAAAATATCACTTTTTCAAATTATTTTAACCTTTTTGATATTTTAAATTATGTAAAACCCTATGTTTATCTTTTGTTACATGAAACACTAATTTTATCATTCATTTCCTAAAATACTAATTTTATCTTACAGTACATGAAATAATGACTTTATCTTGTGCCATAAAGAGAATTGAGTCTAAATAAAATGTAATATACTAATAAAATATTATTATTATAATTATTGTTATTACCTATGTGTTGGAATAAAAGGTATGAATAATATTAACTACATTTTAATAATATATGTTTTACACGTGTATATAAAATGATTTTTTTTATGACCAATTTCTTATAAATGAAAATAAAACCCATTTCAAAGTAAAGGGATTATTTTCTATCAAAAAATTATTATTTATGTGAACAATCATTTTTAACCTCAATAAATTTAAAAAACACTTTTTTTGAATTATATTAATGAGATTTAAATATTATATATTAAATGAAATGTGTACCATTTATATAATTTTTTTTCTACAAAATATATAATAATAAATAATATTTTATTCTTAAAAATTATATTTTTATAAAAAACAATTTTATCATATTTTTAAAACTTATTTTAATAGTAATTATTATAACATTTCTAAAATTTAATTTAAAATATGAATTTAATTTTTGATATCATCATGTCAAAATTATCATTGTGATAATAATTGATAATTTTCTCAATATAATAATTTCTCAATGAATAGTAGAATATATTTAATTTTAATTTGAAAATATATTTCAATTTAAATAATTTTTACAAATAAAATATATTTAATATATATTTAAAATTATAATTAGTTCTGTTATATGTTCATTAAAACAATTTCCATCATTTTCATTATTCTCAAATTTATTTTTTCAATAAAAAATTTGTAAAATTTTAATTTTTTTTATTTGAAAACCTCTCTTCTTCATCACATCAACAAGAGTCATTTGAAATTAAAATTTTCCAATAATGTGAATAGATTTCTAATATATTTATTCCTTATTTTGAAACATAATAATATATATTATCTAATAATATTCAATAAATTATTTTACCAAAATGAATAGTGAAAACATTAAAAATTATTTACCATGGTTAAGGTAAAAAGGGTTTACTAGGGGTTAAACTAAAAATATAAGGGTTTAAATGGCCCTAAAACTAGTCGAAAATCTATTAAATGGAAATATTTTCACCCTAAAATATATATTTCTTAGTAATAATCTATCTTTTAACCTTGTTTCATGTTAAAAACGTGGTTACACCATTTAATTTTCATTACATTATAAGTGTTCCAGTCAACACCCTTATAAGAGGCCACCACCTCTCCTCACTTCTTCACACCATAAAACCCTTTTTGTCTCCTAAAACCATCCCTTATCATATCAAAAATTCGATCCTCTCATCCTATGATTATAATTTTGAACATAAATCCAACCATTTTTAAACATAAATCCAACCATTGAGGGATTTTGGTTCAAACCTGAGGTGGTTGCCTAAGGAAGATGTAATGTTCTTCAAAGAGAGTGTTTATTTTATTTCTTCCTCCAACTCTTTAAATTATTATAAAAAAACAACGATTTAATAAAATTTATATATGAAATATAAATTTATATTTTTTTTGTTAAATTCATGAACTAAAACCATTACCAGTTCCATCAAATGGGATACTAAATCATCATTCGAATGTATGGTGGTCTACCACCTCGCGTACTGAGGCCATTCATTATTTGAATTATTACATCTTACAGTTTTGTATGAATATGGATATAGAATATATATAAAATATTTATAACATAATTATACCTCTAAATTAATAATATAATATTTATACATTTTTACTTCAATCCCAAATGGGATTCGATAAGGTCACTCTTGTGTTTGGAGGACTACCGCCTCATGAAGCAATTTGATTCATTTTTCAATAATGATTTATGGGGAATATAATAAGGATTATGTTAATAAAGAAATATTGGATATAATTTAAATATTTTTTTACTATAATTTTATAATTAACAAACTGAAAATATAGTATATAATTTACTTTATTACTTTTTCTCTCAATGAAAGATGATAATGTTGTTCATGTGTTTGTGGACTACCACCTTCAAAAAGTGATGTGGATCTCCATTTTTATCACCAAACAACCTGGATGATATGTATATGTATATTTAATTAAATAGAATTTAATAAATAATAATATTATCATTATTTAGGGATACATTTTTACTTAACTTCTTTCCATAATGATCATTGAAAATTTGAAATGTTAATCATGCATCTGTATAACCTATCATCTCAATGACCATAACATAGTTAATTTATCAAAATAATCATTCATGATTGGTAAAAAAATGTATAAATTAATTATAAACATTATAATTATATCATGATAATTATTTTGGAGATGATGGACCCATAATCATAATAAGGGGATGGAAAATAACAAATTGAAAGATGTATGGAAAACAAACTGGTTGTTACCTAGGACGTGATTTTTACATGGAATCGGTAATAAATGGGTAATTATTGTTCATAATTAAATAATATATTGTATAAAATATATTATAATGTTTCTATAAAATATTTATAAAAAACAAATATTAATTATACTGGATGATTTAACATTTATGAAGGAATTCGATATATAAGGTTAGGGATTTCTCTTCACTCTTTTATTTCTGAGAGACATGTGAAATTTCACCACTCATTTATTTTGGGGGTGTATATAATAAAATTATAATATATTATATAATTAAAATCCTCTAATTAATTATCTTCAATGTTTAATTTTATGCTATTTATTATTGGGGATTATGATTCAAAAGATTACTAAACCGTTAAGGGATTTTCATCTTAATTTTTTTACCTCTATAAGATACATATACTATTCACCACATTATTCATATGTTATTTATAAACGATATATCAATGTAAATTATATATTTTTTAATGAAAAATAGGGGCATTTAAATATCCATATTAGGTTCTCTTTTTCAGGGGGTTTATGGTTCAAAGGACACCGAAGTGGGAAGAGAACTTTGTCACGATTTTATTTCTTTGATGCATGTGTTATGTTAGGAACCTATCTTCTTTATGATATGTATAAACAAATATTATTAAATTTAATATCATGGTTTTCTTATTTTTATTATATTATATCCTTTATTTAATTTTATTATTTCAAGGGTCCTAAGATTGAAAGTTAGAAGTGTGGTAATATTTTTATGTTATCATATCATCTTTTATTAGTATTGGTCATTTTTCTGAATCCAATGATAAAATATTATTATATAACTCTCAATAAACTCTTGTATTTTTTTATCCATTAGTTATTTTTAAAGAATACATTTTTCCCTTAATTTTATACTCTTTATGTTCTAAATAAAATAAAATAGTTTTTTTTTATGAAAAATCATATTTACTTTTCCATTACATTGAAAACATATTATTCTTCCAAAATTATGTTTTGAAAAAGGAAAAAAATGATAACCTCATAATGTTTTATTTAAGAAAATTTTTCCTATGTTTAAATTTTTAAAAAATGTTTTGAAATAAATATTTATTTCATTTCCCAAAAAGAGTTATTTTTTGGTTTTTTCTAAAATGTGAAAGGAATATTTTTTTTAACATGTATGGAATGTGTATAATTTTCCTCCATCATGACCAAAAAATTTTTACAGCATAATATATATATTTTCAAGAATAATTTTACTAAAAGTATTTTAAAAATGTTTAATTATTAAAAAATAGTTTTCTGAAAAAGAAATGATGCATTGCTCTTGAAATTTTCTAAATAAATTTTAAAGATTATTTTATAATATTTCCAGATTACTTTCCAAGAAAATGAATTCCACAATATTTTATACCATATTTTAAAAAAGAATAATTTTAAATGATAGGCTATTTTTGTTAATAAACATTCCATGTTATATTTATTCAAAAATTACTCTCCATCTAAGATGAAATCCTTTGAGGTAATTTATTATTTACTAGGATTATGATCAAATGATAGAATTATTATTCATTCTATGAATGGTTTATGTTTATGATGATGTGATTTTTTTTTAATCCTGGTTCCCTTCTATTGGTTATACTTTGATAAAATTCAAATCAAACCTATTTCTTTTTGTATGAGTTATTCTATGATGAAATGATTAAATGATGGTTAAACCTTTCACTTTTCTATAAGTTATGATATGATAAAATGATCCATTTAATTTAATGGTTTAGGATAATAAGACTATTTTTATCTTGTGTCACATATATATAAGATTTTATTTATTTTATGGTTGTTACATTATAACCTTGAAATATAATTATGTTACAAAAAATGATAGGTGTGACCAATATCTCCATAATATTCATCGGAAAAGTATTTATATATCATGAGATATAATGGATTAGAATGGGGATTTAACTTGGTCTTTTAAGAGAATTTGTCTTCTATGATGGTCTTAGGTGTAAACCTTTACAACTATGATGGTTTTTGGAGTGATCCAATTTTACTATGATAACCTTTTAAGTGATAATTCATGACTATGTAAATTATTTTATATAACTATGTGTAAGTAATAATTCCTTGTCTTTGCAAGTGTTATGCTATCCTGGCTCATGTTCCTTGATTTACTTTATGTTTCAGGTATTATAAACTATAAATAGTAATTAAATTTCTCAATATTATGATATTTAATATGCATGGTATAGATATATATTTTTTATAATCTTATTATACCCTTATGCTCATATCATGCATATGTTATCCATCATAATTCACTTTCTTACCTATACCATGCATCTGTGCTCACCCTTTCCTTTTTTCTTTTTCTACGATTAGGAAGAAATGTTTTAAGTAAGGTATTTTTTTGAATATTACTAAAGGGGAATATATTTATGTGATATTTCAAAGATATTTTAGCAACATAGAATATTATTAACTGATTCTCTAAATACACTAAATAATTGTAGACCTCAGGCAAGTTCTTGGTCAATATATTGAATATCCATCTTATAATATGTAATATCTATGTTTGAAAATTCTGGGTCTCTAAATTTTTTATATTAAAAAATTCATCAATTAAGGAATTAGTTTTTTTTCTCACGAAAACTTGAAAGGTTATAGATTATTCCATACTTTAATGTATTATCCATGAGTAAAATTTCTAGGTAGATTATATAGAGATAATTGAGAAATTATTTTAATTAATGATATTGAGGAAATATATTTATTATGGGAAGTGAGATATATACAGTGATAACAAGATGATAAAGTATATATTAAAATGAAATGAACTCAATATATTTCTAAGTAGTTGGTTAGTGTATATAAATTATTTTAATTTATCAATATACCATCCTAGAATATAAAACCAGAGTGTTGATGCTCTCAAATGATAGGATCGTCTTTCATTATACATGATAAGGATTGATTAAATCATAATATTTGTGGATGATGAAATGATATATACTGAAATAATAAGGGGTGAAATGAAATTATACTTTTCCTAAATAATTTATCGATAATATATGTATTTAGTTATCAAGGAATCACAAAAAGATGATATAGAAGTTTAAAAAGGTGGGAAATTTTCCGATGTTCAACCTTAATATGGATAAATCATTTACATTTCAAACATGAATATTTTACCCATAATTACCCAAAATGAATAAGATGTTATTTCATGATGTAAATAGTTTATCATCCATATTCATCTAGAAATAATATATATCTATAGACATACTTGGAATCATTATTTTTGAAAAATCATTAATATGAACATCCTAATTAATACCACATGATCCTTGATTTTATAGGAAGTTAAGGTTAAATTTCAAAAGTATAAAGTGATGCAGAAACAATTACACATACACATAAATAAATAGAGAAAATGACCGCAAAATTTTAAATGGTTCCTAAAAATATATCTAAGGGATTTTTTTTTCATTTGGGTTTCAACAATAGCCTTAAAAATTCAATACACGTAATTATTATTTTAGATAATTTCTTACGTGAATATATTTCCTGGAAATAAATAAAAACTTTTGTTTGGTTACATGAATTGAAACATTTAATTGTATCTAATCAAGATCCAGGGATTTAGTTGTTGTTATAGAGAGGTATTTAAGAATCATGGGATACAGAATTGTTCTTAAAAAATAATTATCATCCTCAAATATGTGGTCATTCTAAATGAAAAAAAATATTTTGTTAGATTTGTAAAGATCTCACACAGTGGATTTCAAAGAAGTTTTGGACTTGAATATTTGACTAGGTGTGTTCACATATAAAATATTTTATACTCAAACATTAAAATAAAACCATGTGAGGGTTTTCATAAAAATAGATGTTTATCTCTAATATTTCATATTGATTTTATATAGAAATTGTTTTTTGGAATGAATCTCTTTAAAGAAAATCCAAAAATTATAACACCTTTCTATGAAATTTTAAATTATTAATATTTTTACATACTAGATTCACTAATAATCATCAATGTGATTTGGATCTTATATTAAGAGAAAACGTTTTCTATTGAATATTACAGAGAGAAAAGGTAATGATATTTGGCTACAAGGGGTATTTTATCTCTATATAAAATGACCCCATTGTGATTATTAATTATATGGATTGTGTATCTTTTTAATATAAACCTTCACCGAACCTCTCATAAGTACACATTTTAATTTTTATATTCGTTTGAGGAAGTAAATTCCTGAAAAATCATGTCTATTTATTTTTTGGGTTATAAAAAATAAGAATAATCTCTATATGGGGAACACATGATGGATATCTCAGATCAAAGAGATAAATCACAATAAAACAAATCTATTCTACATTTCAATGTTTTATAGAGAAATAAAATGTTTTGGTAAATGACATAAGAACCAAAATATGTAATTATGTAAAAGTTAACTCATTTTCCTTAATCTGAGTAATAAAATTTTGAGAGTTATATTTTTTTAATGGGGGGAATGTTGCACTATAAATATTAGTATAAATTTTCTTTTAGTAGATTATAATTTTTTAAAAAAATTATCAAAAGTCATGTCAAACTAAACTAAACAAATTGTATTCGATTTGAGTATAATATTAATATATGAAAGGAAATATAAATTTAAATAATCATATATGGAACATGATTTTTCAAATTAAAATAGGAATACCAATATATATAGATAAATAAACATATGGGAGGAAGTCCCTAGTGAGAAAGATATTCATTGTTCCATAATGCATCTTAATCTTGAAAGTGCACCAGGCCCAGATGGCTTCCCTGGTGTTTTTTACAAAGGGTCTTGGGACATTATCAAAGCTGATATCATTTTTTATATTCAGGATTTTTATCATGGGGGTATTATACCTAGGGTTGCTGGAGCCAGGACTTTGGTCATTCTTCCTAAGGTCAAGAACACATCATCTATTCAGGATTACAGGCTGGTTAGTATGTGCAATTTTTCTTATAAAATTCTGTGGAGCATTCTTAATTCAAGGATGTCCAACTTTATTCCCAAATGGGCTTCTCTTGAGCAGCATGGGTTTGTTAAGGGTCAATTTATTCAGGGTGTTGTTTCTTGGTCCCATTAGATGATTCGGGATATCAATTTTAAAAATCATGGGACTAAATTGGATGTTAAGTTGGACATGAATAAGGCTTATGATCGTATGGAGTGGGGTTTTATTAATAGTGTTTTCAGAGGTATGGGTTTATCTTCATGGGCAGTAGATATTGTTTTTAGATGCTCTAGATCATCTTGGATGGCAGTATCTTTCATGGTTAAGTCTCGTGGTTTTTTCAAAACAGCCAGGGGTTTGAGGTTGGGTGACCCTATTTCTCTGACCTTGTTTATCCTTATACAGGACCCGCTTAACAGGCTGATCATTAAGAAGGTCTCCATGGGGCTTTTGCTTCCTTACCAGAGGCCTTTGAACCAAAAGGTTGTTTCTAATATTATGTTTGATGATGATACATTAATTTTTACAAATTGTAGTGCCCGATCAATCAAGGTGATTATGGATATTTTGTAAGAGTATTGCTATTGGAGTGGTCAGATGGTGAATAGGATGAAAAGAAATTTTTTATCTCCAACAAATGCAGGGTCAGGCAGATGGAATAGTTATGTAAGAATCTGAATATGTAGAAGGGGATTTTTACAATGACATATTTGGGCTCTCTATTAGCTCCTAGCTGGGTTCTTATTTCTGATTTTGATGGTATAATGAACAGGATTGTCACTCGAATTCTAAATTGGAAGAACATATACCTGTCTGTTAGAGGATGAATCACTTCAATTAATAGTGTTCTTATGACTATTTCTATTCATGTTCCTTTTGGATGTAGTGTACCAAAGGGTGTGTTGTCTTTTATTGATAAAATGATGGATAGATTTACATGGGATGTTCAGGATGAGGGGAATCATCATTGGTCCTCATGGCGTAAGATGGCAAGGTCTGTACAGGAGGGAGGGATTAATGTAAGAAGTCCGGTTGGGACCATTCATGGGCTTCATGCATGATTGGCTTGGGAAATTGTGGAAAGTTGCATGCTGTGGAAGAAAAATATGTATGGCTGTTCAGTTCCTCATGGGTCTTCTTTGTGGAATTCAGTTCAAGACATAATCCATATCATTAGAATGAACTCCTGATGGATTATTGGTAAGGGTAATATTTTTTTGGCAGGATATCTGGGCTAGAACTTGAATTGGATTCACTAGGTGTCCTGATCCCCTGATCACCTTCAAAGAGGCTAGTGATTTTCCTAGATTTATCGGTGTTGTCCTGAGTAGGGAGAAAAGAGAGGTTTTTGATCTGGTTTATCTAAGTAATGATCCTGACAAATGTGTTTTCTCTGCCTCTAAATCTGGTAATTTTGTGATTAATGATTTCCCGCTTATGGTGTTGCCTTTGGGTATGCAGAACAAATGGTGTGATATCATGTGGTTTAATAGGGTTCCAATTATGTATAATTTATTATTATGGAGGATTAGAAACCAAGACATCCCTACGGATGAGAATGCGCAAAGGCTGGGCATTTTTATTGTCTTAAAATATTTTTGTTGCAGGACTTATAAGGAGGAGAGCGATTGGAACTTGTTTTTCGAAGGAGACTTGGTCATGGTGGTCTAGGGGTGTTTGGTGAGTTTACCAGGTGGTTTTCAGTAGATCTTCAGGGGGCCTCTTTCTTTGAAAGATGGTTTCATGGATGTAATGAAGCAGGGGCTGAAAGATCTGCTCGCATAGTGATTCTTAAAATAGGTTGTTGGTGCATATGGAATGCCAGAAATAATTATAAGTTTGAGGGTCGTGTGGCAAAGTGGGATTCCATTACTGCTAAAATAAAAAATCCTCCTTCTTGACCTGATTGGTGGCATCAACGGTTGGCACAATTCCGAATCCATTCACGCCATGTAGATGAATGGGAGGTGTGTACAGGGTTCTGTTGACAGACGAAGGTGGGTGTGCTAGATCCCTCCGATCAGAGGTTTAAAATTGAACATTGCTGGATCATGTGTTATGGGTGATATGAGAGGGGGATGGGTGGTTGGGGACAATAGGGGAGAACTCATTCTGCCTTATGTAGCGTTTTTGGGGAATGGATGCTCCCTCCATGCCGAGGCCTTGGTGATGCTGGTTGGGATTTCTCAGTGTGAACAGAGGGACATTTCTATTGATTCTGTGGAAACCAATTCTATGATTGTCTATGATTTTATGAAAGGGAATTTTTCCACACCTTGGGTGATTACTTATATAATTAGAAGATATTGTTCCAAGATGAAAAATCAAGGTATACATGTGTATCATACGTGGAGGGAGGAGAATATGGTTTTTGATTTCATTGCCTCCATTGCAGATGAGGGATAAGGTAATGTTGTGTCTTGTTTTCTGGATTTACAGTCTATGAATCCTAAGGTTGTGTGTCTGATTAATAGTGATCAATTGGGACTCCATTAATTTATTCCACTTTGAGATGTTGTTGTTCTTCCCCACTATTTTTTTTGGTTTCTCTTTTATAAAAATGCAGTGTTAGTAGTAAGTAAAAAAATTCCACTCACAGTCCCTTAAGAAAATTATTTTATTTCTTGTTTGTACAGATTCAATAAAAATATCAAAAAATATAGTAGAAATTTTGAGAATGAAATGAATAAGTATGATGAATGATTTTTAGATATGTATTTATGGATATATATAGGAATAAAAATGAGTAATATTACTATTATATGGTCATTTAGTGAACATATAGTCATTAGGCATACCTATATTTTATTATTGTATTATAATTGTACAATGGGTATACAAACTTTTTATAGAAGTGAATAACACATCAAAAATAATATATTTAATATGTATACAATGTAATTAATAATAATGAAATAATTAAGTAATAATGATATGTAAAATATAAACATATCTTAAATAATAAATAGCTTTTATTTGGATTTTTTTTTACTGTTATGTATTTTATTTAAAATTTAATATTTTTGTAGTTAATGTTGACTTTCATAAAATGGATTTAATATTTTATTGACCCTAAATTAACCAAAACCACCCTAAGATGGTGTGAATTAGGGTCTATAAAAATAAAAAAATATATCTTCCTTATTTTTGGGGGTTGATTGAATCTTGTTCACAAGTTATTCTAGACAAGTTTAATCTCTCATTCATTCACACCAATCACACTGAATATCAAAAAAAAAACAATTATAACATGCTCAAAAAATATAGAAGTTAATTAGTTTACTACTAAGTTATTATCCAAGTAGGATAAACAAAAATATGTGTCTATATTCAATAATCTAGTTTACTCGCATTTGGTGGGATTTTATTTTTAGAACATTATCAAAACATCCTCAGTCGTACCACCCTTACAAGGTCTCATAAATATCAAATATCGATCTAAGGTACACTCCATCTTGATCTCAACTATGAATTACTTTGTAGAATGTAGGATTATTTTAATGATCGGGGGTCACATAAATAGGATATGTATATGAAGGTACCATCCATGACATCTTAGGTTGTTGTGACACCACTCGTCCACTTATCCAAATTGATCCATGGATATGATTTTTTGGTATGATCTCTTTCTAATTATTTGAATGAGATAAACTCTCTAATGTGAGGTTTGAGTCTAAAACTTCCACAATATAATAGAGGATAGAATTATTCTCCTAATATTGATAATTATAACCTTGGATTATCTTCTTTAACTGAATCTTCTTCTATAGATAGGTATTGGAATGGATTACCTTCTTCATAGATAGATCCTTCTCACTTGAACTAAATAAGATGTATCAATGGAAAACACTTTATATATTTGGCTTCCTGTACTTATCTTCTTATATAACAATACGGTTCAACACCTACTAATGCATATAAAAATTTGAAAAGTAATTTTTATAGATATCTATGAAACTAACCCCTTGATATGATTGTTGGGATGAATCCATACTCACTTTATTATCTTCAATCAGGGATAGTAAACAACATGATTTAATATTGTCATCATGTTCCAAATCAATCCATGTAAACTGCATAAATCATGAATAAATAATACTTGATTTGTTTATTAATAAAAACTAATAGATAATATAAAAACCATCAGTTCATGGTTTGGATTCCTCTACTTTGGAGTGATATTTTATATATTTATCTTAAACAAAGTTTTGTATTCTACATCATGGAAAGATGTTTAGTACTAAACCATATCTAACAAATTTCACTAACTATCTTATATTTAATTCCAAATATTTATTGATTCAGGATACTGTTAATTATCCCAAATCATTATTGGCTCAAAAAACTATTCACGGTATGATATATTGATTTATGTTGTGAATACTCCAACCTAATATAATGATGTTAAAAAATATATTCCTTTATCAACATGATTTACTACAGACTAGATCTATTGTGTGTTTCTCCAATTCCACTCAAGTTACCAACCTATTGTGATGTGTTATCTTCATCATATCATAAACCACTGAAATAGTACCAATAATCCCAAAGTATAGAATTCATATTATACCTTATTTTTTTTATGACCCATACATTATTTCATAATAATTTTAATCATAATGATCTCATTTTATCATTACAAAAAACACCCGTAGTTATTCTCAAACTCTTGACTTGTTTTAGTGAGAAACACTTTTATGGTGTGAGAATTTTCCATCATATTTTATGATTGATAGCGTTTATAATAATGTGTATAAAAATACTTTTCCATGGTTTGTTTTTATTTTTAATGTGGGGAAAACAATAAATTATTTTCAACAAAATCTTACCCATATCAAGAATGTTTTTAAAAAACCTTACTAGCCACCCAATATAAATTTCATATATAGGGGTGTAATTAAAACTATTCTATATTATAGCATATCCCAATATATTAAATAACATTAAAAACTATTTTGAATACAAGGTGTTCATACATTCATAAATATTTTTCTTCCTTCAATATATTAGATAGTTCTCAATATTTTATTCATATATGGTGAGATTCCCAATGTAGTTTTCACATTTTCACATTTCAAATCATTTTACACTTCAGCCTAGTAATTTTTCATTTTCTATATTCTTGAAGAAAATTAAATAAACCAAATTTATTATTTATCTCTATGATTACATCATGAATTCTTCTAGTTCTATATCTTCATAAAATCCTATGAATAATCAATATAATATCCAATTTATAATGGAAGTGTAATTCCATTTTTTATTTTAATGAAATTATTACCATAGTGTTTCATGTGTGTTCATGTTAGGGTTTATTACTAAAACATTTAAAAAAATATATGACAATTCATCAGTCAAATATATTATATATCCTCTAAGAGGATAGTATTTATCACTATAATGATTATCTAATACTTTCCAAAATAACAAGTTCAGTTCAACATTCAATCAACCAAATAAGTGTTCAAAAATATACTTCTAATGTATTAAAAGAAACCATAACTTCTTTCTCTTCACTGGATCGTCCTATTTAAATATAAAATCTAGAACATATAAATATTGGAAGAATACCACCATCATTATACACTTCAAACCTATTTTATCACATTTATGTATTCAAACACTCTAATATTTTTTATCAAAAAAATATTGCACACAACCTCTTGGTTATAATATTATCCCCAATATATTTTTATAACAATACTACCAGTTTATTCTTCTCATACTAATTATGGTTTTTTTAGTTAATTTTTTTCACTCCCATTGTAATCATTTCTACCCCTTTTCAATAAAATTAAAGGGGTCTATATATTGAAATTTTTAATTTCATACTATCCACATTTCTCATATAATTCAATAGGTAATAGTTAAATAGATCTAATATCCATTCATCAATATAATTACCATTATGGAAACTATTTATGTTTATACAAAGATCATTTTGGGGAAAGATGGATCATATCACTACAAAAATACATATTGAGATACTATTCCTCCCTCGAGATTTAATGTAATAAATTGAATCTCATATGATATTGGGATCTCAAAACCTCTTATATATATTACCTTTATCACTTTTACCCTATTCAATACTCTATATTTTATACCACTCATACCTGAAAAAAAATTCTAGATAAAATGTCTATAATATAATTTTTCATTCTCTAAATTATTTCTACATATCAATATTCCAATCCAATATTATTTTTATGGAAATTAAAATAATGGAAATTATTAATTGATAAATACTTCAGTCATAAAAATTCATAACTTATTTTAGGAAACAATATTTTTGATAACAACATAAAAAAATGCATGTCACTAAATTTCATCAATAAACACATGTGTATTGACCTTTTACGCATTCTAGTAGAACATGATCCCAATCATACAAATACAAAACAATTAACAATTAAAAATTAATGTATCAAGTGTTGTAGTCATATCATATATTCAACCAAGTGATAAAACTTTTTTTAAGATATAATTTTGATTCCACTTGATATTAATGAATTTTTCTATATCAAGATGGTTAATTTTTTTTTTCAGATTATGTTAAATAGCCTTCAAGTGATCTTCAATAACACCCATATAATTATTTTAAATCATAAATGCAGATGATTATTACCAATAAAGGAATATAAATTGTTGGTTGTAGAAAATACTTTATACCATCTTTTGTATCCTAAAAAATCTCTCCATGACACATTTTCTAGTAAATAATCATATAAGTATTAAATCTAAAATCATTATTTCTCCATTCAATAATCTGCATCCTCTATCTTGGTGGTATATTTACACATGAGATATGGGCTACTTTAACTTTTTGATCACTAGATATGGCCTTATTCACCTTGATATTTTAAATATTGATTTTGTGAAACTTCAATTTGAGATATATAATGTCTTCAATTATACTTATTCATCATAGAATGAAAATTCTAGATCAATCAGGAAAATAAAAATTTCTCTCCTGGGAAATATTATCGAGTTATATCACGACCTTTGCACTAATTGATCTTTTTTGTTCCAGCCTAATACTAATAAGTAACATCAATAATTCTAAATGTTATTGTGAATTTATCTCTTTATATATTATATTCCACATTGATCTTATATCTTCCTTATATTTTCATTACATAAAAATATATTTACAAACATTAAAAAATGGGGATATGGGTTCTTCTTGAAATTTGCAATGTTAAGGAATGTAATTGGTCTTGTTGGATCGGCCCTTTACTTCCCAATTATTTCTATGAATTGATAGTGGTTATTCAATAAATACCACTTTAAAAATTTCATTCAAAATTATCTCTCTAGGATTCTTATTATTCCACTTCATAGGATCCATTTTTATCTTGACCTTAATCTCGCAAATAAAATTTTCCTCTAAGGATTCATTTTTCATTCATTATTCATTTTTTCATCAACTATATGGTAAATCTGATTCCTGTAATCACATATTTCATAGTGTTATGATTTATTTAAAACTTATAAGGATATACTAATATATATCATTTTCAATTTCAATTAGAATCACTTAAGAGTTACTTTTCCCTGGCGAGTCCTTCATGACAGTTAAATTTAAAGTTCACATCTTTGGAGGAGATTTATTATTTATCATCTTGATTTTTTTCATTATATCTAATGGGTCATGATATAAATAAATAATTTATAGTATAATAATTTCATGATTTCCAAAATACATCTCACAACTGCTTCAAAACTCAAGGAATGAAATGTTTAGTTTCTTGAATATTATTTATATAAATAACTTATTTAAAAACAGATTCAAGCTCTACTAAATAATTACACACAAATATACCCTTTTATTCATATCACAAGATATATTCTACTTCATATCCTAGTGTATGTAGAGATAAAAAAACTTCATCTCATATTTTCAGTAACATAAAAACAAAATGTATCTGATCATAAGCATGAATGAGAACATGTGGATTACATAATTATATCAACAAAAAATACAAAAACCATAGATTATAATCATAAAATATTTTAGGGAACCATAATATCATAAAAAATATCATTAATAAAGTATAAAATATATAAAATTGCTGAAAATACATCTTAATAATCATATATGATGTGAGTTTGATGTAAACATTGCTCAAAATACATCTTAATAATCATGAATGAGAACATGTGGATTACATAATTAGTGGTAAGAACCCCGTAAGGCTACATGGAAAATGGGGGTTCAAAACCCATGGGGTGCAGGTTACTGTAGCAGTACTGTAGCGGCACTGTAGCAGTGGCGGCACTGTTCATCAGCGGGTACTGTAGCGGCTGCAGGGCACTGTAGCGGCGACGATACTGTGCGGTACTGTAGCAGCAGGTTACTATTCACAGAATGTGAATTGGCCTTAGAATTTGGGCCTATGGGCTATGTAATGGGCTACAAGCCCACTAGGAATTCGGGAAATGTAATGAGTTTCCCTCTACCCAGTTAAAAAGAGGACATTGCTTTGATTTAATAATAAAAATGAGGCTTCGACCCCAACCTTTTAAAAAAAATAGTCAAAAATGTAAAGTGTTTCATAGAAATTCAATGCCTCAAATTTTTTTGGAGTAACATTAAATAAAAAATGGAATATTGGAACAACCATAATAACTGAAAATAATTTATCACAAACACCATTATGCCTATAAATATTTGATCAAACTCAATATGTCCATAATTGAGAATTTGAGCAAACCCATTATGACCATTCTTGTTGATCATTGTGTGATAATCGTTCACCACCATCCCAAACCATCTAAATATGGAATCAACTAGGAGGATCTTCCAAGTTTTATGATTCCATCCCTTTACCTAAGCCTAACTAAACCATGTATGCATATTCAAAAATTAGTATGTAGTGTTTGAGGTAACGTAATATATGATACCACTATGAAAGTATAAAATTTATTTCACCAGGTAATAATTTTTTTAGATTTAAAACAAAATTAGTTTCATGTAGTAGTATTATAAAAAAAATCCCCCTTTTCACATTTTAAAACAATCCATATCCTTATGCATTAGAACATGGAAGTAAAACATGTTTATTTTAATTATGTCAAATTAATAAACAATCCATGTGTATAAAAAAGTGATTATGTGAAGAACAATAATATATGAAATTTCTATTTATATTGAGAAAATTCTATGCGTCATAGAGTCTATGATACCAATACATCCAAGTAACACTATATGGAATAGTGAATTATAGGTCCCTACCAAACATGTGTCTGAAAATTTTCCTTATGTTCCAAAGTCTACATCAATGTTAAAGATAATGAAATTCCAAAATATCAAAAATATCTTTTAGGAATTTCATCAAACACATAAATCATTTTAAAAACTTATTTTATGTTCATCCCTTTTAAAAAAATCTTTCCCCATCAGAGTGATTGTAAGAATAACATATTTCAATTTATCCATAAGAATCTTCATGTAATCAATTTTAATATTCCAAAATAGAGGGGTATAAAAAGAACATTCAATTATTACATAGGAAAGAATCCATCATATATAAACCTAACTCACCAATGGAGGAATTTTTTTTCCTTCAAATTCATCGAAGATAAAAAATGATATCCAACCCTTATTTGCCTCTATCCTCAAATAAAATACTCAATAATCCACACTAAACCCTATATTTAACCTTCATAACCATTATTCATTCCATAAGATCAATAAGAAGAGATATCAAGGATATTTATAGATTAATAATGGGAAATTTATAGGAAATATGAATATACTTTGAATAAATCCACCAAAATTGATTGATAATTAATAAGGAATCAAGGGGAGCATCCTCAAAAAAAATATGGATGGGTTGGTTTGAAATAATATGATATTGGGAAGATGTTATAAAAAAAATCACAATGAATATTAGGGAAAATAACATTTTTAATATTCTTATAATAGGTCACATCCTACAATAGGTGTAGTGGCACTACATAGGTTTGATCTATGGGGCCTACAGTGATTGTGATTTTAATTAAAGTGGTTGAATATAAACCCCATTTAAAATGGATATTTAAAATAATATAATTTAATACCCATGAAAATAGGACGTCCCTTTATTTTTTGAAGCATACCTTTTAAAAACTCTATAGTTATGCATGGTTACAATGGATTAGTGTTTTGATAAGTGACCTATTTGGATATTTCACATGTTTTTTGTGAGGGGGAACAAGGGATACTTAAATATCATGTGTTGGATTTCATGGATTTTTATTAGTATGATATGTGGCCCTAATGGTACAAAGTTAGTGGTGTTATAAGAAAGAAAAAAGTTTTAATAGGATAACCCTATGATCATATGGTTAAGTCGATGTCCTAGAGATTCCAATATAAAAAATTACCCCACACTTCATCTACTATACATATATGTGACACATAAAATCAATTATAAACATATCCTAATAAACCCATGTAAACATGTATTTTTCCCATATCAATAAATTGTGAAGTCATATAATTTCAAAATCATATATTCATAGATTAATCATAACATAATAACACATATAGAATAATCAAAGCATCAATTCATGAGATATAAACATTAGAGTAAAATATAAGTGAAATATATAAACGTTTACAAAATCTTTTATGCATTGTTTTAAAATATATAAATGTAAATTACTTTTAAAAAAATGAATGGAATGGAAATAAAATTTGAAGACATTGTTTTAAAATATTAAAAATAAATGAACCTTTATAATACATAAAGGTTATAAAAAATATCTGGTTTTAGATAAAAAAAGTTTTATTTGAAATGATGGAAACCCCACTTTTATCTTTTGAAATACCTTTGTTTGAAAAACCACATCATTAAAAAGAGTGCTGAATTTTTCTTTTAAGATTGGGGATATGGAATTATGAGACTCATTAAAAACAATCAATATTATATTTCTTAATATGATATGATAACATTAGAGAAAATTAAAACATATACATGGTAGGAAGAATGTATTGGTAATAATGGGAGTTATTCTAAATAGGGTTAAAATATTAATATTCCATTTTTTAACAGAGAAGTATTTATTGATGATGAGAAGTAATTTCCAAAGATAATAATAGGAAACAACATAAAATATAGAGAAATATATGGATAGGTAAACACTTGAAGATTTATATTCATTTAAGAAACAATATAACCAAATGAATCAGAAATAGAGATGATGAAATAATTACCTTGAATTCTTCAATAATTGGTCACTCTCTAACCTCTAATTTATATATAATAACAACCTTAGTCACCTTTTTCTAATACATTTCCATATAAATTAAATTTTATAATTATTATTTATATTGATAACCTTTAATAATATTAGATTTTGGTATTCACAACGTGGAGATGCAAAATCATTAAATGATTTTAGAAAAATGATTGGTATGCCAAGGATTACAGAATGGATTTAATGATGGAGAAAGGTAGTATCTCATTAAAATAAAATCACTTGTGAAATATGGGATTTATTACTATCATGTAAAATAATAAACAAGTGAATATTAAAATTATTATAATTAATGAATAAATTGAATTGAAAAGATGATGGGGAGAATTATTTGGTGATTTCGGCAGTGTGACCTTCATAAAAAAGTATTATGAAATGGGTTTGATGTGAGAGAAGGGTAATATGAATTTATTAAGGAATTATTTTCATAATAAAGAACTTATTATAGACACATGGAATCATATTCCTATATAAATAAAATGGGATTATCACAAAATAACTACTTGAATAAAAAAGAGAAGTAAAAGAATCCTTTCCTTTCTAAGTAGCTTCTTAATTCTTTAGAGGACTCCTCAGAACCATAAAAAAACATGGAAGGGCTTTATTAATGTATTGTTAAGGAAAATATAGAATAAATTTATTTTCAATTGAGATGGATTAGAGAACGGGTGGGAGTGGTATTCTTTTTATAAGGAGGAGGTTTTTAATGGAAACTAAAGTAAGGTGAGGGGGGTGAATTGTATCACATGGGTGTCAGGAACACAAGGTCAGTTTGGTGAATCCGATAAATAACATTTAGGATAGAAATGTGGTTATAACATTAATACCTATCAATGATTTATATAATGTTTAATTATCCATTTAATTATTAATAATTTATGATTCTTCAATAACCCGGTTTTAAAATTACTAATCAGGATAAAAAATTAATGATTCTAATTATTTTATTATAAAAATAAATGACGTCCAATCACACCAAATTTTAGTGTGTGTAAGCCTATTTTTTCTCGATTTATCCTAATTAAATTTACATGTATGAGAATGTATTGTTACAAATTAAAATATACAATTTGTATAGAACACATTTTTAGAAAAAATAATTTTTAATTTTAAGTGTTCTTAATCTTATATAAACATTTTTAAAAAATTTATGGGTGTTAATTAATTTTTATATACACATAAACATAATATTAGAGTTTTACTTTAATATAGACTCATTTAATATTTATATATATTAATAATGGTAAAATTTCATGAAAAAATTATTATTTTACCATGGTAGGTAACATTTACCTTGGAAATATAACTTTATGCCTAAAAAAATTCCGTATTACCTAATTTCATCACTCAGATTAAAAATATGAAAATAATTATATCTAATTATATTTTTTAATGTTGTAAAAATTACTTTTAATATAATTTCACATAAAACATAATAATAATTGAAAGAATCATATATCTTATATGCACAAAATGACATTTTCTTTATTATATCATTTTATATGGTTTTTATAAAGTTGTTACTTATGGCGAAAATAGAAAATTTTAGGGTTGTAATCTGATGAAAATATTTAATATTTTCATTAAGGCGTTGTTTTTTCATTTTAGTTAAATTTTGTGTGCAATAAAATATAACCACGTTGTATTTAATTGTGGAAAATAATTAAAAAATATTATTTCATTACAATATACCCCCTTAAAAATAATCTCATCCCCATGATTTTATTATGAGGAATATAAGTGGGGTGTGATTATCTCATCACATCCTAATGTTCCCATGTAGACCCCATATCCTAATGATCTCACTACATAAATTTGACTACATGGGTGGATTTGTTTCTGAAAAACATTTCTCTTCGAACCAAAATTCTCATATGTGGTTATTTATATGAAAGGTCATGTTCTAGTTTTGTAACATTTTAGATTCATAAATTTCTGGGATCTAGTATTTACATACTTTAATATGATATTTGGAACATATCAGGAACTTTATAGATGTGTGGATTGAGTGCTAAGTGATGGGATATGACCCCTATATGTTCATGGATCATGAAGGGACCAATGTATCCGGGGTTATCTTTATTTTATTCTAAAATATCGTAAGAATTTTCATAGGGTTTTTTAGAGAAAACCCTTATCACTATATTCAAACTCAAGATATTATCAATTATTTTATTCATAACTCTTAAAGTCAATATTTTTTCCTTTCTTATGATTCTATGTGTTTTGAACATTCTCTTTTAATTTCATGGAAAATGTCAGGACATATCAATTTCCTCTCTCTAACTTCATTCCATTAAGATATATTAATACACCTATTATCATACAAAGCCTCAAATGATTCCATATAAATGGTATAACATAACCTATAATTTTATGAAAAATCTTACAGAGGAGGTTTTGATACCAATATCCATGTAAATATATCGAATAAGATATCATCATGTTCTATAGAGTTTTAATTTTCCTCTAAGAATTCCCATCTATATGTGCATGATATATAGTTCCATAACTCAACACTATCTCTTATTAATTCTAAATACATATACATAACCTTTAGGAAAACATCATATCCTTATTAGATACATTATATAGTGGAATTCCATGTATCCTTATCACTTTTATTTCCTATATCATGGAATTTTTGTTAAGGGGGAAAAATATCTGATGCAAATAAAATTAACTAACAATGTAAGGTGATTAAATACAACCAAAATAGGATTAATTCCATTAAATTTATTTTTTTTATTTTATAAATATTTACATTGTGGGGTTTTTACACTTCTATACTAGTATGGGTTATGTTTTAAATATACTCTTTAAAATTATTTATTCAACCATAACTTACTAGAATATTATGTATAGAGATACATATTCTGTGACTTCTATCTTCATGTTTTCCCACAAAATTTTATTTTCTTTAAATATATATTCATTTACACACTTCCCTTGTTTAAAAATATCAATGGCCTATGTGAATCATCCAAATTTTATTTCAAAAATTTCCACTATGATGGGACACATATCCAGGTTCCAAACCTTATAACTTCATTTTATCAATGATGTACTCTAGATTATTTTCTACCCATTTATGTTGCTCTACATCATCTTTTGGGGAACCGATGATCATTAAATGACTTTATATTTTAAAAATTGTTTGGAAAAAATTATATTTATCTCCTATTATTGTTATAACTTTAATGTTATTCCTCTATGAATCCATGAGTATTGAGACTTTCTCATTCCAATATTGGGATAGAGTAGCATATTCTTTCCTACTCAAAGCATAATACACATTATTCACCTACCCCAAGGGGTAATGTATTGATTCTTCATAATATTTTATTAAATCTAACCATTTACTTGGGTTCATATTAATTTTTTTTAATATTTATTTCAATTCTTTTTTATTATTATATATATAACACATTTCTATATAAAGATAACGTCACAAAATCATTAATATAAAGTTCACTACATTCCACCATAAATCATATTTTTCGTAATTTTAATCTGGATTCTAAATTTCATGATATATAATAAATTACTATATCATTCTATTTGATTAATTCAAACCAAATCCTTTTTCAAAGAATCACTACATATTACAAACCCTTCCATATTATAGGGAAATATAAGTATTGGATTAGTAAGGATTATAGATTTTATTTCCATAAAACATTCTTCAGATTCCTCTGTCTAAATAAACTTCGCTCCCTTCTATCTTAAAATAGTTATTTGATTTTACATCCATGAGAAATTTCTCACCAAACATTTTTAGTTTCCAACTAACAAAGGAAAACTATTTATTTTCTTTATAATGGTCAGTATAGTCAATTTTTTGATAATTTATATTTTCATAGACCTACAAAAATTCCATTTATTTTAATTTCATAAACCAATAATGATATAATCTATATATTGAATTCAAACAGGAAAAATTTGGCATATAGAATATCATTTATTAAGACCATTATAATAATCGAAAAATTATCTTCCAGCTCATCCTTAACAATTTAATATATAAAAAAATAAAATATTTATAGAACTATAAATTTATCAATGAACTCTATAACAAATATATTCATTAGATACATTAATATAGTCATATCACTAAAAATTACCAATGTAATCACTATAAATACATAGCGTGGGTACCTAATACAAAAAAAAATCTTGGAAATATATTCTCATTTAAGAATTATTTAATGATATCCAAATTGCTGATCAATCTTCGGGATGAACAAAGATCCTAGGATTCAGATTAATATATTATAAATATGGGGTAAAGGGTAATTTTTCATGATCAAGATTGTGTTGAGACTGTGATAATCAACGAAATATGCACTGATCTATCCATCATTTTTACAAAGAGGACAGTTGCACCCCACAGTGATGCACTGTTGCATATAAAACCCTTCTCTAAATTATATTTTATTTTATTATTTAAATTCTATAATTCAATGGGATCTATTATATAAATAATAAATAAGATATGAATTAGTAAATTAACAAATATTATTTGAAACCCATCCTTAAACTCAGGAAAGGACCCATAAGTTTATCATAAAATAGATTAGTATATACCCATACAATAGGCATGACATCAATGTTGACTTCCTCTCTAATAATTTGAGTCAATATTACATTATTTTTTATTATTATGGCCCATATTTTAGCATTTTATAACATATGGAGTTTTCAATTATCCTTTCATAGATACATGATAACAAAATAATTAGTGATGTGAAACAAAACTTCTTTATCCTGATAGTTTTGAAGTAATTTATGTAGTTAAATCCAATAAATACCCAAAATTATGTAAAAATAAACAAAGGTCTGAATAATTGGATATTAAAGATGTTTCATTCTATAAATATCAATCCTATCATATTTATACATCATAGATTACGTTATTATGCCAGTAGACAATTTTCCATGATAGGTTAATATCCATCGTTAGGGGTAGTGATTCAACAATCCTAGAAAACATGTGGGATATAAAAGAATACAATGAACTAAAATAAAATATAATCAATGAAGTTGTATAATAAAGAGTATGTATACCTCACATTACTATATTTTCATGATCTACCTTAGTGGTAGTGATCTTGAATTCCATTCTATGCCCTCTTTAGTGTTATTATCTTGAGAAAAAAATTCAATAACCACCACAAACATTATAGTATCCAAAATGGTATTAATTTCTTTGGAAAACCTCCAAAAAAATACATTACCAACATTTTAAGATATCATCCCATACATAGATTCATCTCATTGTATTTTACTAAGGATCTTAAATTATAACCCCAAAGGTAGCTAAACTAATATCTAAATGTTAATAAACCCTTATATAATAAAAATAAACTATTATAAGCTCATCATATTAGTAATTTTATAATAAAATCATTATTGACATAATATATCTAATAATAGTCACACAACCCAAGCACCGAAAGCTTTAGTGTCTTTATGATTTTAAAAATATATAAGTTATCTTAAATCACTTACAAAAAATATTCCATAATATTTACACTTTATAACCTTTTATACATCTCAAATGATATAATCATCCTCAAAACATGAGGTATTGAAACATATGGTGAGCTCATATGTAATATAGTTGATAATACATAATGTATCTGATCAAAACATAGAGGATAATATGAGGTGGACATAAATATCATAGTAAAAAATCATAATACCTTTTATTATAATCATAAAAATTTAGTAAAACATAATATAAAAAACATATAATTAATAAACAATAAAATATATGATATAGTAAAAAATACATCATAATAATCATATATCAATAGAGCATGATGTAAAAGTGTGGAATAATTTAAAAAATAGGGAATAATCATATAAAAATTATGTGTCGAGAACATGAAATTAATCTTGAAATTTTGGAAAAACATCATAAAAACATGTAATATAGAAAAAACATAATCATAGTAACCAATTATAACCATTCCTATGTGGATAAAGTACATATGTCCATACCTAAAAGTGTGATTATACCCATTATGCAAACTAATGTATGGACAAACTCATTATGAATATTTTTAGATACATCATGAAATATGAACATATATAAATTCATTTTTTGAAGATATCAGAACCCACCCATAATTATCAATACATATATGTTCACATAAAATCATTCATAAACGTATCATAATGTACCTACATAAAAAGAATGTATTTTTTAAATAACATGAACATAATAGTTCAATCGAAAGCAGATTCTCATTTTCAAAAGGAATAAAAATAATATTCACATATATGGGATGATAAAAAATAATTTTATAGTAAATAAAACTTTATGGGAAAATAGAAATTAAATAAACAAGCAATTACACAACCTTTTATGTATGTTTTAAAAGTTAAAGTGAAAATTACCTGAAAAAAACCATTCGGGGGAAATATAATAATTTATTTCAACCTTATTAGAAAGAGATAAAAATAAAATTTATATTAAAATAAATAAACTTTTTTAAATAAATTTGGGGTGGAAGATAAAACATTATATTTTTTAATGTATGTAAACCCCTTTTTGTATCTTTTAAAATACCTTTTTTTGAAAACCAACAATGATAAAAACTGTATTGAATTTTCATTTCTGAAAGTGGTAAATAAAATTATTAGAATAATATAAAATTATTCATATTATCCTTCCAATTAAATTTATAGAACTTTATTGGGACTAAAAATATTTACATAGTAAGAATGATTCATTAGTAAGAGTACGATTTATTCCTACAAATGTTACACTATTAATTCTGAAGAATTATTTTAAAATAATTAGTTATTGTTGATGTATATTAATTTTACGAAAGAATAAAATGAAACACCATATTCTATATAATAATAATATGATCATATAGATATTGAAAAAATATATTCATATAATATGAGCTATGAACCATGGAATTGAAAAATGATTCCATTAAACCCTTACCTTAAATTCTCTATTGGTAGATCACACTCAAAAATACTATATTAAAAAAAATAATATAATAATAACTTATTATAGAACATTTTTTCTATCTAAAACAATTAATAAAATTAATTTATATGTATTTAATTGAATTATATTAGAGTGGGGTATTCTCAATATGAATATGAAATATCAATGAATATTTTATATAGCATGATGGGTATACAAATGGATTATGGAATAGGTTCAATGATTGATAAAGGTAGAATATAATTAATAAGTAATCAATTTGGTAGTAAATTATTGATTATGAACATGCGGAATCATGGTCACATAGAAATTATGAGTCATATAAGAAAATAAGTGCATGAATTGAAAATAGGATGAAGAGAATCAAGGGGTGTTGTAGATATAAAAGATTCAATATAAAAGGTGTTATGAAATGGTATTAATTTTAGAAAAGGGTAATCTCTCATCATTATGGAATAATTTTTATAATTAATTTTTTATTAGGATCACAAAAAATAAAAATAATATGTAAATTAAAAGGTCTCATCATAAAATAAATACTTGAATCCAAAGGAGGAAGAGGATGACCCTTACCTTTCTAACTAGATTATTAAGGATTAGATTGACTCGTTGTAATATTATAAAGGACATGGGAGGAATTTATAAAGGGATATAGTAGAATTAATCTTGATAAATTTCATTGGGGTGGATTGGAATGAGTTAATGGGTAGAATTGATCTCCTTTTATAGGTGAAAAAGAAGTCATTTTCAAGGAAACTAAAGTTATGTGAGGGTGAGAATGGTATAAAGATGGTTTTAGATGGCTTAGGTGAGTGTTTAAATTATGAGAAAAAATTCATGGTGAGAAATTTAGGTATAAAATTAATACATCACAAATATTACTAGAATAATTAAATGGTATTTTAATAATTAAAAATCCATGTTCCTTTTCCACACACATTTACCCTTATTAGTCATCTTAAAAATAAACCATGGTATTTATTTAGTGACTAAAAATATAATTTGACCCTTATTAAAAAAATTAATTTTAAATCCACTTTTACCTCTATTAATCATTATTCTATTTATATGTATGATCAAATAAACTATTAATTTAAAACATATATTGTGTATAAAATTTTTTTTATAAAAAATTATTTTTTACATTGTTAAGTGTTCTGAATTATATTTATCATTGATTACCAATTAAATGGATGTTTATTAAATTTTATATATTTAAAAAAAACATATTATGGACTTTATTTAAAATATATTCATTTAATTTAATTAAATAAATAATGTCTATAAAGGTATTATCCATTGAAAAATAATTTATTTACTATTGTAACTAATATTTACAATGTAAAATTAATTTTATGACTAAAAATAAATGGATCACATTATATAACTTAATAATTATAATGAAAAATAATAACCCATTTTTATCTCATTTAATTTGTCTATTTTTTTTAAATTTAGTTTTAATATAAGTTCACATAACACATAAAAATAATATTAAGATCTATATATCTTCTATACATAAATTAACCTTTCTTTGTTTGTACATATTTATAT
The DNA here is from genome assembly GCA_963277665.1 of Viscum album. Classification (NCBI taxonomy): domain Eukaryota; kingdom Viridiplantae; phylum Streptophyta; class Magnoliopsida; order Santalales; family Viscaceae; genus Viscum; species Viscum album. The sequence goes on along the minus strand of OY728126.1, from coordinate 850,343,826 downwards.
GGTTTTTATAAAAGGGTTACTCACAATAATACCCACCAATTTTCTTCTTTCATATAATGGAAATATTTAGTAATTTAATTAAAGTAATTTATTTTTTCATTTTTCTTCAGTTTTGCTGGAAGGAAAGATGCTCACCTGTTATTTAATTAATGAAAATTAATTAAAAACTCATGGGAAATTTCACTCTCCCTGAGGGATTTTGAGATTTTAAAATATTTTTCAATAGGTTATAGCTTCATAGTTCCCCATTATTTTTCTCTGAAATAGTTGTTATATGTTCCCGCAAAGTAGATATTATTTCAATCAAATAATTTTTATGTTTTTTCATTGGAATAATATATTTTATTATAAAATTATATCTCTTTTCCTACCACATTTTCATTCCATATGACATTGGTTAGTTCAAAGAAATCTTATCCCCTTAAATTCATACCTCATACCGTCATTTATATATTGAGATACTGATATACAATAATATCTTCCTCCCCTTGGGCTTCAAGACACAAACTCATGGTGTTCCCCAGTCAATAAAAATAGTATTATTTTATAGAATTGTTTGTTTAAGATTAAATTATTATATTTCTTGTTTGAATATTTGTTTTATTTTTTATTTATATATTTATAACTTTTCATGAACCACTAATTAAGACTTCTATAGAGGAAATCTCCACCTTTACTTCTATACTTGGGGATCTCAACATCAATTCAAGATCCTTAATCATTTATGGTTCCTCATTTATTTTGGAACCCATATCCTCCATCTTTCAAGAAAAATCTCTTATAGATGTTATCCTCTCTTCAATGTGTTTCCATAGGGTTGAATTCTATTTTATGATCTCCCCCTATAACCATTTTTATTCTACCTATTGTGTAATAACTTCATGTATGTCACTTTTCCCCATTAAAAATCACTCATATCTATATTAAAGCACACTAATACTATTTTCATACATTAATTATATTTGTATAAGACTATCATAAATTAATCTTTCACTTCATACATGATTCACCACTGATCCACATTTTTATATAAAGATTTTATCACATCTTTTTTCTATATAAACTATATATATATTAGAAGCAAGATGTAGTTTTTTTATGAATGGAATCTAATCATATATTAACCTCTAGAGGTGAATCTGGTTTTCTATATTTTAAAGAATATTCTCAAGAATTATTATAATTATAATTAAATATAAAATTATAAATTTTGAAATTTATTTAAGATTTAATCTTTATGGGAGTTTTCATGATATTAATCTATTTATTTCAATTTCTAAAAAGTCTATATTCCCATGATTTATAGGATGTTCACTCTATAACCTTTAATTTAATTGTTCTATTACTAATAATCTCAATAGTATTTTTCATATCTAATTAAGTAACACGCATAGAGGTGTTATTCTATACCTCTTTAGATAAGGATTTGGATAATATTTCCCTGTACGTGTATCACCAGTTCATTAAATTTTCATTGTCATATTAGTATATTGAAGAATTTACTCAATAGATTCCATAAAACAATCAAAAAGTAACATAAGAATTTATTTTTTACAACAATAAAATTTAGTTTCTCTAAATGACCATGGAATAATCATTGAATCTATGTGGGTATCAAATCATATATAGATATAGACTATTAAATTTATGTCAAAACATTTTTGACCTAATACCATTTATATAGACCAAGATGACATAAAAACCCCTATGTGGGGGTGAATCATGATAAATAAAAATGACAATATTACATTATTATAGTCCCCTTGGTAAAAAATATCTTTTAGTGTGTTATAATTTACATTTCTAACATTTTATTCCCTCACATAGATCTCCATGAATAATTATCACAAATGTAGAAAGTAAATAATTCATAGAACAAAAATATTTTACAAGGTTTTCCACTAAGGGATAATCCAATGATCAAACACATAGGGATTTATTGGTGTATTAGAATACACTATACTCACTTTCAGTGTATGTGGGTTTTTATATCATCATCAGTTCATTCCAAGGCCCATATACCCTATATGGTTTATGAATGATACAATTTCAACCATAGTGTTACTCCCTATTATTCTTATATACAGGTATCTTCAGTGATGTATTCACCTGTTAATATCCAAGAGGGTCCCTTGTCCCATTTTCATATATAAATGTCTCTCTGATGTCAAAATTCGTTACTATGAAAAGATTCTTCCTAATTTAGAAGTAAATAATTGGTAAAAATAAAATTTTCTGTGATCACAATTTTTTAGTTGAGATAAAATCATCAATATTTTAATTGAGTTTATTCATTCAAAAATAGTATAGTCATAGCATATATTCTATTGATAAATATAATTATAAAAAATAATTATCTAATTATACTCATTGATCATCTATAACAATGTAATGAAATGTATTACCTTTTTCCTCCATCCGATAAACTCATTTGAACTGAATCAAATGTCTAAATTGAATCCATTTTTACTCTAACTCTTCCTCTTCTTTGGTTTAATTATTACAATATGCTCCAACTCCCCTCAATTCATCCAAAATAAAAATATATATGTTTTTAAATTTTTACATGAAACCAACTAGTTCATATAATAGTTAGGATCAATAATTATTCTATTTATAATATACAGTAATGTATGTATTAGTACATTATTTACTATGGTCATACAATTCAAATAAAACTATATAATCTTATAAAATATTGAAAAAAAATTCCTAAATTTAATTTTCAATTGAAACGTTTAGAAAATGGGGAAACCAACCATTCTTGGCATGGATTCCTCCTCTATGGTGTGATATTTTCTATATTCATCATAAAAATGGTGCTTCATTCCTCTTCATGGTGATATGTTAACTTAAAAACTATAACCACAAGGAATATAAATAGCTTATATTATATTTACCAAATATTATGTTGATATAATCCCAATTATTCTTGATAGTTTTTAACTCCTCAAAGTATTGATGTAATCATATAAAACGACACATTGTGAACATATCATCTCACTCAAAACATCTAGAAGAAAATTATCCATGGCTCCTAATAATATTCCATGGATTGTCTACATTAAATAATACTCCATCTCTTCTAGATTCTCCAACTAGTCACAGTTTGCATATCGAATTCATGGTGCCAACCAGAAACTCTATTAAAATTAGTTTAAGGCTTATATTTTATGCTCTGCCTTTTTTATTCAAGGATTACACATCTTTGTCCTATAATTTTAAATATATTTTAATCATATTATCATTACATGGAACCCCTCCTTGTATTTTCAAACACTATATATACTATGAAGTGAAACTATTCAATGATGTGATCATTGTCAATAATATTTTCTGATTGATAGTGTACCTCATAATTCATTTCATCATTATCATCCATAGTGTGTTGGATTTTTTTCAAAATAAAATTCCTCATGTTACATTCCCCAAAAACATGTGATTCTCAAGAATATTTCTAAAATATGAGACACATATCCCAATATATCATATATATATATAGGGTCATCTTCAGAACATTTATGTATTGAAACATTTCAAATGATATTGAAAACCTATAAAAATATTTTTCATATAGTGTAATTACATTTCCAAATATATTCCTTCTAATAATATATTTTGGAACACCAAATATATTATGCATACATTGTGAGGTTTTCCAAGACATTCCTTCATTTAATCTTCACTAAACTACTTATATATCAATCTAATTAGTTTTTCATTTATTTAATTCCTATACATAGAGAATATTAATTATGAACCCTATTTGTTACACATATATGAGAATTCCTTAGATATTTTATATTTAGTATCCTTCATAAAATCATATGATATTTTGAAAAAATATCTTTTGTATACATGTAATTTATTTATTTTGATAAATTTTGGTAAACTCTAATTGGGATGTCTCACCTATGTTTTCATCATAGTTTATTCTATTTAATTTTAAAAGAATATCTACCAATTATTCTGTCAAATATATTACATAAAATCTCAAAGGATATTATGTATCACATGAAAGATTCCCGAGTATATTTCAAAATATCAAGTTGTTTACATCATCTGGATATCTAAAGTATCTTTCAAAAATGCTCATAACTACATATAACATCATGTTCATTAAATGGTTTGTCATCTTCAAATATAACTTCTAGAATATATAACTTCAAGAATAATATCATTTCCCTCTAACTCCAACACCCCTATTTTCCATAATTATTCATTAAATAATCCTTGTAGCCTATTTAAATAAATCTATAACACAACTGACAAGTTTTAACTATTATAAATTAGAATATTAAAATTAAATAAGATGACTAGTTTCATTTTTATTAAAAAATAATTTATTGTTTGGAATAGAGGAATATGCTTGAAAAAATTAAATGTAGTTTTCATAACTCATCAACGTTATAGACTATCTTACACTATAAGTAAAATATACTATGACCCTAAAATCCTATCTTTAATAGGTTATTGGTTCGAAACCAAAACTAAGGTTATAAAAAAATATATATGAGTTACTACCCTCACAAATCATGGTAAATATGAAATTGTCCACAAATAAATTCCACATAATATAAAATAATTCGAATAATATCATGTACGTAATTTCATACATTAAAAATCCTATAAATGATTACCAATAATGGTAACACTACTATTACATTGAATCTATGAAATCATGAATACTCTATCACATGATAATTAAATTCTCAAACCAATCACCAATACCATTTTGATTTTTAAAAAAAATAGTAAATGTAATATTGGTGTTGTTATATAAGTATATTTAATAATATGATCCTTGAAAACCATTATGTAAATATGGAAGAATCATACTATGGGATTAATGATCAAACAAAAAAACCAACTCATCAACTATACCAATTTAATTATACACCTATCCTTAATAAATATAGATTACCAATTATAAAAATAAGGATGAAAATAAAATATCAAATGAATTTGTGTAGACTCAGTACCTTGTTACTATCCCTTCTAAAACACATACCCATGTTCAACATACCACATCATAACCATAATATGCATACCACTCCAAAATTAATATATTATATCATAATGATGATGTATCATAAAGGAAACCACATTACATAGTTTCTATGTACCCCTCAACCACACAATCACATTACTTCCCTGCAACAACATACCATATTCCTGATCCATAATAGCTCATATTATGTATGGAAGAGAAACAATGGAAGGGAAAGTAATCATTTATCCATATCAGCTATCTCTAGGATGTTGTAGGCACATCAAGAACCCAGAATCTCATATGGGAAATTAAAATTTAACCCAAATTGGATGATAGAGTATATGAAATACCAGTAAAATAAAATGAGTATATAATACACAATATCTCATCCTAAGTGTCAACTACTAACTATAACACTATTAAAAACATAGACATTAGAATATCATAACATACACATAATAAAAACCACTACCACATATAGATAAAAAATCCATCCACTAGTAGTAAATATATCAAGCACATAACTTATTCAACCATATAAATCATTATCAATCCCACAATAATAATTTTCCATCTAAACTAATTTCATTAATAAAATTTTATATCCATATGGTGATATATTATATAACAACTTTTATTTCATGAATCATATAAAATATCATATATTAGTAATATATCACATCATCTATTGTTTCTAAACTATCATTCATTCCATCACATTAAAAAACCACACTAACAGCCCCAAACATCACCTCGACCACTTCAATCAGAATAACATGTTTCTTCACCCCTTCTTCTTCCACAATTAATGAACCACAAAAAACTACTAAAAAATAGTATTTCAATCTTATTATCCTAGAAAAAAATAAAAACAATATAGTTGGGAATATTTTTAATCCATTAAAATATTTTGAATAATATTTTACTAAGGATTTTTGATGTCAGATTAATTTTATGTGGTCATTATATCTTAAAAAATAAATAATATTTTTAAATATATTATTTTATTATATGTTTTTAAATGAGTTTAAAAATGAAAATATTTTATAATAAGCACTAAATAAAAAAAATTACATCATTTGTTTCAAAAATGTTGGGTTTTACATAGAGTGTTAAAATTATTATTAGGGTTTTTGGTCAGGGTTAGGCTCGTTCATGGATATTGATTAAATTTAATAAAAAATTGTTAAGAATATGCCATTAATTATTTTACATGGTACATGTGACATAATTATTTGATATGAATCCCCTAGATTATTTAAGGTGATTCATTTTTTAAAGAAACGTTATTGATGTTCGTAGATCCAACATGATTCTAAAATCATTAGTGATTTTCACCATGAGGTTGGGTATATTTCATTTTTATCACCTAATTCATTGTATACATAAATTATGATTTATTATATATTAATTATTAAATTTTTCATACAGATATCATGATTTCCATTTCAATTATTTATATTCAAATATCTTTGATTACTATTTGATGGTAGTGATAATCATGAATAAATTTATCTAAGTCAATTTGATTATTGTGATTATGGTAAAATTCTTAAAATCTAAATGTTCATTATTGGAAATTGATTAATATACTATTGAACATTGTGGAGAAAATATTTAGTGGTCACTAATTTACCCTCTACCTTTTTTATCTATCATTATGATGTGAATTCATTTTCAACCTTTATAATGGTTATATGTTTGGAAGAGGTGTCCGAGGATGGAAATATAATTAACATCCTTGAAGGGGAAACAACATAAAGGAGTAATAATGTTGAATGGTATGACATATAAATTTATTAACTATAAATTATTCAATGGTGATGAATCATGGGTGGTGGATCGAGTGTTAGTTCTATGAAAGGTGACTTCAGGCACCAATGCTTGGCTCAAGGAAGATTGGGGTGACAGATGTGTGGTGGTTGAAAAAGTCATGGTGGATGGAAAAAAGGAAATAATTGGTTATCGAAATGGATATTATGGAAGAGTTAATAGAGGACATATAAAATTATTAATGAAGGCATGTCCCACAAAATTTAGTCCCGGAGCATACATCATGTTTGGTTTTAATATGTATCTAGAGTATCCATTAAGAAGATTGATATCATGTGTCATGTGTCTTTGTGTTACAAAACGTGTTTTGTCATCAATGGTAGTTGGGATATATATATAAAATTAAATATCATGTGGTTTATCACTATGGGTCTCACACTATATTTGGAAGAACACATATCTAGGGTTTTACTACATTATATGTTCAGGAGATCACTATGTAACATCACGTGTTTTTTAAACAGGGAAATATTCTGAAGGAATTTGAAATTTCTATTTGGTGGATAAGCTATTTTATATACTAAAATTTGGATTATAAATCTTTTCATTTTAAATCATAATTTTTTTTATTTGGGGTTTAAGTACCAAGAGGTTTATTGGGTGTTTAGGGGAATTTCAGCAACATTTGGCATCAATGACTCACTTTTAGGGAGAATCAAACATGGGATCATAGTTTTTTTAAACTTCGTGGCCCTCATGGAGAAACCGAGTTGTCATGACCCATCCCCTAGGGCCCATGTCGTGACTACTCGAGGCCCGCCTTCCTTAGGCCAGGGAAGGAGACTAGAACCAAAGTCTTAATTCCCTAGAAAAGTGAAGGCATTTCCTTTATAATCTATAAACACCCAACCTAGCACATAGCAAGATATGAACTCAAGAAAACTGAATATTAAAAAGAGTGAGTATAGTAAGAAAAATGGGCCAGAATACAAGCCCAACTAGAAAGTACAAGGAAAACCGGTAAGTACAAGACGACTGATAGGTGAAAAGCAGCTCCGGGATCTTCCACCTCGATTTCTACATGAAGTGTAGGTACAGATCTCCTCCTCAGCACTCCACATCCACCCATATCCTCTATGAACCGATACTCTATATGGTCCACCTCCGAGCATCGTCCAGCCCTGGTACCCTCGTCCTCAGTCAGTGCTATCTGTCGTCTACATCCAACACAACAAGTTGTGGGAATAGCCCGTGCAGGGGTGAGTATATCGATACTCAGTAGGGTCCCTGAGACCCTCCAGGTCTCAAAAAATCCACAAAGGATAAACCAAAAGGTAAGATATCAATAGATAACCCTAATTTGGAATATTCCCATACATATACTTGAGTTTAAAAGTAATCCATCTCAATCATGAGTAAAACAAAGAGGTACTAACTCAACTCACAACATGATTTATTCTAGGGGTAGTAACAAGTAACATTCACAATCACAATGTCAAACACCTCGACTACTAGATAACCCCTCCTCTATTGAGTATAGTGGGCCTACCACGTCATACAGAGGTGCTCCAGACCATGGGTCTTCTGTGTCACACAGAGGCGCTCCCCCTCGTGACTTGCTGAGGTACTTCTCCTATCGGGTACCATGGGTCTGCCACATCACACAGAGGCGCTCCCCACTATGGCCTGCTAAGGTACACCTCATATTGTGTACTGTGGGTATTCCATGTCAAACAGAAGAGCTCAACACCGTGGGTCTATCGTGTCACACAGAGGTGCTCCCCACTGGGTCTGTTAAGTCACACTAAGTCGAAAAGGTCAGCAGTCGTCAAGTCTCAGCCAGCTACTGGGATTCTGCACTATGCTCGTTCATCTCTGGGAGGATCTTCTCCATGAGCTACTGGATTATACTCCAACTTCAATGAAGTCCCCTGAAGTAGTATCTGGAAGGGACACCACATTATAGGGGTCTCAACACAATAGACGACACGTCAATCGGACGCCCGGTCTGTGAGTTATTAGGCTTTTAGTCTTGGAGGCCCAGTTGGATTCGTGCTCGATCCAACCCGACCATTTCTCAATGTTATCCAAATCTTCAGTGGGGTATACCAAAGGGACCGTCTCTCTCCAAGGTTTCCATCGCCGATGGCAGTTTGTCAAAAAGACATCCAGTCTGTAAGTTATAGGCAATTTAGTACCGAGGACCCGGTTGGATTCGTGTTCGATCAAACCGGACCGTACCTAAAATGGAACCGGATAACTAAATAGGTCACACCGTTATGATTCACATGAGAAAACACATGATATGGACAACCCATTTGTCAAAAATGGATACCCAATGAAAAAGTTTCATTTCACCGCAACACGAGAAAATCGGGCCTCATGGGGCCTGCACCTCAACCTAAACATAAATATCCAAAATAGGTCTTTAATCCTCCGTCTTATTTTCTGAGTTGCAACGTCATAGACAGTTCATCATTCCGACACCGTATGAGGGATATATGTCGAATAGAGGATCCCATATTATTATTATTATTATTATTATTATTGGGTGTTTCATTGGCCTGAGCCACTAACCTGAATTTAGTATCCAACATTAGACATGAATCGACCGAATTAATGATAATATCATGTCACCACTGACGGCAAGTCAATCAGACGTCACACACGAGAGTTATAGTGGGTCAAAGATTTAATAATTTTATTAAATCTATTAATTCATGAGCGTTTCAGGTACCCAATCTGAAAACCCGACTAAGACATCCAATATTGGACTCAAAATGTCCATCTCAGATTCAAGTTCGCACTGCCATAGATGGTTCGTCAAACAGAGGTCGCACTGAGAAGTTGCAGAAAAAAAGGTGTATTATCATCAAAAGTAATAATAATAATATATTATTATTATTGATAATTACTTATTTATTTACTTCTCCTTAACTCCATAAATCAATCCACGCTAGCTCATTGTTGTGCACCAGAAACAAACACATCAATTTTTTTTTTAATTATTTTATTTTAGTTTTTCTCTCTCCAAACTCCCCTTCTTCATACACGATTTTCCTTCTTCCGCACAGCCAAACCATATCCACCACCTCCGACTACCCTAGCCACGACGCCTCGAGACTGTCTTACCACCTAGACGCTGCCTCCCAGCTATCCTCCTCCGCAGTACATCACACTGTCTACCTCGCCCAGAGTCTCCCCCTGAACAGACACTAGAAATCACCCTGCCACGTCGCACCTTTCGTGGGCCGCCACATCTTCATTCTAAACCTGAAAAAAATAATTATCGCATTTTCTATATCCTTGGGTCCAGGGCTCTGTAACCATATGTCATGCTCAACAGAATATTGTGTTTCCAATGCCAATAAATATTTGGCCGCCTCATTCCGTGACCCTTTGCGGCTTCATTCCAAGCCCATAAAATTAAACGATCGCGCATTTGTGATCCTTACATCAAGGGATTCGCGTCCATGTATCACGCTCAGCAAAACTCCGTGTTTCCAGAACCAATAAATATTAGTCATTGAAGAATGCACGAAGAAAGCGCGTTGAATAAAAAGAAAAAGGAGCATGGTTTATGTGCAGGATGATGGCCATGTTCATTTTTCCATCGTCATCATTAATTTAGGATATGGAGAATCAATAAAACAAATTCAAACATATATAAAAAACCCTACCTCGATTGCTAATTGGTGAAGACGTGGGGAAGGAAGTGATATTGATGACGTCGGTCTTCTTCGCTCCTACACGACACTCTCGAATTTGGTTCCATATTCCTCGATTCATATAATTCTTCTTCATTCATAGGTTCTTCGTTTGGAAGATGTTCTTCCCCATTCTCCAAGTCTCTCCCAAATCTCCTTTTCCAAATATCTCCACCAAAAGGATGGGGAGCCAATTTTAATTGATTAATGTAGTTTAACTCAATTAATTACTAGCACTTTAATTAAACTAAATTTGGCGCAATTAAATTGGGGGAGAAACGAAGAGTGAACTCACAATAAAGAGGGATTTCAAGGGGGTCGGGTGGTCCCCACCACTGCACATAAAAATTGGGAGCTTTTAAAATTAAAATAAAAGTTGTTCTTTATTTTATTTTTATTCTTTTAACTCTCCAATGAAATTCCCGAAAACTAACATTCACCCTCGACATACTGAAGTAAAGGGGAAGGTCTCCTTAAGCGAATATCGCTGCTGTGAGTTAAACGGTGCACTCAAATTTTAATTCTGAGCACAGGTTCAAAATTTTTAAAATGCCGCTTTCACGTTTACATAACATATCCGAAAAAAAGTTTTTAAAATTATTTATAGCCACCCTCGACAAGCGCTAGTCAAGTTTAGGATTTGGCTAAGTTAAACACACCCCAAAAACCCCAACAGTATTCTCAGATTTCTAATTCAACATACCATTTAAAAGTTATAGATTTTACAATAAAATAATTATCACTTAATTATTTTATTTATGTCCAAAAACTAACTTTCACAGGTGGCATGCGCCGACCAACGTAAGTATCTACCTAAAAAGTTAATACCATCAAGAATTCAGCAATATTCTCATATTTTCAATCCGAGTTACCGTTTTTGAGTTATAAGCATTTAAAAAATAAAATAATTATTTTAATTATTTTATTTGCGATTATCCCATTTTTGGTTATTCTCATAGGAGGCCCACATCGACTGAACATAAGTCGTACCCTGAGTAAACCTATCATCCGAAACACAATAGTTCCCTCATATTTTTTATCTGAGTTACCATTTAAGAGTTATTCCACTATTTTAGGAAAACTACTTACACGGTCTAATTAAAGCGTAACAAAACTTTGACAGATGATTCCGGGATCTCCGTGCCTCATAATCACCTGCCGTCAGACTTTGATGTCTTGTAATAATTCCATATAATTAAAAAAATATATGGAATTTTTGGGAAATTACATTCTCCCCACCTTAGGGATTTATGTCCTTGAAACCCAAAACAAGGGTAAAACAATCCAGAAGAGGGTACTGAGCACGAATCTGAGCTTCTTACTCCCACGTGCTCCCCTAGTGGTTCCTGTACTTCCAATATACACACAAAAATGGTATTGATCGGCCACAAAGGACTCTCTCATGTCAATCCTAAATCTCCACTGGATCCTCCATAAACGACGCCCCATCGTCTAAGTGCAGCTCAACATGGTCGATGTTGTGAGATGGGTCGTGCACGTATCCCCTCAGCTGGGATACGTGGAAGATGTCTCACACCCTCTCTAACTGCAATGGAAGAGAAAAGTGGTATGCCACCTCACATACCCTATGAATGATTAGAAAATGACTGATATACCTCGGTGATAACTTTCCCCCTCAGCCAAATATTTGCAAACCTCGTCGAGGTGAGACCCGTAGGAAGACATATTCTCCCTCCTCCTGTCGGCATAAGACTTCTTCCAGCTCTGAGCAGTTTTTACTGGCTAACAAGTGAGGCATCGTGATACAAAATCCACCACTAGTTTCTTCATCCATGGCCACTAGTACTAAAACTGAAGGTCTTGGTATATCTTCACCACACCAGGTTGTACCTCCAGAGGGGACATATATAAATCCCTCAACACCTCCTTCTATAGAGCTACTGGTACCATGGTACATCATCTGAAGAAGAATAAGTGCTCCCCACCTTCAGAAAATCCCTTAGGTGTCTGCCCTGAGGATATTTGAGCATGTCAAGACTTGTAGTCAACGTCCCCACGCTGTGCCTCTCTGACTCGCTGATGAAGTGGGGAAGTGACACTAAGGGACTGAAAAAAAAAATTCTCCATCTCGAACTACAAATGATATCTTCAAAGCGGCTAGTTGTTCTATCACCTCACTCAGCAACTGTAGGCCAGAACTCTTACTAAGTGTGTCTGCTACCATGTTCCCCTTCCCACGATTATAGACTATCTCAAAGTCAAAGTCCTAGAAGAACTATAGACAATCCCGTTGGGAACTGAATACTCAAAACTTTTGCAGCCACGAGGGTGAGGATGGCCGACTCATGAGTGATCAGCCACACCCTCCTATGTAGGATTTTTTCCTGTGCTGCCTTGGTTTTCATTTTCTCCAACAAAGGAAAACCCCATCCTAACGTTGTAGATAAAACACATCCTTTTTACCTTATACAGTCAAACTGAGTACGAATTGTGGTTGTCTATTCATACCCAAACTAACGTTGTAAGGGCTCGACACTGCCACCAAGAGGTTCCAACTGATACTATCACCTCAAGGGACAAATCACACCATCGACATAAGTGTGATTATAAAGTCTCCTCTCAAGGTATTATCTAGATGTGAGGGACAAGTCAATGGTTTAACCAGAAACTCTAGATCTAGGAAATGATTCGTGGAAAGATGGAATGATTAGTGCCTATATATATTGATACCGAAGCTGGTAGTAGACACAGATCGTAACTCGAATCATTCCTAGAGCCCTTGGGTTGCACTCCTTGACTGCATGCTGCTACTCCCTTCCTTGGTCCTCTAACTCCATGAGCATGGTGGGAACGACATAGGGGTGGTTGTAACATGTCCAAATGTACACCACCTCATGCTGCTCTCCAAGCTCTACTTATACATCTTCAGCCCTGCAGAATCATCTATAATTAACAGTTACTCTTCCCAAAACACTTTACACACCCATGTCTCTGAGAAAGGTGCCGGTTTTCTACTTTCCCACTATTAACATTCACTGGCTGCATCAGCTCAGCCAAATAATATTCAACCACAAATGTTCTCTCTAGCACCCTAACATAAGTAGCAATGCATAGAGGAATAATGATAGCTCAAATGTCCATAAGGACACATTTCTCAAGGGTCCGATCTCTAAAGAACTGATTGTATCATATTCATTGGGTATTAGTAATGATTGGTACACCTCGATGAATACTCAACTACCGACATGTCATCTTGTCGAAGCTATAAAAGCTCTAAATAACTATCAGCCACCTCATTAAGCCAGTTCTCAACCACCTGTGAGTCGGGCTCACCTCAGAACCTGAGGGGTATCTGATACTGAATCATGCTTAAGACACTAATCCTATATGTGTCCTCTACCGGTATAACCTGTTGTAACTTCTAACCAACATGTAGTGATATAGATGACACACTAACCGAAGGTACTATCTCGTGTAGTGGTCCATGTACTGAAGACTCATCAATATACAGACCATCCTCATGGCCACTCATTGTTAAAGACTATTATCTAAGATAACCATATACTCTACTAGTGTCTCAACTAGGCTGAAAACTCTAGCAACCACCTCCATATAGCCCTCATCTGCTTGGAAATATGTATCGCCTCAAAACCTCAAAATTCTATGTCGCTAAATCTCATGCAATGCGCTCAATCAGCGTGCACCATCTGCCAGCGTGGCTGGTGGTAATAGTTTTCCAATGGGTTGTGGTGCTGCCAGTACCCCACCCGAAGCTGCCAACGTAGTAAGAGGGCCCTACACCGGAGCCTCATTGCTCGGTGGGCCATCATCGTGTACTATTTCGAGAATCATAGCTGGCTATCTATGCAGTGGAATCCTGATAATGAATAGGTTTGCTACGGTCATTATGTTATACCTAGTGAGCTGACTCAAAGAAAACACAAGAAAACTATTCAAAACACTAACACAATCAGTGTTTTCATGCATCGAGTCGGAAATCAGTTTTTAGGGTCTTATTGTATGGATAAGTCGGTCTCCGCACCAACATTGGATTCCCTAAACTAATAACCACAATCACTACACTTAACACTATTGTCATTAAAAAAATATTAGACTCTTATGTTCTACGGTAGAACTGACTCCTCTAATACCAATTTGTAACAACTGGGTCCAGGTGACAACATAGACACCCCACCTTAACATGACTGTCGGGTCCAATCCCACTAGGTACCACTAGTTTCCCTGCAGACACATAGTCCCCACCCAAGGGTCCACCCACATGCCTGAACGGGTCATCTGACTAGACAATTCCTACAGGGGAGCATTTTTCCTTTCTAGTGTGCTTTGTCCTCACTCGCACACACCCTGGGAAACATCCCAGAAGGTCACCCATCATGATCACTACTCTAGGCTAAACACGCTTAACTGTGGAGTTCTAATCAGGTAGGCTCATAAAAAGGAAGGTATGCCTTGCTGACATGAGTCATGTCATTTAGTCATTTAACCCGGTATCATTTGGGGATATTACACGGGTGGCCTATTTTTAGTGTGTTAATTGTGTTGTATGGTTTAGTCTTAAAATATGATAGGAGGTTCATAACTATAAAAGGGGATAATAATAAAATGTATAGGGGCACATGGCCTATGCACAGTTTTCACAACCAAGCTTCTAGCACGCATGCTTAGTGCCTATTGGGTAGTGAGCTCACACAGTTAGCATATAGTTTGTCCAAAGAGTGTGGTTCATTAAAGGGATGAACATACTATTTTTTCTATGCCACCTATTTCTTCATTCCATTATTTTTACTTTTTTATTCTCCCATGCACTCAAACTTCTTGACTCTACCCATGGCCTCTCCATTAAGCTTCCATGGATCTCCCTCATCTTGCATAAAAATCAATAATTTTTTACCTCATTAGATCTATATTAATAATACCTCAATTCTTATTTCTTTATACCTTGTTTCCTTTTCTATATGGAATGATAAATACTTGGGGGCACTTTTTACCTATCTTTTATGATTTCCTTTTTCATCGATTTCTTTTGAATCTGATCAAATAAATACTCGGTATTGGACGAGTGAATCATCCTAGCCTTCGAGGAGGAGGTCTATATATTTTACATTAAAATTGCATCATTTATAGTAGGATTTATTGTTCTATTGAATGGACCTTCCATGCATCACTTCCAAAACATCAATTTAATTTAATTAAATTTTTGGACTGTTACCCTCAACCCCTTAAAAGTATTGAAGTTAACATCATCAAATTGAACCACCTATTAAAAAAAGTATGATTATATTCATTAGAAACATCAATAAATATTGATAATACCACCCATTGGGTGTGTTCCATAAATTTCTTGAGGAATTTATAAATTTATAATGAATTGGATGGTTTAGATAAACCACTTTGTCCTTAGATTCTTACATTATTCTTGGAGTAGATAATTGGTCAATCTTATTAATTGAACTAAATTGGAATCTATATAATGGATGCTTCCAGATGAACTAAATTAGGGAACATGTTTTTCCCATGGACTTGGTATATTTATAAATAGAATGTATTTTTATAGGTAAATTGATAATGATATGGGTTTTATCCCTTTACCCAATTTTATAATAACACTAACTTTGAATTGAACTATCTTCTCCACTAAAAAGGGGAAATCTCATGGATATATTTATTTTATTAATTGAATGCTCCCGTATATTGTCAAAAATTATTAATAAATAAAATGGACACATTCATATCCATCTGATTTACAATAATGAAATGACCAAAATTTTATGCTTGAATTATGGTACAAAATTTACTTGAATTTAAATAGTTATATGATTTGTATTAATCCTTGAAGAATAATTTGTTTCCTTTTTATGGAATGCATTGGATGGGTTTAAAGGTTTATTTAATTTTTTACACCTTGAGAGATACTTGGATTCCTTATATGTAATTCCATTAATGATAAATTTGGAAAATTGAGATTATATATACCAGGAGAAATACTCAGGTTCCTTACACAACACCTTTTGCAGGCTCAAATGATACATGGATTATGTTATGTAATTAGAGATACATAGGTTCCTTATATGAAATTCCTTAGATGGGATAATTTTTTAATGAATTTTAACATACCATAGAAAGATGCATGGGTTTCTTATAGGGAACTCTATGGAATGTCTCACTGATTAAGGAATTGTAATAGGCCTTGGAGTGATACCTTTGTTCCTTGTATGAAAATCCATGGCCAGGATCCTAGGATAAATGGTTTACATTATTCTTGGAGACATACATGGATTCCCATGTATGAATATCATATATGGGATCATATGGAAATATAGAATTATTATATTCATGATCACTAGTATACATGGACATCATGGGTTTACACTAGGTCCAGTACAATTGTTATAATTAAAATTATTCTTATGCTACTGTTATGTGGATTCATTTCCCTTCCACTTTGGATCACCACTATTGTATGTATATATGCTCATATATTTTTGGACATATATTCTTATATATATGGGCATGTTCGGAACCATTTAATCTTAGGCTAAAGTAGGTGTGGTTATCCAAGTATCCATGATGAACATGATAAGGAATATTTACATTTGTTTATTTACTACATTATTTCTCATACATACGTAATGTTTTATTTTATATTCACATACTATATATAATTAAACAAGATTGTTGGTGGCCTACTATGTATCTTTCACACCCTGTTCGGGTTTCGGTTTTCATGACCCATCCCCTGAGGCCCGTGTCGTGACTACCCCAGCCCGCCTTTCATAGGCCAGGGGTTAGAGACTAGCACTGAAAGGCATACTACCTAAAATGGGAAGGCACTACCTTTATTCCTATACATACACATGGTCCAATAACAGGACAAGAAGAAACTATGAATTAAACTACTATAGTAAAAGAGTTCTAAAAGTAAAAGGGGTCAGAATACAAGCCCAAATTTAATGTTATAAGTTCAAATCAAAATACAATACAAGTGAAAGAAAAAGTAAAATATCCATTGGGTGATCCTCCAAGGTTCCAACATAATGGGTAGGTATAGATCGCCTATTAAGCACTCCATATCTGCACGTTTCCTTTTCATATTGTCTAGTCCTAGCTCCCTTAAACCTCATCCCAGATGCTCATCATCTACACATGACACTACAAGGTGCGGGTGTTGCCTGTGCAGGGTTGAGTATAACAATACTCAGTAGGGACCCAATACCCAGAATGGCTCCTAGAATTCCATAATAAAGAACCACTGGGTAACACCACGAAAGTATATTACCACACAGGTAAAGTACCACATATCATATCCTCAATCACAATCACAAGGTAAAGACATCCCACACTAGGATTTATTCTAGGGGTACTAACAAGTAACATCCCCAGTCACAATCTCAAATGCCTCGACTGCTGGAGACCTCCTCCTCTATCGAGTATAGTGGGGATGGCCACATCACACAGAGGCACTTACCACTAAACTTGGACTGCTGAGGTACTCATCTTGTCGAGTACTGTGGGTCTGCCGCATCACATAGAGGCGCTCCCCACCATGGGTCTTCTGCGTCACATAGAGGCGCTCCCACTCATGCCCTGCTGAGGTACTCCTCCGGTTTAGTACCGTGGGTCTTCCACATCACACTGAGGTGCTCCCCACCATGGTTCTTCCATGTCACTTAGGTTCTCCCCACTAGGCCTTTCAAGTCACTTTGAGTCGTAATGGTCATCAGTCATCAAGTCTCCGCCAGTCGTAGGGTTCTGTCTGTAGCATGCTAGGAATAAATGCTCCCCGAGACATCGTTCATACCTCAACCATCTTGAAGTCCAACAAAGAAGTATCATAATGGTCCACCATGTCATAAGGGACCCAATTCAATAGACGGTGCGTCAATCGGACACTCGGTTTTTAAGTTATGAGCATTTCCACTCCGATGGCCTAGTTGGATTTGGGGTTCGATCCAACCTAACCGTACTCCAACATTATCCAAAGTCCAGTGGAGTATACCAAAAGGACCTTCTCAATCCAAGGATTCTGGTGTCATAAAAGGTTCATCAAACGGACACCCAGTTCTCAAGATATGGCCGTAATGGAGAATCATTTAATTAAATTAAATTCATTTCTGAGAAACAATGAACAAATGTCTTAGCTTGCAATAGGGTACTAGGTCATGGTTCGAGCATACCATTTAATTAAATTCATGTTTGAGAAGAAATAAAAAAATGTTTTGGAATGAAAAAACATTTTTAATACTAAAAATGATTACAATATTAATGGAAATATTAGGGATCACCGACCTCAATACTATTATGCTTCACTCATCTAATACTGAGCTTTGATTAGAGCTAGTTTGAGAAAAATTGATGAAATATACAAACACCTTGGAAATAGGGGGAAAACATGCATGTATTTAGTATTCCATATACTGAAGTAAATAAATTTTGAATCCAAAGGCCTGTATAATTTACCAATATTGATGTAATGAGATAGATAGAGCTAGATTCTGATGCTGGATAGAGAGATATCATGAGTCTTAGGGAAAATCCCAAGGGAGGAGTTGAGTGGTTCGAATGCATGGGATATGTGCAAGGAAAATATTGTTACCCTCTCATTTCAAACAAATAAATTTCATAACTTTTAATGAATACTTAAAAAATTATAAAAATAGACGCTCAAAGACCATACTAGTCCATTACCTTTGAAAATATGGAAACACAATCAACAATACATAAATGAGCTACATTACCTCCAACCAGGTTCTTTTTCACTAGCACCCTTCTTACCATGGGATTGCTGCATGAATTAAGGGAGGTTTAATTAAACCTATAAACCCACCCCAATGAACCCAACAGTACCCTCGAATTTCCAATCTGAGCTACCTTTTAAAAGTTATGGATTTTACCATAAAATAATTGTCACTTAATTATTTTATTTACTACCAAAAACTAACTTTCACTGGTGGCCTGCACCAGCCAATGTTAGTATCTTCCTAAAGAAATAATACCCTCATGAGGTTAGCAGTGGTCTCATATTTTTGATCTGAGTTACTATTTGTGAGTTATAAGCATTTTAAAAATAAAATAACTTTATTTAATTATTTTATTTATGGTTATGCCATTTTTGTGTTTTCTCATAGGAGGCCTGCGCTGACTAAACTTAAGTCGCACCTAGGTTAAACCCACCATCTAGAGCACAACTATGCTCTCATATTTTTGATTCGAGTAACCATTTATGATTTATTCTACTTTTTTAGGAAAACTTCTTATGTGTGTTAATTAAAGCTTAACAAAACTTCAATGGATCATTTTGGGAACTGTGGGCCTCGGAATTCTGCACCGTCAGATTTCACGGTCTCAAAATAATTCCATATAATTAATTAAAAAAAATTATACAGAATTTTTGGGATATTACATTCTCCCTACCTTAGGTATATACATCCTCAAAATCCACAACATAGACTAGGAAGACAAGTGGGGGTACTGATCACGAATCTGAAACACACACACCCTTGTGCTCTCCTGGAGGCATCTGTGCTACACATGAATGCGCACCAGAGGTATATACATCACATGAAGGACTCAGTTTTCATGATCATCAATCTCCACTAGAACCTCTGAAAACATCTCCCCATCGTCGATGTCCAGTTCACGTCAGTCAATGATGCGCAAAAGACCATGTACGTATCTCCTCAGCTGGGATATATAGAAATTGTCGTGCACCTGATGCAATTGAGGTGGAAGAGCTAAAGGGTAAGCCACCTCTCCCACTCTGCTCAGGACCTAAAACAGTTTGATCAACCTCGAAGATAACTTTCCACCCCAGCCAAACCTCTGCAAATCTCATCGAAGTGAGACCCTTAGAAAGACATGGTCACCATATTCATACTCAAGAGTTCTCCGACTCATGTCCACATAAGACTTCTGCCTGTTTTGTGCAGTAATTATCCACTCCTGGAAGATCTGGACCTTATCTATTGTAGCCCCTACCATTTATGATTCCACAAGTGCTGACTCCCCGGGGTTAGTCAAGAATAGTGGTGATCTACAAGGTTGCTCGTACAACGCATCGAATGGTTCCATACTGATAGTGGAGTGATATATGTTGTTTTACGCGAACTCCACAAAAGGCAAGTGATACTCCCAACTATAGAAAAAATCAAGGATGCAAGAACGTAGCTTGTCCTTGAGGGTATGAATGGTTCGCTCTTTCCGACCATCCGTCTGAGAATGGAAGGCAGTTCTCAACTGAAGTTGTGTCTCGAATGCCTATAGTAACCCCTTCCATTGTTGGGAATTGAAATGTGCATCATGATCAGAGACAATCTTAGAAGGCACTACATGAATTTGTACAATATCTTGTACGTAGAGGCATTCCAAGATCTCTATTGATCCCTGCTCACTGATAGGTAGGAAGTGGGCCGACTTGGTGAGTTGATCAACGATCACACAGATATTATCATGACTTCGGGATGTGCGTAGATGTCCTGTCACGAAGTCCATGGAAATTCCATCCCACTTCCACTCTGAAACCTCTAATAGCTGAAATACGCCTGCTGGAACCTTATTCTCTACCTTCACTTACTAAAAAATGAAGCACCATGAGACAAACTCTACCATTTCTTTCGTCATTCCCGACCACCAGTGCTGATGCTGAAGGTCCTTATACGTCTTCACCACTTCTGGATGTACCGATAGAGGAGATGTATGGAAATCCCTAATGCATCCTCCTGTAGCACCATCTATTCCATTGTATGACCTCTAAAGAGATGAAATTATCCCCACCTTTAGAAAATCCATCAGGTGTCTGTCCTGTGGATATCTAAGCACATCGAGCCTTGTATTCAATGTCTCCATGTCACGCCTCCCTGACTCGCTGAAGGAGTGTGAGAGTGACTATCAGAGACTAATGATAAGCTTCTCAATCTCAATCCATGAATCATATCTGCAATGTAGCTAGCTGCTTAGTTGCGTCACTCATAAACTGTAGACCATGCCACCTACTAAGTGCATCTGCTACCACGTTCCCCATCACAAGAGTATAGACTATCTCAAATTCATGGTCCTGGAAGAACTCTAGTCATCACCACTTTCTATGGTTCAGGTCCTTCTGAGAGAAGATATACCTGAGACTCTTGTGATCAGAGTAGACTGTAAAATGTTCACAAATCAAGTAATGTCACCACATCTTCAAGGAGAAGACCACTACTGCTAACTCCAGGTCATGGGTAGAATAGTTTTTCTCATATAGTCTCAGCTATCGAGAACCATACACGATCACTGCTCGCTCCTGCACATGACACATCCGGGCCCGGTCCCTAATGTATCATAGTAGACTAAGTACCAAACGCTCTCCTTCGGTAGCCTCGTGATGGGGGAACTCATCAGTCTCTGCCTCAACTCCTGGAAACTCCACTGGCATCTCTCTGACCACATGAAGGGTTTCTCCTTCTTCATCAATGCTGAAAAAGGTGCTTCTACTCTGAAGAATTCAGGAAAAAATCTCTGGTAGTACCTAGCCAAAGCAGGCATCCCTATACCTTCAGGAAGGTAATCCTAGTAACAAATTTTGAAAAGATATCCCCATGCTCTGCCACTCCGATTTGGAATTGTAAACTAAAAACTCTTAATCCAACAAGGGTAGGTCTGGCCGAGTCATGAGTGATTAGTTGCACCCTCATATGCATGAGTTTATCCTGCACTGCCTGAGTTTCCTCTTTCACCGACCAAGGAATATTTCATTCCAATGTTATAGGTAAACCAAAACCTTTTTTCCCTAATACAATAAATTTGAGTATGAAATGTGGATGTCTAGTCCATACCCAAACTAACATCATAAGGCCACGATGCTTTCTCCAAGAGGTTCCAACTGAAACCCTCCCCTCAAGTGTCAGATCATAGTGTTGACATAAGTGTGATTATCGAGTCTCCTCCCAAAGGTATCTCCAAACATGAGGGGAACGTTAATGGCTTAACCAGAAACTCTAGGTCTTGGAAAAGATTTGTTGAAGGAAGGAATGATTATTACCTATGTCTATTAATACGGTTGCTATTAGTAGACACATACCATACCTCGAATCATTCCTAGAGTCCTTGGGTCACACTCCTTGACCACATGCAGCTAATCCCATATCTTGTCCACCGGATCCCTGAGCCTGGTAGGCCCACATTGGGGTGGTGGTTGTGACATGTAGAAATTTACACCACCTCATGCTACTCTCCTAGCTCTGCTTCATCATCTATAGCCCTGTATATTCATCTGTCCCAACACTTCTTCCTGAAACATTTTTACACACCCATGTCTCTGAGACTGGCAACAATTTCCTGCTTCCCTACTACTAACATTCACTGAATGTATCCGCTGAGCCAAGTAACATTCAAACGCAAAGGTTCTATCTATCTTCTTGGCATAGGTAGGAATGCATAGAAGAATAGTGATGGCTTGGACGTCCATAAACACACTGCGCTCAGAAGTCCGAGCCCCGAAGCACAGATCATATCGTATTCATCGAGCACCAAGAATGGTGGGTATTCCTCAATGAATACTCAACTGCCGAAATGTCATCCTACAGAAGCTGTAGAAGATCTAGAGAACTCTCAACCACCTACTCAAGCCAGTCCCCAGCCTCTTGTGAGTCGAGCTCGCCTCGGAACATGAGGGGTATCTGATGCTGAAACTCGTAGAAGGCACTAAGCCTAAATGTGTCATTTACTGGTATATCTAGTTGTAACTATTTCCTAATGGGTTGTGATTCTACTGGTACACCACTCGAAGGTGCGAACGTAGTAATAAGGCCATGTACCAGAGCCTCATTGCTCGGTGGGCCGTCATCATGTACTCTCTCGGGAGACTCGGGTGGTTGTATTTGTGGTGGCATCCTGATAAGGAACATGTGCACCATGGTCATTAAGTTATACCTGGGGAACTGACTCCAAAGATCGAAAGAAAAACATTTAAAAAACACATGAAATCAGTGTTATCACGCAATGAGTCAGAAATCAAAATTTAGGGTCCTGGTGTATGGATACGCCGACCACCGCACCAACACTGGACTTGTCTAACTGAAAACCTCACTCATAACACTTAACACTATTGCTTCACAGAAAAGATCAGAGTCCTAGTTATTCGGTAGAACAAAACTCCTTTGAAACCAATTTGTCACGACCCATCCCCTGGGGCTCGTACCCATACTACCCCATCCCGCCTTCCATAGGATAGGAGCTGGCGACTAGCACTGAAAGGCGTAATGCCTAAAATTGGAAGGCATTGCCTTTAATCATATACAAACACATGGTCCAACAACACAACAAGAAGAAACTGTGAAGTAAAATGTTGTAGTAAAAAGAGTGCTGAAAGTAAAAGGGGCCAAAATACAAGCCCAACTTTAAAGGTACAAGTACAACTGAAAATACAAGTCAACTGAAAGAAAAATTAAAACAGCCACTCGGTCATCGTCTGAGGTTCCTACCTGAAGAATAGGTATAGATCGCCTCCTCAGCACTCCACATCCTCCCATATCCTCTGCATTCCATCTAGTCCAATCTCCCTCAAACCTCAACCCAACTGCTCATCGTCTACACAAGACACAACAAGGTGCATGTGTAGCCCATGCAGGGGTGAGAAGAGTGATACTCAGTTGGGACCCCGTGACCCTAAAGGCCTTATAGAGTTCCACAAAGAGAAACCACGTGGTAACAACACAAAGGTAGATTACCACATACGCAAAGTACCACATAGAATAACCTCAATCACAAGTACAAGGTAAAGATTGACCACACCAGGATTTATTCTAGGGGTAGTAATAAGTAACATCTCCATTAACAACGTCAAACGCCTTGACTACTGAAGAACTCATCCTCTATTGAGTAAAGTGGGCCTACTGCATCACACAGAGGTTCTGCCCACTAATCTTTGACTACTGAGGTACTCCTCCTGTCGAGTATCATGGATCTGCCACGTCACATAGAGGCACTCCCCCTCGCGGCCAACTGTGGTACTCCTCCTATCGAGTACCATGGGTCATACACGTCACATAGAGGTGTTCCCCACCATGGGTCTACCTTGTGACACAGAGGCGCTCCCGACTGGGCATGTCGAGTCACTCCGAGTCGTAATGGTCAGCAGTCGTCATGTCTCAGCAAGTCATAGGGTTCCATACGTAGCCTCCTTAGGAGATCCACTTCCCAAGCCATCGATCATACCTCAAACATCACAAAGTCCCCTAAAAAAGTATCCCAAAGGTACATCACATCATAAGGGACCCCATTCAATTGATGGGGCGTCAATCAGACTCTCGGTTTATAAGTTTTTAGTGTTTCCTCTTTGAGGGACCAGTTGGATTCAGAGTTCGATCAAACCCAGACATACTCCAACATTATCCATCTCAAGTAGAGTATACCAAAAGGGCCATCTTGATACAAGTATTTTGTTACAGTAGACGGTTCATCAAATGGATGCTCGGTTCTCCAGATATGGCCATAAAGGTGAAATGGGTCTGAATGGTCTCGGGTCCGGTCTGATCCGGTTGGACCGACCTAGATCGACATGGGTCCAAATCGGCCCGCGAAGGGGGGTGACCCGGCCCAGCCCGCTGGTGTAACCTACTGGGAGAAGTCGCTCGTCTGTTGATCCGCCAAGGTGGGGTCTTCGGTGACGGACACATGGGGGAGGTGCCCCTTGGTCTTCTCGAATGGTCCATGGACCGTTTGACTGCTGGAACGCAGGACCTGTCGGAGGGGTCCCGCCCTGTGTGGCGTGGCCAGCAGGAAGGCCGGCCAGACATCTTTTCATTGGCAGGGTCGAGTGCCGCTACTCCACCGTGGATGGCCAAAAGTAGACTGCCCTCTAGCCTCCGCTGTGGCCGAGTGGCCTCCAGCTCCACCGGGGTCGCGGATGTGCATCGCCACTCCGCTATGCATCCGACCACCTCCTCTTGCTTCGCCGCAGCTGATAGGCTCCGGCCTCCTACTCATCCGGCAGCACAGACGTGCACCACCCTTCCTTCATGTGGCCAGCCGGGTGTCGCCCCCCGCCTTCTTCCGTGAGCCGTTACAGTTTTGTTCCAAGACCATAAAATTAAATGATCATATATTTGCAATCCTCGGGCCGATGGGTCCGCATCCATATGTCGTTCTCAACAAAATATTATTTTTCCAGCAACAATAAATATTTGGCTTTGAAGAAAGCACAAAGAACGCACGGTGAAACAAAAGGGAAGATACAAGGTTTAAATATGGGATGATAGCCATGATCATTTGGCCATCTTCTTCATGAATTTATAAAATGAAGGATCAATAAATTAAATTCAATCATATCAAAAACCCCTACATCAACCTGAAAATATTTATTCCCAATCCCGTAAGAAGAAATCATCTGCAAATCTACTAGTTAGTGAGTCGATCCACGTTATTCATTTAGACGAGAGGAACGTGGGAATCAACAATCACAAATATTTAAACCCATTATTTTTTTCTTAGATACTACATGAAGAAGAAGACGAAGTTTATGGAGTGGACGTCGACATTCGTCACTTTCGCAAGATGCTTCCGATCCGGGATCGGGGTTGGTTCCTCGTTCTTCATTGGGGATGGTTATTCATTGGAGAATGTTCTTATCTGTTCTCCAATGCTCTCCCAACTCTACTATTTTAATGATTTCCCACAAGGAAATGAGTATCCAACATATTAAAATAAGTTTATCAATTTAATTAAAGTTTTCACATTTAATTAGGTTATGTTGGAACATTAATTCATGTGATAAAACAAGAGTCACCTCCCACATTAAAGAGCGAGTCAATGGTACGGGTGGTGCCCACCATTAATTTCAAAATGGTAGGTTTCAAGCTCGGATGGTCCCCACCACTGAATTCAAATGGGAAGTTTCAGAAATGAAAATAAAATAAAAAATGTTTTATTTTATTTTTATTCTTTTAACACACCCAAAAATGTTCTGAAAACTAACTTTAACCCTCGACCTGTTGTGGTCAAGGTTAATGTCTCTTTATGCGAATATCGGTGCTGCAAGTTCAACATTGGACTCAGATTTCAATTCCGGGGACCGGTTCAAAAGTTACAAAATGCCCCTTGCGTGTTTATTGAATGTACCCAAAAAAGATTGAAAAATTATGAATAGTCACCCTCGACCCACACCGGTTGAGGTTAGGTTTGGCCTAAGTGAAACATTCCCCAACAAACCCAACTATACTCTCAGATGTCCAATCTTATTTACCTTTTAGAATTTATGGATTTTCAATAAAATAATTGTCACTTAATTATATTATTTACTGGAAAAAACTAACTTTCACGAATGTCCCGTGTCGGAAAATGTTAGTATCTGCTTAAAGAAAGCATACCCTCACGACTTCAGCAGTGGTCTCAGATTTCTAATCCGAGATACCGTTTGAGAGTTATAATCAATTTAAAAATAAAATAACTTTATTTAATTATTATATTTATGGTTATGTGAAATTCAGGATTTCTCAAAGGAGTCCAGTGGCGACTAAATTTAAGTCATGCCTAGGGTAAAGCCACCATCCTAACCGTAATGATGCCATCATATTTTTGATCAGTGTAACAATTTCATATTTATTCCGCTTTTTCAGGAAAACTGTTTACTCGGGGTAATTAATGCGTAACAAACATTGATGGATCATTCCGAGCACTCTGGGCTTGGAATCATGTGCCATCAGATTTTGCAGTCCTAAAAAAATTATATGTAATTAATGAAAAAAATTATACATAATATCTAAGACATTACATCCATTACATTGGGGTACCCAAAAGACCTCATGATTACAAGATCAGGTTCATGGATTACTCTTCTTTTATTACATTGTAAATAGGATATTTAGAGAACAAAACCAAATTAAAGCCTGAGATTCTTATGGAAATATCCTTTTATGATTTTTCATTTATTTTATATTTTTTATCCTTTAAATCTTGTATGACCATTTTTTCATATTGTAGCATCACAAGGACATGCATCGTTGGGTATTTGGCATTAGACAATGTATATGTTATTATTTTATTCTTCTCCCTTAAATTTATATATCACCCACTATTTATTGACTTATTATGTTATACCACTATTATAATTTGACCATTAAGGTATAGGTTTCCCAACATACCATCATTGGACCCTCTTTACTAATAGATAACTTATGGTCTATGTGGATGAATTCTTGAGGCCATGTGACCGATCGTCCCTGGGCTCTATTTCAATGGATCTTAGGTCGGGAATCTAAAAGTTGTATTAGAGGAATATTTAATTTTTCACGCTTTTTTGGATGGTTTAATAGATACTAGTAATGTTTTGGTTCTTGGAACATTTCCATGTTTGAGAGCGATCAACCCTCACAAGGGGAAAAGACCATGTGTCAAAGGATGGTCATGTTGTTTATATTGTTCATTATAATAATTGATTAATATTTCTCCCTAAGTGATTGATATACCTTTTGATTCTTACTGATTTATGAGATTTATCATATTTTAACCTTTGAATTATATGTCAAGGAATAATTGTTAGATGAATAATTATAGGAAGATATCGATTCACATGTCAAGCATATGTCACGCCTTTTAGGTTGCATTCTTGGACATTGTGAAGTTCAGATATGTGCCTTCAGTGTATAATATTATCATGTGATTATTAGCATGCATTTCTTATATACCATTATTCTAGAAGATCTTGATAGTATGTATGTATTCATTTCTTCCTTTTGAAATCATTTGTTCTTATAATTGGGACATGCTATCAGTTATTAAAGTGTCAGTATCATCCAAAATGGGGTTTTCCCATATATCTTGATAGTGGCATAGTAACTAACCAATCATCACATGTTTATCCATAGAATATTGTTCACATGGGATTAAACATTTATAGTTGTGAAAATGGGTACCGATAAGAGTTTATACATTGTATATTCCCATACAAATTTGGAAGGGTAACCCATATAATGAAACCCTTACATTCTGACTTTATATATTCTAAAAAAGTTTAAAACCATGGTTTTAGCTACATGAATGAAAATTATGACTACAAATGAATGTCATTCATAAGTTTGGAATAATATTGAACCACAATAAACCATAATATTATCATAATATAGATTCATATAGTAAATTTCTTACTTTTTGAAGGTTAGAAACTACATACCTTTTCCATAATGACTCAAATGACTAATTTCCTAAATGCACAACTGGACCCAAGTAGGTCACTTGGGTAATTTTTTGTGTGTGATAAACTCATTATGTTTGTTCTTTAAATGTGAAAGAAATATCAAGACCCATGTAAGTCTCATTACTCATTATATTCTTAGTATTTAACAACTATGGGATATGATTATGATAAATGTGATGGCTATTTAATGAGTTTTCAGATTTTTATATGGTGATACATAAATATTTATGGTATAATATTACTTGAAAAGTACCCTTTTATACAAAAAATAATGTTATCTACCTTTATGATGTATTAATATGAGGCATTTGATAAATAAAATTCCAATTTCAATATAAAGTATACTTCCATTATATCATGGAATTGAAATTTACATTATTATGAGGAATTTGGAGTGACGTCTCATGTAACTTTCTTATGTTTCCTTGGTGAATTAACAAAATGGAGTACCAAGTATAGTTGTCTTAAATACGTAGTAATTATCATTTACTAACTTTAGACTCTTTAATATATTTAATAAAGTTGAATTAATATGATGTTTTAAATGAAACATTATTTCGGTTTTGTTAGTGGTGACCCACATGTAAGGGTAGTTTAAGTGTTCCTATAATATTTTCCTTAGAGCGGGAATGTGATCATTAACTATAGGCTTCTATGACTTCCTCATAGGATTATTTGAACATAAATGATTTTGTAGGGACTAGTGAAATTTTTCATCATGAACTATTATTAGGTTATCAATTTCTACTTTAGTAAGAGGTTGTCAAAGTATAGGTAGCACCCTCATAGAATAAATTCATAGCTAAATTCTTATGAATAGTTTCCAATGTGTGGTTTAATTCAGTTTCATTCCATCATGTATAGAAATATTAGTTTTTGAAATGTCCCTCATGTTTTGTGTGTTGTTGTTCAGTGTGTTTATCATGGCTAAAGGATTTGAGAATTATGGGATACTCAATTATAGTGAGTTTGGTGTGCCTAGATCTTGATTGGCTACATATTAGTTTGTGTGACCCTTATTATTCTTCTGTTATGGATGAATCATGTTGTCATTGGTTAGGTTAATATTTATATAGATAATACCACTTTATGATAATTTTTTGTGATCTCTATCCTATTAGGATTCATAGGGATGATGTTCCTATAGATTGTATTAATGGATGTACCACTTTAGTGATGAAACATTTGTGTAGTATGAATTGATACATGCACTAACCATCATGTTTTTAAAATGGTCAATCAAATCATATGAGTTCTGGGGGGATCATTAAATCCTTGAGATGTAAGGATAAATTATTGGTTCACATATAGAGTCGGGTGACCTAGAAATTAGAGAAGTTGATTTATCTTGGTGCTGGGGGTTATGGTGTAAAAGGATCGAGTGTTTTAACAATACTGATCAATTAGATTTTTTTGTTAATGTGCCTAGAGATAATTACATTCACGAACAATAATTGGAAGAGTTTCATGCATACATATAAATAAATTTTAATCTAGAACAATTTTAAGTGACTAGTTTTCCCTATCATTTCATTTTATCACTTGGTGAATGCTGGTAGTCCATGTTCGTAATCTATGATTTGTGGTGGATGAATCATGTGTCATATGATGAGTTCCCATTCTCAGTAATAAAAAACTAGGACACTCCTATGGTTTGGTGCATCAATTGGAAAAAAATTTATCATTTATTCAATGTAAAGGGAGTACAATTAAAAAAAATACGATTTTAAAATTCGTAAAAGGGTTTCTAAGTGCCTATGAGACTATTAAGTTTTTGTTTCTATCCCTTTAAATGATGCTCAAGATAAAACATAATATTGGATTTTGAAGGGGCCTAGATTCTCGCTTCACAATCGAGGTGTAAGAAAAATCTAAAAATGTAAATAATATAAATCATATCGGCGATTTATAGGAAAACACAATAAAATGGCTGGTTTTGGGTTAAAATATATAAGATAATGGGAGATAAGTATGGCCTATGGTTGAATTTTTCAAAATATTAATGGAATTCCTCAATAATGTGGGCATCATGGTCGGTTAATGATAACATTTCAGTAGGTGAATCATGTCACCTTTAATACAAATCTTCCAGTAGTGTTTTGATTTCTTATCATATAGGTATATATAGATGGTTGGTTGGAAACCATGACATGCAATTTTTCCTAGATATCATGAAAGAATTTTGGGTCTTGTTGGTAATTTTCTATAACCACTTAATGTGCTCTAATCTTAGTAAAGATCATTCCTCTTATCATGGAATCATCCATGGTGTTCTATGTGATCTTCGATTATATTAACAGGTAAATAATAAAATAAAACACCTTTTTCACTTAATAAATAAACTATTTTCATTGTTTTGATTGGGTAGAGTGGATAAAATTAGAGACATGGATAGTCCTAAGTGATCAAAGATTCCCTTTTAGGAAGGATTTGGATGAAATCAGGGAAATAATCCAATTCATTGACTCAATCTCCTTATGAGATACCACTTTTCGGCTCAGTTAGTGTTCTCGATATGTGGGCATCCTGACTGTCTACTGAAAAATAACTTGTAAACAATACATTTTAGAATACCTTGGATGATCTTCTTCGACTACAGTATATGATTTAGATATTTTCCTGTACATATAGTCAGGATCAATTATTTTAATTAAGGATTGATGATCCATGGTAACTGGATCAAGTATAAAACAATGTTCATTCTATGGCACAGAATCATAGATAAATGTTTATCTACAGATTTCAATGGAAGAAAATTATGGTATATGGTGAGCATGATCAGTGAAAATCTCATGTTACCTCAGTTTAAAGGCACTAATATCAAGATTTTAAAATTAATTGGACATGTAAGTTGCATGTTTATTAATGTGGTTGAACAAAGGTGGACCAAAATGAGATCACTTTCTTTTGTTCCATGTGGTCAGTGTGGAACTCTTTCTATCATTCCATTGGTATGAGATCAGTGTAATGTGATTGTCGGCCAATTCATTTCATGGAAAATATGGCATGACTAGGATAAATGTGGTCATTTGGCATTCTCCAAATCATTACAATTTATAAACATGCCAATTTAAATCATTTGGAAACTAAGGGAATTCTTGAATGTGAAATTATGATTATTAGACTACAATGACACGAATTTAGCTATCCTATGTTAGAAATTATGGTGGGGTGAACCATTAGATGGTATTCAAAATAGATGAGGATGTGATTATGTCTGGATTTATAAGGGTTCATGAAAGAACTATCTCAATATTTCAATTTTAGAATTTGAGTGTTGTGTTGAATTTTTCTAACTTCAACATAACATGGTTAAAGTAAATCTATCAGGTACATTGGTTGATTAATATTAATCATTTCCATTTCAATGAAATTCTCATTACCCTATTATATAAAATGATGCTTCATTGTTTCCCCTAGGATTATTAAGGATGATATGTTCTATGGTGGGGAGGCTCTAATGTCCCATGTTTTAGAACAATGAAAATTTTCCAAAGTAATTTGAAATTTCTATTTGTTGTAAGGGTCATTTTTTAAACACAAATTTGGAATGTAAATAAAACCTATAGAATACTTAAATGTGATTTTTGTTGGAATGTTATAAGTAACAAGAGGTGTCTTGGGTTTTTAGATGAGTTTTGGGAGCATTGGGCTATAATGACTCACTTTAAGGGGGAAATAGATATTGGCACACTATTTAAATCATGTGGCCTTAGAAGAGAAATTGTGAATCCAAGTATAGGGGAGCTGATGTTGTCCCATATTTTTATGTAACTCTGTGAGACGATGAAAATGGACCTTTGAGTGGTCTAAAATAAAATAAAAATGGGGTGCATGAATTTCACACATTTCAAAACAAATTGCACCTATCCCGCATACCTAGTACCACTTAGTCTATGATATCAAACAGTTGGCGTGTAGTTTGGTCAAACCATCTGGCCAAACCATGTAGGTCATTAAAGGGGTTGATTTCATGGTTTTAACCAACCTCCTATATCTTTTTACCCTAAATTTTGTGTAAAATACTGAGATTTTATGAATTATTTTTTCATAATTAATTTATCCTTTGTGATAATTTTCATTTCACATAACACTAAAAATAGATTATTTTATATTAAATCACTATGTTTGGCTCACGTTAGATGGAACAGCAAGGTAATCGGGCACTACATGAAAAATAAATATTAGATTTCTCTACCCAAAACCCCGAGGTTATCATTTAACTATGAAAATGATAAACGAAACATAGAATTTTTGTACGCAACATGAAACACCTAATTCTCATACGTTACACGCAACAATGAATTTCAAGAAAAAATCTTTTTATTGTTATAATTATTTAAATGATAAAATTATAATCTAGTAATTAAATATAGTAATTTGAATATTAATAACTACTTTTGAGATAATTTTTATAATTTTCTATATAAATAAAGCATATTGATGATGAATGATATAATTTTTGGTTAAGTCCGTATATGTTTAAAAATAATATTTTCCTAATTGAACTGCTTTTAAGGTCCTTCTATGAAAAATAATAAAATTAATTTTGGAAACATTTATAAATTTAATTTGATAAAATAAACTTCATTTTTTAATTTATTATGTCAAAATTATATTATGATTATTTTTTTGGGATTTATATAAGAAGCTTCATTTTTTGATGAATAGTGAAGAATACCATATTTTAATTCAGAACTGCTTTTTCGTATATTTTATTTATAATGTTAATCTCAATTTTGAATTTATTTAAATGTTTAATTAGATAAATTTATTACCAATTAATCAAATTTGGGTTATTTTTATTAATTTCACTTTGTAAATGGGTATAAAAACTAAGCAAAAGATTGGTTGTTTTTACATTAAAATATTACATTATTATCCTGTCAATGGGATTAATTTTAAATTAATTTCTAATACTGTTGAGGTTAGAATTTGGAAAAATGGATTCCATATTTGAAATAATATTAACATATAATTTATAATGTGATTAACTTTGTTTACTACCATAATTATTAGTGAAAGTGAATAAAAATAATTACAACGGTTAAGAGAAAAATTAGGTTAATAAAGTACAGAAACAGAAATATAAGACACATAAAAGTCTATATAATTATAAAAAACCCATTATATGGAATTAATTAGGACATTAACCATAAATTATTGATTTTTCATGGTTTTTGTGACTTTTTTTATTTAAAAACGTTGGTACACCTAACTTCTTATAAAACAATACCATGTTTTTCATTTACCTTCTCTATAAAAATCCACCACCTCTCTCTATTATTGACACCTTTAAAACCACTTATTTTAATCCAATATCTTCCCAATACACTTACCAACATACCTCCCTTACTCTTTTAAACTTTTCAATTGGAAGAAAACTTGGAAAGAAAGATTTTTTGCACCAACTAAAAAGAGTTACCTGATTAAGTGGTGA
This sequence comes from Viscum album, assembly GCA_963277665.1. Taxonomy (NCBI): domain Eukaryota; kingdom Viridiplantae; phylum Streptophyta; class Magnoliopsida; order Santalales; family Viscaceae; genus Viscum; species Viscum album. The sequence continues at coordinate 850,309,768 of OY728126.1, read as the reverse complement.
CATCTTCTTTCAAGATCCTTTCATTTATTTTTATTCTCCACCCCATCCACTCCTTTAATTGCGTGATTTTATAAAAAACCAGTATCCTCAACATACTAGGTTGTTTTAATACTATTTTTTTGAGATAAACATGGACACATCTCTATCTTATGGAAAGATGACATACTGTTTACATGTACAATAAACTACCACCTCACGAAAGGATGACAGTTCATTTTTCCATTATCACCTCTCATGGTATACATTTTGATGGAAAATATATTTATATAGGTTATTTATTATATTTTTTATGTCCTTAATATTATGTATTCCTTTTAAAACCAATATATTTATACATTCCACTTGGTTTAAATATGTTAATTTCATTTGAGGAAGTTTGGATTACCGCCCCCTCAAAGCTATATAATTCATTCACACACTACATGGAATATATTAAAGATGATTTAAATGAAAATATACGATATATATATAATAATAATGGTACTTGAATCATAATATATAAACATATCATTTTATTTCTTTCTTTTAATTCGACAATGAAAATATAAACAATGTCTGTGCATATGTACACCATACCATCTCAATGAATGGTGTATTCCATTTCATAATTCTATATTCTATAGATTATTATAAAAAATATATAATGAATATATATTATATTTCTATCATGTTTTACATTATGGGAATCATCATGTAACTATAAGGACCAAATATGTAATAAATTAAGAAACATGTGAAAAATAATGTGAATATTACTCGAAGTGAAACCTTAAATAGGATTGTCAACATGTGATAATTATAAGGTTATAATAAAACCTCATATGGTATTAGATATATTAATATGGTTATATAAAATATTTATAATAAATTTATATTTGTTATATAGGTGGTCTGTATGTGTAGGAAGAGATTCATGACACAATGTAAGGGGATTTCATCTCACTTTTTATTTTTGTGAGATACATGCCATGTTCAACAATCTTTCCTTTTGAGTGGGGTATATACTACTCATGAATTTATTATATGATTATTATTATTAAATTTATGGGTATTTAAATATCTATTATATGATCATTGTTTCATTTGGTTAATCTTTTCAATGGTACCAAATCATTATGACCGTTTTTCCCAATTTTTATTCATTGAGACACATGTTTTATTATTTAGCAAAAATAGTTTTGGAGGTGTATATACATCCATTTTTCATTTTATATATTTAATATAATTCCACTAATGAAATTTTAATCTTCAGGTAATTTTATTTTCTCACATGGAAAGTATTATCCCATGTTACCATATGGTAAGAGTTTATTGAAATAATCTCATTATATATCAAGATTATTTATGATTATGCTTCCTTTATTAAAATTATATGATCCATCTCTAAAGAAAAATCCTATGTTTCATTATCCTTTATTTATTAAAGATATATCCATGTATTATTATCATTATTCTACTCTCTAGAACTGTAGATAAATTTTTATGTAATTTCTTATTGTCATTCTCGTAGGTCAGAAATCTATTATATTAAAAAAAGTGTTTTCAAAAAATGTTTTAAAAAAGTTATATTTTTTCAATATATTTTAAAAGAAAAAGGTTTTCGAAAAAAATATTATGTTTTAAAAATAGTATTTCAATGCATAAATGAAATTTTTTTAAGGAAGGGTTTTTTCAAAATATATTTTAAAATTATTTCCCATCTAAGATAACTTTTATTTTTGTTACTCATGACTTTCTAGAGAAATTATTAAATTAATCCATTCATATTATTCTCTTAATAGAATATTTTTTGATGGGATGATATTTATGAAACCCTTTTCCCATTCCCGGGTTATATGATTTTAAAACCAACTTCTTTCCACATGTTATGATTATGATGAAATGACTCTAAAACCATTTTATTTACATAGGTTGGGATATCATTACATGTTTATAATACCAAATTCATTTCAAGGTTTATGACATGATTAATTATGATCTTGTGGAACATGTGTTTATGATTTTAGTATTATATTTTGGGGACCTATATCTCCCTCTAACGCATTAGGTAATCATATATATCTCACGATATAGATTAATATGGTATTGGGAGTGAACCTTGACTAATAATAAGGTCATGAGAGTGAACCATGATTACCAAGATAGTATGAGGACTAAACTCATTCTACTATGATGGCCATGGGAGTGAACCATGACTACCAAGCTGGTATAGGGAGTGAACCCATACTAATAATATGATCTCGACAATGTTTCATTATTTACTATGGATATAATATTATATACATATGTGTTTTCCAAAATTACATATTTTATTCCTATTTTATGCTTTCAAGGATTATGTTCTCTATTTCCTTATGATTCATGTCTTATGAGATGCCATGATTTATGTCATGATTCATATATATAATATTTAATATACATGGTATGGTCTTTAATTTTCTTGGTCATGTTCTCATACCCTTAGGCTCATGATTATCCTTATATATCTCCCTTTTTTACCATTACTGAGCATTTTATCTCACCCCTCTTTATGTTTCCCTCCCAAAGATTTGAAGATATGTATTATTTTTTATTTTTCTAAGAAAGGTTCTGGCTAATAAGAACATAGTGGGAGATAATGTATCTCATTTATGTACTAGTATTTCTGTTTCCATGTTTCTCAAGGAATTATACTAGTAAAGTCTTTGAGAATATGTTTGTACAATGTTTTAATATTCCAAAAATGTTATTTAAGGACTATATATGAAAAGTGGGGGGCCTCTATATTTGGTACCAGATTAAAGGTTTAGTTATAATTTGGATGAAATGGTGAGAAAACCTCAGTTAAAACCCTAAGTACTTGTCTAGGGATAAGTATATAAATAACTAAAAATATAGTAAAATGTCTTTGAATTTTGGTAAAGGATAGAGTGAGTGGTTTTATAGAAATACATCCATCTAAGGATACTAAAATTATATGTGGCTCTATAATAGATGTAACTTGGGTTAAAAACTAGAATATGATGTTTTGATCCTAACATATGGTAATCTGGTATGATACAATAGGCCATGCAGCAAACCTCGTTTGACACTCTAAGGGGATATTCATTGGGAATTAATAAACTCTTTATGAACCATCATAATGGATTTAAATATAAGATGTATATTAATAACCTAGAATGAACCTAGAGTTCCATATATTAAGAAGGTTTTATAATTTAGAAAAGTAATTATTTTCATGACTATGCGGTCTCTATTATGACAAATAATGCTCACACTGTGCTTCTGGTTTTAGTCAATGTCAAGAACTGGAAGGAACTAGATTAAAATTGAATGTGAAGTATGATTTTCTAATGAGAAATAATGTGGGGTAGTTATTAGATTAAAATATGTTGTGATCATGCTTAAAAAGTTTTCATGGAACTTGATTAACAAATTATACCTTAACCAACTCTTGGACTCACTAATGAAGAAAAATAAGGAGTTTGTAGAGGGATATAGTAATAAAGACCATAAAGGAAAGAATATTTTGTTTCCATTGTGTCATGAATGTGGAAAGAATCACCAATGTAAATGTCTTAGAGGAACAATAATATTTTTCGAATATGGAAAATAAGGATACAAACCAAGTGGATTTAAGGGAAAAATGATTCGTTTGGTTAATGAAATGTATGAGAATATTGGAATCTGTAAGAAATCATGGGAGGTGAAGTGTTTTATGTGTGGAATAAATTGTCATTATGAAAATCAACTTCCCAAGAGGAAATTCCCTAAGGAACACCACCAAGGTGGTACAAGTAATGGTTACATTACTGATGATGAAGATACTACAGATGACATGAGAAAGAAAATAGGTATTGTGTCATAGGATGGGGTAGCCTTGCTAAGGGAATTAGGATGAAGTTGAATAATAAAAGTTTTTTTTATCTGGATTTAGTAATTATGTTATATATAACATGAAATATATAAGGATTGTTCAGTTTTTGTTTTTCACTATGTATATACAAGAACACATCGAATGGTTTTTATAGAATAGAAAAGTGGTATAATGGAAAGGTAATGACATACAAAACACATTATTAAGTGATACATGACCCTTAATATGTTCTTTATGTTATGATAAGGTTGTTTGGATAAATACATGTGTAAATTGAATAAGTAAATTGGAAGGTACTTATAACCATTGAAATAATTAAGGACTTGTTGACAAGTGGTTTATGCTATCAATGAGAATGTTTAAAACTTTTTTTGATTTATAGAAGAAATCCAATATACAATGAAAAAGGAAGAAACTATGTTTTCATTAAGGTTTTATTGTAATTTAGGTTATTACCATGTTTCAAGAGAATATATGATGAGGGTATTCAAATGTTTTGAATGTGACAACCATGAGCTACTTTGTGATATATAGAAGAAACAATGTTAAGTTAATTTTGTTACTTTCTTTCTAAAGTTTTGGATTTTCATCTTTTAGAAGGTAATATGGTTAACCATTCATGAAAATTTTATGATAATCATCAGAGGAAGTATTTATGTATTAAAATTGTATTAATAACCTTGGTCAAACAAATATCTAGTGCTTAAACTTATTTAAAAGATGACCATCATAATTTGGAAATTATATTTATATAGTTTTAGAAAGGGACACTATGCATTTCAGGTGACAACCATAACAGATCACAAAGGCCATGGGTCTTAAACCCATGACCTAATTATGATAAGGGTTTCATGCCTACCACTGGCTTAGGCGATGTCCTAGTTAATGCATAATTATTTTTGATGAATAATTATTTATGATGAAATAGTAGTGTGACTTTTTATGTTTAGAGATTAATGTATCAACCATATTGATTTTTAAGTATAGTTATATATAATTGAATATAATTTTCATTATTTTAGGGGCTTTAAGATCTACTAAATGTGTATTTTTTCACTTCTGGAATCAATATTAAATTTTTACATCCATTACACAAAAAATGGATAAATTATAAATTGATAAAAATAATAAATAATGAATGAATTTTTTTTATATAAATATATCATTTAAGTATATTTCCTTATATTCCTAGTCAATAATAGAATTTATCAAAATTGGGATAATTATCAAAATAAAAAAATTCCTCCTAATACCGTATTTTTTTAAACTGTTTCCCTTTTAATCATCATATATTTAGAAATTTTGGGACCCTAACTTTTCTTTGATCATTCACTTGTTTTTTATTGATGACCTCAATTACTCCCTAAAAAAACACTTTTCCCCCATGTCCAATATTCAATCCCTACCTATTTTCTCCTATGTAAAATCATAGTTATATGTTACTTAGTGTAACTTGTACGGTTTCATCATTCCCTTTTCATGGGAAGTTTTAGTATCAATTCTTATGTTGCAGGTTTCAATGAATGAAACATTCAAGTATTACACCATTTATAACCCAGAAAAGTTTGATGGAATAATTAATTTTAAGGGGGGTAGAATCATTCACTTCAATATTAATTGAATTATTTTTTTTCAAATCAATTTCTCCTTTTCGATGTTTATCAATACATATAACACTGAAAATTGTTTATTTTATATTCAATCACCATGTTTGGATTGCGTTATATTCAACACCAAGTGCATCATGCAATATACACAATATAAATTTTTTCTTGATATATATTGAACATAAAGGATATCTTAAGACTAGGGATCAATTACACACAACACAGACATAACATATATAACATGCAACACCAAATTGGTTTGCGTTACATAAAACACAAAGTTTCAACGAAACATCAGTTTAATATTATAAATATTGAAATAATATAATAATAATCTATCCATTAAAAATATTAATACTAATAGCAATAAAAAAATTCAAAAAAATAATAATAATGGTTTTATGTAAATAAATCATATTTATGATGAAAAATAAAATTTTTGGTAAAGTCCTTATATGATTAAAAATACAATTTTCACTAACTGCTTTTAATTTCCTTTATGTGAATGATCATAAGATTATTATTATACACATTTATAATTTTAATTAGATAAAATAAACTTAATTTTTTATTTTTCATGTCTATATTTTATTAGGGAGAATTTTTGTTATTTTTTTGAGAAGATTTTGTTTTTGAAAAATAGTGAAAAATACTAGATTTTAATTCAAAATATATTTTTCATCTAATTTATTTATAAGGTTAAATTATATTTTCAATTTGTTAAAATGTTTAATTATATAATATTTTTATAAATTAATCCAATATAGGTAATTATAAATAATTTATTTTTGAAATTTGGGATAATGACTTTGCAAAACTTTGGACTTTTTACATCAAAACCCCTCAGCGATGTCCCGTCAGTAGGGTTAATTTTAAATTAATTTCTGAAACTTTTATGATTATAATTTTTCAAAATGGACTCCATATTTCGATTTATAATAATTTATAATTTCTAAAAAGGTATATTTTTTAACCAAAATATATATGTTAAAGAGATTAATATTACTTAAATTTGTTAATAGAAAAAATAGGTTAATAAAGTATTAAACCTTAAATGTAAGACCCAAAATGACCTAAAAACCTGTCCAAAACCCATTATATAGACATTATTCCTCCATGAAACTTACATTATTGAATTATTTTTCTTATAATCACTTTTTTATGGGGAAAAATGTTGGTACACTTAACTTGTTTGTAAGAATTCCATGGGTGTTCTTTCCCTTCCCAATAAAAGGCCATCATCTCTCCATCTTATTAACACATCTAAACCCAATTTAGATTTAAAAAAATATACTCAATACACTTTTGAACATCCCTCAATTCATCCTTGAATCATTCCTTTTTAAATTAATCAATTCAAATAAGCCTTTGCGTACAAACTAAAAGGAGTTACCTGATTTAGAGGCAACATCTTCTCTAGAGATCAATTCCTTTATTTTCTTTCTCCACCCCATTATATATATCTATTTTATGATTGAATGAAAAAGTAGTGTAATAAATATAATATTATTATTTTTGGGTATGGTTTTCACCTACACTTACACACACCTCCATCTAATATGTAACAAACATACTGTTTACGTGTACGGTGAGTTACCACCTCATGAAATGATGATTGTTCAATTTTCCTTTACCACCTATCATGTTTGATATTATGATAAAAAATATGTTTATATATATTTTATATTTTATATATTTGGGATTCTATATGCATAGTCCTTTTAAAACAAATATATTTATACTTTCCACTTTCTTTAACTATGATAATTTTGTTTGAGTAATTGTAGACTACCACCACCTCAAAGTGATGTGATTCATTCACACACTACATGGAATGTATTAAGGATGAATTCAGTAAAATATATATGAAATTATTATTTTACATTAATTATAATATATATATATATATATATATTTCATTTATGTTTATTCCTTTAATATGACATTAAAAATGGAAAAAATATTCATGTGTACGTATAGCTTACTGTCTCCATGAACGGTGTACTCCATTTCATGCTTCTATATTCAGTAGATTATTATTATAAAAATATAATAAATGTAAATGATATTTATATCATTTTTTACATTCCTGAAATCAAGATATAAGTATAAGGATTAATGTTCAAAAAAATTAAGACACATCTATAAAATAAAGCAAATATTACCCAAATTAAAACCTTAACATAAGATTATTAACAAGCGGGTGATATAAGGTCATAATAAATAAATATATGGTATTTGATATAATAATATGGTTATTTAAAATATTTATATTAATTTTATATTTTTTATAAAGATAATTATTCTGAGTACTAAGAGTTTTGAGGAACAAGGTAATGGGAATTCATCTCAATTTTTATTTCTGTGTGATACATGGCATACTCACCACTCTTTAATTTTGGATGTTGTATATACTGAAGATGAATATATAATATTATAATTATTCTTAATTTTATGGGTATTTACATATTAATTATAAGATATTAATTTATTGTGATTAATGTTTTGAAATCTACCAAATTGGTAAGACAGTTTTGTCTCAATTTACCTTCTTTGAGACACATGTTGTAATAGGCACCTACAGTCTCTTTCAAGGTGTATATAATTCCATTTGACATATTATGTATTAAATATAATTCCTTTCATGATATTTCAATCATCATGTAATTTCATTTTCTTACGTAGAGTATGATACCAAGTTACCATGTGGTAAGAGTTTATTGAAACAATCTCACTGTATATCAAGATTATTTAAGATTATGATGCCTTTACAGAAATATTATGATAGATCACTCAAGAACACTCTTCAGATTCTTTATCCTCTATTTATTCTATATATATCATTCTATTTGTACTATTCTTCCACTCATTGGTACTCATGATTATTTTTTATGTAAAATCTAACAGTCTCTCACTCTGATTGGAAATCTATTATATTTACAAATCATGATTTCAAAAAAAAATTATATGTTTGTAAATGATAATTGAATCCCACATTCATGGAAATGGAATTTTGAAAACATTTAATAGTTTTAAATTCTTAATTTAAATGTTTTCTTAGAAATTTTCATTGAATTTTTTTGTATGAAAACTTTATATTTTAATAATATTTTTTCAATGTAGAACAAATATTTTCCTCTAGAAATGTTTTTTAAAAGATATTTCAATATTTTTTACCATATATGATAACATTAGTTGTTGTTAATCATACCATATTGTGGAAATTATTCAAATTTTCCATTAATATTATTTCTATTAATGGATTATTTTTATGGAATGATGTTTATAAAACTGATTTATCATTCACAGGTTATATGATTTGGAAACCCACTTCATTATTTGAGTAATGTTTATGATGAAATAATTATGAAACCTATATTTTTTTAAAAGTTATGATATGACTACATGTTTACAGTTCCAATTTCATTTCATGGGTTATGATATTATTATTTATGATCTTCTGGAACAAATATGTATTATTAATGTAACAGCCCAAGTTTTATAAAAAAATATTCTTTTTAATTTTATTAAAGTCTTGTGTTGTACGCTACACCAAAAGGAGCTTGCACAACACACATCCTTGACTTGCCTTGCATTACACGCAATCACGACCTTCCTCGATAGCGTGTGTAATACGCAATACCGAGTTTCACTAAACAACGATATGCTATTAAAATATTATTAAAACTAGCCGTTATGAATAGTAATAACCACTTTTTAAAACTCTGTAAATCTTATTTTTCAAAATGAACTTCATTTTTGGATTCGGAGTATCGAATTTATCCTAAGGTGAAATTTTGGTACTTTTCGGATAACTTTCATATTCTGATGAATAGTGAAAATCACTAAATTATAATTAAAAACAACTTTTTTAATCGAAATAATTAATAGTGATAAATTATTAATTTGAGTGGTTTTAAAGTATATTTAGAATATATTTTTACAATTTAATACAATGATGGTCATTGGATGTAATTTCACATTTAAACCAGACATAATCAAGTGTCAATCTTTTGATAGATATTGTTTCTTAAAAACACGCTATTTGTTTTAACAGCGGGATTTAATTATAAAATTAATTAATGCAAATTCTATGATATGAATTTGGTAAAATAGACTTCATTTTTGAATTCGGAATATGAAATATAGCTTAGGATGAAATTTTGGCATTGTTCTAAAAAACATCAATTTTTGATGAATAGTGAAACTACTAAGTGGTAGTTAAAAAAATTAATTTCTTCATAAATCTTAATTTTACCGCTTCTGTGAATGGAATTTCAAAAATCCGAGAGACACGGTTGATGTCAGTAAGTAAAATGTGGTTCAATGAGATGAAAATAATTTTTGGTGAATAGTAACTTTTTACTTTTTTTACCACGGTTAATAGTAAATAGGGTAACTAAGGGTAAATATGATATTACTATTACCCTAACACATGTCCTAATTCTATTGGATAAGTGTAATTCGACCAAAAACAACCTTATGAATATAATATGACCATTTAGGTCCACTTGGATTAGATTATGACATTTAATATTATATTATTTAATGAATAGTTAAAATAGTTAAAATCAAAGTTTAATAACTAAAACATTTTTAATATGGGGTTATACATAAGATAAATTCAACTATAAATATTCATTAGAAAGATAAAAAGATTTCCTACATAATTATATTTTATTTATAATTTTTAGACTTTAAATAAATTAATTTATTTATGACACAACGATGATACAGTAATTACCCTTTTAAGGAAATATTAACATAATTGATGTTATAAATGATCAAATGAATGTAATTTGAGACTTTTTATGACTTAAACTAATTTTCTAGGTTACTATGATATATTATTGTTGATTTAATCAACTTGGTTCGAACATATAATTCTGTTATGACTTTCACAAAAATCATATATCAAATAGTGTCAAAATTGACACAAAATAGTTTTTAAATCAAATATTATATTATTAATTGTTATTTTATTCCTAAAAATCTAAGGTTCGGCCAAATGACTTAGATAAGGATATATGTATTAATAATATACAATTTGGGGTTCGTTTGGAATGTTATAGTAAGTGTATTAACCATATAGTGAAAGAAAACAAAAAGACACGGTAAAAGTTAAATTATTTAACTTAGAGTTAAATCTAATTGATAAGGAAAAAATAATAACCTAAACTTGTCTAAATCCTATTGGTTGATAGGATTTCGACCCATACCCACTTTATCTTCGAAATAAGACCCTTTGGAACCATTATAAACCGATTTTGACTTTAATATAAAATAATATTTTGAGATATTCCTAAGGTGGCCCTCTCCTCCCTTATAAAAGGACACCTCCTCCCCCTCCTCCTCACACCAATTTGAGCACTCAAGCTCGGCCAACCCCTAACAAAATCTCTTCTCCACTTCCCTAGAAACATCCTAGAGGTTATTTTCTTCCTCAAAGACCAATTTTAGTGCCCTAAGAGGAGGTCTCAAAGAGGCGCTTCAAAGAAGAGGTAATTACCGTTACCAATTCTTTCATCTTTATTTCTTCTTCCACTTCTTCTTCTTAGGTTGTTTCATTATGAAGTAATAACATCAGTATCACTCATATACTGATATGTTATTATAAGTATGAAACAACCCTATTTCACCATCTATCCATCCTACGGAAAAAGAAATCACTGCGCGTGCGTACGTACGGAATACCGTCTCCACGCCGTGGTGTAATCTATTTTCCACCACCACCTTACATGGATGGGTATAATGGTGTAAATAATAACTATACATAGTTATTACAACATCATATTGATTCTGATATATTGTATAATCCACTCCGATTCAATTGAATATTTATGAAAATGATATCATCGCTCGTGCGTACGTACGGACTACCGTCTCCACGACGCGATGAGATTCATTCTCCATGTTAACCATTTAAGAATGATTATAAAGTATATATAAGAAATAATAATGAAATATATGAAATTATAAATCTAATGGATTATGTATATATATATATATGTATGTCATCTACTTACTTCCATTTCAAGACAATAAGGAATGGAAAACAGCGTTCATGCGTACGTACGGACTACCGTCTCCATGAACGGTGTTTTTCATTTTATTTATCTATCTATTATATATATATATATATACTGAATATATATGATATATAAATCAAATTTTATATTACGGAAGTAAGTAAATCATGATATAAGTAATAATAATGTCAAGAACAACAAGTCAAAACACCTACGATAAATGAAACGATTTTACCCAAAACGCTTTTTTAACATGGAATTTACAAAAGAACGGGTCATATAATGTCATAAGTGAACCATATATGATATCATAACAATGAATATGATTCTATAATAAGTCAATGACATTATTTAAATCATTATACAGGAGGTTCGGACACATACGAAGCAAATCGGACCTAAGGTAAGGGAAAATATCACAATCTCATTTTTTATCCGAGATTGTTTATACTTTGGTATTTACTAGGGTGTATTTTATCATCCACATCCATGTTTCCTCAATATGTAATATTATTTTCATTCACCTACAATTTTTTAAATCCTATTTTACCCTTAGGTGTGTTTTTAGTAAAAGATATTAAAGGAATCTTTTGTCGTTTTTCGTACGAGGTACTTTTTTGACTTTTCCGACAAAAGTACGAGAAGAATGTTTTTTTTAACTTATACGGCAAGAATGGATTTTTAAACATTATTTCCAAGAATATTCCTTTATAAGTTTTCAAGTTTATTTCTAATCAACTTCTTTTAGTTTATAATTGTATGACATGTTAAGAAAAGAAAAGTGTTTTTGAAGTAGAAAGGATATTTTCCTCAAGAATGGAGTTCAAGTATTTTATCAAAATTATTTTCCATCTAAGATAATAAAAGGGTTCTGTTTTTATCCATATTATTACATTGATTTGATCATGTTGTGATGGAATTATTTTTATGAATTTCTTTATCTTATATGAATTGATTTATGATGTCATGATGTTTAAGATTCCCATTTGTATTACATGGGTTATGCAATGATGTATGATTTATGATTTTGTGGCACACATAAGAATGGTATCATTATGAGATAGGTGGGACCTATATCTCCCTCCAATGCATTGGGTAAAGATTTTATATCTCATGAGATAGACATGGCTGGAATGGTAGGTTATACCGTTTCAGTGAAACAGGACTGAAACGAGGGTTACTCGATTCAGAAAAGGACTTTGTCCACTAAGATAGTCTTGGCAATGAGTCTTGACTAACAAGAAATGATTCTCTATGATTATGTGTGAATGCCACAAAGTTTCATGTTTTATGTTATGATTATTGTGATTAAATTTCACTGCCATGATTTACCCCATGTTATGAAATTATGATCTCTTTTGCAGGTTAAGATTTCCAAAAGTTATGTGCTTATGTATATGATGTGATTGATATTTCTTTTGTTTACCCTTACTGAGCATTTGAGCTCACCCTTTTATCTTTTCTTTTCCTCAGGATATAAAGAAAGGTTTTAGGTATAAAAAAAAGAAGATCTTTATGGGAGATGTTGAAGATCATTCACCACGATTAGAAGATTATATTCTGAGTTTCCAAAGACACTAAACTATTACGGTCCTTGTGTGTGTGTTTTTGTTATGTACTAAGTATTCCGCAAATGTAATGTAATGTCCATGTACGTCAAGATACGGGTCTCTACAATTAAACTATGAGATGGGTGGGAACAATATCTCCCTCCAATGCATTGGGTAAATATATATATCTCATGAGATTGGATAAGATGGTCTTGGGAGTGATCCTTGACTACATAGATGGCCACGTGATTAAACCATGACTACAAAGATGGTATGAGGAGTGAACTCATGCAACTGATATAGACATGGGAGTGAACCATGACAAAAATATCATATGGGGAGTGACCCCATACTACTAATATGGTCCTGATAGTGATTCCATGGTTAATATGAAAATTAAATAATATGTTTATGTGTTTTCCAAAATTCCATGTTTTATTCCTATATTATGATTCAATGGATTATGTTCTTTATTTCATTTGGATTCATGTCATATGAACTGACAATATTTGTGTGATGCTTCATGTATATGATCTTGGATATGCAATGTATGTTATCATATTTTCATGATCACGTTCTCATATACATATGCTCATGATTATGCATACATATCTCTATAATTTACCCTTACTTAGCATTTCAGATCACCCCTTTTTATGTTTCCTTCCCTATATCATAAATATATGTATTATTTTTTATGTGTCTAAGAAGGGTGCTAGTCAAAAAGAACCTGGTGGGAGGTATTGTAGCACATTTATGTACTATTTATTGTGTTTCTATGTTTCCGAATGTAATAGAATAGTATGGTCTTTGGGTGTCAACTTTTATAATTTTTAAAGTATTCATAAAAATTTATGTATATTATGTTTATTAAATGAGAGGGTAACAATATTTTCCTTCTACACATCCCATGCATTCGAACCACTCAACTCCTCCCTTGGGATCTCCGCTAAGACCATGGGATCTCCCTATACGACATCAGAATCTAGCTATATCTATCTCATTACATCCATATAGGTAAATCATATAGGACATTGGATTCATAATTAATTTCCTTTAGCAAATGGAATACTAAATACATGCATGTTATTTTTCCCTATTTCCAAGGGGTTTGTCTATTGCATCAATGTTTCTCAAACTGGCTCAAATCAACGCTCAGTATTAGATGAGTGAAGCATGATATTATTGAGGTCAGTGATCCATAATACTTCTATTAAAATTTTTATCGTTTGTAGTATTAACCATGCTCTTTTATGCCAAAACATTTTTTAATTTCTTTTCAAACATGAATTTAATTAAATTAAATGCTAAAACCATGACCTATACCCTATTACATGGTTTGAGGTCTGCAACCTTTACCCAAACCACATGTTGAGGTGAGGTTAATTATATTCATAGGCTCAATATTTTACTATTTTTTAATCTAACCCTTTGGTGTGTTCCTAAAATGTATGATCATGTTTATAAATGCGTAAAATAATTAATGTGTTTATAAAAATTTCTTGGTCTTTAATATCATACATAATGATTGATGTTTCTAATAAATCAATATTATTAATTGATATTAATTTCAATATATTTATTTTACGTGTTATAATGAATAAAATTATGGAATGGGATTTCATCATGGAATTTTTATTTTATATAAATGAAATTTTAAATTGTGTTGTTAAATTGATAATGATATTGATTGTATCCCTTCATCAAATTTTATAAATAAAACCACCTCTGAGGTACATTGAATTCTCTAATTAAAAGGAAAAATAAAATGGTGATATTTATTAAATAATTATAATTTTGATATACATTTTCTATTAATTAAATATAAATGGAATGGTCCATTTCATGACCTTATTAGTTACATAAATTTAATGACTCAAACTGAATGTTTAAATTGTGGTATGACATTCTTACTAGCACAGCCTTCTCATTGACTTATATATAAATGTCTTGATGATTTATATTAATCATTGATACATACTTGGGTTCAGTTTTACTGAATTAATTGGATAGTCTCATATGTTGAATGAATTTTGTTTTCCTATAGTGATACACAAGTTTATTATATATAATTCATTGGATGGACACTCAAGATGATTGAGAATATATACACCATGAGCGATACTAAGGTTCCATAATCAGAACACCATGGGTGGGCTCATAGGTTACCTGGATTATGTTATGATATGATAGTTACCTATGATCCTTAAATATAGTTATTTAGATGGGATCATCATTTTAATTTATTTTATTAGGCCATGGACCGATACCTAGGTCCCGTATATGGAACACCTTGAATGTATCATTAGATAAAAGAATTTTAATAGACCCTAGAGTGATACTCAGTTTCCTTATACAAAACACCTTGGAAGAAATCATGGGTTAATTGATTAAAATTATTCCTTATGCCTTATATGGATTTGAAAATTTTAATACCCTGTAGAGGATTTTTTTTTAAAATGTGATTTATAACATGCTTGATCAATATTATCTAGGGATATTGTGTGCTTACCCTGGTTCATGTTCAACTATTATACATTTTTTTATCCTTATATTATTATTATATTGATTCCTTATCATCCCAACCAGAACCCCAAAATATTCATGTAATATCTATTCATATATTTATTTATATATATTATTATATATACATGTTTTCATATTCCGGGACATTTATTCTTAGGCCAATGTAGGTATGGTCTATCGGGTTTCATTGAGGAACTCAAGAAAACTTATTTATAGTTTTTATTTACATTTTTATTTATCATAATTTTACAATAGTTTATTTTAAATTCATAGAATGGATAAAATTAGATACCATTTCTTATGTTGTATTGAGTATATCTCACAACCAATTCCGGACATCATTGCATTGGGGTGCCAAAACAGACTGCATGTTTTCAAGATCAAGTTCAAGGATTATGATTATATTGTAATACTGTATATGGGTGAATATGAGAATTTTATTGATACATAAATCAAAATTCACTTATAGATATCCTTTTATGATTTTTCATTTCTTGTATATTATTTATTCTTTACCAATTGTATGACTATTTTTTTCATATTGTGGTATCATAACAATGTGTACGGTTTTATATTTCATGTTGTAAAATTTATCAGTTATTGTTGTCTTTTTCTAACATTAATTTATAGCAAATCCAATATTTATTGATATATTATGTTATAGTATTGTTCCACTCTGATCGTAAATGTATAGTATTCCCACCATACAGTCGTTGTATCCTTACTACTAGTTGAAAGCCTGTAGAATATGGGGAGTTTTTCTTGAGTCTACGTGAAAAACCCATCTTGGGGCACCATTTTAATGGATCCCAGGTCAATATCTTACACCTCATGACTCACATTGCTTTTCAGATAGTGAACACATCATGTCCTATAGGGACATGGCTTGGGATCCTATGGAAGTACACATCTGGCCAGCTTATGGGTTCCCTACTACAGGTAACTCTATAGGAATGTATTGCTAGAAAACTCCACATGATTGGGTACTGATTGTACATTCCTTACCACCCCCTCTTGGATTACATGTCATATAAAATGTTTCATTTAATGTTTTTATATATTTTTCTCAGGTTTTAGAATTGAACACATGAATAGTTCATCCTAATATTTCATCCATTTATAAGGATTGAAAATCTTTCTTCATTATCAATTGGTTTGTCTATGGTAAATTCTATAAAAGTATATTATTAAATTCATAAACATGATGAGGATGAGGTATTTAATGTAAATTTATAGTATACACAAGGTCATTATCCCCTTGGTGACACACTAATATTGATGGTGTGATTTCTCTATAATCTTCACTAATTTGGTATCTCCCATTTGTGTTAAGTCATAGTTGTGGTCCTCAGTAAGGCTTGACACCACGTTGAATAATATGACCTCTTGCACAAGGAAGGGGTCCTCAACTAATATATCAGAGATGTTATATATTTTTTAAAGTTATACATTTTATGTTTTTTTGTTTTTTTTTATTATATGGGTGTTCTATTTTTCCTATTATATCCAATTGATGGAGTTGAGCCATGAACAATGAGTTTCTACTAATCCTTTGTCTTCATGATCCCATTATGTTAATATGGTTTTATACGACTTTAATCTAACATAAAATTTATTCCCACATATGTTTCAATGAATATTGTCATGAATTTTTATACTCACCCTTATATGATCCTTAATCCCACACATTGTATTTCTATGCAGATGATGCACTGTTCATAGGTGACCTTTCCAGGAGTGGAGTAGGGGGAGCCAAAGAATAGTGGTCCTCAATAGCAGTTCTTATTGTTAAATGTTCTATTAGGAGTTATTGTACCATATATTACTACTCTATATAGTCCCAACCTTTTAACAAATATTATTACATTGTTTCTAACATTAAAATAAAATAAATATAATAAAAGGATTGAGGGGGACAATGTGTTTATGAGTAAAGTTACATAAAACATGAAAATGAATCTAAAATAAAACAAAATTATTTTAATATCAATAATGAGAACTTATATTCATATGATGTCTTAATATTTCTTAGGTTATCCAGGGGAATACATAAAAAATGGGGTGAGCTAATAATCTTAGTTAGAAAATAAACATGAAGAAGAAGAAGAAGAACATATAAATCAAATGAAATATCATAATATCTTAATAAGAAATGACCTTGATTGATAATATAGAGGAATGAAAAGTGTATATATGAACCATAATATCAATCCATTATAGGAATATTTCTGCATAATATAAATGATATAAGAATAAGTTATGGCTAACTAGTAGTACAAAGTAACATGGTGGAGAGATTCCCATCATGTATTGGGAATAATATTTAGTCAAATAGATATAGTCTCATGAGACATAAACACTTCCAAATTAATTGGAGAATTATATAGGATAACACATAATAACTTGTTTGAAAAACAATTTCTATGTGAGGAAATCAAACATGATCCATAAGCATAATTAAATGCCCTTGAATTGAAATGGGTTTCATAATCATGTACTATAGAAATGCCAAATGACATATCATAATGAATTCCAAGAAATTAGGTATTACATAATTTTGTTTGACATTTTTAGAAAAATAATTAAGTATATTCTTTTGAAATTATGACTAATCGAATGAATTACATAAAAAGGAGTTCGATAATAATTTTAGAAATTTTCATTTTAAGTGTGGTTTTATGAAAAATGGTAATGAATCATTAAATATGGTAAGAGAATAATAATTTACATAAAGAAAAAAAAATGAACTAAAATGGTTTTCATTAAAAAAAAAATTTTTTGTAACTATTTTTTATAATAACAATCATTTAGTGGTGTATGAAAGGAAGAAATAAAATGGATAAATTCCCATTAATCAACTCTACTTGGGGAAATAAATTGAGAAGTAATCCTACTGAATATGAATATAAACATTAAGGAAAGGTGAATTATATAGTTGAAATGTGTTTGGGACATATATAATGAATATATAAGAACTAAATGATAATAATATATAGATAAATTCACGTAATGGACGATAAATAAAACCCTGATAAAAATAGGGTTGTTCGAAGAGAACCGTTACCTCATGTAAGGATTCAATCTGCACACAAATTTCACCTCATATATATTAATATTAGAAATAGTGAAAACATTATTGAGAATAATATTAAACTCTATTTTATTTAATTTCAATATTATCTTTTATTTTACAGTCGTTTAATTGAGATATCATTTCTGGTTTTGTTTCCTTGGGGTCATTTGTATCAAGCTTCCAAGGTCAGATTAATTTTCACATATTTATGGGTGTTATTATAGAATGGTTCCATAAATACAGAAGATTAATGTAAATGAATTAAAAAATTTCTATAAGTGAGAAACATTATTAATACTCAAAATTATTCACATATAATCCTAATTTAGAGAGTAATGTTGTATAGTTATATGATTTTGTCATTTATGCAGGTTGCCCAATAATGATAATGTTATTGTGTTTATATTAATATAGTGTCTCTATATCCATTATATAATGTGAATGAAAATAAAAAACACATGTTTATATAATTTTAAACCATATTATTTGAATTTAATCCATTCAATATAATATTCATGGAAATAAAAAAACTCATTATCAGTGAAGGTGGTGAAGTGTCCATAATATAGACGATGTTTGAGTTTTTTTGAATATAATAAGAGGTATAGGGGATATTACATATATATAATAAAATTAAAATATATTCAAAATATGTTTTTTATACCATAATTAAAAATAAGTTATTGGGGATATATTATAATGAATGTATTAAAGAATTCTTGGTTGATGGTTTACCCATCTCCTTCGGATATATCCTCTTATGTTTCCACTTAAAGAACCATGGAAATATTCATTTTAGAATAAAAATTATTTTAAGGATATTGATAAACATATGATAATATATTTAGGTATATTTTTGGTAATATATAAGGCATTTAAGTTGTGTAAAAAATGGGTGGTATAATTTATAAGGGGAGGAGGGGGTGTTTTTAATACATTATTCATTAGTTTTTTATATTTTCTCATGAAAACCAATAGTGATGTATCTTGAAATATATATAGTGGTTATTTCTAGTAATCCTATGACAATTTTCACTTAAATCATTCATGAACCATTTCCAGATGTACTTTTAATATAATTCAAATTATCATATGTTTTTGTATTTCTCTATTCCCCAAAAAACATAATACTATAGAAAACAACCAAAAAATCATTCTTACCAGTTATTTATATATAGATTTAAAAAATGAAATCATATTATGAAATAAAATTTCTACAAATTATAAATTTAAATTTTAAAAAAACCTTATTTACTTGAAAATTAAAATTGGAATATTATGATCGTTTTCTTAACCCTTTGAAATTTTACTTATGGTTTTATAAAACTATGTTATCATCATAATACAAATTAGTATTATTTTATAAAAACATTTTTTTGGATATATTTTTATTTAAAATCATTATATTTGACATAAATTTTAAAAAACCAAATATGTTTTACAAAATTACAAATTCTTATTTTGAACTTTTTAAATAATTTATTTACATGCACCACGGTATAAATATATCATATTTCTATTTTATAAAATACATAAATATTATTTTACAATACCATGGGAGAAAATACAATTCTATCCATTAGGTTACTATTCATAACTATTATATAATTATTCCGACTATCAGATTACTATTCTAATTGTCAAATTTTTAACAGTTATTTGGGTCCCATAATTTATATAAATACATAATATTTAATTTATTCTTAATTAACATATATATTCATTGATGCTTATATAAATATTAATTTTGAAAATAAATATCTTATTAATAATATTATTTTTAATTTTTTAATTTTTTCATGAGAGAAATAATATTAGGGGGATTAAAATATTATAATTTTCATATTTTAGTTATCATATTTTCTATTTACTTCCCCATTGTGATTCATTAAATACTTATGACCACATTTTTTTCTCCAAATATAATTATCAATTTTTTTAATAAATTCATTTGGTTCAAAAAAGTGGTAAATTTTATATAGATAATAATAAATTACTAAATTTAACACATTTATGTAATCATATATGAAATTACATTTATTAACTTTTGGTTTATTACATTACTACTCCCTTATCAAATTTCATCATCAGAATTTCATTCTTTAAAATAAATTCAACATACGTGATGGTACTTTTGATTAATTTAATCCTCCAGTTCACATGTCACGTCTTCCTAAAAAATTTTCCTACATAACACATTGAATATAAGAGTTTTATTATTACATATTACTTTTTCCATGTGGTGCAATATCTTCACTAGTTGTTCCCCATAAGAGATATCATTGTTAGTTGTACCACATTCAAATTAAATACATGTCGGAAATATTTTAGAAAATTCCTTAAGTTATATACATAAAACACATCTTGTACTTGATATATGGTTTTTGGTAGTGCTAATTGATAGACCATGACTCTCATGAGATTAAGAATCTCAATGTGGTTGATATTCCTAGAACATATCTTCCTCCTCTTCAAAAATATCATGAATCACTTTAGTGGAGATATGTGTAAGAATAAATTATCTAAAACCTTATACTCTAGGCATGTATAATGGTTATAAACATATATATTCTTTTTATTTTAATCTATTCTGATGTGTTGTTGAATTATCATGACCTTTTCTACCATTTCAATGAATATTTCATGTACTAGCAGCTTTTGTCCAACAAATTCATCCCAGAAGAAATGGTGCTCTATATCTATTCCCATAAAGAGATTCATATAGAGACATTTGGATACATGATTGAAATCTATTATTTTAATATAACATGACGAATTAAATATTTTTATTAACATGAGACTTTGTTATATATATATTTTGAAATAATTATGAGTAAGAAATCATTCTTCACACAAACCAAAATAAAGGTAGTTGTACATTAGTAAATTAAATTAAAAATAATTAAAATATAATTATGCTGAAATAGCATATTTCTATAAAAGATATAAAATATTAAAAATCTTGAAATTAGAATATTAGTATGATATAACATTATAACCACTTAATGTATATGACCTTATTTTAATTAAATGTTTTTATCATTGTATTTTGTTAATATGTTAAATTCTAAATATATAATTTTTTAAAATTTAATGAGGAAAAATTTAATTTACTTAAAAATTTATAATACCACAATTTACTCAATATTTTTTTTAAATAATATTATAATAATATCAATTTTTAGTTTCAAATGTTGTTTTTATAGAAAATTTAATATCCAGGACATTGTGATTATTTAAGAATTCCCTAGAAGGTCATAAACCTTTTAATTGATCAAAAATGAAATTAATCAAAAAATTATGAATTTTATAATATTATTTTAACTTATAAACCCATGCACAACATTTTTTAAAACAAAATTAAAGGATTTATTTGATAATAAAAACTATTTTATGTATTTTATTTTAATTTATTATTATTTTGGTATGACCTGGTTATGGATTGATTTTATTATCCATTAAAATGTATTTTCTTTAGAATAAATCAATTATATAATGAAATAATTTTAAATTAGTAATTTTGACGGATAAAAAAATTATCACAACCCGTCCCCTGAGGCCTATACCGTTACTACCCCAAGCCCATCTTTCATAGGCCAGGGACTGGTGACAAGCACCGAAAGGCGTATTCCATAAAACCAGGAAGGCATTGCCTTTATAACCTTCAAACACACACAAAAAAGCACACAAAAAGATATGAACACAAGTAAATTGTATAGTAAAAGATTGTTTATAGTAGAAAAAGGGACCAAAATACAAGCCCAACTGGAAGGTACAAGAAAAATTGAAAAGTACCAGTAGACTGAAACAACTCATGTAAACACCCACCAAGGATCCTACCTGAAGGGTATGTAAAAATCCTTAATGATCGTCTCTGCGGTACGCCTCATTTAATGTCCCCCTCCAAGCTACCTGCAGTCCTGGTACTCTATTACTCAGTCAGTGATTTCTATCATGTGCACCAAACACCACAAGGTGCAAGCGTAGCCTGTGCAGGGGTGAGTATAACGATACTCAGTAGGGACCCCAAGACACTCAATGTTCTCACAAAATCCACAAAAGATAAACCATAAATCATGGAAACAACAGTGAAACCTACTTAGGTATATGCACAGACAAATACCTAAGGTATCAAGTATACCCATCTCATTCTTGAGGAAACACAAGGCCCAACTCAAATGCCCAAAGATCAGCTCTTCCGCAAATGAAGGAATACTATAAAGGTAAAACCACAAAGGTAAGTACCACAAAAGTAACACCACATAGAATAGTACAACAAAGGTATCACCACGAAGGTATGTACCATAAAGGTAACACCACATTGAAGAAAATCACAAAGGTATCACCACGAATATAAGTACCATAATGGTACACCACATAGAATAATAACAAGAAGGTATCACCACGAATGTAAGTACCACAAAGGTATGCCACACAAAAGATTACCCCAAAGGTATTATCACGAAATTAAGTACCACAGAGGTACGCCACACAGAAGATTACCACAAAGGTAAAGACATAGCTCAACCAGGTAAAATAAGGTATTTTAGTGGAGATGATTATATGTATTTATTGAATCATATTACTCTATTAAAAAGAAGGCCCACGTAGGATCCTAAATCATCAAACCCACGTAGGATCCTAAATCATCAGACCCCCATTGGATACTAGTACATCAATAGACCCACATAGTATCATAGTACAGAAGACCCACGAAAGATCACAGATTATCCCCACATTTATTCTTAGAGTGGATCCATGTGGGACCCTAAATCAAATACCCATGAAGGATCCCAAAGCAAAATCCCACATAGTATCCCATTCTCATGTTACAGCCAGCTACAGGGTTCCAACACTAAGATCGCTTGATTCTGGGAGGATCTTATCCTTAATCCATAGGTCGATACTCCAACTGCCGCAAAGTCCCATGAAGAATTATCCAAAAGGACCAACATGTAAAAGGGGTCTCCATGCAATAGACGGTGCATCAATCGTACGCCCGGTCTGTAAGATATTGGCCTGTTAGTCATGAGGGCCCGGTTGGATTCATGTTCGATCCAACCATGTTGTACCCCATCATTATCCAAATCTCAATTTAGGTATACCAAAATGATCTTATTGATCCCTGGTTTCTTGATCCGTAGACGGTTTGTCAAACGGACACCCGTAGCTCCTGTTATAGCCAAAAGAATGAAAAAGGTCGAAGTTGGTCCGGGTCCGGTTCGACCCTGTAGGACCGACCCGACCTGACCTAGCCTGGGCCGACCCAACCTGATTCGGGTCAACCCTACTTGGCCCATAGGCGCAACACGACCTCCTGGGTCGATGCGGCCCGCTGGGCGGCCCGAGGTGCGGCGGCCCGCACAGGGCTCACCGTGCGGCAGCCTGCGCTGGGCTCGCGGCTGGCTGGATGGCCCTCCTCCATCGCATAAGGCCACAACTCTTCTCCATCAGGAAGCGCGGACGCGCGCCGCCGCCCCTTCACCCGGCCGGCCGTAGTGCCTGCCACCCTTACTCTGCCGCTGCCAACGGGCCGTGGCTCTTCTCCGACGACTCTGTTGCGCAACAGCCGACTTCGTGGCCAGTTGGAGTGCCGACTTCCATTCCCAAGTCCCACCAGTGCCAATATCCATCACCGATTTCCATCCTCCTCCACCGCGATGAATGAGAGAAAACCCAAAAAGATTGTTGAGAGGTCAGGCCATGTTTGTTTGGCCTTCACGCTCCACGTTTGTGTGGTAGCAAGCAGCTCAATAATTCTTGAATCAAGAAGAACATCAAGAACGAGTAAGGGGGTATTCAAAACAACAAACCCTACCATGTCATTCATTGAAGGAAGTTGCAAGGAAGAAGAATAAGTCTTTGGGGATGGTGATGTCGGAGTTTGTCACTTCTGCAAGGTGCCTCCGATCCATGATCAACTGTCGTCCTCGTTCTTCAATTACGGAGTATGTTATTCGTTGGAGTATGAGTTCCTCCAAATTTCTCCCCCAACTCTCACCATTTTCCAACACGTCCCCCAAGTAAATGAGGATGAAACAAAATAAAATATATTTATCAATTTAATTTTTTGGCACAATTGATGGTAATGTGTTGGCATAATTAAATGGGTTGCGTTGGCATTTTTAAATTGGAGGATTCCAAGGGACTTCCTCACATTAATGAAGGGGTTCGGGTGGACCCCACCACTAGAATTCAAAATGGGGAGTTTTCTAGTTTGGGGTGGCCCCATCCCCATAACTCAAAAGGTGGGGATTAAAAATAAAAATAAATATTAGAATAATTTTATTTTTTTTCATCCATGAAACACTGAAAAAATAACTTCCACCCTTGACCTACTACAGTCGGGGTGAAGGTCTCTTTAATAGAATACCGGAGCAACGAGTTCAATGGTGTCCTCAGATTTATATTTTGAGCACTAGTTCAAAATTTAAAAAAACCCGCTCACACGTTTACTGAACGTACCTAAAAAGGGTTCAGAATTTCATTTCCGGCACACCAAGCCTCAGAATCTCATGCCGTCAATTTTTGTGGACTCGTAAAATTCCCATACAATAATAATAATAAATTTATGTGGAAAATTACAGTGTCTTTCCAAAAATATGCTTAAAAACAAAATTATCGTAAATTTTGTTTTTAATAATTAGGCATATTTATTCTAAAATTATTTTTTACCAATCATATTAATTTTAACATATATCATTAATTAAATATATAGGATTATAATAATAAAATTAAATGATAATATCAATATAAATATATAAATTTTTTTCTAATAAACTTTTGGGAAAGTAAAAGGGGCCTAAAGAAAAGTACAAATTGGTAAAGTGAAAAGTGGAAGTACAAACCACAAATTCACTCAATTATGTAAAAATAATGAGTGTATGGGTTCTATTTTTTATAATTTCCCATTATTTATGTCCATGAAATATAAGAATTTTTTACAATGAATAAATCAATCAAATAATTTTAAAGATTAGGTAAATCCAAAATTCTCATTTCCTTGACATATAAAATGTAACACCTACACACCCATTCTTTAAACACACATAAATTAGAATTAGTTGGTGATAATATTCCCAATTTTTTATTCCAAAACCCTATCCTAGGATACATATCTTTATTAGGACCTTAATTAGCATATTCCATTCATTTTCAAGTATAATTCTAATGAAATTAAATGTTCATGACATGCACGGTAGTCCCTTCTTAACCTTTCATTTAATTTATAATTTTTTATTCTAGAGGGAAATAATTATTGGGGATTTATAATAACATAATTTTCATATTTTAGTTATCATATTTTCTCTTTATTGTCCCATTGTGATACATTGAATTCTTATGACCACATTTTTCTCTAAATATAATTGTAAATTTATTTCAACAAATTTAATTTTTTAATCATGTGGTAAATATTGTTTTTAAAATAATAAATTTATAAATTTGAAACATTTATGTAATCAGAAATGTAATTCCATTGGTAAACTTCTAGATCATTACTATCTTCATCCCTTTTTATATTTCATCATCCGAATTTCATTCTTTATACTGAATTAAAATTTTGGTTATGGTGCTTTTGATTAATTTATTCCTCTAGTTTACATGTCACATATTCATAAAAATTGTTCTTCTAAAATACATTGACTATAAGAGTTATATTACTACATAGAAATTTTCATCTATGGTCCAAGATCTTCACATGTTGTTCCCCAGAAGATAGATCATTTTTATTTATACCACATGTGAATTTAATACATGTGAGGGATATAGTATACAATTATTCAAGAGGTATATATAAAACACATCATGAACTTGATATACGGTTGTTGGTGGTGCTAATTGATAGACCATGACTCGGATGAGATTTGGAATCATAAAGTGGCTGATATTCCTATAACATATATTTCTCCTCTTAAAAAATATCATGTATCATATTAGTGGATATATGTGGAAGAATAAATTATATGAAACCTTAAACTCTTGGCCTCTCTAATGGTTATCAAAATTTATATTGTTTTCTTTTTAAGTAATTCTGATTTTTTGTTGAATGCTATTGACCTTTTCTACCATTTCAATGACTATTTCAAGTTCAAGAAGCATATGTCCAACAAATTCAACCCATAATAAATGGTGTTATACATCTATTCCCATAAAGAGATCCATATGAAGACATTTCGATACATTATTGAATGATATTATTTTAATACAGCTTAGACCATGAAATATTTTTATCAACATGATAGATTAGTATATATTTTTTCCATTAAATAATTCTGAGTGAAAAATCATTCTTCACACAAACCAAAATAAAGGATTTTGTACATTAGTAAATTAGATTAAAAATCTATAAACTATAATTATTATAAAATAAATCATATCTATATATGATATAAAATATTGAAAATATTCAAATTAGAATATTAGTATAAAATAAAATTTGAACCACCTAATGTATATGAATGTATTTTGAATAAAAAAAGGCATGTCATTGTATTTTGTTAATATGTAAAAAATAAAATATATAATTTTTAAAAATTTAATTATATAAAATTATATTAATTTCAAAATTTATAATACAACAATTTGCTCAATAATTTTTTTGATAATTTTATGAAAATATCAATTTTATGTTAGAAATGTTTTTTACAATGATTTTAATATGCATGAGGAATAATTATATATGAATTTCCTATAAGGTAATAAATCATTTAATAGATAAAATATGATATTAATAAACCAAATTATGAACTTTATTATATTATTTTAACTTATTAAACCCATACACATCATTTTTTATAACTATATTAAAGGATTTTTGAATAATGAATTTTTTTTATTTTTATTTAATTTATTATTATTTATTTATGACTTGGTTATGGTTTTATTTTATTTTAAATTAACATTAATTTTATTTAGAATAAATAAATTTATATTAAAAACTATTTTTACATTATTAATTTTGACTAATAATATAAAATATACATAAAAACACGATTATATTAAAATTATTTTTTAATCGTTATGCATGTTTATTCCGAAATAATTTTTTACTAATCATATTACTTTTAATTTATAACATTAATAAAATTTATAGGATTATAATAATAAAATAAAATGATAATATCAAAATTAATATATAAATTTTTAGCAAATTAACTTTGGTGAATGTAAAAGGGGCCTAATAAAATGTTCACCTTATTAAAGTTAAATGTGAAAGTACAAATCCATAATTCAATCAATGATTTATCCAAATTGAGTGTATGGAAGGATTTTAAATTTTACAATGTCCCATTCTTTATATACATGAAATATTGGAGTTTTAGCACTAAATAATTCAACCAAATAATTTTAAAGATTTTGTAAATCCAAAACTATCATTCCATTCACATATAAAAGGATACACATACACATCCTTTCTTTAATAAACATAAGTTTGAATTATATGGTGAGAATATTCCCAATTGATTATACCATAACCATGTCCTATGAGTCATATAAATTTTATGCCATTAATTTTCATATTCAATTAATTTCCAAGTATAATTCCAAGGAAACTCAATGTTCATGACATCTACGTTAGTCTCCTCTTATCCTTTCTTTTCATTTCAAAATTTTTTTCAGGAAGGAAATAATTTTTGGGATTTTTAATATCATAATTATAAAATTTTGGTTATCATATTTTCTATTTATTATAGAATTGTGATACATTCAAATTCTTATGACCGCATTTTTTCTCTAAATATAATGGTCAATTTAATTTAATAAATTTATTTTGTTCAGTCATGTGTAATATTTTATTTATATAATAATACATTATTAAATTTGACACATTTATGTAATAATAAATGGAATTCCATTGATAAAATTATACATCAATACATTCTCCCTCATAAAATTTCATCATTAGAATTTCATTCTTTATACTAAATTCCAAATAGGTGATGATGATTTTGATTATTTTATTCCTCTAACTAACATGTCACATCTTCATAAAAATGGTTCCTCCATAATATATTTACTAGGAGAGTTTTATTATTATATAGAACTTTTTATCTACAGTCCACGATCTTCACCAGTGGTTCCCCATAAGAGAGATCATTTTTTAGTTGTACCGCAATCGAATTCAAAACATGGGTGGGATATGGTATAAAATTCCTCAAGTGATATACATAGAACATATCATGTACTTGATATATGGTTGGTGGTAGTTCTAATTGTTAAACAAAGACTCCAATGAGATATATAATCTCATTGTGGCTGATATACCAAGAACATATCTTTCCCCTCTACAAAAGCCCCCTGAATCACTTTTGTGGATATATCTAGAATAGTAATTTATCAGAAACCCAAAACTATAGGCCTCTCTAATGGTAATAAACATATATCTTTTTTTGACTTTAAACTATTCTCACATGTTGTTGAATTCTCTTGACCTTTTCTATCATTACAATGACTATTTTATGTTCCAGTAACTTCTGTCCAACAAATTCATTCTAGAAAAAATGGTGTTTCACATGTATTCCCATAAATGGATTCATATGGAGGCATTTTAATACTTGATTGAAATATATTATTTTAATAGAACATGGCCAGTGAAATATTTTTATCAACATGAGACTTTGGTATATATGTTTTCCTTTAAATAATTCTGACCAAGAAATCATTCTTCACACATACCAAAATGATGGTTGTTGTACATTAGTGAATAAAATTAAAAAACATTAAAATATAATAATGATAAAATATAATATCTTTATATGAAATAAAATACAAAAAATATTGAAATTAGAATATTATTTTGAAATAACAATAAAACCACTTAATATATATAAATGTATTTTGAATAAAAAATGATTATTATTGTATTTATATAATCTTTTAAAAGTTAAATATATTATTTTTATAAATTTATCTTGATAAAAATATATTTATTTCATAATTTTTAATACCACAATTTACTCAATAATTTTTTTTTGATAATTTTTTGAAAATATCAATTTTTTGTTAAAAATGTGGTTTATACTTAATTTTTAATATCCATGACTTTATAATTATATAATAATTTCCTAGAAGACCATTAAACATTAAATAGATCAAATATTAAATTAATAAAAAAAATTAAGAATTTTATAATATTTTTTTAACATCTAAAACACATGCACAATATTTTTTTAAACTAAATTAAATGATTTCTTCAATAAAGAAAATTGTTTTATATATATTATTTTAATTTATTATTATTTTGGTATTAAATGATTATAGTTATATTTTATTTTCAATTAAAATTGATTTTTTTTTTCATAAATCAATTTATATTATAAAATATTTTTACATTTTTATTTCTGACTGATAAAACAATTATGCTTAAAAGCATAGTTATCTTAAAATTTGTTTTTAATCATTATGCATGTTAATACAAAGAATTATTTTTTAATAATAATATTAATTTTAATTTATAACATTAATAAAATTTATAGGATTATAATATTAAAATTAAATGATAATATAAATATTAATATATAAAATATTTTCTAATTAACATTGGTGAAAGTAAAAGGGGCCTAAAAAAATTTACACATTGGTAATGTGAAAAGTGAAAGTAAAAACCCCTACTTCACTCAATTATTTAACCAAATTGAGTGTATGGGAGGATTTTAAATTTTATATTTTCCCATTATTTATATCTATAATGTTTGGGAGTTTTTTACAATGAATAATTCAATCAAATAATATTAAAGATTAGGTAAATCCAAAATCATCATTCCCTTCACATATAAAAGGAAACACCTACAAATAATTTCATTACACACACATAAATTTTAATTATTTGGTGAGAATATTTCCAATTTTTAATACCATGACCCTATCCCATGATACATAAAGTCTTTATTCCCATAATCAGCATATTCCATTCATTTCCATGTATAATTCCATGGAAAATAAAAGTTCATGACATGAATGTTAATCTACTATTTACATTTTTTTTAAATTAATGCTTCCATATATTCCAGAAAAATGATAATATAATGAATTAGTATCATATAAATAAAAAAATATTAATGTAACATCAATTATTTATTCATTTTGTAGAAACTTCTAAGAAACAATCCATTGACCATGTGTGTGTGTGAACTACCACCCCCATAAGACAATGTGGTTCATTTTTCATTACCTATTCATAGAGATAGAATCAGGGATGAGTTATATAAATTATTATTATTTAATGAAAATTATGAAATTCATAAATGATCACATTTTAAAATAAACATCGTTATTTTCTTTCATTATTCGAAGATATTTTGAATCATGCGTAAATGAAGACTACCACCTCTAAGAAGGATGTATCTTATTTCACTAACCACCAACCATAGATAGACATGAAAGATTAATTAATGAACAAATATGATTTTTATAACATTAATTTAATTTTTTTATTATGAATATTCATATACCATCACTCTATCCATTCATTATGAAATGGGTTCAGTAACCATTTTTGCATTCGAACTACCACCTCTACAAATGATGAAATTCACTTTTCAACACCACCAATCATTAATGGTTCTAATAATGTATTTTATGAACATATATGATATATATTATACCTATTAGCTTTTTTAAATGTTTTATTAACTCTTTTTTGTAAAAAAATTATATTTTAAAAGAACAACATTATGATTGATAGTGTATACAATAAGCAACATTGTGTTTTAAGTGAATCATGTTATATTTTTAGCGTATTATTATTTAATTTTTCGATTATAACCAAGATATTTTATTGGTGTTAATGAAAATTTTTAATCACATTATTAAAATATAAATAATTTTTTATTTAATGTATTAATAAATAAATACTTAATAACAATTAATATCATTTTATAGTTCAAAAATACATTTTATTTCAAAATTATTTCATTTTTCAATTTAGTTCTAAAAATTATACATAATTTATAAAAAAATATAAAAATAATATTTTTATAAAATAATATCATTTTTAAAATCAAAATATCTAAATTATTTTAGGGGTTTTTAGTATTTTTTGAAAAGACTGAATTTTAATGGAATAGTTAAAAATACAACTTTTTTAAAAAATTCATTTATTTTCAAAATATTACTAACATATTATCATCTTTCTTACCCTCATTGAGGATTAAACAAGTTTAATATTTTCTAATTAACATATTATCATCTTTCTTACCATTTCATACATTAAGTACATGATATTTTATCTCATGATTATGTATGACTTACTATCTCAATGAAGCAATGTGATTAATTTTCCATATCCATTTTTCATGAATGATTCTAAAAAGGTATAAAACAAATAAATATTACATGTATTACATCCATATAGTTCTATAGATGAAGGAAATTTATCTTATTCACAAGATCAAAACTTACGAGTTTAATGGAATAGTAAACACCTTAAAATTTAATTACCCTCATTGAGGATTAAATGAGTTTAATATTGGTGGTTAAACCAAATGATATGGGAAAGATTGCAAATTAAAATTTTAAAAACCGTATTTTATTATAATATTTTACCCTTATACTTTTCCAAATTTAAATATTAGTTCATTTGGAATTATTTTTCTTTTCAAGAACTAATTCATTAATTATTCATTTGGTAACATTCCATGTATGACTTACCATCTTCTATCACTAATTTACATATATTAAGCAATTAATATCATAAAAATAGTAAAACAATATTTATAAAACATATTCATCCACATTATAGATGTTATAGTATTCCCAAAAAACAATCATATAGTATTAAATAAGAGATCCATAGGAGGTTTTTCTGAGCGATGGTAATCGCCTTCACCGATCTATTTATTTTTACATATTATTTTATCACCTTTTTTATGTCTAAAAATTACTATATAATAAAATGAGTATATCTTATATACTAAGATTCTATTTGGTTTATTTTGTAATATTTATCCATCTTCTTCTATATAAAATGGAAAATAAATCTATCTCTTGTTTGTACCAAATACTACCACCTCATGAACCAATGTAACAAGTTTTCCATAACCAAATCACATGGATAGTCATATTTATTAAAATAATCCACATACATAATAGATATTAAATTACAATAATTCTTTCTAATTAACATATTATCATCTTTCTTACCCTTTCATACATTAAGGAAATGATATTTTCTCTCATGATTATGTATGACTTACTATCACAATGAAGAAATGTGATTAATTTTCCATATCCATTTTTCATGAATGATTATAAAAAGGTATAAAAAAAATAAATATTACATGTATTATATCCATATAGTTCTATAGATGAAGTAAATTTATCTTATTCGCAAGATCAAAACTTACGTTATAAAATATGCTTGAGAAAACAAAGATGTTAACACCTGAAACATTGATAGTAGTAAAATATTATTAATGAATAGTTTATAAAGTTTTATAAGATGATAATATATGATATTATAAATAATAATATGTTTTTTTATAAATTAATAACATGTTTAAAATCATTATACATTGGATTATATCACATTCAATTAACGAGGTACGTGAGGTGGGGAACTTCACCTCAATTTCACTTTATTGAGGCATATTTTAATGTTATGCACCAATTTAATTTATATGGTGACTATAAAACACCTTTAACATATAATATAATTTATTATTAATGAATATTGGTATTTTATGTTTTAATAGGAATTATTTCATACATGTTTATTTGACATGATTAGAACCAAGTGGTAAGGAATTTCATAAATCAATTTATTTTGATGGCGTACATTACTTCTTCATTGTATTTGATATTGAATGATTATGATTGTAATTAATTATGATGAATTTATATTTTATTTACACTTGTTTTATAAGGATGTACATTCGATACACATATTTAATTCACTAATTATTTCTCACATCAACTCTATGATCTTTGAAAGGATTCCATCACAATTTACCTTCTATTGATATATATTTCTAATTATGCACCTATTCACTTTTTATGTGGTTTATATGTTTCCCCATTAATTTATTTAACAAGAATACATATTTATTCTTGATAATTGATGATTAAATTTAAGTCTATTATTTCATGATTTAAAAATCTAAAAGTTACAATAGGGGTAAGAATCTATTTTAAACAATCAATTTCTTTTGGGATTTATTACTTTTTTCATTGATGGAATATTATCCTTTACCCTTCGTAACATCTAATAATTTCAAAATTCATGTTAACTATAATGACCCAAAAATTCATTAATGAAAATTCCTATAGATTTAGTTAAATTACTTATTATGTAAAATAGTTATATAAAACATTTGAACTTACTTGGTTTTGTACCATTAAAAATTGTTACCATTACTAATATATCTATTGAGTAGTGATCACATGATTAGTATAAATATAAGGCTTTAACAAATCCAATTTACTCAGAAAAAGGTAGAGATGGCCTCATCTAGTAGAATTTCTCCACATAAAGCCCATCTGTCAAAACATGGGAAGGAGGTGGCATATTTGGGATTTTACCTTGACCAATCCCATGCCGATATTGAGTACATTAAACTTGAGTGTAACCGCCTATTATGGAATTTTATGTTGATAGAGATTTCCACTCGAGCGACGTTATCTGAGCCACCCCAAGAGTCATTCATCATCACACACCTTACCATAAGGTCTTATGACAGTTTTTAAGGGGTTATGTAACTAGACCCCATCACTATGACTACGTATATTATTTTTTATAAATATTATACAGTTATTTTGTTTTGTTACACTGTAAATAGTTTTTACAGCTCAAATATTATTTTTAATTAATATTAAACTAAGAAATAAAATTTGATGAATTAATGAATTTTTGAATTAAATAATATTTTAATAAAATATTATTATTATTATTAAATTAATTTTTGTTAAATATAATTGATAGTATAATTTATAAATGCAATTGAAATTTTTATTAATGTTTGAAAGCTGTTTTTGATCAAAACGCATGAATTTTCAAAAAATGTCGATTTTTATTTAAAAAATAATAATTTAGATATTTAGATAATTATTTATATAAAATGAATATTATTTTTGGAATCAGGATGATGAAATTATCTAATGGTGAATTCTTCATAATTTTCTGAGACATTCGAATTTTTGGGTAAAAATTAAATAACCTTTAAATATATAATGTGTTTTATGACACCATAATGAACAAATATTGATTTGATAAAATTCTATAAATGATATTTTCGGCCAATATATGTTTTATCATTAAAATCATTTGGTTTTATATTTTTTTTATTAGTTTTATTAGGCCTTAGTGGACCCTCCATGACCTATAATACAATTTATATTTTTAAATTGTTTTCCTTAAAAGTGTGACTCACCTCCCCATAAGAAAGACTTATATTTAAAAAATCTAGGCCATTGTCCTTATATAATATTTTCTTCAACCACCATTTGGTAAAAACCTTGGGGAAAACCCTGGAGTAGTTTTTGGTTTTGATTAATTTAATGTGTTAGGTCCAAATACTAAATAATAATGAATTCCCTCTCCTTTCTTATATAAACCCACCCAAGATCCCACTTCCTCTTCACTTAAAGCCTTTATAGTTCTAAAAACCACTTCCCTCCTCCCTCTATAATCCTCCCATGGTTCCCCATGTTCCCAAGATGTATCTCTCAAGCCTCTCTCAAGCCTTTAGGATCACACTACCAAGTAAGGGATTCCTTCCTTCCTCATTTTATCCCAGTTTTTAAATGTTGTTATGCCCTTTTATTTTCAATTATAAAAGTTGGAGTATGATTTATTACCTCCCCCATAATTTTTGATTTATTTTTGAATGATGCGAGACCCTTTTCCCTCTCACTAATGCTTCCCATGTACACCTGTTACCATGCCTAAATTCCCTAAGGAATATCGCTCTCCTCATTTACATTCAAGCAATTATTTTGTGTTATGAATCTGAATTCAATTAATATTGTTAAGAAATGTACCTATATGACCACGTCAATTTATATTTCATTTAAATATGATGATACACCCCTTTCTCTCTCATCAACCATTTTTATGAATTCTTATGTCACACCGTTATGTTTCTAAAATTGCACCGTGATTTTCAAATCCAATGTAATTGTGTAGTGAATTCCATGCACCTTTCTCTGTCAAGGGTATTAAACATTATGCACATTTACATATTTATTATATTGTATCACGTATGAATTTAACATTCCATTATCATGGAATAAATTATCATGTTTAATGATTCCATTTTATATGATCCATGTGGCACATTTATGCATGAAATATAATGATTAAGAAGGGTTCGCCCTGATAGAGCTCCAATGCATTGGGTAAAGGTTAGTATCATGATACGTAGAGTGTAAGGAGGGTTTACTCATTATAATACAAGTATATTGATGTTTTAATCATGCTCCATGTTCAATGAGCCTTGGATCATGCTAAAATCATGTTAATATTATTTCCACATTTCCATGTTAAGATAATCATTCTATATCATGACTATATGTTCATGTTTATCATAGGATCTATTGACATGACCTATTGCCTAACATGTATTGTATCATTAATGTTATTCATTTTTTACTCCCTTATTGGGAATTATAGCTCACCATTTTCTTATGCATGTCGTTAGGTTATCCCATGCAATTCTATGTATGAGGGAATGTAGTTGTCATTTAAAGGAATTTTTCAATAATGATGTTGTGTTTTATGTCTAATTTGTTATGTAATTTTCGTAATCCCCAAAGACACTAGACCTATATATCTTCTATGTCGTATCAGGTGATGTTTTTTATGTAACAAATCATATTTAAGTGTGTTATAAGGATTGAGGTTTTTATAGTTGGTATCAGAGGATATGTTTACTAATTTTTGGGATTAGGATTAGAAAACTATAGTGAAAGCCTTTGGGATAATAAAAAAATCCCTAAATTTTGGTGAGTATTGATTTAGTGGTTTATCTTAAAAATACATCCTTATATGCATACGAGTAGGTAGAGGCGGCTCGGCCACAGATGTATCCAAGGGGTAAAACATGAAAACACCGCTTTGAGGTAGACTCGAACTGAAACTGGTTCACAGCAATGGGCCTTGCTGCACTCTTGGTTACGACACTCCTAGGGGATCTGCTTTGGTAAATTCATATGCATAGTATGAACCCTTATTAAGGGAATAAAACAATGCCCCTAGAAATATATGTTGGTAACTGATCGTGGATAACATAGGTTGAAGCCTATAAATTAATAGGTTAAGAAAATCAATGTAATTTTTAAGCGATACATTATTTTCTTTGGATTACCCTTTATGTGTTACCCCTAACATTCCTTTAATTCCATAAAATGTTCGGTAATAGGAGGGCTCGGGCTAACAACCGATGCATAGATCAATGCGATGATTGTTCTAACAACATACCCAATCTGATGGGGGTGAGAATCATAAACATTGTCACGATACTCTCTTAGTTAACTCGTCTTGAATAGAAGCGTGGGTCAAGAAAAAGGTTCACCCCCCCCCCTAAGAAAGAACAAGTCACAGTCGATAGTTTCATGAGATAAAGGCCTCCCACTTTTAATGGCTCATCTGATCCCTCAATCACCAAACAATGTATCAAATCCATTGAAAATATATTCTCCATCCTTTAGTGTTCTAAACAAGAGAAGGAATTTCAAGCTGCTTATCGTATTGATGGTAAAGTTGATCAATGGTAGACATTGATAAAAAATAAGAAGCATGGGGATGAAATTGAGGCATTGGAATGGAAGTATATCTGGAAGATATTTTTCGTTAAATATTTTCACCGCACCCTCCATTGTAATATGGAAAGGGGCTTCCTTTCCCTAAAAAAAGATGAAGAATCCATCAGAGTGAATGAGGAAAACGGCACAGGTCTTTCACGATATGCCTTCAGCTTTTTTGTTCCACCTAAATGCAAGGTTGAC
Source organism: Viscum album (assembly GCA_963277665.1). Classification (NCBI taxonomy): domain Eukaryota; kingdom Viridiplantae; phylum Streptophyta; class Magnoliopsida; order Santalales; family Viscaceae; genus Viscum; species Viscum album. The sequence goes on along the minus strand of OY728126.1, from coordinate 850,272,185 downwards.
CGCTTCTTTGGTGGGATAAAACCTAGCCTACAGAAATCCCTAGTGGTCTATGACTTTGAGAGCAATGAGGAAATTTTATTATTTTCCCTGAAAGTCGAAATGGAGATCGGTGAATCTTAGGGGTATCATGGGTATATGAATCATAAAGTGGAAGTAAATTCTGGTAGGCCAATGGATAAATCCAATGGTGCTAAGAAGAGGACGAGGAACGAAGCACCCTTGAAATTGCCTGAAGTGGGCGGGGAAATGTTTTAGGTGTGGAAGGGAACACTATGGGAAAAATAGTCTTTTGTGATGGGTTATTTGTGATGAGATTAATTCAAATAGCAAATTATCCATCCTAGAGGTTATTTTCAACTGTGGGTTCGTCCCGTCGCAAATATCCTATTATTTATGATGGGGTTTGTGGTCCCATCACAAAAGGTAATGCGCGGTTTAGCGCGGGATGTCGGCCTAAGCGCGAGAATGTTATTTGTGACGGAGGTACCCCCCCTTTGCAAATGGTGTGTCCGTCGTAGGGTATTTGCGACGGGACCCATCACAAATACAGGCAGCGGTAAATGGATTTTTGCGATGGGATTTTGTCCCGTCGCAAAAGGTGTGTCAGCAGGTCATTTTTTGTGACGGGCCCAATCAAAAATACCCTTTTAACCACTGACATCAATTAATGCGGACAAAGTAATTTACGACGGGCCCCATCGCAAAATGTAACTTTTGCGATAGTATTCTCGTTGCAAATAGTTCTGTCGCAACTAATCTGACCAATATATACCCCCTCTGTTGTTCTTTCTCTTCATCTCATTTCTCACTTCCTCTTTCTCTCTCTCTCTAAACTCTATTTTTAGTGTGAAAATTTCTCTAAGTTAGTTTTTTTACAGAGAAGTTTTGAAGCCACTTACATCAAAAGGATATCAAGTTAAAAGGTATTTATATTTTATTTATTTTAGTATTTATTTAAAATTTTTAGGTTAATTTTAATTATTGTTGATTAGTTGTTATTAAATTAGTTTAAAATTGTTTAGTAATCCGCATTTATTTTAAATAATAAATTGAAATTATGAATTGTAATTCTTTATAATTATTAATAATTTACAATTAGTAAGAATTAATAATTATTACCAAAAATTAATATTGTCTATAAATAATTGCTTGTAATTAGTAATTTGTAATTAGTAGTTGTAAATTGTATTTATTAATATCAATTAACGTTAATTAGTAATATTTATGTTTATTTAGTAATAATTATGTTTAATTAGTAACAATTACGGGTAATTAGTTATAAATAGGAATAATTAATAATAATTAGAAATAATTAGTAATAAATAGAAATAATTAGTAATAAATAAGAATAATTATTAATAAATAGGAATAATTAGGAATAAATAGAAATAATTAGTAATAAATATGAATAAATAGTAATGAATTGTAATTAATTGAAATAATTAGTAATAAATAGTTATAAATATAAATAAATAGTAAAAAATAGAAATAATTAGTAATAATTAGTAATAATTAGTAATAATTAGTAATAATTAGCAATAATTAGTAAAAATTAGTAAAAATTAGTAATAATTAGTAATAATTAGTAATAATTACTAATAATTAGTAATAATAAGTAATAATTAGTAATAAATAGTAACAACTAGTAACAATTAGAAATAATTAGTAATAATTAGTAATAAATAGTAATAATTAGTAATAATTAGTATTAAATATTAATAATTAGCAATAATTAGTAATAATTAGTAATAATTAGTAATAAATAGTAATAATTAGTTACAAATAGTAATAATTAGTAATAATTAGGAATAAATAGGATTAAATAGGAATAAATAATAATAAATAGTAATAAATAGACATAAATAGGAATAAATAGTAATAAATATGAATAATTTATTATAAATCGTAATAAATGGTAATAAATAGTAATAAATAGTAATAATTTGTAATAAATAGGAATAATTAAGAATACATATTAATAAATTGGAATAAATAGGAGTAAATAAAAGTAAATAGATGTAAATAGGAATAAATAAATAATAAATAGAAATAAATAGGAATAAATTGGAATAAATAGGAATAAATAGGAATAAATGGTAATAATTAGTAATAATTAGTAATAAATAGTAATAAATAATAATAAATAGTAATAAATACAATAAATAGTAATAAATAGTAATGAATAGTAATAAATAGGAATAAATAAGAATAAATAGAAAGAAATAGTAATAACTAGTAATAAATAGTAATGAATAGTAATAAATAGTAATAAATAGTAATAATTAGTAATAAATAAGAAACAATATGAATAAATAGAAATAAATAGGAATAAAAAGGAATAAATATGAATAAATATAAATAAATAGAAATTAATAGTAATAAAGAGAAATAAGTTGTAATAAATAGGTAGAAATAGGAAGAAATATGAAGAAATAGGAACAATTAGCAACAATTAGCAACAATTAGAAAAAATTATGAGAAATTAAGAATAATTAGGAATAATTATGAAGAAAATCAGGTGTAATAACTTGTAATAACTTGCAGTAACAGGGCACAATTTCCAGTGGATTGACGACACTCCTTTTGCTCGACGACTCTTCTCCTTTCAACTTTCACCGAATCAAAACATTATGAAAAGTATACTTTTATGTATGCATATCCAATCACATTTGCCTGATTTTGAATATGCATTCATAGGACCACATTGTTTCATAATCTGTTCAAGCAGTGAGAGTTGCAAGATAATGATTCATCGACGAAAAGGGGGATCTTTTGTCTGATGGTTCATTTACTTGCAAATTTCTAACATAGAAATCACAATGAAGAATCTGATCAAGGGTATGCATATTCATTCTCTTGCATTGCAAGTAAACAAGGCATCTGAAAAAAGAGTAGTCATCAATCCACTGGAAATTGTGTCGCCCGTAAGTAATAGTAATTATTAAGAATTAGTTGTAATTATTTATCTTTTTTTATATAGTGTTTTTATAATTTCAAATTATTCAAAAATAGTAATGATTTTTTATTTTGTAGAAAAATATGGAACAATGAAGCCAACAAACATCATTACTAGATGATCGCGCTTGGATAAATCAGAATAGAAATCCAAATGGTTCAGGATTTAATTCAATATATATTGAGGGTGATGAATCTTTCTTATCATTTCCATCATCAAAACCATAATATTTTTCAGTGGGCACAAGAAAGTTTCCTTGTAAAAAATTTACTCTGAGAACGTTAAACACATTTTAAAAGGTTGGGGGACATCTGTTGTGGTTTGGATTTCAACCAGATTATATATTTGGTTTCAACTTGGTGAACGCAGTTCCAGAGAAGATACTAATAACTTGATCCTGGATCAATCACTATTTTGAAAATTTAGTACATGATGTTTCAGGTCCATCTATTCAACAAACTAAAACTCAAAATGATATCGATTTAACTCTTGACTTGGTACCACCCAAATTTTATGAGTTGTTGAGGTCTGCTGAGGATGCATATTATCCTGGTTGCAAGATAAGAAAACTAGAAGCAATTGCAGACATTATGGCTATTAAATCAGACAATGCAATGTCAAAAACGATTTTGATCAGATATTTTCATTGGTTAAAAAACTGTTACCTGAAGGAAATGTGTTCCCTACAAATTACTATGAGAGAAAGAGGTTGGTTCGTAATATAAGCCTGAGTTATTGGAAAGTTCATGCATGTCCAAATGATTGCATCTTATATTCTGGTGAAAATGATTCGTTGGATAGTGGTCCCACATGTGGACAATCGAGGTATAAAGAAGCTCAACCAGGGAAGTCTGGATCGATTCTAGTAAAAGAGTTGAGATATTTCCTCCTTACATCCATGTTTTAGTATTTATTTATGTCTCAGAACACAACGTTAATGATGTCATGACACAAAAACAAGATTTCAACTGATAAAAACTTGAATCATCCATCTGATGGTGATTTATGGAAACATTTTGACTATCTGCATCCCTCTTTTGCTTTAGAATTCTGAAACTTGCGATTGGGTCTTTCTACTGATGGTTTCTGTCCGTTTAGATTTTATGGTAGTCAATATTCATGTTGGCCTATTTTATTACTCTGTACAATTTTCCTCCATGAATGTGGATGAAGGAGCCCAATATCTTTTTGACCTTATTAATCTCAGGACATCCAAAAATGAATATTGATGTTTACTTGAAACCATTTATTGATGAGTTAAATGAATTGTGGAGTGATGGTGTTAGTGCATATGATGTTGCTGCGAAACAAAATTTCACATTAAAAGCTACATTGATGTGGACAATTAGTGACTTTCCAGCATATGGCATGTTATCTTTCTAGAGTACACATGGTCCAAAATCATGTTGTTACAGTATGAAAGACAACAATGCCTTTATGCTCATCAATGGAAAAAACCTTTATATTTTTACTGTCACTGCAAATTTCTTCCTACCAATAATACTTTTCAGAGGAACAAATCTCATTTCGGAAAAGGTACAATTGAAAGGGATGAACTTCCAAAAATTATCTCGGGTACAGAGTTAAAATCCGTTGTATTTTCATTACATCCCATCACATTTGGGCCAATAGTAAACCAAAAAAAATTTCATGACTTTAGGAAAGAACAAAATTGGTTAAAACGAAGCATTTTTTGGGATATTCTATATTTTGTATGATTTTTTGGTCCACCACATGTTGGATGTCCTGCATATTGAGAAGAACTATTTTGATAATTTATATCATTCATTTTTGGATACACTATGTAAGACCAAAGATATTGTAAAGGCACGATTAGATCTTGACCAAATTTGCAGGCGACCAGAACATGAACTATTTGAAAATGTCAGATCACTGAGGTTAATGAAGCCAAAATAATCTTATACACTGTCCAAAGATATTCGCATACTATTTTGTTAGTGGATTTCATATTTGAGACTTCCAGATGGATATGCTTCTAATTTTGGAAGATGTGTTAAGAATGGTTATATTACCTGATTAAAAATTCATAATTTTCATGTTATAATGGAAAGACTTATGCTGATTGGATTTAGAGGTTTTTTGAATTCTATGATTTGGGATTCAATAACAAACATATCATATTTTTTTCAAGACATTTGTGCAGTGAAAACAGTCTACGATGCACTAAGAAAACTGGAAAAAGATTTTACTGTAATTATATGTAATTTAGAAAAAACCTTTCTGCCAACTTTCTTTGACTCAATGAACATATGATTTTACATTTACCACGTGAAGCTAAATATCGAGGTTTAGTACAGTTTCAATGGATGTACCTATTTGAGAGATGTATGCAAAAATTGAAGGAAAAAGTACGTAAAAAAATCAGTTAAAGGCTCAATTGTTGAATCTTATTTTCAAGAGGAAATTTCTTTTTCAACTCTCATTATTTTGAATATCAATATCCCTCAAAACAAAATCTCATGGGATGAAATGAAGGGAATGTTAATGATAAAATTGACAATCAATTATCAGTTTTTACTCAGTCAAATCTTGGATTCGCTGAATTTCATGAATGATGGCTGTCAGATGATGAACATTACAGAGCTCATACATATGATCTGCTCAACTGTGAAGAAATGATATCATTTGTATTGTGAGTGCTTCTATCACATATTCTATAATTTATGTTACAGTATGTAAACTTATTTTATTTGTAGGTTATATGATAATCAAGTCAAGAAAGATCTTTCAAAAATTACAGAAACTGCTCTTGAAGAACGCAGACAAAAAAAATAAATGGTTTCAAAAATGGTAAGATAAATTATTGATGGTAAAATATCAATTCTATTTATTATTTATCATACTAATAATTTTTTTACAAATTTTTAGGTGTCTCAACCTGTTGGTAAAATTGATAACCGACTATGTATATTGAGTAACCCACTATCCAAAATGGTTAAATCATATAATGCATATGTGGTGAATAATTTTCAATTTAATAAACGTGCATACGGGGAATAAAAAAAACAATAAACAGTGGTGTTTTCTAGAAAGGATCGCGTCACATAGAAATTGAAGTTTACTTTTAAAACATTCTGGATGAAATTATTGAGCTAAGTTATCTAGGTCTGAATTACATAATGATCTTGAAATGTCAGTGATTGGATACTGAGAGATGCTTGCATGCTCATCCGACTCCTAGAATTTTTGATATTAAATATAAAAGTCTTTTTGCAGTAAATAAACCATTTTTACTAGTTCACGAGGCACATCAAATTTATTAAGCAAAGTACTATTCTACATCAAGATACTTGAGTGATTGGTGGAGTATAATAAAAATTAAATACTAGGAAAATAAGTTTAATCAAAATGAATTCCATTCCACTGAAGTGGAAGGAATTCAAAATTTTCAAAACACTAATCAAAATCCAACTTTTACACAAAGAAACGTGAATATCTATGATGTCACCCCACAATTAAGGATCGATGGCGACGAAGATGTTAATGATGTTACAAATGAATTTGAAATTACAAGATATGATGAAACGAAAACTCATATGCCTATTTATGATGATGAGGAGGAAGATGGAGAAATTTAAATTGAAAACTATGAATATTAGGATTAAAATGGAATTGACACAGTGAAATCCTGGTTATAATCATAATTAGTATATATCTTTTTAAAATATTTATTTTCATCTATTTGCTAACAACAGTCATTTTTTGATTCAGATGGATCCTGATCTATTTTGGGAGTTACAGGAGGGTGATCTACCTTTAGATTAGGGGGACAATGGACCATCCGACCCACAGCCTACTAATAGTTTAGGGGGTATGCAGAGGGGGTGCGGTCTTGCACGACAGATGATTCCTGACCCTATCCCCGAGGGACTTCCACATCTTAGCTTTGATCCACGCACACGGATATATGTTAACCTATATATTTTGGTTATCTTTCACTAATTTATTTATATATATACTAATTGTTTTATTATTTATTCTTTTTTCATAGTTTTGCGCATGTAGCAATCAGACAGAGGAGCGCTATCTTGTGCAATTACTTTTCTCAGCCATGGATCACATTGGAATAGATTCCTGTTGATGTGCGGCGCGACATGTTCGATCATTGGCTGGTACGTAAATAAAGAATATTTATTCTGAAATTAATTTTATTTATAACATTATATTATAAATTATTTGTAGGGCTTATGGTATCCCAACGATGATAGTATTCATGACGCTATCCACACGGCATGGCATGTGTCTATGTTTGACCATTTCCATCATCTTTTGCACAATTTGATAAGAAGACCCATTAAGATAGTAGTAGTGACATAATTTGATGAGCGGTGTGGAGCCCACCGACTAGATTAGATTTCATCTCATGTTTGGGATGGATGATGTTTACATTTGTTGGGTGCTGGATTTCAGAGGAGATCTTTAGGGGGACGACAGAACTGGGGGAGACAAGAGGTGACACATCGAGCTGGTAGTTGTAAATTCAGTACTCATAGAGAGAATTTGGTATGTATATTTTCTAAATATTTTATATGACTTTAAATATAAATAGTTTATTTTATATTTTTGTAGGAATTCGTGCATCCTGACAATACATAATTTGGTGTTTATCGAAGGATGTACAGTGATCCAGCCACTGGAGAGATTAGAGGTGATCTCCAATATCTAAATGTGGTTAGTATTTTTTTCAATTTGAAAACTAAATGAATATAATATTTTCATCATTTAAATTGAAATTGGAATGGAAGGAGTCATATGAGGCTGCAACCTCTCAGAAATAGTCTGAGAGTCAATACGAGACAACTGAGCAGACTAGTGCCCACCATTTCGAGGAGGCAGTATGGATGAAGGTGACTCAGTATGGCTTTGAGAAGGGTCAAGTAGTTGGTATCAGCTCTCATGTGACTCTTGGTAATTATTATGGTATCACTGTGATGTCGGCATCCAGCTCGAGAGGAGCTGATTGAGAGGCACCATCTTTTGCATCATAGTATTAGGAGTTATTACGAACTCAGTCCGATCTTATAGAGAGTTTATAGAAGTAGCATGAAGAGATGTGTTAGAAGCAGCATCAATAGAAAAACTTGGAAGAGATGTATCGATGACAATAGTCGTATCATCACAAGAAGATGGAGTACATGCATTTTCTGACTCGTAGTTTAGGGATGGAGTTTCCTCCACCATCGCCTACATCTCCCCCACCTCCCCCAAAAGACGACCCCCCCAGTGATTTTTTTTTATTGTTAAATACATTAAAATTGAAGATTTATTATAATATGAACTATTTACAGTTTCTGTTCTTTATATTGGTACCAATATTGCATAATTTTTTTATTATTAATTATTTATTATTTATTATTGGTATTATATTTTTTAATATTTCATTATTTTACTAATAATAATAACATTTTATGATTTTTTTACATTTTTTTGTAAATATTTAGAATTGTAATAATTTTTTAATAAAATTAATATTATTTTTTATTAATAATAATTTTATTAAATATATATTTTTATTATTATATATATTAATGGTTGTTTATTTTACTAATAATAATATTTTTTATTTTTTTATTATTTTAATAATATTAATATAATTTTTTCATTAAACATAATTTTATTAAATATTTTTTTATTATGGTTAGTATTTGCGACCAGACCTTTTGTGATGGGCTCCCGTCACAAATAGTTTAAGTACAATTTTTTTATTAATAGTATTTTCAATGGGACGACGCGCCCATCACAAAAGGTTTATATATATATAATGTATATAATCTGAGGATTATTTGCGACAGGACTGTTCCCCATCACAAAGAGTATTTACGACGGACCCATTGCGAAAGTTTTATTTATATATAATGTATATAATCAGAGGATTATTTGAAACAGGGAAATTTCCCCTTGAAAATTCTATTTTCTGCGATGGGGATGTCACAAAAAATAGTATTTGCGATGTCGTTTTTTCCAATGGGCTATTTCCAATGGGGCCCCGTTGTTAAGACTATTTGCGATGGGATCCCGTCGCAAATATCGAGTCACAAATATATATAATTCCAGTCGTGGAAGGGAACCTGGATATTAACTGTCAAGAAGAAAAACCACCAGCTGTGACAGAGCAGAGGAACGCTCCACTCGACCCTCAATGTGTTGTTCATTGATTCAACTACGATGAATCAGGGCACTTTTCCTACTAGTGCTCTATGCCAAGGGTTTTCAGAGGAAACCAAAAACCTCCAAGCTAGAAAGGGTGTGGTTCTTCCATCACTACCACTAATGTGAACTCTGAAAACAAAGTAGTGATATGAATGCTAGTTATTCATTCCTGAATAGAAAAAATACTTTTTTATTGTGGTTCTTTGCATTCTTTTATATCCCAAAGGATTAGTATAATAATCCCAACACCACTACAAATCATGGATGTAAAGATGTCTGTGAGTACAGAAAATGGGTAAATCATTTCATCTCATGAATATTACTCCTCCCCTATCATAATTTGTGGATTTAACATCCCAGAAAACCTCATCATACTCCCTCTGGTGTAATTTGATGCAATTATTTATATGTATTGGAATTCCTTATATAGATCCAACATAAATTATAGAGAGAGGGAAATCACTCTCCATGTGGAAAATTGACCCCTGATTTTGTATAAGTTTATGGAAGAGGATTAATCTTATTTAGCTCCATAATCTCAAGTGTGGATGTTAATGCCCTATGAGCATGCGTATCTGTATTAGGTGATTGAGTCCAAGGATGATACCATCCTTGAAAACAAGCCTATTGGGATGGAATTTATTGATGTGTTTCCTGAAGAATTCCCTGGTCTTCCTCTTAGAGGAGATGTTGAATTCTCAATTGCTCTTATACCCAGGGCATTTCCAATATCCAAGAATCTGTATATAATGGCTATTGTGGAGATTGAGGAGCTGAAGAAACAATAACAGGAAAATCTGGATAAAGGTTTTATACTCCCAAGTTCCTCACCATGGGGTGCACTAGTCCTCTTTGTCAAGAAGAAAGATGGGTCAATGCGCCTTTTCATTGATTATCGTGAGCTCAAAAATATTATGATAAAGAAAAAGTATTCTATTACACAAATTGATGACTTGTTCGATCAGCTACATGAATCACAATACTCCTCCAAGGTGGATCTGTGGTTAGGATATTATCAAGTAAGTGTAAAGAAGGAATATATACCCGAGACTGCTTTTCGTACAAGATACAGGTACTATGAATTCATAGTATTGCCTCTTGGACTCACTAATGCCCTATAAATCTTTATGGACATCATGAATAGAGTCTTTAGATATTACCTCGACAAATTTGGGGTAGTATTTAAAGATGATATTATAATATACTTCAAAACCAAGGATGAGCATGAGGATCATCTAAGAACTGTACTAGAGACTTTATGAAAAGAAAATATCAATTAAAAGTACAAAAAGTGTGAGTTATGAATGAGGGAAGTATCATTATTGGCTCATATCATCACAAGCAATGAGATATCTATGGATCCCTTGAAGACAGCTTCAATATAGGGATGGTCAAGGCCAACATCGGTAACAGATATTCATGGCTTCTTGGGTTAGCTAAATATTATCATCAATTTGTGAAAAATTTCTCACAGCTGTCAAACACTCTTACCAAGATAACTCGGATGGGATTCATGTTTTCATGGAGTAATGAATGCGATGAATGCTTCAAAGGGATGAAAATAAGTTTTATCACTGCGATCGTGCTCACACTAACCACAAGTGGAGAACTTTTTGTGGTATTTAGTGATGCTTAGAAGAAGGTAATGGGTTGTGTGTTGACACTAAATGACAAAGTCATGCTTCCATTGCAAATTAAATTTCATCGGTAGAAATATCTAACACATGATCTAGAGTTTGTTGCGGAGATCTTCACGTTAAAAATATTTTGACATTATCACATCAGGGAGAGGTGTGAAATATATAAAGATCACAAAATCCTCAAGTATATATTCACACAGAAAGAGATGAATATGAACCGACTAAGATGGTTAGAACTTGTCATATACTATGACTAATCAATCCATTACCGCCCTGGGAAAGTGATCAAGGTGGAGGATGCTCTACGTAGAAAGGACCCAACAATTCTATCATGAATAATAATTGAAAAGGATCCAATATTATTAGATTGGATTAAGATGGACCTGGGAATCATAAATAAGGGAAAATCATCAATCCTTTCACAAATGGTTTCTCAACCATCACTTTTGGAAATGTTAATGGATGCTCAAAAGGATTATGTGGGAATTTAGAAGAAAGTGGAAACTATCAGAAAAGGATAATCCTCGGAGTTAAATATTAGTGAAGAAGGAATTGTGAGATTTTGGAAAAGACTATGTGTTCTATAAAGTACAGAGTTAAAGAAATGACTTTTGGTTGATGCACAAAGATCAAATTTCTCCATCCACCCAGGAAACACAACGATGTATCAAGATCTCCGAGAGAATTGTTGGTGGGATAACATGAAGAAGGATATCATTGAATATACATCAAAGGGGCGAGTATGTCAGCAAGTGAAGGTAGAGAGGTAGAAGTCTAAGGGGATGATGCAACCATTACCCATACCAGCATAAAAAAGGGAGAACATCACCATAGACTTTGTCACCGGACGTACAAAGACAATCAAAGGAAACAATGATATCTAAGTTGTTGTGGATCATCTTACAAATAATTCCCACTTCATTGCAATTCGAGAAGATTTATCATTGTATCAACTAGCACAGATATACATCAGATATGTGGTAAGGTTTCATGGAGTACATCTAGAGATTGTTTCCGATCAAGATCCAAGACTCACCTCTATATTCTAGAAGATTATTGAACTTGCTATGAATATTGAGCTAAACTTTATTACATCATATCATCCTCAAACTGAGGGCCAATCTAAATGGAATTTCAAAAAAATAAAAGGCCATGTTGAGAGAATGCTCAAAGGACTTCAAAGTTGGATGGGATCAACATATTCCTCTAGTTGAGTGCTCTTATAATAACAATTTCCACTCAATCATCAAAATGGATCCTTATGAATTATTTTCTGGGAAGAGGTGTATAACCCCATCATGTTGGGATGATATTGGGGAGCAAAAACTCCTAGGTCCAGAAATGGTCAAAGAAATGGTGGAGATGGTTAAAACTATCCAGCATCACATTAATTATGCTTAGAGTCAAAAAAGAGCTATGATAATAATCATTTACGAGACCAAGAATTTGACATTAGAGACAAGGTATTCCTCTACATATCACTGTGGAAGAGAGTTATGAGATTTGGAGAGAAGGGAATGATTTTTCAAAGGTACATTAACCCCTTTGAGATCCTTGATCGCATTGGATAAGTGGTCTATCGACAAGCACTCCCACCAAACCCAACCTAAGTACATGATGTGTTCCATGTATCACTTTTGAGGATGTAAATTCCTAACCCATCTCATGTACTCAATCCAGAGGCGGTACCATTGGAGAATGACCTCTCATATGAACAGAATCCTATGATGATCATAGATCGTAGAGAAAAAGTTCTAGAAAATAAGACAATGCACCTTGTGAAAGTGTTGTGGAGAAACCACATGTTTGAAGAAGCGATGTGGGAACCGGAGGAAGTAATGAGGTAGAGTTACCCACATCTATTTTAGTATGGGAAAAGGAAATTTTGAGGGTAAAATTTCTTAAGGGGAGAATATTGTAACGAATGAAACATTCATTAATTAAAATTCCTCTTCATCTATTAAAATGTCTTATTATGTAACATGGTTATGTAAACTATATACACATACTTCATTTTATAACATTAAGTATTGTTAGCATTGATAATATATCCTTTGGGCAGTGATCTCATGATTAGTATAAATATAGGGCTTTATCATAACCAATTTAATCATTAAAAGGAAGTGATGTCATCATCCTATAGAATTGCTCCATACAAAGCCCATTTGTCGGATCTCGGGAAGGAGGTGGCGTCTTTGGGATTCGCCCTTGTCCAAGCCCAAGTTTAGCTTCAATACATTAAGTTTGAGTGGAACCGCCTATCAGAGAAGTGGATGTTAATAGAGATTACCACTCAAGTGATGTTATCTTAGCCACCCCAAGAGTTTTTCACCATCAAACACCTTACCCTAAGGTGTTATGTGGGTATTTTAAGGGGTTATGTAACCAGACCCTTGAACAATGACTATGTATATTTTTTCTGTATAAATATTATACATTTATTTTATTACTGCTACTTTGTAAATAGTTTTTAAAACCCAAATAGTATTATTTAGTTAATATTGAACTAAGAAATATATTTTTAGGAATTAATGTATTTTTGCATTAAATGGTAAGAACCAAGATCGTTTTTTTCAGGTATGTTTTTCTTTTATGGTTGTTTTTTAGAAAAAGGGGTTTTTTTGGAAATTTTTGGAATACACGCTGTGTACTTTTTGTACACGCCATGTACTCGGTTGCCGTGGGTGACTGTGTACTGGCTGTGTAGCGGGCGAGTACATGGCCGTCTGTGGTGACTTAGAGACAACCAAAAGTGGAGGCTAGAAATGGAAAGTACACATCATGTCCTTTTAAATAACTCGCTATGAAGTTTTTTTCATTAAATGGGTTGGGGTTGCGTCTGACAGAAAAAATGCACTTCTTCTTGACCTATCACATCCAAGAGAATCTATATGACCGTAGATCATCTCCGAGCCCCGACTCGCCATCTATTCTCCGAATCGACCACCGTCGATTACGTTGGAATCACATCACTAAGTTCTCCCTTATTATTAAATAACATATTTTGATTTATCCTCTCTCACGAGTTATCATTTGTTGAACGTTTGTTACATTTTTGTAGATCTACAACGTTCTAGGTCGATTCAAGCAATGATGTTCATGTATATCGATCTCAAGACGTTGGTGTAGGTTGTTTGTGTCTTTCTGTAGTATTCATTGGATTTTATGTATAAAAGTTTCCAATACCTTAGAATGAGGTATTGCATGTTTATGGTTTTAGCCATGTTATTACCTTCTATGCCTTTTTTTTGGGATATAGGTTAATTTTTGTGAATAGGGTTAAATTTTCTATTCTATGGATGTTTTTCCCATGTTTTCTTATTTTTTACCATTTTTTCTAACTTTACATGTTGGGTTGATGCCTTTTTTCCATGCCTAGTATTGTTAGGATGGAGTGATTATTATCTAACATTCTATGATATGTTGTATAGTGTTTAGCCAAGTAATTATTGAGGTTTACTTTGGTAGCTATCTATCTTTTGTGCACGATTGAATTACACGGGTATGTGTGAACTTGATGTAGTAGACCATAAGAATAATTGACGTTGAGGGATTCTCTTGAGTGTCTATTTACATTTACGGTGAGAGACCACAGGGGGTATGGGCATATGTGTTCTCTTAGAGTGTTTGTAGTTTCCTCGATACTGGCCACATGGGTAATTGGACGTTGAGTTCTTCCTCAAAGTTCTTATTAGTTACCGATATGAGACCACAAGGGGAATTGACAGTGAGTGATTCCTCAGAGTGTCTCTGCTAAAGCTGAGCTAGAGGGGTTATAATGTTTGTACATCCCAGAGGGTTACTTTTGTTTGTTTGGTTAAACCAAAGGGGTTGGGCTGTGAGTACTTCCCAAAGGATTACCTTCTTTTGATAAGCTACTTACTTGGTATATGAAATTTAATGAAATTGAATTTGTAGGATTGTTACTATGTGTACTTCCTTGCTTTCTGCTTCATTTTTTTATTGCCTGCATATATATTCACTAACTGTTAGGCTAAAATATATGGGTGGTTTCCTACTAGGATTTGTCTCACACCCTTTTTGTGTCATGATTTTGGGCCCAAATAGATTATATTGTTGTAGTTCTAGATAAGGTTTATTTCTTTACTACTTCAGGTACATGATTGCTATGGAGCTAGGGAGCATGAGACCAACCAGAGTCTTGTGATGTCATGGAGTTGTTTACATTTTTTTGTACTTTGGATTAGTATTGTATTCTATAATTATGATTGTTTTGGATTCTTTCTTGAACATATGTATCATACATCATTATATATATGTGCTCTAGTTGTTTATTTCTTTAGTCTTCTGTTGTTTACTTATTGCATTCTTTTACTGCTTATTCTATTGTATATCTACATTACTTCTATTGTGTTACTCTGCCAACGAGGGTATTGTTTCCCCACTATCACACCCAAGGCCCACAACGCTAGTCGGAAGCCTCTGGCGTTTGGGGAAATGCGCTTAAGACCATGTGACCAACCAAGTACGGTCCACCTCTAGGAGGCTTCAGGAACCGAGACATTACAAAGTTGTATCAAAGGGATTATTTTCATCTTGGCTTATTATTTGGAGCCTATAGCCAGAGATAGGAAAGAAATAGGTACTTGGTAATAAGATGTGCCCAGGAGTATCTAACCCATGTATATGGAAAATCCAATTTACCTCGTTATTGCAATTTTTCTAGTTTTGAAATTTTACAGTTGATTTGATTTCACCATCAGGTGATTCACATGTTTTGTGCTATTATTGTTGATATTATTGAGGTTCTATTTCTATTTCAACCTGATAAGATGAGGGTATTCCATCTCATGCATCATATAGGCACTTTATAGAGATCACATGTCATGTTTTCTTACCATTCCTTTTAGGGTGCATTAGTGATCACATACTATTATGACAGATGTTATGCTAGATATGAATTTTGTTGTGATAGATGCCCTGATAATATATCTTCTATTTGATAGGGTATTGAATTGTGTCAATATTTAGTTCAAATAAATGCCAAACATTGGTTCTTGAGGTGTTATGGGCCCTCATGGACTATTATTTGTGGGTTCATTGCTCTGTTATGTTTATATATGACAATTATAAGATGTCAAGCATTGATTAACGGAGAGTATGGGCCCTTATGGATCAGAATTTGGCACTTTAATGTTTATTTCAATGTTTTTCTAGGATCTGAAGTAGATTCTAAGGCTTACTGTCTAGAAAAACCCATAATACATGGGGTGTAATGATTAATAGATGATATGTGTTCTTCTGATCCGGAAAGAACTATTTTTCTTAAGTACACATAGTGTGCTATATGTACACACCGTGTTGTCTCTAACTGCATCACTAGCTATGTGGACAGAGACACGGGGTTGATAAATCTTTTGTGGGACACGTCGTGTACTGAATGTACACATCGTGTTGCATAGACCATGTGTCCACCCCGGTGACTAACGACATAGATGGATAAAAACATAAGTTCTACACTTCGTGTCAATCTTGAACACACAGTGTAGTGTAACCCAGGTATCCGACAGTGTAAAGAACAATAAAAGATTGTGGAAACCTTCATGTACACGCCCTGTCTAGGATAAACACGCTGTGTATAGTCTGCCATGTGTTCACCTGTGTGACTAACAAAATGGGCAGTTGAAACCTAATCAGTACAGGCCATGTTTGTCCGTAACACTCCATGTAGAGTGAGCTGTGTAACCAGCTGTGTGACTATCATCATTGTTCGGTGATTTTCATCTATTACACGTTGTGTGTAGCACTGACACGCTATGTAGTTATGTTCTAGGAAAACCGTGAGGCCTAGTTGTGAAGAATAACTTGGGCAAGGGAAGAGGATTAAAGTACATGTTGTGTGTTTGGAAAATATGTCGTGTGTATGGGGTGTTACATGACCTTGGTTGGCCGAAGTACACGCCCATGTGAAGGCTTAAGGGAACAAGTCGTGAAGGAATTATACACACCATATATCCATGTTTTGAAAAACATGAATGCTTTCTTTCTCTTGTTCCCTTCTTATGCTTCAATGTTTCAGTCCTTGTTGATCTGGATCTTTGTTGTTCACTTGACCTTGTATAGTCATGCCACTGAGATGTCCTCTAGTTTTCTACCTGTTACAGGGAAGTGGTCAAACACCAGATATGGTTGATCAGGGACTACCAGCAGATCCTCCAATTGTGCCAGACTTGGCACCAGCTTTCATTCCAGACATAGTTGTTGATGCACATTTCCGAGAGGGCATTATGAGGTTTATGATGACCTTTGGAAGAGTACCACATTTTGTCTCATCTATAGTAGATTTGATGCGGGATTTATATCAGTAGTATCCTCCCTCTTTCTCAGGAGAAGGAGGACCTTAGGCTAATGAGTCATGGTTGTAAGCCATGATATCTATCATCGACCATCTGAAGACACCTCCATATAAGAGGTTTATTTTTTCTATGAATATTCTACGGGACTCGGTAGAGAGATGGGGGGGTGTGATCTCACAAGAAGGAAACTAGCAGGATTTTGTGTTGGATGAGTTCTTACATGCCTTCTATGACTAATTTTACCCAGAGACCTTGAGGGATGATCAAGACCAAGATTTCATGGGTCTGGAGAAGGTTACTCTTTCTATTATGGATTACTCTTCTTTCTTCACAGAGCTACATTGCTTCAGGCCTATTCCAGGAGGAAATGAGTTATTTTTGTCAAGGAAGTTTGGTGATGGTCTAAGGAACGAAATCTAATCTCATCTGAACATCTTCTGGATAACTTTAATCACTTCTATAGTCAACCAAGCACGAATCCAGGAGTGAAATCTGAGGGATTTTGGAGTGATGAGCTAGGGTTGTTCGATATCTGAAGTTTGTATCCCTCCAACTGACAGCAGAAGGTGCCACATGGTGTCTACGTGCATAGATCTAAGGAGTAGAGAGACATCTTTTGGTTGCCAGACTGGGTGCTACCAGTGCGAGAAGAGCAAGAATACAAGACCACATTGCCCAAGAGACCCATTAGAGTGTCGATCATGTGGCAAGATGGGTCATCTATATTGTTCATATCTGTTTTTATCACCAGCATCTGGTGATAACAGTTCTTCTCTGACTCCACCTTCAGGAGCATCCCCACTAGTTTCTCATCAGGCAGGGAACTAGAGTAATTCCCGCCATTAAAGATGAGGTGGAGGTTACTTCCATGGTATCCAATCGCTAGGATTTCACTAAAAATTGTGTGGATCAAATCAGGGGGTTTAGATAGGGTCACAGGGATGTAGTGCAAGTCATACTTTTCCAGTGGAGCAGACCTAGCAGGAGAAGGATCCTGGACCCACTATAGTTTGAGGTTCGATCCTAATTGTCTCAGGTTTAGATTCTTCTCTTTTCGATACAGAGGCTTCCCATAGCTTTAAATTTTTCTCTATTTTGTAAAGCCTTGGGCTATGTATCTTTTCTTATTACGATATCGTAATGGTAGACACTCTGTTGGGAACTAGAATGTCTAGTTTACATCAGTGCAAGGAGTTCCCTATTGAGGTTGGTGGGTTTCAATTCATATAGGACCTTTATGTCTTGGAGATGATAAGATATGATTTCATTCTTATAATGGAATGGTTGGTTCCCTTCTAGGCTGTTTTCGATTGCTATATCCTTCTGGTGAGATTCACATTTCCATAGTGTGGATCATTTCTTTATAAGGTCGAATGGGATGTTCAAGTGAGTAGAACGGGACCCAAGAATCATGGGTATGGAGGAGTTACATCCCAGATTTCTAGTTTATATTTCAATGACTATGGGACTTTCCAGGTGCACCTTCTTCCAGTAGTGGATCATTTCAGGGATGTATTTACAAATGTCTTTTTAGGTTTTCTTCAAGAGCAAGTGGCAGACTTCTCTTTTGAGCTTGTTCCAGGAGCGGCACCGGTGTTTATTCCTCATTGTAGAATGGCTACCCCAGAGTTTCAGGAGATCAAGAGGCTATTGGAGGAGTTACTGGAAAAGGGTTTCATCTACGCTAGTACTTCTCCTTGGGGTTAAAATCTCCATTTTGTGAAGATGGAAGATGGTACCCTCATGCTTTTTTTGGATTATTGGAAGTTGAACTGGTTGACCGTCGAGAACCGATATCCCTTTCTAACGATTGATGATATATTTGATCAAATTCAAGGAGCCTGGGTGTTCTCAAAGATTGACTTAAGATCCAGTTATCATCAGTTGCGCATTAGACCATCAGATGTACCTCTTACATCCTTTTAAGTGCTGAATGGGAGGTTCATTTCAGCACTGATACTAGTATTTCTAGAGCCGAGCAAGATCTATATTGTATTATGTGATGTATCATGTATCAGGCTGGGAGTAGGGATTATGCATGGAGAATGGGTTGTTACGTATTGGTCACACCAATTAAGGCCACATGAGAGGAACTACCTGACACATGATATTGATTTGGATATAGTTGTTTATGCTTTACGCTATTGGAGGAACTACTTATTGGGAGATAATTTCATGGTTTTCACCGACCAAAAAAGTCTCATGTATATCTTCACTCAACATAACCTAAGTTTGAGACAGTGAAGGTTGGTTGAGTACCTTGAATCCGTTGACTTTGAGCTTTTCTACATGCCTAGAAAAGACAACGTTGTGGCTGATGTGTTGAGCTAGAGGGCTCAAGTACATGGTGTTCATGAGGCAAGCAGTGAGTGGTACCTTATGGATCTATTCTCTGAGATACAATTAGAGGTGCACGACAGTCATGGGAAGACATTTCGTTCTTCTGTGTATGTTACCTCTACTCTACATGATAGAGTTCGAATGAGACAACTATCAGTTTCTGAATGACTAGTCCATTGTGAGAGTCTTTTAAAAGAGGAACCTATTTATGGATGGATAGTCAGTGAGGATGAGATCTTGAATATTCATGGACGTGTGTAGGTACCAGCAGACATAATCAAGGAGTTGATACGATACTTTCATTCCTCAGTTTAGGCAGTTCATCCTGCTGTCACCAAGTTGTCTCAAGATCTGCACCATCAATATTGGTGGCTAGGTATGAAGGGAGATGTTGCTGGTTTTTCCATGCGGTGTTACACCTGTGAGGAGGTGAAGGCTGAGCATTAGTGACCAGCAGGGCTTTTACATCAGTTAACCATTCCCGAGTAGAGATGGAATGATTTCGTGATGGACTTCGTGATGGGTTTACCATGGCTGCCTCGAGGGAATGATGCAGTTTGGGCTATCATTGACAGACTCACAAAGGTTTCTAACTTCTTTCATATTAAGGAGACCTTTGGTGTTGATGAGATGAGAAGGTTCTATGTTTGAGAAATTGTACGTCTACAAGCAATTCCACACTCCATTGTTTCAGATAGGGATGCACATTTTACATATCAGGTCTGGCAGGGACTTCATAAGGATTTGGGTACACATGTACTTTTGAGTACGTCTTACCATCCCCATACAGTGGGCTAGTCCGGGCGTATGATTCAGGTGCTGGAGGAAATGCTTCATGCATGTGTCCTGGATTTTTATGGTTCGTGGGAGAATCACATATCATTTGTGGTGTTCACCTAGAATAATAGTTTTCAAGTAACTATTCAGATGTGACCATATGAGTATTTGTACGGTAGGCCATGCTGATCAACCTTATTCTAGCTGGAGGTAGGAGAGGCAACTTCTCTAGGACCTCATCTTTTATAGGAGACCACAGAGCAAATAGAGTTGATTCGCAAGAGGATGGCTACAACACAGTTGTGACATAAGTCTTATGTTGATCGACATAGATGACCTCTGGAGTTCGAGGTTGGAGATCAGGTTTTCCTATGTGTCATGCCAAAGTTGGGACACATGTGGATAATATGACAAAGTACGATTTCACCAAAATATGTCAGACTGTATGAGGTGTTGGGGAGAGTCGGGCCAGTTGCCTATCGGTTGTAGTTACCTCAGAATTGTCAGGCTACACACGACGTCTTCCACGTTTCTCAACATTGAACTTACTTCTCAGACCCATATCATGTTTTCCAACTCGAGGTGGGTGAGGTTGAGATGGATTCCTCATTTTTGGAGACTCCAATCTATATTATTGATCGAAGTGCAAAGGTTCTTTTTGGCTGGTCTATTCCTTTGGTACGAGTGCTATGGAAGCAGAGGTGAGTACAGGGCGAGACCTGAGAGATGAAGGCAGATGTATGATCATAGTGGCCAGAGTTTTTTGAGGTTTCTTCTTCTATGCAGCCTTTCTGGTGAAATTTATGGATGAATTTTGTTAATGGGGGAAGTTTGTAAGAACTTGGATCTTCTTTTCAGGTTCTTTTGCAGAAAAATAAGAGTTCTGGAAATCTTACGAGTACACATTGTTTACTCGGTTGCCACGGGTGACCGTGTATTGGCCGGGTAATGGTTGAGTACATGGTCATGTGTGGTGACCTAGAGACCACCTAAAGAAGAGGCCGAAAAAGGAAAGTACATGCCGTGTAATTTTTTTTATTAAACAAACCAGGGTCGCGTCTGACAGAAATCAAACACTTCTTCTCAACCCATCACATCCAGGAGTATTTGTAAGACCGTATTTCTTCTCTGAGCCCCTAAATCGATGTTTGTTTTATGAATAGACCATTTTCTATTGCATTGGAATCACATCGGTGAGTTCTCCCTTCTTCTTGAGCAACATATATTGATTTATCATCTCCCACGAGTTAGCCTCGGTTGAACGTTTTTACCTTTTTTTAGATATACTGTGTTCTAGGTCAATTCATAGCTTTAGGTTCATGTATATCAATTTCACGATGCTAAGGTAGGTGGTTTGTGACTTTTTGTAGTTAGTCTCTAAATTTTATGTGCAAAAGTGCCCAATACCCAAGAATGGGGTATTGAATGTTTAGGGTTTTAGCCCTGTTATTACCTGTTTTGCCTTATTTGTTTGAATAGAGGTTTATTGTTGTGAATATGGTTAAATTTCCCATATTATAAATGGTATTCCCATGTTTTCTTGTTTTTGGCTGTTTGGTCTATCTTACCCTGTTAGGATGCTACTTTTCTTTCCATGCCTAGTATTGTTAGGATGGAGTGATTATTATCTGATAAGATTTTATATGTTGTAGATTATTTATCCAAGGAGTTCATGATGATAACATTTTCATCCATGTATCGTTTGTGCATGATTTACTTACACAGAGTTATGGGAACCTGGTGTTGTATAACATAGAGAGAATTATCATTAAGGGATTCTCTAGAGTGTCTATTTACTTTTACATTGTAATACCATAGGGGTGATGGACGTAAGTTCTCAGTTAGAGTGTCTTTAGTTTCCTCGATATGGGCCACATGGGGAATGAGAATTTGAGTACTTATTCAGAGTGCCTATTAGTTACCGATACGAGACCACATGGTTAATTGATAGTGAGTGCTTCCTTAGAGTGTCTTTGATAATGTTTATCTAGAGGGGTTAGACTATGTGTACTAATCAGAGGGTTTATTGTGTTTGTTTGGTTGAACCAAAGGGGTTAGGCTCTGAGTACTTCTCAAAGGGTTGCCTTCTTCTGATTATATTATTACTTGGTATATGAAAATAAATGCACTTGTATTTGTAGGATTGTTAATATGTGTACATCCTTACTTTTGGCTTCATTTTGTTTATTGCCTTTCATATATATTCAATAACTATTAGGAACAAATCACTGGGATGTTGCCTACTAGGATTCGTCTAACACCCTGTTTGGGTCATGATTTTGGGCTCAAACAAATTATATTATTGCAGGTCTAGATAAGGGTAATCACCCTTCCACTTCAGGTACTTGATTGTTGTGGAGCTGGGTAGCATAGGACAAAGCTGATGCTTGAGATTCTATGGAGATGTCTATATACTTTTATTTTTACTTTTGTTTAGTACTTTATTCCAGCATTGTGATTTTTTGGCTTCTTTCCTAGACATATTTATCATGCATCATTATATATATGTGGTCTAGTTGTTTATTTCTTTAGTCTTCTGCCATTTTCTTATTGCATGCTTTTACTTCTTCTGATATTGTATATCTATTTTATTTTAACTATATTACTCTATCAATGAGGGAAGATTTTCCCCAATATCTCACCGAAGTCCCTCTTTGCTAGTCGACATCTTCTGGCATTTGGGGAAATGCACTTGAGGCCATGTGACCAACCGGGTACGGGAACCTCTAGGCAACTTCTGGAACCGGGAAGTTACATGAATTATATTTTAAGAAAATATTATTATTATTATGAAATTAATTTATATCAAATATATATGATCGTATAGTGTTATGAATGCAATTCAAATTTTTGTTACAGTTTGAAAGCTGTTTTTGTCAAAACACATGAATTTTCGATAACTATCATTTTTTATATTAAATATAAAAATTCATATAATTATAAAATTAATTAGATAAAATGAATATTATTTTTGGAATAATAACTTAAAAATTATCTAATGGTGGATTTTTCTTAATTTTCTGAGACAGTAGAATTTTTGGGTAAAAATTAAATACTATTTAAATATATGATGTGTTTTATGACATCATAATGACCCAATGGTGATGTAATAAAATACTATAAATGAGTTATTAAAAAAATATATGTTTTATCCTTAAAATAATTTTGTTTTACAATTGTTTTATTAATTTTATGATGCCTTATCGACCCTCCCTGACATATAAAACATTTTATATTTTTAAAATGTTTTCCTTAAGAGCGTGACTCCCCTCCACATAATAATGCCTTATATTTTAAGAATTTCGGCCATTATCGTTATAAATATTTCTGAATACCCTTTGGAAAAATCAATGGGAAAAAACCCAGGGATGGTTTGTGGGTTTGATTAGTTTAAGTTGTAGGTTCAAAATCCTAAATTATAAAGAGTTTCCTCTCATTTCCTATATAAACCTACCCAAGCTCCCACTTCCTCTTCACTCAAAACATCCAGAGTTCAACCTACCCCTACCCTTATCTCTCTGGAATCTACCCAAGGTTTCCCCAGCTCCCAGGAAGTACCTATCAAGCCTTTCCCAAGCCTTTGAGATCCCACTTCCAAGTAAGGGATTCATTCCTTCCTCATTTTATGTTTCTTAAGGTTGTTATGACCTTTTAATTTCAATTATAAATCATGGGGAATGATTTTTCACCTCACCGATACATACCACTTTATGTTTGAATGACAAGAGACCCCTTTCTCTCTCACTAATGCCTCCCATGTACACCTATTTCCAAGCAAAAATTTTGTAAGGAATTTCCATCTACTCATTTACATTCAAGCTATTATTTTGTGTTATAAATCTAAATTGTATTACTATTTTTGAAACATGTACTAATATGACCACCATATTATCTATTTCATGGGAATATTATGAGACACCACATTCTCTCTTATCAACCATTTTTATGAATTCTAATGTCGCACAGTTATGCTACCGAAATTGATCCACCATTTTCCAAGCCAATGTCACTGTGTATTGAATACTATTCCCATTTATCTATCAAGGTTATTCACCTTTATTAACTTTTATTTGTTGATTGTAGTTTTTAATGTATGAATTCAACATTCATTTATCAGGTAATAAAATATGGTGTTTAATGATTCCATATTATATGATCTAAGTGGCACATTTATGCATGAAATGTAATGATTAAGAATGGTGTTCCCGGATAGCAATCCAAAGCATTGGTTAATTGTTAGTATCATGATACGTCATGTGAAATGAGGGTTTACTATTTCTAATTCATGTGCAATAAGGGTTTACACATACTACATGTCCAATGAGCATTGGATCATGCTAAAATCATGTTAAATGTTGTTGCTGCATTTTCATGTTATGATAATCATGCTATATCATGCCTTTATGTGCGTGTTTCTCTTATTCTCCACTGATATGCCTATTTCTTAACATTTATTTTATCCTTCATGTTATGCCCTATTTACTCCCCTACTGGGATTTATAGCTCAATTTTTTCTTATTAATGTCCTCGGGTTATCCCAAGCAATGCTAAGTACGATTGTATGTTGTGGTCATGTAAATGATGTTATCAATAAAGATGTTGTGTTTTTTGTCTAATTAGTTATGTAATGTTCCTAAGCCCCAAAGACAATAGACCTCTTGATCTTATATGTTGTATCAAGTAGAGGTTTTATATAATAAATCATGTTTAAGTGTGTAATAATGATTGGGGTTGTTATATTAACTATCATGGATATGATTAATAACTATGTCATAACATAGTTTTATATATGGTGTTTACTTTGAATGTTATTTGATTAATAGTGGAAGTACTTATAAATCTATATTCTCTACTCAGTACAGTTATTTAATGATAAGGAATATTGTACATGAATTAAGTCAATAATAAGATATATGAGGAAGGATTTTGAAATATAGTGATGGTTGGGGACTGGAATTTAATAACCCCTCAGTGAATTTAAATCTCTCATGTGATAAATTAGTAAGCTAGAATTAAATTGGTTTTTGGTGTATACCAACCCATAGTTAAACTGTCTTGACATGAGGTCGTAATAGTATTGATATCCTGATTTATGATATCATGGTGTCCAATATTAAGAATTTTCATGGTTGATAATTTAGTTACTATTATCAATGAGATTACTATATTGATATTATCACTTGATTAGCTCCAAAATCATGGGAATATTTATAAGTCACTATTAGATCATAATTTTTCCTATAATATTATTCTTCAAACTAAATATATATATTATACGAAATGTGTTTTTAGTAATTGAAATATCTATTTTAATTATTCCTTATTTTTTCATGATATCTTTCAGTCACTAATACAAAACCATATTTTAATAGCTCGGGTATTTATCCGATCAAAAAAAACTATTGATAAATGGAATCATTATCAGTGTAAAAGAAGTGATAATAAATTTAACCCTTTAACAACACATTATTATTTGCACTGATAAATGGTACCCTTTATCAGTGATGTATTTGTAGTGATCATAAATGATTTCTTTATCATCTCTTTTTTAGAACATAAAAATATTCATTCTATCAACACCCAAATAATAATTACGGTTAAAATGAATCCTTATCAATTATTTTTTAGAAGTTCTGGTAAAATTGTTATGATCTAATTAAAAAAAACCTGACCAATTGAAAATCCTTCATGATATCATAATATTTTATTGCTGTCAACCCATTTTTAGTGATCATCCTTGGTGAATCGAATCTAAAATCAAACAAACCCATTACTTCTAGTTGTTTAAACATTTTACGAAATCTATTTTTTTGGTAATAGTAAGGGTTTTTTAAGAAATCATCAAGATCTATATCTGAGGTTCTCAAAATATCTTTATCCTACAAAAGAAGGCATGCGTTTTCCTTTCCATTTTTTTATTTTCATTCTGTATTTTTCATTTCATGATTTGGATCTAAGGATTTCTAATTATTCTTTATAGATTCTAATTTTATTTTTATATTTGTGCCCTGGTTGTTGTATACTGTTTTCCTTTTGTTTTTGATATGTTTTTTTCTTGAATACTATTTTATATATACTATTTTGGTCTTTTAAACTTGTTTTTTTGAAGAATTTTTCTTCCCTCTCTACATCTATACCGTAGCTTTCTCCACAAGCTTAAATTTTTCTTTTTTTTTTCTGAAATCATTGTTAATCACCTCTGGTCTACAGATAAAACAATTACATTAATATTTGTACTGTTTGATAAAAAATGGAGGTTTAGGATTTAAAAACTCTAAATTAATGAGAAAATTGATTTAGAAAACTAATTATTAGTCTAATAATGGTGTAAATCAGCAACATGATATGATTTTATGCAATTCATGTATTCTAATTTATTTATTGAAATTCTGTTTTAATATTCAGGTGTATATATTTTTCATTAAAAATTTATTTTCTTAGAATGATGTTGTTTTATTTTATTGAAAATCATAATAAGGGTGATACCAAATTTATTTATTTCCAATGGATCTTAATTTTTATAATTAGTATGGGGTTCTATTTATTTTACTATGTTGTTATATTCGATTGTAAGGGTTACATATATTGCTCATAATTGTGTTGTTTTTTGATTTATGCCAACTTCATTATGGACCTCCATAAAATCTTAGGTATGGGACAATGTGTTTAAGATGGCCTCCATGGAATCATTAGGATGCTACATCATTTGTTCCAAAAAATAGAATGGATGTTATCAAATTTTATATATTAGAAATTATTTTTAGGTATTCATCATTTTATGTCTATATATACATTTTAGGTCTATATATGCATTTAATTAATATTAATATAATTTATTCTTAAATAACATATAAAATATTGTAAACTCATGTTACTTTCAAAATAATAAAATTATGTAACTTTATATACAATTTTTTTTCAAATAATTATAATTTTCGAAATTCAAATAACATTATTTTATACACAATTACAATAAATAGTAACTATTTATATTTAATATTATTTAAAAATATTTATTATTGGTATTTTTATTGTTTGACTAGAAAATATAGTATTATATATATATATCAAACAATATATTATATATTTAAATAAATTTAAATATATTAAAAAAATAAACATATATATAATAATATTCAAATAGATTTTTAATATAATATATATATATATATATATATATTAGTTATGTAGATTCACTTTATTTATCTATGTACCAAATTAGAAGTGACCTCAATTTTATAGTTTTTGATGATGGAAGGTGTTAACCCTATTCAGGTTTATTGCATATCGAGATAAGTGTGAATAAAATACACACTTCCATTGACCTCTTTTTGCAATCATATAAAACCCTATTATTTCTTTAATAAAATAAAACCTATTAAAAATAATGATTTATCAAAAGAAAATACTAAAAAAATATCCACCATTTATTTTATTGAAGTTTAATTAAAATACTTGTGGATAAACTCAAGAATAAAAATAAAATAATTCATCATTTACTCTACCTCCCCATAAAATAAAAATAAATTAATTTCACTAACAAACACTCTTTATCTGAAATTACATTGTAGGAAACTAAGACCCTTGGGCTGCGCAACACTACATTTGTGTATTCGGATTTTTTCATCTCTACCATCTCCATTTATTTCCCTCCCTTTACTCTATCATTTCTTTGGTTGTGTGGAGATTTTCTCTTGAAGGAGTTGGTGAAATAGAAGAATTAAGTTAATAACTAGTGCTAATGGTGACCTTTGGTGGCATAAATTGGTTTTCTTTGAATGATGGGTCCCTTTATATGCAAACATCTATCGGTTAGAGAATTTATATTCTCTATATCATCATAGAATGAGTGGAATGAGACACTCTGGTGGAGGCTTAGCCTGTGATGGTGAGCATCAATGCTATGGAGAAGGTTCACATACCTACATTGAAATAAAGGAGAATGGTTAAGCTGAGAGGGCTAGTCATGGGTCTCTATAGAATATTATGGTTGCACCCCCAAATCTGAGTTTGGATGAGGTTTTCAAAAGGATGCATCATGATCTGTGTATGGTGCTTGCTATGAGAGTAGAGGTAGAAGTGGATAGACCACAATTGGGCTTTAACAATGGGGATGATGTGAATCATTGTGTCATCTCTATAGATGGTTATAGTGGAGGAATCGTAATGAATTCGAGGGGTACGATGGTTATAATGAAGGAGGATCCGGTTATTGAAATTGGAAACAATTTTTAAGTGCTAATTAATGGGGATGCTGGTCCGGAAGAGGATGTATCTTGGGAGATGGCTTCAGATTGACATAATTTTATGGGTCATGAAGAGTTTTCTTCTCCGTAGCAATATTACAGCCGATTTTCAGCATTGGAGTAGAACAGAAGGATTTTTGGAATGTTAGTCTTGATGAGGGCTAGGCTAATGAGGAGCATAATCAATTCATGGCATTGGTAGACAATAAAAATTAAACCTCTTTGATGGAAAATGGTTTGGTTTATGAGGATCATTAAAAGGATAATACATCCTTTGTTATACCAAGTAAGTGGGGGGATGTATCTGATGAGAATAAGAAAAATGATAGTCTCTCTCCCAATATACATGTCATGGCATCCTATACTGATATACTCAAGAATGGGAGGGAGAAGGTAAATGATAATGTGGGGGGTTTTCACTGCTCCACCAAAGAGAAATACAATAAAGGAATACTATAACATGCCAATGATTATATCTACTAGATCCTCCTTCAATGAATCCAAATGGAAAGAGATGTACAAGAAACGGGAGCAGGTTAACAAGAATATGTTGAGGGTGCCATTTTCTTCAGAGCAACTATGACTAAGAGAGAAATATGTCAAAATGATCCATTCTTATAATTTGAAATTTGAGTGGGAGTCATCTGATCCAGAGGTGGCCTTATATATTGTAAATGGTGACGTGTATGAAGCGTTTTGATTTTTTTCTTGTTGTCAAAGTTGTCATGATCTTATCATTGTACTTTTCTCTATTTTTCTCATCAATAAAGTTGGTGTATTGGGAATTTTTCGCTAGGCCTACCCCTTTCTATCAACTAGTTCTAATGGTGTAATTCGCACAAATGGGAGGTAATTCACCTTTTAGAGAACCCAATGAAGTATAATTTTCTTCTTCATCAGCTCTATCTCTCAAATAGTTATTATTTCATTTTTTTCCTTGAGACTCATCCCCCATCTATTTTATGTTTCTTGTACTACCCTGAGCATTAGTCATCCCATGGATGACTAATGATTAGAGTATTTCATGAAACATAGGTGTATGAAAACAAGAGATAAAGGATGTGTGTCATGAAACAAAATGAGATGTTAAGTCTTTGGAAAATTGAGCTAATGAGGATAAAAGTTGTCTATAACAATCTCTTATAAAAGAATTAATGGGTTAACACCAAACATAGTGGAGAAATTCTCCTCACACACCCCACACATTTATTGATTTTTTTGGAGAGATCTATTTGAATTTTTTTATCATTAATCTTGATTTATCTTCAATATAACCCTATGTTAGACAATGTTTTCATAGTAAAATCATTATCCATTGAATTAATGTATTGTTTCATATTTATTTTTCATTTATTTCTTTTTAGTGTTACTCATATAAATAAAATTTCCTCGTACAAGTGGATTATTTTGTTCGAGCTTACAACATAGAAAATTACAATAGAGAAATGTGTCCAAAATCCATAATCCATCTAGGAATTGGGAATTCCTACTATATATTAAACTAATTCTGACATCATTTTATATATTTTTTATGTTAATTTACTAATAATTTCTATCTAATACTTATTTATTCTTTTTCAAAGATCTTTTGGGAATTCATATTTTTCTTTCAACTATATACAACAACATAGAAAATATATAAAATGATTCTTTCTAACAATGTTACAACACTTTCAATTTTCAATGATTTTTTTGTTGAACTACCAAAATTGGATATTTAGATGATGTTATTTTCTAAAACCCCATTCTCATTGTTTAAATTCTCCACTCTTATGATTTTCAATAATACTAAAGGGTTTTCTACTAAAAACATCATGTCAATATGAAGTGTTGGATGATCGGCATATAAAGACAATTGAACCGTGGTAACATTGGAAATTAAGATTTTTGTGAGACTTTGGGATGTGTAGAAACCAGCCACACCTAAATCTAACACATGGTGTGACCTGTATGAATCTATGTTCTTCTTTTTATTTTAAATCAACATTAATTTTTGTAAAAAGTACAACTAGAATACTGACAACTGTTAAAAAAAATCAGTCTATTTTTATACATTAGGGAAAAATCTATAAGTCATTTAAAATGGGTAAAAAAAATTTCACCTCAGTTTGATGCACGGTGTGACCACCATGACTCTATGTGTCCTTTATTAGTTTAAAATCCATAATGTAGTTCAAAAAATGTCAGTCACTAAAAAATGATTATCAGATTTCCATGATAATTTATGAAATCGATTCTTAAGTCCATTATGATGTGTAGGAATCAGTCTCACATTAAACCGATACATGATGTTATTGTTATAGGTAAATATGTGTGTTTTCAGTTTAAAATTACATTTTAGTAAAAAAATAATTTATGTACTAAAAAATAATCAAACAAATTAATATTGTTTTGTTAATTTATAAGATGATCCATATTTTATTTTAGATTTTCCGAAATCAATGGTACCTCAGTATGATACATGGTGTGACCGGTATGACTCCATTTGCATATTCACTTAAAAATGAAATCAATTTTATGGAAAAGGACATATGACCTACTAAAAATCAAGAAAATTCAATTATAGTATTTTGAAACATTAATGAAATGATCCAAACCTTATTTTTGACATGTAAAAATCTGTCACACCTCAATCTGACGCACGGTGGTCATGTTATGACTCAATGTGTCCTTTATCGGTTAAAAATCGACAGTTTAGTTCAAAAAATTTCACTGACTGAATACCAAGAAAAAACATGTATTTTCATGATAATTTAATTCATTGATTCATATATCATTTTTTATGTGTATGAATTTTTATCACATCAAATTGATACATGATGTAATCTGTATGAGTCAGAGTATAAGTTTCCAGTTTTCAATGACATTTTAGTAATAAAAAGTAACATACTCAAAACCTTGTACACACATTGAATGGTTTTTGTAATTTATAGGAGAGATCCATAATACATTTGTGATTAGTAGGAATTATATTTACCTCAATCTAACACATGTTGTGACCGATATGACTCAAAGTACATTTTTTTAATTTAAATTAACATTGATTTTATCAAATAAACTCACCTACTCAAAAGAAGGAAAATGAATTCTGATTTTTTGATACTCTAGGAAAATAATCCATAAGTAATGTTTTTTAAAAAAAGGAATCACCCTCATCTAAATCTGATAAAATATGTGTCTAGTATGACTTAATCTGTCTATTCTCAATTTAAAATCAATTTTTTATTTTAAAAACTGTCACCCACTAAAAACTAAGCAAGAACACATGTAATGTATTTATAATTTAGGAAAATCATTTATAAGTCATTTTTGACATATATGAATCATTATCATTTCAAACTAACACACAATATAATCGGTATGTGTAAAGTTGTGTTTTTTCATTTGGAAATTACATTTTTGTAAAAAAAAGACAACTGGTGTACTCACAACCGAGTAAACACATTAGAATTATTTTAATACTTTAATAAAATGATCCATAAGTCATTTGAGATGTGTAAGAATATTCTTCACCTCAATTCAATGTACAGTGGGACCAGTATGACTCCATGTGAATTTTTTCAATATATAAGTATCATTTTAGATGAAAATAAGCATCACATCACCAAAATAGATAAAATAGGCCTAGATTTTTTCTCTTCATTTAAATTTTATATTTATATGTTATTTTTCTAATTTCGTGGTGTTTTTTTGTGATACGGTGTTCTATTATAACAAACTAAACTGGTGGGGAAGTGTACTATAACTGCACAATATGGTATTCCACGTTATCAGTTCTTAAGAAATCAAAGATAATGGATTTCTATCAGTGATTATAAAAGTGCTAATGAAGGACACTGGATTTTAATCACTCTACAGTAGTTAGTGCTTATATAAAGTTCATAAATGCCATTTTTAGCATTGTTGAAGCACTATTTTGTATTAGTGACTTTATGTAACACTTGAAGATAATTTTTGATCACCCTTATTTTGATTTCTATTCCCAATGATATGAATTAGGAATCTATAAATGAGTTCAAAGATATAGAATATGTAATTTCACAGTTTTGTAATTTATATTTTCAAATGTAATTCAAGACACAAATATTTATCTTGTTTTCCAAATACTACTAAACTATTTGTTACCTTATTATTTGATCTCTTAAATCTATAAATAATGTAATAAAGTAACCCCTCATTCTAGTCTACCAAGATTAGGGGTCTTTATAATTGGTATCAGAGTAATTTTTGTAGAATATTTGGGAACTATATTTATAAAAATATATATTATGTAACATAACCTGATTATTATCTATGAGGATATTTCATGTTATATAATAACATCTCAATTTGTTTGAATGGTAGTGATTATGTGCCTTTCTTAACAACACATCACTGTCTAGATATTAAAAGTGGATGTATCTTTGGAACTATTGTACAATGTTGTAATAACTCTAAAAAGGTAAAATTTTGATTTAGCTCAATCATCACATAATTCGCAATAATTCTCTAAGATTGAAAGCCATTTTGACACTCCCAAGTTATATTCTTGGGTAAATTCATATATTAATTACAATCTATCATGAAGAATTTTAATAGATGGTGATAATTAAAGCATTGGTTAAAAATAAGGTTTCTTAAATTGAATATAATGTCTCATTGTTTATATATGCTATAAATTATTATATAGTTTTACACTATTATAATTTTGTATCAAAATATAGATTTTGGTTTTAGTTAATGGATATGACCCAATAAAAAACATGTTTACATTGAATATTATGAACATTTTGGGGATTTTGAGTAATGAAATAGGATGATAACAAGAGTGACATGTACAGTGATCATTCCTAATCAATTACTTTGATATATGATATGAACATATACCTTAACTGACTCACTGACTCACCTTATAATAGAAGTATAGAGCATTCTAGAAGATTGAGTGATGGAGACCATGGAGGAATGACGACTCAATTTCCCTCAGGTCAGAAATGTGCAAAGAGAAACCCAAGAGAATTTCATAAAGGGAGTAGGAAATTGATTTATATGTGAAAAATATTGCAATAAAGAGACTGATTATCGGGGAAAAGTGAGGTGTTCAATGGGGAAAAATAAATTCAATCATAGAGATAAAATTATATTTTCTTGTCTTCGATCTAGGGAACCTTGAATTATCCCATTAAAAGACATATTTTAATGTATAAATCCAAGACCAAGGAATGTCACGTGTTAAGGTAAATGGGTTGAACTATTTATGTATTTTGATTCAATAATTATGTTATAGAAATATTTATATAAATCATATTTTTGTTAAAAAAATTCACATCTAATGAATGTTTTAATTATATTAGAAGAATATATTTTTCATATATGATTAAAATGAGATATATGAATACCATCAAGTTTTAATGAGTTTAGGGTTCATCGTATGATATAAGTCTTAAAAACACCTTATCAGGGATTAAGTGATGGTATTTTCATGTATCTAATGACATTTTTGGAGATTTTTTTTGGGATGAGGTATATATGACCCTTAGTTTCTACATGAAGTATTATTCAGTGAAGAAATATATTTTCCTCTATTAAAGGGTACTGATAACCTTTCGGTTCAATATGATCAGTGATTTCCACATAATAATAGTAAATTGAGGTTATTTAATTCTATGGAAAAAATAAATATTAAATAAATACAATGTATAGAAAACCATATTGGTTAAAAATTTATTTGATGATTAATGTAATTTTTTGGGATTTAATCATATTTTTGGTAAATTTATAGTAATTATGTAAATATGGTTTTATAAAAATGATAACCCACATGTCTAGTGATAACCCATCACATTTGGTAATGTCATGGGTCATTAACCCACAATTGAAGAGTGATAAGGGTCTAGTGCCTACCACTGACTAACATGGTATATTGTTGGTATTTCATTATTTTTATTTAAATTATTTAATAGATAGAAACTTATTTATTGGATAAAATTTAATTTTCGGTGTTATTTTTAATGTTTTAGAAATTAATGTGTTATATTAGATAACTTATTCTAACAATTTTGATTTTGGAAAATATTTAGTGGAAGATGGAAAGTCATAGTATAATTTAATGTATCTTAAAATCAATTAAAAGTTAATTTTAGTGCATCAGGCATAAAAAGATTCTTATTTGATATACATTTATTGGAGTAATTAATGAAGTATAAATTGATCAAATAATATCCATATGATGAAATCATGATCATGGATTAAAAAGATATCAAGTAAGTATATTTTTTTGGTATTCTCTATCATGATAATAAAATAATCGATCAAAATTAACAAATAGAAATTTATATCAAATGTTATACATTAACCTTTATTTTTAACGAATCAATGGATTGTTCACGCCTCATATGTTTATGGTTATATGGTTATTAAATTTCTCAAGATCATTAAATTTTTTGTGAACAATGATCTCTATCACACTATCTAATTATTTTCAATTCTCATCCATGACATAGAATTGTCTTCCTACTACAAAACCATGTTATGTGTTATTCTAAATGACCTTCATTCTTACCTTTATCACTAATCAAGATGAAGTTACATTAACCCTTTTTTGACGTGGGCTTCCAATAATATCATGTTTATATGTAAACGTATTGATTTTCGAGTGCAAGTTCAAATTTAACAGAAGAAATTTATTTAATGAGGGGAGAATGTTACACCTAGTGAATTTAATTGAACATCATGTTCAATATGCAATACGACATGCTACACCAGTTTTTAAGTGAACCACAATATTCTTATGAAAATGTTATTATTTAATGTTAACATTACAGACTAGCTTTTAAGAAGGTGGGAAAGAAAACTCTTAATCATCATATGAAAATATTTATAACAGTTTTTTATAATTTTTTTATAAATACATTACTCTTATTAAAATAATATTATTATTTATGAATATATTTTCATCCAATATTTTTTCTTTTTTATTATATGTTTTGAAATTATAATTTTATTATTTCCCTACATTTAGAAATTTTATTTTATTAAAAAATTAACATATTTAAATATTCTTATAAAAATTATATTAGGCTTCTGTTTTTTTATTTTTGTTAAGTGATTTATTTTTTTGTTGAATAGTAAAAACATAGTTTTTCTAAAATTCAAATTTAGGTTTAGTAAATTAAGAGATTGAAAATTAGTTTTATAATTTTTATTTTATTTTAAAATAACACAATATATTTTTGGTTCAATTTAATATAATTACTTGTATTTTAAACATATTTATACTATACTTTTATATAAGTATATTTTTAGGCTTAAAAAAGAAAAGTTTACGAATATTGTTTTAATGTAAATAGTGTTCCATCATATTAATTAATTAAAATAACCAATAATAAGGAATTATTTAAATAAAATTTATATATGATATATCTTCATATATGAATTTAAATCCATATAATTGTTATAATTAGTCATATAGTTAATGTAAGATCATCTTATTCTTGAAAAATGAAGTTATTGAATACTCATTATTTGACGGGTTCTATGGTATAAAATGAATTAAATATTTATAATTATAATATTTAATAATATTTAATATATTAAACAAAATTTTTAATTATAATAAATAAAAAATATAGTAAGAATTAGTTATCATTATTATGGATAAAACCAGTTTACCGAGGTTTATCCAAAAAGATAATAGTTATTTTTAAAAATTAAACGGGTAAAAATCCTCTTTTCTAAAAATGTCTGAACCATATAAAATATTAAAATTGAATATATGGTAATATGTAAAGAATTTACTTTTTAATGACCTTATCATTTTGTTATCTATTTTGGAATTTCCATGTGGTTTCCAAGAAGGTCCCCTCTACTACTACCAAGGGGAACTTTCTTCCCTCAATTTTCCACAAAACTAAAGAATGTTATCTAAAAACCCTACCAAGATAACAATTAAACATAAAAATCATCATTATATTGGTTATGTACTTCCCAAAAATCAATCCTTATGTATTTAATAAGATATCTAAAGGTTGTTTCTCTAGGCAAAGTTTATTATATTAAATGAGATCTTTCATTTTATATTATCTATTATCAACTTCAATTATATATTAAAAATTAAAATATATTAAACATTATATATTCCATATTCTAATATTATATTATGTTTATTTCATATTTTTTTATCCATATCCTTTTCTATAAAATGGGAAACAATGTCATCGCTAGTGTGTATGGTGGTTTACCACATCTTGAACTGATCAAATTTAATTTCCATCACTAAATAACATTAATAGTTAAAATGATGGAAATAATTAGCATATATGAAACATAATACATGATATTAATTCTTTCATAATAATATGTCATGAAATTTCGTAACCATTCACACATTAAGGGAATGATATCGCCACTGGTGCATACGTACAACCTACCATCTACACGAAGAGAAGCAATTCATTTTCAATTTAAAAATGTCAAGAATGAGTCCAAAAATGTATAAAATGAATATATATGATATTTATAACATTAATTTAGTTTTTTATGTGATGGAACGATATAATATTCACAAGAACCAGAAAGAATCTGAGAAAACATGCCTGAGGAAATGAAGTAGTTATCACCTGAAAATTAGTAATAATGAAATATTGTTATCAAATGGGTGATAATATGTTATAATGAGATCATATATTATATTATAAATGTTAATATGGTTCTTATAAAAATTAATAACATGTTAAAAACAATTATAATTTTGGTTAAGGAATATTTAACTTAATTGTAACGTGAGTTATGGAATTTCCTCTCAATTTCACTATAATGTGGAATACATTAATTGTTTGCACCAATTTATTTTATATTGATTAAATACAACCCCTTTCACAAGGAAGATCATAAATCCTTCTTAGTTCATGGTATTTCATGTTTCAATTTGAATTATTTCACCCATAGGGACTTGGATTCATTATTACCAAGAGGTAAGGAATTTCATAACTCAAATTCCTTTCATTAGGTTATATTACTCATTCTTTATCATTGATACTGAAATATTTTGTTTGTAATGTATTTTTATGATTTTATTATGTATTTAAAATTTTTCTATGGATTTTAATTTGATACACATGATCAATTCACGTAATAATTCTTACATCAATTGAATGGTCTTTATATGATATTTCATCTCAATTTACATTCCATTGAGAAATATTTGTTATTATGCAACTATTCACTATATTGAGTTATATATGTTTCCTATTCCATGTATTTACAGTTAATATATAATTATTAATTATTACTAATTTTTCAATTAAGGTATGTTTGTTCATGTAGTTTTAGTTTAAAAATATCAATTTGGTGAGAATATATGTTACAATCTCTCTTTCTTTTGGGATTGCATATATTTTCTTTGAAAAAATCTAAATATTATTAGTCATAAGAACCAATATTTTATATATCCATATTATTTATCAGGGATAAAATTATTTCCGAAACCATTTAATATTTTTATATAAGGATGTCAATTTTAAATTTATTTGTCAAATAAGAAAAATATTGGTAATTCTTTAATATCTACTCAATACAAATATTTGTTGACGAGGTATATTGTTCATGAGTTAAATTCATCATTCTATATATAAGAGATAATTTGAACATGAATATATGTGTGGGATTGGAATTATATATCCCCTCTATAGATTTGTTGGTTTCATGGGAAAAATCAGTAATCAAGAATTAAATGGGTTATTGGTGTATACCTACCCAAAGTTAAACTGTCTTGGTTCAAGGTATCATGACCCATCTCCTAGGGCCCGTGTCGTGACTACCCCAAGCCCACCTTCCATAGGCTAGGGGTTGGAAAATACAATAAAAAATGTGTAACCTTAAATGGGAAGGTGTTGCCTTTAAACCTGTACAAACACACAGTCCAAGAACATAACAAGATGAAACCACGAAGTAAAACTGCTATAGTAAAAGTGTGTACTGGAAGTAAAGGGACTAGAATAAAAGACCTACTGAATGATACAATACAATAGAAAATAGTAAACAGATCAGGTGATCGTCTTCCAATGATCCTACATGAATGGTAGGTATAGATCGTCTCTACAACTCTCCACGTCAATCGTCACTGCCGTCCACCGTCAGGTCCTAGCTCCCCAAGCCTCCGTCAAGGCTTCCCGTCGTATACACAAGACACCACAAGGTGTGGGTGCATCCCATGCAGGGGAGAGTATAAATATAAGGAGTAGGGTCCCTGAAACCCCCCAAATAACTCTCATAATTCCACAATGGAAAATCACAAAGCCTAAACTCAATCACAAATCACAATGAAAAAGACTCAGCTCAAACTAGGTGTAACATAATTACATAAGTACAGATGATTAGTCATAATACTAGATCATCGTATTCTATTAAGAGGCACCACTATTGACCCACACAATATCGATAGGTACTAACCCCAACTAACCCACACTGGATCTGACCCTCCCAAGATCAATAGGTATTAACCCTAGTTAAGCCACACAGGATTTGACCCACAAAAGATTTGTATGTGCTGACCCACACAGGATCTAGAAAATAAATGATCGGTATGCACTGAACCATGTATGATTGCTGAGGGCTGATCCACACAAGATCTAACCTACACCATATCGTCGTTGATCCACAAAGGATATCTAGGTGCTGATCCAAAGAGGATTGATATTCAATTGACAGTCAGCCACAAAATTTTCCATACCCGGTGCACTTGAGTTCTATTGTATCTGCTCCTCATGATATCATTCATGACTCAACTACCCCGAATTCCTAATAACAAGTAAACCAATGATCTTCCATGAAATAAGGGCTCCAATTCAACATATGGTACATCAATCGGATGCCCGATCTGTTAGTTGTAGGAATTTTAGCATCGGGGGCCCAATTGGAATTAGGTTCAATCTCACCCGGTCCTACTCTAACTTTCTCCAAAACCCAGGTGGAGAATCTCAAAAGGAACATCTTTCTCCAAGGATTTGAGCACCGCATAAAGTTCTTCAAACGGACATCTGGTTCGCAAGATGCGACTCTTTAATAGAAATTGGGCCCAAAAGGGGTTTAAGTCTTGTCTGAACTGGTCGGACCAACCCAGCCCAGCCCAAACCAGTCTGGGATGTCCCGGTTTGGCATGGCTGTGATGGGATAAGCTCGCTAGGCTGTGGACCAGCCTGGACCGCCCTGGACCGCCCTGGAGGGGCTCAACCTATAGGGTCACATACCAGCCCAACCCGCTTCGATTGGGCGAGGCCCATCGGGATGTCCGGCTCGCTAGGTGGCACGACACCTAGCTGGTGGCCTACACGAGGAGGGTATATACTCCCCCTCCTTCCCAAATATCTCAAAGATCCATTCAGATACTAAATTGGTAGCACATGGTCGCGCCTTCCTAGCATTCCATGGGACCCGTAGGGAGAGGATCCCCTTGTGCTACGGCTTCAAAGCCACAACCTACTCACTGTGGCGTGCGACAGTGCGCCACCTCTCCATTACCAAGGTGATCCATTTATGGCTGCCCCGACCATATGGCACTACGTCTATTGGAACAACCTCCTTCTGCAGCTGGCATGCACCGATCATCGGTGCTAGTCCCTAGTGCCATGCCTTTGGGACTTCCACAGGCCACCAGGTGAGCGCTGGTGTCCTGTTTTCCCTTCTTCTCTCACCTACATGCCTCCCAGGATTCCATCTTCATTGTGTGGCTCCAAGATTCAAGGTTCTACCTTGTTGTGAAATCGTCCCCTTAAGAACATGAAATTAATGAAGCTACAAAGGGTCTGAGCCTTTTTCTTCTAGCCCACGCTCTCCACCTTAATATCATAACATGTGATAACAATTCAATTCATCAATGATAAACTTAAATAATAATCCCCCTACCTCGAGATTCGTTGGAGACATCATAGTGGTGGAAGAATACTTCGTGTTTGATGAAGCTTTCAATGTTGGTTGATCCTGATTTTTTGCCTCCCAAGACTCTGTCCTCCATCGGTGGAAGGTCTCACAGTACATCACCAAAGGTTCCTCACAACCGTACCAAAATTCCACTCTCGAGTTTCAAATAAATAGATGAAATAATCAACTGAGTTTCACAACATTAATTAGGTTCATTTATGAACTGAATTTAACGTTTGAACGTCATGGTGACAAAAAACAAGAGCCAAGACCTTAAATGGACTAACAACTCAGTGTTCCTACTTCCTCTGATCAACCTCTATAGTGAAAATAAAATAACATTTTCATTTTATTTTATTATTATTTTAAATGTTCAAAGAAAAATCAATTTATCCCCACCCACTACGGTCAGAGTGAATCCTCCCTTAAGAGAATCATGGCGCTGCTAATTCAACAGTGTCCTCATATTTCAATTCCAAGAATCAGTTCAAAATATAGAAAACTCTACCCATGTGTTTACTGAACGTACCTTAAAAATGTTCAAAAATACATTCAGGGAACACCGGGCCTCGAAATAAAGCACCATAAATTTTTACAGACTTGTGTTAATCCCAAATAATTTAAAACAAAATTACATGGAATTTTGGGGTCTTTACATTCTCCCCACCTTTAGAATTTTCATTCGCAAAATCTACAACATAACTACGGGAAACATTGGGGGTACTAATCATGAATATGAGCCTCCCACTCCAATTTTCTCTCCTGTAGATTCTCATGTTGCCGATGAACTCGCACTAGTGGAATCGGCCACCCATGAAGGACCTGCACCTATTTATCCTCTATCTCAATAGGGATCTCTGCAAACGTCACTCCATAATCGATTTCCAGCTCACCCCATTCGATAACGTGTGATGGGTCGGGCATATATCTCCTCATATGTGAGATATGGAATACATTATGTAGTTGGTGAATCTATGGTGGAAGAGCTAGACTCTATGCCCCCTCTCTTATCCTGATGAGGATCTGGAAGGGTATGATGAACCTCAGAAAATGTTTTCCGCCCCAGCCAAACCTCTGTAATCCTCATCAGGGTGAGACTTATTGGAATACATGGTCTCCCTCCTAAAACTCCAAGGTTTTTTTCCTCTTGTCTGCATAAGACTTTATTCAGCTATGTGCAGTCTTCATCCACCCCTGGATGAATTGTACCTTCTATATGGTAGCATGTACCAACTCAGGACCCATAAGTGTTGACTCCCCTCGGTTAGTCC
The DNA here is from genome assembly GCA_963277665.1 of Viscum album. Classification (NCBI taxonomy): domain Eukaryota; kingdom Viridiplantae; phylum Streptophyta; class Magnoliopsida; order Santalales; family Viscaceae; genus Viscum; species Viscum album. The sequence goes on along the minus strand of OY728126.1, from coordinate 850,230,572 downwards.
AGCAAAGAGGTGATCTGCATTGTCGCCTATACAAGGCCTAAAAAAAGACATGAAGATAGTGCAATGATAACTATTATTTTATGAAAAATCCACTAGGTGCAGGTGTTCCTCTCAACTGCATCCAAAATCATTGACACAAGCACGAAGATTGTCCTCGATTGTCTATATGGTCTGCTCCTTCTGACCATCTGTCTGAGGGAGAATGGTGGTTCTAAAGCATAATTGTGTCCTGAATACCTCTTATAATTCCTTCAAGAAATGGAATTTATAACTTGTTTCACGATCTAAGATGATTGTCGATGGAACCCTAGGAAGTCGCATAATATATTGGATGTAGAGGCATCCCAAACCCTCTACTGATCCCCGCTATTTGATGGGTAGGATGTTTTCCGACTTAGTGAGTCGGTCAAAAATCACCCAGATGGAAGCGTGGACCCTAGACATATGTGGTAGCCCTTTAACGAAGTCAATGGAGATACCATCCCTCTTCCACTATGGTACCTCAAGTGGATGAGCTATGCCTGCTGGTACATGATTCTCAGCCTTCACTTTGCTGACAGGTGAGACATCACGATACGAACTCTGTCATATAATTCTTCATCCCAAGCCACTAGTAATGACACAAGAGTTTCTGGTACATCTTCTCCACTCCAAAATTTACCGCCAACGTAGGTGTGTGTAACTCCCTCAATATCTCCTCTCATAGCATCACCGGTAAAATTGTGTGTCCTCTCAAAAAGAATGAAGTACTCCCCACCTTTGGAAAATCCATCAGGAGAATTCCCTTAGAATATCTATGCATGTCAGGCCTCACAGTCCATATCCCCAAGATGTGCCTCCCGAACCCACAGATGAAGTAGATGAGTGACGGTAATGGACTGGAGGTGAGCTACACCATATCTATCTATAATGGATTTGTGCAATGCAGCTAGATGCTCTGTCGCCTCACTCAACAACTGTGTACCATACATCCTGCTAAGTGTGTCTGCTACAACATTCCATTTCCCATGAGTGTAAATAGTACACCATTCACAAATCTCATGAAGCTATGTAGGATACATTCGATATACTAGACATGATATCAGTGTCTTCCCGAGGTACATGTCAATATATAAGTCTTCCTATCTACAAGGAGGTAGTCCTCGTACATCATCAGGAAATACATAACCATATTGATCCACCAATATAGGATAACTCAGACATATCACATCAACTTCTCTGAGGGTAAGTATAAACAACTTATGAGTGACTGGTTGCACCCTCCTTTCAGTAAGTCCATCATGTGCTGTAAAAGTTCCCTTCTCTCTGGAGAAGGAATTCCTGGCCCATCATTGTGGACACACCACACTTTGCACCAAAAAAGTCGATCTGAGCATGGAATGTGGATAATCTGTCCATACCCAAGATGAATTCATAAGGCCTTGATGCTACTAGGAAATCCCAACCAAAGATCTCGCCTTTGAGAGTGAGCCCACACTGTCTGTACAAGTGTGTAATCGTCGAATCTTCTTTCCTAGGAGTCTCTAATCATAAGGATTTAGCTAACGACAGCATTAGAATCTCTGAGCTCTAAACGAGTTTCTTGGAAATAAAATATTGACTAGAACCAATTTATATAAGAACTGCAACTATGGTGGAATATCTACATATTGTACCTCTAATCATATCTGGAGCATCGTGGTCATAGGTCTTTGCCACCTTAAGATGAGATCACCCCTGTACACCATATCCCTATGGTCGGGGTAGACCCCTTGGGGTGGTGATGGTAGAATCTCAAACCGTCATCCACCACCTACTCAATGTCCTGATCCTCTTCCTAGCTCGCCGCCCTACAAATATCCTTGCTCAAACCTCAACTACTGCCTCAAAGGTACCTCAGATGTCTTCTGATCATCAGTACGGTTGGTCAGGCAGTCACGAGCCATGTGGCCCTATCCTCTGAACCTGAAGCACAGTCTATCACTCTTTTGGAATGCTCCTCCTCATGTTCTCTGCTCCTCTGACCCTATGTCCTGAGGTTAACCCCCGGAAGCTCTGGACCGCTTGGACCTCTGCGTCAACATTCTACTTCCTGCTGCATATGTCTCGGCTACCTGTCGTCCGATGGTAGATCTCACCGTCGGTGCCTGCTGGATAAGAATCTCTCCACCAAATAACGCATTCTCAATAACCCTAGCCTGTTTCAGGATATTGAGAGATATCATAAACACTCTGATCTCCCACCTGAGATCTTGATCAAAGGGCTAGGCCCTGAAGAAAGGGTCTAGTACCATGTTGATTGAGTATCCTGATAGGTCAGTGAATCTCGTCGAGTTATGGGCCACTGATAGGCTGCCCTATTGTATGTGTAGGAGCTCCTAAATAAACACTGAGCATACAATTTTTGGTACAAACTCTTCCCTAAAGAGGGTATCTAAGTCCAAATAGGTGAGTTTCACTTCTTCATGCATCTGGAGCGTCAGAATCCACCATCTCCTAACTATGCACAGGAAGAGGCTAGCAGCTAGTATAAACATCTTCTCTGCTAGTGTCTCAACTAGGTGGAAAAATTATACAAAATCCTCCAGCCAGTCCTCAACTACCTGGGGATCTATCTTACCTCGAAACCTCAGAGAAACCTGTATCTAGAACTCATGCAATGTGCTCAGTTGGTGTGCACATTGTGCCATTGAAACAGGTTCCATCTGCTACCCTCTAAGTGGTGGTACTGTTGGTACATCCCCCGAAGGTGCCAACACAGTAAGAGGGCCCAACACTGAAGCCTTGTCACTCGGTGGGCCATCATCGTGTACTCTCCCTGAAATCTTGGCTCGCTGTCTATGCAGCAACATCCTGAAAATAAATAGGTGTGCATAGTTAATAAGGTATACCTATTGAGCCAACTCAAAAGAGATGAAATGTAAACCATTTTCAAAACACAGACAATCAGTGTTTTCATGCACTGAGTCGGAAATCAGAATTCATGGCTCTAGTGTATGGATACATCGGCTGCCACACCAACAATGGAATCCCTAAACTGAAAACAACACTCAAAACACATAACACTATTATTCCATTAGAAATATCAGAATCTTAGTTATTCGGTAGAACTGAATCCTATGATACCACTTTGTCCTGACCCACCCCCCGGGGCCGGTGTCCTGACTACCTTAAGCCTTCCCTCCCTATGCCAGTGGTTAGAGACTAGCAATGGAAAAAAGTACCCCTAAATGAAAATACATTGCCTTAACATATGTACAAACACATAGTCCAAGAACATAAAAAGATTCAACCATAAAATAAAACTGGTGTAGTAAATGTGTGTACTTGAAGTAAAGGGGCCAGAATACAAGCCCACCTAAATGATACAATACAATAGAAAATAGTAAAAATCTCATGAGATTGTACACCAAAGATCCTACCTGAAGGGTATGTACATATCGTCTCCAAAACTCTCCACATCAATTGTCACCACCATCCACAGTCGGGTCCAAGATCCTCGAGCCTGAGTCAAGGATTCTCATCATCTGCATAAGACACAACAAGTTGCGAGAAAAACCCATGCATGGGTGGGTGTAACAATACCCAGTGGGGACCCTGAGACCCCTGAAGGTCTCTCAAGATTCAACAAAGGAAAATCAAAATGAATGATCTCAATAAAAAAAGCACAAATCTAAAGAATCAGCACAAACTAGTTATAAATTAAGTATATAAGTACATATGATTAGTCATAATGCTAGATCATCTTATTCTGTTAAGAGGCACTGCTGCTGACCCACACAGGATTCATAGGTACTAACCCTCGCTGACCCACATAGGATCTGACCCACCCATGATCGATAGTTACTAACCCTTTTTGACCCACACAAGACTTGACCCACATAGGATCTGTATGCGCTGACCCACATAGGATTGTTGTGCACTAAACCACACAGGATCTGAACGACACAGGATCGGTCTGCACTGACGCACACAGGATTGCTGAGCGCTGAACCACACAAGATCGGTGCTAATCCACAGAGGATCACTAGGTGAGGATCCAATATGGATATCTAGGTGATAATCGTAAGAGGATCTATAGGTTCTTATCCACATAGGATGGCTACTCAATTAACAGCCAGCCACATGATTCTCTGCACCCGGTGCGCTTGAGTTCTGTAGTATCTTCTCCTCATAATATCGATCGTGACTCAACTACCCCTAATTCCATTTAATATGTAACCCAAATATCTTTCATGACATAATGGTTCAAATGAAATTGATTCTGTGTCAATCGGATGCCTGGTCTGTGAGCTATAGGCATTTTAACGTTGGGGGCCCGATTGGATTCGGGTTCGATCCCACCCGAATGCTCTCCCACAATCTTCAAAACATAGGATGAGTATCTAAAATGTAGCATCTCACTCCAAGGATCCCAGAACATATACAATTTATCAAATGGATGTCTGGTATGCATGATACACCTCTATTAAGAGAAACTGGGCCCGAAAGGGTTCTGGGTCCAGTCCGACTCGCACCGGTTCGGGCCGACCCGACTCAATTCAGGTCGACCTAACCTAGGGAAAGTCTTACCCACACTGGCCAAAACCAGCTTTGGTTAGGCCGTAGAGCTGGCTGACCTCCTCGTGCTGGGGTAGGCCGCGATGATCTTAGCCCGCGGGGCCAGAGACTAGCCTGACCCGTTTCTATTGTGTGCGGCCCATCGGAAGGTCCACCCCATAAGGTGGTGCGCCATCCTACTAGTGGCCCAAGTAGGGACAATATTTTCTACCCCTCCTTCCCAAATGGATGAAAGTGAAATTTGGCTCTTAAAATGGCGACACCTTGTGGTTCCGCCCTAGCTGGCCGCGGGACCCGTGGGGAATGGGTCCCCTTCCACCGCGGCATCGAAGCTATGACCGGACATTGTCGGCTGCCCCGAAAATCCTCCATGGCACCGAATGGTGTTGAATCCTTCCGCAGTCGGCAATCACCAGTTTCATGCTGACAAGACTTCCCCGGGCCACCAGGTGAGCACCGGTGGCCTATTTCCCCTTCCGCACTCACATAAGGACCTCCTGGGACGCCTCCATCATTACTCGTCTCCTGGATTCAAGGTTCTTCCATTTTGTAGGATCTTCCTTTGAATAACGTGACAAGAACAAAGCAGAATAGGGTCCGGGCCTTGTTCGTTTATCCCACTCCCTCCGCGTTGACATCATAATAGGCGTTAGAAATTCAATTCATCAATTATAATGTTTAATAATAAACCCCGTACCTCAAGATTCTATGGAGACATCGCAGTGATGGAAGAATATTCTGGGTTTGATGAAGCTGTCGGCATTCGTCGATTCCGGTTTATTGTCACCCAGTCCTCCATCCTCTGTTGGTGTAAGGTGTCGTGGTACATCGCCAGAGGTTCTTCACATCCGTACCAAAATCCCACGCCTAAGTATCAATTATACAGATGGAAGAATAAACTGATATTTTAAAAATTAATTTAGTTCATTTATGAACCACATTTAATGTTTTAATTTTGTGGTTACAAAAACACAGAGTCAAGCCATTAAATGGCTTGAAAACTCAGTTTTCCCACCACCATTTCTCAACCATTGGAGGAAATATAAAATTACATTTCCATGTTATTTTATTGTTCATTTAAAATTTCAAAAAACTATATTTTTCTCCCGACACAATGAATTCAAAGTGAAGCCTCCCTTAATCATATCACGACGCTAAAGATTCAATAGTGTCTGCATATATCAATTCTGAGTGCCAGTTCAAAAGTGGGAAAACACTGCCCGTGCATTTACTGAATGTACCATAAATTGTTTTTTTTTAAATCCATTCTGGGAACACCGAGACACAAAATATTGTGCTATAAATTTTTGAAAACTTGTAATAACCCAAAATAATTTAAAAAAATTAAATGGAATTTTCGGGTCTTTACCCAAGGACTCGATAGTATAGATGTTATGATGACAAAGAATATGATTTCTTATATTAATCATTTCATTAATTGATAATTAAATTTTTAATATCCTTGGTAATAATTTCTTTATTTTATCAATGTACTTCATTTAAGAAAATTTGAATATTTATAAGGAATTATATGATCATTATTTATTAATACCATATTATTCTTCATGTTAATGTCATTTTTTAAATTTCATGTGTTTTCAATTATTTACATTTCTATATTGATTGTTCTTTATTGGTTCATGTTAACATCCATTTTATGTAATAATTACTGAATTTTTTGGATCAATCTTATTTTTTTGCTTTCCCCATGATATGAAGTTTGAATCATTATTGAGTTCAAGGAACCAGAATATTTACTTTCACTATGTTATAATTTGTTTTTAAAATATATTGAGATACTCAATTTTTTATATTTTTTTACCAAGATTAATAAAATAGTTTTTCTTATAGGAATTGATATCATATATCTATCACTAGTGTGATAGATTAGCTACCAACTCTGGACTACTAGTGTTAATGTTTTCACATTTTAGTATCACATTATTACTTATTCGACTATTACAATATACTTCTATTTTGGTCTGTTTACGGCTTACTCAAGTGTTGTTGTAATATATATATATAGGGAATGATTAAGGATTTTAACATAATTTTAATAAATAATAATAATAAGGAATTATATATTTGATAATGTATCTGAATTTATAATATGAATATTTAACAGTGTTAATAATATATCATATTCATTCACTAAAAAAGGACAATGTATGTTTTTCCCTAGCTTCATCATGAAGTGTTTTAATTTAAAATATCATTGGAATAAAGTAAAAATTATAAATAACAATGGGATATATATTATATGTACATATTTAATCTTTTTATTATGCACTTGGTATCCAAAAATTGGGATTAACATTAACATTACAACGCTTGTGCAATATAGTTAAAAGTGATAACACATGAATTTAAAAATATGTTATAATGGACCAATATATTCATAGTAAATAATATTAAATAATTTATATAAAAGGGTTATATAGGATACAAAGGTCTTAAAATATATGATTAATATAGTTATGGTTGTTTTAACAGAAGTCAGAGTGTGGTCAATTATGTTGGTAAATAAGGTAAGGGATATTTTTCTCAAACTCCTTTCTTTGAGATATACATTAATTTATACACCAATATACCTTTATATGGTATATATCTAAAAAAATTGTTATGTTATCAAGGAATTTATTTTATTCATGGTGTTTTATGTTCATCTTTATTTAATTTCTCATTCAAGAGTCTTGATTAAAATGTTACTGAAGTAGTAATCGTTTTCTGACTCCTGTCTTCTTTTATGTGAGTCACAAAATAAATAATCAAATTTTATCATTGAAGTATAATTTCTTAAAATTATCTATTAAAATGGTAGATTTACTTTTAATCAAGGGATATTAATTCTATTCATTAATATCTCACCCTTTGAGGAAATTATTTAAACATTAAAAAATGATATTGATAAGAATAACTCATATACATTCTGATGGATAATTTTCTTCCATTTATATGATTTATAAATCAAATGTGTAACCTATAACCAAATTAAGATTTATATAAAGTTTCTTTAAAGTTTACCAAATCATATTTTCACATTATTTTTCTATTATTCTTTTATTAATTGAGGTTTAAAATGATTTTTTAAATTTCTCTAAAGGATAATTTTCAAAGAAGTATTTACTTTCAGGTATAGTTATTAGTGTTTTTGGAAAGATTCCATAAATATTATTTATTTTTCATTTTATTTGCATTCAATTTATTCAATTATGTTTTAATATGAAAACTTTTTAATATTTTCCATAGTGATCACCTTCATCTTAAGGAATATTGTTTACACTTTTCTTTTTGAAGATATCATTTTGTTTCCATTATCATTCAATAAGAGACTTCCTCTATTTAGTTATTTTTTAAAATATTAGTCCCATGTTTTAACAAAATATTTTATATTAAATATTATCAAAGGATAATGAAAATTATAATGTTCAAAAAAATCACTAATTCCTTTAAAATTTTCGCCAACGATGTTGTAAAACTAATATAGGATATTGTTCAAAGGAAAACACACATATTCTTTATTTGGATGCCTTATGAAGGTCTATTTTACATATATCATATCATCAATCATTTATTTTTTAATCTCATAACAATAATTTTATATAGTATTTACTTCTTAAATATTTCTTATGGGAATTAACTATGATATATTACTTTATTGAAGTGTGTTGACCTAGATCCCCTACACATATATTAATTAGGTAAATTCATGTTTAAATTTTATATCCATTTCAGAGACGGTGTAATTACCATGAAAGGAATAATCATTATTGAGTGGTATTTAACTATAATGACTCTTAAATTCATTAAATATACATTTATTTTCCTTGGGTTTTCATTTCATATTCATTGGTAAAATAATTAATGTTTCCTTGGAGAACAACTAGAAATGGTTATTAAACCCATTTTATTTCCTTGGATTGAATGATATATTGATTCAAACAATGTGGAACACATACATATAATTTTAATTATGTGATGGGTGGGATCAAGATTTTATTTCACTCTAATTAATTGTGTAATTTTTCCATATCATGTGATATAATAGTTCATGAGTAGTGACCCTACACAGGTATGGTCCATGGGTAGTTATTATATCCATCTATGTTATGTAAATGGTGTAGGGAAATTTTATTTTTTCTTATGATTCCATTTTTATAATGTCCCCACATTCATCTGATTCCATGCTCATATGTTATTGTCATTTTTTAATTCAATTATGTAACACCATAATTTTTTATGAGAAAATTATGTTCGAAATAATATTTGATAAAGAAATAGAACCCAAACAAACCGTGATTATTTAATGATGAATGTGATTACCAAGTCATTAAATTTTCTCATTGTAAGAGGAATAAATAATTTATGAAATATATATATATCTGTGTATGTGTGTGATGATGTGTATGTAAGTCCTAATAAAATAAAAGTATTGATAAATTCTTATTAAGTAATCACTTATTTTTTTTAATGTATTGAAAATATTTTTCTTCAGAAAAGATTTTAATTTAATTTTGTGAAAGATAATATAATAATTATTTTACTGATATTATAGGAAATTTATCTAATAAAATTATATTATTTTTTATTTCAGTATATGAAATTTAATATAGGTGGAAATTTTAATATTTTTCTAGAAATATTTATTTTTTAGAAAATAATGAAAAAATACCCTTCGATGAAACTACCATTTATTTTTATAAATTAAGTAATTTAAAATTCCCATTATTTATTTATTTGTCTTGAAAATAAAATAATAATTATTTACTTATATTTAATTAAATTAATTACATTTATATTGTTCATATATCAGATTTCAGATTAAGTCTTTTTAGGCTTGAAAACACATTTGTCTGAAAACTATTCAATTTTTTTGTTGTTTATCTATTATAATTAATTAAAATAAACCTTGATGAGGACTGATTTAAATTAATATTTTATATTATATGTCTAAAATTTGAATTTAAATTTATATACTAAATATTAATGTTTCTAGAGTCAAAGTAAAATCATTTTTTCCTTAAAAAATTCATTCTTTTGAAAATCGCATTCCATCGTGCTTGTTGGTTTTATATTAAATTAAATTCTTCCACCTGTGTGAATTTATTTTGAAAAAAATTTTATCAAATTTGTAATAATAATAATTAATTTTAGGTATTATAGTTATCATAATTTTTTTACTATATAAATAAATAATATTTATTAATATAGGGTAAAAATATTTTATCAAGGACTAGAAACAAAATAACCATAATAGTGTGAATATTTATATTTGAATTTCAATATAAAAAAAATTATTTTTTGGTGCATTATAGATAATAAAATAATTGTTTTGATAAAAATTAGATTTTTGATCCCATAAAACATAAATTATATTTGACAAAATATATAGTTTTAATCAAAACACTTTTTTTGATTAATTCAAATATTTTAAAATAAATTATATTTTAATTAAATATTATTATTAAGTATTAAATATTATATATATATATATATGATAATATAATTTTATGAATTGATAATTTTGTTTTTATATGTGTAAGAAAACTGTTAATTTCAATACTACATCAATTTTTAATAAATAGCGATTTTGATTTAAATTTTAAATGTCCCATATTAATTGAATTTTTTTTATCAAATAAATATTATTTTTGGATTCATAAAATTGAAATTATCTAATGATGATTTTTTATATATTTTTATAAGATAACGGAGTTTTGGGGTTAAAATTAAATATAGTATAAATATATCATGTCTATTGTGATAACATAACGACCCAAAAGTGATTTAATAAATTCAATAAAAGGTATAAATGGACATATCTATGAATATAAATTAAAATAGTGTTATTCTGATGTTATTTTGTAAATTTTATAATGCCTCTATTATTCCTTCAAAACCAATGCTATATTTTAAGGTTTTAAAATAAATTATTTATAATCAGGACCAACTTCCACATCACCAAGGAAAATATTTTAATGATCTTAGACATTTCACATAAAATATAATTAAAACCAATATCTTTTAAAGAAACAATGGGAATAAAAAATTATAATGAATTTTATTTATAATTATTTCCTTATACATAGTCTAAAAACTATATTTTGGAAATAAAAAATAACCCACATCTATTTTCCTTTATATACCCACCCATGTAGCCATTTTTCATCAATAAAAAACCAAGTAGAAAATTTTAAAACTTCCTTACCATATATATTGTCCCCCAAATATTCCCCCAATATCTCATGATCCTCCTCATAATATTTACGAATATCCCTATCAAGTTATGTGGCCTCTCTCTCTTCATTCAATTCATGAACCTTCTTTGCTTTATCCATTTTAATATAAATTAGATATGTTCCCAGGAACATATAAAGATCCTATTACATGAAAAATTATTTAATAATAATTATAGATAATTTGTCCACTCACATAATAAAATTTACCTAATCTATTAAAATTATGAAATTTTATATGTGATCCTCTCTTTCTCTTCTTTTTTAGTCCCCTTATTTGTATAGTCAACATTTCCTTCAAATCCTATTGGTGTGGCATGATATTACACATCCATCTTAATTCAATTATTATTTTTAAGTTATTATTTAAAAATTTCACTCTCATTAATCCCTACCGTTACTCATTATGTACCCATGTTATGTTGTCGCAATTATCCAGCGATTTTCCATACCATGTTTTAATTCATGAATCCTTAGTCCATTATGCTTATTAATTCCATAATATTCATGTTGTATTATGTTCTTATATATCCCTAATTGTTTCCTTTTTAATTCCATGTTATGAGGGACCCCATTCACTCTCATTTGACTATTTTATAAATCTTCATCTATTATTATTATGTTTTCAAAATGTCATTGCGCATTTCCATGACAAAAATTAGTGAAGTGTAAACCCAAACACATTTTCACTAAATGGAATTAGCCTATTTGTACCTATACATATTTTATTGGGGAAATATATGAATGTATCCAACATTATATAATTATTGGGTTAAATGTGATGAAAAATGATCTTATACTGAATAATATTTGTGGCGCACTTATGCATATTCTTGATATCAAAGGGACGAATGTGCCTAGAATTATTTTTCACTCCAATGCATTAGACAACATTTCAATTTACTTAAAAATAATTTATGGGGTTATGGAGTGAACCTTATATATGATGAGAAAATTTCACCATGTTATAGATCCTTAGAAATTATCCTTTACATATTTTAATGATATCATGTTTAATGATGTTTCCATATTATCATGTTTCCTTTATGTTATCATGCTACGTCATGCCACATTATTCATTTTTATGATTATCATCCCTTATATGTCCCATAAAAATTACTATTATCATATATGAAATTATTTCATCATGATATTGTTTGTTTATAGACTTATTTGGGTTTATATCTCACCCATTTCTTATGTATGTTCTCATGTTATCCCAAGCAGTTTTTATAATCTAACGAATTTTAGAATCAATTTGGGGATGATTTCAATAATAATTTTGTTTCTATGTATCATATTGTTTTTTGTGTAACTAATTACCCAATTAAACTATGATTCTTGATCTTATGGGTTGTATTAAGTGTATAACTATATAATAAAACCTTGTATAATGTGTAATAATGTTGAGGGTTTTCATTTTTTGAATCAGAGGGATGTTTTTGTATTTTTTGGGATTAGTATTATAAAACTATAGAGAAATCCTTATGGATAACACTATGTATTGGAAATCATCCCTCTATTTTTTTTAATATATATAAAATGTGGTTTCAGTGAAAATAAGTCCTTTTCTAGATAAAAAAATTACATATGACTTTAGTTTGTTGTACCTATGGGTGAAAACCCAAAATAACACTATATAGAGTTAGACTTTATTGGGTAATGGTGCACCAAAATGGGTATTACTACACAACATCTTTGAAACTCCTAGGGGATATTCTTTTGTAAATTTACAATCTCATTAAAATCTGTTAATATGGTAAAAATTCACCATACAATTCTATTTTAGGAAATAAGTCATATGTAATACAAATTTAAACCTAAAAATTAGTTGTTTAAGGAAATACATGTAATTTCTATGTCATCCCTTCAAAGTTACCGGATTCCCATTTATGTATTAAATATTTTAAAAGTAATCATCCCTAATTATCCCACTATTATATTCAATGGAAGGGAATGTTAGGATCCGATTCAATAAACAATATGATCCACAATGTGATGAATTCTAAAATGAGTACCTAACATAATGGGATCTCAAGTAAGAAATCTTGTGATTATTCCAAACCAGCTATCAAATATCACAATTATATACCGAAAAATAATGTAATATCAAAATATATCAAATAAGAGGACCAAATATCAATGAAGTTAATCTGATAAATATGATAATGGAAAGAATATTTAATATCATTCATAGCAAAAATATGTTAAATAGAAATAAGAAAAATCCAAAAACGGGAATCAAAGGCATTTTATATGAGGATAATAATCCATAAAATTACTAGTTATTATAAAATATAGTATGATATAAGGGAACAAATTCCATACTATTAATCCTGTTTTTATTTAACATATTATTTGTGTTGTATATGGGAATTACTTATGCCAATGTCCAAATCCAAGAGTTAAAACCTAAAATAATGTAGGACCTTTGTTATGGATATCATTGAAGTGTAAGGATTATTGTATTTAATTTTTAGTACTTTAGAATTATATTTTAGAAATAGTATATCAAATAAATTATGTATATATGAATCATGAAACAACTAAGGATTATTCCACATTAGTTTTTATTTAATTATTTGAATCATATATTTAATTGTGCTGATAATCTATAAAACTGATTTAGTGATAATGGGATACGTTGGAAAACACTTGATTGATGGATTATTATCCCTTAATATGTTTTTAATGTTTGGGTAATCATAAATTGACTTGAGATGATATGTAAAAGTATAATGTAATGTTTAAAAATAATTTATTCACATTTTGAAGATTTATGCGATGGAATTTAAGCATGATAAAGAATATTTTGTGAAAAATATTAAAGGATAAAATATTTTTTTGAGGAAATTAATGATATTTATATAAATTTTTTAATGGGTGGAGGTATATATAATCATTATGTTTTATATAAAGATTATTTGAGATGATTTATATTAGTTTTTAATGGTGTAATATAATGGGTATGATACAACCTTTTAGGTAAAAAATTATTTAATGTTGATTTTATTGGTATTATTTTAGATATAAGGGTATTTACTTAAAGAATGACCTATGTTAATCATTTAGGATTTTTCTGCTAATTAATGTATTAATATTATTTATGTATGATCTTTTTATTAATGATTCTAGGAATAGGTACATATTATTTTATGGATTATGTGATCCATTAAAAGCTTATTCTAATGATTTATGCATAAAAAATCATCTTGAGTTCTCATCATTTGGAGAAATGATGAGATTGTATTCAAAATTTATTAAATGATGAAATTATTATTGTCAAGAAATTATATTTCATTATATTCCAAGTCTATATGGTAAATTAATTAATTAACTCATGGAAAAGAATATTTAATGAAAAAATTTATCATATTATGAACATTTTGGATGAATTGATAGTCCTTTCACTCCATATAGATTTATGGTTTTGTCATCATTGACTATATAATAACCATGTTCTATATAAATATATATTAATTATTAGGTAATATTGGGTTTTATTCCATTTCAATATTTTCACCTCCCGCTATTTTTCTCTTTCTTGGAAACCAAGCTATGTGATGGCCCTTGTACATCTATTTCTCAATTTTTAAGTTGATGTTTTAATAACCATTTTAAGAATGGGTATTTTCAATAAATAAATTTTCAAATGTAGAAAAAATTATTACAAATATGAATTTCAAATTTTGAGGACTAAATTTATTAATTTTTGGAATAATGTAATTACATGAGATTTTAAGGGAAAATAATGTTCAGTAGAATCTTTGATATGTCACACTGAACCCAAAAAAACAATGATTACTTAAACTTGAATGTTATAACCTAGCCATTAAATTTATAGATATGAATATGACTAAATTTTTTTGATATATATATATATATATATATATATATCTCTGTGTGTGTGTATCATAATCTATATAAATTTAATGATAAATTATTCAAAGATTATCACACAATTTTTGGTACTATCATCAAATATGTTATCTTCAAAAAGGTTTTAATTTAATATTTCAAGAAAAAAATATTATAATTATTTTAATGAAAATATAGAAAATTTATTTGGTTTAATAAATGTAATATTTTATATAATCGAATAAAAATTAACATAGGGTGGAATATTTTGATTTTTTCAGAAATATTGACATTTCAGTGATTAGTGAAAATCAACTTTATTACAAAACTCGAATTTCATTTGATAAATTATGTAATAAATAAATATCCTTATAATTTTAATTTTATTTCAAAATATAATAGTCATTATTTAGTTACATTTAATGTAATAAAATAAATTTAAATCATTTTTATACCAGATTTTAGATTAAGATTATTTTTTTCCTTAAAAAAACATTTATCTAAAAACTGATTTGAAGTGCATGATATTTATCTATTATAATTGATTAAAAATAAACCCAAATTATGAATAATTAAAATAAATTTTATATATTATATATCTAAATTTATTAATTTAATCAATATAATTAACATTAATAGTTATATAGTGAACGTAAAAATATGTTTTCCTTGAAAAAATCATTTTCAAATAACTATTTTCCACCATGGTTGTGGGTTTCATATCAAAATAAATTATTCCACCTCTATGTATTTATTTTGATAAATTTTTTTCTATATTTTGACACATCATAATTAATATTAGGTAATAAGGTGAACTAAATTTGTGGTCAATATAAATAGTAACCATTGAAAATATTTTTTTACCACGGTAAAAGGAAAATAGGTTATTTAAGGGAGAAAATATCGTAATGAAGACAAGAAACAAATTTACCCTAAATCTGTGAATATAAATGTTTTTATTTCAATATATAATTTTTTTAATTTATAAATAATTAAATAATTATTATGATAAAAATTTTATTTTTTGTATAATAAAACATAAATTGTGTTCAAGGTAATATATAATTTTAATCAAGATACTATATTTTATTAATGAAATAACATTAAAAATAAATTCTATTTTATTTAAAATTTATTATTAAATATTAAATATTATATATAATGGATGATAATTTATTTAAAAAATATTATTAAAAATTATATATTATATATAATGGATGATGTAATTATATGAGGTTAAAATGTAATTACTATAAGAGTGGAAAAACAGTTATTATTAAAAGTACATAATTTATTAATAAATGGGATTTTTGATATAATATTAGAATTTATATTATTTATTGATTCATTTTGATAACATAAATATAATTTTTTGATTCTTCACTTCCAAATTATCGAACAGTGAATTTTTCATAATTTTTTGAGACAATCCAATTTTTGTGTAAAAATTTAATGTTGGTATAAATATTTGGTGTGTATCATGAAATTATAATGACAAAAAAATATATTAAATAAAAGATATAAAACGTATCCATGACCAAATATATGATTCCCCTTTAAAATAATCTGATTTTGAGGTTATATGATTAATTTTATCAAGCCATTATGAATCCTTGAATTCTAATATTATATTTTAATGTATAAAAATCAATTCTTTATAAATGTGACTTACTTAAACATCCCCAAGAGTAATATTATAATGATATATATCCTTGGAGTTATAAAATAATTAAAAACACTTTTCGTTTCCAGAAAACATGGGAAAAAATCATCAAATGGTTTCTCATTTTTATTAATTTATTATATAAAGTCCAAAACCTATGTTAGATAAATTGTAATGAAATCAACTTTTTATTACTATATAATCATCCCATGTACCCATTCATATTCACTAAAAAATGTGACTCACATACACATCACTCTCTCAATGTAAGGGAAGACTCTCTCTTCTATTCGATTCAAGAACATTATTTTATTTAGCCTTTTGAATCCCAAATGATTATGTTTTCAGGACTTTATAAATATCTATATACTATGCAACTAATGTACTATTATTGAGAGATCACTTTTACCTTATAATTTTAGAATATACCTAAGTTTTTACTATACATTTTGTTTAATGGCTCCTCTATTTATCCTCTTTATTCAAGAACCTTATTTACATAATTCTCTTTTTCATCCAATTGTTATTGATGTTATACGATCTTCCACTAGACTATTATTTACATTATAAAATACAAGTGATTAGTGACCCCTTTAAAATTCAACAATCCATACCATTATTCATTATTTATCCCCATTATGCCGTCGAAAGTTTCCTACAATTTATCCTTTCAATGTTTTAATTCAAGAACACTCATTGACTTATGGGTATTAATTACCAAATTCTTAGGTTGAATTATGTTATTACATTTAACTAATACTTTAATTTTTACTTATATTTGATGAGATAACATCTTCTATATCTTTGAATCTTTTTAGAAATCATTATGAAGTGTTGTTATGCTGCAAAAAATGTGACTGTGATTTTCCATTCCAAACATTTGTAAAATGTAAACATGTACCCATTTTCACTCAAGGGTATTCACCTAGTTATACCTATAAATAATTGATTTGGTACTACCATGTATTTAAACCACATTTCTTAATTATGTGACTATATACGATGAAAAATTATCTTATATTGAATAATATATGTGGAACACATATGCATGTATGAGATTTGTAAGTGATGGGTGAGCTTGGAATTATATAGAGATCCAATTAATTGGTTAGTGTTTTAGTCTAATGGGATTTCCTATATGGTATTATGATGTTTTAATATCCCAATACCATATTTAAGATATTTCTCTTCTCTTCACTAATTCTCCTCTTTGTTTGGGTACAGTTTTAGAATCCCAATGTTATAGTGATTTTTTTGGGAGCATGAACTAATGTTCCAGGATGTATATTTTTTTAATTAATGGAGTATGAGTATAAAAATGTATTTTCATAACAATTTTATCCCCATTTTCAAAGAGTTCCCAATGAGGTTTGTAGTTTTATACTGAAAAATATTATTTCCTTCTTTGCAAGGCCATTACACACCTGGTAAATGGATTTCATGTTAGGTATTGTTCATCAGTTAGAATATGTGATATTGGTACATAGAAAGAATGGTTAAACACCATGTAAGGATTTCACAAATCGTAAACGGTGTATATTTTTCATTAACTAAAAGGAAACATAATTTTTCATCATATATGGACCTTAGATATTACATTCCATGTAATAATCATGAGTATAGATTTTAGAGTGTTCCTTGAATGATTTTTATTGTCATTCAGAATCACCCTCTTTTCTCTCAGCCTAAGATCCCTTCCAAGATATTTTCAAGAGATTCGCTAAATCTGAATGACTTAGTTTAGAAATTTTTCTCTATTGGGGTTGGGTTTCATCTCTCAGGGTGAGTAATACTTTCTTCTCATTCATTTAATATGATCATAGTATCACTGTTTCATTTTGTTATTGGATCCATTGACATGAGATAGTGATTCTTTATGATTCATTCCAGATCTATCAGGTGATCTTTTCTCTGGGCTAACAATTTATTGGTTTTGGTACGAAGGGTTTGTGGTCCTTGAGTTATGTGTGATATAACCACAATTCTAACCCTTTTATTTGAATTGAAACAATTATATTATGTGTAGATATATATTTTTCATCTTTTTTTATTATAGTGTTTCCCTTGTTGGTGGATCCCATATCAGTCATGTGCGACATAAGTTTTGAGGTATCTGGTTCTATATATAAATTTTTTAGTGAAATATGATGATCCAATTTTTTTGAAATTATTTATAATTTAAATGGAATTATTGAATGACTTGATTTGTGCTTGTAAAACTTATTTTTTTTATGAAATATGGGTTCCCATGGATTTTGTAAATAAAAAAGATTTTTTCAAAGAATTGTGAAATGGTTTTCTAAAAGAGTTTTAAAATAATGGTTTTGATATTATTTTTTTATGGAATTGTTTGGAAAATATAGTACATAATAATACTTGGGTACTTAGGCGTCAGTTGTAGTAATTTTCCTCATCCACAATCAGGGGTTCGCTCATGGGTTGTTCCTTTTCCCCATATGCCTATTTTTCTAGTCACATATAATACCTATAGTGAGTTCACTTATAGTTATTTCCTCTACTCTCTAGATTCAATCCATATGTGTAGAGACCTGATGTGTGTGATTATCTATATTAGATATGCATTTCCTAGATATCCTGACTTAGTGGGACCCTTAGCGTGATGTTACATAGGATTTCATCTTGTATAATTTTTTTAATACAATAGTTTTGATAAGAGATGTGATAAATGATTGGGTTTGAATTGATATATCTACTTTGATATATGCATATGAACTTCCTTGAAACAGATTTATCTACTTTATTTGAAAATTTTGAAAATGGTAAAATTAAATTATTTTACCATGCTTTTAATATAAAACATTAAAACAATATATCATGAATTTTTTTCTTTAATGTTGATCATTCTTGCATAAATGTAAAGATACATGTCATGGAACTCCTGGGTTGGACCCTACAGTGCATGTTAGATCACACCCTGTACACCCCATCAGTAGTACATAGAACATGTAAGGTATTTTGATGCTAGGAAAGGAAAGGAACCGTAGTGGGGTAGTTATTTTTATGTCATCTAGGTTTTGGTATCAAGATGGTGAGATGT
Organism: Viscum album; assembly: GCA_963277665.1. NCBI lineage: Eukaryota > Viridiplantae > Streptophyta > Magnoliopsida > Santalales > Viscaceae > Viscum > Viscum album. The sequence continues at coordinate 850,211,218 of OY728126.1, read as the reverse complement.
GGTGGCTTATCCCAAGCTACCACAAACAATCTTTTGGAGTACCTATTTTGGTTTTTTCATCCTCTTCTATTGGACTTGTATTTTTAAGATATCTTTGCAACTATTTATTTTGGGTCAATCCCATTTTTATCTATCAATTATGACATATATATATTTATATTTTCATTCTATTTTTTTTCTTTAGATGTATATATATGTCATGTTTCCTACTTTAGAAAGTGATCAATTGGCACCTCTATTTTTTTATACCTGGGATCTAAATACAAGCCCACGGGGGTCAAGAATTCCATTTAGGTGTGTGGAAATTCAGGTTAGCTGCTTGTTTGAGAGGGTAATTAAGTTATTTTTTCATATTTTGGAATCAAAGGTGGTCTTTCCTCAATATTACATGTCTTGTGATTTTCAGTATACTGATGAAAGGATTTATGGGAATTAAAATTTATTTAGTGATATATTCTTAGCTAGATATTATCATGATGAGACTCAAGTTATAATGGTTTATTGGGATGAAGGTATCCTATTTTGATTTTAGGAGCTTAATCTCATTAGTTTTTTTATGGATTTCTTTTTGAACTGTGATTATTCTATTATCTAATAGTTTCTTCAGTTTTGGTGTGTATCATTATTCCTTTGTGACATGATTTGTAGGATCTATAGGAGGGTGTAGCTGATGCTCCTCAATGGAATCCTCCAATGGAATTGAATTTTATCATGCATATCATCCAAATAGTTCATGTTATCATGAAAAATATATCACATGTCCAAAACTTAGTCATTTAGGTACATCCATGAACATTAAGAGATAGTGATCGATCACATGAGTTCTTTTGTGGGAATCTAATTTCTTTTAATGGTCTGAATAAACTTTAGGTGGGGAGGGACTAACTGGATAAGATTGATAAGATATTTAACTTCAAGGATACCTCTGAGAGTATCAAGGTGACATGTGTTGTGTGATTACTTGAGGGTCCTAGTAAGTGATGTTGGGTTTAAATCTACAAGAGGATGTGAATGTGGGATTATACTGGAAGGGTACCAAGATTCTCTACTACCATTATTTTTTTTTCTATATTTGTGTATGATAGAAATTTTTTTGGGTTTCCTCTCTTCACAGCATAGAGAACACTCATTATCATTACACACCATTCCATTTGTAGATTAGGTTATTTTATGCACCATATATTTCAAATAATATCTAGATAAAATCTCAGATTTACCTACAAGGTTTGTGACCATATATTTGATCACAGGTATTCATCCTGAATATTTTGACCTATATAGATATAGTGGACAGGGATATGATAGAATACATGAACATGGAAGGAAACATTGGATTTTACTCCCCTAATCTTTCCCCAAGTAGACGATTTATTGGGGCACCCGGGAAGAATAGGAAGTAAGAAGATCATATGAAAATTGGTGGAGGTGGTTCTTTGTAGCATGCCTCATCTTCACCTTCATTTACAGCTCGTAGTGTGCCTCATACTTTTTATTAGTATGGAAATGTTGGGAAAACACATAATTTTTTCCTTCACCTATAGTGATTTGAAATAGTAGTGGACATTATGGTTATCTATATATTTTTTATTAGGGTATTTCTACTCCTTTATATGGCCAGGGATTGTAAGCTCAAAAGGATTCTATGGTGAAATAAGATTCTTCAAAACTAAAGGGATATATCCATAGGCCGTGGTAGTGAATCACCATCTCATATTAAATTAGTTTTTAGCAGAACATATCACCGTTCTAGAAATAGTGATAAGTAACATGTTTATATCATCATTAGTAGTGATAACATTTTTTTATACTAATTCTTCCCACTCCCTTATATCTGTCCATTTTTATGATATGGTTAAACATAAATGGGGTTCATTTCCTTTATTATGGATTAAGAGACACCTCTTAATAAGAGGAAATATCAAGGGTTCAAGTTCCATAATTATGCAATATCGATAGCTGATACAGAGTTAGTTTGGGGCTTTCTTTTTCTTGATCTATATCTATTTGACTTCATCATTAGAATGGAATATATTTTTTATCATCATGATGAGTTTGATTTTTATCATTGGTGTATCTTGATTCATTATTCCCAATCATATATAATATTTTTTTTAGGGATAGTGGAATCCATAAACTACATGTTTAAGACCATCCTACCCAGATCTCAATAGTTTATTATTTATTGTAGTAGTTGATCATGAAAACATTTCCACTTTTGATGATATTTAGATTTCGATTTGATATTTTCTTAAGGTTTTCATAGAATATTTTGTTATAATTACTCTATAAGGAGATTTGGAGTTTATTATTGACCTAGTTATAGGTATGAAGCTAATTGTGATACATTCTTACTATATGGAACTAGTGGAGCTGATGGAGAACAAGATTTAGTAGGATGATCTGATGGAGAAGGGTTTCTTTCTCCCTCATGTCTTTCCTTGGGAATCTCCAATTCTCTTTTATAAGAGGGAATATGGTTTCCTATGATTGTGTTTGGAGTATCAAATGTTTAACTAGATAATGATTAAGAATATGTGTACTTTTCCTTATGTGGATGATTTGTTTGATCACTTATAAGGGAAAAGTGTGTTTTTATGATCATATTCAATCGAGTATTCATCAACTCAGAGTTTGAGAGTTTTATATTCCAAATATACAATTATGACGATGGTATAAAAATTTTGAATATATTTTTTTTTCTCTATGGTCTAACTAACACTCTTGAAGTTATTATGGATTTGACGAATTAGGTATTTCGTCAGTATATCATCAAATTTATTGTAGTTTTTTATGGATTATATTTTTGTTTATTCGAGATCTGATCACCCGCATGAGCACCATTTGGCCATGGTTTTTGAAATCCTAAGGAGTCACTCTTTTTATGGAAATCATTCAAAATGAAACATCTGAATACAGGAAGTAGTGTTATTATGGAATATGATTTCTGATCATGGAATATCAATTGATCGTAAGAATGTAATTTTTTTATTCTATGGGAATAACCATGTAATATGTTTGAGGCTTAGATATCCCTTTGTCTTTTGGGATGTTATTGATGATTTGTCTAGGATTTCTAAAACAAATTCATCACATTTGACTTTTCATAGTATCAATGAGGTGAAATTCATATGGAATACCATGTTTCATTCTTCTTTTTCTCACCTGAAATGGATTCTCACATCTTCTTTGGTTTTGATCTTACCTGAGACAGAAAAAAGGAATGTAGTTTTCAATTATGCTAATAGAACTGGTTTGGGTTGTGTGATCATGTTGGATGATCATTTTGTAACTTATGTATTTTTTTGGATTTTAACACATGAGAATAATTAAATGACACATGAATTAGATCTTGACATAGTTATTCATGTTCTTAACTATTGTTTGTACTATCTTTTTTGGTTATAGGATCACTCTCTTTTCTGACCATAAAATTTTGAGATATAGATTTCATAAAAAAGACATAAATATTAGATGGGGATGGTTAGTGGAATACCTTTAGACATTTGAATTTGATATCACATATACCATGGGGAAGAGAAATGTTATTGTAGACACTCTTGGTAGAAATGTGACATTGCATACTATTTTGAAATCAATGGAAGAGTGTAACAATAGGGGTCTTTTTGATCTGTGGCATCTGAATACTCAAGAGGTGGTTTTAGGTATGGCTGAATCCATAATACAATTATCATTAACTCTCTTAGAGACTATTTTACAAGGAAAATAGTTGGATGATGATTCCAGTGAAATTTTAGAAAGCTTATATGGTGGGGAGATAGGTTTGGTTTGGTCTCTCTCTCCAGATAGTATTATTAGTTTTGGGGAGTGGATTATCATACTAGCATTATTGGGTAGATCGGTTTTGTTTGATATTCATAGTTCTTCATGGTCCATTTATCCAAAAACTAAATAGATGTATTATTATATGAGATTTAATTTCTAGTTTCTAGTTATGAAACATGTTTTTTTTAGATTATGGGTCCCATTATTACACAATCCCATAAGAAAGTTTGAGCATCTAAAACCTTATGGTTTTCTATAACATCTTCTAGTGCTGGTTTTTAAATGTGTTGAGGTATCCTTGGTATTTTTTCATGGAATACCATAGACTCCTAGAGGAAGGAATAGTACATGGGTGGTGATTATTTGGTTGGAAAAGTCAACATATTTAATTCCAATCATGGAAACCATAAAAGATGAAGATATAGGTAAGCTATATGTGTGGGATATGGTGATGTTACATGGGGTTATTTTTACTATTATTTATGATGGGTATCATAGGTTTAGTTTATGTTCCTAGAGGAATCTTTTGAAGCTGATGGGGACTCATTTCAGGCTAATTAAAACATAGCATCCTTAGATAGAAGATCAGATGGAGTATATTATTCTGATTTTGGATTACATGATTCGTGCATGTGTGTTGTATTTTGGTGGATCATGGGATAACAATATATGAATGGTTGACTTTTATTATAACAATAGTTATTAGTTATTGATCTGAATGGTTACATTTGATGCATTTTATTGTATTCTATGTAGGTCATCTATTTTTTGGAAAAGGTAGGAACAACCCATTTAGTGGGACTGTGTTTTGCTCATGAGATGATAGCAAGGAATCATGACACACATCAATGTTAGGTACAACTCGGAATTGACAGAAATCTTATGAAGATTGAAAGAATTATCCATTGGATTTTTCTATAGGTGAGTGGTTTTTCTTCAATTATTCTCTTCAGTTATTTCTCCATCATCTTCAAATAAAGGGAATGTTGGATCTGAGATATGTTAGAACATTTGATGTCATTGAGCGTCTTGGGAAATTTTCTTATTGCTTGTTATTGTGGGTTTAGTTGATAGGTATTCATGATGTATTCAACATATAACCACTCCATAAATACCATCCTGATCTCTCTCAATTTTTTTGTTTGGAAGAGACTGAGTTATAAATATATGTTTCAATTGTTTAGAATCTAGTAGATATCATTCAATCTCTAGTGAAAGTATTTCCTGAGAAGTAGATTCCATTGGTCATAGTGTTGAGGTGTTACAACTTTGACCCCTATAGTCTAGAGTTGGTAGTCATTTAAATACATTGGATTAGGTAAAAAAGATCATGTCCCCAAGGATCGAACAGTTTAGTGGTATTGAAGAAACTAATTCATACATGGTTCCCTTATTACATTGGTAATTAAACATAGTACATATCAAAAGAAAATAATTTTATTCATATCACTTAAACAAAGATTTATTTTTCACAACCCGGGAAAGGGAAAAAATAAAAAGGTGAGCTCTGACACTCAGTAAGGGTTATATGGGATAATAATATGTGACAAAAGATCAATAATTCATAGACATTAGGGCAGGGTAAATAATCCAAAAAACAGATTCCATCAATAAACTACGATTGAAAATGAATCCATAGATTGTTTCATAGTGAAAATCACATGGAAAGAAATAATTGAATACTAAATGAATAAAATTATTTTTAATTTGATGTCATTTTCTATCCTCAATCCATTTTATTATTTTGAAATGCCTTTTTTTGGTTAAGTGGGAACCTAAAAACCTTAAACTTCCATGAATACAAACAAACCAATAGATTCAATATTTCAATTTCACATTTCAAAATTCATAATTCAAATTGTAATAGTCATCAATACCTCAGGTCACGTCCCACATCTTGTCATGTACCCTAACATAAATCATAATCAACCTCATACTAGAATTATAGAGAAGAATGACCACTAGAATCCATCATTGTTTTTGTAAAATCACCATCATCTTCATTGGAAAAACACATAGACTAAACACCAAAGATTATCAGAACCCTCATCGTTGAACATATTCAAGTGAGATAGAAGCACCACCACAATGGGAAACCAAAAAACATCACCAAAAGTCATCAAAACCATGATGTCTAAGATACCCCATAATCCATCATGAATGTCACCATTAATTTCGCGTACTTGGTACCTGAACCATTATATTGTCAAGACAATTTATTTCAGTTGGTAGAAACCCATCTGATTTGGTTTGGAATCAAATATAAATGGTTTTTTCCAATTTTGTTTCACATGAGACTAGTCTATGCATCGAGGGAAAATAATAAGCCACTCCCTTTATTGAAATTTTATAGAATTATTCATACATATATTCAATTCATGAACAAAATGAATTATAAAAATATATTTATTGAGTATAGGGTATATATTCATCAACATTTCCCCAATTGAATAAACATTCAAAGAAGACACCATATGTAAAAAATGGTACATGGATAAGGCAATAATAATACCCCTGATATATGAAATATGAATATTTAGTTAATGTTGATCATAAATGAAATGGAATAATATATACACCATATGTAAGGAATAAGGGGTGAATAAAGAATTGCCAAAGGGAATATCATAATGGTGTACATGAAAGAGTGGATTTAAATAACACTTGGAAATTCATAATGTATAATTGGTGTAAAAACGATAAATGAATTTCACTTATGATAAAAAAATGTAAAATGAGTGTTTAAAAATATTTAGAAATGATCCTCTTAAGTGTGGTTTAAGGGAAAACACTTAAGAGACCATAAAATGTAAAATATAATAGTTTTTATATGAAACATAAAATGAGAAAAGATTTTTCTTAATGATAAAATTAGTTATTTTAAAAAAATGTATTTTTAAAAGAGTATTGATGGCACTATAAAATGGGTATGTTTTCTGGAACTTTCCTTTAACCAGTCTTGTATATCAGGAAAAATTGAATATGGATGCTTATAATATAATTATTTATCATTAAAGAAATAAGAATTGAGCTATGAAAATATATTTCAAACATACTCATAGAATTTATTAAGAGTGAATAAAAATAATTAATAATTGAATTGGGTTAAATCGTGAGAAAGAATAACCTAAAAGAAAAATAGATGTTTGGGGAGGATCCATTACCTTAGGTCTGAATGTGTTCTGGACTTGATAATAATGACCAAGATAATCTGGATACATCCATTAATAAATTAATTTAGTAAATTTTTTAAATGTATTTTATTTATTGTCATTTCATCATGTTTATTTATGGTCTTTTTGATGAGTTATAAGATACAATTTTGTAATTTGAGAGTGACTATTTCCTTGTATTACATGACTAGTTTTCATGTATACATGTATTGAAAATCATGTAAAATGATAATAGTAGTATAGAATTGAAATTATATATAATTAATGAATATCAAGAATATTAAATTGTTATATATTTTATTTTCTTATATATTAGTTTAATGAGTCATTAAATAAATGTTAGTGATAATCATTTATATTATTTTGGTTTTTTTCGATCATCAAGAACTACATTTGTGTTATTAATTAATATTACATATATAATATTTCTATAACATTAAATATGATTTAATACATATATTATAATTTATTTTTACCATATAAATGTTTTTGATAACCATACATGAAGGCATGATTGAAAAATAAAAACATGTTATCCACAAAGGTGGTAAATCAGCCCCTCACAGACAATGTTTTCATTTTTAGAATAAAAGTGAAAATGATAAGAGATATGATAGTGGATTTTCCATTGATATAATAAAAATTATATTATATAAAAGTTATTTTATTTATAATTAATGTTTATAAAAATTGGGTGAGGATATAATAAGAAAATAAAATAAATTGAAAATAAATTAAAAGAAAATGAAAGAGGTTTTTACCTCTTGATTTCTTCACCTTGAGAACATCCTTAAGGGACTTATGTTTTGGTCTTCTGTTGAGACCAGAACCACATAGATATGGGGAATAGTCATGGGAAGTTTATTGGGAAAAAATTTTACAAGCTTCAAGTCTTAGGCAATGTGATGCAAAGAGGTGGAGAGGGTTGTATTTATAGTGGAGGAGAGGGGTGTTTTTTGAATATTTTATTCATTTGTTTTTTTCTCAAGAGTATGAATAGTTTGAGAATTACCGATAAATATATTAAAATAATTATGTAATGTTTGAGATTTTGTTATTACAAAATCGATACATAATCTATGACTCAATAATTCATAAATTTATTAAATATTTTAAATTACTGTATTACACTATTTGCAAAAAAATTATCTATTTTAGAAAAATACAAAAAATTAACCCTAACAATATTTAGACATGTAGAATTATAAAATTTATTCCATTTTATAAAAGAACTGTTACTATTTAATTTTATAAATATGAAAATAGTCATAGTTTCAATACTATTTAAAGAGTCAAGTTACTATTTAATATTATTTTACTATTTGTTTAAGCTCGGGGTTGTGTGAAAAAAAATCTATCAAATGAATTTATTTAAGAAGATACATATTATAAAATCCTGGGGTGTTATATTCTTCCCTCCATCAGAAATTTCATCCTCAATATTTTCATGAATATTTCCCCTTAAACAGATGTTGGTGGTACTTCATCTTAACATCCTCAAGTTCCCATGTTACTTCTTCCATTTTATGGTTTCTACAAAGGACATTTACCAGTCAGGTCATCTAATATTGGAATGATTTATATCTTGTGTCATGAATTTTTGTAGGCTATTCATAGTGAGAAAAATCAGGTTTAAGTTCTATGTCTTCAAAATTGAGTACATTAGCTAGGTCTGACATGTACTTATTTAATAGTGATATGTGGAAGGCATTATGAACTTTGGAGAGACTTGGTGGAATTGATAATAGGTATGCTATATCTAATAATGTTTCTAGAATATGAAATGGCCAAATATACCTGGTGATCAACTTCCATTTCTTACAAAACATCATAACACCCTTCCATGGAGATACATTCAGAAATATATTATATCTCAGTTGAAATTCAAAATCACTTCTCCTATTCTCTGCACAAAACTTTTTCCTAAATTGAACCACTATGATATGATCCTGAATATTCTTTACGTTCCTAATTTTCTCTTTAATATGTTTTGGTCCTATATGTTTCATCCCGCCAAAATTACCCCAACATGTTGGAGTTTCACATCACTTTCCATATAATGCTTCATACAGTGCCATTTGAATACTAGAATGGAAAATATTATTTTAGTAAAATTCTACAAAAGTTAAATAGTTTTATTATAAACATTGAAAATAAATTTATCATTTTCTCAACATGTCTCCAAATGTTTTAATATTCCATTCAGACTATTCATCAATTTGAGGGTGATAAGCAGTTCTCAAATTAAGCATAGTATCCAGATACTTCTTAAGACTCTTCAAGAATTTTATTGTAAAATATTGGCATCAATCATACACAATCGATAGAGGTGCACCATGATACCATGAAATATCATTAATATTGTTTCTTCCTAGGCATAGAAGACATAAATCTTTTCTTATAGAAATAATGTCTTCCAAATTTGTAAGATGATCTACAATAACCTATATTGAATCATTACTTCTTGGGGTCCTTTGTAGTCTAGTAATAAATTCCATCGTAATATAATATAACTTAAATATATGAATATCTAAGGGTTTCATGAATCTTCTAGGATTATATCTCTCAGCCTTTATTTGTTTAAAAACTATAAATCTTGACATATAATCCTCAATTTCCCACTTCATCTTATCCCATGAAATATATTCCTTCATATATCTTTAGATATACATACTACAATAGTGTATAGAGAATTTTTAGCTATGGGAGTTATCTAATAGTCCGCTTTTATCTGTGATATTGATGGGACACATAACCACTTTCCAAATTTTATAATTCAATCCTCATAAAAGAATTTTATCAATATTCCATCCTTAGCATCATTAATTTTGTTTTCAATATTCTCATCATCAGGGTTATATCTATTTAACATATCTATTTAAGATGGTTTACCAATAATTTGAGAATGGAGTAGTGTTTTATTTTTCTTAAAAACACCCATATCTATTTTTTCAAAATCCATGAATGATGGACTATTCTCAGTCCACATTTGGGTTATAAGTCCATGATATTTTTGGATTAACGATTTTGCAACCCTGTTTTACTTTTATGGGTGGTAGTGTATTAATCCATCATAATATTTGATTAACTTGAGCCATATTCTCTACCTCATGTTGATTTATTTCTATGTAAATATGTATTTCAAACACTTGATCTGTGTATATATTACATATTTCACCATTGAGATAGTTTCACCATATCTATAGATAAAATAATATGATTACTAACTCAAGATTATTATTCGGAAAAATTAATTCATGAGTCTCCAACTACCTTGATTAATATGAAATAACATTATCATTTTTCATAAGGACATAACATAGTCCATTCACTGATGCATCATTATATATCACAATCCCATCATTTCCCTATAAAAGAATCAAAACTAGAGTGTTTACCAATATTCTCATAAATTATTCAAAACATTCTATACATTGTTTATCTCATAAAAACATAACCCTTTTTATGTTAGCTTGGTTAATAGGTTATTCAATCAGAAAAAATTAATGAAATGCCAAATATAACTATCTAAACCAATAAAACTACGTCCCTTGGTTATGATCATTGGTGTAGGCCATTTTTTAATTTCCTTTTTCATTATAGTATCAACATAGATTCCATCCATAGAGAAAATATGTTCAAGAAAAAAAATTGTTTGAAGCCAAAATTCACAATTGGTAAATGTCCCATATAACTCATTCCTTAAAATAGTCTTCAAAATAATATGCAAGTGGTTCTTGTGATCCCCATATATCTTGAATTACACCAACTATTCATCAATAAATACCACAAAAACATATCATTATAATCATTGAATACTATTTTAATTAGATTTAATAAAATAGATGATGCATCAGTCAATCCAAATGGAATAATGGTAATTGGGTAATATAAGTTCCTAGTTCGAAATGTTATAGTTGGAATATATTCCTTCTTTATACTCAATTTATGATATCCATAAGAACGTTCAATATTTAAAAAATATTGATCCTTGTGAATTTTATTGAATAAATCATCATTTTTAGAAGATGATACATGTTCATTATTTTAATATCATTGATTTCACTATAGTCAATGAACAACCTCAAGGGTCCATCATTATTCTTAAATAAAGAAAAGAGCCTCCCCATAAAGAAAATATAGGGAGAATAAATACCATATTACTAAACACTTATAGTTTTTTCTTTATCCCCACTAGTTTCAAAGTTTCCATTCAATATGGATCCTCTGAAATTTGTCTTGTATCTGAGATTAGATCAACAGAAAATTCAAATTATCACTCTGGGTTTGTCTAGGTAAATCCTCCAAATACTGATCAATATGTTCAAGTAAAATTGGCATATTCTAAATTTGAATGTTACATTCCTTATTCGTAGATTTTGTTTTCACTTATTTACTAATTATTTCATTTAGTAGATCTAACACGTGAGGATCTAAATGAGAATTGGATGATGAAGATTCAACTATGAATATAAGGGTTTCTACATCTTCACCAAAAATCATAATTTCATTCTTCTTGAAAAAAATATCATATAATATTTTAAAATCCATTTATTCCAAGGAATATATCAAACTAAATAAATTATATGATGATACTTTTAAAAACTAAAGCACTTTTATGTGTCATAAAGGAAATTTCTCGATTCCCTTATTCTTCTTTTTCACTTTACCTTTTCCATGGTTATCATAAGACCACTTTTTTCTTCATTTCCATTGAGAATATAAGATCTATTAAATAGATTCTCTATTTTTATGAAACGTAATTCTATTTCATTATATTACAAAAATGATTTAGAAGATAGTTCCCTTATGGGACATAGATTAATAAATTCAGTGATATAATCAATCGTTTCCTTTGAATCATGTATGTAATCTATATAATACCTAGAAAGTCATGTGATGGTATCCTTATATTCCAAAACAATCTGTTTTTCCTTTTACTATAAGATAAGTAATTTCCTCTTTATTTTAATTTGATTCCCATGAGGAAATTATTTGTCGAAGAATGCTTCTTTAAAATTTCACCATGAATTTTATTCATTCATCCTCTTTAGTATTATTGAAAAAAACCCTCCATTTATCAGCATCTTCTATGAGGAAATATACTACTAGTATGACCTTTTCTTTTTCATTGCATCTCAATGCAAGAAATTTCTTTTTAAGGGACTTGATCCACTATTCAGTTTCCACTAGATTATTATCCCACAAAAATATATGGGATTTGAGGCATGAAATCGTATAACATATGTGTAGTTTGTTCATTCATAATAATATGTGTATGATTCCTTAATATGGTCATGGTCTTCTCAGATGTAATACTAACTATGTTGACTAACATAGAAGGGAAATCCCTATATTTTCTATGGGTATTGCTTCCTTTCCTTTGATTGGGATCCATTTCTAAAAAATGGAATACACTAAATTTGGCTATTCATAATTTCAAACCATGAAAAACAATAAACTAAAATCCAAAATTTATTCATAGCTAATATCGTAATAATAAACATAGTTTCTTTGGGGGAATATTTACTTTTAAATCCTGCAATTTTTTTTTAAAAAAATAATGCAAATTATCCTAAGAATATCCCCTTAGAGTGCCAAACCAGATGCACCATAAAGACCATTGTTGGGTACTAGGTTATTCCAAGTTAGGACCAATGAACCTTGTCAATGTAGTTACCCTTAAGTACATATATTTCATAACCATGTCAACTTTTAGAATCCAGGTAGAGATATGTTTCTATAAATACCCACCTAATCTATACCTTACCAATATTTCAGGTTGTTATTCTATGCTTATTATAAAAATATATCTTAGGATTAGGTTAAATAAACTATTTTTTCTACATATAGTAACCATGGTTTCAACTAAACATCCTCTGATACAAAATGTAACAACCTTTACCTAGTAGTTCAAAGTGAGTGATCATTATATTAAAATTTCATTGATACAAGATATCACGTCTAGAAGGATTGGCCAGTTTAGAAGTCTTGAAGAAACTAGATACACACATTGTTCCATTATTACATTAGTAATTAAACATAGTATATTACAATATAAAATATATTTATTCTTATCACTTATTAAAAAATTTCTTCATTACAACCTGGGGAAGGAAAAAAAATAAAATAGCGAGCTCAAACATTCAGTAAGGGTTATATAGAACAAAAATAAGTTAAATAAAGTCAATAAGTAATTGATATTATGTAATGTAAAATAATCTAAAAAAATAAAATAAATTAATAAAATGAGATTGGAAATTCATCCATATATTTTTTTCATGTTGAAAATACCATGGAAAGTAATAAATAAATACTAAACGAAGAAAATTCTTATTAATTGGATGTTAAGTATCTGGGACATGAACCATTACACCATCAAGATGAATTATGTATGTGGGTAAAAACTCATCGGATTATATTTTGAAAGAAACAAAATGATTTTATCACTAACTATTTTGACTCTTGAGACCTGTAGATGCATCAAGGGGCTATAAAAATCATCACCCATCATTGCAAGTCCAATGAGTTCATTATACGCAGATTCAATTCGTGAAAAAAATTACTGTTCAAAATATATGTATTCTGTTGAAGATACATATTGATTAGTATTTCCTCTATTTAAACAACATTTAAAGAAGACACCATACACAAAAATTTTAAATGGATAAGGAAATAATAATATCCATGAAACATAAAAATATGAACATTTAATTAATTATGATCACAAATAGAAGGGAAGAATATATACACTACACACAAGGAATAAGTAATTAAAATATTTATTAGTCATTTATAATGGAAAATTGTAATATATAAAAGATAAATTAAGTCCAACTGAAGTTAAAAAATATAAAAGGAGTGTTTATGACAATTTATAAATGGGCCTCTTTAGCACGGTTTAAGTGAATATTCAAGAGGCATATTAAAAAAGAAAAATAAATAATTTTTTGACAAAAACCAAAGATATATTTTCATTATAAAATGAGTTATATTTTGAAAATATTTGTAGATATAGATTTATTATGTATGGAACTTGAAAATGGGTAAGAGGTTGGGAAGATCCCCTTAATCGGGCTTTCTTATATAGAAGAATTGAAAAGGGGTCCCTATAAAAACAAGTATTTCTCATCATAGAAAGAAAATATGAGCTAGGTAAATGTATTTGGAACATAAAATAGAATTTATGAATTATAAAAAGGAATAATTAATAATTATATTTTGGTATAGAGAGATAAATCATAACCTGGATGAATAATGGAAGTTCGAGGAGAATCCCTTACCTTAGGTATGAATATGTTCTGTACTTGATCTTAATTTCCAGGATAATCAAATTAAATCAATTAATTATTTAATTAAGAACCTTTTTATATGTATGTGACTTTGTATGATTTTATTATATTAATTTATGTCTTTTTTTATGAGTTATGAGATATTATTTTATCATTCAAGAGTGTATATTTCATTGGTTTTCATGTTTGGTTTGCACATCGATATGTATGGAAAATCATTTAAAATGAGGATAGTTCTCCAAAATTAAAATTATATGTTATTAATGAACCTATAGAATATTAATTATTTATATATTTCATTCTGTTATATTCTGTGAGGATAAATTAATAGATAAACTGTAATGGTAATCATTTAGATTATTTTGGCATTTTTCTATCAAAACAAACTAGTTTTTTGTTAATTAATATCATGTATGTACAATTTCATATTAATTAAAAAGATAATATATATTATAATATTTTTTAACCATTTAAATGTTTTTATGACCATAATTTAATGGTGAATTGAAAATTAATATACATCATTCGTGAAGGTGGTAAATCGACACCTCACAAATGATGTTTTCATTTTTCGAATAAATGGGGGGAGCAGAAGAGAAATGAGGTTGTATTTTACATTGAAAAAATTAAATTTTATTATATATAATATAATTTATTTATTAGTAATTTTTGGACAGAGGATATGAGAATAGTATAAAAAGGAAAATAAATTGAAAATAAATTAAAAGAAAAATAAATGGATTTTTACCTCATGAATTCTTCTTCTTGAGAACCTCCTTAAGGGAGTTTAGTTTTCTTCATTTCATGATACTATATCCTTTTTGACATTGTTATGAGGCTTGGGAATATTATTTTTAAGAAATTTTATGAGCATCAAGGCTTCATAGTTGTAAAGAGAAGATGTGATGAGGGCTGGTATTTATAGGGGAGGAGAGGGGTGTTTTTTAAATATTTTATTCATTTGTTTATAATTTTTTCTAAAGACTATGAATAGTATGAGAATGATCACAAAATATATTAAAATAATAAATTATAGTTTTATATTATGTTCTCAAATAATATATATATAATCTATGACTCAATAATTCATTTATTTATTAAATATGATAAATTACTCTATTTCATTATTCAGTAAAAAATCTACTATTTTCTAAAAATACCAAAAAATATCCATCGCCATTTTTTGAAATTTAGAATTAAAAAATGAACACAAATTTATGAAAATATTTTCATGTATATGAATAATTTATTTTTTAAATAAAATAATCATTTATTCGAAAAAGACCGATTTTAAAATTATTTCTGGTTTTATAACACTTTGAAAAGTTAATAATGGTCTCATGAAGTGATATTATAAATAAATTACATAACATTATTAATTTATGAGTCTATTTTAAGAAAATATTTTTTCTTTTAAATCATTATATTAATAAATAAATTTTAATTAAATATTTATGACTTACAAAAATACAAACACTTAATATATAATTTCCTAAACATTTATTTACTTATTCCACGAGATAAATATATCATATTTTCAATCATGAAATTCATAAATTTTATATATAATTTCATAGGTGATTCTACTATTATAATGGTCTCATTACCTTTACTAATGGTCACATTATTATTTAAACAGTGAAGTTACAATTTAATTGTGTATTACTATTCCTTAATGATCTGTGTTATATGCAAGATAAGATACAAATTGAATTTATTTTCGAATACGCATACCATAAAATCATGGGGTGTTATATGTGAAGAAACTCATTATATTCTAATCAGACTTGGGAGTGTGGGTAATTTATGAGGGTGTAGTGGCCTCATTACTTTACTAGAATTCATTCTCCCACATGACTTCCCAATGACAGAATGTCTTATGGTGGGGAGTTTGTACCATATAATTACAAAATTCATGTGTTTATCCACTCTTTATTCATTTTCAAATTTATTTGGGTGTGTCTTGGAACAATTTAGGGTGGAGATATTTTTGGTGGTAAATGAACTAAAGTTCAATGTTGTATATTTGTTCAAGTTAATGGAGTCTTGTTGAAAATTTGTAACAACTTAATAGGGTTCTCCCAATGTTCGGAGAACCCATACATTGTTTAGGGTTTTCTACTAAAAATATTGTTTTTCTACATTTGGGAGATTAAATTTCATGTAAATGGATTTAAAAACATTGTTTGTTTGTTAGGGAAAATAATTGATATTTTTACATAGTTTGAATGGTTAAATTCCATGTAAGGATCGCACGCTGTGAAAATGTTAACGATATATTTTTAATAAAAAGAATATGGTTTTGTGTATATGGAACCCATGTATTATGTGACGTGTAAAGTTATTAAACCTCATGAAATTTTAATGAGTTTGTATTTTAGGATGCTTCATGGATAATCTATCTTTAAATTAGCTCAGATTCTCTTTTCTCTTGACCTAGGTGGTGTCCCATGTCATTTTTTTGGACCTCTTCCCCTTCTAAATAACTTCTTTAAATGATTTATATTTATTTTAGTTGGGTTGTATCTTTCTAGGTTATTATTCCTTTCTTCATTGTCTTTCCTTTGATCATGGTAGCACCATTGTGTTGCACCATTTTATATTCTTCTATGAGAAAATGTTTCTTCTTGATTATTTCTGGATCTATCATGTGATATTGTTATAGGGGTTGGTCCTTTTATGGTTATGGTGTGGCGAGTGTAAATTTCTTGATATAGGTGTGATCATTCATCTTTACATACCTTTTTCCTAAATTGAATCAATTTTAAGATGTGTATATTGTTTCTAGTTCCTTATTCATTATTTTTTCTTCTTGTTGGTAGATCCATTTGTCAGCATGAGAGACCCAAATTTTAAGGTAGGTGGTTATGTCTCTAGCCTAGGTTGGTGAACTTCCTTGCTTTTGTTTTTGATAAATTGTTTTATAAACTAAATGGCATGATTAACATATTTATATATGTACGGGAAAATGGGGTTTTAAGAAATTATAATTACCCATTAGTTTTGTTAAATAATTTTTTTTCAAATCATTGTGAAATGGTTTTCTAAAATGGTTTTCGAGTAATGATTTTGATGAAATGGATTGATTGAATGGTTTGTAAAATATAGAACATGATAATCCTTGGATAATGAGGTGGATGGTTTACTAAAAGGCCTCTTCCATTGTTGGGATTTTCTAAAAGAGTGTTCATATTCTCCATATTCTTGTTGTTATAAGGGAATGTTTAAACTATAGGGGATTAACTTGTAGGGGTGATCGTCTACTCTCCATATTCTATGAATCTATATATATTTATATATACATCATGTGTGGGATTGTCTTTGTTAGGAATGAGTATCCTATATATCTTGACCCTGTGTGATCATGGTCGTGATGTTACCTATGCTTTTGGATTGTACTATTTTTATTATACAACCAAGGATTTGATATGATATATTATACATGATTTGGATTGATTTGATATATCTTCTTTGATATATTTATAATAAATTAATTGAAACTAATTTACCTTCATTTTTTGAAATATGAAATAATGGGAAATTAAATTTTTTTCCATGATTTTGATATAAAACATTAATAAATGTATATCATGAATTATTTTCTTAAAATATTATAATGCTTGGATTATTGTATAGATACTTGTTATGGATCACCATAGTTGGACCCTACTGAGCATGTTATCTAACACACTACACACCCCTTTAGCTATGGGTAGACCTTTTTATATATTTCAATGTAGGGAACGGAAAGACACCATAGTGAGGTGGTAAGGTTTTTCATTAGATTTGTTTGGGGAGTTTGATAGTGAGATGGTGGGGGGTTTCCCATGATATCACATGGAAACTATTAGAGTAGCTATTTTGGTTTTTTCATCCTTTTCAATATGCTTATCTCATGTAGATCCCATTACCACTGTTTCAGTTGTATTAATTCCTTCTTTTCTCTATATTATGTCAAATGTATTCATGTTTTATTTGTTTTTTCATATTTATAAGTATATATATATTACTTTTCTTGGTTTAGTTTGGTATAAATCATTACCACTATTTTTTGTTTATTCTTGGGTGCTAGATACCAACCCATAAGGATTAGAAACATCCTCTGGGTATAAGGAAATTTCGGTTGGGTACATATTTCAGACAGAATCCTAGTTGGGTTCGTTATAGGAGTGAACATATTCCATGATGAGAGTATGACCACCATGTTATGATGTCATAGTGTTTGTCCTGAACTGATGTTTATGATTTCATGTTTATTGTTCTTTCCATATTAACATGTTTTCGTTGTGTTATCATACTACAACTTGCCTCATTATTCTTGTGTATAATTTTCACAACTTTTTTGTCACATTTAAACTTTTATTGTATAAAATGCCATGATTCCTTCAGGTGATCCTTTGTTTATTCCCTTTCTAAGATTTATAGCTCAGCCTTTTCAAATGTATTTCTCCAGGTCATCCAATGAAATCTTTAAAAGTTGTGGTTTTTAGAATCATATTAATGAAGTTTTAAATAATTTATTTGTATCCATATATCAGGTTGTTATGGTATATAACTAATTGAACAAAGAAACTAGTAATATTGATGTTCTAGGTCATATTTGGTGAATTATTAAATAATAAATCCTGAATTAATGTGTAATATAGGTGAGGCTTGTGGAAGTTTTTATATGATTTCATCTCTCTATTCCATGCTTCGATAATTATTATCATCCACATTATGATATCATGTTATTCCAAATTTATCTTATGTAATTAATTTT
Organism: Viscum album; assembly: GCA_963277665.1. NCBI lineage: Eukaryota > Viridiplantae > Streptophyta > Magnoliopsida > Santalales > Viscaceae > Viscum > Viscum album. Next base: position 850,192,208 of record OY728126.1, on the reverse strand, counting down.
TATTATGGTTAGCCTTATAAAGTGTTTGATCTCAACCATTCTTCGGATTACCTTTCTCCTAGTTATAAAAATACTATTATATATGTTAATACAATAATTTTACCTCTTTTATAGCATTTATGGGTGATTTTGAAGACTCATTAGGTATTAATAAGCTTCCTATATAGTGGAAAAATGTATCTATTATTTGAGAAAGTCATGGGTTTTATTAGTTATTTATTTTCATAATTCTATAACATTATAAACTAATGGTCCATTTATTTTATATTTGATAATGGTTTCATAATCATAGATGTGTATTGAAGCCTATGTTGTAGGTTATGTGTTTTTGACACCCGATCCAGGGGCATGGTTTTGGGAGTGAGGCAGTTGGTATCGAATATGTATTTAGATAAATTTAGAGTTTATGATGATTTTTTTGAATAATATTTAATACTTACAAATTAAATTAAGGTTTTATGAGTTAAGAATGATGTTAGTTTCAAATTTCTAGATAAACCATTTGCTTGGAAGTGTTGAATATATTTGGTTTTTTGAGGATAAGGATTATAAAGAATTTTTAGAAACCCTAGGTTTGAGTATAATTACAATGAAAATACTGAAATATTTATAATTTATATAGTTTCTTTTTTTTGAGAAATTTAATAAAAGTCGGGATACTAGTATGTGGAAACTATTTTGGAATAGGTGTATCTTGGGGTAACAACCCCAAAAGAGTTGGTTGGGTATATCTCAATATTCACTATGGTGTATGGTAAATGGGTCCTAACTCTCTATATAGACATACACTCTTGGGTTATATTCTTGGTTTAATTCACATTCTCTTTATATAAAATTATGATCTATTTGAATATATTCTTTTATATATGATAACATGATTAGATAAAAATTTGTAAAATTACCATGATTGACCATGTTTGAAGATAAATAATCATATTTAATGTATACACATCCTTTATGATTTTTTTATTATAATATCATGGTTTTAATTATTTAAATTTACTAATTTAAGTATTCATTTACCTAAAAATTATATTAACTTAGTGGTTATAAAAAGAAGGAACCATGATAACAATGGATGAAATGGATAATGTGGTCATTGTCCAAGTGGGAAGTCTACTTGGACAAGAACTGAGGTTATAATCAATGTTAGTTTTTGAAAATAAACTATCAAAAATAATGAATAACAAACTGAAAATAGTTTAATTTCATATCACACAAAAGTAGAGAAGGATATACTATCTTGAAAATTAAGGTGACAATGATGATGAAGGAAAAAAGATACAATTTCATTCATGTTAAAATTGTGGGAACAAATACACTAAGGAATGTAACTAAGGAACTAGAAAAAATGTATGTAATCAGAGAACATAATAAATCTAACTACCGATTGAAAATTACGAATTTAGTTAACTGGATGTAGGAAGGAAATTTGTCTTCTATTTTTACTTAAGATATTAATATATAAATTTCTTTTAAAATTTTATCTAAAGTAATGTCTATATTTTTGATATCCTTAATTAATTTATTTTTAAAAAAATTCAAGGTTATGAGTTATTTAAATGGGGATAATATAACATCCAAAGATTTTAGTTTATATATTTTTAAATATCTTTGACTGTGATATCTTTCTTCACATGCACTATAAAAATGTTGTGGTACATTATTAGAATAAATTAGTCACCCTTAAAATATAATTATAATAATATATAGGATATATATATATATATATATGATATTGAATATTAAAATTCTCGAATTCAAATATCATGTGATATATAATATTAGAAACACTTAATGATTAAAAAGGTCTTTTTAAATAAAATAATCATCAATATATTTTGTTTTAATATTAATAGATAAATATATAATTTTTTGAAACATAATGAGGTAATATAGTATTCATTTTTTAATTTTAAATGTGATAATTATCCAAGTATATATTTTTTATCATTTTCTAAAAAATCAATTTATAGTTTAAAATATGATTTTTCATGAAAAAAATAATTTCAAGAACATAACAATATATAAAAATGAACTAAATGCTCAAAAAATCATTTAAATGATAAAATAAAAAATTAAATAATAACATTATAAATTTTGAAATATTATTTTGACTTAGAAAAGTCATCCCCAATATTTTTTAAAACAAATATACGGTTTAAATTTCATAAAGAAATTGGTTTTGGTTTTTTACTTTCAATAAAATAATATATTTTTATAAATAGGTCATTGATTTATTTTTATGTCTCATAACATTCCTTTAATTTATAGTAATTTAATATATTTTATATAATTATTGAAATTATTAATTTTACCACAAACATAAATTTTATTCTTAATGACACAATTATCATAAAAAGTGGGTTTAAATTTTAATAAAATTATATTAAAATTAACATTTCATAATCCTTTTAATTTTTATTTATATAATTAAAGTAATATATAGGATTATAATACTCAAATTAAGTGGTAAGATGAATATTATTAAATATTAATTTTGTTCATTTCCATAGATGAATGTAAAAGTGGCCTAGGTAAATATCAAATAATTGAATATCAGTATGAAGATAATTATATCTATTATTGATGAATTAATTATTTTATAAATCCATAAATAACATTATATAACCCGATTTAAGATTGATTATTGGTGAAGAACATGTTTTCATGTGTTGAAGAAGGCTCATTGTGCTCACTTCCTCTCAATCCACATCGATCTTACCACTCTTTGTTATCTGATCATGATCTTCCAATAATGAATTGTGATCCTCCACTAAAATCATCCTAGGATTATATAGCTGACTGTAAGTATTTTCCATAATAGATAATATATAAGGAATGGATTAAATTAGGTCGACTAATTAAAATAAATTATTTATTTATTAATTTTTTCAAATGCACATATCAACTTTTATCTTCCTCAAATTGTCTGATTTTGACCTTTCCATAAGTTAAACCTATGGTAAATTCAACAATCCAAATTCAACCATGGTTATATATTTTTCATCTGATGTTTCAATAAATAGGGTAACAAATTAAACTGAAATGATTTGTGTGCATGCATTAAAATATATTAATATTTTTATCAGTTTAATTAGGGGGTTTGGAGACAGCCAAGCACCATGAAGACATTGATAATAAATCTATATAAATTCATATAAATATTAAAAGGACAAATATATCAAATCAATATTCTATAAATTATCCCCTCCATTAGGGTTTTTCACCCCAAATGGAATAAGCTATAGAAAAGATGGGGATACTAACTCTACATATGACTCCCATGCTCCCAAGTTCTCTCTTGCATGATCCCATGTTTCCAAAGATCACAAATTAATGAAATGTTCCATCTGTATGTGATCCTCTTCTATTGATCATCAATCACCATCAGGTACTCCGTGATGTTATCTCCATCCTTAATTTCCATCTCTCCCCGATCAATAACGTTCATAGTGTCATGCACGTATATCCTCAACATTGATACATGGAAGATTATATGCACTCAAAGAAACTATGGTTGTAAGGCCATAGGGTTTGAAAACATTCTAACTCTATGTAGGACCTTAAATGTATTGATGAAAATTGTGTATAAATTACCTCCTTGACCAAACCTCCACAATCCTAATCATGGGGATACTCTTAGAAAAACATTGTATCTCTACTAGAACTCAAATTATTTATGATATTCATCTGTGTAATATTATTTTCTAGTATGGGTTTTCCTCATATGCTCATGAATCTTTTGATCCTTCTTCGTTACCACCTACCCCATGTTTGGCACGACTAGAGATATATCTCCAATATTAGTCCAATACAAGGACCACTTTCTTGGTCTCCTGGAAAGGGAATAAAAGTATTTGATGCTGCTAATATAGTGATAGATATTATTATAATAAAACTAAAACAATGGTAAGTGATCTTCACAGCTCTAGACTAAGTATAACACAGTGCCTCATAGAATATCCTAAAACACTTGGATTATTGTCTCACTCTGGCCATCGGTTTGGGGGACAGATGTTGTACTCTTTAGCAAATGGGTCTTAAAAGACTCATATAGGCCTCTCCAAATCATGTCATGAATCAAGAATCATTGTCAGACACAATAATTGGGGGTACCATGTGGATCTAGATATTTTTCTACATGTATAACATCCATATATTCTCAACCAAACTATTCTCCCTTACGGAAATGAATAGAACCAAATTTTTAATTCATTCAATAATCAATCAGACAACATCATGGCCTATTGTTATGCATGGAATCTGCATCATAAATTACATTGATATGCCACCACATATCAACTCCAATGTCTCAATAGGTGTGACAAACAGTCTAGAACCTGGTTCTCATCCTTTATCTACTGACATGTTAGACACCAATATATTAACTCATCAATTATATGTCTCATGTCTATCTAAAAAACTACCATTGAAGTTCCTTGTATATATTTTACACCCTGAGATTTACATCCAAGGGGGAAGTGTGAAACTCCCCCAATACCTCCCTATGCAACATGACTCGAACTACCTTACATCCATGTTAAAGGATGGTATTCTCTATTCCTTAAAAAGATATACTTGGTACATATATTATATATATACACATGTATAATCTCATAGGTGATGTCACAAGACTAATAATTTCTCACATTCTGATGTAGAAGAGGAGTCAACACCACCGACTAATGAAAAACTACCCCTTTAATTCCCTAGGGTTAGCTACAAAAAATCCATATGCTTAGATTCCTCCTCCACAAAAAAATAACCAGACTTCCTATTATAGGAATATACCCCCACATTTCCCTTACTATGAATACTGGCTATATCAAAGTCAATGAACTATAGAAACTCCAACCAATTCCTTTTTCTTAGGTTCATATATCATTGTGTGAAGAATGTACCTAATACTCTATTGGTATGAGTGAAAAATAAACATCTCTCCCATAATATAGATACTCCATTACTTCAAAGTGATGATTTTCAATTCTATATCATGGTCATGAGTTACATAGTAATTCTCATGGGGTCCCAACTTCCTTGACCCATATTTGATCAATGAATTCCTATGCATCAACACACAACTAAACACAACTATATAGGCATTGAAAATAATATAGACTCTACAACTTTCTATGGTATTCTCAGTATAGGAGAACAATTCAACCACAAACTCATCTTAGTAAAAGATCTATGACAATGTTCATTCTAGATAAATTATTACCTCTCCAGATCAGGTAGGTCAAAGTGAGGTATAGTCCTATTAATGTCTTCCACAAACCACATTTATTTAGAAATGATTCTACAAGATCATTTCATAAACCTAGTATTATCTAAGCCTAACTAGAACCATCCCCAAGAATATCACATGATCCACCATAGATTATTAGTATGATAGGGCGTCCCTGAATAATAGTACTATGAACCAATCTACAAAATGTTTTTCACTGCATGATTTAAAAGTCCCACAACTCTATTAGAGAATTAGATATTCCCAAGTGCATCACCAAGATATAAAATAAGTCATAGCGTCTTTATAAATTATTCCTTAGTACATCCTCCTCTTGAATGCAAAGATGTTGATCACTAATCCTAAGTTCAAACTTCAATAATGAATTCACCCCCAACCACAGTTTGAAGAAGTCATTGATTCTTGGTTTTGGATACTCTCTCCCCAAATTCACCTGATATAAGTGATGTTAATATTTTACAAAACCCCAAAAATTGTTCATCCTTAATGTCAGGATTATGGGGTGGAATCCGGAGGCATATTGGACTCAGTTACATTTAGGAATATCATTTCAAACCCATACAGATTGATACATAAAATACATCATCCATGTTCTTGTGTGCATGCTTCAAGTTTTCATGTTTATTTTTTTCAACGGCTAGAAGGATCGTATACCATCAAAGCATTTTTAGTATCAAAATATTTTTCCACTCCACCATTAGTGTAGAACATTGGAGATCATGTACAAGAGACATTGGGAGCATCTGTTGAATGGCCTTAGCTAGTGGGAGACTATTCTTCCGGGCTTAGTGTTGGTGATATAAATTTTTTTGATAAGGGAATAAAATTTTGGGTAAAATAAGGGCTTCCAAAAAATATTTATTTTCTATGTGGACTAAAAATGGGGTCCATTGTAGTTCTATGGTGAGGTCATGTATTTTCATATTTCTAAACTCATCGAGGGCTATAGAGATTTGGTCAGGATGGTAGGTTATCTCTATGGATAATTGGCCCTTTTCTAATTAATACAATGGGATTGAAAGGTGGCATACCACATGGACCCATGATCGTACTAAGACTGGGTGCATGGTGTTTTAAATGTTTCAATGCTGAGAAGATATGTGATTGAATCGTTACATGGTATTAACATGGATGAACTAGAAATTCATGATGGAGTTACTATTTTTGAGGTTCTAAGTGGTGTTTGAGAACTAGTATGAGAATACCCTTCTTGGGAAACTATTTCCCTTGGTTGTGTGTTTACTGACGACATATGAACCATCAAGAGAGCTCATGGTAGTGGGAAACCTACTTCAGAGCTCAGTATATTAACCTATATTGTTGGTTTTTCGATTTATTGGATGAAAATATTTGAATTTGGGGAGAGTAAAATGGAACTTTTTTCCCTTGTATAGATTTGGAATAATTCTAAGAATATTTTCGATGTCAAGCACTAACTAGGCATGATATTCCATTTACCATAGATTCATAGTATTTATATTTTAACAATATTAAAATTATTATATCAAACTAAATAATTTTTAACAAATCAATATAATAACTCATGAATATTGTCTTAGGTAGGTATTTAGAAACAACCAATAAATCTAGAATAAAGGGTTTACCCTATGTGAATCTTAAGGTTGGTTAGTATTGGACATTCAGTGGGTGGTGACCATTAGCATGTCAATTTAATAAATTATAAGTTATTTACTTTTATTAAATAAAATAAATTTTATAAATTCTATTCAACTACCCAATTATGGAAAATCAATAGTGCCACGCACATAACAATTGGATATTAAATAGGACAATGAAATCTTTGTTGGTGATGACAAACCAATAACATGTATCAAGGACTGTAATTGAGGAAAATTAAAAGATGGATGAAAAATGTGGAAAAATTTTCAATATCATCACTAGTGTGTATGTTTTCATTAATGATAAATCTCTTATTTAGGATTGGTGGTTGTTTTTTTGATTAATCCCCTTTGTTTATTACCCCTAATTAAACTCAAAACTAGTTCTTAAATTGTTATTTTTCATGATGAGGTTTTAATTTGAAATTATCATTTATATTCCATGGTTTTGGAACTGACAATAATTGTTGATTCATGATTATTGTTCTTTGATAACTATAGAGATAGAAATGGATTATGTTTTATCCAAAAACTTCATGATTTTTTCCTCTTAATGTGTTATGTGGATTTCTCTTTCCATTCTTCATTTTTTCATCGTCAAAATTTATTTTGGTTGGCAGTTCAAAAATACCTGAAAATAGATTATTGCAAAACTACTCCATGGTGTAACATATTGACACTATGGGATCATGTTTGGGATAAATGATGTGATTGGGGTTCAATGATGATGATGGATGGTCTATTGGTAGATTAGAGGAGTCTATTTCACTGGATAGAATAAGATCCAGGGAATGAATATAACCACAAATGACTAATATGAATTGGATAGACATATATATAGTGGCACCGAGATGTGGTGTGATGAGGTGGTGGTGGCCTATTTTATAAGGACATAAGAGTGACTTATATCATGGTGAAGAAGTACCATAGACTGGATCATGAATTCAACCCCTTATGCTTATGATTAAAGATAAATTAGGGGGAGTTGTGTTATAGATTGGATAATCAGGGATGCATACATGACAAAAGTACACCACTCAATCTAGAGTCCATCATCGAGCACAAAAACACTTTGGATCATAGACACCTTATGGTGTGATGATCAAGTGTGATGAGTAGAGATGATGCATGAATTCATGAAAACATCCTGTTCGATTAAACTGTGACATTGACCCTGAGTGAAGATGTATATAGAGAGATCATAGATACCCAAATAAAAACTCTGATTATATTAGAGTCACAAAAAATTAAATAAGAAATCCTGAGCCACTGATATAGGAATGCCTCAGTAGGGAACTTCAAGGGGGACTTTTCCTGACTGATGCATGAATCCATCCACGTGGAAACCCTAAACCACCATATGTGTGTGAGGTTGTGGTTTCTCTCCTTCCTCCCGCTATTATTATAATTATATAATAATAATAATATTGTTTTTGTTTTTTTAATTGGTGGTGGTGGTGGTGTTAACAATGGTGGTGTTGTTATCAATATATATAATGGTTATATATTTAAACTGACGTGTTGAATTGACAAGTTCTAAGAGTAATCATGATACTAATATTAAGGTATCTGATTAAAGACCAATGTTGGATTTTTTATTCTGACTCAAGGCTCGACCACATGAAGTGACGTATGTATGTGTTATAGTGAAATTCATTTTTTCATCGAGTTTCATTTTTGGGAAACCAAATGACCTATCATATATTCTTTTTATAAAGGATCACAACAATGTGATCCTTTTTCACATTCATATTAATTTTCATTAATATATTAGTGGATTTATTTTTTATCATGACGGACCAATTATGTGACTAATGAATTCATCGAATTTTCATAGTTGTATTTTGGCCCATGAGCATTTTATCCATTATATTTTTCAGCGTAGAAATTAATGTTTTCCTTCATTTAAGAATCAGAATTATGACACAAGTTTTTATGAACAAGAATATTAATTTATTTATTCCTGGCCTTTGGTAGTTATCAGGTGTGATTAGAGAGATGTTGGGGGGTCTGTACTCCCATGTCGAACCAAGGAACTGGTCCCCTTGCTCTTTACACATGTAGATTCATTACTCCCCAAAACTATAATAGTGTATGGGTACTCTATCTAAGGAGTGTAACACTCCTTTTTTGAGCTATGTGAGGGAGTTGGTCTTCCTTTGGAGTTGTGGCTCCCTCAAATGTGGGTAGAAATGGAATATTGTGGGTCCCTCCACTCAGATTCTATTGAGGTTGTGCATGAAACATTATTGGAGTTATGTATCTAGTGAATGTGGATAGTAGTCATGTACTGTGAACCCTTCTACATGGATTCTTGTAAGGTTGCATGTGATTTTAGGTATCGAATATATACTTATGGATCTGCAAGATGACTCATCAGCTTTCAATTGGTTGTGATATGTTGATCACCTTTCTATCTTTATTGGGTTTCATTATGAGAATATATATATATACATATATTTATATTTATATTGAGTTTTTAATTCCCTATTCTATGGTTTGAGACTACCTTTTCATCATCCCTCTATATCTACCTTTGTGGTTTTCTACGCGTCCTACTATATATGTATATACTCACACCTTCATGGGATTTTCCCGCTTGTTTCATGTCTCATGAGGATGACAAGAAGTTTCACTGTGAAATCGGTAGATCATACTAATTATTAAATTTGTTGACCATGTATGGTTGTCAAGCATGGATATCCGAAGCTGAGGTCGGTTAATTTTTACCTTTTCCAAATTTTTTTGATGATACATTATTTATGTTTGCGATTTTATTTTCCCCCTTTTTTACATTGGTTTATACTTTGGTATTATGATGTATTCCCTTCATGATATTTCATGGATTGTTTTACTCTAGATGTTACAGTTGTTTTTGTATCCTTTTTCACATTTTCATGGAGATGGTTTTGTGTATGTATACAGTGAAATTAGTAAAATTTCACCTATTATAGTTATTCCTTCTCGCCACTTTTTTCAATCCCTTGTCTTATTGAAGGTGGTCTTGGGGTTTTTACACCCATCCTTTCACCGAATGAGTGGGACCTTGTAGGTCGGGTCATGATGACGACCCCTATTTGAATGATTTTTTATTTTGAATATTTCAATTCATATCTCTACATTTATACTCAGATTTGATCTGGTGTTTGGGAATCTCATGACCACATAATTAATATATAAGAAAGATTAATATTTTTAATTCATATGTGTGCATAATTTTGATTTAATTAGTTTTCCTATTGTTTATGAACTCATAAGGGAAATGTGAGACCACAGTTGATTAAAAAACATTTGGTTTACCCTAGGAATGATCTAAGGTTGGTTGGTGTTAGACATTTCGAGGGATGTGACCTTCAGTAGGTGTGTTATTTAGAATAATTTAATTTATTCAAATGAACTAATATAATTCCCTCCCTTTAAATGACCTATTATGGAAAATTACCATATTAACCAAATAACCCAGGGAAGATTTTATAGGAAGACAGATATTATCCATTGAAATATTGGGATCAGAGAACGATGGGAGATTAGTTCAAGGTGGATTGTGATGTAGTGAATAAAGAAGGTCTTCTTGATCACTAGACAACATGTTCTTAACCAAAAAATATCCTCAATCATGTTAAGACACATTATATATTTATTTCAAAACTATATTTTTAATCAAGGAATGATTCAATTATATTCATTTTTATCTGTGATTATTAGATCTTTACATGATCCCTGTCACAAATAAATTTTATTTATTTGAAAATATTCTTTCGATGCATGAAATATCACCACCACATATTCAAGTTTATGATATCGTTGGATAATAATTGTTGGATAATGATGGATGTACTTTTTTTTCATTTATCCCAACTATTCTTCCATTTCATAACTGTTTTCCCATGGGGTAACAGTTTGACATTTTTAGGGTAGGTTCATGTTCAATTGAAGCCTTAGATTCATGGGTTTTTTTGGCCGATGATCAAGATGGTGGTCTATTGATGGATCAAGATGTTGTTTTGGTTTTGGGTTATTGATACCTATATTGGAGGCTATATTCTATAACTTTTGGTCATTTTAGTGGTCTGGTGTGATGCAAAGGCCCTTACGAGGTTCAAGGATGCATAATATGAACATTGGAAATAGATCAGGTGATAAAAGACCAAATAATTAGACCCTCTATGTGATACACTATGAAAGGAGGGTTAAAGGTACTATGAGATATGTTCATAGTTAATTGTTGAGTTTCTCCAAAAAACTAGACTACAAAACATGTACTTTGAAGTACAAACCCCATGTCATCCTCTTACAGTAGAGGCTAGGGTTTTAGCTTGAGGTAAATATCACATGTCGTATGGACCCACCACATGCTATACAACCCTTTTCAAGATTCATGGAATGTACTCTTAGAGTATATAAAAATAGAAACGTCCAAGAACATGGGAATAGTCTGAGTACATCTTCACAACCATGTACAATGGCTTGGGTTGATGTACACAAGCACGACCAGATGAGCATAGGCATGGATTGGGTGGCTGATACACAGAGTGTATAACTAGTACACATCATGTAGTTTGAAATGGAATCCCATTTCATGTCCATAGATATAATACGTTCAGGAAGAAAGGAAAGTTCACAAATCATGTGTACCTCATACACACTGTGTATTGCCACTAGAAATAACTTTCTCTCATATCACCTACCCCAGGACTCGGTTTTTTCCCTTGAAGGGCCAATACTAAGTGTTTCTCAACTTAGAATGTGATAGTTTACTTTTATGTGCAATAAAATATATGATGTGATGTGTTAAGATGGTTTTTATTCTTTAGGTGTTACTTGTTTATGGTAGTGATCTGGGAAGGATCGTTTGTGTGATGTCATGGTCAGTATTGTAACACCCTTATTTTTTATCAATATATTTTAAAATAAACTAAATTGGATAATTTTCATATATTATATGAAAAATCGAGTTAATCATTCATTTCTTGCAACACCATGTTTCACTTTTGTTACATGAAACATTGATTTTTTACGAAACTACAATTTATTATTATAGTTATTTAAATAAAATCTTAATAACCTATATGTTAATATTTATACTATAAATAGTCAGAAATACTTTTTAAATATTATTTATATTTATTTCATATAATGAAAACATATTAATAATTAAATATATAAAGTTTTGTAAAGTCTTCATATGTTTTGAAAATACTGTTCTCTCAAAAAAAAAACGGCTTTGTATGTCTGTCTCTAAAAAATAATGAAATTAATTTTTGAAACTTTTATAAATTGAGTTTTAAAAAATAAAATTCCTTTTTAATTATTAATTTCAAAATTATCATATGGTTATTTTATGTTATTTTCATAAAATATTTTATTTTATGATGATTCATGAAAAATACTACATTTTAAATGAAAATTATTTTTTTGAAAAATTTATTAATGTAGTAAAACTAAATTTTAAATTTTATTTAATGTATAATTAGTTAAACTATAAATATATTAAACCAATTTAGGTCATTTTAATCATTATCATATTTAAATTGAAAAAAAAACCTTTTAAACTTTTGATTTTTTCTCTTTCAAAACATTCTTTCTTGACACATTTGTGGGATTAATTATTTATTAATTTATGCCACTTTTTGAGTTGAAATTGTAAAATTAATTAAATATTTGGAATAATCATAATTTATATTATATAATCATTTCAAATTTATTGTTTTCTATATATATTTTTGAAAACATTTTAAATTAATTAACATAATTTAGGTTAAAATGAGGTTTTACACATTACATGTGTTTATATTAAAATTAATCATACATACACATAGGATTTTTATTTAATTAATAGAAATAAATATTTAGCAGACTTTGGACTAAATATATAATAAATATATTTTTTAATTTTAATAAAATTGTAAAAAATTACCTACTTAATTAGAAATAAAGAAGTTAGAATTCTAAGAACTATAAATATAAAATTGAGTAAACGTAAATACTACGGAATTGGTTGATAAAAATGTATTTATCTTATGAGTTGGAGGTATATATTTTAAGAACCTGGATCTTTGTTCAGGTATGTTTTTCCTTCTTTCTAGAGTTTTTAAGAAAAACGATTTTTCTGGAAATTTTCAAAGTGCACACCGTGTACTATCTGTGTACACGCCGTGTACTATTATCCGGATCGAAGTAGTGTGCTGCCCGTGCCGGGCCCCACACACGGTGTGTAAGGGTGACATCGAGGCCGATTTTGGCAGAGTACAGAAGGGACCCAGTACACGTCGTGTACTCTAAAATTACATGTAGTGTACTTTTATTTTTTTTCACTAAATGAATCGGGGTCACGTCCCATCATGATTTTTATCTTATTTTAGGTCTCGTTCGCCTGGGAGCGACCCGTACGTCCGAATATTCCCCGATATCCCGCCACACAATCCGTTCTACGATTTGAGCACAGTCGATTGCATTTGAAGTGCAACGGTGAATTCTTCCTTCTTCTTGATCCTTTTTTCTTGATTCCTCTTTTTTTTCAAGATATCATAGGTTAATAATTTTGTGCATTTTCTCAGATCTAAATCATTCCAAGGGGAATTTGTCGTAGGGGTTCAGGCATATCGATCACCTAGGATCAAGGTAGGTGGTTTGTTCCTTTCTGTACAGAGTTGATGAATATTTTGTGCAAATTCCACCAATACCCTTGAACGAGGTATTTCGTGTTCCTGTTTTTCCCTTGTTGTATTTACTGCTTTGATTGATTGCTAGAGTAGATGTTTTTCCTATGATTATGGTAACTTTACTGTACCTTGAATGTTTTCTATGCTTTTTCTTCCTGTTTGGCATTTTTCCAGTTGCCATGCATAGTTGTTGGATTGTGGAATGTTGCCTTGTTTTGCTGCTGAGCCTTAGTTGATAGCCAAGTAGTTCTTGAGGTTTACTTGGACGATTTACATGAACGCAGAGCATGTTTAGTTTCACTCTGGACTGTGAGAACCAAGAGTAGTAGAACAATAGGAGAATTGAAGGAAGGTCTTCTCCAGAGTGTCTTTTAATTACTATACAAGACCATAGGGGGAATTGACGTTGAGTGCTTCCTCAGAGAGTCTGTAGTTCCTCGACATGGGACACACGGGGAATAGACGTTGAGTGCTTCCCTAGAGATCATTTATCACGATATGAGACTATTGGGGGAATTGACGGTGAGTGCTTCCCCATAGAGTCTGCTTAATTTCATAGTTGAACCAGAGGGGTGAGACCGTGTGTGCCTCCTAGATGGTAGCTAGTACTTATAGGTTGAACCATAAGGGTTAGGCTGTGAGAGTTACCCAGAGGGTTACCTGTTTTCTTCTTATTTCTAGTTGATTACTTGTGTACTTTATTTTGTTGGAACTATGTATTGTAGCTTCTTGTGCTTTCCTGTTTACTGCTTCTTGTTTTATTACTTATCTTGTATTCATTGACTGTTAGGCACAAATCTTTGGGTGATTGTCTACTGGGATTTTATCTCACACCCTATTTGGCACATGCTTTTGGGCCCAAGCATACTATGTTGCTGCAGGTATAGATAAGGGCAAGCGCCCTTCTACTTCAGGTTCTTGATTGCACTAGAGTTGGATAGCATGGGACCGAGTTGGGGCTCGTGATGCTGAGAAGTTTATTTTGTTTTTCTGTTGAAATTTTTTTCAGTTGTATTCCAGTACATTGTTGTGTTTGATGCTTTCCATAAATACTTGTACCTACTGCATCATTGTCATCATTGCTATATATATTCATTGCTTCCACTGTTTCGTTTTTGTTGTTATGCATGTTGATATTGCTTCCGTTGTTGACTGTTGTTTTTTCGCTGTATACCTTACCAAATGAGGGAATAGTTTCCCCACAGACTCACCAAGGCCCTCGCTGCTAGTCTGCATATAACGACCCATACTTTACATACATTGTTAATACTTCAAAATTGAAGCACACTTATTACAACATATGACAAAACCACAAAGGACCGTATAGGTATAGTGTCTTTAGAAACTGGGAAACATAAACAACTGGTTCATAAATCTTCTACAGTGTCTCCCATTTATTTCATCATATCTGGGATCCCTTTTAGCATATTCTACTTAATATCCATCTTCCTGACCTGGGGAAAAGAAAACATAAAAGGGTGAGCTCAAATTCTCAGCAAGGGCAAATAAAGGAAATAAAAATCATATCATATCTTTTTGAAAATCATAACCTGCAAAAGAGATCATAATATCTTAACATGGAACAAATCATAGAAGTGAAAATGAGATCCCCATAATCATAACATGAAACTTGAAACTTTGTTTCATGCACACATAATCATGGAAAATCATTTCTTGTTAGTCATGACTCATTGCCAAGAATATCTTAGTGGACAATGTCCCTTTCTGAACCGAGTCACCCTCGTTCCAGTCCTGTTTCACTGAACCGGTATAACCTACCATTCCAGCCATATCTATCTCATGAGATATAAAATATTTACCCAATGAATTGGAGGGAGATATAGGTCCCACCCATCTCATAATGATACCATTCTTATGTGTGCCACATAATCATAAACCATACATCATAGCGTAACCCACGTAATAAAAAGGGGATTCTTAAACAACATGACATCATAAAACAATTCATATAAGATAAAGGAATTCATAAAAATATTTCCATCACAACATAATAAAATCCATGTAATAATAGGGATAAAAACATAACCCTTTTATTATCTTAGATGGAAAATAATTTTGATAAAATACTTGAACTCTATTCTTGAGGAAAATATCCTTTCTACTTCAAAAAACACTTTTCCATTCTTAACATGTCATACAATTTTAAACTAAAAGAAGTTGATTAAAAATAAACTTGAATACTTGTAAAGGAATCTTCTTGGAAATAATGTTTTAGAAATCCATTCATGCCGTATAAGTTAAAAAAAACATTCTTTGTACTTTTTTCGGAAAAGTTAAAAAGTACCTCGTACGAAAAACAACAAAAGATTACTTTCATATCTTTTACTAAAAACTCACTGAAGGGTAAAATTAGATTTAAAAAATTGTACGTGGATGGAAATAATATTACATATTGAGGAAACATGGATGTGGATGATAAAATACTCCCCAGTAAATACCAAAGTATAAGCAATCTCGGATAAAAATGAGATTGTGATATTTCCCTTACCTTAGGTCCGATTTGCTTTGTATGTGTCCGAATATCCTGTATAATGGTTTAAATAGTGTTATTGACTTATTCCAGAATCATACATATTGATATGATATCATATATGGTCATATTATTAGCTTCTTGTTAGTAATATTTCATTGTTACTTGTTACTCGGGTCTTTATTGCCTTTTGTTCTTATGCGTGTTTTGCCGAATAAATTCTTATTCTTCTTGTAAGGGTATAGATACCTTATATCCAGAATGGTATTAGTGTAACATATATCATATTTATTCATTCAATTCATTTATATAATTACTATGTAATGATGATCATGTGGAACGAGTCGCATCACATCGTGGAGACGGTATTCCGTACGTACGCACGAGTGATGATATCGTTCCTATGATCGTGTAATTGTATTGGAGTATATTTATATTATTTAAGTATCAATATTACTTTATAATAATCATAAATAGTTACTCATTACACCATTATACCCATCCTTGTAAGGTGATGGTGGAAAATAGATTACACCACGGCGTGGAGACGGTATTCCGTACGTACGCACGCGCGGTGATTTCATTTTTCCGTAGGATGGATAAGTGGTGAATTAGGGTTGTTTAATATTTATAATAACATATCATTATGTAATTAACACCGATGTTATTACTTTATCATGAAACAACTAAGGAAGAATAAGTTGAAGAAGAAAGAAATTGAAAAGATCGGTAATGGATATTACCTCTTCTTTGGAACGCATCTTTGAATCCTCCACTTAGAGAACTATGATTGGTCGTTGAAGAAAACCAGTACCTCTAGGATTATTCTAGGGAAGTGGAGAGGATAAAATGGCAGGGGTTGGCCGAGCTTGAGTACTCAAATTGGTGTGATGAGGAGGGGGAGGAGGTGCCCTTTTATAAGGGAGGAGAGGGGCACCTTAGGAATATCTCAAAATATTATTTTATATTAAAGTCAAAATCGGTTTATAATGGTTCCAAAGGGTCTTATTTCGAAGCTAAAGTGGGGATGGGTCTAAATACTATCAACCAATAGGATTTAGACAAGTTTAGGGTATTAGTTTAACCATATCAATTAGATTTAACTCTAAGTTAAATAATTTAACTTTTACCGTGTCTTTTTGTTTTCTTTCACTATATGGTTAATACACTTACTATAACATGCCAAACGAACCCCAAATTGTTTATTATTAATATATATATCCATATCTAAGTCATATGGCCGAACCTTAGATTTTTAGGAATAAAATAACAATTAGTAATATAATATTTGATTTAAAAACTATTTTGTGTCAATTTTGACACTATTAGATATATGATTTTTGTGAAAGTCATATAAGAATTATATGTTCGAACCAAGTTGATTAAATCAACACTAATATATCATAGTAACCTAGAAAATTAGTGGAATTCATAAAAAGTCTCAAATTACATTTATTTTGGTGTTTATAACATCAATTATGTCAATATTTCATTAATAAGATAATTACTGCATCATCATTGTGCCATAAATAAATTAAATTCTTTAATGTATAAAAATTACAAATAAAATACCATTATATAGGAAATATTTTTATCTTTCTAATGAATATTTATAGTCTAATTTAGCTTATGTATAACCCCATATTAAAAATGATTTACTTATTAAACATTGATTTTAACTATTTTAACCCTTCTTTAAATAAATTAATAATAAATGTCCTAATCTAACCCAAGTGGGCCTAAATGGTTATATTTTATTCCTAAGTTTGTTTTTGGTAGAATTATACTTATCCAATAGAATTAAGACATGTTTTAGGGTAATATTAATATCATTTTTACGCTTAGTTACCCTATTTACTATTAACCGCGGTAAAAAAAGTAAAAAGGTACTATTCACCAAAAAATTATTTTTATCTCATTGAACCACATTTTACTTACGGATATCAACCGTATCTGTCGGAGTTTCGAAATTCCATTCACAGAAGCGGTAAAATTTAGTTTTATGAAAAATTCAGTTTTTAACCTACCACTTAGTGGTTTCACTATTCATCAAAAACTGAAAGTTTTCAGAAAAATACCAAAATTTCACCCTAGGCTAATTTCGGTATTCCGAATCCAAAAATGAAGTCCATTTTGAAAAATAAAATTTATAAAATTTCAAAAAGTGGTTATTACTATTCATAACGGCTAGTTTTAATAATATTTTAATAGCATATCGTTGTTTAGTGAAACTCAGTATTGCGTACGACGCAAGCTATCGAGGAAGGTCGAGATTGCGTGTAATGTAATCCAAGCAACTGTGTAGTGAAAAATTCTTTTGATGATATAAAAAACAAAATATTACTCATAAAAATCTCGGGTGTTACATTCTACCCCCCTTAAAAATAATTTCGCCCTCGAAATTCGTCACTTTGTAACAAACAGATTCAGATACTTCTCCATCATAATATCCTCAAGATCCCATGTAGCTTCTTCAAGTTGGTGGTTCCTCCATAAAATGTTCACCAATCGAGTGGTCTTGTTTCGTAGGACTTTTTCGCTACGATCCAGAATCTCTATCGGTTGTTCTTCATAAGAAAGATCTTGCTCCAGCGGTAAAACTTCTGAGCTGAGTACATGTGAAGGATCAGGTATGTACTTTCTCAGGAGAGATACATGGAACACATCGTGAACTTGAGAGAGATTCTGTGGAAGAGCCAATCGGTAAGCTACCTTTCCAACATGATCCAGTATTTCGAAAGGACCGATATATCTAGGGCTCAACATCCCCTTCTTTCCAAATCTCATAACCCTCTTCCAGGGAGATATTCGTAAGAACACTTTATCACCCACTTCAAACTCTAGGTCTTTTCTTCGGTTGTCGGCATAACTTTTTTGTCGACTCTGAGCTGCTCTTATGTGTTGTTGAATAGATCTGACCTTTTCTGCCATTTCATCAATGAGATCAGGTCCTAATAGCTTTCTTTCCCCAACTTCATCCCAGCAAGTTGGAGTCCTGCATTTCTTTCCATAGAGAGCGTCATAAGGAGCCATCTGAATACTGGAGTGAAAGTTATTATTATAAGAAAATTCCACCAAAGGTAGGTGTTGATCCCAAACTCCTTTGAAATCCATAGAGCAAGCTCTCAACATATCTTCTAGGGTTTGAATTGTTCTTTCAGACTGACCGTCTGTCTGGGGATGATAAGCAGTGCTGAAACTCAACTCTGTATCCAGAGTATGCTGAAGACTTCGCCAGAACTTCGAGGTAAATCTCGGATCCCGATCAGATATAATAGAAAGTGGTACTCCATTCAATCTTACCACTTCCTTTACATATATCCTGGAAAGCTGATCTAGAGAGAAATCCTCTCTAATAGAAATGAAGTGTGCAGACTTTGTAAGACGATCAACTATGACCCAAATAGCATTATTGCCTTTCGATGTTTTAGGAAGTCCTGTGACAAAGTCCATAGTGATGTTTTCCCATTTCCATTCGGGTATGGGTAATGGTTGTAACATCCCCTTAGACTTCTGTCTCTCAGCTTTAACTTGTTGACAAACCAAGCATCGAGAGACATATTCAGCAACATCTCTTTTCATTCCATCCCACCAGAAGTACTCTTTCAGGTACCTATACATCTTCGTGCTTCCAGGATGAATAGAGAATGATGAACTATGAGCCTCATCCAGCATCTCCTTCTTTAATTCATGGATGGGAGGAACACAAACCCGATTCCTGAACTTTATTATCCCATCACAATCAATGTTGAATTCAGGAACATTTCTCACCTTCTTTTGTAACTTGACATCTTCTTTTTGTGCCTCTTTAATCTTCACATGTATAGATGGTTGAACATTCATTTGAGAAATAAAATATTTTTCCCCTTCCATTATAATTCCAAGATCCATCTTTTGTAAATCCATAAATATTGGATCTTTTGTGATCCTCATCATGGATAAACTAGCATGGTCTTGTCGACTTAATACATCTGCCACCTTGTTTGCTTTCCCAGGGTGGTAATGGATTGAGCAGTCATAATCCTTAATCAGCTCCAACCATCTTCTTTGACGCATATTCAACTCCTTTTGTGTGAAAATATACTTTAAAATTTTATGATTAGTATAAATATCACACCTTTCACCATAAAGGTAATGCCTCCATATCTTTAATGCAATGATTACCGCAGCCAACTCCAAATCATGTGTTGGGTAATTTTGCTCATGGATTTTCAACTGTCGTGAGGCATAAGCTATCACCATATCATTTTGCATAAGAACACACCCCAATCCCTTCTTGGATGCATCACTGTAGATCACAAACCTTTCTCCACTACAAGGCAGTGTGAGCACAGGTTCACTGGATAACCTTCTTTTCAACTCCTTGAAATTCTCTTCACATTCCTCTGTCCAAACAAACTTAACTCCTTTCCGAGTCAACCTGGTGAGTGGATTAGATAATCGTGAAAAATATTTTACAAAACGTCGATAATATCCAGCCAAACCAAGAAAACTTCAGATCTCAGTTACTGTTGTTGGTCTTGACCATCTTTCGATAACCTCTGTTTTTGCTGGATCCACAGATATCCCCTCTTTTGAGATTATGTGACCCAAAAATGCAACTTTTTGAAGCCAAAATTCACACTTGGTAAATTTGGCATAAATCTTCTCCTTTCTCAGGGTATTCAATATAATTCTCAAGTGATCTTCATGCTCTTCCTTGCTCTTTGAATAGATAAGAATATCGTCTATAAAGACTACCACAAATTGAACAAGATAGTCTCTAAAGACTCTATTCATTAGATCCATGAAGATAGCAGGGGCATTAGTAAGACCAAATGGCATCACTATAAATTCATAGTGTCCATACCTTGTACGGAAAGCCGTATTTGGTATATCCTCCCTTTTGACCCTTAATTGATGATACCCTGAACGAAGATCAATCTTGGAAAAGTATTGAGCTCCGCGTAGTTGGTCAAATAAGTCATCAATGCGTGGGAGAGGATATTTGTTCTTGATAGTGATCTTGTTAAGTTCTCGATAATAAATGCAGAGTCTCATTGATCCATCTTTCTTCTTAACAAATAGAACAGGTGCTCCCCAAGGTGACGCACTAGGGCGTATGAATCCCTTATCAAGATTCTCTTGGAGTTGCTTCATCAATTTCTGCAACTCAATTGGGGCCATTCTATAAGGTGTATTTGAAATTGGCAAAGCGCCCGGTACGAGTTCTATTGAAAACTCAACTTCACGATTTGGTGGAAGACCCGGTAATTCCTCCGGAAAGACATCATCAAACACCCGTACAATGGGCATATTCTTAATCGTGAGTTTCTCACCAACCATTTGAGATAAATAACCTTCATTTAGTGGAATCAATACCCATAAGATGGAAGAAATTTCCACTGGAAGGTTATGTTCATACTTGCATTGATAGACGATCGTAGATTGATCTGGAATATGAAATGTGACTTCCCTTCTTTGGCAATTGATATGAGCTCCATGTAGAGAAAGCCAATCCATGCCAAGAATCACATCAAATTCCACTAAAGGAAGGATCACAAGATTTGCAGGAAGCACTTTCCCACAAACTTCGATCAGAGAAGAATTTTAAACTTTTGATGCGACTGTTGTGCCATTAGGTGTTGTCACAGCTAACTCAACATCTAATTGTTGAGGTAATACGGTGATACCCTTAGAAAATTTTTCAGAAATAAAAGAGTGGGTGGATCCAGAATCAAATAAAACATTTGCTACTTTAGAGTGGATGGTAAGTGTAAATTTCACCACTTCATTATCGTACTCCACATCACTGATAGAAATTGCATGTGACTTTCCTTTGTCTTTAGCCTTAAGATTTTGTTGACGTCGACCATCATCATCAACCCTTGGACTTGGGAATTGATTGGCATAATGCCCCATCTCCTTGCACTTGAAACATTGAAGTGTAGTAGGTTCATTCTGTGTATCCCTTCCTTTGTTTGCATCATTAGACATCTTCTTCCCATTATCGCGGCATTCAAATGCCCGATGACCTTCCTTTACACATTTAAAACATTTACATGACCCTTTAAGACAACTCCCTCCATGTTTCTTTCCACACATTGAGCATAAGGGAAAGATCATCTTCTTTTCAGTGTGCTCTTTAGATTTTCCTTTGAATTCCATCTTCCTCTTCTTATCAAACCCATGTGACTGATGGGTTACTTCAATATCCATCTCGACTTTGAGAGCACATCGAACGATTTCCTCATAGCTATTGAAGTCCCTTATGGATAACGCCCTTCGAAGACTTGGTTTTAAGCCACTAAAGAATCGATCGATCTTACTCTCAGGTTGGATAATAATACCAGAAGCGTACATTGCAAGTCTTCTAAAATTTGCTTCATAGGTACCAACAGATTCATCATCCCATTGCTTTAGTTCAAGAAACTCTTTCTCCATCTTTGTTCAGAGAATACGAGGGAAGTACTTATTAAAAAATAAGTTCTTGAACTTGTCCCATTCCATAGACTCAATTTCATCCCTTTGCCTCGTATTCTTAATAAGATTCCACCGTTGATCAGCATCTCCTTCCAAACGATATACTGCTAGGATGACTTTATCATGTTCAGAACATTGAGGAACTAAAAATATCTTTTCAGTAGTTCTAATCCATTGTTCAGCAACTAATGGATCAGTAGACCCACTGAAAGAAGGTGGACGCTGCCTCATGAAGGATTCAACAGAATGTTGCTCCTTCCTTTGCTCGTTTGGAAGTCCTGCATGATTCATAGCATGAGAAAGTTGTGTGAGCATGGCTACAAGATTTTTCATTCCAGCTCCCATATCATTTGGTTGCTTAGGGGGACAATCATTGCTTTTCCCATCGCATTCTGCATTAACACAGTTCCTTCAGGTTCCAGTCATTGACTAAAACCGAGAAGAATAGTGTGAGCAACACTAATTATAGTAGGAAAACCACCTAATTCAAGAATAAAATTTTCAAGCTTAAGGTCTTATCCTAGGTTATTCATGGCCATTTCTAAAACACTAAGATTGTGTTCTATTCTTAGACTTATCCTTAGGGTTCTTACTAAGGCTTTCACATCCTAGTTTCCAAAGGTTGACTATATCTTTCCTCTGATACCAATTATAACGACCCATACTTTACATACATTGTTAATACATCAAAATTGAAGCACACTTATTACAACATATGACAAAACCACAAAGGACCGTATAGGTATAGTGTCTTTAGAAACTGGGAAACATAAACAACTGGTTCATAAATCTTCTACAGTGTCTTCCATTTATATCATCATATCTAGGGTCCCTTTTAGCATATTCTACTTAATATCCATCTTCCTGACCTGGGGAAAAGAAAACATAAAAGGGTGAGCTCAAATGCTCAGCAAGGGAAAATAAAGGAAATAAAAATCATATCATATCTTTTTGAAAATCATAACCTGCAAAAGAGATCATAATATCTTAACATGGAACAAATCGTAGAAGTGAAAATGAGATCCCCATAATCATAACATGAAACTTGAAACATTGTGGCATGCACACATAATCATGTAAAATCATTTCTTGTTAGTCATGACTCATTGCCAAGACTATCTTAGTGGACAAAGTCCCTTTCTGAACCTAGTCACCCTCGTTCCAGTCCTGTTTCACTGAACCTGTATAACCTACCATTCCAGCCATGTCTATCTCATGAGATATAAAATCTTTACCCAATGAATTGGAGGGAGATATAGGTCCCACCCATCTCATAATGATACCATTCTTATGTATGCCACATAATCATAAACCATACATCATAGCGTAACCCACATAATAAAAATGGGATTCTTAAACAACATGACATCATAAAACAATTCATATAAGATAAAAGAATTCATAAAAATATTTCCATCACAACATAATCAAAACCATGTAACAATAGGGATAAAAAAATAACCCTTTTATTATCTTAGATGGAAAATAATTTTGATAAAATACTTGAACTCTATTCTTGAGGAAAATATCCTTTCTACTTCAAAAAACACTTTTCCTTTCTTAACATGTCATACAATTTTAAACTAAAATAAGCTGATTAAAAATAAACTTGAATACTTGTAAAGGAAGATTCTTGGAAATAATGTTTTAGAAATCCATTCATGCCGTATAAGTTAAAAAAACATTCTTTTTACTTTTGTCGGAAAAGTCAAAAAGTACCTCGTACGAAAAAAGACAAAAGATTCCTTTCATATCTTTTACTAAAAACTCACCTAAGGGTAAAATTGGATTTAAACAATTTTACATGGATGGAAATAATATTACATATTGAGGAAACATGGATGTGGATGATAAAATACTCCCCAGTAAATACCAAAGTATAACCAATCTCGGATAAAAATGAGATTGTGATATTTCCCTTACCTTAGGTCCGATTTTCTTTGAATGCGTCTGAAGCTCCTTTATAATGGTTTAAATAATGTTATTGACTTATTCCTGAATCATACATATTGATATGATATCATATATGGTCATATTATTAGCTTCTTGTTAGTAATATTTCATTGTTACTTGTTACTCGGGTCTCTATTGCCTTTTGTTCTTATGCGTGTTTTGCCGAATAAATTATTATTCTTCTTTTATGGTTATAGATACCTTATATCCAGAATGGTATTAGTGTAACATATATCATATTTATTCATTAAATTCATTTATATAATTACTATGTAATGATGATCATGTGGAACGAGTCGCATCACATTGTGGAGACGGTATTCCGTACGTACGCACGAGTGATGATATCGTTCCAATGATCATGGAATTGTATTAGAGTATATGTAAATTATTTCAGTATCAATATTACTTTATAATAATCATAAATAGTTACTCATTACACCATTATACCCATCCTTGTAAGGTGATGGTGGAAAATAGATTACACCACGGCGTGGAGACGGTATTCCGTACGTACGCACGCGCGGTGATTTCATTTTTCCGTAGGATGGATAGAAGGTGAATTAGGGTTGTTTCATATTTATAATAACATATCAGTATGTAATTAATACTGATGTTATTACTTTATCATGAAACAACTAAATAAGAAGAAGTTGAAGAAGAAAGAAATTGAAAAGATCGGTAATGGATATTACCTCTTCTTTGAAACGCCTCTTTGAATCCTCCACTTAGGGGACTAAGATTGGTCTTTGAAGAAAACCAGGACCTCTAGGATTATTCTAGGTAAGTGGAGAGGAGAAAATGGCAGGGTTTTTCCGAGCTTGAGTGCTCAAATTGGTGTGAGGAGGAGGGGGAGGAGGTGCCCTTTTATAAGGGAGGAGAGGGGCAACTTAAGAATATCTCAAAATATTATTTTATATTAAAGTCAAAATCGGTTTATAATGGTTCCAAAGGGTCTTATTTAGAAGCTAAAGTGGGGATGGGTCGAAATCCTATCAACCAATAGGATTTATACAAGTCTAGGGAATTATTTTAACCTTATCAATTAGATTTAACTCTAAGTTAAATAATTTATCTTTTACCATGTCTTTTTGTTTTCTTTCACTATATGGTTAATACACTTATTATAACATGCCCAACGACCCCAAATTGTTTATTATTAATATATATATCCTTATCTAAGTCATTTGGACGAACCTTATATTTTTAGGAATAAAATAACAATTAGTAATATAATATTTGATTTAAAAACTATCATGTGTCAATTTTGACACTATTTGATATATGATTTTTTTGAAAGTCATAACAGAATTATATGTTCGAACCAAGTTGATTAAATCAACAATAATATATCATAGTAACCTATAAAATTAGTGGAATTCATAAAAAGTCTCAAATTACATTTATTTTGGTGTTTATAACATCAATTATGTCAATATTTCATTAATAAGATAATTACTGCATCATCATTGTGCCATTAATAAATTAAATTATTTAATGTCTAAAAATTAAAAATAAAATACCATTATATAGGAAATATTTTTATCTTTCTAATGAATATTTATAGTCGAATTTAGCTTATTTATAACCCCATATTAAAAATTATTTACTTATTAAACTTTGATTTTAACTATTTTAACCCTTCTTTAAATAAATTAATAATAAATGTCCTAATCTAACCCAAGTGGGCCTAAATGGTCATATTTTATTCCTATGTTTGTTTTCGGTCGAATTAAACTTATCCAATAGAATTAGGACATGTGTTAGGGTAATATTAATATCATTTTTACTCTTAGTTACCCTATTTACTATTAACCGCGGTAAAAAAAAGTAAAAAGTTACTATTCACCAAAAAATTATTTTTATCTCATTGAACCAAATTTTACTTACTGATATCAACTGTGTCTGTCAGATTTTCTAAATTCCATTCACAGAAGCGGTAAAATTATGTTTTATGAAAAATTCAGTTTTTAACCTACCACTTAGTGGTTTCACTATTCATCAAAAATTGAAATTTTTCAGAAAAATACCAAAATTTCACCCTAGGCTAATTTCGGTATTCCGAATCCAAAAATGAAGTCCATTTTGAAAAATAAAATTTATAAAATTTCAAAAAGTGTTTATTACTATTCATAACGGCTAGTTTTAATAATATTTTAATATCATATCGTTGTTTAGTGAAACTCGGTATTGCGTACGACGCAAGCTATCGAGGAAGGTCGCGATTGCGTGTAAAGTAAGCCAAGAACGTGTGTAGTGAAATATTCTTTTGATGATATAAAAAACAAAATATTACTCATAAAAATCTCGGGTGTTACACTGCAGCCTCTGGCGTTCGGGGAAACACACTTGAGGTCATGTGGCAAACTGGGTACGGGGCACCTATGGAGGGGATCCGGATTCGGGTCATTACAAAGTGGTATCAAAGGAGTTATTTTCTCTTTCTTTATTTTTTGGAGACTTTATCCAGGGATAGGACGGATTCGGTACTTGGTATTAATCTTTGCTCGGGAGTAGCTAACCCGTGTACATGGAAAGGCCATACTACCTCGTTAATTGCAGTTTTCTGGTTTAGTGTTTTTATGGTTGATATGTTGACCTAGAGTGATTCGCATGACTTGTGCGGTTATTGTTTTGATATTTCGGTTCTATTTTTTTCACAACCCGATGAGATGAGGGTATACCATCTCATGCATCATATAAGAACTTTTAGAAATCACATACCATGCATTCTTGTCATTACATCTAGGGTGCATTAGCGATTGCATGATGTTGTGATAGGTTTTGTATATATTATACATGCTGTAGTGATAGATGCCTGATATAATCCCTGTTGTTAGGTTAGAGAGCTGTTGTTTTCCCTTTTATGTAACTACAGGAGATGCCGAGCTTTGATTCGCGGGGATTATGGGCCTTCACAAATCTAAATTTGGCACCTCTTTCCCTTTTTTAAGTGGTTCTAGGAGTCTGAGCAGTTTCTGAGCTACTGCCCAGAAAAACCCAGAATACACGGTGTGTACTTTTTGGATACACGCCGTGTAGTGTTCAGGCCATGTCACTGACCGTGTGAGCAGAACACGGTGTCATGGGAGTAACTTCAAGAACACGCTGTGTACGATTGGTACACGCCATGTATGTTCGGAGCCGTGTACCCGGCCGTGTCACTGACAACACGGGTTGGGGAAGCTCGGGTAGAACACGCCATATCCTTAGGGAACATGTCGTGTAGTCCTATACAGGTACCTGGCCATGTCACGAACAACACGGGCCGGCGTTAACGTCTTTTCCACACGCCGTTTTTGTTCGGAACACGCCGTGTAGTCTTGTCCAGGTACACAGCCATGTCAATAAAAACACGGGGCGGGGTCACCTTGCCTATGCACGCCATGTTTGTTCTGAGCACGCCGTGTAAGGTTCAGCCGTGTAGATGGCTGTGTGTTTCACAAACACGGTCCGCCGAAGCCTTGTCTTGTACACGTCGTGTGTGTTAAGGACACGTCGTGTAGTCTCTAGTTAAGTCGGATCGTGTGGGTTAGCCATGTAAGGAGACTCGGGAAGAGGCATAGTTTCAAGTACACGCCGTGTGTTGGGGTCAACATGCCGTGTAGTTGAGGTGTTACATGACTCGTAGGGCAGGAGTACACGCCCATGTCAGTGGGTTAAGAAGACACGCCGTGTAGTTTTATACATGCCGTGTAGTCATGTTTTGTAAACTTGTGTGTTTTTCTTCCCCTGTTTCCATTTTGCACTCTTGTGTTCTCTTTCCTTGTTTTCCTGATCTAATGTGTTCTTTTGATCTTTCAGAGCTATGCCTCTGAGACGTCCTCTGGTCATACATCTATCGTCAGGCAGTGAGCAAACGCCAGATATGGCTGATCCGGGACTTCCTGCTGATCCTCCAGTCGGGCCAGCCTTGGCACCGGCTGTTATACCGGTTGCTGGGGCAGATGCGCAGTTCAGGGAATGTTTCATGAGGATGACTCAGGCCTTTTAGGGAGCTCATACTCCTTCCACATCTATGGAAGATTTGATGTGGGTTTTTCAGCAGCATAATCCTTCCACGTTCTTGGGGGAAGGAGGACCTCAGGCTGCAGAGTCATGGCTGGAAGCCATGCTGACTATCATCGAGCATCTGGAGACGCCTCCAGAGAGGCGGGTTAAGCTCTCCACCTACATGCTCTGAGACTCTTCCAAGAGGTGGTGGGACATGATATCATAGGCAGGTCCACATCAGGCTATGGATTGGGAGGAGTTCCAGGGTGTGTTCTATGACTACTTCTACCCGGAGACCCTGAGGGCCGACCGAGCTGGGGAGTTCATGAGCTTAGAGCATGGTAATCTTTATTTCATGGAGTATTCTGCTCGTTTCACCGAGCTGTAGTGCTTCAAGCCCCTTTGGGATGGGAGTGTGGTGTTCTTAGAAAGGAAGTTTGAGGGTGGTCTCAGGCGGGAGATCCGCTCACAGGTGAACCTCTTCCAGCTGACATCCATTACTTCCATCGTCAACCAGGCACTGATTGTGGAGCGCAATATGAGAGCCTCTGGAGCTACAATATAGGGAGGTTCTTCTTTCAGAGCTAGTCTTCCTCTAGATGACAGCAAGAAGTGCCGTAGAGAGCATACACACGGTGATCTGAGGAAGCAAGATTCATCGTCAGGCAGCCATGTGACATGCTACCAGTGTGGCCGGTCAGGGCACACGAGGATACAGTGCTAGAGGGAACCCGTGGAGTGCCGATCTTGTAGCAAGATGAGTCACCTTCAGCGTTTCTACCAGGTCTTCTCACCAGCAGCTGGTGACCGGGGTTCTTCCATGACTCCTCGTTCAGGAGCAGCACCACCAGTTTCTCACCAGTCAGGGAACTGGAGTTCTTCTGGCCGTTCGGGTAGAGGTGGAGGTCGAGGTCGTGGCAGTCAGCCACCAGTTCCTCAACTCCAGCAGGGAGGTTCAGCTCAGAGTGGTCATCTAGAGGCGTAGGGCCGCAGTATAGGCCAATATTTCTCCGTCGAGCAGACTTATCAGGAGCAGGATCTCGTCCTTTCTACTGTTCGAGGTACGATTTTAGTAGCCTCAGTTTTATCTTCATCCCTTTTCGATACTGCTGCTATGCATAACTTTATCTCTATTGTTGTTGTGGAGAGCCTTGGCCTATGTGTCTTTTCTTCTGCCAACTCATTGACACTAGACACACCTTTGGAGATGAGGAAATCTAGTGTACGCCAGTGTATAGAGTGCCCTCTCGAGGTTGCAGGGTATCTCTTCTTATGGGATCTCTATGTCCTAGAGATGACAGGATATGATTTCATCATTGGCATGGATTGGTTGATTCCCTTTTAGGCAGTCGTCGACTACTATCGTCGTAGAGTGAGTTTCATTTCACCAGAGGGCGAGTCTTTCCTTCATAAGGTCGAGTGGGACGTTCAGGCGAGTCAGGCAGGACTAGAGCATCTTGAGTTGGGAGGGGTGATGAACCAGATTTCTAATCTTTATCTGGATGATCAGGGGACTCCACAGTTGGATTTTCCTCTAGTGGTGGATCGCTTCACGGATGTCTTTAAAGAGGACTTTTCATGTATTCCTCCAGAGCGTGAGGTAGACTTCTCTATTGAGCTCGTTCCAAGAGTGGCACTGGTGTCCATTCCTCCCTATAGGATGGCCACACCTAAATTGCAGGAGCTCAAGAAGTAGTTGGAGGAGCTAAAGGATAAGGGTTTCATACGACCTAGTACTTCTCCTTGGGGTTCGCCTGTCCTGTTTTCAAAGAAGGCAGACGGTACCCTTTGACTTCGTGTGGATTATCGGAAGTTGAACAAGTTGATGGTCAAGAACCGATATCCTTTGTCGATAATTGACGACCTTTTCGATCAGCTTCAAGGAGCCCGGGTGTTCTCGAAGATTGACTTGAGGTCTGGTTATCATCAGATGCGTGTTAGACCATCAGATATACCTCCGACAGCCTTTAAGAGCAGGTATGGTCTATACGAGTATACACTCATGCCGTTTGATCTCACGAATGCGCCTGCGGACTTCATGGCACTGATGAACCGAGTGTTCCGACCATACATGGACTCCTTTTTCGTGGTATTCGATGACGATATCTTGGTGTACTCTCACACTTGACACGACCATGCCACACATCTTGAGATCATTCTGAGTACACTGATAGAGCATCAGCTTTATGGTAAACTCTCGAAGTGCCACTTCTGGATGGATCAGATTTACTTCTTAGGTCACTTCATCATAGAGGCATGAGTATCAGTGGACCCAGAGAAAGTGAGATTTGTAGTTTCCTAGGAGCATCTGATGAATGTCTTTGAGGTACGGAGTTTCCTAGGGTGGGCTGGATACTGTAGATGCTTCATTCAAGACTTTCCTTGTCTAGAATCACCTTTTACAGGTCTAACCAAGAAGGGAGTGAAGTTCTTATGGTCAGATTCTTGTGAGTCAGCCTTTCAGGAGATGAAAGGGAGGTTGATGTCAGCAATGATACTAGTCTTTCCGGAGCCAGGAAAGAACTACATTGTTTACTGTGATGCTTCAGGTATCGGGATGGGAGCTGTGATTATGCAGGGGGATGGGGTCATTGCTTATGGGTCTCGGCAGTTGAGGACACATGAGAGGAACTACCCTACGCATGATCTGTAGTTGGCAGCTATTGTTCATGCCTTACGCTGTTGGAGACACTATCTACTGGGAGAACACATTGTGGTCTTCACTGACCACAAGAGTCTCAAGTATATTTTCACTCAGAGGGATTTGAACCTAAGACAGCGCAGGTGGGTCGAGTACCTTCAATATTTTGATTTTGAGCTTGACTATATGCCAGGGAAAGGAAACGCAATGGAATATGTGTTGAGTAGGAGAACTCATATTCAGGCTGTCCAAGAGGCCAGCAGTGAGTGGCAGTTGATGGCTCTATTCTCTGAGATGCATCTGGAGGTACACGACAGACAGGGATAGAATTTACTATCTTAATTAGATGTTACCTCTACACTTCTTGATCAGGTATGGATGTGGTTGCTATCAGAACCTGAAGGCTTAGTCCTGTTGGAGAGTGTGTAAGGAGAGGACCCTCTTCCCAGATAGACAGTGGGCGAGGATGAGATCATGCGTTTCCAGGGATGTGTATGGGTGCCAGCAGACATACGTGAGGATTTGATGTGGGATTTTCATTCCACAGATTGGGAAGTTCATCCTGGAATCACCAATATGTATCGGGATATTCATCGCCAGTACTGGTGGCCGGGTATGAAGAAGTATGTTGCTGGTTTCGTCATGAGATGTTCTACTTGTCAGCAGGTGAAGGCAGAGCATCAACGACCAGTAGGCCTTTTACAGCAGTTACCCATTCCGAAGTGGAAGTGGAATGATGTCGCAATGGACTTCGTGACTGGGTTGGTGAGGACGCCTCGAGGTAACGATTCTATTTGGGTTGTCGTTGAAAGGCTTACGAAGGTTGCACACTTCATTCCGATTAAGGAGAATTTCAGTGTTGATGATCTGGGACGACTTTACATCTGAGAGATCGTTCGTCTACATGGAGTTCCACACTCCAATGTTTCAGACAGGGATGCGCACTTTACCTCTCGGTTTTGGTAGGGACTTCAGAAGGCCCTGGGTACATAGGTACTTTTGAGTACAGCATACCATCCCCAGACTGATGGCCAGTCCGAGCACACGATTCAGGTGCTTGAGGATATGCTCCGAGCTTGCATCCTAGACTTTGGAGGTTCTTGGGAGAAGCATATCCCTCTGGTTGAGTTTCCCTACAACAACAGTTTCCAGGTGACCATTCAGATGGCACCATATGAGGCTTTGTACAGTAGGCCATGCCGATCACCCTTATCTTGGCTGGAGGAAGGAGAGGTAGCTTTGTTGGGACCTCGTCTCGTTCAAGAGACCTCAGAACAGATAGAGCTGATTCGGAAGAGGATGGATACGACACAGTCTCGACAGAAGTCTTATGCTGATCAGCAGAGACAACCTCTGAAGTTCGAGGTTTGGGATCAGGTGTTCTTGCGCATCGCACCGAGTTTGGGAAACAAGAGGATTCAGATACAGGGTAAGATTTCACCACGGTACGTCCGAACATTTGAGGTCATGGGGAGAGTGGGACCATTCGCCTATCAGTTTCAGCTACCTCAGAGGTATCGGGCCATGCATGACGTCTTCCACGTCTCTTAGCTACGACGTTACTTTTCAGACCTGTCTCACGCCCTTCAGCCCGAGGAAGTCGAGCTTGAAGGGGATGCGTCGTTCAAGGAGCATCATTTCTGGATTTTCGATCGCAGTACGAAGGTTCTCCGTGGGTGGTTTTTTCCTATGGAATGAGTGCTATGGTAGCACGAGCGAGTACAGGACGAGACTTGGGAGAGGGAGGCCGATGTACGATCACAGTGGCCAAAACTATTCCGGGATTCTTCTTCTATGCCCCGTTAGGGAAATTTAGGGATGAATTTCTTTAAGGGGGGAAGTTTGTAAGAACCCGGATCTTCGTTTAGGTATGTTTTTCCTTTTTTCTGGATTTTTTATGAAAAATGATTTTTCTAGAAATTTTCAAAGTACACGCCGTGTACATTCTTGGTACACGCCGTGTACTATGATCCGGCTCGAAGCCGTGTGATGGCCATGCCGGGCCACACACACGGTGTGAATGGGTGACGTGAAGGCCAATTTTGGAGGAGTACAGAAGGGACCCAGTACACGCCATGTACTCTAAAAGTACACGCCTTGTACATTACTTTTTTTTAACTAAATGAACCGAGGTCGCGTCCCATCACGATTTTTATCTTCTTTTAGGTCTTGTTTTCCCGGGAGCGACCTGTACGACCGAATCTTCCTTTAGCTCCCTCCTCACTGGCTATTCTCCGATTCAAGCACGGTCGATTGCATTGGAAGTGCAACGGTGAGTTCTTCCTTCTGCTTTATCCTTGTTTCTTGATTCCTCCTTTTTTTCATG
Organism: Viscum album; assembly: GCA_963277665.1. Taxonomy (NCBI): domain Eukaryota; kingdom Viridiplantae; phylum Streptophyta; class Magnoliopsida; order Santalales; family Viscaceae; genus Viscum; species Viscum album. Next base: position 850,158,810 of record OY728126.1, on the reverse strand, counting down.
ATATCATAGGTTGTGCGTTTTGTGCGTTTTCTTAGATCTACATTGTTCCAATGGGAATCTGTCGTCGTGGTTCACTTATATCGATCACCTAAGATCAAGGTATGTGGTTTGTGCCTTTCCATAGAGAGTTGATTAATATTTTGTACAAATTCCACCAATAACTTTGAATGGGGTATTGCGTGTTCCTGTTTTTCCCTTGTTGTATTTCCTGCTTTTCTTGATTTCTAGAGTAGATGTTTTTCCTGTGATTATGGTAGCTTTAATGTACCTTGAATGTTTGCTATGCTTGTTCTTACTGTTTGGTATTTTTCCAGTTTCCATGCCTGTATGTAGGATTGTGGACTGTTGCCTTGTTTTTCTACTGAGCCTTAGTTGATATCCAAGTAGTTCTTGAGGTTTACTTGGACGATGTACACACGCGTAGAGAATGTTTAGTTTCACTTAGGACTGTTAGAACCTAGAGTAGTAGACCAAAGGAAGAATTGACGGAAGGGCTTCCTCAGAGTTTTTTTTAATTATGATACGAGACCACAGGGGGAATTGATGTTGAGTGCTTCCTCAGAGAGTCTATAGTTCTTCTACGTAGGTCACATGGGGAATAGACGTTGAGTGCTTCCCCAGAGAACCTTTAGCACGATATGAGACTATAGGGGGAATTGACGGTGAGTGCTTCCCCAGAGAGTCTTCTTAATTTCATAGTTGAACCAGAGTGGTGAGACCATGTGTGCCTCCGAGATGGTAGCTAGTACTTAGAGGTTAAACCATAGGGGTTAGGTTGTGAGAGCTACCGAGAGGGTTACCTATTTTCTTCTTGTTGTTGGTTTCTTACTTGCGTACATTATTTTGTTGGAACTATGTATTGTAGATGCTTGTTCTTTCCCGTTTAATACTTCTTGTTTTATTACTTGCCTTGTATTCATTGACTGTTAGGGACAAATCTTTGGGTGATTTTCTACTGGGATTGTATCTCACACCCTGTTTGGGCCATGCTTTTGGGCCCAAGCAGACTATGTTGCTGCAGGTATAGTTAAGGGCAAGCTCCCTTCTACTTCAGGTTATTGATTGCAGTAGAGCTTGGGAGCATGGGACCGAGTTGGTGCTCACGATGCTAAGGAGTTTAATTTTTTTTTTCTTTTTCACTTGTTTTCAGTTGTATTCTAGTATGTTGTTGTGTTTGCTTATTTCCATAGATACTTGTACATGCTGCATCACTGTCATCATTTCTTTATATATTCATTGCTTCCGCTGTTTGGTTTCTATTGTTATGCATGTTGTTACTACTTCCATAGTTGACTGTTGTTTTTCCACTGTATACCTTACCAAATGAGGGCATAGTTTCCCCACAAACTCACCAAGGCCCTCTCTTCTAGTCGGCAGCCTCTCGTGTTCGGGGAAGCGTGCTTGAGGTCATGTGGAAAACCGGGTACGGGGCACCAGTGGAGGGGCTCTGGATTTGGGTCATTACATATATCACCAAATTAATCCCTAATATCCTTTATTGTTCTATTTTTATGTCAAATTATGTGAGGGATAACTCCCAATTGTTAATACTTTTGGGAATTTACAAGAATGCCACTCCACCTCAATTATAAAATGGAATTCACTCTCCCCAATTATTTAAAATTATCAAGCCATTTGGCTCAACCAAAACCTTAATAAATCACTTATAATATTCCCTCATATCATCTTATAATCCTTAATTTTGTCATAAATACATCCGAGGAAGTCCATTGGTGCCATTACAAAGGATATACCCGAAGAAGAGGCATCATTCATCAATGAGTGTTTTGATTTTATTTATTCCTCAAACCCCATAATTTTTTTCAATATCAATATAATATGATAATATATGTATCTAAAAAATATTAATATGTTTTTATGTTAGGGTTAAGACCTATAATCACACAAATATTTACCAAATTATCTATGAAATAATCGTTCATGTTTACTGTGAAATACTACCTCATGAACCGATGTCGTTCGTTTTTTTCATTTCCTTCATTCATGGTCAGAAATAATGATGTACATATAGTTTATATATTATATATATGATGTATTTATGATGTATTTATTCTTCATTAATTACTATATAATGCATACCTACATTCTTTGCATTTTTTAGGAATATGATAACGTCGTTCATGTGTGTGGCGGACTATTGCCTCGCGAAGCGATATGATTCCTTGACTCTTTACATAGAATATATTAGAAATATATGATATTTATTAAATAAAAATTATATTTTAATTCTAATGTATTGATATATATCATTTAATTTTATTTCTTTCAATAATTCCTGAAAATGGAAATAGCGTTCAGGAGTACACATGGATTACCCTTGATTTCCTGTCTCTAAAATTTATGGATTACTATAAATACATATTTACTAATAATATTTCATATTAATATCCTGTTTATAATTATTTATATTACTAGATGATGATCTAGTTATGAGGTCCATTAATAGAAAGTTAAAACATGTATGAAAAACAAAGAGGTTATTACCCAAAACATAACTTTAATATGGAATTGTTAATAAACTGGTAATATAAAGTCATAAGTAAATAATATATGTTTTTTATATATGAAAATGGTTATATTATATATATATATATAATATATATTATACATGAGGATTTATTGAGTATGAAGAGACTCAAGACATAATATAATGGATTTCTAACTCACTTTTATTTTTAGTGATAAAAATACATGTACACCCCCTTTTTATTGTATGTGATGTATATACTACCCATGGATGTATTATATGAGTATTTTAATGATAATTTTTTGGATTTAAATATTCATTTTAGGATCTATATTTCATGGGATTTTCTATAAAATTGTTACCAATGTGGTATGGGGTCTTCTCTAAATTTTCCTTCTTTGAGACGTATGTTATGTTACACACCTATATCCTTTCACAAGTTGTATATATAGACCCATTTTAAATGTAATATCATTAATTTTTTATCTATATGATATTTTATGATTCATTTAATGTTATTCTATCACGGTATATATGATTTAATGTTACCAAAGTAGTAACAATTTGTTACTACAATCTCATTGTTTATTGAGATTGTTTATGGTTATAATTATATTAAGAAAATATTATGATCCATATATCATGAATTATCATAAATTGTATTATCCTATAGTTATTAATGATATATAAATTAAATTTTACCATTTTACCACACTTTTATACTTAATATAATTATAAATTATTATTAAGATTATAAATCGTTATTTCTCTATTTTTTAGAAATCGATTTTCTTTCTAAAACTTGTTCACTAAAAATATCTTCAAAATTATTATTTACCTTTTAAAAATGATTTATTAAATAAATTTTTTAAATTTTTTTATTTTTATAATAAAATAAAATGAGTCTTTATGTCATTTTCTGATCAAGGTACTTTTATAAACATTCTACAATACAAAAGGAATGATCATTTAATAGGTAAGACATGTATATATTCACCCAGCATCATGATTGTAATTTCATTGAATATTACATTGAAAGTAAAAAAAGGTTATTTCTAAAGATAAATTTTCCGTAATATCTTGTAAATTCATTTTCTTCAAATTGGTTTTCATATAAAATGGTTTTGAAAAATATTTTATGTTTTTGAAATATTTTTTCAAATAGGAAAGGATAATTTACTAAAGTAATTTTTTGAATGATCATTAAAAATTACTTTCCATATAAAAAAACTTACATTCTATTACTCATTACTTACTATGAATATGATACCAATGTACCATTCATACACTTTCTTTTAATGGTTACTGTTTTTATGGAATAATGTTTATGAAACCCATTTCTATTTAATGGGATATATGATTATGAAACCCAATTCATTTAATAGGTTATACAATAATTAAATGATTATGAAACATGTGTATTTTTTATAGGTTATGATATGATGAAATATTTAAGATATCAATTTCATATCACGGGTCATGATATGTTGAAATTTTATGATCTTTTAGGGAACATTTGTATTATTTTAATATGTGATGTGTGATACCTATATCTCCTGATAATGCATTGGGTAATGATTTATATATCTCAAGAGATGGAGATTGTAGGAATACATAGTGAACCTTATTTAGTAAGGGAATTTGTCTACTGAGATGGTCCAGAGAGTGAACCTTGACTAATCAGATGGATTTGGGAGTGAACCCATTTCACTAAAATAGCCTTTGTAGTGAGCCATGAATACAATTGAAATCATTTTATATGATTATGTTTTTTCCATAATTCCTTGTCTTATACATATGTTATAATCGCATTGTTTATGCCCTTTGATTCCATTATGATTCATTTCTTATGAGCTGATATTATTTATACATTGATTCATGTTTATGTACTTTGATATGAATGTAATTGTTTTCCAATGTTATGCTCATGTTTTAATTCCCTTATACTCAGGATTATAACTATGTATCTCCCTTGTTAACCCTTAATGAACATCTGCGCTCACCCTTTATCATGTTTCCTTTTCCTAGTTTATGAATATATGTACTATGTGTGATTTGTCTATGAAGGTAAATAGACATTAATATCCTTGTGGAAGAAAATGTAGTTCGTTTATGAACTACTTGGTTATATTACCATGTTTCCGAAAGAACAAAACAATTAAAATCCATTGGCATGTATATTTGTATTAAAATGAATTCTCATCAATTAGAAAGAAATATTAATGGATGAAAATTCAATATCACTATATTTTTTATCAATGTAAGGCTGTATTTAACCATTGGAAACATGGTTGAGAAATATCTTGTAAGAACTGTTTGGATAAACCTATATATAGGTGAAAATTCTATGTTATGGTAAGTAATAGTTTGTGTTCTTTATCTAGATATACATCGATGTCTGGATAATACAAGTGGAAATAGTTTTAACATTGATGAAACAAGGGTTAATAACCCTAAAAACATCTTATACATCTAAAACCACTTAGGAACTAGTGCACGACAATGGTCCTTGATAAATACCTATTTGACAGTCCCAGAGACCATGCTATTGTTAATACAGATTTTCTTCATGAAACATTGTGAAGGATTTTTAACAAAGGATGATCGTGGATGAACTAGGTTAAACTTATTATTTCATAGATATTAATTTTATAATTAATTCCCCTTGATTATGTTTGTTAACCACTCTGATTAGTGTTTATGAATAAATTCTTTTTTTCTTATTCAATGGATAGAACATGAAAGAACTGTGTTGATGCTAAAAGTGATGGACAATGAAATAATTTTTCTCCTATGGAATAGAATTCTATGAGACCTAGAATAAGAATCCAATTGATATGACCAAATAACTTTCTCATTATATGAATCATGATAGAATTTCCCAGATGATCAAAGAAGGGAACAAAATTCTGTTGAGTACTTCATGAGGTAATGTCCACCTTATTTTCGTATTTCTTATAATCTATTATTGGATGAGAAATGCATCAGTTACTATGAAAATGTATTTTCCATTATCCAATGTTAGGAACATGATAAATTTACTCTACTTTTTTATCATTTAGAAGGTCAAGAAGACTAGTGGTGTACCCTTATCAATAATACAAGGCATCAACATGAAATTGAATCCATTGAATGAGCTGAGTTCAAGAACTTATTTTTCAATAAGTATATTCCTAATAATCTTCTTACGAAAATGAAGAAGTATTTTTCAATGTTAAATTAAATGGATGATAAAAATATTGGTTCCAATGATTCCAATTTCACCATACTTATATGGTATGCTTTAAGAATTTTAATGAAACCCAAAATTATGGTTGATCAATTATTCAGTGAACTAACGACAATTCATGAAAGAGTGTTATCCATAAGAGACATTAGTATATATGAAAAACAAATTATTTTTCATTTAGGTGGATATGTAGTTTGTAGTTACACATAAATCTATTGGAGAAGAAAATAAGAGAAATATGGAATTCAAAGAAAAATCTAAGAATGAGAGAGAAATGTATATGCGTTTTTTCTTTATGCTCAATCTGTTTAAGTAATCATGGATGAAATTTCCTTAAGGTTTCTAGAAAATATATTATGTGTGGGATTGATGGACATAGATTATTTGACATCCCAAGTTATGGGAAAATATTAGATAAGGATGTGAATAGAAAGAACTCCATAGAATACACAACACACACTTTAGTGTTGCGGGTGTAAGAATTATGAAAATGGTGATAAATATTTTCAAAATAAAATTGATAATGATGGGGATCTATGTCAAAAATATTTTATGTCAAGGGAGAAAGGTCATAAAATGTGATTACCATTTTTGGGGAGGGGAATAATATGGACATTGTGAAAGGTACACTTACCATTCACTCTATTACTGGTAATGTATTATTTGGATATGGATATACTCATTTGTTTGTATATATTAAAATTTAAAAGGTTATCAAGATGTCACCACAATTATTAGTGGTTTAATTAGATTTAAAAATCCTTAATGGTATGATGATAACATAAAAAGTATTTGTTGCATCCTTGGTTTAAGATTGTGTGAATTTTCTTCCTGAAAATGTTATTATTCTCCCTCTGGTTGAATTTTATTTTTTCTAAGGAAGAGATTGGATTTCATTAAATAAGGCTCACATAAATTTCCATGTAAATAAATTCGTGTTTTATATTCCAAATTAAATTATGATCACATATTATTGTGACGATAAATATGAACTTTTTATGTATGTCACATCTATCATATGGGTCATAATTCCACTTCAGAATAGGTGTTTATCCCAAATCGTTAGGGAGAAACAAAACATCGATGATATTCTGATTGTTTTGATGTTTGTGGATTCCTTTATAGAAGAACTACCTAATATTCCCCTGAATCATAAAGTTGAGTTCTAAATAGAACCCATACCTGATGCCTCACCCATTTGAATGATTCCCATTATAATGGACTTGATTGAGTTGTAAGTATTTAAGAGTCAACCCCAAAAAAAAATTGATAAGGGATTCATTTAAAAATTCACGTCATCTTGGGGAACACGTATTCTATTTTTTAATAATAAATTTCTATAAATGTGACATTATATTCATTTCTCTGAACTAAACAATATCACCATCAAGAACTAATAACATCTACCTCATATTGTTGACTTTTTTCGATCAACTACATTCCAAGATTGGACTTTTTTCGGAGGTCATCAATTGATGTTTAATAAAAAGTATATACCCAATACATATTTCTATATAATGTTTTAGAACTATGAATACATAATGACGCCATTTGGCCTTATGAATTCTTCTTTTATCTTCATGGTTTAATTAATAGAGTCTCTATGGATTACCTCAATCGGTTTTTTTGTATTCCTTATAGATAAAATTCTAGTTTATTAAAAGTCCATGGAAGATCATGATGATGAATTGATAATTGTAAAGAAGAGAATAAATAATAATAAAATATGTAAAAAATTTACCAACTATGAATTTACCTATAAGGGGTTTCGTTTTTGGGTCATATAATTTCAAAATAGGGTATATTTTTGGATTCATAAAAGATTAAAGTTATTGAATATTGGACTATACCAATAATGGTGAATGAGAACTAAAATCTCCTGGGCTTAGTTAGATATTATTGATTTTTTTTAGGTAATTTCCCATGACCATATAATCCACTCACCAAGTTAGTATAGAAGGGAACCTTGTTTCTTTGGATCTATGAATGATACGAAAACATCAAAGAACTAAACAGAATGTTAATAAAAGTCCATGTGATTACATTACCCTATAGTGTATAAGGGTATATAATTTATTATGAAACATATAAGAAGGTATTGGGATGAATTCTCATGAAAAATGGAAGGGTTATAGATTACGCCTCATAAAAATTAACGTTTCATGGGAAAAATTACCTAAATTCTACTTTGGAGTTCATCGTGGTAATTTTTTTATTAATGATATCAAGGAATTATCATTATGGAGAATGTGTGATATGTATATCGATCAAAAATATTAATGTATAAATTCACATAGATGGAGTTGAACATAGACAATAGAATATGGTTAGAGCCAATAATAGATCATGACTGCTCAATACATTGCCACTCTAGGAAAGAAAAAAAGGTCATTGAAGCTTTGAATCCAATGGATCATGCAAGCTCACCCATGATAAGGGCCCCAAAAAGATCAATCATTTCTACAATTTCAAAGGATGGATCTAGAAACCTTGATTGAAAATGAAAAATCTTATCATGCTCATTTGAATGTTCAATCATCTATCCTAGTGATGGTTATTGAATCCCAGACGGAATATATAAAGATAAAAAATAACGTTATAAATCTTCCTAAGTTCAACATTGATCATGACGAAATTATAAGGCTCAAGAACCGTGTATGTGTTTCTTCTATACCATATTTAAAGAATGATATGTCTAAGGAAGCTCATCATTCTTCATTCTCTATTCATTATAGATGCATGGAGATGTACACATATATGAAAAGAATACTTCTAGTGGGATGGAATAAAAGGGGAGATCATAGAATTTTGTATCTCAATTCTTGGTATACTAGCAAGTTAAGGACGAATGAAGAATTTCAATGTGGATTTTTCATCCATTACCCATACCAGAATGGAAATGGTAAAATGTCACCATGGAGTTTGTCACTAGGCTCCCCAAAACATATATAGGGAATCATACAATGTACGTGGTAGTTGAGCTCCTTAATAATTCTTTACACATAATAATTATTATAAAATAATACTCTTTGGATCATATTCTAATGATATACATTAAAGAAGTTGTATGTTTTCATAGAGTACCACATACCATTATATCTGATCTGGATCTGATGTCTGTATCAATGTTCTTGTGATGACTTCACCAAGATCATGATACATAGTTGAGTTTCGTCACATCATATCATCCTCCAATAGATGGTTAGTCTAAAAGAAGAAATAATAACCTAGAGGATACGTTGAGATCATATTAGTTTTATTTTAATGTTTGTTTGGATCAAAACCTTCTTCTAGTTGATATTTCATACAATATTTGATTTCACTAAATCATTTAGATGGATCCTTATGAATCCCTCTTTCTAATTAAATATAGATCCCAAAGATTATAGAACAAAGTTGGAGAAAGAATGATATTGATACCTGATATAACTAAAGAGATAGGAGATGAGGTTACATTGATTCATCATCACATAAAGGAAGATAGGTGTCAAAAGAAAATTTATGTTGATAACTACCATTGTGATCTAGAATTTGAAGTTGGTGATATGGTGTTTCTTGGAATCTTTTCCTCGAAGAATGTTTTGAAATTAAAAAATAAAGGTATGTTGATCCCTTGATATACTGGACCATTCAAGATCCTTGATCGAGTACTGAAAATTAATTATCACTTAGTAATTCAACCAAATCTTTATCAATTCCCTAATTAATTCCATGTATCTCTCATAAGAAAGTACATACATGACCACTCACAAGAATTGAACTCAGTGGTCTTGCCATTGTAATAAAAACTATATTATGTGGAACAACTAGTTGAGATTTTGGATCATACAGAAAAAAGTTCAATGAAATAAGACTACTCACCTTGTCATTGTTTTGTGGTGGAAACACCATTTTGATGAAGCTACATTGAATCCTAAGGATATGATGTGGTATAAGTGACCTCAATTTTTTTATTATAGTGAAAATTTTTGAGGACCAAATTCATTTTTAGGGGGTAGAATGTAACGCCTCTCATTTTTAAGATTCATGTTTATTAAATTAAATTTATTTATTATATTTCCATATTCAAAACATCATGTTAAGATGGTGTTTCAGGAATGACCGGGTCTAACATTTGTTAGACAAAACCATAATACTCTATGAAACAACATTTTATTATTATAATTACTTAAACAATACCGTTATAACCTAGATGTTAAACATAGAAATATTAATTATAAGAATTAATTTTTAAAAGTATTTATGACTATTTTCAATAAAGAAAACATCTTAATAATGAAGTATATAATTTTCATTAAATTCTTAATATTTTTTGAAAATACTATTTTTTCAATAGAACATGGTTTTACGCCCTTCAATAAACAACAATAAAATTAATTTTCTTAAAATTTAAAAATTTTATTTGATAAAATATTAATTTATTAATAAATAATGTCTAAATTATCTCAGGCTGACCGTTTGGGATTTTTAAAATTATTTCATTTTTTTATGAATATTGAAAAATACAAAAATTTTATTAAAAACTTCCTTATCATATAATTTATTTTTATAGAAAAATTATATATTAAATTTATCATAAAGTATAATTAGTTCAATTATACATATGTTAATCTAATTTATGTCATTGGAATCAATCTCATATTAAAATTTAATATAAAAACTTTGTAAAATTTTGATCCTTTTTTAAGACCCTGCTTGCTCGATATGTCTACAATATTACTTTTAAATTATTTTTCACTCATATTATAATTGAATATAAAAAAATGAATTAAAATATTTGGAATAGAAGATGTTATATTATCTAATAAGGTAAACATTATTTTTACCATAATAATTATTGTAAAAGTTAAAATTAATTAATGTGATTAAGGTTACTACAGGGTTCTGTGAATTGCATGTGTATTTATTAAAATTAACCATACACATACATAGGAGTTTTATTTGATAAAATATAATTAATATTTAGAATATTTGGGACTAAAGAATCTAATTAATATATTTTTAATTATATTATTAACTGATAAATTACATAGTTAAATAAAATGATAGCGGTTACCCTTGTAAAAACTATAATGGTAAAATTGAATAAACCTAATGACTTAAAAATGACATGAATAAAATAAATTTTTTTCATGGTGGTATTTATTGAACAACTAATCAATCACCTCCATTATTGTTCTATTTTTTTGGTGCATGAGTAAAATGAGACCTCCGAATAGTGATGCAACATTCTAGATTTTTGAGTTTGGTTGAATACCTCTCCAGTTTTTATATTTTAAATTAGTGTGTCTTCCAATTTCGTTTTTGTTCATCAGAAACAAATTGTAATGGTTATTTGAGCGTTATATCATGTTTTTAGATAGTTTTCGATGCTTGGGTAGAGTCTTAGGTTCTCATAAGGGTTTCCCGAGCATCAGAGTCTTGAAAAATTGTTTTTGTGTTACAGGTCAAGGTGTATTGTTTAGGGTAAACCATGCAGCCTCATCAAGATAATTGTGTTACCTAATTTTTTACTACCACATGTTTTGAAAAACCATGCTAGGTGAGGTACATGACTGGGAATCCACCACTACAATTTTTATAGAGGGATTTATCATGGTTTCCACATGTTTGGGGAAAACCATGTGGAATGACACACTAGTAGTGCCACATAAGTAGTACAAATTAGCATGCATGGTTTTTCAATGTCTGGAATGCAATGTGAGCTAACTTTGAAGCCTTAATTTTTTTTAAAGTACATTTTTTTCCTCCTATCTTATTTATTCTTTTTCTCTTTTCTTCCTCCTCTTGGGTCAGACATACAACATTTAGAGGTGCCACTTTCTTCCTCCCCTAGGGATTTATCTCCCTCATTAATAAGTGCACCATATTTAGATTCATTGGGTTATTTGGAAATGTATTGGTATGTCTCTCCTCACCCATGATTGAATTCATCCTTTTTGTCACCTTATAGAACATTAAATCTGTGGGAGTGGTTTTACCATATTTTTAGGGTGTTCAACGGAATCCTCAATTTCTTCCAAATCATTTGGAGGTAGAGTCTAAAACTGGATGTGCCTACATCCATGAGTCCGATGTAGGTGTTTCATACATTTATTTGTGTTTTCTTATTCAATTTGGGGGCATGGTTTGTAATTTTATGTTGGTTAGTTGAGAAATACCCCTTTTCTTATTGATAAACTCATTGTATGACCTTGTGGGGTGTCATTGGGCATGGAATCACCTTATTTACTCATGTGAGGATGGGTTAGAGGTCATTGATATCTTGGTTAGTTAATCAAGGTGGGTTGTTTATTCAAATTTTCGTTATTTGATTTAAATAGAATTTGTTTTTTTCAACTGAGATAGTCAATTAATTTAGATTTTATTATTATCTTTGTTTAAATTGTTAAATTCAATTATATTAAATGGAATTTCTTTTTTATATTTAATCGGTGTATATATATATGATTGATTGTGGTGTGTTACATTATATGTGATCCATTGGACTGTAATTTTCTTCGCATGAGCTAATAGGTTTTCTATAGCCAAGGGGATCGAGGTGACCTGATCGTCTTCTTGGGGCTTGGCCTGGATATATAAATATGAGTGGTGTTGATCATAGGATAAGAAATCATGGACATTTTATTGAGGTGGTAAGGCTAGCATGAATAGGGAATGACCCATTATATTGGATGGCATGACCATCAGACTTGAGAAACAAGGTTGCAGTGGAATGTGGTGCCAGTTGAATGTGTCTTATGTACTGCAATTTGGTGATCTCCACTCACCCATGATAGAAAATCCACCGATTGGAGTCACCTGCACATAGGTTGACTCAGTGATGAGGTGGTTCTGACCACATGTGTGGGTATAGTCCCCTGGTAGTGTTTATTTGAAAAGTTTTTGGTGGGGGTTCATACCATAGAAATCCACATGGAAGGTGATGAGCCTTAAGTTCATAGTGATGAGTTTGTTAGTTTGGGGATGAGGCCTGATGTATTAAATCTATTGGGCATATAATATTTTTGGAGTATAGAGATAATTGTTCCTCAGGACATCGTTCCATGAACCAACAATGATGTTTATTTGTGGATTGATATCTCTATTACACTAGAGGTATGGATTTGAGCAGACAAGTTCTTTTGAACAAGGTAATGACGGGCCAAAGTTTCTTTTATTCGCAATGCCTTGGTGACATCAGTACTTTGTAAAGATATGAGGTGTCAGGAGGCATGTGATGTTGAGTTAACAAATTGTGGAACACGAGGATTCACCTAGGTTTTATGATATTTGGGGATACCATGGGATATGGGCCATGGATCCTTTCATTTTTATTGATTTTGTTATTTGTTGAGGGAGTTGATAAAATTGTGGTGTCTATTGAGTACCATGGAAGTCCTTGATTATTTTATTCATGTGCTATTTTATTTATTGTAATTCACACATGCTTAAACTTTTATGTATGGTATTCACACACAGTTGGTTTCCTACTGAGAATCATTCTCACACCCTACAATGGTACTTTGGGACATGTTTATACTTTATGTTGTAATTCAATAACGGATCAACTTCAAGAGCTGGAATATAGAAGTTGTTTGTCATGGATGTTGTCAAGGGACCTTGTGGTCTTTCCTCAACTAGAGTTTCTATTTTGTTTTATCCTTTATTTATGATCATTATTTATATGTATGTATATACTGTGATCAACCATTATATACCCCTTCCTCTAAATAATGATACATATGACCTATTTTGGATGCATGTTTGTTGTAGTATCTGTAAGTGGCATGTTGGTTAGTTTATTATTTCAACTGTCTATTTTTATTATGCTTCCTCTTTTTCTTGATATTGAGTCTCCTTCAATCATTGGTGAGTTTGGTTCAAGTATTTTTGGGTCTTTTATTCTCTTAAATTATATATATATATATACATGGATGGGTATTATATCATCACATGAGGGTATGAACTCCTCATTTTTCCCTCTTTACACCCTCACTACTATTGAGAGGCCTTTGGAATTTTGGGAGGTGCGCTTAAGACTATAGAAACCTAGTTCGATATAACTATTCTGATGGATAATCAGGTTAGGGAGTCAATAAGTGGTATCAAATGAGTTCTTTACAGGGATTTAATATAAGTGTAAGAATAAATACTTGTGATACATAGAATTCATTTACTTTTATTTTCTCCGAGTATTACTTTTTGGATTACGGTAGATTAGAGATTATGACATTGTCAGTGCTAGGTTTATAACTTCCTCTTAGGTGCCTGGATTCCTAGGTACGAGGGAGAAACCATTATAACGTTGGTGGGAATTAATGTTTTATATTTATCACTTCATAGTTAACATGATTTCTACCTTGAGTGTTATTCGTAGAATGTGACTACTATTTATTATGATTTGTTTCTTTGTCCTGGTATGGTAGGGAGTGAGATATTGAACCTTGGTCAGGTGAGAAATGTTCTGTGATTGAAATCATTGTTATTCTTTGTTTCAAAATTTATTAGGGTGGTTTAATTATTAATATTCATGTGTCATCATGTGAAATTATTTGTGAATTTGATATTCCTTATGACATGTATATATCTATATCTTTTGATATATATATATATATATTATGTGAAATGTGATATGGGATTAGATAATATAAGATAAAGCTGTTACAATGTCATTGGGTGATCTTGATCACCATGTTGGGCAATATGGAAATCGGTTTGAGGAGATATTGTTTGTCAGTAGGGGTGAGGATTGGGGTATTTGTGATACCTTGCTATATTTTCGGTGGGTAAGGAGGCCATGTGTTCAAGATGCCTTGTGACATGGTTGAAATAGAAAGGGTAAGGGTACTGAGGATGAAATCCTTGTTACTTATTTCCCCATATTTGTTTATATATATATATATAGGTTTTCGAACCATGTTTGGTATTCAATGGGTTTCCCTGTGATGGATCAAATGGAGTGTCAGGCGGGTGATGATACAGTGCCACTAGAGCACAAATAGGTTCATACCCTTGAGGTTCTGGAATATTAGGTAAAGGCTTAGGGTTAGGATTAGCCATAGGTAAAGTCTCCTACACAGGCTCTATTGCAAGAATGGTAGCCTCTAGTTCATACTTTATTTGGGTCATAGCTTGATGATCGACTCACAGAGAGCCTGGTTTGTGTGATCAATGGGATCAGAAGGGTTTTCAGAGAGTAGTGCCTTCTATGGAGTATTCAACTTAAGAGTTTTAGTCACAACCAAAACTCCTATTTCTGGGAGAGGGTGGTCCGCAGGTTGTTGGGAACTGGATTAGGTCTATGTAAATTATTTTTAAGTAGCTAAAGATGCTTCCAGGGGGAGGGTGAATCTAGGTACAATTATTCTTAGAGGACCAGAAAAATCACTAGAGTGACGTGCAGGTGTAGGTTGGTAGACATGACGGACTGGACTGGATGGAATTTGACCCATGTTCTTCAAGAATAACTCTCTAGAGATGTTGAGGGATAAAATAGCTTGGGAGTTCATGAGGCTTCAGTAAGATTACATGTCTTTTGTGGACAATGAAGATACATTCACTTTGTTGTCTCACATCACACTTGGTATGGTGAGAGATAACACCTTGATGTTGATGCACTTTGAGAATGGTATATTTCACACAATTCTAGTGTAGGTAAAAATCTATAGGATATCCTTTTTCCCTTAGGGGATGAACCTTGTGCTCATAGACAAGTGAAACCTAATTAATAGGTCATAATCGAGGTAGGAATTGGCTTCAAGTGATTTCAATTTTGATGATTCAGATGGTAGTAACTGAGGCCAAGATGAGTTCCAGTTGGGCGGTCATGCCAAGGTTTCATCCAGACCACATTAGAGTGGGTCATCAATGTTTTTCATTTAGTATGGGAATCCATGTCATTTATAGACTTAGTGTGAGCATCCTCTAGTGGAGTGATGGGCATCTGGACATATCGGGCATCTCAGGAGGTTTAGTAGGAAGCCTTCTTCGGCAACCGCAAGTTTGCTACTAGGGAAGACATAGGGTTATTAGATCATTTCATGATCAGTACCAGGGAATGAAAGTTAAGATATAGCTACATGTGGAAGTATTTGTATAGATATTGGGACCCCATGGTGGGGTCATTGGCTAGTGGCATGGGCAACATCGTAGGGAGGCTAGGCTTAATGAATTCAAGATTCATGCTAGGTTCACACCATAAAGATTTGTGGGACTGAGTAGGCTGGTGATCTGAAAACAGTCATAGGTATTCCATTGGAATAACCGTTTCTTTTGTTTTTCTTGGAATGGCTTATAGAGGCATGACATTATTTGGTGCATGAGGTTCATGATATTTATATATATACTAACTAGATGCTGGTTAGTATGATATAACTTGATCTATGGAATTATATATATATATATATATATGTATGAGGTGTCTGGAACCAGGTTCTATATTTGAGCATTGTTGGATGTTGGATTATTGAGATGTGATGGCATCAGAGCATTAATAAGATGTAGTTACATGGGTTCCAAGGCACCCATGGACCATTTTGATGTGGTTCCTGATCGAGGTGTGAGGCACTAGGATTGTTTTGAGAATTTATTGAGATACAGGTCCTTATGGATTCCATGTGAGCCATTGGATTGAGGTAGGCACCGATGTAGTGTGGGATTTTGATGTGTGTTTGGTATGACATGGGGAACCTGATGAGGTGTGTGAGTGGAAATGCATCACATGAGGACTTTTGAGTATGCTAATTAGTCTATGGACAATAGTTTTATTTCAGTTTTTTTTGGGATGGACCAAGGTAGGTCACTCTTAAGGTGGGGAGCCTCCCTTAATTTATCTAACATGTGCCCTTTATAACGACATAGTTTGGGTTATTTGATATGGGATGAAAATTTTCCTTTCCATCTCTATGATTTTTTTATAACTTGGGGGTGAGATATGTTAATGGGTGACATTGTATAATTCTTGGTTTTTGGTCAGGTGAAACCAATCTTGTTGTGAATTATTGAATTAGTGGTCTTTCCAATTTCTTGTTCCTTGATCATAACCAAATGTTTATATTTTATTCAGTCATATATCTTTTATTTAGATGTGTATAAAATATGAGAGAGTTCATCAGGTTCTAGAAAAGGATTCTAGATCATTGAAGGCATGAAGGCCTATTTTGGTGTTGCGGGTCAAAGAACACTGTTTGGGGTAAACCATGCGGCCTCTTCCAGCTAACAGTTCCCCCTATTTTTTTTACTGTCGCATGGTTTGAAAAACCATTTAGGTTGAGGTAAATGGACCTGCATCCACCTCTGTAGTTGTCATAGAGGGATACCACATAGTTTTCATAGGGTTGGAGAAAACTGTGTGTCAAGACACACATGTAGTTCCACTTAGGTAGTCTGTGAATTGTAGCCCACACAGTTTACGCATGGATAGGAAATCTGTGTGAGATGACCTTACAAACATAAATAATTATGAAAAGCCCGTTTTCCCTCCTCTCAAATTTTATCTTTTTCCCCTCTCTTCCTTCTCATGGGTTACGTGTAGAGCATTAGGAGGTACCACTTTCTTCATCCCCTAGGGATTTCTCTCCCTCCATTATATATGATTTAACATTAGATCCATTAGATAAATTGGAACATTAGTAGTAAGTCTCTCCAGAACCTTGTTTCCCTTCTTCCTTGCATTCACCTCACGGATCACTAAATATATGCAAGTGGTTTTACTATATTTTTATGGTGATCCATGGAATCCTCAATTTCATCCAAAACACATCATGTTATAGGCTAATATTATATGGTACAATATCTATGAGTACTAGGTATATGGTTAATACATTTCTTTTTTTACAGTCGATTTGGGGAGAGAAATTTGGTACACCATTACATAGTTGAGAGAGATCCTTTTTCTTGATGTTTAATTGACCGTATGACCTTATGGGATGTTGTTGGGCATGCCCTCGCCTTTTTTAATCATGTGAGGTTGGGTTAGAATCCATTGGACGATTGGGTAGTTAAGTCAGGTGGATTGTTTATTAAATTTTTTAAAATCTAATTGATTATTTGAAATTGAGTTAGATAGTTAAATTACTTTGAATTGGTATGTTTGTTTTTAAATTTTTCAATTCAATGGTAATAAATTGAATTTCTTATTAATAGTGAATTGGTTCACATAAATATGATTTATTGGGGTTTTCACCAGAGATGTGATCCATGGGATCATGAGAGGCTTATAATGAATATATATATATATACACACATATAAATAGTTTTGTGCATGTGTGATGTTTGATCATAGGATTGGGCATCATAGATGCTGGATTGTGGAGGAAAGGGTGTCTGGTTAAGGTCATGTCCTATAATATTAGATTCCATGGCCATCATATATGATTGAAATGGTTTTAGGGGAATGAGGTTCTAGATGTATGTTTCTTAAGTTCTACAATTGGGATATATTCTCTCACTTGGGATAGCCAAAGTGCCAATAGGAGTCATGTGCACATCGGTTGACTTAGTGATGAGATGGTTTTGACCACTCATGTAGGTAGAGGCCCCACATAGTACAGCTTTTGAAATTTATTTGGGGTTTCTTTCTGAAGAAATCCTTATAAAAGGTGAGGAGCCTTTGGTATAATGTGACGAGGTTATCGGCAGGGGATGAGGCCTGACTTGTTGAGTCTGTTGGGCTTCGACTATTTTGGGAGGATGGTTATCGTCCTTCCCCAAGATGTTGTGAAATGAGTTCATTGTGATTTTTATTGGAGGATAGATATCATTTTGCCTATGTATTTTAGGCTCTGAGATGTTTAGCGCTTTCAAGAAGTGGTTTGAGGGACCAGATTTTTTTGCTTGGGCATGCCATCGAGGCATCGGTACTTTGTTGAGAAATGAGGTGTCTGGAGTCACGTGCTGTAGGGTTACTTGATTTAATGTGGAATCTAAGGGTTCACATAGTCTCAATGAAATTAGGGGATACCATGGTCCATTGGGCAAGTATCCTCTCTTATTTAGTGATTCCATCATTGGTTGAGGTAGGTGATGGCTCCCTGGTGGCTATTGGGAACCATGGAAATCCATTTTTATTTAACTCATGTGATGGTTTCATTATTATACTTCAAAACTTCTCAAACACATATATTTTGTATGACCACATGGGTGGTATCCTAATGAGACTCATTCTCACACACTACACAATCCCTTTGGGATATGTGTAGACTTTATGCCATTGTGTTCATGTAATGGATCATATTTAGGAGTTGTACCTTAATATTTGTTTTGCGTGGATGTGGGAAAGGGACCTTGAGGTCTTGTCTCAGCTGGAGTTTCTATTTCTTCTTCCTTTTCTATATCAGCATGCTTTATATGTATGTATTATGACAACCCTGCTCTTTATTACACACTTAAACATGATTTATTACATAAAATTCACTTGAAACAACATAGAAGATCCATAGGTCTAGTGTCTTTTGGGATTAGGATCTTTACATAACCACTTATAACATTAAATACAACATCTTTATTGAAAACATATTTTACATGACCACTACATTCCCTTTTACTTAGCATTGCATGGGACAACCTGAGGACATGCATAAGAAAAGGGTAAGTTATAAAGCCCAGGAAAGGAATAAATGTGGAATAACATGAGGAATATAATACACAGTAGAAAATATTCATATCAATAGAGCACAAGAGAAACAGGAATAGAAAGGCATATTAAATCATGATAATCATAACATGGAAATGTGGAAACAACATTTAACATGATTTTAGCATGAGCCAAGGCTCATTGCACATGGAGCATGAGTAAACTCTTATTGTACTTGAATTAGAATGAGTAAACCCTCATTTCACTAGGCATATCATGATACTGTAATCAATAAGTATTTTTCTCCACGCAGCTAATCAAACAAGTCATAAATTCATTGGAGAGGATACTTGTTCTTTATCGTGATTTTTTTAATATCATGATAATCATTGAAAATGTTTATTGATCCATCATTCATCTTGATGAAGAGGATTGGTTCACCCCATGGTGAAGCACTTGGGCTTATAAACCCTTTATCTCTATTGTCGTGTAGTTTTTTCTTCAGATCCTTAATCACTACAACATCCATTCTATATGATTTCTTAGATATTGGAAACTCCCCAATTATAAGATCAATTGTGAATTCAACATCTCTTCTAGGAGGAAGACCAGAAAATTCCTTGGGAAACACATCGGTGAATTCCCTCACAATAGACATGTATTAAAAGATGGTTGAATCCTTGGAATCAATCATCTGATCTAGATGCACATGCTCATAGGGCAGTAATATCCACTCTTGAGATGATGGAGCTAAAGAAAATTCATCCTCTTCCTTGCACTTGTACAAAATTGGAGTTCAATTATCCATATGGAAAGTGATTTCCCTCTCAAGGCAATTTATGTTGGTTCTATATAAGGAAATCCAATCCATACCGATAATTGCATCAAATTCCACCAGAGATAGTATGACAAGGTTCAACAGGATGTTTAATCCACATATTATGATAGGCTCTGAGTTATATTCCTAGGATGCAATGATTGACCCATTTTCTATACACACTAACATCTTTACTTCCATTATTTATGGTGGTACTGAGATTGTTCCACTAAACTTTTAGTATATAAAAGAATGCGTAGAACAAGAATCAAAAAGTACATTCACTATTCTTGTATGAATAACTAGAATACCTATCAACAC
Organism: Viscum album; assembly: GCA_963277665.1. Taxonomy (NCBI): domain Eukaryota; kingdom Viridiplantae; phylum Streptophyta; class Magnoliopsida; order Santalales; family Viscaceae; genus Viscum; species Viscum album. The sequence goes on along the minus strand of OY728126.1, from coordinate 850,138,400 downwards.
ATCATTTTTAGGGTTCACTTAGGTGGAAGTGATGGAAAAAGATCACCCTTGCTACCTCGGATGTTGTTGGTTGCCTCCGAAAACCCTTGGCTTATGGAACTGATTTGCAAAGTGCCCTAGTTCTTTGCATTTGAAGTAATGAAAAATTCACTGAGAGTTGAATGGAGTGTTCCTCTCCTCCATCACAGCCGTGGGTTTTTCTTTCCAATAGTTAATAGCCCGGTTCCCTTATCTTCCACACCTAAAGAATTTTATCGTCCCCTTTATGAAGTTTACGGGGTGCTTCTTTCTGCACCTTTGGCTAGTGGGGTGCTGAATCCTCTTATCGATATTGGATTTATCCATCAGACCACCATCATTGAATCCCACCTTACACTTCTTATCCCCATGATACACTTGAGATTATCCGATCACCATTTCAACCTTGAGGGCACATCAGACAATTTATTCATAGCTGTCAAAGTCATGGATCACCAACACTTTCCATAGTCTAGGTTTCAGCCCACTAAAGAAGAATTCAACCTTGAATTCAGGGGTAATGAAAAATCTGGTGGCGTATCATGCAAGCCTTGTGAATTCTAACTCATACGCTCTAACAGATTCTATTCCCTTTTTTCTTTACTGCAAGGAATTCCCTTTCCATCTTTAGTCGGAGGGTGCGCATAAAATATTTATCGAAAAACATATTCTAGAAATCCTTCCATTCCAATTCTTCAATCTTCTCCTTAGGCTTCGTATTTTTGATCAATGTCCACCAATGATAGGGTTTACAATCCATATGATAAGCATCCAGTAGAACCTTCTCTTGTTCTGAACATTGAAGGATGGAGAAGATCTTTTCTATGGAGTTGATCTTTTGTTCGGTGATTTGGGGATCAGATGATCCATTAAATGTAGGAGGCCTTTGTCTCATGAAGCTCTCCATAGAAAATTTTTCTTTCTTGGGGGGGGGGGGGGGGGTTGAACATTCCTCTTGACCCATTTTTCTATTCAAAGATTGAGTTAACTGAGAGAGAATAGTGACAATGTTCGTGATTCTCCCTCCCATCGGATTGAGAATCTCATTAGAACAATCACCACATTGATCTTCACATCGTTGGTTAGCCCGATTCATCCTTTTACCGGCCACTGGCTGGAATAAAAGGAAAGTTAGAGGTAAAAAATAAATGGTAATCCAAAGACAAAACAGATGACAAATACATTACTTTTATTTCCCTAAATTATTAATCTATAGGCTTCAATCTATGCTTTCCATGATTTACATTCCAACATATATTCTTAAGGGAATTTTTCCCTTAATAATGGTGCATACTAAGCTTGTGAATTTACCAATGTATATCCCCAAGTAGTGTCGTAACCAAGAGTCCATGAAGGCCCGTTTTCATGCACCAGTTCCCGTTCGAGTCTAGCTCAAAGAGGTGTTTTCCGGTTTTACCCCTAGGATACATCTGTTCCAGAGATGCCTCTACCTACTTGTATCCAGACAGGGTTGTATGTGCTTGATAAACCACTTACTCAATAGTCACCAATACTTAGGGATGTTTTTATTATACTTATTCTTGTCTCTAAGTCTTCACTGGGGTTTTCTAATCCTAGTCCCAAATATTACTAAACATATCCTTTGATACCAACTATGACAACCATGCTCATTATTACACACTTAAACATGATTTATTATATAAACATCAATTGATAAAACATAGAGTATTGAGAGGTATTGTGTCTTTGGGGATTATGATCTTTATATAACAACGTAGAACATTAAATACAATATCTTTTGTTGAAAAATTTCTTTACATGACCACTACATTCCCTTTTACTTAGCATTGCATAGGATAACCAGAGGAAATGCCTAAAAAGGGTGAGTTATAAAACCCAGTAAGGGAATAAACATGGAATAACATGAGGAATACAATACATGTATAAAAATAGGCATATCAATGGAGCACAAGAGAAACATGAACATAAAGGCATAATAAAGCATGATAATCATAACATGTATATGTAGCAACAACATTTAACATGATTTTCGCATGATCCAAGTCACATTGAGAATGAAGCATGAGTAAAAACTCATTGCACTTGAATTAGCATGAGTAAATCCTCATTTCACTTGATGTATCATGATACTAATATTTACCCAATGCATTAGAGTGCAATTAGGGTGCACCCTTCTTAAACATTTCATTTCATGCATAAATATGCCACATGGATCATATAACAAGGATTCATTAAACCTCATCATTTATTCCATGATAAAAAAAATTCATAATTCATAAATGAAACACTATAATCAATACATAAATGTGCATAAAGGTGAATACCCTTGACTGTGAAATGTCCATGGTATTCACTACACAATGACATTGGCATGAAAAATCACGGTGCAATTTCGACAACATAACATCGTGACATAAGAATTCCTAAAAATAGTTGATGAGAGAGAAATGGGTGTCTCATAATATGTACATGAAATGAGCAGTAATGGGGTCATATAGATACATGTTCCAAAAAATTTAATGGAAATTATATTTATAATACAAAAAATTGCTTGAAAGTGAATGAGAAGAGATAATTTCCTTACGAAAGTTTGTCATGGTAACGAGTGTACATGGATGACATTAACGAGGGAGAAAGAGGTCTTTTGTCATTCCAAACATAAAAAGGGATGTATTTGGGAGGTGTCAAATCATACCCCCATCATTTTTAATTGAAATTAAAAGGGTATAACAACATAATGAGATCGAGAAAAAAAATGAGAAAAGAGGAAACCCCTTACTTGGAAGTGTGATCCAAAAGTCTTGGGAGATGCTTAAGAGAAGATTCTTGGGAGCTTGGGGAACCATGGGAGAATTCTAGAGTGTAGAGGTCAAGGGTTGGTCTAACTCCAAATTCATTTAGTGGCGAGGAATTAGGATCTTGGGTGGGTTTATATAGGAAAGGAGATGGAATTCTTTAATATTTAGGTTTGGCTCACCATACAATAAACTAATCAATACCACAAACCAGCCCATGGTTTTTATGAATTTTTTTTGCTAAAGGTGAGTGGAAAACAATATTTTATAAGTCCAATGGCCTAACTTCTTAAAATATTGAGGGTGCTTATGTGGAGGTGAGTCACACTCTCAAGGAAAACAATTTAAAAAGACAAAATGTTTTACAAGTCTTGGAGGGTCCACTGAAGATTTTTAAAATAAATAAAACAAACCTAAAATAACATTATTTTTATGGTAAAACATATATTTTCTGGACATATCATTTATAGTATTTTATTACTTCACTATTGGGTCATTATGATCTCATAAAACACATTATATATTTAAACGATATTAAATTTTTACCCAAATATTTGACTATATCAGAAAATTATAAAAAATTCACTGTTAGATAATTTCGACTTCTCGATTAAAACATAATATTCATTTTATTTAAATAATTTTCTAAATATGTGAATTTTTACTTTTAAAATAAAAACTGACATTTATCGAAAATTCATGGGTTTTGACAAAAACGGATTTCAAACCATAATAAAAATTACAATTGCATTCAAACAATTATATGGTCATTTATATTTAATAAAAATTAATTTAATTGTAATAATATTTTATTAAAATATTATTTAATTCAAAAATCCATCAATTCATCAAAATATATATCTTAGTTTAATTTTAACTAAAAATACTATTTGTGCTTTAAAAACTATTTACAAAGTAATAATAATAAAATCAATGCACATTCATTATACAAAAATAATCTACATAGTCATAGTTCTAGGGACTTTTTACATAACCCCAAATAACACCTACATAAAACTAAAGGGTAAGGTGTGAAATGGTGACATACTCTTGGGGTGGCTCGAATAACATCGCTCGGGTTGTAATCTCTATTAACATTTATTTCTCCTGTAGTCAGTTCCACTCAAGCTTAATGTGTTCTAGCTTGGCTTGGGCTTGGTCAAGAGTAAATCCCAATGATGCCACCTCTTTTCTATTCTTCGACAAATGGGATTCAAATGGTGAAAGTCTACTGGATGAGGCCATTTCTTCCTTTGTCTGGGTAAATCAGATTTGTTAAAGCCCTATATTTATATTAATCAAGTGATCACTCTTGAATGGCTATATAAGCAACGGTAACATTTCTTAATGGTATTTTTAAAATCCAAACCATAAAATCAAATAAGCTCATTGAAAAATATACATAATGAGACATTTGATTAGATCAAGAGGGATTTCTATTAATGAATTTTTGGGTCATTACATATATATTTTGTGGTCTTGTATTAAAAACCCCTTCTTTTGTATAATTATATGTACAACCTATATTAGATACATGTTTGTTTCTGTTGCTACGTGTGGCATGTTTATTAGTTCATTATTTTCGTTGTTGTTGTTTATTATACTACCTCCTTTACATGATATTGAGTGTTCTTCCACCATTTTTTTGTCTGGATCAAGTCTGTTGGGTCCTTTATTCCATTGAATTATATATATATATATATATATACTTGGACCAATATTATTTCATCACCTAAGGCTATAGCCTTCCAACTTTACCCTTTCTACACCCTCGCTGCTAGTGGGTAGTATTTGGAATAATGGGGAGGTGCGACTACGTCAAATGGAACCCACCCTAATAGAACTATTCTAATGGCCAATAGAGTCATGAATGATATACGTGAATTCTTTTTGGTATTTACAAGAACTTCACTCCTCCTATTTTTTAAAAGTAAATTCACTATACCCATTTATTCACACCACTCAATCCCTTTGGGTAAACTAAATCATACCGAAATAACACCCCAAATTCTCTCATATCATCCTAAAAGCCTTAATTTCATCAGGAATAAAACCAAGGAATTTCATTAGTGAAAACAAAAATGATATTCTCAACGAAGAGGTAACATTTATCAATGAATATTTTTGTTATATTTCTTCATGAAATCAATTCAATTATTTATATCATTATAATATAATAACCTCATTATATTAAATATAATGATACGTTTTTATATTAAGGGTATGATGAAAAATCACACAACCCTCAATAAAATGATATATAAAATCATTATTCATGTGTATGGTTGACTACCACCTCATGAAATGATGTCATTTGTTTATTTATTACAACCTTTAATGATTGGGAATAATGATGTAAATAAACTTTATATATTATATTTTTGATATTTATTATTTCTGTAAGATTATGTAATTATTAGATAACATATATCATCATGATATCCATTTTTTGGTAATGGCATTCTTATGCGTGTAAGACTACTTCCTTGTGAAGAGATGTGATTCATTCATGATTTACAAGAAAAGTATTGAGGATGAGATTAATATAAATATGTGAAATATTTAACTTAAAAATTATAATGTAATGATAATATATATATATATATATGTAATTTAAATTTATCTCTTTTAATATGACAATAAAATGGAAACAAAATTCATTTATAGGTATGACCTACCATATCCATAAATGATGTATTTCATTTCCTATCACAGGATTTTATGAATTACAGTATATAAATATATAATTATTATATATATTATATTAATATCATTATTATCATTCCTAATATCAATAAATCATGATCTATGTAAGATTACCAAGATTAAAAAGTTAAAACATGTATAAAGAACTGAGCGGTTATTAAATAAACTGTAACGTTAACATGGAATTGTTAATAAATTAGTAATATAAGGACATAAGTAAATATTGTATGGTATTATATATATGAATATGGTTTTGTGATAGATGTATAATAAACTTATATTTATCATTCTATTGTACTGAATGAGTACGAATAGTGTCAAGACTTAAATTAATGGATTTATGTCTCACTTTTTTTTGTGAGACACAAGCCATATTCACTACTTATTTCTTGTATGTGGTCTATATACATCATATATATTTATTTTATGATTCATGTTCAAAAAATTATTTGGGTTTACATATCCATTTTAGGATCTATATATCATGGGGTTTATGGTTAAAATGTTACCAACATGTTAACAGGTTTTTTTTATCTCAGTTTTCCTTCATTGAGATGTACCTTATGGTATACACAAATATTCTTCCACAAGGGGTATATACAACCACTCAGACTTGCAATATCATGAATTTTTTCATCCTCGTGATATTTTAGGATTCATTTTTTGTAATTATTTTATATTATTTATGATTCAATGTTACCAAATTGGTATGAGTTTATTAATATAGTCTCAACATTTATAGGTATTATTTATCATTATGATTCCATTGATAAAATATTATGATCCATATTTCAACAATTATCATTAATTTTCTTCTCCTATATATATTCATGATATATTAAATTAATGATACCATTTTTCTCACTTTGGTACTTAATATAATTAATATTTTTTAAAGAAAATCATTCTTTATTTCTATCTTCAGTTGAAGATCAGTTTTTTTTCAATACCGTGTTTTCTAAAAATATAAAAAAAATTGTCATTAAACATTTTAAACCGATTTATTAAAAAATTATTTACCAAAAAATTTTTCTATAAAAAAATGTATTTTATGGAATCTTCTTGTCATTTTATGATCGAGGGAGTTTTCTAATATTTCAACATTGAAAAATGTATGTCTATTTAACATGTATGACAAATACAAATTTAACCCTTTTCATGACAGTAATTTCTATTAAGATCAATTTACATGTATAAAAGTATATTTTTAAATAAATTTTATTTACTACTATTTTAAAAATTAATTTTTTTTAAATTGTTTTTCAAATAAAAAGTTTTTCAAAAAAAAATTATGACCCAAAATGTGTTTTTCAAAGTGGAAAGGATATTTTTCTAAAGATATATTTTAAATGACATTTCAAAATTATTTTCCATATAAGATGAAATTAGGTGTTTTTACTCTTTCCTTACTAGGAATATGATCCCTAGGTACCATTCATATACTTTCTGTAAATGATTTTTTTTATAGAATGATGTTTATGAAACATGTTTCTCTTCCATCAGTTATATGTTTGTGAAACCAAATTATTTTCATAGGATGTACAATGATAATGTTATTATGTAACACGGATCTTTTATATATATTATGATATGATGAAATTTTTATAATACCCATTTCATTTTGTGAGTTTTGATTTAATGAATGTTTAGGATCTTGTGGAATATATATGTATGATTTTATTATGTGAAGAGTGGGACAAATATCTCCCTTCAATTTATTCAGAACTGATTTATAGATATAACAAGATATAAATGGATGGAATGGGGAATAATCTCAGTCCTTTAATAGGATTTTTTTTCTATGATGGTTATGGGAGTGTACCTTGACTATTAAGATGCTTTGGGGAGTGAACTGATTCAACTAAGAGAGGCTTTGTAATGATCCTTGACTACTATGAAAATCTTTTTATGTGCTAATTTATTATGAAAATTTTGTTTCCCTATACTATTTTAATTATTACATGCATTATTCTCTTTAACTCCATTATTATTCATGTGTTATAAAATATTAATTATTATGACATGATTCAAGTTTATGAACATTGATATGCAGTATATGGTTTTCCAATTTTATGCTCATATTCTTATACACTCATGATCCCGATTATGATTACGTGTCACCATTTTTTCCCATATAGAGGACATTAGAAAACCCTTTGTTTTTTTTTCTTTCCCCTGATTATGAAGATATGTATTATGTTGGATGTGTCTAAAAAGGTTTATTGTCATGAATAACCTAGTGCTAGAAATTATAGTTCATTTATGAAGTATTTTGTTTGTAACCATGTCTCCAAAGGCACTAAACAATTTTGATCATTTGGAATGTAGTTTTGTAATAAAAATATATTCATGTATTATTATGAAATATTTACGAATGAAAATACATGGTCATTATTGGTACTCCTATGTCACAACAGGATATAGGTCAGTTATACTCATTACAAAGGTAGAGTCAGTACTTCCCCCACATTAGGGAATAACTACTCAATCTATGGAGAGGTACTCCCCTATCTTCGATATCCATTAAAGAGCAGGTCCTCTATGGGAGTTTTGGATCTATCAGATATGGAGCATAGTTGTGAGTTGTGGGAAACTCCACACATATTCATTCAAAGATGTGTGTGATATTGGAAATTATAGATGGGATTTTGGAGCTGCAAGAAGAATCATCAAATTTCATTAGGCTGTGAGATAGAGACCCTCTTTCTCTCTATATTGGGTTCATTTATGAGTATATAGGATTTTTTATTTCATTTACATCTTTATTTTATTTTATTTTACCTTTTTCCCCTTAATTCTTCTCTCTGTGGTTTTTGGGGTTTCTTACTGGGTATGTATATACTCACCCCTTCATAGGATTTTGCATATGTGTCATCTTGAATGTAGAAAACATGACTTTTAGTGGTAAAATTAGTGAATAATAGTGATTATAGGGTGCACTAACAATGTAATGTGGCTAGACATACAGACCAAGATATGAGCTCTATCTATTTTCCTCTATTCGATTTGTATTTTAGTTGAGGCTTCATTTCTAGTCAGGCATGTATTTTTAAATTTTCAGTTTGGTTTATACTAAGGTACTCTAATATATTTTAAATATATTATTACATGAATGATTTTCCTCTATAGATTACAATATTTTTTTATATTCCACTATATTTTATCTTAGGATATGGTTTTCTGCATACGTGCATGTACATTACACAAAGGCTACCCATTTAAGTAATCCCTTCTCAAAGATTATCACCTTCTCCTAGTCTTTTGAAGGAATTCTTGGAGTTCTCACAGTCATCCTTACACCAATCAAGAAGTACCTTTTAGGTCAGGTCATGAAACACACCTAAATATTGGATACACATAATTTGCAATGCCAATAATCAGAGAAAATTTGTTTAGTTGAGCTGAATTTCACTAATAATCTATATAGGTAAACATGATTTAGATGGTCAATAACAATTTAATCATTTACACCTTTTTCTTAGAATGGTATAAAGTGTGACACATCGTAGGACATATGTCATTTTAGTCATGAAAGAATTTGATGTTTTATAAACACTCACATTATCACCTCAATAATCCAAGAGTCAACTATTACCCATAGAACTATAACAAACATCATTTAAGAAAACAAAACCGTAATACTAAAACACTAAATAATATTTATGCACCCTGGTAGATTTTTCATCCCCTATACTGGAGTTAGTTATTGACCTATATTGGGTTCATTTCAAAGTCTCATATATCATAAACCTAACAAATACACCTAAATAGAGAAATTATATCCCTCTATAAGACCACATTGTAATTCCTTCTTCCTAATTCACATATATCCTTCTAATCCTTCAATATACCATATCTTAGTCATGATTTCATAACCCCATATCATATACATAACATTGAGGATCTATATATATAAGGCCCCATCCTTAAACCTTACTTAAAATTGAATTAAATGAATAATTCACATTGAGGATCTTTTCAAGTTTAGAGTTTTAGAGAATTAGGACATAACTATTACATCTCAAAAGATTACAAAGTAGACTCTTCTCCTAAATTTCCATAAAATAAAATAAAAACTCTTAAAAAGAAACATGTCTAGTTTCATGTTTTAGGTAGCATGACTTTCCCTTGATCCCATCCTTGACCCTATTCGACGCTAAGTCCTGTGAAAAACATTTCAAAAACTTGGTATGAGCATAAAAACTCAGTAAGGGATACACAAATAATGAAAACTGTTAGTTTTTCAAAACAACAAGTAAACCAGGAATACTTTATCAATGTAATACTTTTCACCTACATGAAGTAGTAAAAACTCTTCACTGAATATAGTATCATTACTTACCTTTTTTTAACCAAAGGATTACCATAAAAATCCATGAAAAGAACACATAACATATATAAAGGTAACTTGGGACATAAACATACATAAGTGGAATAACCATACGGTCGACTCCCACACATATCACTTAATGGAACAGCCATACGGCCAATTTCAATACATACTTAATGGAATATCCATACGGCCGACTTCCATACCCAATGCATTGGAGGTTATAATGTAACCACCCATCATGGTATTCACGGCACCACCCGTCATATGTTTTATAACGTAACCACCCGTTAAAATGTCCAAGTACCAGTATAAAATCATAAAACATAAAACCAATATAAAGGAATGATAACATTTCCACATTTCAATCACAATATATCATAAATATATTTACATAATAGAATCCTTTTTCAAAACTATTTTCAATACCAAAATACATAAAAGAGTATATGGTATTTATTTTATTCTAAAAACATTACGGCTTGTTGAGAAAGCCAAAGACCAAATAATACTCGTGGCGACGGAAAATGTCGTTGTCGCCGCGTACGTTAAAAGAAACATTTCTTTTTGTAATTTTGTAAAACGCTTCGTAGAAAAAGATTCCTTTTGTATAAAAGTAAAATTCAAAGGGGTTTATACACTGTATAAAAAAAAGTTTTGTATAAAACGAAATATGCCTCAATGAAAGGAGATTGAGACGAAGTCCCTTACCTCAGGTCCGACTTGACTCGATCGTTATTTAACGTCCCGAATAATAAACTTGAGTTAATTTATACTTGATTAAGAAACTATTTAGAGTTAATTATTACTTTTATATCACTTATTTCCATGTTATAAACATTATGTAACTATTTAAGTTAATAATGTTTGTTTTGTCGATATTTGGTTCTTAAGTCGAAAGTGGACTTGTTACAATTACATGTTGTTCGTGTGGTCAATGGTTCTTTATATCTAGAATGAAATTCCTGATTTGGATGTCATATATATCATATATATCCAGCATATACATGTATTTATAATATTACATAATCATTTAGAGGTAAGAAATGAAATTCACCGTTCATGGAGACGGTAAGCCGTACGTACGCATGAACGCTACTTTCATTTCTTTGTCATATTAATGGAATTAAAACTAAATGAGAGGTATGTATATTTTAATTCCAGAATTATATTAATCATTTAGATATATCATTAATTATATATATCCATTATATACATGTACTTTTAATAGTACATTACATTTGGGGATAAGAAATGAAATGGACCGTTCATGGAGACGGTAAGCTGTACGTACGCATGAACGCTACTTTCATTTCTATCTCATACTTTAATGGAATGAAATAATATTTATATAGAGGTATGTTATAATTACATTATAACATCATATATAGTAACTTTAAATCCATCCTTTACACGTCCCACATATGGCATTAACGAATCACATCACTTTGAGGGGGCGGTAGTCCGCACTTCCTAAAATGAAGATATCGCGTATACCCATAATGGAATCCATAAAGGTAAGACACAAATGAAAAATACAGAAGCATAAGTAAAACATAAACATATTATATATCATATATAAAAATAGTGACATCATAATGGCCACCTTTGAAGGTGTTAAATGAGTATTGAACAATCATCGTTTCGGGAGGCACAATTTCGCCATCCACGGAAACCGTATGTTATTTAACCATTTGATGTAGTTGTGTGAGAGTGTAGCTCAAATATATAATATAACAACATCCTAGTATATTGAAGATACTGGTGTTGTTACAGAAGAAATAAATAAAAAGAGTTTAGGGTGTTGGAGAAGCAAAATAAAACAAATGAATATGAGAGAATGAATTACCTTTAAAAGTGTAACTCCTTTTGATTTGCGCCTAAAGGCTTCCTTTGAAAGGATTATGCCCAAAAGGAATCCTCTAAGATGAGGAGAGGGATGTGGAGAGAGTAAATGGGCAGGGGTTGGCCGAGACAAAGGCTTGAGGAGTGTGTGAAATGAGGTAGAGATGGGGGCCTTTTATAAGAGGAGAGGAGGGGCACTTTTGGAAAGTAAGAAATATTACTTTATTTGAAAATGTGTTTCGGTTTTAAAAGGTCCCAAATTGATATAATTAGTGTATAAGGTGATAAGGGTTCGAAATCCACCCATCCAATAAGTTTTGGACATGTGTAGTTCATAGATTTTACATTATCTTTCCATTTTATTTAAATCGTCAAATAATGATGTCATCGCTGCATCATTATTATGTCATAAATAATTTAATTTATTTATTGTCTAAAAATTATAAAAAAAATACTATGATGTAGGAAATTTTTTTAGATTTCTAATGACTATTTATAATCAAAAATCGGATCTTTATAACCCCTTATAAAAATTGTTTTCGTAAAACATATTATGTTTGTGTCATTTTTACTTTTACATTAAATAAAAAGTTATTTATAACATTTCCCAACCAATGTGGCTCCATGGGGTCCCCAAGTTGACCCATGGCTTGTCTTGGTCGGCCATGACACAACAAATGAGGGTAGGACATGTGTCAAGCTCATCTTATTTTATTAAAGCATTATTTTTACCTTAAACAACACTAATTACCACTAATCGCGATTAAAAACTTAAAAAGTTACTATTCACCAAAAAAATATTTTTATCTCATTGAACCAAATTTTACTTCTTAATTACAACCATTTATGTCGGATTTTTTAAATTCAAAACACAGAAGTGGTAAAATTTCATTTAAATGAAAAATCAGTTTAATATAAGTACCACTTAGTGGTTTCACTATTCATCAAAAATTGATGTTTTTCAGAAAATTACCAAAAATTCACCCTAAGCTATATTTGATATTCCGAATTCAAAAATGAAGACTATTTTACAAAATTCAATAAATATAAGTCAGATTAATTAATTTAATAATTAATTCCCACTGTCAAAGCAAATAGCGTGTTTTTATGAACCAATAAGTATCAAAAGATTGACACCAGTTTAAGTCTGATTTCAAAGTGAAATTAATTCCAAAGACCACTATTTTATTTAATGGTAAAAATATATTCTAATTTAACTTTAAAACCAATTCAAAATATAATCTAATCATATAAATAAATTAGATTAAAAATGGTTTTGAATTAAAATACAACATTTTACACTATTCATTGAAAAAAATGAACTTTATCAGAAAGATACCAAAAATTTACACAAAGTAAATTTTGATGTTCCAATTCGAAAGAAGAGTTTTATTTGGTCCAAAATAATGTATAAGAGTGATCAAAACTATATTTAATGACAATTCTCCATCAAAAGGTGATAAGTGAACCTTTAGTGAAAATTAGGGTATAAAAGCCGAAAATTGAATTCTTTCCGTATTTTAATCCATTATCTTTTATTGGATAAATGTAAAAACATTTAAAAACATATATAATCATATTTTATTTATTTCTATCCATTCCCACCAATACAACGGCTACATGTTAACTACCATTTAAAATAATATTATTTTATTATTAGAGTGCAACGTAAGATTCCCAAGAAACTCGTTGTTGCGTATTGGGTATTCCATCGAGCATAGCGTCCCCTTTAAAGTCATTTCAATATTTTATTCACAAATATGGATAAATATGAAATTTCATATTCTTTATTTACCTGGGGTGTTACATCCTTCCCCCCTTTTGGGAATTGCATCCTCGCAATTTTTAAAATTGAGCCTGGAAACATCCTTGAACGTCCCACATCAGAACAAGAGTCGGTAAAACAATCACTTTAAAATATAGGAAGATAAGTACAGAGGTCACCCGAGTTAACCCATACTAGGATTCCTTGTAGGAAAACATGGACATGGAGGAGAAAACATAGGGTCATGTTTTGATGGAGAGTGATAGAAAACATGTTTAGGAGAAAGTTAACAATAAGAAAATCACAAACTTGTGATGGGTTAAACGGTGTTGGGTTCCCCAGTAGCAAAAGTTAATAGACAACATTTTTGTTTTAAGTTACTTTTTATTGAGGAATTTATTCATAAGGAAACATAATCACTTATCATGTGGACTTTCAACTTTTACTATATTCCTTAATCAAAATCATATTTTTTCCAAAAGACGAGTATTTAGGGAGACTTGTTCGCATTAAGAGTACTATAATCAACTTCTAGAGAATCACCTAACCCAAAAAAAAGAACTACATACTTTCCATGTCTTTAGACTTTAACCAAAACCAAAACCCAAAATATTAGTACAAGATCAGATAACCCAGAAAAGGATAACCCATTAGAAAGAAAATCTATTCATAATCTCCAAAATTTGTCCAACAAAACCCAAAGTTAAACGAGGACCATTCGATCAACAATTTGTCCATAAAATTCCTCAAATTAAACCAATCTAAGATTGAAACCCAAACATTTGAAGGATTTAGTCACATAGTCTTCCAAGTTATATCGTAACATTTATCTCCAAACAACATCTGTTGCTCCTAAAGTCTCGTATTGAAAAGTAATTAACCTAATCACATACCCTCCATGATAGGTTAATAATTTTCATAAATAACCCAAAATCAACTTACTCTTAATTGATAAAATCATATAACTAGAAATAATCAGTCAATCTAACCAGGGACTTCACGTAGTCTAGTGGTAGGCGATAAATGACAGTCGCACTTTGGTTGTGGGTTTGATTCCCGCAACTTTGTCCGACGCGACGGGTTGTCACACGGTCTGTGAGTTTTCCTTTTTACAAAACTATATAATTCTTAAATCATTCCCCAAAAAGAGATAAAATAATCAAAAATGGTCATAACATATTTTAAGCTCAAGTTTATCTCATGCCTTTCATTTTCCAGTATATCATATAATAACCCATAATTAGCTCAAAAGTAAGGATCATATAAACCCAAATGGTTCTTTATAACTATGTCCACAAAGAAAAGATAACTATTCCATGAATAAAATTTGCCTATATTAAACATCAGGGTTACACATAATATAAAAAGTCTTCTAATGTAACCCCATCATCAAAAGAGACTTAATACTCTTAATAATTTCACCATAACTCTTGAAGCCCTTATATGTTGACATCTTACTCATTCAACATTCTTCATGATCCATTAACCATTCCTTTCCAACTTATTCCGAAATACCTCTTTCCTACAAACAAAATCATGAATCATATCCTAAGATTCCAAAATAGGAAAACAATAGTCATGGAATAATACATACCTTTGATTGGTCATTGTCAGTTTCTTCATCCTCAATCAGAATGGAATTAGGTATTGGTAAACGAGTATTTGTATGATCTTGGTGATCCCATTTACGAAACTTCTTAATGGGACATGTGTTTGCATAATGACCATGCACACCACATTTAAAACATTCAATTGATCCCTCAGAAAGAACTTCTTTCCCTTTCCTCGAGTCAACTGGATGCTTCCTTTTTCCATGGCAGGTTCTTGCTTTATGACCTTCATTTCCACATCTATAGCATATTTTTGTCCCTTTGAAACATTTTCCTAGGTGTTTCTTTCCACATCTTTGACACATAGGTTTTTGAACACACTTACCTTTATGATTATTACCTATACTTCCGTAGGGATTTTTTTCTTGCAAATATGATTCCTTAGAGAAAAGGTTTAGGTGGTCAATCATGACTTCAGATAGTTGGTTGAGGATAAAGACAAGAGTTCTCATTACAGCCCCCATATCATTCAGTTGCTCGCTCAGAAAACTGTCACAGTTTCCTTCACATCCACCGTTACCTTGGTGCCTGCTAGATCCAGCCATTTACTAAAACCAAAAAGGGTCAGTGTGAGTATAACAACAAAACCATCACGTACTAATGAGGAAGATAAACACTAAGATATTCTTACTCATTCACTTTATCTAAAACTAGGACTCTGTCTGAAATCCTAACCATTATGGTAATGTCACTTATGCTTAAAGAATACCCTAACCTCTAAAGTTATCTAAACTGACCTTTGATACCAACTATAAGGCCCCAGCCTTAAACCTTACTTAAAATTGAATTAAATGAATAATTTACATTGAGGATCTTTTCAGGTTTAGAGTTTTAGAGAATTAGGACATAACTATTACATCTCAAAAGATTACAAAGTAGACTCTTCTACTAAATTTCCATAAAATAAAATAAAAACTCTTAAAAAGAATCTTGTCTAGTTTCATGTTTTAGGTAGCATGACTTTCCCTTGATCCCATCCTTGACCCTATTCCACGCTAAGTCCTGTGAATAACATTTCAAAAACCTGGGATGAGCATAAAAACTCATTAAGGGATACAAAAATAATGAAAACTGTTAGTTTTTCAAAACAACAAGTAAACCATGAATAATTTATCAATGTAATACTTTTCACCAACATGAAGTAGTAAAAACTCTTCACTGAATAAAGTATCATTACTTACCTTTTTGTAACCAAAGGATTACCATAAAAATCCATAAAAAGAACACATAACATATATAAAGGTAACTTGGGACATAAACATACTTAAGTGGAATAACCATACGGTCGACTCCCACACATATCACTTAATGGAATAGCCATACGGACAATTTCCATACATAATTAATGGAATATCCATACGGCCGACTACGATACCCAATGCATTGGAGGTTATAACGTAACCACCCATCCTGGTATTCACGGCACCACCCGTCATATGGTTTATAACGTAACCACCCGTTAAAATGTCCAAGTACCAGTATAAAATCATAAAACATAAAACCAATATAAAGGAATGATAACATTTCCACATTTCAATCACAATATATCATAAATATATTGACATAATAGAATCCTTTTTCAAAACCATTTTCAATACCAAAATACATAAAAGAGTATATGGTATTTATTTTATTCTAAAAACATTACGGCTTGTTGAGAAAGCCAAAGACCAAATAATACTCACGGCGGCAGAAAAGGTCGTTGTCGCCGCGTACGTTAAAAGAAACATTTCTTTTTGTTGTTTTGTAAAATGATTCGTAGAAAAAGATTCATTTTGTATAAAAGTAAAAGTCAAAGGGGTTTATACACCGTATAAAAAACATTGTGTATAAAACGAAATATGCCTCAATGAAAGGAGATTGAGACGAAGTCCCTTACCTTGGGTCCGACTTGACTCGATCGTTCTTTAACGTCCTGAATAATAAACTTGAGTTAATTTCTACTTGATTAAGAACCTTTTTAGAGTTAATTATTCCTTTTATATCACTTATTTCCATGTTATAAACATTATTTAACTATTTAAGTTAATAATGTTTGTTTTGTCGATATTTGGTTCTTAAGTCGAAAGTGGACTTGTTACAATTACATGTTGTTCGTGTGGTCAAAGGTTCTTTATATCTAGAATGAAATTCCTGATTTGGATTTCATATATATCATATATATCCAGCATATAAATGTATTTATAATATTACATAATCATTTAGAGGTAATAAATGAAATGCACCGTTCATGGAGACGGTAAGCCGTACGTACGCATGAACGCTACTTTCATTTCTTTGTCATATTAATGGAATTAAAACTAAATGAGAGGTATGTATATTTTAATTACAGAATTATATTCATCATTTAGATATATCATTAATTATATATATCCATTATATACATGTAATTTTAATAGTACATTACATTTGGCGATAAGAAATGAAATGCACCGTTCATGGAGACGGTAAGCCGTACGTACACATGAACGCTACTTTCATTTCTATATCATACTTTAATGGAATGAAATAATAATTATATAGAGGTATATTATAATTCCAGTATAACATCATATATAATAACTTTAAATCCATCCTTTACATGTCCCACATATGGCATTAAAGAATCACATCACTTTGAGGGGGCGGTAGTCCGCACTTCCTAAAATGAAGATATCGCGTATACCCATAATGGAAGCCATAAAGGTAAGACACAAATGAAAAATACAGAATCATAAGTAAAACATAAACATATTATATATCATATATAAAAATAGTGACATCATAATGGCCACCTTTGAAGGTGTTAAATGAGTATTGAACAATCATCGTTTCGGGAGGCACAATTTCGCCATCCACGGAAACCGTATGTTCTTTAACCATTTGATGTAGTTGTGTGAGAGTGTAGCTCGAATAAATCATATAACTACATCCTAGTATATTGAAGATACTTGTGTTGTTACAAAATAAAGAAATAAAAAGAGTTTAGGGGGTTGGAGAAGCAAAATAAAACAAATGAATATGAGAGAATGAATTACCTTTAAAAGTGTAACTCCTTTTGATTTGAGCCTAAAGGCTTCCTTTGAAAGGATTATGCCCAAAGGGAATCCTCTAGGATGAGGAGATGGATGTGGAGAGAGTAAATGGTCAGGTTTTGGCCGAGCAAAAGGCTTGAGGAGTGTGTGAAATGAGGTAGAGTTGGGGGCCTTTTATAAGAGGAGAGGAGGGGCACTTTTGGAAAGTAAGAAATATTACTTTATTTGAAAATGTGTTTCGGTTATAAAAGGTCCCACATTGATATAATTCGTGTATAAGGTGATAAGGGTTAGAAATACACCCATCCAATAAGTTTCGGACATGTTTAGTTCATAGAATTTACATTATCTTTCCATTTTATTTAAATCGGAAAATAATGATGTCATCGCTGCATCATTATTATGTCATAAATAATTTAATTTATTTAATGTCTAAAAATTATAAAAAAATACTATGATATATGAAATCATTTTAGATTTCCAATGACTATTTATAATCAAAAATTGGATCTTTATAACCCCATATAAAAATTGTTTTTATAAAACATATTATGTTTGTGTCATTTTTACTTTTACATTAAATAAAAAGTTATTTATGTCATTTCCCAACCAAAGTGGCTCTATGGGGTCCCCAAGTTGACCCATGGATTTTCATGGCCGGCCATGACACAACCAATGAGGGTAGGACATGTTTCAAGCTCATCTTATTTTATTAAAGCATTATTTTTACATTAAACTACACTAATTACCAATAATCGCGATTAAAAACTTAATAAGTTACTATTCACCAAAAAAATATTTTTATCTCATTGAACCACATTTTACTTCATAATGACAACCATGTATGTCGGATTTTTAAAATTCAAAACACAGAAGTGGTAAAATTTCATTTAAACGAAAAATTAGTTTAATATAAGTACCACTTAGTGGTTTCACTATTCATCAAAAATTGAAGTTTTTCAGAAAATTTCCAAAAATTCACCCTAAGCTATATTTGATATTCCGAATTCAAAAATGAAGTCTATTTTACAAAATTCAATACATATTATTCAGATTAATTAATTTAATAATTAATTCCCGCTGTCAAAGCAAATAGCGTGTTTTTATGAAACAATAAGTATCAAAAGATTGACACTAGTTTAAGTCTGATTTCAAAGTGAAATTAATTCCAAATACCACTATTGGATTTAATGGTAAAAATGTATTCTAATTTAACTTTAAAACCAATTCAAAAGATAATCTAATCATATAAATAAATTAGATTAAAAAGGGGGTTTGAATTAAAATACAACATTTTACACTATTCATTGAAAAAAATGAACTTTATCGGAAAGATACCAAAAATTTACACAAAGTAAATTTTGATTTTCCAATTCTAAAAAAGATTTTTATTTGGTCCAAAATAATGTATAAGAGTGATCAAAACTATATTTAATGACAATTCACCATCAAAAGGTGATAAGTGAACCTTTAGTGAAAATTAGGGTATAAAAGCCGAAAATTGAATTCTTTTCGTATTTTAAGCCATTATCTTTTATTGGATAAATGTAAAAACATTTAAAAACATATATAATCATATTTTATTTATTTCTATCCATTTCCGCCAATACAACGGCTACATGTTAACTACCATTTAATTTAATATTATATTATTATTAGAGTGCAACGTAAGATTCCCAAGAAACTCATTGTTGCGTATTGGGTACGCCATCGAGCATAGCGTCCCCTTTAAAGTCATTTCAATATTTTATTCACAAATATGGATAAATATAAAATGTCATATTCTTTATTTACCTGGGGTGTTACAATATATGAATGTGGTGATACTATATCCTTTGATATAGGTAACCATAACAGGAGCATAAAAATATCATTTAACTATCAATATATCATGAGAGAAGATAATGTAATACATGTAATAACATAATAAGTTGATAAAATTTCAAAGGAATCACAAAAAATAATATATGATCCCCCATGGATTGATTATATATTTAATGTCTAAAACATACAAAAAAGTAATAACTTCTATAAACCATGGATGAACTATCACAATCGAACTCAACTAAAACCATAACTTTCACACTTGTACATCCATCACACCTTTATCCATTATGCACCAATCATAAGTTCCTATCTCATTTCCACATAATAAACCATAATATTTTCATGTAGGCCAAAATTACCATGTATGGAGTGAATATAAACATAGTAATCCACTACTAGTGATGTCTATTTATAATATCCACCCATATATAGGTGCATTCAGTGTTAATCATTTAAAAATGAATAAACAAACCTTATATACACTATTATTAACAATCCATGGGAGAGAGTCTTACCTCATTATAAAAATGTCAAAATGGGATGATTTACCCATAGTCTAAGAATATCTCATGTGGGAATATTATATTACCCCTTTTACCAAACCTCATGTTTAATGAAACAAAACCGTCACAGATCATTGTTAAATAATGTATCATCTCAACATACCAGAATGAAAAATGTATAAGTGGAACATAGAATTAGTGAAAGATATGTCACCTCTAATTAACCATGTTAGATTAAACATCACTGTCACATAATATTGCTGAATGAATTATCACCTACATATAGCCTTGGTGAATAAGGTATCACCCCCATATAGCCTTAATGAATGATAAATCACCACTGATAACCCACGTTTACTGATAAAACACTATCAGATTCTCATGGCCATTATTTATGGAACATCCCTCTATGATTCTAATGATCTATTCCATTACACTTATCTATGACATCTATGGAGGATCATTCCAACAAGATAATGACTAAACCACTCTTCACTATGGGTATACATTCTCAATATCCTTTGAACCCCATTGTGCGTAGTATCAACCACATTATATGACTATATTCTTAGTGAACCCCAATCACACTACCAAGGGTGAACGATATATCAACATCATAATACACTAGTTCATTACAACCCCAAAAAACTATAAGTATCCAATTAAATTCAAGAGTCTATTAGAAAAACTCCTCAACTAATTAATAATCCATCAACCACACAAAACAAAATTTTATAATAACACAATCCACAACCTCACTTATCACCCTAGATAACCCCCATTAAATCTCACATGAACAATGTAGACCTCAGTTGGTCTCATTCCCAAATTCTCATAGAAGACATCTTGATCCAACAAATCAATAAATGAAAGATCACATATAATATATAGAAGAATGTAGGAAACACATTCCTATTACTAGTATGCTACTTCTTAATAGATTGTATAGATTTATTAGACATGGGGAAGAATAAAATTCAAATCCATTAAATAAACATTTAAATAGATATTTAAGTTGAAAATGGCCAAAATGGTAAAAAACCATAAATATATGAAATTGGACACTAATACATACCTATGATGATTCACAAGGATTGATAAAAAGATGAAATACTAATGAATAGTGATATTCCTCCTTGGGAAAATATGGAATTACATAAAGAGATAATTAGGGTGTAAAATTACATTAATTCAAAATGAAAAAAAATATCACACGACCTGATTTTAATATCAACATAATAAAGTTCATTAATATTTATAAAAATTCCATATGGGAACCAAGTACTCAGTCCCATTCAACTAAGTAGTTATCCCAGATCCATTGGGTTTCATGTTAACCTTGCAGAACCATCCCTACTCAACTTGTCACATAGGATACTTTCTGTAATTTATCTTTAAGAATATATGTCCCAAACCCGGAGCAACACCCTAAAAAATACTATGAGACAATACCAACATTTAATCCACATAAAAAATTCAAAAATATACATGGATTGGACAAACATAGACCCAAAATGTAACACCTAAAACACATGATATTATATATAACATCAATCAATTAAATTGATAACAAAATCCCTAACTATCCATTAATCATTATTTAATAGTAAGGAATAATTATGCTTTTATGCAACATTACCAAAAAAAATTATAAATTTTTTTAAAAATATTTTTTAATACAACATTAATGATTCTTTTATTTATATTTACCTTGTACACCTAATGGACTTTAAATAAAAACTCTTATTATAAAAACATCAAGAGTTAAATTAAAAACAAATTTTGAAAAATTAAAATCAAAACATGCATACGAAAAACTAGATTTAATGATATTTTTCTAAAATAAATAATAAAATAATTTTCATTATTTAATCATAAAATAATTTTAAATTCTAAAAAATTCCCACCACATTATAGGAGACTATCCACCCGAATCCAGCAACACTACCAAGAAAACAAAATCACTCATCTATGGACAATTAACATCTTTAATCAGAAAGAGATTAAATCATCAATTATCTATCACCATATAATGATAACTTATATGATTTCTTGATAGTGGAAACCTAATTTTCTCATAATGAAATCTTGAATCCACAAACACTGGAAGACATCCTCAGTTTAAACCTTTACCAAGTATAAGACCCACTATAAAAATATTTCTCCTCAACTCTAAATCCTTGACATTTTAGAGAATATTTCACTTTAATAAATTCAATGTGATTGATAGAATGTGATGAAACCAATACCAAAATAAAGTTAATAATTTGTGTTTATAATACACATTGAAATATATTATGTAATAATTAAATGAAACATAATTACTAAAATCAATTATATAAAGTACGAATTTAATTTTTCATATCTTAGTAGAAATATTTTGTTTAAAAACATTATTTTCATTTTTATATTATATATAGTTTCTTCAAAGGATAAATTTCCTGAAGATTTTGATAGATTGTTCTGTCACATCGGGAGGGAGTGAATCATGTGTGACTTTCTTTTATATAATTCGTTTATTTTCTTTAACCCCCATCAATCCTCTTTAACCTATTAAGATTAGTGGATCATGTATTAAATTTGGGTTTTAATTTTGTTCATATCATATAATATTCTTATAAGTCTTAGTACTAAGAACAACTACTAGTTGCAACTGCTTTTACCTCCTAGTTACATATTCTTCACTATATTTACATTGTTAGAGCGAGGAAAATTCCTAATACCATCAATACTATTTCCCACAGTGTCCCACTCTAGAGTCCTACTAGAGTTTACAAGTTCCCACTTACACAAGCAAATCCTTTTTCGCATAGAAGGATCCTTATTCGCCATCTTAAAGTGTTACTAGAATCCCATCATCCTACTCTAGTGGAATATTGGAGGATTCATTTAGTTTAGATTCCCACTAAACACTTCCATTAATCTTGATCCATAAAATATAGGATCCTCTAATAGAATTATCTCTGCCAACTTCAGACTTCCTTTTCACTACCTCAATATAATATCTTTCTCCACAAACAAGTTGGATTACTTGATTATATCATGTAAAATATTAAAGAACATCAAAATCTAAAAAAAATTAGCCTAATATATCTAATTATTCATTATTCATCAACTAATCTAAAATAAATTCAATTCACTAACTACTTGGGAATACGAATTATGAATTAATTCCAATATTTCATCTCAAGATCTCCACATCACGCTATAAATGAAAAATATATCTCATGAACATTTCTTAATAATCATGCATGTATGAAACAATTCATGGTCTTCCCAATATAAAATGAATAAAAATACAAATTTACAAACTTACCACTGTTATACATGATATATTTCATGTGCATGCATGTGTTGAATAGTGTAAGAAGATTGCACTTACATCCTTACTTTCATCAATATCAAATTTATTTTATACTACCTAAACACATTTCATCATTCTTATTAAGTGATTAAGTAATCATGTGTTCATGAGAATACATATTCTTGCTCACACACTGATCAAAATGTGTTTTATGTGATCACACGACCTTCTCATCCACTCTTAGAAAAAAACTAGATGGTTATTTTGTTTTTCTCAATTTATTTTATCTAAATTATCACATTTATTTATCATATAACAATATATGTAACGTTACGAAATTTAACCTTTTCAAAAAACTGGGATAGAATAGATCATCCTATTCATTAATTTTCAATAATGAAAAATAGTTCTATTCATATTATCCATATTCACATAAATTAATCATGTGAAAAAATATATCTTCTTTATATAAAAACTTCAAGTGTAGATACCACATGTGAAGGTCTATAGAAATAAATCCACCATCATGTGATCAAGAAGGAATATACACATAACGAACACATGGAACTATCTTACAAAATCAAGTTTCTCTGAGGTCTCTATTTTTCACTCTCACAACATACCTAAATTATCAATATAAAATAACAAGAAATGAGAATGTTAGTGTATTTATGGATAACTCCACTAACTCAAATCCTCTACCTCAACCAATATGTGCAGCACATTTTTTAATTTATTCACTGTATCATCTTATGCGA
Source organism: Viscum album (assembly GCA_963277665.1). Classification (NCBI taxonomy): domain Eukaryota; kingdom Viridiplantae; phylum Streptophyta; class Magnoliopsida; order Santalales; family Viscaceae; genus Viscum; species Viscum album. Next base: position 850,113,943 of record OY728126.1, on the reverse strand, counting down.
CCAAAAAAATGACAATAATATAAAAACAATCACTACATTTCTGTTTTTAATCCATTTGATCTACATTAAATCATACAAAAAAAATTACATGATAATTTCATCATATTAAAATCATTAATAAGAAAAAAAATTCTTAGAAGCTTTGAATTGATCCATCAGTGGCCTGAAATGCCTAAATATCAAAGATAAATGATTTTCTAATGAAGTAAGTTGGTATATGATGATATCATCACTAATCATAGGGATCAAATCATTAGATCATATGGTTATAGTTACTGATAGAAAAAATGATGTATAAATTTTAACCAAAATTTAAAAGTGTCACATTAGTCATTTATTAATTTTTCCAATTCACTTTATAATAATACACATTATTACCTCACAAGATACAAGTACTAGGGTCCCTCCTAAAGCCTTCTAGCACTGCCCATGTCATCCTCCACCCCTACTATTTGTGCCTCACTCCATAGTGGCTGATTTGTTCATTCATATTCATATCCTGAGATTCTACATGCACATATAAACTTATGTTTCTCATGCTAGATGGCAATCAGTCAACCAACCACCTAACCAGTGAGTGAAGTACTCCATGGATGGATATTGTACGGTAGCACATTTTTTAATATAAACACCATTGAAAAAAAACATTTCCATATTATTGAAAAGAATTATTTCAATGGCCTCTTTCAATCTCAATAATTCATCAATTTCATCAACATTATTTTAATTCCAAGAACCAATAACATGTTCCTTTTGAACTACATATCAATCCCATAATATTTACAATTTAATCTATGCTGGCATTTCATCTTTACAACCTGTTGAAAATAATTTCAACTTCCTCACAATTTAACCACTTAGGTTCTTCAACCTCCATCTATAATTGTTTTTCAATGATATTTCATTTCAAAATTCAATGATCTCTTCTCCACTTGTTGGATATAAAAAAAAATATATATGTATATGAATTAATTCTCATCTCCATCATTCAAAAATTAAAAAATATTTTATTTCCCAAAACATAGAGCTTGATTTACATTAGAGAACAGTAGAATCGACACTAGCCTAGAAAAGAACTGAAATTAACAAACTCTAGCCTATGGGAAAAAATCACTATATAGAAAACAAGATTGATAAAATTTAACATCAATTCTATAAAAAAGATCAGAATGTAATACGAACTCTAAAATAAAATTTCATGGGTTGTTCAAAATATTTTAAACTAATAACCTTCATACCTATTAAAATATAGATTAAAAACATTGAACTGTAGTAATTCACTTCCCTTTTTCAAGTTACCTTTCTTTTTTCATCAACTAATCAGTCCATCCATTTTAAAATAGTTTCCTTCATGAAAATAAAATAATGTAACCAACATACCTTGTTGTGAGGCTTCAATTTCGAGACTTTATCATTTAAAATTATTAGATGCATACCTCATCAGATCATCAGATATTCGTAAGATATCAACTAATCTAGGGAAATATTAAGGTTATTATTTTGTGTTATTCTCACGAGAAGCACTCAATGCTTTATCTTCATGGTTGGATTTTCTTTTAATAAACAACATGCATCTTCAATTACTATTCAAAAAATTTCAATAAAATATGCTATAATGCCAATAGTCTTCCATGATGGAAAACATTCTAGCTATATATTGTTCCCCAATTTATTGAAATTCATTTATCCCTAGAATGTATGATTCACCATAAAATACCTATATAAAAAATTAAAACAGTGTATATATGCGAATAACAGGGTTCTTTAAAGCTCTTTAGTAAGAGAAACATGTATGAGAATGTCTTCTCAATATAACAATATTATTAAAATAAAAAAGGCTTCTTCACATTTTCTATCAGTGAAGTTTTAGTTTTCTTTACTTTATTTATCTATCTTTACTTTCACAAAAAATCAATACATATGCCCATGCATTGTCTATGAACATGATTAATATTCACTTTTTTTATATAATCCTTTTCCAAACAATATTTTTAGAAACAAAGTCACTAGTTTTTAATATATTCTTTATGAATTATTATTTTCCATGAAAAAACATAATATAATTTTTACCTGAATTTCCATACATATTACGTGTTTTATACTCATCTTTATCATTTATCAACTTAATAATTTTAGGAATATTTTCATATTCTTCGTAGAGATATATTTTTCCAAATCAATATTATTTTTTCTCTTATGGATTGGTTGTTTCTTTGATTTAATCTTTCTTCGTGTAGTATTAATGTTCATCGAAAATTCACAATGGTCTATGATGTGACCTTTCTTACCACAATTGAAGCATATTTTAGTTGGTGTGAAACTATTTACATCACTCTTAAAAAACATCTTGGGGATTATGTGTTTAACAAATATCTTATTTTATTCACATCCTAGGGCTAACATATCATATTCCTTACTTACCTGCTTCACTTTTTTATGGTATTATTTTCAAAAAAAAATATGTGATTTTTTTATGATTGTTACATACTAGAACTCATCATAAAAATTACCACATCTATTTTAATAATCAAATTAATTTTCAAGGTAATCATATCATTCTTGATAGTCGGATTCTCTTTCTATGTGTTCTACATCTATTGTGTAGGATTCCAATTCTCTTTATAATTTATCCCCCAAAATGTAAGAATTTTTTAATTTTACTACATTTAAATGTTTTCCAACAAATTAATTTCAATATGATTAAATATACATCAACACCAACAATAGTAATAAAATCATGTTTTCTTCTTTTGGACAATTAAAAATATCTTTTCCATTTTTCTATTTTTGGGTAGCACATTAATTATACAATTTTTTCTTTGGGGAATAATAATTTATACACTTATTCACATCTATCCTTGAACATATAATTGATTCCTGAGATTGTTTCATCACCTATTGTATTCCATATATTAATTTTGAATAATCTCTAGTCATAAAAAAGTATTAGTACACATAGATTTATTAGGAAAAAAGTTACCTTTTTAATTATAACACATTATATTTGTCCTCAGATAATAAAAATCACTTCATTCCACTAGTTAGAGTCTTTTCCGAAATAGGACTCTTAGATAAATAATTCTTGTATGTAATTACTTTATCAATTTCTTAAGATGTCTTAGATTGTGTCTCTTTAATATTTTATAGTTTCATTTCTAGTTAAGGGCATTTTAATTTGAGATAAAACATATAATATTTATATTATTTCCTGATTTATTCTTACTGAGTATTCATCATATGATTATCATTTTCATGCATCTGATATTCCATCAGTAAAATATTATCATGATCCTTAATTATTTTTTCATTAGATTCTATTTGAGTATATTGGATATCTAAAGATATATTATGTAGTTTTTCATGTGTATTGATAACTTTCGTAAAGACCATTTCAATAGAATCATTCCCATAAAATCAACTATTAAAATCTTTAATAGCCCCAAAATATCATCTATTGAAAATATATATTGTTTCATCCTTTTTCATGTCAGGTGTTTTCATATTGTTGTATATGACAACCTTTTTAGCCAATAACGCTTCCTTAAAATTTGAATATTCTTCTAGATGAAATGTTTTTCATGTAAGTTTAAATATTTGGTCATACATGTGACCAATTATTTGGTATCTTCCTTCAAATTCTCACTAATTTCATAATTGAAAATATCTTCATCACTTCTTAACCATGATTCATCAAAAATTATAATCAAATAATTTCATTAAAAAAATTACACTCTGAGTGTCATAATCTTGTAGTCGATCATCAATCATATTTATGTTATTATTCATATTTTTAAACTCTTTTATTCCAGTTTTTATGTGCGTTGATAGAAATGGAAACATTTATAATATGAAGAGTAGAGGTAGGATTTTCCTTATGAATCTCTTATAAATTTTCTACATACTCAAATCTAAACTTCATATAATTTTGATATGATGAACTATACATATGAAGTATATCCAACCAAAGGTGTTCATCCACATTATACCAATTAAAGTTTTAAATAAATTATATAGTCAAAATTGGAGGCGGTGAATTACATGTGACTTTTTTAACAGAATTATTTAATTTTATTTAACCCCCACCCGACTTCTATCACATATTTGGATGATGGGATCTTGTATGTAATAAATAATATAATGAAACAGAATGCACAATATTTTTACAAGGTTCATTACTAAGACCTACTCCTTACTAAAACTGGTTATACCTACTAGATTAAATTTCGTCCCCATATATAGATGGTTACAACTATGAAAAGTCTCATTACCATGAAAACTAAGTTCCATAGTGTTCCACAATAGACTCCCACTATAGTTTACAAGTTACCTCTTATAAAAAACTTTTGAGACCAAATAAAGGATATTTATACCACGTCCCACATTATTAATGGCATCCCACTAGCTTTCTTTTGAGTCCCACTGAAGGTTTATTCTACATCAGATTCCTACTGAATACTTCCATTAAAAATAATTCTCACAATATATGATCATGTGATAGAAAGTTCTCTATCAGCATTCCACTAAATCTTCACTATCTCATGATGAATATTTCTATAAAAATAACAGAACACCTAATTTTATTTTGTATAATATTTAACAAATGTGAAAAATGATAAAAAAAAGATACTAGATCTTATTCAATTTCAACTAATCATAAGCTTATATGAACTTATATCAATTCACTAAAAAAACTTGTATATAAATTATGTTTTAATGCCCGACTTCAGTCTTAAATTATTCACATGACATTATATATGGAAAATATATAATATATAAATTTTTAAATTGTAATGAATGTATAAAATAATATTTGGTTTTATCAATATGAAATATGCCGCAATTCAAACTCACAAACATCCCACTTTTATGCATTCATTATTTCTTGTCCATTTATATGTTTAATCATGAAAGAATATTACACTTGTCTCATTATTTTCTTCACTACCACATTTTTATATACAAACTAAGAAAAATGCCTCATGATTTTTAAATTGAATAATAAATCACATGTTCATGAGCATACATATTCATACACACACTGTTTATAGTATACTTCGTGTAAGTACGCGTCCCACTCAACCAGTATTAACACAAAACTAGTTGGAGGTTTTGTTTCACTCAATATAATGCATGTAAGTTATCAATTTCATGTATTTAATCAGAATTCATTTCATGTTAAAACCTTCCTCCTAATCACACAACTAGGATATTTTGGATCTTCCTCTTCTTAAATTTATTGTCATGAACAATAATTTTCTTCAAGTAATCCAACATTGCGTAAATGAATTAGGAAAATGAAATTTTGTCTTATTCTCGTAAGAACACTGTGTATATATACTAAAGTTAAATGTTCTCGTAGCTTAGCCCAACATCATGTGATCTCTAACATAGAGACACAATATAAATTCATAGAACCTTCTTGTGAAATCAATGTTTTTTTGATGTCTCAGTTTTTCACTCTCACAAAACACAGAAATTCTCGATAATCAAAGACAAAAATTGAATTATTATTTTTTATTTATATAAAAAACCGACTCAAATCCACTTTCCCAAAAAAAATATGGTCATTTTATCATTTTTTTCATGAATTAATTTCCTCATCCTACTCAACAAAAAAAATTCCCATCACTATAATACATTTCTTCTTCATTTGTATCATTATTCAGTTTGATCTTCGATAAATAATGAAAACAAATCCTCATGGTGATTAAATCATATTTGAATCATTAGAATGATCAAATAATGATCAAAATCTCTGGATCTATCCATCAGAGGTGCATCATAGAGAAAATTCTATGAGTATATGCTTCTTCAATTAAGGCAGGAGGAAGACAACGATAGCATCGCTAATCAAACTGCTCACATCGTCAGATCAAATGGTTTCAATTATTTAGGGAACATAAATAATTGAGAAAAAATAACAAGAAGCCACAAGTACCAAATTAATAATTATTTATTTTTTTCTTCTTCCTTTTATGAAAATATTTTTTGGTACCTCTCCAGATGCGAGTACTCGGGTCCACTCTCGATGCCTTCTAGCACCACTGTATACCAACATCCTCGCCTACCATTGTGACAACTCGCATAGTGGATATACTATGATTCCATGGGCCCATACCAGGATTAATTATATATATGTTCACCAATTCCACCCATGTTGGGTGGACAGAGGGTCGATAACCAATTAGTAATGGTTGTAGTCTTATTGGGTGCTGAGTGTGTAGTATTCAATTTTTAAATATAAATACCATTGAAAAATAGATATATTAGCGTAATGACAAAATTCAATTACCTCTTTCAATATCAAATATTTCTTCAATGATGAAAACCTTGTGTCAATTCAAATAACTAATGGCACTTGTATTTTTAATAATAGCTCAGTCCCACAATCATCACAATTAAATCCTCATTGACTTTCATCTTTATAAAATATTTACAACAATTTCAAAATAAAAAAATAAATAAATTGTATCATTTATTTCCAAATATTAGAATCTTATTTTCAAAAAACATCATTTATAAATTCAAAACGTAAAATTAATCTTCGGGTGATTTTTTTGTATTTTTCATAAGAGGATGATTTTTTTGTTAAGAAATAAATATATTTTTTTAAAAATATAGTATCATTGATGAAATAATATTGATTTAATAATAAATTAAAAATATTAGAAAATTTTACAATGAAACAATATATGATTAATAATCAAAATAAAAAATTTAATATTTTATGTTGAATTTGGAAACCCATGTTTTAATTTTTATAACCTAAGATATATTTTACTCTAATAAAAAATAGTTTTTTATTATTTATCATTTATGAGGTGGTAAAATGATTCTATTAGGTTTCTTAATGGTTATAATGTTAAATTTTTTCATTTACTCGATAATAAAATGATTTAATTTTAATCACCAATACTCAATAATATTTTTTCTAAATAAGTATACATTAATTTTTACACATTAAAATATTGTTTCATAATAAAAATTTATGTGATTTTATTAGAATAAATTTTTTTCATTTCCTGGAATTTAGTTGTAAAATGTTTTTTATATATTTTGAATGAACATAATTTATATAATTTAATTATTTCAACTTAATTATTATACATGATGAACAATTACTAGGGTAAAAATCATGTTATTTCGATAAGGTTTAAAATGTTTAAAAGAGGGGTTAACCTAAGATAAAATGTTTATATTATTATAACAAAATTTATAAAAAAATCGGTTAATATTATTTCTAAAACAAACTTCTAATATTTATAACTATATAAATTTGGAGACAATTTACTTGGTTAATATATGTATTATATAAAAATGATTCAAATATTTTCATGTTTTTCACCCATGTCACTTAATAAAGAGAATATATATTGATCACATATTCACACTACTTGATCACTCAAGTTTATAAAATACCTACCAAAATAATTTCCCAAATTTTCTACTAATATCCAACATGCCCAAGTATTATATAAATTAAATCTATACTTGGATTATGTTGTAAGGTAGAGGAAGATACTCAAAGAAGTGGTGATTATCTTAACCCATTTATTTTGAGTTTAATACTTCCGTAAACACATAGGGAAAATCTATAACCATATTATAATGATTAAATAAGTATATATAATATAGATAAACATTTTTATGGAAACTTTCAATTAATTTTATATATATTTTTATCTAATGTAAAATTAAAACATTGCTCATGTGTACGTAAGAACTACTATCTTCATGAATAGATATATTTTGTTTTTCATAATTATCTCTCATGGATGGTTATATAGATGGAGTTAATGGATACATATTATTATGTAAAATATTTGTGATTTTTTTAGAGATAATATATTATCCACCTTCTTACCCTCTCATCTAATAGAAAACAACAGTATCACTCATGCTTGTGTGTGAACTACCACCTCCCCAAAGTGAGGTGATTCATTTTTCATTAGTTCTTAACATGGATGATAATAATGATAAAATTAATAAATATATATGATATTAACTAAATTATTATAATTATTAAAATTAATTTTATTATATACTTTAATTTCTTTCTATTCATTGGAAAATGAAGACATCACTCATGAGTATATACAAATTACCATCTCCAAAAATTTGTATAGTTATTGTTTCATTTAATATTTATATGAATGGTCATAAAAGAATATAAAATGAATAAATATGATAATTAAAAAAATATTTTTTATTTTAGGAATCCATTTACAAAGTATAGGGACAAAAATATTCTTAACTATAATGTTTATGGGAAACATAATAGTTAACACTGTTAATAATTATTTCAATGAATATTTGTTAATAAATTGTTAATTAGACATTATAAATGAATTTTATAATATAATATTATTATTATTATAGTTATATTATAGATTTATCATAAATATAATTTTTTTTATAGTAGTTTAAGATTGTGTAGGAAGAAATTAAGGGACTAAGGTAGGGGTTTATTTCACAATCTCAATTTTAATCATGATTATTCATGATTAAATTTCTATTATGGATATAATGTGTTATAACTCTCTAAAATACCATCAATTTTATTTTAATCTAGTCATGTATTTCTTTTTCATTTTTTCCCTTCCATTCCCCGATTTTTGGTAATGAAAATTATGAAGAAAATAATTTTAAGAAAATCTATCTATATATCATCTCTTTGGTCAAGAATCATTCTATTATATATATATTTTTTTGGAATTGGTTTATACAATTTTGACCATTTATTTAAGTTTATTAAAAATTTAATTTTAACTATCATTGAATTTATTTAAATATTTTAAAAAGGAATATTTTCAAATGGTTTCCATGTGACTCAATTTTTACTTTTTACAAAAACAAGAAAAGAGTGTTCTCTTTTAACATATACTGAATGAATGGTTTCTCACACCATTAAGAAAATTTTTCATTATTATTATTGCATTAAATTTTTATATTGTCTTACCAAGAAAATACCATCCCATTTTCTCATTTAATTTATGTTTTAAAAAGTTACCAAAATAGAAGGGATGTTTTATATTGATTTTCATGGTTTATTTTAAATGGTTTTATAAAATAAATTTTTCATCTATGTAAACATAATTTGGGGATTTTAATTCCTTTTTATGATATAATATTATGACACCATCCACTTTTTTCGTTATATGGATTGTGATTATAATGTTGTAAGAATGATTTCATGAAACTCATTTCGTTCGCATCGGTTAATTATGCTACGATGAAATGATAAATTTATTTTTGGTCCCATGGAACACATATATATGATTTTTATTATGTTACATGTGGGAACATAATTATATGCCCCCAAAATTCATGGCGTAATTTTTTTCCTCAGGATATAACATGAACTGGAATGGGGATCGAATGCAATCCACTATAAGAATTCATACACTACGATAGTCTTATAGTGAGCATAAACTAAGGAAATTATTTTATATACATATGTACATGTAAAAAACATATACCCTATTTTTATCAAATATTTTCATGGATCATTATTTAATATTTATGATTCCACACAATTATGAATTGGTTATTTTTTATGAAAAAACAATATACCATGACTCTTTATTTATGGACTATGATTTGTTGGGTATGTTTTCCAATGTTATGATCATGTTCTCATTCCTTAATGTTTATCTTATACTTAATTATGATCATAAAACAATATATATCATGTTGAATATTACTGAGCATCTGAGTTCTCCCTTTATTATCTTTTGTTTTCTTTAAGTTATAAATAAAGTTATTAAGTATGGTATTTATAAGAAGGGTTCTATGTGAGAATAAATTTCTAGTATATGAGGAAGAAAACACATTAAATAAATTGAATTCATATCTAGTTTAAAAATACACTAACCCATTATATCTCTAGGTAATTCATTATTATGAGATGTATGGAATATTCATCTAAAATGATGTAATATTTATTTTTGAACTTCTTCCATCGACTGAATTGGTATCATAGAACAATTTATTTATTTTAATTCATTATGTTATGAGTAAAATGAGTATAGAACTTAAAAACCAGTTTTTTAACTGAAAGAAATATAGAATGAACCAAAAATACCATATTTTTATAAGAAAATTTCATAATTTAAGATGTATTTTGAACTACTTTTATGATTATATGATTACTCACTATGATTAATTATTCCAAATGTTCAGACTATGATTTTTGGTTTTCTTTTAATTATTGGAATATGGAAAAATCAAGAAAATAATGAATGTGAAGAATAATCAAATAACTATACTTTTGTGAAAATGGAAGTAATGTGAAAGAGAATAAAAAATCATAATGATATAGTAACATAACTCTCACAATATATGAATCATAAAGATATTCTAAAAATGAAACAAAAGTAGAAAATCATTATTGGGTTTTTCATGAGGCAATGTCCACCTTCCTTTAATGGGTCATCTGATACACTAGTTTTTAGAAATAGATCAGTAGTAATGATAATATATATTTCATTATATAGTGCTTCAATTAAAATAAATATATATCTCTTGTTTATTGTTTAAAATGCGAAGTTTATTAATGGTGGATAATTTTTAAGAATACGATGCAAGGACAAAATATTTACACTTTGACATGGAAGCTTTTAAGAGGGTAATATTCAATATGAACTTACAATGACCTATTTATAAAAATATTGGTGATTAAATTCATTGATCTTAAGCAAAAAAGATAACGAATCTATTAGTACCTGGGGGGAAAATTTCACCAAACATGCAATGTATTATTCTGGTTTTGTCACTGACCCTAGAAAAAATGTTGATTGATTCATTAATTGATTAAAAATGTGTATCTAAAAAAATTAATAATAAAAGGATTTAGTATCTATAAATAAATAAATCAATGTACTATCAACATAAAATGGAGAGTGGGATATCTTATTATTTTCATGGTTATTGTAAAAAATAATATATTGATTGATCTTACAATAGATTTAAATAATAATACACATGAAAAAAATAAAGTTATTCATTATTTATACCAAATATTCTTAAATAATCAATGGGAAATGTTCCCTTAATGCTACCAATAAATATTTTAATTATGAAAAAAACAATATTGATAAAATGTATATCAAAGTAATTTGAATAAGCAAGTCAATGAAATAAATGGAGAGAAAAATAAACAAAATTAACCACCCACACTCAAATTCAATAATTGAAAAAAATTATAGAAATTAATTCAATTAGTTCTTGAATCTGAGGGATAAAAATAAGAATTTATTTCAGAAATTTCTTATAATAGAAGAATAATTGAAATATCAAATAATCACAATCACTTAAGTTGGACATAATAATAGATTTTTTAAAGATACACATATCATTCACATTATAATTATAAATATTTTATTTGATTATAGTTATACCCATTGTTTTATATATGAAGAATATAAGAAAAAATGCTCTTTATTAAACACTTAAACATGATTCATTACATAAACATAAACTTAAGATGGCTCCGAGGATCGAGAGGTCTAGTTTCATGGGAAATTAGGGATAATACTTTATAACATAAGACATAAAAAATACATCATCTTTAATGAAAACATCCTTTACATGACCACAACATTCATAGGTACCTAGCATTACATGGGATAACCTGAGGATGTACATTTGAAAAGGGTGAGCTATAAAGACTAGTATGTGAGTAAAAAATGCATAACATGAAGAATAAAATACATGTTAGGAAATAGCCATATCAACAGATCATAAGAGGAACATGAACATAGAGGTATGATATAGCCTGATTATCATAACATGCAAATGTGGCAACAACATTTAACATGATATTTTCATGATCCAAGTATTTTTTTTTCTCATGGAGAATGTGTAAATCCTCATTAAACCTGAATTATAATCATTATACCCTCATTTCACATGAGTTATCATGATGCTAGTCTTTACCCAATGCATTGGAGTGCTATCAGGTTGCACCATTCTTAATCGTTTCATTTCATGCATATGTGTGCCAAATGGATCATATAAAATGGATTCATTAAACATCATCATTTATTCCATGATAAAGGAATGTGTTATTCTTACATGAAACTATATAATCAATAAGTAAATGTGAATAAATTTGAATACCCTTAATAGAGAAATGGGAATGGTATTCACTACACAATGACTTTGGCTTGGAAAATTGCGGTGCAATTTTGGAAGCAAAACGTGATGACATAAGAATTCATAAAAAATAATTCATGAGAGAGAAAGGGGTGTCTCATCATATGTACATGAAATTAAATGTAAGGGGGTCATATAGATACATGTTCTAACATACTTAATGTAATTTAGATTCCTAATATGAAATAATTTTTTAAATGTAAATGAGGTGAGAGAAATCCCTTACAGAATTTTGGCATGGTAATGGTTGTACATTAGAGGTATTAATGGGAGATTAAAGGGGTCTGTCATAATTGAAATATAAATATGGTTGTATTGGGTAGGTAAGAAATCATACCCCATAATTTTTAATTAAAAATACAAGGGTATAGAAAAATAAATAAACATGGACACAAATGAGGGAGGAAGAAATATCTTACTTGGAAGTGTGATCCCAAAGGCATGAGAGAGGCTTGAGAGAGGCTTATTAGGAGCTCAGGGAACCATGGTAGGACACTATAGAGAGGAGGTCAGGGTTTGTTCATACTCCAAATGGTTTGGGAAAAGGGGAATGAGAGGTTGAGTGGGTTTATATTGGAAAGGAGAGGGAATTATTTATTATTTATGTTTTGAATACAACACATTAAACTAATCAAAACAACAATACGTACCATGAATTTATCCCATTGTTTTTTCCAAAGAGGAGTGCAAAAAATTATTTTATAAGTAGAATTTATGAATTTCTTAAAATATTAGTCTTGATTATTATGAGGTGAGTCACACTCTATGGGAAATCATTTTAAAATGTTAAAATTTTTAATATGTCTTGGAGGGTCCACTAAGGCTTTGTAAAATATATCAAAAAAACAAAAAATTACATTATTTTAGAGTTAAAACATATATTGTCCAAAAATCAGATTTATATTATTTTATTACATCACAATTGTGTCATTATTATGTCATAAAACACATTATATATTTAACAGTATTTAATGTTTTTCCAAACATTTTACTGCCTCAAAAAATAATGAAAATTTCACTATTGGATAATTTTGATGTCCTAACTCCAAAAATAATATTAATTTTATCTAAATAATTATCTAAATATTTGAATTTTTACTCATAAAATAAAAACTTACATTTATCTATAATTCATCAAGTTTGAAAAAAAATAGTTTTCAAACCATAATAAAAATTACAATTGTATTCATAAAAACTATATTTTCATTTATATTTAATAAAAAGAAATTTACTAAAAAAATTTATAAAAATATTATTTAATTCACAAATCCATTAATTGATCAAAATAGATTTTTTTAACTGAATATTAACTAAAAATAATATTTGTTCTTTAAAATTCATTTACAAAGTAATAATAATAAAATGAAGTTATATTATTTATTATATACAAAAATAATGTACATAATCAATGTGATAGGGTTTTATTTATTAAGTTATTATAACACCCACATAAGTCCTAAGTGTAAGGTTTGAGATGGTGACAGACTCTTAGGGAGGCTTAGATAACATCGCTTGGGTAGTAATCTCTATTAACTTCCACTTCTCCCATAGGCGGTTTCATTCAAGAATAACGTGTTGAAGCTCGGCATGGGCTTTGTCAAGAGTAAAGCCCAGTGACACTACCTCTTTTCTGAGCTCCAAAAAATGGGATTTGTATGGGAAAATTATACTGGATGAGGCCATGGAATCCTTTGTCTGAGTAAATTGGATTTGTTAAGGCGCTATATTTATACAAATCATGTGATCATTGTTCAGCTTCTATATTAGAAATAGTAAAATTTCATAACGGTATTTTAAAATTCAAAAACATAAAACCAAGGAAGTGAATATGTTTTATAACCATTTTACATAATAATACGTTTAATTAGATTAAGAGTAATTTCCATTAATAAAAGTTTTGTCCATTATAATCGTCCCCCTTAAGAAATTTCACCCTTGTAATTTCATTTTTCAACACTATAATATATGTGGGTAACTCTTCTTCATCACTTCCTCCAATTTCCACGTTTATTCTTCATACATGTGGTTTTTCCAAAACACCTTGATGATGGGAATTGTCTTATTTCATAGAACGTTTTCTCTACGATCTAATATCTTCACCAGATTTTCTTCACAATAGAGGTCATTCTCCAATGGAACCACCTATGAATTGAGTACATGCGAAGGGTCAGGTACGTACTTCCTTAAGAGTGATATATGTAATACATCATGTACTTGAGATTGGTTTGTGAGAGTACTAGTCGATAGGCGACCGCTCCAATCCGATAAAGGATCTCAAAAGGGTCGATGTACCTTGGACTAAGCTTTACCTTCTTACCAAATCTCACAAGTCTATTCCACCGTGATAAGTGAAGGAATACCATGTCTCTAACATCAAACTCTATGTATCATCAATGCTTGTCACCATAGATCTTTTTTCAACTCTAAGTATCTTTATTGTGTTTTTGTATGGTCTTAACCATCTCCACCATTTCTTTGACCGTTTCTGGACCTAGGAGTTTTCGCTCCCCTACTTCATCCCAACATGCTGGTGTTCTGCACCTCTTCCCAAAAAGGGATTCATAAGTATCCATTTGGATGCCTGAGTGGAATCAGTTATTGTAAGAGAACTCAACCATAGGAAGATATTGATCCTGTAATTCTTTGAAGTCTATTTATCATTCTCTCAACTTTTTCTCAAGAGTTTGGATAGTCTTCTTATATTAGAAATTAGTATGAGGATGATAATCCATACTGAAGTTCATATAAATATTCAATGAGTGTTAAAGACTCATCTAGAACATAGTAGTGAATCTTGGATCTCAATTGGATACAATATATAATGGTACTCCATGCATCTTTACCACTTCTCTGATGTATATCTGTGCTAGTTGATGGAATGAAAAATCCTCTGAAATTGTAATGAAGTGTGTAGTCTCTGTAAGAAAATTCACAACAACCAAGATATAATTTTTTCCATTGGATGTCTTTGGAAGTACGATGTCAAATTCCATTGTGATGTTTTCCCATTTTGACGTTGTTATGGGTAATGGTTACATAATCCCCTTAGTCTTCTACCTCTCAGCCTTCACTTGCTGACATACTAGGCACCTTGATGTATATTCAGCGATCTCATTCTTCATGTTATCCCACTAATAATTCTTTTAAATATCTTGATACAATTTTTTGTTTACTAGGTGAATAGAGAAATTTGAACTATGTGCATTATCCAAAAGTTGATTGTTTTACTCTACCTTTGATGGAACACGTAGTCTTGTCCCAAATCTCAAAATTCCTTCCTATTTAACATTAATCTTCGAGGATTTCCATTTTATGATAGTTTCCACTTTTTTCTGAATTCACTCATCATCCTTTTTAGAATACATTAACCTTTTTAAAAGAGATGGTTGAGAATAATTTGTGAACGTATTTAAGCTGTTTCATTCTTTATGATTCCCAAGTCCATCTTTATCAAATCTGTGAAGACTAGATCATTTTCAATTAACACTAATGAATGAGTTGTGGGATCATTTCTACTTAGATCATCTGCCACATTTTTCTTTTTCCAAGGGTGAAAATGGATTGAGAAGTTATACTCTTTGATTATCTCTTAAATTATTCATTTTTGCATGTTGAACTATTTCTACAAGAGTATAAACTTGATTCTTTTGTGATCATTATATATTTCACACTTACCCCAAATAGGTAATGCTGAAAAAATTTCAATGGAAATATTTGTGTGTCCAACTCCAAATCATGTGTTGGATAGTTTTCTCATGAAAATTAAATTGTCTTGAAGCATAGGTAATGACTTTTTCATTTTTCATCAACACACAGCCCAAAAAATTCTTCAAAGCATCCCTGAATACCACCAAAATTTCTCCATCTGTGGTTAATTTGGGAACTGGCATAGTGATAAGCCTCTTTTTCAACTCCATGAAGTTATCTTTGCATTCATCACTCTAGGAAAACATGACTGACTTCTAAGTTAGTTTGGTAAGATGGTTTGGAAATCCAAGGAAATTTCTCACAAATCAGAGATAGTATTAAGAAAACCCCATGAAGCTATGGATATCTGTCACCAATATTGGCCTCATCGATCCCTCAATTCTAGTAGTCATATAGGGATCCATATATATCCTTTTTCTTGTGATTATAAGACCCAAGAATGATAATTTTTTCAACCAGAACTCACAATTGATGTACATTTCAAAGAGATTCTCCCTTTTCAAGGTCTCTAGTACAATGTTTAGATTCTCCTCATGCTCCTCCTTCATTTTAGAGTACATTAGAATATTTTCAATAAAGACTAACAAAAATTTATAAAGGTAATATATAAAGTATCGATTCATCAATTCCAAGAATATTTTGGGAGTATTAGTGAGTCTGAAATGATTTACTATGAATTAATTATGCATGTATCTTATACAAAAAGCAATCTAGGGGATATCATCCTTCTTCACCCTTACATGGTAATATCCAGACCGAAGATCCACATTGGAGATGTATTGTGCTCCACATAGCTGATCAAACAATTAATCAATTCGTGGAAGAGGATACTTGTTCGTTATAGTGATTTTGTTGAGATCACAATAATCAGTGAAAAGGCACATTGAACAATCCTTATTATTGAAGAAGAAGACTGGTGCACCACATGGTGAAGCACCTAGTTGTATAAACCCTTTTTCTAGATTCTCTTGTAGTTGTTTCATCAGCTCCTCATGCTCCAATACAACATATCTTTTTGGAGGAAGTCCAGACAATTCCTCCGGAAACACCTTAACGAATTCCCTTACAATAGGCATGTTTGCAAGGATGGTTGCTTCTATAGAGTGATTCATCTAAGAAAGATATGTTTTCTTATAGGGTAGTAATATCCATACTTGAAATGATGGTGATAAAGAAGATTCATCCTCCTCCTTGTACCTGTACAGAATTGGGGGTCGATTCGCCATATGTATAGTAATTTCCGTCTCATATAAATTTATATTGGCTATATATAGGTAAAGCCAATCCATTCCAATAACTGCATAAAATTCCACCAAAGGGAGTACGATGAGGTTCTATAGGATGTTCAATCAAGCAATTTTCACAGGATAGGAGTTATATTCATTGGATGCATTGATATCCCCATTTTCAATTATCACCAACATCTTTACTTCCCTGATTTATGGGGGTTTTAGGATCATTCTACTAAACATTCAGGATATAAAATAATGCATAGAACCATAATAAAAAATTATGTTCTCTATTCCTATATAAATAACTAACTTACCTCTCACCACTTCATTTTCGGGGTTCGTTTTGATAGTAGTATTGGAAAGAGATCTCCCTTGCTACCTTGGAGGTTGTTGGCTGCCATTGAAAAACCATGGCTAAGAGAACTGGTTTGCAATGTGCCTTGGTTCATTATAGTTTAATCAATGAATAGTGATTTGAGGGTCTAATATATCATTCCTCTCCTTTATCATAAAAGATGGTTTTTATTGTCGACAATTAATAGCCAGGTTCCCTTCTCTTCCACACCTAAAATATTTTCTCATCCCCTTCAGGCAATTTACTGGGTGCTTATTTCCAAAACATTGGTAAGTGGGGTGCTATAATTTCATAGAATCACTAGATTTATCCATCAGACTGCCAGGATTAAAGTCCACCTTATTCTTCTTATCCTCATGATACCCCTAAGATTCTTCGATCACTATTTCAAATTTGATAGAACATCACACAAGTTTCTCATAGCTCTCGATGTTATGGATTGCTAAGGCTCTCTGTAGGCGTGGTTTTATCCTACCAAAGAAGTGACCAGCCTTGCATTCAGGGGTAATGACAAAGACAGGGTCATATTGTGAAAGGCTTGTATTGTTTTCCTCATACGTTTTGATGGATTTATTATCTTTTTTCTTGAGGGAAAGAAATTCTTTTTCCATTTTAATTCGGAGGGTGTGAGGAAAATATTTATCAAAAAATATTTTTTGGAAATACATCTGTTCTAATGCCTTGATCTCCTCCTCAACCATCATATGTTTCTATCAATATCCACCATTGATCATATTCACCCTCAATACAATAATTAGTCAAAATAATCTTCTCTTATTCAGAACATTGAAGGATGGATAAGATCTTTTCTATAGAGTTGATCCATGTTTCAGCGATTGAGGGGTCTGATGATCCATTAAATGTAGGAGGTATTTGTCTCATGATCCTCTCAATTATGGCTTGTTATGTGTTGGGGGGGGGGGGTGAACATTCCACTTGACCCATGTTAATATTTAAAAAATTAGCTAACAACAAGATTATCTTGAAAAATTTTGTGATTCCCACTCTAATTGGATTGGGAATCTCATTTGAAAAGTAATTACATTCATCATCACATCAGTTTTTAGCCCGAGTCCTCATATTACCAAACATTGGATAGAATAAAAGGAATTTTAGGGGAAACACATAAAGGTGAATCCAAATAAAAAAGTGATAACTTATAAATTACTTTTATATACATATCTTATGAATTATGGGCTTCAATTTATGTTATCCATGACCTACTACCCAACATATATTCTTAGGGGGAATTTTTTATTCCCTTATTAATGGTTCATTATAAGCTTATAAATTTACCAAATAATATCCATTAGCAGTGTCATAACCAAGAGTGCAGCAAGGATCATTGTTGTGTACTAGTTCTCATTCGAGTTTAACTCAAAGCAGTGTTTTCATGTTTTATGTCGAGATACATCTGTGCTAGAACCACCTCTACCTACTCGTATCTAGATAGGGATGAATTTTCTTGATAAACCACATACTAAATAGTCACCACAATTTAGTGATTTTTTTATTATACTTTATCTTATCTCAAAGGCTTTCACTAGAGTTTTCTAATCATAATCCCAAAAATAACTAAACCTATCCTCTGATACTAACTATAAAAACCCTTCTATTTATTACACACTTAAAAAGAATTTATTAAATAAACATGAACTTAAGAATACTCCAAGGATTGAGAGGTCCAGTGTCTTGGAAAAATAAGAATATTACATGAAAACTGTAGACATAAAAATACAACACCTTTATTGAAAACATCCTTTACACGACCTCAACTATCCCTCATACCTAGCGTTGTATGGGATAACCTGAGGACATACATGTGAAAAGGGTGAGCTATAAATCCTAGTAAAAGAGTAAACAAGGAATAACATGAAGAATAAAATACATGTTAGTAAATAGGTATATCAATGGATCCCAAGAGAAACATTAACATATAGGCATTATATAGCATGATTATCATAACATGGAAATGTGGAAACAACATTTAACACGATATTAGCATGAGCCAGGGATCATTTCACATGGATAATGAATAATCCCTCGTTGAATTTTAATTAGAATGAGTAAACATTCATTTTACTTGATGTATCAAGATACTAGTATTTACCCAATGCATTGGAGCTCTATCAATGTGCACCCTTCGTAATCATTTCATTTCATGCATAAGTGTACTAAATGGATCATATAACATGGATTCATTGAACATAATCATTTAATAAAAGATAAAGGAATTTTGAATTCATACATGAAAATATGTAATCAATAATTAAATGTACATAAAGGATAATACCCTTGACAGAGAAATGGTCATGGTATTCACTATATAATGACTTTGGCATGAAAAATTGTGGTGCAATTTCATCAGCATAGCGACATGACATAAGGATTCATAAAAAATGGTGGATGATTGAGAAATGGGTGTATCATCATATTTACATGAAATTTACAGTAAGGGGTTTATATAGATACATGTCCCAACATATGTCATGGAATTTAGATTCATAATTAAAAAATAATTTCATGAATGTGAATGAGGAGAGAGAAATCTCTTATGGAATTTTGGTATGGTAATGGGTGTACATGGGAGGTATTAATGAGAGAGGATATGGGTCTATAATTATTCAGAAATAAAGATGAAAGTATTGGGTATTTACAAAATCATACCTCAAAATTTTTAATTGAAAATAAAATGATATAGAAACATAAAGAAACATAGATAATAAATGAGAGAGGAAGAAATCCCTTACATAAAATGGTGATCCCAAAGGCATTGAAGAGGCATGAGAGAGGCTTCGTGGGAGCTTGGGGAACCTTGTGAGGATTTTATAGAGATGATGAAAGGGTCTTTTTGAGCTCAAAATGGTGTTAGGGAAGTGTAATGGGAGATTTAGTGTGTTTATGTAGGAAAGGAGAGGGAATTCTTTATTATTTAGGTTTGGGGCACTACACGTTAAAATAATCAAAACCACAAACCATACCATGATTTTTCCCATGGTTTTTTCATAAGGGGAGTGTATAGAAAAATTATAATTCCACTGGATAAACTTCTTAAAATACTAGGGTTTCTTATGTGGAGGTGAGTCACTCTCTCAAGGAAATCATTTTAAAATGATAAAATGTTTTATAAGTCTTGGAGGTTCCACAAAGGATTCGTAAAATAAATAAAATAAACCTAAGATAACATTATTTTAAAGGTAAAACATATATTTGCGAAACAACCAATTTATAGTATTTTATTACATCACTATTTGGTCATTATGATTCCAAAAAACAAATTATATATTTAATAGTACTTAATTTTTACCCACACATTCGATGGTCTTAGTAAATTATAAAAAATTTACCATTCGATAACTTCAAAGTCATGATTCCAAAAATAATATTAATCTTCAATAAATAATTTTTTTAATATGTGAGTATTTTCATTTAAAATAAAAATGGTCATTTATCAAAAATTCATTCTTTTGAAGAAAAAAACAGTTTTCAGACCACAATAAAAATTAAAATTGTATTCATCAAAATTATACAATTATTAATATTGAATAAAATTTAATCTAGTAATAACATTTTTAAAAAATATTATTTAAATAAAAAATCAATTAAATCATCAAAATAGATTTATTAATTGAATATTAACTAAAAATACTATTTGTTCTTTAAAAACTATTTACAAAGTAATAATAATAAAATAAATGTATATTATTTATTATATAAAAAAATAATTTACATATTCATAGTGCAAGGTCTTTTTACATTACCCCATATAACACCCACATAAGACCTAAGGGTAATGTGTGCGATTGTGATAGAATGAGGAGGCTCAGATAACATCGCTCAAGTGGTAATCTATACTAGCATCCACTTCTCCCATAGGCTTTTCCATTCATGATTAACGTGTTGAAGCTCAGTTTGGGCTTGGACAAGAGCAAAGACCAGTGATGATACCTTTTTTCTGAGCTCTGAAAAATGGTCTTCGTATGGGAAAATTCTATGGGATGATGTATTACTTTATTTTTTTGTGTAAATTCGATTTATTAGAGCCCTATATTTATATTAATAATGTGACCACTGTTAAACAGCTATATTAGAAATGGTAAAAATTCTTAAAGGTATATTAAAATCTAAAAAACATAAAACCAAGGAAGTTCATATATTGCATAACCATTTTACATAATAAGAAATTTAATTACATCGAGAATAATTTCCATTAATAAAATTATTGGTTGTTACAAATAATTTTTTAAGAGTATCACATCACCACCTAGAAGATTATATTTTGATTTATTGGTGAAACCTTTTAATGGTGCAATGATTTAATCATATTTTTATAGCTCCTCTATAATAGAATTTTGTGGGAATGTGCTTCTTAAAAACCTTTTTATTCTCCCTCTAGTTGAATTTAATGTTATATTGGGAATTGGTCGGCTATATTTCTATAGAACCTATATCAATTTAAATGGAATTAAATTAATATTTTATATCCTTAATCAACCTATGATCATTTATAGGTGACAGTATGGTCATGAACTCCAAATGGAAATCACTTCCATTATATGGGTCATACAAGCTATTCATGGGGGTTATTTATCTCAAATAGATGGGGAGAAAAACAAAATTCATGATATGTCTATTTTTCATTAATATATCAAATTAATTACTAAATATTTTCCTAATCATCCAAGTTATCATGAATGTGTGTTTTTAATTAAAAAAATATATGGTCCTATACATATTTCAAATAAATCTTATATAATAGAACTAATTGTGTAATGGGAATTAAATAAGTTACTCCAGGAGAATAAAAAAATGGATTCATATATCTTCGTGTGTCAATATAGGGTGTACTAATTTTTTTGTTAATAATATATATGGTTCAATGTGTCTTTTCATTGATTATCATAGACTTAACCATATCACTATCAAGTAAAAGTATCTTATACCAAATATTTATGACTTGTTCAATAAAAAAAGAGATATTAATATTTGTCAAATATTTATATTAATTCTAGATAACATTAATATAGGGTTGAGAAGGAGGATATACCCATAAAATCCAGCCTTATGAGTGTGGCCATTATGAATTTAAAGAGATGCATTTGGATTTACCAATTCCCCTTTTATATCAAAATATCTAATGGACAGAGTCTTCTGATATTACTTTTATTTTTTATGGTAGTATTTATAAATGATATTCATATATATTCAAAGACCATGGAAGATAATGAATATCATTTATGTTGTAAAAATTAATGGTGTCGTACATATCTCCTTATTTAATATGTTTTGATGCTCACAATAACCACAACGATTTTACTAATAAAATTATATTAGGTGTTATATGTAATTACACATTTT
This sequence comes from Viscum album, assembly GCA_963277665.1. Taxonomy (NCBI): domain Eukaryota; kingdom Viridiplantae; phylum Streptophyta; class Magnoliopsida; order Santalales; family Viscaceae; genus Viscum; species Viscum album. Next base: position 850,091,134 of record OY728126.1, on the reverse strand, counting down.
TTCTAGGTAATATTTCCATTGGGAGTATTTTTGATAAAATTTTTCATTATCATGATCGATGAAGTTTATACATAAAATATCTTACGACCTAATAAATCATCATAATAGAAGATAATTTATAATATGATCTATAAATTTTCATACACTACATGAAAATTAGTTTTCCTTAAAAGGATTTATATTATTAATAGAAACTTATATTCTCAATTTATTTCATTTTTTAGACAATATAATTTATACAACAAATGTATTATGTAAAAGAATTATCATATAAGGCCGAATGAAGTCACACGATTTTTGAATATTGGAAATTTCATTTATCATATGAAGATAAAATTATAATGATGATTTTTTCGATGACCTCAAATAATAAATTTATTGACATTCAAAAAAAAAATTATATCATATGAAGTTTAAAATTATCATATGAAAAAAACATTATTCAAGGTAGGAAATTATTTTAAGGAACAATGTTTTTTTTTATTTATCCAATGATGATAAGATTATCTTATGATGATAATAAATATTGTATGGTGAATTTTATCAAATTAATTTCAAGGTATATATCTAATAAAACAAATATTTTATAGTGTTACAATTTAATTATTTCACTATGTCTTATGATGTGCTGAAAATCGAAATAACCTCTGAGGATGATAATACCCTTAAAAACAATAGTTATTTAAATAATGTATTTTTAAGAATATTTATTAACTCAATTGATGAATGTATTACCTTCACATTAATTTTATCAATTTGGAAAAATACATTATTTTCATAAATTGGGAAGGGTGGATAAGGAAAGATGAATAAAATAATATGTTTATTTCAAAAATTTGTGTATTTTCAATGAATACCATGGATATAGAAAATATTGATCTATATTTTTTAAATTATAAGAAATTATGGTGACATTATAAAATGGATCATGTATATTGGGATTATCCATTTCTTCTTGACTATTGGAGTGTGTATAAATGTTTTAATTCATAATAAAAAACTGAAAATTAATAAAGAATACCCAAGAGGTAGAGCATCGTAAAAAGAATGAAATTGATACTATGATTTCTTATATATAAATTATTTTTTTAATTGGGAATAAGATAAAATTATTGCCTATATTTTTTTAATTACACATCAATTTTAGTCAATAGTTATTTAGATGTTTTTTTGGGAATCATTTCTCATTTTCTGGAAGAACTCATCTTCCTTGGGAATGTTTCCTCTTCCAAATATGACTTGAATTTGAATCCCCCTTTAACAGTTACATTAAATTAGAAATTCCTTATTTTATGTGATTGAAGGTAATGATTATTTCTTGAAAAAAGTTATAACCCTATAAAATCTCAAGGAATCGTTTTTGAAATGTGGTAGTTTTCTTATAACAACTCTCAGGGTCCACGAGAAAAGGGAATAAATAGTAAACTTTTACATGCTTATAGAGAATGAATTTTTGGAGTGTACTAGTGTATTCTTATTCCCTAAACCCCTATAATTACTCTATGTTTTGTTTTTTCAATATTTTTGTTTCAAATTATATCCAATTAAATTTAAAGATTTTTTTGAGGGTAGATTTTAATTGGGGTTAAAATTTCAAGAACTCAATTTACCACCCCCACTATTGAGAGATTTTATAACTAAAATTGGAATAATAGTCAATATAAATTCTTAATAATATTATTTTCTAAAATATAATATGTTAAATTCATAGATATTTTTTTCAAATGGTATCAATGTTTTATAATAGGAATGGATTATTTATGTTTATGGTTCCTAATTTCAATGAAGAAAATAATGGATTTTTTAAGGAAAAAAAGTTTATTTATCTTACAATTGATGGACAAAAGGTTTATTAGAATGTCATAAATCATATAAAATTATTGAAATAGAACCAAATAAGTGGTATTCTACTATATAATAATTACATTAACTAAACTTTAAGGATATGAGTGCTATTATATATGGATTACAACATAATGAGTCTGATTGTGTAATAAAATGTAATGAAATTTATAAAATATAGAAAATAATATATATACCTTATTAAGATATTGATAATGTAAGGTAACTCATATAAAACACTACAAAATTAATGTTTGACATATTCATAATTATTTATGGTGAGGGAATTACTCAGATGAATGGAAGGATGAATGAAATTATAAAAAATATATTTACCTTTAAATATCTTATTCCTAAACATGATTAGGATCTCAAAGTACTCAGAGTTATTAAATTTAAATGAAGTTTAATTTTAGTTTTTATTACACAATATACAAAAAAGAAAATATTTTAAAATAAATAATATTTTTGGCACACTTCTGATGTATAAAGATCAGATGGTATTTGATGTAAGAAAACATAATATAGTAAAAAGGTATAATGCTACTTTTATATAATCCACTCCTAAAATGAGAATAAAAATAATTTGAAATAATTTTCATATACATCTAATGATAAGACATTAAGAAACTCAGAGTCCAGTTTTGATATTTCATAAATTTAAAGTAATTTCAAAATTTTCTTCAAAAAGATAAAGGGATTCAAGAATTACTTTAACAGTTGTAAAATGTTTCATAGAAATACAAAATAATTTTTGTGATATGAGTGAATGATAAATGGAAATATTGTTATATATTTCCATTGGCATAAGTACAATCAAAATTGTAAAAATAAATATAATAGGAGATAGAATTATTAAAATTGAATGAATTAAATTAAGGTTGCAATTAGTTCCCAATAAAACTTCATTGTGGTATCTTGTTGTAATTATAAAATAAGATTATCTAAATATAATGGAAATTATTGGATTAATTGAAAAAAACTGATGAGGTACCTCATGTATATTATTATTGATCTAAAAATGAATCTATAAATTATTATTTTGATGTGTTGAATGAATATTGTTATATATTAGAAGGTTAATAGGAATAATTAAATAAAATGAAAAAATATCTTATGAAATTTTGAAATTTTGATGAAAATAAAATGGTAAACTAAACCAGTAGATTTCATAATGGAAATATATTTTAATAACATTTTTAATTATTTCTATTGTTCAATATAGAAAAATAAAGTAATTAATGGATAAATTCAACGATTTAAAAAAAAAATCATCTATTTTTACTAGGGGGATTATCTAAATTATTTCCATAGTAAAAAATGTATATAAGGGGGAAAATATGGTATATTAAGTAAGGGTTAAAATCCCAAACTATATTAAAAGTATTTTTTACTTTGTTATAAAAATAAAATCTTTTCTAATATCACATGTTTAAACTATGGAATAAATGGAATTTTTTTAAATGACTGATTTCTAAGATACACTCATAAATATGGAATAATGAATAAATTTATTTCTAAAAAATTAATTATTTTTAGTTCTAAATATTTACGATATTCCTGAAAATATAAGAATATTTGGTTCCCCAAATAATATATAGCTAACATTTTCGAACCAAAGATAATTTATGTACAAAAAAATATTATTTATAATTTGATTCTACATAAGAAAATTCATAGCAACAGAATGTATAAATGATTTACGAACACTATTTGTTCAAAAACTAAGAGTGTATGTTTTTTCAATATTCATTCACTATCATAAATCAATGGGGAAAATGTCATATTTAGTGATAATTTAAAAGGTTTTTTTTGGCATTAGATCTATTGAAGATCCCCATTAAATAATAATCAATAATACACATTATTTTAAAGTATTAAAGGGAAACCAAATAATTATTTCTCAACATTCTGAAGATGGATATAATATTCATTTTTTTAATACATTTTCTATTTTAATGATAATTTTCATAAATTAGATGCACTAAGAACTAAGATTTTTTACACATTAGATCTTTATTCCTTATGTACATAAATTTTGAAATATTTGAGTGTTGAAATTAATAAATGTTGAAAATGGAATGGGAGGTTTAAATACTTTAATATTCATTCCCAAACAAAATTCCTAGGAAAAATTTAATTTCTAATGTTCCTGAACTCTAATTAAAAAAAAGACATGATTTCTTATTAAAGGGAAAGAAATAAGAATCATCCTTTAAAAATGTTATGGTTTATTATTATCCATAGTACATTAATATATTCACATATATCTATTTATACTAACAATAATATAATTTCATGATGGTAAATAATTTATTAATGTTTTTGTTGATTATTTTTCATGATTTACTTAGATATATATCATGATACATAAAATTGAAGGATGGTATATTCGTAGTAATTTTAATATGTTTTTTCAAAATTAAAAGGAGTATAAAATTGTGTCCTTAAGATTCGATCATGGATTATAATTTTTGAGTGACGAATTCAATTATTCATTCTCAAAATAATTCAACAAATAGACTCTATTTTACCACCAATACACCTTATTAAAATTCTGTTGATAAAATATGAAATTGGACCCTGTAATAAATTTATTGAACTATGATTTGTTAATGTAGCATGTGGACTCACTTCTTGGGTGAATATGTTAACAAAATAATCATGGAAAACAATTGAGTTTTGATAAGTATTATCTAAAAAACACCATACAAAATATAGAATAATACAAAACCAATATATGGATTCATTAGGTATTTTTGATGTAAAGTTTGCATTATGAATACCAATGAAAATATTTTGAAGCTTGGTATAAAGTCTGATAATTCATTCTTCTTAGTAAAGAATACCAATTCGAAATCCAATATATTATTCAATAAAATGGAATGTATATTTGAATAATGTACTCATTTTAAATTTGAGTAAATTGATTCTTTTGACCATAGAAAAATGAAAATTGGTTACTTTAGTGAGTAAAAGTAATAATTGAGACTTGAGACTCTATATGACTACAAATAGAATGAATAATTGGTATAGTATCATGAAAAATCCTATAACCAAAGCAATGAAACTAATGAATATTAAAGTGTGCTACCTATACAATCTATAACACTTAAAAACCATCTTTAGTGAGGAATTATAGGAAACCTATAAGAGGATTATTTAACTAGACAATGTTTTTAAAAATTTTGGGATTTTTAGTTTTCCAATCCAAGATAGATCCTAAAATACTAGAATTATCATTAAGTGGTGAGAGTTGTCCCATATCCACACATGAATAGTTAAAAATGTTCCAAAGGAATAAGGAATGAGGATTAGTTGATAGACCCTAAAATTATCCTATTATTGGAAGAAATTCAGTATTTAGAAATAAGAAGGATTATCATGGTGTAATCAGTAAGAATAAGTCTAGGTTGGTTGGAAAGGGATATAATAAAAAATAATGAATAATTTATGATGAATACTTTTCCTAGGTTTATAGGTTAGAATCAATTATAATTCTCCTTCCATAAAAATCATAAATGGATTTTAAAATATTTTATATGGATATAAAATATACCTTTCTTGATATATTTTTAGTGCAGGATGTTTTTGATAAACAACCACCATGTTTCAAAGACCATTATTTTAGAAATTCTATATTTAACATACCAAATCGTTGAATAGTGTCAACAATGAACCTATAGCATGCTATGGAAGACTAAGTTAATTTATTTTATCAAATAGTTTAATATTGGTTTTTTAGATTCCATTTTATTTAGGAAAATTTATAGAAATATATTTTACGTGTACCAATATCTGTCGATTATTTCAATAATAGTAATGTAAAACAGAAATTATAAAATGATTATTACAAAACACAAAAAAAATTTAAATTAGCATGATGGGTGAGTTATGTTTTTCCTTGGAATATAGATCTAATAAATAGATTTTGTAATTTTTTAAAACAAAGTAAATACATAAATCATTATTATAAAGGTTTATTATAACGACCCATACATTACATACATTGTTATCGCTTCAAAATTTATGCACACTTATTACAACATATAACAAAACCATTAAAGGACTGTATAGGTATAGTTTCTTTAGAAACTGAGAAACATAAAAAACTACTTCATAAATCATCTACATTGTCGCCAATTTATTTCATCATATCTAGAGTCCCTTTTGGAATATCCTAATTAATACCATTCTTCCTAACCTGGGGAAAAGAAAAAATACAAAAGAGTGAGCTCAAATTCCAAGTATGGGTAAACAAAAGAAATATCAATCATAATAACATAACATTTTGGAAATCTTAACCTGAAAAAGAGATCATAATATCATAACATGGGATAAATCATAGTAGTGAAATGTAATCTAAATAATCATAACATAAATATGAAACTTTGTGGCATACACACATAATCGTAGATAATCATTTCTTAGTAGTCAAGACTCATTTCCAAGACTACATTAGTGGACAAAGTCCATTTCTGAATCGATTCCACTCCTCGTTTCAGTCCTGTATCACTGAACCGGATTAACCTGCCATTCTAGACATGTCAATATCATGAGATATAAATCCTTACCCAATGCATTGTAGTGATATATAGGTCCCACCCATCTCATAATGATACCATTCTTATGTCTGCCACAAGATCATAAATCATACATCATAGCATAACCCATGTAATAAAAAATGGGATTTGTAAACATCATGTCATCATAACATATTCCATATAAGATAAAAGGTCATCATAAAAATAATTCCATCATAACATAATAAAATCAAAGAAAAAATAGGGATAGAAACAGAACCCTATATTATCTTAGATGGAAAATAATTTTGATAAAACTCTTGAACTTCATTCTTGAGGAAAATATCCGTTCTACATCAAAAACATTTTTCCTTTCTTAGAATGTCATACAATTTTAAACTAAATTTAGTTGATTAAAAATAAACATGAAAACTTTTAAAGGAAGCCTCATGGAAATAATGTTATAAAAATCCATTCATGCCTTATAAGTTAAAAAACATTCTTCTCGTACTTTGGCCGGAAAAGTCAAAAAAGTACCGCGTACTAAAAATGACAAAAGATTCCTTTCATATATTTTACTAAAAACTCACCAAATGGTAAAATTGTATTTAAAAAAATTTAGGAGGATTTAAATAATATTACATATTTGGGAAACATGGATTTTGATGATAAATATTCCCCAGTAAATTCTTAAGTATAAACAATCTCGGATAAAAAATTGAGATTGCGAGATTTTCTCTTACCTTAGGTCTGATTTGCTTCGTACGTCTCTGAACCTCTTGTATAATGAATTAAATAATGTTATTGACTTATTCTATAATATTACTCATTGTTATTATATCATATATGGTCATATTAATATCTTCGTTTTAGTAATATTTCATTGCTACTTGTTATTTGGGTGTTTATTTCTTTTTTTGTTCTTATGCCTGTTTTGTCGAGTAAATTCTTATTCCTATTTTTAGGTTATAGATACCTCATTTACATAATGGTATTAGTGTAATATTTATCATATTTATTCATTAAATTCATTTATATAATCATTATGCATTGATGATCATGTAGAACGAGTCGCATCACATCGTGGAGACGGTAGGCCGTACGTACGCACGAGCGATGATATCATTTCCATGATCGTGGAATTATTTTGAAGTTTATTTATACTATTTCATAATCAATATCACTTTAAAATAATCATATATAGTTATTCTTTACACCATTATACCCATCCAAGTAAGGTGGTGGTGGAAAAGAGATTACACCACGGCGTGGAGACGGTATTCCGTATGTACGCATGCGCGGTGATTTCGTTTTCTGTAGGATGGATAGAAGGTGAAATATGGTTGTTTCATATTTATAATAACATATCGGTATAAGAGTGATACTGATGTTATTACTTCATAATGAAAAAACTAAAGAAGATGAAGTAGAAGAAGAAATAAAGTTTAAAGAATCGATAACGGACATTACCTCTTCTTTGAAGCGCCTCTTATTAACCTCCACTTAGGTCACTAAAGATGGTATTTGAAGAATACCAGGACACCAATGATGTTTTTAGGGAAGTGGAAAAGAGAAATGGGAAGGGTTTGGCCGAGCCTGAAGGCTCAAAGTTGTATAAAGGGGAGAGGGAGAAGGTTGCCTTTTATAAGGCAGGAGAGGGATACTTTAGGAAAAACCTAAAATATTATTTTATTATAAAGTCATATTCGGTTTTTAATATCTCAAAATTTATTTATTTCGAAGCTAAGGTGGGGATGGGTCGCACTCCTCTCAACCAATAGATTTTAGACATGTTTAGATTACTATTTTAACCTTATCATTTAGATTTAACTTTAAGTTAAATAATTTTACTTTTACCATGTCTTCTTGTTTTCTAACACTATATGGTTAATAAACTTACTATAACAAGCCAAAAGAACCCCAAGTGGTTTATTATGAATATATATAACCTTATGTATTTTATTTGGCCGAACATTATATTTTCAGGAATAAAATAAGAATTAATAATATAATATTTGTTTTAAAAACTATTTTACATCAATTTTGACACTATTTGGTAATTGATTTTTGTGAAAATCATAAAATCATGATTTGTTCTAAAGAAGTTAATTAAATCAGAAATAATATGTCATATTAACCTATAAAATTATTTTAATTCATTAAAAGTCTCAGATTACATTTATTTGGGAATTTATAATATCAATTATATTAATATATCCTTAATAAGGTAGTTACTGCATCATGATTGTGTCATAAATAAATTAAATTATTTAAAGTCTAAATATTATAAATAAAATACCATTTTGTAGGATTTTTTTTTATTTCTAATGAATATTTATAGTCTAATTTATCATATGTATAACCCTATACTAAAAAAAATTTAGTTATTAAACTTTGATTTTAACTATTTTAACTATTCTTTAAATAAAATAATAATAAATGTCCTAATCTAATCCAAGTGGACCTAAATGGTCATATTTTCTTCATAAGGTTGTTTTTGGTCGAATTAAACTTATCCAATAGAATTAGGACGTGTGTTAGGGTAATAATAATACAAATTTCACCCTTAATTACCCTATTTACTTTAACTGTGGTAAATAAAAGTAAAAAAGTTACAATACACCAAAAATTATATTTATCTTATTGAAACACATTTTACTCCTTGATGTTAACCGTTTCTCTCATATTTTCAAAATTCCAGTCACATAATTGGTAAAATTACGTTTTATATAAATTTTTAAACTCTCCTTGGAGGTGGGTAAAAGACGTTGAAAAGTTCAATAAAATTTTTATATATCAAAAATTATTATAAAATAATGCCAATGAATTAAATTGAACTTATATTGGTATTATGTATCAATCTTGAACTAAAATAAATTTGAATAAAATCAATAATTATTTAAATAAAAAGTTGGATTTTAAATAGTAACCGAGTGTTTTCACTATTCATCAAAAATTGAATGTTTTCAGAAAAATACCAAAACTTCACCCTAGGCTAATTTCGATATTCCGAATCAAAAAATGACGTCCATTTTAAATGTTAAAATTTATAAGATTTTAAAGAGTGGGTATTACTATTCATAACGGCTAGTTTTAAAAATATTTTAATAGCATATCGTTGTTTAGTGAAACTCGGTATTGCGTACAACGCAAGCTATCGAGGAAGGTCACGATTGCGTGTAAAGAAAGCCAAGCTAGTTTTTAGTGTAGTGAAAGATCCCTTTGATGATAACAAAATATTTTTCATAAAAATCTTGGGTGATTCATTTATAATCATAATCAGTAAGAAATTTTCTACTCTTATGTCATTTAATATTAACATTGACTTGGATGAATATATAAAACCAGTTTATCTCAAGTTATATCGAGGGATAATATGGATAATTCCCTATCTGAGTAAAATTCAACCAGATTTTATGTTTTTTGTTTGATTAAATATAATATTTCAACAAACAACTAAAGGAATATCGTTTATTATCATTTAGAAAAATTTAAGGTATTTAAAAGTGAATGTTTTATTATCTCTACAATTAAAAAAACATCAGATTTGGATCTAATTTCATCTAATTATGTTGAATTTAGTGTCTAATGACTAGATAAGTAATTTAATCTAGATCCTATTACTTTTAAATAAAGTCACTAGTTTCTTAGTCAAGTTAGAAATAATTTTTTTTTGCATTATCAAATTTTAAAGCTGAGTATATTACAAATATTGGTTATCCTATTTGAACGTGTGCATGAATATCCACAAAATAAACTTTGGATTTAATTTCATTCAATTCACATTAGAATATTATTACACTATCACTATAAAAAATTCAAAAAAAATCAAATAATCTACTATGGACCAAGAAATTAGATTTTTATACAATATATTTGGATATCATTCCAAAAGGCATGATATTTTTAACGAATTTATTTTTATTGAAAATAAATTATTAAAAATATTTACCAAATCAATGCCAATATGAAAGTTTAATATTAATAAAAGTGAATTATGATTATTTAATTTTAATTTTCTAAAATATTAATTTTAATTCAAATATTGGATTCTTATTTGTAACTTTTAATATTTTAGGTGGTGTTTTCATTATCAAATTTATGATTAAAGATATTGTTTTTTCTATTGAGTAAAAAAATAACATATCACATGATTTGGTTTTAAAATTGTATTTATTTATATTATCATGAGATATTATAATAAGAATATAAATATTCCAAATTAAATACTCAATCTTGGATAAAAAAATAAACCTTATAAACCCATCATAATCATTATCTCTTAAATACCTACTATTTTTTCCCTAACTAACCCTTTTAGACCTAAATCCACAAAACTTTTTCTAGGAATAAGAAAAATGAAAATATGTGATGGAATAAGATCAGAAATTTCTATGAGGGTAAAAATTCTGTACAATGTTCTTAGTTAAAAAAATGTGAAGTTTAACTATCATGACATAATATTTTTTTCCAAAAAATTGTATTTAAATTTAATTTTTGTGAGTTTATATATGATGAAAAAATAAATAAGTTATACTATGATAATTGAGTCAGATAGTTCTATGTTAATGTTGAGTATATCTTTAAATATTCGAAATATTTAATTCTATCTTGAGTCAATGGGATTATATTTTCAATATCATTTGTGGAGTTTTTTGATGTTATTTATTTCCCATAACAATGAAGTTCTGAGTTTAACTCATATATTGTAGGCATAGATTATGTGTGTCCCATTGAAATAATGATATGTCTATTTGGATCACCTATCATAGGGAGAAATCTGCACAATTATTTAGAGGTTGAAATAAATATTCTAGTTACTTTTATTTGAATGGGGATCTTTTAAAGAAATTTTCAATTTGAAGAAGTGATATAGAGGGATATTCATGATATTTATATAATACTAGTTGAAAATAAAATCAATATACTAAGGTAAATATTCAGTTATATATACTATTCATATAATAAGTCTTGGATATTTTTTAATTTTAGAAGTATTATCAATATTCTAATTGAGAATATTGGAATAGAGCTAAGTGAAGTAATGGTAACTAAGTTTCATGGGATGAATACTCTTAGAGATAATCTTCTTATGAATATTGTAATATTTTAGAGCTAATATGTATGAAAGTTACTAACCATTAGAGATAAAGTGATATAGGATATCCCGTCTCATAATAAGCGATTGAATCCTTCTATTACATCTTTTGTTAATGATTCATTGTAGGACTCAATGGATGATTCGCCTTTGGATGTGAAAAGAAGAGGAAAATAGTTTCATATAAAAAAATAAATTCAACCAATATTTTTTGAGTTATAATTGAGTATCAACATGATTTTGATATAATAGATTATTAGAAACATTATGTTGGTTAAAGAGTTGACTTTTTTATTTCTCAAGATGAGCTTCTAGAACCTACGATTCCGATTGATTCACCTCAAGAAAGTGATAATGAGATTTTTATTGTTAAATATAAATTTATTATTACCTATGATGAATTATCCCCCAATGATTCCATCATAAGGAGGATTCTTTTGGAATTCTTTAAGTCAATAAATCTTTCCATTCAAATATATATTTACTAAAATTTTCAGCATCCTAATTTGGAGGAAACTGAATCCCTTCAACATGGATATCTTAGAGATCTTCCATTTGATAAATCTCCTAAATTTATCAAGGTTAAAAAGAGAATAATTTTTTCCAACTTTGAATATATTGATTTAGAAGAAATAGTTTTTGGGGAACCTCTGTTGGTTTTGAAGGTAATGAGAAGTGGACTTCCAAACTAACCCGCACTTCTTATTAGGTATAAAAGGATTGTAACTCCAAAAGTATAAAATCTAGTATGTTGTGAAGTTATGAAGATAAGGAAAATAATATTGACCTTGATATTAATTAATTTATCTGTATTCTATCTAATATTAATGGGATAAAAAACCATTGGTAGACCTAACAGAGAATTATAATTTAATTACATATATTTATGAACTGAAGGAAATGTTAAAATATTAAATATAGATGATGAAAAATATAACATTATAACAATATGATATATCTAACATTGTTCTATAAGAAACTATGTCTATCATTATAAAAATTGACTATTTAAGGAATCTTATGATCTAAAAATTTGAGTTTATAAGAGAGATTTCATCTTTTTCTACCTCATCCTCAGTTGAAAATGAATCTAGTGATTCTTTAGAAAATATGAATAATTTTTTCTTATATATCTTTATATAATATAGGAGAGTAAATAAAAAATATTTGATATGGTTTCAATGGGAACTATTCAATAATTTTTGAAATATATCACATCCAAACAATATTTTTTAAAAAATAATTCTCAGAAATATTGAGATTGTCTCTACCACAAGTTAGATGATCAAACTAGTTTTGTGGAATATATTTTTATCTACCTAAGGGAAAGAAATATTGAAACCAATGATCTAATTGTAGTGGTTTTCTCCTTAATTTTTTAATGGTAATCTACTTTTAACACTAACCTATCTTCCCTGAAAGACTCTTTGTATAATATCTTAAAGGAATTTAAATAATTATTGTTTATCAAATTCTAATTCTATGCTGTCAGATGGGGATAATCCAATAATTTAAAAGTTCTACTGGCCTTCAGATGTTGTACCAGTTGCTACAATGGGTATAAAAGTTATATATCAAACATCTACTTCAGATAGTTTTCTTTATGTTCATGAAAATTTTTCTGAGCTATCATGACCTGTCCTCGGGACCTGTGTCGTGACTACCCTAATCCCGCCTTCTATAGGCCAGGGGCTGGCCACTAGCACCAAAGGTGTAATTTTCTAAGATGGGAAGGCATTGCCTTTATAAAAAGTAAAGACACACAAACGGAGTACAGAACTGGAAGCGAAACACTAAGCAATACTGTATATCAAAGATTGTATTGAAAGTAAAGGGGCCGAAAATACAATCCCAATAGTAAAGTACAAGGAAACGGAAAAGTACAAGTACAACTGTAAGAAGATGTAGAATAGCTATTGGGCCGTCCTCCTGGGTTCCTACCTGAAGGGTAGGTACATATGGCCTCCTCAGCTCTCCACGTCCGTCCGTCTACTCCGTGTACCATCACACTGAGTGGTCCACCTCCGGGTACCGTCAAGTCCTGCTACTCTATTCCTCAATCAAAGTTGTTCGTTGTTTGCAACCAACAAAACGGGGTGTGGGCATAGCCCGTGCAAGGGTGAGTGTAGTGATACTCAGTAGGGACCCTGAGACCCTCAAGGTCTCAAAAAATCCAACAATTATAATCCCCAAAGTATGAAATCAACAGATATCCCTTACATAGGTATGTGACCATACATATACCTAAGTTACCTAGTAACCCATCTCAATCATGAGGAAAACACGAAAGCCATTGACTCAGCTCAAAACCAAGATTTTATTCTAGGGTGGTATCATGTAACACACACAGTCAAACTATAGAAACCTTGGAGGCTGGTATACTACCCCTCTATAGAGTATTGTGGGCCTGCTGCGTCTCACAGAGGTGCTTCCCACTGTCCTGGACTGCTGTGGTACTCTTCCTATCGAGTATTGTGGGTTAGCTGCGTCACATAGAGGCACTCCCCACTGTGGGTCTGTCGCGTCACACAAAGGTGCTCCCCCTCATATCCTGCAGAGGTACTTCTCTTATCGAGTACCGTGGGTCTTCCAAGTCACACAGAGATGCTCCCCACTGAGGGCATACCACGTCACACATAGGCGCTTCCCACTGGGCTAGTCGAAACACTCTGAGTCGAAAAGCTCAGAAGTCGTCAAGTCCCAGCTAGATACTAAGTCTCCGAACTCCGTATGCTCATCTATAGGAGGATTCACTCCACAAGGTACTGGTAAATACTCCAAATATTAGGAAAACACAAATAGAAGTATCTCAATGGTTCACCTCATCATAGGGGTCTCAACGCAATAGACGGTACGTCAATCAGATGCCTGGTCTGTGAGTTATTGGCATTTCTGTTCCAGGGGCCCGGTTGTTTTTTATGTTCAAACCAACCCTACCGTATCCCAAATTTGTCCAAACCTCAAGTGGGATGTGCCAAAACAACCGTCTCTTTCTATGATTCCTCGCACCATAGATGGTTCGTCGGCCAAACACCTGTAGCCCAAGATATGGGCGAAAAGGTGTACACTGGCCAAAGCGGGTACGGGTCCGGTCTGACTTAGTATGACTGACCTGGACTGGTTTGGGTCTGGACCGGGGTTCGAAAAAATCCTCCGGTTTGACCCGGTTCGAGGGGACGGTCTGGACCGAGGGGGGAGGCTTGGCCTGAGGGGGTGGCCCAGCCCGGGGGGACGACTGGCTGGCGGGCCCGGCGGCCCGACCGACCGCGTATGGGGGGTGGGGGTTGCACCCCTGTCTTCTGAAACAGAAGGGGTGTGGCGCAAGCCTCATCTTTGCAATACCCTTCGGGTCCTGCCTATAGCATGCACCGGCGGCCGGCTCAGCCGGGCACCCTCCTTTTTCCATTGCGGCCTATGGCTGCAGTTCTTCTCTGGAGCGACACAACGGCACCGCGCCCAGCTTTTCTGACCGTCGTTACCTTCGTGGCCACAACCCCATATTCTAGGGCAGTGCGACGACACCGCAACCTCTTCTCCCGGTGCGGTGAGACGGCCTCGCGCCCCTCCAGCACCACCGTGGCCTGCCTAGCTGCGGCCTAGTTCTCTGCATAGCACGATGGCGTTGTGCTTCTTCGGTTACCCGATGGCCTTAGCGCCACCAGTTTCCTTCATGGTTTGCCCGATGTGGGCTGGTTCCCTTTGCGGTCAGTTCAACACCGGCCTGTTTTCATCGCGGCCGGCCCGACACTGGTTTTTGTTGCTCCACCTCTGTCGTCAACAAACACGTATAATCTAAGGGGGAGGTTCAGGTCGTGTTCTTATGGTTTGATCCCTCCTCGTTATAGTGTTATCATTTGGTTCTCAAACTAAAAATTGAACTACGAAGATCAGGAATAAAAATCAACTCAAAACCCCCTACCTCATATGATGATAATCATTGAAGAAGTTGTGGAAAGGTAGACATCATTCCTTTGATGTTGGGAAGCATCCGGGGTAAGAGACCGAGGAAGAAGCATCATCGGCATTCTTCGTGGTTGGCTCTTTCTCTCTTGGATTGGTTGAAGATCAAAGAAAGAGTTCGTCATTCTTCTGTGGACGATGAAGAGGTGTTCTTCGCGTTCTTCATTGAGAGATAATCCAAGGGTTCTCCAAGTTCTCTCTTAATGATCCACCAATTGAATTGCCAACCAAATATAATAGTCTAACTATTATTTTAATGGTGGGAAAGAATTCAAATGGATCCAAAATAAGTTTAATTAAATTGAAAAAAACATTACCAAATAAATGAGATGGGTTGGCTCAAATAAATGGTGGGGAAGGTGAAGATTTTTATCCCTCATACATGTGGGTTAAAGGGGGTTTAAAGCCCATGTGGGTCCCACCAAGGATATCCTTCCAAGGGAGGTTATGTGTGGGTGGACCCCACCACCATAACATCTCATGAGAGGTTATAGTGTGGTGGCCCCCACATCTAACCTCCTCCTAGAGGTTTTAACCTGCATAAATTAAAAATAAGTTTCACTCTTATTTTTTTAACTTATTAAAAAACCCAAAATCTAACTTCCATTCTTGTTAGAATGCAACTACAGTGACAGTCTCAATAAGAAATCACTGATTCTGTGAGTTCAGAGGTACCCATGGTTTCCAATTCCGAGCTCTGGTTCAAAATATATAAAATCACGCTCGCATGTTTACTGAACATACCAAAACAAAACTACAGAAATTGTTTCCAGGAACACTGGACCGTAGAATCAAGCGTTGTAAATTTTCGCAGACTCGTAAAAAATTCCATGAATTTAAAAAAAAATCCACAGAATTTCCAGGTCATTATATAAGCTATTTATATTCACATATTGAGGGAGTGAATTATTAAACAATATATTAAATGACATTAAGAGAGTCCCTAAGGATGATATCCTAAATCAATAGGAATAATTTTATAGAAATATTAGTAAAGGGTTGTTTTTCTTATCAAATTTATATCAGGATTCCCTTTTCACATTATTAGAAATTTGTGGAAATACTCTATTTTACCATTGAGAAAGCAGACCATTATCTAATAATAATCATATTTTTTACAAATAAATGAGGGAATTAGAAATATATTTTATCCTCATCCTACAATTGAGTGGTAGAATTATATACTGGATGAATAAAATATTGAAAAAATTTCTTGATGATATTGTGTTTGTTCTTAAGAAACCTATATGAGATACTACTTGACTTAGTTTATATGGATTTGAGAATATTTTTGTATCCCTACCTTGCAAAATTTTTATCCCAGCCTGGACTCTACAAAACATCATCCTTTGTAACACAATTAATATATTTTATCTTTATTTATGTTTTGGAAATATTTATGTTTGAAAATTTAATTTCATTCATTGTATTAATGAAACATAGGCACCAGTGTTTCATTTATTATTACATTTATTTTATTTTTGATTTTACTATATTCCTCAAAGTGTAAGATTATATTAATTTTTGTAATTTTTATTCTTCATGTTCTTACTTTATTGTGTTATATTTAATATGTTTTATCTCACTCCCTTGATCATCATTTTAATATCACAAAATGGGGGGATATAGTATACAAAAAAATATAAAATTTTCACAAACACATTATTATATATTAGAGAAGATTAAAGTATTATATCTTGTTTATGATCAAAATCCATGAAATGTTAAATTTATATTATCTTGGGTTTTGTGATCATAAAAATGGGGGATATTGTTGGAAATAATAATGTTTTTTTAACATATCTAATTAATTTATATTTTTTAATGATCAATGAATCATATTATTTTTAATAATAAAATTTTCTTTGGGATTTTAGATAACGATTCATTCTTTCTAGGTAATATTTTGTTTCGGATTTTTTAATCATATATTTTCAAGATTGAATATTTTTTTAAGTAAAATAGCCTATGTGATGAAAAATGATCATATGAATTGATAACGTCCCTTACGAGATGTTAATAATATTATGTTACAAGGAAATAAATTTCCCATCAAATGAAATCATGTTAAAAATAAATATAAATATTTACATGGGATTAAATTTCTATAAAAAAGTAAATCATCATATTAATGTATTACATATAATAATTATGGTATGATATAGAATAATGTAAATTGATTCATGAATTTTAGAAATTAATTGATCACATAATGACCAAATTATCCTACAAAGTGGCATTTTTTCCAAGGAGCTAAAAATAAATGTAGTGATATTTCATAAATAAAAATATCATATCACGTTTTTAAATATCATGAACAGATCAAAAACATCATATAATGCCTAAAATAATCTTACATAATAGTGTTTTTAGTTTATTTGGGCTACTATAAAATATTATCTTATGTAGAGATTGCATATCATATGTGATGAACTATCACACCATGTCTAAAAATTTTTTCAAAGTAAAATTATTTATTGATGTAAAAATTTATTTATTTTTATTTATATTAATTGGTGATTAATATAGAAAGGACCTATGAGGTTGATAATTCCCCTTGAAGATATAGTTATTCAAATAAGTATTTTATATGTATTTATTTGATCATTTCAAGAATTTATTACTATTGTTGGCATTAAAAAAATTCCATACCTATTTTTTAAATTGGGGTTGTATGATAATGAAATCCAAATGAAATAATATTTCTATATCCAATCATTATAAAAGGTCCAATTAAAATTGTGGTTTGTGTCAACAGTGAAATATGAATTTTTTATTTTGAAAGACAATGTTCACATGTGAGATTAGATCATGTTTTTTTATTATTAGATTTTATATGGATAATTTATATATACATAGAAATTCAAGAATATAATCAAATAAAAAAATAAATAATGAACTACCTAGAGAAAGATAATTGTATGAAGAATGAAAATGATACTTTGTTTCTTGTACATATAATATTTTTTTAATTGTATGACGTGAAGCAAAAAAAATTATTACTCTTATTTTAATAAATCATCAACTATTATTAAGATATCTTCTAAATATATTCCTTTATTCCATATTAATTTTTAATAATAACCTCACATATTTTGTCAAGTTACCTCTTGTAACTGTGAGTTAATTCTGGATCCATATTCAATATTATTTAACTATTTAAATGTGAAGAATTTTAATAATATATGTGCAATGGAAATTAATAGATAATTAAAAAGATAGAGTCTTGTAAAATATATTGGACCCTTTATTTGTAAAAATTTACAATTTATTGTACTCAACTATTGAGTTCCATGGGAGTTGAACCTACATAGTGAAGTACACCAAGATTGATGATATCTCATTGGTGGAATGGGCTATTAGATTATTATGAACCAAACTAAAATATATCTTTTTTTATTTTTCTTATCTTCTTTAATATCCACTATTTATCTAATAAAAAGTTACAGAGTAGTTAGAGGGATGATTTTGATTCGGGATAAAATTTCACAAACTCAAGTAACCCCACCTCCACCCTCTTGTGTCATTGTTTAACTCCATTGGAAAAAAATTAAGGATTTTTCTAAATAATTTTAAAAAGTTGTAAATGTTTGATAAATTTAGGATGTTTTAAATTTAGTTACATAAATTATCTTTCAGGGGTCATTATCAAAAAATAGGGTATATTTTTTGATCCTCTTATGTCAAAAGTTATTGAATAGTGGCTTAGACCAATTATGATGTCTAAAATTTAAAGTCTTACATGGTTTTTGAATACTAATAATTATTTTTGAGAATTTTATCTAGGATATAAAATAATATAACCTAGTTTCTGTAGAAGGGATCCAAACTCCTTGGGATAGATGAGCATGAAAAAAATTTCAAGTAACTAAAGAGAAGTTTGGTCATTTCACTATTGGTTAAAATTACATGCATTAAATAAGAGATTATTATATATAGTGATCCATTTAATAACTTATTGGAATGTGTTAATATTCATAATGATATTTTACTATCATTTTCATCTTCATAATTAATGATTCATGAGAACAATTACACAACTCATGATTTGGAGTGGGAAATTATGATTTTTTGCATTGGAAATATAGAGGAATTTTTCATACTGTAAAAGGAGAGCTATATATGTTTATCATACAAAAATATAGTATATATTCACATTTAAAAAACTTGAATGCACATTAATGAGTATGATTATATTTAATTAATAATTATTACTAATAAATACAATACCATCGTCAGAAGGTGAACAAGGAGGCTCATGATTAGAATTTGAAGGACACTCCTTGTTTTTCAATGATGAGGACTAAAAGCGATCCAATAAATATTTATTTATAGAGGATAGTACTTGAAATCAAAAAGAATGGTCAAATATCATATATTTATAAGATAAATTTCCATGAACATTTCATGTTATGATTAAAGTGGAGTATACAGAAGATATGGGGCTGCAAAATTTGGTAAGGATTATTCTGGAGTTAAACCTTGAATATGATGGAATGAATAGATTCAAGAATGAAGTATGTGTCCCAAAAATACCAAAATTAAATAATTATATTTTTAATAAAGAACATACCTCATCATTTTCAATTCCTCCAAGATACACAAGGATATATAGAGATATCAAAGTGTATTTGTGATGTTAAAACATGAAAAGGGATATTAGAGGGTATGTATCTGAATTCTTGGTATATTAGAAAGTTAAAGATGATATTCCAAAGACTAATTAGAGGTTATAACCATTACATATATAAGAATTTCAATAATATTACATCATCATATATTTCATCATAATACTTCCCAAGCTATCTAATGGTCGTAACATAGTTCTATTAGATCACCTAATGAATTTATCTCCCTTCATAGCTATCAAGGAATATTTTTCTCTTTATCATCCTATAAAAAAATAAATTAAGGATGTGGTAAGTTTTTATGGAATAAAATTTTCTATTCTTTTTAATATTGATCCTGGGTTTACCTTGATTTTATAGAGAAGTCCTCGGTAATTATTCAATGTAGAGTTGAGCTTTAACACTGCATATCACCCTCAGATAGATATTTAGTCTAAGAGGACCATTTAAACCCTTGAAGATATGTTGATATCATACTATATGTATTTCAAAGGTAGTTGGAATAAAAACGTTCTCCTAGTTGAATTCCCATTCAACAATATCATTCACTAAATAATTTAAACGGATCCTTAAAAACACCTCTCTAAAAATAAGTATAGAACATCAATATTCATGGATGAGTTTTGATGAGGAAAGCTATTGGGATCTCAACTAGTTGGAAAAATATTAAAGAATGTCATATCCATTTATATGTATATTCGAGAAAGAAAATGTTTAAAGAAAATTCATTTCGACAACCATTAATAGGGTCTAGAGATTTAATTTTTATACAAGTAATTCATAAAAGAGTCTCTTTAGAATAACTTTATGTGATTTTGAAGGAAGTTGAATCTGAGGCCTAGATACATTGGTCCCATCACGTTATTTATTGAGAAGATATGGTAGATTATTTCATGGTATTTTCACTAATGAAATCAAATTTCCTGATGTTTTCTATATATATATATATATATATATAGGAATTACATACTTGGTCCTATAAGTGCAATTAACTCCTTGGTTGATAAATTGAAGCTTGTGATTTATTCAGAGGAATAACCAGTGTAGATTTTGGATATAAGAGAAAATTTGTTGTTGTATAAGACCAGTCACATGATCAAGGTTTTTTGGCTCAACCATAAGTTTGAGGTAGTAACATGGGAACACAAGGATGTAATGGTGAAAAAGTTGTCTCGTTTTTTATATTATTATAATGGAATATCGTGTGATAACTTCTTATAAGGGGTAAGAATATAATAACCTATGATATTATAGTATATCTCCTTTTAATAAATTATTTATGATTAATAGCTTGTGATGAATGAAACATCGAGATAAATAAAATAATTTATTTCTATAATAAAATGTGAAATGAATTATAATAAAATTAACTGAAACATAATTATTAAAATTAATTATAATATGTACTAATGTAATAATTTATGCATACATAAATGTTTTGATTAAAAGTATTTGTTTAATTTATATTATATATGTTTTATTTGAACAATAAGTTTCTAATTTTGTGTAATTTGAGTTTTAGAAAAAATTCTTTTTATAATTAATCATTTCAAATTTATATTAGGGTGAATTTTTGGTGTTTTTCTATAAAGGTTTATTTTTTGGTGATTAGTAAAAAATGTAATTTTTAAGAATATCATGACTTTGATGAAATCATTATCATATAACATGACATGAAAAATATGTGGAACTATTATATCTTAAAAAAATTAAGTTTAATAAGTAAAATATTACATTTATAACTATTATTTTGAGTGTATAAACCCATATATGTGCTTTTTCACATAAGTTATATTTTATTCTAACAAAAAAAATTATTCATTATTTTTAATGAGATGGTTAAATGATGAAATTATATTTTGGAATAGTTATAATTTCATATAACCTTAATCTATTTATTATTAATCCAATAAATTCTTATGAACGACAACTCTTGAATAATATTTGGTCTAAATAATTATTATTTCATTTTGTATATAAAAATAATTTTCTTATAAAAATATTTTTAATTATTTTATATTAGGATTAATTTCTTCAACGTATAATTATTTCATTCCAAAAAAATTTATTCAATATTTATAATAATATTAATAATTAATATTATTTAATAATGTCAAAAATATAGGTATAATGAATAGTTGTTATTGTTGATGGCTTATTACCACGATAAAGGTTAAATGGGATAAAAAGGTGTTAACTAGAGAGATATGTTTTAAAATAACACAAGACACTTTCATAAAAGTCATTCTTCTATTGTATTTGGGAATTATCCTTATTATATTTGAATCTCTGAATATTTGGGGACACTTTACATGTGTAAGACATGTATTGTATAATAGTATTTCTAGTATTTACATATTTTATCCCAGCATCACATATAAAAGAGAACATCCACTTATCACTTCTTCAAACAACATTGTGACACTTTTTTCAATCCATTCCTAGTTTCTTTTTCAAATTTTCCTCCCCACATCCTATAGGTATTTTTCTTATAAAAACACAATATTAATAAGGCTTAGTGTGTAATCTAAATAAAGATTCACCAAGAAGAGGTAATTTCCTTTAATGATATATTTCGATATTATTTATATATTAATATCTTCCAAATATAATATAAACATATTTATATAATGGAAGAATCATATTTACTATAAAAAAAATATTTTTATGTTATTGGTACAACCATTTTTTATCTTCATCGTATCAATATAGAAATAAAAACATCACTCCTACATACATACCAACTACAATCTCTACGAATCAATGAATTTTATTTTTCATCACAGACTATCATGAATCGTTATATACATAGACTTTGTGGATATACATGTTGTTTATAAAATAATTTTGATTCTATAAAGATAAAATATTTTCGAACAACTACATGAAGTGACGTGATTTTTTTTCACTGGTACATCAAATTGATGCAAATAAGGATTAATTACACGAATATGTATGGTATTTATGATATTAATATGATTTTATAAAAATATGTTATTATATTCCACTCTTTATTTCCATTCATTGAAAAATTAAAACAACACTCATGAATAGGTATCGACTACCATCTCTAAGAAGTGTTGTGATTCATTTTTTATGACTGATTTGTATGAATGATTATATGAGAGTATATAATGAATAAATATGATACTTATGACATGATTAATATACTAGAGATAAAGAAAACATGATCAATTTTCAAGGACTAAAATAATCAAACTAAAACTTGTTGGGTAAATAGAACAGTTAACACCCTAAATATTAATTTTAAAGTAGAACAGTTGTGGATAATTGGAAATTGTTAAGGAATTATGTACTATAATATAATATTAAATATTTTAAGGGATATATTTATAATATATTTAAATTTTTTATAATATATTTTAAAATCATATATAAAGAAAGTGTCTCACCCTGATATTTTAAAAGAAGCAAATTATATTTGATAGCGTAAAGTGCAAAAAAGGTGAGTTTATCATGAACTAAACATAACAATATATTCTACTTGTGCTACATGCAACGCTCAGTTTAGATTTCATTAAATTAATCCCCAAAATTTTTTATGTTTGATAGTGTATTCAACATGCAATAAAAAAATTAAATAACCCATGATATATATCACCGTTATAACCAAGCCGTTAAATTGGGTGTATGAATAATATTAACATATTTATAATATATATATATATATCCTACTCAATATTAATTATTGATAAATTATTATTAAATTATCAAACATTTATCTGTAATGTGATTTCATTCATCAAACTATGTTTTCTCAAAAAATGATATTTTTATTCATTTTCAAGAAAAAAATTATGAATTTTTTTTTGAAAATGGAAAATATTATTTTCAAAAATTATTTTATTTTTTTAATTTTCATATCAAGTTTTACTTTGTCTGAAATTTTGGGTCATTTTGGAAAGATATGATTTTTCCGTGATTAGTGAAAATAATGATTTTTTAAAAAGTATTTTAATTTCAATAAATTATGTAATTTAAAAGTAAAAAAAATTCAATATTTTTTATATTAAAATTCTTATAATTTATTTATATTTATCCCTATTAATTAATTTTAATCAAAATTTTATTTTATTTTAGAATAAGTTTGTTTTTTCCTTAAATAATAGGGTTTTCCAAATACTATTTTAATATGCATATTGTTTCTTTATTTTAATAAATTAAAATAATCCCTAATTGAGAATATTTTAAACAAATGTTTAAATTATTATAAATAAATATTAATTAATTATCATGTAGTCTTTATTATTATTAATATAGTTTATATGGAATCATATTTTGTTAAAATAATACTCTTACTAAGAACTCATTGTCTCACCGCGTTTTTTAAAGTAATTTAAATTTGAATTTCTCCACTAATGTGAGTTGAATTTCAAAAATTGTATTATTTATTTAGAACCATTATAATTTATATTCTCTAATTAGGTCAATTTAATTTGTTCAATAATTATTTTTGGAAAACAATTAAAAATACTTACTGGGATTATGGTTAAAACAAGGTTTTACGCATTACAAGTGGTTGTTGAAATTGAATTTACACACATATAGAATTTTTATTTAATAAATATGATTTTATATATATAATAATTAGGTGTAAATTATATAATAAACATCTCATTAATTATAGTCTTAATGGATAAATAACTAAGGTAAATAAAAAGATACAAGATATCATGGTAAAAAAACTAAAATGATAAAATTGCTTAAGCTTAATGATTAAGGAATGTAATTATAAAAAATGTATTTATTTTTGTGTGGTGTATGTTTTTATATAACACATGATCCATATCCTATAAAATTTATCTATTTTTTAGGCACATGAGGAAAGTGATACCTCCCCATAGTGAAAATTTGATTATTTAAAAGAACGACACTCCCTAAATTATATAAGGGAAATCACTCCCCTTACTTATTCACATAATCAAATTACATTATTTTGGACAATACCTTAACAGATATCATATAAAATTATATATCCTCATCCTATAAGTGTAATTTTTGTTACAAATTCAACCTAGGAAGTAAATTTTTAATGAAACCCTAATAAGGATACCAAAAGAAAATGTAACATTCATCAATGAGCATTTGTTTCTTATTTTTATCCAACCCATAAAATTAATCTTATTACTTGACGATATAATTACATAAATAAAATAAATATACTGATATTTTTTTATGTTAACATTATGACTTAAAACTACACACAATTATATCACATTTTCTATGAAATCATCATTCGCGTATAGAGAGGACTGCCGCCCCACAAAAAGATGTCATTCTTTTTTCCATTACCACCTCTTATGGTTGGGTATGATGATGAATTTTATTTTATATATGATATTTATAACATAATTACACATATCGATTCACTATATCATTTATAATTTTTATATTCCAAAGTGTATGGGACTCGATAGCATCACCCGTGTGTACAACGGACTACCACCTCACGAAGTTATGTGATTCGTTTTTCATTAACAAGTTAGGGGAAGGTAATAAGGGTAAATATAATAAATATATGTTATATAAATGAAATATTTATGATATTAATGACATATTTATAATTATATAAATATTATATGTTTTTTTATGTTTAACATTTTACTCAATGAAAAAAATGAAAACACCATTCATGGACGTGTGAACTATCACATCTTCGAAATGATGTGATTTGTTTTTTCATCACCGTATAAAAATAATTAAAAATATAAGTATATATATTCAAATAATATTGTATTTATAATATTATTATAATTATTTAAATATAAATGTTACTTAATTTTTTTCTATAACTATCATTGTAATATGAAAATGTCACTCATGTGTGCGTACGGTCAACTGTCTCCCTGATCATAACTTTAGCTAATTTTGCATAAATATCATTAATAATTAGTTTTAAAAGTACAATTTCAGTATAAATATGCTAATTATTTATTTATTATTATTTTATAAATGTTTATATAATGAATTATTTGAAAATAGTTAACCTACCAAATTCGATTTTGACACATAGGCCACATATGGTAAAAACATCCTATGTAAACATAATTTATTATTTAATTGAATATGACATGTTATTAAGTGAAATCAAAGGAATATAGTAATTATAAAACAATTTAAGAAATTAAATAATTAACATATGTTTATAATTCACAAAGATAATGAAACACATGGAAAGTTGAACTCCAAATAAGGGGTCTTCTGGTCTCATCCTTACTCTGTGAGATATATTCCATATTCACCACTTATGATTATTGTGTATTGTGTATAATTCCTGTTAATATATTTTATGATTCATATACTTAACTTTTTGAGGATTTACATTTTCATTTTAGGATCTATGTTTCATGGGGTTTTCCGTTTAAAAGTTACCAAAGCATAAAGGGATTTTTGTCTCAATCTACCTTATTTGAAACATATATTATGTTATACATATATAGTATTTTTTGATGTGTTTATAATTCTTGTTTTACATTTTATATAATGAATCTACTTAAGTTCAATATATTATATTATTCATGTAGTATTATTCATCAATTCATATTATTATTAAAATTTACAAAATTGGTAATAGTCTTTTGTTACAGTCTCATCAATTATTAGGATTGTGTGTGACTAAGTCTATGATGTTGAAATCTTTTAATTCTCATGAATTATATTATAATCTTATACTTTTTGATATTTTCATGTAATTGAACCATTTTCCACTCTTTGGTACTTAATGTTTTTGATAATGGTTTTTTAGAAAACATGAATTTATCTATTTAATCAATTGGAAATATGTTTTCTACCAAAACCATTTTTTCTAAATAAAATTAAAAATTATTTTTAACAATTTCAAAATTATAAAATAAATATATTTTTCCAATTTTTTTAACACAAAATCAAGGAATATTCAATTCACTTTCTGAACAAGGAACTTTCTTAACCTCTTTTACTGTAAAAAATGAATGTTCTTTACAACATGTACAAAATAACCCACTAGCATGATCATATTTTCATTGAAAGTTTAAGATATTATTTTTAAGGATTTTTTTTTCTTAATATTCAAGACATTATTAATTTTTAAAGATAGTTTTGAACAAATAGTATTTTCAAAATATTTTATGTTTTAGAAATCGATTTTCAAAATGAAAATAATATTTTTCCCAAGAATTTTATTAATGATCTTTTAATTGTACAAAAATTTATCAACATTAAAAAACCTTATTTTTATTTATACTCCAATGGTGATATTTTTAATGACACCATCTTAATTATTTTTCTGGATGGATTAAGATTTTCTCAATGAGATTAGGTTGGAAACTATTTGTTTTCCACAGTTTATCCATGTTTGAATGATATTTTAATGGAACACATTTCTTTTCCACAAATAAATGATGTTTTAAAAATATTGGCATGAAACCCAGTTCTTTTACACTATTTAATCATCTTATTAAAGAATAATAATTATTATGTGTTTTGGGATGGAATTAAATATATTTTTACTTTAATAATGGTTGGTTCTTGGACATTACTTATATAATAGGGAATATTAGATAATGTTGTGTGAGCCGATTATAGATTATATGACGGGGCATCCCAGATAGCACATGGTGAGTCAGATATAGGTTATATGATGGGGTTACATGGATATCTGCGAGATCCCATTATATCTTACGAAATGGGGGGACCTAGATAACATGGGGTAATCCCTTTTTAGATTTTATGATAGGTTTTCCATGATAGTTCTCCAATGAATTGGGTAATGATTATTTCCCCCAAAGAGTAATATTGGAAGTTGTTTTTATAATAATTCTAACTATAATGGTTCGTTATAGGTTCTATAATGTTTTCTTAAGAGTTAGATGCATATAATGTTTGAAGAAAACAACATGTTATTTCTATTATTTCTATAGGTTTATGATCTTTCATTTGATAAATATTGATATCACATGACTAGTCATTATTCATTCTTATGACTCTGTCCATTATTAAATAATTATTATATGTTTTCATGTTTGAGGATCGAAGTATTAATGTTTATAATAATTTATATTTTATACTCATGCACATTAATTATTTCAACATAACCTTATACACATATTATTAATATTTATCAAATTAATTTGTTAATTCTTATGTTTACCCTTATTGAGAATTTAATATCACCCTTCCTCTGTTTCCTTTCCACTAGGTTATGAAGAATTTTTTTAATGGAATTATTCCTAGAAAAAATTTTAATTGTATTATGATGATTAATTATTGTCAAATAAGAAAATATGGGTTTAAATTTATGATGTCCAACCACTACTCGATGATTCTAAAACTCACTCTATGAGAGTAGACTAAATTTTTTGTACACTTATGGAATGACCTAGTTAAATCCAAAAAATCCTAATATCTAGCCTCATGAATTGAAAAGGGTTAAGTGTGGTACCATATATTCTTTAAATTTAGTAAGTTTTTTCAATATTCTTATTGATTACACTTTAATTACAACTCTAGAATGAAAAATAAAGCAAGCATTATTCTTCCAAATAAGGTAATTATGGAATCTATCTCAAAAAAATTTCAAAATGCCCATTGATTTAACAGTAATTTAATTTACACCCATCAACATCGATCACAAATCCATGCTTACAACTTGATGGGTAGATTTCTACAAATTTTTAATGGTGTGATCTACTCAACCTTCCTGAGGGGAATCAAATCACCACAGGATGAGGACCTGGATGAATTTAATCAATTTTGTATTGTCATGTATAACTATAAATGTGTATCCAATCCATTTTAAGATTGGGGTTATTGGGTATTATCTCCATCACCAATCATTACCATGTAATAATTCTTTTTCTATTATGCATAATCTCACTTCACCTAATGGGCTGAGTGAAGGATTTTCTCCAGCCATGGAAATTATTAATCCGAGGATTTATTTCTATGGGTCCCACTAGAAACTCTCTTAAAAACGTTTTGTATGATGAATAGATCATATTATCATTAACTAGTATGATGTTCCATAAATAGAGAACCTGAATCGGGATTTAATCTTTATAGAATATCACTAAACTATTTAAACCCATTTTATACATTATCTATAACTCTAAAAATCAATATTCCATGATTTATAGGAACTAACCAAAGGTGGTGGCTGTGAGAGTAATTTTTGTGTCATCTATATAAAACTATTATTGTACCACTGGATCTTATAAAAAACATCTTATGGATAGTAAGTAGTGTTTAAAACAAATTGATATCTGATCCCAATATCATCCATCACTCAATTTCTTATCCATTACACCATTCTGGATTTATGTATGAAAAATTATAACATACTCTCAGAACCAATTTGAATCTATACCATGAATACTCGACTAATAAATTTCAATAGGGATCCTCAGCATAGGCTGTGTCATGTGAGAGTGGAACTATAGACTAAATCT
This sequence comes from Viscum album, assembly GCA_963277665.1. Lineage (NCBI taxonomy): Eukaryota > Viridiplantae > Streptophyta > Magnoliopsida > Santalales > Viscaceae > Viscum > Viscum album. The sequence goes on along the minus strand of OY728126.1, from coordinate 850,061,637 downwards.
ACTCTTAAAAGGATCCATCAAATCAATCATGATCAAAGAAAAATGACCCAAATCATTTCTAAAAAATATCTAATATGGTTTTGGGGACTCTCTACATTCATGAATAAGGTCATGCTTCTATAAAGTGGGTCTAAAATCCTTGGATAAACAACCATCAGTAATAAAAGGATAAAACTAAAACCATGATAGATATGTATCTTTATGAGGTAGAAGAAAAAAATAAATTGAGGGATCATTACCCTTTATATACCTTATGATAGGAATTATTAACTCATTAGAGGATGTCCAAAACAGAAACATTTTATAAGTCACATACTATAACATATACTCTATCACAAGAGGATTAGTGTCACCCAAAAAAAATTAATAAGTCTGTAATGATAAACTCATGAAGGTTACTTAATATATGAGTATTATTATTCATCTCAAAAGGGACTAACATCCACTCAATAAAAAATCATTCACTAATCCCAATGGGGAGAGATACCTTGTATCATGGGGTAAATAAATTTATCAATTTTTTATCTAAATCAACACCATATTACACACTAATAAGTGGTAACATGATGAATAAGTATAATTTATTCATTATCACCTTACCTCTAAATACGTGTGAGTTTTCTACTTGTTGAATCCCAAATTCAATAGGATAAAATCCAGGTGATTAGAACTTATTTTGATGAGATGACATAGGATGAAAATGAAATATATATACTGACCACTATATTAATAATTCATAAATATTTCTTGTACCTAAAATCATTGTCTTATTGTTTTTGGTAGAATAATAGGTTATCAGAGACTATGTCAAATGATACATTAGTTTTATCATCCACTCTTTTCTATTTACTATAATTAATGATTTTAAGTCTTCCTTAACATCACTATCATACATTCTAAAACCAAAACTCACATGACACATAAATTCAGACACTAAAACCATGAAATTATGACTCTAATACAACTCTCATATTACCATGCCCATTGATGCCCTTCTGAGGATGGTAGTAAGCTGATTGTGTCACCCCAGGACCAAATATTATATTCCTGGAGCTGGTGACCTACACCAAGTAGGAATATAAAAATTATGGGAATCCATATCCCATATAAATCTACAACATACACATATCCTTGATGTTTAAAATAACTAAATACACCAGTATTATATATATAAACAATTAGATTGTATGAAATTCATGTATAATATGCCACATTTGTTTTACATCTCCACATAGACAAAAAAATTAAACATCTAAAAAGATCTTTAAAACTAATGAATATTGAACAATCAGTATCTATTACTCACTATAAGGGCACATGGATTCGTCATCAACTAGAATACGCCCCACCACTAATAGTTACCACCAAGATCCAGGAAGCCTCACCAAGAATTATCTTGAAAAAATATATAATAAATTTATGGCCAACTGATCCACCTCAGAATAGAATATCATTTTCATAAACAAAACAATTGTGGGAACATATACCATTTAAGAGGGAGTATAAATATAGTGAGTAGAACTCCCTATTATCATAAGGGGAAAACAAGGAAATAGTTCATGACAATATTTTAGACAACATGGTAATAAAAAAGATGACAAAAAATCTAGACATTCTCTATCAGTAAAAATATCAAGGGTACAAAGATGTCCCACAATTTTCATATCTAATACCTTAAGGATCATATCTCATGAAAATATTTGGATTCTCAGATTATCAAGAGGTTCACTAAGTGTAAATACAATCACACAGTTAAATATCCCACATTGAAGGAGACTAAGGGGTTCAGGAGGAGGCACAAGGTACAAAGCATCAAAACTAATTAACCTCTATATATATTATATTACATCTAGAACTAATAAAGATATAAACAATCATCATTGAATTATGTTCTTTAGCTGATGGACTATTACACTTAACCATCGGTAATAATCATTCCATCAATCAAAAAATACTAGTGAACCCAAACATTACCTGAGAATAATTATTTTTAAAGGGAGGTCAAACACATACAATAATAACTACCCCAATGAATAAACCCATGGCTCTCATAAAATTTGTAGTTGTGGATTCACACCATTTTGATTGATGAATATACAACAAGGTAATAAAATAACTACATGGATATAAGACCTTCAGCCTTTATAAGTTGGAGAGTTCTTACCTATATCATTCATGTAAGGTACATATGACTTTTTTGGGAAAAGGGAGAATTTTATTTATGTATGATATGGAGGAACTACACCCCAATCATATTGGGTAGTAAAAAATTCTATAAATACTTTGGTGGACTATGTCTTATCATTATCACATATTCTAGGGAGCTCTTAACTGTGTTCACACATTGATTGTCATTCCCCATCTCATTCACCATCACTAAAGTTATAAAGAGGCTACACTACCCATACACCCTTATGTTACATTAATTATCCCAAGCTGTGATTTATCATAGTATTATATATTAAAAAACACTCATGATATACTATTTTTGGCAGAAATATAAGTCATTGGTAATGAGATAGGAAAATACACTAATTCCATAATAGTCAATGGCATGTACTTTATGGGTAAATGGAATGAAACCCCTTAGGGGTTTAACAAAAATTTAATATTGTTAATATTGAATGTTTTATCATACCACTTGAAATATTTATTTGGGTTCACGGTAATTGGGTATTTGGGGTTATTCTATATGTACTCATCTATCATGAGCCTTATTGGGGTAAATATGCATGATGTTTCCTTTAGAGAATATAGGGAATATTGGCCTATCTAGAATACCTAGTCTATATCGATGGGTGGTTGAATCATTTTAGGAAAATGGTGAATGGAGTGTAGTCTTAACTCACATTTAGTGTATGGATATACATAAATATTGGAATTTAATCCAGGTATATTCAAAGATAGTTTTTATGGTGACATAGTGGGTTTACATATGGTATATGTCATGTGATACCTAACTCCCTCAAAACCCCAATCTCTATTTCATATGTGATTTATAGAATGTATCTTAGAAGATAACATAATATATTCATTTTTTAACATAAAACATAGTAACCTGCTATGAATCATGACACTGCCTATGATTTCACATCATATGGTTCCCAAATTGTTATCATGGACCCATAATGACCTCATTGTGACTCCAAGACCCATTATTTTCATTACATGGTGGAAACATTATTAGAAATGGATTCACACGATCTTTGTTAACCTCTTAACATCAATTCACTTAAAAATACTATTCAATCACTGATCCTAATGATCTTCTATTTCCTATTGATAATCCTTCATGCCCTGATATTAATTTTCATGTCAAAACTAGTTCCCCACAATCCTTGATTTTGATTTTTCAATGATTTATTATATTTTTCATCAAACTAAGTGTTATATATAGGATATTTTATGAATAAATTATGTTTGTGGAAGTTATAAGGAAATAAGTATATCGACATATTCATTGTTTGTTAGTGTGATTTCATCAAAACTGAAAGTAGATCATAGATCCATCAATGATAATTAATAGAAAAAAGATTATAATTTATCCAAATAAATAATAGATAAAATTTTATTATTCACAAAAAAAATTATTAGTAATGATGAGGAATGAATTCTATAAATAAGACTTACTTTGGATGAAAAAAATTTATAGAAAAAAATACTATATTTTGAATGATTTCTGGTTTTCCATTAATCGGCTTTATGTGATCATGATAGAAATGACATCATGAATCATTTGGTGTTACCTTTATCCAATATTAGTCCTATAAATATCTATTATGTCTCATCATTCCCCATCTAGGATTTATGTCATCATAAAATAAGGGTAGGAATAAAGTGAAATCATAAAAATCAATTTATTGGTTATTTTAGGTTTCTCTCCATTAATATTTATTTTAATGAAACTCTCAGGATGGCCCATTCTAGGGCCCTGAAATACAAATGAAGGTCACATCACCAATATTGATAATCTATCACTTTAGAATCAATTATGGTGTAAAAATTCCAAAAATATGATATATTTAAGAGATATTTAAATCTATACACAATAGATAATTCTTAATTTAAAAAATAAATATTAAATGTTCCTTAAAATTATACATGATCGTAAATTAAATTGAACTCCTCTAGTGGGTAAATACTATACCTTGAGACCAATGAAAAAATTGTAAAAAATATAATGTGGTCATCTTCAATGTTATAATAACCATTTTCCACCCTAATTATTAAAAAAAGATCCATAACCGCTCTATCATGGTCCATCCCTACTAGAACCTCTTCTGTGATGGTAGAAAAGTCAATTATGGCCTCTAATGCATGCCTCCAATAGGGTATGGGTTGGGGAGTAACACAAAGATTATAATACTAATATATATGTTCTATTACCTTCATAAATTCTAGTTACTATGAATTAATTCACTATTAAACTCCATATAATATGAAATGAAACAAATCCCACAATTCTTGTAAAGTCATAGATAAAATAATATCTCTAAATTAATACCCAAAACAAGATACTCTTATATCATATACTCCATGAATGTCAACTAAATCTACATCGAAAGAGATTAATATTTATCCCATTATCAATCTTCATCAAAAAAATTTATGAATAAAATTTATGGAAGATAAGGTTGAAAATATATGTATACTCAATATGCTTATCCCTGGAATATCTTGTGAAAATTTCAAATAAGAAAATTATTACCTCATTGATCAAATAGTGAAATAAACTCATTACCTATACCAAGTCAATTTTCCAATCAACCACACCAAAGACTGCTCAAAAAATCTACATTCATGGATAATTATATAATATCAAAATAATGTTTCTTTAAAATTGAACATATACCAACATCCATACTAAACCAATCTCCCTCTTGAAATAATGAATTATTTCATTGAACAACCATCCTTATCCACATAACCAACCAAAATCCATATAAAATTGCCTCATACCACATATTATATCATGACTGAGATATATCGAGAAGGAAATCAACTATAATCCCTCTTATCTATTAATGTCTCAAATTCACAACCACATAAATATCATATCAAAAATAACTAAATCCTCATGAAATCTCAATAAATAATACATATGGAAGATAGTGGAGGGAATGGAGATGGATTTTTCATATATGTCAATATCCTGAGTGATATTGTGGTGCAAATAAAACATAAAATCTCGTATGGGAACCATAATGTTACCCTGGTCATATTGTGGAGTGTAAGAAAAAATAAGAAAAAAATTGAATATTATACATGAAATCATAGTATAATCTTCCAATACCTATTAAAATATTTTTAATGACATGTTATTTTTATGAAACACTAATGGATTTTCACCCATGATGTCATAAGCAAGTGTAGATCTGCATTCCTGAGGTAAAAAGTTTTTGATACTCTACCAATGACACGATAAAATGTGTATTCATCAAGATGATGAAGTTTGATCTCATGTTCATCATTTTGAGGGTAGTCTAATGTCCTTCTTTGAGACTCCCGTATATATTTAAGTAATATTTTTGAATCCTTCATATTCTTTATATTCATGTTCTCTGTTTTGTGTTTAGTTTGATTAAAAATTATGTTTATATTCATTTCCATATTTAATTTTTTTCTAAGTGTTAACATTATTTTTATCAATTTCTTTGTTCCCATATATTAATGTTTAGTGTCTCTTATATATACATATTTTATATTGTTATATTTTGTGAAAAATTTTGTACTAATTTAATATTTTAATTGTTTTATATATCTTGAACACAAACTGTTGTATTTTTAGTGTTGATATTTTATCATATATATATATACTAGCTTATCTTCTTCCAGTTTCAACCTGTTGTGCACAAATAATCTTACACATCATCCCATCCTTCTCCTTCTCTCACATGGATGCATCCTCCAACCTTGTATCACATTCATGAAATATTATATGGTTTCTACTTTCTCACCAGCTTCGATGGTAGCAGTTGATCCCTCTATTCCATGAAATATCAATTATATCATCAACCTATAGCTATCATGCACTCAATTTCAAAGTGACATCGGCGATCCTCTATCTCCATCTCACTTGAATGGAATCTTGTCACCTTCTTACCTTCTCTATGTTATTGAAATTCTTTTTCAGCTTCAAATGTATAACTTGGTTGGCTTCTTTCAGTGGTAATGTCCTTTCATCTACTGGTTGATACTACCCTATTCCCTATAGTGTAAGAACCTTCCCTTCAAAAAAATCACCGTTACGCAATGATGGTAACATTGTCACTACTCACTCAACTAATAGTACTAGAACCATAAGTGTAATAGTATTATACACTATTCATCTCCCAGTAGCATGGATCATGAAATTGTGTCAGCATGTCATCTTGATAATAGAATTTACTCATTGAAATTTTCTCACATTGGGTGTGAGGAAAACATACATTGGTTCTCCTATTTCTCACTCATTGGTAGAAACATCCAAACTGGTAGTTGTATCTTTATATCAATGGTATCACTTTAATTTTAATGGATGTAAAATCGGTTCGGTAATACCCCATGATTTTATGGTTTGTCTATTTAAAATTTTATCATCTCTGATAATTTATGCTTCATGAAATAGCATATTTAAGATGGTAATATACTAGTAAATATGACTATTCTTATAGTAATGTGACCCTTAGGAATAGTAATCTAGACAATTGAATTTTAACCACACCTATGAACATAAAAATAAAATTTGGATATCTAATAAATGAAAATATGGTATATTTATATCTTTAAATAAATTAATAATTTTTTCAAAAACAATAAATTAATTGTGGATATTTTTATGAAACATAAAAGTTTATTTAAAATTTTATAATTTAAATAATAATTTAAAAGAATATTTACTTTCATAAAATATATTCATAAATCAATATTTTTTTGTCTTATGATTATAATATAATTTTATGAATCCTAATTTAAATTTTCAAAGTGTCATAAAATCAATTATAATTTTATAGTCTGTATTTTTCTAAAAATGGTGATTTTAATTCAAAAAAATTATTTTCTTATTTAAAAATTTATTTTCATAAATTGGATTACATTTTTTAATTATACCCAAAAAATGATTATGCTTAATTTTTGGTATGTTTATAAAATAGTTCATTTTTTTGTGAAGAGTGAAATACGGTAATTTACGGTATTTAACATTATGAGTAAATAAATAATTTTTTTTAATACACGATGTATGGATGATTTTTGAACTATTATATCTTACTCACATCCACTAATTACTGATTTTTTTCATAGTAGTCAATACTATTGATAGTCTTGAGCTAAAAAAACTAATGAATAAATTAATCAAAAACACCCCTCTCCTCCACTATAAATACAACCCCTTATCCCCCACACAGTAAACCCCGTGGTGCGTGATTATATTTTAAAAATTACCTCTCAAAAATCTCTCCCCCACATTTTTGTCTCTCTGGTATCACCCAAAGAGAATTTTGAAGTCCCTTAAAGAGTTTCTCAAGGAGGTGACACTCAAGAGGTAAAACATTCTCTCTCTCCCTTTTAATTTATTTTCTTTTATTGTCCTTCCCTCACATATCCTATCCAATGTGACATGATATCTTCAATATCATTTATATTCTAAAATTTTGATATGTTAATGGTATACCAACCATATATTCTCTTATCTTCCCCTTTTTATTCTAAAAATGAAAACATCATCTGAGAGGTGTTGATTTACCGCCTTCGTGGACGATAAGTTCACATTTTTCAATTACACCATCAATGATGGTCATAAAACCATTTTTATGATTACACCAGACTATAATATACATATTAAATCTTATTTACTATTCTTTAACCACTATATATACTTAATATTAATTTGTATGACAATACTAGTTTGTGATGATAAAAAACACCAAAATAATCTAAATGGTTATCATTAACGCTTTATCTAGTAATTCATCCTCATATATGTAAAAATTAATATCTAATACCGTTAAATATTCTAAAAGTTTATTAATAACATATAATTTCAATTATGGATATCTATTTCCATTTTACATGATTTTTTGAACATATATATAAGTGAACCAATATTGAAAACCAAGGAATCGAACACTCCAGAATAACAAAATTTGATCATATAACACATCAAAAAGGTCATGAATGAACCTAATAAATTTATAATAAATCAAATATATTTATAAATTTTTTTATTAATTTATTATTTTATTTAATTTTATTATCTAGGATATTAATATAAATTACATAACAGTTTCATACATAAGGTAAGGGGGTTCTCATATCACCTTTATTTCAATGAGAGATCCCTTATTCACCAATTTTGTTTGTGTATTTATAATTCAATTTTATATATAATCTCATTAAAATAATTACATTCATTGAATTAAATGTTTCATTTTGTTATTATTAAATTTTGGGGCATATTATTTGATTGATCACAAAGTTGTAACAGATTCTCCCCGAATTTCCATTTTTCATTTGGGTTACAGTATCACTCTCATTACCCCATTCCAATTCTTCTTTATTTTTAGTTACTTCATCTATAATATTTTAATTGGTTCAAAAATAATATATCTATATCGTTTCATATTTCTATTTTGGGGAAATACATGTTTTATAACGTTTCCTTCTCAATTCCCCTCGATAAGCAAGCCTAATTAAAGTGAACTTCCCTTTTCTTACCCATTTTCAAGTATCATCCATAATCTATTATAAGACACCATTATTTTCCTAAAATAATTTTTTTTTTCATTAAAAATAACTTTTTTAATTTCTATTTATATAAAAACAATTATGTATACTTCCACTTTAAAAACATTTTTATAATTTCTCTTAAACCGCACTGGAGTGGCTTGTTTCAATAGTTTTTTAAAAACTCTTTTTATATGTTTTCACTTAATTTGGAAAAACTTTATTCCTAAAACATATTTTTATTGTACATAACTTTTCTTTATTGGATATAAATTTTTAAAATTTTATTTTTTGACAAATGCAGAGGATTTTTTCAAAATAACCATTATTTTAATATTAAAAATAGTTTTTCAATAAAAAATTCCTCGATTATTTTATTTGAGAATGTTCATCTATTTTAAAACAATATACTAAATCATATTATAGATTTCGATTGATATTTTATGATATCATATATCATATTTTATTAAATGGTTTATGATCGGTTTGACTATGGATGTTATAGCAACCCAACCTTTTCTTACATTACTATTATATCATTGTAAAAATAAAAAACATAATAGTATAACACCATAAAGATATATAGGTTTATCTTCATAGGAAAACTAGGAACAAACATAAAATTTACAATATCAAGAAAAAAAATTATTTAATTTCCTCTTCTATAGCTTATTATTGGCTCTTGACCTCTATTTAGTACATGTTGTAACCACAGGATATACATCAATATGGGGTAAGATAAAGGCTCAGTAAGTGGATAGATAAGAAAAATATATCATGGGGTGAGGATAATCATAACATCATCATAAAATTCACGAGAGGAAACAATAATAAAAGGCTTGAAATGTGGAAATGCATAAAAATAAAACATCGTGTCTTAGTGGTCAAATACAACACATAATTGTGAACATTGCAAGCATCATGTTCACCCATAATTTCCCTTTAAATCACGAGATTCGTTACTTTTACAAATTAATTATATATCAATATAATTCCGAGGTCACCCATCACATTAGATCATAAATTTTTCACTATATAATTTTGGGCCCACCTGTCATATCATAATATTTACATTATCACGCATGCCACATTTAAAATATGTAAAACATGAACATAACATAACCCATAGAGAGAAATGGTTTTCACATAATAAAGAATAATTTCATAAAAATTTGTTCCCCAAAAAAAATATGGAATATCATTCTTTACATAGATCCATTAGTCATGAGTGATGGGTGAAACAATAATCAAGATGTAAAAAGCTTGTGTTTATTTGAAAGAAGAGTTCTTCGAGAAAACATTAATTTTAACATAATATAAACTAGATAACATGTATATCTAAGAAACGGTATGAAAATTATGAATAAATTATTTCTATGTATAACCCATACTAAACTTGGAGTGAAATAGGAAGAACCCAAAGTAAGAAAGTTGGGTTCGACAATTTCACCTTACATTGTATTTGAACACTTTCTTCACATTAATGTCCTATTTATCAACATTATATTCAACAATTAACAATTACAGAACATTTTTACCATTAATATGGTTCATTTTGGTTACATTAAGTTATTTTATGGGCCTTTGGTTAGTTATAGGGTTTAAATCCGTTGTTCTGGAATGTCCATTTTTATGGTTTTCTTAAACGGTTCACATGTATTCATTAGTGGAAGTTCGTGTAGAACATGGATAAAAATCAAGAACTGATATTTCATGTTATTAATGATATTAAAAGATTCAAAATGATCTTATAATGAATTATATTATATACCATGTGAATGAATAATTAGGTAATAATTTAATGATGATCGTTTGGGTTAATTCATGGGGTTTTTCAAACACAGAGACCTTATTTTGTTTATTCTTTTAGAAAAATGTACATAAGATAGTTATATAAAATTAAATAGGATATAATAAATATAAAATAATATGTTTCAACCATAAAAATGGTTTCATTACCATATCTGAAGGTGGTAAAGGAAAATGAAAACAATTTGTTCTTGAAGGTGATAAATTAACATCTCACGAAAAACGTTTTCCATCCAAAAATAAAATGATGAGGAGAAGGTGATTATATGATATATAATCCCACTACTATCATAAAATTCCAGTATATTTTTGATACTAGAGCTACCATACTATTTGGATGAAAATAGGTGGGGATAGATTAAGAAAAGAACCTGAAATTGAAAGGAATCTAAATAAAGAGAGATAGAGAGAAATTAGCTCTTGAATCCTCCTCTTGAGATACACCTTAAGGAACTAAGCACTAGTGTTTTCTTGAGAGGAGAATATCTTGGACGTGGGAGAGGGGATAGATAATATTTTTTGGTAGAGTTTATATAAGGCTTGAAGCTTGATAGGTGTGAGGAAATGAGGGTGCGGAAGTTGAAATTTATAGTGGAGGGGAGAGGGGTTCTCTTAATATTTTAATCATTAGATTATTAATTTCCACCAAGATAATAAATAGTGATAATTCCCTGAAAAATAATATTAAATATGGAATTTGAGTTCGATATTTGGGTTCTTACATCACTTGTGATGTCAGGAGTTTTATATTTAAATTGTAATGTATTTATATGGTAAATTAATGTAATTACTATTTACCAAAAAAATCATATTTTTCATTAAGAAATCACCATAACCATTTATCGACTTGTATAATATAAAATTGAACTCCAATTTTTAAAAATAAATTTATCAATATAATTAATTTAATTTTTAACTAAAATCATATCTTACATGAAAGATATAGATTTTAAAATTAAAACTGATTTTATAATACTTTCAAAAATTGCATAATGTCTTATAAAATTATCATAAAACCAGAAGACATAGAATTTTTAATTAATGAAAACATTTTAGGATAATAAATTTTCTTTTAAATTTATTTATTAATTATAATTATTTATTTATGACTTAAAAAATACCATTTCTTTTACTATAGTCAAACCATCACTTAAAAGTTTCCTAAGATTTGTTTAATCAATCAAGATTAATGTTACTATTCTGTTTAGGAATTAATATTCATAAGGGTCATATAATAATTAATAATTGTAGTTTACTATTAATCAGAAGTTATGTTTTTCCTAGAGGACTCAAAACATCTTACTGATCGCAACTGTGCAAGTGATAATTTTGAAATTAAAAACATAGAAGTGTCAAAATAATGTTTAATGACCACATAGTATTCAGTATCATTATATGAAATTGTGATTACTAATGTGATTATAATATAAATAATAGTCAAAAAAGGTAATTACATTGATAAAACTTTTGTTCGTCACATTCTCCCCCACTTTTGAAATTTCTCCCCTGAAATTTTGTTTTACATAAATAGGTGAGGGTACTTCTCCTTCATCACCTCCTCTGGTTCCCAATATTCTTCTTCAAATTTTTGGTTCTTCCTCAACAATTTGATAATGTGAGTTGTCTTGATGTGTATAACCATATCGCCCTAGTCCAGAATCTTTACTGGATGCTCCTCATAAGAGAGATCATGTTTCAGTTGTACCACCTATGAGTTCGGTATATATGAGGGATCTGGTATCTACTTCCTCAGGAGTGATATGTGAAACACATCATGAACATAGGCAATATTCTTTGTAAGTTAAAGATGATAAGAAACAACTCTTATGTTGTCAAGGATCTCAAAGGGGTCAATGTACCTTGGAATTATCTTCCATTTTTTTCTAAACTACATGACTCTCTTTCACGTGGAGCCTTATAAATACTGGAGTGGAAGCTATTGTTTTTTGAGAACTAAACCAATGGCAAATGTTGATCCCATACACCATTTAATTCTAAATAGTAGTCTCTTAGCATATCTTGAAGAGTTTGAATAGTTCTTTCAAATTGGCCATAAATTTGGGTGTGATAGGTTATGCTAAAATTTAATTCAGTACTGAAAGCATGTTGGAGACTTTTTCCAGAATTTAGATGTGAACCTTGGATCATGTCAGAGTCAATCGATATTGAAACAGCATGCAGTCACACCAATTCCATCACATATATCATTGCAATTTTTTTAAGAAATAGATATTCCCTAATAACAATAAAAGGGGCAGTCTTGGTGAGTAAGTAAACAACAACCAATATCGCATTATTTCCCTTTGACATCTTCGGGAGACCCATGACAAATTCTATAGTAACATTCACCCATTTCTACATTGTTATAGGAAACTTTTGCATCATCCCTAGAATTTTTTCTCTCTACGTTAACTTATTGACATACCAAGAACCTTGAGATGTATTCTGTAATCCCCTTCTTCATGTTATCCTACTAGAACTGTTCTCAGAGATCTCCGTACATTATAGTGCTTCAAGGATGGATAGAGAAAGTTGAGTTAAGTGGATTTTCTAATAGATCCTTCTTTATCGTGGGTTATGAAGGAAAACAAAGTCTCATTCCAAAACAAATCATACTGTCATCATCGATATGGAACTCTTTCTGGTTCCCTTCCTTTACTGAATTCACTTTATTTTGTAACTCCAGATCATACATTTATACCTCATTAATCTACTCTTAGATAGAATGTTGCACAATAATTTGGTAATGGTAGTATTTATCTCCAACCCTTATGATTTCCAAATCCATCCTTCTCATATCCAATAAGATAGGGTCTTTCTCAATCTATAACTTGGACAGAGTCGCATGTTCTTTTCTTCTTAGAGCATCAGCTACTTTGTTTTCCTTCCTAGGATGATAGTGAATAGATCAATCATTGTCCTTGATTAGATCTAACCATCTCCTTTGATGAATGCTGAGATCTTTTTGTGTGAATATATACTTTAGGCTCTTTTGGTTGGTGTATATGTCACACTTATCACCATAAAGGTAGTTTCACCAGCTTTTCATTGAAAAAATCACCACTACCAACTCTAGATCATGTGTTGTGTAGTTCTTCTCAAGGATCTTCAACTGTCGTGAGGATTAGGAGATCACATTGTCATTTTTCATGAGTACACATCCTAATACTTTCGTTGAAGCTTCACTTTATATCACAAAAATTTCTCCACTTTTCAGTAGTGTGAGTACAGGTGCAGTGATCAGCCTTCTCATTAGCTCCTTGAATCTTCCATAACATTCTTCAATCTAGACATACATTACCACTTTACTTGTTCACTTAGTTATAAGGATTAATAATCATGAGAAATTTCTCACAACACATCGATCGTGCCCAGCTAATCAAAGAAAACTACGGATTTCTGTGACACTAGATAGTCTGGTCCATTCCTCAATTGCCTTTTTTAAGGGTCAACAGAAATTTCCTTACATGTGATCACATGTCCCAAGAACGTGACATGCTTCATCCAAAAGTCCCACTTTCTGAACATGGCGTACAAATTCTCCTTTCACAATGTCGCCAACACAAGTATTGTATTTTCTTCATGTTCCTCCTCTCTCTTGGAGTATACAAGAATAAAATCAATAAACACTACCTCAAATTTGTCGAGGTAATGTCTAAATATTGTATTAATCAAGTCCATGAATATTTCAGTGGCACTAGTAAGTCTAAATGGAATCACTAGAAACTCATAGTTCCCATACCTTGTATGGAAGGTAGTCTTCTTATCTTCCTTCTTCACCTTTATCTAATTATATCCAGAATAAAGATCAACCTTTTAGAAGTATTGATCTCCTCTTAACTGGTTGAATAAGTCATCAATTGTTATAAGAGTATACATGTTATTTATGGTGATCTTGTTGAGTTCTTGATAATTGATACATATCCACATTTATCCATCCTTCTTCTTCTTCACAAAGAGAACTTCCGCACCCCAAGGTGATGCACTAGGTCATATGAACCCTTCTTCCTAATGGTCATGCAACTACTTCTTTAACTCCTCCTATTTGATAGGATCCATTCTATAGGGATACTTTGAAATAGGAGTAGCTCTAGGTATGAGTTCTATTAAGAACTCTACATCACGATCTAAGGGAAGTCTGGGTAACTCTTCAAGAATTTTATCATTGTATTCCCTCAAGATGGGAATTTCTCCAAGGTTGTCACATCACTTTGACTCAACCATTTGGGTGAGTAATGATTATTCAACGGGAATCAACACCCACACTATTGAAGTATTTTTCAAAGGAGATTTTTTATCTTCCTTTCAATTGTATTGGGGAATGGGATGGTTCAGAATATGAAAAGATATTTCCTTTTCCGACAATTGATATGTGCTCTATATAATGAGAGCCAATCCATTACCATTATACCATTGAATTCCACCAAGGTAAGTATTACAAGAGTCGCTAGAAGAATCCTCCCACATACACTAATAGGAGAATATTCAAACACTTGGTTTTAAATGATTTCACTACTTAGAGTTCTTACATATATCTATACTTCATGGTTTCGAGGCTATGATTTTATAGTACTTGAAAACATACATGATATAAAGGAATGTGTAGAACCAAAATCAAATAAAACTTTTTCAATTATTGAGTGGATAAGAAGTGTACCTTGTACTACTTCATTATCTTGATCCACTTCTGTAGTAGTGATGACATAATCCTTTCCTTGTTCATTTTTATTTGGTGGATACTGAAGTTAATTACTCTCATTGAGTCGAGGATTAGTGCATTGGCTTGTAGAGTGCCCTTACTCCCTATAGTTGAATAATTGGACCATGGATGGTTCTATCCTTTCTTCCACCACATTATATTTCCTTGTCATGTCTTTTCAACAATTATGAATCATTTCTCCCTTCTTTCCAACACTTTAAGTGTTTCCCCATCCCATTGAGGTAGTTCCCATGATGCAAATTCCCATAATTTTTGTATATGGGTCATTGAGTTTTCTTCCCAGATTTATCATTTGACCACCCTTCTTGAAGATCCATATTTTGTTTCTTATCAACATAGCCATGAGACCATTTTCCATTATCCATATCAACTTTAAGAGAACATAAAAAAACTTCTTCAAAACTCTCATAGTCTTGAATTGAAAGATCCTTTATAATGTGTGATTTTAATCCACTAATGAATCTATCAATTTTTCTATCATTGTTGAAAACAAAACCCAAATCATACCTTGAAATCCTTGTGAAATTCTAATCATAGGTTGTGAAAGATTATCCTTCCTTTTGAATGAGATCTATTAATTATCCCTCTATATTCATATGAAGAGTTCGGTGGAAATACTTTTTAATAAACATGGTATTAATGTCTTCCCATTCCATCTCTTCAATTTTTTCTCTTGGATTGGTGTTATTAACCAAATCCCAGCATTGATATGCCTCTCCGTATAGATGATAAATTGATAGTGTCACCTTCTTCATCTCATAATAGTGAAGCACTAAAAAGATCTTCTCCATGAAGTTGACCCACAGTTCCAAAACTAGTGGATCAGAAGATCCACTAAACGTAGGTGGTCGTTGCCGTATAAAACACATGATATCCAGTTTCTCCCTCTTTGGTAAAGGAGTATGTTCCACATTATTCTGTTTATTTTTCATAACCTCTGATAGTGGGGTAAGAATCACCATGATGTTTTAGACTCCCCCTCCCAAATAATTGGGGGTGTCATTTGGTCAATTGTTGCATTGGCCCTCGCACGAGTTGTTTTCCTGGTTTCTCCTGGTTCCCACCATTAATTCTAAAATAGAAAAAGAAGGAATAAAAAAAATTCACCAATTCATGAATAAATTATTCATTTGTATGATTTACACTAAAATAATAATTTATGGGATCCCTACATGAAGCTTATTTTGTGAAAATTTTATTTAGTCTCATACTAGAGGTTTTCTCTAAGGTTCACCAATCCTAATTCCCCAATTAACTAAACCATGCCTATGATACCAACTATAGTGACCCAACCTTTTCTTACATTACTATTACATTATTTTAACAATAAAAAAACTAAGAGTATTACACCACGAGGATATATAAGTATAGTGTCTTGGGAAAACTTGGACTAAACATAACATTTAAACATCAAGCATAAAAATTTATTTAATTCCTTCTTCTTTATCTTCTTATTGCTTCTTGACCTCTCCTTAGTACATATAGTCACATGAGGATATACATAAAAAAGGGGTGAGAAAAAATCCCATTAAGAGGATAGATAAGAACAATATAGCATGGGGTGAGCATAATCCTAACTTCATCATCAAATTCATGAGAGGAAACATTAATAAAAGACTTTAAATGTGGAAATTCATAAAAATGAAACATCATGTCTTAGTGTTCAACTACCACACATAATTTTGAACATTTATAGCATCATG
Organism: Viscum album; assembly: GCA_963277665.1. Taxonomy (NCBI): domain Eukaryota; kingdom Viridiplantae; phylum Streptophyta; class Magnoliopsida; order Santalales; family Viscaceae; genus Viscum; species Viscum album. The sequence goes on along the minus strand of OY728126.1, from coordinate 850,044,702 downwards.
ATCATGCATAATTTTCCTTTTACTGATGAGATTCATCACTTTACACAATTAATTGGAGTTTTTAATGTTCCAGGGCACTCAAGTCACATTCAAACATTCATATTGTGCTATATAATTCTAGGTGGACCTGTCACATCACAATATTTACATTATAATTCATGGCACATTAAAAATATGTAAAACTGGAACATAACTTAACCCATGGAACAAAATGGGTTTTACATAATAAATAATAATTTTATAAACATTTTTTCTGAAAATTAAATAGGGAATATCATTCTTCACATAGAACACATAACCATGAGTGAAGGGTGAAACAATATTCATGAAGTAAAAAATGGTGTGTTTATTTGAAAGAAGAGTTCTTCTGAGAAATATTGGTTTTTTGAGAAAATAAACTAGAGAAAAGTTATATCCCAGAAAAGGTAATATAATGATGAATAAATAATTTTTATGGAGAACCTATACCGAACATGGAGTGAAATAGGGATAACCTGAAGAAAGAAAGATGGGTTTGAGAATTTCCCCTTACCTTGTATCTGGACACTTTCTTCAACTTAATGTCCTGTATAACCACACTAGATTCATTAATTATAAATTAAAGAAATTTTTTTATATTAATATTATTTGGTTTCATTACGTTATTTTATGGGTCATTTTATGAGTTATAGGGTTTAAATACATTGTTTCGGAATTCCCATTTTTATGGTTTTCTTGAACGGTTCGCTTGTATTCATGAATTGAAGTTCATGTAGAAGATAGATAAACATCCAGATAATATCTATAAAGATATTAATTATATTACAGGACTAAAAATGATCTTATAATGAATTATTTTATATTCCATGAGTGTTAATCATTGGATTCGAATTTAGTGATGTTTTTTTGGATTAATTCGGGTAATTTTTCAACCACAATGAACTTGTTTGGTTTAATAATTTAGTAATTTGTACATAAGTTAGTTACATAAAATGAAATAGGATATAATAAATAAAAAATAGTATTTTTCAACCATAATAATGGTTTTATGGCCAGATCTGAAGGTGTAAAGGAAAATGAAGACATGTTGTTCTTAAAGGAGATAAATTAATACATCATGAACAAACTTTTACTTTCTAAAATAAACAGAAGAGTGGAAGGGGATTGGAAGATATATAATCCAATTAATATCATAAAATTCCATTATATGTGTGATACTGGAGTTACCATTCCATTTGGATTAAAATAAAAGGGGATATATTAACAAAAGAACTTGAAATTGAAAGAAAACTAAAGGAAGAGAGAGAGAGAGAGAGAAGAAGAATTATCTCTTGAATCATCCTCTTAAGATCCTCCTTAAGTATCCTAGGCTTGGTATTTTGATGAGAACATGAGATCTTGGATGTGGGGGGGGGGCTAAGAAACATTTGTGGGAATATTTTAGACAATATTGAAGCTCGATATGTGTGTTGAAATGAGGGTGTGAAGGGTGGTGTTTATAGTGGAGGGGAGAGAGGTTCTCTTAATATTTTAATCATTAGTTTATTAATTTCCACCAAGATAATAAATGGTGATGATTCCATGACCAAGAATAGTAAAGAGAGCATGTTATTTCGATGTTTGGGGGATTACATCACTTGTGATCTTAGGAATAGTGGATTTAAATTATAATTTATTTATACTGTAAATTAATGTATTTAACTATTCAACAAAAAACAAGTATTTCAGAAAAATCCCAAAAATTCACCCTAACCAATTTTTGACATGTAGAATAAAAAAACACAATTTTTTAAAAATAATTTCCTCAATATGATTAATTTAATTCTTAATTAAAATAATAATTTAATTGAATAATACAGATTTTAAAATTAAACCAAATTTCATAATGCTTTCAAAAATTACATAAGGTCGTATAAAATTATCTTAAAACCAAAAGACATAAAAAAATGTATTTATGAAAACATTTTAGGAAAATAAATTTTCCTTTAAATTAATTAATTAATTAATAAAAATTATTTATTTATGAATTACATAAAATATGAATTCTTTTACTATAGAAAACTGTAACTTATAGGATGCCTAAGTTTTATTTAATCATTCAAGGGTAAGGCTACTATTTTTTTAGAGTATTTACTATTCATAGTTGTCATATACTATTCATAATGGGTAGGTTACTATTCATAATGGTAGGATACTATTCACCAAAAATTATTTTTTCCCTATCATACTCTAAACATCTTACTAATCGAAACTATGTATATTAGATATTTGAAAGTCAAAACATAGAAGTGTAAATATTATGTTTAATGATCACATGGTATTCAATATAATTATAAGTCATTGTGATTCCTAATGTGATTATACTATAAGGTATATTTAGAAAAAAGGAATTCCCCTGATAAAACTTTGGATCATTATAGATGTGCTATCTTAATATCATTCACCATGTTAATCATAATGATTAGTGATAATGTTTACTGATTAGGAAATGAAATTTAAATTTTGTGTATATATATATATATATTGTTTAAGTTTCACCACATTCAAATGAGGAATGAATTGGACATATTAAGTGATAGAAAAGTATTATTATATCCTCTCGATGCATCGGTGGGTCTCATGAGACAAAATATATTGGGATTTGACCAATGCCCTTCTCATTTTTTCATATTTCTTGGTTAAGGAATCGATGTAGGTTCAGATGTCTATCATTATGAATTCCACCATTTTGATATTAGTAACTGATCATCCATGTGATTATTTGACTAGTATAATATCCTTGTTTAGGTATCATTTATATATGATTATTCATATAAAATTATTCAATCATATTTTATTCCTTCTATATTATGGTCAAGATTATATTTCAATGGAATGTGTTTTTAGTTAACCATCATTCCTTATTATTTATGATTATGATAGATTCATTTGTATTTATTACCCTTACTGGTCATCTGAGATCTCCCATTTTTATGTTTTATTTTTCTGTAGGATGGGACGATATATATTTGGAATAACTTGTAGGTAAAATATAAGAGTTTACTGGTGTTTCAAATGGAGTTGCTATGTTTTTTCATTTAAAAGTTATAATGTAAGAATTTTTTGTATTTGGTTCTCCAAAGCTGCTAAACAATTCAGTCCATTGGGATACGATCTCATGTTTGTAATAATAATTTAATTATGTAAGTCACTATATCTAGGCATCTAGGTTTAGTGTAATTATAGTTTTATTTGATTAATTATATTAGAATACTTGAAACTACTTTTAGCAAAGATATATTAATGAACATAACTCTATTATTGACATTGTGGACATGCACAGAATAACATCTTAGAATTTTTTTAAGGTTTGGATTTTGTGGGTATTTCTATAATTATATCCATCTATGGATACTACATGTGGAAATGGTTCTAACACAGATATACCTAGGGGTAACAACTTCAATATGGTGCATTGGGCCTAACTCGGCGCAACCCGGTACATGACAACGGGCCTTACTATGCACTTGGTTTGACACTCCTGGGAGATACTGTAATGATCAAAACTTTTACCAATAGAATTTTTCCCTCCTAAAAATTATTTCATATAGTTTAAATCACACAAACTAACTTAGAGAACACAATACAGTCTCTATAAATGATTAGCTAATAAAATAAGAGTCTTTCTCAGAAATTAAAGAACCAAAACCAATGGAATAGTAACGTGAACAGTAGAATATAGATTTGACCCTTAGGAATAATAATTTGACCAATGGAATAGTAATCTCTACAATGAAAGTACAAATATAATATTTGTATCTTATAAATGAAAATATGATATGTTTATATCATGGTATTTATAAATAAATGTTTTAGAAATGATAAATTGAATGTTGGTATTTTTGTAAGCCATTTGTTTTTCAATACAAGTTTATAATAAATATAATTAATTGTAAAAAAATTTATTTTCATAGAATATATTTATAAATTAATTTATTTTTCTTATCATTAAAATATAATTTTATGTTACCTTTTTAAAATTTTCAAAATGTTATAAAATCAGTTGTAATTTTAAAATATATATATTTTGAATAAATGATTTTTTTATTTTTTATTTTAATTTTTATTATTTAGAAAGTGAATTTTAGAAAATAGAGTCTATTTTTAATTTTGACACATTGGAAAAATGTTAGGGCAATTTGTTAGTATTTTACTAAAATAAATGATTTTTAGAGAATAATTTAATATGATAATTTACAGTAAATGATAAATAAACGAATTATTGAGTCAGTGTTGATTAAATAATGATTTAATAACCATTGGTTAGAACTCACATGCACTGGTTAATGTATTTAGTCATAATAATCATCATTATTCATATTCATGGGCCAAAATTATAAACAAGTGAATAAAATAGTCAAAAAGCACTACTCTCCTCGACTATGAATAACACCCCTCAACACCTCTTCTCCTCAAACCTAAAAAGCCTTTAAAGATGTTCAAATTATACCTAATCTTACTCTCATGTCTCTCCTCCAAGTCCAACATCATTTGTTCTAAAGTATATACTAAACCCAATTCCCCTAAGGAGGTTCTAAAGGATAAGAATTCAAGGTGTAAAAACCTCTTTCTTTTTCTTTTAATTACTTTACAATTTTGTTTAAATTTATTTCATCTTCTTTTCATCTCCTAACCTAACTTTATCTAATTTAAATGATAACTAAAATATATTTTATAGACTATAAGTTCATTATCTTAATCAATCAACCAATCCTTATTTCTCTTCCCTTACCCTTTTGTTTCAAAAATGAAAACTGCATCCATGTGGTGTAAATTTATCAAATTCAAGGATAATAACTTTTAAATTTTTATTACTGCCTTAAAGGATGATCCTAAAACAATTTTAACGGTTCAAAAAGATTAATATATATGTATTAAAGGTTTTTTAACGTTATATAACTTACTTATATATATAATATTAACTAATAAATCAAAACTATTTCATGATGATCGAAACAAATGACAAAATAATATAAACTGTTACCATTAATGTTTTATCTATTGAATCATACTGACATATTAAAAATAACATATAATATCATTTAATATTATATATGTTCAATAATAAAAAATAATTTAAATTTTCTACAACTATTCTAATTTCACATGATATTCCATACATGTATACAAGTAAATCGATCATGAAACCCACGGAAATGAACGCTCCCTAAACGACGAAATTGTGTCCTATAACATATCAAAAAAAACCTTAAATGAACATAGTAAAATTTAACTAAATAAAATACGTTACAAATGGTTTCTAAATTAAATTATTAATGAATCTAATTTCATTTTCTAGGACATTAAGATCAAGTGAATAATAGTTTCATACACCAGGTAAATGATTCTCTCCGAACATTCATTTTTTCCTTCTAGATATGATTTCCCTATCTTTACCATGATTTAGTTATTATTTATTTATATATAATTATTTAAATTTTATTTATATGTTCCAAACTCATGTATTAAGATTATTTCGTCCTTATTTATGGAAAAATTCATGTTTGAAAAAATGTTCCATTCTCAATTATTCTTATTATGCAAGCCTGATAAAAGGGAACATCCTGAGTTCTCACCCATTTTCACGTTCACTCAATAATCTATTTTAAGGCATCATTATTTTTGATAAAATAAATTATTTTATCATGAAAAACAATGTTGGTTAATTTTTATTTTTATGAAAACAAATATTCTTTTTCCTCTTTAAATAATCTTTGATATTTTCCATAAACAACACTAAAATGTTTCATTTATAATAATTTTTAAATAATGTTTTTACATTTTTACACTTCAATTGGGAATAAATTATCATTATCTAGAACTATTTTACCTTATTAGTGTACATTTATTATTTAAATACATTCTCTCATGGTCAATTTTATTATACACCCAATTTTTAAGCCTTCTGACATGATTACGAGACCCATTTCTTTCCAAGTGTAACCATATGTTTTTTCCTTATGTATGATTCTTCATATGGAACACATATTCATGAAAATGTTATAATGTGTGTTCTGGGATAAATCTCCAACGCATTGAGTAATGTTTAGTCTCATGTTAGGTCATGGGCAATTGTCTTGTGGGTTAGACATGACTCAAGCTCCTCCACATTCAATAGTCTTGGTGGTTCACCTTAATCAATGATCCTCTGAGTGAAATGTTCTTGGTGGTTATCTTGGACTCATGATACTCAATATTAAATTGTTTTTTGGTTATTTGGTACTCATGATTATTTCATGTTGTATGTTGTTTCCACATTTCAATGATTCCATGATGACATGGTCCCATGTTCATCAAGTTGTTCTTCCATATGTTTATTAATTTTTCATTCCTTTTTATGTAAAAATGTTTTTCCTTATAACACTTGTGCTTTGTTTTATTCATATTTTTATCTCTCATACCGGTATTTTTGTCTCATCGATTGGTTGATTTATTCCCCAGTCTATCCTATGAAAGATGTAGTATTAAAAAGGAAGTTATGAACACTTTATAAAGTTTAAGTAAAACATGTTTTCATTTTTGTTTCATATTTTTAGTTTTATATACCTAATACTCTAAAGGAACTAGAAATTACGATCCTTGGTTGTATTTTATGGATAGTTATGACTAAAATCATGTGATTATATGTGTAAAATAATAAGTTCGTTTTAGTTGTTATTTGAGGGTGGTCTAGTTATTTTTAGAGATTAGGATTAGAGTGCATTAGTATGAACCTTAGGGATAATTCTATAAAATAGATAACCTAGAATAAAGCATATTGAATCAAAATTTAGTATATTCTTTTCATTTACATTTTTATCCCCATATGTTCAATGATTATTTTTATTATTCTTGTTAGTTACATATACAAGCCCCATAATTGTAATTTTTTTAGTTAATGGAAGAAAATAGAAGAACCCATTCAAAGAATCAATGTAAAAGGTAATGTGACAATTACCTGAATGATATTCCAAATATGATGGGAATGGGTTATCAAAAAATCATGACATTACTTTCTCAACTCAATCTTGTTATTTATAATTATTTGAATCATATGGAAAGCCATCCTTATCCTAATAAAGAAAAAGTTAAGGTCGAATCCATTATGCATGAAAGGTATAAAATGTTTATGAGATCTTATTATCCCTTACTCACAAAATAATGGATTATCATTATTTAGAATATATTACATATCCTCTAGTGCTCAGAAAAAGAGAAAGTTGTGCTGGTAGTTTATCATTTTGATGGGGAAGCTGATTTGTGGTGGACAATGATCAGGAACACAATGACAAAGGAGGAAATTGATTCCATTGAATGGGAATATATCATGAAATTATTTTTCAAAAAATATTTCCATCAACCCCTTATCTTAATATGGGAAGGAATTTCATCAGATTGAAGTAAAGGAAAAATGAGTCTGTCAGGGTGTATGAAGCAAACATTACAAGACTTGTGAGATACACATCCAAAATTTTCATGAACACCAAAAGAAATGTGGGTCGCATATTTAGTGTATTAAAGATGAGTCTAATACAAGTGTTGGTGATTTGAGAATTTGAAATATAAAAGGATATTTATATTTGTTCCCTTTTTATTGAAATAGAGATTAGATACTCTTAGGGGTCTCGTGGGACTGGGAAAAAACTAAAATGGAGTTTAATATGGGAGGATCAACAAATAAATATTCTAGAAACACAAAAATTCATTAATGAAAATTTCTCATAATCTATTTAAATTTATTAGTATGTAAAATGATTATTTAAAACATATTCACTTCCTTGGTTTTATACCCTTATGGATTTTTACCATTGTTAATATAGTCGTTGAACAGTGATCACACGATTAGTATAAATATAGGGCTTTAAAAAATCCAATTTACTCATATAAAAGAAGAAATGGCCTCATCTAATAGAATTGATCCATATGATTCCCATTTGTTGGAAATCTGGAAGGAGGTGGAGTCTTTTGGGATTTCCCATGACCAAGACCAATATGAGTTTGAGTACACTATGCTTGAGTGGAACAACCTACGAGAGAAGTGGATGTTGATAGAGATTACCGCTCAAGCGATGTAATCCATGCCACCCCAAGAGTCTATCACCATCATTTACCTTACCCTAAGGTCTTCTACAGGTGTTTTAGGGGGTTATGTAATAATACCCTAGCACTATGACTATGTTCATTTTTTTGTATAACGATTATACGTTCATTTTATTATTGTTACTTTTTAAATAGTTTTTAAAAAGAAAATAGTATTTTTACTTAATATTAAATTAAGAAATCTATTTTGATGAATTAGTGGATTTTTTATTTAAATAATATTTTAATAAAATATTATAATTATTATCAAATGAATTTTTATAAAATATAAATTATTGTAAAATTTTATTAATTCCATTGTAATTTTTCTTAAGTTTTGAATGTTATTTTTGTCAAAACCCATTAATTTTTTGTATATGTCATTTTTTATTTTAAAAGCAAAAATTAACATACTTAAAATATTATTTATATAAGATGAATATTATTTTTGGAATCAGTACAGAAAAATTATCAAACGGTGAATTTTTCATAATTTTCTGAGATAGACTATTAATTGGGTAAAAATTAAATACCGTTTAAATATATATTGTGTTTTATGACATCATAATTACTTAATAGTGATGTAATAAAATACTATAAATTTTTTTCCAATAAATGGTTTATCCTAAAATCATGTGATTTTATATTTTTTTTATTAATTTTATGATGCCTTAGTGGACCCTCCATGACTTATAAAACATTTTATCTTTTTAAATTGTTTTCTTTAAGAGTGTGACTCACCTCTAAATAAGAAAGACAAATATTTTATGAAGTTCAGACATTGTCCTTATAAAATATTGAATTTCACTCCCCTTTGGAAAAAACCATGTGCAAAAACTGTGGGATATTTTGTGGTTTTGATTAGTTTAAGGTGTAGGGTCCAAATCCTAAATAATATAGAATTCCCTCTCTGTTCCTATATAAACCCACCCAAGCTCCCACTTCCTCTTCACTGAAAGACTTTAAAGTTCATCCAACCCATACCTTTCTCTCTCTAGAGTCCTCCCTACGTGCGCAAATCTCTTAATAAGCCACTCTCAAGCCTCTCCTAAGCCTTTGGGATCACACTTCCATGTAAGGGATTCTTTCCTTTCTCATTTTATCCATTTTACTTAATATTGTTATGCACTTTTATTTTTAATTGTAAATTTTGGGGTATGAATTAACACCTCCAATATACTGTCCTATTTATTTTTGAATGATGAAAGACCCATTTCCCTCTCATTGATGTCATCCATGTACACCTTTTACCATGTCGAAATTCCGTAAAAAATTTATCTCCCCTCATTTACATTCAAGTAATTATTTTGTATTATAAATCAAAATTACATTACTATTTTTGGTACATGTACCTGTATGAACCCATTACTGTCCATTTAATGTACATATTATGAAACACCCCTTTCTCTCTCATCGACCATTTTTGTGAATTATTATGTCACACCGTTATGCTGCCGAAATTGCACCGCGATTTTCCAAGACGAAGTCATTGTGTAGTGAATACCAAGCCCATTTATCTATCATGGTTATTCAACTTCATGAAAATTTACATATTGATTATAGTGTTTCATTTATTGATTCCAAATTACTTTATTTTTGGAATAAGTGATGATGTTTAATGAATCCATGTTATATGATCCATGCGGCACATTTATGCATGAAAGGAAATGATTAAGAGGGGTGCTCCCTGATAGCGCCCCAATGCATTTGTTCAAGATTAGTATCATGATACATCAAGTGAAATGAGGTTTTACTCATGATAATTCATGTTTAATGATTCTTTACCCTTGTTCCATGTGCAATGAGTCTTGGCTAATGCAAAAATTATGTTGAATGTTGTTTCCACATTTCCATGTTATGACAATCATGTTATATCATGCCTTTATGTTCATGGTTCTATTATGCTCAAATGATATTCCTATTTCCTAACATATATCTTATCCTTCATTTTATTCATTTTTTAATCCCTTTCTAGGATTTATATCTCACTCCTTTTTTATGCATATCCTCGGGTTATCTCATGCAATGCTATGTACAAGGGAATGTAGTGATCATGTAAAGGAAGTTTTCAATAAAGATGATTTGTTTTATATTCTGAGATGTAATGTAATGTTCCTTAGCCCAAAATACACTAGAACTATCGATCTTATTTATTATATTAATTGAATTTTTTATGTAATAAATCATGTTTATGTGTGAAAAAAAGATCATAGTTGTTATAGTTCATATCAAAGGATAGGTTTAATAATTTTTTGGGATTAGGATTAGAAAACCCTAGAGAAATATTTATGGATAAAACTAAGTATAATAAATACTTCATAAAATTTTTGTGAGTACTGACTAATTTTTTCATCAAGAAAATACATCCCTATCTGGATACGAGTTGGTAGAGGTGGCTCTGGTATAGATGTATCCTAGGGGTAAAACCCGAAAACACTACATAGAGCTAGACTCAAATGGGAACCGATGCACGACAATGGGCCTTTATCCACTCTTAGTTATGAAACTCCCAAAGGATATGCTTTGGAAAATTCATAAGAATAATATGAACCATTGTTAATGGAAAAAATTCCCCTTGGAATATATGTTGGGAAGTAGATCATGAATAACATAGATTAAAGTATATAAATTTCTATGTTAAGGAAATAAGAGTAATTTATAAGTCATTATTTTTTGTCTTTATATTCCCATTTATGATTTTAATAGTTTAAAAGTACTCATACCTAAGTCTATATTGGATAGAGTATAACCAGAATCAAAAAGTTTAAGGAATTTTTATCATCTATAGTTTTACAAATTCTTTTATATCCCGAAATTTTAGTAGAACAATACCAATACCACCACAAATAATGGAAGTAAAGATGTCGGTGAGTACGTAAAATGGGATAATCATTGCATCTTCTAAATATAACTCTTCCTCTGTCACTATCTGTGGATTGAACTTTCTGGAAAACCTTTTCATACTCCCTCTGGTGGAATTTGATGCAATTCTTGGCATGGATTTCCTTTCCATATATAGAGCCAACATAAATTGTCGTGAAAGGGAAATCACTCTCCATGTGGAGAATCGACCCCCGATTCTATACAAGTGCAAGGAGGATTTGAATATTATTTAGCTCCATCATCTCAATCATAGAAATTAATTCCCTATGAGCATGTGTATCTGGATCAGATGATTGATTCCAAGAAAGAAACCCTCCATGAAGACATTCCTATTGTCAGGGAATTTGCTAAAGTGTTTCCTGGGAAATTTCCCGGTCTTCCTCCTAGAAGAGATGTCTTATTCTTAATTGACCTTATACCTTGGGAATTTCCAATATCCAAGACTCCATATAGAATGGATATTGTGGATCTTGAGGAGCTAAAGAAACAAATATAGGAGAATCTGGATAAAAGTGTTTATACGCCCAAGTGCTTCACCATGGGGTGAACTTGTCTTCTTCGTCAAGAAGTAGGATGGTTCAAGGTGACTTTGCATTAATTAACGTGAGCTCAACAAAATCACAATAAATAACAAGTATCCTCATCCTCGAATTGATGACTTGTTCGATTATATATGCGGAGAACAATACTTATCTATAGTGGATTTGTGGTTGGGATATTATCAATTAAGGGTGAAGAAGGAATATATACCCAAAACTACTTTTCGTTCAAGATACGGGCACTATGAATTCATAGTGATGCCTTTAGGACTCACTAATGCTCCAGAAATATTCATGGACTTAAATAATAGAGTCTTAAGATATTACCTCGACAAATTTGTGGTAGTATTTATAGATGATGTTCTAATATACATCAAAACCAAGCGGAGCATGAGAAGCATATAATCCCAGTACTAGAGACCTGGAAAAAGGAGAAGCTCTGTGAAAAGTACTGCAATTGTTAGTTCTAGTTGAAGGATATCTCATTCTTTGGTCATATCATTACAAAAAATGGGATATCATTGCATCCTTCCAAGGAAGCTACAATAAAGGTATGGCTGAATCCATCATCGGAGATGGATATTCGTAGCTTCTTGGGGTTAGCTGGATATTATTGTCAATTTTTGAGAAAATTTGTAGGATTTTCAAACACTGTAACTATGCTAACTTGGAATAGATTCATGTTTTCATAGAGTGATGATTCCAAAGAGATCAGCAAGGAGTTGATAAGAAGGTTTATCACTGTGCTTGTTCTCACATTACCCACAAGTGGAAAGCTTTTTGTGATATTTAGTGATGCTTCGAAGAAGGGAGTTGGTTGTGTGTTGATGAAGAATGATAAATTCATTTCCTAGGCTTCAAGTAAATTGAAATTCATGAGTAAAACTATCCACCACATGATCTGGAGTTGTCTGTAGTGACAATCTATTTAAAAAATTTGCAGAATAACTTCTTTTGGGAGATGTGTGAAATATATATGAACCACAAAAGCCTCATGAATATATTCACACAAAAAGATTTTAATATGCACCAAAAAAGATTTTTAGTGATGATCAAATACTATGACTGCTCAATCCATTACCACCCTAGGAAAGAGAAAATGTGGCAGATGCTCTAAGTAGAAATGACCCAACAATTCTATCATTGATGATATTTGAAAAAATAAAATATTCATATATTTGATGAAGATGGATATGAGAATCATAAAGAAGGGAACATCATCAATCCTTTCACAAATGATTTCGCAACCATATATTTCGAAAAGGTTAAAGGATTCTCAAAAGGATAATGTGGGAATTCAAAAGAAAGTGGAAACTATCAGAAAAGGAAAATTCCTAGAGTTTAATATTAATGAAGAAGGAATTGTGAGATTTGGGAAAATAATATGTATTCCATTAAGTATGGAGTTGAAGAAGGTACTTTTGGATGATGCACACAGTTCAAATTTCTCCATCCACCCAAGAAATACAAAGATATATTAAGATCTCTAATAGAATTATTGGTGGGATAATATGAAGAAGGGGACCACTAAATATACATAAAAGGGCCAGGTATATCCGCAAGTGAAGGAAGAGAGGAAAAAGTATAAGAGAATGATTCAACCATTACCCATACCATCATGGAAATGGGAAAAAATCACCATGGAATTTGTCACCAGACATTGAAAAAATCCAATGGAAATAAATTTTATTTGGGTTTTTGTGAATCGTCTTCGAAAGGCTGACCACTACATTGCAATATGAGAGGATTTATCAGTGAATCAACAAGCATGTATATACATCAAATACGTGGTAATGTTGCATGGAGTACCACTATCGATTGTGTCCAATCGAGATCCAGGATTCACCTCAATGTTTTGGAAGAGTCTTCAACATGCTCTGGATACTGAGATGAACATTTGTACGGTTTATCATCCTTAAACTGATATCCAATCTAAGTGGACTATCAAAACACTATAGGACATGTTGAGGACATTATCAATGGACTTAAATGAAGTTTGGGATAAACATATACCTCTTTTTGAGTTCTCATACAACAACAGTTTCCACTCAAGCTTCCAAATGGATCCTTATGAAGACCTTTATGGGAGGATATGTAGAACAACAGAATACTGGGATGATGTTGGGGAGCGAAAACTCCTAGATCCAGAAATGGTCAAATAAATGGTGGAGAAGTTTAAGACCATCCAGTATCACATTAGAGCTACTAAGAGTCAAAAAAAGAGCTATGATGATAATCTTCAAGGAGACATATAGTTTGATGTCGGAGACATGGTATTCCTCTTATTATCACCTTGTAATAGAGTTATGAGATTTGGGAAGAAAGGAAAGCTTAGTCTATGGTACATCAACCCTTTTGAGATCATTTATTGCAATGGAGAATTGGCCTATTGAATAGAACTCCCACCAAACCTATCTCAAGTACATGATGTGTTTCATGTATCATGCTTGAGGAAGTACATACCTGACCCATCACGTGTACTCAATTTGGAGGTGGTACCGTTGGAGAATAACCTGTCATATGTAGAGAATCCAGTGAAGATCTTAGATCATAGGGAAAAAGTTCTATGAAATAAGACAATACCCCTGGTGAAACTGTTGTCAGAAAACCACAAGTTTGAAGAAGAAATGTGGGAACCGGAGGAAGTGATTAGACAGAGTTACCCATGTCTGTTTTAGTGTGGGAAAAAGAAAATTCTTTGGGAAAAATTTCCTAAGGGGGGATGATTGTAATGTCCTAAACATTCATTAATGAAGGTTTTTCTTGATCTATTTAAATGTCTTATTGTGTAGAATGTTTATGTAAAACATATTTACTTCCTTGATTTTATACCATTAATAATTTTTATCATTTCTAATATAGCCATTGAATAGTGATAACATCATTAGTTTAAATATAGGGCTTTAACAAGTTTAATTTACTCATACAAAGGAAGAGATGGCCTCATCCAGCAGAATTTCTCCACACAAAGCTCATTTTTTAGAGATCGAGAAGGAGGTGTAGTCTTTGGGATTCTCTCTTGACCATGACCAATCTGATATTGAGTACATTATTATTAAGAAGAACCTCTTACGAGGGAATTGGAAGTTGATAGAGATTACCACTTGAGCGATGTTATCCAAGCCACACCAAGAGTCTGTCACCATCGTGCACCTTACCTAAATGTATTATAAAGGTGTTTCAAGGGGATATGTAATAAGACCCTATCACTATGACTATGTACATTATTTTTGTGTGAAGATTATACATTCATTTTATTATTGTAACTTTTTAAATAGTTTTTAAAGCGTAAATAGCATTTTTAGCTAATATTCGTCTAAGAAATATATTTTCATGAATTAATGGATCTTTGAATTAAATAATATTTTAATAAATTATTATTATTATTATTATTAAATTAAATTTTATTAAATATAAATGATTGTATCACTTTATTAATGCAATTGTAATTTTTATTAAGGTTTGAAAGTTGTTTTTGTCAAAACCCGTGAATTTGTTATAAATATCAATTTTATTTTAAAATTAAAACATTAAAATAATTATAAAATTATTTAGATAAAATTAATATTATTTTTGTAATTAGGACATCAAAATTATCATATGGTAAATTTTTCATAATTTTCTAAGACATTCGAGTTTTTGGGTAAAAATAAAATACCGTTTCAATATATAATGTGTTTTATGACATCATAATAACGCAATAGTGATGTAATAAAATACTATAAAACATTTTTTCGACCAATATATGTTTTATCAATAAAATAATGTGATTTTATATTTTTTTATTAATTTTATGATTCCTTAGTGGACCCTCCATGACTTATAAAACATTTTATCTTTTTAAATTGTTTTCCTTCAAAGCGTGACTCACCTCCAAATAAGCAAGCCTTATGTTTTAAAAAGTTCATATATTGTACATAAAAAATATTATTTTCCACTCCCCTTTGGAAAAATGAATTGGAAAACCCTTGGGATGGTTTGTGGTTTTGATTAGTTTAAGGTGTAGGGTCCAAATCCTAAATAATAAACAATTCCCTCTCCTTTCTTATATAAACCCACCCATGCTCCCACTTCCTCTTAACTCAAAGCCTTATAAGTTCATCCAACCCCTACCCCTCTCTCTCGATAATTATTCCAAGGTTCCCCAAGCTCCCATGAAGCCTCTCTCAAGCCTCTCCCAATCCATTGGGATCACACTTCCAAGTAAGGGATTCCTTCCATTCTCATTTTATCCATGTTTCTTAATATTGTTACACCCTTTTATTATCAATTATAAATGTTGATGTATGATTTCAAACCTCCCCTATACTCTCATATTTTTGTTTTTATGATTATGTGCCCATTTATCTTTAATCTTTTATATCCATGTACACCTGTTACCATGCTGAAATTCTGTAAGAAATTTCTCTCTCCTCATTTACATTCAAGAAATTCTATTGTGTTATAAATATATATTCCATTAATATTATTGGGAAATGTACCAATGTGACCCCATTAAATTCCATTTCATGTACATATTATGGGACACCCATTTATATATCATTAACCATTTTTATGAATTCTTATGTCACACCGTTATGCTGCTGAAATTGTACCGTGATTTTCCAAGCAGAATTCACTATGTAGTGAATACCATGCCCATTTCCCTATCAAGGGTATTAAATTTTATGCACATTTACATATTGATTATTGTTTTTCATGTAGGAATTCTAAATTACTTTATCATTTAATAAATTATGATTTTTAGTGAACTCATTTTATATGATCCAAGTGGCACATTTATGCATGAAATTAAATGATTAAGAAGGTTGTGCCTGGATAGCACTCCAATGCATTGGGTAAAGATTAGTATCATGATACATAAAGTGAAATTTGGTTTTACTCATTATAATTCATGTAAAATGAGGTTTTACTCATGATCTATGTTCAATTATCCTTGGATCATGCTAAAATCGTGTAAAATGTTGTTTTCACATTTCTAGGTTGTGATAATCATGTTATATCATACCTTTATGTTCATGTTTCTCTTATGCTCCATTGATATTCCCATTGGATAAAATTTATTGTATCTTTCATTTTATGAATTTTTTCTCCCTTACTGGGCTTTATAGCTCAACCTTTTTATGCATGTCCTCAGGTTTATCCCATGAAATGCTAAGTATGAGGGAATGTAGTGGTGATGTAAAAAAAGTTTTCAGTAAAGATGTTGTGTTGTATGTTATAAGTTGATATGTAATGTTCCTAAACTCCAAATACACTAGACCTATAGATATTATATGTTTTATAATGTGATGGTTTTAATGTAATAAATCATGTTTAAGTGTGAAATAATGACTAGGTTTGTTATAAATACCATCATGGAAAGAAAACCCATCATCACACATGTTAATTTTGTCGGATGATGCATCCTAGGATCTTTCTAAAGAGAACTGGGAAATGCTTAAAATGTAGAAGAAGGAGGCATTAGGCTAATAAATACCGAATTTATATGAAGAATACCACTAATATTGAAGAATGGGGGATGTTTTAGATCAACAATCGGCTTAAACTGTAGTGTTTCAACTTCATGTAACATGGTCATTATGCGAACCATTTCCCTATGCCCAGGATTGTTTGGGGAAATCAATAACAACAACCTACATGGTAGTAAAGAAGGAAATATTTTATCACTAATGGGTGACAGGTATGTTGTTTGTTAATTCATGAATAGATAACATAATATTTTATTCTAATTCTATTAATTCTTTTACATCTTTCAGGTTTATTATAACTACTCCAACACCACCTCATAATATAGTGGTTGAGTTATCTGAGAGAAAACCATATTTGAAAACTATTTCATCCAAAGTATATAACTCCTCCCTGATTACTTTTTGTGAATTTAATCTCCCATTATATCATGTCTTACATCCATTGGTAGAGTTTGATGGTATAGTAGACATGGATTTGGTATACTTATACAAATCCAACATTGATTTTTGGGAAATGTAGATCACTCATCACATCCTGAGGTACCCTCCAATTCTCTATAAGAGTAAGGAGGATGATTATTATCAATTATATTAATTTTCTCAATTGGGGATATTATTTCTTTATGAGAATTAATATCTAGATCAAATGATTAAGATAATGCTGAGGATCTTACTCGAATACCTGCCCATTTTGAGGAACTACACTAATGTGTCCCATAAAAATTTGTTGGGTCTTCCGCTTGACTGAGAGGTTGAGTTCTCAATTTAACTTATTCCTTGATATTTTAATATATCAAGGATACCTTATAGAATAGACAACATTGAGCAAGAAGAATTAAATAATTAGTTACAAGTGAATCAAGACAGGGGTTTTATATGCTCGAGTGTTTCATCAAGGGGTTCTCTTATCCTCCTCGTAAAAAAGAATGATGGATCAATCAGAATGTCCATAAATTATTGTTATCTAAATAAAATCATGATAAAGAACAATTATCCCTTATCTCTGATAGATTCTTTTTGAGATCAACTATGTGGGGTTATGTACATCTCTAAGGTGGAAATTAGGCCAGCATGTCGCCAATTAAATGAGATGAAGGAAGAAAGTCCCATAAATTCCATTCAAATGAGTTATAGAAACTATGCGTTCATAGTTATTCCATTAATACTCACTAACTCTATATTAAGTTTCATGGATTTAATGAATTGGGTCTTTAGATATTACCTCAAAACGTTTGTGGTAGTATTTATTAAAGATATTCTGATATACTCGATGAGAAAGAAGGG
Source organism: Viscum album (assembly GCA_963277665.1). Lineage (NCBI taxonomy): Eukaryota > Viridiplantae > Streptophyta > Magnoliopsida > Santalales > Viscaceae > Viscum > Viscum album. The sequence goes on along the minus strand of OY728126.1, from coordinate 850,026,449 downwards.
ACACGAAAAGCATTTCAATACCGTGTTGAGGAATTTTTCAAGGGAGAAAATATATGAAATGTATAGTAATTGAGGGTTCTATATGGAGGAAGTACCATTCATGGGGAATTTTATCACCAATAAAGGAATATATGTGGAAACTCCCATGATTGAGGCAATCAATGAGTGGTTAGGCCAACATCTGTAATAGAGATCTATAGTTTCAATGGTCTATCTGGGTATTACCACCAATTTATTCCTTATTATAATTATTTAATATTTTTTAAATCACATAAAATAACTTAGATAACACAATAAAAATTTTATAAATGTTGAACGAATGAAATCATAGGATTTTTAAGAAATTAAGGAACCTAAACCAATGGAATAGTAAAGGGACCTTTGGAATAGTGGTATGACCCTTTGAAATAGTAATCTGACCAATAGAATATTAACATCACAAAAAAAATTATAAAATAAATTTAATTATCATATAAATGAAAATATGATATATTTATATCGCAGTATAAGTAAACAAATGTTTTAAAATGATAAAGTGGTGGTTGGTATTTTTATATGCCAATAATATTATTTAAAATTTTATAATTAAAATAATCACATGAAAGAAAGTTTATTTTTAAAAATATATTCATAGATTAATAATAATTATTATTATTATTATACAACATTATGATACCTTAATTAATTTTTCAAAATGTTATAAAATTAGTTATAATTTTAAAATTTGTATTTTTTAAATAAATGATTATTTTAATTAAAAACAAATTTTATCATATTTATAAAATTATTTTCATAAAATGGAGCCCATTTTTGAATTATAAACATCAAATAATGGTTAGAGTGAATTTTTTTGATTTTTCTAAAATAGTTGATTTTTTGTGAATAGTGAAATATGGTAATTAATGGTATTAGCTAAATACATGAATTATTGAGTCATGGATGATGTATGGATGATGTAAGAACCATTAATTCCAAATAAATCTCACTATTTACTATATTTAGTCACAATAATAAACACTATTTATTTTCTTGTTTCAACATAATATACAAATGAATAATTTAATAAAAAACACCCCTCTCCTCGACTGTAAATACCTCCCCTCACCACCTCTTCTCCTCACACAAAAAAACCTTGAATATTGTAAAAATTCTACCCAATACTCTTCCTAAGTCTCCCACCACGTCTAAGAGCCATATTTATCAATAAAATAACAATCCCAATTCCCATATGGATGTTCTCAAGGGGGAAAATTCATGAGGTAAAAACACTTTCTTTTTCTTTTAATTTGATTTCAATATATTTTCATTTATAATACTTCCCCCACATTCTCTAATCCATGTGATATGATAACTATCATATATTAAATATAAACTAATTTTATTATCTTAATGGAATAACCCATCATCATTTCTCTTCCCCAACCATTTGGTTCTAAAAATGAAAACATTGTTTGTGATGTATTAATTTATCACATTCAAGGATAATGAGATTTCAATTTCTATTACCGCCTTCACTGATGGTCATAAAACCATTTTTATGGTTAAAATAAATTATAATATATGCATTAAAAATTTATTATTTTTATGAAGCCTTTATATATACATAATATTAATTAATAAAACAAAACTGGTTCTTGATGATAGAAAAAATTCCAAAATAATCAAAACAGTTATCATTAAATTTTTATCTGATGAATCATCCTCACATTTAGAAAAAAACTGATATATAAAAATATTTAATATTATATAAGTTCATTAAAAACATATTCTATTAATTCTAGACAATTATTCTCATTTCACATGATATTCCATACATGTAAGCAAGTAAGAAGATCATGAAATCCATGGAAACGAACGCTCCGGGAATGATGAAATTGTATCCTATAGCTTATCAAAAATTCCCTAAATGAACATAAAAAATTATGATAAATAAAATAAATGTGAAATTTTATATTAATTAAATTATTAATTAATATAATTTCATTATCCCATACAATATGGTCAAGTACCTAACCGTTTCGATAATAAAGTAAGGGATAATCTTTGAACATTCATTTTTTCCTTCGGGTTATGATTTATCTCTCTTTACCCCAATTTAATTCCTATTTATATTTTATAAAATTCATAAAAAATATATTTATATGTTCTAAATTCATGTATCCATACCATTTTATGTTTCTTGATGGGGAAATTCATGCTTTAAAAAATATTCCCTTCTCAATTCTTCCTGATAAGTAAACTCAATTAAAGGGAACCTCTGGATTTCTCACCCATTTTCAAGTGCAATCCATTATCTATTTTAATCATCAATTATTTTTCTAAAATCAATAATTTTATCATTATCATGACCCATCACTAAGGGGCTTATTCCATGAATACCCCAAACCCACCTTCAATAGTCCAAGGACTGGTGACTAGCACCGAGTAGACATATCACACAAATGGGAGGCATTAACCTAAAGTACCAATACGTATAAACATATCTCCAAGTCATAAATGCTGAAATATTAAAACACATAGTAGAAAATGAATAAATACCACTATATCCAACAACAAAATCACAAAAGTGAATGTTCTAGAAAGTGAACAGGGTCAGAATATAATCCCACCAAAAAGAATGTCTGTAAATAGGTTCTTGAAACTCATCCACAAAAAACCCCAACTGATCCAATGTGAAATCAAGGTTCATGGGCTACTTTTCGAAGATATAAGAACACCACAGTATGTCTAATCTCACAAGGCTTTATCGAGTCCCCGTCTACCCTGGAATCTTCCATAATGTCTCTCATCTGTATAAGAAAAGACACGTGCAGGAAAAGCTCTTGCAAGGGTTTGTATACCAATTCTCAATAGGATACACCAAAACCAGAAATAAATACACAAGGGAATGATATATTCATCTCTACAAAATTATATGTCGATGTCATGTTACAAGAATATCCAGATATACTCAATCCATACCACACAACCAAGGGTAAGTTATAACCACTTCCTACCGACACTAGATATTCGGTTTAAATATTCCACAAAGAAATCATGTAAGAGAACACACTATTGAGTATGATAGCATCGGTGATGTCCATTTGAGAAGTATTATTTTTTTCGGGAACCATCATGAGAGAGATAACTGAAATATCTAAAGGGAGATACAATACATCATAGGATGATCACAACCATGGACATGGGGTGATACCATAAACTCTAACTGTAATAACCTGCTAAGTAGAGGATCGACTCCCAATGTAGTTCATCACGTAAATAAAAAAGACTCTACCTATGTAACGAATAAGGAATAAATGTTCCTCTCCATAACTCTTGATGGATTCAAACCACTCTATCCTGGAAGTCCTGCTGAATGGATCATTCTCTTGTGAGTATGATACGATACCAACAAACCTTCAAGAAAGTGATAAAATGGAACATACTCTAACAAAAATCATCCAAGATATAGAGGATGAGAGAATCAATATGCATAATAATTGAGTGTGCTTGGTATTAGTAGTCACACCTTCCATATCCCTTGACCTTGGGAACTACCCATGTAAATGGAAAATGTCCATGGAATTATGTCCAAACTAAAACCCACCATAAGTCTCAAAAGGAATTTCTCATCGTCAGGGTCTCAGTGACATAGAAAGCCCATCAAACAGGAACACCATTTAAATTTTATGTTCATTTTTGTCATAAGGTCTGACCTGGGTCCAGTACGAGTCTTAACTGGCCCGACTCGCTGGTCAACTCAGACTGGTCTGATCTATGTAACCTGACCAGGTTCGGCCTGTTAGGCCTAGCCCAACACCCCAGGTCTGGGTCACCCTAGCGGTGTTCCCCCTAGTCCACATGATGTCACGCCACAACCTACACAACCTTCCTTACATGTCTATGCATTCTACATGCACTTCGTCTTTCTACGTCCTCACTATCATCACAGTCCCCCTTCCGCAGTCGAGCCACATTCCATGTGACTACCACCTCCTACGTGAAGATGGCATTCCACACCTCCATCCACCGTTTCCTACACCAGTAACTGATTCCACCACTTTCTTGGGCCGCAGATCATCCTCTTCTACTTTATTTTTTTCGAAATGAGGCCACTTCTAAGATCCTCAGGTTGTGAGCTACATCGACCTGGCCTCCATTTCATCTTTCCTCCAGTCTGGGGGTCTAATTTCATTTAGATCATCCCATTCATATGTGATGCAACCAATAAGGTCCAATGTTGTAGAATTATTTGAAATATGTGATATAAAAGAACCAATTATACCCAAGGAATGATCCTCATCCTTTGTTCATGTCGTCTTCAATTCGTTCACGTTAGAAGGATAAACACAGAGGTAAAACAATATCTTGTAATAAAACTTATTGTGTATATCCGTCCCAAAATGATCGAACTATGGATGAATAAATTCTCGGATTGACCCGAATTCATCATGAAATCCATGAATGGGAAAACAAAAAATGAAACAAATACTATACCTAGGAAAGTATTGTTCTTTTTAGAGGATTCATTGTCGATGGGGATCTGTCAAAAATGTCCTAAATCCAACATCTTGTCATATTCTGTTGATAGATTTCTCCAAGGACCCTCTCCAAAGCCTCTATATAATACTCCAGGGTTATGAATTCTAACGCTGAGTCCCTATCGAGCTTCTTATACAAAATGATAAAATGTGTTGTTGCGTCTCTACGTAACATCAAAATAATATTAATATTTATTCTATTCTATTGTATAAAATGTCCAAAAACTATCTTTCATAGTAGACCATGATGGCCAATGTTTGGTCACACCTAGGGTAAAATCTTTTCTTTGAATGGAATTGTGCCCTTTGATTTCTGATTTGGGCACCCTTTTATAATTTATTTTACTTTTTTGGGAAACCAATCACACATTCTTTTTAAAGTATAATATTTTTCAATAATTTACCCCAAGCACACTAAGCCTCGGAATTTCATGTCGTCACAGAACCCTGTCTTGAATTAATTTTATATATAATTTAAAAATAATACATGGAAAAATCCAAGATATAACTTCCTCCACATATTACGGCTTTACATCCATAAAATCCAAAAATAGAGATACACATAAAGTTGTGGGGATTGTGAAGAAATCTAGGCCTCCCACTCTCATTCACTCTCCTAGATAATCTTGTGATGTCACTGAATGCACACTAGAAGAATCGACCTGCCACGAAAGATCCAATCTTATTTATCCTCAATCTCTATTGTGTACTCATAAATAGTCGCTCCATTATCAATGTCCGTTTTTCCTTGCCAATGATGTGTTATAGGCCATGCATGTACCTCCTAAACTATGACACATGAAAGAATTCATTAACTCGTTGCAACTATGGGGTTAGAGCTACACAGTATTCCACCTCTCCAAATCTACATATTATCTAGAAAGATCTAATGAACCTTAGAGAAAACTTGATGCCCCAGCCAAATCTCCAAAACCTAGTTCTGGGTGAGACCCGAAAGAACACATGGTCTCCCTCCTAAAAATCCAAACGTATTTGTCTCTTATCAGCATATGACTTCTTTAATCTCTACATATCCATCATCTTCACATAGATGGTCTGCATCATCTCAGTTGTAGCTCACACCAACTCCAGGCCCATGAGTACTGACTCCCATGGGCCATTCGAGCAAAGTGGTGACCTAAAGGTTTGCCCATATAGAGCCTCAAATCGTTCCATTCCAATGGTGGAGTGGTATCTATTGTTTTATGAAAAAACCACCATTTTTAGGTGATCCTCCCAACTTCATCCAAAATCCAATATGCACACCTACAGTATGACTTCCATAACCTTAATTTTCCATTCATTCTAGTCATCTGTCTGTGGGTGGAATGTTATGCTCTAGCATAACTGAGTCCCAATTTCCTCTCATAGCCCCTTCTACAATTAGTATGTGAAATTATCATCACAGTATGAAATAATCATCAAGGGCACTCTGTGAAGCTAAACTATCTCCTTCACATAGAGGTGCCCCATGGTTTCCACTAAACTCAGCTCCCAGATAGGTTAGAAGTGGGCCGACATGGGGAGTCATTAAATAGTCACCCATATGGTATCGTGTCCCCTAGGCATATGTGGTAAACCCATCACGAATTCCATAAATAGCTCATCCCACTATGACCCTGGAACATCTAGGGGTTGAGCCAAAAATGCTCAATCCTAGTGCTCAACCATCACATGATGACAAGTGAGGCATTGATAAATGAACTCCACAACTCCCTTATTAATTTTTGGGAACCAAATATGACATCGGAGGTCTTGATACATATTTTCCACACAAAGTCTATGTGTAGAACTCCATCCAAACCTCCTCCTGTAATGCCACTACAAAAACTGTGCATCTGCTAAAAATAAAAACATGCTCTCTAATTTTAGAATATCCATAAAGAGAATTTCTTATGGATAACTAAGCATGTAGAGTCTCATAGTCGGTATGCCAAAGTTTTGCCTCATTGACTCACTATATGAGTTGAGGGGTAGAACCCTCGATTAGAGGTAATCTTCCCATCACCGTAGAAAAAGGATCACTCTAGTTAGGAAAACTACTCTGACACCTCGTCCAATAATCGCGAACTTGATCTCATGATGATATCATATGCCACCACATTCCACTTACTAAAAGTATAGACAATCGAAAAGTCATAATCCTTGAGATACTCTATCCACCACCTCTTTCTCATGTCCAGATATTTCTAAGATAAGATATACTTGAGACTCTAGTGATTAGAGTAGACGATAAACCACTCACCAATCTGGGAGTGTCACCACATCCTCAACGTGAAGAATACCATTCCCACCTCAAGATCATGGGTTGTGTAGTTCTTCTCATGTGGTCTCAACTGGTGTGAACTATAAGAAATCACTACTTTCCCCGACATCATGACAGAACCAATTCTGGTACTCATTGAATCGTAGAACACTACCTGCTCAACACCCTCCTCCAGAAATCTCAAGAGTGGAGCACCAATAAAAAATTACCTAAACTGCTGAAAAGCCTATTAGAACTTCACTTTCCACATGAAAGGCTTCCCATTTCGATTCCAAGATTTCATAGATGCTGATATCCTCCAAAAATCAGGTATGAATCTTCAGTAATAGTCTGTCTGTTCGAGGATGCTCCACACCTCCATCATGATCCAAGGTGGTTCCCATGCTAACACAGCCTCAACCATGGTTGGGTCAACTACCAACCTATTTTCTGAGATAAAATGTCCTAGAATGTGTATCTCATGAATCAAAAATTGGCGCGTTGAGAGTTTCCCATAAATATGGTTTTCTCAAATCATGTCTATAAAAATCCTTAAGTTTCTTGCTTGCTCCTCCTCAGAGACCGAGAACACAAGGATATCATTAATTAAGACTACCCTAAACTGGTCTCAATAAGGATAGAATATCTAGTTCCTAATCACTATAAACATTGTTGGGAATTCTTCATGAAAAAGGGAAGCACCAAGTACTCATAATGATTGTAGAGACATCTAAAATTATTCTTCGATATATACTCATCCCACACTTGTAGATTGTGATATCTTGGTTGGAGGTCAACCTTAGAGAGCCATTATTACCCTATCAAATGATAAAAGATTTCATCAGTCATCGGTAGTGGATATGTATTCTTAACCATTACTGGGTTAAAGTGTTGGTAATCAAAACACAACCTCAAACTCCCATATACCTTTTTGAGAAACAAAACTGTGGTTGGCCATGGTGAAACATTGGATATCATGAATCCCTTCCTCTAAAAATCCTCCAAATGCACCCTCTTCTTGCGATTATCTATGGTAGCCATCTGATATTTTAGTGAGGATATCAATGTCGTCCCAGGGTTTAAGTCAATGCGTAAGTCTATCTCCCAGTGAATAGTAATCCTACAACATCTTAGAGAAAGAAATCCGCATACATTACCACTAATACTGTAAATCAGAAAGTCATAACATCTATTAAACCCAAGGTAAAGCTATCAAAGTGATGAGTGTTTAGCTACACGATCATATGAATGATTCCATATCATGTTTCCTTGGTTTCCTTTTCATTGATAAATCAAACACCTTATTCCATTACTACGGACACACCACACCATGTTCCTAGAACATTCAATCTAAAAACCCAAACTCTCACCTATTAGGGTATGGTCACACTATTGGTATAGATGTGTGATCATCAAGTCTCCTCCCGTAGGTGTCTCCAAGTGTAAGGGTCGATTCAAAGATTCTATCAGAATCTCCATGTCTCATAAAAGATATGTGGTGAGGAAGGAATTATGGGATCATGTGACTTTCAGTATGGAAGTTAGAGTATAGAAGACACAGATCATTCCTTGAAGCATACCGGAAGCCCATGGGTCATATACCTTGACTGTAATAAGCTTTCCATGCCCCTATACTATATCATCTTAATCCCGGCACAGACCACATGGGGGTGGTGGTGGTATAAAGTCAAAACATTGACCAAATCCATCTCTTCTCCTAGCCCCTCTACCTTGTATACCGCCCTACAGATCTCCCTACTCCTACATATGCCTCTGCCTTAGTAGTCCAGTCACTGTCTGCCTATCAGCAGCACAAAATGATGGAAAGTATCAATAAATATTCCACCTTTTATAACATGATTAGCATCATATCTCCCTAGGCTAGATAGACCCATCTTGAGCTCCCTTAACTACAGACCCTCTATCCAAGGACCACCTCCAGAAACATCTCCCGCATTTGGATCCCTGAGGATGATGTTGGCCCCCTACTGCTAAAGTCTTTGCACCTCCCTATCCTCTGAAGACTTTCATCGGCTATCACTTCTCATCCAAGAAGCTCTTCACCACCATATCCCTCTCAAGAAACACATCATAAGTTTGAATTATTAGAGGAATAATACTGGATCAAATGTCTCTGCGCATACCTTGTTCGGAGTTCCATGCCCGAAAGTACTAATCCCAGGAAATATCAATCGAGTGCTTGGAAATGATAGTGAACCTCAATGAATAATCAGCTACTTTCATACTTACCTGTTAGAGATATAGAATATCTTGTATATACACAACTCTCAGTGTAACTGAAAAAACTCTTCTATAAAAATATTCTCGAACTCTACCCATGATGGAATCACTAGTCCAAGAGTCTATATAAACAAACTCCACCATCATCCTACTGAGCCCTGCAGAAGGCTAGCTGTCAGGACTACCATCTGATCCACAAGTGTCTTGACTAGAATGAAAACTTAGGTAACCACCTCAATCCAATCCTCATCCTCTTGAGGGTCAGGCTCACCTCAAAACATTAGGGACATCAGTCTTTAGAACTCATGAAGTGTTCTCAACCTACGCTCTTTGTCTGTTGGTACCCTAAAAACCACATGCTTCTCCATAGGTGGGGGTATATTTGGTTCACCACCTGGAGGTAACATCTGGGAAAATTTCCCCTACACAAAATTATCATCACTGAGGGGTTCATCGTCATGATCTAGCTTCTGAATCCTACCTGGTATTCATTGGTGAGGCATCCTGTAAGGAAACAAGATGTACCGTGGTCAATGAGTATATCTCGCTAGTTGACTCAAGGACATGGAAACAAAAACCCATTCTTATATGATGCATGTACCATTGTTTTCACTACAACCAATGTTATCATGTAACGAGTTGAAAAGCGCGTTATCAGAGTCGTGGTGTATGGATTCGTTAGCCTCCACACCAACACTAGAGTCCCTAGCCTGAAATCCAAACTGAAAACACTAACATTGTTACCCCAAACTAATATGATAGACTCACTATGATAAGATATAACTGACCAGTTTTCAAGGAATTGATAAAAGGTAATGTTACCTAATGAAACTCATCCATGATACGGTGGATGAGAGAATCAATCTACGTAGGAAGGGAGGGTGCACTATGGGCGGCCATCACACATGTTGTGTCTCTTGACCCCGGGTACTTATAATGTAAATAACCCATATCAGTAGAATTACGTCAAAGATAAAACACAACATATGTCTTAAATGTACTATCTCATCATCAGGGTCCCAACATCACAGATGGATCATCAAATGGACACACCATTTTAATGTTATGTCCATTTTAACAAAAAGGTCTGACTCGGGTTTGGTTTGGGTCCATCCCGACGCACTAGACCCAGACCACTAGGACTGTTGGGCATCCTAGTGCATCCTATCTCTCTTAGTATGGCCCACACACATGTGGACCACATTGTCTACCATATGTATCCCATGCTACCTATGGGCCCCCTATTCCACGTGATGTCGTGACACATCCCATGTGGTCAGCCCGCCGTGTTTGCATGATCTCTACTTTCCCAAGACCTCAATGCCATCGCGAGATCCATTCTCTGGCCAAACCTCATTCCACATGGCTTCCGCCTCCCACGTGGTGTCGGTGCCCTATGCCATCATGCATCGTCAGCTACCAACACCAGAACCAGCCAATAATCATCCTCTGATGCAACTTTTTTTAAATGGGGCCACTTATGTGATCTGTAGGTCATGAGCTTCATTGAACCGACCTCTGTTTCATCTTGCCACCATTCCTGGGGTCTGATTGCCTTTAGAGCATCCTAGAAATTACATCCATGACCAAGAGGGTCCAATGTTGATGAATGCTAAGAACAAGGTGAGGGAAAAGCACCAAGAACACCCTAGGAGTGAACCTTATCCTTTGTTCATGTCCACCTCAATTTTCTCACATTACAAGGAGAAATGTAGAGGTAAAATAATCTCTTGCAATAAAAGTCATAATTTATATCCATCCCACAATGATCGAACCATAGATCAATCTATTTATGGATTGACCTGCATTCATTATTAAAAACAAAAATATTGAAAACAAAAGGGAAAACATTCCCAACCTAGGAAAAGATCATTCACTGTAGAGGATTATTTTCTAATGATGATCTGTCAAGAATGATATCGATCCACCCCCATATCATCATCTGTCAATAGATTTCTCCTATGTTTCTCTCTAGAGCCTCCAAGGATTCTCTAGCGTTATGATTTCTAAACTTGGGTTCTTTTCAAGATGCTCATGCAAAAATAGAAAATGTTTCATTGTGTCGCTATGTAATGTCAATATAAAATAAATATTTAATTTATTTTATTCTTTAAAATTTAAAAAAACTATCATTCATAACCAACCTACAAAGGCTGCTGTTAGGTCATGCCTAGGGTAAAATTTCTTCACTAAATGAAATTTTCTCATTAGATTTCTAATCCAGATTCCTGTTTATAACTTATTTGATATTTTCATGGAAACCATTCGAATGTGATATTTAAAGTTTAATATTTTCAATTATTTATTTCGGGCACACTGAACTTCGAAATAGCATGTCGCCTCAACATCTGGTCCTTAATTGATTCAATATAATATCTAAAAATAATACATAGAAAAATATTTTACATTAATGTCATGATAAACTATCTTGGTTCATTTCTATTTTTATGAATACAAATATGGCTTTTCTATTTTAAATCATCTTTAATATTTTCCTTAAACCACACTAAAATGTTCTATTTATAATGTTTCTTAAAAATGATTACTACATGTTTCCAATTAAATTGGTCATAATTTATCATGATCAATGCCTATTTTACCTTATTAATTTCCATGTATGATTTAAATCCATTATTTCCTGTAGGGTTTTCTGATACGCCCATTTGTTATGCCTTATGACATAATTAAGATAATAGTATCATTATATGGGTAACCCTTATGTATGATTCTTCATGTGGTAGAAATATTAATGAAAATGTAATTATGGGTATTCCAAGATAGCACTCCAATGCATTAGGTAATCTTTAGTCTCATGAGACGTCATGTGCAATGGTCTTGCGTGTTGGCCTTGACTCATGCTCCTCCATGTGAAATGGTCTTGATGTTTATCCTTGACTCATTCACCTCCATGTAAAATAGTATTGCCAGTTAGCCTTGAGTCATGATCCCACATGTGTAATGGTCTCGGTGGTTCACTTGGACTCATGCTTATGTCAGGTTATAAGTTATTTCCACATTTCTATGATTTCATGATGACATGATCCCATGTTAAGTATGTTATGCTTCCTTATGGTTATTCATGTTAAATGACTTTTTATGTCATCATGATATTCCTTTTAATCCATGATATTTTATTTATTCTTATATTTATTTCCCTTACTATGATTTTTAGATCATACCTTTATTCATTTATTCTATAGGTTATCCTATGCATATGTAAGAGAAAAATTGATGTTAGGATCTCTTAATGGAGTTTCAATCAAATCTATTTTCATTTCAGTTTCAGGTTTTTTGTTTTATATACCCAATCCTCAATAGAAACAATAATTTATGATCCTTGGTAATATTTTTATTGTTAATTATGATTAAAAATATTTAATAATAAGTGTAAAAAGGATAGAAGCATTATAGATATGTTTAGGATAATTCAAATTTTCATTAAAAACCCTTATAAATGATTTGAAAATAAACCTATCCCCCATGAAATCATGTTTATGATTATGATATTAACTACGAATAAGTATCCAATTTATATTAAGTGCTTTTTGAGATCGTAAATATGCATTATGATTCATGACCTAATTTAGTGTATGCCATTTTTTATAAATGGAACCTAATTGAAGGAATGGAAATTATATCAATTCATGTAGGGATTTCCAACCTATGAAAGATAATTACAATAGAGTGGAATATGAAAATGTAGATGATAAACTTATAACTATACTTGGACAACTCTCTTAGGTAATGAGTAATTACCTCACTCACATGAAACATCATGAACCATTATGTAGTGTAACAGTGCTAAGCCACTTCATGTGACAAAAACTTCGACTATTAAATGGGACTACAAATACATTTGTAGTTGAGAAATGTATTAGCTCTTAGAGGTGATATTTCACACTTTGGAATGTAATGAAAGGGATAATGTTATCATGGAATTTTATCATCTCTCAGGTAATGGGGATCAATGGTGGTCATTGATTCAAGATAAAAAAGTAGGAATAAATTTTAAATATGGAATTGATGGATTTTACAGAAATTTTTTGGGAAAAATATTTTCCATGGAAATAATAAGTGGATATAGAGATACAATTCTTGCATATGAGAAAAAAATAGGATAAAAACGTTTCCAGGTATATATCCAACATTATAAGGTTAGTAAGGTATGATATGGATTAAATATGTATTCTAAAGATAAAGATTCATTGAGTCTTTGATGGGTTAAAACTATTCCTCCAAAGGGAATTGGTCTCCCAAACATTCGCATCATATGAAGATATAGCCTCATGTGCTATCAATATAGAGAAATAATTCTCTATGCCTTATGGATTAATGGGAAAACAAGAGAATAATAGGTTTATGATGAAAAAATGTATAATAGGGAGAATAAAAAGGTATTTTCCATCATGAAATACTTTTATAAGGAAATACCATAGTGGCTTTTTAAAAGGAAAAGTACTTTTCTTCAAGTGTAGTGAAAAAGGTAGTAATGCTCTAGATATCAATTGAAATAATGAAGCTTCCAATGTTCAATGATATAATTTTAGGGAGATTAAATAACAAGGAACTTATTATCTGAAGCATGAAGGAAACCTTCCTCAGAAAAGGCCATGGGAGAAATGACAAGCTTATGAAATCACAATAACTATGTTTGAAGATCCTAATGATGTGGTGGTAGGTATTTTAGTCATCTCATAAAAAATTTCTAAATATTTATTTGATTTTAGATCGTTTCATTCCTTTATATCTACTCTGTTTTCTTTAAAAATAGAAATTTTTAATTCTCCTCAACAATGGATTTTTCAGTGATTAATTTTAATGGAAACATTATTACAACAAATATGTGTTGAGTGATTCCAATTATGACTGATAAACATGGTCTAATTTATGATTTTATCATCATACATATGGTTGATTTTGTTCTAATCCTTGGTATAGACTATATTTCTAAATAAAATGAAAATATTTAATATGAAGAGAAGTAAATTATGATTCATGATAAAGATACATAATTTCATATCTTTATAGGGGATACTTCTTCATCTGATTCATATCTGGTTCCACATCTAGTGGCTATTCTAAATGAAATTCTTGGGGAGGAAGAGAAAAACTAATCAATAAGTGAGGAAATAAACCTTCAAACTAAGGATGTACCAATTTTATAAGAATATATTGATGTATTTTCAGATGATTTACCAAGACATCCTCTATAGATGGAAGCTGAGTTTTTTATTTATTTAATCCCTAACACTAGGACAATATCAAAGTCTTTCTATAGAATGACCATTGTGGAATTAGTGGAGTATAAGTAACAACAATAGGAGTTGGTTAATAAGGGATTTCTTCAACCTAGTGTTTCCCCATGGGGATCCAATATTTCTTTATTAAGATGAAATATGGATCCATGAGGCTATGTATTAATTATAGAGAAATAAATGGTATTACAATAAATAAAAATTACATTCTATCTCAAATTGATGAATATTTGATAGACTTCATAGATATCAATATTTTTTAAGATTGAGCTTCATTTTGGATATCCACAATTTCATCTAATGTAGGAATGCATCCCAAAGATATCATTTCAAACCAGTCATGTACATTACAAAATGAAGTATTTCCATTTGTACTAACTAATTCCCCCTATATGAATTATGGATTCAAACATTTACTTTTATTGGACATATTGTATCTAAGGATAGAATATTAGTTCATCCAATGAAAGAATATAATGTTTAGAAGTGGCCTACACCAAAAAATATAATCGATGTACATTTTTTTATTGGTTAAGTTGGTAACTATTATAATTTCATTCCGAATTTTTCCTTATTAGATAGCTCGTTAAACAATCATACTCATAAAGGGGTTAAGTTTATTTACACAATGGAATGAGAAGAATCCTTTCAAGATTTAATGAATAGATTAGTGAATGGTAAAATCTTGACTCTACTATTAGGGAATGGTGGTTTTGTATTTTTAGTGATGCATCAAATAAAATACATGGTTATGTCCTTTTGAAGAATGATAGAGTAATTACAAATGCATACAGGTTGCTAAAACCCATGAATTGAACCATACAAATCATGATCATGAGTTAGTATGCATATTCTTTTCTCTAAAGATTTGGAGACACTATATCTATGGTGAAATATGTGATATTTATATATATCCTAAGAGGTTGAAATAAATCTTCTCAAAGAAAGAACTCAACAAAAGGTAAAAGTGATGGCTCGAGCTACTCAAGAATTATTATTATTATTATTATTCAATACACTAGCACCCATGGAAGGGAAATAAGGTAGATATTTATTGAGTATGTTGAATTTGGTGTTTCAAGATCGATAACATGTCTTCTAAGAGGAATATCCATGAAAGGGTGTCATATTCTTTGTAAAAAAAGGGAAATTAATCCCTATGTACATTTGACCTCTTAAAATCCTGGAGGAATTTATAGTTCTGTCTTATCATTTTATGATTCCAGCTATCCTTTATAAATAACACAATGTGTTTCACATCTATTTTATATGGAACTACATGCCAGTCCCAACACATGTCCCCACTTTTTATGGAATAGAGTTGAAATCTGATTTATCCTACTATGAAGACCATATACTAATTCTTGACATGAAATAATAGGTGTTGAAGAATCACATGACTCCGTTGGTAAAGTTACTTTGGAAAAATAATAAAATTACAAAGCTGAACAATGAACCTGAAGAATTACCCAAATCGTTTTATGAGGTGATATTCTAGACATTTCAAGGTTGAATGTTTTTAATGGGGGGAGACTGTAACACCCCAAGATTTTGTGGTATGTATTTTTTTAAATTTAACAGCATTAATAGTTTATTCATTATGAAACACCATGTTTAAAACCAAAATATACTATTAAATATGACTATTGGAATAGTAATTTGACCCTTAAGAATAGTAAACCGACCAATATTTTAGAAACCTCACTTTTGAAAGTATAATTAAAATTGGGTATCTTGTAAATGAAAATATGGTATATTTATATCATGGAATAAGTAAATAAATGTTTTAAAAAAACTTATTAAAGTGTTTATATTTTGGCAAAAACCAAATGGTTGTTTAAAATTTTATAATTAAACTAATAATTTAAAATAATATTTATTTTCTTTAAATATATTCATAAATTAATATTTTTTTGACTTCTTATTATAAGATAATTTTGTGAAACCTTAATTAATTATTCAAAATGTCATAAAATCTGTATTCTTTGAGTAAAAGATAAATTTAATTATAAATTTAATTTCTCATTTTTGGAATATTAATTTCATAAAACATTGTCAATTATTTAATTATACACATCAAAAAATGGTTGGGGTTAATATTTGGTCCTTTTCTAAAATAGTTGATTTTTTTTGAATAGTGAAATACAGTAATTTATTGTATTTAAAATTATATGTAAATAAATGAATTATTGTATCTTGGATTATGTTTGGATGATTTAAGAACCATTAGTTTAAATTTAAATGAACTATTTACTGTATTAAGTCACATGGATCAATACTACTGATAGTTTCGGTCAAAAATAATAAACTAATAAATAAAATAATCAGAAAACACAACTCTCCTCAATTATAAATACCACCTCTCAACAATCATTGTCCTAAAACCAAAAAAAACTTTTAAATTTATTTTATTCTTAAAATTTACAATCTCAATCCTCTACCATGCGTTTTTTTTTGTTTTAGGTTTAACCAAAAGACAATTTCAAATTCCCCAAAAGAGGTTCTCAAGGAGGTGACACTTAAGACGTGAAATTGCCTCTTTGTCTCTTTCAATTTAATTTCTTTTATTATCCTTCCCTCACCTAACCTATACAAAGTTAAATGATAACTATAATATATTTTATATAAAATATTTTCATTTTTCATATGGTATATCAACCCTCAATTCTCTTCTATCCCCCTTTTTATTCTATAAATGAAAACATTGTCTGAGTGGTGTCGATTTACCGGCTTCATAGATGACGAGTTTTAATTTTTCAATTATTCCTTCAAGTCTATTAATAAACCCATTTTATGGTTAAAATATACATTAAAATATGTAATATAACTTATTTAATGTTTTGGAACTAATATATATACATAATATTAATTAATAACACAAAACTAGTCTCTGATGATCGAACAAGCGCCAAAATAATCTAAATGGTTATCTTTAACACTTTATCTAATGAATCATTATCATATAAGAAAAAATTTATATATAAGTCCATTGAGTCCTTTATAATTTCATTAATAAAATATAATTTTAAATTTTTATATCTATTTTAATTTTACATGATCTTTCATAATTTTATACAAGTGAACCAATCATGAAAACCTTGAAAATAAATTATTCTGAACAACAAAATTGTATATTATAACTAATAAAAATATCTTGAATAAACATAATAAAATTATAATTAATAAAATACATGTATAATTATTAATTAGTTAATTAATGGATTTTATTTTATTATGAATAACATTAAGATCAAGTGAAGAACAGTTTTTGAAAGAAGATAAGGGGTTCCTCATCTAACTTTTATTTCTTTCAGATTCCCCTTATTCCCCACTTATGTCATATTTGTGGTGTATTTATACTTAAATTTGATATATAATACGATTAATATATTTATCTTCATGGTATTAAATGTTTCATTTTATTATTAACAATTTTTGTGGTGTATGATTCGATTGAATTAAATTTTGTAAGAGATCCTCCCTGAATATCCATTTTTCTTTCGGGTTAGGATTTCCCTCTCTATAACCCAATGTAATTTTTATTTATTTTTATTTAATTATTTTAAATTATGTATAAATTTTTCAAAATAATTTATCCATGTCAGTTAATCTTTAATTAATGGGAAAATATAAGTTTTATAAGGTTCCCTTCTTCAATTCATCCCGAAAAGAAAGCTGTATTAAAGGGATCGTCCCTTTTTTACACATTTTCAAGTACCATCCACAATCTGGTATATGAAAAAATTATTTTTCAGAAATAAAACTTTTTTATCATGAAAAAATATTTTTTTTGTTTGTATAAATAAAATTATGATCTCTTCTATTTCAAAGATTTGTTTATATTTTCTCTTAAACCGTACTGAAGTGGTTCATTTTTAAAGTCTTCTAAAAAACAATTTTGACATGTTTTCAGATCATTTGGACATCATTTATGCGTCAAAGATAATTCTATTTTCCATTCCTTTTATTTATGGGATATACATGTTTACAATCTGATTTTATGACAAATAGAAATGATTTTTCTAAAATAATACTTATTTGCAATGTAAAAAAATGGTATTTCTCTCAAGAATTCCTTGAAGATTTTATTAGATTATTTTCATCTATTTCAAAACTATCTATTTAATATTATTCTTAATTGGTATTGATATTTTATGAAATCATATACCTTATTTTATTGAATGGTTTATGATCATTTTTACTATATATGTTCTATCGTGATACAATTCACCGTATTACTCATAATAATTAGTGATTGTATATACTGATTAGGGAAAGTAATTTAAATGTTGTATGTATATGTTGTTTTTTACACTATTATTATGAGGATTTAATTTTACATAGTAAGTGATTAGTGAGGCCTTATATAACCCCTCGATGCATCAGTTGGTCTCATGAGAAAAATAAGATTGGGATTTGGCTTAGTCCTTGCCCATTTATTTTTAGATGTCCAGGTCGAGGCCTCAATATTATGTTCATATGTCTAGGATTGTGAATTCCATCATATTGATATTAGTAATTGATAATACATGTACATATTAAACTAGTAGAATATTCATGGTTACTTTTCATTCTCATATGACTATTTATATAGAATTATTCAATCATCTTTTATTCCTGCCATAATATGCACAAGATTATGTTTTAATGGTATGTTGTTTTAGTTAATCACATTTCTTTATTGTTTGTGTTTATAAAAGACTCCACTGTATTTCTTACCCTTGATAATAATCATAGATCACCCCTTTAGTATATTTTATTTTTTCCTGCGATGGGAATATGCATTCTTAGAATGACTTTTGAGGATAATCTAGAATTTTATGGGTGTTTCCAATGGAATTTCTATGTTGTTTTCCATTCAATGTTTTCATGTAACAATTATGTTTGTATATGGTTTTGAAAATCTAAAAAACTATTTTTTTCTTTTAGATTTGACTTATTGTTTATAAAACCAGTGTAATTATGTAAGGCACTCTCTTCTAGAAACTAGTGTCGCGGTCTTCACACTATCCCCTATTTATCTTTTGATAGTTACATCATTCAAACTGATAGTGGTGTCTCTTTTTCAACAATAGTGGTAGTAAACGTTTTTGTTCCACAAAGTGAACCTTTTATAATACCACCAATTACATTTTTCTATGACATTGAATTTGTTTCAAATAATTAATTTTTTGACCACTAGGTGTCTTTCAATTTCTACTACTATTTAAAAATAAGAAATTATTTATTAAAAAACATGTTTCATGATCATTTTTTGCACTATTAAATTTTTTATTTATTGCATGATTATAATAATTTCCATAGTGGTATTATTTGTGGCATATTGAATCATGAATAATTTTAATTACATTACAATTTTTTGATGTTATTTAAATAGGATTTAAATATTATTTTAATTTATTTTATATGTTAGAGAAACATACAACAGGTGTTATGGATAATTTAAAAAAATTATTATTTCTGAAATTCATAATTTTAATAATTAATAAATTATATGTTAACACTTTTAAATTTTTTTAGTATGTTTTTAATATATTAAATACTTGTTAAAAAATTCTATTTTTTTTGTATAGAAGATATTTTAATGTTTTTTATAGTTAATTTCATACTATATTTATGAAATTAATTGACTGAGTTTTATAGAGTTATTTTTTTAGTTTATTTGATATTTTTAGATCATTTAAACTTATTCAGACCTCAAATTTAAATTAGTTTTAATACCCTAATTATTTTAGAATCTATTTTCACTTCATGATATTTTTGGTTGAATCTATTTTTTAATAATATTAATTTTTCTTATAGTAGACTCTAGTGTGTAGCCAAAATTGATTTCTATTTATGAGACATGGGGATTTGTCAAAGGACGATTACATATTATGATATGCACTTTTTATTTGCATTGATTCAATGTTTTTACACTCATATTACCTTCAAGTGATCTTTTTCTCACCTGTTTATATCAAGTATGATAAACTCTTAATGGGGGAAAATATTATTTGACTTCATATCACATTAAAGAATCAAACTATGCATTTTTTTAATTTCTAGTGTACACTATCTACATCACTCAAAAGGGTTTTCATCAAATGTTTCTTCAATATTAATCTTTCAACTTATATCCCATTGTAATGAATATTATATATGTATTATCTTGGATAAGTTCTTCACATAAGTAATACTACCAGTAAATGTTATTTCCTAAGTTATGATCACCCGAACAAAAAGAATAACACATTGGTTGGGTCCTCTCCTTGTAAAGAAGATTAGATTTCTGTCAACTACCATAAAAAGATGTGTGGTATGAATTGGTTATTCTCCTATTAATGTTTATGTTCAGGATTCCACACATTGTAAAAGTGTTTTTTTATTATACTCATTTTAACATTATTTATCTTTCCCAGTGGGTATCGTACTCTACCATTTGGGTTGTGACAATTATGATTGTTCTATTATAGTAAAACTCTATAAAATATATTTGTGAACTATTTTATAATACTTAATGCATGATTAATAGATTACACTAATATATTTATCCTCGACTTGTATCATTTTCTAATAAACTGTTTCTCAGGAATAATTTTAATAATATTGAAAAAATTAATAATGTATTATTCATCCCCACCCCCTCACCACTACTCTATCCTTTCTACCATCACCTTATCTAAAAAAACACTTCCCAAGTTTTAGTTTGAGACTATTTATCTTTATACTTGTAATATGATATAAATCATGAGTAATTGTGAACATATATATACATTATAGGTTCTTCATCAATTGTACCATATGAATATATATCATAGTTTATCCGTTTATCTTTTAGCAGAAAGTGATGTTAGGTTTTGAGGCCACATAATTGGGAAAACCTTATTTTATCGTTATCTAGGGAGGTGTTAGATGTTCATAGTAGTGGGATCATATCAATAATAGGGGATTCTTCATATCCATGTGAATTAAATTAGAACTAGAGTAGTTTAGTTCAACATAATGGGATACACCATAGCTTTTAAATATATGCGATGAGGAATAATGAGGTTATATTTAGGGTTCACATTCATGGCCAACTAAAGTTAATTTTAATATCTTATGTTCATGACCTCTTCCAAGTTGTTTAAATCCAAGTATAGTGGGATTTTGGGAAAATATTCATATAAATTATTAGTGTTAGAATTATTCATGAGAGAAACATTATGTATTACCATAACTAATAAATACTAAACAAGATAATGCATGATATGATATTTGGGGAATATACTAATTATGAAAATAGATTATTTTGTTTATCAAGTAATATTTCCTAATAAAGATGGATGATATGTATCATGAGGAAAATTTCCTTCTGAGGTTATGTGTTTCAAATGTATTATGGACCCATTATGATTATTTTTATGATTTGGGTTTGAACCAAAAATTGGAATCAAACATAATATGATTAATAAGAATCAAATCCTATTTAATTAATGTTTTACAATTTAAGTCCATGTTATGGGATTTTACCATTTCTTTTAACATCATTTGGTAATAAAATTTTCATGTAGTTTTACATCAAGAAACTATAGAGTTTGTTTCATGATGGGGATGAAAATAAACGATTGAGTGGGGATTATTTATAGGATAAAATTAGAAGATAATTTTGGGGTTACACCTAATAGGAGGACCATTTGTATTCCTAATTCCCTTTGAGAAATTATTGTTGGGATTATGGGGGATATTGTCCTGTGATAAAGAGAATGAGGATTTCTAATGGGCATCCCTTATATAGAACTCCCAGTCTCACTATTGAGTCTTACTAATGAAATAATCCATGGGAACATGGTCAAGGATTATAATTGAGGTGGGGTCCCATTCCACCATTATTAATTGATTAAATAATATATCCCAACTCGTAACATTCATAGATTATATGAGAATATTGATCCAAGGACTGTTTCATAGGTATATTCATGATTGGTTCCCTTTTTATAAACGGATTACATGTTTGTGATTACCCTTAGGTCAAAATTTGTCTACTTAGAAAAACTGGGAGAGGCATTTTATTAAGAAAATACGTAATCGAAGGAGAGAAATGTAGTGTTCTTGATGATGTGATTAGTTATGTTTAATGGTTTTAGGGTATGTCTTCATTTCTCTTCTTTAGGCTATAACCATGGTTAAAATATGTCATAATGGTCATTTAGGTTGTTCTAATTTAGGTATGTGGCTTAAGTGATGGATTGTTTATTATAGTGGTCAAGTTACCTATCCCCAGTATTGTTTACAATGTTTCCAGGGTTCATCATGATTTTATATGGTCTAAAAACCTTGATATAGGGACATTAGGTAAATTAGGAAGGACCTACTTTATATAGGGTATAAGTTATATATGATGGGAGTTCATCCAATATGGGACATGTTTTATGGTATCATCAGTAAGGTTTGAACTTGTGAAATCCTCAATTACTGACTCTCGTGGGAGTTCTGATTGAAGTATCTAGGTCAATGTGCTCAACAAAATATTTGTTTGAATGGGGTATATAAAGGATCGATGTGATCTTTCTCTAAAACATATTTTTTATACCATTTTTTCATGTTACTCAAGATTAAACAAAAGGATTACTAGCTGAAAATATTTCATGATAGATTCTTTTTAAATAAAGAGATCAATCATGTCTTTGAAATATTTTATCAATGTCTCATTATATTCTCCAATCTAGAATCATAGGTATCTCTATTGTTCCATTGTATGCCTATTTTGAAGCATGTATCATATATTTATTAACAATAATGAATAAAATCCATCAAAAAATGGGTATCAATGTTGGGAGCACAAGGTTTCTTATCACATAAAAGATTAGTGAATTATCAGAATAGACTATGAAATGGGTGTAAAATTTCTAGATTTTTGTTGATATTGATAAATCCTTATGATGTTTCAATGTCGTTGAACTAAAATTCCCACCTAATATTTTTGAATGATGAATCCTCCTAAAGAAATAGTAGCATCCATATAGAGTCCCTATCACCAAAAATAGCATGATTTCATGAATGAATATGATTTTAAAATGGTCATAATTTCTTTGAGGAAAGTGGGTTTGTTTGTGAGGCATCTGAAACTCTTCAATTAAATCATACATTTGTTAATTTGGATTAGATTTTTTATCTTTCATTCTATATCTGATCTTTATTATTTTTGACTTCATGGGCTCTAAATATTCCTCAAACACCTATAGAATTGGATATGTTTTTTTTGGAAAAGTGATGATTATGAAGAGATAAAATACCTTATGGGACCTCTATATTATCTAATATGAGGAGATGCACCAAATATAAGTCAGACTAGAACATTCATCTCTTATGGAAAATTAGAGGCTTATTTTTGAATAGTCCTAGAACTCACAAACCCAAAATCCTTTCATAATGTAATTATTCATTACAGAAATCCTTTTCTAAGTTATCAAAATGGGACGTCCACTTTGATACATGATGAAGGTCTATGAAATCAAAAACATGAATTTTATATGATTTTATAGAAACCTTAAAATTTTAAAAGACCAATTGAGGCTGACATATTCTATATATGAAAATTTTTAATTTTTTTGTTTATTCCTATCCAAACCATACCAAAGTTCTCTAAAATGTTTGTTACTCTCCTCTGTTTATTGAAAATATCTCTAATGAAACCAATATCTACTACAGATGAGGGAAGATATGATATAATTCCTAGTGTTTAGGATAACTAAATACCCCATTTCCACTAGTCGTACAATGTTTTCTTCGAGATTATGGGGGCATGTTTTCAAGATTACCTCATAATAGAGAGTCTTTCCTTGTATGGATTTTTACTAGGGAATTATTTTCCTATTCATAAACCACAACTCGGGAATAATTTACTTATATAGATAAATCATTATTGATAGATAATTAGTGATAATATTTTTTAAAAATTGCATTTTATCATAGAATTTGACTATTATGATGGTTATATTCATGGATACACCCCTGTAGCCCTAAATATATGAAAAAATGTATTAGAGATGGATACCAAAATCTATAAGTTCACATTGAAGAAAAATATATCCAATCATAGATTGGGTTTTTAATCAAGATGGTATTTTCTTCCTAGGGGTACATTAAGAATGGATTATGGATGGACCTCATGGGTGTGAAAGTGTTGTGAGGAATTCATTCAGGGGATCAATGATGTGAATATTTATTAAGGAATATGGGTCTTATAACAATTATCCAATAAAAATATGTACAGAATGTATAATATTTTTCATATTTGTACCATGATATAAACACCTTCTATCTATTTCACATAGATGTGGTGATAAAACATTGGGGCACAAACAATATTAGTACATCATAAATTGTATGGGATGTGTATAGTGTTTTTATACCACCCGATTCTACATCAGATTACACTAAGAGGACTCCTCCACTGGGAAAGAATTTATATAAGCTAGAAATGAATTCCATGGAGAAAGATTCATTCCCAAAAATAGATATCTCATCTGGTATCTGGTCAGAATTTTTTCATATAAAATGGGTAATATACATAGGTGAGAAGACTAAGGACTTACCCAACCCATAAAAATTGCAGTATGTTTGGTTATTATTAGCTGAACATAAATGAAAGAGGTTATAATAAATGGTGTTTGGAGGCCACACCCTATTGGATCACCTAGTTCTATTGAAATCTTTCATTGTTATGTTCATATGTGGGTACCTACTTACAATATAAGAGTCGCATGCCGAAGTGAGGGTTGGAAAATTCATAATGGTGGATTAGTAATAATGTAACAGGATAGTAAACCTGGTGGTGTCAATGTTAGCAATGTTTTACTACTTATTCAAGCAAATTAATTGGGATAAGGTCATATTCAACATTATTGGACCGTTCTAAGTGCTCTAGGGTTGGATATCGTCTCCAATGGGAATAAATGAATTCATAAACGTCCAATAAATCAAATATTCCTACCTCCAGCCTCATATTCTCTCTATTAGGGTAGTTAAGACAATAAATTTAAATAATTGGTATATGAATAGTAAGATAAATTAACACAACCAAATTTTTTCACATCATTCTCAGAACCAACTAGCCACACGATAGACAATATAATCGAGCGTCTTGAGGGGATTGAAAAACTCATATCACTGAAAAAGGTATATTTTTTCCATGATTAAATGGGACTATATCTATATAGGGTACATACACAATATATTTGGACACTAGTTTATTTTTTTATTGAAAAAGTTTCTCACTCCTCAAAGAAGTGTGTGAACTGAAATTAATCACATGGATTCCTACCAGTTTTCGCTAACGATCACATGGGAGTATATATGCATCTGATATTGTCTATCAATGATTTAGTTTTTTATCTTGCTCAAGACTGAGTATTCAGAAACATGGATTAGATTATATCCATGTGCACTAAATTTACACGTTTTATCACAATTCAATTGTCTTATAGAAATTAAATATTTAGGGGATAAGTGAAAAATAGTAAGGGCAACAAGAACTAGTGGGAGGTATCACTAAGGTTGCCACTAATCTCCTAGATATTGTGAATGTGAATGAGGCATCAAGATTTTTATCCATTAAAAATGTTGGTGGATCCCAAATAGTATATTCCTATTTTATATTTTTTTCATAATGGATTGGAGGTAATGTGATTTTTTGAGGATCACCATATATAATTATGATATCTAGATGTTTCATTAGGTGAATAAAATTACATTAATATGTTTTTTATATATTTTTATACTCGGGATAATAACATATGTAGATCAACCAGATGAATTGAAATCTTATTTATAGGACCTTGATGTTTGACCCATTCCCATAGTAGAAAAATATTCTATTTAGATTGGGTGCTTGAAACGTTGATTCCCTAAGCAATAAAAATCATGGAATTAATGGATAGTAAAAAAACTTCATGGGGATAACTAATATAAACACACACATATTTTCATTATTTTGATAATTTCTTTCAGAATTCATATATACTTTATATGTGGAAAAATTGGCTTAGACTCTTGATTCTTCTCTAGAATATCCAGAAAGATGGAAAATAAGTTGACTAGATGGACATTTATTCATTAGGTTTAAATTTTAATATTATACGACCATATCAATGACAATAAAGGTGTAGGTATCTGATTTCTTGATATTTTACTTAGTTCCACCATAATTGATTCCTCATAGATAGACATATCTTGGATACATCAATAAAAAGAAGTGGGTGTGGTCACTAATGATCTTTATTCACTAGAAATTAATGAGTAAGAACTATACTTTAACAAATATATTTCAATACACTTCTTGAAAATATATCACGTTCATTGGATCATTCATAATTTTATTTCCTCGTGGATGTGTTATCATTGATGGGTTAAGGCACATGTACCATAATCTTAAACATGTTTTGGTCCTTTCAGATATGAAAAATATTCTCCTTTTGGGAGTATACTCATGGAATTGTATAGGAATATTTATGATCATCATACACTAGAGTTTTGTAAATAAAAATATGAAATATTGGTGACTCCTTAAGATGAAAATCATGATGCGGAAGTTGGGAATGAATATTATAAAGTTTAAAATGAATCAAGAACCCTAGAATCATGATTTTTTGGAATTTTCTACAGTATCCAAACCAATACAACCCAATCTGGGCATATTATAATTTCTTTATTAGCTCACAGAACTAGCCACTATGGATTTAAATTTTTGGGTGTCACATAGTGGACCACACAAGCCTTTCTTCCCTTATTCACGAATATTTTTTTAATCCTCATGTGTGAGAAAATTAGCATGAAGGATTCTTGGTTTTTCTCTAACCACACATTACAATTGTTCAACCTAAAAAATTGTTATACCTATTTATTCGTTAAAAACACTATTATTTATAAGTAAAATGAAATACATTTCCAATGAATGGAGACTCATATTTTTTCCATTTCAATAATTATAGTTTTTCAACATAAGGAGATTTATTTCTCTTTCCTTGGGTAGTTTAAGGTCATGAAACTCTAACCAATGTGGAAGATGTTTATATTCATACAACATTGACAAAAAAGTGAGTTAGAATAGCTAGTCATAAATGAATGTTTTAACTTGAGTGAGTGAAAATATAAATGCTACTAAGGATATCAGTTTTACTATAGGACATCTCAAAGGTGTGGACATAGTTTAATGTTGTAGTAGATGGACTAATAATGGTGTGTAATATTACAACCTATACGGGGATCAAACATTGAAGGCATTGTACAATTTATAAATATGGAATAATGTTAATGTAAATCATAACATAAGGCAATTTTAATTATAAATTGATAAGAGGGTATAATCATATCATAAAAACTTAACTTCCATGTTTTAAGGATGGGTTCCACTTCAATATTATCTAAGGTTTGTAGAGATTACAAGACCCTCTTCTTTGGAAGAAAAACATGCCTCGCGTCGGAAGGGAAGAATATAGATGTACTGATGATCATTAAAATGTAGAGGTGTCATGTGGAGTTTAATTGAACAATTAATCAGAACTATAAAATATTTATAGTGATCCAATTTAATCAAGTCACTTAGTGTAATTGATTGAAAGGTAATGTTCCACGGTTTGGGAGGTACTTTTAATCCCAATCCAACTATGGTTGGTCTATAATGATCACTTTTAATGGATATGGGATGGATGATAATTTTTAGTTATATCTGAAATATATAGTTCATATGTCACTAAATTTACTGTTGTAATGGGAATCAGGACACATGTAGTTCTATATGAAGTTTAACCCCTACATTGGTCTAACTCAAATATAAGTGTGATAGATTATTATATATCCTTGTAATGGAATGGAAACATAATAATCTATAAGGATTTTATTTTTGATAGGATACCCAAGCATCGTAAGGTCTAAATCATATATAATAAAAGGGTACATTCAATATAAAAAGTAGGTTGGAACCAAAAGGTTCTATATCCATTCCAAATAAAATGATTTGGTGAATATCCAATAATAAATATAAGGAGTCCATAATACTAGGATTTTCAAGAATATAGGGAAATTATCTCCTAGTATGGGGTCCACAGATGTGGATTACCTTTTCATAGATTAGGAAATTATGAATAATAGTTCATTCTTATGGAAAGGATTATCATATTTATCTCATGTTCATCCATAGTGGATGATACATCATACATTTTAATGTCACGAAACAAGGACCTCCATGTGAGGTATTTTAGGAAGATCCAGCTCATTTTTTATATAAAATGTTTGATATCAGTTCTAAATCCATGAAGGACAATCCTCTGTGAATAAAAGGGCCTAAAATTAGGATGAAATAGTTAAACTTGTGTAATATGTTAACTCATTACAATTTTTTTATAACCTTTTGTGGGGGTCACACATAGATCTAACTCATAAATATAGATGATATGTCTCATGCAACAAACTATTCTACATAGTTCAAGTTGATGTGAGAGGGGACATATGTCATGCAATTTAACATCATGTGAAAATGACTAAGAATGTTTATTTTTTAAGGTATTTTAATGAGGAACTTTCGAATAAAATGGAATTTCATCTTACTTTAGATATTAATGTAACAACACTCAATATTAATGGGGAGACCATATATCGAGAGGATGTTGAATATTGGGGAACTTATTGTTGATCCCATTATTACAAATCTAGATATAACTATATTTCTCATGATAATGGGAATTGAGATCCATGTATTTCTAATGAATTATTCTTATAGATGTATCTCAACTGTAAGGGGAATGCTAGGAGGTTTTACATCCATGTTGTAAAATCAAAGGAATATCGATGTTAATGAGTGGGAATATGGTCACTGTTAGTAAGACTAGTAAGATTTTTAGTTGGGATCTAAATAAGAATCTCAAACATCACTACATATCAACAATTAATTTAAATTAATCTACACAATGTTATAATTAAACCAGGGTAGTTTGAATCATGGATTAAATATACTATGACATATAGGTTGGGTTGTATGTTAATTTGATTGTTGAAAAATTAAAATATATCCATATATAGATAAATTTCTATCAAAAATGGGAAATTTTTTATTATCTATATAGATTGAAGGATGTAGGAATATATGCACTAGAAACTGCCGCATAGATCTAGCTTTCCTATGTGGATAAAAGATATTGATCTTGATAGGAATTTATTCTAGGGCCGAGAATAAGGGATCCATGAATTAGTATATATCATAGGATAAAAAGAATTAATCCACAAATAAGTCTTTCGATATAGGATAATTATTTTTGGTCATGAGTCATAAAAACCATGATGTTTGGATAATAATGTGTAACCATATCACCTTATAAGGAGATCTCTCAAATAAGGTGATCGTTCGTGGGTGGGAATCCTGTAATTGAATAAATTTATTCTTAGAAGTCTTCTATAGATATAAATCATATGTAACAAATAATGTGAATTTTTATTCTTTTATGGGTCTTGGTACAATTATTGAAGAACTAATTGGATCTTATATAGATATAACTTTCATGTAATGAAATAATTCCAAACCTAACTCAGAAACTCAAATATGTTTTTGGTCTTGTAGGATAGATTAAAGTTTTTGTTATTTATCATCATCAGATATGTTTTTGTCCTAAATTATTTAAATATTATTCATCACAATCACAATAATTAAATAAATCAATTAAAACTTATAATCTCACAATATTTTTGTTTGGCATGAGAAATAAGATGTAATTTGGAATATTACTCACATCACCTGAGAGAGGAAGATAGTTGTGGATTTTTAATACACATCATACTATTTTCTGACATGTGATAAGGAAATTATTTCATAGTTTCATTTAATGCAACAATAGTATGAATATTTTTAGTATAAATTCATACATCGTGGACTTTATGCTATATAGTATAATGTCATGTCATTAGGATGATGTGAATCTAATGTGAAGTAATGTAAAGTGATTCTTGGGAAATCATAAATTCTTGGTGGGAATTTTGATCTCTATATCTATCATTATCAAGTTGTAGGATCCAATAGAGGGGACCTATTATATATCTTAAGGCTACTCCAATTTTAATTTTATTTTTTGGTGTTTCTTCTCCAGTGTCATTAGTGTTCTGAGAGCTATCACTAATTCTCCATAGAGGAATGAGTTATAGAAATAATTTTTGTTGAATTTTAGAAAAAATTAATTATTATGTATTTCATAGTAATTTAGTGTGAATAACCATTTCTCATAATTTTTTCCCAACTCATTTAGTTTCTTATGGGAATATTCATCTTCAGGCAGCTGATTTTAGATAGTGACCTGAAGCGAGGGCAGATGATCCTCAACAGGTAGGACTACCACTTTTCCATAAATAAATGAATATGATATTTCCTTCATACTAGTATCATTTTTCATGTGATAATTCTATATAGAATGTGGGAGTTTATCTAGTTAATAATTATTTTATTTTTCCAAAATAAATTGAATACTATTTTAATGGGTCTTGTTAAATGCCTCTATCTATCTTTTTATTATTTCATGGAAGTAAGATGACTTTTTGTAATGAATATTTTATTCACGATACAAATTTTTTAACTCAAATGAGAATAAGGTGGCGGTATTTTCCGTCAATATTATGTGAGGGACACCAAATTTGATAATTATATTAGTCTTCATGTGGATGATGATACACATTATCTAATATTCAATGAGGGATATCACCTCATCTAACTTAGAGAAGAGGTCAGTGGCTATAAATATATAATTGAAGTACCTAGTTATAGCTAGTGATTATGGACCCATGACATTTTTCCCACACTAGGTAAATAGAAAAGTATATATTGTGGTATGAAACAACTATGACAGTAGTTGGATGAAATTGGAATTTATTTTCAAAGAGTGGAACTTCATTTTGAACTCCATGTTTTCATATATCATTGATGTCCATAGATATTCGATTCTTATAATTTAGTGGGAATATTTCATTATTGACTTATGATTATCATAAGAACTAGTAGAAACATATTTCATTTTAGTAAGGCTATATACTGCTTTAATGAACAAGAGGACTCAATTGAAGAGTCACTTATATAGTACATCCAATGAATTTAGTAAATCATAGTGGATGAAATTTATTACCTATCTCCAATTTTATTCTCTTGTGGATTGAATTGATGAAATAATCACTTTTTGGATTTATTCTACTATAGGAACATCCACCTAGCGATGGTTATAGTTGGTGAGGGTATAGGCTCACTATTTTAAATGGAATAATTAACTTTATTTAACTCATCTATATCATTATTCATGAATAAAAAACCTCCCAATGGTGTGTGGCATGGATGAAAATCTTATCCTAGTTTAGATCAACCTAGGGTTTTCACTGCATTAGTTAATGAGTCAATATGGGAATTCTACAAGCATAGAATGTGATATGACGTTAGCTCAGTGAAAACCTCTACAATACCCATCAAATGTAATAAAAAAATGGATAAATTTCTTCTTATTAATGTATTATTCACCATTAATCCTCATGATAACCAAATTTAATTCTCCCTTAAAATTCAACGGAGCTACTGGTATCTATAGGGATATCTCCATTCCTGAAATGAGTTATTAGTATTATTCCTAGTTACTTGTGCAACATTTTGATAAAATTAATGAATAGGGTAGTATCAACTTCACATGAGATATTATAACAATTCCCAAGAAATACCTATAAATATTTGGTTTTTCCATTGACCTTCCTATTGGGATCCTAGAAGAACCATCAAAATATACCTCTTATATTTGTGGATCATCATTGTCATTGTGAAGTTCCATATTCTCTAGAACACTTTCTATGGTGGGATGTATTATGAGTAAATTTTCCAATTTCTTCTATTTAACTATTATTTCAGTCACAAATAGAACATATAATTATTTCAGGACTACCTCCTACAACACAAAAATTTGTGTTTTCATTAAACGACTAATGATATATTTGAGTGGGTTAACATGATAGACTAGGTGGACCTCATGATTCAACAAGTAGTGCCTCAATTTATGCACTATGAACATGAATTCATGGATTTTTTTCTCAATGTCATAATATCATGTTTCTGTATCCAAAATTGTTCTACTATAATAGTAGAGAGTATTCACTTTGCTTATCAATATTTTGAGGAAGGACTGATCCAGCTGATCATTTCATTGTTACCATGTATAGGATTAGAGGATTAAACTTTACCATAAATATTAAAATTATTTGTTTCATGACGTACTTATAGAGACCATAAAAATATTAAATAAAATTATCATACCAATGAAAAGTAACCCCTTTATTTATTAATTTTTTTAAAGGGTAGGAACATTTCAAGAAAATTCGGATTGAAGTGCCTGATATAGGTGAGGCATCCATATATTCCCTAAAATCTTTTAGGTTTTGAAGATCCGGAATATCAAATATCACATTATTCATTTCTTGGTTTACTTTTACCTAATAATATCATACAATGTATTTATTTAATTTTCATGATGTGACCCTGAAATCACATTTCATGGGATTTATCTTAAGGATTTGTTGAAAATATTTTTGGAAAACTATTTTTTTATTATAAATATGATCACAATAGAATTAATATTTAACCACTAGATCATCCACATGGAATTCTATGGTCTTTACTAAGATCGGATTTATGATATAATTAATGGAATGATGATATGTAAAACCATTGTTCTTTTGTAAAAAGGAATTTAAATGATATAATTATATCCCATAGGTTCCCTTAAAGCAACATATTGTTTGTCATCAGTGTTCATCTAGATCTTGTTTTAATTGGATTACCCATCCATAAAGGAAAGTTTTTGAAAAATAGTGATTGCATTGATATTATTGGTAACGGGAAATCAAACATTGGAGAGTGTTAGATGATACCTCTACATTTTATGTAAATAAAAAAAATCCATTCTTGTTTTTAAAATGGGTGATATTAGCCAACCAATTGGTGTATTTACCTTCCTATATGAATTTTACTATGATTATCTTAACAAATTCTACATCCACCTTCTAAGGATGGGTTTCATATATTCTTATAGATGCCATTTTGTAACAAATGTGATCATTTGTAAATCCAAAATGATTGGTAAAAAATCAAAATCATGTCTAAAAATTTCTATACAGTTTTAGATAAATATATATCTATGAGGTTTCAAGAATAATATGTTTGTATATTTATCTTTGAGATTCAGAGTGGGACTAATCACCATGGGTCATAGATCCTCCTCCACTTTGAGGAGCAATTACTCAAGCTCATCAATGGTGGATGACAGACCTTCCTCAAATGATGGAGGGGTATATGTGATATCTTCTTCTTCTCCCTATTTTTCACTATTTATGAAAGTATATGTGTCTAAATCTTAAAATAATAGAGATAATACCTGGTTACTGTTTTTATTATATGAAGAGGTGCCTTCAAATTTTAAGGACATTGATGTGGGTAAATCATTATCGAGTGAATCCGGGATATTTTCCCCATCCTACCCATTATCATTGGAGGAAAACAATGTGTCGATATATTGAAATTTAGGTGAAAATGTGGTGGGATTATCTATTCCTATTGATAATGATGTAACATGTTTAGATCATAATGAGGAAGAATTATTATCAAGGGAATTATTATATTTACAATGATCATGTTTCTATTCTAAACAACTGGTTATGACTAACACAAACGATATTATGAGGACTGGGGAAAAAGTTCCCAAGCGTCATTCTTGTTTACTTTTACAAGTGTTGAGGCCAATATGATCAAAGGGTCTTTGTTGTTTAATATAAAAACCAATTTAAAATATCTCATGTATATGTTCTTAGTATCTATATTGAACTACTTTGAATTTGTGGTTTCATTTTACTCTATTTATAATCGCTTAACAATAGTGAAATATTCCTAAACTTCATATTAAAATAATATAATAATTTTTTATAACTATTTAATTGTTATTTCTTTGACCAAATTACTTCCAAGATTAATAATGACTTCCATAATCTAGTTTATGTTATGTTTTCAATATTCATTGAGATCATTTAATGGGTTAATATAAGATATTTTAAGACTGTTGGGGGTAGGGTTCCCATGGTAATTTCGAAATATCGTTTCTTTTACCAATATTTTTATCAAATCATGGGTCTACATAATTTTATTAATAGGATTTTGAGGTGAAATTTTGATGATAAATTTTCATTACTTTTCCATTAATGGAGTACTTAAGGAACTGATAAAATGATTATGGTACTGTAATATGTATTTAAAATAATAAAATTTCATGAATAGTTTTTAATGTTGTCTCTTAGTGAAAATACATGATCATAATGATGGATATGTGGTCCTCATGTTATGATCTAAAATTTATATGTAAGATATTTTGTTTCTCTCTCTTTTTATACCATTGAATTTTTATATTGGGTGGATACAAGTTCTTTTTACCATATCCCAAAAGATGAAGATCCCAAACTATAATGAGATTGATTTCAGATTAATTATCAATCGGGGATTAATTTATATTAATATAATCATGTTTTTTAGATATGTAAAATTGTTTTATATATCTCTATATTGAAACATCTCAATCATTTTTAGTGAATGATATTTTTTTTAAACTTATTGAGGATGATCTCTATAAGATACACTTCAATGAAAGTGACTGCATCTTTAAAATATAAAGGGATTAAAATAGACTCAACTAGTTCTTCCCTATTCTACTTTGAAATATGGACTGTATCTAGAACTGAAATACTGATCGATTAAATGAAGGAATTCATTATGATATAATATTTTTGGAACAGGCGCCGTTATTTCCCATCATGAGGATATTACTTGCTTTAGGGTTTAGATTATAGTCACGGCTATGATGGAGGCTCCTCTATTTTTCTTTTATCAAGGGTTATTTTATTGAGTTATGAAGAGATGACATCCCTACATTCATATGTTTAATTGAGAACACATATTATTTTGTTTATCCTATAAAATTATTGGGTATAAACAAGCCATAAATGATTAAAGACTATATCATTTTCCTAGTTGGGATAACTGATGTTCTTATACATTAGATTTTTACCATATATGGATTTAGAAAATATATTTTCTAAAATTTGGAGTCTATTTCAACCCTGCATTCCTTGATATCATTGGCCTCTATAAGATCTTCACTAATTTTATGTAGAGGATGAGTTTTATATATTCCTTCTTCTTTATAGAAGGGATCAATAAATTGAATTACAATTATATAATCATATTGTCATTATTTTACTATAAATAATCTCATATAGTAGTGTAGTAAAAATTGTCTCATTTGAGGCGATGTTGTCGTCCCACATATATATGGAGGGAGTAAATTTTAGAGGTTCAAAACAAGCCTAAGAGTTTAAATAGAGTCCTCTTCCCACACCATATTCTTCCAAAACAAGTTAAACTATTTCTTAGAGGGAATTGATACTAAAGAGGTTATCTCATTAATTTTATAGGGAGTTGGGATCATAAATTGATGTTTTTTATTCCCATATTATGGAATGTTCTAGTTAAACAATTTTCTAGTCATCCAATCATCAATATTTTTCATTCTAGTACTTAAAATTACTTATTATCCTATTTCCCCTTCTTATTGGATGAAAAAGAAACAAGTCATCTATGTTTATGTTTTACCTAATATTACATGACTAGAATTCACCATATTCTAAAGGATACCTCTAAATACAAATCACACTTGAATATTATGTCCCAGAATTCAATGATTAGGGAAGTAACCAGGGTGGTCATGAAGGCTAACATCCCTATGTTTCATAACCTAAGAAAAATTGAGACAATTTTTTTCATAATAGTAATAAATCCCCATTGTAATTTTTTTAAATACTCTTTATTCTTATGATCATTGAATTTTTTACACCTTTTATCCTTTCTTCCCTCTTATTGAGGGTGATTCTATTATTTTTTTCATTTAATGGGATGTACCATGTAATATTATGTATTTTTTAGTTCTGGAAATGGTGTCGAATTTATCTATAATTTAACAACCACTAACTCTTCTTCTCTAACACTATTTCTTTGAGCTATAAGCATTGGCTAAGAATTATACTCTGAGAGTTACATAGAATCCTCCAACCATTTCTTAACTGCTAAAGAATACTTGAATCTATTGGGGTATTTTAGTGGGATCAATTACATTTTAAATTCTTATAAATGTTTTTCTATCGATATCTCTGGTATCTACTCTTGTGGGAGTTGTATATTCAAGAAATATGTCAAACCCTTCTATATATAAATGAAATTTTAAACCATCACATTCTTTTTTTTCTTACAGTATGGGAGATAATGGATTTCTATATTAGTTAAACAAGATATGAATTGGTAGAGTAATTATTGATGAATGTATTCCCAACCCATAACCAAGTTGTATGGAAGGTTTTTATACAAGAAAAATTTTACATCTAGAGTCTATATACAATATATAAGATTAGATGATTATTATTATTCAAGTGTAATCATTGGGTCACAGATGTCATTAAAAATGGAAAAATTTTGGTTCCTACAGCTGGAAATAGGTGGAGTCACATCCACTCACACAAGATTTTTCTTTCTTTATTATTCCACTAGTGAAATCTATCCTTCCGTAGATTTCATTTGACCAGCCAAGGACTTAGTGGAGTCATGAGGTTCTAGTGGGATTAACATTTATGAAAACAAAAAATTAGAGGAAGTAGGTGGAGTCTAATATGGTTAGTTCATCTATTTCTACTATTGATATCCCATACAAACTATCCAAGGTTATCTTGTTTAATATGGTGGCAAAAATTCCACCATTATAAAAAATTACTAATGATCTTATGGAACAAGGACTAGATAATTCATTTTTTGGGACCCATATAATATTGCATTGTTATATTCATATCTCAGAGGTTGAGTAGCTTTCTCATGTTCATGATGATCCCCCAGATGTGAAACATTGGTCTCCTCCATAAGTTATTCAAATTAGGAATATATCCTCTATGTAAAACAGTGTTGATTCTCCATAATTATTCCAAAAAAACTTAATATTGGGGAAACATTTCCTTGACAATGGGGGTTGTATTTTCCACTATTTGTTTGTGGGTTGTGTCTACTCACATCCCTTTTTCATTAGCTAAAACTTGTAGAGGAGGTGACAGTTGTGTATTTGACAGACCCCAATTTTGATTCTACAAGTAATATCAGTTATTCAAACCTTCTTCACAGATCATGTCGACAACTATATTTCTAATATATTCTTACCCATCATATTCTTATACCTCAGTCTCAGTCATCAATTTATCTACAATGTGTTTTTTAATTACATTTACTAATGTATAACACATTTTTGAGATCATGTATTCATAACAAGGTTGGATAGATCTATCTTCTGGAGAAAATTTAGTTAGTGAAAATAAAAATACTTTTTTAAATATTATTTCATTTTATAAAATTTAGACTTACAAACTCTACAAGACCATTCATTTTCTCTGTGTATCTCTTATATAAGTGAGTTATAGAGTTTATTCCTAAGTTATTAATAATTAGTCTCCACTGAATGCATTCGTAATGTGGATAATGGATCTCACATTAGAAGGAATTATAAGGGATCATTTTATGAAACATCTACCAAAATCTAGAGAATTATAACTTCTATGGATCTTGAGGGGCAATAATTCCCCCATCCCTATGGTTTGTGGAGGAATTTTTCTACCAAAATCATATCAATAACCTAATACGAATTTTATGATCCTAGTGGTAGTGATGGAGGTAAAAATTGTCCCATCCCTATCGGAGATGGCTACTCCCATAACACAACTGAGGTAGTGTCAATAACATACTTCTTGATTTGTTATGCTTCAATCTAAGAATTCTCTTTGTGTAAGAAACATTCTAATAATGTGTTACATTACACTATATATTTCCTGGCAATTGTTGGCCTTGACATCCTCATATGGGAGCCTCCCTCAAATTTTTTAGCAATATGATTCATGTGGTTATAAATGGCTTGATTCAATTCTGTATTTTTTATGGGCCTTGAGGATAGTAATATTTTATATGAATAAAAAGCTAGAACATATAGAAAACATACTCAATACTTTTCTAGAATCATTGATATTAGTTATTTTTTTACAATTAAACTATTCTAGTTATGGATTTGAGTAAAATAAAACTCTCCATTCTCACCCTAACCTATAAGGTGCATTTCATGTAGGTTGTCATTGATAATATGGTGAATATTTTTTATACCAATAAAGTATATATGTTTTAGGTTTCCACATTGATTTCACAACTTCTTATACTATGTGACTAAGAGGGAATCCATGTTTAATTGTTATAAAATCTCAATTTTTTCTTGGATGTTGTTAGCTAACTCTCCATCATATAAATATTTATTTTTCATATGATATAAAATAGTTCAGATATTATGAAATATATAATTTATGTATTCATCATTCAATTTTTCTGAATGAAATACTGGGAGGTAGCTATGGTCTTGTACATAATAGGAATATTTAAATTTTTTAGTTCTTTCCATATAATCATAGAGGTTTATTTATCTTTAGATAAAGATTACTTTACCTGATCTAACTAGAGAGGTTTCATTCCTACTATTTTATCAAGGGGAGTGAGGTATCCCTGAACATATTAAATTTCATCAAAGGGTAAATGTTTTGAAGGTGGTATAAAAAATCTAAAGCCTCAAAATATCCATCACTTTGATGAGATGTCTCAAATCAATGATGAGTTTCTTTTTGTAGTTGTACTCATCCCTTTTATTGCCTCTCTATATGTGGGAGTTATCTGAGTAGTTTCAATAATGGGATGACCTTCTTATTGAGGTGGTATGTCACCATGGGAGGACCATTGTAATTTATTCTATGAGGAATAAATCAATAAAAATCTTTATATTTTCCTTTATGTGGAATACTTCCATTCTGGATTAATGTCTACCTACAAGGAGGACCTCTACAAAATATAAAATGGGGAGGACCTCCAAGATGAAGGTATTTTTTTCAATCAGTAGGACCTTCATATTTACAAATATGTGATGAATTTTCATGGTGAATACATTCCTTATGGAACATATTTATATTGTGGTGATTACCCCATCAACAAACGTCATGGTGAGGAACTATGAGATTGATTTTAAAAATTTCATAGGGAAGACCACTATATTAAGTAAGCTTGGGAGGACCTTCATGTCTGCTGATCATGTACTCATAGGGAGGAACTTCTTCTTATAACTACCTTCCACATTGATGATTATTTGAAAACATATTGACATAATATTGGTAGATTCAAAATGAATTCAAGAACATCAATTTTGATTAGATTGATAATATGATCATATCCCCGCTTTATAGATTACCCTTTATGTGACCTTCTAGATATTCATGGTTGGGTGAATGATAATATAACATAAATCACAATTTGATTCAAAAAATGTGAGAAACAATTCCCATGTTTGTGAAACCTACTATGAAACTTACATCCCATCATTAGGATATACTAATGACTTTGTTTGATAGAATCTAGAATAATTTGGTGAGCTTCAATAATATTAGTAGGTATGGGGATATGTGCTATTATTGATCTTGACCCTCTATTGAGATATTCCAACATACTCTTGATGTGAGGATTATAAAATTATCCTTCACTTTTATGGTTTCAAATATTTTATATTGATGGGATTTATACATGAAGTAAGGTATACGAGCTAACCCTTAAGTTATTTACAGAATATTAGGTCGAACATTCCCAGAGGGATAATCAATATATGCCTACTATCAAGTGGTTGTCATAAAATGATGTATAAATCCATTGGTGAGGGTAGGGATATTATCCTTCTCTTATGTTACTATAATAATATTTCGATGAAACCTAGTTAAAACTGAAATTTTAGCATCATCCACTTCTACATTTCTTGTTGGGATGAAATTTTGAACTTCTTGAAGGGGAGAGAGAACATAGACCTTCTCCTAAGGAGTCATTAGAGAATACTAATGAGTTACATTGATTATAGGAGTGTTAATATGGTTCCAAACCTCTTTTATTCTAGAATATACTAATTGTAGTCCTCTATTATCAAATACAAGATATACTAATATCTCTATAAGTAATGAGAATTAATATAATGTTTTGATTTGATTTCCTATAGAATATTTTGTTGATTTTTCTCTATGGGAATTAATATATTTCACCACTTATTAGTGGGAATGGGTATATGATCCCACTCCATCCTTCTACTTACCAATATAATATATCGATGAACCTCATCTACACTAGCAGAGATATGAGCTAAAACCATGATATTCATTAGAATATTTCATCATGAACCCTTTAATGATAACAAGTTATACTAGAAATCTTGTTTTGTATATGAAAGAATATAATCATAATCATAATTAGATATTAAGATATTTTTAATTACTTATTTGGTGAGAATAAGAGTATGGGTCCACCCCTTCCATTGATATCCTACTACCCCCTAGGGAAATCCTCATAGTTACCCGAGTCTAATTGATAAAAGCTGGGACATCCTAGAAATAATATTCAGATGATTCATGATGAAAAATGGTCACACAATGCTGGAAACAAAGATCAACAAATGTAATGCCCCAACACTAGAAGCCAAGATTCGATGCATTATTACGTATCATTGGCATGATCACAAAATATCTAGTCTCAAAATACCGATTAGTTTAGTAGACTTGGAAGTACTAGATACATTCATAAGGTTTACATTACATCATAAAATGGAAAAATACAACAACATTGTTTCCATAGACAACACTGATATCCCATATAATATCCCTGCAGGTCAATAATAATATACTTCTTCACATCCTGGGAAAAGTAAAACATATAAAGGGGTGAGCTCAGATGCTCAGTAAGGATAACAATATAGCATAAACTTTTATAAATAAGTACAAACATTTAAGGCAATGTATAAATCTAAAAAAAGCCTTTTTAACATAAACATCATCATAATATGGAAAATATAAATCAATATAATTCCATTTAGTTACTCACATGGATATTCTACTAGTCGAATAATCACATGAAATATACATAGCCACATTCATAATGATGGAAAGCATAATGCCAGACATCATAACCACATAGTTAAGGACTTGGGCCAAGACTATAAATAATATTTTGTCAAGTCCCTATTCCAAGACACTAGTTTTTCTCATGAGACCTACTGATAGATCAAGGAGCTATAGTGGGCTCCACCAATCACTGACTATGTCTAATTCATTCCTCATATTAAAAGGTTTAAACATAACATAATCATTCATATTAAAACTAGAATACAAAATGTCAATAAGTTTTCCATAAATCATGAATGTTATTAAAATAACACATCCACCGTCGAACATATCACAAAAACTTCAATAAAATATGGAATTTTTGTATCATAATAAATCAACTTAAAATTAACATAAAATCCATCAAAGGATGTTGACATATGAAATCCAAACCTTTTTTAGAGAAATATCTCTTCCTATTTTGAAATAATTTAAAAGTCAAATAATTATAAAAAAAACATTTATTTTGAAAATATTCATATAAGCTTTTAAGGGAAGCTTCACCGATTTTATAATGAAGAAAAATAGTTGCACCCTCCGTATCAGTTAAAAAACATTCTTACCTTAATTTTGTTGAAAAGGTCATAATGTAACTTGTTGGGAAAATGAAAAAAAGATTCCTTTAAAAACATATAAGGTCAAATAAGGGTATAAATTCCATTAACCCATAGTCTATTAATTAGTAAAAATGTTTTGGAATAAAATTTTACTAAAATATAGATGTGGATGACCAAGAGGTCGTAGTATATAATTACATATAAACAACCTTGAATAATGAAGATGTTGTAGAATTAACCCTTAACTTGTACTTTTCCTTGGTTGAGGGTAGTTTAACCTCCTGTATAATGGTGAAATAATTATTATTAAATTATACAATAATCATATACAATAATATTATATCATATATGATCTTTTAGAATTTCTTTATCAAAAAAAAATTAGTATTATCATCGTTTCAGGTATAAAATGATTCGTTTTATTTTATATGATTTGTTATATAAGTAATGTTTGTTTTGGATAGGTGGTATCTTATTCATATTCAAAATGGTATTAAGTATTTAAACATTATTTTTAATCATCTAATGAAAATTATTCTTGAATTGATGTGATGGAGAATGAATCTCATCATGTTCGTGGAGACGGTAATCTGTACGTATGCATGTGCGATAATATCATTTTTTTTATATTAAAATCATATATAATTGGATGGTATATCAAATTTAAAGAATAATTATAATGTTATATTTTTTATTTATATCATTTATACATCATTATTATACCCATCCAAATAATAATGCATTGAATAACAACTACACCACGACATGGAGCCGGTAAGCCGTACGTACACACGTATGGTGACATGTCATTAAAAGGATTGATAGAATATTGAATATGGGTGTACCATATTTATAGTAACATCACAGTATATAGAATATACTGGAGTTATTATTTTAGAATTTAGAGAACAAGGAAATAAGAAGTGGGGGAAGAAAAAACATGAAAGAGGTGGTGAGATATTTACCTCTTCTTCGGGTTCTTCATTTTGATTTGATAAAAAGGGCTCTTAGGTTGGCTTTATGACTAAAGTAAGGCCTCTAGGATGAAGGCATGACAGTTGGGAGAATATTTGGTCAGGCTTTTTCCATTCCAAATGGCTTTTATGGTGTGAATTTTAGAAAAGGGGAATTTCCCTTTTATAAGTGGGGTGAGAGGAACCTTAGGAAAAACAAGAAATATTAATATGTAATAAAATCATGTTAATTTTCTAATGGCTGAAAAAAAAAATTATTAAAATGATAAGGTGGGTATGGGTCAAAAACCACAAAACCAATAGGTTTTATATAGTTTTGGTCACTATATTAACCTTATCTTTTAGTTTTGACTCTTTGTTAATTAGTTTGACATTTTCCATGTCTCTTTGTATTTTTATATTATACGGTTACTAAACATACTATAACAAGACAAGTGAACCCCAAGTGGTTTATTATTAATATATATGACCTTATATAAGTCGTTTGGAAGAACCTTATATTTTTAAGAATATTATATCAATTAATAATATAATATTTGTTTTCAAAACTCTTTTATGTCAATTTTGACTCTATTTGGTATTTTGTTTTTTCTAAATTCAAAATAGCATTATTACTTCGAAAAAAAGTTATTAAATCAACCCTAAAATGTATTATTAACCTATAGACTTATTTGTATTCATAAAAAGTCTCAAATTACATTTATTTGAGTATTTATAATATTAATTATTTTAATATTTTATTAATAAAGTAATTACTTCATCATCATTGTGTCATAAATAAATTTATTATTTAATGCCAAAAAATTATAAATAAAATGCCATTATTTAGTAAATATTTTTATCTTTATAATTAATATTATAGTAGAACTTATCTTATGTATAACTTTATATT
This sequence comes from Viscum album, assembly GCA_963277665.1. Lineage (NCBI taxonomy): Eukaryota > Viridiplantae > Streptophyta > Magnoliopsida > Santalales > Viscaceae > Viscum > Viscum album. Next base: position 849,982,669 of record OY728126.1, on the reverse strand, counting down.
AAAAATGGTTTAGTTATTAAATATTGATTTTAACTCTTTTAACTCTTCTTTAAATAAATTAATAATAAATGTCCTAATCTAATCCAAGTGGACCAAATAGGATCATATTTTATTAATAAGGTTGTTTGTTTTTATAATTACACTTATCCAATAGAATTAGGAGATGTGTTAGCGTAATTATAATATCATTTTTACCCTCAATTACCCTATTTACTTTTAACCGTGGTAAATAAAAGTCAACAATCACTATTCACCAAATGTTATTTTTATCTTATTGAATCACATTTTAATTACTAATATCAACTATATCTCTCATGTTTTTGAAATTAAATTCAAATAAGTGGTAAAATTATGTTTTATTAAAAAATTTCAAATTCTCCTAGGAGGTGGGTAAAAGACGTTAAAAAGTTCAATAAACTTTTTATATATCTAAAATTACTATAAACTGACTCCAATGAATTACATTGAACTTATATAGGTATTATGTATCTATTTTTACCTAAAATAAATTTAAATAAAATAAATAATTATTTAAATAAAATTTGTGTTTTAAACTATAACTAAGTGTTTTCACTATTCATCAAAAATTGAATGTTTTCGTAAAAATACCAAAAAATTCTCCCAAAGCTAATTTCAACATTTTGAATCGAAAAATAAAGTCAATTTTGAATGATAAAATTTATAAAATTTCAAAAAGTGGGTATGACTATTCATAATGGATAGTTTTATTGGTTGTGGTGTGTTAGAACTTGAAGTTATATACAACACACGCTATTGTATTATTCAAAGAGAAGTGTATCATGGAAGCTTGAGGTGTTACATTCTACCCTCCTTCAAATAATTTTGTCCTCAAATTTTCGGGAATATTTCTTCATAAAAACATTTGGTTGGTTCTTCATCATATGTTCCCCAATTTCCCATGTTGCCTCTTCCATTTTAGGGTTTCTTCATAGAACTTTTACCAGACAAGTCATCTGGTTTCTTGGAACTTGTTCTCTTGTATCAAGAACCTTGGTTGGCTCCTCATAATAAGACAGATCGGGTTCCAGTTTTAATTCCTCATAGGTGAGTACATGCATTGGGTCAGGCATGTATTTTATCAATAGTGATACGTGGAACACATCCGGAACTTTGGAGAGACGTGGCGGCATTTCCAAACAGTAATCTACAACCCAAATTCGTTCTAGAATTTAAAAAGGTCTGATGTACCTGGGACATAATTTTCCCTTCTTACTAAAACATATAACATCTTTCCATGGAGATACCTTCAAGAAAACATGATCTCCTACCTAAAATTTCAAATCCTTCCTTCGGTTATCAGTATAGCTCTTCTGCCCACTTTGAGCTGCTTTGATTCGGGTTTGGATTACCTTCACCTTTTTTATCATTTCCTTCATAAGTTCTGGGCCTACAATTTTTCTTTCACCAACATCATCCCAACAGGTTGGTGTGCAGCATCATTTTCCATATAATGCTTTATATGGTACCATCTGAATACTTGAATAGAAGATATTGTTATAGAAAAATTCTACCAGAAGTAAATATTGATCCCACATACCTTGAAAGTCATGTGAGAAAGATCTCAACATGTCTTCTAATGTTTGAATAGTCCATTCTGATTGTCCATCAGTTTAAGGGTGGTAGGTAGTGCTCAAACGAAGTTCAGTATCCTGGGCTTTCTGAAGACATTTCTACAATCTTGATGTAAAACATGGATCATGATTAGAAACAATCGATTGGGGTACACTCTAGAGTTTCGCAACTTTATTAATATATAGTCTTTCTAGCCGATCAAGTGGTAAATCTTCTCTTATAGCAAGAAAATGTGATGACTTAGTAAGACGATCAACAATGACCCATATTTCATCATTCCTTCTAAAAGACTTTGGTAGTTATATTACAAAGTCAATCATAATATTATCCCATTTCTGCTTAGGTATGGGAAGAGGTTTCATGACTCTTCCAAGATGTTGCCTTCAAAATTTAACTTGTAGACAAACCATACATCTTGACACAAAATAAGAAATCTCCCGATTCATGTTGTCCAACCAAAAATGTCCCTTCAAATTTCTATACATCTTAGTACTACCAGCGTGTATAGAGAAATTTGGATTGTAAACATCATCCAACAATTCCATTTTTTGATTAAGTATATCAGGAAAACAAAGTCTCTTCCCAAATTTCAAAATTCCATCTTCATACACAAATTCACTCAATCTCCCATCATTCACAGCTTTAATATTATTTTGAAACTCTTAATCATCAGTCTGAGAACTCTTTATCCTTTCTAGTAAAGTTGGTTTGGAAAAATTTTTAAAAAATTGTGATGATTCACCTTCCATAGTTATTCCCATATCCATCTTTACTAGATCCTTGAAAATAGGATCCCTTTCAACTCTCATGTTGTTCAAAACTCCATGATCTTTTCTGATCAAACCATCTGCCACCTTATTTTCTATCCCCAGGTGGTAGTGTATCATGAAATCATAATCCTTTAGTAGTTCATGTCATCACCTTTGCCTCATGTTGAGGACTTTCTGTGAGAAAATATACTTTAAACTCTTGTGATCGGTATATATCTCACATTTTTTACCATAGAGATAATGTCTCTATATCATCAAATCAAATATTACAGCTTCTAACTCAATATCATGATTAGGATAGTTTTGATCATGAATTTTTAGTTATCGTTATGTGTAGGAAATAACTCTATCATTCTGCATAAGGACACAACCATGTACTTTCTTTGAATCATCACTATAAATAGCAAACCCATCGTTCCCTGGTGGAAGAGTCTAGATAGGATCATTGACTAATATTCTCTTAAATTCATCAAAACATTCTTTACACTCTTTTTTTCAATCAAATTTAACCCCTTTATATGTGAGCATTGTTAATGGGTTAGCCAATCGGGAAAAATTCTGGAAAAAACACTGATAATAACTTACTAAAACAATAAAACTGCATACCGTGATTATACTCATCGGTGATGGCCATTCTTTGATTGCCTTGGTCTTAGAAGGATTAATAGAGATTCCATCCTTAGAGACAATATGGACAAGAAAAGAATTCTTCTAAATCCATAATTCACACTTTCTAAACATCCCATATAATTCATGTCTTATAAGAGTCTTTAGAATAATGCGCAAGTGATTTTCAAGATCTTCGTAGCATTTGGAGTATACCAAAATATCAACAATAAATACCACTACAAAGTCATCAGTATATTCTTTAAAAATATATCAATTAGATCCATGAAGCCAGAAGGTGCATTTGTCAATCCAAAAGGCATTACTATAAACTCGTAATGCCGGTACCTAGGTTGACATGATTTTTTCAGAATTTCTTCCTTCTTCACACACAACTGATGATATCTAGATCAAAGGTCAATATATGAAAAATGTTGACCTCCATGAAGTTGGTCGAATAAATCATCAATTCTAGGTAGGGGATACTTGTTCTTTATTGTTATAGCTTTGATCTCCCTGTAGTCAATGCACAGCCTCATAGATTTATATTTCTTCTTAACAAAAAGAACAGGGGGACCCCATGGAAAAACACTAGGGTTAATAAATCCATTATTACTCAATTCCTTTAGTTGTTTCTTTAGTTCCACTAATTCTAAAGTGTCTATTTTATAAGGGGTCTTCAATATAAGCTTGAACTAAGTGTTAAGTCAATGGAAAAGTCAATTTCTCATTCTGGAGGAGGTCTAGGTAAATATTATTGATACAAATCAACATATTCTTACACAATAGGTACATGCTCTATTTGGACAATCATTTCCTCACCCACGGTTATTTCATTCTCTTACTCCCCAATAATTTAATTTTTTTGAGCTACTGGTGGTGGATCTAGATAAGAATTAGTTGGTGACATTTCTACTCTAAAGATAAGGTGTTCTTTATCATCATCATCATCAAAAATTGTATCCTACTTCTTCTTAAAATAAATCTTTACATCATGGTCTGAAATCCAATCCATACCAAGGATTATATCAAATTCAATCATGGGTATGATGATGAGATTAGAAGATAAATAATGTTTATATGCCTTAATGGGGACTGATTCACAAAACATTGTTGCAGTGATACATCCCTTATGAGTTTTTACTGACAACTCTCTTGTTAAATCAAATTGGAAATATCTAATTTTCTTATAAAACTGTGAAGATATGAAACATTGTGATGATCCAGAATCAAATAAAGCATTGGATAATCTTGAAGAAACCATTAAATTACCTGCCACTATATCTTTCAGAGATTCAACATCAGAAGTAGTGATAGCATAATCTTGGACTTGATCCCTTGGCCTTTTTTGAGGTAAGATCCCCTGACGCTTAGTACATTCATTTGCATAATGTCGGCTTTCTCTAGAATTGTAGCATTCAACATTAACAACCTCTTTCTTCCCATTACAACCATGAGCTCGGTGGCCTTTTTCACCAAACTTGTAATAGACTCCCATTCCCTTCAGGCAAGTTCCAGGAGGTTTCTTCCCACATTTACTGCGGGATGGAAATTTAACTTTTCCCTTTATCCCCTTATTTCCATTTCCAGAGTGTTCAGAAAATCTCCTCTTTTCTTTATTTTCTTTAAAGTCATAAGACTTAGAGAATTATTTTTCTATATTGATAGCACATAAGACAATATCTTCATATGAAGATAATGATTGTGAGACTAATGCTCGATGGGTAAATGGTTTTAACCCATCAAAGAAATGATCAATCTTACTTCTTGGGTTACGTATATAATCTGAAGCATGCCTCACTAACCTTGTAAATTTAACTTTATACTTTGCGAAATTCGCATCCTCCTTTTTCCTCAGACTCAGAAATTCTCTTTTCATATCTTCTCGATAGTCCTGAGGAATGTATTTTCTATGAAAATTTCATTAAACTCCATCCATCCCATATTTGATACTTAATAATCTTCCTTTGTGTTTTGAATCAATGATCACCATTGATCATAATCTCTAATGAAGTGGTAAACTACCATGAGAACTTTTTCCCTTTCGCAACTCCCTAAGAAGAGGAATATTTTCCCTAAAGAATTTATCCATTTCTCACCTAATAATGGATTTTTACCCCCATTGAATGTTGGAGGTTGTAGCCTCATAAAGCGATCGAAAATTGATCCTCCACGTTGTAGATCATGGTGCTCTATAAGGTTAAGGTTATTATTCATAACCTTAGTGAGTTGTCCCAGTATAGTGATATGTTGATCAGTACCAGTTGTATCACCATCTCCGCTATAATTATCTTGAGCATGAGGTAAATCCTTACATGGAGTGCATTCATTGATACAGTTTATATTCCTTTCACTAGGCGCTATTTCTAAACAATGGCATACACTAGATTGGTTTATGAATCACAATACAAAATTCCAAACTTATAACATACAAAACATAAATTGAACATTTTACGGATAAAATCAATAATCGTAAAAAAAATGTTTTCTTGGAGGAGGTATATACTCATAAATACTTCATAATCGTTTGGAAAGAAAATTTGGATTATCCTAAGAATTTTCCATAGAGTGTCATAACCAAGAGTGCAGTAAGGCCCGTTTTCGTGCACCAGTTCACATTCGAGTCTAGCTCAAAGCGGTGTTTTTTGGTATTACCCCTAGCTACATCTATGCCAGAGTCGCTTCTCCCTACTCGTATCCAGACAAGGATGTATTTCATGGAAAACTCACAAAATTTCTACAGTACCAAAATTCTTGGAAGTTATTTTATACTAATCATCAAAAACCATCTTAGGGTAATGTTCTCTAATCAAGGTTTTTCTAAAGCTGGTTTCCAAGGTTTGTACTAAAATTCCTATAATACCAACTGTAATGCCCCAACCCCAGAATCCCAGAGTCTATACATTATTAAGTATCATTGGCATGGTCAGAAAACATCTAGTATCGAAATACCTATTAGTTTAGTAGCCTTGGAAGTACTTGATACATTCATAAGGTTTACATTACAACATAAAATGGAAAACTACAACAACATTGTTTCCATAAAAAAACAGATATCTCATAGACTATCCACGTAGGTCAGTCATAATATACTTCTTCACATCCTGGGAAAAGTAAAACATAGAAAGGGGTGAGCTCAGATGCTCATTAAGGATAACAATATAGAGAAAACCTTCAAAAATAAGCATAAACATTTAAGGAAATGTAAAAAACTAAAACAAAAGCCTTTTCAACATAAAATTCATCATAATATGGAAAATAAAAATCAAAATAATTTTATTTACATACTCACATGGATATTCTACTAGTCGAATAATCACATACAATATCAATAGCCACTTTTATAATGATGGAATGCATAATGCTAGTCTTCGTAACCACATAGTCAAGGCCTTGTTCCAAGACTACAAATAAGATTTTCTCAAGTCCTTTTTCCAAGACACTAGTTTGTCTTATGAGAAATATTGATGCATCGAGTAGCTATAGAGGGCTCCACCCGTCACTTACTAAGTCCAATGCATTCCTCACATGAAAAGGTTAAAACATAACATAAACATTCGTATTAATACTACCATGTGAAATGTGTATAATTTTTCCATAAACCATGAATGGTATAAAAATAACACATCTAGAGTCAAAAATATAACAAAACCTTTAAAAAAATATGGATGTTTTGTATCAAAATAAATCAACTTCAAAAAAACATAAAATCCATCAAAGGATGTTGACATAGATGAAATAAAAGCCTTTTTTAGATAAATATCTCTTTCTATTTTAAATAATTTAAAATTCATATAATTATAATAGAAAACTGTTATTTTTAAAATATTCATATAAGCATTTAAGGGAAGTTTCGACGATGTTATAATGACAGAAAATAGCCGCACCCGCTGTATATGTTAAAAATATATTTTAACCTTAATTTTGTCAAAATGGTCATAAAGTAACTTGTTTGGAAAACGACTGAAAGATTCCATTCAAAATGTATAATGTCAAATAAGGGTATAAATGACTTTAACCCATAGTCTAGTATGTATTAAAATTGTTTTGGAATATATTTTTAGGAAAATACAGATGTGGATGATAAAAAGGTCCCATTAGATAATTACATATAAACAACTTTGAATAATGAAGAGGTTGAAGAATTAACCCATAACTTGTACTTTTCCTTGGTCGAGGGTAGGTTAACCTCTTGTATAATGGTGATATAATTGTTATTACATTATTAAAGAATCATATACATTAATATGATATCTTATATGGTCTTTTAATATTTCTTTGTTAATAATATTTTAGTATTATTGTCGTTTCGGGTTTTAACTGATTCGTTTTCCTTTATATGATTTGTCACATAAGTAATGTTTTTAATTTATAGGATGTATATTATTCATATTCTAAATTATATTAAGTCTTTATATATTATTTTTAATCATCTAATGAAAATTAATCTTCAATGGACACGATGGGGAATGAATCTTATCGTGTTCGTGGAGACAGTAATCCGTACATACGCACGAGCGACAATATAATTCTTTTGATATTAAAATAATATATAATTGGATGTTATATCATATATAAATAATCATTATAATGTTATATTTAATATTTACATCATTTTTACATCATTATTATAACCATCCAAATAATAATGTATTGAATAACAACTACACCACGACGTGGAGACGGTAAGCACTACGTACTCATGCATGGTGACATGTCATTCAAAAGATAGATATAATAATTAATATGGTTGTACCATATTTATAATAACATCACATTATATAGAATATACAAGAGTTATTATTTTAGAATTGAAACAACAAGGAAACAAGAAGTGGAAGAAGAAAAAACATGAAAGAGGTGGTGAGATATTTACCTCTTCTTCAGGTTCTTCCTTTTGATTTGATGAAAAGGGATCTTTATGTTGGATTCTTAACTAAAGGAAGGCCTTTATAATGAAGGTAGGATAGTAGAGAGGATATTTGGGTAGGTTTTGTATGATCCAAATGGCTTTGAATGTGTGAATTGGAGAGAAGGGGAAGTGCCCTTTTATAAGAGGGGTGAGGGGCACCTTAGGAAATGCTAGAAATATAATTTATAATAAAAACATTCTCAGTTTATAATGGCTCAAAGATAAATTATTTAAAGGATAAGGTAGGTATGGGTCTAAAACCACTCAACCAATAGGTTTTATATAGGTTTGGTTCACTATATTAACCTCATATTTTAGATTTAACTCTTAGTTAATTAGTTTGACATTTACCATGTCTCTTTGTCTTTTTATATTATATGGTTAATAAACTTACAATAACACACCCAGAGAACCCCAAGTTGTTTATTATTTATATATATAACCTTATAAAAGTCATTTTTCTGATCCTTATATTTTAGAAATATTATATAAATTAATAATATAATATTTGTTTTAAAAACTCTTTTATGTCAATTTTGACACTCTTTGGTATTTTGTTTTTTCTAAATTGATAGCAGCATTATTACTTCAAAAATAATTTATTTAATCAACCCTAAAATGTCATATTATCCTATAAAATTGTAGGAACTCATAAAAAGTCACTAATTACATTTATTTGGGTATTTATAATACTAATTATTTTATTATTTTATTAATAAGGTAATTACTGCATCATCATTGTGTCATAAATAAATTAAATTATTTAATGTCTAAAAATTATAAATAAAATACCATTATGTAGGAAAGATTTGTATATTTATAATGAATATTTATAGTTGAATTTATCTTATGTATAACCCTATGTTAAATATGGTTTATTTATTAATCTTTGATTTTAACTCTTTCTACTCTTCTTTTAATAAAATAATAAATGTCCCAATCTAATCCATGTGAACCAAATAGGATCATATTTTATTTATAAGGTTGTTTTTGGTCAAATTACATTTAACCAATAGAATTAGGACATGTGTTTGGGTAATTATAATATCATTTTTACCCTTAATTACCCTATTTACTTTTAACCATGGTAAATCAAAGTCAAAAGTCATTCTTCACCAAAAATTATTTTTATCTTACTGAACCACATTTTACATACTAATATCAACCATGTATCTCTTAATTTTTAAATTCAATTCACAGAAGCTGTAAAATTAAGTTTTATTCAAATTTGAAAAATCTCCTTGGGGGTGGGTAAAAGACGGTAAAAAGTTAAATAAATTTTATATATATATAAATTATTTTAAACTGACTCCAATGAATTAAATTAAACTTATATATGTATTATGTATCTATTTTTACCTAAAATAAATTTAAATAAAATAAAAATTATTTAAATAAAAATTCGGTTTTAAACTATAACTTAGTGTTTTTCACTACTCATAAAAAATTGAATGTTTTCAAAAAAAGTACCAAAAATTCACCCAAAGATAATTTTGATATTCTGAATCCAAAAATGAAGTCATTTTTGAAAAATAATATTTATAAATTTTCAAAAGGTGGTTATTACTACTCATAACATCTAGTTTGATTGGTTGTGGTGTGTTAGAACTCGAAGTGGCGTATAACACACACAATTATATTATTCAAAGAGAAGCCTATCGTGGAAGCTTGGGGTATCACATAAAATATATTATTTCTATGAAACTCTATTATTCTAGAGATGGTATCATCATCCTACATATCAATCTCCCTCGGATAAGGGTGGTGTGTATCGTCTCACATTGAGGATATCCTCTAGAAGAGGTTAGAGGAGGTGATAGATGTTGTTGGATTTTTTGTTGTACTCCTTTGATAGTGTGATACATAGGTCATCATCATATAAATTACTTCTCATGACACATACAAAGTAGTTATAAGTCCATTTAGGTGATACACACTCCAGTGCATTGATTACCTGGGGTTGGAGATATTTTGTAACAGACAATGTCCTTCCTATTGATGCTGTCAAAATTTTATAATGGATAAGGAATATGATTTATGATTTAATTATTACTTTTTAGATTAAATATAGTTCTATAAATGGTTTGGATTCTATTGATAATTATAAAAAAAATAAAATTCTATTAATGCATCTATAATGACCCATACTTTACATACATTGTTAATACTTCAAAATTGAAGCACACTTATTACAACATATGACAAAACCACAAAGGACCGTATAGGTATAGTGTCTTTAGAAACTAGGAAACATAAACAACTGGTTCATAAATCTTCTACAGTGTCTCCCATTTATTTCATCATATCTAGGGTCCCTTTTAGCATATTCTACTTAATATCCATCTTCCTGACCTGGGGAAAAGAAAACATAAAAGGGTGAGCTCAAATGCTCAGCAAGGGCAAATAAAGGAAATAAAATTCATATCATATCCTTTTGAAAATCATAACCTGCAAAAGAAATCATAATATCTTAACATGGAACAAATCATAGAAGTGAAAATGAGATCCCCATAATCATAAAATGAAACTTGAAACTTTGTGGCATGCACACATAATCATGGAAAATCATTTCTTGTTAGTCATGACTCATTGCCAAGACTATCTTAGTGGATAAAGTCCCTTTCTGAACCGAGTCACCCTCGTTCCAGTCCTGTTTCACTGAACCGGTATAACCTACCATTCCATCCATGTCTATATCATGAGATATAAAATCTTTACCCAATGCATTGGAGGGAGATATAGGTCCCACCCATATTATAATGAATCCTTTCTTATGTGTGCCACATAATCATAAACCATACATCATAGCGTAACCCATGTAATAAAAATGGAATTCTTAAACAATATGACATCATAAAACAATTCATATAAGATAAAGGAATTCATAATAATATAATTCCATCCCAAAATAATCCAATCAATGTAATAATAGAGATAAAAACAGAACCCTTTATTATCTTAGATGGAAAATAATTTTGATAAAACACTTGAACTCCATTCTTGAGGAAAATATCCTTTCTTCTTCAAAAACATTTTCCCTTTCATAACATGTCATACGACATTAAAATAAAAGAAGTTGATTAAAAATAAACCTGAAAACTTGTAAACTAAGCTTCTTGGATATAATTTTTTAAAAATCCATTCATGTCATATAAGTTAAAAAAACATTCTTCATACTTTTGTCGGAAAAGTCAAAAAGTACCTCGTACGAAAAACGACAAAAGATTCCTTTAATATCCTTTACTAAAAACTCACCAAAGGGTAAAATTGGATTTAAAAAATTTTAGGTGGATGGAAATAATATTACATATTGAGGGAACATGGATGTGGATGATAAAATACACCCCAGTAAATACCAAAGTATAAGCAATCTCGGATAAAAATGAGATTGTGATATTTCCCTTACCTTAGGTCCGATTTGCTTTGTATGTGTCCGAAGCTCCTGTATAATGGTTTAAATAATGTTATTGACTTATTCTAGAATCATACATATTGATATGATATCATATATGGTCATATTATTAGCTTCTTGTTAGTAATATTTCATTGTTACTTGTTACTCGGGTCTTTATTGCCTTTTGTTCTTATGCGTGTTTTGCCGAATAAATTCTTATTCTTCTTTTAAGGTAATAGATACCATATATCCAGAATGGTATTAGTGTAACATATATGATATTTATTCATTCAATTCATTTATATAATTACTATGTAATGATGATCATGTGGAACGAGTCGCATCACATCGTGGAGACGGTATTCCGTACGTACGCACGAGTGATGATATCGTTCCTATGATCGTGGAATTGTATTGGAGTATATGTATATTATTTCAGTATCAATATTAATTTATAATAATCATAAATAGTTACTCATTACACCATTATACCCATCCTTGTAAGGTGATGGTGGAAAATAGATTACACCACGGCATGGAGACGGTATTCCGTACATACGCACGCGCGGTGATTTCATTTTTCCGTAGGATGGATAGAAGGTGAATTAGTCTCTAAAGACTCTATTCATTGATCCATCTTTCTTCTTAACAAATTGAACAGGTGCTCCCCAAGGTGACGCACTAGGGCATATGAATCCCTTATCAAGATTCTCTTGGAGTTTCTTCTTCAATTCCTGCAACTCAATTGGGGCCATTCTATAAGGTGTCTTTGAAATTGGCAAAGCGCCCGGTACGAGTTCTATTGAAAACTCAACTTCACGATTTGGTGGAAGACCCAGTAATTCCTCCAGAAAGACATCATCAAACTCTCGTACAATGGTCATATTCTTAATCGTGAGTTTCTCACCAACCATTTGAGATAAATAACCTTCATTTAGTGGAATCAATACCCATAAGATGGAAGAAATTTCCACTGGAAGGTTATGTTCATCCTTGCATTGATAGACGATCGTAGATTGATTTGGAATATGAAATGTGACTTCCCTTCTTTGGAAATTGATATGAGCTCCATGTAGAGAAAGCCAATCCATGCCAAGAATCACATCAAATTCCACTAAAGGAAGGATCACAAGATTTGCAGGAAGCACTTTCCCACAAACTTCGATCGAAGAAGAATTATAAACTTTTGATGCGACTGTTGTGCCATTAGGTGTTGTCACAGCTAACTCAACATCTAATTGTTGAGATAATACGGTGATACCCTTAGAAAATTTTTCAAAAATAATAGAGTGGGTTGATCCAGAATCAAATAAAACATTTGCTACTTTAGAGTGGACGGTAAGTGTACCTTTCACCACTTCATTGTCGTACTCCACATCGCTGATAGAAATTGCATGTGACTTTCCTTTGTCTTTAGCCTTAAGATTTTGTTGACGTTGACCATCATCATCAACCCTTGGATTTAGGCATTGATTGGCATAATCCCCCATCTCCTTGCACTTGAAACATTGAAGTGTAGTAGGTTCATTCTGTGTATCCCTTCCTTTGTTTGCATCATTAGACATCTTCTTCCCATTATCGCGGCATTCAAATGCCCGATGACCTTCCTTTCCACATTTAAAACATTTACTTGTCCCTTTAAGACAACTCCCTCCATGTTTCTTTCCACACTTTGAGCATAAGGGAAATCTCATCTTCTTTTCAGTGTGCTCTTTAGATTTTCCTTTTAATTCCATCTTCCTCTTCTTATCAAACCCATGTGACTGATGGGTTACTCCAATCTCCATCTCGACTTTGAGAGCACATCGAACGATTTCCTCATAGCTATTTAAGTCCCTTATGGATAAAGCCCTTCGAAGACTTGGTTTTAAGCCACTAAAGAATCGATTGATCTTACTCTTAGGTTGGATAATAATACCAGAAGCATACCTTGCAAGTCTTGTAAAATTTGCTTTATAGGTACCAACAGATTCATCATCCCTTTGCTTCAGTTCAAGAAACACTTTCTCCATCTTTGTTCGGAGAATACGAGGGAAGAACTTATTGAAAAATAAGTTCTTGAACTCGTCCCATTCCATAGACTCAATTTCATCCCTTTGCCTTGTATTCTTAATAAGATTCCACCATTGATCAACATCTCCTTCCAAACGATACACTGCTAGGATGAATTTATCATGTTCAGAACATTGAAGAACTGAAAATATCTTTTCAGTAGTACTAATCCATTGTTAAGCAACTAATGGATCAGTAGACCCGCTGAAAGAAGGTGGACGCTGCCTCATGAAGGATTCAATAGAATGTTGCTCCTTCCTTTGCTCGTTTGGAAGTCCTGCATGATTCATAGCTTGAGAAAGTTGTGTGAGCATGGCTACAAGATTTTTCATTCCAGCTCCCATATCGTTTGGTTGCTCAGGGGGACAATCATTGCATTGCCCATCGCATTCCGCATTAACACGGTTCCTTCGGGTTCCAGCCATTGACTAAAACCAAGAAGAATAGTGTGAGAAACACTAATTATACTAGGAAAACCACATAATTCAGGAATAAAATTTTTATACTTAGGGTCTTATCCTAGGTTATTCATGGACATTTCTAAAACACTAAGATTGTGTTCTATGCTTAGACTTATCCTTAGGGTTCTTACTAAGGCTTTCACATCCTAGTTTCTAAAGGTTGACTATACCTTTCCTCTGATACCAACTATAATGACCCATACTTTACATACATTGTTAATACTTCAAAATTTAAGCACACTTATTACAACATATGACAAAACCACAAAGGACCGTATAGGTAAGTGTCTTTAGAAACTGGGAAACATAAACAACTGGTTCATAAATCTTATACAGTGTCTCCCATTTATTTCATCATATCTAGGGTCCCTTTTAGCATATTCTACCTAATATCCATCTTCCTGACCTGGGGAAAAGAAAACATAAAAGGGTGAGCTCAAATGCTCAGCAATGGAAAATAAAGGAAGTAAAAATCATATCATATCTTTTTGAAAATCATAACCTGCAAAAGAGATCATAATATCTTAACATGGAACAAATCATAGAAGTGAAAATGAGATCCCCATAATCATAACATGAAACTTGAAACTTTGTGGCATGCACACATAATCATGGAAAATCATTTCTTGTTAGTCATGACTCATTGCCAAGACTATCTTAGTGGACAAAGTCCCTTTCTGAACCGAGTCACCCTCGTTCCAGTCCTATTTCACTGAACTGGTATAACCTACCGTTCCAGCCATGTCTATCTCATGAGATATAAAATCTTTACCCAATTCATTGGAGGGAGATATAGGTCCCACCCATCTTATAATGAATCCTTTCTTATGTCTGCCACATAATCATAAACCATACATCATAGCGTAACCCATGTAATAAAAATGGAATTCTTATACAATATGACATCATAAAACAATTCATATAAGATAAAGGAATTCATAAAAATATAATTCCATCACAAAATAATCCAATCAATGTAATAATAGGGATAAAAACAGAACCCTTTATTATCTTAGATGGAAAATAATTTTGATAAAACACTTGAACTCCATTCTTGAGGAAAATATCTTTTCTTCTTCAAAAACATTTTCCCTTTCATAACATGTCATACGACTTTAAAATAAAAGAAGTTGATTAAAAATAAACTTGAAAACTTGTAAAGGAAGCTTCTTGGAAATAATTTTTTAAAAATCCATTCATGCCGTATAAGTTAAAAAAATATTCTTTATACTTTTGTCGGAAAAGTCAAAAATTACCTCGTACGAAAAACGACAAAAGATTCCTTTAATATCCTTTACTAAAAACTCACCAAAGGGTAAAATTGGATTTAAACAATTTTAGGTGGATGGAAATAATATTACATATTGAGGGAACATGGATGTGGATGATAAAATAGACCCCAGTAAATACCAAAGTATAAGCAATCTCGGATAAAAATGAGATTGTGATATTTCCCTTACCTTAGGTCCGATTTGCTTTGTATGTGTCCGAAGCTCCTGTATAATGGTTTAAATAATGTTATTTACTTATTCCAGAATCATACATATTGATATGATATCATATATTGTCATATTATTAGCTTCTTGTTAGTAATATTTCATTGTTACTTGTTACTCGGGTCTTTATTGCCTTTTGTTCTTCTGCGTGTTTTGCCGAATAAATTATTATTATTCTTTTAAGGTTATAGATTCCTTATATCCAGAATGGTATTAGTGTAACATATATCATATTTATTCATTCAATTCATTTATATAATTAATATGTAATGATGATCATGTGGAACGAGTCGCATCACATCGTGGAGACGGTATTCCGTACATACGCACGAGTGATGATATCGTTCCTATGATCGTGGAATTGTATTGGAGTATATGTATATTATTTAAGTATCAATATTACTTTATAATAATCATAAATAGTTACTCATTACACCATTATACCCATCCTTGTAAGGTGATGGTGAAAAATAGATTACTCCACGGTGTGGAGACGGTATTTCGTACGTACGCACGCGCGGTGATTTCATTTTTCCGTAGGATGGATAGAAGGTGAATTAGGGTTGTTTCATATTTATAATAACATATCAGTATGTAATTAATACTGATGTTATTACTTTATCATGAAACAACTAAAGAAGAAGAAGTTGAAGAAAAAAATAAATTGAAAAGATCGGTAATGGATATTACCTCTACTTTGGAACGCCTATTTGAATCCTCCACTTAGGGAACTAAGATTGGTCTTTGAAGAAAACCAGGACCTCTAGGATTATTCTAGGGAAGTGGAGAGGAGAAAATGGCAGGGGTTGGCCGAGCTTGAGTGTTCAAATTGGTGTGAGGAGGAGGGGGAGGAGGTGCCCTTTTATAAGGGAGGAGAGGGGCACCTTAGGAATATCTCAAAATATTATTTTATATTAAAGTCAAAATCGGTATATAATGGTTCCAAAGGGTCTTATTTCTAAGATAAAGTGGGGATGGGTCTAAATGCTATCAACCAATATGATTTAGACAAGTTTAGGGTATTATTTTAACCTTATCAATTAGATTTAACTCTAAGTTAAATAATTTAACTTTTACCGTGTCTTTTTGTTTTCTTTCACTATATGGTTAATACACTTACTATAACATGCCAAAAGAACCCCAAATTTTTTATTATTAATATATATATCCTTATCTATGTCATTTGGCCGAACCTTAGATTTTTAGGAATAAAATAACAATTAGTAATATAATATTTGATTTAAAAACTATTTTGTGTCAATTTTGACACTATTTGATATATGATTTTTCTGAAAGTCATAACAGAATTATATTTTTGAACCAAGTTGATTAAATCAACACTAATATATCATAGTAACCTATAAAATTAGTGGAATTCATAAAAAGACTCAAATTACATTTATTTTGGTGTTTATAACATCAATTATGTCAATATTTCATTAATAGGATAATTACTGCATCATTATTGTGCCATAAATAAATTAAATTATTTAATGTATAAAAATTACAAATAAAAACCATTATATAGGAAATATTTTTATCTTTCTAATGAATATTTATAGTCTAATTTATCTTATGTATAACCCCATATTAAAAATTATTTACTTATTAAACATTGAATTTAACTATTTTAACCCTTCTTTAAATAAATTAATAATAAATGTCCTAATCTAACCCAAGTGGGCCTAAATGGTCATATTTTATTCCTAAGTTTGTTTTTGGTCGAATTAAACTTATCCAATAGAATTAGGACATGTGTTAGGGTAATAGTAATATCATTTTTACCCTTAGTTACCCTATTTACTATTAACCGCGGTAAAAAAAGTAAAAAGTTATTATTCACCAAATAATTATTTTTATCTCATTGAACCACATTTTACTTACTGATATCAACCGTGTTTGTCGGATTTTAGAAATTCCATTCACAAAAGCGGTAAAATTAAGTTTTATGCAAAATTCAGTTTTTAACCTACCACTTAGTGGTTTCACTATTCATCAAAAATTGAAAGTTTTCAGAAAAATACCAAAATTTCACCCTAGGATAATTTCGGTATTCCGAATCCAAAAATGATGTCCATTTTGAAAAATAAAATTTATAAAATTTCAAAAAGTGGTTATTACGATTCATAACGGCTAGTTTTAATAATATTTTAATAGCATATCGTTGTTTAGTGAAACTCGGTATTGCGTACGATGCAAGCTATCGAGGAAGGTCGCGATTGCGTGTAAAGTAAGCCAAGCAAGTGTGTAGTGAAAGATTATTTTGATGATATAAAAAACAAAATATTACTCATAAAAATCTCAGGTGTTACAGCATCATCACATGTTATAGTATATCTGATCGATCACTTTTTTGATCAAACAATTCATGTTCGGTTCACCATTATATTTTCGAAAGAAACTCCAAAAACTCTAAAAACCTTATACTTTTGAGTTAGTATTAACTATAAATATAAATTTAGTGTTCATTGTGACTTTACTAGTGACATTATTGAAGGATCATTGGTCAATATAATGGGACTTCAATCTCATCTACACCATTTTGAGGGGGAGTTATTAACTATACTCTAACTCTATTAAGAATCTAATTCTTGTACATGAATCCTTCCTAAATACCCTGTAGGAATGTTTTCCTCTATTCTAGTGATACGGTTTAAATTACATGTTAATGTGATCATATACTGATATCATAGGTTATCCATTGATCACACCATTAGAATATATTTATCAAAGTTTCTACATCACTTTTTGACTAGTTACTAATGAAATATTTTAAATAAAAATAGTTTGAAAATAATAGATTTTAACACCATCAATGGATGTGGAATATATTCATGGTATTATGCTTAGAACAATAATAGGGGATTTCTATGTATCCCTATGAAGGGAATCAAAACCTATATAGTTTGTTACTGCTTAACAGGATATGTTGTGCCTTTTGATCACATACGAGAAGGACTAACAATGTTCCTTTTAAGTTCATTTTTATTTGACATGATGAAGTTAATTTTAATATCATGAATCCAGGACCTCTTCTTAGAATATTAAATTCTTGTTGAGTGGAATATTATTTTTACAATTCCTAGTAATGGTTTTTGTAGTAATTACACATGATCATGATTGTGTAGATTACACTTTTTGTTAATGAGTAGATATGAGAAAGCATATAACAACCCATATCCTTGACAAACCTTATATCATAATCTATTTAATAGAGATACAAATAATACAAACATAAAATATCAAGAGGGTAGTGTGGGAATAATCAAAGAATCACATGATGAACGTAATACATCTTATATGAGAGGAATATTAAGGTGACATAAAAGGCATGGGAATCATAAACATGAACATCGAAGAATAATATATGACGATTACATCAGAAAAATAGATTGATGGAGTGTTCCATAAAATCTGGTCTGAGAATAATAAACTCAACACATGTTGAAAGGAATACATGTTAGTTAAGAGGAATTTCATGGTGAAATAAATGTGGGGAGAATCATAAACATGAGCATCGATGTAGGATATAATATGATAACATCAAGAAAACATAGGAATGTAGAAACAACATAAAACATGAAATCATAAGCATAGTTAGGGATAAATTTCAATAAATCATAACAGTGTGATTAGGATAACCTCCTATTCACCATAAATCATATTTCATGAGATAAAAAAATTTCCCAACGCATTGTAGGTCTATATAATTTTGTCCTCGCATGTCACATTAATATCATTTACATGAATTTGTCTTCTAAATAGATAATATGACATAAGGATGAATCTCTTTACCTTTAATACCATATTTATGGAGTTTGGGTACAGTCCTGAATGTCCCCAATCAATGAAGGATAAGAATTTATAGTTGAATACCCTTGAGTTGAGATGGGGATTAGTATTTTCTAGACAATTTTTTGGAAATGAAAAACTCATGATAATTTCAAAAGCATAATAGTTGTATATAAATATTTATGGATAGTTTTAAAGAAAGTGAATGGTGGTATATAAATAAAATGAAAACATAAGGAAAATAAAATTAATGTGTAAGAACACATTCCAAAATGGGAAATTGAAAATCAAATTTCATAAAAAAAATAAAATTCTTTCTATTAAAAGGAATATAGGATACCTTCCATTGGGAGGGTACTAAAAAATTCTTGGGATGAGCTTCTTAAGATCTTGGGAGAACCTTGGGAGTGATTTAAAAAGGGATTGGGAGGAAAAATTCTTATTAAAAGGGTTTTTATTAAATATTAGTGGGAGGTTGATTTGGTTTTTATAGAGAAAACGGGGGAATACTCTATTAACTTCTAAACACAGGTTTTGGACTCTATATGATAAAATAATCAAAACCAAAAAGTTTATTATGTTTTTTCCCATTGTTTATTCCAAATATTATCGGGTTTCAATGTTCTGTAAATACATGATCTGGACATATTAAAATAATAAAATTGGTGTTGTGGAAGTGAGATGTATTCCTAAAGAATTGATATTAAACTGTAAAATATAACATAGGTTTATGAGGATTAATTAATGGGTTATAAAATTTATTAAATCACATAAAAAACGCATTATTTTAATGGGTAAAACTATAAAGGGTTGTGTATTCTCTTTAAATGATTTATTACATCACTTTTACACTATTTTGATATCGTAATACAGATAATATATACACATAAATACCAAAATTAATTTTAACCTGAATATTCCACTGGTTGGAAAATTCATGAAAAAAAAACCATTATCTAATTTAAACATTCGAATTAAAATAATAATTTTAATTTCATCAATAAAATTTCTTAAATATGATATTATTATTTTTAAAATAAAAATCCTTAATTACTATAAAATAATAGTTTTAGGATACTAACAACTTTCTAGCGCTAATAAATATTACATTGGACATTTCCAAATTATATTATCATTTATATTTTTCATAATAAATTTTAATAAAAATACTATATTAAAATGAAAATTTTTTCAATAAAATGAAATTAGAAAGGGTGAATATATTTCCCAAAAATAAAATTTTGTTTTTTCATATCAAAATCAAATTTTATAATACTCATTATATAATCATTTATAAAGTAACAATAAGGAGGGGTAAATGTAAAAATTATTTCATTATGAAAAAAATATAAAAACCTTATTACTATAGTCAATATAAATATTCCCTTATCACACCAATATACACATTTAGCGTAAGGTGTGTGATGATGGTGCTTTCTTGGGGTTATTCGAGAGATAATATTTTGGTTGTGATGTAGATTTGGTTGAACTTCTACCATGGATAGTTTTTCTCGAGATTTAGTTATTGGATCTTATCTTGGGAATTTTCAAGGGAAAATACCATTTATTCATTCTCCCTCATAAACTCTGACTAATGTTCTTCGTAATTAATGATCCAATTGGTCAATTTCATCTCTTCTTTTCCCATGTCTATTGGATTTTATCATAACCCTTAATAAATAATATTCAAAACAATCAATGTACAAAGTTTATATTATAAATTGTTAAGACTATCAATGTTTATTTAAGTCCAACTAAATATATTTTAGAACAAACCAAAATTTACAACGTAGTGAATGTTTTTTTATAACTATAAATAATTTACATAGTCAAAGGAGTATTTCATTTATAAATTTCAAAACCATTACAATATACCCCCCCCCCTTCAGAAATTTCACCCATGAAATTTAAATTTGTGCACTAGAACAGATGAGGGTACATTGAATTCATTACCACTTATGGGTCACAAAATTTTTTCTTAATCGTTTGTCTCCACAATATCACTTTCATCGGGTTAGTTTTCATATTTTGTAGAAGTTTATCTCTTTGATCTATGATCTTCATCGTCTAATCCTAACATGACTGCTCATTCTCCATGGCTACCACTTGGTGATTTAGTATATCTGACGAGTCATCTTTGTTCTTCCATAAGAGAGATACGTGGAACACATCATTTACATGAGAAATATTAGGTGGTAGTTCTATTTGGTAGGTAAAATATTTGACGTGATCATGTATCTCAAAGTGGAATACGTTTCTAGCACTAAAATTTAACTTATTTTATGGCCTCGTGAAATTATTTCATAATGATATATGAAGGAACACCAATTCCATGACTATAAAATATAGTTCTCATCAATTATTATCCATATATATTTTCTATCATCTTTATGAGGATTTCATATGTTGTTGAATGGTTTGAGACTTCTCTATCATATCTTTGATAAGATCATGACACATAAGCTTCCACTCTCTATATTCATCTCAATATGATGAATTTTAACACCTCTCCCCATACAGAGCCTCATAAGGTGTCATTTCAATTCCATAATAGAAATATGTCTTATATGAGAAATTTAATTAGGGAAGGTGTTAATCCCAAAATCCATGGAAACCCATTGAACATGATCTCTGTAAATAATCTAGAGTTTGAGTGGTTCTCTCACAATTACCATCAGTATTATAGTGATAATAAGTAATAAAATCCATTCTTATATAGAGATATTATTGAAGGATTCTCCAAAGCCTCATGTTAAACCTTGAATCTAAACCTGATACAATAGATAGTGGAACTACATGCAGTCATATCACTTCATTTATGAATGTCTTTGAGAGCTGGTCAAGAGAGAAATCCTCCATGATAGCAATGACATGTAATGAATTTATAAGGTGATTTATTACCAAGAAATTTCATTACTACTTTTAAATGTCATTTGGATTTTTATGATGAAATATTTTGTTATGTTTTCCCATTTCCATACTATTATAGGAAATGGTTTCATCATACCCTTCGACATGTGTTTTTTATCATTGACTTATTATCATGATAATAATCAAGATACAATTTCTATATTACCACTCTTAAAATTATACCACAAGAGGTTTTACTTTAGATATCTATACATTTTAGTGTTTATTGGATGAATATATAAGGATGATCTCGACACATCATCCAAAATGTCCCTCTTTGGTTCTAGTTTTGATGGGATACATATACGGGTTCCAAAACTCAGAAATCCAACATTAGAAAAGTTTTTTTTTGAAATATTCTCTAACTTTTTTCATAGCACCTCTTCATCCTTATGGGATTCCTTCAACCTCTCATGAGTAAATGGTTGATTATTAATTTGATCACAGTATTATGAGGATCCTTTTATCATTCCCAATCCCATCCATTTCATGTCCAAGATGTCTGGATCCCTTTTAATCATTATCATTGATAGGGTTGAATAATCATTTCTATATAGAGAATATACCACATTATTTTACTTTATATTATGTTAATGGACTGTACAATAATAATCCCTGATCAAATATAACCATCTTCATTGGTTCATGATGATCTTCTTTTGTATGAATATAAGATGAGTGTTTTCTCACATGATCTGAAAAATATTTTTGATTTTACTAAGTAAAGAACAATTTATAGCCTTTGTCATTCCCTTAAGGATTAAGTGAATTAATAACCCATAACGACTTTTAAAATAATGAATAAAATTTGATAAAAAAAATCATGGGGGTTGTTGAGTTATTTTTGACCAATAGATGAGAAAAAGCAATTAGGGAAATAATTTCATTAAAAACACTAATATGAGAAGGTGTAATCCATCTAATATTCCCCTTAAACATTTATTTAATTATGATCCCATGTAATTTTCAACCCCAAAACCCAATGAAAATTAACACACCCACAAAAATCAAAAGAAATGAAGCCTAAGTTAGCATTAGGACTTCTATCACAGCACCCGACTTTGATTGTTATCCCAATGTAAAATTTTCATCAATAGATAATTATGGAAGTATATCCTCTCAGTAAATGATAATTATTTGATTTTTGGGAATAGTATTGAACCCTAAAATTCAATCCCAATTTGATTAGATTTGGTGATTAATGTTTCTATCTCATGATTCACAAAAGTATGTCCTCATAGTGAACATGAAAATCAATAAAGTTACTTATAGAATAAATAAATATTAATTTATAAAAATTTATAAATTAATTTTTTTTCATTGATTAAAAACAAATATATGTAGGGACATATATTAGATTGACAATTAATGAAATGACTCGTCCGTGGATGGAGTTTTCATCATCGAGACCCTTTTAATAAGAATCAGATTGAATGTTAGACACCCAATATCATATCCAATATTATATTAAATAACTACGAATAAAAATTAAAATAGTTAAATGAAATTAAATATAAGGTAGTTTAAATATTCAAGTGATTAAAAGCGAAAAATAAAATAAATACAATGTATAAGTTGAAAGAAGTTTCATCTAGAAAGAGATATTTTTAAAATACTTACTTATTTGAGGGGTTATATTTGTTCTAGGAAACCAACCATTTGGAAAAAAACTACCCAAATAATCAAATAATCCTCCCATTAACTGATAATATCATTTAAAAAGGGTTCCACAGGGTTAGAGTTTCAAATTCCCAAAAGGTCACATGCATCTTTATAACTCCAAAATTTACTCAATGTTGATCTATGATTTCAAAAACCCTCCTAAGTGAACCAGGTTTCAATATTTTTTAATAAAATTAAATAAATTTATTTCAATAACACATATCAAAATTTTATAAAAATATAATTATTAATGAATAAGTTATGGCGAAATTTTTGAGGTGGGTTCAATTCTTCTGAATTTAGTCCATCCCTTTAATAATGTCCATTTATAACCCTAAAATTTTATGATATATATTTTTTGATATAAATAAAATATTTATAAATATTTATTATTAATACATAAATAAAATTTCAAAAATAAATTTGATAATCATATAATATTATGGAAAAATTACTATGTTTATTTTAAAGTTGTAAAAACAGAATTTTCCAGCAATTTTAAAATTCACCATTAAAACACATATTTTCATTAAGTAATTAAATAATGATAAATTTAGGTAAATTATATAAATTATTATCAACAAAATATTCAATAAAAACATTTTTCATTAACTCCTCTTGACTTACCCATTTTCACTCCCATGCAGAACACCGTGTCTTGTAATCCAAAAAATGATGCATGTTGAAATTTCTCAATCCATGAAGGAAATATGATCATATAAGGAATATCTAGAAATAATTGAATCTCTAAAAATTTGGAATAAAATGTATCAAAAATTATACCAATAAAATATCTTATGAGATCAATTACACTAATCTGGTGGAAACATCATATGAGTCAATCATACACAAATTCTTTATTTGTGTTTGTTAAAACCATTTCAAGATTATCTCTCTACCCTTTATCTAGCATATTCAGGTCAGGTAAAATTATTCTTTTTATTTTATTCTATTAAATTGAAACTATTGATCATACATTTTAATCAAATTCCAAAACTCACTCACTTAATCATTATTGAAATTCTAACCTTAATCTCCCAACATAGATATCCTTACAAGATTAAAATTTCACCACTCCCCAATTTATTGTTTTTTTTATTTTTATTTATTTATTTATTGTTTTTTTGTTTTTCTTTTTTGTTTTTTATTTTTTTGTGGTTGTAAAAAAATGGGTATCTGACACACATGTATAGGTCAATCTAGAATAGTATTGGAATTTATTGGAATAGAAAAAAAATATATGGAAAGATGATGTTATAAGCTAAAAAATTACTTAATTTGGATATACCTTCAATAATGTAACAAAAACTCAAAAGTGATTATTGTGTGTGAATTTTTTCTGATATAATAAATGACACAATTTTCACACAATAATTTAAATAATGAATGATGTCAAAATTTAAAAGTATTCATAAAGGTATAATCAAACATTCCATTGACCAACATATATTTTTCTTATAATAAACCACAAATGATGATGAAATACCCATGACTACTAAGTGGTTGTAAAAATAAAACAAGCATTCTCAATAGGTTTCATTTAATTCTTAATCATGTGATCTTATTTTTTTATTTTATGATTTTTATTCATTTAGTTTCTGAAAATAAAAAATATATAAGGATAAATGCATAGAAAAAAAATCTTAATGATGATACCTAAAATTTAAACCCCCACACTTCAATGAAACTACACATAACAATTAAATCCTAATAAAAACTGTACGATGAGAATATAATAATAATGATATATAAAACGTGTTTATTTTTTCTAGATTTCGTTTTAGCCCCAAATTAACACTTTATATGACTGAAAAAATAAAATAAATAAATTAGTAAAAAGGAAAGAAGAAAATAGAAATTAAAAAATTAAATGGAAATTTGGGTTATCCCCTAAGAGGTATTTCATTTATACTAACTAAAGTCATGCAATTTTTTTGTCAACCTTGATCTGAATTTGGATTAAGTTTTTGTATAAGGAACCATCGTGTGTCACTTATTTCAATATGAATAAGTGGGAACCTGTAGTGGAGACCCACAATAAAAGATAAAAATGATCCCACCCCTATAATAGAAAAATGGTAGAGATAAGCTTCGGGTGAGGGGAATGAATAATGTGTTACTCCCATTCCACTTTTATAGTATTCTCATAAATAGATGTACATGTTTTTATGAAGGAATAAATAACATAACCATTGGATTCATGTCCTCTTGTTTTTCTTATTAAACCACCACCTCTAATGTGGATTCATTTCCAACAACCATGGTTGGTTTAAAAAGTGTTTATTTTCCATAAAAATAATTGATAAAATCATTTTACAATTCCATTTAAAAAATATTGAAATAAGAATAATACAAATGTATATGATCCCCCTAATTTTTATTATCTTTAAATTTAGCATGAACAACCCTTAAAACTTATTTATCATTTAATTCTAACACCATATTCTATATAATGGTGTTCACTATATCTTTATAATCCTCACTTACTAATGAAACCATAGATACTGATTCTAAAATAGATAAATTAGGGTACAGAGTTAGAATGGATAACAATAAAAAATAAAAATAATATAAATCCAAGGATAAGTTCAATACATTTATCTGAAAAACATAATATTCAAGTTGTTATTGTATGGACATTTTGAGGATGAATAAGAGTCATGTGGGGATGTATTTTTCAATATAGTCACCATTTCCCCAATGTCTTCATTAATACATACTAATAAAATATATTTTTGTGCTATGGCATCATGTTGATTGAATTTAAAAAAAAATATTTTTACAGTTTATTGGGTTCGTTATCTAAGGATTAATTGTATTTGTTCTCAATATCTTCTTTTAGGTATCTAATTAAACCATTAAACACATATCCCCTATAAGAAAACTTATAAAACATTCTTATTTTTATCTAAAATTGAAAACATTTCACTGGAGGAAGGATTAATTTAAATGAGTTAAAATTGTTTATAAATTTTAAATGAAAATAATACTTGAATCACATCCTAAAATAAATTTAAGAAAACACTTTCCTCCATGTTCATGATGTTAATTTGATGAGCTTTATCGCCCACACTCTCAAATATATTTGTGAATGTACTATGTGAAGTATAGTGGCTGACCTAGGTCATTAAATTAAGTTTAAATTTTTTTAAGTCAAATATAGCCAATTATAAATCATGTGCTAGGTAGTTATCCTTAGGGATCATTAATTGGAATAAAGAATAGGAAATCAATTATTCATATTTCATGAGAACGCATCCCAATACAATTTTGGATTCATTTTTTTTTATCATATATCCTTCCCTGTTTGTGGGTAATATAAGCATAGATGTAGTGATTTCCTTCTCCATTAACTCATTAATGGTCTCATAAAAGTTATAATTCTAGAAAAAATTCACTCCCTTCTAATTTATCTTGGTTAGTGGGCATTAAACTCATGATAGTTTTATCAAAAAATCGGGATAGTACCCAGCTATTCTAATGAAGCTATGGATATCCTTTATAAATGTTAGTTTGTACTATCCCTAAACACCCTCATTTTTCCAAGGATCCACATATATCTATTTTATGGTGATAAAATTCACTATTAATATTACTCTCACCATCCAAAGACACATTTACTATACTCCATACATATCATTTCATTTTATAAGTTCTTAATTACAATGTTCAAATTCTCGTCATGTTCCTTATTTCTTTTAGAGTAGATAAGTATATCATTTATAAAGGCTATGATAAATTTTCCATGGTAATCCCAAAATAATCTATTTATTATGTTCATAAATATTTCTAGAGAATTAGTGATTCCAAATCGAACCATATGATCTTTTACTGACTTTAACATTATGAAATGTAGTCTTGGGGATATCCTCATTCATCACCTTCACCTGAAAATATATCAACTGAACATTTACCTTAAAGAATTATTTATCCCCACATAATTGATATAATAAGTCATAAATTTTTAGAAGATGATACTTTTTTTTATCATGATATTTTTGAGCCCATGATAATCAACTAAAAGATTCATTTTCCCATAATTAATCTTGATAAATACAATTGGAACACCACATGGTGATGCACTTAGGTGTACAATACCTTTTTCTATATTCTCCTGTAGTTTCTTCATCATATCTTCTAGTTTAACAGTGGAAAATATATATAGAGTATTGGATATTTGAATGCATCCTAGTATATGATCAATTCTAAACACAACCAAATAGATTAGAGGAAGTCCATGAAATTAATTAGGAAGCATATAAATATATTCCCTTAAAATTGGAAAGTAATCAAGGATGATCTTTTCCTTATTCTAAATAATTTAAACTATATACTATTTATCACAACAAAATAATATTTATGATTGAGATGATGATGACAAATGAGATTCATCCTCGTCATAAAATTGTATATAATTGAATTTGGATTTGTGATACTAAGGGTTATTTCCTTCTCTCACCAATTTATATTAGCTCTATATATGGATATATAATCCATAAAACAATTGCATAAAATTTCACTAAATGGTTTATCATATGGTTTTTTGGGAAGTTTACCCTGAAAATATAGAAATGGGGGGAGTTATATACATTATATTTTCATATATACGTCTAGTTTCATGTTTTTTGTGGTGTCTGAATATTTCAAATTAACTTGAAAGACATAAAAGAAGTCATAAAACCATAATCAAATAGTACATTCACTATCTGTGAATGGATAACTAGTTTATTTATCACAACATTATTATCAGGATCCATCTTAGTAGTTGTGATGGTATAATCTCTTCCTTTCTCTCTAGTACATAGATGCTTTTATCTTTAGTTTTCATCGAAAACCCTTGTCTTAGTTAATTAATTCACATAGTTTCCTTATTTATTAAAATTCAAACATTGGATAACTAGTTGATGTTGTTAGGATAGTTACTTTCTTCCATCACATTGGTGGGTTTCTCCTTTAATATTGTTCTATCTAGTTTCCCTTCCTCCCCACACTTAAATTATTTTCTTTTCCAATTTATAAAATTTAGGGATAATTCTTCATGCACTTTTAAAAAGTAGGATTTTGGAATTTATTTTACACATTATATTTCTCCATCAAAAAAATAGATTTATAATTTATACTCTTATCTCTATCTATTGACCCATGATAACCATGAGACTCAGAAATCTTCATTTAAACTTTGAGTATGAATTAAATAATTTCCTTATATTTTTCAAATTTTTGAATCTCCAATGCCTTTTATAAATGCGTACTTAGCCAACTAAAGAAGTAGTGAACATTAATTTTCGGGTTAATGAAAATTTCAATGTGGTATCATGAATTTATGGTGAATTTCACTTCATATACCATATGGATTATTTATCCTTTTACTTGATGTTAAGGAAATACCTCCCCATTCCATGTTGTAGATTTTCAGAAAAAAAAAATTATCGACCAACATTTTCTTCTATTCATTCTATCCATCGCCTCATTATCCACCTCTGGCTATGTGTTTTTTTATCAATGTGCTCCATTGGTCAGCATCACCCTAAATATGATAAACATCCAACATGAACATATATTACTCAAAGAATTTAAGGATAAATAATATATTTTCAAAAGAGTTGATCCATTGTTCTACGATCAAAGGAGTAGAAGATTGACTGAATGTTTAAGGCATGTGTCGCACAAATGTCTCAATTGAAACTTTATCATTCTTATGGGGGGTGTGGGTTTTCCCATGATTCAAGATTATATTAAAAACATGAGTTAATTGAGTGAGTATTTTCTTTATGTTACCAATTAATATACCCATTAGGTTAGGTATCTCATTTGGTAATTCATCACATTTCCCCTTACATTGGTTGTTGACTCAGTTCCTCCTTTTTATATCCATTGACTAATATAAATGAAAAATTAAAGGGAAAGATTTTTTAAACTATTAAATATATAAAATGTGAAATTATTAATATTTAAGGGATAACTAATAAATGATATAAATTCCATTACTAATGTATTTAAATCCTTCAATATAGGTTTTCTATAGTCCATTTTCTAATATAAAATTTTATGAGTGCCTTTTTTGTTCCCTTAATAATGGTTCATAAAGAGTTTTTGAATTTACCAGAGCTTATCCCCCAGGGAGTGTAAACCTAGGTGTTCAACTAAGAAACTTTACATAAACCATGTGACAATTTATTCAATGCCCAGTGCACACTATTCAGGGTTATTATGCAAAGTTACAATTGTGCTAGAGCCATATCCAATTGTATTTTCAAGATAAGGATTTTTTTATTTGTATCCCACATAGTCTATAATGTACCATAATTTTGGGATATTCTCAAATTTTTACTCTTATAAATATGAATTTCACTAAATTTTTCCTATCTTATTTCCCAAAATAACTAAATATACCTATAATAAAAATTATAAAAACACATAAACATAATCAACCTAAACTGATCAATAATTTAAAAAAGATACATGTTATATAATGTTAATTTATTGAGAGGCCTTGTCTCTTTAGATAATTTGATATATATATATATATATATATCAATAACCTGAAACAAGGATATAATGAAATTATTTAAAAACATTATAACATTCCCTTAAAATCCATTTTAATTTTAAAACGTCATGGGATAACCTAGGTATGTACATATTAAAGGGGTAAGATATAAAGTACTGTAAGGGAATAATCAAAGAATAACTTGCTGAAAGTAATACTCGTTAGTCAATAGGCATATCAAGGTGACATAAAAGGGTGGATAATAATAAACATGAAAATAAAAAAAATGATATAAGATGAAAACATCTAGGAAACATAAAAATGTGGAAACAATATAAAATATGACATCATAAGTATAAGTTTGAGAAAAACCAATAATTAATAACATGGTTTTCTTAGGATAACCACATATTAACTATACATGTTATCTCATGAGAAACAAAATTACCCAATACAAAGAAGGGATATATTATTCATGTCTCATCCATCACATTCATATCTTGTACATGCATTTGTCTACCACATAGATCATTTATCATTATGATGTATTTTATCATCTTTCATCCCAAGATTAAGGATTGTGAATTATATTCATGGAATTCCCAGATCAATGAAGTATATATATATCTTGGTGAATACCATTGATTATAAATGGGAATGGGTATTCACGTCACAAATGTTAGTCTTGGATGTTTGTAGGATAATTTCAGCATCATAACAGGTGTACATAAAAAGTGATGGAAGGATTTAATGATACTGAAAGGCATTATATCATTAAAATGAAATAATAAGGAAAATAAATTTGATGAATAATATCATATTCCAACATGAAAAATTGGAAATTAAATGGTGTAATACAAAGAATGTTCCTGAATAATGAGGAGTAGGAGAGAATGGATTACCTAGAGAGGGTGCTTCTAAAATTATGGGGTGAGATTCATAAAATATTTGTAACTCCTTGGGAAGTATCTAGAGAGGTAAAGGGATATTAAATTCATAAAAACTGATTTTAGTGAAAAGGAGTAGTAGTTTTAGTGGGTTTTTACAAAACAAGAGAAGGGAAATATTTATTAATTTCTTGATTTTGGTTTTGGACTCTATAAGATAAAATAATAAAAACCAAAATCACTCCCATGGTTATTTCCAAGGAGGAGTGGTTTTTGATATTTTATAAGTCCGTGAACCTATCAGGTTAAAATAAAACCATTGTTCAATTATAAGTGAGTCATGTTTCTAATGAATTAAGTTTAAAATAATAAAATATAATATTTGTTTTAGAAGATTCATTAAAGGATTATAAAATTAATCAAATAAAATAAAAAACATTTAATTTTTAACTAGGAAGATATATTTGGTCATTGATTATTTTTTATATCATTTAAAAAATCACATTTATGATATTATAATGTAGAAATATAAAGCATATATTTATATCGTATTTAATTTTTACCCACAAATTTGAATTCCTTAGAAAATAATGAAAAACCAACCATGGAGGAATTTTGGAATTATGATTTCAAAAATAGTATTTAATTTATCAAAATAAATTAATAAATATTAGAATTTTAACTTTTAAATATGAATATGTTTTTACTGAAAAATATAAATGTTTATGATACTAACAACATTCTAACCATATTAAATACTATATTAAAATTTATTAAATTATAATATCATTTATATTTAATAAATAAACATTAAAAATAATATTTTTAAAAAATAACCATTATTTAAAAATTTCTTATATTTTTTCAAATAGTGTATATATTTCCCAAAAAATAATATTTTGGTTTCTTCATATCAAAATATAATTTTTATCTAACCCGTTTTATAATCATATATAAATTAATAATAAAAAGAGAAAAATATAATCATTATTTAATTAAAAAATTAAAATATACATATTATTATTACATGGATCTAGATACATAACAAATTATTACACCAACATATAACCTAATGGTAAGATGTGTGATTGTTGGGATTTCTTGGGGTGTTTTGGAAAAAACAATTTGGGTTATGATAACTATTAAATTGATCTTCTTATAAAAATAGTTTTGCTCAAACTGTATTGGTTGGATCTCATCCTGGGATTTTTCATGAATAATGCTCAGTGATGTTATCTCTAATAGAATATCCAATAAAAGAGCCTCATAGAGTACAATGATACTATTTGAGGCCATATCGTCTTTCATCTATGTAAATTGAACTTTTATAACAGACCATAAAATATACTAATCATAACAGTCATTGTATAATAGCTATATTATCAGGGGTTAAGATATATAATGATCTTTAAAATAAAACTGACTAAATTTTATAATGATCTATAATAACCAATGTATTATGTGGTTTCATTAACTGTATGGAATTTACTCAATGAAAAAGTAATTTCATTTATAAGATTTGTTGTGTCGTTATAAATAATGATTAGATACCATGAAAATATAAACTTTATGAGAATTATATATATGTTTCATTATAAAATATTTCCCAATTATGGTATATTATATGGTTTATAATTAATATGGACTATTGTGGGTGTGGATTTCATAGTGAGTATAGACTAGTGAAGATATCGTTTTGGGTGTCAGGTTTGAACCTTATAGAGGAATGAAATGTATATTTATTAAAATAAATGAATTTCCATATTGTTTGAGTTTCGTAGTCTATGTCCATGTGATAGGATTGTATTATTCGGTTTAACTCCAAACAGTAGGGGTGTGCCCCTGCAGTTTAATTTCATATGACAAAGGTGTTTTTTTTTACGAATGGGATTAAAATAATGTTGTGAGGGGGGTTTATTCATGTGTTTCCTTTGGAATATATATTATGGGTTCATCCTAATAGTAAAAACATATGTTTTTTAAATTAATATTGATTTGTGGTTGGAAAAGGAAAGATGACTAGACACATGGGGGATATAGCCCCAGGAGAAAGAGGTTAGGGATTACGAATGGGCTCCCCTAGTATGGATGTCCCTATCTCATTGATGATAAATTATAATAAAATCATCAATGGGAATATGATAATGGATAATATTTAAGGGTTTTTTTGATTCTATATGACTCATTGAGTGGACCACAGATGCCAAGTCCAAGCATTGGTAGCCAATATGAGCATATGGAGCCAAGATAAGTTTGACATGTATCCCAGCAATATGGTAATGCATTATCAATGAAATAACTGACAGTTACTACCCTAAATATATTATTAGTCTCCAAGTAAAACCCTTATAGTACATTTGACATAGGAATAAATTATCAGGGGATCGAACCCTTACATACCTTGTGAACTAATCATCTTTGACTGGTGGTTTTGGGTAAGGTATTGATTTGGTATCTTTGGGTCTTTGACCATTGATAAAAGAATTCATGAGTCATTTGGGTAATTCCAACCCCTTTATATGGATTGAGTGAAGGATATGACAAAAATGTATTCTAATTACCTATCAAAATAGTGTTATATGTTGTGGCCATGGTTTTTCCAAGTACTACACAATCTGGAACCATTGAGTGTCGAGTTGTAGGTACCTTAAGAGGCACCTTACTTTAGATAGAGTGTAGGTGATACATGAAGGGAGTGTAGCCCACAATGGGCATGTTTCAAGGTTTCTTTTTAATGTGTTTCACATAAGATACCATATAAGAATAATTCCCATGGAAGTGTACCATAAAATATATATATATGAATAGACTCTTACAAGGAGTTGTGAAAATGAGCTCCATGAAGAAGTTATGTGAATGGTATCCATGAAGGAAATAATTTATGATTCCATATGTTCTTACCACTCCAGATCTGACATGAATATTATCTATCAAAAATATTTCATCAATGCTTCTTAAAAAATCAAAATATCATTCCCGACTTCAGAATATCTCATCAAAGTCTCTCTAAAAACCCAAATCTCTCCATATGGATATTTTTGTCCTTTATTTGAATGTCTATTGTATTAAAGAGGATACATTTTTAAGAGTAAAAAAATAACCAGTTTCTATAAATGGGTGATTGTGTATGGAGTATGTGGACTCCTCATGTGTCTTTAATCATTGAATGCTCATAAAAAAACTACATGGTAGATATGAAATCACCACCTTTGAGTCATAAATGATGAATCCCTAAGAAGCATCTATTTGGATGTATACAATCACCAAATTAAATTCCTGAAAGATGAATCATCAAGATGTAGTGTCAATGACTATATATATTATCCATCACCATAGATATTATTAGTATGAAAATGAGAATTATTTGTGAACAATCATATTTTCTTTGTAAATGGGGGTTCTTTATAGAAAGCACTTAATTATAATTTTTGATTGTATTTTTCTATCTATTATCTTAATTATGACATTATTTTAGACACTACAATATCACGAGCCTCAATACACAGATAAAAACATGTCAACCTATCCAAAAAATAACAATAACTTGCGTATCTAGCTAATAATACCAGCCGCACATACCTAATATATCAACCACACAACTTTTTCCCACTCCGCTTTCATTACCAACATCTATTTAATAATTTACCAGCCACATTTTACTGATTATTCAACATTAATATCCATAATCCAAACAAATTCATGACCACTTTTGGTAATTCATTTATAATAAATTAACCGCACATTAATTATCTAACACCACATGAATTATTTCCATTTCATAATTTATTTCATCACATCCACCAATCACACCAACATCTCACGTTTATAACTTTGTTGCTTCTAAATCAACAACACATTTCACAACAAATTCATCTATAACAACAAATCAACCACACAAAACCACTACCACCACATCATTTCATCCATGTGGGGAATGAAATAAATAACTATACAATCTATGTGGTAATAGTAATATAATCACATAAATAATAATAATACCTTTAGTCATGCTTTATCATTTAATTATAAATTCACACTCATAATAATAATAAAAATCAATAATTCAAGATTTGATACCTTTATTCTTCTACTATATTTAATTATTCCCCAAACATGAGATATTTCATCAAATCAATGATAATAATATTAATAATATAATAACTCGTTCACATCACTTTTTCAATAATTCACACTAAATAATATCAATATTGATTCAAGATTTCCACAAACACATTTAATTACCATATTTATGTCATTAACTAAGTGTTAACATGTCAAAATAGAGTAACAAAAATCATTATAAAATTACTATCTCAATAGTCATTCAAATAATAAAATTAATGTAACCAAGAAAGTGTGTAAAATAAGCTCGTATCATTCCACAATCTTTGATTTTTCAAATTTGGTAATTATATTCATTGTCTATATTCCAAATCATTAACCATTTAAAAAAAGAGAATGATAATTTTATATTTAACAAAAAAAATATATGATTGATTTTGAATCCCCTTCCTTGAATAAACCATCAACAATGACATGTCAAATAAAGAGGTATAATTTATTATCAATCACTAATGATTGCCCAGGTAACTTCAATGTCCTCAAACACATCCCCCATCAAAAATACATAAAATGAACTTCCCCAAATCTATTGAATATTAACTATCATAGTCTCTTATAAGAGAAGATAAATAAAATTATATAATAAAATTATGGGGATCACATTGACTGAATTGGAATTCATTCTCATAAATCCAAGGCATGTGACCCACCATGAGATAACCAATGAGCACCAATAGAGAGGAATAATACACCAAGGGTTTAAATAATGATAATGGAAGCAAAATGTATTTTAGACTCTTCTAGAATTTATAATTAATGTTTATTGTAATGAAAACATGTAATTATGCAATCCTTCATAGTGAAATTGGTTTATTTTAAACTCGCCTACTGTAAATCATGTCATAATATCTACATATATTGGGGGAAAATAACTATTCAAATTTATATAATCACGGAATATCACAATAAATAGATACCTCCATGTTTTCATGATGAAATGGTTGAAAATTATAGTATAAACCTCACACACATCACTCCAAAATGACAACCACATACAAAAAACAACAACATAAAAAGTACCATCATAGTGTAACACATAAAACAAATAAACACCAAAACTTCCTAGAAACAACACTTCACATCACAACACACCTCCCCATGAAACAATCCCGGATTCCACAGTGATATTTATAAACATAATCATCTAGAGGAACTCCAAGATATCATTGATTATGATTCAAATTTCAATAATACACTTCAGGTTGTAACCCTATAAACCATGGAGTAACCAATCTCTACCAATCCAATTACTCTTCTCTAGCTCTATAATCTAACCAATCATGGAACTTTAGTACTCATCATAATGTTATTTTACCTTACATCTAAAATTTTAAATGTAACTACATCATTCCTCTACCACCAATCTCTATTCCCACATTGAACACCACTAACACCCCAAAACCACAATATTAAGAACCTAGGTAAATTTGGAACTCTATAGTGATAAAATAACATATATGGTTCATATAGTATATAAAATTATCTAGATTAAAAGTAAATAACAATAATGGATGGGATCATGACCCAAATTTTTTAGTTATGGGGTTTTTCTAACTTAAAATGATATTCCTTAACCTTTAATGAATGAGTATTTGAAAATATCTTACTTAAAATCAACTATAATATAAGCCTTACACTACCCATTACAAACCACACCACTTATCTACTTTTCTTTCTAATATCTTCCCAAATCTATTCCTATAAATTCGACAATCATTTTAACTGGTTTTTATTTACAATAGATCATAAATAATTTATCATATAGAAAATTATTATGATAAGAGGTTATTTGATTCAATTATGTAGTGTGTTATTCTCTTTTTTATTTACTCATGTAATTATTGTTAAATAAAATTTACTTCTATAATGTCATATATGAATTATAACTATATTTTTATAAAAATGATATAATAATCTCAAGGAAACCAAAAAAATTCATACTTATGAAAAATATATGTATATTATAAAGTATTAAAATTGGGTTTTATAAATCCTTAACACATTATTATTTTAGTTACTTTACAATACTAGAGAATCTGAGATTATGAGAAAGGATTTATGATTAATACCTCCCCATTGAAACAGCCTTGCTAAAATTGAGACTAGAAACATCCAATAATCTAAATAAACTATAAATAAATTATATATATATATAATGAATATAATTTAATAATTTTAAATTTAATAAATTTAAATAAATGTAAAATATAGAAAATTAATAATTTTACATATATTTCATAAGGACATATAATTCATTCAATTAATTTTGGAGTAAAGTTATGAGAAATGTTATACATATCTTTTTTGATAGTAATATTTATTTCCCTTGTATATGTTATTTATATTATTTCGTTGATGTATTTTATATGATTTATACTGTTATTATGTATGTGAAATGTATATTCTCAGTGATTTTGAAATATTTACAATGGTAAAAAGGTAATATTTTTATCTCGCTTTGTTAGGTTTCTCATTTGGCCATATTCTCAGATCGCTCTCTTCAATTTTCTATAAAAATATTTCTTTATAAGTATTAATATTACATTATTATTTAATATAATTCTCATCACTTTTTTATTTCCTTTTGAAATTATTTATTTATACATTAGTTTTTTGTAAAAAACATAAAAAGTAAAATGATGTTTAATTTTTAATTTTTTAAATATAATTTCATGTCTTTCATTTATGAATTATTAATCTATGACAACGCCCTTTTATATTATAATCATTGAATATTGTATTACTCTCTTTTTTGTGGATATAATATTATTTTATCATGCACTTTATTTATCTAAATGGTTTATTTTTGTCCAAATATAAATTATTTATAACCCACACTGTTTTCATGTGTAAATAATATTATCATGTTGATGGATTTATTATTATTTTTTCATTTTATTATGTCAAAAAAATATAAGGATATAATTTTTGTTGACTTCTTGGTCATGAATTATATAACCCACCAATAAATAGGGTAATGTTCTATATATCATGTGATTATAGTGTTTATTAAATAGTAATTGTGACCCCAACCCACAATGTTTATGGTATATGGAACCTAAACCCAATACACTATGAAATGATCATAATACCTATTATCCTTGACTTTTTTAAATCAATTGCGATATAGATAACAATATAATGGTGAATCAATGTAGATTGATGTTTTCTAATTCAAATATTTCACTTATTATCCTATGTTTATATTTTTTTAATGGATCTCTATCACTCTATATTTTCACTATCGGTCTACATATAAGTACACATGAAATGTATAAAAAATGGAAAATAAGATATTTTTTATGAGTTCCACCTCTAATATGGATGACTATATCTCCAATGTAAGGTGTTTATTATCAAAAATGAACATAAATCCACTTTTATTATCATGTAAAAACTCAAGAAAGGTTATTTTATTGGACTCAAACTCCTAAAACCAACTACATACCATTCATGGACTGACTTGTGGATTTCGTGTTCTATAATTAACCTGAACTTTTTTAAGATATAATATTTGACTTGATTCCTTTTGAATTATTCCAGCAGTAAAGGTTTCTGTCTTTCCTAGGTAGAATAATTTTTATCTCATTCCTAAAATTATAGAAATATTGTGATATTTATTACACAATAATGATAGGGATATCTATAACCATATGATATTTAATTATCATAATTCTTAGTTTTTATTATATAGGAATATATGGAGGTATGTTTTTTTATGGACTGGAATTTCATAACAAAAAAATTATACTTTCTCTTTCATGTTATTTTTAGGGGTAAAAGGGTACTTTTACCCTAAATTATGAACATGGATAGTTTTTATGACTACTTTAATAGTCCCAAAACACATATTTTACCTTAGGATTGGATTTTGGTAGAATTTTATGTGGTTCCATTTTTTGTGTAATAATTAATATTTAATATAATTAATTAAATATTAATTTATTCACACATGTATGTTCAGCTATATATTATGAATAGGGTATCTTATGGAGATTTTTTATCCTCCATTGCGTACATAATGGTGTTTTGTCCCTATTCAATTTAAAACTCATTTTGGGAACTAGGGTCAGACCTGAGCCCCTTTTCTTTTTCATTTCTTTTTCTTCTTTTCTTTTTCTTCTTTTCTTATTATTCTTTGTTTTTTATCTCCTCCCACTATGTTCTCACATATGAACTATGGGCTTCAACATTGTCTTAATGAGATAGAAAATAGTGGACAAAGAGATATATAAAAAGGTAGAGCAAGGGAGGTTCCACTATACAGCTTATGAGGAGTCAGATCATCGTGTGGCAACCATGGACCATGGACACGGAAAATGTTTTGGTAGATTCTTCTCAAAGATGGACTATTTTTAATTTTATCTAATATATTATAATATATTTATATATTTCTAGTTTTAAGTCCCAATTATGACTTATTTCTACCCCTTAATGGTTGATCTATAGCCTTTGGGGAGAAAAAATGTTTTCAAGCTGATTTGTGGGGTTTTTATTTAGAAATCCTGATCACGCGACATGTAGTTCAGGATCACATGTTGTGTATTCATATCATTCAAGGAATATGATCATTTCATAATTACACACCATGTATAAGGTATGTACATCATGTACAAGTACTCATCCATGTTGTAGTGTACCTATATTGAAATGCTTTGTAGTGGTACATGACCATGTAAGGTACAAAACCATACCCTGGGTGGGTTGCACACTGTTTAGAAGTACACAATCTACCAAAATACATGGTCATTCCATTTGAGGTAAACATTTAGGTACCTCATGTAGGGTAAATTCCATATACCTAGTATACTCACAATGTCCATGTACTTTACATGCCATATCCATATAAAGTACATTTCCAAGTGGGGATTCAATTGTTAACACCATATACTGGGGTATGCATTCCATGTACTCCTACATTTCTTCCCTTTTGAGATATTTTTCAAATCATCACACCTCGTAACTAGAATTGGACATATAATTAGTTTGTATTGATAATTTTTCTATGTAGATGGTGATAGTGGAACCCTTGTGGTTATTCAAGGACACCTAAAATGTTTTTTAGGTGAATGGTATAGAATGGAGAGGTGATTATTCCA
Organism: Viscum album; assembly: GCA_963277665.1. NCBI lineage: Eukaryota > Viridiplantae > Streptophyta > Magnoliopsida > Santalales > Viscaceae > Viscum > Viscum album. The sequence goes on along the minus strand of OY728126.1, from coordinate 849,942,423 downwards.
ATAATTTGATTTGGTTGTCTTCTAATGATGAGATAGATTGTTTGGATTTCATTCCCAACCCATAGTGATACCCCTCATATGAGATAGTCTATGATCCATCTCTCTAGTATGATGTTAAAAGGCTCTTCAATTTAGGACAAGAGGTCCTTTTATTTTTTACCTAGAGAATCCAATGTATAATATCTCTACACTACTACAAGACTTTGTTCATCCAGCGATAGGGAATTAAAAGTTCTAGAAAAAAGTGTTGTTAAATACCCCCTTATTAGTGCTAGAAAAAGTGATGTTCTAGGGGTCGTTATATGAACTTTTTTGATTTGCTAAAGGGAGTATTTAACAGAACCAAAAAGTTTTTTAAATGGGTCCCTTTATCAAAAATTGTTAAAAATATAAAATAAATAACCCCTAATAGTTATAGTACAAATGTTATGATAAACGAATCCCTTTAACATCATTAGTAAAAAATCACTACTAAAGGGGGTGATTATCTATGCTTGTAAAAAAGTGCTGATAAAGGGGATGAGTCTTTATCATCTCTTTTTTAAAAGCACTAATAAAGACCACCCCGCTATTTATGGTTTTTATTAGCATTGATAAAAGGTATATTTCAAAATAAAATATTACAAATAATATATTAAGATATATAATATTTAAATTTATATAATTATAATATATGTTTTTTAAATATGTTTTAGATAAGGCTCAAAAAGCATTTACACTTAATATATAATAGATTTAATGAAAATGGATTACAAAATAATTGAGAAATTCATTAATATTTTCTTAATTATTATTGTTTAATAGTCATCTAATAACAATTTGAATATAAAAAATCAGAAAAAAAATTATATAATTTCTAAAATAAGTTGAAAACATAACTCGAACACCAAACATCCATTACTTTTGATCTGAGTCCCTATTTAGACTCTACCACATATCAAATCGAAGAGAACAATGAGATCTACTCCATGAGGACCTATGGGAACCCCCTTTCACATATTTTGAGGCCAAAAAACCCAATAATCCCTCCAAAACTAATTTTTTAGTCAGGGTACCCCAATTTTTAACATTCGGTAAAATTTCATCCTCATTTAGGGGGGTGTTTTTGCCAATTTTCAGTGGGGATAGAATTTATTCCAAGGGATTATATTCATACTTATATTATGGGTTTGGAATTTTATTGTTTTTCATAATTTAGTTTAATTTATAATTAAATATACACATATTTTCTTATATTTACTTATAATAAATCACTTGTATAAATACATATATCAACATATTTACATATAAATGCATTTTTAAATATATAAAATCAATATTTATTTTTCATTTTATTGAAAGTAAAAACATTATACATTTTATATACATTATAATAATGAATTAATTTTTATACATATTCCTAGGAAATTAATGTTTTTATATAAAAATGAGTGTCTCAATAATTAACAAATATATATATATATACGTATATTCTAATATATGTAAATAAATACATATTCTAAAAATTTATTTAAATCAATATCTAACCATTTTTTACCATCAAAAAATTTATATAATGTTTATATATACATATATGTGTGTATTAATATAAGCATATTTTTTTATAATATGTTATTGTATATGTAAATGAATAAAATATATAATATATTTAAATAAATATAACTATATATATAACACAGACACACATATTCTATAACTGTATTTAAAAATAATTTTACAAATATATTATTATAAAATATATTTTTGAATATATATATATATAAATAGAAATATCATTAAAAGTAAAATAAAACAGCATGGTATAGTGGTAAAGGTTGTTCATCATCAAATGTGATGTGCATAGTTTGAATCCAGGAGGGCACAAGAGGCTATAAATTCAAAAAACACTAATAAAAGGTTTTTGGGGTAAAATTAACTAATAAAGGGGTGGAACATTGTTAAAGGGGTCATGGAAGCACTAATAAGGGGTTGGGATAATAGATGTCTGAAAAAAGATAATTTTTCCCCCTTTAATAGTGCTGAAATAATATGTACTAAAAGGGTCTGTTAACAGCGCTAAGAAGAACTCATAAAAGAGTTATTTATCCATTATTTTTTATAACTGATAAAGGAACCATTTATTACTAATTTTAGAGTACTAATTAAATCCTATTTCTTTTAACCATGCTTTTGTATTCAGTGCTTTTTTAGGATTGATAAAGTTAGATTCTAGCACTGTTAAAGTCCTCTTTTGTAGTAGTGAAACCTTATTACTATTAATGAGCATCCCCTATGGGATGCATTTGCATATAAGCTGGCCTAGGGAATAACTTATTGGATCCCTCAATATATTTAATATTCCTAAATATCCCTTGTAGGGTCCTTCTACCAATGTATTAAATTCATAGTATCCCATAGTGGATGTCTCCGCATATGTTTTACCTAGAATATCCCATGTAGGATACCTTTCTTTGCTTACTTCTTTTGAGGACACCATGTAGGATGCCTCTGGTAGCTTATAATTTTTTAGGTTCACAAGTGAGAATCCTTCGCTTATGTATGGACTTTGATGATCCGATGTAGGGTTCCTCTCTAATTTTTTTATATAAGGGTTCCAATATTTGGCCTAGTGATTGACCACTTGAGATCTAGAATGATGGGTTTTGGTAGATATGGTAATGGGTGTCACCTTAGAACCCTAATGAACATATAATCCCTTAGGATGTGGAAGTAGTGTTAGTTATAGGAAATCAATAACCTCAATCTTTTATTTATAAATCCACATGGTTACTCAAGATACAACTATGGCTTCTATATGGTCTTTCTAGTTATCGATTGAATATTCTAACATGATGTAATATTTGATTTGGGATGCCCAGACATACATATCAGTATCCTTTATAAGGTCCAATTCATTTCTTGGCATTCCAAAATGTTCTTACTAGTTTTTTAGTTGTAATCCTTTTTAGTGCATATATGTTCTTAGGATACCCATATATACTTCATTGGATTCATTCTATGAGATATAATTAGGGTTGATTATGCCATCCTATGTGATATGTGTGATTACACTCTCCTCAATCGATTACTTAATCATATTGTCTAACATGATGTTTCATATCATAAATAAACTCATGGGTGATTATTATTTCTTCAGAGATAGGTATGATTATGATATCCTTATATAATTACATTAATGTTGTGTTGGACTTGGTGCTACATATCACTGATTCACTTGGGGATGATTACACTCTCATGAGTGATTCCTATTATGCTCCCTACGGTTGGTTAGATGCATTATTACTATTTTAAACTCTATATACTTGACTGGGAGTGGTCAATATATTCATTAATATAAATCAAATCCAATCATGTACATAGATCCAAAGAAAATTCCTTTTATAGATTTCTTAAGTGTCATCCCCTTAAAGTTCATCTCATTTGCAAAGTCATGATCATCTATGGACTAAGACCTAGGGATCAGATATCAAGATATATTTACATGATATTAGTGGTATAAAATCTATCTCAGTTTTATATTTATAATATTTCTAGATATTACCTACAATCCTTCATCATAGTTATTGGAGGCTAGTATGGGTGATCACAAGGCTATGAAATGTATCCTCATGTGGTGACGTAGATTTATCAAAGACATCTTTGAAAGTAGATTAAGTGGGTACTATATTTCAATGTTATATAACCAAGGGTTAGTTAATTATATATATCTTGAGTATCATGATATCCAGCTCAATACATTATTCGTAGGATTCCTAGTCAATCGTGATTACGAAAACAAGGATCAGTTGTGTTATGGTTCATGTTATTTTTCACCACGCTCATATGTGTGTGTGTGTGTGTTTGTGTATATATATGTGTGTGAATATATATATATATATACATAATGGAACATTTCCTAATTAATCCCAACATCACGGACATAGTGATTGTGTAGTAGGGTTTTGCTTAGTGGTAAGCACCCTGTAATTCTACATGAAAAATGGGGGTTCAAAACCCATTGGGAACAGTTACTGGAGAAGTACTATAGTGCATTGTAGCAGTGGTGGAATTGTAGAAAAAACAGGCACTATAGCGGCGACAGGTCACTGTAGCAGCGACATGGCACTATAACAGTGGCAGGAATTGTGGGTATAGTAGCAGGCGGGTACTGTAGTAGTACTATTCAAAAAATGGGCCTTGGGCTAAAACATTGGGCATGTGGGCCATGTAATGTGATAAATGCCCACTGGTCCTTAAGGCTATGTAATGGGCCTCCCTCTACCCAGTTAAAGAGGTATTTGATTTTCTTTAATAATAAATGAGGCTTCAGCCCCAACCTTAAAAAATCGAACCCAGGGATTGGATTTGGTTTCACCTTATTTATTTAATTATTATATTTAGTTGTATCTCATAATATTACATTATCATGAACTTATGAAAATAGATTTATTGGTTCACCATTGGGTTGGCCTATTGAGATTTTTTTCACACCCCCTGTATGTGCACCTGGGTGTTTGTGTTTGTGTAGACACCATTCAGGTTGATCATAGATTGCATGATAGATAGGGATGAGTTCTATGGTTGCAAGATTGGGTAGAGAAACTCATGTGGATTATTTTTGTTGGGATTGATCATATTTGGTAGTATCATAGAGATTGGTCATGTTATTTAGATTAGAGTTAGTCGAAGATCCCTGTACTTTTATTTTGGATTCTTTTATGTACTCTTACAATTATGGTCATCTCAGTGGGTGACCAGTGCTCTATGTTGACATGGTTGTTTCAGATTTTATATAATTTCATTTATTATTATAGTTTACTTCTATTTTAGATTATTTAAATATTTTTCATTCTTTTTATTTACTTAATTTTATGATATTAATATATTTCAAATGATCTTTACTCTAATATAAGGTCATATTATCTCCATAGACACACATTAGGCCCTTAATTATAGCATGAATCCTTTGGAATATAAAGATTCTCTCTTCAGGCCTTATGGAGAACCAGCTTGGTATACTAGTGTAGTGGAATCTAGATCGGGATGTTCTAGTGTTGTATAAGAGGTGTAACTTTCCTATTGTTTTATTATTTTGGATATGGTATATATGAGTATTAGTTATGTGTCATAACCGGTGATGGATATCAAAGTAGTGCATTAAGAACACTTATTCTGGTAATATGGCTTGGTTTCCATGGATATAGGATTATTGTTCTTTATAAGTGATGTTATTGTTTTATATTATTTAAACTTTGAGTGACACAAATGTTGTGTGTAGTGATGATTTATTATATATTTATGGCTCGCATCCCATTGGAGGGAGTCCATTAATGGATTTATGGCCCTTGACTCATTAGAAAGAGGCAAATGATTGATTTTGACTCTTGATCGACAAAAGAAATAGGTTTCTCATACATCATGTTTAGCACGTAGGATGAACATGTTATATACATGATAGTGTATGATTATTAATAATGGTAAAGGTAAATTTATTAAATTAGAAATATAAACCAAAATGGGTTTTTCTTATATAGGTTTTTAGTGTCATTCTACCCAATTTGGTCGTCTTGTATATATTGTTCTTTATAATGTTAGGCTATGTGGATCTACGTTGATATGGTTTATGGTGAGGATGATGACTCATTTATTGGGAATAGTATGTATAATGACATTTTTTAGTCAATATGGAATATGATTTCCTTGTGTTTAACACCTTATAGGGTGTTATTTCTTAGGTTTAGTAATTTTAAGTTTCAGTGAAAACCAATATAATGTTTTCCCGTATACTTTGGAATGGAATAATACTAAAACAAACTCCATACATATGAAATAACAAAAATCATTAAGATGATGTTTTGATCATTTTATTGACCTAAAAAGGTCAACATTAGCATCTGATAGATTAAATTTAGGTGATCTAGTCGGTTCTATTTATATTACTCCTATAGGAAGCTAAATGATTATATATAAATGGAACCTCAAGGGGGGATTACACTATGGATTCCCAAGGATTTTCAGTTCAACATTATACATATGTTAACATCATGATTCTCTATATTAAATACCTTATGATTATTCTCATAGGGGATCAAATCCCTGATAGTCTGATTCTTGATAGTTTTGACCCTCGTTGGGTGACGTTTTCTTTACCAACTTTAGAGAGAGAGTCTCCAGATGTGTTATACTCATTATGATGAGACAGGTTAATGGATGAAACCTCATGAGATGTTAACTTATTGAAATTTTTAAACATTGGGATAGGTGGTTAGACCTAGTGACCCTCATATGAGGCTTCAACAGAAGGGATTTGTGGGATAGCTATGGAAACTTGTATGCAACATAGAGTCTTGTAGGCCATCTTTGGTTTAATCATACAAAACTTATGAGAGAGGTTATATTTTGTTTTTATGCCTTTTTAGGTAGTGATCATGGTTATACAGTCATGATGTGATTGATTCAGGTGAGGTGCTCATGATTTTCTATATGGTCATGGTGATACCATTTACTTCTGAGAAATCACTTGGGGGAGATTTGGTGTCAAGACTATATTTGATGGGAAGGACTGTTTGGTTGTTTGGATCAGTTGACTATAGCATCTACTATATTTAATGTAGTCTGAGTGTGGGAAGATTTTCATGATTGAAAACAACACAAGGTGATGGCAGTTGTGGGATAATTGTGGAATGGGTAAGGAGCCTGATCTTGATAAATAGTTCCAAGGGAGATCCTGATGAAATGATACTGACATTCCATATAGTGTGATCATCTTATATTTAGTGGAATATGACACAAAGGAGTGTGAGTCATGAGATTATTGGGTGGTGTGGGATTACACAACTTCAAATATTTATGAGATAGGAAAGGTACACATTTTATGTGTGTTGTACCATTTGAATCCTAAATCATTGAGTAGTCATGTGAGATATGAGGACTAGTGGTATGAGAAAAAAATTATGGGCATAGTTTCTTGGAGCTGTGATAAATTGAGAAATTTCCCTCCACAGAAGAGGAAACAGAAAGAATAAATCTTGTGTCATGAGGTAGTAGACCTGTGTCTATAATTGGACACACATTATCTAGTGACAAGGTATAATGATTTAGTTAAGGTAAGTGACTCCCATTGGATGGGACCATGGCTTAGTCATACATATAAATATATATCAATGGAATCATAGTTTCCTTATATTTAAAGATAATCATTCCATATATATTGATATTTTTTGGGTTCATTTTGAGACTGTAAGGTATACACAGAGATTCATAAATATATTTTTACTTTTGATGGATGAACTTCTTGTGAGATTAACTCAAGGAGTGGTATAAGTCACATCTAATGGTGGGGAGTGAAAAATTATCCATTTGAAGGGGGTAACCCTCATTTTCAATTTAAATCCATAATTTCATTAGAATATATTCAGTGTAATATGGAATAGGTTATGTTTTGAGGTGACAATAAGGATACATTTATCATGGGGTGTATCTGATTTGTCATGGATAAATTTATTTCATAATGGAAGATTTTTTAATGCAGCAAGACTGGTCATTAGTTTCTCAGGATACTATAGAATTGAAAATTCTCATGATGAGATCATAAATTCATTTGATATCCAAGGCTTATTAGGGACTATAATGGTTATGGTGGTGAGATTCTAAGGACCCATGTTTTTTTACTATAATTTGAGTAGAATTTTTTATTTTTTGTTTCTACTACTTGTAAGGGGTAAAATAGTAATTTTACCAATGCATTAATCCTTAGATAATTTTTATAATGACTTTATTATATCTATAATATTTTTTACCCTAAGAAAAGAGTTTGGAAGAATTATGAGTTGTCTGAATTTTGGGGTAATAATTGTGTTTAATATAATTAATTAATTATTAATTTATTAACACATGTTTATTCAGTTGTATATTTTTAACTGCTTGTCTGATTGTGATTTTATCTCACTATTTATTCATTAATAGGGAGTGTTTTTTCTATGAAATTCATAAACTCGTGTAGGATACTGGGCAGGGCCTAGACCCCTTTTTCATTTTCTTACTTTTCTTTTTCTTATTTTATTTTCATCTCCTCCACCTGGTTTCTCGTGTATTCCCTATGGGATTGCCGTTCTCACAAATAAGAGATAAATATATAGGGATATAGGGATAAGAAGAGGTAGAGGAAGGTATGTTCCAACACAGATCTCAAGAGGAGCCAGATCATCATCCAGTCATCGTGGGTCATAGATACGGTAAATGCTTTGATAGATTCCACAAAAAGGTAGGAAATTTTCATGTTCTTTATATATATCCCCATATATTTCCTAAGTTCTCATTTTAAGGCCATATTATGGCTACTTAAGACTCATTTAGGATCAATCTATATTTTTTAAGGGAGAAAATAGTTTTGGGTCTGACATGAGGGGTTTCTTATTAGAAAATCCTGATCACAAGACGAGTATTTCAAGAACCCACCTCATGTATTTTTCTAATTTTGGGAAGATAATATTTTTATAATTTCACACCTTCTATTGGTTATAAATTTCATATACTATTACTCGACCATATTTCCATGTAGGTATATGGAAAGCCTTTGTAGGGGTACATGGCCATGTAATGCACTCGACTAGACCTCGCAAGAGATGCACTCCATGTAAAAGTACATGGATACGAAAAATACATGGCTTAGTCACATTAGGTACACAGGAAGGTACCCCATGTAGGGTACACACCATGTACGTGGTATAAATTCTATGTACATGATATTTTCATGACATGTCTAGCTGAAGTACATGCATGTGTGGGGCTTCAAGGGTACACATGATGTACCATGGTATATACATCATGTATTCCTCCCATGCAACCCTTTTGTGGGTTTTTCATAACTTCATGCCCCATATATTGAATTGGAAACATGAATAGTTCATATTTATTATTTTGTATGTAGTTTTTAATGGTGGAATACTTGGTGATATTTGAGGATTCCAATTTTTTTAGAGAAATAAGATATATTGGAAAGGTGGTTCCTCTAATAATTAGATTTGTTTGTCTCTTACAGGTGAGATAGATTGGTTAGGCTTTTAGAATAACCTACAGTGAGACCCTTGATATGATGTGATATATGATCCATCTTTTTAGTTTGATTCTCAAAGGCTTTTCATTTTAAGAAAATATTTTTTATTATATTTTCACCAAGATGATTCCATGTAGGATACCTCTACCTTATTATTGTTATTGAGGGTCCTTTGTGGGATTTTTTCACTAACATGATAACATAGTGAATCCCATATTTAATACCTCTATATGCTTAATCCTTCTGAGGATCCCATTTTCTATGCCTCTTCCTATGTATACCATTCTGAGGATCCCATGTTGGATGTCCCCGTATATGTTTAACCTAGAGGATCTAGTCTAGGATGCCTCTGTTTACTTACTTCTTTCAATTAATCCAAGTAGGATTCCACTATTATATTAAACTTTTTCAGGTTCCCAAGATAGATGAATTCTCTTATGTATGTACATAGAGGATCCCATGTAGGATAATTATACAATGTTTTGATTGGAGGGGCCGAGTGGGTTCACTAGTGTCATAATTACCCTTAGTTATTATATTGTTTTTGGGTAGAGAGAGTAGTATGTATCACCTTAGAAACAATAATAAACATGTAATCCATGAATATTTTTCATTCATGGTGGGTCTAATAGTTCCACCAACGTTTCTATTTTATTTATACATTCACTTGGTTACACATTATATGGATATAATTTCCATAGGATCTTATACGTTATCAGTTGAGTATCATGATGTAATGTCATATTTGATTTGGGATTTCCATACATACATCATGGTATCTTCTTTATGTGCCTATTCATTTAATGGGATTCCCAGACGTACTTACTGGGGTATTAATTTTGAGTATTTTTAATATTTTTTATATTATTGGGATACCCAGACATACTTCCTGGGATCCATATTAGGAGATATACTTGGGGATGATTACTCTCTCCTAAGTGATGGTGATTATTATTCTATCCCTAGTCAATTATATGACCACATTGTTGGAAATGGATCTCTACATCATTAATTCACTTGAGGTTGATTATTCCCTCTTAATATATGGGGATTATAATTATCTCTCTGATCAATTACATGACTATGAGGTTGTACATGGTGCTCCGCATCATTGAAGTACTCAAGGATGATTATTCTCTCTTGAAAAACTTCGTGGAAGCTTCCTACCTTTAGTTGGATGTACAAATACTTTACTACACTAACGAAACTATACTTGGTGTAGGTTGATGATCTGTTTGTACCAATTGATACCATGCATGTACTTGGATCCAAAGTTAATTTCTTTGGAAGATTGTCTAAGGTTCAACCCCCTTAGGGTTCATCCGAGCTCCAATTTCAGGGACACCTACAGACCAGGACCTAGGGATTAGAAATCTTGATAGATTTACATAGTATGAGTAATATGACATATATTCCAATACCATAAATACAAGATGTCCAAAATTTATTGGGAATATTTCATCATAATATGTGGATTTTAGTACGGATGATATCAAGGATAGGGAAGGTAACCCTTTATGGCGATATAGCTTCCTTATAGGCATTTTTGGCACTATCCAAAGATGGTATTATCGATCCGGGTTACAGACCCAAGGGTTTAGTAATTATACATGAATTTCATGGTATTGCATCCATCTTAATTCCTTATTTACCAAAATCCTAGTTGATTATGATTACAGACCCAAGGATCATATGCATTGTGCTTCATTTTATTTTTCACCATACTTATATATATATATATATATATATATGTTAATATAGATATACATGATGGAGAATTGTGATGTTGATTGGGATCACATAAATAGGGATCCAATGGTTTTTTACTTTATTTATTTAATTATTATATTCAGTTGTATCTCAACTAGGCTGAGCATATTTCTTGAGCATGAACTTTTCATAGTAGATTTATTGGTTTATCATTGTGGTGGACGACTGAGATTTGTTTCTCACCCCCTATGCATGAACCTCACTGTGTATACTAGCCTTATGTCTTATTTCCAAGTTCATCATAGATTTTATTAAGGATAGGGATGAGGACTTGGGATGCATGATAAATAAGAGCTGCTCATGTAGATTCATTTGATTTCATGAGGCTAGATTTATAGTGTCTTTAAGGCCAAATATTTGTTCTGGATCAGAGTTAGTAGGATATCCCTATACTTTTATTTTAGTTTTTTTATACACATATGCATGTATGTTTGGCCCAGAGGGAGACCAGTTTTTTATTTATGAAATAGATATTAAATTTTTATATGACTTCTTTTTTAGTAAATCATTATTTTAATTCTATTTCTTTACATTTTATGCACTCTACTTATTTTCCTATTTGGTTAATATCTATTTATTTCTTCTATTTTTTACTCTGATATGAGAGAAAAGTCTCACTATAGACACAACTTAGGCCCTCATTACATGTCAGAAGCCTCTAGAGTATGGAGAGGCATGCTTGAGGTCTTGTGGAAAATTGTCTTGAAAATAAGGTTTAGTGGAATTTGAGTCTAGAAATTATAAATAATATAATAGAATGTGTTCTTAAATCATATTATTCTAATTGAATGATATTTCCTAGAAACATGGTGAGTTTTCATCTCTGCTTATTCTTCTTTAACATAAAGTAATTATCATTTTCTATGAATTTTTGATAATGTTACTCATCAACCCACAAGTTCTCACAATGATAGACATTAAATATCTTATTCAATTAATAGTGATCTCTCAAAATAATATATTATTAGTCACCTAAACCACCATTATCATCTAGAAATGCAGTCAAGGATAATCACATTCACGGTCCCATCTCTCCAGGATAATCATTTACATGTCTAACAATATAAAAAATTTAAATGTTATAATCATGAACCCTCATTTAATATTTTATAATTCTTAGTCTATAATGTTAAATATTATTTTCAATATTTAATGAATTAATACCGAACCAAGATGTTTCCATGATCCCTCTTTGATTATCTACCTTTATGAATTCAAATAACAGCTCTAAAATAATATTCAATAGCATCAATATATGGATCACTATAATTATAATACATCTATTCATTTTGATTCACCTTAACAATCATGTAAACATTCCTTCAAATTTCTATTAAATAAAAGTAAATTTTAATTTTCCACTTCCTCAAGTAGGAATACTATCACATTGTGGTATCTAAAACCACGAAATGACTTTATTTTGAAAAATAATTCATGATCCACTGTAGCATTCACTAAGATGTGAATGAGTCTTATCATTTCTAACTTATAAACATATCAAATAAAACATCACCAAAAATTCACATGAAATAAATAATCTCCTTATTTCCTTGCAATATATTTTTCTTAACTAGACCATTAAATAATAAGATCTTCTTCATCAAACTACTTCAAATCATGACATTATACTATATGGCTTGGGTGTATCTATATTTTCAACTAAAATTTAATTCTAAGATATTCATCATGACATTTTCTTCCATAGGAATGAATTTGTTCTTCTTAGATTGAATCAAAATCTATATGAATAATTGTGATTTTTAATTCATATAAGAACTAATTTATAATAATCTATGTAAAATTATAGAATTATCTTCTAGGAAAACATCTGATTTTTTAACTATTAGACGCTTTAATATCATTTTTACCTTTTATATATGAGTTGTATACTCTTATATATCATTAGAATTATAAAGAATTTTCTAAATTCATAGTTAGTAACTATTATAAATGAGTTTATTGACTCTTAAATTTCTCATTGTCCCATGGAACTTTGATAAAATTCTATGAGAAACCTTTTCATATTTCCTTGAACTTACTCTTATGTGTTATCTTTAAGATATTTATATATTATAGGGAAGACCAATAATTTTATAATTTTTCTACTCTACTCACTGATTACTTTTATTTTATGTATCCACTTATGATAACCCTTATCTATTTAAAAAATATTCTATTAATTATCATATTTAATTCCATTTTGAGTACCTTTTGTAATATATCATCCAATCCAGGTGAGAACCTCTTATTTTTTGTGGATCCTATTTTAGTTAGGTTATTCCTCTTTTAAATCATGGTTGTTGAAAAAAATTGGGGTATGGAGATATTTTGAATGGGTAATGACCTAAAGTATGGGGATGTATAGTTTTTGAATTAATGGTGTCTGGGTATCAATGTGAAAAAGGATTAAGAGGTTGTCCTTTGGGGTTTTGGTTGGCCTGGGGATTTTATAATTGAGTCTGCAAAATATATATGTTAGAAACTTTCAAGTCATGAACTAGTTAAATGGTTTGAATAATTTTCAGGGATGATTCCATGAACTAATATGATGAGTGGAAAGTTTACACATTTTGATAGTATTTCATGTCATGAAAATGTCGATCAGTGTTAATTTAACTCAAGGTGACATGTTTTTTAGCTTATCTTGTATGTGGTAAAATTCATGTCATAATGTCTTGACTATTTTCTTATCAGTGGTTTTAACCATGTTGTGTATATGATTTATTTTCATTTCATAGTGTTTCCTCTCATCTCAAACCTTAGAGTGACTCTAGGAAAATTTCAAGCAATTAATTCTATATCAAACATCTTGGTATAGTGTTTGATCTCTAATGAGATTCATCACAATATTTTTATTCTTTTTTTCATTATCCTCTGTTATAATTCTGTGATATCTTAACTGTAACGCCCCGACTGTAGAATCCCATAGTCTGTGCATTATTATGTATCATTGTCATGATCACAAAAGATCAAATCTCGAAAGATAGATTAGTGTAGTAGCCTTGGAAGTACTAGATACATTCATAAGGTTTACAATACATTATGAAATGGAAAACTACAACAACATTGTTTCCACAGAAAACACTAAGATCCCCTAGACTATCCATATAGGTCAATCCTAATATACATCTTCGCATCCTGAGAAAAATAAAACATAGAAAGGGGTGATCTCAGATGATCAGTAAGGATAACAATATAGCAGAAACTTTCATAAATAAGCATAAACATTTAAGGCAATGTATAAGACTAAAACAAAATCCTTTTAAACATGAAATTCAGAATAATATGGAAAATATAAAATCAAATAATTCTATTTACTTATTCACATGGATATTCTAATAGTTGAATACTCAAATGAAATATCAATAGCCACTTTCATAACGATGGAATACATAATGCCATACTTTCATAACAACATAGTCAAGGCCTGGTGCGAAGAATACAAATATGATTTTGTCAAGTCCTTGTGCTAGAACCCTAGTTTTCCTCATGAAACCTACCGGTGCATTGCGGAGCTATAGCGGGCTCCACCTGTCACATACTACGTCTAATGAAATCCTCATACTAAAAGGATTAAACATAACATAAACATTCGTATTAAAACTAGCATACGAAATTTCAATACTTTATCCATAAATAATTAATGGTATTAAAATAACACATCCACATTAAATCATATCACAAAACCTTCAATACAATATGTATGTCTTGTATCATAATAAATCAACTTCAAATACGCTTAAAATCCATCAAAAGAGGTTTACATAGATGAAATCAAGACCCTTTTTTAGAGAAATATCTCTTACTATTTTTAAATAATTTAAAAGTCATATAATTATAAAAGAAAACATTTATTTTAAAAATATTCTTATAATCTTGTAAGGGAAGCTTTGACATTGTTATAATGGTGGAAAATATCTGCACACGCTGTATAAGTTAAAAAACATTCTTACCTTAATTTTGTCGAAAATGTCATAAAGTACCTTGTTTGGAGAACAACAGAAAGATTCCTTTGAAAAAATATAAGGTAAAATAAGGGTATAAATTAAATCAACCCATTTTCTATAAATAGTATAAAAATTGGAATACATTTATTAGAAACATATATGTGGATGATAAAGAAGTCCCAATAGATACTTACCTAAAAACAATGTCGAATAATAAAGAGATTGTGAAATTAACCCTTACCTTTTTTATTCCTTGGTCGAGGGTAGGTTAACCTCTTGTATAATGTTGAAATAGTTGTTATTAAATTATACAAGAACCATATACATTAATATTATATCATATATGATCTTATAATATTTCTCTTTTAATGATAATTCAGTAGTATCATCGTTTCATGTGTAAACTGATTCATTTTCCTTTATATTCTTTGTTACGTAAGTAATGTTTATTGTAGCTAGGATATATCTTATTCATATTCAGATTAATATTAAGTCTTTAAACATTATTTTTAATCATCAAATGAATATTAGTCTTGAATGGATACGATGGGGAATGAATCTCATCGCGTTCGTGGAAAGGGTAATTTGTACATACGAACGAGCGACAATATCATTATTTTGATATTAAAATAATACATAATTTGATGGTATATCATATATACAGAATAATTATCATGTTATATTTATTATTTACATAAATTACACTTCATTATTATACCCATCCAAATAATAATGTATTTATTAACAATTACACAATGACGTGGAGACGGTAAGCCGTACATACGAACGTATGGTGACATGTCATTAAAAGGATGGATAGAATAATGAGTATGGTTGTAAAATATTTATAATAAAATAACAGTATAATAAAGATACTGGATTTATTATTTTACAATGGAAACAACAAAGAAAGAGGATGTGGATGAAGAAATGAACTTGAAAGAGATGGTTAAATATTTACATCTTCTTCGGGTTCTTCCTTTTTATTTGATCAAAAGGGCACCATAGGTTGGATTTTTTACTAAATTAAGGCCTTTAGGATTAAGGGAGGACAGTTGAGAGGGTATTTGGGTAAAGGTTGGCCGATCTAAATGGATTTGAAGGTGTGAATGAGAGAGAAGGGGGGAGCCCTTTTATAATAGGGGTGAGGGGAACCTTAGGAAAATCTAGAAATATCATTTTATAATAAAATCATTTTCAGTTTCTAATGGCCCCAAAATGAATTATTTAAATATTAATGTGGGTATGGGTCGAAAACCACTCAACCAATTGGTTTTAGACAGGTTTGCATCACTATATTAGCTTTATCTTTTACATTTAACTCTTAGTTAAATAGCCCAACATTTACCATGTCTCTTTGTATTTTTATATTATATGGTTTATAAACAAACTATTAACTTCTAATAGAACCTCTAATGGATTATTAATTACATATATAATATTATTTAATATCATTGGCCAAACTTTAGATTTTTAAGAAAAAAAATATCAATTAATAATATAATATTTGTTTTAAAAACTCTTTTATGTTAATTTTGATACTATTTGGTATTTTGTTTTTCCTAAATTTATAACAGCATTATAACTTCGAAAAAAATTCACCTAACCAACCCTAACATGTCATATTAACCTTTAAAATTAGTTAAATTCATAAAAAGTCTCAAATTACATATATTTTTTTATGTATAATATCAATTATTTTAATATTTCATTAATAAGGTAATTACTGCATCACCATTGTGTCATAAATAAATTAAATTATTTAATGTCGAAAAAATATAAATAAAATACCATTATGTAGGAAATATTTTTATCTTTCTAATCTATATTTATAGTCCAATTTATCTTATGTGTAACCCTATATTAAAAATGTTTTAGTTATTAAACTTCGAATTTAACACTTTTAACTCTTCATTGAATTAAATAATAATAAATGTCCTAATCTAATCCTACTGCACCTAAAGATCTTATTTTATTTCTAATGTTGTTTTTTGTGGAATTACATTTATCCAATAGAATTAGGACATGTGTTAGGGTAATAATAATATCATTTTTACCCTTAATTACCCTATTTACTTTTAACCGTGGTAAATAAAAGTAAAATGTTACTAATCACCATAAATTATTTTCATCTTATTGAACCATATTTTACTTATTGATATCAACTGTATCTCTCAGATTTTCTAAATTCAACTCACAGAAGTGGTAAAATTATGTTTTATGTAAATTTGAAAATTCTCCTAGGAGGTGGGTGAAAGACGGTAAAAAGTTCAATAAATTTTTTACAGATCAAAAATTAATATAAACAAACTCCAATGAATTACATTGAAATTATATAGGTATTATGTATCTATTTTTACCTAAAATAAATTTAAATAATATAAATAATTATTTAAATAAAATTTCGGTTTTACACTATAACTTAGTGTTTTTAACTATTCATAAAAAATCCAAAGTTTTTAGAAAAATACCAAAAATCACCCTAAGCTAATTTAGATACTATGAATTCAAAAATAAAGTCCATTTTGAAAGATAAAATTTATAAAATTTCAAAAAGTGGGTATTACTATTCATAACAGCTAGTTTGATTGGTTGTGGTGTGTTAGAACTCGAAGTTGTGTAAAACACATGCTATTGTATTATTCAAAGAGAAGCGTACTGTGGAAGCTTGGGGTTTTACATTCTACCCTCCTTCAAATAATTTCATACACAAATTTTATAGAATATTAATGCATAAAAAGACTCGGGTGGTTCTTCATCATAAGTTCATCAGGTTCCCACATTGCCTCTTCCATCTTATTGTTTCTCCATAGAACTTTTACCAGACGAGTCTCCTAGTTTCTCAGCACGTTTTTTCTTGTATCAAGAACCTTGACAGGATCTTCTCAATAAGACAGATCGGGATCCAGTTATAATTCCTCTTAGGTAATTACATGCGTTGGGACAGGCATGTATTTTCTCAACAGTGATATGTGGAATACATAGTAAACTTTGGAGAGACATAGCGGCATTGCAAAATGGTAAGCTACAACCCCAATTAGTTCAAGAATTTTTAAAGGTCTAATGTACTTGGGACTTAATTTTCCCTTCTTGCCGAAATTTATAACACCCTTCCTGGGAGATACCTTCAAGAAAACGTTGTCTTCTCCCTGAAATTCCAAATCTTTCCTTCGGTCATCAGCATAGATCTTCTGCCTAATTTTAGCTGCTTTGTTGTGGGTTTGGATTACCTTCACCTTTTCCATCGTTTCCTCCACAAGTTCTGGGCCAATGTGTTTTCTTTCACCAACATCATCCCAACAAGATGGTGTGTGACATCTCTTGCCATACAACGCTTCATATGGTGCCAACTAAATACTTGAATGGAAGATATTGTTATAGGAAAATTCTACGAGAGGTAAATATTGATCCCACATACCTTGAAAGTCATGTGAGTAGGATCTCAACTTGTCTTATTCAGGTTTTAATAGTTCGTTCTGATTGTCCATCAGTTTGCGGTGGTAGGCAGTGCTCAAACGAAGTTCAGTATCTAGAGATTTCTCAATAATTTTCCAGAATTATGATGTAAAATGGGGATCATGATTAGAAACAATCAATAGTGGTACACCATGAAGTCTTACAACTTCATTAATATATTTTCTTGCTAAACGTTCAAGTGGAAAATCTTCTCTTATAGCAAGAAAATGTGTTGACTTGGTAAGACGATCAATAATGACGCATATTACATCGTTCCTTCTAGGAGTCTTTGGAAGCCCCATGACAAAGTCCATCGTGATATCATCCCATTTACACTCAGGTATGGGAAGAGGTTGCATGACTACTCCAGGCTGTTGCCTTTCAGTTTTCACTTATTGACAAAACATACATCTTGACACAAAATCAGCAATCTCCCTCTTCATGTTGTCCAACCAAAAATGCTCCTTCAAATCTCAATACATCTTAGTTCTACCAAGGTGTATAGAGAAATTGGAACTATGAGCATCATCCAACAATTCCCTTTTTAGATCAGGTATATCTAGAACACAAATTCTCTTCCAAAATTTCAAAATTCTATCTTCATATATGAAGTCACTCAATCTCCCATCATTCACAGCTTTAATCTTCTTCTGAAACTCCTTGTCATCAACCTGATAAATTTTTATCCTTTCTAGTAAAGATGGTTTTGAAACCATTTGAAAAAGCCTTAATGTTTCACCTTCTATGGTTATTCCCATATCCATATATACTAGATCCATGAAAATAGGATCCCTTTCACCACCTATCTTGTTCAAAACTCCATGATCTTTTCTGCTCAAAGCATCTTCCACCTTATTTGCCTTCCCTGGGTGGTAGTGTATCGTGCAATCATAATCCTTGAGTAGTTCAAGCCATCACCTTTGCCTAATGTTGAGTTCTTTTTATGAGAAAATATACATCAAACTCTTGTGATCAGTATAAATCTCTCATTTTTTACCGTAGAGATAATTTCTCCATATCTTCAAAGCATAGATTATAGCTGCTAACTCAAGATCATGAGTAGGATAGTTGTTCTCATGAATTTTTATCTGTCATGATGCATAGGCAATAACCCTATCATTTTTCATAAGGACACAACCAAGTCCTTTCTTTGAAGCACCACTATAAATAACAAACCCATCATTCTCTGATGGTAGTTTCAAGAAAAGAGCATTGACTAATCTTCTTGTCAGTTCTTCAAAACATTCTTCACACTATTTATTCCAAACAAATTTACCCCGTTTACGTGTGATCTTGGTTAACGAGTTAGCCAATCGGGAAAAATTCTGGATGAAACGCCGATAATATCCTGCTA
Organism: Viscum album; assembly: GCA_963277665.1. Taxonomy (NCBI): domain Eukaryota; kingdom Viridiplantae; phylum Streptophyta; class Magnoliopsida; order Santalales; family Viscaceae; genus Viscum; species Viscum album. The sequence continues at coordinate 849,922,862 of OY728126.1, read as the reverse complement.
AACTAATAAAACTACGTACCTCAGTTATAGTCATCGGTGGTGGACATTCTTTGATTGCCTTGGTCTTTGAAGGATCAACATATATTCCATCCTTAGAGACAATATGGCCAAGAAAATAAATCTCTTGAAGCCAAAATTCACACTTGTTAAACTTCCCATATAATTTATTTCTTCTAAGAGTCTTAAGGATAATGCTCAAGTGATTTTCATGATCTTCGTAGGTTTTGGAGTATACCAAGATATCATCAAAAAATACCCCAAAAAGGCATCAAGATATTCCTTGAAAACTCCATTCATTAGATCCATGAAGACATGGGGTTCAATAGTCAATCCAAAAGGCATTAATATAAACTCGTAATGCATATACATAGTTCAAAATGATGTTTTCGGAATTTCTTACTTCTTCATGCACAACTGATGATATCTAGATCGAAGGTCAATATTTGAAAAGTAATGATCTCCATGAAGTTGGTCGAATAAATAATCAATGCGAGTTAGGGGATACTTGTTCTTTATTATTATAACATTCATCTCCCTGTATTCAATGCACAACCTCATAGATCTATCATTCTTCTTAACAAAAAGGACAGGGGCTCCCCATAGAGAAACACCAGGGTGAATAAACCCCTTGTTACTCAATTCCTCTATTTTGTTCGTTACTTCCATTAATTCCACAGGGGCAATTCTATAATGGGTCTTAGATATGGGGCTTGATCCAGGAATTGAATCAATGGAAAACTCTATTTCTTGTTCTGGAGGATGTCCAGCTAAATCTTCTGGAAATACATCAACATATTATTTCATAATAATTACATCCTCTGTTTGAAAATTCCTTTCCTCAGCCATAGTTATTTCATTATCTTCCAGCCTAATAATTGAATTTAGTTGATCTATTGGGGTGGATCTAGATAAGAATTAGGTGGTGACGATTCTGCTCTAAAGATAAGGTGTTCTTTATAATTGTCATCAGAAATAGTAACCTACCTCTTCTTAAAATAAAATTTTGCATCATGGTCTGAAAGACAATCCATACCGAGGATTATATCAAATTAAATCATGGGTATGATGATGAGATCATTATATGAAGAACATTTATATGCCCAAATGGGGACTGATCGCAAAACTTTGTTTCAATGATACTTCCCTTAGGATTTTTTACTAACAACTCCCATGTTAAATAAAATTGGAAATATCTAATTTTCATAGAAAACGGGGAAATATGAAACAATTCGATGATTCAATATCAAATAAATCATTTTCTAAACATGAGGAAACCATTAAATGACCTGCCACCGCATCTTTTTGATCTTCAACCTCAGCAGTAGTGATATCATAAACTTGTCCTTGATCCATTGACCTTTTTTGAGGTAAGTTCCCTTGGAGATTAGGACATTCATTTCCATAATTCCCCTTTTCTTTAAAATTGTAGCATTTGATAGTGATAACACTTTTCTTCCCCTTACAATCATAAGTTGGGTGTCCTTTTTCACCACACTTGTATCAAACTCTAATTCTCTTCAGGAAAGTACCAGGGTGTTTCTTCCCACAATTAATGTAGGATGGATATTCAACTTATCCTTTATTACCCTTATTTCAATTTCCAGAGTGTTCGACAGATCTCTTCTTCTCTTGCTTTCTAATAAAGTCGTAGGACTTAGAGAATTCATTTTCCATCTTTATAGCACACGAGACAATTTCTTTATACGATGAGAAGTATTGTGAGAGTAATACTCGACGTAGAAATGGTTTTAAACCATCAATGAAACGATAAAGCATTCTTCTTGGGTTACATATATAATCTACAACATGCCTCACTAACCATGTAAAGTTAGCCTCATACTTGGCGACATTCTCATCCTCCTTTTACCTCAGACTCAGAAATTGTCTTCCCATATCTACTTGATGGTCACGAGGAAATTATATTTCTAATAAAATCTCTTTAAACTCCCTCCATTCCATATTTTATATTTCATAATCTTCCTTTGTGTTTTTAATTAATAAACACCATTGATCTGTATCTCCGGTGAGGTGGTAAACTGCCATGACAACTTTTTCTTTTTCACTACTCCCCAAGGCGTGGAATATTTTCTCTAAGAAATTTATCTATTGCTCAACTACTAATGGATTTGTACTCCCATTGAATTTTGGTGGTTGTTTCCTCATGAATCGATCTAACATTGATCCTCCATGCTGTGGATCAGGGTTATCTATACAGGTAAGGTTATTATTCATAACCTATGTGAGTTTTCTCAGCATGGTGATAAGCTAATCAGCACCAGTTGTATCACTAGCTCCAATATAACTATCTTGAGCAGGAGGGAAATCCCTACATGGAGTTCGTGCATTGATACGGTTTCCATTCCTTCTACTAGGTTCCATTTATAAACAATGGCATAAACTATATTAGTTTATGAATCGAAATACATAATTTCAAACTTGTAAAACAATTAACATAAATAGAATAGTTTATGGATGTAATCCATAATCATAAAAAAAATCATTTAAGAAGTATATACTCAAAAACCCTTTCATAATGGTTTGAAAATAAAATAAGAATTATCCTAAGCATATCCCCTAGTAGTGTCGTAACCAAGAGTGCAGTAAGGCCCGTTATTGTGCACCAGTTCTCGTTTGAGTCTGGATCAAAGTGGTTTTTTCGGGTTTTATCCCTAGGTACATCTGTACCAGGGCCGCCACTACCTGATCGTATCCAAACAGGGATGTATTGGTTTGAAAACTCAAAAAAATCACTAAAATACCAAAATTCTAGGAAGTTCTGCTATATTAATCCTCAAAGTCTATCTTAGGGATATTTCTCTAATCAGAGTTTATCTAAATCTAGTTTCCAATGTTTGTACTAAACTTCCTCTAATAGAAAATGTAACTCCCCGAACCAAGAATCCCAGAGTCAGTACATCACTACGTATCAATGGAATGATCACAAAAGATCAAGTCTCGAAAGACCGATTAGTTTAGTGGCCTTGGATGTACTAGATACATTCATAAGGTTTATATTACATCATAAAATTGAAAACTGAAACAACATTGTTTCCATAGACAACACTGAGATCCCATAGACTATCCATGTAGTTCATTCATAATATACTTATTCGTATCCTAGGAAAAATAAAACATTTAAAGGGGTGATCTCATATTCTCAGTAAGTATAAAAATATAGCGGAAACATTCATAAATAAGCATAAACTTATAAGGAAATTTATAAGACTAAAACAAAAGCCTTTTAAACGTAAATTTCAGCATAATATGGAAAATATAAAATCAAATAATTCCATTTACTTATTCACATGGATATTCTACTAGTCAAATAATCACATGTAATATCAATAGCCGTTTTCATAATGATTGAATGCAAATTCCAGACTTACATAACCACATAGTCAAGGCCTTGTGCCAAGACTACAAATAAGATTTTGTCAAGGCCTTATGCCAAGACACTAGTTTGTCTCATGAGACCTACTAGTGCATCGAGGAGCTACAGCGGGATCCACCCATCACTTACTAAGTCCAATGCATTCTTCATATGAAAAGGTTAAAACATAACATAATCATTCGAATTAAAACTAGCCTACGAAATGTCAATACATTATCCATAAACCATGAATGATATAAAAATAACACATCCACAGTCAAACATTTCACTAAACCGTCATTACAATATGGATGTTTTTTATCATAATAAATCAACATCAAATAAGCTTAAAATCCATCAAAGGATGTTGACATAGATGAAATCAAAACCCTTTTTTTAGAGAAATATATCTTACTATTTTGAAATCATTTTAAATTCATATAATTAGAAAAGAAAACATTTATTTTGGAAATATTCTTATAGGATTTTAAGGGAAGGTTTGACATATTTGTAAGAGCAGAAAATAGCCGCACCCGCCGTATAAGTTAAAAAAACATTCTTACCTTAATTTTTTCGAAAAGGTCATAAAGTACCTTGTTTGGAAAATGACAGAAAGATTCATTTCAAAACAAATAAGGTAAAATAAGGGTCTAAATGACATTAACCCATTGTCTAGTAAATTGAAAAAAAAATTGGAATACATTTTTAAGAAACATGGATGTGGATGATAAAGAGGTCCCACTAAATACTTACATAAAAATAATCTTGGACAATAAAGAGATTGTGAAACTAACCCTTACCTAGTTCTTTTCCTTGGTCGAGGGTAGTTTTTCCTTCATGTATAATGTTGAAATCATTTTTATTAAATTATACAAGAACCATATAAATTAATATGATATCATATATGATTTTTAATATTGCTTTGTTAATGATATTTCAGTAGTATCATTGTTTCGGGTGTTAACTGATTCGTTTTACTTTGTTTTCTTTGTTACGTAAGTAATGTTTATTGTGGATATAATTTATCTTATTTATATTCAAAATTATATTATGTCTTAAAACATTAGTTTTAATCATCAAATAAAAATTAGTCTTGAATGGATACGATGGGGAATGGATCTTATCACGTTCGTGGAGACGGTAATCCGTACGTACGCACGAGCGACAATATCATTCTTTTGATATTAAAATAATATATAATTGGATGGAATATAATATATACAGAATCATTATCATTTTATATTTATTATTTACATCAATTACACATCATTATTATACCTATCCAAATAATAATGTATTGAATAAGAATTACACCACGACGTGGAGACGGTATGTCGTACGTATGCACGTATGATGACATATCATTAAAAGGATGGATAGAATAATGAATATGGTTGTACCATATTTATAATGAAATCACAGTATATAGAAGAAAATGGAGTTATAATTTTATAATTGAAACAACAAAGAAAGATGAAGTGGAAGAAGAAAGGAACTTGAAAGAGGTAATGAAATATTTACCTCTTATTCGGCTTCTTCCTTTTGATTTGATCAAAAGGGCTCCATAGGTTGGCTTTATGACTAATGGAAGGCCTCTAAGATGAAGGGAGGACAGTTTATAGGGTATTTGGGTAGAGTTGGATGATCCAAATGGATGTGAGGGTGTGAATTATAGAGAAGCGGGAGTGCCCTTTTCTAAGTGGGGTGAGGGGCCCCTTAGGAAAAGCTAGAAATATTATTTTATAATAAAATAAAATTCAATTTATAATGGATCCAAAATAAATTATTTAAAGGATAATATGGGTATGGGTATAGAACCACTCAACCAATAGGTTTTAGATAGGTTTGGGTCACTACATTAGCTTTATCGTTTAGATTTAACTCTTAGTTAAATAGCTTGACATTTCCCATATCTCTTTGTATTTTTATATTATATGGTTAATAAACTTACTATAAACTACAAAGCCAACCTCAAGTGGTTCATTAATGAAATATATAATATTATATAAGACCTTTGGGTGAACCTTAGGTTTTTTGGAATAGAATATCAATTAATACTATAATATTTGTTTTAAAAACACTTTTATGTCAATTTTGACACTATTTGGTATTTTTTTCTTAAATTCATAAAATCGTTATTACATCAAAAATATTCATCTAACCAACCCCAAAATATCATATTAACCTATAAAATTTGTTTAATTAATAAAAAATCACAAATTACATTTATTTGGATATTTATAATATCAATTATTTTAATATTTCATTAACAAGGTAGTTATTGTATCACCACTGTGTCATAAATTAATTAAATTATTTAACGTCTAAAAAATTCAAATAAAATACCATTATGTAGGAAATAATTTATCTTTATAATTAATATTTATAGTCGAATTTATCTTATGTGTAACCAAATATTAAATATGGTTTAGTTATTAATCGTTGAATTTAACACTTTTAACTCTTCTTCGAATTAGATAATAATATATGTCCCAGTCTAATCCAAGTGGACATAAAGGATCATATTTTATTCCAAACGTTGTTTTGGGTCTAATTACACATACACAATAAAATTAGGACATGTGTTAGGGAAATAATAATATTTTTTTTACCCTTAATTACCCCATTTACTTTTAACCGTGGTAAATAAAAGTAAAAAAGTTACTATTCAAAAAAAAATTTGTTTTTATATTATTGAAAAACATTTTACTTACTAATATCAACTGTGTGTCTCAGATTTTCAAAATTCAACTCAGAGAAGCGGTAAATTTATGTTTTATGTAAATTTGAAAATGCTCCTAGGAGGTGGGTAAAATACAGTAAAAAGTTCAATAAAATTTTTATATATCTAAAATTATTATAAACTGACTCCAATGAATTACATTGAACTTATATAGGTATTATGTATCTATTTTTAACTAAAATAAATTTAAATAAAATAAATAATTATTTAAAAAATTGGGTTTAAACTATAACTCAATGTTTTTTTACTATTCATCGAAAATTGAAAGTTTTCAGGAAAAATAGCAAAAATTTCAACCTAAGCTAATTTTGATACTACGAATCCAAAAATGAAGTCCATTTTAAAATATAAAATTTATAAAATTTAAAAAAAATGGGTATTACTATTCATAACGTCCAGTTTGATTGGTTGTGATGTGTTATAACTCAAAATTGCGTAAAACACACGCTATTGTATTATTCAAAGAGAAGCATACCGTGGAAGCTTGGGGTGTTACATTGACCAACATTGAATTGAGTTTTGATCTAGTTTCTTGTATGATCTATGTTTTTTATGATCTCCTCCTCCTTTTTTATTCATTATCATTCACTTATGAGAGTGCTCCTTTGATCACCGAATAAAGGTTGGCGGTCTAGAACAAATCCCTGCAGTCTGTATATATTTGTTAATGTGTATGAAATACTATGTGATCATATGGACACAATGTTCCAATTAACTAATGGAATAATGGGTCAAAATAATCATGTTCTTTGACTACTCCTCATATCCCTTTATATCCAACAATGTTGAGACCCTGATTGTGGACACTAATAGGATGATCCTACAATTGAATCATAATGAATAGGATATTTTCTTGAAACATGAATTAGCATGAGATGACACCATACGTGATTTCTTATTATATGATCACTGTGTAAAATGGATTATTTGTTTATTAAAATGATTGGTGATATTTTGACATGATATGGTTATACTAAAATCATTATATAAATGGTGTGGATTGGTTATGATGGCATGATTATATAAAGGGCTTAGCCCCAGTTATACTGAAATACTAATATAAAGGGCTCAACTTAGTTATGATAAAAGATTATAAAAATGGGTTGGCCCGATTATACTGAAATTCTTATATAAATGGCTTGTCCTAGTTATGTTGAAATGCTTATTTAAAGGTATTTTCATGGTTTTAAATAATTTATTATATAAATGGAATGGACAAGTTATGTTGAAATGATTATATAAAGGGAATATCATAGTTACGGTAAAAATCTCATACAGAGGGGTTTTCCAAGTTATGTGATTATTCCATGGACTTGTGGTTATGATTGGAAAGGTGATGCTATGTGCTATAGATTTTCTAGATTAGTGTTGAAGAAGGTTAATTAATATATTTTATTTATTGATTAATTAATACCCATATTATTTATTTATTTCATGAAATTACTATCATAATATTTTTTTAGACATAGTGGTGTCAATATATTGAGTTTTACTCACACCATGTTCAGTCCGTAATTTTGTACCTCAGAATATTACATGGATATAGGTTTTTATAAGGGAAAAGGAACTACTTATTGATTATTTATTATTGTATGGATTGGATCTTGGATATAGGACCAATGTGGGGATTAAGACTAGGGTATTTTAAATCATATTTTTTCTTTTTTCCTTTATCTACTTTACAAATAGGTTGAAACTTAACTAAATTCTATCATTTTATTACATTATTTATCATATTATTATATTGATTGGTTACAATTAGTATTTTTTTTATATTGTTAATATACTATTTACTCTATTTTGTTTTAATGATATTTAGTCTTATGTTATTTTCACTCTAAAAAATGTTTATCGTCTACTCATTATATTCTTTAAGCCACTGCTATTATTCGACGAACTTTGGAATATAGGAAGGTGCTCTTGATGTATAGTAACTAACTCATTTTGGCTACATGATAGTGTGTTGGATTGGGGGATGATACAAAGTGGTATTAGAGCCAGTTTTTTCTTTTATGTTTCTTTACTATTTGGGAATGGTATAAATGATATTAGGAACATTTTGGGATCTAGAAATGATCTTTTTCATAGGATTATCTAACCCATATATATGAGAAAAGTCTAATGCCTAGGAATGGTATTTTTATTCATGTTATTCATTTGTTTTTTATGGTTTATATTATTTCACCTTGGGTTATTAACATGTAGTGTGATGTTATTTTTTCTTGATATTTATATTCAGGTCCCATTATGTTGTGAGATGTGTTTCCATGAATTATTATAGGAATTTAAGGATATATATTGACATGAATTGTTCATGATAGGGACATATTTATATCATGAAATATATATTTCCATTATAAATTATAAAATGACATCATAGTAAATTATGTTTAAAAAATGGAATAAATGAACTACTATGCCATGAAAATTCACTTGTTAATCCATATTTAAAGAGAACATGAGATAGTGTTTCCCTTTTTTGTCACCTATGGAGGATGACATTGATGTCATCCAGTTTTCTAAGGGTTTTTTTTCTTATAGATAAAATCTCTCCTATAATCTTTGAATTTAGCATCAGGATAGCTAAAATTAGAAAACTAATAAAACAAATGAACAGGATTTTCTAATAGCTCTTGAGAATAAATTAGATATTAAACTTCATGATAACTTCTTTAGGGTCATGAAATCTATGAAAATGGATATTTCACATGATTTACATTTGATATATGATCTGAATATAGAGTTTCAACTCTTGGATCAACCTATGTTCATTGCGGGGAGGCCCATACGCAACCATCTTCTGTAACGAGTAGGTCAAGATGATATTTAATCACCTAGAGACATCCATAGATAAAAGGTTGATTCTTGTTTCATACAGGATTCATGGACCAACCAATTAATAGTGTGGCACATTAGACCAAGATATCTAGTAATATGATTTATCCTAGAAGGAATTTGAGAACAAGTTTCTTAGCCACATTTATCCAAATACATTGATGGATGTGAATGTTCTTTGAACCATATTTGGTATATGATGTGATTGGAAGGGAAAGGAATTTCCATGATGGGATTCACTAAGAGATCAGGTTAGAGGTGAGTTTATTTCTCTTGATTATCATTTCATATGTAATGAATTAGTCTCTCATAGCATATGTAAATATGATAGAGTAGTTGAGAAGTGGTTAGGATATTTTAGTAGGGTGAACTAGGATATATTATTCTTGTGGTAAGAAACATGGCTATGATAGTTTTTACTAAGGAAATATTGAAATATAATCTAGAAAAGTGGGTATCCATCTTCGGATCATGTTCAATTTTATTTCCATCCATGTGGAATTTTTTGCCATAAGAAGTCTGAGTGACCGTACCATAACTTAGAGTGTCATGCATACAGAATTTAAGAAAACATAGAATGGTTTTTCTGGGAATAAAATAGAAAAGTAGCATAAAGGTATCAATACATGTACTATAATTTTGGAATAACTCAGCTACACCTCAGCAAACTTGTAGCTGAAGCTCTGCAAGATGTTTAGTTTGAGGTAGGGGATATAATACCCTAGTGAAGGAGTGTAAGAACCATATTTATGGAGAAGCATTGGGAAATCATTTTGGATCCTAGGGTAAAGTTCCAAGTCATCTACACATTATGAATTCTACTCCGGCTAGTTTGAATACATGACATTCAACTATTAGATTTACGATTATGGAATAATCTACCCTTTCATTTTTGTTGATAAATAAGAACTATATTTTTTTATATATGCACTTTATTTATATGGTTTGGGAATTATTTTGGAAGTATTAGATGGTTTCTCAACCATAAATATGCCATTGGGAATACGGTCCAAGAATATCAAATGGTTTATGGCATATCCTTTAGAAATTTGGGGTTATATTTCTTTTGGGAACTATCTGTACTAGATATGATTAGTTATGATTTGATTCTAGGTGTGTATTATTTAGTTTTCTACCATTTCTATGTTGAGTTTTACCGAAGGAGGGTAACCTTTCTATTTCCACAATCAGGATTCTATTTTCACTAGGGTTAGTGGGATCCTCATTTTGGTCTTGCAAGAGAAATTCATTGTATATTGGATTGTCTCACATATATTTCAAGAAGTATTTCTCTAGATTATGTTGGAATGTGTCATAATAATTTACCTATAGTGGTAGACCACTTTTAAGATTATTTCCTTGAATAGTTCTATGTATTACAACCCAAGTGGGAGACTGAGTTCACGGTAGTGTTTGTATCGGGGGTAAGGAAAGTTTCTATTCTACCATACAGGATTGAAGCAGTGGAGATTTTGGAACTAAAATTTTAGTTAGATAATTTAGAATATAAGTATTTCATCTTTTACGGGAGAAATTTTATTAGTTTTTTCAATAACATATTAGTGTACTCTCACTTTACAGATGATCAATCCCAATATCTTGAAATCATCCAAATTACACTGAGAGACTATCTTATTTACACCAAGAAAATAGAATGCAATATATGTATTGAAAAAATTCACTTCTTTGGTCATGTAATGTCATAGTAAAAAGTTTTAGTAGTCCCCAAAAAGGTTTCAGCTATAGTATCCTAGGATTATACTATGAATTTTCAACAATATTCGGATTTTTCCTGGTCTAAAAGTGTAACATCCCAGGTAAATAAATAATATTACATTCTAATTTTTATCAATATTTTTGAATAAAATGTTAATACTAATTTAAAGGGAATTCTATGCTCGATGGCGTACCCAATACGCAACAATGAGTTTCTTTGAAATCTTATGTTTCACACTAATAATATAATAATATTATAATAGTTAACGCCTAGTCGTTGTAATGGAGGGAATGAACAGAAATAACTACAAAATTATTACATATGTTTGTCATATATTTTTACATTTATCCAATAAATGTTAGAGGCTTAAAATCCAAATGAATCCAATTTTAAGAATAAATACTCTAATATTTTTAAAAGATTGTTTTACCACCTTTTGAAGGAGAACATTTTTTAAATCTTACTTTTGAAAATTTTATAAGCTCTATTTGTCAAAATAAACTTATTATTTATTATTGGGATATTGAAATTTACTTTGGTTAAATTTTTGGTATGTTTCTGACAATGTTCATTCTTTTTAATTAATAGTGAAAAATATTGCATTTTACATCAAAACTGCTTTGTCATCTTATTTAAATATCTGGTTAGATTATCTTTTTAATTTGTTTTAAAGTTTAATTATAATATATTTTTACAATTTAATTCAATTGTGGTCATTATAATTAATTTCACTTTGAAAATGGACATAAACAAGTGCCAAACTTTTCATAGATATTGCTTCCAAAAAACCAGCGATTTGTTTTGACAGTGGGAATTAACTATATCAAATATTAATGAAACTTCAATGTTTATAATTTGGTAAAATGGACATAATTTCTGAATTTTAAATATCAAATATATCTTAGGGTTAATTTTGGTATTTTTTTGATAATGATTTTTTTAATGAATAGTGAAAAATACAGTATTTAATTCAAAACTGCCTTTTCATCCCATTTATTTATATATTTAGATTGTCATTTTAATTGTTTTTCAAGTATAATTGAATTATTTTTTTTATAACTTAATTCAATTTTGTTCATTGGAAGTAATTTCACTTTTCAATTGGATGTAAAAACAAGTCAATCTTTTGATAAATTTTACTTCTTAAAAACCCGTCTTTTGTTTTGACAATGAGATTTACTTTTAAATAAATTACTACAATTTATGTGTTTTTAATTTTATTAAATGGATTCCATATTTTTTATCTAAAGGTCCAAATTATGTAATTAAGACTCTTTTGTTTTTGGACATTATAAATAGTAACGACGATAATTATCTTTAATTATCGTGTTTAATTAGTAATCGGGTAATTAAGGGTAAGAAAATAATATCATAAAAATATAAAATGACCCCAAAATGTGTCCTAATGCTATGTTTTGTGTCATGGACGACCATGGTATGCCATTTTTCAACCTTTTGACACAATGGAATCACTTTAGTGTGATAGTAACCTTTTATCATATTTTTTTTAAAGAATGGAAAATGTAACCAAAGTATGTAACACCTAAGTAAAATAATTTTAATTTTTTCTATATAAACTATAACTCAGACTATAAATTTTAATTGTAAATATAAAAATATTTCATACATCATGATATTTTTTTTATAATTTTTAGACATTAAATAAATTATTTTATTTATGACACCGTGATGATGCGGTGATTACCTCATAAATGAACGATTTAAATAAAATGAGAAGAAAGGGTGAAATATAAGTCTTAAACTTGTCACAAACCTATTTTATGGGTGGATTTAGAAACCTTATAACCTTATACTAGAAATATATCCTTTTGGGACCTTTCAAATCTGCAACTCATTTTATAATAAAGTAATATTTTATAACTTTCCAAGAGTGACCCTCCTCTTCTCTTATAAAAGGCCCACACCTATACCACCTTACCCACACCTCTCAAGCCTTTGGCTCGGCCAAAACCTGACCATTTCATCTCTACACCTACCTATCTTCATCATTGAAGCCTCACCATTGGCATAATTCTCTTCAAGAAACCATTTTGATTCAAACCAAGAGGAGTTACCCGATTTAAAGGTATTGTCTTCACTTGTGTTCTTTTGTTTTATTTTTCTTCTCCAGACGCCTAAAGTCTTTTTATTCCTTTATTTTGTAACCAAAAAAGTATCTTCAATATACTAGGATGTTTTTATGTAAATTATTCTAGCTACACTTACACACACCTCCGTCTAATGGTTAAAGAACATATTATTTCTGTGGATGGTGAATTACTGCCTCACGAAACGATGATTGTTCAATATTCTCTTAACACCTTTCATGGTTGCCATTATGATGTCACTGTATTTTATATATTATATATATGGTATTTATGTTTTCCATATGCTTCTGTATTTTATATTTAAAACATACCTTTATACTTTTCAATAATGGAGGCTTCAGGTCGATATGGATTTTTAACATATCCCTTTAATATTTTCATATACCTTTCAAAAGGATACATCCAACGAAGATATACAGGTCCACAAAGCTTTATTTCTCGAACCAGATGAATCATTAAATGCACCATCATATCAAAAAAAGTTGGAGGAAAATACATTTCCAAATGACAATGTATAAAAATTTCATCCTTTTCCAAAATGTTCAAAGCATTCACATCAATCCCCTTGTTACAAATTGAATTGAAAAAATAACACAACCTCATTATAGTCTTTCTGACATGGATGGGTAATATTCCACGCAGTGCAACTGGTAGAATTTGTTGCATCATGACGTGACAATCATGTGATTTCATACCTATCAACTTCAAGTCTTTCAATGAGACAAAATTTTTTACATTTGAAGAATAACCTTGAGGCACTTTGATATCATGAAGACACTGACAAAAGCTACTTTTCTCCCTCTTCGATAATGTATGACAAGCCGGGGGAAGAAATGTTCGTCTTCCTTTAGGAGTGGGAGCTAACTCCAAACGTATTCCCATTGATAGTAGCTCTAACCTTGCATTCAACCCATCTTTTGTCTTTCCTTTAATATCTAGCAATGTTCCGATCAAAGAATCACAGATATTCTTCTCCACGTGCATGACATCAATATTATGTTTGACTTCATGATACCTCCAATATGGTAGCTCAAAAAATATTGACCTTTTCTTCCAAATATGTCTATCATTACCAGATTTCTGTGTCTTTCCCAATGTCACATCAAGGTTTTTCACCCTCTCAAAATACAAATCTGGGGATAAAGGTTTTGGAGCAGTATCAAATTCTTGTGAGCCATTGAATTCCTTTTTTAGTCTTCTATAAGGGTGATCCATAGGCAAAAACTTTCGATGAACCATGTACAATGTTTTCCTCCCATGATGCAATTGACAATATGACGTATGTTGTTCGCAAATTGGACATGCTTTATGCCCTTTAACACTGTATCCAGACAAATTTCTATATGCTGGGAAGTCATTTATAGTGAATAGAAGCACTGCATACAGTTGAAAATATTCCATTTTATAAGAATCATACACCCTAATACCATCAACCCATAACAGTTTCAAATCATCAATCAGCGGTGATAAGTATACATCAATATCATTGCCGGGTTGCTTTGGACCAGAAATCATGATACTCAACATGACATATTTGCGCTTCATACAAACTTCAGGAGAGAGGTTGTAAATTACAAATAAAACAGGCCATGAACTATGTGTGCTACTGAGGGTTCTGTATGGATTCATTCCATCTGTGCACAAGCCTAGTCTCAGATTTCTAATTTCATTTCCAAATGTAGGGTACTGGGCATCAATTTTCTTCCATTGTGGACAATCAGCTGGATGACGTATTTTTCCATCACATACCCTCTCATCATCATGCCATCTTAACCTTTTTGCATCATGTGAATTAGCAAATAAACGTTTGAAATGAGGAATTATAGAAAGATACCAAAATACCTTTGAAGGGAGCTTTGTAATCTCTACATCAGCTTGTGATTTTTCTTTCACCTTATACCGTAATGTCCCACATTTAGGACACTCTTTCAGAAATTCATATTCCTTCCTATATATAATGCAGTCATTCGGACAGGCATGTATTTTCCTGTATCCCAATCCCATCGGGCATAATATTTTTTTGGCCTTATAATGTGAATCTGGAATATCGTTATCTTTTGGAAGAATGTCTTTCATCAATTGTAGCAGCTCTGTAAAACTTCTGTCACTCCATCCATGTTTCGCCTTTAGGTTAATCAATCTTAAAACCGCCGACAAAACCATAAAATCTGTACAACCAGGATATAATGGTTTTTCGGCATCACCATATAGACGTGCAACTGTCGGTTCTATCTCAATTTGTTCTGCTACAATATCGCGAATCATTTCTTCAATTCCATCGAAGTTACCATCTTGCGATTCATTATCATCAGTGACATTCTGTCCAGTTTCGCCATTCGAAATCCAAGTGTTGTAACTCGGATTGAAACCATGACAAATCAGATGATCTTTTATCTCTCTACTTTTCAACTTCTTCATATTCAGACATTTCAGGCATGGACAGAAAAAAATGTCACTACTTGGAACATTTCGTTTAGCAAATTCCAAAAAGGCATCAACACCTTCCTCATATTCATTGCTCATTCGATGTGCCGTAATCCAACATCGACTCATTATTACCTATAACAAATAGCAAAAATATATATATTTTTTAGATAATACAAATATATGTTTATATGAAAAAAATCATAATTTGAATGTAAACAATTTTGAAATATAAAACAAATCGATGTGTATTTAAAAAAAATATGCTTGAATATTATTTTTTAAACAAAATATAGTAAGATATAACACCCCCCCTGGACACCCCCCGACCCCTCTGGACAGCCCCCCGCCCCTCCTGGACACCACCCCCCACCCCCTACCCCCTTGGACACCCCCTGGACATCCCCCAACCCTCTGGACAGCCCCCCCACCCACCCGGACAACCCCAAATACCCTCTGGAGAGGCCGCCACCCACTTGGACAGCCCCCCACACCCATCCACCCCCTTGGACACCCCCCTGGACACCCCACCGACCCCTCTGGACAGGCCGCCACCCCCTTGGACAGCCCCCCACACCCACCCATCCCCTTGGACACCACCCTGGACACCCCCCGACCCCTCTGGACAGCCCCCGACCCCTCTAGAAAGCACCCCCACCCCTCCTGGACACAACCCCCCACCCCCGACCTGCTTGGACACCCCCCTGGACACCCCCCAACCCTCTGGACAGCCCCCCACCCCTCCTAAACACCACCCCCCACCCCCTACCCCCTTGGACACCCCCCTGGACACCCCCCAACACCCACCCACAACCTTGGACAGCCCCCCACACCCACCCACCCCCTTGTAAACCCCCCTGGACACCCCCCGACCCCTCTGGACAGCCCCCCACCCCTCATGGACACCACCCCCACCCCCTACCCCCTTGGACACCACCCTGGACATTCCTCAACCCTATGGGCAGCCCCCCCCCCCACCCACCCGGACAACCCCAAATACCCTCTGGAGAGGCCGCCACCCACTTGGACAGCCCCCCACACCCATCCACCCCCTTGGACACCCCCCTGGACACCCCACCGACCCCTCTAGACAGGCCGCCACCCCCTTGGACATCCCCCCACACCCACCCATCCCCTTGGACACCACCCTGGACACCCCCCGACCCCTCTAGACAGCCCCCGACCCCTCTAGAAAGCACCCCCACCCCTCCTGGACACAACCCCCCACCCCCGACCTTCTTGGACACCCCCCCTGGACACCCCCCCAACCCTCTGGACAGCCCCCCCACCCCTCCTAAACACCACCCCCACCCCCTACCCCCCTGGACACCCCCCAACACCCACCCACACCCTTGGACAGCCCCCCACACCCACCCACCCCCATGTAAACCCCCCTGGACACCCCCCGACCCCTCTGGACAGCCCCCCGCCCCTCCTGGACACCACCCCCCACCCCCTACCCCCTTGGACACCCCCCTGGACATCCCCCAACCCTCTGGACAGCCCCCACCCACCCGAACAACCCCAAATACCCTCTGGAGAGGCCGCCACCCACTTGGACAGCCCCCCACACCCATCCAACCCCTTGGACACCCCCCTGGACACCCCATCGACCCCTCTAGACAGGCCGCCACCCCCTTGGACAGCCCCCCACACCCACCCATCCCCTTGGACACCACCCTGGACACCCCCGACCCCTCTGGACAGCCCCCGACCCCTCTAGAAAGTACCCCACCCCTCCTGGACACAACCCCCCACCCCCGACCTGCTTGGACACCCCCCTGGACACCCCCCAACCCTCTGGACAGCCCCCCCACACCTCCTAAACACCACCCCCACCCCCTACCACCTTGGACACCCCCCTAGACACCCCCCAACACCCACCCACACCCTTGGACAGCCCCCCACACCCATCCACCCCTTGTAAACCCCCTGGACACCCCCTGACCCCTCTGGACAGCCCCCCACCCCTCCTGGACACCACCCCCCACACCCTACCCCCTTGGACACCCCCCTGGACACCCCCCAACCCTCTTGATAGCCCTCCCACCCCCCTGGAATCACTGAAAATTTACCATAACAAGAAGTTGGGCCATTCAAAGAATGTTTTTAGGTGTGGAGGAAGAACTGAGTTTCAATAGATAGAGAAGGAACTCGACATTAGGTTGTCTATTCCAGGTGTGGATTTGAAGGAGTTAATGTTTTTTCAGGGACCCAAGAGATTGAATCATAAATTCAGATGTTGTGCCATTTTCTCATGATGAGGATGAATAATTGGTGGGTTTTGACTTTTAAATGGAGAGCTTAGCAGACCATCATATTTTCTATAGATCAGTAAAGGATGTTAGCATCGAACATAAGGCTTAAGGGATGCTTTCAGATCCAAATATGTATGTTGATGGATGCAATGGATCTAGTAGAGGTTCTAGAAATAATGGTGGTTTTATTTGTTTAGGATAAGTAGTGAAGAAAAAACTAGTTAATTTTTTACTTGCTGAAAAGAGGGTATCTAAAATTTTTAACATGCCGAGGGGAAATCTGGCGAGTCCTCCTCGTGAAACTTTGTTTGCAGGGGGTGAAAATGGTGATGTGATCCCAAATCCATGCACCTATGCCATGGTTGTGTGTGAATAAAGTAGTAACAACTGTAAAAGGGCAACCCATCCAAATGGACACGCCCCAACCCTCTCGGGGATTTATAGAAAACGATGAAAAATTAGTGAAATCATAAAATTAGTCAATATTGCAAGTCGAACTGATAGATCTAGGGATGATAAATAAGATTATGGTGCCAAAACGAGTTAAAAGGGTTCGCAATCGAAGAATCTTAGCTAGTTTCAACAAAAAAAATCACAACACATATATATATACTATCCGCGAAAAAAAAAACGAACGAGTGGGAGGATTACCTGAGTGCTGCGAGTTTAGATTATTGATCCGAGGAGATTAAATATGAGAAACGATGATCGAAAAATGAATCTAAACCAACGAAATGGACGAGCCGATTCGGGTTTACGCGCGAGAGAGACGAGTCGCGACTGTCGAAGGTAAACTCGCGAATGACAATCCACGGGTCTGGGTAAATTTCTAAATGAGTTATCACGTCGGTTATTCAATAACCGACGTTATACATTTTTTAAAAACATTTATAACGTCGGTTATTCAATAACTGACATAAAAAACTTCCTCCGATTCTTTATTTTCGTCGGTTATTTTATAACCAACGTTATAAAGGGCTCAAAATCCGCGTTTTTTTAGGTCGGTTATTCCATAACCGACGTCAAAAACATCTGCGGATTCTTTTTTTACGTCGGTTATTTTATAACCGACGTAAAAAGGCCTTCAAAAACCGCGTTTTTTATGTCGGTTATTAAATAACCGACGTAATAACTCGTACATATGTCGATTTGTTACGTCGGTTATTGAATAACCGACGTAACAAACACCACCCGCTTCTGTTTTTTACGGCGGTTAATGTATAACCGACGTAAAAAACGAAGCCGCGCGATTAATAACGTCGGTTATAAAAATAACCGACGTTAAAGGTGTACTAAACACAGGTTTTTACGTCGGTTATTAAATAACAGACGTAAAAACCCTCGTTTTACATATTATGACGTCGGTTTTATATAACCGACGTAAAAAATGGTGACGTAAAAAACGTTTTCTGCACTAGTGACTACCGCCCCCTCAAGTGATGTGACTCGTTCATGAAATACATGGAATGTATAAAAAATGAAATTAATGAACTTATGAGACCTATAAAACATATATATTATACTGTAATGATAATATATATCTCTTAATTATTTTTAATTCAATTAATATGTCAATGAAATGAAAGTAGCGTTCATGCGTACGTATGGCCTACCATCTCCATGAACGATGCATTTCATTTCTTTTTATCTCCAAATGTTATGGAATAGTATAGAATGAATATGTACGGGATATATATGATATTTAAATCATTAATACTATTCTGGAGATGATTTACTTATAACTACATGGACAATCATTTTCAAACAAATTCATTTTTGACTCATGTACCAAACATCGACAAAAATGTCTGATATGAACTGGCATTATTAACCGATTATTATAACATTATAATATGTGATATGAAATGAATAATAATATTTATAGTATTAACTTACGCAATTATAAATTTACCAAAGTTTATTATTCTGGAATATAAAGAAACGAACAAGACAAGTTGGACTTGTGGTAAGGGATCTGACCTCTCTCTTTCTTTTCAAGTACCTTCTTTTATTTCATTTCATTTATGCTCCATGTTCTTATGTTGGAGGATGTTATTTTATATTAACCATACTGTAATTTGTATTTTAATATGATGAGATATCCCATCTTACTCTCATCAATTCATTTTTATAATTTTTAAGTGGCGTCGTTAGGCTGCCGAATTTTCGTAAGGGATCCTACCTCTCTCTTTATTTTTAAGTACTCTTTTTATGTAACTTACTTTAAGCTCCTCTTTCTTATGTTGGGGGATGTTATTTTATATTCCTCTTGATTTCCATTTTATGTTAATATGATGAGAGACCCTATTTGATCTCATCAATCCATTTTTGAAAGTTTTATGTGGCGTCGTTAGGCTACCGAATTTTCATAAGGGGATTTTCATCTCACTTTTTAATCCCGTGAGATTCATGCTACATTGGACACTATTTCCTTTTGTGTGGTGTATGTATTTCACATTATTTTACTATTTGTATAATATAATCTCATTTATGGGTAGTTACATCTTCATTTTATGACCCTTCTTTCATGGGGTGTACGTTTCAAAAGTTTCCCAAATCGGTAAGGGAACCTTTCACACTCCTCTTTTAAAAAGACTTATTTTGTTATGTCATTTAATTTACATGTTTTTATGTTGGGATATGTTCTTATATATCCTTATTGATGTAAATTTTATTTCCAAGTGATGAGATGCCATTTTCTCTCTCATCAACTAATTTTATGAATCTTAAAGTGACGTTGTTAGGCTGTCGAATTTTACCAAGAGAACTTCTTAACCCAATTTCGATTTCTTTGTGTTCAACTTGTAGTTGTTGAATATGCCATCCTATGAATATTTTTGAATGACCTCTGGATATTTTACACTTAATATCTACTTATATTGGGTGTATTTATATTTTTCACACATAATTATGATATTGATTTATCCTTAATTTGAGGATACATTATTTATAGGGGATTTCATCTCATTTTACAATTCTATTGAGACTTCATTGTTGTTATGAACCAATTCACTCTTATATGGTGTATATACTGTCCTTTATAATAATATATCATGAATCCCTTTATTCTAATGATATTATAATGTTCTGATTAAATGTTATTCATCAATTATTGTATTCAAGTGTCTCTCATTTTGTTAAAAACCCTTTAACTAAAATATCGTTTTAAATGTTTTAACGATTTTTTCTTATAAATATTTCTCATTAATATCCATGTTTTAAAAATGGTTTTAAGGATTTATTTATATGGATATTAATGGTTTAAAATTTTAAAAGCTTCAAGGTGGTATGTGACACTTTGATTCAAAAATCCCATTATTAAATGTTTTATATGGTTTTGAAAATGGTTTTTAGAATCGATTCATTATTTCATTATCTTAAAATGTTATATTGATATTACAATGTGGGAATGTTATCATTCCTTTGTGACTAAGTTATGTTCTATGATTATGTTATGTTTCTTGGGCATTTTTTATGAATACGGGTGGTTCCGTGATAAACTAAGCATGGGTGAGCCCGACATAGCTCTCCAATGCATTGGGTAATGTGAAGGAGTTAAACGCTAAGGTTTCTCCGAAAAGATTTAGGGAATATACTGTGATGTTTATTCCAAACGTAACCATGAGGGTTCATCCCTACGTAAAAATGTTATGAATGCCTCAGGCTACCTTTATGCCTTATGATTTCTATGGAGTAATGCATAAATCTTATGATTTCATGAGATATGCTAAATTGCTTATTTTTTATGAGTAAAGTATGATTTCATTGATTATTATGTATACATGGAATGATGTTTTCTTTCTGTACTGTTATAACCCTTACTGAGCTTTTTATGCCCATCCTAATATTGTGAAATGTTTTCACAGGACATAATGTTGAATAGGGTCAAGGATGGGATCAAGGAAATGTCAGGTTGTCTAAAACAAGGAACTAGAAATGACTCTTTTGTTCAAGAGTTTTTATTTTTGTGAAAAAAATGGAAGCTAAGTAGATGCGTCTACTTTGTAGTCTTTGAGATGTAATATTTAAGTCCTAATTCTCTAAAACTCTAAACCTGAAAAGATACTAAATGTGAATTATCCATTTAATTAAATAATAAGTATTGTTTAAGGTTGGGTCCTTATAAAAAGGGTATTATTGGAATTTTCCCAAGACTTATCCTATCAAGAAGCACCGATATCCATGATGTCCAAGATAGGGGAGAATATTTTTTGGCCAGATGCTTCTGAGAGGATTTTTCAAGAGCTAAATAGTAAGGTGGCCTCATCAATGTTTTTTATTTTTTCTATGTCGAGAAAGGATTTTACCATAAACTATGATGAAATCGGAGTAGGATTAGGATCATTTCTAATGTCAAAGGATTGAGTGGTGACTTATGAATTGAGACAACCAAGAACGCATGAGAGGAATTACTCTACACAAAATATAGATCCCGTTATAGTGATTCACTCATTTAGATGCTTGAACAACTATATTTTTTGTGAGAGGTATTAAGTGTACATAGACCACAAGTTCCTCTTGTAAATATATTCTCAATTAGAATTAAAAATTAAAAAGAAGAGGTGGGTCATGTATCTATAGTCTTTCAACTTCAAGATGGATTATAAACTAGTAAAAGGTAACCTTATTACCGATTTGTTAAGACATAAGATGTTTAAAGAGGAACTGTGGGAGACTTATGATGAGTGGTGATTATGGAACTCCTAGAATATATGAATCTTGATGTTTAGGAGACTTACGGATGAGTTTCCTGGACATCAACATCTTTTTTACCCATTCTATTGGATCAAATCATGATCGAGTATTTATCAGATGCAAAGTTTTTATCTCTACTAAAAATCCTTTATGGTGGGAAGCCACCTTTAGGATAGTCTCTTGGTAGCATAAATTCTTTTATTTTCCATGGTAATTGATGGTTTCTTATGGGCTTATATAAGGAGAAGATAAGAGATTTTTATGTTTCTAGATGGGAGGTACACCTAGGTTTGAAAAAGATGTATCATGTCTTCTATTGATAATACTTCTCTCCAAGAATGAGGAAATAGATTTTATGATTCATGGATAAATGATTCACCTACCAGAACTTTAAGGGATAGAATCAAAGGCCTATTGGGCTGTTATAGCCTCTACTAATTCTAAAATGTTAATTTTATTATACTGATATGGATTTCATAATCAGATTACCCAAGACACCTCATAATAATGATGCATTATGATGATCCAAGATCAACTAATGAAGGTATCCCGAATATTTCCCAACAGGGTGACCTTCACTATTTATGATCTTGGTAGTCTCTATATGAAGAATATATTTCAATTTCATATTGTTCTAAGGAATATAATTTTATTTAGTGATATTGATTTCATTTCATGGTACTAGGATGGTCTTTAGATGTCTCTTGTATTTTTTTTCTTCTGATTATAGCCTATCATCCGCATACTGATGACCAATCTGAATAGACTATTTAGATTTTAGAGGATATATTACGATCTTGTGTCCTGGATTTTGGTGGTTCATGGGAGCATCATATGGTACCCACAAAGTTTTCATGTAATATCAATTTCCAATAATTGATCAACATAGATCCTTTTGAGTCATTTTGGGAAAGGAAATTATGTTCACCTCTCTGTTGGATAGACATAAGTGAGTCAACATTTTTTAGATATAGTATTGTATAGGAAATGTCTGAGCAGGTTCAATTTTTCAGGAAGGGTTTGGTTACTTCTCAGAGTAGGAAAAAATCATTCAATGAATAGTGTATATGAAATATAGATTTTAAGGTGGGTTGTCATGTTTTCCTTCTGGTGTCACCTAGATTAGATCAACACTATATATAAAAATAGGTAAATCTAATGCCCCATTTTTTTGTCAATTTGAGATAGTAGAAATGATCGGTTTAGTAGAATATTGATTGGCCCTTTCACAAAACTACAATGTCATTCATGACATGATTCACGTATTATAGATTCATATATATCACCATGGACCTTCTTATATGATAGTAATGGATGATTTCAATCGTGTTGGAGATGTTTCCTTTGAGGAGCATCCAATATAGATCAGGGCTGTAGTGAGAACCATGTTCATGTAAAGACAATACCTCAAGTGTGAGTGCATTAGAGGCATGGATGTGTTCAAAAGGTAACCATGGAGAGGGAGACTGATGTGTGATTATAGAGGAAAAACATTTTCACTGATAACCACAATGACCCATGGATTATCTCAATGATGAGAATTTATATGGTGGGTAGGTTAAAAGATCTCAACTTTTCAAGGTATGTCCCACTTTGAGTTTTGGTGGAACATCTTTTAGTTGTTTTCTTCTTCTTTTAAATCCTGGTTTTCATAACTATTATTTTTTTTATGGAGATATTTTTCTATGAAAATGATCGAACATCTATGGATGTATTATTATTTGAATTAATGGATTTTTAGTATAAATGTGGAAAAGTTTTAAGAGGATGTCATTTGGGGGTTTGGATTGGCCTGGGTATTTTTCTAATCATTTCTAAATAATTTTTATACTAGAAACATTGATTTCAAGAACTGGTTACGTGAAGTGAATACATTACCAAGACAATGTCATGAAGTCGTACAAAGCATGCATATTTTACACACTATAAAACTAGTTCATGCCATGAAAAGGGTTAATGGGTGTTAAATTAACCCGAGGTGACAAGTTTTTTAGTGTATCTATTAATCCATGAAATTCACATCATTTATGGGTTCCAATCACAAATGTTACCAGATTAGTGGTTTTAACCATGCTGCTCATTTGATTTATTCTCATTTCATTATGCAACCTCTTCTCTCAAACCCTAGGGCGACTATAGGTTATTTTTTTGGTGATTTCTTCCTTAATGGTCATCTTGGTCTAGCATTTTACCTTTAGTTAGTTCCTTCTATTTTTTCTCCATTCATTTGATATCCTCCCTTGTAATGGTGTGATCTCTTGATCATCGCTGAATTGGGTTTAATGTGTATTCTAATGTAATCAAGGTTTTCATAGTAATATCAATTTTCTTTCTTCCTTTATTTAAATTCTTGATTGATAGTGCTGCTTTAATTTTTAGATAAGGGTAGATTTCTTGGAAAAAATACCTTATGTGAAATACTATGTGATCTTGTTGACTCAACATGTGAGTCAACTAATAGAGTAATGGGTGGTGATAATCATGTGTTTTCACCACTCCTTGCAACCCTTTAGATCTAATAGTGTTGAGACCTAGCTTGTGGACACCATTAGGGTGAGCCTACCCATAAAAAATAATTAACTTCTTATTGGATTGAAACATGTATTACAATTACATGATATATTAGATGATTTCCTTTGATATGATCACTTTGTAAAATGGGTTAATCTTTAATTAAAATGACTGGGATTACATTTATATGACATGATTTTAATGAAATTTTTATATAAATAGTGAGGAATGGTTATATTTAAATGATTATATAAAGGCCTTGTACTACATATTTTGAAATTCTTTTATAAGGGTATTACTGTGATTATGCTGAAATTCTTATATGAAGGACATGGACATGTTATTCTAAAATGATTCTATAATGGGATTGGACTAGTTATCATAAAATTCTTATATAAAGGTCATGTCCCAGTTATGCTAAAATTATTATATAAAGGGTATGGTTTGGTCATTCTAAAATGCTTATATAAAGGGATTGGCTCAGTTATGATAAAATTATTATATAAATTAATTTTCTCATTTATGTGATTATGCCATGGAATTTTTTTTATAATTGTCATGGTGATGCTACATGTATAGAGGTATTCTTCAATGGTACCAAATAAGTTTAATTTTTATATTTTATTTATTGATTTGTTAATACCCCTACTATCACATTATTTCATGAACTTACTTTCAGAATGTTTTTATTTAGACATAGTGGTGTTCACAATCTGAGTTTTACTTAGACCCTTTTCGAGTAGCAGTTTTGTACCTGAGAAGGTTACATGGACACCATTTTAGAAAAGGTAAAATGACCTTTATGGTGATTTTTTCTTCCTATATAGGTTGGATCTTGGATATAAGATTGACAAGGGGATTGGGATTTTATTATTTGGTTTATTCATTGATTTGTATTTTCATTTATTGGTTTTACATCCATCATGAAACATCACTATATTACATCATATCATTAAATTATTTTTCATATCATTTGATTTATCACTTACCTTCACTATTTATTTTATCTATTATTATTATATTATTTTTATTATTTATTTTACTCTGATATTTATTCTATTTTTATTACAACTATATACCAGGGGGTATAGTCTCTCCACTATATCCTTTAAACACCTGTCCATAGTAAGTTTCCTCTTGCATACGGGGAGGTGTGATTTATTTATATAAATCAATATAGTTTTTTCACATGAGATAGTTTTGGATCAGGGGATGCTACACCTAATCATATTTCCTTTAACACTGAGATAATCATTATATATATATATATCAAGTTACTTTTAAAAATTCCATTATCAATGTGTTACCTTTATGCATTTTGTGATATAATTCCTTTGGCTATTTTCAAATCCATGAATGAAATCCATAACATTTAAAAAATTCCACATTATATCTATAAATTCTATCATGGTTTCATCATCAATTCCAAAACATCTCAATATATTATAAATAACTTTTCAAATAATTAGAATATTTTTAAAGATCTTAAACATTATTTAAAAAAAATTTTGAAACATATAATAACTCTTATAATATTCTTTAATGTATCCTCACTTCCTCAATAAATTCAGTTATTTATTAATAATCATCCAATTATATTCTTCAAGTAGTTTATGTCTCCATTATGTAATAATACTTGTTATAAAACATTCATTATCTATATTTAATATCTTCTTTATAGAGATATAATATTTAGCAATATATTCACTCCATAGAACTAAACTAAAGTTAAAATTATTCAATACTCTAAACCCAATTATACTCATAAACTTTAAATTAGTTGTAATATTATCTTCTATCTAGAATTTCCAGTTGAATATTCTTCAAAAATATTATTATTAGATGAAACATGATTACTTCTTTACCCTTTTAAATATAAACAATGGTAGCATCATACTTATAAGATTTGTGGTGTTTCTTCAATCCTTATTCACTATTTCCATGGGAACTACAACCTTATTCTCATAAATATTATATTTATATTCACTCTTCAATTTTATTATCTTCTTTAATATATACTGAAATCATGATTACTGACCTCGATCTTATTTATAAAAAATACAACCAAATATAAAATGGGTTTAACAATATCCCCCTTTCTATTTTGTTGTCAATAAAAATATATAAAATACTTTTCAATATGTTCTTTATTCATTTTTTTACTCCTACCCTTATTGATATAGAATATAAAGAACCATGATAGAGGATGGTGTCAATTGAATCATGAAAAATTCCACTAATAATTCAATTTTATGAATATATGAGGGTTTCTCGATGTTTTTAAATAGATTCTCATTCTGATACAAACTATTAAATGTATTCTCTGGATATTATTAACCAAAATATCTACACTCCTCTAAATACACATATTAAAAACATTAAAAAATATCTATCATGTTCATTTTTATAAATATTTCATGCATATCTTCATTTTAATTTCATCGTTAAATTCAACATATCTCCCATTATCTTTGGAGTTCATTCTTGAAGAATAAGGATGAGTGAATATGTATTCATAGATTTTCAATGATATATTTTATAAACAATCTAGAATTTATAATTTAAAAGAGATATTACCTTTGGGTATATTTTTAAAATTACTCTCCATCAAGGGATGAACTTCATCTTCAGTTCATTAAGGTTGATCATTATATCAAATATTATCTTCAAGATATAAAATGTTGATGTCACTCCAAGATGATGACTTTCATCAATTATGGAATAATTATTCCAACATGATCAATTTTCTTAAAAATTATACCTTATAATCATGAATCACTTTAAATTCCGAACAATGAAAATAAAAGCACAATATATATAAAAATAAGGTGAAACTCCATTATTCATGAGTGGGAGAGAAAAAAATTGGAGGGTTACTTCTAAAATAGGTCACTCTTTTATTTTTAGTTCTATTTTTTGATGAACCCTTCTTGATTTCTCCCTTAAGATTATGGTGGTACATTCTTTGGGAAGCATAGTTTCATTACTTCTCACAAAAGTGTCATTATATTGAGTTTACTCTATTATATCAATCATCAAATAACATGTGTCTTTTTCCTAGATTTATTTTTGTATGCATCTTGTCTTGGGATGGAAACATGATCGCACAATCTTTGAAATTTTTCAAACCTACTTGCACCTTTCACATAATTCCTTAAGAGTTTTTGGGATATCCCCAATTGAAAAACTCCCATGAAATTAAACTTCTTCATGTGGACTTTTCTTCATCATCACTAGAATTAATTTTTTCTTTCTTTATATTCGTTTCTATTTCAAGTTGATATAGCCTTATAATAATGTTATATTTATATGAATGGTCAACTTTCTTGGAACATACACATGGTTTATGAGGAATATCCTCCACTAATTAAATTCTCTGGTAATTTCATGGATTGGTTCTCTTATTTTATTTTATTTTTCTTACCATATTTGTTAATGAATTCCATGTTTGTTTTATAATGGTTCATGGTATAACCAATTCTTCTAAAAAAGGAATATGTCTTCTTTTTTGGTGAAGCATTCTTCTTATCCTTGTTATGTGTCCTTGATTTTACATATTTATTTTTCTTCGAACCCAAGTTAAAATCACCTCCACTGAACCTCACCTTATGAATTTTATTTCATCTCTTTTCTCTTTTTTGGCATGATCTTGGGTTATTTAAATAGGAATTCATTTTCATAGTTACTATATAGTTTCATCTCCATTATAATTTTTTCAAAACAATCAATTCAATTGGATATAAACACATTATTATCATTATCCAAGGAAGTATGTTTATCTTAGTATTATTTCACCTTGATATTGTCTTACATTGTATTTCATGAGTTTACATGTTATTAAAAAAATCATGTTCTATGTGTCCAAAATTTTCACAACACCATAAGTAGCCAAAAATATTTTTTCCTCCCTTTTATACATTATTATAGAATAATTCTGTATTGTATTGTTCATGTTCCTTTTTCTCTAATGGTTTGGAATACGGTAAATTATTTTCCTGATACTTCAAACCACCTTTTATGTATATTTTTGTACCACCTCAATTTTCTTCATCCATATTTTTATAGATTTTTTATTTTAAACATTCACAATGAATTAAATCATAATTATTATAGTCATAACCTTATTGAGTAAATGATAACTTTTTCTTTAAGACGATGGAGGGTTTATCATAAAATAACTTTAACAAATTCTTACCACGTGATATTGGTTTTTTATTATAAAAAAATTATTTTTTATTTATGTGTGCGAAAAAACTCTTCTCTCAACTTATTGTGAAAACTCGGGTTATGTCTCTTCCATGTTATCAAAATTCAAATCTAACTCTAGAAACTTCTTCTTGACGATATTGTTATCATCCTCTATTAAATTAAATATTTCTTGTCACTCGTTTTTTATCATATCAATATTATTATCTAAATATAAATTCAATTTCAATTTTGAATTTTTCATTCAATATTTATTCATGTTCTATTATATTTTCTATATTTAACCTTTAAATGAGAATTCAGGCCATAAATTATAGCCTTTTTATTTTCTTAAAATGCATTGATGATTTCTTCTAGCCCTTTATTTTATTATTACATAACCTATATTGTATTAAACCACTAATTATAATATTTAGAGAATATTTTTTCAATCTGTATATTCCTAAAACTAATCAAACTATCATGTTTTGAGAGCTTTATGCACATAAAAACACTTTGCTCCAAATATTTTTCTATATTATTTTTTTCTTCATCAAACTGGTTGATCTCTACCTTTATAGTTATAAAATATCCACATATAATTGTTACTTTTTTTAGCATAATAACATAGGATTTAATTTCAATAAAAAATAGATTTCCCTTTTTAATCCATGAAATTTTAATCGTTCTCACTTATTATTGGATAATATATAGAATAATTTTGGTAATAGTTTCCAGTTACCTCATTACCAAATTAATTCTTTGAACCTTCTATGATTGAATTATTTTATATCACCTTAATACTGCATTTTTTTTTTCAAAAAATACACTCCATTCATTCTAGATCTATCTTCATCGGTAATATAGAATAGAGAAACTATGCTCTTATCCAATTTGTATGAGAGGGATCCCTTCTAATCCCAAGTTTCTTTATGAGAAATTTTAACAACATATATAATATAATGAACTCTTCATTCATTAACATCAATTAAGATAGATTCATTACTCTATTCATTATTTGATGAGGCCTTTTTAAATTTCATTGAATCTCTTTTATATCTATTCTTCAATGTCATGGGAGATGTTTCTTCTATGGTTTTATTGATACGAAACTCACAGGTTTCTTGAAATATTCAATTTGGAAAAATTTTGGGAGTGAAAATAAAACTTTAAAAACTATTAAGTATTATTATAAATTTGAATCCAATATATGATTTAACTTATGTTTTAATACAAATTTTTAGGATCACAAGGGATATGAACAACTCTAAGAGGTGTTGAGTCCCCATTAGTGATTTATTTATAATTGAAAATTTTCCCTTCTTTACCTGTGTACCTAATCGGTGAATAAATATCAATTCATTATATCATTATCAATATATCTGGATTTAATTAAATAATAAAGAAAAATTAAGAAACCTAGTATTTGTTAATCATATTTTCCTCTAGGATGGATGACTATGTCCCTCATGTGAAATGGTTTTTATCCCATTTGCACAAACATCTAATTGTATTATCGATAAGGAACTACGGAAAGGGTATATCCTTTGATCCATAGTCCACATACCAACCAGGTATAATTTAATCATTGACCTGATGGTTTCCAGTACTGGAACTAACCAAGACATTATTTATAAAAAACAAGATTTAGTTTGCTTCATTTTAAAGTATCTGAGTATTGATTTTTTTGTCTCTTATGGAAATAATTTATTTAATCTCATTAATAAAAGTGAAATAATATCAAGTGTTACCTCAAATAGTAATCATAGGTCTATATACAACCATGTGATATAGTGATAATAAAGAAATCATTATTTATGATATAAGAATATCATATACCAGATTCTTTAACCTTCATATTCAGACTAAATGATAATAATTAAAAGCCAATGAAATATTCCACTCCTCTTATTATTCTTCAATATATAGGGATGTAATCTTGCTCAATATCATTATAACTCTATATCATTGATAAAAATTACCTCACATATATAAAAGTCAGATCTATTCTTTGATACACAATGATATCTCAAAATAATACTATATAGGTTCTCTTAATCAACTTTATTGACCTAAAATGACCTATAAAATAATCAATTTCATAAGTTCATATCTCCTGGATTATTGTTTTCATACTCAATCTCTGACTCTTAAAATCTCTTTAGATCCTCATAATATTTAGTCCAGACTATTCAATATTATTTTCAATATTAAAAGAATGAATACAATATTAGGAAATTTTCATGATTTGTACTTGATTCTCAACCTTTAAGAATTCAAATATAAAATATAAAATAATTTTTAATAGTATCCATATATAACATAAAATTATTATTATGAATTTATTTCTCACAATATCCATTAATAATAATTGAATAATTCCTTCAAAATCACTAAAAAAATTAAGGTTGTTATACTTTTATACATATATATAGTAATGTGATGATTGTATGGAATCTCATACCACTATGTGACTTCCTTTAGAATAATCTTAAATGATCCACTATATATTTTGTAGAGACCCGAAGCTTGACATACATGGACATTACATTACTTTTGCGTAATACTTAGTACATAACCAAAACACACACACAAGGATCGTAATAGTTTAGTGTCTTTGGAAACTCAGAATATAATCTTCTAATCGTGGTGAAATATCTTCAACATCTCCCATAAAGATCTTCCCTTTTTTTACATAAAACCTTTCTTTATATCCTGGGGAAAAGAAAACATAAAAGGGTGAGCTCAAATGCTCAGTAAGGGTAAACAAAATAAATATCAATCACATCATATTCATAAGAACATAACATTTTGGAAATCTTAACCTGCAAAAGAGAGCATAATTTCATAAAATGGGATAAATCATAGTAGTGAAATGAAATCCAAATATTCATAAAATAAAACATGAAACTTTGTGGCATACACACATAATCATATAGAATCATATCTTATTAGTCAAGACTCATTTCCAAGACTATCTTAGTGGACAAAGTCCATTTCTGAACCGAGTCATGCTCATTTCAGTCCTGTTTCACTGAACCGGTATAACCTACCATTCTAGCCATGTCTATCTCATGATATATAAAATCTTTACCCAATACATTGGAGGGAGATATAGGTCCCACCCATCTCATAATGATACCATTCTTATGTGTGCCACAAAATCATAAACCATAAATCATAGCATAACCCATGTAATAAAAATGAGAATCTTAAACATCATGACATCATAAAACAATTCATATAAGATAAAGGAATTCATAAAACTATTTCCATAACAACATAATCATATCAATGTAATAATAGGGATAGAAACATAACCTTATATTATATTAGATGTAAAATAATTTTGATAAAACACTTGAACTCCATTCTTGAGGAAAATATCCTTTCTACTTCAAAAACACTTTTCATTTCTTAACATGTTATACAATTCTAAAATAAAAGAAATTTATTAAAAATAAACATGAAAACTTCTATGGAAATCCACTTGGAAATAATGTTTTAAAAATCCATTCATGCCGTATAAGTTAAAAAAACATTTTTCGTACTTTTGTCGGAAAAGTCAAAAAGTACCTCGTACGAAATACGACAAAAGATTCCTTTCATATTCTTTACTAAAAACACACCTAAGGGTAAAATAGGATTTAAACAATTTTAGTTGAATGGAAATAATATTACATATTGAGGAAACATGGATTTGGATGATAAAATACACCCCAGTAAATGCCAAAGTATAAACAATCTCGGATAAAAATTAGATTGTGATATTTCCCTTACCTTAGGTCTGATTTGCTTCGTAAGTATCCGAACCTCCTGTATAATGATTTAAATAATGTCATTGATTTATTACAGAATCATATTCATTTTTATTATATCATATATGGTTCACTCATGACTTTTTATTACCCGTTCTTTTGTAAATTCATGTTAAAGTAGCGTTTTGGGTAAAATCGTCTCATTTTTCGTTCGTGTTTTAACTTGTAATTATTCATATGATTACTTAGATCATGATTAATTAATTCCAGAATATAAAACATGATTTATATATTCAGAATATAAATATATATAATTGATTGATAAATGGAAAGAAATACACCGTTCATGGAGACGGTAGTCCGTACGTACGCATGAACGCTGTTTTCCTTTCCTTATTGTCTTGAATGGAAGTAAGTAGATGACATACATATATATATATATATACATAAATCCAGTAGATTTAACATGTCATATATTTAATTATTATTCATTATATATACATTATAATCATTCATGAATGGTTAATGTGGAGAATGAATCTCATCGCGTCGTGGAGACGGTAGTCCGTACGTACGCACGAGCGATGATACCGTTCTCATGATCGTGAACTTGTGTTGAAGAGTATTTATACTGTTTCATTATCAATATCACTTTATAATAATCATATATAGTTACTCATTACACCATTATACCCATACAATTAAGGTGGTGGCGGAAAATAGATTACACCACGGTGTGGAGACGGTATTCTGTACGTACGCACGCGCAGTGATTTCCTTTTTCCGTAGGATGGATAGAAGGTTAATTAGAGTTTTTTAATATTTATAATAACATATAAGTATATAATAAATACTTATGTTATTACTTTATCATGAAACAACTAAAGAAGAAGAAGTTGAAAAAGAAAGAAATTGAAAAAGATCGGTAATGGATATTACCTCTTTTTGACGCGCCTTTTCTTAACCTCCACTTAAAGAACTAAGGATGGTCTTTGAAGAAGACCATGACCTCTATGATGATACTAGGTAAGTGGAGAAGAGATTTTGTCAGGGGTAGGCCGAGCTTGAATTCTCAAATTGGTGTGAGGAGGAGAGGGAGGAGGTGCCCTTTTATAAGGGAGGAGAGGGGCACCTTAGGAAAATCTCAAAATATTATTTTATATTAAGGTCAAATTCGGTTTATAATGGTTCCAAAGGGTCTTATTTAGAAGCTAAAGTGGGGATGGGTCTAAAGCCTCTAATCCAATAGGATTTAGATAAGTTTAGGTTATTATTTTAACCTTATCAATTAGATTTAACTCTAAGTTAAATAATTTAACTTTTACCGTGTCTTTTTGTTTTCTTACACTATATGGTTAATAAACTTACTATATCGAGCCAAACGAACCCCAAGTTGTTTATTATTAATATATATAACTTTATATAAGTCATTTGGCCGAACTTTAGATTTTTAGGAATAAAATAACAATTAATAATATAATATTTGTTTTATAAACTAATTCATGTCAATTTTGACACTATTTGGTACATGATTTTTATGAAATTTATAACAGAATGATAAGTTCAAACCAAGTTACTTAAATCAACAATAACATGTCATATTAACCAATAAAATTAGTGTTAGTCATAAAAAGTCTCAAATTACATTTATTTGGGCATTTATAATATCAATTATTCGAATGTTTTACTATTATGGTAATTACTGCATCATCATTATATCATAACTAATTTAATTTATTTAAGGTCTAAAAATTATAAAAAAACTATAATTACGTAGGAAATCTTATTAGCTTTCTAATGAATATTTAAAATCGAATTTATATTATGTATAACCCTGTATTAAAAATGTTTTAGTAAATAAATTTTGATTTTAACACTTTTAACTCTTCTTTGTATTAAATATTAATAAATGTCCTAATCTAATCCAAGTGGGCCTAAATGGTCATATTTTATTCCTAAGGTTTTTTTTGGTCGAATTAATCTTATCCAATAGAATTAGAACATGTGTTAGGGTAATAATAATTTCATTTTTACCCTTAATTACCCTATTTACTTTTAACCGTGGTAAAAAAAAGTAAAAAGTTACTATTCATCAAAAATTATTTTCATCTCATTGAACCACATTTTACTTACTGACATCAACCGTGTCTCTCGGATTTTCGAAATTCCACTCACAGAAGCGGTAAAATTAAGTTTTATGAAAAATTCAGTTTTTTAACTACCACTTAGTGGTTTCACTATTCATCAAAAAAATGAATGTTTCTAGAAAAATACCAAAAATTAGGGCTAAGCTATATTTGATATTATGAACTCAAAAATTATGTCTATTTTACCAAATTCAAAACATATTATTTCCATTAATTAATTTAAAAATTAATTCACGTCGTCAAAACGTATAGTGTGTTCTTAAGAGATAATAACTATCAAAAGATTGACACTTGTTTATGTCTGGTTTAAATGTGAAATTACATCCAATGACCACCATTGTATTAAATTGTAAAAATATATTCTAAATATACTTTAAAACCACTCAAATTAATAATTTATCACTATTAATTATTTCGATTGAAAAAGTTGTTTTTAATTAAAATTTAGTAATTTTCACTATCCATCAAAATATGAAAGTTATCCGAAAAGTACCAAAATTTCACCTTAGGCTAAATTTGATACTCCGAATCCAAAAATAAATTCCATTTTGAGAGCTAAAATTTATAAAATTTTAAAAGTTGGTTATTACTATTCATAACGGCTAGTTTTAATAATATTTTAATAGCATATCATTGTTTAGTGAAACTCGGTATTGCGTACTACACACGCTATCGAGGAAGGTCGCAATTGCGTGTAATGAAAGGAAAGTCAAGGATGCATGTTGATCAAGCTCCTTTTGGTGTAGCGTACAACATAAGACATTAATGAAATTAAAAAGAATATTTTTTTATAAAATCTCGGGTTGTTACATATTTAACCATTATTGGAGTATTTATCAATATTTATCATACCAAAACAACTCAAATGAAACACTTTTTAAAATTTCCATGAAAAATATAATATATTTATTTCTTTTCAATGTTTTTTTTTCAATACACCACAAAATATTCAGGTCCTATTCATGAAACAACTCCACAATGTCATCTTTTTCTCTGTAGTGTTTCTATATATTAATTCTTAAAAACAACTTTAGCTGGAATTTTTTTCTCAAATAATATACATGTTATGATATTATTATTATTCTTCATGGTGAGAATATCATAGTCTCATCTTGATAAAATTTCATTTCAAAAAAATTGATTTTTAATTCATGGATGAATAATTTCAGCACTGTCTCAGCTAACTACTAGAACTATCTTTTAAAAAAGATTCTCTAAAAAATCTTATTTCTGGAAGACCCTTATATATCTTATGTTAACCTTTAAATAATAGATTTTTACCCTTAAAAATTACCATGATTCTTCATAATGTTCTAAATTTCAATCAAAAAACAATTATGAATGAGTTCAATGACTCTTACATTTCTCAGTATCCATTGATATTATCCTAAAATTTAGGTAGAAACCTTTGTGTGTTACATTAAATTTACTCTTAAATACTATATAAATGAACATTGAATATCGTACATATTTCCAATTGTTTTCATATTCTACTTCTCTACTCACTAATTACTTTACTTTTAGACATCCACTTATGATGACCCTGCCATATTAAAAAATGTACCATTATGCATCATTTTGAGTTATATTGTAATTAAGTTTTAACATTTCCATTGAAATAGATATGGACATTACATATTTATAAATATTATATTATGTATTCAAAACCCTTAGTGTTATCATTATATATTAAGTGATATCATGCGTTTTTAAATTTGTACCTTTATGATAGAATGGTAAAAAAATTATAGAACATCTCCAAACTGCATAAACGTTCTCTAGGATTCCTTAGCAATTATAAAACATTTCAAAACAATATAACATGATAAGTAAATAAATAGAATATTTATAAATATCTTAAACCTATTAACAAATTCTTTTCACTATATAAGAACCCTTATTAGATTTTTCAAATTATCATCACTGCCTTAATAACATCAACTATTCCTCAATCATATTCTAGGTCTATTATTTATATAAGATCATTCTTAATTGTATGATAAATCTTATGATAGATATACCATTTTCAAGCTTTATCATATTTTCCAAAAATATAAAGTATTAGAAAAATCATCACACTCCATGGAACCCAACTCAATGTCAAATTATTTTAATCCATTTACTAATTTAATTCATAAAAATTCAAGAGAAATTAATCTCATATTATAACCATCTTTTAAAACTATATATTCTACATGAAACATTATTAATATATGTGACTCAAAATTTTCATGAACTTTTTCCATTTAAACATTGGAAGTAACCTACTTCTTATATTCATGGTGTTTCCAAATTCCTCATTCACTATTTCATTTCTTGAAAATTCAAAAATATTTGTAATTCACATTCTCAGGATCTTCAATATACTTCAAATAGATTCTTCATTAATTCATATTTACATCATGAATATTTATATCATGCTTATAAATAATAAAAACAACCCAACACAAAGAGTTCTTAAAAAATTAATGATATCTTTTGATTATATTTATTTCATATCTTTATGTTCTAGTATATTTTATTAATACACAATTGATGTTACATTTTATATTATTTGGTTTTGTTATAATAATGTATGTTGATTACATCTTAATATCAATATGTTAATTCTATGATTTCTCCTTTATAAAAAAAATTTATCATCAAAATTGTTTCTCTGATTGATATATCAAATGTTCTACCCCATACTGAGTGTATGATATCACTCTTTTATTTTGGTTCAATTTCTCTAGGTAATAAAGGAAATTTTTTAGGTATGATATTAGAAAAATCTAATCTATTTTAGAAAATAATTATGGAAGGAATATATGTTGTATAATGTATTAATAAAGATCTTTATCTAATCTCTATAGAAAATAAATCTTCAGTTTTTAGGATTTTCTATGTTATTTTTGGAATCTGATGTATAATTATATAAAATTTAGTAAAATATAAATATTTTTCTTACATGGTTTTTCTCAAAAATTATTTATATATACAAAAAAACCTATGATAATGATGTAATAATTCATTTCATGTTTAAACAATTTATGTAATGATAATCATATATGAGGTAATAAGGATGCATTAATATTAAATAAGAAAGAATACATAATTAATAATTCAAGGATTACCATATAATTCAAATTAATTTTATTTAGTAGTTGACAAAAAAAGTGAATTAATTTAGAATGGAGTCATGTAGGGTGGATGAATTTTGTTTTCTAGAAACAATTTTGTGGCATAGCATGCATGTATATGTGTTAAAGAATATCATTGTAAGTAATAAGTGTTAATTAGAGGAAGTTTATTTGATAATAAGATATGATATTTCAATATTAAAAATAATTCATGACACTCATTATTTCGGTGGGTTTAGAAAAATTTCACACAAAATGAGTCATTTATTATGATATGGAGTATATCAATCATGTAAATTGATGATGGAAAGATACCACTAATTAATATATGAGGGATTTTATATAACTCAATATTTTTAGCTACATAAATTAGAAAATAATGTCTTATTGTATTCTTTGAATGGCCAATTTCATCAATGGTTTTATAACTAAATTTTATATTTCTAGCTGTAATTTCAATATATCAAAGAAGAAAATGGGGGTAATAAATTTATGGACACCCAATCAACAATGTGATATATCTATATTTTCATTCATATTTTTTCAATATTAGACATAATAATAATTTCACCAATATTACTAAATGACTTTTTTGATACCCAACATTTATATTCAAAATCATTCTAAAATATGAAGGAAGAACCTTGATAGAGGGTGAATCCATGTGTATTAATAAAAACCCACTTCATATAAATCTCATCTATTGGAAAAAGAGAAAATTATATTACTTATATATATTTCATAACTAAATATATAGATGTATAAAAAATGGAAAATTAGTTATTGATCCTATATAAACATGGAATATAAAGATCATGTGTTGGACACTAAAAACTATGTTTCTCAGGATTAGAAAATAAGAAATGGTTTTCATATCTTTTCTATTGCATGTAGAATAATCACCTAAGATAAAATGGGATAATTGGATTAATCTTTCTACCTATATGTAAATTATGGAGAAAATGAATAAAGGAATATCTGAATGGGAATACGGTTCACTTTCTTTGGATTTATTTTGGGGTACTAATTATTGAACTTAGTTTTGATTTACTTATTTAATTTTAATTCTAATTCTATAAAATATTTTCTCTATATATATTTTTCAGTACATTTTTTTATAGGGATAACCACTTATAATTAGTCTTACTACGGAGCTAGAATATTTTATGAGTTCATGATAAAAACATTTCCATTAATTCTTATTTAT
Source organism: Viscum album (assembly GCA_963277665.1). Taxonomy (NCBI): domain Eukaryota; kingdom Viridiplantae; phylum Streptophyta; class Magnoliopsida; order Santalales; family Viscaceae; genus Viscum; species Viscum album. The sequence continues at coordinate 849,883,785 of OY728126.1, read as the reverse complement.
TTTATTACACTAAGATTGTGTTTAATGTGTGATTGGGGTAGAATATAGTCACATATTATTACTCATTGGCATAAATATTCAATAAATAATTATAATTTGTGGTATTTCCCCTTCTCTGATTATATATTATATTTTATGAAATAAGTGGTTATAGAGGAAGCAGTCCCCTAATGGCAATATCAGCTCGAGTGTACACCTAGGACACAATTTCTTGATAAATACCATGAAATAGGATATATTGAGTGAGCCCGTGGGACCACTATATATAAATATATAAATCAATACGTGTTGTCTAGTCAACAAATTAACATATACATATTAGATTTCATATGAAATAAATGAATTTATTCTTTCAAAATAAATATTAAGGGTGTTCAACTATAATAGGAATTCCATTATGAGAAATAAAACCAAGCCATTATTAAGAAAATGGTAATTACATGAATTGGTAATAAACTACATAATAATCTATTGTTCGTACCAAAACTAATTTTAATTTTATTTATTTTATTTTATTTATATAAAATTAAAAACCTAACTTAAACTTTCCCTATTTTCAAAAAACCCGTATAAAAATGTAATAAGTGACACTGAGAAGTACTTTTTGATTTTTTTGGATTCATTAAGATATCATCATATAGTTAGCAATTATGCTATATTCATGGAATTTTTATAAATATTATTTATTGTGATTTCCTTTGGAAAATGTTCTCATGCATAAAATTTCTGATCTTTATAAGGGATGTTAATGAATTTGAACTTGTTATTATCTAATTTTATCTTTTTTATCTTCCATTTTCATATCTATTTTCATTATTTTAACTCAATACCACTAGTAGAAATGGAAGCTTGTAGGGGTGGACACATTTATGAAGTCTTTTTTAGTCTATGTATATTATAAAATCTATCCATAGTACTATAAGTATAGTAAAAAATGGAAATTTTCATACCATGAAAAAATGAGAATTATTATTTGGTCCAATAATGAAACCAAAATGATTTTGGAATAATTATAAGATATTAAAAAACGACGTGTAAGGATAAATGATAAAATGTATCAAGATTCCTAATTAATATAACCTTGATATACCACCATGCCTAAGATTATAATTAATTATAAATATATATATGAATATTTTTATGAAGATAAATGGAGTTCAATAAGGAGTTATAGAAATATTTCCAATTTCATAATTCTCTAACACTTTTTATTCTATAGAAGATATGTATAATTTTAAATATAGGTGTAGGGGCACCAATTAATATTCATAAAAAATTATAATGAAGTTTATAAGGTGATGTAACTTATTAAAGAAAAATAAAATAATGATAAACTAAAAACATGAAACATCATGTGATAATCAAGAAATATTTAATGGATTGTAAAACTCTAAAAGCTAAATAATTAGAGCACCCTTACAATCTTTCACACCTATTGAGTTACCTTTTATAAACAATGAGATTTGGATAATCTAATTCTAGAGAAATGATAACTTTAGAAAAAAACATTATTGAAGAGCTATGAAACCAACGAGATTTAGTGTATCCTATAAATAAATCTCAATACCCTATCTGATAAGGGATCAACACTATCACTTATTAGATATATTAAATGAAAATGCAGCACCACTTGGGTGGTTTTCCTCACTATTATTTTCATTTAATTATAATTTTCATTTTTTTCTTCATATATTTCGTTATAGTTATTTTTTCTCATAATTTTTTAAAATTACTATTAAATAATATTTTTACACATCTTTTCCATCAAATAATAATTCTAGTTGAATACATCTATAAAAATATTTATTCACTATCCTAATATAATTTTGCAAAAAACATTAATGATCAATATTTATATTTTATAGGTACTAGAAATATCATTGTTTAGGAGGGAGATAATAATATTTGTTGGGATATTCTTTTTTTTTGTTTTTTACTATATATATATGTGTGTAATTTTAATTTAGTTCCCAAGTTATTTTAAGAAATTTATTTATTTGTAATGGAATAATTTCATTTGAAAATATTATATATAAAATAATTTTGATATGAATTTATTTCTTGATTTTTATTTTTGAGAAATCATATAAATTCAACTGAATATAGATTATCATTCCCAATGTACTTCCAAATATCACATTTTATAGCTCTAAGATGTTTAAAAACGTTTTTATACATTCATTGTCACGAACCAGGCTGGGTCAGATGACGACCCGGCGCCCGACCAGGTTCACGACATGGCCTGAAGGGCGTTCCCGCCCGACTAGGTCCGCGACATGGCCCAAAGGGCGTTCCCGATCCCCACGGGCTGGAAACTAGTGTCGGGCATCAAAACAAAACAGTTGGGAACGGTTTAGCCCATGACAAGATAAATAAACATAAACTGAACAAGCATATAAATAAAAGAAAATAAACTGAACAACGTGGTAGCGGAAAGAGAAATAATCCAAGAAACGTGACATACCTCAGGTGACCCTATGGATCACCATAGTACGACAACCACACTCGCTCCCAAAAGCGGTCCAAGACTGAAACCTGCAACTGAAAAGTAAAGTAGGCGTGAGCACCAAGATGCTCAGTTGGAAAGCCAAAAATAACCACGTCCTATGCCTCCACCTTTATTAAGAAATCCAACTATGCCAGTTTGAAAATAAGATATAATAAAATAATGTTTTCCCTTCTTTTCAAATTCAAGTAATGAGTTTGCATTTTCAAATAAATCATTTCACTCTTACTGCATTTTCAAAATAGGTTCCAAGCATGCATTAACATTTCAAAATGAAATGAAACCAGTTTGGAATAAAATGTGATTTTTACAAATAAGACATCAAGTATGAAACAACTGAGAAGGAAGATACATCACAAGAAGCATGTTACAAACGAGCACTATGGGTAATCCCTATAGGTAGTTAGAACAAGTGGGAACCTAGAGACCTCTTACCTCGGTGAAACGTGGCTTAGAAGACCACGACCCTCAAAAAACGTGGCTTAGAAGGCCACAACCCTCAGAAAACGTGGAATAGAAGACCACAACCCTCAGAAATTCATATGTTTAGTTAGTGTTGTTGCGTCAATCCTGCTAGACAAACCGGGATGAACCACTGCTGTGTCATCTAGCGTACTAGTCCTGGTCACCCACCTAGATACCCGGGTTTCCCATTGTTCTCTATTTAAAATGGTGGTGAGTTTTATTTATCAAGCAATCAAACAAGTACATTACACTTTCATTATCTAAAACTCATTTAACCCTTCACCACCGCACTCCCTACTTAAGTACATTCCCCCTCTTTACACCACACAATCACGCACAAGCCTTTACACTAGGCACACTTATCACAAACTACTCATTAACACTTGCATCACATTTTTATTTTCAAATTTAGGGGAAAGACCCAAAAGGGGTTTTCTATTTTCACAAACCAAATCTTAAAGTGCCAAACGAGCCTCAATAGAGGTTTTTCTATTTCATAAAACATTCTTAAGATGCCAAACATGCTTAATTACATAAAGGGAACACTTTTTAAAATCAACCGGCCAAAAAGGCCAATCACCTTTGGAAATACACATTACCAATTCAAAACCACTTAAGAAATCGATTTTTTTCCTAGAAAAGTCACTTAAGACCAACGGCTTTGAAATACATTTCAATTTACCAATACAAGGCATAATAGTTCCTAGTAACCGCAATCAGATTCCATGGCATGTATATAAATAGCATAGTGTGAAACATATTTTTAAAACAATCAAGCAACTATGAATTTCAAATTAAAATCTTGGGCATAGGGGACCTACCTCAAGACACGCAGCATTTGACGGTGGAATCTCGAGACCGCTTCACCTACACACATATACATTTTCATATATATATATATATATATATATATATATATATCCTTTAGTCCAGGCACATATTCCCCGCGCCATGAGGGAACATGCGCAAGGAGGATATGTATATATACATGCCTACCCATGTGTATATATGTAGGCGTTTTTTTTCAACCACACGAACTCACCATGCGACGACCAACGCACTACAAGATAATTTAATAAATCAATCAAAACATAATAAAACATTCACAAGATGCGAAACTAGACCTCACTCCAAAGACACACTCAATTTCACGTAGGAAAAGCCACATTAAAAATCAAACGCGGACTTAATCTTTTTGAAGACCACTTTCGCACCACACACGCAATTGAATAAATCAATAAAACCATTTATGAAACACTTGAAAATTAGTACTATAAAATTTTCACCAAAAACTCACCCGATTTCATATAAAAACACAACTTTAAAACTGAAACCAAAGCACAACCATACCACAATATGTTTTTCGTTACTCGAACTATTTATAATTTAACTTCAAAGGTGTGCAATAAGTTCAACAAGCCAAAATAATACATTTTCCTTAAAACCACATTTTTAATACACTCGCACCTTGAGTGCTTTAGAAAATATTTCACACTTTCAAAACAAGGCTTGAAACTCATTTCAAGAAACACTACAATACAATGCGCAGGACACACAACCATTTATTTTGTAGAAAAATTCATTTTTAACACATATACAAATTAAACTATTACCAAAACATACTTTTCACACCTAAAATAATTAATTGATCCTTTCCAAGAATTCCCACAACATAACCCATATGAAAACATAAACAATACTAAAAGAAACTCAATTCCATCACACATGCATGTAAAAATGTTCATAGGACACAATTCACACCACCCAAAATAATTAAAGAACAAGCTAAACAAATTAATCCAGACAAAACCTTCATCAAACAACATTAATAAATGAAATCACTTACCATTGGTGTCGAAAGCCCTAAATTTTGAAGCGAAGCACCAATCGCGCACCAAACGCGGCGCAAACAACACCAATTAACCCTAAAACAAGGCATCAAAATAATTAAAATCAATACCTACGCAAGGAGGAAAGAAATTACCGAAAGGAGGTCCATCCAGCAAGAGAGGTGCATGGAAGTGTCCAACCGGAAGGGGGGGGGGCTACGCGCGGCGGCTGCTGGCCGGGGGAGAGGGAGCCAGGTCAGTCCGCCGGAGGAGAGCAGGAGGTCCGGTGAGGAAAGCGGGACGGCCGGCGCGGTTGCGGCAGGGGTCGGAGAGGGAGGAGGAGGCATCGAGGGCGGCGACCGGAGAGGGAGGAGGTGCGGCAAGGGCGGCGGCCGGAGAGGGAGGAGGCGCGGCGATCCGACGAGGAGAAGGGGGTGCGGGAATAGGGTTAGTGGGGGAAGAAGGGTAACTAGACGGGATAGAGGGAGCAGGTGAGGAAGAGGGAGTAAAAAAAGAGAGAAAAAAAGGAGAGAAAAAGAAATAGAGAAAAAAAGAAATAAATGGGGGAAAAATAAAAGTAAATAAATAATGAAATAGATAATGAAATGAAACTTAAAAACAACCTAGAGTAACCTATACACAAACCACAAAAATAATGGTAATATTAGTAGTAAGTTAATTATTTTATAATTGGAAGATTAATTTTAATATTAACGTCCAAATCAAAATATTAGGTGAAAAATAATAATTAAAATTATAACCTAATTAAAATAGTAACTTAATAAATATTAATACTAATAATAAAACCAACCAAAATAATATCATTCTTAGTTGAAGATAAACATTGCGCATGGTCGCGTGCGCGGTTGCGCGTCTGGTCGCGTGCACGGTCACACGTCCGGTCACTAGAGCAGTGCGTGCTCGGTTGCGTGCACGGTCGCACGCCTAGTTGCATGGCCATGTAAAAAAATTAATAAAATAGAGCAGTCTCTTATTAAGAATGGAAACCGACCACAGTCGCGGGAAAGGTCGTGCACCCCAATAATGACACATTTAATAATAAAACATTGTCTAAATGTGATTGGGAGCTACATATGGTCGCGCGTACGGGCGCACACCCATATAAGATCCCAAATCCATTTTAAAATAGAACCGATTCAAACCGAAACTCAAAATAAAGACCCAAAATAATTAAAATGAAGTAAAGCATCGGGTCGGGGTGTGACAATTCTCCCCACCATAAAAACCTTCTGCCCCCAGAAAGTCACCCAGCCAAACGAGGAATCAAACTCGAGTTTGAAATTGAACGAGGCCAAAAAAAATCACGAACTTGGTATGAATTTTCACTCCATCAGTCACACCCAACCAACTCCGAGGGAAACTGAGGAGAGAAGAACCATCAAGAAAAGAGGAGGGTTCTCCCCACCACAAGAACCCGACTAGCCCAACCGACGTTGAGACTCTTAGCATGGCTAACTCTGGAACTGTTAACTTGATCCAAGAGGGAACCGCCACACAGACCAAACCTCGAAAAAGGCACGACAAGATTCATGGTGAGTCTCCCCACCATTTAAGAACCGAATACCCTAAACTAGCCAGTATAAACTGACATGATAAATTCCAACCCAAACCAGAAACCACTGCGACATGAGAAAACCCACAGTAGAATTCTACCAAATAATGAACTTAACCCTAACTCATCATTTCCACAAGAGATGAGCATCTCCAAAACGAGCATGTACTAAAACAAAACGGGTCACATTTGAGGAGGCTCAACCACTGGAATTTCCAAAAAGACGAGATCACCACGCCTTCTTACCACCACAGTGGCATATTCAAAGATCAAAGACTGCAACGAGATAAGAGACTTTTATGCCTCTTATAGAAAAACAGAACCTTCAAGGGCGAGGATGCTTGAACCGAGAAATTTAAACTGTCCCTATTTTTGCAATGGAGACAAAAGTTAGACCAATGTGACCCACACCCAATGATTCCTAACTGTGTGAAAGGCTTCACTCTGAGACCTGTGGCTGGAGCTCTGATGTCTTGAAGCATCTGCTGCCCCGCAGTCAGGAGCTAACATTCTCCTGTCGAGACCCCTCCTGACGAAGCTGCAGCGGAGCCTCTCTAAGTTTCCCAAATTGCCACACCGACAGCAAGTCTTCAATAGATGATGATGAGGCGACTTAAAGTGCCCAAACCGGCCACAAAATAAGCAGACAAGAGAGTGGCCCGACTAATAGAAGATGGAATTGTCAAGAAAACTTGTCTGAGATGGGTTCCTCTGGCTCGCTCTCACAGAATGGGGAACCATCCCAAAAACCAAAGGGAATCGGTCCTTGAACAATACACGAAGACCCCACATAAAAGAACCTTTAACTGATTCTATGACATTATCTTTGGAGAAAAGGGAACCAACTTCTTGAGATGCCCAACGTAGGCCTTCACTATTCGTTGGCATTGCTCGACACTCACGAGCCTTGTCGCTTCCATTATCTTCGCTTCCACAAATATAAACCAACTAATGAGAGTGGTCCTAAACACCTTCCCAGATGTACCATCATGCAACGACGCTGGGATTATCTCCTCCAACCATCCCAAGTTGCACCTTCAAACGGACTTAAACCAACACAGACTCTCTTAGCTTTAGGAGATCCCAATAACCTGAAAACACCAACGAATTCACCAATCTAGTTCGCTACCTTCAATAAATAACGATCTCCACGGAAGCTAGACAATGACTGAAAAGAATTCAATTCCACCACCCTGCTAAGGGTCTAGGTAGAACCAATAACTAGAAGAGGCTCACTAGAAACTTCTGGGATTTTTCTGGGCGGCATACTCAAAAACAAGAGGCACAAATCCGAATCAAAACTCATCATAAATCAAAATTCCACACCTCAATCACAAACGAAAGCTCAAACTCAATTACCTATTCCAACCACAATTCAGTACGTCAAAACCAAGAACCCACGAAAAAGAATACTTAACATGAAAAGAGAAAGATAAACAATTTCTCACCCACTTTTCTAAACACTTGAAAAACCCCTTTTTTTTAAACCATCTTTCATCAAACAGAACTACTTGAATATCCACCATTGATATCCCATGAAGTCTCACACATACATATCCATGTGCTAGCTCAAGCACCCATCCACTCACATCACCAATTTCCCCACTTGCCACATGCGCACCTCAATGTATGTGATCACTCATAGGAATACCAAGGGTCAATTCAAGACACACCTCATTTTCCAAACAGATGATTCAGTATAAAGCACAAATTCCCAACCAATTTGAAATAGTGACTTATCATCAAAGCGGTACATTTCAAATTTCCAAAACATTTTCCAATTCACATTCCAAAAATTATTACTGAGATTCCAAAACAACTTCCAAAACACCACCCATTTTCCCTTTTGAAACCACACATTTGTTAAAAGAAAACAATTTCCATTTCAAAACCACTTTTCCACTCTAACACCACATTCTCATTTGAAACCACCTTCACAAAAATCCATTTTCATTTTTGATATCTACTCACACCAACCAAAAATAAGGTTAAACATAACTCACATTAAAACATCCAAAAATAAGGGACTAGTGGTTACACCAACCCGGTAACATGGTTTAGCAGGCCATGCTCCAAGCGAGCATCAACCATAGGAAGAATCTTGATTCGTGCACTCGGGTCGTACATCGGTCGCTACTCCAAGCAGGCTCGTCACGTAACATCGGATCACTTCCCTAGTCATCCCTCATCCACACATACCAATCCAAAGAAGAAAATTCAAATTCCGGACTACCCCTTGAAACTCGAGTCTCAGGGCGGGCAAGGGTTCATGACGTCCTTCCCGCACCTACCTCTCGAGTCCCGACACACTTAATCACCAAGCTACTTGACACCCCAAATAACAAGGGAACCTCTGATACCATTTTGTCACGAACCAGGCGGAGTCGGATGACGACCCGGCGCCCGACCAGGTCCGCGACATGGCCCGAAGGGCGTTCCCGATCCCCACGGGCTGGCAACTAGTGTCGGGCATCAAAACAAACCAGTTGGGAATGGTTTAGCCCATGACAAGATAAATAGACATAAACTGAACAAGCATATAAATAAAAGAAAATAAACTGAACAACATGGCAGCGAAAAGAGAAATAAGCCAGGAAATGTGACATACCTCAGGTGACCTTATGGATCACCACAGTACGACAACCACACTCGCTCCCAAAAGCGATCCAAGACTGAAACCTGCAACTGAAAAGTAAAGTAGGCATGAGCACTGATATGCTCAGTAGGAAAGCCAAAAATAACCCCGTCCTATGCCTCCGCCTTTATTAAGAAATCCAACTATGCCAGTTTTAAAATAAGATATAATAAAATAATGTTTTCCCTTCTTTTCAAATTCAAGTAATGAGTTTCCATTTTCAAATAAATTATTTCACTCTTACTATATTTTCAAAATAGGTTCCAAGCATGCATTAACATTTCAAAATGAAAAGAAACCAGTTTGGAATAAAATGTGATTTTTACAAACAAGACATCAGGTATGAAACAACTGAGAAGGAAGCTACATCACAAGCAGCATGTTACAAACGAGCACTATGGGTAATCCCTATAGGTGGCTAGAACAAGTTGGAACCTAGAGACCTCATACCTCGGTGAAACGTGGCATAGAATACCACGACCCTCAGAAAACGTGTTTTAGAAGGCCACAACCCTCGGAAAACGTGTCTTAGAAGACCACGACCCTCAGAAATTCATATGTTTAGTTAGTGTTGTTGCGTCAATCCTGCTAGACAAACTAGGACGAACCCTTGCTGTGTCATCTAGCATACTAGTCCTGGTCACCCACCTAGATACCTGGGTTTCCCATTGTTCTCTATTTCAAATGGTGGTGAGTTTTCTTTATCAAGAAATCAAACAAGTACATTACACTTTCTTTATCTAAAACTCATTTAACCTTTCTCCACCGCACTCCCTACTTAAGTACATTCCCCCTATTTACACCACACAATCACACACAATCCTTTACACTAGGCACACATATCACAAACTACTCATTAACACTTGCATCACATTTTTATTTTCAAATTTAGGGGAAAGACCCAAAAGGGGTTTTCTACTTTCGCAAACCAAATCTTAAAGTGCCAAACGAACCTCAATAGAGGTTTTTCTATTTCATAAAACATTATTAAGATGCCAAACATGCTTAATTACATAAAGGGAACACTTTTTAAAATCAACCAGCCAAAAAGGCCAAACACCTTTGGAAATACACATTACCAATTCAAAACCACTTAAGAAATCAATTTTTTTCCAAGAAAAGTCACTTAAGTCCAACGGCTTTGAAATACATTTCAATTTACCAATACAAGGCATAATAGTTCCTAGCAACTGCAATTAGATTCCATGGCATGTATATAAATAGCATAGTGTAAAACATATTTTTAAAACAATAAAGCAATTATGAATTTCAAATTAAAAGCTTGGGCATAGGGGACGTACCTCAAGACACGCAGCATTTGACGATGGCAGCCCGAGACCGCTTCACTTACACACATATACATTTTCATATATATATATATATATATATATATATATATATCCTTTGATCCAGGCACATATTCCCCGCTCTATGAGGGAACATGCGCAAGGAGGATATGTATATATACATGCCTACCCATGTGTATATATGTAGGCGTTTGTTGTTAACCATATGAACTCACCATGCGACGACCAACGCACTACAAGATAATTTAATAAATCAATAAAAACATAATAAAACATTCCCAAGATGCGAAACCAGACCTCACTCCAAAGACACACTCAATTTCACGTAGGAAAATCCACTTTAAAAATCAAACGCAGACTTAATCTTTTTGAAGACCACTTTCGCACCACACACGCAATTGAATAAATCAATAAAACCATTTATGAAACACTTGAAATTTAGTACTATAAAATTTTCACCAAAAACTCACCCGATTTCATATAAAAACACCACTTTAAAACTGAATCCAAAGCACAACCATACCAAAATATGTTTTTCATTACTCAAACTATTTATAATTTAACTTCAAAGGTGCGCAATAAGTTCAACATTCCAAAATAATACATTTTTTCTTCAAACCACATTTTTAATACACTCGCACCTTGAGTGATTTAGAAAATATTTCACACTTTCAAAACAAGGCTTGAAACTTATTTCAAGAAACACTACAATACAATGCGCAGGACACACAACTATTTATTTTGTAGAAAAATTCATTTTTAACACATATACAAATTAAACTATTACCAAAACATACTTTGCACACCTAAAATAATTAATTAATCCTTTCCAAGAATTCCCACAACATAACCCATATGAAAACTTAAACAATACTAAAAGAAACTCAATTCCATCACACATGCATGTCAAAATGTTCATAGGACACAATTCTCACCACCCAAAAAAATTAAAGAACAAGCTAAATAAATTAATCCATACAAAACCTTCATCAAACGACATTAATAAATGAAATCACTTACCATTGGTGTCGAAAGCCCTAAATTTTGAAGCGAAGCACCAATCAGGCACCAAACGCATCGCAAACAACACCAATTAACCATAAAACAAGGCATCAAAATAAATAAAATCAATACCTACGCAAGGAGGAAAGAAATTACCGAAAGGAGGTCCATCCGGCAAGAGAGGTGCGTGGAAGTGTCCAACCAGAAGGGGGGGAGCTGCGCACGGCGGCTACTGGCCGGGGGAGAGGGCGCCAGGTCAGTCCGCCGGAGGAGAGTAGGAGGTCCAGCGAGGGGGGGGGGGGGTGTGGCGTCGTGTGAGGCAAGCGGGAGGCCGGCGTGGTTGCGGCAGGGGTCGGAGAAGGAGGAGGAGGTGGCGAGGGCGGCGACTAGAGAGGGAGGAGGCGCGGCGAGGGCGGCGGCCGGAGAGGGAGGATGCGCGGCGATCTGACGAGGAGAAGGGTGTGTAGGCGTAGGGTTAGGGGGGAAGAAGGGTAGCGCGACAGGATAGAGGGAGCGGGTGAGGAAGAGGGAGTAAAAAAAAGAGAAAAAAAAGGACAGAAAAAGAAATAGAGAAAAAAAGAAAAAAATGGGGGAAAAAAATAAAAGTAAATAAATAATGAAATAGATAATGAAATGAAACTTAAAAACAACCTAGAGTAACCTATAAACAAACCACAAAAATAATGGTAATATTAATAGTAAGTTAAATATTTTATAATTGGAAGATTAATTTTAATATTAACGTCTAAATCAAAAAATTAGCTGAAAAATAATAATTAAAATTATAACCTAATTAAAATAGTAACATAATTAATATTAATACTACTAATAAAACTAAAATAATAAAACCAACCAAAATAATATCATTCTTAATTGAAGTTAAACACGGCGCATGGTCGCGTGCGCGGTCGCACGTCCGGTCGCGTGCACGGTCACACACCCAGTCACTAGAGCAGTGCGCGCTCGGTTGCGTGCACGGTCGCACGCCTAGTTGCGCGGCCATGTAAAAAAAATTAATAAAATAGAACAGTCTCTTATTAAGAATGGAAATCGACCACAGTCGCGGGCAAGGTCGCGCACCCCAATAATGACACATTTAATAATAAAACATTGTCTAAATGTGATTGGGCGCTACAGACGGTCGCGCGTACGGGCGCACACCCATATAAGATCCCAAATCCATTTTAAAATAGAACCGATTCAAACCGCAACTAAAAATAAAGACCCAAAATAATTAAAATGAAGTAAAGCATCGTGTCGGGGTGTGACATTCTTTTTTTCTTATTTCTTGAAAATTTTAATCTTTTATATTTTAATAATAACTTTTGTATTTATATTTAAAATATTATTCATAACATGAGATTATATATCAAAATGATTAAGGTATAAATTTAAAAATCCCCTTTCCAAACTCTCCTAAAACTACCTTTTATATAAAAATTTATTTTAATCTCATAAAATCCTTGTAAATCCTGGTAGGTTTCCAAAATACAAACTAAATATCTCCACATACCCTAATTTCATGGAAATAATTGAATATAAGTATTAAAGAGTGTTTTTTATGTGAATTATGGGAGGTATCACACTTTTTGGGAAGTGGTTGAGGTATTTTCATTCATTTAGGTTGGAGAGTTCACTAAATCTTTCCATGAGGTTCCAATGTTCCTATATTTATCCAAGAAAAAAATGTATCTTGAAATATATATATATATATAACCCTTATAAATAAATTAATATATTGTGAATTATAAAATAAATTATTAATGTTATTATGTGTGAAAATAAAATGGAATGTGAGAAGAGATTTATGATATTTATAGGTAAGAAAATGAGTTGAAACAATCAGTGAGTATTCAATAATTAATCATGAATTTCACTTACATTATTTAATATTCCGCATTCAAGACTTTTTATTTTACAGTGATACCTTCCAACCTTTCAAAAAAAATATACCTGATAAATTCATTATTATTAACATTTTTTTTATTCTGTCAATGGAGATACAAGGTAATTAAAAATCATATGTTATCACTTACCTGAACATGAGATTGATAATAATTTTGTAAAATACTACTATGAAAAAAATAGTAATAATTTCCAAGATAGTAGTTATAAATTTAAATGGGTGGAAATAATAAGTAGTAATAAAATTAATGACCATAAAAGAAATCAATTAAGTGAGAAAATTTAGGAATTGTGATAAATGTATGAATAATTTGGATTCGAAAAGGATCACATTTTTAGCCTGTGGATTTGAACTTTGTGTAGGGATATCATTCTCATGTGAATTATTTAAAATTAATTTCCTATGAGTGTAATAAATTTAATATTTGACCACTTACCATATATTTTGATTGATTAATGAATTCTATAATTTATTAAATAACTATACATAAAAAAATTAATTATTTTATTATTATTTAGAATAAAATTTTATGGTATTATCTTGATTTGTTATTTTTATATTGAATATGTAAAAAAATATTCTTATCATGTCTAGTAGATAATAAATAATAAATGGTTTTTTTATTTTCATTTCATATCATATTCAATTATATGTTGATGTCTCATTTTGTAACTAGCTCATTTATAAATGAAATGAGGGTTTAAGTGGTTGTGTTTAAGAGAATCTATATCTCTCCACCATCATAACACCATTCAACTAAGTTATTGAAATCTATCAACATGAATCTCGGATATAGATAAATCAATTGGTTCTCTCATCATTATTTCACTAAAGTATCCTCTCTCTATCTCTCAAGATAGGATGAGTCAACCACTATATCCCTCATCATCCATTGCAACCACCATCAACCCATCTACATTAACATTCACCAGACTATTCATTACAATCTAATTTATTAAATAATTGTATTATATATAAACCCTTTAAGTATCAAAAATTCATCCAATTAGAATATCCAAGCGTCAAATTACCAATGTTGCTTAAATTTGACTTCCCATATTGAGCTCATCATATTTTCTAGACGACCTAAGAATCCTTTAATTTCAATCATGAAGTTTGTGCAATCCTAGTGTATGGAATTATGTTATCCATCATCAATTTAATCCACTTACACTAGTAAAAATACACTATCTACATAAAATTCATCCTAATCGGATCGTTCCAACACTACTACTATGATAACAACTATTCTATCTCTTTTACTTATCCAATACAATATCATAGAAACCAAAAATATAGAATTGTATCAGTTTAATCATGAACCCATATTCTATGGTATTTAAAATATATCCTTTCACTAAATTAATTTATCCACCCATCAAACACATATTTAAAAGAACCATATTCTCTTCATCATTTCACATTTTACAAAAATAAATTCTAGTACACATAAGATCCATATCATATACACATGCATAACAAGTCAACATACCTTAAGTAATGACATCAGCATACCTCCAAGTAAAATAGATAATAATTTAACCACTTATAGTATTTTATATCGATGTATCATATTTGTGTTGGAAAAATTTAGTTCTTGAATAATTAATGATAACATTATCATATTATTATAAATTACTAAAAAATAACATATGATTAACGCATTTTATAAACCATTCACACTAAATTTCTACCACCATTCATAGTATATGAAATCATGATGTAATGATTTATACACTAAAAATGACTTTTATATATTGATAAATACATATGAGAATAAAGGATGAAGGTATTGTATGTCATAACATGTTTTATAATGAACTCATATAGGGTGAGTGAGGTATTATGAACATTGAGGAAGGTTGAATGTGTATTGAATGATTGAAGAATTGTATACTAATTCAATTTACATGCATGAAGTGGTGGGATGATAGGATTTAATTAATGTTATAGGAAGTCAAACCACATGGATGAAATTTTTGTTATAAAGTAACAACCTACGCATTGAAGAATAAATGCATAAAAATGAGTTGTATACCATATATAATTAGAGGGAGTGAAAAACATTACATGTTATTTTATATTTTGGATTAGTATATAAATTCCATATTTCATGGATCCCAAATCATTATTATTTTTATTTTAATGATTTATATGTTTTATGGTAGTCCAATTTTTTATGAAAAAACAATTTTTATGGGATTGGTCATGCATAGCACTGGATCAATCGTTTGTACAAAGCATCAATAACAGAGAAAAAAATTCAATGTATTAAATTAACTATATATAACACGTGTCTATGTTGATCAACCAAATGAATCACATCAATATATTGTGGAAAAAATATTTTAACTTTTTTATTAATTGTATATTACTGATGATTGACCGTAAGGGAAGCTATTGACCACATAAAGTCCCGATGGTGCCCACCAATGGAAGGTTTTCTTAAGATTAATGTGTATGGGACTCTTTCCATAAATGGACTCATTTCCATTGGCCTTCTGGCCCGGGATCATCAGGGTCAAATCATGGCAGCCAAACATAAATCACACCATACTTTCTGGGAACCCATGGTAGCCGAGTCTACAGCCATCCTCGCCTGTATAATGCTCGCTAAATATTGTGGAAGGGATAATATCAACCTTGAATTGTACTACCTCATCATAATCAATTATATCAACCACAGCAATGGTGGGCTCTAGTCATTTGGATCCCTCATCAAAAGAATCCCCTCTCTCCCTTAAGGCTTTTCAAGATGCACCTTCTCTTTTTCCAAAAGTTAAAGAAACAATGAGGCCCATCACCTGGCGGCCTCTGGCCCCTTTGATGGCAACCAGCTCTGGCTAGACCACTTCCCTACATGGCTTCGCGTTTGTTCGTCTTCTGATCTTCAACATTAATGAATCTGTCTTTTTTCAAAAAAACAAGATACTCTATGAAAAAAATAATTGAACACACAAATAATATCCAATTTTATTTAGTTTTCTGTCCAACATAGCTAAAATTATGTGAAGTATTTTATCGACCACATGTTATTACAATCGACTACAAAATTAATTCAACCACCCATATAAAGGGATTAATGTACCTATTATAAGGTTGAATGAATGAAAGTGTTGATATAATAAACTACCAAGCACATTAATGGTAATGAGTTCATGATACCAAATTAATCAAACTTGAGTATTCAAAGATACTATGTCTAAGTAAAAAAACTTCAATGTTGCTAGATTTCAGACAATTGAATGATGTTTTTATAGAAGTTGAGATAAGTAGTTTAAGGATATTTGATATTATTATATATAAAAATATATAGAGGATAGTATTCTAAAAATATAAATAATACCCAAATGTTCATTGTTCCAAACTAACTACTACCCAATTGGATTCATTTTTCACTCATAATGACACACTTTTCCTTTAAAATAATGAAAAAATTAGTGGATTCTTAACTGAAAATGAACCTTACTATTGAACTCATTGTAAGAGAATACAAATAGAAACAAACCATAATAATTTATCAAACATCATCATATATTTATTTTTGTCACATTCTAATCATACTTCACTCCATATATTTCTTTTATGTTTCAAGTTGACCTTGCTTTTGTTATACATTAATTTAGAAAAACCCTCTTTACTATAAAAAAGAGTACTCTGATACTCTTTAATTTATTCCATTAGATTTATTCTCTAATGAATAACTATAGATTATTCTTTTTATAACTTGTAAATAACTGTGTAAAGTTGTACTCTCGTAACATTATCTAGGTTTTTGGTTTGTTTATATTATTAATAAAATTTATTGGGAGTGGAATAATATCAATTAAATAGGATTAGATTCTGGTAGTAAAATTGAAACTTCTATTTTTTTAATCTGTTGTGTGTCTTTCATTTTTTTATTTCACTATATAAAATTTATTCAACCAAAAAGTATTGTCACTAAGTATTTAAAAAGTTTATTTTCATTGTAAAACTCTAATATTTAGAATTTATTTATGATACATATATATGGAATGGTGTGATTAGAATAATTTTAAAAACTAAAGTAATTTCATTTATTTAAACTAGTTATTGATCATGCCTTTGATAAATCATTTTAATGTTTCAAATTATATATACATAATGAATTTATTAAATGGGTTGTATTTAAATTATGTGGGTTTTTTTAAAAATTTTCAAAACATATCTATTTTTTATTGGAAGATCAATTCACCCCTTCCCTTATCTTGGGCATTTTTCCTGATCCAATCGGTGGTCACATATTAAATTTCGTTCAATCTCTCTATTTTTACATGTCTTAATATCTATATTTATTTTGGAAATGATAATTTATTGAGGGAAAAGTATCTAATTTTTTTTATTTTAGACTATGTTATTATGGGTTCTTCTATACCTAAATTTCATGCTACGAATTTAATTTATTTATTTAATGTTTAAAACTATTTGAAATTGGAAATAGAAATGAAAATTTATTTTCAAATCATGCTATTTGATATTTTGGGAACAATTGATCACAATTATGATAAAATTCATCATTCCTAAAAAATATTGTATTGATGAAACTAAGTGTGTAACAGCCCGAGATTTTATGAAAAATATTCTTTTTTATTTCACTAATGTCTTGTGTTGTACACTACACCAAAAGGAGCTTGCACAACACGCATCCTTGACTTGCCTTGCATTACATGCAATCGCGACCTTCCTCGATAGCGTGTGTAGTACGCAAAACCGAGTTTCACTAAACAACGATATGCTATTAAAATATTATTATAACTAGCCCTTATGAATAGTAATAACCACCTTTTAAAATTTTAGAAATTTTAGCTCTCAAAATGGACTTCATTTTTGGATTCGGAGTACCGAATTTAGCCTAAGGTGAAATTTTGGTACTTTTCGGATAACTTCCATATTCTGATGAATAGTGAAAATTACTAAATTATAATTAAAAACAACTTTTTTAATAAAAATAATTAATAGTGATAAATTATTAATTTGAGTTTTTTTAAAGTATATTTAAAATATATTTTTACAATTTAATACAATGTTGGTCATTGGATGTAATTTCACATTTAAACCAGTTATAAACAAGTGTCATTCTTTTGATAGATATTATTTCTTAAAAACACGCTATTTGTTTTAACAGCGAGATTTAATTATAAAATTAATTAATGAAACTTCTATGTTATGAATTTGGTAAAATAGACTTCATTTTTGAATTCGTAATATGAAATATAGCTTAGGATGAAATTTTGGCATTGTTCTGAAAAACATCAATTTTTGATGAATAGTGAAACTACTAAGTGGTAGTTAAAAAACTGAAATTTTCATAAAACTTAATTTTACCGCTTCTGCGAATGGAATTTCAAAAATCCGAGTGACACGGTTGATGTCAGTAAGTAAAATGTGGTTCAATGAGATGAAAATAATTTTTGGTGAATAGTAACTTTTTACTTTTATTTACCACGGTTAAAAGTAAATAGGGTAATTAAGGGTAAGAATGATATTAATATTACCCTAACACATGTCCTAATTCTATTGGACAAGTGTATCTCGACCAAAAACAACCTTAAGTGTAAAATATTATCATTTAGGCCCACTTGGATTAGATTAGACATTTATTATTATTTAATTCAAAGAAGTGTTAAAAGAGTTAAAATCAAAGTTTATTTACTAAAACATTTTTAATATAGGGTTATACATAAGATAAATTCGATTGTAAATATTAATTATAAATATAAAAGGATTTCCCACATAATGGTATTTTCTTTGTAATTTTTA
This sequence comes from Viscum album, assembly GCA_963277665.1. Classification (NCBI taxonomy): domain Eukaryota; kingdom Viridiplantae; phylum Streptophyta; class Magnoliopsida; order Santalales; family Viscaceae; genus Viscum; species Viscum album. The sequence goes on along the minus strand of OY728126.1, from coordinate 849,864,781 downwards.
GACATCAAAAAATTTAATTTATTTATGACACAAAGATGATGCAGTAATTATCTTATTAATGAAATATTGACATAATTGATGTTATAAACACCAAACTAAATGTAATTTGAGACTTTTTATGAATTCAACTAATTTTCTTGGTTACTATGATATATTAGTATTTATTTAATCAACTTTCTTCGAACATATAATTCTGTTATGACTCTCACAAAAATCATATATCAAATAGTGTCAAAATTGACACAAAATAGTTTTTAAATCTAATATTATATTATTAATTGTTATTTTATTCTTAAAAATCTACGGTTCGGCCAAATGACTTAGATGAGGATATATATATTAATAATAAACAATTTGGGGTTAGTTTGTCATGTTATAGTAAGTGTATTAACCATATAGTGAAAGAAAACAAAAAGACACGGTAAAAGTTAAATTATTTAACTTAGAGTTAAATCTAATTGATAAGGTTGCAATAATACCCTAAACTTGTCCAAATATTATTGTTTGATAGGATTTCGACCCATCCCAACTTTAGCTTCGAAATAAGACCCTTTTGAACCATTATAAACCGATTTTGACTTTAATATAAAATAATATTTTGAGATATTCCTAAGGTGCCCCTCTCCTCCCTTATAAAAGGACACCTCCTCCCCCTCCTACTCACACCAATTTGAGCCCTCAAGCTCGGCCAACCCCTGCCAAAATCTATTCTCCACTTCCCTAGAAACATCCTAGAGGTTCTGGTCTTCCTCAAAGACCAATTTTAGTGCCCTAAGAGGAGGTCTCAAAGAGGCGCTTCAAAGAAGAGGTAATTACCGTTACCAATTCTTTCATCTTTATTTCTTCTTCCACTTCTTCTTATTAGGTTGTTTCATTATGAAGTAATAACATCAGTATCACTCATATACTGATATGTTATTATAATTATGAAACAACCCTATTTCACCATCTATCCATCCTACGGAAAAAGAAATCATCGCGCGTGCGTACGTACGGAATACCGTCTCCACGCCGTGGTGTAATCTATTTTCCACCACCACCTTACATGGATGGGTATAATGGTGTAAAGAATAACCATACATAGTTATTAAAACATCATATTGATTATGATATATTTTATAATCCAATCCAATTCAATTCAATATTTATGGAAATGATATCATCGCTCGTGCGTACGTACGGACTACCGTCTCCACGACGCGATGAGATTCATTCTCCATGTTAACCATTTAAGAATGATTATAAAGTATATATAATATGTACTAATGAAATATATGACATAATAATGATACTGGATTTATTTATATATTTATATGTATGTCATGTACTTAATTCCATTCAATTCAATAAGGAAACGAAAACAGCGTTCATGCGTACGTACGGACTACCGTCTCCATGAACGGTGTATTTCTTTCCATTTAACGATTTATTATATATATGTATATCCTGAATATATATATATATATATATATATCATGTTTTATGTTCTGGAATTAATTAATCATGATCTAAGTAATCATATGAATAATTACAAGTCAAAACACGGACGACAAATGAAACAATTTTACCCAAAACGCTCTTTAACATGGAATTTACAAAAGAACGGGTAATATAAAGTAATAAGTGAACCATATATGATATCATAACAATGAATATGATTATGTAATAAGTAAATGACATTATTTAAATCATTATACAGGAGGTTCGGACACTTACGAAGCAAATCGGACCTAAGGTAAGGGAAATATCACAATCTCATTTTTATCCGAGATTGTTTATACATTAGTATTTATTGGGGTGTATTTTATCATCCACATCCATCTTTCCTCAATATGTAATATTATTTCCATCCACCTACAGTTGTTTAAATACAATTTTACCCTTCGGTGAGTTTTTTAGTAAAGAATATGAAAGTAATCTTTTGTCGTTTTTTTTCGTACGAGGTACTTTTTGACTTTTCCGACAAAGGTACGAAAAATGTTTTTTTAACTTATACGGCATGAATGGATTTTTAAAACATTATTTCCAAGAAAATTCCTTTACAAGTTTTCAAGTTTATTTTTAATCAACTTCTTTTAGTTTTAAATTGTAAGACATGTTAAGAATGGAAAATGTTTTTGAAGTAGAAAGGATATTTTTCCTCAAGAATGGAGTTCAAGTATTTTATCAAAATTATTTTCCATATATGATAATAAAAGGGTTCTGTTTTTATCCCTATTATTACATTGGTTTGATTATGTTGTGATGGAAATATTTTTATGAATTCCTTTATCTTATATGAATTGTTTTATGATGTCATGTTGTTTAAGAATCCCATTTTTATTACATGGGTTATGCTATGATGTATGGTTTATGATTATGTGGCACACATAAGAAAGGATTCATTATAAGATGGGTGGGACCTATATCTCCCTCCAATGCATTGGGTAAAGATTTATATCTCATGAGATAGACATGGATGAAATGGTAGGTTATACCGGTTCAGTGAAACAGGACTGAAACGAGGGTTACTCGATTCAGAAAGGGACTTTGTCCACTAAGATAGTCTTGGCAATGAGTCTTGAATAACAAGAAATGATTCTCTATGATTATGTGTGTATGCCACAAAGTTTCATTTTTTTAAGTAATGATTATTGGGATTTCATTTCACTACTATGATTTATCCCATGTTATGAAATTATGCTCTCTTTTGCAGGTTAAGATTTCCAAAAGTTATGTTCTTATGAATATGTTGTGATTGATTTTTCTTTTGTTTACACTTACTGAGCATTTGAGCTCACCCTTTTATGTTTTATTTTCCCCAGGATATAAAGAAAGGTTTTAGGTAAAAAAAAAAGGAATATCTTTATGGGAGATATTGAAGATCTTTCACCACGATTAGAAGATTACGTTCCGAGTTTCCAAAGACACTAAACTATTACGATCCTTGTGTGTGTGTTTTTTTTGTTATGTAATAAGTATTCCGCAAATGTAATGTAATGTCCATGTACGTCAGGCTTCGGGTCTCTACAGTTGGTATCAGAGGAAAGGTTTAGTCAACCTTTGGAAACTAGGATGCGAAAACGTTAGTGAGATCCCTAGAGATATTTCTAAGGTATGTCTAGGGATGTCCCTAAGGTTAAGTATACGTATAGGTTATAGTACTATAATTACGCTAACGATCATAGAATTAAACCTAAGATGTTAGATATTAAACGTACTCCCCCTTTATTATGTTGTTTTCCCTAGCATGATTTTTGCCTCTCACACTATTCTTTTTGGGTTTTAGACGATGGCTGGAACCCTAAGGAACCGTGTTGATCAATGCAATGGACAATGCAATGATTGTCCTCCTGAACAAACAAATGTTATGGGAGATGGAGTGCAAAATCTTATTGCTATACTTACACAAGCTATGAATCATTCTGGACTTCCAAATGAGCAGAGAAGGGAACAATATTCTATTGAGTCCTTCATGAGGCAACGTCCACCTTCTTTCAGTGGGACTTCCGATCCACTTGTTGTTGAACAATGGATCAGTACCACTGAAAAGTTATTTTCAGTTCTTCAATGTTATGAACATGATAAAGTCATCTTAGCAGTATATCGTTTGGAAGGTGAAGCTGATCAATGGTGGAATCTTATCAAGAATACGAGGCAAAGAGATGAAATTGAGTCCATGGAATTGGACGAGTTCAAGAACATGTTTTTCAGTAAGTACTTCCCTCGTATTCTTCGAACAAAGATGGAGAAGTAGTTTCTTGAACTAAAGAAAAAGGATGATGAATTTGTTGGTATATACGAAGAGAATTTTACAAGACTTGCAAGGTATGCATTTGGCATTATCATCCAACCTGAAAGTAAAGTTGATCGATTTTTCAGTGGCTTAAAACCAAGTCTTCGAAGGGCATTAGCTATAAGAGACTTTAGTAGCTATGAAGAAATTTTGTGTTGTGCTATCAAGGTAGAAATGGAAGTTGGTGTTACATATCCATCTCATGGTTTTGACAAGAAACGAAAGATGGAGTTCAAGGAGAAATCTCAGAATAATGGTGAAAAAAAGATGAATGTTTCCTTATGCACAAAGTGTGGAAAGAAGCATGGTGGAGATTGTCTTAAAGGGACTAGAAAATGTTTAAGTGTGGAAAATAAGGTCATCGAGCAGCTGAGTGTCGAAGTAATGAAAAAAGGGTTTCTAATGATGTTAATAAAGCAAACACTGTAGAGAACGCACCACCAACACTTCAATGCTTCAAGTGCTAGGAAATGGGGCATTATGCTAATAAATGCCCTAATCCAAGGGTTAGTGATGATCGACATGAGCAACCACTTAAGGAAAAGGACAAAGGGAAGTCACATGCGATCACCATTGGCGATGTTGAATATGATAACGATGTGGTGGAATGATTAAGTGTTTATGGAATGGGATTCCAAAATAATGTTGTATCATGGAGTATTGGAATATTTATGTATTGGTCTAATGTGGTATTCAAAGTGATTGAGATATTTTTGGAAATAAGATGATATGAGCATAATGAAGGGAAAATGAGAAAACGAAATGTTTAACAGTATTCATGAGCTCATTATTGATATAAGGACTAAGTGATATCATTGTTTGAGTATATAGAATTTTGAGGATTTTGGTATGTGGAAAGTGTTAAATTTTAACTGCATTCATGTTTTCACTATGGTATTCAAGAGAATACATGATTAAGGACTTTGAATGTTTGGAATGTGACCAACAAAACATATCTTATGATATATGGGGATCAACGATGGTATTAAATCTCTGAGAGTGGACGGAAGTATTATGGATAAGACTAATGATTGGAATGGATTATGTTGGACATAAGTTAGTATTATTGATGGGATGTTATAGTAATGTAGTTTTAGAAAAAGGACAACATGCAGGATGGGCGATAGCCCATCGCTTCGGACAAGGCTGTGGGAATCGAACCCACAACCGAAGTGCGACTGGCCTTTATCGCCTACCACTAGCCTACAGGAAGTCCCTGTTTAGTAGAAACTAGTTTTATTATATTAAGCAGTATGATATATGAAGTATAAGTCCATTTTAGGAACCATATATGATTAATCTCACTATAGATCGACTTATGTATATAATGTTTTCTAACCTTTTGTTTGAGACAGATGGAATGACCCGTCATTCTATCACATGATCTGCTAACACTTCACGAATAACAAATTCAACTTCATTTATTTATGAGATGAAGTGGAAATTGTTCAAGGGATGAACAACAGTGAGATTGTACCAAAATAAAGAAAGTATTTATTCTAATTCAAATTTTCAACTTTAGGGAAATGATCTTGAAAACCAAAAATGTTGTCCTAGTGATCTTATACCTGATGAATCAGATGGTACCTTAGATCGTCACAAATTTATGGATTTGTGATTACTGGATTTTCCATAGCCATGTTCTCTACCACTCTCCATCAGAACATGATGGTTAGATTTCTCTTCCATATCCATATTTTCACCTATGTGGAAACCCAGTGATTAGTTTATTTGGGTAATCGTTACATTTCATACTTTAGTTTTTAAAGCCAAGTTTTGGTATTCCTTTTTACGATGTGGGTTTCTATTAAAGAAACTTTCGAATAGTAAACCATTTATAACCCTGACTAATTTCGAGGGCGAAATTCATTTTAAGGGGGGTAGAATGTAACAGCCCGAGATTTTATGAAAAATATTATTTTTTATTTCACTATTGTCTTGTGTTGTACGCTAAACCAAAAGGAGCTTGCACAACACGCATCCTTGACTTGCCTTGCATTACACGCAATCACGACCTTCCTCGATAGCGTGTGTAGTACGCAAAACCGAGTTTCACTAAACAACGATATGCTATTAAAATATTATTATAACTAGCCATTATGAATAGTAATAACCACCTTTTAAAATTTTAGAAATTTTAGCTCTCAAAATGGAATTCATTTTTGGATTCGGAGTATCGAATTTATCCTAAGGTGAAATTTTGGTACTTTTCGGATAACTTCCATATTCTGATGAATAGTGAAAATTACTAAATTATAATTAAAAACAACTTTTTTAATCAAAATAATTAATAGTGATAAATTATTAATTTGAGTTGTTTTAAAGTATATTTAAAATATATTTTTACAATTTAATACAATGTTGGTCATTGGATGTAATTTCACATTTAAACCAGTTATAAACAAGTGTCAATCTTTTGATAGATATTGTTTCTTAAAAACACGATATTTGTTAACAGCGAGATTTAATTATAAAATTAATTAATGCAACTTCTATGTTATGAATTTGGTAAAATGGACTTCATTTTTGAATTCGGAATATGAAATATAGCTTAGGATGAAATTTTGGCATTGTTCTGAAAAACATCAATTTTTGATGAATAGTGAAACTACTAAGTGGTAGTTAAAAAACTGAATTTTTCATAAAACATAATTTTACCGCTTCTGTGAATGGAATTTCAAAAATCCGAGAGACATGGTTGATGTCAGTAAGTAAAATGTGGTTCAATGAGATGAAAATAATTTTTGGTGAATAGTAACTTTTTACTTTTATTTACCACGATTAAAAGTAAATAGGGTAATTAAGGGTAAGAATGATATTAATATTACCCTAACACATGTCCTAATTCTATTGGACAAATGTATCTCGACCAAAAACAACCTTAAGTGTAAAATATTATCATTTAGACCCACTTGGATTAGATTAGGACATTTATTATTATTTATTTCAAAGAAGAGTTAAAAGAGTTAAAATCAAAGTTTATTTACTAAAACATTTTTAATATAGGGTTATACATAAGATAAATTCGAGTGTAAATAATAATTAGAAAGCTAAAAAGGTTTCCCACATAATGGTATTTTCTTTGTAATTTTTAGAAATCAAAAAATTTAATTTATTTATGACACAAAGATGATGCAGTAATTATCATATTAATGAAATATTGACATAATTGATGTTATAAACACCAAACTAAATGTAATTTGAGACTTCTTATGAATTAAACTAATTTTATAGGTTACTATGATATATTATTATTGATTTAATCAACTTTTTTCGAACATATAATTCTGTTATGACTTTCACAAAAATCATATATCAAATAGTGTCAAAATTGACACAAAATAGTTTTTAAATCTAATATTATATTATTAATTGTTATTTTATTCCTAAAAATATAAGGTTCGGCCAAATGACTTAGAGGAGGATATATATATTAATAATAAACAATTTGGGGTTCGTTTGGCATGTTATAGTAAGTGTATTAACCATATAGTGAAAGAAAACAAAAAGACACGGTAAAAGTTAATTTATTTAACTTAGAGTTAAATCTAATTGATAAGGTTAAAATGATACCCTAAACTTGTCCAAATCTTATTGGTTGATAGGCTTTCGACCCATCCCCACTTTAGCTTCGAAATAAGACCCTTTGAAACCATTATAAACCGATTTTTACTTTAATATAAAATAATATTTTGAGATATTCCTAAGGTGCCCCTCTCCTCCCTTATAAAAGGACACCTCCTCCCCCTCCTCCTCACACCAATTTGAGAACTCAAGCTCGGCCAACCCCTGAAAAAATCTCTTCTCCACTTCCCTAGAAACATCCTAGAGGTTCTGGTCTTCCTCAAAGACCAATTTTAGTTCCCTAAGAGGAGGTCTCAAAGAGACGCTTCAAAGAAGAGGTAATTACTGTTACCAATTCTTTCATCTTTATTTCTTCTTCCACTTCTTCTTCTTAGGTTGTTTCATTATGAAGTAATAAAATCAGTATCACTAATATACTGATATGTTATTATAAGTATGAAACAACCCTATTTAACCACTTATCCATCCTACGGAAAAAGAAATCACCGCGCGTGCGTACGTACGGAATACCGTCTCCACGCCGTGGTGTAATCTATTTTCCACCACCACCTTACATGGATGGGTATAATGGTTTAAAGAATAACCATACATAGTTATTAAAACATCATATTGATTCTGATATATTGTATAATCCACTCCAATTCAATTCAATATTTATGGAAATGATGTCATCGCTCGTGCGTACGTACGGACTACCGTCTCCACGACGCGATGAGATTCATTATCCATGTTAACCATTTAAGAATGATTATAAAGTATATATAATATGTACTAATGAAATATATGACATAATAATGATACTGGATTTATTTATATATTTATATGTATGTCATGTACTTAATTCCATTCAATTCAATAAGGAAACGAAAACAGCGTTCATGCGTACGTACGGACTACCGTCTCCATGAACGGTGTATTTCTTTCCATTTAATGATTTATTATATATATTTATATCCTGAATATATATATATATAAATCATGTTTTATGTTCTGGAATTAAGTAATCATGATCTAAGTAATCATATGAATAATTACAAGTCAAAACACGGACGACAAATGAAACAATTTTACCCAAAACGCTCTTTAACATGGAATTTACAAAAGAACGGGTAATATAAAGTCATAAGTGAACCATATATGATATCATAACAATGAATATGATTCTTCAATAAGTAAATGACATTATTTAAATCATTATACAGGAGGTTCGGACACTTACGAATCAAATCGAACCTAAGGTAAGGGAAATATCACAATCTCATTTCTATCCGAGATTGTTTATACATTAGTATTTACTGGGGTGTATTTTATCATCCACATCCATGTTTCCTCGATATGTAATATTATTTCCATCCAACTACAGTTGTTTAAATACAATTTTACCCTTCGGTGAGTTTTTTAGTAAATAATATGAAAGTAATCTTTTGTCGTTTTTTTCGTACGAGGTACTTTTTGACTTTTCCAACAAAGGTACGAAGAATGTTTTTTTTTAACTTATACGGCATGAATGGATTTATAAAAAATTATTTCCAAGAAACTTCCTTTACAAGTTTTCAAGTTTATTTTTAATCAACTTCTTTTATATTTAAATTGTAAGACATGTTAAGAAAGGAAAATGTTTTTAAAGTAGAAAGGATATTTTCCTCAAGAATGGAGTTCATGTATTTTATCAAAATTATTTTCCATCTAAGATAATAAAAGGGTTCTATTTTTATCCCTATTATTACATTGGTTTGATTATGTTGTGATGGAAATATTTTTATGAATTCCTTTATCTTATATGAATTGTTTTATGATGTCATGTTGTTTAAGAATCCCATTTTTATTACATGGGTTACGCTATGGTGTATGGTTTATGATTATGTGGCACACATAAGAAAGGATTCATTATAAGATGGGTGGGACCTATATCTCCCTCCAATGCATTGGGTAAAGTTTTATATCTCATGAGATAGACATGGCTGAAATGGTAGGTTATACCGGTTCAGTGAAACAGGACTGAAACGAGGGTTACTCGATTCAGAAAGGGACTTTGTCCACTAAGATAGTCTTGGCAATGAGTCTTGACTAACAAGAAATGATTCTCTATGATTATGTGTGTATTCCACAAAGTTTCATTTTTTTTTATGTTATGATTATTGGGATTTCATTTCACTACTATGATTTATCCCAAGTTATGAAATTATGCTCTCTTTTGCAGGTTAATATTTCCAAAAGTTATGTTCTTATGAATATGTTGTGATTGATTTTTCTTTTGTTTACCCTTACTGATCATTTGAGCTCACCCTTTTATGTTTTATTTTCCCTAGGATATAAAGAAAGGTTTTAGGTAAAAAAAAAAGGAAGATCTTTATGGGAGATATTGAAGATCTTTCACCACGATTAGAAGATTACGTTCCGAGTTTCCAAAGACACTAAACTATTACGATCCTTGTGTGTGTGTTTTTTTGTTATGTACTAAGTATTCCGAAAATGTAATGTAATGTCCATGTACGTCAGGCTTCGGGTCTCTACAAAGTGAGTGTATGATTATAGTTTCAATGTCATGATTTTTTATCCAATGTGTTAGGAGAGGATATATTTAACCAAATTCTTCATGTGTTTTAACTTTTTTAAATCATTGTTATATTTTTTTTCTCTCATTATGGAACATCAAATTTTAATGAATTTCAGTTGAACACTTATACTATGAAAAATTATTCTTTTACGATTAATCTGAATGAAAATATTTTTGAACATTATTCTAGATTCAAATAAGTCATAAATTTAGTTATTTCACTTGGAAAACTAATAGATAATAATAAGTATATTATATTTATTCTAAGAATAATACCTAATAGATGTATAAGTATAGAAGTGTCTATCAAGAAATCATGTGACATTTTTAATCATAAAGTCAAGGAAATAATTAAAAAAGTGATAATGTGTGAAGATCATAATAATAACAATGAGGATGTTGTACCAGAGATGAAAAATGAATCATTTAATTTATATGTGACTAATTAAGGTATATTCCAATAGAAATGAATTAGATTCTAAAAGTGATGAGGATAAGTTTAATTTTATGAATAAGATCCTAAACGTTCTACAAAGAGAAAATGTTCTTCAAAAAATAATAATACATTGGAAAATATGATAGAGGGGGAGTATGGAAAAGGATGACTTATCTAGATAGATTTATTTTGAAAAATTTAAAATAAAGATCATATAAAGGATGACTACCCAAAAATGTAGTAGAAAAATAAATACGATGATAGAGGGAAGAAACCAAAGAAGGAAATAAAGGAAACCTAAAGATCCTCAATGGATATCCCCAGGGATTCAGATTATTCTAGAGATAATGAAAATGAAAAAACTACCCTTTTCATTACCCCCATATATTTGAGGTGAACAATATTTCTACCTATAATAATAACAATGTATTGGATGATTCATAAATTTTAATTAATGAATTAGAATAGTACTACTCTATTCTTAAGGGAAAAACAAATGAATATAAAGATAAATATATGAATTTAAAGAAGCTTAATAATCTCATAGTTACTGAAAAATTATAACTTTATATTGAAAAAATAATAATTCAAAACTATTAAATGAAAATATGGATTTGAAGTTTCAAAATTAACAGCTAAGAAATTATTTGTGAAAATTTACTAAAGGGGTAAATATCATAGAAGTGATGTTTGGTTATGAATAATTACCTACATTTCGAAATGGTATAGCACATCTATCAAGATAGTGAAGGATGTTTTGTATGTACTATTTTCCGTGGTTCTAAAAAAATACCTTAATTATGAAGGATAAAATAATTTTTGTTTATGGATAAAATTATCATTGTTATGGACCTAAGAAGACCTTTTAAAAATAAATTATGGTGAAAATACTTATTCTAAATACTATTAGTAACTCTAAAACCTATACCATGTAGATAATTTACATGATAAATCTCCTAGTAGAGACTAACCAAACCATTAAAACCTTGAAAAGGCATTCAAGAACTAATATGTTTGATTCCTTGAACTATTAGGACCCATAAGTATCATCCTTTAGATTTTATTTTTTCTTATATTCAAAAAGGTTATAAAACAAAATCTTCTCTTAGAGACAACGTTGATCATCAATCCTAATTTTTATATCTAGAACCAAAAAAATTTATATAATAAATTAATCATTGAGATTCATGGGGGGTCATGCAGTCACCCTGAGAGGGGGGTAAATCGGTGGTGACCAGCTTTTATCAATTATACTGGACATAAGCACATTCATAATTTAAGTGGATTAAACATCTATTGTTGGTAAATATGTATGGATCATTAGAAACTCTTCCACATCTCTTTACCCTTATGATTTTTAAATGATATAATGAAATCCTAACACATGTGTTTTTACAAGTTTCAACCTCATTATGAGAATATATATCCTCACCATGTAAAATCTCGTCGGTCCATGTATTCTTACACAAATAATTTTTTCATCGATTAAAAGTGAGTAATATTTATATTGCATCCCATAACTGTTATATCTCTCAAAAATCTATTTAAATCTTCTTATAGAAAGTTATACAATATTTAACTCCTGTTAGACTCCATATATCTTCTAATATTAAATATGAGTGTAATTATTCATAGTAACAAACTATAGTTATATTTTGAGATAGCATAAGATAATAAATGTGTAAGCTACTCATGAAAACTTAACTCATAAAATTTATTTCTGATAACTCCCACTAATGTTACTCCATCTGTTTTACCTCAACCATCATTTGGTATGAATACATATGATGTAACTCACCCTCTATTAATTAATACTTTATCTACTATGCCTCTAAAATTTGATCATAAATACTCTATACCTCATCCTTCAGCTTGAATTCCTCTATCTTGTGCACCTCGATTCTGTTTCCTGTTGACTGTTACCACTTTCTGATAAAAAGTATCTATTATACCTATGACTAGAAAACCTCAATTAGATGCCTCTAATACAAATTATTTTTTAGTAAAACTCTTATTAGTAGAACTTTCTGGTGCCTCTTCTTTAACCAAATATTTCCTTGTTTATAAACTCTGTGCTTCTATGAAACCATAAACAATTCACTTAAGTGAATCATATAAAAATTTTAGTGCATTTAGTATGTACTCTCCATTATATAGGAACTCCTTAAGGAAAAATGGATAAGAAATAAAAAAAAATCCATCTCAACTAAAATTCCAATTTTGAACTTCCAACTCCATTAAAAAAATTATATGACTCTCAAAATCTTCTAGAATTTTCATGAAGCTTAATAAAAACTCCATCATATATAATCTTCTTCGGACTTCCTTAACCTCATCATTATGTAACTTCTTCATACTTTCTTATCTCCTCTATATAACATACATTGAAAGGGAAACTCAAAATCATTTTTTTAAGGAATTTAAAATGTATTTTAATGGTTTTTAGTACTCTATTGGGAATACTTTTGTCGAATTAACTCATTAAGTAATTATATATATAGGTACATTTTCTCTATCTGGTGCATTTTATGTTTTTATAACTGATAAATCACCTATTGAAAAACAACTTTGACTTTTTTAATCTGTTCAATGAACTCATCATTTTTTAAATAAATTCCCTTCACATATTTCCTCAGACCGAAAGGCTCATAATTGTATGTCTTTTTTTTCTAGTCAAATGAGTTGGTATCTCTCCATTTAGTCACCCTACCTTAATTAAAACTTCAAACTATGCTTAGTTTTCTAAAATAAATCTAGTATTTCATCATGAGATCATATGTCTGAGGAAATCATAATTTATTATTTTATATACATCTATCAAAAAGAATTTCTCCAATCACATGAATTTTCTGAACTCATCTTTGTGAATCCTTTGATAAAACACATTAATTGAATGATGAAAATTATTAATACCCTAATCGGAAAGTATATGTTAATTTATTTTTTGATGGAACTCAAGCTTCATCACAGTCTTTATACATCATTCTCTTTCTAGAACTCCTTCATACTTCTTTATCCAACAACATCATAAATATTAATTTGATCTAACTCATTGTACATATATTTAATGGAACATCAGTGAAAACCAGCTTGTTTTTATTTTTTCTAGTGAAACATTGAACATGCCCATATATTGATCTTTTGAAATATCAATACAAAAATTCCTTCTGTTCAAGGGAAAACATTTATATAATAAAAAAATTTCTAATGGATATCCATCTAATTTAATCGATCACGTAGCATCCAAAAATAAACACACTCCTTAAATTCAAAACAAAAAACATAAAATATATTTTAATATAATATTTTCCACTTTAACCTTGTAAAAACTATCTAAGAACTATACACTTGTTGTTATCCTCTAATCATGTCTTTCTGATCACTAGCAGCAACTTCACTATATCATGAATTTTATTTTGTGTAACCACAACTCCAAATTTGTAGCTCAAATATTGGCTCCTTATTTTATAAAAAAATATTACAATATTTTCACTCTTCAATTCCATATTCTAAGAAGAATATATATGGTAACATAATTCATGTTCTATCTGATAATAATGTCTATTTTCTATTTGGTGACCTTGGTAATTGTCCATCTAGAGTAATTGTTTTAATTATCTCCCCATATATGAAATTATACGACTTTTTCTTAGATAAAGATAACCTATATGTTATTAAAAACTTGAATATTATATAATTATTATCTAAATTAGTAGGAATGTTTCCTAAAATGTTTAAGGAAACATTATTAATCTCCATCATAACTTCATGTGGAAACATTCTTAATATCCATAAATATATTTTCCTAATATTCTCTAGAAACTTACAAGGTGAAATTCCTAATATGTAGTTAGATATTTCCTTCCTTGGTATGTTTCATAACAGAACTATTGTTCTTTTGATTTTTTTTCCAGGAAAAAATTCTTCAGTAGCTCTTCAAAATAATTCTATATTGGCACTTTCTTCTTCAACTTCAGAAGACATGGACAGGACTTCCACATCTTATAAAATTATTCTTTACTAATTAGTTGACCTATCAAATAAACATTACATAGAAAATATTAACTAAGTAAATTTTACCTTCAAGTTACTCATTGACATTACACCACACTATTGATAATATATAGAATATATTAGTTGAATCAACCTATATGGAAGTCAATCTCCCACTTTTGAATTTATTTGGAATAAAAAATTACTTCAAAATTTATTTAAATCATTCTATCCCTTATAGAAAATAAATTCAATGAGTTTATATTTTCTAAGATCTTTTTATGACTGAACACTTTTTTCTCCCCATTTATGATTTGAATATAAGTCATCTTTTTGTGACATTTTAGGGTAAGGGATGATATTTTGTCAAAAAAAAATTATTCCATACATTTTATAAACTATAAAACCCTTGAAAGAAGGAATGTATAAATATTATTAAAATAATAATCCTAAATTCAAAAAACTATATGTCTACATCAGTCATTCTGAGTGTTGAAAACAAGATTTAATGACTCACACAATAATGTTTCCCGTGAAATTTACCAAAGGATTATAAAGTCAAAAAACATTATTTTAGGGGAAGATTCATCATATATTCATTCAACTTAATTTCTTATATCCATCTTAACAAACATTTTAAAAACATTCAAGCATAAAAATGATTAGTTTTTCTCCCCCTTTTCAATTTAACTGATATTTTTTCATCAGTAACTGAAATGTCCCATTTTACATTTGTACTTATATTTTCAAATGAAAATGGAAGTATAGAAAACTTACTTTAAGGATAAATATCAATCAATTCTCTAGATTTTTTGTATCCAATGTTAGAACAATTTGTATGACCATAATGACTTTCTACTTCATGTTGTAAGGGTTCTAGAAAAATTAGTTTCATATTTCTACATTAGGGATCATCTTATTTAGATAGATAAATATGGCTAAGAATGTTTTCCCAAACCTAATGTTTTTTTATCATTTTTATCATGATTTCACCCTTGGTTTTATAAAAATTGATCTTCACAGGCTTCATGTGTTACTAAACTTGAAATTTTCTTTCAAAGTTTTTTGGTGGTGTCCTCTAAACATTTTCTATAAATAAAAATGAATTTTTCTTATTTTCTTCTACTTTAAATATTTTTTCTTCCTATGACTATTTCTTCTATAAAATTATTAAATTCTTAAATGTATGCTTATTTTAGATGATTTTATCTAGGTACACATGGATCGATGTGGTGATGTACTCGTTATCTTATCATGAAATACCTCTTTCCAATGGTGAGTGGCCTCCACCACCATTGTTAGTGATATTGGATCGTTGATCAAAATTGTATCATGGGATTCTAGTTTATCCTTCTATGGATTATTTTGGAAGCTATTATTCTATTTTGGGTCTCCCATAAATATTTGATTCATGTTTTTGAAACTCATACCCCATTCCATATCCCATTTGAAACTGGAAAATTTCACTTCTTCTATCTCTATATAGTAGAAAAATAATGTTTGAGAGGATAATAAAGTTGGGAATTTCTGAGGATTTCGGGATATTGGGAATGTTAAAAACCTTTAAAGTCTTCCATTATTTTATAGTAATCTCATTTTTGAGGAAACTAAAGTCATGAACCAAAGAAATCACTTGTATTATATGGTTTATTTGATGTCATTGGTGTAAGGTATCTGAGTATTTTTAACCAATGAATCCAATGTTTATTGTATGGGGTAATGATTTTGGGTGATCCACAGGTTTAATATCTTGTGGGGATAGCTAGGTCATAGGATTAATGTCTTTTTGGTATAGATAGGTCATAGCATTAACTTATTATGGGTATAGGTAGGTCATGGGTTTAACATATTGTGTGGTTAGGTAAGTAAGGATAAGTTTTTTCCCATGGGGATGATGATTACACTTTGATTTTGTAGTCTTTAGAGGGGAAGACCTGAAAATTTGATAGGAATGTTCAGGTGTTATGATTGGACCTCTAAGAGGTATCCCTTGTTTTTCAAGATATAGGGATTGAATGTCATAGACATGTCATATGTTCCATATTAAGATACATATAAAACCCTATATATTTTAATTCCATATACTAAATTTTTGTTATCAGACCGGTCCATGAATTTTAATTTCATGTGGTGAGGATGCATTTGTCATGGAAAGGAATCAACGAAGAATGGTGTGGTGTTACGCATAGAGGATACATTGAATGGGAGTGTCATCATATGGTGTGGGAGGATGGTGTGGGGCCTATGTTTATGAGATACCCAAAATGGTAGTCCCATCCAATGGTTATGGGTGGGTGTCATCCCATGTGTTCCTTGCAAGTGGAATCATGTGTTTGTTACATGGGTTAAGGCTGTAGATTAATGTCTTCTGCAGAGGATGTTGTTATGAAGTTTACATTTTATTAAGAGGATATTGGTATATTAGTTTTAGGTCATGTAAATTGGACATGGAATTGGCCTACACCTAGGGTGAAAATTTTTAGGTTAGTGAGAAGGATACAACACTAGACCTCCATATTAAGAAGTTTGAAAGTTTCCCTTGATGATATCACCTTCAGTTATTATGATTCTCCGGCACTTGACACTCTTGTTGTTGAATGGAATAAATACTAATGTGGTTATGTTTAAAATGTAATATATATATTAGTATACCTATTTAAGATATAAATAAGCAATAAAAATATCTAGTATAAACTTTAGGCTATGAGACTATACATGAGGGTTGGTGATACTGGTTGTATGGGTGATGGCCACTGGGATGAAGCCATTTGGGGTAGTTGTGGGGAACATGGGCCCCCATAATTTACAAAAAAAATTGGTAGAAAGAGGAAAAGGATCAATGACTCACATGCTTTTTCCCAAAACACTAAATTTCTGTTTGAAAATGGGGTTGGGTGAACCATGGGCTCCAACACCAGGCCACCACATGAATCCTAGAGGCATTCACTTGTCAAACTTCTAGAGTCACATGAAACATGGAGTTATTTAAAGGAGTATTATCTTTTGAAAAACCTCATAGCCTTTATGTGAAGTTACATTAGGATATATCAAAAAAATCCATGTCAAGTTGGGTTTTTTGTGTGTTTTGTCACACAAGTTCTCTACCTTTGGTAATCCTTGGATGTTTGGTTTTATGAAATGTTATAGAATATGGGTTTTCATGAGACATAGATGAAACTTATACTTCTAGAGGTCCATATTAAAGGGGTTTTTATGCTGTATTTATAGGATAAATGTTTTCATTTAAGGTGTTTAATTCACCATGTTTAATGAAAATTTGTTTCATGATATCTATGAATTTTACTTTGGGACATGGTCACATAAGGAAATGGTTCAATGACACCTTTCTCACAGAATAGTTTTTTTATTTCCATGTTCAAGGTTTCCTAAATGGTTTAAATTTTAAATTTTTTTACCTTTTAGGAACCTAGGACCCTCTAGGGAGCCCACAGAACTTGGTATCTTAGATATCATGTCAAGCACACAAGTCAGTTTCACTTGAAAAATTGAGCTACATGCAATAATAATATGATGTGTGCTTAAGAACCCTTGAATCATAAATGATTCTTTTGTCTAGGATACTTATTTATTTAATGACAAAAACCTCCTTCCATTTTTGAGACATGTTTTTAATTCCAACAAATCCCCCCTCTAAATTGGATGTAACGGTGGATAGAAATGTCAAGTTACAAGGAAAACACTAATGTGTAGGGTGAAGTTCCACTTTTTCATGAAACTATCATTTCATATTTTGCGACCTAGTTTCACATTTAGGTAACCCAAAGGGTACCAAAATCATAATTGGGTTAATGGGGGGACCTCATACAGTTAGTTGAATTCCTTGTGTGATAAGATATCTCATGTGCGCAAGACTATTCATTGTGTGAACTCCCAAGCTCTAAGTTAGGATGCTCAAACAAGTATTTCTTACAAGGCTATTATTTCATGATCAAATCATTACCATGAATGAACATATCTAAATTTTTCTAAAATACCATCATTTCATAAAGAAGGATCAAATTTCCACAAACTATTGTTTTTTAATTATTTGAACACCATAGAAATGTCCAAACATACTAATCAATCTATCATTGATAGTATTTTTTTTTCTTTAAAGGGTATAAATGACTGGGAATACTAAAATTCCCCATGCCAGGAGGGTTGTCTCTAACAATGAAGAGCTACAGGGCTTATTGAATAAGGCCATTAGGGATTATTTTCTAATCAACAAACTATCACCTTATAATTTTGGACTCCCTAATGTTGTGGTTATCTCATCCATCAATTTGAACACCCCATAGTTATGTTTCTCTCATCCTGGTGAAATAACTACTAAAATATCACCAACACTGTTCATCTAGTCTAATATCACGATGATGATGTTTTATACACCTTGACTGAATAGAAAAATGTTGTTTATGGGATGATAGCTGATGGACAACATATTCCCCACACATTATACAATAATTATCCAAAAAATTATTTGAAACAACTATATGGGATGGTATGATGGCCACGACATGTGATCTAGTGGTAATTTCACAGACTAAAGGGCATGGGTAATGTAGGTATGCTTCACATGTGAAGATTATATGAATTATTTGAGATGTGTTGGTTTATATGAAGTAGTGTGGATATTTGAATTCAACTTATACCACTAGTATGACCTACTACATGATCTCCTCAGTAGGTGGATATTGGATACAAAACAATTCCGCCATCATCATGGGGAGGTTGAAATCAACCTATGAGACATCTATTATTTTGGAAGGCTCCCCTATATAGTCTTCTAATATGATGAGTTCCTCCTAGAATCCAATGAATTGGGAAATAGATATAAAATTCCAGTTTTATTGGTGAACATTTTAGACCAATTTACCATTGTGTTAAAGCATCACCCTCCCTTCCATAAGGAAACTACATTAAATACATGGTTGGGTTGGTTCTTGAATGCACTGGAAATAAAAATACCAAGTTGACTGAAGAAGTATGTAGTGAAACTATAGAGGATGAGTTTGGGGTCCTATTGTAAGATCTTATAAGAGGGAATATACCAAGAATCGTCTTATAGTTTGAAGTAATGGTAGCTAGAAACTGAAATATATGTCATTCTTGTCCATCTTCCTAAGTGGTTGGATGATACCAGTCAGGGATGCCTGCAATGGATTATGACCTAGGACACTGGTGATAGCAGTGATCTTGGATTTTAATAACATGGTGAATTTAAAGATGTTGATATTTTCATGTCTATTACATCATTTGGGGAATGTTTCAAGGGTATTTTCCTTATCATATCTACAATCCATTCTAATTTTAGCATGTATGGATCATAGAACACCTCGAGGGTATGAATTTCTCAATGATATCACCACCTCCAAATGATGGTTTATAACCTTCAGTCCTCAATATAATTACATTTCGACCAGTTAATGTCAATTATGATAGAGTTATTGTGTAAATAGGTAGCCCTAGGGGTTTCAACAATCATCATTTATCAAACCCTTTCAAGAGATGGTTGATAAATGGGAGGGGAAACTAAAGTATAAGTGATATCTAATGTATTGTTTTGGTGGATTGTCATTCATGAGGATTAATGGAAACACATACATTGATATGTATACTCTATCAATGTTCTTTTAGTAATTTGTATTCATCAAATATTTATCATTGAAAATGTACATAGGGGTTTGTGAACAGAGGTGTCATTGTATCCTTCATAAACTATGGTGGATGTTAATGAATGAAGGTACAACAGAGAACATCATTATTCCACTAAAAACCCATAACATCCTTCTATACCACGATTTTTCTAGTCACTAGTTGGAGAAATACCTAGGCGAGATCTTTTACAAATGGGTAAGAAAGGTAAAACCATCAAAAAATCCACAGGATTAGTCAGTCTATAGGTGTGTTTCTCTTCAAAGTGCATGTAGTGAGGCGAGGGCTTAAGATGAGGTATCTATAGTATCTCAGGGGTTCACGACATATCCTCCCATAGTAGAGAGGGGTTCCCTCACAAAAGGAAATATGAGAAGGTGGAATGATCTTGTGATGAGGAAATTCATCCTGTGGGGCCCCAACGAATAAGTTGTTCTAGTTGGTGTATCCATCAGATGATGCACACTTTAATAAACTCAAAAATACATGGTTGTTTTGTGGATATCCCAAACAGTGCAGCAACTATGGAAGACTCTAACTCGGTAGGGGATTGAGTTTCTAATGTTCTGGATCATGAGAATCATGACTTGAGTAATATTTCAAGAGCGGTTTTAGTGCCTAGAAAACAGGGATTCCATTTCGTGTTTCCACGTGGAGGGTGATCTGACTACCCCTAGTTAAATATAATATTTATAATTGGTATTTATGAGAGGATCTATGTTCTTCCACCAGCCCAATATGTTCTATACCTTGATGCTGACAAATAGGGATCCAATGAGGATGAGTCATGGGGCTCTAATATGAACTGGGAAAGTTCCTAGGAGAGTAGGGAGGCCATTCCTGAAAAAGATGATCTATCTAAGATTTTATTTGGTGAAGTAATTTCTTGAAACTGTGAATTTCATATTTCATTTTCTTTAGTAACTCCAAATCATCATCTTTACTTTTACAATAACTATATGAAGAAATTTATGGTTCTTCTAAGGAGTGTGAAGAGAGTGCCTCGATTATAACTTACAATTTTGGCTCGAGATATTCTCTCATGGCCTCAACAGAGTGGGAATCCATGAAAGAAGCTAGAGTGGATGTTCCGAAAACTCCATCCATCATGTACATCTAGGGTGTCCCACATCATGGTTGTTTAGGAGAATCATTCAATGATGGTGTGGTAGGCCTCTCAAGGAGGAAGATCATTGAAATCCCTACACCTTACCAAGTTCATGTTAGGAATCCTATCTACCTTGTTCCTTAGAGGGCCTTAAAAAATGATTGAATTTTCCACACTAACCCTTTTTTCTTATACAGCATTTGGACATGTGTCTCTAGGGTATCTTAGGGTATATTTCAAGGTCATGACCAATACTAAAGGGTATCTGGTAGTGTAATTTCTATATGAGGCCCCAGACATGGATATCCCTCATTCACATACCACATGTAACTTTATTTGTTTATATGAGAAAGTTATTCTAACCATTATTATTATTATAAGATGAAATTATTCCTCTTATTTTGCTTGAAATTGTTTTCAAGATAATACATCCTGAGCAATCGGGCAGGGATGTTGGAGTGGAGGAACCTACTCTAGTATCCTAGCCATCCATTAGGGATATAGTAATTCATGGGGATCTAGCCATGATTTCAGGAGATAAACATGTTATAGACATAGTAAAAACTGCATTGGAGGCTAATTTTAAAGCTAGAAAAGATGATTCTAGTTGTGATGAGTTAGAATGGGATGAACCTCCCCACAATATTAATCCTAGACTATCTGAGAAGCTATATAAGGAGAACCTTGCTATCGTATTCCTCAAATATTTCCTTGTGTGAGATCCAATGTCACCCAAGGATTTGGATGATTCTAGGTCTGATATTACTGAAGATAACTATTTAGTCTATTGCAGGTTGTAGATAAGTTTCCATACATTCATCAACTACACCACAAAAGTGTATCTTGTATGTTTTATAGGGTCCCTCTACCACTAAAAATAGAACTGATGGACTAGAGGGATGAATTCTCACACTATCCACATGTTATCCTATATCTATTTTCTAAGTGGGATTATACTGATCATCAAGATCTTGATAGTTCCTAGTACATAGAGAAGTTTAAAAGTGTCAAGTAATACTAGTAGTGGAATAATAAATTTCTTTGTTCGATGAGAAAGCACAAAACCATGTGGAAATCATTATTACTAGATCATATACCATCGACCATCTATGGGTACAGTTGGAATGGAATATTTTTAGGTACATGGTTGTAGTAACATTAGCTATTTATTGTTGGGATGAGAAGGGTTGGGTGTGGATTCATGTCGATGAGGTTATACTCATTGCAAATGTTGAAGTGGTTGGACTATCAATGTGGTAGAGAACCCTAGAGGATACATGAAAGAGGCAGGCTAAGATAAAATTTTTGATCATTGGGGTTGATCGTTAGAGATATTTATCATAGTTTCAAATAAATGATCCTCTCTAGTGTATGTATGACACTCCACAAAATATTTAAATTTTTTTTATTTGAATTCTTTTAATGATTCAGTGTTTTTTATATAAATCATATTAATTATAAAACCAACAATAAATACCTAAGAACATGTGTTTCATGCTCAGTTTTTGAAATAAGGGAAAAGCCTAAGATTTATCACTTATATGAGAGTGCAAGACTAAGGGCTGAACACTCTGGGTTTGAACATTTTATTGGACACTGGAATTATCCTGACTATAAAATCATTGGTTTGATAGTGAGAATCTCTACATAGCTAACTTTATTTCTCAAAATGAATAGGTTCAAAATGGGGTAATGTTAGGGGTGAAGCATTATACCCAGTAAATGATGAAGGATAAGAGACATGAATCAAGATACCAATGAACTGGAACATAGAGATGGGTGACAAGACAATAAAGGATAAGTGATGACCAAAATAAAAATGCAAAAACTACCATCATAACATTAGGGGTGGGGAAAAAATAGGGTCATTAGTTTACCATATATGAAACACAAGACCAGTCAAAATGTCATCAGAATTATACTAGAGCATGTTCCCAAGACAACGGGTAAGCCAATGTGGCCAAGAACTATTATACTTAAGGGGACACATTCAAATAAGGAAGATTTAGGGAATATACATGAATGTATACTAAAGGCATAGGGATGAATGTGGTGATGTCTTAATAGAGTTTAAAACTCATAGTATTATACCACCCTATTTATGAGTGTATTGGGTTAGGGTATTGGTTTGGAAAAAGGAAGACTCATCAACCAAGTGGAGTTTTATCAGCGTTTACAATTGTAGTTGAAGGAACATGAGTGGTTTGGTAGTTGATTTCTAATAAATGGAGAAAATGGGTTCGCATGTAAGGTCATGAGATTCTTTCCAATTTGGTGTCATGTAATGGGGATAAAGGGTGTACAATTTAACAACTTATAGCAAGGATGTTGAACATTATGTTTAATATCATACAATGAGGACATGATTTCGATATTTTAACTTTACATAGCATTAAACATGATACCACGTATTTTAACATCATATGGTCAAAACACATGTAGTATAGATTAATTTATTATGACCAAAACTTTTGAACCAACATGAATGGAGGGAGTTATGATTTGGACATAAATATTTCCTAAACAAGTGGGTTCAGTGAGAACAATTATATTTTTTTCAGTCCCATTGTTCATCCCACTAGCTTTATACCTTTTTATTTATGCCCTATTTTTTCCCAAGTAGCGAGGGAGACCTCATTGGTGGGAGTGTGCCTTTTTCTCGGGTTTCCTATATTTTTTTAAGCTAAATATGTGTACACATCTAACATGGATGAGTTTAAATTCATGATAGTCATACTGGGGTTTCTAGATTAAGATCACATAGCTTGGAAAAAAATATTCAAATAGATTAAGGTCAAAATGTGTGGACAAAGGGTATAATAATTGTGTATTGGGTATGTTTGTACGGTGAAAAATAGTAGAAACTCAATGTAAATAGATGACAAATTGGGGCCATGCATCACAAAAGACATATCCAATATAATTTTCACATATTTTAAGGTCATGATGCATGGTCCTGAGATGGTAATTCCATTTTGGAACAGCTGAATACCATTACCACAGTTGTGGAAATTTTATATAACTCCTAAGCCGACATAATCTATATTCGGTGTCAGAAAAAAGGAGTGGCATAAAGTTTTCTTTGTGTCAAGGGACATAAAAATAGATAGAAATGGGATCCATCTTAGTATGGTCCCAATGTTAATGACTTATTGGCCATCATGTATGAACACTTGAAGGAGAACACCAAAGGTGTTAGAAATCCTTCTAGAACAAAGAAAGGTTAGATAGTGGATAAATCATGGCTTCCAAGATTGGATCATAGAAAAGCTGGGGCTTATTGGTATGGAATGATCAATGACCATGTTTGAAACACATATCTCTCAACCATACCATTCATGGATGAGTAAAATAGTTATGTAATCAACAATATACTATTCTAAAAACATTGGATCCATCGAATTTTATTTAAGATCCTTTAGGTCTTGTAACTATGATGGTAGGTGAAACAGTGTGTCCGAGAACCATTTCTGTTAGAGGGATTATCTAGATATGGAGGAGGATGAGGATATAAATAAAATGAATAAAAAATTGAATGTTGAAAGTGGAAAATTTACCCTAGGAAGATCAATACTCTAGGATCAATTTTTCTACATGCTCGAACATGTCAGATGAGCATACTGGTAGGTAATGGTTGAACATGATCCTGAGGGGGATGACCCAAAAATGATTTGGTAGTACGAATTGACCAAGGATATGAGATTTGGTAATAATTATGTATCCCATGGGAATTGGAATAATTCCACATGTAGTTCTAGGATGCAACTTCATAGGTGACCTATCCCAAAATGGTTGAATCCTCTCAATTGAGGGATTGGGGTATCAAATAGTTTCACATAATTTGATGTGTACATATACCACTTAGTTTAACAAAATTTGGTAAGTTCTTTGGTTACAATATTTATAGTCATAATGTGAGGGTATTATTTTTTCACCAGATTAATAGTGGCACCTTCCCATTCTTTTTTTCATGACGTGTCATGTCACCTCACACGAGGCATCTTACATTTATTACAAATGACATCTGATGTGTGTTGTATAAGGTATGGTTAAATTTAATCACATTATCCCAAATATTTTGTGTGATGATTATACATTGATCTATCAATTCTTCTTCATGTCGAGTCACGAGGGCTTATCAATATACAAATTGGTCGAGGAACTTGGATGGGGCTTTCACCTGATGAGAAGGCCGATGGAATATTTCATCACATTGTATTAGAGTTCATGAGGGGATTAATGTCAAGGAAAATCTTACATTGGGAGAAAAAACATGTGGCTAGGCCCAAAGAAAAAGTTCTAGTAACCACCACATATCCCTCCAAGATGGGTACTAAGCTACAGATAGTTCTAAAATATATATGTGGCACGGAAGGATACCATTTCCAAGGGAGAGAATGGTATCATGTCTTGTTAGGACCAATGGTATCATGTAGTTTTATATCATTTGATTAGTATATGGAAACATATCATATTTAACACATGAGTCATCCTATGTTCGTCACATAGAGTAAGTCTACATTTTAATTTCATCTGATGAGGATGTTTGTTCTATCTTATTTTTGACATATGATGCATTCTATGTCTTCTAAACAAGGTAAGGATATAGTTTTATATCGTTTGCTAAGGATAATATTTGTAGCCAATTAACATTTTTCATATGAGTAAAAATTCTTATTTGTATATAGTAAGGTTGCAGTTTAACATCATGTGCTGAAGAAATTAGTTCGAATCAACTTGTATTTTTCATATGAGGCATCTTGTGTTCTTCTCATAGGGAAATGCTACGGTTTAATTTAATGTGCGGAGGAAGTTTTTTTTTCATTTAACATTTTTCAAAGGAGGCATCATGTGTTCATAACGTTGGGTAAGGCTACTAGTTAATGTCATGTTTTGAGGACTTTAGGAATTGTTGTTTAAAGTTCTATAGCTTTGGTCATGATTGCTATTAGTTTAAGGTTATAAATATCGGACCGGGGACATTCACACAATGTTTCACATGAGAAACCTGGTGTTGTTATAAGGTGTCATGAACTCCATATCCATGGTGATTAACAAGTATTCATTATTATAAGAGAATTTATGGATATTATAATTACCTTCCCATTTGGGTTCCAACTTTGGTGGTTTCCAGTCAGGTATCATTAGCATCATGTGAGATAATACCATATAACCTTGAAGGAATGATCATATGGGAACCTTCTTTGGTAAAAGACATACTATTCAGTTCGGGTGCCTCTCCATGTTATGAATCACCTAAAGATTGTTTTCATCGGTCTCACACAACTCATCTAGACTGAAATATATAATCCCATTTAGCATATTCTTATCATAAATGGTCATTTTTAGTTACGGTATCTAAAAATATATATGTTATACTACCTCCATTGCATACACCAAAGAGTATGGGTTTTCCTGGTTATAATTTTTTGATTTTTTCTAATATGATCATAAGTAATTGGGGAGTTTATCAGGAAAACTCTTCTTATTACAACCCACCATCTCCCTCAAAATTTTAGAGAGGTTTTTTTGAACACCTTTATATGTCCATTTTTTTATTATTGATAACAAAAAGTGTAGTTGGACCAAATTTTTTACTTACCATAAAATTTCTTCAACTCAGAAGACTGTAAGTGGGTACCATTATCCATCAGGATGGTTCAAGGAATCCCAAACTAATGAATGATGTTGGATATCAATGAATTATTACATATTGATTTTTAACTTCTTTTAGGGGAACTAATTTTTCCAGAATTGATAATAAGTCTATCATTGTTAGAATAAACCATCACTATTGAGTTGTTTCTTGTAGTTAGGTACCCACACCTTCAAGTCCCTAGAATAAAAAGTGATAAGAATACATAGTAGTATGGATAATATTGGGTGTTTCGTACACAATTTTTTTGTAGATCTAGCACACATGAAACCTTTTTAATAACTAAATGTTGTCACTAAACATGATGGGACAAAAGTAACCCAACCTCCTAATTTGCTGGGAGAGCATAAATAATGTATGATGGGATCTAAAGGATACATTATGGAACTTTTTCATTACCGGAGGTATATCCTTCCCATTGATTCAATGGAGTATATTAAAAATAAACCCAAGTTTGTGGATAGTATTCTCAAGGATAGGGCTTCCTTGAAGGGTGAATTGTACTACACACTGTCATATTCACTCATACTCAGCTCAAAATAAAAAGATAATTCCTTGTTAGAGATACTCAACAAATGGAGTCATTCAATATGGAGTTATGTTGACCATAGTGGAAATTTGGTTCTTGTGAAAATATATAATAGTGGCCAATTGATTAACCTTTTCATTATCACACACATAATTTGTTGGGGAAATGACCCTTTGGTGGTCCACATGAATGGCCAGGTCATCCTCATCATTCTCTAAAAGAGAAAAATACAAGATTTCTAAAGCATCGACATTTCCATTCTCTCACCTAAGAACATAGTTAACCTTTATCGTAGATGGGAATTGATGTATTTTCCAGTTATTACCTTCCATATGCTAAAAATATCATTTTTCTAATTATATAGTCACCATTGACCAATTTGATGAATAGCTCGGGGTCTAAATTCAAAAAAAAATAGAGGGACATTAATGTCAAGGGATAATATGAGACCAATAATAATGGTATAATAATCTACCTCATTTTTTAATAGGATTCCAAATACAAGAATGATTACTGAAGGATATCCTATGAAGTAGTGATGAAGACAATGATCGGGCCTACTCTGTTGAGCTTTCAATCATTGAGCCTTATACCAATCAGACTTCAGGAGGCACCATTGAAGTGCATCTACCAACATTGTATAGACTAACCAACTAAGATAATGGATTCATATGGTAAATTAACATGTATGTGTATTTACTCAGGGGTCGGATGTATACATAGGAATTATACAAGTATTTGTCCCTTGATAGATTTCTGTAGGATAAACATGATATCGAACTGCTAGAGGATTGTTTCCAAACATGGAAATCACCCCGTCAATAGGTGGTGTTTGAGAATGTACATCCACGGGTTAACATGGGACACCATATATATGTCATTGATCAATAATTAATGTTCTAACTTTTTCACTAAAAAAATAGTATGATATAACTCTTCTTAAATGGGGGGTATCTAGCTTCCAGGTTGAGAAGCATGTGACTAAGATAATAAAGGTTGTTCTCTTTACCTTCATTGTTCTTATAGGATAAAATATTTTTTATGGGTCATTTTGAGGTAGTCACATAATGTAAAATAGGAATTCCTAATATAGGTGACATCAAAATTGAGGTTGTATTGGACACTTATTACTATCCTCAAAAGAAATTTGATATCCTATATCCCATTGGTAAACTGTGTCTTTATTCATGAGCCTTAATAATTCATTTCACCTTTCAATCATATCTTCAATAAATCAGAGAATATGATCTAAGTGTAATTAGAGACCTCACAACTCATAGAGGATGTGTAGAGGAGGAATTTGATTGATATTTTTGATTTTATCTAGAACAATCTTGATGCCTTTATATATTGTGATGATGCCAATACATTTTCTGAAGGTAAACCTAAATGAGAACTTGAAGGGGTTCATTTTCAGGTGATGGGAATAGAGGATACTCAAAACCTTCTCAAACCATTGAGATGGTCTTGGATCTGGTGATATTTAACCAACATATCATCTATGTAACAATAAACCAACATCTCAAAGAGCTGTTTGAAGATATGGTACATGATTCGGAAGTAAGTGGATCCACAATTACTTAAACCTAAAGGCATCAACTGATCATAGAAATTTCTTATGGTTCCCTAAAGGTAGTGGCCTCATCATCATCAAGGTCCATCTATATCTGACATTTCTCATAATATTCATCCATGAAGTAGAGTTCATGGATCCCAACTATAGAATTATGGAGATGTTATTTCATTGAAAGGGGAAAATTATCCTTTAAGTAATGGCGGTTAAAGTCTCAAAAGTATATGAACACTATTATCTACACATAATTCATCCCAGCTAGGATAATTTTAGCTAAATAAATGGGTTTATGGACCTCTCTAATAACATTTTTTAATAAACGTATAATCGTCAACACCAAACTTGGCTTATGTGAATGTTGCATCATTCTAGGAGGCAGTTGAAACAAATGACGGTCCATTGGGAGGCCATGGAGAGTAATATAAATATAGATATCTACACTTGAAATATTATTATATATCTAGAATAGCATGTCAGAGTTCTATTTTATGAATTCCATATATTGTTTTCATTCCTAAATTGGAATAGTTTCATAGACCCGTTTTAGCTTTGGATATTCACCAATCTTGAGGATTACTTATGTCAACTCATCGACAGTGGTAGATACACGCTCTTCAAATGAAGGAGTGGAATCATCAAGTTCCTCTTAAACATTTGAGATATTATTATTAGAGGGAGGAAGAAACACTGCAAAAACTATGGATTTGGGGACTACATTATTATCTAATATGATGGGTGAAGAGTCTCCACCAATGAAATCTTACTATGTAGATATTATAGTGATGAAGTCTGATAAGACAATCCCATGTGGTTTCAAACCACAAGGTCTACTCCTGACATTGAAGCATTGATGCCAGGTTTAATTTCATCAATACATCCCAACATTATGAAACATATGGGAATATTGTGGATTGATGGATATGGGGTGAACTTATCAGTACTTTATTGGGTGGGGTTTTCTATAATGTTTAGGCCTACTTAGTGTAGTAGTATGAGATAATATGTCAGCACTTGATTTTCATGGGAACTATGAAACAACTTCCCACATATTGTTTCATGGTTTCAAAATGATGGATTGGTGGGAAATTTATATTTTAATTCTTTGCAAGGATCAACTATTGTGGTTTTTAGATCATTGGGGCGTTGATATGCTCGACTCCGACAATCTAGGGATATTTTTCTTTCCTTTTTTAGTAACTATCATCCTGATAGTAGTCCTGAGAAGTGTTTAAGAGGGATTTATTGCCCTGGAGTACACTTACTCGACCATCGAGGGAGTATTTGAGGTATTGGTGTTATGAAGAGGGAACCACTGCATGAAAATAAAGCTTGGGATTTCCAGTTGGCCATTGTTGGTAGTATCCTTTGTGACTATCATACATATAATTCTTTTTCTAGGACACCAAATTAGGAATTTATCTAAATACTTCTTTAATACTTATACTCACTTTTATCTTACCTCTGAATTATTTGGTAGGATGGAGTCATCTCTACTTTTCTAATCCTACATTTTTAGATCATCTAGGTGTGGATGAGATTGATCATTGAGATAAAATCCACAAGGTATTGGTATATTTCCCTACCATTGAATCTTCATATGACATATAATGGGAATATATTCCATGAAATGGTAGCACCCTTATCTTACATGGAGAAGGAAATGAAAAATTGACATTATTCATACTTATATTCCTCTACATGATAGGCCTTAATGGAAGATACCTCAGTCTCAAACTGAAGGTGAATCTTCAAGGATTTGATAAGGGCCTCTCACATATCCTATGATAAGTGGATTTCCTCAAGGATCAAGAGCATCACTACAATTTCAACAATGTGTTTTTTCATTTCTTATTTTCAATGTAATGGGAATAAATTTTCATCCATAGGTACATTTTTTAGTAGATTAGATAGAAGGAATGTTTTATGAGGTGATGGGGACAAGAAAGTGTATATTTTTCTCTTCTATTATTTTGATGGTTCTATTTGATAACCTGATGGATGAGCACTAAAAGGCTAAGGTTGGGTCTTGGATGTGTGTGGTTGACCATGGTGAAGGTGAATCTTATTTGTGCAATCAACCAATTTAGTTAGCTGGTATGCTCAGTAGAGTGGATTTGGAGGGCTATGCTAATTAATCATTACACAAGGCATGTTTTCATGTCTTATTATCATGAACATCCTGGTCTAAAACATTTTCTTATGAATTGTTTCTACCAGTGTGTCCCCTGTAAGAAAAAAATCAATCAAAGGTTCGTGAGTTGTTCCTTTGATATTCCTCATCATTGAGCATATTATATTGATCCACCAGTTTGACATCATTCATAGAGGTATACTCTTTCTCCTCATTGGTGGAACATTCATGGATCAAATGAAATCTAGGAGTATATCCAAACTCAATAGGTATTAAGTCACAATTGGTGAAGACTGGTTTCTTCATAGGTTTGGGACTCTTATTCCCCCTTTTTTTGACACCTATTCCTTTCAGACATAGAATAATATGACATAGATGTACCGAAAAATCTAGGGTAGACACGGTCACTGCAGGAGGTTTTGTTTTTCTCAATCAGGCTTAGAAGACACCATAGAAACAAGTGATTACTATTTGATCCAACCATTCATTGGAATTTTGTGTTCAACATTCAGGTTCTTACTTCCATTCACTAGAATATTTGTTGTCACTAAAAGGGTTAGCAAAGACATGTTCTACCTATACTATGACATCTCTTAATTTTAATAATCCGATTACACTAGTTCATGGATCCCATATTTGAAGACAAAGAATTATTTTATGGTATATTTGAGGATCCTAGGGCATTGGAAATGATTGGAATTGTCTGTAAGTTCGACTTATTGGGGTTTCATGCATTCTAGAAATTATAGGATTCCCTTTTCCAAGGAATAGATGAAATACCTCGGGGATGTGTGAATCCTTAAAAGGGAAAATTATTGTTTTTCTCTATCAAAAAGGAACCATGGGAGCTTGGCCCTGATGGGGGTTATAGAAATGTTATCACAATTAGGTTGTGGTTGGTGAGGTTACAACAGATGATGATTCACTAAGTGAGATGACTTTAGTAAAGGGAATGTAAGTGTACTAGATATGGATCCTCTCCATGCATGGTTACCATAGTTTTTTATTTTACTGGCCTTTGAACGAGAGGTGTAAGATGTACGGTTGAACCATCTATATGGTCTAATATAAGGATTACTCTAAAAAATAATCTTTTTTATTGAATTATCAAATTGTTCCTAGATAATTCATAGAAATGGGGGTAAGTACCTAGTCATATTTTACATTATCTAAACACATTATTAGCTACTTCACTTGGAAAATTTTCATATCAATAAATTTTGTGGTCCCCATCAATTTGGTGATGATGTCTGTCATTCACTTTGTATCCTTCAACAGGCCATTATAAATTTCAGTGATTTTTTTTTAATTATGGAGTTTAATTAGTAGTGGAACTTCCAACATTGGTCCTTCCAAATGTAAATAGGTCTTATAGGTACTTAGAGGTACCATAAAAATATTGGACCTTCATGATTCTAGACAAAACACTGTAGCTTGATGGGTTCCTTCTATTCTAATGTCCCCAAATTTATATTGCACCATGAGAATAAATGTTTCAAATGTAACACCCCAAGATTCTACAGTATGCTTCTCTTTGAATAATGTGATAGCATGTGTTGTACGCAACATCGAGTTCTAACACACCACAACCAATCAAACTAGCCATTATGAATAGTAATACCTATGTTTTGAAATTATATATATTAATTTTATATTTTAAAATGGACTTCATTTTTGGATTCAAAATATCGAAATTATCTTAAGTTTAATTTTTGGTATTTTTCTGAGAAATTCCAATTTTTATGAATAGTGAAAAATACTTAAAAACAACTTTTTTTAATCAAAATAATTTTTAGTGATAAATTATATTATTTAGGGGTTTTAAAGTATAATTAGAATATATTTTTACTATTTTAACCAATGGTGTTCATTATAATTAATTTCACTTTGAAATTGGACATAAACAATTGTCAATCTTTTGATATATATTGTTTCTTAAAGACACGCTATTTGTTGTAACAGCGAGAATTAATTATAAAATTTATTAATGCAACTTATATTTTTGGAATTTTGTAAAATAGAAATCATTTTTGAATTCGGAATATCAATTATAGCTTAGGGTAAAATTTTGGCATTGTTATGAAAAACTTCAATTTTTGATGAATAGTGAAACTACTAAGTGGTAGTTAAAAAAACTGAATTTTTCATAAAACATAATTTTACCGCTTCTGTGATTAGAATTCCGAAAATCCGAGAGACACAGTTAATATCAAATAGTAAAATGTGGTTCAATGAGATGAAAATAATTTTTGGTGAATAGTAACTTTTTACTTTTATTTACCACTGTTAAAAGTATATAGGGTAATTAAGGGTGAAAATGATATTAATATTATCCTAACACATGTCCTAATTCTATTGGACAAGTGTATCTAGACCAAAAACAACCTTAGGAATAAAATATTATCATTTAGGTCCACTTGGATTAGATTAGGACATTTATTATTATTTAATTCAAAGAAGAGTTAAAAGAGTTAAAATCAATGTTTATTTACTAAAACATTTTTAATATAGGGTTATACATAATATAAATTCAATTGTAAATATTAATTAGGAATATATAGTGATTTCCTACATAATGATATTTTATTTATAATTTTTAGACATTAAATAATTTAATTTATTTATGACACAATGATGATGCAGTAATTGCCTAATTAATGAAAAATTAGAGTAATTGATATTATAAATACCCAAATAAATATAATTTGAGACTTTTTATGAATTAAACTTATTTTCTAGGTTAATATGAAATGTTATGATTGACCTAAGTAACTTTTTTTTGGAATAATCATTCTGTTATGATTTTCACAAAAATCAATTATTGAATAGTGTCAAAATTGACATAAAAGAGTTTTTAAAACAAATATTATATTATTAATTGATATTAAATTCATAAAAATATAAGGTTTGGCCAAGAGACTTATATCAAGATGTTTGTATCATTAATGGACCACTTGGGGGTCTCTTGGATGTATATAGTATGTTTATTAACCATATAATATAAAAATACAAAGAGACATTGTAAAAGTGAAACTAATTAACTTAGAGTTAATACTTAAAGATAAGGTTAATATAGTAACCCAAACCTGTCTAAATTCCATTGGTTGAGTGGTTTTCGACCCATCCCCACCTTAAACTTTAAATAATCCACTTTGGAGCGATTAGAATCCGAGTATGTATTTATTATAAAATAATATTTCTAGCTTTTCCAAAGGTGCCCCTCACCCCTCTTATAAAAGGGTACTCTACCTTCTCATTAACGTGCACCTTTAAAGCCTTTTGGTTCGTCCAAACTCTTCCAAATTACTCTCTCAACTTCCCTCACTTCATCCTAGAGGCCTTAATTTAGTCATAAATCTAACTTAAGGAGCCCTTTTGATAAAATCAAACGGAAGAACCCGAAGAAGAGGTAATGATTTCACCACCCTTTTTCAAGTTCCTTTCTTCTTCCACTTTTTGTTTCCCTGTTATTACCATTATAAAATAATAAATCCAGTATATTATATATACTTTGATGTTATTATAAATATTTTACAACCATATTTAAGTATTCTATCCTTCTTTTGAATAACATGTCATCATATGTGCGTACGTACGGCTTACCGTCTCCTCGTCGTGGTGTAATTGTTATTCAATAAATTATTATTTGGATGGGTATAATAATTATGTGCAATTCATGTAAATAATAAATATAACATGATAATTATTCTGAATATATGATATACCATCCAGTTACATATTATTTTATTATCAAAAAATAATATTGTCGCTCGTGCGTACGTACGGACTACCGTCTCCATGAACGCGATGAGATTCATTCTTCATCGTATCCATTCAAGTATAATTCTCATTTGATGATTAATAATAGTATCTAAGGACATTATATCATTCTGGATATGATTAAGATACAACCAATCCATTAAAAACACGACTTACGTAACAAAACATATAAAAGAAAACGATCAAGTTAACACCTGAAACAACGATAATACTAAGATATTATTAACAAATCAATGTTAAAAGATCATATATGATGTCATATTAATGTATATGATTCTTGTATAATTTAATAACAATTTTTTCACCATTATACAGAAGTTTAACGTACCCCCAACCAAGTAAAAGTACAACGTAAGGGTTTATTTCACAATCTCTTAATTATCTGAGTTTGTTTATACGTAATAATCTACTGGGATCTCTTTATCGTCCACATCCATGTTTCTTAAAAATGTATTTCAAAACATTTTTACTATTTAAAAGAATATGGGTTAAAGTCATTTATACCCTTGTTTGACTTTTTATAAGAGTTTTATAAAGGAATCATTCCGTCGTTTTCCAAACAAGTTGTTTTTTTAACCTTTTCGATAGAATTAAGGTAAGAATGTTTTTTTAACTTATACGGCGGGTGTGGCTATTTTCTACCATTATAAAATTGTCGAAGCATCCCTTACAAGCTTATAAGAATATTTTTAAAGAAAATGTTTTATTTTATAAATATGTGACTCTTAAATGATTTCAAAATAGAAATAGATATTTCTCTAAAAAGATTTTTGATTTCATCTATGTCAACATCCTTTGATGGATTTTACGCTTATTTGAAGTTGATTTATTATGATACAAAAATTCTATATTGTATTGAAGGTTTTGTAATATGTTTGACTATGGATGTGATATTTTTATACCATTTATGGTTTATGGTGAAAGTATTGACATTTCGTATGCTAGTTTTAATACGAATGTTTATGTTATGTTTAAACCTTTTCATATGAGAATGAATTTGTCTTAATATGTGACGGGTGGAGCCCGCTATAGCTACTCGATGCATCGGTAGGTATCACGAGACAAATTAGTGTCTTGGCACAAGGCCTTGACAAAATCTTATTTGTAGTCTTGGCACGAGGCCTTGGCTATGTGGTTATGACAGTCCAGCATTATGCATTCCATCATTATGAAAGTGGTTATTGATATTGCATGTGATTATTCGATTAGTAGAATATCCATGTGAATAAGTAAATGGAATTATTTCATTTTTTTACATACTATATTGAAGTTCAAGTTTCAAAGGCTTTTGTTTTAGTTATACATTGCCTTAAATGTTTATTCTTATTTATGAAAGTATCCGCTATATTGTTATCCTTACTGGGCATTTGAGCTCACCCCTTTCAATGTTTTATTTTTCCCAGGATGTGAAGAAGTAAATTTATGAATGACCTGCAGGGATAGTATATGGGGATATGAATTTGGACTATGAAGAAAATATGTTTTTGTAGTTTTCGTTTTTATGATGTAATGTAAGACTTATGAATATATCTAGTGTTTCCAAGGCTACTAAACTAATCGGTCTTTCGAGACTTCATCTTTCTTGTGATCAAGCCAATGTTATGTAATAATGCACCGGCTCTGGGTAACTGAGTTTGGGGCGTTACAGTTGATATCAGAGGAAGTTTAGCACAAACCTTGGAAGCTATATTTAGATAAACTCTGATTAGAGCACATAGACCTAATATGAACTTTGAGGATTACTATAGAAGAAATTCCTAGAATTTTGGTATTGTAGAGATTTTTTGAGTTTTCTGAGCAATACATCCCTGTTTGGATACGAGCAGGTAGAGGCGGCTCTGGCACAGATGTACCTAGGGGTAAAACCTGAAAACACCGCTTGGAGCTAGACTCGAACGGGAACTGGTGCATGACAACGGGCTTTGCTGCACTCCTGGTTACGACACTCCTGGGGGATATGCTTAAGATAACACTCATTTTTATTATAAATCATTTTGAAGGGTTTATGAGTATATACTTCCGCAAAGAAAACATTTTTTATGACTATGGATTATATCCATAAATAGTTCAATTTATGTTTTATAAGTATGTAATTATGTATTTTGATTTATAAACTGATCTAGTTTATTCCATTGTTTAGAAATGGCACCTAGTAGAAGAAATGGAAACCTTATCAATGCACGCACTCCATGTAGGGATTTCCCTCCTGCTCAAGATAATTATAGTGGAGCTGGTTAACCAACTGGTGTCGAACATCTAATCACCATACTGGGACAACTCACTCAGGTTATGAAGAATAACCTTACCCTAATGGAGCACCCTGATCCGTAGTGTGGAGGATCAATGTTAGATCGATTAATGAGGAAACAACCACCAATGTTCAATGGAAGTACAAATCCCTTAGTAGCTGAGAAATGAATAAATTCCTTAGAGAAAATATTTCAGGCTTTGGGAAGTAGTGAAAGGGAAAAAGTTATCATGGAATTTTACCGCCTCCTGGAGATGTTGATCAATTGTGGTCATTGATTCAAAACATGAAGGAAGATGATGAAGTATCAAAGATGGAATGGAGGGAGTTCAAAGATTTGTTTTTAGAAAAATACTTTCCTCATGACCATCGAGCAGATATGGAAAGGTAATTTCTGAGTCTGAGACAAAAGGAGGATGATAATGTCACAAAGTATGAGGCTAACATTACAAGGTTATCAAGGTATGTTGTAGATTATATATGTAACCCAAGAAGTAAGATTGATCATTTCTTTGATGGGTTAAAACCATTTCTCCATCGAGCATTAGTCTCACAATCCTTCTCGTCGTAAGAAGACATTGTCTCATGTGCTATCAAGACCGAAAAGGAATTCTCTACGTCTTATGACATTAAAGAAAAGCAAGAGAAGAAGAGGTTTTCTGATAAATATGGGAATGGAAATAAGGGGAAGAATGGAATGGTTGAATATCCATCATGTGGTAAATGTGGGAAGAAACACCTCGATACTTGCTTGAAGGGAATGGGTGTCTGTTACAAGTGTGGTGAAAAAGGCCACCAAGCTCGTGATTGCAAAGGGAAGAAGGAAGCTACCAATGTTCAGTGTTACAATTGCAGGGAGATGGTACATTATGCAAATGAATGTCCTAAGCATCAGGGGAACATACCTCAAAAAAAATCCAATGGATCAAGGCCAAGCTTATGTTATCACTACTACTGAGGTAGAAGCTTCGAAAGACATGGTGGTAGGTAATTTAATGGTTTCCTCAAGTTTAGAGAATGCATTATTTGATTCTGGATCATCGCATTGTTTCATATCTTCCCATTTTTCTAAGAAAATTAGATATTTCCAATTTGATTTAACAAGGGAGTTGTCAGTTAAAACTCCTAAGGGAAGTATCATTGCAACAAAGTTTTGTGAATCAGTCCCCATTAGAGCACATAAATGTTTTTTATCTGCTGATCTCATCGTCATACCTATGATTGAGTTTGATATAATCCTCGGTATGGACTGGCATTCGGACTATGATTCAAAGATTTATTATAAGAAGAAATAGGTTACGATTTTTGATGATGATGATAAGGAACACCTTATCTTTAGAGCAGAATCGTCACCACCTAATTCTTATCTAGATCCACCCCCAATAGTTCAACTAAATTCAATTATTGGGGAGGAATAGAATGAAATGATTGTGGGTGAGGAAAGGAATGTTCAAATAGAGGATGTACCTATTGTGAAAGAATATGTAGATGTATTTCCGGAATATTTACCTCGACATCCTCCAGAATGAGAAGTTGATTTTTCCATTGATTTAATTTCTGGATCAAGGCCTATATCGAAGACCCCTTTTAGAATGGCCAATTTAGAATTAGTCTAACTAAAGAAACAACTAGAGGAATTGAGTAATAAAGGATTCATTTTCCCTAGTGTTTCTCCATGGGGAGCCCCTGTTATTTTTTTTAAAAAGAAAGATGGATCTATGAGGTTATGTATCGACTATATGGAGATCAATG
Source organism: Viscum album (assembly GCA_963277665.1). Classification (NCBI taxonomy): domain Eukaryota; kingdom Viridiplantae; phylum Streptophyta; class Magnoliopsida; order Santalales; family Viscaceae; genus Viscum; species Viscum album. Next base: position 849,826,000 of record OY728126.1, on the reverse strand, counting down.
CTATAACTGTAAAGACCCGTAAATTTCAAGAATTTTTTTTCTTAATTTTTTTTGTAATTTTACAAGAACGTAGTTTCTGATGGCACCTGATTCCGAGCCCCGGTGTGCCCGGAATCATTTTCCGAAGTTTGTCTTGGGTACGTTCAGTGAACGGACGAGCAGGTTTTTCTAACTTTTGAACCGGTGCTCGGAATCGAATTCTGAGGGCACCGATGGAATTTCAGCACCGGTAATTTCTTAGAAACACCTCTTCCAGAGTTGCGTTTTCTCGGTTGTGGTTTTTAATTTTTGGGATTAAAGTTAAGAAATAAAATAAATTGTACGACAAACTTTATTTTATTTCACTTAAGCCGCTTGGAAGCCACTTGAAGCCACTTAAAGCAGCTTAAACTGAGTTGATGCAGATAGGGTTCTATCCAGAAATATCCTACCATCTTGGTAGGATATTTTTGAGGTGGGGCCCGCACGCGCCCCACCGTTTCTTTCCGCTAAGTAACGCACCCACGAAAACCCGTCATTATGAAAGTCAACTGACGCGTTTTCTTAATTTCTTAACGCACCAATTAATTGGGCGGTTTTATTCATTGAATTAATTGGGCAGTTTTATTCGTTGAATTAATTCGATGAATTAATTTAATCGTTTCTTAACCCGTTTTCAATCCGTTGGCGTAATAATAAAATAAGACCAACGCACGACTTCTGGAAAAATGCTCATTGAGAGGTTTGACAACTTTGTGCCTTCATCCTCCTTCGTGAAGAATGCGAAGAACACGAAGAATGCCGACCCCCGACGAATAACGAAGAACCCAAGGAGATCTTCAACTTGACACCATGTACCGTGACGCCGATGATTCTCCCTCCGCGACGCTTCTTCCATGACGATCCAACCCCGCGACAACCTTCGATCGACAACGTCAAGGTAGGGGATTGTGGTCCTTTAATTTCCTTTGTGGATTAAAACTCGATATGGATTTAATTATTAAAATTAAATCTGTTGTTTCTTGGTCCTCGGAGTTCGTCGACGCAACGCCGGATACCGCGACGCGACGCTCCACTTGTTCCACGATGGTCAATTCTGCGAAGAACGCGCGTGCGATGACTTGACGAGGTAGGGGTTTGTTGTGAAATAATTTATATCCCCGTGATTGTTTCTTTTAAAACAAGAACCTGGATCAAGTGCAATTTTAAATTATTAAAATTGTTTTGATACATTTGTCATGTGTTATTTATCTTCTCATTTGTATCATCTAACGCAGAGGGTGAGGGCCAAACAAACACGGCTCGTCAACCCTCCGCCGTTCTTCATTGTTGTGCAGACTTGGCAGGCGATGACAAAATGTGCCGCAAAGGAAATTTGATGATTCCGCAGAGAAGAACAGGCCCCAGGAGGAGCAGCGGCGCAGGCGGGAAGGAAAACGGACCACCGGAGCAACTCCGGTGGCCCGCGGAAGCCACAGGCGGCGCGGGTCGCCGGCGCGGCGGACGGAGGCGGCGGCGCCCCGGCGCGCCGCCGGACAGGGCCACCGCGGCTGAAGCCACGACGGTGGCGGCCATCGGACCCGCAGCTGTGCGGGTCCGGCCCTCACGCGGGACGCCACAAAAGCCGTGTCCGCTGATCTCCAGCGCGGCCCCACGTGGGGTCGCGGCTCTTCCAAACCGCGGGGGCAGCGCCCCGCGGCTGCCTCGGTCGGCCGCTCAGCCGCGCCGAGCCGGGCCGGTCCGACCGGCCGGGCCGCGCCCTGGCCGGACCGGACCGGGTCCATCCGGGTCCTACCGGGTCGGGCGACCCGGTTCGGCCGACCCAGGGGGGGTCGGGCTGGGTCGGCCCGGGCCCAGACCCCCCGTCTTCGGACCGTTTTCGGTCTTTTGACCGTAACATGAGCTACGTGCCTCCGAACGACGCGCCGTCAGCGGTGATGCGATCCTTGGATCGAGACAGTAGTTTCGGTATATTTCACTCAAGGTTTTTGAAAACATTGGCTTCGGCCGGGTTGGTTTGTACACGAAACCAATCGGGCCCTTGGAGCGGAAACGCTCATATCTTGAGCTCCGAGCGTCCGATTGACGCGCCGTCTGTCTCGTCGAATTCCTCTTGAAGAGACGTAACTTTTGGAATACTTCGCCTGAGTTTTGGTTGCTGTTGGATAGTGGCCGGGTTGGATTGTACCTGAAATCCAACCGGGCCCCTGGAACAGAAAGCTGATATCTTTCAGACCGGACGTCCGTTTGAAGAACCGTCAGCGGCGTTGGTGATCTCGTTGAGAAACGGTCCCTTTGAGTATACCCTATGGGAGTTTAGGGTATAGTTGAGATACGGCCGGGTTGGTTCGCACATGAAACTAATCGGGCCCCTGGGACAAAAAGGCTAGTAACTCACAGACCGGGCGTCTGATTGATGCGCCGTCTGTTGTGTTGAGACCCCTATGACGAGGCGGTCCATTGAGATAATTCTTCGTGGAACCTTGTGATACTTGTAGTATCGACCAGCAGCTCATGGAGCGGACTCTCCCGGAGACGAGCGTGCGGAATACGGAGACCGTGTAGCCGACTGAGACCTGACGACTGCTGATCGAATGACTCAGTGTGTTACATAAAGCCCAGTGGGGAGCGCTTGGTTGTAGCGGCAGACCAACGATAGAGGTGCGCTTGGTTGTAGCGGTACAGGGGAGCGCTTGGTTGTAGCGGAAGACCCACGACAGAGGTGCACTCGTTTGTAGCGGCACAGGGGAGCGCTTGGTTGTAGCGGCAGACCCACGACAGAGGTGCGCTTGGTTGTAGCGGCACAGGGGAGCACTTGGTTGTAGTGGCAGACCCACGACGGAGGAGCGCTTGGTTGTAGCGGCATTGGAGAGTGCTTGGTTATAGCGTCACGGGAGAGAACTTGGTTGTAGCAGCAGGCCTGCAGTACTCGATAGGTGGAATACTACAGCAGTCTTAGGTTAGTGAGCAGTACCTCGGAGTCGTGACAGGACCACTGTACACTCTAGACACGAGGTTCTTCTGCAGTTGCGGTTTCGATAATGAAAATCCTGGTTTGAGCTGAGTCATTGATCTTTGTGTTTCCTCATGATTGATATGGGTTACTTGATAACTTGGGTATATGTATATGCATATACCTGGGTGGTGGTTATCCGTTGATTTCATAATCCCTGTGTTTTCTCATGATTGAGATGGGTTACTTGGTAACTTAGGTTTATGTATGGGAATATACCTAAGTAGAGGTTATCTGTTGAGATATTCTTTGTGGTTATCCTTGTTTGTTTTAGTGAGACCTTGAGGGTCTCGGGGTCCCCACTGAGTATCGTTATACTCACCCCTGCACGGGCTATGCCCGCACTTCGTTGTGTTGGATGCAGACGACGGACAACGCTGATCGTGGTGGAGGTTTGCGGAGCAGGACGGTACCTGGAGGTGGACCACTGGGTGGGACGTACTCGGAGCAGTCAGGTGGACCCGAGGAGAAGTGGAGGCTATCTATACCCACCCTTCAGGTGGGACTTCCAGAGGACGGCTCGACGCTGCGGATTTTCTTTTCAGTTGTTGTTTTCCCCTTTTAGTGGTACTTTACAGTTGGGCTTGTATTTCCAGCCCCTTTTTACTTTCAGCACAGCTTGTTACAGTTTTTACTTAGTGTTTAGTTTTTTGCTTGCTTACTCTGTGGTGCTTGTTTACTTTTCAAAGGCAATGCCTTCCCTTTTTCCGGGATTTACGCCTTGGTGCTAGTCGCCAGCCCCTGGCCTATGGAAGGCGGGCTTGGGGTAGTCCCGACACGGGCCCCAAGGACGGGTCGTGACAAATTGGTATCAAAGGAGTTCGGTTCTACCGTAGACTCTGATCTTTCTTCTATGTGAAGAAATAGTGTTTAGCATATTGGGTGTGGTTATCAGTATAGGGAGTCCAGTGTTGGTGCGGCGGCTGATGTATCCGTACACTAGGACCCTGACTTCTGATTTCCGACTTAATTCACGAAAACATTGATTGCGTGTGTGTTTCAAGTTTTCTTTGTTATTACTTGTGTCAGCTCACCAGGTATATTGTTCTGACCGTGTCTCACCTTTTTCTTTTCAGGATGGCCCCACGATGGTATCCATCTAGGGTTCCGATTGTTGTACGTGACGACAGCCCGCCGAGCGACGAGGACTCGATACAGGGCCCTTTGACAGCTGAAGCACCGGCAGTACCTATACCTGTCGAGCCACCGATGCTACCAGCCCCAGCCGCTGACGATGCACATCGCCTTAGTGCACTTCATGAGTTCCAGCGCCAGCGACCGCCCAGGTTCCGCGGGGAGACGGACCCTCAGGCCGCTGAGGACTGGCTGGAGGCAGTTGTACGGGTTTTCAGATTAGTGAGGACACCAGCAGACTTCATGGTGATCCTCACAGCGAGCCTCCTGCACGTGGCAGTAGGAAGATGGTGGAGCTTGAAGTTCCAGGTGCACGACGAGACATCTCTCATCTGGACGGAATTTGTGAGCATCTTCCGCTCCGAGTTCGTCCCAGCCACCCTCCGAGTGGTGCGCATCTAGGAGCTACTACAGCTGCGGCAGGGCAGCATGATAGTGGCCCAGTACTCGGCGAGATTTACTGATCTCTCGCACTACTCCACAGATATGGTACGAGACCCGTTCTTCCGGGCCCGGACCTTCGATCAGGGACTGAGGCATGAGATCGGGGCTTCGATGATCTCCCTAAACATTCCGACACAGACAGGAGTGTTGGAGGGAGCCCTCTTAGTGGAGAGTTTCCTTGCTGAGCAGTCTCCAGTAGCCAGACCCACCACTAGCCGGCATGCGGCAGAGTCTTCTGTAGTGGGCAGTAGACATATGATGCAGGGGTCCAAGAGGACTAGACCTACCGATGGTCGACCGCGTGGCACAGGGTCGATTGTGCGAGGCACCTAGGGTGGACAACGACTTACTATGAGCGGACAGTGTTACTCCTGCGGCGGGGTTGGTCACATGGCTCGTGACTGTCCGACCTGCCATACGGATGACCAGCAGATGAACGAAGGACCTCCTAGGCAGAGGCGGAGGTTCGATCGAGGTGGATCGCATGGAGTAGGAGACCGTGGCAGAGGAGCTGGTCGAGCAGCAGGTAGTGGACGACGCTTCGAGGTGTTGCCACCACCACCACCAAGAGGTCCACCCCGACCGCAGGGAGTTGGTGGACATGGGAGAGCTCAGCTTCAGGCAGCTGAGGCCTTCGATCATGGAGCTCTGGGAGCAGATGGTCAGGAGTAGAACTAGTGGATACATCTTTTACACTTCTAGTTCCTTGTTGTTGTTGTGTAGCGTCCTTGTATTATGAGCTGCAATAATAAAAGACACATGCCTTTGTGATGTTTTCATTCATGTCCTCTTTTGTGTTGTTACTAAGAGGTTCCAGTTTAGACTGTTGACTTGACCCTCACTTGTGAGACATCTACTGGAGGAGACCCAGTTACCACACACTGATGCCGACAGTGTGACTCAACCCTTGGAGGCGAGAGTAACGGTTGGATCTCTTGGTAGTAGCGTCGAGGCCTTACGATGTCATCCTTGGTATGGATTAGTATCATCCATGTCGGGATTGACTGTATTAGGCAAAGGAAGTGGTTCATCCAGGGGATGAGACCAGATTTCTCTTATCGGCAAAGAAGAAATCTTAGCAGCACTTGTGGGGCCGGAGATGGTCCAGGCCACGACAGAAAAGTTCCTGGTCATCCAAGAGCGGATGATTATAGCTCAGAACCGACAAAAGTCTTGTGCTGACAGGAGGCAGAGGCCACTAGAGTTCGAGGATGTCAACCACGTCTTCTTGCGTGTCTCACCTCGACGTGGATTACGAAGATTTGGACGAGGCGGCAAGTTGTCTCCACGCTTCATCAGACTTTTCCAGGTCCTCAGCAGGATTGGCGAGGTGTCTTATCGCCTGACTCTACCACCTCAGTTGCACCAGGTGCACGACGTTTTCCACGTATCTCAGCAGAGGATATACTTTCACGACCCGACACAAATCTTTGACCATGGAGAGCTGGTCTTTGATGATGGGGCGACTTTTGCGGAGGTCCTAGTGGAGATCGAGGATCGATAGGAGCGGGTCCTACGTGGACGATCGATTCCTCTAGTTCACTTCAGATGGCAGCTCGGGAGCCTCCATGAGAGCACTTGGGAGCGGGAGGCTCAGATGCGCGCTCAGCACTGCCTTTGTATCCCTCAGTTTGTGGTGAAGCTTTACGGGGACGTAAAGCCCTGTGGTGGGAGAAATGTAAAGACCCGTAAATTTCAAGGAAATTTGTTTCTTAATTTTCTTTGGAATTTTACATGAACGCAGTTTCTCACGGCACCTCATTCCGAGGCCCGGTGGGCCCGGAATCATTTTCCGAAGTTTGGCTCGGGTACGTTCCGTGAATGGACGAGTGGGTTTTTCTAACTTTTGAACCAGTGCTCGGAATCGAATTCCGAGGGCACCGATGGAATTGCAGCGACGGTAATTGCTTAGAAACGCCTCTTCCGGAGTTGCGTTTTCTCGGTTGTGGTTTTTAATTTTTGAGCATAAAGTTAAGAAATAAAATAAATTGTACGAAAAACTTTATTTTATTTCACTTAAGCTGCTTGGAAGCCACTTGAAGCCACTGAAAGCAGCTTAGGCTGCGTTGATGCGGATAGGGTGCTATCCATAAATATCCTACCCTCTTGGTAGGATATTTGTGAGGTGGGGCCCACACGAGCCCCACTGTTTCTTTCCGCTAAGTAACGCACCCGCGAAAACCCGTCATTATAAAAGTCAACTGACGCGTTTTCTTAATTTCTTAACACACCAATTAATTGGCCAGTTTTATTCGTTGAATTAATTGGGCAGTTTTATTCATTGAATTAATTCAATCAATTAATTTAATCATTTCTTAACCTGTTTTCAATCCGTTGGCCTAATAATAAAATAAGACCAACGCACGAATTCAGGAAAAATTCTCATTGAGAGGTTTGACAACTTTGTGCCTTCATCCTCCTTCGCGAAGAACACGAAGAATGCGAAGAACACCGACCCCCGACGAAGAACGCTGAACCCGCAGAGATCTGCGACACGACGCCGTGTACCGTGACGGCGACAATTCTCCCTCCGCGACGCTTCTTCCGCGACGATCCAACCCCACGACAACCTTCGATCGACAACGTCAAGGTAGGGGATTGTGGTCCTTTAATTTCATTTCTGGATTATAACTCGATATGGATTTAATTATTAAAATTAAATCTGTTGTTTCTTGGTCCTCGGAGTTCGTCGACGCAACGCCAGATACAGCGACGCGATGCTCCACTTGTTCCGCGACGGTCAATTCCGTGAAGAACGCGTGTGTGACGACTTGACGAGGTAGGGGTTTGTTGTGAAATAATTTATATCCCCGTGATTGTTTCTTTTAAAACAAGAACCTGGATCAAGTGCAATTTTAAATTATTAAAATTGTTTTGATACGTTTGTCATGTGTTATTTATCTTCTCGTTTGTATCATCTAACGCGGAGGGTGCGGGCCAAACAAACACGGACCGTCAACCCTCTGTTGTTCTTCATTGTTGTGCGTATTTGGCGGGAGATGACAAAACGTGCCGCAAAGGCAATTTGATGATTTCGCAGAGAAGAACGGGTCCCGGGTGGAGCAGCAGCGCAGGCGGCCGGAGGCGGCGGCGCCCCGGTGCGCCGCCGGACAGGGCCACGGCAGCGGCGGCGAGCAGACCCGCGGCCGCGCGAGTCCGGCCCTCACGCGGGATGTGTCAAAAGTCGTGTTCGTTGATCTCCAACGCGGCCCCACGCGGGGCCGCATCTCTTCCAACCTGCTGAGGCAGCGCCCCGCAGCTGCCTCGGTCGGCCGATTGGCCGAGCCGAGCCGGGCCGGTCCGACCGGCCGGGCCGCACCCTGGCCGGACCAGACCGGGTCCATCCGGGTCGGGTAGACCAGGTTCGGCCGACCCAGGGGGGTCGGGTCGGGTCGGCCCGGGCCCAGACCCCCCGTCTTCGGACCGTTTTCGGTCTTCTGGCCGTAACATGAGCTACGGGCCTCCGAACAACGCGCGGTCAGCGGAGATGCGATCCTTGGATCAAGACGGTAGTTTCAATATATCGCACTCAAGGTTTCAGAAAAATTTGGGTTCGGTTGGGTTGGTTCGTACACGAAACCAACCGGGCCCTCGGAGCGAAAACACTCATATCTTGAGCTCCGGGCGTCTGATTGACGCGCCATCTGTCTCGTTGAATTTCTCTTGAAGAGACGGAACTTTTGGCATACTTCGCCCGAGTTTTTGTTGCTGTTGGATAGTGGCCGGGTTGGATTGTACCCGAAATCCAACCGGGCCCCTGAAATAGAAAGCTGATATATTTCAGACCGGACGTCTGTTTGATGAACCGTCAGCGGCGTTGGTAATCTTGTTGAGAAACGGTCCCTTTGAGTATACCCTATGGGAGTTCGGGGTACAGTTGAGATATGACAGGGTTGGTTCGCACATGAAACCAACCGGGCCCCTGGGACAAAAAGGCTAGTAACTCACAGACCGGGCGTCCGATTGACGCGCCGTCTGTTGTGTTGAGACCCCTATGACGAGGCGGTCCCTTGAGATACTTCTTCGTGGAACCTTGTGATACTTGTAGTATCGACCAGCAGCTCGTGGAGCGGACCCTCCTGGAGACGAGCGTGCGGAATACAGAGACCGTGTAGCTGACTGAGACCTGACGACTGCTGATCGAACGACTCAATGTGTTACAGAAAGCCCAGTGGGGAGCGCTTGGTTGTAGCGGCAGACCTACGACAGAGGTGCGCTTGGTTTTAGCGGCACAGGGGAGTGCTTGGTTGTAGCGGCAGACCCACGATAGAGGTGTGCTTTGTTGTAGCGGCACAGGGGAGCACTTGGTTGTAGCGGCAGACCCACGACAGAGGTGCGCTTGTTTGTAGCGGCGCAGGGGAGCGCTTGGTTGTAGCGGCAGACCCACGAAGGAGGAGCGCTTGGTTGTAGCGGCACAGGAGAGCGCTGGGTTGTAGCAGCACGGGAGAGCGCTTGGTTGTAGCAGCAGGCCCGCAGTACTCGATAGGTGGAGTACTACAACAGTCTTAGCTTAGTGAGCAGTACCTCAGAGTCGTGACAGGACCACTGTACACTCTAGAGGCGAGGTTCTTCGGCAGTTGCGGTTTCGATAATGAAAATCCTGGTTTGAGCTGAGTCATTGATCTTTGTGTTTCCTCATGATTGAGATGGGTTACTTGATAACTTTGGTATATGTTTGGGCATATACCTGGGTGGTGGTTATCCGTTGATTTCATAATCCTTGTGTTTTCTCATGATTGAGATGGGTTACTTGGTAACTTAGGTTTATGTATGGGCATATACCTAAGTAGAGGTTATCTGTTGAGATCTTCTTTGTGGTTATCCTTGTCAATTTTAGTGAGACCTTGAGGGTATCGGGGTCCCCACTGAGTATCGTTACACTCACCCATGCACTGGCTATGCCCGCACTTCGTTGTGTTGGATGCATACGACGGACAACGCTGATCTTGGTGGAGGTTTGCAGAGCAGGACGGTACCTGGAGGTGGACCACTGGGCGGGACGTACTCGGAGTGGTCACGTGGACCCGAGGTTTAGTGGAGGCTATCTGTACCCACCCTTCAGGTGGGAATTCCAGAGTATGGCTCGACACTGCGGCTTTTCTTTTCAGTTGTCGTTTTCCCCTTTTAGTTGTACTTTACAGTTGGGCTTGTATTTCCGGCCCCTTTTTACTTTCAGCACAACTTGTTACAGTTTTTACTTAGTTTTTACTTTTCCGCTTGCTTACTCTGTGGTGCTTGTTTGCTTTTCAAAGGAAATTCCTTCCCTTTTTCTGGGATTTATGCCATGGTGCTAGTCGCTACCCCCCTGGCCTATGGAAGGCGGGATTGGGGTAGTCACGACACGAGCCCCGAGGATGGGTCGTGACAATAACAATAAAGAACAAGTATCCCCTACCTCATATTGATGATTTATTTGACCAACTGCATGGTGCTCAATACTTTTCAAAGATTGACCTTCGATCTGGATTCCATCAGTTGTGTGTGATGAAGGAAGACATTCCGAAGATAGCATTTCGAACCAGGTACGGTCATTAAGAGTTTACAGTAATGCCTTTTGGATTGACTAATGCACCCTCTGTATTCATGGATCTGATGAATAGAGTTTTCAAGGAATATCTTGATGAATTTGTGGTGGTATTTATTGATGATATCTTGGTACGCTCCAAAAGCTACGAAGATCATGAAAATTTCTTGCGCATTATCCTGAAGACTCTGAGAAGACATGAATTATATGGGAAGTTTAGCAAGTGTGAATTCTGGTATCAGGAGATTTCTTTTCTTGGCCATATTGTCTCTAAAGATGGAATGTCTATTGATCTTTCTAAGACCAAGGCAATTCAATAATTTCCAGCACCTATGAGTATAATTGAGGTACGCAGTTTTATTGGTTTGGCAGGATATTATCGACGTTTCGTCCAGAATTTTGCCCAATTGGCTAACCCATTAACGAAGCTTACACGTAAAGGGGTTAAATTTGTTTGGACAAAAGAGTGTGAAGAATGTTTCGAAGAACTGAAGAGAAGATTAGTAAATTCTCCTATATTGACTCTACCATCGGGGAATGATGGGTTCGTTATTTATAGTGATGCATCGAAGAAAGGACTTGGTTGTGTCCTTATGCAGAATGATAGGGTTATTGCCTACGCATCATGATAGTTGAAAATTCATGAGCAAAACTATCCTACTCAAGATCTCGAGTTAGCAGCTATGATATTTGCTTTGAAGATATGGAGGCACTACCTCTATGGTGAAAAATGTGTGATTTATACTGATCACAAGAGTTTGAAGTATATTTTCTCACAAAAAGAACTCAACATGAGGAAAAGGAGATGGCTTGAATTACTCAAGGATTATGATTTTACAATACACTACCACCCGGGGAAATCAAAAAAGGTGGCATATGCTTTGAGAAGAAAAGATCATGGAGTTTTGAACAATATGAGAATTGAAAGGGATCCAATTTTCATGGATCTAGTGAAAATGGACATGGGAATAACCAGGGAAGGTGAAACATCAATGATTTTTCAAATGGTTGCTAAACCATCATTACTAGAAAGGATTAAGAGTTCTCAGACTGATGATGAAGAATTTCAAAAGAAGATTAAAGTTGTGAATGATGGGAGATTGAGAGACTTTGTGTATGAAGAAGGAATATTGAAATTTGGGAAGATACATTGTGTTCCAGATATACCTGATCTAAAAAGGGAATTGTTGGATGATGGTCATAGTTCCAATTCCTCAATACACCATGGGAGCACAAAAATGTATAGAGATTTAAAGGAACATTTTTGGTGGGACAACATGAAGAGGGAAATTACTAATTTTGTGTCAAGATGTATGGTTTTCAACAAGTGAAAGCTGGAAGGCAACAGCCTAGAGGAGTCATACAACCTCTTCCCATACCGGAGTGGAAATGGGACAATATTATGATGGACTCTGTCATGGGGCTAACAAAGACTCCAAGAAGGAACAATGAAATATGGGTTATTATTGATCATCTTACCAAGTCAGCACATTTTCTTGCTATAAGAGAAGATCTACCACTGGAACGTCTCGCAAGACTATATATTAATGAAGTTGTGAGACTTCATGGAGTACCCCTATCTATTGTTTCAGATCGTGATCCCCATTTTACTTCAAGATTCTGGAAAAGTCTTCAGAAAGCCTTGGATACTGAACTTCATTTGAGCACTGCCTACCACCCTAAAACAGATGGACAATCAGAACGAACTATTCAAACCTTAGATTTTTATGTTGTTTAATCTGTATTTAGGGGTGAAATTATTCCAATAACATACATTTGATACCCTTAGTGACTGTTCATATTTAATAGTGATTGGGAATGTGCTTTTGGACTTGTGGAAGTTGGAATTGGGTGATGTAATATGGTGACTCTTGTTAGTTTATTATAGGTGTCTTAAATCTTATATCACCAATGTGGAAAAATAACTTGATCTGCTACAATAATTATAGAGTGAGGTTTTTATCCTTTTTAATAATATAGAGCAGATAAATAGATTTATAACCCCTATAGAATCGGTTTTGAAGTGCCATGGACCAGTACTCCCAATTACCATGATAAAAATGCATTGTTTACACATATTATTTGACACCAAGTGAGATTATATAAACTAAGCATATCATTATTTTAGATCATTTCCATAAGATAAAAATTATCTCTCATAAATAACCTCACAATCCCAAGAACTGAGGGTTTATTACCATTTAGGATTAATAACGTGAAAAATTATTTTATGATACTTTTCAATATTTCAATATAATCGAACTAAACTAGGCTCCCTTCTAGAATTTTTATAAGGTAAACTCATCTACATAACCTAGGGAATGGAAACATAAGAAAAGAGTGAGCTATAATTATCAATAAGGGGAAATTCATCAACATATCATTAATAGTTTATCAAAATCATATATAAAAACATGATAATGGGATAAATATATTATTATAAAATCATGGAATAATAAAATTTGTCCATAAGGAATGATCGAATGACCAGAAGACTAAAATGATCAAAAAATTTATTGTAGCATAGGAGTATAGAATTGTGAAACAATAACCATGATCCATGGTAGCATGAAATAATAATATATCATAAAATTCATGTATATGAGAAATAATAGGAAACCATGACCTAGTTTAGAATTAATTGAAACCTAATTCTCACAAAAGAGGGGTATTAGGCTAAGAACCCATGTAAACTCTTGGAATTATGCTAAAGACCTTTGTACCCTATTATGATTGTGCCACCAACTCTTTTACCCTCTTAAGATTCTTTAGAAAATGTTTTTTACCCTCTTCTTCTTGGGATTATAACTTTTGTACCCTCTTAGGATTTGGTTAATATCCTATGTACCCTCTTGAGCTTGGGATAATAACCCTTATACCTTCCTAGGCTAGGGTTAATAACCCATTTAACCTCTTAGGCTTCAATACTTCCCACGTACCCTTTTTAGTTCATGGTATACAAAACATTAACCAGTGAATTGGAGGGAGATATAGGACACACCCATCAAATAATAATAATCCATAAATATATGTGCTAAGAGTACAAGAAAACATTCATATTTAAAGCATCACTTAATTAACATGTGGAAAAGATACAAGATTTATGAAAACATCCATAGAAAATTTTATAAGACATCTAAAAAAAGAAGTGGGGTAGGGGTATAAGAATAAATCTCTTCTGTAACAAAAGGATCAATAAGGATGGTTATATGAAGGAAAATTTAATTTCAAAGATGATTAAGTAAATCACTTTGAAAAAAAATAGGAAATAATTATTTTATTTTTAAAATAATTAAGCGATGTATTTAATTGAAATTCAAATTAAAAAAATATAAATAAAAAATCATTGAAAATAATTGTTTTAATGGTGAAAAAATGTTTTTACAAGGAAAATCATCTAAAAATATTTTATAAAGCATTTTTAAAATTATCATAAAAATTGGATCTTATGGGAAAAATTTAAATGTTTTATTTTGAAAAGGTGAAGTAAAAAACATTTAATTTTTAAAAAAAATATTCTATAATATATACACGAAAATAAATAAATTTCATATAGTGTAAATGTGTAGGGAAGATAAGACATGTGATAGTAGAGCAAAAAATATTTTTTAATATTTTAATATAGCTATATAGAAAGCCCATATCATAAAAAGTGTAATAAAACATCCTCTTGAAAATAAGTAAAGTGAAATATGAATTCCCCTAGAAATAACACATAGTTTAATTTCGAAATAAGAATGGAGAAAATTGGTGAGAATTTAAATCATGGATATGGAAGACAAAGAGAATAATTTATAAGGACTAGAATTATGTTAATAATGTAATTATTTTATGATAAATAAATTCCTCATATAAGGGGATTTGAATTAAAAAATAATTTTTCCATTGAGAGTAATAGAAAATACCCTATAATCAACAAATTTCTAAAGAAACCATTAATAGAAGAAGAAAAATTCAATAAGAAATATCATAACTCAAAGAATGATGTTTTGAGTTATCAATATCATCTACATATTTTGAATCAAATAAATAAAAATACATTAAAAGGATATCATGGGATGGATTTGTAAAATCCCATAAAATTATTGAAAATTAGGATAAAAGGAATCCATAAGGAAGTATGTACATCACACAGGACAAAAATTGTGAGGATTTTGGCTTCTAACACTTATGTAGAAAGTGTTTTTTACATCAGTTTTTTTTAACGTTGGTTTGTACGCCATTTTATTTCATGTGATGTTGTAAATAATTTTTTAACATCAGTTAAAAAAATATGACATTGTAACTGAATTATCAGATGGCTTTCATGTCATTTATATAATAACTGATATAAATACCCTATGCGATAATGATTTTTTCACATTATTTATGAAATAACTGATGTGAAAACCCAATATTTTTATTAATTTCTATTACAACCCACCTATACATTACAAGAAAATAAAATCAAACAAGTTGAAAAACCAACAGAAACTAAGTCGAGAAAATAAAAAAAAATATAAAAATGGCAATGTGAAAAACACATTTATAATTAAAAGTTTCAAAATTATAATATATTGTATAAAGAAACTAAAATCCAATCATGCCAAAAAACATTTACAACTATAACTTTAAATATTACAATATATAGAGAACTCAAACTAAAATTCAATCAGACATATAAAATGATTTTCCTATTCAATTTGTATGTGACTAAGCTCCGATGCACTGTAAGGATGAGGGTCATTAAAAAGATATTAATTATAAGTAAATTTTTTAAAATATATTATGAATAAAAAATGAAATATTGAGGAAATTTTTTTAAAGAAATATAACTTGGTGGAACTTAATAACTGTCCCAGTTGAAATTATTTCATAAAAAAATATTAAATCATAATATACACATTCTTTTACGCTATATTGTTTATTAAAACACTATATAATAGAGTTTTTCAATTAAATTTAACATTATTATGTAATATATCAAAAACATAATAATTTTAAATTAAAATTTGCCTTTGATTTTACATATTTGATCTTTCCACTCTTATTTATTCTGGTCTCTCGAAAGAAATCTAATTCCCTAATAGAAAATAATATGAATGAATTTAATTTAAAATTCATTGTCATATAAATAATTATTAAAAAAATAAAAAATACATGTCCAATAAATTTTATTCAATTCACCAAGATAGTACATAACTTGTAAAGTGCCTTCTCCCTTTGAAAAAAACACCTAACAACCAATGGACAGTAATGTAAAATGAAATTTAATGTTAGTGGTTATTATTTATAAAGATATATAACCATTTACGAGATATATTTTTCATACTTTTAAAGATAAAGAAACAACTATGACTGAATAATTTTGTTCTTTTAGTATCTTTTAGTAATATAAACTATTACTTTTTCTTCAGTCATATTTATCTCTATAGGTGAAATAAATGGTGGGTCCATAAATTCATATACATTTTTATTTTATTAATCATTCAAAATTTATAAATAAACCTAATATGAAAAAAACATATGTATAGATTTTCAATAAATGAAACGTACAAAAATATTTATGTTAAGACATACATGAAAAAACTATCATCATATTGATTCACAACTAATATCCAATTATAAGCTCCATGATATCATTTTTCAAAAGTTCCACAGTCATTACATGTCCACAAACACCAACTTTAATTGGAATCTCATTAACATCCAAAAAAGATGAATATGTTGAAAATCTATAAGGACTACTACAAATTGTATATAAAGCCATAACAATTTTAATTTTTTGTTTTCTATACATTATTTATTTACCTTTAAATTATTCATATAAAAAATAGATATATATAAAATATAAAATTTTAAAACAAATTTAATACACAAATTAAATAAAATCTAAAATATACACATACCTCTATGGTAATATGTTGAAAAAGTATTTATTTCAAACCTAAAAATTGGTAGATACTTTTTCCAATTGTACCAGCCTCATCTGTCGGTAATGGTACTCTTATTGATCAATTTATAATATCCTATACAATGACCCTATGATTCTTTATATCTATCTATTGATAATGAATGATATCTCCAATATAAGATATCATACCATATGTAACAATATGTTACTTGGGATCATAATCATATAACTCACAAAAACTGGGAAGATGTGGAGGAGGGGTATAAGAGTAGGATAAGAATGAGTGGGGTAATGCAGGTGGAGGTGGAGGACAGGGAGCTTTTGGCGGAGGTGGAGGAGTGGGAGATGAATTCTAAAACTGTATTTTTATGTCTAAAAACATCAATGGTATCAATTATCTGATCTTATACCCATTTTTCAAATAAATATATTCAAGTTCATATTCTAAAGATTTTATTTTTTATAAACATCACCCATTGATAAAGCTGCAGAACATGGAAACTCATTATTTACCGATACACCTATCGGGTATCCTCATACATGACCTTGATGTTCGGGATTCCCAATTATGTAGCTAAAATATCCTTTCTACCCTCATCTATAACGTCCCCTTATGTTCTCTTATCCTTTATAGAATCCTGTAAGAATTTTTTGGAAAAATATATAATGAATCACAATATAAAAATAATTGAATTGACCTAAATAAATAAATAATGTATGAATCTTACAATCATCTCAGCTACAACTATTGACCCTTTTGTAAGATATTGTCCTTTTTTTCATCTGATCTCTCTTCCATTTTTCTTGTTTTTTTGAGGTGGAGGGGGAACCTCTATAGATCCTAAAGACTCATCTCTGAGTTTTTGAAATTTTTATCCATCATTTGTACATCTAATAATTTATAGCCTCCTTGAGATAAAGTATGTGGGTATATGTTTCTAGATTGGATCTCCTAATAAAATCTCCTCGATTTATGTAAATTAAGAATAAATAATTCATTAATAATATCATTAATATTGATAAAAATTCAAAAAGGTAACCATAAACTTACCGAAATTTATTATCATTTTCATCTTTATAAAAATTCCTACTATATATCATCATTTATAATGTGATATATATCACATAGATTATAATGTTACCTATTCTCAAAAAATAAATATGATATAAAGGTTGATTTAAAATCCCTTCATGTCCTAGCACCCAATGATAAACTTTTCATCCTAACTCCTCTAGTGTATGGTATACCAAATGTCATCTGATAAGATGGGGGAAATATATATTATTATAAAAATTTCATGATATGTACAAAAATAACAAATGAACTTACCAAATTATTTTCCCACAATTGATATATTTCAAATTTTTCAACACTTATTCAATCATTATTAAAAATATAAACATTTCTTTAATTCTAAACTGATATAAAATTCTTGAATTTTTTTTTTTGAATTTGTCCCTCATGGAGTATCATTATCATCAAGGTCTACTAGTATCATATGGTCCTGAATATTGGCAACAGATAATTTTGGTAAATTTTTGATGTCACGTTTACCAACCCTTGAATTATTTTTTGCCTTATGAGAGTAGTTGTCTCTTATTTAGAATGATGAGGCTCATCGACAAGATCATTTTTACATTCCTCCATAGTGGTATGATTACAATCATCTCAAGATGTATGTGGTGGATTAGTTGATTGATCTATCATTATACTAAAAATAAAAGCATCCAAAAATTAGTCTAAAAATATAAAAATTCAAATATTACATGCTAATGAAAATAAAAAAAGATTAATTATTCAGCAAAAAAGAAAACTAAACTTAACACATTTTTAGTCATATTTTATACAGTTAACTAAAATGATTCCAAAATTAATGACATATAAAAAGGAAGTTAAATGGATGAAAAAAATACCAAAATGGTTTATGAATATTAAAAAATTCACTAATACAATAAATCATTATTTACCAAAAAACAATATTTTTTTAATATACTCTTATACAATAATTTGGTTTTTACTTAACATATTATATTAAAAATAATTATTTTTCAAAAAAACAACTAATAGATATGTTATGTAATTGTAAAAATGGTAAACTAAACAAAAATAAACTAATATTAAGAAATAACTTTACTTTTTATTTATAATGCATGTTTTAATAAAGAAAATAAAATAAAATGTATAACTTTTTATGAAATTTAAAAAATTAAATGATAAGTAAAAATATTTTTCCAGAAATATTTGTATTAGGTCTAAAATGGGACTAGATACCCTAAGAGGGGGTTGAATCAGGGTATGGATACTATTTTCTAAATTCTTTCTACCACAAAACATCTTGACATATTTATTATAAGGGTCACTTTTTTTCACATAAATGTTAATGCTAATATTATTCATTTCTTGCTTATCTGATGATGATGCTTTGAAATTAATACATGAAATCAAGCACAAGGGTGCAGTGATTTTTAGTTGGGTCACCCACACTATGATACATCCAAGGAGAATACAATGGTGATGTGCTGATTGTACCAAATTCGCTATGTCTCACTTCCAATAATGATGTTCGGGCAGATCTCTTTGATGCCTAGGTTCACTACCTTTATAAGGTTTAAGGATTGCTCACTATATTCCCAAGGGTCACACCCTGTGTATTTTTATCTAGCTCGAATTTGGTGGAAAGGACCACTATCTTCATCTCCCTTTGCTCACTACTCTTGGAAGGGTTCCACATATAGTTTATGGATTTATAGTTCCCTTAATTATCTCTAATGAATGTCACATCCTCAACTGTAGATAGATACTATGTTTAAGTCCCACTTTCACTCACTGATGAACACCACTTTACAATAGATACTATTGGGAAACACCAATATTTCAAGAAATTCTCGCTCTATCTTTCTAACAACTTTAATTCCGTGTGTGCAATATTTTACATTTTTCACGAAACACCTCTTGCGCACAACTTCAATCTTATGCACAACTCCAATATTACCTAAAACTTCCTTAGATTGCGCACACCTCCAATTATTTCACGAAAATCCCTTTTCACAAAATTATTACGCAATCCAGAGCTCATATTCTATCTAAGTGTTTAACTACTTCGAATAATGGGGTTCACCTCTTATTTATAGGCATAACTGACCCCTACGTGGAATATTCAACATGTTGTGAAAGATCCTATCCAAGAACTCAAAACCCAACTTGACATCGCATTGGGCCCACAAACATATTTTTCACATCCTCATCTTTCGTACACATTTCCAAATATTTTACACACTTAATTCCTTTTCTATATTGATATATTATGATCCTGAAACATTCCTTTCTCTCAAGCTCCCAAATCACCATTAATCTTGCATGAAACTTCCCTTACCAAAAGAAAACCTTTCTCCATTTTCCAATTTTGTGGCCCAAATATTTGGAAAACATTTGAAAATAGCATCAACTTGTATATATTCTTTTAGTACCATATCCAGATCATTTATTCCTTTTTCATTGTTCTTTGTCAATATATATTGTCAATAATATCTCTGGAACCCGACAACTCACCATGAAAACCTTCTTTTTCAATAAACACAACCAACCCAAAAAACATAAATGTCACCGTGATGGACTTTTCCCAACAATTAGGAATATAGTAAAAGACTTTTTTCCCAAATTTTTTTATCATGATTTTTCTGTAAAGAACAAACCATGTCTACGATGTTCTCATCAATATTATCTATTAATATTTCTATAGAAGTAGGGATCTCACATAAATCAGTATCTCTATCAAGTTTTTCATCACCAATGTAGTTTTTTTTTCATATAAAATAATATACCATTGAATATCATATTGATCATGTACATAAAAAATTTGTTTTCCATGTGTTTCCATTATAAAAGGATGAGTTGTGTATTCCAATCTATTCAGATTTACTACTATGATTCTAAATCCATTGTATCTGGCCCTATTGCTACTTATAAACCATTTGTAGTTAAAAAATGAAACATTAAATTTAATGTAATTAACCTTCCATATTTCTTTAATGACTCCATATATACACATGATGAATTGGGTTATTGTAATGGAACTCAAAAAAACATTACTTCCACAAAACACTAACAAACTATTATTCGGAATTTAACATCAATTGTCTTGATCTTTCATATGAAATGTATAGCCATAGATTTTTTAGCCAAGAAATGTTATTAAATTTAAACATGGAAAACACACTAACCATATAATTGTTTATAATTTATCTTATCTACCAAGCACAATCTCTTTAAACCAAAGGAAAAAATTATGATCATTCAAAATCCACATATCTTTGTTCTTTGGATAACATTGTTTCAGCACATTAATATGAAATGTTATTTATGGATGAGCATCATCTATATGATTCAAGATGTGTAAATGTTCCTTCTTTATATGTTCACATTCCAATGATTTGAACCTCAATCCATAAATCCTATTTCGCCTATAATTAACACATTCATGGGGAGATATAGAGAATCTGGTGTGCTCTACTACAGATAAGTATCTTGTACAAAACTCTCCAAACTCCTTAAAAAATACTTCTCAATAATGGAGGATTCCGGTCTATATACATTCCTAACGTACCCCTTAAGTAACTTTATATACCTTGTAAAATGAAACATCATACATAGATATTCGGTTCTGTAAAAATTTATTTCTCACACCAAACGACCCTTTAAATGCATAATGACATCAAAAAAAGATGGAGTCAAATACATTTCTAATTGAAAAAGTATAGAAACCACTTCATCATACAAGTTCTTCAAATCATTAAGATCAATCACCTTATTACTAATTGAATTGAAAAAAATATAACACCTTCATGATTGTCATTATTATATTGACGGTAAATATTCCACGTAATGCAATTGGTATGAGCTATTTCATCCTGATGTGACAATCCTGATATTTTAGACCGGTACACATTAAATCCATTAAAGAAAAAAAAATTACACTTGAAGAATAATCCCATTTGACATTGATATCATGGAGAAACTAACAAAAGATAATTTTTCCCTCTTGGATAATGTATAAAAAGCCAGGGGTAAGAATATTCTCCTTCTATAAAAAGTGGAAACTAACTCAAAACATATTCTCATTGATAGTAAGTCTAATCATTCATTCCACCAATCTTTATTCGTTCCATTAATATCTATCAATATTATAATCAATCTATCACAAATATTCTTCTCTACATGCATTACATCAATGTTATGTTCGAATTCATGATATCTTCAATATGGTAGCCGAAAAAATATTTACTGTTTATTCCAAATATTTATATCATTACCATATATATTTATCTTTATAAATATCATGTCAATGTTTTACAGCCTCTCAAAATATTGATCATTGTATAAAGGTTTTTTATAAATATAATCTTCTTGTAATTCATTAAATTTATTTTTTAACATTCTATAAGAGTTATCCTTATACAAAATAAATTGATGACCCATGTATATTTTTTTATTCCCATGATGTAGTTGATAATATGAAGTCTTTTTTCATAAATTGGGTAAGCTTTATGCCCCTTAACACTATATCAAGATAAATTTCCATACTATGGGAAGTCATTTATAGTGAACATAATCAATGAAAATAGATAAAAATATTCCATTTTATAAGAATCAAACACCCTAATACTATCCTCCTATAAAATATTCAAATCATCAATTAATGGTGAAAAGAAAACATCAATATCATTTACAGGCTGTTTTAGTCTAAAGAACATTAAACTTAGCATGAAATACTTTCTCTTCATACAAAATTTTGGAGATAAGTTTTAAATTATCAATAAAATAGGATATGATCAATGTGTGATACTAAGGCTCCAATATGGATTCATTCCATCCATGAACAGTCCATGTATGAGATTTTTTAACTTCATTTATGAATCTAAAAAAACTACTAATTAATTTTCTTCCACTATGAAAAATCAGCTAGATGTCATCATTTCATTTATATATTTTCTCATCTGCATTCCATCTAAACCAATTTCATCATTTTAATTTTAAGATAAATGTTTCAAACAATGAATTATCGGAAGATACCACAATGCCTTGGAAGGGGTCTCTATAACTGCTAAATCAGCCTATGATTTTTCATTTAACTTATACTGTGACATTCCACATTTAGGACACCATGATAAAAATTTGTATCCATTCCTATATAGCACATAGTCATTCGGTAAAAAATTTATAACCATGTCCCATATGGCATAGTATTTTATCCACTTTATACGGTGAATCTAGACGTTCATTTTATTTAGAAAGAATATCTTTCAATAATTATAAATAATCTATAAAACTATTGTCACTCCAGCAATTTTTCTCCTTCATTTTAATTAATATAAACAATGTCGATGAAAACATAAATTCCATGAAACCTAGATATGATGAATTTTTGGCATCATCATATAGACGCTAAATTTTCGGTTCTTTCTCAGTAGTCTCTACTCCAATATCATGAACCATTTCTTAAATTTCATCAAAGTTATCATCTTACAAAGCATCATCATAAATAGATCCAAAATTATTCCCATTTTTATTATGCCAAATCCAAGGGTTGTAACTCAGACTAAAACCATGAAAACATTAAATTATCTTTCACCTCTCTTCTTTACAACTTCTTTATATTTAAAATATTTAGACATGGACAAAAAATTATATCTTTTTTTGAAACAATTCATTTAGAAAATTCCAAAAAAAACATTAACACCTTCTTATATACATCACTTATTAAAATTGTCATAATCCAACATTGAATCATTATAATCTATAAAAAAAACCAAAAATAAATAACTTTTCAAAAGAATGTAGTGGTGATAAAAGTGGGTAAGAGGGGGAAATAGTTTATTATTTCACTGATAATAAACATGAAACACCTGTGTTATAATTCATCAGTATAATATTTATATGATTTTCAATAATTTTGAATATAATTTTTAAAAAGTTAATAACATTATATATGAAATTAAATGTTAATTGGAATGATTTTAAAAAAATAAAATAGAAAACAAAGTAAATTTATATCATAAATGTCATAATTTAGAAGTAATGCAATTTTTTAATTAATAAAAATATGAATATTCGAAAAGTATAATTATAAATTAAAGAAAATAATGTAATATAAGTTTAAATATTATTGGTAAATCATAAAAATAAATCCATGGAATTAATTTATAGAATAAAATATAGTTATACCATTCGTTAATTTTTAATATTCTTCAAAATAAAATTAGATGAAACTTAAAATTAAATATTATTAACTCAAATCCACTTATATATAATGTATAAGGGACCCACTTTCCTAAGTTGGTTTCCATTACATGAGTATAATTTCATTTTTATAGACAAAAAATAGTTACTTCATCAACTGTTTCATAGAAAGGTATACTATCCCTTGTGATTTGTTTGAGTGAGTTATTATTTTTATATTGTGAATTCTCAATGATGTTCTCCTTTGTGTAAATATTAAATGGGTTGAGGTACTCAGTGTTATTTAAATGTGAATATTGATTCATAGACTATTTTATTCTGTAAACCATAAAAATTATTGTCCTTTGGTGTAATGTTTGTAGTGGAATTCAGTTTGAATCCTTGGTAACGATACCATGTTTTTTTATTCAATTGTTTGTGTTCATCTTTAGAATATAAGGGTTGACTTTTCCTACTGAATAAGTGAATTTATTAATGGATTATAATTATTTTTTTAAAATTATATAGACTATGGTGAAGTAAATTTTTTTATTTACATGGCCTATGATAAACTTTAATGTTACAAAGTATTCCAAAAATTATCATATACATCACAAAATTATTTAAATAAGAATATAAAGGTTTAGAGTTTAACTAAATTCTCAATTAGGAGGTCGATAATAATCTTGTCACATTCATAAAAGTCATAGTAAATAATGAATAATTTTATAAGTGGTTATAATAATCCATGTATTCCACATAAGTATCAAGATATTTCACTAACACATGACGTATTTAATTATAAAACATAATGTTACTTTTTGGAAAATTGATTCATGTAAATCTCTTAGTCAACATTAATTCCCATTCAATCATAATATAAAAAAATATGAAAGTGAACCAATTCAAATTTACTATTGTGTATTCACCAATAATTTCAATGTTATATTGACTGGAAGTCATAATATGTAGACTTCATATTTAATATAATATTTTTAATGATATTAATATGCTCACATCACAAGAAAAGTGTTGATGTGAATATAAACTACTTATATGATATTTTATATTAAACTATATGAAAATTTAAATATTTGTATATATTAAATTTTACAATTTCTATGTCTATGATAAATGAAAATAATTTATTGAGATTTATCCGTATACATAACAGTGTATAAATAAAAAATGAATGATTTAGAAACATCATCCAAATAAGAAACAATGAGAGATTCAATGCAGAAATTTAAGATGTGATGTAATATAAAAGTATTTGAAACAATTCAATGTAAAAACAATACCATATAGTAAGAACAAAAAAATTAAGTTATAATTACAAAATTTATGATCTAATATACAACATTAAGATATAATTAATCCATATAGAGGTATACTTAAATCAATACATACCTAAGGTAAATGAATATTGTAATGTAAGATTTGAGATGAGCATATTTATATTCAAATGAACAACGATGAGGTAAAAAAAACATGGGGGTTAATAAAGATGAAAATGAAATATTTGATTCAATGGAATAACAACTAACAATGTTTTATGGTTTTCAACACATTGAATGACCAAAATAGAGGTTCAATGTGTGAACCTTACTTGAGAGGCAAGAAGATCAAATATAAAATATCGAGACGATGAAAGATGATAATGTATGAAAATGAAAATCCAAGAATAAAGTACACTAGATTTAAGAAAAGAAGGTTAGGGCTTCTAAATGAGAGAAATGAGTCTATGTTCATGAGAATGAATAACCATGTAATGGTTAAATAGACGATTCTTACAATTTTAAATGGTATATATCTGATGTGAAAAAAGAATCTTTATCATGCCTTTTATATAATAATCGATGAGATTAAGAGGGTAGCCTGCTTTATCACGTCGGTTCGATAATTGATAACATGATAAATTAATATTTTCATATTATTCATGTTTTTTATTTAATAACCAACATGATAAATCACAAACATGACTTTTCACGTCAGTTATAAATAACCGATGTGAATAGGCCGACACGATAAATACATTTTGTACTAATGTTTATCGAAGAAAAAAATTTGAGATAATAAAATCCATAAAAGACATCATGATTTATAAGTATGTAAAATTTGAAAAGTTTTATGTGATATAGATTTAAATACCTATAAAATAAATGTAAAATTCAACATAATACCTTCATAGGGTAGAACTTACCCAACTTATTAGAATAAAACTCAGAAAGAAAAATAATAAGTCAAGGAATAAAATTGAGTTATTAAAAACTCTTATAGGAATTGGATAGGAGGTTATTAAGATGACTATTTAAATTAATTTTTTTTTTAATATGAATAAAATTAATTCAATAGTTTTTTTGGTTGGAAATAAAAATAAATACATTTTAAGGTTAAAAGATATGTTGTTTCTAAAAACTATTTTTATTTAAATAATGTATTTTTATCTTAATAAATTAAAATTAATATCTATTGGTGAACTATTTAAAAAACTATTTAATATATATTCAATAAAATAAATTTAATATTCATAAAATAGTTTTTACTAGGCCTGGAATAAGGAAAAATCTAGTTTTACACTTCAAAATCCATTTTTTGAAAAATGGTGTCTCTTGTGTTTTTCACACATATTTTAAAATAAATTTTTTCTAATTATAGAAATTAAATCTTGTAACATGTATTAAATATTTTCAATCATAATAATTAATATAATTTAATAATTTTTAGTTAATTATATTTCATGATAAATAGTAAAAAAATCTACAAGGATTACGGTTAAAAAGGGTTTACCAGGGTCTATCCTAAGAGATAAAGTTTACAATATCAGAAAACACGTAATTTAAATTGATTTATTTATGTTATTTTTACATTATATATACTATCTTATAATAATTGGAATTATTGAGAAATTTTACTTGATAATAAGTTATTATATTTTTAATCTTCTTAAAAATTCTAAGTGGGTCCTCTCCCTCCCTTATAAAAGGATAACAACAATTATCTGTTATTCACACTTATTAAGACTTATATATTATCAAACATATATTGAAATCCCTTTATAATATCCCTACCCACATCCTATAGGTCCTATATTTATCATAATACCATCATTTAAAGGCTTAAGGTGTAAGAAATAGGAGGTCTCTCAACAAAGAAGTATAACTGCTAACCGAGTACTTCCAATTTTATTTATTCTTCAACGAATTATAAATATATGGTATACATTATAAAATAATGAATTAATTATCTAAAATAAATATAATTTTTATTATGATGATTTATCAATCATTTTCCACCACTTTTCCATCAAATGAAAATAAAATTATCGCTCATGTGTACGTGTGGACTACTGCATCCATGTAGCGATGCGATTCATTTTTCATCACCATCATTCATGGGTTGTTATTAAGTTTTATTTCATTTTTATATATTATATTTAAGAAATAATTATTCTTATAGATTTAAAATATATTATCTAACATCTTACTTTTCTAACTTTTGGAAAATGTTAACGTCGCTCATATATATGTGTAGACTACCACCTCCACGAAGCGATGTGATTTTTTTCATTTATTCTCTGCAAGGATGAGAATAATGAAATATTTAATGAATATATATTTTATTTATGATATAATAATGATTATAAAATTTTTAATTATCATATAAATTTATTTCATTCCTTCCATCAAAAATGGAATCATCATTTGTGCATATATATGGACTATCTTCTCAACAAATTGAAGTAATTAATTTTACAACACTGATTTATATGAATGTTTATAAAAGTATATGTGAGGAATAAATATTATAATTATGTTATTATTAATATTTTATATATGATCTAACCATGACTAAGGTGTAATTACAAGAACCATTTAAGGAAAATATGCCTAGAAAACCAACAAATTTTCACTATGAATATTCATTTTAATAAAGAAACTATTTATAAAAGGATAATTAGAAATTATAAAGGAATTATAAATATTATTTTATATATTAATATGTTTTTTAATATATTTATAATAAATATATATTTACTACATTGTATATTTCAACGCTAATGATGAAAGATGAAACTTTTGGTAAGGGATTTATGTTACAATCTCATTTATTTTTTAGATTATCTATGGTGAATTTACATTGAGGGAAATTATAAAAATAATAACATTTAAACCAAATATATTTTCTCCTATGATTGTTATTTATTTAGCTTTTATATATTAGTTCCATTTTCCAGTCTTCGGGACTTAAAATGATTAAGAAAAGTTTTTCAAATAAAAGTCAACCTTGTTTCCTCTTTGGTCAATAAACTTTTTCTTCCACGTCCATAATTTTTGAAAATTATTTTAGAAAAGTTATTACAAATAAAATAACTAATTTAAAAAGGTAATTTTTACTACCTTTGAATATATTTGGAATGGTTTTAAAAGTAATCATTTGAAATGATTTCCGAACATGCCATTTTTTATTTTTTTCAAAAGTGTGAAATGAATGTTTTCTTTAAAAACATATGAAATGAATGTATTTTTAAATAATCAGGGATATTATTATATTTGAATCTTACATTAAATATTTCCATGGTTATTTTCAAATAATATTATTTTCTCAATATTCTAAGAATTTTTAATTAAAAGTTTATCTAAATAAAAGTATATTTTCCCATGTTTTTTAAGGAATGTTTGGATGATCTTTTAATTTGTATTTTTCATCAATGTACAAATAATTTATGAATTTTTATGTTTTATTAGGGAAATGATATTATCAAGCCAACCAATTTATGTCTTTAAATTTCTTATGATAATGATGATTTATGGATGATCCTATGAATCCTATTTCTTTCTCATGGGGGAATTAAGATAAAATGAAACCCTAATGAAACTTATTTCTTTTAAATGGGTTATACTATAATAAAATAATGAAATTTATATGAAACATGTTTCCTTTCCATGTGTTATAATATGATTAATTTTTTAGGATCTTTTGTAACATGTATGTTTATTTTTAATTATGTGATGAGTGGGCCTGGAATTATATAGTTCTTTAATGAATTTGGTAGAGATGGATATCTCATGAGATAATAAGGACTAAAATAGAGAGTGAAAAAAGTTTAGTAAGTGAATTTTCCCACTATGATAATCTTGTGAGTGAACCTTGATGAAGGAAATGTTTGAATACTAAGGGAACACAATTCCCTATGATACTCATAATCAATAAGCCTTGACTAATGAAATTTTTTTTATGCTTATGTGTATTCCAAAAACCTATTTCATATGCTTATGATATGACCACATGGTTTATTATTGATTATTGATGATTCCACACACTTATGGCTTATTTATTTTTTATGAAAAATATTTATTCTAGGATTAATGATTTCTGATATTTCAATGATTGGTTATGATTATCATAAGCTGAAATCATTTCTTTATTCCCTTATGATTATCTTAATCCCACTTATAAACATTGATTGTTCTCTCCTATTTCTACCCTTATTGATAATTTTATCTCACCCTTTCTTATATTTCATACCTTAAGCTATGAAGAATGGTTTTAGGAAGGGTATGTCTCAAAATATTACTATGTGATAATATCATTGTGGGATATGTGGATGATATTCAATAAAATAATATGATTATGTATCTACTCTTCAAATATACTAAGATTTTATTCTTTTGAGGCATGTATTGTTATGATATATAATCTATAATCATCTAAAGTGATATAATATATATTTATGAAATGATTGGTATAAATATGTTGGTATCAGAGTAGGATTTAGTTAACCTTTGGATATTAGGGTTAGATAACTTTTTAGAAACCCATGGGGATAATTATATGTATTGGATACCATCCTGAATCTTTTTTAAAGTATAGATTGTCTGGTTTTCCTAGAAAATTATTCCATGTTTTGATAATGTAAAGTTGACTTAATTTTTGCAAAAATTAACCTGGGGGTAAAACCTCTAAAAGGGGTAGATTGGGTATTAACTTATTCATTACCAGTGTGTGACGAAATCTTCTAACACAATACACCCATCTAGACACTTCCAGGGGATATGAACTAGTTAATTCACATTTTCTTTATGAATCATTTTGATATATTTGAAGAGATGATGACCATAAATGACCTAGGAAAAACCTAATGTGTCATATATTTAATATAAGGTGTCATTATTTAGCAATAATATGAATGCTTTTAATGATTATTTGATTTATCACTAGGATTTTCTATGCTCATGCTAATCATTTTTAGTTTTTGTAAGGTAATGATGATAAAATGATGTAATAGTACAAGTGAGAGGTACATAAAATATTGAAGTATCACGTTTTAGATTATTCATATGAATTCATTTATATCATGAAAATTATATTTGAATGTTATTTCATATCATCAATGATTATATGCTTAGTTAGATGTAAAATATCTTAATGATATGATGATCACATATCAAGTCTACAACTCCTCACTGATCAATGTTTGTGGGAATTTTCTACCTGTAAATCTTATGATTCTACCTCTAGTTCAATTTTATGTGATTTTGGGCATAGGTTGGCTCCCATTATATAGATATCATAAAAATTATCAAGGAAATAAAGTCGTGTATGATGTTATTAGTCAACATATGACCTTATTTTGGAGTGATTATGAATATGAACATCCAATGGAAGTTACTTCCATTGTATGGGCCTTACTACCTATTCATGAGGGATATTTACCTCTAATGGTTAGGGAGAAACTAAAAATTTATGATATAACTATTTTAACAAATTATACTGATATATTTCTTTAATAATTTCTTAGACTTACTCCAAATGGTAAAGTTAAGTTTTTAATGAAACTCATATCAGGTGGTACACCTATATAGAAAAATCTATATATGATGGCCCCAATTAAGTTATTGGAATTGAAGAAGAGATACTAGGATAATTATCATAATAGATTCATATTTCCTTGTGCATCACCATGGGGTGAACCTACTGGATTTGTTACAAATGAATATGGATCAATGTATCTTTTCATTGATTATCAAGAGTAGAGCGAGATCAATATAAGGAATTAGTATCATATACCTTATATTGATGACTTGTTTAATCAAATATGTAGAGATAAATTCTTTCCCAAGAATGATATTCAGTTTAGATATTATTAATTGAGGATCTATATGGAGGATATATCCAATACATCCTTCCATGAAAGGTATGGCCATTATGAATTTATAGTGATTCTATTTTGACTTACCAATTCCCCACTATCTTCATGGATATAATGAACATAGACTTTAGGGATTACCTTGATTAGTTAGTAGTGGTAGTTATAAATTATAATCTTATATATTCAATTAATAATGAAGATAGTGAAGAATATTTTATTATAGTACTAAAGACCATGTGGAGGGATAAGTTCTATTCTAAATTTATCAAGTGTGAATTTTGGATATAGAAAGCTACATTATTGTGTTATATAATTTAAAGATATGGTAAACCAGTGGATCCTTCAAAGATAGAAGTTGTTAAAAAATGGCCCATACCAACCATATTAATCAATATACATAATTTTTTAGGGTTAATAGTATAATAATAATGCTTTGTGAGATATTTATCACATCTATATAATTCAATAACCATTTTGTCATATAATGGAGCCACATTCCTTTAGAAAGATGTATGTGATGAATATTTCAAGGGAATGTATAGAAGGTTGTTCTGTAAACCTCTACTTACACCCCCATTTATTAGATAAAGGTTTTTAGTCATTAATGAAGCATAAAACTAGGGAATAGGATGTTTCCACATGTATAATGATTTGTTGATATCTTATGCATTGTGCTAATTGAAAATCTATAAGAAAAATTTCCTAACTCATGGTTTAGAGTTAGCTGCTATAATTTTTTCACTAAATATATAGAAGCATTATCATTATGAAGAATTTTGTGATATATATATATATATCATAAAATATTTAAGTATATATTCACATATAAAGAGTTAAATATACACCAAAGGAGATATGTGGATTTGATTAAAATTTATGACGTCTCAATACACTACCATGCTGGGAAGGTGAATAGGGTGGATAATGCTCTGAGTTAGAAATACCATGCATGTTTTTCCATTATGAGGATTTAAAGAGATATAATACTTATTCATTTTCAGAAGATGTATTTTGAAAAACCTGAGTAAAGGGGATAGATTGTATATTTCTATGATAAATGTTCAACCATCCATCCTTGTAAGGATTAAAGATATTTAGAAGCAGGATGTGCAGTTGTGGAATAAGGTAAGAAATATTCCCAATTTCAACCATAATTGTGATGAAATTATAAGTTTGGGGAAATGAGTATGTATCTCATCAATACTAAACTTAAATAAGATATTGTATGAATATCATAGTTCATTTTTCTCTCTCTATATTATATGTATGAAGATGTATAAGATCTAAAAGAGTACATAAGGTGAAAAAACATAAAAAAAATAGCAGAATTTGTCTCTTGATGCCTAGTATATTGGTAATTTAAGGATAAATGGTATAATTATAAGGGGATGTTACAAACATTACCCGCACTATAATGGAAATTTAAAAATGATATTATGTACTTTTTTCATCATACTATCCAAAACAGCTAAAGGGAACAATGCTATTTGTGTTGTAATCAATTGCCATATAAAATCAGTACATTTAATTTTCATCAGATAATATTTATCTCTATATCATATTTCTAGGATATATAGTAAATAATTGGTAAGTTTTCATGTAGTACCATATTCTATTTAATATAATCAGTATCCATGTTTTTCCTCATAGTTTTGTAGAAGTCTTTAGTAGGCTCTAGATATATAGTTGAGTTTCATTACTCCATATCATCCTTAGACAGGTTTTTCACTTGAGAGGACTATTGAAACTTCATAATATATGTTGAGATCCAATTATAAGTATTTTAAATGATGTTGTGATTAAAAAATTCCTTTGGTAAAATTTTCTTACAACAATAGCTTTCACTCGAGCATACAAATTGATCTTTATGAAGCCATATATTGTAAAGTTGTGAATAAATACAACATGATGGGATGATGTTAGAGAAATAACGTTTTTCAAACCTTATAATGATAATGAAATCACATACAATTCTATATTCATTCAGTATCATATCAAGGTAGAAAACGTTTAATAGAGGATTTATTCTAATAATCATAGTTCAGATCTAGAATTCAATGTTAGTGATATAATATTCCGATAAATATATTATTATAATAAGGTTATGAGATTTGTAAATAAGGGAAAGATAACATCTGTATATATTTTTCTCTTAAAAATTCTTGATCATATTAGGGTGGTTTATTATCTATTATGTCTTCCACTGAATCTCTCATTAGTTCATGATATGTTCCATGTATCTATCCAGAGGAATTATATATATGATTCTTCACATGTACTGAACTCAGAGGTCATAACACCATAGAATTATCTATTTTATGAGGAATGACTAGTGTAGATTATGTATTGAATTGAGAAAGTTCTGAAAAACAATACCACTCACATGGTCAAGGATTTGTGGTGAAACCATAAATTTAAGGGAGACACATGGGAACTTGAAGATGTGTTGAGACAAAAGTATCCTTATTAGTTTTTATCAAAGTGATGGAATTTTGATGGAAACATTCTTATAATGGGGGTATAATTTGACACCAATGTATTTAATTATATATATTTTTTAAAATAAATTTCATTTCATTGATAGTTTTCTTTATGCACAACACCAATTTTAAACAAAACTGTGATATTCTATTAAATTAATTATCATTTAATGTAATAGTGGTCACCTAAAAATTGCATTAGAGAGTATAAATAGGACAGATTAAATTATGAAAAATTATTGTTTACATATGTATAAAATGAATTCATTATTTTTTAATTGGTTACAAATTAAAATAAAATCATTTAGAGGTAAAAAAGTTATGTTTTATAAAAAACTATTTTTATATGCACAATATATCTTAATCTTAATAAATTAAATTAAATTATATTGATGAATGAATTTTTATAAAATATAAATATTATATATTTAATAAAATGTTATAACATCCATCTAACAGTTTTTACTAGTCATGCATTAAGAATAATTCCCGATTTATACTTAAAAATTCATTTTTATTAAAATAGATTTTATTGAATTTTAAACGTTTATTTTAAAAGTAATTTCTACTTATTATAGAAATTAAATATTTTAGATTGTATTAAATATTATTAATCATCAAAATTAATATAATTTATTAATTTCAACATAATTTTGTTTCATAATGAATAGTAAAAATACTAAAATTTTATTACCATGGTTAGTGTTAAAAGGGGTTTATTAGGGGTTAAAATAAGCTATAATGTTTTAAATATCCTGAAAATATTGATTTAATTTGATTGTTTGATGGTATCTCAACCTTATAATTCATATATTTAAATATTAGAAATTTTAAATCCACATAAATTGAGTAAGATATTATTATATTCTAATATTTGGAAAAATTCTATGTGTGACCTATCCCTCCCTTATAAAATGAAACTGCATATCCCCTCTTGATCACAATTAATTATCCTTATATATTAGTCATTAAATATCCTAATATCTTTATAGAATCTTTCCCCATGTCTTATAGGTCTTTTCTGGTCATAATACCATCCTTTTAAGAATTAAGTTATATGTTATAGGAGGTTTCATAATGAAGAGGTATAACTCTTAACCGAGTAGTTTCAATTTTAATTATTTTTATAGGTTTAATAAATATATAGTATCTATTATAAAATATTTATTTCAATGTTTTTAATTTTTATTATGATGATAGATCAACCATTTTTCTCCTGATTTCTAAAAATTATGAAATGAAAGTATCACTTATGTGTACATGTGGACTTCCACCTCCACATAGTGATTTAATTCCTTTTCCATCAGTTTCATTAATGTTATGTTTTAATTTATTATTTAATATTTATGAAATATTTATTATTATCTAATAAAAATATATTATCAACCATCTTACCTTTCCATCCACTGCAAAATGATAACGTCACCCGTGCTTATGTGTGGACTACCACCTCTACGAAGCAATGTGATTCATTTTTAATTTCCTATTTGAATGGATGGTAATGAGGATATATTTTATGAATATATGTGATATTAATAATAAAATAATTATTTTTTAATGTTTAATTATTATGTATCTTTTTTTTCTATCCATTGAAAATTATAAACATCGTTCAAGCGTTTGTGCGGACTACTGTCTCCACAAAATGATGTAATTAATTTTTCATCACCACTTTCTATGAATAATTATAAAAGTGTATATTATTAATAAATATCATACCTATTTCATTATTAATATTATATATATTATGAATCCATGACCAAGGTGCATGTACTAGGACCAATAAACTGAAACATGCTTAGAAAACGGACCAGTTTTCACCTGAATGTTCATTTTAATGAAGAAATTAATAATAAAAGTACAATTAGAAATTTTAAGTGTATGGTAAATATAATTTATTATTAATATGGTTATTTAATATATTTATAATAAATATATATTTATTATACATGATATTTTTAAGTTTACAAAGTAATATAGAACTTATAGTAAGGCGTTTCTGTTACAATATCACTTGTTTTCTAGATTGTGAGTAAAAAATTTCAATTGCGGTAATTTATATAGATATTACCCTCTAAACCTGAAATAATTTCATATAATTTGGTAAAATATATATTCTATATGTATTGGTTTCCTTTTTATCTCTTTCTTACAAAAGATATTAGAGAAAATATTATTTTATAAACAACCAGCATTATTTTCTCTCGTCAACAAACATTTTAATCCATGTCCATTAATTTAAGAAATTTTTTATGAATGTTCATACCTACACATGAAATATTTTAAAAAATTAATTTTCACTATCTTTTACTTTATTTAAAGTGTATTAAAAAGTAATATTTATAAAAAATTATGATTAATTAATTTCTCAATTTTTGTAAATTTTTGAAATAGATCTTTTATCTTAACATATATGACATGAATAGATTTCTCTAATATCATGATTTTTCTTTGATTTGAATCTTACATTAAATTTTTCCTTATTAATTTTAAGAAAAATGGTATTTTCTCAATATTATGGAAATTTTTAGTTGAAATTTATGAAGATAAATGGATATTTTCTTATGTTTTCAAAGAAAGGATTGAATGATTTTTAATGGTATCTATAATAAATTAAAACATCCTTTAAGGATTGTTTTACTTAACTAATGATATAATATTACGATTCCATCCAATTTATTGTTCTATATGGATTATTATCATAATTATTTTTGGGACTCTATATACTATGAAAGTGTTGGGAGTGAATATCTAGTAACGAAATTATGGAATGAAGAGTGAGCCCAATCCACTATGATATCCTTAGATGGCAAGTTGTGACTAAGAAAATGATTTTCTATGATTATGTGTATGCCACAATCCTATGTATTATGATTACAATACGATCTCATGTATCATGATTGATTATTTTCATTATTATTCAAACTTTTGACTTATGTATTTTGTTATGAAATATCTTTATGCCATGATGTGTGGTTAATGATAAATAACTGATTGGGTATGATTATCGTAAGTTATGATAATGTTATCATACCATTATGATTATATTATGATCAATTATGATCATTGATTTATATCTCTTATTTTTACCATTACTGATCATCATATCTCACCTTTTCTTGTGTTTTATTTCATGTTATGAATAACGGTTTTAAGTAGGGATTTTCTAAGAAGTGTATTATGTGAGAAGGTATTTTTGGGAGATGATGATGGTCATTCATGAAATAAAATGATTATATACCTCATCTTTAAAGATACTAAACCTTTCTGGTTTTGGGGAATGTATTGATATGATATGTAATCAGTATTCATATAACATGATGCAATATATGTGCATGAAATTCTTAGGTCACCTCAAATATGGAATATATCTCAAATAAAAAATGTTGAGCTAAAAAATCTATTTTCTTATATTACAACTTAGTCGAATGCAATCTGATCCCCTATATAACAAAAATAACTATAATAATTAATTTTTTGAAAATTTTATTTATATATAATAAATTTTATACTCTAAATTTTTTATTATTTATTTTATATTTACTATTTAGGTATAGTTTATCTTAATCATCAGATATTCTTAACCTTAATTGTTTTTCACATGATTTGTAGTGTTGATGATGATCCTCATTATTTGATACCAAGTTAATCATTACTAGATTATTTAAGGTACTATAATTTATATTTTATAATGATTTGTAAATTTCTAATTTCATTCTATGATAATTTTATTTATGGTACTTGGATATGAAATCAGTGGTGTTCTTGTTTTGGTAATTTCTAACAATCAAGGATAGTATATTAATTATTATTTAAATATTTATATGGCCTTTCTAGAACATTAAACTAAAAAAAATATTCACTCATTTATTTCTAATAATACTGTTATATAAGATTCCATAGTCATATATGATATAAATTTATAACATTGTTCATATAAGTGGTAAAACTGACCCAAACCAAAACCTTCTTTAATCAATTGTTGAGTTTGGTTTAGAAAGTGATTATTTTAGAAAAATTTCATTATTAAAAGTTCATAATGATATAATTTATCTGTATTTAATTTTTTTAATAATTTTTTTATATATTTATATAAATAATTAAATTGATAGATAAAATTAGAAAACATCACTTTGTGGAGGTCGTAGTCCACATGTACACATATATGATGATATCATTTTTCATATAATGGAAGAAAGTTGGTAAAAAGTTTATTTTTTTATATTATTAATAATTATTTAAATATAATATTAATATATTATGTGAAAATTTATAACCATTCATATAATGTGGTGGTGAAAATGATATGTCATGCTTTTTGCATGTAGTAGTTTACACGTACAAATGAGTGATGAGTTCGTATTCCATTGAATAGGAGGGAGGTATGGAATGTTATATGAAATTATAATATGAATAATTTTACATATATAATATTAATTAATTGATTAATATTTTAGTATTATAAATTTTGGTTGAGATGAAAAATAAAACATGACACTCATCGTTTAAGTAGTCTATACATACCCAAAAAGAACATTTTCATTTTTCTAGGATAAAGATGAAAGGGTAGTTAATGATTATTAACTCAATATAATAACATACAGTATAATAATAGTAATAATAATAATATTGATTTAATTATATTATAATGTCAAAATTTTAATTAGATGAGTTAGAATAATAAAGAATGTGGTATAAATAAATAAAAAGTAGTGATCACGGATTTTTACCTTACTCCTTGGAAAATTTCCGTTTAAAATAGGATTAAGACATTGACATGTGGTATTTTGGGAAGACCCAAACCTCTTGGACATATATTGTATTTCTAGGGATTATTATGGAATATTTTGGTTGAATATAATATGATAGGTGAGTGAGTAAAAGTGAGTCAATGTTGGCTCCTTTTATAAGAAAATGGAGTTTTATTTTTGTAATAATATAAAGGGAGTAGTCATTATTCCATGAAATTGGATCCAGAAGTAGGAAATAATGGATTTAGTTAAGTTTTGAGTTCATGGAAGACTCGGAAATATATTTTTAAACATTTCTTAAATATTTTTGAATGTATTTTACTCTTGGATTTTTCACTATTACAATTTTTAGTTTTTATTATGGTAACTAATTTTTACATAAGTATTTTATTGTTAATACCTAAAGATAAAATGGGACTTATTAAATAATATATAACAAATTAATCAAAACATGAAAACCATTTTTTCAAAAAAAAAGTCAAAGATGGTGAAAATTAATTTTTATATTTTCCCCCATAACGTGCAAAACTCATTTTTAGAAAAATTGTATTGTTTTCTTAAAAATTAGGATTAAGATAATATTATAAGTGTTATTGTTTTTTGTGAAATTAAATGGTTTATTTCTAACCAAATAAAAAAAATTCTTTTAAAATAAATCATAATTCAACCATGTTGAATTTTTGTTAAAATAAACAAACCAAAAATTGTTTTTATTAAGGTAAAAAATTACTTATTTTTCAAAATTTCAAGTATGGATTTTATAAATTCCACATAGTATTTTTAAAATATTTTTTTTACTTTATAAATGTGCATATTTATAGAATTTTGTTATCACTGTTGAAATCATTCTTTTATTATGAAAATTTCATAAAACAGATAGTATTTTCAAAATAAGTATTTCTCACTAATCACCTAAAACTCAAACTTTTTAGAAAACAACACAAAAATTATTTCTAAGCTTATTTTTTCATTATAAATTAAAAAATAAGTTCATTTCATAAAAATTTTATTCTCAAATTTATAAATTACTCCTTCAAATGAAAATGCAAAATAGAATTGAAAACATTTTTTATTGACCAATGAAGTTTATAAGTTTTTTTAGAATTATATGATGTTAATTTCGAATTTAAAAATTGTTAATATATTATTTTATATAATTTATTAATTTTTTTTAATTTAATTTATTTTTATAACATATAAAACACTTTAGAAAATAGTTATTTGATAAAGAGAAATCATTTTAATATTAAATTATATTAATTATTTACCCCTTAAATGTAATAAATTTTATTTGATTAATATTTTTTCTAGTTATTTTATTATTATTATAAATTTCTAAATAATGTTTGTCTAATAAATTGTGGATTATTTTTGTTTTGTGTTACATGTTAAAGAATATATTCAAAATAGTAATTAATTAAAGAAAAACATTACTATATTCTTGAGGCATTGCATTCCCCCACACCCTTAAATAAAGTTCCCCTTAATAAATTTTTATTTATATATCACAAATTAAAGATCTAAGGGATCCGGAAGAGAATCATGATATATTTTTTTCACGACCCCCTCCCACCAAAGATGCCCCTTCATGAGCTGGCAATGGTGAAAGGGAGATAATGACCCCCGAGTCCTGCCTCCAGTAGCTCCCGGGTTGGCAACTAGCACCAAGGGTATGAGTTTTCACAAATATGGGAGGCATTACCCTTTTATTATTTTAAGATCGGGAAATAGGAAAAGTCAACCACCAAAAAGGAAAAAAACAAGTGTATATAAATAAACCCAAACCAAGCCCATATGCATGTTTAAACAATTTTATAACAAGGTGCACGTACAAGAAATCTCAAGGTACAATACCAAAAGAAACAAGTGTACAACAATAGAAACAACTCCAACTATCCTACTAGTAGGGTCTCGCACGGCCCTGGTAGTCCTCCTGGAGACCTGAAAGTAAATTTAGGGTGAGCATACAAGTATACTCAGTAGGGAAACCTAAAGCTCTCGTGCACAAGTGGGGAGACATCCTAATGTCCCTTGAGAATAGCAGAAAAAACCTAGCAAGAAATTCTATCCACCCAACCTCACTAGCCACACTCACCAAAAACACAATCACAACAGGTAGTAGTATATAAGAAACAAGAGTATTGG
This sequence comes from Viscum album, assembly GCA_963277665.1. Taxonomy (NCBI): domain Eukaryota; kingdom Viridiplantae; phylum Streptophyta; class Magnoliopsida; order Santalales; family Viscaceae; genus Viscum; species Viscum album. Next base: position 849,786,268 of record OY728126.1, on the reverse strand, counting down.
GTACCCCATACCGTTCCCCATTAGTTATCTACTCTTCCTAACGGCAACGTCCTGACGCTGCCAAACTCTCCCAGCCCGCACACACCTGGGCCTCACAAACCACACATCCCGCCCGCACACACCTGGGCCTCACAACCACGTATCCCACCCGCACAAACCTGGGCTTCACAACCATGTATCCCACGCGCACACATCTGGGCCTCATAACCATGTATCCGGCCCGCACACACTTTGTCCTCATCCCGATGATTCTTGGGAAACAGTAAAACTTGGCCGAAGAGTCTGAGGCTAAAACCACCCAAATCGAAACCTACCTGCAGAGTCTTAGGTGTAAGGTCTCTTCAATCCATCACAGCCTAGGGGAGAAGAAGTAGGAAGGAGCTAGTAACTAAGTAAAAAACACCCTCTCCCATGAAATGGGAGTGCTCGGCACTAGGTTCTCAACATGGGTGGGGTGCGATAAAACAAAAAAGATGCAGATATATATATGTATACCAAAAACACAGCCCACCCTATGGCTTCTAAAAAGATAAACTGAGCACATGCCTCGGTACTGCTACTACGAAGCATGCATACAACAACAAACCCCCAACCCCATTTAGTTTTTCACGTTTCAGCAGAATTAGTTTATTTAGTTTCTTAACTACTGGGGAACTATCCACAATCAACCACATCGATCGTTCGTAAAACATATCCCTACCATCCACAAATCAAGTTAGGAAAACATAGGCAAGGAAACCAAGTCCTTATTATCAACCAACCAGCCCATTGATTATTAATCTCGTTCCATTACCATGACTCAAAATTTATTAACTCTTCCACTTTTTATTTATTATTCACAACCCACAGTCCATTCACATCCAAACCCATCCCTGCAGCCCCACTACCAACCACAATAACCACAAACACACCAAAACTCGTACATCATTATCCCTTTAATACCATTTATTACATCCCCACTGCCCATCACTAACAAAGCATTCACACCAACCCACAACCAAGACAATAGTAGCTCCATTGTTCACCCTATCCACAGAAACCCACAAAACGCCCCCATTACATGCCACGTATCCAAGCCAACACCCACACATTCATTATTCCTTTTTGTTTAACCGGGGTGATCATGCAAGGGTTCTAGATTTTAATCATCCAACATTATGTGATTAACCAAATTACACATCCCACAAGGTTCCATCCACAAAAACGGTCTAAAAAGATAGGGAAACATTTAATTGAGAAAGAAAAGGCCCCCAACGACCATGATTTTAAGTAGGCATAATCATATTCAATTCATAACTTATCAATAGGATAAACAAAGATAACATAACAACTTCCCCATCCTCATTCATTAACCAGTTATTATCAGTATTTAATAGTTCAACTGGTTCTCAATAAAACAAGAGGATACCCACCCCGCATGATTCACAAATTAGAGAGACGAAGGTAAGATCCCTACCTCTACAAATTCCGATCGCAACGCTCCCCTAGATCAACCTTAGAAGATGTCCATCAGCGTCCGTCACTTCCATCAGGTCTCGGTAAAACCTCCTCGGGTGGAAGTCGGAAAGGAAAGGCTGAAGGAAAGACAACGGATCCAAGCTCGGAAGTTCCTCCTCGTCGTTACAATCCCTTGGCCGCTGACGGATCACAAATCGAAGCTCGGACGAAGAAGTTATTGAATAAAGATCATTCGAGTCTCTTGGGAGAACTTTTCTCAGAGGAAAGGGGAGGAGAGGGGTGAGTTGAAAAAGAAGGAGGGGACCCCTCCTTTTATAGGTGATAAAAGAAAAAGTACACAGCATGTAATTTATGGTACACGGCGTGTACTCGGTTATTTTACACGGTCTCCACGTGGCTTCCAACACGGCTCTGCGGCCATTGACTGATCAACACACGGTTTGAGGGTAACGCATACGCGGGGAGGGACTACACAGCGTGTAATTTAGACACACGGCGTGTACCCATTTATTTCACATGGCTCCAACACGGCACATGGTCGTTGATTGGTCAACACACGGTAACGCGTATGCGGGGAGAGACTACACGGCGTGTAGTATTGGATACATGGCATGTACCCATTTATTTCACACGGCTCCAACATGGCACACGGTCATTGACTAGTCAATACACGGTAACGCGTACGCGGGGAGAGACTACACGTCGTGTAGTATTGGATACACGGCGTGTACCCATTTATTTCACACAGCTCCAACACAGCCTTCAACACGGGGTATACCCGGCAAGGGGGTACACGGCGTGTACTCAAACTACACGACGTGTAGTTTCAAAATTCTGGAAAGTGTTGAAAAAGTCCATTTTACCCTCCAGAACACTTCGTGACCTTCTTTTTGACAAAGGAATGGTCCGGATATGTCTGGTCCATTACATCAAATACCTCTTAAAACATTCTCGTCCCTGAGAATTCAAAAACCAACCCAGAGGAACCCAAAAAGATACCTCTTAGGGTTCTCGTTATAACAGGAACCCAACCAACGACCCTAATCATATGTGTTAGGAATTCCTTCTCCTATATCGAGATATTATCATCTTTTGGTGGCATTGACTCCCCTGCATGGGTTTAATCGCATCCTCATTAATTCTTCTCGATTAAGAATTGGGTATTCCCACTTTCATACATTAGGATTTTCTAACTTGCACAGACCCTAACACCGTACAACCCACACATTTCCCGAACATGTGGTTTGGGGAAAATTCCTTCTTCTATGTCAAGATATTATCTGCTTTAGCCAGCACTAACTCGCCTGCATGGGTTCAATCACATCCTCATTAATGCGTCTCGATTAAGAGTCCGGTTTTTCCCTTTCCCCACACATCCGGACATGCTACACATTTCCAGAGAACAAGGAAACAAAAGGTCTCAAAACCAACAAGCCAAGCATTCCATATATCAAAGGTACAGAGTACAATATCAACACAAAGCTCAGAAGAACAAGGGAAAACACAAGTCAAAACAACTCTGGGTACTGAGCGTGCATCTAGGTCTCCCGTTCCCAAGTGCTCTCCTCGAGGCCTCCATGACTCCACAGCACACAAACCAATGGAATGGTTCATCCATGGAGAACCTTCTCTTTACGATCCTTGATTCTGACTGGTCGTTCCTCAAAGGTTGTGTCGTCTCCCATATCTAACTCTCCCCAGTCGATTACGTGGGAGTCGTCGTGTAAGTACCGACGAAGCTGGGAGACATGGAAGACGTCATGAACCTTCTCCAACTAAGGTGGCAAGGCCAACTGATATGCCACCTCGCCAACTCGCCTCAGCACCTCAAAAGGTCTGATGAACCTAGGGGAGAGCTTTCTCCCTTTCCCAAACCTTCGCTGCCCCCGTTGAGGGGAAACCTTCGAGAACAAATGATCTCTCACCTCGAACTCCAAGGGCCTCCTTCGATGATCGGCATAAGACTTTTGTCGGTCCTGAGCCGCTTTCATCCTCTCACATACAAGAAGAACTTTCTCTATGGTGCTCTGCACTACCTCTGGTCTAAGAGCACCTGTCTCATCAACCTCTACCCAGCAAATGGGTGAACGACATGGTCTTCCATACAAAGCCTCATACGGTGCCATTCCAATAGTAGAGTGGAAGCTGTTGTTGTAGGCAATCTCTACTAAAGGCAAGTGTCGTACCCATGATCCTCTGAAATCCAGAACACATGATCGCAGCACGTCCTCCAACATATGGATAGTCCGCTCTATCTGCCCATCGGTCTGGGGGTGGAAAGCAGTGATAAGGCGTAGCTGGGTGCCAACATCATGATGTAACCCCCTCCAGACTCGTGAGGTAAACTGAGTATCCCGATCTGAGATGATAATCTTCGGGACTCCATGTAAATGCACCACCTCATCTACGTACCTCTGTGCTAAGGTACTCACTGGGACTAACTCCTTAATTTCTAAGAAGTGAGCTGATTTCTTCAGTTGATCCACCACTACCCAGATAGCATCATAACCACCCTGAGCTCTGGGTAGTCCTATGATGAAGTCCATTGAGATGTCATCCCACTTCCACTCGGGGACATCTAAAGGATGCAACAACCCACTGGGAACATAGTGTTCAGCCTTAACTTTCTGACACACTAGGCATTTAGCCACAAACTCCGCCACTGCCCGTTTCACCCCGGGACACCAAAATTGTTCCCTCGGGCCTCGGTACATTTTTAAAACTCCTAGATGTACCTCCAAGGCTGAGCTATGGAACTCACGGAGAACTCCCTCACGCATTCCCTCCGGAACAAACAACCTTCCATGGAAAAGAATCTGATGTCGGCTGTCCTCTGACCATCCTTCTGGGGCATTCCCCTGATCGAGACGATCCCGCATTACTTCTGCCTCGGAGTCCCCCCACTAAGACTCTTCCACCTGCTACAATAAGGAGGATTGCACCGTTATCTGAAAAAAATAGCCTCTAACACCTTCTACCCTTGCATCCAAGTGCATGGTAGCCAACTCTCCCATCACTTTCCAAGCATCAGTGGATTCCTGAACCACTTCCTTATGCGACTTCCTGCTTAGGGTATCAGCGACAATAATGCCCTTATCTTCAGTGTAAGAGATATCAAAGTCATAGTCTTGGAGAAACTTGACCTATCTCCACTATCGTAAGTTCAGGTCACGCTGGGATAAGATATAACACAGGCTCTTGTGATATGATAAGACCAAAAAGCACTCCCCAAAGAGGCAATGTCGCCACAAATTCAGTGTGAACACTACAGCTGCAAGATCTAGGTCATGGGTGGCATAGTTACGCTCATGAGGGCGTAACTACCTAGACCCATAACAGATAACTCCCTTCTTCTACACCAGCACGCACCCCAGACCAAGGCCAGAAGAATCACAAAACACTTCATACAACAACCCTTCCTCTGGAAACCTGAGTACGGGAGCACTGACCAACATCTTCTTTAGGTAGTCGAAAGATTCCTAGCATTGCTCGCTTCATAGGAAGACCTGGTTCTTCCAAGTAAAAGTTGTTAATGGAGCAGCAAATCGAGTGAAGTCTGAAAAAAAAACCTCCGATAGTAACCTTCAAACCCCAGAAAACTAAAAACTTCTGCCACGCTTATGGGTTCTTCCCAAGAAACAATTGCCTCCACCTTCGACGGTTCTACCGACACTCCATGTTGAGACACCATATGCCCAAGGAAGTGTACTTCTTGCATCAAGAACTTACACTTCGACAATTTCCCGTAAAGATGGTGGTGTCAAAGGACTTCCAAGACTTCCCTGAGATGATCAACGTGCTCCTCCTCGGATCTTGAGTAGACCAGGATGTCATCGATAAACACAATGACGAACTGGTCCAGAAACTCTCGGAAGACAAAGTTCATAAGTCTCATGAACATAGCTGGTGCATTCGTAACTCCAAACGGCATCACTAAAAACTCGAAGTGCCCATACCTTCACCTGAAATCCATCTTCGAGATGTCATTGTCCTTTACCCTCAGATGATGATATCTAGATCGTAGATCAATCTTTGAAAACCAACCTTCTCCACTCAGTTGGTCGAAAAGATCATCTATCCTTGGAAGGGGGTAGCAGTTCTTGACCGTGACCTGGTTCAACCTTCGGTATTCTATGCATAGCCTGAGACCACCATCTTCCTTCTTCACGAACAAAACAGGAGCACCCCATGGTGATACACTGGGTCGAACAAAACCCTTCTCCATTAGATTGTCAATCTGAATCTGCAACTCCCGCAACTCCGAAGGTGCCATCTGATAAGGGGTCATCGAAATCAGACGAGCACCAGGATGTAAGTCTATCCCGAACTCAACGTCACGCCGGGGGGGGGGGGGGTAGAGTCACAACCTCCTCAGGAAAAACATAGAGGAACTCCCCAACAACCTATGGGACATTCATCATCTTTGTATCAGCTGGAACCAATGATAACCTGCCTAACAAGGAAACGAGAGGCTTCACATGCCGACTCCCTACCTAATAGCTCCTCTCACCAACAAAAGATAGGCGTTTCCCATCCACTTCGGAGAACACGACTCTTCTCCGGAAGCTGTCGATAACGGAACTAATAGAAAACAACCAGTCGATTCCTAGGATGACATCGTGTGGCTGCATCTGTAATAGAAGAAGGTCCCCACTAGATCGATGTGGTCCCAACGTCAGCCCACATCCCCGGAAAACACAAGATACGCTGGTCTGGCCTCCAACTGGTTTACTCAACACCAGTGGTATGGAAATTCTCTCTACGTCTAGTCCCAAAGCATGGGCTAGACCAGGTGAAACAAAAGAGTGTGAAGCTCCCGAATCGAACAAAGCAGAAACAAGAGTACTGAACAAACAAATCGTACCTCGAACCACCTCTGGTCCTACCGGAGCTATCAACTCTACTACGTACAACTATCCACACCCAGCTCCTCTACCTCTCTGATTCCATCCACCTCCATGACCACGCCCTGGTCGAGGTTCCTGAGGAGCACCCTGAGGTCAGCCTCCTCCCGCAAAGTCTGCCCTCGAAGGAGAATGGTCCTGCTGCTACTGGAAGGGCCTCGTCGGCAACCGGTGCTGCTGATGTGGGCAATGAATTTTCCCACCTCCGCCGTACTGATCTCGGGTTGGGCACCGACTCTGAATGTGCCCGAAACCTAAAAAAGAAAAACACATCGGTCTTGGGCTCGTGAAAAAGGGACGAGGACCTGAAGATCTGAACTGGAACTGCTGGGGCCTACTCCCCACTGTCCTGAACCTGGAAGGTCCCGTCGCAAGAGACCTATTGCTGACTGCCTTCCCCTTCGACGAGCCCGGCTGGATCCCTTCTCAGGGTGCACCTCCCAGCGAGTGCATCCTCTCTACAACCTCTTCCTTCTTCTGTACCTCCAAGTACGTCGGAAGGGTGAAGGGGTGACAGCACATTGGAGTGAAGGATGAAGCACCTCCTCCAAACGTCTTTCCCGAGACTCCTCATCCAGAAAGAGATCCGGAGAAAAGCACAAGAGATCCTTGAACTCGATCCCCAGCTCTCGTACCGACATACTGCCCTGCTGAAGGGAGAGTAACTCTTGCTGCTTCTCCGCCTTGATCAAGGAAGAAAGGAATTTCTCTCAAAATTCCTCTCAAAGTCATCCTATGGAACCTATACCTCTACCCTCTCTCTGAGGTAGAGCATCCACCACTGTCACGCCGCACCTCTCAGCTGACTGACTACTAGGGGAACCCAGTACTCCCTCGGAGCACGAATCAATGTAAAAGTGATCCCTAGCTCCTCAATCCACCCCTCTGTCTTCGTATCCGAAGTACTACCCATGTACTTCTTGAGGTTCTGTTGCTGGAAAGAACGGAGAGTCTTCTTCCACTGGCAATCTTCCTCCACTCAATCAATCCTCAACTAATCAATCACCTGAATCTGCTGGGCCTTGGCCGTCTGAGCAACCTGGGGATGACGTCCAGGTGCCATAGCTATATGGTAAACAAAGATCACCTAAGCCCATGTAGTAAGGAAATTTCTCAAGGTTTTATTTTTATCATTTTATTTCAATTTCTTTCCCAGAACACCCAAATCAAGTAAAACACAATCATGATGATTCATGTACCTTCCCTAGGGTCTCGACCCTACAATAAATGTAGTCTCACTTGGTCGTTTGGTAGGCTCATAGTCCTTGCATCGGATCACAGGGGGCCCTAAAATCTCAAGTCCTAGCCGGTCTTCCCTGGCCTATGTCACGCACCAAGATTAACTAACATTGTCGCCTTACCATCCCATGCAATCCTCACTATGCCTAACTCCAGAATCCATCCTATCTCTCAACCATCACCTTTGATACCATACTGTCATGACCCCGTCCCACAAAATATTCCCTTCCTAAGTTGGAAATGGTGAAAGGTAGATAATGACCCTGGATTCCCGCCTCCAGTAGGCCCCAGGTTGGCGACTAGCACCAAGGGTATGAGTTTTAACAAATACGGGAGGCATTACCCTTTTATTATTTTAAGATCGGGAAATAGGACAAGTCAACCACCAAAAAGGAAAAGAACAAGTGTATTGAAATAAACCCAAACCAAGCCCACATGCATGTTTAAACAATTTTATAACAAGGTGAAAGTACAATAAATCTCAAGGTACAATACCAAAAGAAACAAGTGTACAGCAACAGCAACAACTCCAACTGTCCAACTAGTAGGGTCCCGCACGGCCCTGGTAGTCCTCCTGGAAACCTGAAAGTAAACGTAGGGTAAGTATTCAAGAATACTCAGTAGGGAAACCTAAATCTCTGATGCACAGGTGGGGGGACATCCTAATGTCCTGTGATAACAACAGAAGAAACCTAGCAAGGAATTTTATCCACCCAACCTCACCAGCCACACTCACCAAAAACACAATCACCACAGGTAAGAGTATATAAGAAACAATAGTATTGGGTACCCCCACACTATTCCCCATTAGTTAGATGCTCTTCCTAATGGAGAATATCCTGACGCTGCCACACTCTCCTCACCCGCACACACCTGGGCCTCACAAACCACACATCCCACCCGCACACACCTGGGCCTCACAACCACGTATCCCGCCCGCACACACCTGGGCCTCACAACCACGTATCCCGCCCCCACACACATGAGCCTCACAACCACGTATCCCACCCACACACACCTGGGCCTCATCCTGAAGATTCTTTGGAAACAGTAAAACCTACCCGAAGAGTCTAGGGCTAAAACCACCCCAATCGAAACCTACCCGAAGAGTCTTAGGTGTAAGGTCTCCTCAAGCCGTCACAACCTAGGGGAGAAGGAGCAGTAAGGAGCTAGTAACTAAGGGAAAACACCCTCTCCCATGAAATGGGAGTGCTCGGCACTAGGTGCTCAACATGGGTGGGGTGCGATAAAACACAAAAGATACAGATATATATATGTATACAAAACACACAGACCAACCTATGGCTTCTAAACAGAGAAACTGAGCACGTTCCTCGGCACTGCTACTACGAAGCATGCATACAACAACCAACCCACAACCCCATTTAGATTTTCACGTTTCAGAAATATTAGTTTATTTAGTTCCTTAACTACTAGGAAACTATCCACAACCAACCACATCGATCGTTCGTAAAACATATCTCTGCCATCCATAAATCAAGTTAGGAAAACACAGGCAACGCAACCAAGTCCTTCTTATCAACCAACCAACCCATTTATTATTAATATTGTTCCATTACCATGACCCACCATTTATTAACTCTTCAAATTTTTATTTATTTTTCACAACCCACAGTCTGTTCACATCCAAACCCATCCCTACAGCCCCAGTGCCAAAACAAATAACCACAAACACACCGAAACATGTACATCATTATCCCTTTAATACCATTTATTGCAGCCCCGCTTCCCATCACTAACAAAGCATTCACACCAACCAACAACCAATCCAACCTCATCCTTGTTGTTCACCCTATTCACAAAAACCCACAAAACGCCCCCATCACATGCCACGTATCCAACCCAACACCCACACATTCATTATTACTTTTTGTTTAACCGGGGTGATCACACAAGGGTTCTATATTTTAATCAGCCAACATTACGTGATTAACCAAATTCCACATTCCATAAGGTTCCATCAACAAAAAATGGTCTAAAAATATAGGGAAACATTTAATTGCGCAAGCAAAGGCCCCCAACAACCGTGATTTTCAGTAGGCATAATCATATTCAATTCATAACTTATCAATAGGATAAACAAATATAACATAAAAACTTCCCCATCCCCGTTCTTTTACCAGTTATTATCTTTATTTAATGATTCAACTGGTTCTCATGAAAACAAGAGGATACCAAACCCGCATGATGCACAAATTAGAGATACGAAGGTAAGATCCCTACCTCAACAGGTTCCAATCGCAACGCTCCCCCGGATCATCCTTAGAAGACGTCTGTCGGCATCCGTCACATCCGTCAGGTCCTAGAAAAATATCCTCAGGTGGAAGTTGAAAATGAAATGCCAAAGATAAGACAACTGATCCAAGCTCGGAAGTTCCGTCTTGTCTTTACGATCTCGTGGGCGCTGACGGATTGTAAATCAGAGCTCAGACGAAGAAGTTATGGATGAAAGAGCCTTCAAGTTTCTTGGGGGAACTTTGCTCAGAGGAAAGGGGAGGCGAGGGGTGAGTTAAAAAGGAGGATGGGACCCCTCGTTTTATAGGTTACAAAAGAAAAATTACACGGAATGTACTTTATAGTACACGGCGTGTACTCAGTTATTTTACATGGTCTCCACACGGCTTCGAACACGGCTCTGCGGCCGTTGATTGGTCAACACACGGTTTGAGGGTAACGCATACGCAGGGAGGGACTACACGGAGTGTAGTTTAGACACACAGCATGTACCCATTTATTTCACATGTCTCCAACACGGCACATGGTCGTTGACTGGTCAACACATGGTAACACGTACGCGGGGAGAGACTACACGGCATGTAGTATTGGATACACGGCGTGTACCCATTTATTTCACACGGCTCCAACACGGCACACGACCGTTGACTGGTCAACACACGGTAACGCATACGCGGGGAGAGACTACACGGCGTGTAGTATTGGATACACGGCGTGTACCCATTTATTTCACATGGCTCCAACATGGCCTTCAACACGGGGTATACTCGACAAGGGGGTACACGGTGTGTACTCAAACTACACACCGTGTAGTTTCAAAATTCTGGAATGTGTGGGAAAATTCTATTTTACCATCCAAAACACTTCGTGACCTTCTTTTTGACAAAGGAATGGGATGGAGAGGTATGGGCCATTACAATTTTATTCTGAGATATCAAACTGACAGTATTATATGTTATGAGACTCATTGTTTCCTAATTAATATTAATGTATTATGATTTATTTTTATCTCAAAAAAAATATAATTCCTTAGCTAGTTATAGGATTTTCTAGGGATATACCCATCACACATTCATTTTCATGATCCTATTTCCAACCAAACACTTAAACCAAAATTGTAATGATAATATCCAATAAAATCATAATGAATGATCATATAAAAATTTAAAACTCAATCCTATGATGTTTTCTCTAATGGAACATTCATTTAAACCTATAATAATTTTGGTTCAACAATAATATAATTGGGTCAACTTATCACTCCTTACATTTAATCATTGTTTTCCATAGCCATTAACTATTTTTTTTATAACTTACTAGTTATATATTACATTCAAAAATTCTATTTAAATCCTTTGTAATTGTTCATAATAGGAATGGAATTAACTAAATAATATCACATGGGAGTGTCGAACTAGGTGGATAGTTAGGCCTTATTATCATGCACCAAGTGAATAGAGAGTTAATACTCAGCCATCATTTTTATGGTTGTTACCCTTAGGTATAATTTTTTTAGATCCTTTTTCACATTTTTTTTGTCACCACACAATGATGTTATTACTAAAAAACACACAATATCAACTTTACCAAAACTATAGGATGCTATTCTAATCTTAGACATTTCGTTAGGTTTTTACTATATTTTTTTCATCATAAAAAATAAATCAAGCTAAACCATTCTCAAATACCAAATGAGATTCCTTGGACATGCACTACAGGATTTGGTGCTAAAAACACATACATTACGCATAGTCATTGACACCAAGTGAGATGATCTAAGATAAACATATAATGAAATGGCATGGGTTTCCATCCAAGCTAGACATCCATTTACCTGAGGTTTATTACTATTCCACAAGGGATAGAAATAAGTGTTAGGGGATTAGATACATATAATGGGAATGATTTATTCCTTAAAACTAAGTTAACTCATAATATAAATTCCCCCAAAAATATAAAATAATGTATCTGTAAGTTGAATGTCCATGAAAAATCTCATATAAGTAGAAATTAAAACTTAAAATATCATAAATTCATAAATAAACTTTTATCTCACAATCTAAATTCACTCCCCTATAGAAAATCCTCAAATAGTATCAATCCATAGCCAATTCAATAATAGTTCACCTACAACTGTAAAAAGTAGTAAAAATCCTAAGTGTATAAATGAAATTATTTAAAGGGACACACATTGGAAATTCAAAGAAAGTAAATAATAGTATTAAAAAAATTTGTAATGGGAACACTTGGTTGAATTTTAAAAAATAAAACATAACTCAAATACCACAATTCAATCTATGATTCAAGTGCTATCAACATCTAAGATAAATAATTAAGAAGACAATTCTATATTTTATGTGTTTTCAATAAGTTAGTAAGTGATGAATAATTTTATTTCAAGATGAAGTAAATATGATTATTAGTTTGGAATTGTGTTTTTAGTGTTCCCAATCTGGGTAATGTATGAATATTGAAGTTATCAAGCACTTATTATCATTACATTTTGATTTATATTATAGTGATCAAATTATCCTCCTAAAGGTTTCTTCGATAAGTCTTGGACATTGTTAGTGTTTTGAAGAATATATATCCAAAATAAGTTTTAAGGTCACATATTATAGTTAAGGTGACATAAATTTCATGTGTGACGATTGATGAGATGATAATAAATAGAATCAATGACATGTGTTGGAAGATAAAGGAGTATAGTCTATAGAATTTTTGAAAACCAGTGAGGTGTTTAAGAATTCATAGAAGTCGGCTGATGAAGTTCAATATTTTTTTAGTGAAGTTGAGAATTTTCTCGATCCACATAGCTAATCCACATAGTTGATTAAACTATGTAATAAAATCACAAAGAAGATTTAGCGATGTAAAAAAATTTCAAATCGTGTAGTTAATTTAGAAACATAGACAAATTTCAATGTGATATAAGTATCCAATTGTGTGATGTATCCAAAATTATACATATATCATTTACTTGTAGTTGTTTTAGTGGCATCCCTAAAGTTCAAAGTGAGTCGCGTATCTGATTGTGTGATATATCCAAATTTCTACATAGTTTATTTGAGAACCACATATCCAATTTCTATATATTTGGTTTACACAAAGTAATTTTAGAGATATAGTATAATTCCAATGTGATCCATGTATCTGATTTATATATAATCAATTATGAGGTATATTATTGATGTGATGTATCTGATTATAGAGATGTAGCTAATTTTGTGAATATATATAAATCTCAGATGTTTTTAAATAAGTGATATTTGAGGATACATATATTTATATATCACATGGAAGATTGAAGCCAATGGATTCTTGATATTTAAATGAATATTTTAATTTTAATTCATATCAGTTTAAATGAAAGATAATTTGGAAATCAATAGACGTTGAACAGAAAATGACTATATTGTGTTTCAATCTACCATGAGTAAAAGAGAAAATTTGAAGATATATTCATTCATATATTCAATGTATTTGATGCATGTGATTTCATTTCACATGAATTTGCGACTAATTTGTGAGATAAAAAGTCTTTTTTTGGAAGGATCCATTATTTTTTGTGTCATGTCTGGAAACATTCATTACAAAATACCAATCTTCAATGATATTAAAGTGCACTTAACTCACCACTTTTATTAGATTCCATATGAAACTTTGATTTTAAGTTAGTAGACACATAGACCAAATTTGGTGAACATATTTCTATAAATACCAAGAAAATAATGATTTTTTCAGCTAACATTCATAAATTTTAAATATCTTATTTTTAGAGATAAATAAAGAGTATCATTTTTCATCAATTTATATAATGTAGACGTTCTATAGAAAAATTTAGCATAAAGAGGAACTATGAAAAAACTTATTATCATGAATAAGATTACTACGACAATTTTATTTATTTTTCAAAGACAGAACCATGTACTTTATATACTATACAAGGAGAGGAATAAGGATCCATGATTTTACCTACTTAAAATATGGAAAAGTTTGAGATTTCCCACAAAGAATAATCCTTCATGAAGTTGAATACATAGAACTTGTAAACTCACTTACATTAAGGATAAGTATCATGTGAGACTTAATTAGTTATGTGAAAAGAAGAAGAAGAAGTATCCAACTTGATTGCTAAATATCTGAGTCAACCCATTGATTATAGAATTTGATATGACCTGTCAGATTACTACTTTCAGAGGATGATGATCATAATTTATTTGGGGTTATTTAATAATATATTTATTACACTTCAGATTAATTTAAAAAGGGACAGGTCGATATCGTGCATTTTTTTCTTCAAAGATAAATCTATGCTTGTCCCCAATCAGTTCTAGGAATAAAGGTTTAAGGGCATACCATTTATTATTATTTTATTGAAAATCAAAGGAAATTTACATGTGTGTGGTATTATAACCACCATACAGCATGGTAATAGTTAACCAAATTGTAGGTTAACATTGTTAACAAACATTGGAGTCTATTATAATTTATTGTTTTATGTGCATGCTTTGTAATTACTGGTGAAGATATGAGGATATAAATTGAATAAATAAGTAATATAGTTAAATAAAGGGATAGATTTTTAATGTGATGATATTTTCCCCACACTAATTCACCCCCCCCCCTAATGAGCTCATCCCAAAGTGATTCTAGAAATTATTATCAAAGAGGCATGTTACACATCTAATTGAATTTTATGATTTTAATCATATTAAATAATTGATTTCACTTCTCAATTCAAAATGGAGTGTAAACATAGAAGAGTTATATCTACTGCCGATTAAAACTTTATATCATCCAATACCTTAATGAACATAAAGAATAAATAAATGATAAAGATGAATAATGCATCCCTATCATGAAAATGGTATGATCAATTAGTCTCCTTGTGTTGAAATTATGTAATTGACAAGTCTTACATGGAAGTAGATCATGTATGTAGGACCCCGGGACACCCTGAGAGGGGAGGGGTGAATCAGGGTGACAAATTTTTCTTTTAAAGTGAAGGATCTTGTTCTCACGTTGGTAAGAACTTGTTAAACCTGTATGATGAAAAGGATCAGAAATCAAAAATTCACATGTGGAAAGATGAAACAACACTTTTTACTTAGTTCACCACTGAGGGCTACGTCCAAGGAGCATACGCCGACAGGTTGTTGGTCATACCAAAATCCACTATGCTTCACTAGTAGTAGATTACAAAGGTTCGGGCATAGTCACTCTGTCCCAGGCTCACTGTCTTTACAAAAGTTCAGGGATGACTCACTGCATCCCTCGGGTCACTCCCGTTGACTCCCCATGGCTCACTGCCTTTGGTGAAGTCTCACTCAGTTTATAGACGTGAAGGTCTCTTTAATATATTTTCATTGAAGTCTTTGTCTCCTCTTAGCATGAGACTCTGCTTGCATCAAAGACTAGAATTGATGCACTAGAACGCATAGAACCACTGAACTGGATAACCAGTACGTGCAGACAAACTTCACTGACAATTGCAGGTGACACCAACCCTTTGCGCGCAAAACCTTCTTATTGCGCGCAAACTTTATTTTTAGCGCGTAAAAATATTTCACGCAACCACAACCTTTTTCGGGAAACTGAATCTTTTACGCGCAACCCCAATATCTACGCGCATATTATCCTTTTCTGCGTATCCTGGAATTTTCCGCGCAATCTAGAATATTTCGCGCAAGCCCCTTTTCACGATTCATTTTCGTGCATCAGACCTCAGATCTTCTCTAAGTCTTCAACTATACTGAATGAAGAGGGTCACCTCATATTTATAGGCATCTGAGACCCCCGCGCGAAAAATCCCCTTCGGCGCGAAAACCTCTCATCTGGCGCGTAATTTTTCACACATGTATCGTTTTCCGCGTACGTCTCTAGATATTTCGCACAACCCATGCCTTTTCCATTTTTTGATGTTTTGATTCTGAAACACTATTTTTGCAGAAAACTTCGCTCCGCTATTTCACGCACCACACTGTTTTTCGCACCCATCTCAAGTATTTCATGCACACCCCTTATTTTCCGCGCACCACCTCCTGTTTGTGCGCACCTCCTTTTGCATACAATCCATGTCTTCATTTTCCGATTTTGAGGCCCAAAAGTTTTGCAAACACTGGGAAACAATGCCATCTTCAATACTGTTGTCTGGTTGAACTGTATGATCACTTTGCTGGCACACATTCAGAACTTCCACTGAGGATTGACAATAAACACAAACCAAACTCCAAAACCTGTATAGAACAGCCATGGTTCCAAAAATCTCCCCCTTTGGTTTTGTTGGAAATCACCAAATAAATTCAAAAATATCACCATCCCCATGCAATCCAAAAACACAAGGATCAACTCAGCCAACACTCTAAGTCTACGTGAGCAATGCTCGGTGTAGAAAACAAGAGAGGAAGCTTTAATTGGGTTCCCATGTTTTGGAATTCTCAATGACGCCCAAGAAATTTTCTTACAATGTTACAGAAGCATTACATGTCCACTGACAATACTGAATTAATTCCTTTCTCCCCCATTGTCAATAAACCCAAAAACTGGTAATTTGTTCATTGTTCACCTCAACCTATACTCCCCCTGGATAGTATCTCCCCCACAAACCTGCATCACATCCATAAACAGATAAAAACAGATATCATAATCGAGGAGAGGGGAATTTTGGAAACTCCTTATGCAGTAGGTGGTGGTTGAACACCGAGGTTCAACCGATGCTTTCCAAACACAGCTGCTAACAGTGGCTTTGTCAGGATATCAGCTACTTGATCATCAGTTCCCATGTGATCCATTCTAATCACCCCTTGCTCAACTTTTTCATTGATAAAGTGATACCTGATTTCAATATGTTTTTTACGAGAATGATGAACAGGATTCTTTGTAAGATCAATTGTACTCTTTTTATCACAGTAAATCACCATTGTATGTTTTACCTCATCACCAATATCTGTTAATTGTTGCTTCATCCATAGCATTTGAGTGCATGCATTTATGGTGGATATATACTCAGCTTCAGCAGTACTAAGAGAAGTACTTTCTTGTTTCTTTCTCAACTATCCAACAAAGTTATTCCCGATAAAGAATGCTCCACCACTGGTGGAATTTCTGTCCACAACATCACCATCCCAGTCAGCATCAGAAAATGTGGATAATTCATTGTCCCTTCCTGCAGCAAAATATAATCCACAATTGTGAGTACCTTGAATATACCTCATTATTCTTTTTACTGCTGCCATATGTTCCTCCTTTGGATTACTCTGAAAGCGGGCTACAAGATATGTGGAAAAGACAATATCTGGCCGTGTCACTGTCAGGTACAGTAGGCTCCCAATAATCCTCATGTAAATGGTGAGATCTACAGATTTCCCATCCTCATGCTTCCCAAGTTTGGTTCTAACTGCAATCGGAGTTAACATTGGTTTAGACTTGCATATTAAACTTCTTCAGCATCTCTCTTGCATAATTTTCCTGAGAGATAAAAGTGTAGTCTTTCCTTTGAGTCACCTGCACTCCCAAGAAATATGTGAGCTCCCCAATCATTGAAATTTCAAATTTTGATTTCATATGATTGGCAAATTCATCCACTGATTTCTATCTTCTGCCACAAAATATAATGTCATCGATTTAAATGAGAACCATGAACTGATCTTTTGGATAATTCTTCAAATAGAGATTGTGATCTACTCCTCCTATTTTTAATTCCAGCTTCTTGAGATATGAATCTAGTCTAGAGTACCATGCCCTTGGTTCCTGTTTCAAGCCACAAAGTTCTTTTTTTAGCTTGCAGACCTTTGATTCATCAGTACCAAGAATAAAACCCACTGGTTGTTCAATGTAGACTTCTTCTTCGAGAACACCATTTAAGAATGTTGTCTTAACATCCATTTGATATACTTTATATCCTCTTTGGAGATCCATGGAAAGGAACAACCTGATTGACTTAAGTCTAGCCACTAGAGCAAAGGTTTATTCAACATCAACACCTTCAATCTGAGAATACCCTTTACATACCAGTCGAGCCTTGTTTCTAATAACACTCCCATGCTCATCAAACTTATTATTGAATATCCATTTTGTTCCAATCACATTGTGAACTTTGGGTCTCTGGACCAGATCCCATGTCTGATTCTTGTCAATCTGATCTAACTCTTCATTCATGGCTTTCACACAGGATTAATCCTTTGCAGCTTCTTCAAATGAGGTTGGCTCCACAACTGACAGAAATTCAGAAGGTGTGTTATTCCTCATCCTCCTTGTCTGTGTGGGTGCATTCATGTCTCCAATTATGTTAGATGGATCAATATCTGCTCTTCGATTTCTCCTATCAAGTTCAGTCACATTCTCACCATCCAAGATTTCCTCTTCAGATTCTTCATCTGAGGCAACATCATGATGTGACCCCTGAGTGTTTTTTACACCTTCCTCTATTTCTGTATTTGTATTTATTCCATGTTCACATTTATTCTCATCTTCTATCTCATCAGCATAGGTACTATTTGAAGAATTTGGGGTTTTTCCTTCAATGATTTTAACATCGTTGCTTTCCAAAATCCTCCCCAAGCGTTTATTGAAACACTTGTAAGCTTTGTTGTTCATTGGATACCCAAGAAAAATTCCTTCATCAGTATTGTCATCGAACTTTCCTTGGTTTCCTTCTTTATTTCGGATGAAACATTTGTTCTGAAAACATGAAAGTATTTCAGAGAAGGCTTCCTTCCATGCCATAATTCATATGGTGTCTTCGTTTCTCCCATATAGAGCCCTGTTCGATTCTGAATGTGCACTGCAGCTTCAACAGCCTCCTTCTAGTAATGGCAAGAGATACCACTCTCAATCAACATAGTCCTGACCATATTGTTGACCTGTCGATTTCGACGCTCAACAAATCCATTTTGTTGTGGAGTTCTCACATCAGCTACCTCATGCTGTATTCCATGTTTTTCTAGGTAATTTTCAATCTCAATGGACGTTTATTCCCCTCCATTTTCAGATCGATGGACTTTTATTGTCCGTCCAGTATCATTCTCAGCAATCCGGCGATAAGTTTTCATGAAATCATGTACTTGTCGCTTCCTGTGAATCACCATTACACAAGCCATTCTGCTATAATCACTAATGAAAAGGACAAAGTACCCTTATCCATGGGTCCCAGCAACATTTATTGGGCCACATACATCCGTATGAATGAGATCAAGAAAATGCAATGCCCTTTTCTTCTTTGGCCGATATGAACTACAGACCAACTTCCTAGGAATACAAGCATCACAAGACTTTTCCCGTTCACATTTTAGAATGGGAATATCCACGACTATATTAAGCTTAGATATATTTTCCATATCTTGTTGGTTAATGTGCGCCAGCCTTAGATGCCACAAATTGTTTTCTTCTTCAACAGACAAATAGGAAGAGTTCACTTTGCTGTCAACCTGATATAAGTTTTCATCTGTTCTACAGCCTTTCATATAAGAATTCCATGTTTTTCATTTTATAGTGAAGCCTTTTTGAATGAAGGTTACTATGATCCCTGAGTCACATAGTTGACTTACACTGAGGAGATTGTGGCTTAGACCGTCCACATAAAGAACTTCAGTCTTCTTCAGCTCCCCGTTGGCGAGAGCAGTATTCCCACTACCTTTAATCTTTAAAGCACCATCATTACCAACTCGTACTGTTCCATCAAGCTTCTTTTCAATGTTATTCAAAAGGTCAGCATTTCCCGTCATATGGGAAGAGCATCCACTATCAAGGATCTAGGTGATGCTGCTCTTTGTAGCTTTGAGGGATACTTCTGCAAGATTGGATTTCTCGATCTTCTTCTTCTCTTTCCAGGAGATATTGGATTGAGCATAGGATATTGATGGCCTTTTAATAATTTTTTCCACACAATCTGAGTCTTCATACCCATAATCTTCTTCCAGAGGTGAAAACTGTTTGTGAGAACAACATCATCAGGATGATGAAAACTGGCACGTCTTTGAGTGTTGTATGAATTTCTCCTGTTGTACCGCTCCCTGAAATACATAGCTTTATGGACAAAGTTAGAACAATTAAAACAGTAAACATATAAGATGTTTCTTCTATAAGATGGAGGATATCAAATTGGTCCCCTTTGTTGACTTCCCAGATCTTCCCCATTCAAGTAGCTCCTTGCCTCTTCGTAGTATGACAAGGTATGGCCCAGATAACCACAGAACTGACACTTCATGAGAGAAAATGTCTTCTCACTTGAATTTATCCTCATACCATCATCCTTGGGAGAATAGTTGAATTGTCTGTCATTTCTGAATGTTTGAGGATAATTGTCAGTTCCTCTTTTAGATTGGATTGGGGGTTTCCTTTTCAGCACTTCAGGTAATGTTTCAACATGTCCAACCATCATTTTGTATTTCTTTTGGCTCTTTTTATTTCTAGCAGTTGATGTCTCAGCTTCACAGCCAATTCCACTATTTCCCATGAAAGCAGGTCTTTGATCACTCAAGATTTTTCCAACCCCATCTGAACCCCACATGGCTCCTTCTAGTAATTCTGCATCTGAGAATCTTCCAAACTGTATTTTCTTCCTTGATTCTTTTGAAATTGATTTAGTCTCAGGTTTACTCCTAAGAGTAACAACTTCCTATTCAAGACCCTCAGCATTCTTGGACTTTTCATCCAGTCTGGATGTGAGGTAATTGATGGCCTTTCCCTGCTCTTTAATTCTCAGCTTTAGATCTACTACATCATCATTTCTCTCAAGGATTTTAGACTGTACTTTCAAAAATTCTCCCAGTCGTTCAATTTCAGCTTCAAGTTCATCAACATATTCTGATGATTCTTCCACCACTTCCTTCCACTTATTACATCTCTTACATTTATTCTCAAGTTTGGAGAAAGCATCCTTAATTTGAATCTTTGGATCACCAATAGCAGTAATCTGATTATCTATGCCTTTATTGATTGAGGTTTCTGATATTTCAGTGGTATCCATCATGGATGCATGGTTTCCAGTTTTAAATTCTGGTTCTTCTTCCTCACAAAATTCAATATCATCATCATATTCTTCAGAGAAAAAACTCTTCCTCTTCATTTTCTTTCCAGATTTGAAGTCACCCTTTTTGAAAAACCTTTTCTGAGGCTTATCGATGTTTTCAGCTTCGCTCTCATCATCATCAAACTTTGTTTGGCATTGAGAGGCAGTCTTCTCAACTCTTCTACAATGAAAACATGCAAGAGGTATCTTAGCTCTAAATTTACCTTTTCCCTTATTCAGCTTCTTGGCGATGAGAGAAAGAATTTATTTTTCCTCATCATATTCACAACCACTGCATTCTGAAATTTTAAATTTCTCTGTGGATTTGAATGCCATTTCCTTGCTCACGCGAGTCGTGGCATCTTCGGTATTGACTCTCATCTCATATGCCACTAAACTACTTAACAGGTCATCAGGAGAAAATTTAGAAAGATCTATTTCTTCAAGGGATGACACCTTTGCATTGTACATGGGAGGAAGTCCTCTCAAGATTTTCTTTACAATATCAATGTCTTTTATTTCTTCTACAAGACCTTGAATTGCTCCCACTACTTTAGTAATTCGATTGAAGAATGAATCTGCATTCTCATTAGGATGTATCTTTAGATCGTCAAACCTGTTGTGTAAAACCGAAAGTTTTGCCTCCTTTACTTTTTTGTCTCCTTCATAATGTTTTCAAGTTTATCCCACCTAGACTTTGTTGAGGTTCAACTCACCACCTTTAGATAAATCTGATCGGAAAGATCCGCAGTGATAGAATTCTGAGAATTAGCATCTGCATCAAGAACTTTATTGTCTGTATTAGTCATAGCAAGCCCTGTTAGATCAGTAGCCTATATTCCTTGGAAAGTAGCAAAGAAGACATCCATTCCAAGGGATCTTAAATGAGATTTCATTCTATTCTTCCAAATCTGAAAATTACTTCCATCGAAGAGAGGTATTCCCCTAGCGTTTACTGCATTCTCCATGATGAAAAAGGACAGATCTAACACCATAAACCTCCCTCTGATACCACTTGTAGGACCCCAGGACACCCTGAGAGGGGAGGGGTGAATTAGGGTGACAAATTTTTCTTTTAAAGTGAAGGATCTTGTTCTCGCGTTGGTAAGAACTTGTTTAAACCTATATGATGAAAAGGATCAGAAAGTAAACATTCATATGCAGAAACATGACACAACACTTTTTACTTGGTTTGCCACTAAGGGCTACATCCAAGGATCATACACCGACAGGTTTTCGGTTGTACCAAAATCTACTTTGCTTCACTAGCTGTAGATTACAAAGGTTCGGGCATAGTCACTCTGTCCCAAGCTCACTTCCTTTACAAAAGTTCAGGGATGGCTCACTACATCCCTTGGGTCACTCCTGTTGACTCCCCCTGGCTCACTGCCTTTGGTAAAGTCTCACTCAGTTTATAGACGTGAAGTTCTCTTCAATAGATTTGCATTGAAGTCTTTGTCTCCTCTTAGCATGAGACTCTTCTTGCATCAACGACCGGAATTGATGCACTAGAACGCACAGAACCACTGAACCGGATAACCAGAACATTTAGACAAACTTCACTGACAATTGTGCGTGACACCAACCCTTTGCACGCAAAACCTTCCAATTGTGCGCAAACATTATTTTTCGCATGTAAAAAATATTTCGTGCAACCATAACCATTTTCGCGGAGCTGAATCTTTTATGCGCAACCCCAATATCTACACGCACCTTATCCATTTCCGTGCATCTTAGAATTTTCCGTGCAATATAGAATATTTCACGCAAGACCCTTTTTGCGATTCTTTTTCATGCATCAGACCTTGGATCTTCTCTATGTCTTCAACTGTACTAAATGAAGGGGGTCGCCTCATATTTATTGGCATCTGAGACCCCTGTGCACAAAATCCCCTTCAGCGCGAAAACCTCTCATCTGGCGCATAATTTTTCATGCTGGTATCGTTTTCCGCGCACCTCTCTAGATATTTTGCGCAGCCCATGCCTTTTCCATTTTTCGATGTTTTGATTCCAAAACACTATTTGCGCGAAAAACTTCGCTCCGCTATTTCACGCACCACGCTGTTTTTCACGCCCAGATCAAGCATTTTGTGAACACCCCTTATTTTCCGCACACCACTTCTCTTTTGTGCGCACCTCCTTTTGTAGACAATCCATGTCTTCATTTTCCAATTTTGAGGCCCAAAATTTTGGCAAACACTGAGAAACAGCGCCATCTTCAATACTGTTGTCTGCTTGAACTGTATGATCACTTTGCTGGCACACATTCAGAACATCCACTGAGGATTGACAACAAACACAAACCAAACTCTAAATCCTGCATAGAACAGCCATGGTTCCAATAATGCAGTGGTATAATATACTAGCAAAACGTATCACAATAGTTCTACTATATATAGTGCTTCATCCAAACATGAAAAAGATGAAACAAATAACTCTTCCAAAATATTCTTCATGAATATCCAAGAATTAGTGGAAGTGATCATATATCTAAGGTTTTTAATGATTAATTAGTTACTACAATGAATGAAATATAATATAATAGTCTTGAATAAATATTAACTTTTATCTATAGATAATTCAATGGAATATAGGAATAAATCACTGAGTTTGAAGAAAATCTTGAGAACATCAAGAATGTTTTTGTGAAAAAATAAAATCTAATATTAATTTTTCAAAATAAATTGGAGCTAAATAAGTAAATATTCTCACATGTGAAGTAAGATTATATAGTTTCTAATATTAGTGGATAAGTAAAATTCAATAGAATGAGGTTTTCATTATAAAATTTGGAGAAAAATTCTATGCATTAGAAGAAAAACGTAATCCTATCATTGATTTCATGAATTTTCAACTTGATATCAAATAAAAATGATATAGGAGATTTACACCTTGGTGTAGGAGAAACATAAAATGCATGATGAGGAAGTTATGAAGATTAAGAAGGAATGATAACATAGTCTAAATTCAATTAATTATGAGACATTCATCCTAAATATGAAATTTTTATTAACTTGGAGTCCAATTAGAAAATTTTGAAAATTTTCACACTAATTCTTCAACACTAGCTAAAACAATTTTTCCTACCCCAAGAGCTGCAACCACTAAATGTTTTAAGGAGAAATTTTATCCTAAAATAAATTCATATAGTGTTAATAACAAGTTTCAATCATTCAATGTTCAATCCTAATTAGTCTCTAAGAAAAAGGTTCTATAAATTTTTATAAATAAATTTTTTACTGACTCTGGTTTTATGAAAAGTGCTGGTTCCAAATCAAAATCTTTACAGAAGTGAATGAATAAAAATTATGAATATAACAACACAAAATTTTTAGTGAATAGGGATAAGGATAAAATAATTTTTACACTAATTAATCCAATCATAAAAATGAAAAAAAAACATATATACCAAGAATTTCAATATAGTCAAACTATTATTCTAATGAAGAGTCGTGATTTGTTAGTTATTATTGGTTTTCTGAAATATTCAGGCACATTACATCTACTTATTAGTTTAATATGTTAGTATCTAAAAATTAAATGGTTCATACCTAAAGGGGGAGAAAATTAGTAAATAATGAAATTCCACATATGAAGGAAAATAATATTACTATTATAAATATATTTGATAGTTTGAGGAACCTGTTTTGTATTTTCAGAGGTAATGATCATACTAAAAAGGTATAAAAACATAAATCACTCAATATTTCCAAGAAAACAATTCTGAAGAAAAGAACACAGAATCAAGAAAATAGAGATAATTCAAACATGGGGAAGAACTAAAATAAAACCATTTCCTAGAAGTTAACAAAGAATATGTATAAGTCAACCTTGGTTGAAAATTTGAAGAATATTATTTCTCAACAAACCCCATATAAGAGAAAAAAAGGTGTTACACCAAATATAATAAGTTTCTTCTTTTGCATAAGAAGATTCCAAACAATAGATCATTTTAATAATTCTATGGATATCGCAATTAATGGAAGAAATCATAAGAAACAAAGGGGAAGACCATTCCAACAACAAAATAAAAGGAATAAATTGGAAAAGATAACATCGAATAATCCATGTAAATCATATTAGAAATTTGTTCATATTCCAAATAAAATAATACTAATTTTCCTAGATGATTTAGAAAGAGAATTAAATTAAAATAGGCATATATAAAGGAGATACTAAGTGAATGAATAAGATCCCACATGGAGAAGTTGAATTTAATGAGATATTGTTAACAAATAATGACCAAAAAATATTTAAAGAAATGTGTGGAAGCTGAAAAAGGGATGAAAATATCTTTAATGAGTGTCTGTTTAAAAATATAGCACAAGAATAAATAATGAAAAAGATATATAAAGAACCTATAAATGATTATAAATTTATGGATACTATAAAGAAGAATATTCTACCAAAATAAATTTTTGAAATCAATGATCACATACTACCTGAAGTTTATAATATATTCAAAAAACTCATCATGAAGAGTTCATCCTAACTAAATGGCCTGAAAGCCTCTTTTTTTTATTTTTGATAACCCTCCATTCAAGGGATGAGGGGGAACCCTTACAAGGCTCGTAGGCTTAGAGATTACATTTCGAGTAGGATTAGAGACATTACATGACCCATAGGTCTTAAGGAAATTGTAAGGACCGAGCCTTAAAACATTACTTAAACAGTAATTAAATGAATAATTCACATTGAGGATCTTTTCGAGTTTAGAGTTTTAGAGAATTAGGACATAACTATTACATCTCAAAAGATTACAAATTATACACTTCTACTAATTTTCTATAAAATAAAAACTCTTAAAAAGAAACATTTCTAGTTCCATGTTTTAGATAGCATGTCTTTACTTGATCCCATCCTTGACCCTATTCATCTTTAAGTCAAGTGGAAAACATTTCAAAAAATTTGGATGAGCATAAAAAGCCCAGTAAAGGATACACAAAGAAGTAAAACTGTTAGTTTTTCAAAACAACAAGTAAACCATGAATACTTTATCAAAGTAATACTTTTCACCTTTACAAAGTAGTAAATAC
This sequence comes from Viscum album, assembly GCA_963277665.1. Classification (NCBI taxonomy): domain Eukaryota; kingdom Viridiplantae; phylum Streptophyta; class Magnoliopsida; order Santalales; family Viscaceae; genus Viscum; species Viscum album. Next base: position 849,760,364 of record OY728126.1, on the reverse strand, counting down.
TCTTCACTGAATAAAAGATCATTACTTACCCTTTTGAAACCAAAAGATTACCATAAAACTCATATAATAAACACATAACATATAGAGGTACCTTGGGACATAAACATACTTAAATGGAATAACCATACGGTAGACTTCCACACATATCACTAAATGTAATAGCCATATGGCTGACTTCCATACCCATTGCATTGGAGGTTATAATGTAACCACCCGTCCTGGTATTCATGGAACCACCCATCATATGGTTTATCACGTAACCACCCGTCAAATGTCCAAGTACCATTATAAAATCATAAGACATAAAACAAATATAATGGAAAGAAAACATTTCCACATTTAGATCACAATATATCACTAAAATATATTAACATAACAAATCCATTATAAAAACAATTTTCAAAACCAAAATACATAAAAGATTATATGGTATTTATTTCATTTTAAAAACATTACGGCTTGTTGAGGAAGCCAGGGATCAAATAATACTCGTGGCGGCAGAAAGGTCGTTGTCACCACGTACGCTAAAAAGAAACATAATTTTTGTATTTTAGTAAAATAATTCGTAGAGAAAATATTCCTTTTGAATAAAAGTAAAATTCAAAGGGGTTTATACACCATATAAAAGAATGTTGTGTATAAAACAAAATATTCCTCAATGAAAGGAGATTGAGTCGAAGTCCCATACAAAGACGGTATCCTTAGATTAAGGATAAATAAATTACATAATTTATGTGTAACAAATATAAATACACCCAATATAAGTGGATATTAATTGTAAAACAATCAGAGTCATTCACACATATTCATATCATGACATATTCAAGGAGTACAAGTTTAACCCAAAGGATTGAAATTGAGTTAAGAAGTTCCCTTGAAATAATTCGACAGCCTAACGGCATCACATTAAAATTCATCAAATGAGTTGATGAGAGAGAAAATGGTATCTCATCACTTGGAAAAAAATTTACATCAATAAGGATATAGAAGAACATATCCCAATATACGAATATTTAAATTAAAGTACATAACATAAAGAGGTATTTTAAAAAAAAGAGGAGGGTGAAAGGTTCCCTTACCGACTTGGGTAACTTTCGAAACTTACACCCCATGAAAGAAGGACTATAAAACATTGATGTAAATACTCATAAACTAAAGTATATTACACAAAGAGTAGAATAATGGGCAGTACATACACCACTCAATGGAAATGGTGGTAAATGTAGCATAAATCTCATGGGAATAAAAGTGAGATGACAAATCCCTTACAAAAACATGGCAGCCTAACAGGGCCACATAAAACTTCCAAAAATAGATTTATGAGATCAAATAGGTTCTATCATAATATGAAAATAAAAATTAAAGAATTAGTAATATAAAAGAACATCCCCAAACATAAGAAATATGAGATTAAAATAAATGACATAAAAGAGAGTACTTAAAAAGAAAAGAGGTATGATCCCTTACCTTAAGTCCGACTTGTCTTGTTTGTTTCTTTATATTCCAGAATAATAAACTTTGGTCAATTAATAATTTCTTAATGAAATCCTTAAAATTTTATTATTCAATTCATATCACATATTATAATGTTATAATAATTGGTTATTAATGTGAGTTCTTATCAGACGTTTTTGTCGATGTTCGGTACAGAGGTAAAAATCAAACTTGTTGGAAAAGAATTTTCCATGTAGTTATAAGTACATCATCTCCAGAATAGTATTAATGATTTAAGTATCATATATATCCATTATATTTTCATTTTATTCTACTACATAATATTTGGAGATAAAAATAAATGAAATGCATCGTTCATGGAGACGGTAGGCCGTACGTACGCATGAACGCTACTTTCATTTCTTTGGCACATTAATGGAATTAAAACTAGATGATATATATATATATATTATAATTCCAGTATAATATATATGTTATATAGGTAACATAAGTTCATCAATTTCATTCTTTATACATTCCATGTATTGCATTAATGAGTCACATCACTTGAGGGGGTGGTAGTCCACACTTCCTCAAATGAAATTATCGCATTTGCACAACATGCAAAGCATAAAGGTATGTATTAAATACAAAATAAATAAGAATAGAGAATAAATAAATATAATATATATCATAAATAAATATAGTTCCATAATAATGTCCTCCATTAGAGGTGGTAGGAGAATATAGAACAATCATCGTTTTGTGAGGCAGAAATTCGCCATCCACAGAAACAGTATGTTCTTTAACCATTAGACGGAGGTGTGTGTAATTTTAACTCAAATCCTTCTCATAAAAACATCCTAGTATAATGAATATACTGGTTTTTATACAAAACAAATGTATAAAATAAGTTTATGGGGTTATAGAAACAAAATAAAAGAAAAGAACACAAGTGAAGACATTACCTTTAAATCGGGTAACTCCTCTTGGTTTGAACCAAAAGGGTTTCTTGAAGAGATTTCTACTTAAGGGAAGGCTTCTAGGATGAGGAGAGGGATTTGGAGAGATAAAATGGCCAGAGATTGGCCGAGCTAATGGCTTGAGAGGTGTGGGTAAGGTGGTAGAGGTGGGGGCCTTTTATAAGAGGAGAGGAGGGGCACTCTTGGAAAGTTATAACAGATTACTTTATTATAAAATTCTTTTTCGGATTTTAAAGGTACCAAAATTATATATTTAGAATATAAGGTAATAATGGTTCGAAATACACCCATCCAATAGGTTTTTTGACAAGTGTTGGTCTTAGAGTTTACATTATCTTTTCATTTTATTTAAATCGATAAATAATGAGGTAATCGATGCATCATCATGGTGTTATAAATAATTTAATTTATTTAATGTCTAAAAATTATAAAAAATATCATGATGTAGGAAATATTTTTAGATTTCTAATTAATATTTATTGTCAAAAATATGAATTGTATAACCCCATGTAAAAATTGTTTTATTAAAACAATAAATGTTTGTGACATTTTTATTTTTACTTTAAATAAAAAGTTATTAATGTCATTTTCTTACCCATGTGGCTCCATGGGGTCCCCAAGTTGACCCATGGATTGTCTTGGTCGTCCATGAAACATAACATAATGGTAGGACATGTGTCAAGGTCATTTAATATTATTATAACATTATCTTTATCTTAAATTTCACTAATTACCTTTAATCTCGATTAATAAAACGTAAAAGTTACTATTCACCAAAAAATTATTCTAATCCCATTGAACCGCATTTTACATATTAATGAAAACCATGTATTTAAGATTTTTGAAATTCAATTCACAAAATTGGTAAAGTTTAATTTAAACGAAAAATCAGTTTTTAACTACCACTTAGTGGTATCACTATTCATCAAAAATTGATGTTTTTCATAAAAATACCAAAAATTAACCCTAAGCTATATTTGATATTCTGAATTAAAAAATGTTTTCTATTTTACAAAATTCAAAACATATAAGTTTCATTAATTAATTTAATAATTAATTCTCGTTTTCAAAACAAAGAGCGTGTTTTTATGAAACAATATATATCAAAAGATTGACACTAGTTTAAGTCCAATTTCAAAGTGAAATTAATTCCAATGACCGCCATTGGATTAAATGGTAAAAATATATTATAATTTCACTTTAAAACCAATTAAAAAGATTATCTAATCATATAAATAAATTAGATTAAAAAGAGGTTCTAACATTTTTCACATATTCATTAAAAATGAACTTTATCGATAAAATAACAAAACATAAACAAAGTAAATTTTGATATACTGATTCTAAAGAAGGATTTTATTTGGTCCAATATAATATATATAATTGTCAAAAATGGGATTTAAAAAGGGTTTGTCATCAAAAGGCGGTTAATCGACCTTTTAAAGAATATTAGAATATTTACGCTTAAAATTGGATTCATTCACATTTTAAGCCTCTAAAATTTATTGGATAAAAGTAAAAATATTTGACAAATATATATAATCATTTTGTTAGTTTGTTCTGTTCATTCCTACCATTACAACGGCTGGGATTTAACTATAATTTAAAATAATATTATTTTATTATTAGAGTGCAACGTAAGATTTCAAAGGAACTCGTTGTTGCGTATTGGGTACGCCATCGAGCATAGCATTCCCTTTAAATTAATATTAATATTTTATTCCCAAATATTAATAAATATGAAAAAGTAATATTATTTATTTACCTGTGATGTTACATCCTTCCCCCTTTTGGTAATTGTGTCCTCGCAATTTTAAAATTGGGCTGGAAACTTCATTGAAAGTCCCACATCGGAAAAAGAGTCAGCAAAACTATCATTTTAAAAGAAAGAAAGATAAGTACAAAGGTCACCTGAGTTAACCCATACTAGGATTCCATGTAGGAAAACATGGATATGGAAGAAAACTAAAGGAGTCAAGTTCTGATGGAGAGCGATAGAAAACATGATTAAGAGAAAGTTAACCACGAGAAAATCACAAACATGTGATGGGTTAAACGGTATTTGATTCCCCCGTAAAAAAAAGTTTAACATACAACATTTTTGTTTTAAGTTACTTTTGATTGAAGAATTTATTTTTGGGACTAACTAAAACATAAGGAAACATACTTACATGTTATGTAGACTATCATCTTTTACTGGATTTTTAACACAAACTCATATATCCTCCAAAAGACGAGTATTTCGGATGACTTTTTCACATTAAGAGATCTATAATCAACTTCGAGAGAATCACATAATCCACAAAAGATGAACTATATATTTCCCATGTATTTAGACCTTAAGAAAAACAGAAATGGTTAGTAAAATATTAGATAATCCACAAAAGGATAATCCTTTATAAAATAGAAAATCTATTCTTAATCTCCAAAATTTTTCCAACAAAAGCCAAAGTTCAATGAAGACTATTCGATAAACAATTTGTCCATTAAATTCTTCAAAGTAAACCAAATGAAGTTTGAAACCCAAATATTTTAAGGATTTAATCGCATAGTCTTCCAATTTACAAATTAACATTTATCTCCAAATAACATCAGTTTCTCTTAAAGTCTCACATTGAAAAGTAATTAACCTAATCATATATTTTCCATGATAGGTCAATATTTTCCTAGATAACCCAAAATCAACTTATTATTGATTCATAAAATTATATAACTAAAAATAATTTGTCAAACTAACCATGGACTTTACGTAGTCTAGTGGTAGGCAATAAATACAAGTTGCATTTTGGTTGTGGGTTCGATTCCCATGGCTTTGTCCGACGTGATGGGTTGTCACACGGTCTTCATGTTTTCCATTTTCCAAAACTATATTGTAAAGACCCAGAAATTTCAAGGAAATTTCTTTTCTTAATTTCTTTGGAATTTTACGAGTATGTAGTTTCTGACGGTACCTGATTCTAAGGCCTGGTGTGCCCGGAATCAATTTCTGAAGTTTAGCTCGGGTACGTTCAGTGAACGAATGAGCGGGTTTTCCTAACTTTTGAACTGGTTCTTGGAATCAAAATCCGAGCGCACCAATGAAACCGTAGCACTGGTAATTGCTTAAGAGGACCATTACCGAAGATGCGTTTGCTCGGGAGGAGTTGTTAAATATTTGTGGATTAATAAAGAATTGAATAAAAAAATTGTGGAACAATTTTTTATTAATAATTTATTCTAGTGGTTATATCCAACATGGGGTAGTTATGGTGGGACCCACAAGCCCCTAACTACCCATGAGAGGATTAAAGGTGAGGTGGGGCCCATACGAGCCCCACCCCTTCACTTTTTTCATACTCCTCACCTCCCTCTTAATTTTTTGGTAACTACTTCTCTCCCTCTCTCCCTCATAACTCATGCCAACAAGCACTTATTTAAGTTATTGAAACTCTTAATCAATTTAGTGTTTAAATTTTGAACGTACAATGCATGGCTTGATTGAAATAAAATAAGGGGAAACCTTGTTTTATTTTGAGGTTGAATTGTTGCGGGAGGATTTTGGAGAAAGAGACTTTGTGTGGAAGAAGAAGGAAGCTCCATCTTCGTTGAGGAATGTCATCCTCTCCGTGAAGAAAGGTTCTTCTCAGATGAAGAACATCGACTCCTCAACTTAGAACAACTCGGCGATCACAGTTCTTCATCCTCTTCTTCCTCCACGACAAGGGAGTAGACACCGACGTGGGGAACACGTCAACGACAACGTGCCTTCTTTCTTCATCTCCGCAACAAGTGAGGAGACATTGTTTCCTCCTCTGACACACCCCGACGTCCACGGAATCGATGTCCGATCTCCACGATGCCCGACATGAAACGTCAAATATCTTAGTAGGGGTTGTTTATTTGTTTTTGAATTCTTTCCGTTCATCATATTAAATTTTTGGGCCACCTGTTATCGTTGTAAAGGGAGGAGGTTAGACAGTCCAAACACGGTCGACCCTCCTTCCCCTTGTTGTTGATTATGTTGCGGCTCGAACGAAGGCGGTGTGGTGCAACGACACCGTGCAAAAACAAGGAGGAACACAGCGAAGAAGTGTGGTGTCGTCGTGCCGTGCCGTTGAGGCCGAACAAAACCGTGGTTGGAGACGGGGCCGCAGAGGCGATTCAAAGACTCCATAGTTTGTTTATTGATGTGCGGAATGACGGCCGATAACGGAATAGGACAAAATGGTGTTTTGAAGTCTCTAAAGCGAAATAAAGGTCCCGTAGTGACTGTAGGCGCAGACGATAGGAGAAACGGACCACCGGTGCGCGTCCGGTCGTCCACGGAAAGCATAGGCGCCAGCGACCGGCGGCGGCGGCGCGCCACCGGAGAAGGAGGACGCGGCAGAGCCACGTCGGCAGGGGTTGAACCGGAACGACGTTGTCATTCTGGAATAAGTGGGCGCGACTTAAATGTCACACCGGTTCACCGTCAACTGAGGGGGCAGTGCCCCCTCTGCTCCATGTGTCACGGCCAAGCTGGCCGAGCCAGCTCCACCGGCCGGACAGGGGTGGGCCGCGCCGGCCGGGCCACGCCGGTTGGGCCGGGCTGCGCCAGCTGGTTCGGGCCGTGCGGCACCAGCTGGTTCGGGCCGTGCCCATCGGGTTGGGCCGTGGCCAAATGGGCCAAAAATGAATCAGGGTCGGGCGGACCCGGTTTGGGCCGACCCAGGGGGTATTGGGTCGGGTCGGACCGGGCCCGAACCCCCTATTCTCGGGAAGTTTCGTTAAAATGCCCATAACATGGGCTATGGAACTCCGATCGAGCACCGTCAATTGTGATGAAATCCTTTGATCAAGATGGTCGTTTTGGTATATTACACTCAAGGTTTCGGAGAACATTGGGTATGGCCGGGGTGGTTCAAACACGAAACCAACTGGGCCCTCTAAGCGGAAACGCTTGTAAAATGAGTTCCGGACGTCCGATTGACGTGACGAAAACTTTTTTGGATTCATATTGATGAGACGGAACTTTTGGCATACTTCACCTGAGGTTTGGATGCAGTTGGAGTAAGGCAGGGTTGGATTGTACCCGAAATCCAACCGGGCCCCTGAAACGGAAAGGCCGATAACTTCCAGACCGGACGTCTGTTTGATGAACTGTCAGCGGCGTTGGAAATCACATTGAGAAACGGTCCCTTTGATTATACCTTATGAGATTTTGGGGTACAGTTGAGATACGGTCGTGTTGGTTCGCACATGAAACCAACCGGTCCCCTAGGACGAAAAGGCTAATAACTCACAGACCGGGCGTCCGATTGACGCGCCGTCTGTTGCGTTGAGACCCCTATGATGAGGTGGTCCTTTGAGATACCTATTCGTGGGACCTTGTGATATTTGGAGTATTTAACTGTAGCTCGTGGAGTGGACCCTTCCAGAGACCATCGTACGGAGTACGGAGACCGTGTAGCCGGCTGAGACGTGACGACTGCTTGACTGACTCAACTTGGAGTGAGTCGACTAGCCCAGTGGACGGAGCGCCCGGTATTTGGCGACAGACCCATGGCGGATAGAGCGCCCAGTAGTTGGCCGCAGACCCGCGGTACTCAACAGGAGGAGTACCTCTATAGTGTATTAGGGGGAGCACCTGGTATTTGGCGACAGACCCACAGCGGACGGAGCGCCCGGTTTTTTGTAGCAGACCTACGGTACTCGATAGGAGGAGTACCTCAGCTGTCTTAGGTTAGTGAGCAGTACCTCGGATTCGTGACATGATCACTGTACTCGTCAGAGACGAATCTCTTCAGCAGTTATGGTTTCGGTAATGAAAATTCGGGTTTGAGCTGAGTCTATGACCTTTTTGTTTACCTCATGATTGAGATGGGTCACTTGAAAACTTAGGTATATGTATGGGAATATACCTAGGTAGTGGTTATCCGTTGATTTCATAACGTTTGTGTTTCCTCATGATTGAGATGGGTTACATGATAACTTAGGTATAAGTATGGGCTTATACCTAAGTAAGGGTTATCTGTTGAGATCCTTCTTTGTGGTTATCCTTGTTGATTTAGTGAGACCTTGAGGGCCTCGGGGTACCTACTGAGTATCGTATACTCAACCCTTCATGGGATATACCAGCACCTCGTTGTGTTGGTTGCAGACGACAGGCAGCGCTGACAGAGGCCGAGTGTTCGAGGACTGGACGGTACCCGAAGGTGGACCTCACGACGAGTCAGTATTCAGAGGTGGACTTCACGATGAGATGATACTTGGAGGAGGTTGACGGGCGAGAGTGTTGTGGAGGTTATCTGTACCTACCCTTCAAGTAGGATCTGTGGTGGACGATCTAGGAGCTGCACTATCTGTACCTACCCTTTAGGTAGGATCCAAGGTGGATGACCTAGGAGCTGCTTCTTTTCTTCAAGCTGGTTATCTTTTCTGTTGTACTTTCATTCAGTTGTAGCTGTACTTTCAGTTGGGTTTGTATTCTGGCCCATTTACTTTTCAGAAATTTCTTTTGTACTTAGTGTATTACTTCTGCTTGTACTCTGTGGTGTTTTGTTTACTTTTATAAAGGCAATTCTTTCCCAGTTATCGGGATTTATGCCTTTGGTGCTAGTCGCTAGCCCCTGGCCTATGGAAGGCGGGCTTGGGGTAGTCACGGCACGGGCCCCGAGGACGAGTCGTGACAAATTGGTATCAGAGGAGTTGGTTCTATCGTAGAACTTGTAACTCTGATATTCCATTTCTGTGAAGCAATAGTGTTAAGGGTATCAGGTGTGGTTTTCAGTTCAGGGAGTCCAGTGTTGGTGTGGGCTGTCGACGTATCCATACACAAGGACCCTGACAACTGATTTCCGACTTTATGCATGAAAACACTGATTGCATGTGTGTTTCCAAAGGTTTTCCCTTAAAACAGATCAAACTAGGTCATCTCACCAGGTATAAATCGTTTGACCCTGTCACGTATGATTCTTCCAGGATGCCTTCCCACGGACGACCAGCTAGAGCCCAGAGGGATGTACGTACTAACAGCCTTACGAGCGATTAGGCTTTGGTACAAGGACCTCTTTCAGTTGAGGCACCATCGGAGGCACCCGCGGTACTACCATACGTTGGGCCACCGTTGCCACCAGCCCCAGCAGTAGGTGATGCATGCCACTTGAGCGCGCGACACGAAATCCAACGCCAGAGGCCACCCAGGTTCCTGGGAGTGACAGACCCACAGGCTGCTGAGGATTGGCTGGAGGCTGTGGTGAGAGTTTTTAGGATAGAGGGTACTCCAGCATACTTCATGGTGATCTTTGCTGCCAGCCTCCTTCAAGAAGCAGCTAAGAGATAGTGGATCCACTTGTTCCAGTTTTGAAATGGGATGACCTTCACCTGGGGAGACTTCGAGACCTTCTTCAGGGTGGAGTTTATACCAGTGACTCTACACCCTGAGCGTGTTCAGGAGCCGCTACCTTTGCCGCAGGATTTTCGATCAGTAGCCGAGTCATCTGTAGGCAGTAGATAAATGATTCAGGGGACCAAGAGGACCAGACCAGTAGATGGGAGATCTCGGGTTTTAGGATCGGTAGTGTGGGGCACCCGGGGTGGAGTCAGAGCCAGGTGTGCCAGAAATGGATAGTGTTTCTCCTATGGCAGGAAGGGTCACATGACACGTGACTGTCCAACTCCCCGCACAGTTGATCCACAGGCATTGGAGGAGCCACCGAGATAGAAGCAGCGGTGAGTTCTTGAGCGACAGCCGAGCGGTGGACAAGGCAGTAGAGCTCCAGAAGCAGGTGGACAGGAGCAGAACTACTAGATTTATTTTATCCCTTGAACTTCAAGTTCCATGTTGTTGTTGTTGTTTTTTTGTATTTGTACTTCGAGCTGCAGTAATAAAAGACACTTGTTCTTGTGACATTTGCTTCCTTCCTTTTTTTGTACTGAGAGGTCCCTGTTAAAACTGTTGACATGACCCTCAATTTTGAGATTCCTACTGGAGGAGACCCAGTTACCTCACGCTGATTCCGACAGTGTGACTCGACCCTTAGTGGCGAGAGTGATGGTTGGATCTCTTGGTAGTAACGTCGTGGCCTTACGATGTCGTCTATGGAATGAATGCATCATTCATGTCCAGATTGACTGTATTAGGAAACGAACGTGGTTCATCCATGGGATGAGACCGGATTTCTCTTATCGGCAAAGAAGAAATATTAGTAGCTCTTGTGGGACCAGAGATGGTCTAGGCCACGATGGAGAAGGTGCAGATCATCCAGGAGCGGATAAAGACTGCACAGATCAGGAAGAAATCATATGCTGATAGGAGACATGACCACTGGAATTTGAGGATGGCGACCACGTTTTCTTACGGGTCTCATCTCGATGAGGTCTATGAAGATGTGTCCGAGGAGGCAAGTGATCTCCGAGGTTCAGCGGACCTTTTCAGGTCCTTTGTAGGGTAGGCGAGGTGTCTTACCATTTGACTCATCCACCTCAGTTGCACCAGGTGCATGATGACTTCCACGTATCTCAACTGAGGAGATACGTGTTTGATCTGACGCATATCATCGACCATGGGGAGCTGGACTTGGGCGATGGGGTGAATTTTGCGGGGATCTAGTAGAGGATGAGGATCGACAGGAGCGGGTCCTACGAGGATGGTTGATTCCTCTTCTGCACTTTCGTTGGCATCACGGGAACCTCCACGAGAGCACATGGGAGCGGAAGTCTCAAATGCGTGTTCAGTTTAACTTTTGTATCCCTAGTTTGTGTTAAAGATTTACGGGGACGTAAAGCCCTGAGGTGGGAGTAATTTAAAGACCCGGAAATTTCAAGGGAATTTTTTTTCTTAATTTCTTTGGAATTTTACGAGTACGCAGTTTCTGACAGCACCTGATTCTGAGGCCCGGTGTGCCCAGAATCAATTTCCGAAGTTTAGCTCGGGTACGTTCAGTGAACGAATGAGGGGGTTTTCATAACTTTTGAACCGGGGCTCGGAATCAAAATCTGAGGGCACCGATGAAACCGTAGCACCATTAATTGCTTTAGAGGACCATTACCAAAGATATATTTGCTCGGGAGGAGTTGTTAAAAATTTGTGCATTAATAAATAATTGAATAAAAAAATTATGGAAATTTTTTTATTAATTATTTATCCTAGTGGTTATATCTAACATGGGGTAGTTAGGGTGGGACCCACAAGCCCCTAACTACCCATGAGAGGATTAAATGTGAGGTGGGTCCCACACAAGCCCCACCCCTTCACTTTTTCCATAACTCCTCACCTCCCTCTTAATTTTTGGTTAACTCCTTCTCTCCCTCTCTCCCTCAAAACTCATGCCAACTAGCGCTTATTTAAGTTATTGAAACTCTTAATCAATTAAGTGTTTAAATTTTGAACTTACAATGCATGTATTAAATAAAATAAAATAAGGGGAAACCTTGTTTTATTTTGAGGTTGAATTGTTGTGGGAGGATTTTAGAGAAAGAGCCATTATGTGAAAGAAGAAGGAAGCTCCTTCTTCATTGAGGAATGTCATCCTCTCCATGAAGAACGGTTCTTCTCCGACGAAGAAAATTGACCCCTCAACTTAGAACGACTCAGCGATCACGGTTCTTCATCCTCTTCTTCCTCCATGAAAAGGGAGAAGACACCGACGTGGGGAACTCACCAATGAAAACGTTCCTTCTTTCTTCATCTCCCCAACAAGTGAGGAGACGTCATTTCCTCCTTGGACGCACCCCGACATCCACGGAATTGACGTCCGATCTCCACGATGCCCGATGTGCGACGTCAAATATCTAAGTAGGGGTTATTTATTTGTTTGTGAATTCTTGTCGCTCATCGTCTTAAATTTTTGGGTCGCCTGTTATGGTTGTAACGGGAGGAGGTCGGACCGCCCGAACACGGCCGACCCTCCTCCCCCTTGTTGTTGATTATGTTGCGGCTCGAACGAAGGCAGCACGATGCAACAGCACCACAAAAAAACAAGGACGAACACGGCGAAGAAGCGCGGTGCCGTCGTGCCATGTCGTTGAGGACGAATGAAACCGTGGTCAGAGTCAGGGTCGCAGAGGCGATTCGAAGACTCCACAGTTTGATTATTGATGTGCGAAACGACGGGCAATGATGGAACAGACCGCAATGGTGTTTTGTAGTCTCTGTAGTGAAATAAAGGTCCCGTAGTGACCGAAGGTGTAGACGGCAGGAGAAACAGACCACCGGTGCGAGTCCGGTGGTCCGCGGAAAGCGGCGGCGGCAAGCCCCACAGGCGCGGCAGCTCCAGCGACCGGCAGCGGCGGCGCGCCGCCAGATAAGGTTGTCGCGGCAGAGTCGCAACACCAGGGGTTAAACCGGAATGGTTTTGCCATTCTGGAATAAGGGGGCGTGGCTTAAATGCGGCGCCGGTTCACCATCAACCGGGGGGCAGCGGCCCCTCCGCTCCGAGCATCACAGCCTAGCTGGCCGAACCAGCTCCCCCGGCCGGACCGGGGTGGGCCGCGCCGGTTGGGTCAGGCCATGCCCACCGGGCCGGGCCGCACCCAAATGGGCCGGACCCAGACCCGGGTCGGGTTGACCCGGTTCGGGCCGACCCAGGGGGTATCGGGCCAGGTCGGACTGGGCCCGAACCCCCTATTCTCGGGCAGTTTCGTTCAAACGCACATAACATGGGCTACTGACCTTCAATCGACACACCGTCAGTTGCGATACGATCCTTAGATCGAGACGGTCATTTTGGTTTATTACACTCAAGGTTCCGGGGAACTTTGGGTATGCCCGGGTTGGTTCAAACACGAAACCAACCGGGCCCTCGGAGCCGAAACGCTTGTAACATGAGTTCCGGATGTCCGATTGACGTGCCGACGACTTTGTTGAATTCATCTTGATGATACGGAACTTTTTAAATACTTCACCTAAGGTTTGGACATATTTGGAGTAAAGTCGGGTTGGATTGTACCCGAAATCCAACCGGGCCCCTGAAACGGAAAGGCCGATAACTTCCAGACCAGACGTCCGTTTGATGAACCGTCAGCGTCGTTGGAAATCATGTTGAGAAATGGTCCCTTTGAGTATACTCTATGAGATTTCGGGGTACAGTTGAGATACGTCCGGGTTGGTTCACACACGAAACCAACCGGGCCCGTGAGACGAAAAGGCTAATAACTCACAGACCGGGCGTCTGATTGACACGCCTCCCGTTACGTTGAGACCCCTATGATGAGGCGGTCCATTGAGATAGTTCTTCATGGGAATTTTTGATACTTGGAGTATCGACATGTAGCTTGTGGAGAGGACCCTCTCAGAGACAACCGTACGGAGTACGGATACCGTGTAGCGGGCTGAGACCTGACGACTACTTGACCGACTCGACTTGGAGTGAGTCGACAAGCTCAGTGGACGGAGCGCCCGATATTTAGCGACAGACCCACAGCGGACGGAGCGCCTTGTAGTTGTTCGCAGACCTACGGTACTCGATAGGAGGAGTACCTCTGTAGGCTATTAGTGGGAGCTCCCAGTATTTGGGGACAGACCCACAGAGGACGGAGCGCCCGGTATTTGGTAGAAGACCTATAGTACTTGACAGGAGGAGTACCTCAGCAGTCTTAGGTGAGTGAGCAGTACCTCGGAGTCGTGACAAGATCACTATACTCGTCAGAGACAGAGCTCTTCAGCAGTTACGGTTTCGGTAATGAAAATCATGTTTTGAGCTGAGTCTATGACCTTTGTGTTTACCTCATGATTGGGATGGGTCACTTGATAACTTAGGTATATATATGGTCATATACCTAGGTAGTGGTTATCTGTTGATTTCATAACCTTTTTGTTTCCTCATGATTGAGATGGGTTACTTGATAACTTATGTATAAGTATGGGCTTATACCTAAGTAAGGGTTATCTGTTGAGATCCTTCTTTGTGGTTATCCTTGTTGGATTTAGTGAGACCTTGAGGGTCTCAGGGTCCCTACTGAGTATCGTATACTCACCCCTATATGGGATATGCCCGCACCTCGTTGTGTTGGTTGTAGACAACAGGTAGCGCTGACAGAGGCCGAGTGTTTGAGGACTGGACGGTACCTAGAGGTGGACCTCACGATGAGTCAGTATCTGGAGGTGGACTTCACGACGAGATGATACTCAGAGGAGTTTGACGGGAGAGAGTGTTGTGAAGGTTATCTATACTTACTCTTCAGGTAGGATCCATGGTGGACGATCCAGGAGCTGCGCTATCTGTACCTACCCTTCAGGTAGGATCCGAGGTGGACGACCTAGGAGCTGCTTCTTTTCTTCCAGCTGCTTGTCTTTTCTGTTGTACTTCCGTTCAGTTGTATCTGTACTTTCAGTTGGGTTTGTAATCTAGCCCATTTACTTTTTAGCGCTTTCTTTTGTACTTAGTGTATTACTTCCACTTGTACTCTGTGGTGTTTTGTTTACTTTTATAAAGTCAATACCTTCCCAGTTATCGGGATTTACGCCTTTGGTGCTAGATGCCTTCCCCTGGCCTATGGAAGGCGGGCTTGGGGTTGTCACGGCACGGGCCCCGAGGATGGGTCGTCACATATATAATTCTTAAAACATTCCCCAAAATGAGATAAAATATTCAAAAATAACCATAACATAATTTAACCTCAATTTTACCTCATGCATTCCATCTTCCATCATATAGTAACCCATAATTACCACAAAAGTAAGGATCATATAAACCCTAATGGTTACCATTATAATTATTACATGAACTTACACATCAAGTTGGTTCTCTCATACATGATGCATCAGAGAACTCACCAAGGTTCAATTGGTTAACCATGCCTCCTTGATAGTTTGTTTAGAATAACCACGAGATTCCTCATTGAATCCCCCATTTCATCCAGTCTCTTAATCGGAGAACCACCACAGTTTCCTTCAAACCCATTGTAACTTTGGTGCCTACTAGAACCATCCATTTACTAAAACCAAAAAAATGTCAGTGTGAGTATATCAACAAAATTATCATGTACTAATGAGGAATATAAACACTAAGATATACTTACTCATTCACTTTATCTAAAACTATGACTCTTTCTGAAATCCTAACCATTATGGTAGTGCCACTTATGCTTAAAGAATACCCTAACCGCTAAAGTTATCTAAACAGAACTTTGATACCAACTGTAAGGAATCGGTCATAAAACATTAACTAAACATGAATTAAATGAATAATTCAAATTGAGGATCTTTTCAGGTTTAGAGTTTTAGAGAATTGGGACATAACTATTACATCTCAAAAGATTACAAAGTAGACACTTCTACTAAGTTTCCATAACATAAAAATTCTTAAAAAGAAACATGTATAGTTCCATGTTTTAGATAGCATGTCTTTCCATGATCCCATCCTTGACCCTATTCATCTTTAAGTCCTATGGAGAACATTTCAAAAACTTGGGATGATCATAAAAAGCCCAGTAAAGGATACACAAAGAAGGAAAACTATTAGTTTTCAAAACAACATTTAAACCATAAATACTTTATCAAAGTAATAATTTTCACCTTTACGAAGTAGTAAATTCTCTTCACTAAATAAAATATCATTACTTACCCTTTTGTAACCAAAAGATTAGCATAAAACCCTTATAAGAAACACATAACATATAGAGGTAACTTGGGACATAAACATACTAAAATGGAATAACCATACGGTCGACTTCCACACATATCACTAAATGTAATAGCCATATGGCTGACTTACATACCCAATGCATTGGGGGTTATAACGTAACCACACGTCCTAGTATTCACGGCACCACCCGCCATATGGTTTATCACGTAACCACCCATCAAATGTCTAAGTACCATTATAAAATCATAAGACATAAAACAAATATAATGGAAAGAAAACATTTCCACATGTCGATCACAATATATCACTTAAATATATTGACATAAAAAATACATTATAAAAAATATTTTCAAAACCACAATACATAAAAGATTATATGGTATTTATTTCATTTTAAAAACATTACGGCTTATTGAGGAAGCCAAGGATCAAATAATACTCGTGGCGGCAGAAAGGTCGTTGTCACCGTGTACGTTAAAAAGAAACATACTTTCTGTCATTTAGTAAAATACTTCGTACAGAAAAGATTAATTTTGAATAAAAGTAAAAGTCTAGGGGGTTTATACACCGTATACAAGAAAGTTGTGTATAAAACAAAATATTCCTCAATGGAAGGAGATTGAGACGAAGTCCCATACAAAGACGGTATCCTTAGATTAAAGATAAATCAATTAATTAATTTATGTGTGACAAATATAAATACAACCAATATAAGTGGATATTAAGTTTAAAACAATCAGATTCATTCACATATATTCATATCATGACATATTCATGGAGTACAAGTTTAACCCAAATGATTGAAATTGAGTTAAGAAGTTCCCTTGCTAGAATTCGACAGCCTAATGACGTCACTTTAAAATTCATAAAATGAGTTGATGAGAGAGAAAATGGTATCTCATCACTTGGACATAAAATTTAAATCAATAAGGATATACAAGAACATATCCCAACATAAGAATATATAAATTGAAATACATAACATAAAGAAGTCTTTTTTAAAAAGATGAGGGTGAAAGTTTTCCTTACCGACTTGGGTAACTTTCGAAACGTACACCCCATGAAAGAAGGACTATAAAACATTGATTTAAATACTTATAAACGAAAGTATATTACAAAAATAGTAGAATAATGGTCAGTACATACACCACTCAAAGGAAATGGTGGAAAATGTAGCATAAATGTCATGAGAATAAAAGTGAGATGAAAAATCCCTTACGAAAACTCGACAACCAAACTACGCCACATAAAACTTTCAAAAATGGATTTATGATATCAAATAGGGTCTCTCATAATATTAACATAAAAATTACGGAATTAGGAATATACAATAATATCCCTAAACATAATAATGATGAGTTTAAAAGAAATGACAAAAGAGAGAGTACTTAAAAAGAAGAGAGAGGTAGGATCCCTTACCTTAAGTCCGAATTGTCTTGTTCATTTATTTATATTCATGAATAATAAACTTTGGTAAATTAATAATTGGATAAGTAAATCCTTTAAATTTTATTATTCAATTCATATCACATATTATAACTTTATAATAATTGGTTAATAATGTGAGTTCATATCAGACGTTTTTGTCAATGTTCGGTACATGAGTAAAAATCAAACTTATCGGAAAAGAATTTTCCATGTAGTTAAGTACATCATCTCCAGAATAGTATTAATGATTTAAATATCATATATATCCATTATATATTCATTTTAAACAATTCCATAACATTTGGAGATCAAAAAGAAATGAAATGCATCGTTCCTGGAGACGGTAGGTCGTACGTACTCATGAACGCTACTTTCATTTCTTTGGCACATTAATGAAATTAAAACTAGATGAGATATTTATATATATATATATATATATATATTATAATTACATTGTAGTATATATGTTATATAGGTTACATAAGTTCATAAATTTCATTCTTTATACATTCCATGTATTGCATGAACGTGTCACATCACTTGAGGGGGCGGTAGTCCACACTTCCCCAAATGAAATTATCGCATTTTCACAACATGAAAATCATAAAGGTATGTATTAAATACAAAATAAAGAAGCATAGATAATAAATAAATATAATATATATCATAAATAAATATATTTCCATAATAATGGTCACAATTAGAGGTGGTAGGAGAAGATAGAACAATCATCGTTTCGTGAGACAGTAATTCACCATCCACGGAAACAGTATGTTCTTTAACCATTAGACGAAGGTGTGTGTAATTGTAACTCTAATCCTTATCATAAAAACATTCTAGTATATTGAATATGCTTTTTTGTTACAAAAGAAATGAATAAAAAGATTTTAGGGGGTTTGAGAATAAAAATAAAACAAAAGAACACAAGTGATGTCATTACCTTTAAATCGGGTAACTCCTCTTGGTTTGAACCAAAAGGTTTTCTTTAAGAGATTTATGACTAAGAAAAGGATTTTAGGATGAGGATAGGGATTTTGAGAGATAAAATGGGCATATCTTGGCCGGGCCAATGGCTTGAGAGGTGTGGGTAAGGTGGTAGAGGTTGGGGCCTTTTATAGGAGGAGAGGAGGGGCACTCTTGAAAAGTTATAAAAAATTACTTTATTATAAAATGATTTTAGGATTTTAAAGATCCCAAAATTATATATTTAGAGGATAAGGTGATAAGGGTTATAAATACACCCATAAAATAGGTTTTTGACAAGTTTAGGTCTTATATTTTACATTATCATTTTATTTAAATCGTTAAATAATGAGGTAATCGCTGCATCATCATGGTGTCATAAATAATTTAATTTATTTAATGTCTAAAAATTATAAAACAAATGTAATGATTTAGGAAATATTTTTATCTTTATAATTAATATTTATAGTAAAAAAATATGATTTGTATAACGCCATGTAAAAATTGTTTTAGTAAAACAATACATGTTTGTGACATTTTTATTTTAACTTTAAATAAAAAGTTATTAATGTCATTTTCTTACCCAAGTGGCTCTATGGGGTCCCCAAGTTGACCCATGGATTTTCGTGGTCTGCCATGACACATACAATAAGGGTAGTACATGTTTCAAGGTCATTTAAAATTATTATAACATTATCTTTAGCTTAAATTACACTAATTACCTTTAATCGCGATTAATAAAACTTAAAAGTTACTATTCCCCAAAAAAATTATTTTAATCCCGTTGAACCAAATTTTACATAATAATGAAAACCATTTATTTCATATTTTTTAAATTCAATTCAAAAAAGTGGTAATTTTTAATTTAAACGAAAAATTAGTTTTTAACTACCACTTAGTGGTTTCACTATTCATCAAAAATTGAAGTTTTTTATAAAAATACCAAAAATTCACCCTAATCTATATTTGATATTCTGAATTCAAAAATTATGTCTATTTTATAAAATTCAAAACAAATAAGTTTCATTAATTAATTTAATAATTAATTCCCGTTGTCAAAATAAAGAGCGTGTTTTTATGAAACAATATATATTAAAAGATTGACACTAGTTTAAGTCCAATTTCAAAGTGAAATTAATTCCAATGACCACCATTGGATTAAATTGTAAAAATATATTCTAATTGCAATTTAAAACCAATTAAAAAATGATCTAATAATATAAATAAATTATATTAAAAATAGGTGTTAACATTTTTCACATATTCATTTAAAATGAACTTTATCGAGAAAATAACAGAAAATACACAATGTAAGTTTTGATGTACCGATTCTAAAGAATGATTTTATTTTGTCCAATATAATATATGAAATTGTAAAAAAGTGTATTTAAAAAGGTTTCTCTGTCAGAAGGTAGTTAATCGACCTTTTAATGAATATTAGAATATTTACGCATAAAATTAGATTCATTCGCATTTTAAGCCTCCAACATTTATTGGATAAAAGTAAAAATATTTGACGAACATATATAAACATTTTGTTAGTTATTTCTGTCAATTACCGCCATTACAATGGATAGGCTTTAACTACCATTTAAAATAATATTATTTTATTATTAGAGTGCAACGTAATATTTCAAAGGAACTCGTTGTTGTGTATTAGGTATGCCATCAAGCATAGTGTTCCCTTTAAAGTAATATTAATATTTTATTCAAAAATATTAATAAATATGAAAAAGTAGTATTCTTTATTTACCTTGGATGTTACAGAAATCTTATAGACTATGACTACTGGGAACCGCCCCTCCCCAGAATCTTCATTGTAATTAGCTTTCCAACTTTGAATGGTTGTTCGGCTAGCTATCATGTGCAGTGATGCATAGGCCTAGTACCGTTGGTAATGACATACCCTCTCATTCTTCCAAATCCATTATCCATGCTTTTGTGAATCCATCATGCTCTTAAATACTCCTCTAGAGTTGGTTCTTGTAGAATCTATCTGGGGATCTGCATATCAGGTGGCCCTAAAGGCCTTGAGGTGGCCTGAATGACTTGAGTTGGCCCAAGGCTTTGAGGTGGCTTAAAGGCCATAAAGGTGGCCTGAAATCCTTACTAACCCAAAGGCCTAGGTGGCCCAAAGGCCATAAGGACTCCAAGTACAAACTGGTGGTCCAAGGCGAATAGCTTTGGCTACTACTATATCAAACAGTACCTGATATAGTAACTACTATCGTACCTGCCACAGTACTCGCACAGTACTGCTACAGTGTCTGCTACAGTACTATTATAGTACCCCAGAATTATGCCTTCGCTTGGTTTCAAACCTAGGTCTCATGGATGTAGTTAAAGAGACATCACCAACTCGATTGAGGCTAATGTGGAATATTTCATCCTCATATATAGGAAAAATACGAGTTTTATGTTAGATAAAAATAATTATCCTTGTTTCCATCATAATAAATCAAAATAGAGAATAATTATTCACATCTACCTTATGTTATTTATTACTTGTAGGGAATTTTGGGTGATGTTTATACTCAGGAGGAGAACTGAGTTGCAGAAATTTTATTTCTAAATCATTAAACCAGAATATTCATTCCCATATGTAAGGAGTTTACTGCCCTTTTTTTGATCTATTTGTTAATATGTTCAAAATTAATTATTGAAAAATATCAAAGATCAGCCTCTATGAAGATTATTGATCTACCATAGATGATCAATTTATTTTTAGTCACCATTAGGGATGAGATCAAAAAAATTTGTACTCATTTCAATATTTATTATGAAGATCAACTAATTAAAAGACAGGTCCTAATGAATTGAAGTTATAGATCATCCCTTTATTGTGTATCCAAAAATATATTCTCATAGAATTATATTTCATCTAAATCTGATATCTTTATAAGGTACTTTTATAAGTTCAAATTGATAAGGTATGTTGGTACACTCTCGCATATTTTTTAAAAAATGAAATGACGGTTGATCTTGGTAGGGATAACATAAATAAGACAGGTACATAAACAAAAGAATCTTGAATAAGTTATAGGATTTATTTCATGATAATTACCCACCTATTAAAATTTATTTTTTAAACTGTGTGTTGATATGAGTTTTAAATTTTAGGTTGAATATATCTTGAGAATTTTATTTACAAGTTGTATTAGAAAATTTCTATTTTAATTGAATCAATTGGTGTCATACAATTACTTTTGGCTTAAATAATATATAAATAGTCTCTGATAAACGACGAATGTTTTTTTGTTAGTTATTTTTATATTCTGAATAGGGAATAGATAGAATTGATCTCTAAATTGAAACCTATTGTTTTCTACACCAATTTATCCCAGGTAGACATATAGTCGAATAATTGATGGAACATTTCATAAGAAATAAATTATATCATCCACACTTTGGAACATTAAATTTGATATCAATAAGTAAGATATAATAAAATAAGAATGAGAAAATAATTAAAGACAACATGTGTACAAATCATTTTCTATATTAGTATAAGAAAAAAATACAAAGGGAAAGATTAATGTTCTTACTTTTTGTTTATGTCGTATTTTCTGTAATAATCCAAAAAGTGATGAATCACTTGATGTAAACCAAAATTAAATAAAAGTACTATCTTGTAAGTGTGTTTTTTATTGTTCCATATCTTGTTAATGTATGAAGATTGAAGTTTCAAATAAATTATTACCATTACATTGTGATTGATTTTATAATGAGCAATGTTTCCCCATCAATTTTTTCTAAAGAAGGATTAGAGAAGTTGAAGTTTTAAAATAGATCCATCAGTAATAATTTCAATGTGTGTTTATTATATTTTAGATGATGTAAATTTCAAGTGTGATTATTTATGAGTCAATATTCAATATAATAAAATACATGTGTCGGTTGATGAATTAAAACATTCCAAAATATTATTTAAATGGTGTGAACTATATAGGAAGTCCAATAATTTAGCTAATGAAGTTTATTATTTATTTCTATTAGGTATAATTTTTTTCTAATTCATATATCTATTCATATAGTTGATTCAATAATATATGAAAATCACACTATTGATTCAATGAAATAACCAAATTTCAAATTATATAGTCGATTCAGTGACATGGACAAATTTTAGTGTGATCCATATGGTCAATTTTGCAAATAATCCTAATTAATACATAGCTGATTTCCACATATCCATTTTAAAGATATAGAAAATGTATAATGTGATCCATATAGAGGATCATTTGGTGTATCTAAATTTCTATGTATTCGATAAGATTACCATGTATCCAATTACTACATAGTCAATTTCAACATAATAGTTTTTCTGATATTGTTGATGTTCAATGTCAATAGTGTAGATAATTTCTATATAAATTATTGTGATATAGCCTATTGTTGCAATGTATCTGATTGATGCAACGTGGATGATTGCATGAATACATGAAAATATTAGTTTTTATAAGAATAGGTATTTTCATAAATAAATATTTATATGTCACATAGAATATTAATTCCAAAGTATTTATGGGATATAACTTTGGATTTGATTGAGAATTAATATAAGTTTAAATGAATGAAAAATCAGGAATCAATCGATCATGAACTAAAAATAACCATATGCAGTTTTGATATTCAATGATTGAAAAATAAGAAGTGGATATATATTGAAGCAAGGATTCAAAGGAGTTGTTTTATGTGATTCAATATCATGTATATTTGTGAGTGCTTCATGATAGAATATTCTTTTTACATAAAGGTTCCATGACTTTCAGTTTCATGTGATGGAAACCCACAATCGAAAAATATTGAAATCTTTGAGGATATTAAACATTCCTTGAATCAACACTTTTATAAAAAGTGACATGAAAATCAGATTTAATTTTTATGGATATGCACACCAAAGGTGGTAATCATATGTCTATAAATATAATGTTAGGATAATATTTTTTCTAGATTTTATTCATATAATTTGGTAGCTCTTATTTTTACAAAAAACAAAGAGTATCTTCATGACTCCATTTACATGAATAATTTTTTATTAAAAAAATATTCTCGGAATATAAATGATGAACCATTATGGTATCATCATGAAAATTAATGAAAAAATATTTTTATTTTGTGAGTATAGAACTGTGTACTTACTATAGTGCATATGAATAAGAATAAGGATCTATGGGGTAACTTAGTCATGTGAAGTAAATGTTTGAGATGTTCTATAAAGCATAATAATTTGGAAATTTGAATATTTTTATCCCACACACTCACTTACATGAAGGTGAAAGATCATGTGAGACTTACTTTCATAGAATAAGAAGAAGAAAAGGCAGCATAAATCATTACTACATATCTATGTCAACCCATTGATATTTAAATTCAAGATAAACCATCATATTTTTTATATCATATGAATTGGATCAGAGTTTATTGTTGTCAGTTGAAGAAGTCTTGTATTACACTATTATACACTTCATAAGAGATAGATAAATATAATATATTCTCATACTTCATAGATAAACCTTTCATTATACCTGGTCAATGAAAGTAGAATATTCTAAAGTCCATATCCTTACCTGTGTTTTCATGATAATAAAAGGAAATCTTTAGGTGAGTGGATAATAATAAATATATACTAGGGACATATTCATCCATATTAGAGGCTAACCTCATTGACAAACTCTTGTTTCTGCTATTCTTTTCAATTTTATGTGCATGTTTTCTAATTATAGGTAAAGAAAACAAGATTTCCATTTAATAAATAAGTACCAAAGGTAAAGATTGGGATAAAATTTTATTCTAATAAAATGTATCCCACACTAATTCACCACCAAACCCATAAGTGTGGTCATCGCAAAGTGATCCGATAAATTATAATATGATAATTAGAATTAAAATACTCATTAGGATACCACCTGCCTTTCCAGATACTGAACTTTTAATTAATAAACCCTTTTTAATCTAGTTTGAAATAAGATTCAAAAATATGTTTTCTACATTATTTTCCACAAAAAAAATAACATGAAATCATTTTTTCTTTTTCTTAAGATATTTTGAAAACTAAATAATACTTCTTTAGATCCACTTACAAATCCAAAAAGGTTTTTTTCATTCAGAAAAAATTCCAAGCCTCTTTAAATCTAATTTTAGAGAAAACTGATGAAACATAATATATTGTGATACACGATTGAACTAAAAGTAAAAGAAGTATGTAAAGAGAATAAAAAAGTAAATATATCATAATAAATATAAATAGAGGATAAATAAATCAAGTATACTATATGTATCCATATATAAACCAAAAATAAAGCAAGTAGGTTTCACATGATGAAACCTAGGAACTCAAGTAATGTAATCCTAAACTAGAAACATAAACACTATGTCGGACTATAAGAAATTGTTTATACTAGTATTCCATTAAAATCAATCAGGAACTAACTATAACATCCTAATATTTTAAAATAACACTCTTTATATTGTATTCACCAAGCAACATTGATTTTGAACAAACCACAACATAATATTAAAATATTATTATTTAAGCACAAATGATATAAACTGGAAATTAAATTTATGGGTATGAATAATATTAATGAATTTATGAAATATAAATAAATTTCTTAATAAATATATATTTATTTATATATTCTTAATAACTAAACAATCGACTTGGATAAATATATTTTAGTATACATAAAATATGTTTCCTTCAAAAATGATTTTTTTCATTTTATGAGAAAATATTATAATTATTTATTGAAAATTTTTAATATTTTATTTTATAAAATGATAATATATTTTTAAATTATAATATTTATGTTAAATTAGAATTAAATTTTGGTACTTTTTAGAAAATATTTATTTTTCACTGAATAGGTAAAAATACGGATTTTTTTAAAATTATAATTTCTTTTAATAAATAAATTAATTTCAAAATACCATTATTATTTTAATTTTGTTTCAAATTAATAATTTATTATTTATTAATATTTAATACATTTATTTATATTTAAATCATCTTTATACTGGATTTTTGTATAAGTTTATTTGTATGCTTAAAAAACATTTTCCTGAAAACTCTTTTAAAGTGTGTAATGTTTCTCTGTTTTAACTTACTAAAATAGCCCCTAATAAATATATTTTCTAAATTAAATTATATATTATATATCCATAAATACTAATTTAAATTCATTTAATTCTTATTATTTATCATATAGTTATTATAAAATAATCTAATTCCTGAAAAATGCATTTATCAAAAACCTGTTTTTTTAAGAGTTCAGTGGTTTTTAGCTTAAATTAAATTATTCCAATTATATAAATTGAATTTTATAAAATTTATTAAATATTAGTAATCATAATAAGTAATATTATGTAAAACTTTGAACTCAATTTTTTATAATAAATAGTAAAAAATTAAAAAACAATTTTCATGGTAAAAAATTAGACTGGTAAAGGTGAGTAACCTTGGAGGTAAATAGGATAATATATTTAAAGCGTGTTTTATATTTAATTAAGGTGGTTTTTATTAGCCTTTTATCTCATAAACTTATTTATTTTTTTAATTTTTTTAGTCACTTGTCTTGTGATTGACTTCCCATTATTGAATTATTTTTTCTATTTATAAAAATGACACTATTCCTACCTTACAAAAGCACACCCCCTCTTCTTTACACATATAAAAACCCATTTTTTATGATATTAAATACCAAAATAAATTACTTAATTTCATAAAAACACCCTTTAATCCTTTTTTATCGTAAATATAATCTAGTAATGGTTTTTTTATAATCCTAAATAGGTGGTCTCAAGAAGATGCAACGTTCTTATCTAAGCATCTTTGTTTTATTTATTATTCCACCTAATTCAAATCATACTCAATAATGGTTATATAATAACATGAATATCACACATATACATCTATTTTAATATGTTATTGTTCTAACCTAAATTTATCCCCACTTTCATCAAATTAAAAAAAATCATTATTCGTGTATACAGTGGACTACCGACTCTTGAACCGATTTAATTCATTTTACATCAACACCAGTCATGTCTATTTATGATGATAGATTTAATATATATATATATATGATATTAATGAATTATTAATCATTATATAAATTTAATATATCATATAATTTCTTACCTTATTATCCATTGAAAATGATAACATCATTCGTGTGTAGGACGGACTACCGCCTCACGAAGCGACATGATTCTTTTTTGTTAATACATCACATGGAAGGAATATGTAAGTGTATTTAAATAAATGGTATTATATTAATGATATTATTATAATTATGTAAATATAAATTAATAGTTACATTCATTCCCTTATGATCATTGAAAAATGGAAATGTTACACATGCATATGTATGGCATACTATCTCTATGATTGTAATATAGTTCAATTTTCATAACCATATTTCATGATTTGTTTTAAAAATTATTTTTGATGTATAAAAATTTTAATTATTTCACGATTATTTTTTTTATATAATGGAACAATTACCCATTTGACCATGGTCAGCACACCAATTACATTTTGAAATTATGAATCGAACGTTGACAAAACACCTGACTTGAACATAACTAAGTAAGTAATTAAAGTATTCATTAAAATATATAAGTAAATGGTTTAAGTATAAGGGATTAAACCATGAAATTTTTATAAAGGAAAAAAAATTTATATAATTTTATTATACATGAGATAAAAGACGTGCATGAACAATACTATACTCAAGGTAAGGATTTTGTCTCAAAACATCCTTCTTTGACGAACATGTTACTTAATGAACCTAATTTATTTTAAATGGTGCATATAATAACATGTTAAATATTATATGATAAATCTTTTATACTTAATGATATTTTATGGTACAAATAATCTAATTTAATCAGGGTTTTTATGATTCAAAGGTTATAAATGAGGTAAGGGTTTATGTTTCAATGTCATTTTAATTAAGATAATTTATTATTCAGTTTTCATTATATGAAATTATTCAATAATTTTATAATAAAACCAATTATATTTTATTATTTTTGTTAATTCATGAAATTTCCAACTAATAGTACAATTTCCCCTCTCTTTGGGACTTAATATGATTGAAAATATATTTCTAATAAAAGCTGACATCATTTATATCTTTGATAAAAAATTATTTTCTTCCATAGTCATGTATTCTAAAAAAATTCAAAAATAGTTTTAGAAATCTCAAAATGATTTATTAATGAATGTTTTACACATTTTTTTACTTTTTACGAAATAGTTTTATATGAATATTCTTGTCAATTTCCACAAAGGTACTTTTACCCTTTTAAAATAGTTTGAAAGGAATATTTTTCAAACTTATAAAACATATATATAATTACACATCTATACGACTGATAAATTCATTGAAACTACATTTATAAGTTTTCATGGTTCATTTTAATGAAATTTTTTTATACCATTTTGGAAATTTTTATTTTTTCAAGAGTTATTTTCAAAGTGGAATGTTTATTTTCCTCAAGAATGTTTTTAATATTTTTAAATTTATTTCAATTCATCAGTGAAAAAAAAATATAACAATATGTAATGATTTAAAATAATATATATATATATATATATATATATCTGTGTGTTTATCTTAAATATGTACCTAGCTCACACTTTATTCCAATTATGGTTTTATTAATTCATTATGATCACTTCTTAAATTACTTATTTAGGAAATATCATTTGATTATGATATGAGGTAAGATTATGAATCCCATTTTCTTTACATGGGAAATTATTATGTTTATACTCTATGATTGATTCCTTATTTGGAATGAATATACATGTAAATAAAATGAATGTTAATTGTGGGCCCATAATTATATATCTCTTCAATCCACTAGGAAATGTTTTAGTCTCATGAGACACCATGTATGGCATTTGGGTGTGAACCTAATACATTATGGGACTTTTTTTCTATGTGATGTTGTCTAGTAAGTTATCCTTGACTTATGTTTATGTCATGTTTTGTGTTGCTTCCACATTTCCTATGTTTCAATGATATTATTATACCATGTTCGTTATGTTATACTACCATTGAATCACATGTTATGTTTCCTTATCATGATTATTCCTTTACTGGGATTTTTAGATCACCACTTTAGTCGATGTATTCCCCAGGTTATCACGTATAGTTTTAGGAGCTCATTATGGATAAAAAAATATTGAAGTTTTTTTTAGCCTCACTTTGATGTATTATGAACCTATTCTTACAAACACATTAGGAAATATGATCTTTGAGTTGTAATTAATTTATTTTTATGGTAAAAATAATGTAATGATATGTGTAAAATCCTTGGGTAACTATAAGTGTTATTAGATCAATGGTTTATTTAACCTTTATAAACTAGGATGAGAAAGATTTTGTGAGAAACCTAAGGATAATTATAAGGAAAAGTATAAGTATATGACAATATCATGTAATTTTGGTTAAGGATGGAGTGATTTTTTTCCACAAAATTATATCCATGTTTTGATACTATAAGTGAATGTGGTTTTGGAATAGTTTTACTTAGGGGTAATAAATCTGAAAAGGGTGAATTGATGTAGAATTGATCATCTCATAGTACATGATAAGGGGTATTTCTACACATATAGTTTGAAACCCCATTGGGAGTTGTTTTGGAAATTTACACACTCTTTTCTAACCATCATGAAGGAATTGAATTGATTATAATCATGGATGAAATAGGTCAAACCTAAAGTGTATAGGTTTGAAAAGTCTAAGTATGATCATAAGTTTAATATAATAAATAACATCTTTTAGCTTTTATGTTACATAATTCTATGAGGATAAATCTTCATAATATATCCCTTGGGTTTAGTATGGGTTTTAGTGAAAAAAGTTATTTGAGAAATAATGCCTTTATATTTTGTGGAAATAATTTTAAAGGCATTGGAAACCTTTAGTGTTTATCCAATTTTTAATGTTAAGATAATAATATTTAATTAAGATTATATTATTCTTTGTGAAAAAATAAGCTATATTAAAAAAGTTATTTGTCATAATCTAATTTAATGATCAACTAGTTTGTTCATTATATTTTTGGAAAACATTTTATTTGTTTGAAATATATAAAACCATTACTTTTAATGTAACAAATTATTTTATAAGAATTCTATTATGATTTGGGATATATTGATTAAAGTTTATGAGATAACCATTGATGTTCAAACATTATTTAATTTTTATTTTATTGATGTTATTTTGGATATAGGGTTATTTATTTAAAGAATGATCTATGTAAAACCTTGGGTTTTTTTGTTGAATT
This sequence comes from Viscum album, assembly GCA_963277665.1. Classification (NCBI taxonomy): domain Eukaryota; kingdom Viridiplantae; phylum Streptophyta; class Magnoliopsida; order Santalales; family Viscaceae; genus Viscum; species Viscum album. The sequence goes on along the minus strand of OY728126.1, from coordinate 849,730,705 downwards.
TCAGAGATTATTATATTTATATTATTTTGCGGTATTATCTTACTTTTTGATAACCATTTTATTTATAAAGGTTGTATGACTAGATTATTACTCTTTTAGGGATCTAATAATGTATTAAAAGTAAATTTTAGTTCTTTAGGTAAAATGATATTTTATAATCATTTTTTATAGTAAGAGGTGAAGAGGAAAGTGATCGAAGTACAACCAAATAATTAATTGTGTTTATGAAATAAAACATTATAAAGAAATTATATTATCTAGTGTTATCTATATTAATAGTTAAATAATCCCTAAATTCTAGTAAAATTATATTAAAACAAAAAATGTTTTACTATTACATGCATATCTGATGAATCAATGATCTTTTTACTCATCATAGATCTTTAGTTTTTTTCTTTTTAACTTTTTCTAGATCATTCAATTTATTTTGATCAATGGTATCTATTGTTATCCATAATTATTTATGCTTTTCTTCCATTCCCATATTTTCAATATACAAAAATGTTCTCCAACTTGAAACCGAAGTCATGTGTTATTCCATATAACCTTCATATTTTCCTACCCCTCTATTAAGAGGAAGTTTTATTAACCCTTTTTTGATGTGGGTATTTGTTTCGACCCGAGGTGATCATTTGGGGTGATGATAAATTTTTTTGACAAGAATCCTTACACATCTTTTATTGTAGGGACAGTCTCATGTCAAGTTCATCATTTCATTTGTTTCAACCTATTCTTCATCATTATCTTTTAAAGGATGATTCGATTAATACCACAAGGACTGGGTAGTTTACCCCTTCTGTATTGCGAAGGTTGTTGCACAATCAAATGGTCCTAGTGGATGATTTCATGGGATCATGTTCTTGAACAATTTTTCCTCCTAGGATATAACTTCCTCAGATGGTCTCAAGAGGGTTTATCTGTGAAGCCAAAAACACCCAATGGTCCTGGTGTCCATGATTCATGGACCTACTTTCCAAAATCCTGCGTTGATTGAATGATTATTTAGCAAACAACACTTAAGGACTCCATTTGTTGAGAGGCTAGGAATTTGTTCTCATCGCTCCCTTTGGATGGAGTTATTGCCTATTCGAGGACTCTCTTATATATTTAAGTCATATTCATATGTTCGTGAATCTTTGGTTCATTCACAAAGAGTTTGTTTATGGGCTACCCCTGGTTTGTAAGATTTTCATAGGCATACATAGAATGGATGTTACTGAAGTAATGCTTAATTAAGCCTTTAAATAAGGAAATCTGGAGTTTTTTATCTTCTATGGGGATGGAAGGTGACTAGATGTGGGGATCAGACCCATAAAATGGTATTTCTATGTATCCTTGGGAGGGGAATCAGAACCCACGTAGTTAGGGAATGATAGGGCATACACATGGAAGCTACCCATTTTTGAGGACATGATTGAGTGGTACCTTTTGGGAGGAAACCCTTTTGAACTCCGGCCTTCAAGAAGGCATCCTACATATCTTGGTTTCACCTAGAATCAAAGTTCTCATGGATCAAAATTACTGGGGCTTACGCATGGAATCTCCCCATTTGAGAGGTCATGTTGGGGTGGACCCTTTTAAAAGGGAACCATTTTGAGATCGGGTCTTCAAGAAGGTATTCTAAATATTTTAGTTTGACAATGAATTAGAGTTATCATAGTTTATAATTAATGGGGCATACACATGGAAGCTACCCATTTGAGAAGTCTTGTTTGGGTGAACCCTTTTAGAAGGGAACCCTTTTGAGCCCAGGCCTTCAAGAAGGTGTCCCATGTGTCCTAGTTTGACCAAGAATCAGAGTTCTCATAGTTCAGAATTGTGTGGTTGTTTTAGTTATCAAAAATCTCTAAGACCATGTGAGTTATGCTCAGTGTGAGAAACAAGAGGATGTGAGAGGTCCAAAGAACCACACACTTCCTCCCCTGCTGATGGAAAAGTGTTGGCCTACGGCGGGAGAGGTCGGGGAAACCAAGGGTGAGGGCGCGGAGCGATGAACCTTTTAATGTGGGATGACATTAGAGGTCATGTGTCTCATCCCTTGGAATATTTGGGACTTAACTTAGTGGGAGTGACCTGGAATGCATTATGGGAAAGGGGAGGAGTGCTGACATCTTCAAAAGTAGAACCGAACATAATGCCTTTGACTGATCACCATTCCTCATTAAATGGAAAAGAAAGTGATCGCCCTTAACCCCTATAATGGAGAGGTTCAAGTTAGCGTCCCAAGGCTGGACTCTGGGTTAACATGGTTTTGTATAATTACATATGTCCCTAGAGTCCAAACCTTTGTGTAGAGAGCCTCTGTGACTCCACTTACCATGGGTATATAGACTCAAAGGGACACGATGATCTGACCAGTGATCTGATCATACTAGTCTGGTGGATTTGGGGGAGGGCTTGACCTGATGATGAGGGACTGGTTTGTAGAGGCACTGTAGAGGACTCAACGATAATGAAGGGAAGATATTGAAACTAGAAGGAAGAATAATCGAAAAACCTTTCATTCCATGTATTTTTTTCTTATACGGGATGTGGGAGCTCTGCATACCATTATGGTATGCAGGAAGAGGGTTCATCCATGTACTGAAGTATTACATATGATTGGGCATGGACCACCGCACACCACAATGGTACGTGGTCTTGAATACAATCAGTAACACCCCTTCAGGTTCCATCAATGCGCTGATGCAGTACATAGCATAGTGTTAAATATGCATAGTGATACACTATGTGGGACACCATATTGAAGGAGGGTTCAGGGCACTATCATTCTTGGGGAGTTCAATCGTGAGAAATATGTGGTTCAATATTTCACTAACTAGGTTTTTGATTCTCTTATTATTATTATGTTTAATAATTTTATGGTTTGCAGTTGGTTTTACCTATGGAAAACAAGGTTTGAAATTCAGTATTTAATGATGATTCAAGACTAAAGTCGAAATCCTCTATGAATTTTTTATTCCAACCTCTTGGGTCCCCTTCATTATTTCTTCATCCCTCCGTCCTCAATTCCTTTTGTGCTCCTTTTATAGAGAATTGGGGAAATATTATCTAGGGGAATGCGGTACTATTTTTGGAAGCCCATGAAAAGATATCTTGACCCACAGAAGCCTCAATCAACCAGGTTTTGCAGAAGCTATGGTTCACGAGTCATGGTTTGCAAAACCCTGCCAATTTTCTTCGTCTGTGAACTATTGAGTTCATGAGATAGTATACAGATATCCTTCGTGTTCATGATTCCTTCAACAATGTATTTTTCAGGAGCTTGGGTTCACTAGACATCACTCCATAGGCCATAACCTCACTGGTCATTCCACGTACCAGTGTTTTGTGGTTCATTTGGTCTACGAACCCTTCTCATTGATGGTATGCGGGTCAATTAAACTCTATGAGGAATTTAATTCCTAAAAGTTTCTTCTAATGTTTTCAACTCAATTTGAGTCAATTCTCTTTGTTAGACTTGTAGGAACACTTGATTCCTTCGGAAATGTGTTTTTGGGAGTATTTTATTCCATTTAAAATGTTTTTAGGACCCTACAAATTCCCCCATCATAATGGGGTCAGTTCAGACCGATGAGGGGACTATTCCGATGTAAAACTAGTCTTGAACTAAAATGGTTTGTGGTAGAACGGAAAGGTCTATAAGGATGGGACCACACTTATATATAGGGTCCCATGTTATTTGTCATTTACCATTTCTCACAAAAAAAGTTCCCTTGACTCTCCCTCTGCATTCTCTGCCTTTTTATACCCTCTCTTTTGTGAAAAGCTTGCTCACAAACTGGTTCGTACATTCCTCGAACCGAACATTTCACCATTGTACTACCCAAGAACCAAATTTTGTTTTTTGAGAACCTTCATTATAAAATTTAAAACCATAATCCATATTTCCACGTAAGAGAATGCTACACATCATATGTGTCCACACACCAAGATTTCACCGGAAAACAGAACTTTAAACTATAAAAAATCTGAACATAAACTTTTTAAATAGAAACATTGAATATGTACTTGGTGAGGCCTTGGTTCACAGTATCCACCTTCCATGAATCCTTATGTTCATTGTTCAATCCTTAGTGGGCCAGCACCTCAGGTGTGTTTTGCATACAATGGATGTAAGTGGTATAATGCTCCCACGCACTATAGTAGTATGTAGGGATTGCTTCTATGTATCATGCAGCATGTAGGATATAGCTACCTCATATAGTTTCCAAGAACAGTACATGGAGCCCCATACGGACATATTTTTAAGTCCTTTATCCAACAATTTTTATTGGAATATCTTTTTGTAGGCTTTTGGATCTTTTAATGTAGGCTATAATGGCTCTTTCATAGGATGCCATTGATTTTTCTACTCCTTCTAAGGCTACTTCTACTGCCCATCTTTCTACTACTGATGAAAGATCAAAGAACATGGTGGCTTTGGTTGACGAAAAAATTTTGATCATTCCATTACACCAATATCTGGGGAATCTGCTTACGGTGAGTCAAATGGAGTACCCAACGTCAGAAAGGCTTCCTTCTTATGGGTTTGTTCTATTGTATGATACATAAATCCTAGTGCCGAATCGGACTGATTAGATTACTTCATGGATAATTAAGACCTCCATCCTGAAGGCCTTGATTTCTTCCATGGGGAAATACCTTCAGAGAGATATTGCCTTTGGGTCCTTTTTGAGCTACACACCTTGGACTTTAGAGGAGGTGTAGTGGAATCCTGAAAATATGGCCAACTGCTACTAGTATAGAGACCCTATCCTTTTACACATAACATTACATGATTTTAAGCATAACTATACATCAGATTACAAGCCATGATCGTAAAGTCTCGTTTCTGGGAAGACTAAGTACATAATCAAACATTATAAAAAACAAATTTTTATTTAAACTCCATAATGAGCTTATATATTCCACTATTCTTATATATCATCATAGGATAACCTACGGGTAACATCAAAAATGGATCGATGAGTTAAAATCCCAATAAGGGAATAACCATATGAAAAAAATCATTAGCACGTGGGATAGAAGGTAAGATATGATGATATAAAAAGGCACGTAACATATGGAATCATAACATATAAACATGGGATCATTAAAACATAGAATCATGTAAATGTGGAAGAAACATAAAACATTAATTTAGTATGATTGAAGGATAACCTAGAAGATAGTTTCTTATAGTATCACAAGCTAAGTCTAACCCCCAAGATTGTTGCACATAGTAGCACAATCCAAGGATAACTGCCAAGACCATCACACATAACATCTCATGAGACTCAAAGTTACCCAATGAATTGGAGAGATATCTAGCCACACCCATCTTACATTTCAGAAATATGTGTTTTCCACATGAAGAGTCCTATATAATAATTCTTACTTAAACATAAGGGTTGTCCATAGAAATAATTGGGTTCCAAAATCATGACACAAATCATAACAAATGGGAGTATCATGAAAGTGTCCATGAAAGAAATTAATAATTACATACATGGAAATTAATAAGGTAAAATAGGCATATATAATTGTATGTGATGAAAAATAGAGTTGACAACATGTAGGAAATGTATTTGAGAAATTTTAACAATTAAAACATTTTTGTATGGTTTTAAGGGAAACACTATGGATCATTCAAAATAGAAAAGGGAAAAAATTTATATAAAACCAGAATTTAACCAAGAAGGTTTTTATAATAAAAATACTGATTTATAAAGATAATTTTGGAATAAATAGTGGATATAGTGCACTTGAAATTGGGTAAAAATTTAGGAATTTCCATTAAATTGAGTTTGCTTATTAAGAAGTATTGATGAGGGATTCACTTATAAACATGTATATTCCCAAAATATAATAAGGTATGGATCACAAAACATTATTCTGGAAAATATAAACAACGTGTATAAGTTTTACATAAAAATAAAATGCATCTTCATTTGGATAAAAAGAAATATAGAGCAACCCGGTGTAATAAAGGTAATTCAAGTAGAATTCCTTATGGATTTTCGGCATGGTATTAGGTGTAATTAATAGGGATTAATGAGAGATAGAGGTGTTTATAATTACTTATAAATAATTAGATAATTATGGTTAGGTGGTAAAATCATACCCATCATTATAAATTACACATAAAATGGGATATCATAGATGACATTCTTGAATTAAAGAGAAATGGAGAGGATCCCTTACCTTAAGTATGTTGTTGTTATCCACTTGTTATTAATGACCTGAATAAACAAATTAGGATTATTAGTTAATATTTAAAGAAACTATTATATATGTTAATGATTTATTATAACCTTTTTAAGTTCATTCATGACCTTTTTTATGGATTATGTGGTTTAATTTCATTGTTCGGGTCCATTTGTTTTCTGGGTTTTTATGATCGTTTAACATATTTCATGAATAAATAAACATATAAGATAAATTTGGTTGTATAGAATTGAAGTTATATGACATTAATGAACATCTATAAGATTAAATGGTTGTAAATTTAATTTGGTTACTTGGATTGAATTCAAATAATTATATAAAACATTGATGACAAACACTTGAATTAATTTTAGCTATTTTTTCACAATTAACTTGTTTTGTATTATTATTTTACATCATGAGTGAATAAATATTAAAAAACATTAAATAAGATAAATTAAACATATAATAGTCCAGTTCCACCATAAAAATGGTTTCATGACCAGAATTAAATATAGTAATAGAAATTGATAACCTATCGTCCTTGACTGTGCTAAATTAACACATCTCAAACGGTTTTTTTATTTCTTTCAAATAAAAGGTGGGAAAGGAGATATGATAATAACTTATTCCAATATCATAAAAAAAATTCAATAAATTTAAGGTACTACAGTTTTCATAACATTCAAATGAGTAGGGGTAAGGATAGAAAATAAAACAAATGAACTTGAAAAGAAAAAAAAAAGAAAAAGACGAATTTAACTCTTTAATTAATCTTCCTTGAGATCCTCTTAAGGGTAGAGGATTTGGGATTTTGAAGAGTATAAGGGCTTTCAGACGTAGGTAAAGAGTTTTAGAATGGATTTGGGTAGAATAATGGCAAGGAACAAGGCTTGAGAGGAGTGAAGAGAATAGGTAAGGATGGGTGGTATTAATAGTGGAGGGGAGGAGGGTTTTTATAATAATATAATCATTAATTTATTATTTCTTAACAAGAAAAGAAATAGGGAGTATTCCATGACCTAGAATAGTAATAAATGAATTTTAATTCTATATTTGGGTGCATACATCACTTATTATGTTAGGAATAGTGGATTTAAATTATAATGTATTTATATGGTAAATTAATGTAATTTACTATTAACAAAAAATTCAAGTATTTCAAAGAAAATCCCAAAAATTCACCCAAACAATTTTTCGACATGTAGAATCAAAAAATGAAATATATTTTTCAAAAATAATTCTATAAATGTTATTAACTTAATATTTAAATAAAATCATAATTTACTCAAAAATACAGATTATAAAACATTTATTTTCTTATTCCCAGATATAGGTATATTGTACATACACTTGAATCTTATTTATATACTATCATAGGTAAGGTTTCTATTAATTAGGTTATGTCACTATTCATAAGGGTAACACTACTATTTATAAGGGTATGTTACTATTCGCCAAAAATTAAGTTGGACATATTAGACTCCAAATAACATACTGATCGCAACTTTGAATATCAGATTTTTGAAATTAAAATCACAGAAGTGAAAAAAAATATGATTAAGGGTCACGTAGAACATAGTAGTTCATTGTGTTGTGGTTTCATGTGATTATATGAAATAATTATAAGAAATTAATTTCTATTGAAAAATATTAAGTCCTTACATTTTCCCCCATTAATAAATTTTTCCCTCCTAATTTTGTTTTATATTCTAAGCCAAAAATAGGCGTGGGTAACATTCCTTCGTAGCCTCCTCCAGCTCCCATGTTGCCTCTTTGTACTTGTGGTTCTTCCACAATACTTTGACCAGGTGAGTATTCTTGTTACTTAGAACTTTATCTCCAAAATCCAAGATCTTTAGTGGCTTCTCGGTATAAGAAAAATCATCTTCCAACTATACCACCTTTGAAGAGAGTACATGTGAAGTATCTGGTATGTACTACCTTAATAGGGATTCATGGAAGATGCCATGAACTTTGTCCATGGTATGTGGAATTACTAGTCGATAGGCCACAACCCCAACACAATCAAGAATCTCGAAGGGGCCTATGTACCTGGGACATAAGTTCCCTTTCATCCCAAACTACATGACCTTCTTTCACAAAGATATGCGGAGAAATTCAATGTCTCTAACTTTGAACTCAAGGTCTCAATGATGATTATCTGCATAACTCTTCTGTCGACTTTAGGATTCCTTGATGTGTTGCTAAATGGTTTTCACCTTCTCCACCATTTATTCGACCATTTCAAGTCCCAGTAGATTATTCTCACTGAATTCATCCAAACACTTTGGTGTTTTACACCTTTTCCCATAAAGGGATTCATATGGTGCCATTTGGATGATCGAGTGGAAACTATTTTTGTAAGAGAATTTGACCAATGGAAGATGTTGGAATCATCCTCCTTTTAATCCCATGAAACATGCTCTCAACATATATTTCAATTTCTAAATAGTTCTCTCAGATTGGCCATCATTTTGAGGATGACAAGCCGAACAAAAATTTAGTTCACTGCTTAGAGCATTTGGAAATTTTTCCAGAACATCGAGGTGAATCTCAGATCTCGATCGAATTAAATAGATAGTGGTACTCCATGAATCCTTACCACTTCTTTAATGTAAATTTGTGGAAATTTATCTAATGAGAAGTCCTCTCAAATCACGATAAAGTGAGTTGTCTTCATAAGACGATCCACAACGACCCATATAGCATTGTTTCCTCAAGATGTCCTTCGAATTCCAGTGAAAAATCCCATGGTAATGTTATCCCACTTCCATGCTGGTATGGGTAGTGATTGCATCATCCACTTATACCTTTTCCTCTAAATTTTCACTTGTTGACATACTAGAAACTTTTATGTATATTCATCAATCTTCTTTTTTATATATTTTCCCACCCAAAAGTTTCTCGGTGATCTAGATACTTAATTGTGCTCCCTAGGTGGATAGAAAAGGTTGAGCTATGTGCATCATTGAGAAGATCCATCTCTATCTCTGGATTGGATGGTACACATAATCTTGATCCGAACCTTTCAACTCCTTCCTCATAAATCATGAACTCTGAGGATTTACCATTTTTGATAGCTTCCACCCTTTTTAGAATTTCCACATATTTTCGTTGAGCATCCTTTATTTTCTCCATGAATGATGGTTGAGAAATAATTTGAGAAATAATTGATGATGATTCTCCCTTAATGATTCCCACATCCATCATTTACAAATATATGAATATAAAATCCTTTTCAATTCTCATCATTGACAAGGATGCATGATCCTTTCTACTTAGAGCTTCTACCACATTTTTTTCCTTACCGAGATGGTAGTGGATTGAGAAGTCATAATCCTTGATGAGCTCTACCCATATTTTCTGGTGCATATTAAGCTATTTTTGTATGAATATATATTTGAGACTCTTGTGTTCAGTATATATCTCACAGTTCTCCCCAAAGAGATAATTCCTCTAGATTTTTAACGCAAAGATCACTACCGCCAACTCCATATCATGCATAGGATAGTTTTTCTTGGGGATTTTTAGCTTCTTTGAGGTATAAGATATCACTTTATCATTTTTCATCAACACACTACTTAATACCTTCTTTGAAGCAACATTTTACATCACAAATAGTTCTCCATTTGTTTGGAGTGTGAGTACTTGTGCAGTAAAAAACCTCTTTTTCAACTCCTTGAAATAATCTTCACATTCCTTAGTCCATACAAACATTAATCCGTTCTATGTCATCTTGGTCATTGGTTTTTACAATCATGAAAAGTTATTCACAAATAGTCAATAATACCTAGATAGACCCACAAAGTTGTGGATATCCATTACATATGTTTTCATAGGTGACTCTTTCGTTGCTTTTGCCTTAGAAGGGTCCAAATATATCCCTTTGTTGGTGATAACATTCCCCAAGAATGATACTTTCTCCATACAGAACTCACAGTTACTATACTTTTCATACATCTTATACCTTTTCAAAGTATTTAACACAGAATTAAAATTCTCCTCATGTTCCTCCTTTCCCTTGGATTATATTAGAATATCATCAATAAATACTACAACAAATTTCTCAAGGTAATATATAAAGTCTCTATTCATTAAATCCATTAAAAATTTTATAACATTAGTGGGTCTGAAGGGCATCGCTTTGAACTCATAGTGTCCATACCTAGTTTGAAAGGTAGTCTTGGGAATATCTTCCTTCCACACTTTTAATTGGTGATATCCCGACTGAAGGCCCCCCTTAGAGAAATAATTGGCCCCATAAATCTGATCAAACAATTCATCTATCCGAGAAAGGGGATACTTGTTCTTTATCATGATTTTATTGATCTCGTGATAATCAATGTCGAGGTTCATTGATCAATCCTTCTTATTGTTGAAGATGACTAGTGCATCCCATGGGGAAGCACTAGGGTGTATAAAACCCTTCTCCAGATTCTCTTATAACTGCTTCTTCAACTCTTCCAACTCTATGGTGGCCATTCTTTAAGGTTTCTTTGATATAGGAAAAGATCCAAGAATAAGTTCAATTAATAAATCAACCTCTCAGTCAGGAGGATGAACAAGAAACTCTTCAGGGAATACATCAGTGTAATCCATCACAATGGGCATGTCTTCAAGCATGATTCTCTCCATTGTATCAATAATTTTAGATATATATCCTTTCTCATAAGGGTGAAATATCCATACTTTAGATGATGATTATTAAGAAGATTCATCTTCCTCTTTACAATTGTAAAGAATTGGAGGATGCTTTGGTATGTTAAGAGTGATCTCTCTTTCCTGACAGTTGATGTTGGCTTTGTATAAAGATATCAAATCCATGCCTAAGAAAACGTTGAACTCCACTTAAGGAAGTATGACAATATATTCTAGGAGATTTCGTCCAAAAATGTTAACTGGGGAGGAGTTATAAACCATGGATGCAATGATTTCCCCATTCATTATTCTCATAGATAATATTTCCTTTAAACATTGAGGTGGTGTTTGAATAGTTATACTAAATTTTCAAGATATGAAGGAATACGTAGAACCAGAATCAAATATTATGTTTTCTATTCTTGAATGAATTACTAGTGTACCTGTCACCACATCATTGTCCTTCTCCACCTCAGTGGTAGTGATAGAATAATACCATCATTTTCTCCTTGGAGGTGTAGTTTATTTCCTCTGACACCCCTTGTCTTAGAGAAATTGTTTTCATAATTCCCATGTTCATTGCAGTTGTAACACTGCACCACTGGCTTAGCATTGATCTGAACTGTCCTTTCTTCTCCAACATTAGTGGGATTTTTCATATCCCTTCAGAATTTCTTGGATAGATGTCTCATATTTCCACATTTGAAACAATTCATGGTTCCCTTCAGACATTTCCTAAGAAAATTCTTCCTAAGACTTTTACAAGTGGGATATTAGGGATTCTTTCTATCAAGGGATTTGTTTGTTGAACCACCCATGTATTTCTCCATTTTTCACTTCATGTCACTAGGCCCATGATACCATAGAGATTCTCCAATATATTTTCCATCCTTGAGGTAAAAATGGAAAATATTTTCATAACTGTCGAAGTCTCGAATCTCCAGCACCTTTCGTAGACATGACTTTAGCCCGCAAAATAAGTGATCTACCTTTCTTTCTGTGTTCATGAAAATGTCAGAGGCGTACCTTGAAAGCCTTGTATAGTTTTCTTCATATGCACTAATAGAATCATATTTCTTCTTCTTGAGACTGAGGAACTCTCATTTAATCGTGATATGTAGGGTTTGAGGAAAATATTTATTGAAAAATATCCTCTTAAATTACTCCCAATCCATGGAATCAATTTCCTCTTGGGACTTTTTATTCTTAATCAATGTCCACCACTGATCATATTCCCCATCAAAACAATAGAATTCCGGTGCAAATTTCTCTTCTTCTAAGCACTGGAGGATAGAGAATATCTTTTCAATGGAGTTAATCCACTTTTATATGAGGAGAGTATTTGAGGATCCGCTAAACATGGGAGTCCTTTTCCGCATGAAGGATTCTAAATCATCTTTCTCTTTCCTTGGAGGAGGAGGGTGTTCCATATGATTCATGCTATTATTCATAACTTGAGAAAACGGATCAAGTACTATCATGATGTTTTGAGCACATGTTCCCATCATATCAGGAATATCATTAGGGAAATATTCACATTGCCTATCACATTGATTGTTGGAACATGTTCTTCTATTTCCCGCCATTAACTAAGAAAAAATAATTCACAATTTAGAGGGCTTTAAGACTTAGTTATTGATCATAAAAATGAGACTTCTAAAAATAAAAGGATAAACCTGTATAGGACAAGTATATTCTAACTTTTGATTCCTTAGGTTGAAATCTAGGTTATCCTCGATCTATTTCTTAACTTATATTCTTGTGGTATTTTTTTATTCCCTTAATAATGGTTCGTACTAAGATCAAGAATTTACCAAAGAATATCCTCCAGGAGTGTCAAACCAAGAGTGCAGCAAGGCCCGTTGTCATGTACTAGGATACCCCAGGCCAAGCCTGAACTCCTTGTTGGAGTTTTCACTCCTTGGAACATCTGTACTAGAGCCACCTCTAACTATTTGTATCCAAACTAGGATGTATTTACTCGATAAACAACTTATTCTATACTTACCAAAACTTTGGTGTGTTTTCTTATACTTTGTCTCATCCTTTAGGTTATTAAAAATTTCCATATTCCTAATCTCCAAAAATAACTAGACCATCCTATGATACCAACTATAGAAACCCTAGACTTTTACAAATAAAATTACATGATTTTAAGCATAATTATACATCAGAGTACAAGCCAAGGATCCTAAATTCTAGTGTCTTGGAAGACTAGGTATATAATCAAATATTATAAAAACAAATTTTTATTTAAACTCCATAATCAGCTCCTATCATTCATTGTGCTCATACATCTGCAAAGGATAACCTAGGGATAACATGGACAAGGGATGAGCTAAAGGCCCAATAAGGGAATAACCATTATAACAACGCATTAGCACGTGGGATATAAGGCATGACTTGATGATATAAAAAGGGCATGTAACATATGGAATCATAACTTATAGACATGGGATCATTCTAACATATAATCATAGAAATGTGGAAGAAACATTACACATGAATTTAGTACTGGTCAAGGAAAACCACGAAGATCGTTTCCCATAGTATCACAAGTCAAGGCTAACCACAAAGACTGTTGCACATATCAACACAAGCCAAGGATAACTTCCAAGACCATCACACATAACGTATCATGAGACACAACATTACCAAATGAATTGGAGTTATATTTTTTCACACCCATCTTAAATTTTAGTAATATGTTTTCCACATAAAGAATCATACATAATCAATCTAACTTAAACATAAGGGTTACCCATGTAAATAATTGGGTACCACAATCATGACACAAAACATAACCAATGGGTGTATCATGAAATTATCCTTGAAAGAAAGAAATTTGGACATACATGGACATTAATAAGGTAAAATAGGCATATATCATGGTAAGTGATGTCAAATAGAAGTTACAACATGTATGAAATGTATTTGAGAAATTTTAGCTTTTAAAACATTTTTGTGCGATTTTAAGGAAACCATTATAGGGCTTTCAAAATAGAAAAGGGAAAAATATTTTATATAAAACTAGAAGTGAACTAAGAAGGTTTCCATAATAAAAATACTGGTTCATAAAGACAATGGTTGCTTAAAACATAGTATTGAGTGCACTTGTAATTGGGTAAAAATTTTGGAAGTTCCCTTAAAACGAGTTTTCCTATTGGGAAGTATTAGGGAGGAATTCACTTAAGAACATGTGTATAATTGAAAGATAATTAAGGATGGATATTGAAAAATGATTTTTTCAGAATATAAACAACATTTATATGTTTTAAATAAAAATAAAATACAACTTCATTTGGGTAAAGAGAAAGATAGAGTAACCTGATGGAATAACGGTAGTTCGGGTAGAATTCTTTATGGATTATCGGCATGGTATCATGTGTACATAATAGGGATTAATAAGAGATAAAGGGGTTTATAATTACTTATAAATAATTATTTAAGTATGGGTTACATTATAAAATAATACCCCATCATTATAGATTACATATAAAATGGCATAGCATAGAGGACATTCATGAGTTAAAGTGAAATAGAGAGGATTCCTTACCTTAAGTCTGTTGGTGTTCTCTACTTATTATTAATGAACTGAATAAACAAATTAGACTTATTAATTAATAATTAAATAACCTCTTATATATTTAAAATATTTATTGTAACCTTTTTAAGTTCATTAATTTACTTTTTTATGGGTTAAGTGGTTTAATTTCATTGTTCGGGTCTGTCTGTTTTATTGGTTTTTATAATGGGTTTACATATATTCATGAACGAATAAACATATAAGATGAAGGTGGTTGTCCTGAATTGAAGTTATATTAAATTATTGAACATACATGAGATTAAATGGTGGTAAATTTAATTTGGATATATGGAGTGAATTCAAATTATTATATAAAACATTAATGAAAAATGCATGAATTAATTTTAATTATTTTGCTCACAATAAACTGGTTTTGTATTATTATTTTAAATAATGAGTGAATAAGGATTACAGAACATTAAATAAGATAAAATAAACATATAATAGTCTGTTACCACCATAAAAATGGTTTCATGATCATAATTTAAGATAGTAATAGAAATTGATAACCTATCATCCTTGATTGTGCTAAATTAACACATCTCAAGCGATGTTTTCATTTCTTTCAAATAAAAGGTAGGGAAAGAAGAAATGATAATAATTATTCCATTATCATAAAAAAATAATTACATGTATGTTATTGGAGTTTTCGCAACATTTTTATGATGATGGGTAAGTATAGAAAAGAAAAAAAATGAACTTGAAAAGAAAAAGAAAAAAGGAAAAGAGGAATTTGCATCTTGAATCAATCTTCCTTCAGAGCCTCTTATGGGGAGAGGATTTTTTCTTTTGAATAGGATAATAGATTTTAGACATGGTTGAGGTGATTTATAAGATATTTGGGTAGAATATTGGCAAGGAACAAGGATTGAGAGGAGTGAAGAGAAGAGGTAAGGATGGGTGGTATTTATAGTGAGGGGAGGAGGGTTTTCATAATATTGTAATCATTAATTTATTATTTCTTCACAAGACAAGAAATAATGAGTATTTCATGACCTATAATTGTAATAAATTCATTTTATTTTTATATTTTTTTGGTTACATCATTTATGATGTTATGAATAGTGTATTTAAATTATAATGTATTTATACGGTAAATTAATGTATTTTACTATTCACAAAAATTCAAGTATTTTAGAAAAATCCCAAAACATCACCCATACTATTTTTCTATGTGTAGAATACAAAAATGAAATCCATTTTTCAAAAATATTTTTTTAAATATGATTAATTAAATATTTAAATAAAATCACAATTTACTTAAAAAATAAAGATTTTAAAAAATTGATTTTCTTATTCCAAATATAGGTATATCGTACTTCCACATGAATCTTATTTATATAATATAATAGGTTAGGTAATATTCATTAGGGTATTTCACTATTTATAAGGTAACATTACTATTCATAACGGTATGTTAATATTCCCCATAAAAAATTTGTTCATATTAGACTCCAAATAACTTACTGATCGCAACCGTCTATGTCAGATTTTCGAAATTCAAATCATATTAGTGAAAAACTTATGTTTAAGGGTAACATAACACTTATTAGTTCATTGTGTTGTGATTACATATGATTATATGACATAATTATAAGAAATTAATCTCCAATGAAAAACATTAAGTTATTACAACCAGAGCATTGCACGGAATGCTACAGCGAACGAGCAGCATGGCTGGTCATCCATGTGGGATCATCACTCTGGAGGCTCATTTGGCTTATATTGGGGGTGGAATTTTTGGGTTATCTAGAGTTTTGAAGAATTTTTAACTGAGATTCAGATTGTGGGACTATACGAGGCTTCTTGGGCATATTATACATACACTCACCATCCCCCTGCCCTTATTTCATAGCTCCTGAGAAAGTAGAGCCCAGACACAAATACCTTCTATTTAACCCACAGGGAGGTCAGAATCAGTCTTTGGAAAATTTGACTAATATCAATATTCCCTATCATCGAGGATATGTATGATGAATTCCTACCTCCCTCCTTTATTTGGGATTGAGAAGAAAGAACGCCTCCTATTCTCCAGAAACTCATTTTTCAAGCGAAGACACTTTTGAAGGAAATTGATCCTTGTTTGAAGAAGGATGTTCCTTTTGATGAGTGGTTTGGTACCTTTTTTAGGCATACTTTTCTAACACCCAATCTGTGGAAACCTAGGGTCTATCATACCAAAACAACCGGGAGGTGAGTGGGTACCTGTTGGCATACCCTAGAAGAGGGGATGTTTTATAAGTTGTATGGGGGCTCCTCCCTGAAGTCGACTGATTATTTGGACTACCATATTTCTTGGACATGTTCTTAAGTGGATGGATTTTTTCATCCCGCGATGTATATACCAGGGTTCGGGCCTGTACTTTGATGATGGATACTATGCTCAAAGAGGGTCGACCAAATTAATTTGTCCATTCCTACTCTCTCCTGACATTATGAGCTATTGGGATAGATAAAAGAATATTGTCCTCTACATCGTCTTAGCAGACTGTTTCAATTCCTATATGGGTTGATGGCAGAACACTTCCCTTGTTACGAATATTGACACACTGCACAGGTTCCTTGTTCCAACTTTTAACCTGTCCTTATCAACAATCTTGTTGTTCTTCCCAGGACTTTAAGCATTAGTAATGCAGTCGGGCTACTGAATGATGCTTCTTGCTTATCATTTTCACCAAATACTACTCCTCATGGTTCATTGAGAGGCAAAATGGGTCGTTATTTGATAAAAAAACCTTAATACATTATCACTCTTAGGGAAGGGATTCTCACTTCTCGCATAGATCAACTGGCCATTTGTGAGCCATACCTCTCTTACTAGTTTACCAGGAAATTTGAGTGCCTTCAACAAATTGTGCTTCTTCCTGATGTTCAGTTAAGGAGAGAGTATCATCCTATAATTCTTTTCCATTTATGGCTTATGATGATGTGGAATGTTTCTACTATAGAATATATTATCCTTAATATGATGGGATCCACTTTTCTATCGATAGAATATGCCCAACTTTAGGCGGGATGTTACCCTAATAGGCTGCTGAGAAAACATGTTTGGAAGGTCTAGAATCCTTTAACCATTCTTCACCACATCCTCACCCCAACGACCATGTCACACATTCCTTCTTCTGTGATGATTGCGATGGATATTTCTTCTATTCTTTTCCTTGTAGCAGCCACGATGGATACTCCACCTATTCCTACCCTTGTGGTAAGAAGATGCTCGATTCACTGCCACAAGAATTTGTAAGGGGATTCATCGGTACAACATATCTTAATGGGGAGGGATTTAGAATTCTCCTCTCTTATGGATACTTCTCATGATCTTAATGATGATGTCCCCAATAGACTGTCACCAGACACCCAGGAAGTCGTGGCTAGTCCTCTGCATCTAGCTCTAGCAGTCGAACCATATGAGGGTATGGAGAGCCCCCCATATTGGGTAACATATCTTAGTTCCTTTCCAACTCCGTTAATGACACTTCCTACCTATAATCCCATTATGGTGGGGTAGGATCATGGTATCGGTGTCATGGGGAGGCACTAAGAATTGTGAAAATAAGCAGGGAATCAGTTATTTTTCCTTGCCACGGAAACACCGATGGATGGATTTTCTGATGATACTGACAACTTTTAGAGGTTTTTCACTGATATGGGTTATGGTGTCTTCGATTATTGTCACTTACATCTCCTTATCTATCAGATCATCATAGCCTAAAAATACCTTGATTCTTGTGAGGAAAAGATTTCTAAGTTCAATTTTTCCTATAATCAGGTGACAGTCTTCCAAGATGTTTTGGAGGAACTCGATCACTTAACTGCCGAAGAGGCAAAGGCTCGTGATTTAGTGATCCCCAAAAAGGAATAGTGGCAGCAGTACGAGGACCACACAGTAAGTTTGAGGGTTTAACTGGACTCTTTATGTTCCAATTACAAAGCTATCTAGAAGAATGGGTGAGACCTTAAATCCATTATGTAATGGGTGTGTCCAATGGTCAAGGCATAAGCGGATTATAGAGCTTCTTTAGAACAAAATCTTGACAAACCACAACAGCACTTTACATTTTTCTAGAAAGGGAGAGTCAAGCCTTATTGTGACTTTCCTCAAATCAGGATGTGTACTCATATTATTTTGGATACTTTAGAGAGACTCTAAACTATAGATGTTCCAACATTTTTTTGTTGATGTCAATGAAACTAATTTACCATCTAATGATTTTTCTTTGTCTTTCCCTATCATTTCAATTAATCACAATCAATTATATAAACATCATTTCAATTAGGTATTAATTTTGAACCATGATTCGAAACCATTAAATTGAAATAATTGAATTAGGCTATACTTTTTTTCATAATCCACAGGACTCAGTGAGTGTAGTTTGACTATTTCTGAGGTTTTATGGAAAACCTCATGATCTTTTGTGTCTTTTCCCTTTATTACCCTAAATTTTTCCTAAGCCTATTTGTTATGGGCATAGTGAGTATAACTTGACTTTTTCATAGGCCTCCCTTCACAGGTTTTCGACCTAACAAGTTTCACATATTTTTTGATAGCTTGAAAAACATTTTTATTCTAAACTATTCATGGTGTAGGATTAATGACATGATACACAACTTTAATCCAAAGGTTCCCATTGCAGATTTTCACTCTGGTGAGTATGGAATCTTTTTCATTAGCAGTTCATATCCAAGCCAATCAAACATATTACTAATGTTTTGGGTAGAACATATTTTACCAATCTTAATAGGGAAGGGTCCCCAATTCGGAATTCATAATCCAAGAATTTCTTAATAACTTTGAAACACGAATGAGGGATTTTTCTTGACCCTAAATTTTTCAGTTTTGGACATTCATGTGGCTCGGGAGTCATTTTAAGCATACGGTGGTAGGAGAGGAATCTATTTATGATGAATTTTCCCTTGATTAATGGTAATTTTGTAGGAGACATATGTAGATCCTATAAGAATTATGTACATAGTTAGACAAGTGTGTTTGTAGGACACTAGCCTTCTATTTCTGATGGCCTATGAGGATTCACAACACTTTGAATTTATTTTGATATTAGGAGCCACAATGGGTGGCCTGTCTGAGTGATGATGTCAGAAAGTTATAGGGAAATTCATATTGAGTGGTAAACTGTTCCCACAAGATTCTTTCTTGCGTAAGGGGGATCTGGTGAATGGTCAGTTCAATTATAAATCATTTTCATGTTGGGGAATTTAAAAAGGAGAGGATATATAAGCTGTTATCTAGAGGGGATTTCCAAATCTAGGGGTGAGATGGCACATGGATGTCCTCTGAGTATAAAGAAACTATAAAGGACTCTCTTGAGGATGAATTTTCCATTGATTGATCGTCTTTTTGTAGGCGATATATGTAGAACCTCTGGGGCATGATGTGCATAGTCAGACAAATGTGTATGCAAGACACTGGACTTCCATCTTCAATGCCTCTAAAAGATTATGGATATTGGGACCTTTCTGAACATGGTATATGACCTTTTACAAGGGGTGTACCTAAATACAAAAAGGGATATTTCTTTTAGTGGAACTTCTCTAAGAAAACAAGAAATAAATGGAGAAATTTTTCTATATTATATGCGTATCGACGTCATGCATATGGATGGGGTATATTTAATTTACAAAAACCTCTACAGAGACTAGAGATGTATTGGGCCAGCATGATCTGATATATCCAGCACATGGGTAGGAAGGAGAATGTAAACCATGACTTCAAATACCCTTGAATTAGGAGGGAGGTCATAAGTCTTGGAATCCATTGGACGTACTGATATTGGATAGTACTCTCATGATGAATAATTTTCCTTTGATTTACAGTCTCTTTGTAGGTGACATATTCAGATCCACCGGGGCTTGATGGGAATATCTAGACAAAGGTGTCAGCAGGACACTAGCATTCTATCTCTGATAACCATGGAAGATTATGGGGAATCATGATTACTTAAATAATGGAGTTTTAGGTATGGAAGGAGTGTATCCAGATATATTAGAGACATTCGGGTTGTGATTCACTCATAGAATCAAGCATCCCTTAAGTAGATATACATCATATGTAGGGTGAGGCATCTGTCCCATATTTGGGGTACCCTGTCATTTAACATCGTACGACCAAGACTTGGGGTTTCTTACGGGGAAGGGAACCGTGAAATACCTTTTAGTTTCATGTGGATATAACCAAATTCTTGGACCATTTTTCCATAATGTCTTGGTCGATCTCTCACTAAGATCCCTAATATCATGTGATCTATGCTCAGTGTGAGAAACAGGGGATTAAAAGGATTCCAAATCACCACTTAATAATAGAAAGATTAACATCAGAGAGTACCATAATCATAAACCAATACTATACAGTTTAACTTCATATAGAAAGGATGATTCTGGCCTTGCATTTTAACATCATGTAGTGAGGACATTATGATATCACAATAACTGATAATAGATTGGAGAAAATCGTGGTTGGGATATACTGGTGTTCCATGGACATGAGTGATGATATAAGGTTTAAACTACATTCTCAGGGGGAACATCGATTGGGAGGGATGAAATGGGTCTTGTAAGCCATTGGGCATACTGAGATAGGAGATGAATCTCCTAAGGATGAATTTTTCATTTATTAACGGCCATTTTGTAGGCAACATATGACGATCCACCAAGGCATGCTGTTCATATCCAAACAAAGGTGTCTGTAGGACACTGGATTTCTATTTCAGATGGCCATGAATGAATATGGGGATCTAAGTTTTCCCAGCATATGGAGTTTGTCAAATGGGAAAGATGTTTTTTGGAATGTAAGAAATACCAAGACCATGATTAGCCGTGAACTACTGGAGCTTCCCTATAGATATGACTCATATGTTGGGGGAAGTACGATCTTTTGATTTCTTTACAAATGTCGAAAAATAGATTGGGAATTTGTATCATCTTGTTAAATATTTTGTGTAGGAAATGGGGGACATGTTTGGGATCTCATAACATTGAGAATCGTGCCGCACCGGACTCCTGAAGAATCTCATGGTTTTATGTCATGCGGTTAGGACATTTCATGGTCACCCCGTACAATTATGGCCTATGCACGGAAGAAGGGGCATTATTTTTTCTTCTTTTAAATGGTGGATGGGCTATAATACCAGATATAGGCATCACTACGTATCCTGCAAGGGAAGGAATAAAGCCATATGTAGTTCTAAATGTTCCCTAATAATGCTTGGTCCATGCATAGGGACATTCAAGGGATTTTTTTTGTTTTTGGATGGGTTGGGATGCCAAATCGAGGCGTCACTATGTATCCTTCAAGGGTAGGAATCAAGATGCGCATAGTTCTGAATGTTCCTTGTATCAATGTGGCTTGGAAATAGGTTTACAGGCATATTTGTTTCATCCACTATACATTCCAGGTCTGCCATATTTATTTATACTTTTTTCATAAGGTAATCCTTACCATTGATCCTAATCTCATGTGAGTTGCACTCAATGTGAGAAACAAGGAGTGAAAAGGGTTTCCATTGTAAATATAAGGAGATAGAGGACATTATAAATGATGTTTTTTATATGTTGGGGGTTGGTCCAAGATCGAGGACCAAGGCATCGCTATGTTTCCCACTAACGGATGTGAATCAATCTATACATATTTCTATGAGGGATCGTGCATTTTATCATCATGTGATTAGGATGATTCATTCCAGGCAATTTAATATCTTGTATCTTTAATGTTATATTGTGCAGTTTGGAGTCATGCAGTGAGGACATTAGCATCACAGTTTAATGTCATGTTTCAAGGATTAGTTCCATAAAATTTAACATCATGTGTATAGGACTATAAATAATATTTTAGGTTCATATAGTTTGGATCGTGAATGGGAGTGGACGTTACACGAAGTACTTATTCAGAAACTTTGCATTTGTGGGAGTCGTGATGAGATGTCCGCCCATTTATATCAAGGCGCATGCTCTATTTGAATAGACCTTATGTATGAAATATGGTCCCTTCTACTTTGGATCAATATTTGGATGCTTCTTTCGGAGTATCATCAGGGTTCTAAGTAACAACACCATCTCTCCTTCGAGGAAAGATCAAAGGGGAACCTTTTTGTTGAAGGCTCATGCGATCTGATCTTGGTAGATTTCGAAATGGTGCAATGCATGTATCCTTTTCTCATCTAGCTACTCCAACTCATCAAACCATCTATGTGATTTCTCATCCATGTACAGTTGATTAAAAATGGCCACAAGAAGTGATGGAACTTGTATTTTGATAAGAAAAACTACATTTGTACCGTATACTAGTGAGTACGGGGTCGCCTAGGTGGAAATGCGGGTCATGGTCCGGTAAGCCCATAAATTATAAATAATATTGTCTATCCATGATTTCTTATCCTTATTTACCATCTTTTAGAGTATATTGGATAGAGTCTTGTTGAAAGCCTTTATCTTCCCATTTTCAATCACATGGTAGTGGGATGAATGATTGGCTTTGATTCTATACTCCTGGTATAATTTTCCCAACTCAGTAGAGAAAATTTTTTTGTCGGTTTCTGTCAGTATTTTATAAGGGACCCTAAATATGGTAATTATGTTGGCCTTCACAAAGATAATGATTCTTTTCACCCAGAATTATTTTAAGGTGTGTGGCTTCATCCCATTTGGAAAGGAAATTGTTTTCTCTAATATTGAACTTGAATTTTCTGGCTATAGCGGGGGGATATGGTCCCATAATATCCAACCCCCAGGAAAAAAATGGCCAGAAGTATTTAGCTATATGAAGTAACTCCGAAGGTTGGTAAGTAAAATTTCCATGATCATGGAAGGAATGAAACTTCTTGGAAAATATGGAACAATATTCTATCTTAGTGGGCCAATAATACTCAAGCCTTTGGATTTGATGAGAGAGCTTGGTTTCTGATTAGTGTGCTCCACAAACTCCGATGTGCACTTCTTTCATGATAGCAGCAGTCTCTTCTCCATAAATGCACCCAAGAAGGACTCTGTCAAGAAATTTTTTTTAGTGAACCTTTTCTTGATTTACCCCATTGTACAAGACACAGTTGACTGGTCATCTTTGGATCGGTTTTCTTCTAGCCCTATCTAGTGGAAGTTCCCCCTTACAAATGTAATTTGCAATGGGTGTTATCCAGTCGGTGATGTGACTATAAGCATCAGAAATGGGGATAATTTCATCGATCTCCTATGTATTGTTTTGGATAAATGGGAATACCATCCGGTGGTGGGAAATGCTAATAACTATTTCATCCTAGTCTAGATCATCTAGGGTTGTGGCTACATTTTCCAAAGCATCGACCTGAGCATTCTGTGAATGGGGGATATAGGTCAGCATTGAATCTGATGGAAAATTTTCCATAAATTCTTAAACATGGTTCATCGAGGGGGCCAATACCTCTTTCATAATGGTATAGTCACCATTGTACTTCCTGATGACTATCTCTGAATCACCTTTTATCTTTAGGTGTTTTTATTGTGCATGGAGTTCTAGATCTAGGCCCACAATGAGGGCCTAGTATTCTGCTTCTTTATCATTACATCGTTCCAAAAGAAATAAATATTAAGGAAATATAGACTTTTCAGGGGATACAAGTATAACTCCCAGCCCCACTTTTTTGAGATTGGGATCCTCCATCCTTTCCTTGTCGAGTTTTTGGAAGCACCATCGAGTTATATTTCCCATGTAGGGGGGTCCTTTTGGATGGAGAAAAATTCTTCATTCCGAAGTTTGGCATCCAATGGTGTTGTTTCTTCTGAGGGGTTCTCTTCCGAGAATTATGCTAACACATGGACATTGATGTTATTTTGGGGTATTTATCGTATGTTAAACTATTATAGGTTGACTACCCATCAATATAGGCGTCCATTTAGCATAGGATGGTTGAGGATTTTTTTTGACTGGGTTGTAGCGGGAGACTAGGTGGACCTCATAGTGTTGTAGGTAATGGTTGAGTTTCTGAACCGTGAAGATTATGGCTAGATAGTTTTTTATTCTTGAATATCGAGTTTAAGAATAAATCCTTTTTACTTGAGGTAATAGATATTTTTATCACTGCTGGCATCATTCTTCTGTGTGAGGAAGGTGCCTAATGACCATTCCTAGGCAGCTACATACAAAATGAGTGGTCTAACCTCAATTCATAGCATCAGAACCAGTGGGAATAGGAGATGTATTTTGATATTGTTTAATGCTTATTGAAAATTCGTATCCCACTCATATTTAACCCCTTTCTTTATTAACCTAGTGAATGGTAAACATTTACCCACTAGGTTGGCTATGATGTGTTAGATGTAGGCTAGCTGCACCTAGATACCTCTCAACTCGATGAGGTTGTGAGGTGGGGATAGGCCAAGTATGGATTTTGTTTTTGTAGGGTTTACATTGATGTTGCGATGGTGTACAAAAAAACCTAAGGAATTTATCATAGGTATTGCCAAAGTAACACTTTAGGGGATTCATCTTTAAACTGTGTTGTCGCGGTTTGTTAAAAATAGTTTCAAGAATGGGTAGATGGTTTGAAAACTATGCTGATTTAAAAAACAGATAATCAAGATAGCACTCAAGTAATTTTTCCAAGAAGGTATTTAACATGCGATGCATGGCACACTGATTTGTTGTGTCGAAATTTTTTAGACCAAAGGGAATCACCTTATATCCAAAAACTCCATGAGGGGACCTAAAAGTGGTATCATTTTCATATCCTCGGGCCATTCAGATCTGGTAGTATCTAGAATAGTCATCCATAAAATATAGGGCCTCATATCTAGTGGTTTTATTGATCAACAATTCTATGATTGGAACCATGAAATCATCTTTCAGGCAGTTCTGATTAAGGTTCTTAAAGCTGATGCAGATTCAAATATGTTCATTCTTTTTTTGACAAAGACTATGTTTTCCATCCATATTGGATATTGGACTTCTTGTATAAAGTTTTCATTGATAAGCTTGTCAAATTTAGCCTCTATTTTGGTATCATGCATCAGGGGTTCCTTCTGGCTGCCTTCTTATACCCCTATTGATCTTTTGGCAAACCCAAATGATGATTGGTGACCTCAAGATTGATGCCTATAATTTCTATATAGTTCTAGGAAAACAGGTCGCAATTTTTCTTTAAGAAGTAGGTATATGTATCCTAATCCTCTTCAGGCATAGCCACAATGATCAGAGTGGGTCATGGGTCATCTCTGGTTCCCAGGATAATCTCCCTAAGTTCATCGATTATGGTGGAGACACCATATTTGAATGTAGGGGGGCATCTTTGAGGTCTTTTTCTTCTTCTTTATCATCCTCTTCATCATCTTCTTCCTCTTATTATGGAGAAAGGATTCTTGAGATGGACTCTCTAATTATGGTATAGAAATCATCTTTTTTTAGTGAGTAAGGTGGGGGTAGTTTGAGGTCCTGAGGATGGGTCAGGAGCATCTTTGGTAGGGCTTTTTCTATCATCATAGGAGTCCACCCATTCTTCCCTATCTTTGTACTTGGCTTCCATAACAAAGATCATGCAGACAATGGAGTCTGTATCTGGGCTTGCACTTATGAATTCAAATTGATTGATGGGTAATACATACTCTTACCCAATCTGTTAAAGGGGGTTAGGAAGATCTATTTCCAATCCATTAGGGTAAGTGATCTAGTAAACGTCATCAACCAAAGACTGCTTCCCTTCTGGTTTATAGAACCCTACATCGATGTAATGTGACTCATAAAAATAAAATGGGGATTTATCGGCATGCAATGTCCTATTTTTAACATTATAACAATATTTGATGTACTGATGGTATGATAATGGAATTTCAGTATGATGATGTAGCCAAGTCCTTCCTAACAGGATGTCGAAGGTCATACTTTGTCGCACTACCAAGAACTCAGAATCTGATATGAGATCTCTAAGACAAGTTTAAAGGTTGATTCTTCCCAACGGCTTCTTATTGATTTTTTCATATCCCATCAGAGTTGTGCCACGGGCTCTCAAACTATCTTCATCATATCCTATATGATGAAGTGTTCATGGTGGGAGGAGGTTGAATCCAGATCCATTTTCAATAAAAATCATTCAGACATCAATGTCATTTATCTTGTTGGACACATGTAAGGGTTTGATGTGCCCTTGCATGATTGTGTCCTCATCCTTATCGATGAAAGAGATGATGGTGTGAAATTATTCAGGATTGGTCTCCATCCGATATACTTTGAATGCTGCTAATTTATCCTAAAATTCATGGAGACTTTGTAAGGCTTCGATGAGTGCCTCCCTGAGGTCTGCGGATTGAGTCAAAGCATCTAATATTGGATGCTTTGCTGATACTGAAGCCAGCTACATTAGAATATCATATTCCTAATCTAAAGGTCAGCACTTCCCAGATCAAGGTTTCTCTTTTGTAGACACTTTAGAGGATTGAGCTTTGAATGTATATGGTCCAACCTCTATAATAGGAGTTAGTGGCGCTACGGTCCTTTCCGAGTTCGATCGGACTAGTTTGCCTGTATGCCTTGGGTTATTTGTTATTTTCTCTTCCTTCAAAAGGTACTCCAAGATAACTGGTCTTGGATTTCTTCCAGTAAGGGAGGAGGAACACTTCAGTTCCCATTGTGTTTTTCGGAGGGTCCTTCCATTTTTTTCTCAGTTTTAATATTTTTAGTTAAAGCGTAGCCAAGAATTTGACTCCATCTATGATCATGCCTTCCAAAAACCATTGGCCTCTCCAACCTCTTCCTCCAGCTCTCCGGTTGGGCATGGGGAATTGGGGTTAGTGTCCATAGTCTCAATCATAGAAAGGGTCTATAAATATAATGACATTACTGGAGCCGAAGATAAGTTCTTGATCCGAGAATATTTATTTCTGACTACCTTCTTCTGATCGTGTCGTTTGGTGGGGTGGTTCCCATCGTACCATTTGGCAGGGTGGCACCCATTGTGCGACATCTACTAGCAGGAAGTCTAAAAGTTTTAGGACTTGCTTTGGCTTTTCTAGAAGCCCAAATTATTGCTACTTCTTTCTGCCCTTCTAGCCCTTAGAGGACTGTGGGGATTGGGATGATGGTTGTGTTGAATCCAGAGCTTTTGGGTCCATGGTTGATTGTTTCAACTGCTCTTGGAAGATTCCATGAACTGGGTTTACTGTTTTCCGAGTCATTTGACTCTCAAATATTTTCTCCTTTTTACTAGGGACTGTTTTTCATTCCTCTTCCTCTCTTGATTCTTAGGTGGAAACATACACCACTTATGTTGGTGGCGGGCCCAACTTGACCTTCCTAGAATCCACCATCTTTTGCAGGATATCCTTGAAGATGAAGAATTACTAGATGGTGTTTCCCAGTATCTGGTGGTAAGAAAAACAATTTATATGGTTATTGAGACCCACTTCATCAGCTCTCTTTGGCTTTGGTATCTAGAGAATGTTGAAATTCATGGCATCTATGAAGTAGCCAAAGACCAAGTCATCTCATAATGAGTAGAATTTATTTCTTCATTATTAAAAATGATTTATTTTAGTACCCCTTCACTCATCTTGCCGAGGTGGGAATGGTTTTTTTCAACCAAGGGGTCGCACATGGTTTGGTGGAGGTCTCACAACTGTAGTTGTTTTCAAGGGTTTCTTAAGAGTGACATAATTTGCCTCAACATTTCCCACTCTTTTCCCTGAGGCCTATGGGGCCACTCGAGACTTGATATTGGTTCACTACAAGGAGTCTTAAATCCTTTGGGTAATGATATAGAAATATCATAACCCACTTGTGTACTTCACCGGGATTATAGGTGTTCACAATTCATTATTAAGGTTATCAATCCACATAGAGAGCATTTCATCTTGGAGAAGCATTTAGTTTAGGGAATAAGTTAGGCCTTTCCATAGGGCAATGAAGTCTGAGACTCTTTCATTCTCTCGCTACTTGCAGTTCATGAGATCAATGATCATTGTCCTAGGAAGCTTTGAACTGAACTCTAAGAGAATTATCACTGGAGGTCCTCCCAGCTGGTGATTGAGTTAGCTGGAAAGCTAGTATACCATACGAAGGATGAGCCCTACTAGTTTCACATGAAGCATATGAGTTTTACTGCTTCTTGTTGTTCCAGAGTTCCCATCATGGGGTCACATAAAGATGTTAAGTGTATTAAATTCTTTTCCAAGTCCCTTGATCCATTAAACCCTAGAAATACTAGGTTTCTGATATTTGGCGGTGGGGGAACATTTTTCACCCCATCAGTGTACGGTTTGCACTATGGTTGTATCGGAGCGCACCTACCCTCCATGTATTCTAGTCAAGATGTTAGTTTCTTGATGTTATTCAAGATCCCTTGATTCATATATTTCTAGGCTTGAGCTTGGGATGGTGCAGCAATGGCCAAAGCTGGGCGTGCCGGTGCTGCTGGAATTTGGGGTGGGTACCTAGTTGGGGGTATCCTTTATGGATTTACCTAAATATATTCTGGATGCCTTCCGAGTGAGGGGAAGTCTTAATGTCCCTCCAAGGATAGATTTAATTAGTTTTATGGTCCTAGTTCCAGGTTAGATGGGCCTTTGAGATTTACTTCATTCACTGGGATGAGTGCATAGGGCAAGCGAATCTCTTCTAGGAATACCTGCTAATGTTCCATTGGAAGAATACATCTGGCAAGATATCTTCCTCGAAGCATCTTGGCATTAACTCACCTGGGCTCCTTCATTTCTTCCTCCTTCATGGTGAATCATTCCTCGAGAGTGAGGGTCACATTCTCAGGGGGGGAGGTGGGTCATAGAAGACCTGGGATTTATTCTTCTCCTTGTTGGGGTTTCACGAGGGAGGTAATGACAAATTAACTGAGGGGGAGCCCAAATTTAGCATTGCTCTATGGTTTCGGGTATGCACACCATCATGCTCAGTGTGGGATGCCTCTGGGAGGGAACCATATTCCCTTTCATCCTCTACCTTTGTGTCATTTCTTGTCAGATCCGTGGGGTTGATTTTTACCATGTTCACTGATGCATACCGCATTGGGGGTGGTGTACTCGGTGTTGAATGGTAGGAAGGCGTTCTATATCCTTTGTTGAAATTTCTTCTTCCATTCTATAGTATTCTTTGGGTTTCTTGGAGAAGATTTACTTGAAGGGATACCTAATCTGACAACATAATTCATCTTCGTCTCAAAGGGTGTGAACCATGAAATAGGGTGGAACAAGTAATTCCTCTAATCGACATTCTTCTGAGACGTAAGAATATAGACATCTATTGTTTGGGAACTTGGGGTAAAAATGCCCCAAGCCCTACGAGATGGTGTGTTCCTGTTCTTCCATTGATGTGATATGGCCTGGATTTGTTGGTCTTATGGGGAATTTTAAATTAAAAATTCCCTCATCCCTGTGGGATGGGGTTATTCCCGCATTTTGGTTATAACCACCATCATTGAAACATTTTTTATTTTATGCACTCATGTGTGGGTGTGGGATGAGTTTGGTATCAGACCTATATGAGATTTATGGGATTTTAAAGTCATGATAACTGCTTTCTATTTGGATTCCCTTTGGTGGGAATTCCACTGGATGTTCTTAGTTTTCTTGCTCAAAATCTTTTTTATGGCTTGATACCTTCGGTCCTGACACTTTTGGACTTACTCTGGGCCGGTTTTTGTTGAGTATTTCATCTTTCCTGAGGATTTATTTTATTTTATTGCTGCCTTTGGGTAATGATATTGCAAGATTTCATTTCCATTGTGGTTTTTTGGATAAAATACAGGGTGGAGTTTAGAGCTCCATGCTCTCCCCATCCTAGAAGATGAACCTCAGTTGGGGTGTCACCAAAGAGGTGACCCAAATTGTGTTGTGCATAGAGGCAAGATAGTTCAGGTTTTTTTCTTTAGCCTTACTGACCATGAATGTTCTGTTGATTGGTGGGTTTCTGGGTTTATTAGATGATAAATATCCCTTAACATGTTGACATGGTCTGAATACCCTTCATAGGATAAAAACTCTTCTTTTAGCTGGTGAAGGGTCTTCTATATATTGAGGTGAATGTCATGCATACATTCCCTAGACTACTACTTTGGTGTGTTGAAGTGAGAAGTGTTTGTAGACCAATATATCACTAGTATATTATCCTTAATCTTGTTGTATTCTCATGATCAACATGTCTTGTTATTATTCTTCTAGGGACTCCTCTACTTTATATGCACATCTTGATTGCTTCTTAATAATTTCATTCCAAGTAGGTGAGACGGTGGGAGCCTCATTGATATGTGAACGATGCAGGGGAGGCTATAAAGATGAGTGTGGCCCCAGATCATTATCTGTTTGAAAATGGATATCAATCTTCATAGAAATAGTTCTTGACATGTATGACTCTGTCTTTCTATGTGCCTCGGCATAGGAGGTCTTTCTCACATTTGTTTCAGTAAGGGGAGTACCTTCTTGTTAGTATGAATATTGATTTTTGGGAGGACATTTTAAATTGGTGCCACGATGGTGAGGACTGCCATTGCAACATGATGCCCAACCGTGGGAAGTGTCTTTATGGCGTATACCCTAGGGAGGACCTTTAGGGTTGGCTACAGTGAAGGGAGGACTGTCTTGCTACTTAATGTCACTGAGGGGAGGACCTTCTCAATGACTTCTATGATGGTGAGGACAACTATCACAACTTGATACCAAGCTACAAGGAGAATTTCTACATTGTACATCTTGGAGAGGGCCTTCAAGATATACTGTAATGAGGGGAGAACCTTCTCATTTCTTGATGTTACTATGCGGAGGGCCTTCACAGAAAACACCATTGTGGGGAGGGCCTTTGTAATGACTGTCATCATGGCAATGACTATCATCATGTCTTGACATCCGACTATAGGGAGAAGCATATCTATAGCATATACCCTAAAGAGGACCATCAGGGCGTATGAAAGAAAGGGGAGGACCTTCTTGATTTCTGATCTTCATATCAAGGGGAGGGGTACCCTAACGTGCATCAGGAGATCGGCTCTCGTGATCGATCATTTTTGGCCTATGGAGTGATCCCCTGTGGGTGCTCTGGGGAGGACCTTTAGAGATACTGGTAGCGATATTGTGGGGAGGGCCTTCGCAACTACTATGGAAATTTCTACAATTTGGTAATGGATTGATAGGGTCTTGAGCATTTATTGATATATTTTTGAGGGAATTAAGAACTCCAACTTCCAGCATAGTAGGATTATTTATGTTCTCTTCATTTTCTGGTTGCCTTTGGGGAATTTTATTTTTGAGCACTCTCTTGTATGTAACCGAAGATGCCTACTGTTGGTAATGGCCTTTATATATAGGTATCTATCTTATTGGGTCCCATGATTCCACTAGGCTACGCTGACGGGAATATTGAGTTTTGGAAGGGATATATGCATGCCTTGGAGCGGCCACCATGTTGGATCGGCATCCCATAGTTGGAACGAGTATTTTTTGTAGATATGGTTGTATGTGTATCACAAGATATTTTCTTAAACCCTACTAGACAAGAGCAAGGATTCATAACTTCTTTGGAGTGACTGAACCATTTTGCAAGTAAGTCATTCCATTTGAGGAAACAAGGTAATGGGTCTGGTTTCTCGCATTTTTCATCGATGAAATAATATCATGGCATGTTTGGATGATATGGTTTGGGATCAATGTCTGGTCTTCTATCATTTATAGGATGTGTTGAGATGCATCTTTGGCTGGAATGGGTATGAAGGCCCATTAAAATATCAGAGAAGGAGTTTGTGCAGCTCAGGTTATCCATGGGTTGCTAGTAGATATTGCCAGTTCTTCTGTTCCAGGATAGTGGAACTATTCTTCCACTGGTTTTCTTCTCTAGTTTCTACTGTATTTTACTGGTGGGATTCATATTCTCTAGTGTGGATTTTCACATGCTCGCTTTCGGATTTATTTATCTCAGAGGATTTGTATGCATCCACAATAATTTGACTCGGCTCATATTTTTTCTGCCATATTCTTATGATGGGCTTGATACACATCAGCATGTATTTATACCTATGTGTATCTAGTTACCATCCTATTTGGATGATGGGATTCTTGTGTGTCGATAGATATCTGCATCTACCTTTAGTTTTCTACTCTGTCTTCATGGTGGTACTGACAAGCACTAGCAGGAACGTTCACATGCTTGTATTGTGCCACCGAATTTTATGGTGGGCTTGAGTAGAGGGGGAGAGTTGTATATATGATCGTTGAATTCCACTACGTTTTTATGGTGGAATTTCTCCTCAGTAACCAGTGTAATAGCATGTTCCTGATTATTTATTCTTTACCCTTGCTGGGAAGCCCAAGGGCCTCAGGTCTTCTGGACTTCAGAGGATACCCTCGGCATAAGGTCATATTCAGTGTGAGGAGGCTTGGTCACCCGGTGTTGATGGAAATGCTCTCTATAAGGGGCATGTGAGTGGAAATCATGTGAAGATATGATGAATTTTTCAAAATTTTCTTCATCTTCCTCCCGAAGATAAGGGAGGTAATTGTTGTCACATTCTGGGTACAGGCTCCCAAAACAATTTGAGATGACCACTAGGGCCTCCTTGTGCAGGGGCACCAATCACGACTAAGTAGGCGACCGGTGATCCTTTGTAGACTGGCGGGATTTTCTCACAGCCTCCACCATGGGGAGAATGCTATTTCGGTGGTTCTCTTTGATCAGCGTGTTAGATACCCAGCATTGAAGATGCAAGGTATTTGAGGTATCCTTTTCTTCTTTGGGGCCCTGGCAGCCTGTAGGATCGTTGATGCATGTTCCTGCATTGGTCGCTAAGATTTAATTTTTATTTAATGATGATCTATGGGAACTTGAAATATACACATATGACTTATGAAAACCACAAAACCCCATCAAAGTATCATTATCTTGAATATATGCATATTTGATGACTCAGCATAGACTCATTTCCCCTATTTTTCTTGTTGTGAGGCAAAGGGGCTTAAGTGGGGTAAGACCACCACCTTGGTAAAGGATTCACATTAGGTTCACCATTTTTGTTTTGACCAGAGGTGAGCATCTGGGGTGTTGAAAAAATGGTCTGATGAGAATCCTCACACATCTCCTATTGTAGAGACAGTCTCACATCATGTTCACCATTTCTTTTGTTTCTATGTGTTTTTCATCATTATCCTTTAAATGAGGATTATATTAATACCACTTGGACTAGGTAGTTTATATCTTCTATATTTATAAGGATTCTCCACAATCAAATGGTCCTAGTGGGTGATTTCATGGGATCAAGTACTTATGCGATCGGTCCTCCTATGATATAACTTCCTCAAATCATCTCTAGTGGGTTTATTCATGGAGCCAGAAACACCCAATGGTCCTCGTATCCATGATTCATGGAATTTTTTTCCAAAATCATGCATTCATTTGATTATTATTTGGATGATGACACATAAGGACTCCATTGGTCGAGATCATGGGAAGTGGGGCTCATCGCACCCTTTGGGGGGGATTATTGCCTATTTTGGGACTCTCTTATATATTTAAGTCATGTTCATATGTTTGTGAATCCTTGGTTCATTTGGAAAGAGTGTGTCCATGGGATACCTTTGGTTTGTAGGATCATTATAGGTATATATGGATTGGATGCTACGGAGGTACTGCTAACTTAAGCCATGAAATAAGGCGCTCTGAAGTTTATCATCATCCAGGGGGATGGAAGGTGACTTTATGTCAAGATCAGACCCATTAAATGGGATTCCTTTGTATACTTAAGGGAGGAATTAGAACCCATGTAGTTCAGGATTGTTGGGGCTTATGCATGGAAGCTTCTCACTTAAGAGGACATGATTGACTGGGCCTTTTTGGTAGGGAACCCTTTTGAGCTCGAGCCTTCAAACAGGCATCCTACATGTCATGGTTTGACTATGAATTAGAGTTCTCATGGTTTAGAATTACTGGGGCTTATGCATGCAATCTTCCCATTTGAGAGGTCATGTTTTGGTGAACCCTTTTATAAGGGAACCCTTTTGAACTCAGGCCTTCAAGAAGGCATCCTATGTATCCTGGTTTGACCAGGAATCAGAGTGCTCGTAGTTTAGAATTTTTGGGGCTTACGCATGGAAGCTTCCCATTTGAGAGGACATGTTTGGGTAAACCCTGTCATAAGGGTTCCCTTTTGATCTTTTTCCTTAAAAAGGGAACCCTATGTATCTTGGTTTGACCAATAATTAGAGTTCTCATAGTTCATAATTGTGTGGATGTTGTACTCGTCATAGATCTCTAAGCCCGCGTGAGTCATGCTTGGTGTGAGAAACAAGAGGATGTGAGAGGTCCAACCAACCACACACTTAATCCCCTACTGATGGGAGAGGGATGGCCTATGAAGGAAGAGGATTGGGAGACTATGGGTGAGGGTGTGAAGCAATTAACATTTTAATGTGGGATAACATTAGAGGTCATGCGGCTCGGCCCTTGGAAGATTGGGAAATTACCTCAGTGGGAATTCCCCAGAATGCATTCTTGGAAAGTGGAGGAGTGTTGACCTCATCACAAGGAGAAATGAACATAATTGCTTTTACTGATCACCATTCCTCATTGAATGGAAAATCAAGTGATCAGACATAATCTCTAGAATGGGGAGGTTCATTTTAGCATCCCAAGGTTGGACTCCAAGTTACCATGGTAATTTAGACTTAAAGACATCCTTGGAGTCTGAAATTTTGTGGGGAGAGCCTTAATGACTTCCCTTAACATGGGTATGTATACTCAAAGGGGTGAATTGACGCGCTTGATGATCTGATAATATGGGTCTAGTGGCTTTGGAGGAGGCTTTGGCCTAATTTCGAGGGACTAGTAGTCTGAAGAACTATATAGGGCTGGACGGTAATGGATGGGCAAGATTGGAACCAGATTGAAGAATACCCGAAAACACCCCATTCCACGAATTCTTTTCTTAAGCAGGATGGGGAGAGCTCTGCACACCATAGTGGTATGCGGGCAGAGGGTTAGTTTGTGTACCTTAGCAGTACATGGTAATGGGCATGGACCATTGTGCACCACAATGCTACGCGGTCCTAAATGTGGTCAGTCACACCACTTTGGGTTCCATCTGCATACTGATGCAGTATGTGGTGTCAGGTTAAATCCAGATAGTGATACACAATACGGGACAACATATCAAAGGAGGGTCCTGGGGACTATCGTTCATGGGGAGTTCATCTATGAGAAATACGTGGTTCACAATTTCACCAATTATGTTATAGGTTCTCTTATTATTATTAATTTTCTTCAATTTATGGTTCACAGCTGGTTGTACCAGCAAAAAATGTAGTTGGCAATTCAGGCTTCGACGACAATTAAATAATGAAGTTGGAATCCTCCCTGAATTCTTTCTTCCAACCTCTGGGGTACCCTTCGTGCTTTCTTCATCCCACAATTCTAAATTCCTTCTATTCTCATTTTATAGACAATTAGGGAAATCATATCTATAGGCATGCGGTACCATTTGTAGAATCACATGAAGAGATATCTTCACCAGCAGAAGACTCAGTCAACTAGGGTTTGCGGGGGATGTGGTTCATGAGTCATGGTTTGTGGAACCCTATCAATTTTCTTTATCCACAAACTAATGAGTTCGTGAGACGGTATGCGGATATCCTTCGCACACATGATTCCCAAAGTGATGTGGTTTGCGGGTGCCTGGGTTCGCTAGCCATCGCTCGGTAGGACAATGCCTCGCGGGTCGTTCCACATACTAGTGGTTCGCATTTCATTCCATTCACAACCCTTCCCAGTGATGGTACATGGGTCACTTAAACTCTTTGAAGAATTTAATTCCTTCAAGTTTCTTTCGATGTTTGCAACTCAATTTGAGACCATTCGCTTTGTTAGACTTGTAGGAATGCTTTCTTCCTTCTGCAAAGTGTTTGTGGGATTATTCTCTTTCCTTTGCAATGTTTTTAGGACCCTATAGTATTCTAAAAAGGAATTATCAAATTAAAAACCCTTTTTTACTAATAATAAGATAAAATTGTGAAGAATAAATTTATTTATCTGTGGAATAATTTAACACCCTAATATTGTAAAAGAACATTATGCCTAATAGTGTATTTAATGTGCAACACAGAGTTGGAATGAACCATGCCATAATATTAAAAAATTATTATAATTATCCATTAAATTGACTTATATGAATTGTGTTAGCTAATTTATGAAATATACATATAAATATACTACTCAATATAAATTTATTATTAAATTCATAATAAATAAACACTCATATTTGGTAAAGATATTTTGTACTACAAAATAATATGTTTCCTTCAAAATATATTTTTATTTCTTTTTTTAAGAAAATATTATAATTATTTTTTTCACCATTATAAATATTAATATAATTTTTGAAATCAGAATATCGATATTAAATTAGGATAAATTTTTTTTTTCAGAAAATATTGTGTTTTCAGTGAATACTAAAAAATACAATTTTTTGTAAAAATGACATTTCTTTTAATAAATTACCCAATTTAAAAGTAAAATTATGATTTTAATTTTATTTCAATTTATAAAATTTATTTATTTATGTTTTATAAAATTAATTACATTTAATTCATCTTTATACTAGATTTTAGTATATCTTTATTTTTAGGCTTAAAAAACATTTTTTTGAAAACTGTTTTAAATTTCATAATGATTCTACAATTTAAATAATGAAAATAAACCTAATGAATAATTATTTAATTGAAATTATATTAATTATTTTTACTTATCAAATATTTATTATAGTTTAATCTTATGCTTGAAAAATAAATTTCTTGATAACCCATTTTTTCGACATGTCTATGGTTTTTTTTAAAATTAATTATTTTCTATTATGTGAATTGAATTTGATAAAATGGATAAAATATTTGGAATCATCATTATTAATATTATATAACAATATCAACGTAATTTTTTGTCATAATGAATAGTAAATGCAGAAAAAATAGTTACCACGGTTAAAAATTATAATGGAAAAAGCGAGTAACCTTATAGATAAAGAGGATAACATGTTTATAACATGATCTATATTTATTTTTAGAGGTGTTTCATGGCCTTTTCTCTATTTAAATCCTTTATTTTTGATTTTTTTTGGAAATTTCCTTGAGAGTCCATTCCCATTATTGAATTATTTTGGGTATTTACAAGAACTCCAATCCTCCTACCTTAATAAATGGATGCCCCTATTCTCTCCTTTCCACACTTCAAAAAACCATTGGTTAAGAAAATTCCTTACAAAATTAATTAATTACGTCCCTCACATCATCTTATATGATTTGGTTAGATCATAAATCTAATCAATGAAGCCTCTAGGTATATATATAAAGAGTTGGTCTGAAGAATAGGTAACATTTTTTACTGAGTATCTTTGTCTTATTTATTCTTCCACTTCCTTAATATATTATTTAATCCTGGTAATATAATTAAATTAGTATATAAAAAAAAATAGGATTTTATTATTTTAATTTTATAACCCATATCCATCTCCACTTCCATCAAATTGGAAATAAACACATACTTCATGTGTATGACGAACTACTTCCTTGCAAACCGATGTAATTTGTTTTTCATCATCACCTCTATTTAGTATTTATGATGATGTATTTAACTTTTATATAAGATTTTAGTTTATTATTAATCATTATTAAAAATTAATATATCATATACTTTATAGCCTTACCATCCATTGAAAATTATAATGTCATTCATGTGTATGGCAGATTACCACCTCATGAGGCAATGTGATACTTGTTTTATTACCGTATCTCATTGATAGTATATGTAATTGTATTTTAAAAAATAAAATTATATTTATGATATAATGATAATTATTTAAAGTTAAATTAACACTTAACTTTCTTCCATTATTATCATTGAAAAAATGGAAATGTTATACATGTGTACATAAATCCTACCATCTCCATGATTAAGACATAGTTAATTATCCATAAAAATATTTCATGATAATTTATAAAATTTTAGATTATGTATAAAAATTATAATTCTTTCATAATTACTATTCCAAACATGATAAAAAAAATATCCCTTTTACCACATTCAATACATTGATTCCATTTTGAAATTATTAACTAAGCATTCTCAAAACACCTGAAGTGGATATAAGTAATTATGTAATTAAATAAAACATTAAAATAAATGAGTTAAATGGTTTATGTTTAAGGGATTAATCCAAGAATATTTTTTCAAGAAAACAAATAATTGATATATGTTTATTATCTATGATATTAAATACATACACAACAATATATGGACTCGAGGTAAGGGTTTCATCTCAAAAATTCCTTCTTTGAGACACATATTCTTTTATACACATAATTTATTTTAAATGGGGTATATAATTCCCCTTTAAATTTTTTGTTTGGAATAATTCATTCTTCATGATATTTTTTGTTACAATTCATCTACTTCATTCATGTGTGTTATACATAAAAATTTACTAAATCAATAAGGGTTTATGTTTCAATCTCATTTTTAATCAAGATTATTTATGTTTGAATTTTTATTATAGGAAATTATTTTATCATTGTATAATAAAACCCAATCAATTTTATTATCCTCTTGTTATTCATGTACTTTTAATGTAATTGTACCATTTCCCCTCTATTTGGTACTTAGTATGATTTAGAAAATGTTATTTACAAAAGTTAGATTTATTTATCTCTTTGTTCAAAAATACTTTTCTTCAATATCCATGTTTGTAAAAATATTTTAAAATATTTCTTTAACATTATTCAAATGAAATACTAATTAAATTTTTAACCTTTTTTAAATTATTTAAAAAAAATTAAATAGATATCTTTTTGTTTTCTGAACGACGCACTTTTTAACCTTTTTACAATATAGTGAAATGAATGTTTTTCTAATATAGATGGAATGTATTGAATTTCCAGCGATCATGATCAATCACTTATTTGAAGATTCCTTTATAATGTTCCCTGGTTTTTTTAAGAATAAGTTTTCATCAATATTTTTAAAATTATTATATTTCCAAATGTTATTTTCATAGTGTAATGGTTATTTTCCTCGAGAATGATTTTAATTATTTTTAATGTATTCCTATTAATCAATGAAAACAAACTATAATGTTATGTAATTATTCCAATTTTATTATATATTTCTCTTACATATATAACTAGATCATTTTCTAATTCTTTTATGGTGTAATACATTCCTTATGATCGGTTCTTAAATTCATTGTTTAAGAAATCTCATTTGATTATGATATGAGGTAATATTATGCAACTCATTTTCTTACCTTGGAATTTCTAATACATATTCCTTATGATTGATTCCTTTTGTGGAATGCATAATCTTTTACATGAAATGAATGTGATGGGTGGAATTTAAATTCTATATCCCATACATTGGTTAATGTTTTAGTCTCATGATTCATCATGTGTGGGATTAGGGAGTGAACCAAATCTATTATGGGACTTTTCCCAGCATTTATTATTATCTTGGAAGATATATTTGAATTTTTTTTATTCCATGTATTATGATTCTACTATGATTCCAATATTTTTATGATCTTATGATACCATATTCATTATTTTATTCTCCCATGTGATTATTCAAAATATATCTATATTATTATATCATGTTATACCTTTAACTCACATGTTATGTATAATTGTCGTGATTATTTTCTTATTGGGATTTTTAGCACACCACTTTTTCTTATGTATTACCCACGTTATCCCATGCAGTTTTAGGAGCTTAAAAGGATTTAGGAGATTATTAAGGATAAAAAATAATAATGTTTTATTTTAGTCATATTTTGATGTATTATAAACCTAGTAATCTAAAGACACCAAACCTCATGATATTTTAGTTGTAATTAATTTATTTTTATGTTAAAAATAATGTATTAATATGTTCAAAAGGCTTGTGTCACTACAGTTCTTATTAGAAAAAAGTTTCTGTTAAACTTTGGAAAGTAGGATGAAAAAACATTAATGAGAAACCTAGGTATATGTTTAAGTATGAGAAAGTATCCTGGAATTTTGGTGTAGGATAGAGTGAGTGGTTTATAAGATATTACATACCTATATAGATACTACAAGTGGATGTGGCTTTGCCATAATTGTACTTAGGGATAATAACTATAAAAAGGGTGAACTGAACTGGACTTGATCGTCACCTGGTGCATGATAAGAGGTCTTGTTTCACACATCGTTTGATATGTCGGAAAGATTTGTTTTGAAAATTAAAAGAATCTTTATGAACCATCCTGAAGGACATGAATTTATGATAATCATGGATGACCTAGGTAAAACCTAAAGTGTCTTTTAGATAAGTCTAAGTTTGATCATAAGTTTAAATTTATAAATACCCCTCTAGAGGTTTTATATTATGGATTTCTAATATGATTATGTTTGGTAATATAACCTTTGTTTTTAGTATGGGTTCTTTCTTAAAAAATGTTTATTTAATGTATAATTTCCTGACCACCATCCCACAAAGACACAGAAATGAGGGGGTGATGGTGGCTAGCCGAGTCCCACCTCCAATAGGCCTCAAGTTAGCGACTAGCACTGAGAGTATAGTAAACATGCATATGGGTAGCACTTCCCTTGAAGATAACCCTAAAAATAGAGAGATAAGATAGACATAGAAAATAACACCATCTTATATATTCATATATAAATAAATCTAAAGTTCAATAATGCAACGTCTTATAGTACTATAACAACTGAAAGGAAAACTACAAATACCAGAAAGGGAAAGATGGCAGTGACTATGAATCCCAAAAATCTCCTCCAAAACCATGAGCAAGTAATATCCATATCAATCTCCAACCTACTCTAGATGACCTGAAAATAGATTATATATATAGGGTCTGTATAAATGTATACTCAGTAGGATCCTCCTCAGAGCCTCTCATAAAAATGATAATGAAATCATGAAAAATCACCCTAAAATATAGTGAAACTAACTCATCACATAAACAGGAATACTAATATCCTAGATTTATCATCGATAACTCTCACAAAGAATTACATAAATGATATCGTATAATATTGTAAGGAAACATCAACCCTCTTCCCCATTGGTTTGTTTCTCTTTCCCAATATCATATGACTCGATTCATCTCTATCCAAAAGTAAGTCAACCCATATGCACCTAGGTAAGGCATCACAACATGCATTGTGTGCATCACATCATCACATAATCCAGTATAACAACACAATATATAGTAGACACGTATATCTCAAGAGCCACCACCGACCATATGATGTGTATCGTACAAAAGGTATTTTACTTCAAGCCATTAAAGCTCATACACTGAGTAAGTACCTCAATCCATCACAACCTCTACCTGTCATCCTATAATAATCCTTTGGATACTATATCATGTAATAAATGTGTGTGAAATAAAAAAAAATCATCACATCCATCTATAAACATATATGGGAAAAATAAAAATTGTTCATATCCTCAGAAGTAAATGCCAAGAGAAGAGAGCGGTTCTAGAGAGGGTAATCGTACATCAATCATGTAATGCCCCAACCCAGCTTACTAGTAAAATAGTAGTCAGGCTGGTGGGTCACATGGCCTTAAGAGCATCTCCTCATGCATCAGAGGCTTCTGACTAGTAGTGTAACATCTCGCTACTATTTCAGGTATTCTTAAACCATCTTGTGTTAAATTATTATTACGTTAAATGGGAAAAATGGTTTATCAGTAAAAAGTTTTGTTTTTGTTAAACACCTCCCAGAATGTTATAACGCCCAATTAACACTCTATAATATTCAATTAAATATTTTCTGAGTTAAACACTGAGTAAGTATGATTTTTAGAGGCCCCCAAAAGCTCGGCGAAGATGGAATAAAATTATTAAGCAGAATATATTAAGTAGACACTTTATATTCAAAATATTTGAATAATTCCAAAATGATGTGTCATTTGAGAAATATGAGACCACGGTTATGTCTGAAATATGGTGTTTACCCTATAAGGGGTATAAAATTTGAAGGCATTGGACATTTGGATGTCTCTCTTGTGAGATAAAGTTATTAAATAATATTTAATATTTTATATATTAAATAATTAAATATCTCTCAAACGGTGCATCGTATGGGAAATTTGAGACCACTGATGTGTCTCGAATGAGTGGTTTACCCTATATGGGGTATAACATTTGTAAGTATCGGGTGTTTGGATGCCTCACTTCAAAAAATGACCCTTTTTTATTTTGATAAATTAATTATTTCGATTTTTCATTAATATATCATTAATATCTCTTAAATTTTTCACCGTTTGAGAAATCTGAGACAACTGATGGGTCCAGAATGTGGTGTTTACCTTAGAAAAGGTACAACATTTGTTCGTATCTGGTGTTTGGTTGCTTCGCTCGCAAAAATAACCCTTTTATTTTAATTATTTATTTATTCTGATTTTTAATGAATAAATCATTAATATCTCTCAAACGGTTCATCGTTTGATAAATCTGAGACCACCATTGGGTCTGTAATGGTGTTTTTACCTTAGGCAGGGTATAATTTTTATGTGCAATGGTCATTTGGTAACTTTTAATATTTGGGTTAAATAATTAAGTTTAATAATTTAATTAAAAACAGATGTTACTATTCAACCTCTCTACAACACATCATTTCCACCATTAATGACCGATTAACATTCTAAAACCTTCATTTTTCAACTGTTTTGAATGTTTTCAGTTGCAATGCCTTAAATGGGTGAAATAAATGAGTCCACAATGAATTTCGGTTGAAACAAAAGATTAAAATGAGTGTTTCAAAGTGTTTTTTTAATTCATTCGGTTTTGGGTTTTATTAAATAATCGAATTTTTTTTGCATTCTTTGGTTGGAGTTATTTAATTTTTAATTTAAATAACTAATTTTATTCATTTAATAATTAAACCAAATTTAATAAAACAAAACTACCTCACCTTCTTCAACACACATGAATTCCCTTTAATGGTCACCCTTGATTTCAAAAACATTTTTTCACCACTGTTTCAACCTGTTTCTGTTGGAACTCATTGATTTGATGAAATTAATAAATCCATATTAATTTTTGGGTTGATTAACGTTTGGAATCGGGCGTTTTAAATGTTTGTTGAGGTTTCCATGTTTTTAGG
This sequence comes from Viscum album, assembly GCA_963277665.1. Taxonomy (NCBI): domain Eukaryota; kingdom Viridiplantae; phylum Streptophyta; class Magnoliopsida; order Santalales; family Viscaceae; genus Viscum; species Viscum album. The sequence continues at coordinate 849,687,195 of OY728126.1, read as the reverse complement.
GTTCTAAAATCACCCTAGGTCTTGATTCTTCTTGTTTATTGACTTTTTTGTCCTCCGATGATCTCAAAACACCCTCATGCACAACTGTTCAACACTCCGAAACTTGGTGGTGGTTTTCCTAGATTTTCTTACCCTTGCGCAGCGAGAGGTTGAATAAGAACCATGAGTTTTCTTTTTTATTTATTTTATTTATTTATTTTATTTTATTTATTTTATTTTTTTTATTTATTTATTATTCTCCAAGTCTTCTAAATTCAATAAATTTTTCGTTATTGATCGGAATTGCACGTCATCGGTACAGTTGAATTCATCTTGATGAGCAGAATTAAATAATATTTTTTATTTTGAAGGCTGGAAGGTATTCCATGATCCATTTTTCACATTTTAATGGATATTTGAAAACAAATTATTTAAGGATAATTTCTAAAATATAATTCCATAATTTGTGAAATATTATCATAAAATATTTAGACAAGGATAAATTTTAAAAGATAGTCAAATGGTTTTATCAATAGATAATTTATAAAATTTTCATATAATAATTGTTTTGAATTATTAAAGGACAAATACACATATTATTGTGAATAATTATAAAAAAAATTATTAATGGATAATTATAATGCAATTATCATGTGACATGGATTATTGAAATTATCATGGCATAATTACTTTTATTTATTAAAGGATAATTTTACTAAATTATCAAAGGATAATTAATATAATTATTAAACAATAATTTCAATATTATCAATGGTTAATTATAAATAATTATCAAATGATAATTACAATGAATAATCAAGTGATAATCATTAGTTTTCCAACTGATAAATTTTAAAAGAATTTATTGAAGGAAAATTATTTAAATTATCAATGAATAATTATAAAGGCTTACCACATGTGTTATTGTTTTAATAAAAAGATATTATAATATCGAATGTGGTTTATAATTATTTGGAGGAAAATATTATGATTTCATTCGTTAACATAAAATGATAATCCAGAGATTATCCAGGAGAGATAAATTGTAATCGCATGTAATATTTTATTTCCTTGTCAAATAAAATAGAGAGATATAATTATCCAATGAGGTTTATAATTATTCTTATGGATATTTATTTTTATTGCATATATTAACATAAAACGATAATCCAAAGATTATCCAGGAGAGAGAAAATGTAATCATGTGTAATATTTTACTCCCTTGTGAAATAAAATAGATGTTCTAGTTTTAGGAAACCTTGATGAGTGTCAAGAATTGGTTTTTCAATGCTTACGATAATAAGTCTGTGAGGAGGTGTATTAAACCACACATGATGGTTTATCATTGCCGCTGACATCCACAACCTTAAGTTAGGCGGTTCTGTTCTGATTAACAAAATTGATTATTCTTTTTCTTGACTTAAATCAATTGTTCATTTAAATCCAATTTGTCAAATTTTCTTCTATTAAATTGATAAAAACTCAATTCCAGTGAATCGAGATATTTGAAATGGTTTTGGCATGGAAATTTTGAAAACACTTGATTTCATTGAATTGGGTGTGTTTATGGAAATTGGATGGTTTAAATTGTTTAATTTAAATTGTGGATTTCATGGAAATGATTTCAATAAAATTGTTGAATTTAATTGTGTAAATAAATTGTGTAATGATGAAATTGGTTTTGAATGGATTTCAAACTAGTGAAAAAGGCTTTAAATGATTTCATAGAAACCCAATAGTTTTATCTTGTTAAAAAAGAATGTTTTTGAATAAAACCTGTTTGGCTTTAAATGGAAATAAACTCGAACTTTTGAAATGAAAGAATGAGATTGATCGTATTTTATATAGTCTTAAAATAGTTCTCCCATGATGTAAGAGTGTGTGAAATCCTTTAGTGAGTTATTTGGATACACTCTATGCTACAACAACATTCTAATACATAATTTTGGTGGGTCACATCCCCGACGGGTTGATGATGAGTCTCCTTTGGCCAGTGTTATAGGGATGTGAGTATACACATTTTTTTGAGTTCCCATAGTGAGTTTGGAATCATATATCTAGTTAATACTATAGTACCTTTTTGTCGATGAACATGTTGCTCTCTTATTTATTTATATTTGAGACATAAATGTATGCCAATCTTTTTGAACTTCTTTACATGCCTTATGAATTTATATAAACTATTTTATATAAATGTTTTATTTAAGACATTGTTTTGGAAATATTCCATAATTTGTAAAATAATTGCTTAAAATATTTATTTCCATCATTTGAAAATTTATAGCATGCTTGGTTTAAATATGATTTTGATTTTCCAAACCTGTTTTCATTGAAATTGAAATATTTTATTTGGATAATATACATTTAGAATCTGTTATGGAATCTTTGGTGGTATCCTACTGGGCTTAGGCTCACACCCTAATTTTGCCTTTGGGTATTTTATACTTTCTTCTTCTAGGTTCTAGAAAAGGGAATAGATCTCTTTGAGGTGGATCTAGTTGTTGAGCTTTGGTCATGGTGATTTATGTCCTTAGTGATCTTGGGGTTGTTTTCCAATTTAATTACTTGGTTTGTATTACTTTGGGATTTTTATGCCATGTTGTATTTTGGTACATCACTCTCAGTGGAGTTTTTTTGTTATGAATACTGCTTTGTGTTCTTTTGCTTCCACATTATTGTAAATAATTGTTCCCACATGTATTTTGTATGATGCCAGGTGCTAGTCACCGACCCGTGGGAATCGGGGACACCCTTCGGTCAATGTTAGGGTTGAATCAGTTGTCGGTTTACCAAGGTACCTAGGTTGGTTTGTGACAAAATGGTACCAGGGGCAGGTTAAGCATCTTCCCTTGATGACAGTATGCATTTGAGTATTCGGGTTGGGACATAGGAGATAGTTATGATTGAGTTCATGGAGAGCTCTCACCATAATGAACCATATGTATCTAGGGGTGGTTAGGTAAATATTTCTTGTGGATTAGTTCTAGTCTTTTCCTTATTTTGAATTGGATAGAGTGAAATCCAAATCATTTATGTTCTACCAGTTAGGATCACATTTCCATCCTTGCTTTGTACATGAAATATCTAATGTATTGCTTATTGTCTGCTGATGTTGTGTAACACTATGCCTTGGAGAAGGCATGCGAATCGTATCTAGGAAGGGGGTACTACTGAACATCAGTGAGAGAATTCTCTAGTGGACCCAAGTCTAGTTGAGGTGATTATGTGCACTGTCCAATCTCTAGGATAGGCACCACCTCTACTCCCCATTTAGGCTCCAGCTGTGGAACCTTATGGGTGCTCTTCAAAAAATTTCTCAAGAGTTCATTCACCAGAAACCACTATTTATCAAAGTATCCATTGATCCTCAACATGATGAGGAATGGTTGGGAAAGATAGAACTTTTATCTGATCTCTTATAGATACTAGATGAGATCAAGGTGAAGTGTGCCACCTTTATGTTGGAGGGTCCAAGAAAGAGATGGTGGGACACGATAGTGACGATAAAGAAACATGACAGATTAGATTTGAAGGCCTTCATGTTTCTTTTCACTGAATAGTTCTATCCAGATTAAATGGTGTTGGCCAAAGCTGTCGATTTTTTCATGCCTGAGCATTCTGAATGAATTTTAGCTCCTGCGTACATTTGTGGGACTTTCATAAGTTCTGTTATATCTTTCCACTCCACGCAGTGGCACGAGTTCATCAACACCTTCAAAAACTATGGGGCAATCAAATGTTTCACGTACAAAATGGTTCCAGTCATAGGCATCCAGAACGAATATTCTTCATGAAGTGGAAGAGTCTTCAAAGGAAGCGGATAGTAGTCCAAAAACCTTGATTGGTACAATTACTATAGCTTGGTTGTTTTTTACTACTCTTTTTTATACGAGTTCATATCACTCGTTTATTTCAACCCATATTGTTAATCTACTTAACCTTTCTATGGAGATTTTATCTTGTGCAATGGATATTACTATACCCCTTGGTATAAAGAGAGAGCAGGGTCTTTGTAATCCCTCTTGTGTAATCTCTATATTAGTTGTCAAACATTCTTGGAGTTTTTTTTTTGTACTCAACTTGAAATCTCTTAATGTCCTATTTGGGATGGATTGGTTCATTACCAATAAAGCTTAGATTGATTGTTATCTTCAACAGTTTTACATCCCTACACCCAGTGGTGTGCCTCTTTTCCTTTAAGAAGAATGTGACCCAAGGTTGAGTGGAGTCAGACCTTCTTATCCGGAGTTTGGGAAAGTGATAATAGTGTTTAATTTCAATTTGGAGCGAGATTCAATGAGTGGTGATCCCCCTCCAGTCATCTTTGAGTTTCCCAACATGTTTCCTTATGACTTTTCTGGTTTTATACTGGTAAGGGAAGTTGATTTTTCTATTAAATTAATGTATCGTACTACATTATTTTCTTTTCCCTCTTACCAAATGGCTCCAGTTGAACTGAAATAATTAATGTCCTAGTTCGACGATCTTCTGTATAAAGCCTTTATTCACCCAAGTGTGTCACAGTGGGAAGTGTCAGTTATCTCTTACATGAAAGCTAATGGTTCTATGACATCTTCTCTTCTTGAGATGATTCTCCAGGAACAGAAGCTTGTTGATGAATTTCGCAAGCATTAGAGACTCTCATTATAGTGGGGAGACAGATGACCAATGGTCCTTCTCCAAAGAGGGTGTTCTATGTTATTAGAACCATTATGTTGCATCGTTAGTGATAAAGAAGGATATAATGGGGGATTTCCAAATTTTTACAATGGGTTGTGCACCCAGGAAGCACTAAGATGTTCTACAACTTGAAGCAACAGTTTTGGTGACCATGTATTCTTGAAGGTTTCACCCTGGTTGGGTCATCAATGGCTTGGGAGCCAAGGGAAGCTTGATCCTTATTTTGTGGGATATTTTGAGGTTTTTTTATTACGTGGGGAAATTTGTTAACTATTTATCACTACCACTGCAAATAACATCGATACATAATGTGTTTCATGTATCTCAACTTCTAAATCTTTTATCTAACCCATCTCAGGCTCTAAGTTGGCATGATCTTGAAGTGAAACCTGTTTTATCTATGTCTGTACGACCAGTCATGGTTGTTGATTCTAAGACCAAGGTACTTCATGGGAGTACAATGCCTCCATTTTGTATGTTCTGGAGGCTTCTTCATAGGATTTTTGGGGATATATTGTTCCTATGGTGGGGAGGTTGTAACATCCCGTTACTGTTTTAGGTATTCCTAAACCATCTTGTGTTAAATTGTTATTACGTTAATTGGGATAAAATTGTTTATCAGTAAAAATTCGTGTTTTGGTTAAACACGTTGTATAATGTTATAATGCCCAATTAACACTCCAAGATATTCAATTAAATATTTTGTGAGTTAAACAGTGAGTAAGTATGATTTTCTAAGGCCTGAAAAATCTCGGTGAAGATGGAATAAAATTATAAAATAGAATATATTAAGTGCACACTTTTTATTCAAAATATTTTAAAAATTCCAAAATAACGTGTCATTTGAGAAATATGAGACCATTGTTATGTCTGAAATATGGTTTTTACTCGATTATGGGTATAACATTTGAAGGCGCTATAAATTTAGATGTCTCACTTGTGATATAAAGTTATTAAATATTATTTAATATATTATTTATTAAATAATTAAATATCTCTCAAATGGTGAATTGTATGGAAAATTTGAGACCACTGATGGGTCTAGAATGAGAAGATTACCATATAAGGGGTATATCATTTGTAAGTGTCAGGTGTTTGGACGTCTCTATTGAAAAAATGACCCTTTTATTTTAATTAATTAATTATTCTGATTTTTCATTAATATATCATTAATATCTCTCAAAATGTTCATCGTTTGAGGAATCTGATGCCACCGATGGGTCCGGACGTGGGGTTTTCCCAAGACAAGGTATAACATTTGTTCTAATCGGGTGTTTGGATGCTTTTCTTTCAAAAAAACCCTTTTTATATTAATTATTTAATTATTCTGATTTTTATTTAAAAAATCATTAATATCTCTCAAACGGTTCATCATTTGAAAAATATGAGACCACCATTGGGTCCATAATGGAGTGTTTACCTTGGGTAGGATATAATTTTTAAGTGAAATGGATGTTTGGTAACTTTTAATATTTGGGTTAAATAATTAAATTTTATAATTTATTTAAAAACTGATGTTACTATTCATCCTCTCCCCAAAACAGTGTTTCCACCATTAATGACTGATTAGCTTTATAAAACATTAATTTTTTAATTGTTTTAAATGTTTTCAGTTGAAATGCCTTAAATGAGTGAAATAAACGAGTTTGTAATAAATTTCGGGAGAAATGTAAGATTAAAACGAGTGTTTAAAATTGTGGTTTTAATTCATCCAGTTTTGGGTTTTATTAAATGATCGAATTTGTTTTCATTTTTTTATTAGAGTTATTTAATTTTTAAGTTAAATAAATAATTTTATTAATTTAATAATTAAACCAAATTTAATTTAATAAAACCATCTCACCATCTTCACTGCATGCGAACGACCATTGATTGCCACCTTTGATTTAAAAAACATTCGTTTCACCACCGTTTCAACCTGTTTCTGTTGAAACTCATTGATTTGGTGAAATTGATGAATCCGTATTATTTTTTGGGTTTATTAACATTTGAATTGGGTGTTTTAAAATTACATTGAGGGTGCTGCATTTTAGGGTTCTAAAATCACCATAGGTCTTGATTCTTCTTGTTGGTCGGTCTTTTTGTCCTCCGATGATCTCAAAACACCCTCTTGTACAACCGTTCAACACACCGAAACTTGGCAGTGGTTTTCCTGGATTTTCATACCCTTGTGCAGTGGGAGGATGAAGAAGAACCATGAGTGTTCTATTTTATTTATTTTATTTCTTTAATTTATTTATTATTCTTCAAATCTTCTAAATTCAATAACTTTTTCATTATTGATCATAATTGTGCGTCGTCGGTATAGTTGAATTTGTCTCAACGAGCAAAATTAAATAATATTTTTTTCGAGTTCTTTAAGGTATTCCATGATCTATTTTTTTAAATTTTAATGGATCTTAGAAAATAAATTATTAAAGAATAATTTCTAAATTATAAATGGATAATTTGTGAAAAAATATCATAAAATAATTACACATGGATAAATTGTAAAAGATAATCACATGGTTTTATCCAGAGATAATATATAAAATTGTCAAACAATAATTTTTTTGAATTATTAAAGGAAAATTACACGTCTTATTGTAAATAATTATGAAAAAATTGTTAATGGATAATAATAAGGTAATTATCATGTGAAATGGATTATTGAAATTATCATGGGATGGTTACTTGTTTTGTAAAAGGATAATTGTACTAAATTATAAAAGGATAATTAATATAATTATCTAAAAATTATTTCATGATTATAAAATGGTAATTATAAATAATTATCAAATGATAAGTATAATGAATAATCAAGTGTTAATCGTGAGGTTTCTAAATCATAATTATTAAAATAATTTATCAAAGGATAATTATTTAAATTATCGTTGAATAATTATAAACAGATACCACATGTGTAATCATTTTAATCTAAAGATATTATAATATCAAATTTCGTTTATAATTATATGGAGGGAAATATTAAGATTGCATGCGTTAACATAAAACGATAATCCAGAGATTATCCAGGACAAAGAAATTATAATCTCATGTAATATTTTATTTCCTTGTAAAATAAAATAGAGGGATATAATTATCGAATGAGGTTTATAATTAATCTTATGGATATCTCTTTCCATTGCATACATTAAAATAAAATGATAACCCTAAGATTATCTATGAGAGAGAAAATGTAATCGTGTGTAATATTTTACTTCCTTGTGAAATAAGATAGATGTTTTGGTTCTAGGAACCCTTGATGAGCGTTGAGCATTGTTGTGTCGATGCGTACGATAATAAGGCTATGAGGAGGTGTATTTAACCGCACATGGTGGTTTATCATTGCCACTGACATTGACAACATTAACATTCTTGGTTCCATTCCGATTAACCAAATTGAATATTCTTGTATTACATGACTTATTTCAATTATTGATTTAAATTCAATTGCCCAATTTTTTTTATTAAATTGATAAAAACCCTGATTCTAGTGAATCAAGATATTTGAAATGGATTTTGAATGGAAATTTGGAAAACCCCTGATTCCATTGAATTGGGTGTGTTTATGGAAGTCAGTTGATTTAAATTGTTTAATTTGAATTGTGTGTTTGATGGAAATAATTTCAATTAAATTGTAGAATTTAATTGTGGAAATAAATTGTGTAATAATGAAATTGGTTTTGAATGGATTTCAAACTGGTGAAAATGGATTAAAATGATTTCATAGAAGCCCAATGGTTTTATCTTGTGAAAAAATGCATATTTCTGAATAAAACCTGTTTGGTTTTAAATAGAAAGAAATTGAATCTTTTGAAATGGAATAATGGGATTGATCATATTTTAAGTCATCTTAAAATAGTTCGCCTATCATTTAAGAGTTCATGAAAGCCTTAGGTAGTTATTGAGTTATTTGGATACACTCTACGCTACGAAAACATTCTAATATAAACTTGTGGTGGGTCACATCCTTGACAGGTTGGGGACGAGTCTCCTTTGTCCAGTGTCATCGGGACATGTGTATACACATTTTTCTGAGTTCACATAGAGAGTGCAGAATCCTATAGCTAGTTAATACTATCATACCTTTTGGCATGTGACCATGTTTCTCACTTGTTTATTTATATTTGAGATATAAATGTACACCAATGATCTTTAATTTCTTTACATACATTATGAATTTATATAAACTGTTTCATATAAATTTTTTATTTAATCCATTATTTTAGAAATATTCCATCATTTGTAAAATCATTAATTTAAATATTTATTACCATCATTTGAAAATATATAGCATGTTTTTTTAAATATTATTTTGAATTGCCAAACCTGTTTACATTGAAATTGAAATATTTTCTTTGGATAATCTGTATTTGGAATCTGTTATGGATTCTTTGGTGGTATCCTACTAGGATTAGGCTCACACCCTACTTTTTCCTTCAGGTGTTTGTAAACTTTCTTCTTCCAATTTAGAGAAAAGGGAAGAGATATCTTGGAGGTGGATCCTGCTGATGAGCTTTGTTCATGGTGAGTTGTTTCCTTAGGGACCATGGGGTTGTTTTCCCATTTTAGTAAATGGGTTGTAGTACTTTGGGTTTTTTATGCAATGTTGTATTCAGGTACATCACTCCTAGTATAGTTTTTTTGTTATGCATACTGCTTTGTTTTCTTTTGCTTCCGCATTCTTGTCACAAAATTGTTCCCACTTGTATGTTGTACGATTCCAGGTGCTAGTTGTTGACCCATGGAGATTTAGAACACCCTTTGGGATATGTCAGAGCCGACTTGGTCATCGGGTTACCAGGGTACCTGGGCTAGTTCATGAAAAGTAGTGCGGGTGTATAGGTTTGTTCTATGGGGAGACTATACCCTCATACTTAGAATGAAAAGCAATAAATAGATAGTAAATAGAAGGTAATATAATTTGGCCAATGCCGGTTTGTACAAATAATGCATGCCAGATGATGATACACAATCCAAAGAGTAACATACAACATGCTTAAAAATTCTATATTATACTAGACTCATGTAATGAAAGGAACTAAATCCATAAGTTGATCTCCACGTGTATCCTGAGCTCTAGCTCTATCATGTGCTCCTAATACCTCAATTACAAGAAAAATAGCACAACCAAAGGTCCATAGTCTTGCAAAAATGAAGGTCCACCATATTACCAGTGGTTCCTGAGAAGGGTGAGAGATAACACCTCAGTAGATTGGAACCCACAGTGTCTAGCCCAGCCCAATTTGTTCAATATAGAATTAAAGTAGTTTGGAGGTAAATAGTTAAGCATCAAAAGAAAGTGAATATTCCCATGAAATGTAATCTTCTAAAATATTGATATTAAAATATACCCTCAAGGATCCCCACACAAGATATTCAAACTCCTTTAACAAGGCAGCTATAAGAAATGAACAAATATACAGAATGGATTTTCCATTCTACCAAACACATCACACCACCATGACCTTTCCATAAACTCCAAGTGCCAAATAAATCATGTCCTTACCGTACATTCAAAAGAGTAAAAACATCCTCGGTCGTAACATATAAATCCAAGTACCTCATTCCTCATGGAATTTCCATATGTCAAAGTATCAGACCACAAAGGGACAGATCCAAGGTGTTAAAGACCAATTCATACTTGTTTAGTTCCATGAGCATCTTGATGGAAACTCTGTAAAGTCACTCATTGGAGTCCTTGGAGAATTTCATACCAAACACGTCCTATGTGATTCCAAGATAGCTAGATCCAAGGGATTGTAAGGCCTGAGGCATCCTACGGAATCAAGACCTAAAAGGCATACTCAACCTAAGTCATCCCCAACCATGTTCAAGATCCACGGAGAGTCCTCCATGGAATTTGTACAATCATTCATCCATTTAATATCATTTAACACAAGACACCTTATGATTCTACCCACCCATGTATAACCATTTACATTAAATTCATAAAATTAGTATACCCACTCATTAATCACAATACATAACAAAAGAAACCAAGGATTATACCCACTCATTATTACCATACACATTCACAGTATAAATATAACTTGAGTTTACCCACTCACATTTCCATTCTTGTTTAATTAACCCTTTAAACAATCCAAAACAACCAAATGAGAATTTCCACTCTTTTAACCATTTAACAATTAATCCATTAAAGGAATTTAATGATGGTACTCACTCATTATCCATCATTTGTATCAAATTACTTTCAAACATGCCATGGTTATACCAAATGATTTATTACCATTTACACTTATTCATACCACATGGGTATACTAACCCATTCATCACAATATAAATTATCTAAATAACCATTTAATAAATTCAAGTTATTATCAGCCATTAAGTCAAGGGTATCACATTCCAAGGGAGGAAAACTTATCCTACACTCAGTCCAATTACAATCAATTTAAATTAGGCTTCCTCCATCTAGGAGAGCATGAGAACACACCCCTAGGTGGTTTAAGAAAGGTAACATCAAATTATAAGGGAATAAGATAGAACATAGAATCTGATATAGTTTCATAAATGTTCATAAGGGAAAAACAACATTTCCAAACTCTATTATAGGCCATGTCCTAAACATTCCTTACATCGGACTTTTTTATCAAAGCATAGGGAAAAATACAAATAACTAAGACCGAAATTAATTAAATAAATAGATAATACTTTTAGCTTGAAGACAGTGAACCTCTATTGAAGGGGTTTATTATAAAATCATGACTTTGTTTCTCAAAAAAATCACTTATCATTATTAGGTATTTCATTCAAGAATAAAAATTCAATTCATCAATAAGAATAAAGAAAAAACCAAATGAATTTTTAAATTAAAGGGAAAGTATAGGGATCCTACCTCAAAACAAGATGAGACCGAACTAATTTGGCATTCGAGGCCTTTGACGAAGATCGCTCCACACTTGCATGAATATACCCTCCTATATATAATTATATACCCTTTAATATTATGTAAACGTTCCTCTATATATGAGGGAACTTGCACAAGGAGGTTATATATACATGAACCTATGTGTGTGTCAAAGTCCTTGAGATTCCACCAAATGATCTAATTAACCCATAAAGAACCCAAAAATAATTAAAGACCCTAAATAAATTGATCAAAACCACGCAGCAGGAAGAAAACCTTACCTTAGATGGAAGAGGCCAACCAAATCGACCCAAGACACATCGCCTTCAGTGGTGAACATTGAAACAAACACAAAGAGTTCCTAGAAGAGGCATCACACACACTAATAACGGAACATGCAACAAAAAATGGATTACCCATTTGCCTAGGGTTCGTTTGAAACTCACAAGGCAATGAGAAGAGGTAAAATCGGTTGGATAGGGAAAGAAAAGGGAACCATGGTCCTTACCATGATTAATTAGAGATAAATCTCGATGGAAATAGTGTAAGATCGAAAAACCAAGGAGAGCCATGGGAGGGGATTTTCATTTCACAACCAAGGGGAATCTAGGGTGTGCATCGCGATCTAGGGGGAGAATAGGGGTATTGGGATAGGTGTTATTTTATAGTAATTTTTATTCAAATAATTCAATTTCTAATATATAACATCCTAAATAGTTTTGGCTACACGGTTTAGCAAACTGTGCACCAACCATGAACCCTTTACTGGGCACCTAGGCACCCCACATGGATTATCTCACATAGATTATAAACCATGCACCAACCATATGGTGAATAGTGTTTTGGTACTTCCTAAAAGATATTACTATGTAGACTAAACACATAGTTTATCAAATCATGCACAACCCATTTGACAGACTCTATCCACCTTCAATAATCTGCACTGTTTCCTACTATGCTCTATACAGTTTTAGACAAACTGTGTGCCCTCTGCAGTTCCATTAAAATTTTATTTTTTGGATCTCACACTCCTAAAACTCCTCAGGACACCCAAGAAACCTCTTGGGCCTTCACTCAAGTACCAAAACATCACATTGAATCATTTAAACTCTCATAATTTTATTCTAATACTCATTTTTAAAAACCAATCATCGAGTAATTTCCAAAAATTTAAATACATTCGAAAAACTATGTTGTTCAAAACATCGGATTCTATAATATGATCACCTTATAATTTCTCATCACCAAGAAACCTTTGGGAAGAAATGAAACATCACCCAATGTAAAAGAGTTTTAAATTCCCATTCAAATGATTGTTTTTCTTTTCCAAACACCAAACACACCTTAAAACATTACACAATACTAAGGCATTTAAACCATCAAAAATCAATCCATATCTCAAATTCTAACCAAAAAATGAAGCGATGCCTAACCAATCCTAATTAACTCAATACATAATCATATATTCATCTCTTTAAAAAACATCTTATTAGTGTTTTCCACCAAGGTTCTTAGCATTTAATAGCCAATTCCAAACCATGGCTCCTCCACCACTGGAATTTATTAAGAGGGAACATCCTAATAGTTCTAGTGATACATCTCATGTTATTTATTTAACTAAGAGAATATACTTATGTATGTGGTCATATCATAGACTTCACTAAAAGGGAATGGTCGAATCTTATTTTACCAACAAAACTTGTCACACATGCTTTCCTCGAAAGACATTGTCGACCCATAAATCACACTTCCCTAAAATTGGTTATGTGATTTTAAAATGGTTTCATCAGTAACTGTATACATTGAAAAAGAAGGATAACACATTGAGCCACTTCAGTTGACTTATCTCATAGTTGCACATCTCAAATAAATGACTCCTTTCAAACCAAAACACAATGACTTTAACCAAGACATCTGAATGTTAACAAAAGCATGTAAATCGAAGTCCTTACCTGACTTCTAGTGATGTTACTAGTTCTCAAACTATCTCATGGTTATTTTAAAACTATCATGACTCAGTATGAACAAACATTTAACCCAGTTACATCCCATTAGAATTTTTTATCCTTTAAACATCATCTCTGAGCCTGATAACCTTTCTAGGGTAACCTTAGATTCATCAAGTTAGAGTCTATAGAACTAACCAAGGTAGTACATACACCACATTTACAAGTGATATGTTGGAATAAGACCAAAACATCCATATCAAATCATTGATTAATCCTAGAGTAGCATCTTTCTGGCAGCACATCAAAGGGGGTGATGGGTGTCTAGGAGCTCATCTAAGGAACTCCTACATAGGAATCTAGGAATCACTCTGAACTAACCAAGCCCTCAAAGAACCACACATCCATTTTAAAGCATAGATAAATACCACTTATCAAACCCAATATATTTTAAAACATAGTGTGTCATAATATTGATGCTCTCTTAGTGAATCTAGGATTACATAAAGATAGGGAACATGCTCATCTCAGAATAGTACACTAAGTGGAATCCAAATGTTACCAAGAAGATCAGTCGAACAACTACTATCGAATTATTTAAAAGAATCTCATATTTACCTATTGACTCATAATTAACCAAACTACGATGCCTCTACCAATAGAGGCATTTATTTTATTTAAAAATTTATGACTGAAACTCTTCCAAGACTAACAGAGTTTATAAAGGGTTTCACACAAAGCTAACTTCATCAATTTTATGCTACTAAGAAATAATTGACCCTAATTAATACTTTATAGACTCAAAAACATTTTAAAATATACTAGATGCTCATAAGCATTCTAGATCAGATTCGCCTTAAATGCACATGTGAATATCCACAAACTATGATCACCATGTCAAAGCATTTGGAATGAATTCCAAAATCCAACCGACTGGTGTGTCAAAATACTTGAGTCCCAGATAGTTCTCCTGAGTAGTGGGATAAAATTGTTTCTATAGCTCTAAGGTCACTCTACTACATAGATGTCCAGGGAACCTACTGAACAGCACAAGGCTCAATGGTTTCACTAAAATCGACCAATTTGTTAAATCATTTAACACTTAGTAGGTACTACGTATACCAACACATACTACCCTATGTTTACAAAAGAGAATGGAACATTATAAGTACAATCCATTGGTTTTACACCCTATTAAATCAATGATCACATGGATCATGTATAAAATAGCTCAAACACACATCATCTCAAACAACCATTAACTCGGATGATGACTTACTAAGTCATCCATCACCGAAGAAGGGAGAGGTTCACATGACCTCCGAAAAAGCTGACCACGCCCGAAACATGTCTAACTTGTTGAACCAAGAATTCCTTGATGCTCATTCCCATATCATGAGTTAATATGTAATGACCACTAATCCAAATAAGGGTTCCATTTTAAAACGTAAAGTTCTACTTGGGACAACAAAACAAGAACAGAACCAAATTTCCAAAGGCCCAAAAAATTAGAAAGGAATTTCTAGCAGTGAGGGTGCTATCTACCACGGGCAATCCCCTTATGAAGAATAAATGTCAACCTCGTAACTAGGGAATGCCGAATATATTTCACTAGGATTAAGATCCCCTTCCATTTAATCCATTTATAAAAGATTTAAGGCCTAATAAACACAATCATTCTTCCATTCTAAGGAAACTAAAGAAAATCTCAACTGCCCTTACATGAGGGTCTAAACAAGGAAACCACTTCAGGTTCAATTTTAAAGTCATCATACTTATTCAAATTTAAATCTTTAAACATTTAAAATATTTTATTCAAAACAACAAGTAACATTTTAAAAAAAATCACTAGGCACATGATTTATAACCACTTCCCTAAGGGAAAAAATAGGAAAATCTAGGAAAACTTTTTTTTTAAACACGAAACACTTTCTGAAATCAATTCATAATTAGGAAATTTATCACAAAAATTCATTTTAACAGATAAGACGATGATAGAGGGTCCCACTAACCAACCTAGGTTATTCAAAAAAACCCCAATAGTAGTATTTTAACTTTATAAAGCGTAGACACCCATAACGGTTCATCTCATAAAAACAAACCTCATCTAACCTATTTGGTTCCATTTGAGAATTTTAAAAGTTAACCACTTTACCTGAGTCCAAAACTTAACAAATTTCATATTTATAAAAATATAAAAATATTCCATGGTTATCTAAAGTCTAAGTTATATGGGTGTCCATCTACTAATCCATAAAGTGCTCATACACTTTACAGGTGGAATTTGGCTCCCATTTAGTCAAAATAAAATCACTTAGCATTCAATATTTAATAGCCTTTTACAATGGTTTGAATACATAGGTTACCTTTTCTCAATTATAAGGCACTCATACACCGTAAAACGAAAAACTAACTCTCATCATAAGAGATAAAAATATATTATATCCCATGAAACCATTTACATTACAAAACATACTTAGCATGTTAGCATAATAGTATCATAAAAAGCATGATATAACACAGAAGAATAGAATATCATCAAAACATGCTAAAAATATAGGTATCATGGAATATAATCACCTGAATATGTTATATAGTATTTCATGCTAAAATTTACCTAAACAGGTACAACTAATCATGGAATAACACCCAAGAAGACAATAAAAATTAACAGGAAACCTACTAATGCAACTTCATGGAATGGAATATGCATGGAATATGAATGGAATATTAATTTCAATTTTCTTAATATGATGCATGTATTGATCCATCCTTGACATACCAGACCAAGGGAAAAAATACCATAAACCCTATAAATAAATCTACACCAAAAAACAGACTAGTAACCTATGTTGAAATAATAATCGGTTGTAATATCAAAAACATGAAGAAAAAAAATCCAATCCCTACCCACTTTTTCATTTCCCATACATGGGGTGATCAGTCCCAAGCACAGATATTTACCAAGTGACAACACATTTATAGTCTCTGATCTACCAACCCAAAATAGTAAGATAAAGTAAAAATAACCTCCTCTGATACCACTTTGTAACATTCCAAACCAGCATACCACTAAACTGGTAGCCATAATTGTGGGTCACATGGCCTCAAGTGCATCTCCTCATACACCAGAGGCTTCCAAATAGCAATGAGGGTGTACAAGGTAGTTTAGTGGAGAGACTATACCCTCATACTCAGAGTGAACACTGGTAAATAAATATTAAATAGAAAGAAACAACAAATACAGTATAAAGAAATGATAAAGTAGTGGAACAGAAATGTAATAAAAAATAAATACAAAATAGGTACAACACAAGTTTATACAAATAATTAATTAAAAATGATGATACATAACATAAAAAGTAACATACAACATGCTTTACAATTCAGTACAATACATGACTCAAGTAAATAAAGGAACAAAAATACCTAAGGTGATCTTCAGGAGCATCTTGAGCTCCAGATCAGTCCTTTGCTCCTAAATAATAAAGTACAAGAAAAATAACACAAGAAAATGTCTATATTCATGAAAATAATAAGGACTAATTTGGTACCAATGGTACCCGAGAAGGGTGTGAGATTACATCTCAGTAGGTCAGCACCCATGGTGTCTAGCCCAGCCCAATTTATGAAATATAAAATTTAAGCAGTGTGTGGTTAAATAGTTAATCAATAAAAGAATGTGAAGATGTCCATGGCATGTAAACTTATAAAAAAATGATACTAAAATATGCCCTCAAGGATCCATGCACAATATAGTCAATCTCTTATAACAAAAAAGCTAC
This sequence comes from Viscum album, assembly GCA_963277665.1. Taxonomy (NCBI): domain Eukaryota; kingdom Viridiplantae; phylum Streptophyta; class Magnoliopsida; order Santalales; family Viscaceae; genus Viscum; species Viscum album. The sequence continues at coordinate 849,669,949 of OY728126.1, read as the reverse complement.
AAGGAATGCACAAATAAAAAACATGGCCTTTCCATTTATCCAAACATGGCACACCACCATGGCCTTTCCATATATTCCAAGTACCAAATAAATCGCGGAATTTCTGTACAACTAGAATATTCAAAACATCCAGGGTTATTTCATAAAAACCCAAGTACAATATTCCTAACGGTCGTTCCAAATTTCAATGTATCAGACCACGAAGATCCGGATATAATGTGTTAAAGACCAAGTCATCCTAATCGATTCCCATGAGCATCTCAATAGAAACTCCATAAAGGATCTGGTTGGAGTCCAATGAGCATGCCATACTAGACACGTCCGACATGAATCCATGAAATCCAAATGCAAGGGGTAGCAAGGCCCAAGGAATCCTACAGAATCAGTACCCAAGGGGCATACTCAACCCAGGGTGTCCACTACCACATTTAATATCCATAGAGAGTGATCCATGGCATATATACAATCATTCATCCATTTCATATCATTTAACATTAAACATTGTATGATTTTCCCACTCATATATAACCATTTACATTAAATTCATACAATTATTATACCCACTCATTAATCACAATATATAATCAAAGAAACCAAGGAATTTACCCACACATTATTACCATACGCACTAAAAATATTCATATAACATGAGTTTACCCACTCACATTTCTATTTGTTTAATTTTCCATTTAAACAATCCAAACCACCCAAATGAGTATTCCCACACATTTAACCAATTAACGCTTAATCTATTCAATGCATTTAATAATTATACCGACTAAATATCCATCATTTGAATCAAATTATGTTTATACATGTAACATGGATATAGCCACACATTTATTACCATTTATAATTATCCATATCACATGGGTATAGCCACCCATTCATCACAAACTACATTTTCTAAATAACCATTTATGATATTCAAGTTCATATGAGACATTAAGTCAAGGGTATCGCATGCCAAGGGAGGAAAACAAATTCTACCACTCAATATAATTCCATCAAATTTAAACTATTATTTTTACATATATTAAAGCATGAGGACACACCCCTTGGGTGGTTCAAGAAATGGAAATTTAAATTATAGGGGAACAAGATGGAACTTTGATGGTGTAATGGTTCCATAAATGATCTTAAGAGAAAAAACTCCATTTTCTAACACTATTACATGCCATATCCTAAACATTCCATACATCACACTATGTAATCAATGGATAGGGAAAACTACAAAGCATTAATCCACACATACATTAAATAATTAAACAATACTTTTTGGCTCGAAGACAGCACACCTCCATTAGAGGGGTTTTATTATAAAATAATGACTTTGTTTCTCAAAAAAATCAATTATCATTACTAATAATTTCATTCAAGAATATAAAGTCAATTAATGAAGAAGAATTAAGTAAAAAACTAATGAATTTATAAATTAATGGGAAAGGATTGGAATCCTACCTCAAAATTAAACCAAATAGAACTACTTTGGAATTTGACACCTTTTATAAAGATTTATCCACACTTTCACACACATATACTCCTATATATATTTATATACCCTTTAATACTATGTAGACATTCCCCTAACCATGAGGGAATACGCACAAGGAAGATATATATATATATATATACCTATTTATGTGTGTGTAATACCTTAAGATATTGCCAAACAATCTAATTAACACAAAAGGGACCCAAATTCACTAAACACCCAAAATAAACTGATCCAAACCACACAGTGGAAAGAAAAAATTAACTCAGATGGTCGCGGTGAACCAAATTGACCCAAAACATATCTCCTTCAACAAAAAACATCAAAACTCACACAATGAGGTCTCATAAGAGGTACATCACTCCCTAACACCAGAAGAAAGAATAAAAATTGGATTATCCATTTGCCTATGGTTTAACCTAACCTCTTAGGGTGATGAGAAGAGGTAAAATTACCCTGATATGGAAGGAGAAGAGAACTAGGGTCCTTACCTTAATGAATCAGAGATAAATCTAGAAGGAAACGGTGGAAGACTAAATAACTGAGGAGAGCTTTGGGAGGGTATTTTAATTACACAACCAAGGGGAACCTAGGGGATGCGTCGCGGTCCATGGTGTAAAATAGGGGTAACGAGAAATATTTTATTTTATTTTATTTTTATTTTAATTAAAATAATTTAATTTTTAAAACCTATCATCATGCACAATTTGGGCCACATGGCTTAGAAAATCATGAACTATCCATGTTCCCTTTACTGGGCACCCAACATGGCTCGTCCCACATGGTTTATAAACCATGTGCCAACTATGCAGTTATTATTGTTTTAGTTCTAACCAAAACCACTAAACATGTGGGATAAGCACACAGTTTATCAAACCATGAACATACTATGTTATATCCTTTGTCCACCAATAATAACCTACAAGGTTTCCTCCAATGGGATTCACATTTTATAAAAACTGTGTTCCCTCTTCAGGTCCTTTAAAATTTTATTTTTTGGGTCTGGCTTACTTAAAACTCCCTGAGACATCCAGGAAACCTCTCAAGCCTTCAACCATGCCCGAAAACATAAAATTTAATCATTATAGCCCTCATAACTCCATTCTGAAACTTAGTTTTGAAAACTAATTGTTTAATAATTTAAAAAAAATCAAATTCCCTTAAAAAATCGCTCGATCTGAAACATAAAAATTCTACACATCCTCCCACTGGGATGTGGGAAAAACACCTTCCTAGATCCTACTAGGTATCTGTCACCTTGACCGATATGGGTGGGAAAGTGTATGAAATCACATAATATACATGATATAATATATCTCACAACCAAATTATAGGCATAACCTAGTCTTACACACAACTGTAGTTAACATCGCTTAAACACCCGGTTGTCACTACAAAGAACAGATATCATATAAGCACACAAGCATTTAGAAAGCTACATTAATTACTTATTATTAGTAAAAAATCACTTTAAGTTAATTAATTCATTATCCATTAATTAACCATTAACATTATTCCACATTACATTACATAAATTTGAATCATAGTAATTTCTATGCCCTCCATGCTAATCCAAACCAAATCCACAATTTACCATGATTAACATATTTTCATCATTTTTATTCAATAATTTCCATCACCACATGTTAAGAATTATTCACCCATTATTAGAGTCTTTCCATTACCAGGTACTCTGGGAAAACCATCTGAAGCTTCCACTAAGAGGAAACATGCAACAAAGCACATCCAACTACCTCAAGTAGTGCGGAATGGAATGTTGATAAACAAGCAACTCAACCATCATATATTAATCATATTCAAGGTGAGATTCATATCTCTCACAATCAAATAAATGAGTAATCTCAACTTTAACCTATTCCATAATCTCAAGTTCCATCCCTCACACAAACATAAATATCCTAATACATCTCACCATCACGGGAATAAATTATTTCCACATCATCGAGGCCTCTCTAACCACATATCACATCAGATATCCCGTGATCATCTATCTCAAGAACAAATCACATTCGGTCATCCCCGTCTCATATCACATCATCCATGCCAGGATCACATCACAAAAGATGTAGGAACAAGAAAGAATAACCAAAAGGGAATCTAGGCCCTCAAAACAATGCATTCATACTTTAAATGAAAACAATCACTCACATCTTCCAAAACATGGCACTCGACCTTTACAAGTAAACAAAAGACACGAGGCCTAAAAATTATCTTTATTACATAAATAGTTCTTATTCCATCTTGAATTAACCGATTCGTTATTAAAATATTCCAACTATGGTAAACCTAAGACATCAATCTATAACAAGATAAAAATTTAATTATATAATTAATTTAAACATGATTGCAAGAGACCAAACATTCTCAATTCTCATGCCTTTTTTTATTATCATCAAGCTTAAATATGTTTCACATTAATTATCAATTCCATTAACCTTGGGGAATATTACATTAAATTAAACATGTTTATTGGATCAATTTGATTATCAAAATATTAAATCAACCACTAGATTGAAAACATTTCTCTTCTTTTAATTTTATAAGCCAATAAAGTATAAATTAATTATAGATTTATGTTCTTTATCAAATACCAAATTGATAATATAATCATAATAAGAAGATAAGAAATCATTGAATATATATCACACTATCTATAAAATCCTAAGGCAATCCATTATCATGGTATAAAGAAATAACATTGCTAACATATGATCTCTATCCAATTTATTTAGTATCGTTCAAATAATTATTAGGCTAATTTAATTTCCATCCAAAAGTCTAAACCATTCTAAATTTAGGATTTCATGTAATAGAGATTTAATGAATCCCTTACCTCAAAGTCTTCAATGTTCTTCACATGAGAACAGACCAGTGTTGGGGATCTCGATCACCTCTACCATGAGGAAACTTCGATCTCCTAAAGACATCATTCTGAAAAATAACCTTCAACAATAAGAAGCCTAGTTAGAACTATAAAATATCAAGTTTCATTTCTTGGTGAGAATAACCAGGAGGAAACAAGACTGATTAGTGAGAACTTGGTAGATAAAATAAGGAAGATATAACATCCCAAGATTTTAAGAAACATATTCTCTAAAATTAATTTAATTTTTTTGATAGCTTATGTTACATGCAATGAAAATTTTAAATTTCATTATGTGAAACCACAATTTTATCTTTCGTTTCATTTAACATTTAGTTTTTTTGATAACATGTATTACATGAGAGTCCGAGTCTTACAGAAGAAGAATATACATTTAATATTATTTATTTAATATAATAGTTATCACCTAGACATTGGTATGGAATGAATGACTATGATCGAATAAATTATGAAATAATAGTTTAAAAGTGATTATAAAATTAATTAACTCATTATCAATTAATTATAAATAAAAATAAAGACTAATTGAATATAAAGGATGTGTTTTTATGAAAATCTTATTTTTTGACCAGAATGGTGTTTTATCACAATTAATTAAATTAATCAATATTCAAGATAGATATTAAATAAATTTATATTTTATATATTTAATGAAAAATTAAATTCATACAATTTTTTTTAGGCTTAAGATTAGAATAAATCTAATTTTAAGCATTAAAAAGCTGTATATTTTTAGAAAGAAGTTTTATCACCATTTAATGGCACGCCTATTTTCAATATAATTTTTCAAAATTTTATAATTTTTATTTGTTAAATTTAACTTTATTTTTTTAAATATTAATATAAAAATTAATTTGGGAGATTATTTTGGTATTTTTTTGAGAACATTCATAGCCTGATAAATAGTGAAAAACATTGCATTTTAATTGAAAATTGATTTTTCATATAATTTATTTATATAGTTAAATTATATTTTAGATTGGTTTTAAAGAATAATTAGTTAAATTATATATAAATCGATACAATTTTGTTTACTTAATTAAATTTCACTTTGAAATTCAATATAAAAACATTTCATTCTTCTGAAATGTTCTTCTTTAACCCCTACTATCATGCAGCGTTTGCGGGATAAATTTTAATTTAATTTTATCCACTTTAGTAAATTGAATTTTAGAAAATAGATTTATGTATTTGGAATCATTATATAATTTTTAGTCTAATAAGATCAACTTAATTTTTATACCAAAATAATTGGTGAGAACAGATAAAATTAATTCCAGTGATTAAGGTAATAACAAGCATACTTCATGATTAAACATTGAATATAAGGTATATAAATGAACCAACACCTATCAAACACCCATTTTTGGAAAATAATTCTAAAATCACCAACATAAGATCAGTTTTTATGAGATATTGAGATAAAATTATTTGAATGGGACATATATAATTAGTTAAGTATGTAAAAATTAAAACAAGATAACTTTACAAGCCTTTAACAATTATAATGTATTGGAGTGGGGAAGTAGCTACATAGGTTTGGTTATAAATATTATTTATGAATATAAGATTTTTTATCATAATAATTTATATTTAATTTTTATAGATGATATAATTACAATTAATTCTTAAGAAACGCCAACGCATGGATTATTTAGTTAATAATTAAATAAAAACAATTATATTTTATTAAATGATTTTAAATTACTAAAAATATTATCTTCTGCGAATTGATTTTTAAGTGTTAATTAATATAAAATATCATCCATTAATAGGCTAATTTATCTTTTATAATAAATATATTGACCCATAAATAGTAAAAACTTTGTTAGCATAGTTACAGTTGAAGTAGTGTTTTTGCGTGTTACATGTATTTATGTTAAAATTAATTTCCAACACATATGTTATTTTTATTTTAATAGTTATCATTTTATTTTTTCCTTAATAGATTAATTACATAATTTATAAAACTATCTACCTAAATGAAAAACCAAAATGAAAAAAATAAGAAAACATAAAGACTAAGGAACATATGATAAAAATGATTTTAATTTTTTTTTTGTGAGTGTGGATTGACCATAATTTCCCTTTAATACATTATTATTAATTTTTTAATATCATTAGGTAAGGGTGACCTCCCAACAATGTTTACCATTTTATATTTACAAGAATTATACTCCCCCTCCATTATAAAATGGCACTCACCCTCCCCGCTTCTTCAAACCTCTTGATAAATACGAATCATCCAAACCATGACCAAATAAGATCACAACATCTCTAATCTCACCCTATAAGAAAAAATTTGTGATTAATGAAATCCAAATAATACCTTTGGTGTAAACAAAAAAAGTTACATGAAAAATAGGTAACATTCACAAATAATCACTATTATTTTATTTCTTTCTCCACCCCATAAATTTTTCTTATTTCAATATTTTATGAAAAAATTAGTATAATAAATATACTAATATTTTTTACTATTAAGTTTTATATATAAACCTACACAAACTACAATTAAATGGGTAATGAAATTACCATTCATGTGTATGGCGGACTGCCGCCTCATGAAACGGTGTCATTCATTTTTATTTACCGCCTCTTATGGTTGGGAATTATGATGGACATAATTTTTTTATATGATATTTATAATTTATTAATACTGTAATTTTTATATAAAACATACCTTCCTGATTTCCATTTTACAGGAATACTATGACATCATTTTTGACGTGTGGACTACCGCCAACTCAAAGCGATGTGATACGTTCACCATTTACATGGAATGTATTAAGAATGAATTTAATAAACATATATGATATAAATGACATATTTATGATATTAATTACAAAATTATATATAAAAATATTTAACATATAATTCTCTTATTTCTATTTCACACACTAAATAATTGGTAATGTCAGTCTTGAATGTGTGGACTACTGCCTCCCCAACGAGATGTAATTATTCCTTTTTCATCACCACATCACAAGAATGATATATATATATATATATATATATTATTTATGATATAATTTTCATTCAATAAATGTAAACACTACTCACCTACTTTCCAGAATGATCATTGAAAAATGGGAATGTTACTGATGTGTATGTATGGCCTGTTGTCCCCATGATCGTAACGTTGGTTCATTTTTCATAACTATAATTCATGTATGATTTTAAAAGTATATTTTATTTAAAGAAATTATAATTATTTCATGTTTATTATTCTATATATATTTAATAGTGACCTCATTGTCCAAAGTCGGACTATCAAAGTCAATTTTGATACATAAGTTGAATATAGTCAAAACATACAACTTAAATATTATTTTTCAATCAATTATACATTACATATTTATAAGTGTAATTATCAAAATAATAAAATTATAAAAATTTTTGAAACAATTAATTAATCTAAATAAGTATATTATTCCGGAATATAAGGGACAAGCATGAAAAATCAAACTCAATGTGAGGGATTATTGTCTGACTTTTACTTTCATGAGGCATATGTAAGAATCACCACTTATTTTTTCTATGGTGTATCAACTTACACTTTAGATATATTATATCATAAAATATTTTATATTCATGGTATATAAATGTTTCATTTGATGATTATTACTTTTTTGGTTTCTAATTCATATGTTACTATAATTGTAAGGGGATTTCTAGTCTCAATTTTATTTTTGTGAAACTTATACCATATTCACTACTTATTTTTGTTCTATGGTTTATATAATACCCATGAAGGTATTTGAAAATTATTATCCTTAAATTTATTGTGTTTTACATTTCAATTATACTATATATATTTTGTGAGGTTTGATGTTTCAATGTTACCAAAGAGGTAATAGACTTTGTCACAATTTTCCTTCTTTGAGACATTTCTTGTGTTACGCACCCATCTTCTTTTAAGAGGTGTATATACTTATCATTTGACATTATATATCCCTAATATCCTTATTATCATGATATTTTAAGATTAATTAAATTTTAATACTTTTTGGGGCTTATGATTCGAATGTATCAATGTGGTATGGGACACATTGTAATGTTTAAAGATTATTTTCCTCATAAATGATTTAATGTTATTTTAAGGAAATTTCCATTAATAAACATATAAAACCCTTGTTGTTACTTATCATAAACCAGTGATTTTTTTATTAATAACATTCTCATTACTTTCAATATGGATTAATATTTTTTCAAATATATTTTAATGGAACACATTTCATTTCCATGGTTTAATCATGTTTCAAAGATAATTTTATTAAACCAGTTTCTTTTCCATAGATTAAAATGTTAAGAAAGTTTTATTTTTATCTATAATGATTTTATAAAAGATTTTATGTTTGTTGAAATTTCAATGGTACTTGGAAATTTGACAGGAGGTTATGTGATAAACCAATGATGGGTGGTTCCGGGGTATACTAGGGATAGGTGGGTCTGTGATTCCCTTCAATGCATTGGGTATGGAATTTAGGAATATGTATATTCTATTTGTAAGAGTAAAATTAGTATAATTTACCACATGGTTATTCCATTTATAATATTTAAAATTATAATTATTCCCCAACATACCTTTATGTGTTATCTATGATGGATATTAGTTTATAATGTTTGTAATGATCATGATTGATATCACGTGGCTAATTATTATTGATTATGATGACTATTTCCTTTTTCCTGATTTTCTATTTGATGGTATAGGTATTTATGGGTATGATTTATTTGATGATTAGTTCATGCACTTTTATTATTACATTGTACCCTTATTCACTCTTATTCACATTTATGACATTAACTTGTTAATGCTTCTGTTTTCTCATACTGAGCATTTGAGCTCACCCTTCTTATATTACATTTTCCCCCAATTTTAAATTATTATGTTGAATAATTTATGTATATAATTGATTTCACAATGATGATTTTTATTACTTAATGTGAAATAAGAAAATGTGGGTATAATAGTTGATGGTGTTCTACTTTATGAACCAATTGTTTATGAGTCCTAATTGATGTGAATTGTTTATATAGAAGTTTTATCTAATTATATAAAACTCTAAACCAAAAATTTCATCCATAATTTAAGTGGTATACGTTTTTCCTTTGATGATGTAATGTTTTTATGCAAAAAAATTTGGGTCATAATTATGTACATCATAGCCAGAAATGTAAAGTTAGGGATTTCAACATCAGATTTTGGATTGTGGATCCTAGGCTATCATATTTGGTATCAAATTTTTGTTTAGATAACTTTAGAGATTGGGGTGTTTTCATTTGAAGTTATATTAAGAGTTATGTATACCGTAATAATTCTATAAGATCACTGGTGATCATATGTTCAAAGTATTAGACACCCAAATGAGGATTAAAGTGTTGAGGTCTTTAAGTGATTAATTACATTGTTGGAGACATTTTTTGGGATGAATTATTTGAAACACCTAGGATCAACATGAAGTTTTTTAGGGAGGATTTATTTTTTAGTATTAAAGAAAACAAATGTGACAACCCAAGGTCTAGGTCACAACCCATCGCATCTGGAAAGGCCATGTGGATTGAACCCACAACCATGGGGAGACAAGGGTGTAGCACTTACCACTGGACAATGTGATTTCCTGGTTAGTATGAAAAAATTTATAGGTTATGATTTGGTTTATTTTAGAAACATATGGGATTTTATTTGGAATAATATACAATTAAATCCGTCAAATCTTTGGGTTTTAAACATAGTCAGGAAATGTTTGACGAATTTTAAGGATAGTAATTAATGGAATAATTTAGTTTGAACTTTGGGTATCACTATTAAATATTAAATATTATTAAATCATTTAAAGTCTTACTCGTTTTTTGAATTAACTTAACATGTTCTAACCATTTTTTTGGTTTAATATCTAAAGATATGTGGAATAGCTCGATGATTCATTTTATGGTTATGTGGTATTTTAATGTTTATTTTAGTGCTTAAAGAATTAAAAATTCTACTTAAATACTCATTGTTTTGAGAAAAAATATGAGATTTTGGTGGAAATTTATTAAATGTTCAATTTATACTCATAAAGTTAGTATATTTCCTTTTTCTTTTTTCTTGGTATATATTGTAAGATTATTCTTCAAATCTTGGAAAAGGATCTTAAAATAGAAGTATTATACTAGTACCTTAAATTATTTTCAACTGGTAGTATTTTTTTTCATCATATATTTATTTCTTTGTGGTCCTTAATTTTTAATTTATCATTCACCTGATTATGAACAATGACTTAAATCACTCTCTGTAATTATTTACACTTTTCCTCCATACCCACCAATGTTCCCATATATAGAATCCTAGTTATGTGTAGCTTCCTATGACCTTTATGTTTCCCACTTTACCTTTTTAAGTGTATTTTCTGTTAACCCTTTTTTATGATGTGGTTTTCATTTAATTAAATCTAAATATTATAATCCTTTGATAATAAAGACAAATTTTTAGGGAGAAATTCATTTTAAGGGGGGGAAAAGGATGTAACATCCCTAGATTTTAAGAAATATCTTCTCTCAAATTAATTTAAATTAATTTATATATTGTGTTAGAAATAATTCATATTTTATCTTACGTTTTAACAAAACACAAATTTTATCAATTGTTTTCATGTAATATTGAGTTTTCTCAATAACTTGTGTTACACGAAAGGTTGAGTCTTACCGAACAACAATATACTGTTAATATTATTTATTAAACATAATATTTATCACCTAGTCATTGGAATGGTAGGAATTAATATGATTAACTAAATTATAAAATCTTGGTTTATACATTTTTATAAAATAAATTCATTGGTTATCAATTAATTAGAAATAAAAATAAAGACCAACTAAAAATAAATAATCTGTAATTATGAAAAACTTTTTTTATGACCAAAATAGTGTTTTATATTAATATAATTAATTATAATATATTATTTAAAGATATTAATGAAATTTATATGTTATATAATAAATATTTTTTTAAATTCATCCAAAAAGTCTAATAGGACTAAGATAACAGTAAATCCAATTTAAAGCATAAAAAGTTGTATATTTTTGAAATGCAATTTTACTAATTTTAATGGTGCACCTATTTTAAATATAATTTCTAAAAATTTTAAAATTTATATTTTAAAAAATAAACTTAATTTTTTAAATAGTAATATAATAATTTACTTTGGGTGAATTTTTATTGTTTTTTTTAAACTGAAAAATACTTCATTTTAATTGAAAATTACTTTTTCATCTATTTTATTAATATATTTAAATTATATTTTAAATTAGTTTTAATATAAATTTTGTTAAATTATTAATAAATAAATCCAATTTAGTTCAATTGATTCAATTTCTCATTGAAATTGGATTTAAAAACATTTCAAAATTGTGAATTATTCTCTTTAAAAACCAGCTATCTCGCAGCATCTGTGAGATAAATTTTAATTTAATTTTAGCCACTTAGATGATTTGAATTTGAAAAAATGGGTATATTTATTTGGAATATATATAAAATTTTTGGTATAATAATATCAACTTAAATTTTTGACCGAAATTATTAGTGAAAAGTGTTAAAATTAATTACAGTGATTAAGGTGAGAACAAGCTTACTTAATCATTAAACTTAGAATATGAGGTGTATAAATGACCCATAACATTCCCAACACTAATTTTATGGATATAGTTCGAACCTAAAAAATTAAAATATATTTTTTTGAGTAATTGTTATATATATTCCTTGAATGTGACTTATATAGTAAGCTAAGTAAGGAAAAGGACAAAAAAGGACATTCCTAGCCTTTAACACTTATAATGCATTGGAGTAGGGAAGAAGCTACATAATTGTGGTCAGAAATATTATTTTGGAACATAAATTTTTTATTTTTATCATAATAATTTATATTTTATTTTTAGATATGATATAATTACATTAAATTCTTAAGAAACGCCAACGAGTGGATTATTTAGTTAATAATTAAATTAAACAATAATATTTTATTAAAAGATTTTAAATTACTAAAAATGTTGTCTTATGAAAAGTGATTTTTATGTTTTAAAAGGTAAAAAATATTTTCCATTAATTGGAAAATTTATCTTTTATAATTAACATATTGACCCATAAATAGTAAAAACTTTGTTAGCGCGGTCAAGGTTAAAGTTGTGTTTTTACATGTTACATGTGTTTCTGTTAAAATTAATTTCAAACAAATATGATATTTTTATTTTATAAATTATATTTAATATATTATATTCATTGGGTATAAATTTTATAATAATTTTCACTTTAATTTAGTCTTAACAGATGAATCACATGGGTTAGAAAACTACATACATAAATGAAAAACCAAAATGAAAAAATAAGAAAACAAAAAGACTAAGAAATAAATGATGAAATAATATTTTATGTTTCTATTCTGTGAGTATTTATCAACCATACATCCCCTTTAATCAATTATTTTACATTTTTGAATCACATTATGTAAGGGAGACCACCCAATAGTGTTTACCTTTTTTATATTTACAAGAATGTCACTCCCCTCCACTATAAAAAGGTACTCACCACCTCAATCCTTCATAACACTCATGTAATTTGGCTCATCAAAAACCTGAAAAAATAGGTTCCAAAAATCCCTCCTATCATCCTATATAACTCACTATATGAATAAATAAATCCATGAAATAAATTTTATGTAAACTAAAAGGAGTTACCTGAAAAAGACATAACATTCTTCAATAATCACTTTTGTTTTATTTCATTCTACACCCATTAAATTAATATTATTACATGATTATATAATAAAATTATTATCATAAATATACTAACTTTTTTATGTTAATGGTTGAACCAATGCCTACACACACTTCCTTCAAATGGGTAATGAAATTAGTGTTCGTGTGTTCGGCGGACTACAGCCTCACGAATTGATGTTGTTCGTTTTTCCATTACCACCTCTTATGGTTTTGAATTATGATGTACATAATGTTTTTATATTATACATATGATATTTATAATTTATAATACTTATTTAATAATTATATATATATACTTTAATGCTTAACATTTTTTGGGAATACGATAACATTGTTTGTGGATGTGTGGACTACTGCATCCTCAAAGTGATGTGATACATTCACCCTTTACATGTAAAGTATTAAGTGTGGTTTTAATAAACATTTATTATATAAATGTATTTTTTTTTATTAGTTACATAATTATATATCTTGACATATAACATATCATTTTATTCTTTCTATTTCACACACTGAAAAAGTGACAACGTCGTTCATGGACGTGTAGAAAACCACCTCCTCGAAGCAATGTGATTATTCCTTTTTCATCACCACATCATAAGAATGATATTTATATATAAGTATATATATTTAAACAATATTTTATTTATGATATAATTTTCTTTTTTTAAGGATAAAAATTACTTACCTACTTTATATAATGATCATTGAAAATGGGAATATTACCCATTCTTACGTATGGCCTACCATCTCCATGAACGTAATGTTGGTTCATTTTTCATAACCATATTTCATGTATGATATTAAAAGTATAATTGATGTAAAAATATGATAATTAATTCATTTTTAGTATTCAAGATATAATTTAATAATGACCTCATTGGTCATAGTCGACCTATCAAAGATAGTTTCGACACATAAGCTGAATATGGTCAAAAAATTCAACTTAAAAATTACTGATTAAAAGATTGTATATAACCTATTTATAAGATAAATAAAATTAATACTGAACATGGAAAAGGTTTCTAAATGAGTAAATAATTGTCATAAGTTTACTATTCAAGAATATAGAGTGCACGCAATAAAAATTGGACTCAAGGTCATAATCGCAACTTATTTAGTTTGTGTCTTGTATCTAGTTTAACCGTTGATATATTATATCATGAATTATATTGTATTAATTGAATTTAATTGCTTAATTTTCTTGTTATTTCTTTTTTTTATTCGGTTGTAACTACAGTTATAAGGGGATTTTATGTCTCTCTTTTATTTCTATGAGGCTTATTCCATATTCTCCATTTTTTGTAGTGTATATAAATCCCATGATTTTTTCGATTATTATTATACTTAAATTTATGTGGTTTTACATATCCATTTTAGGATCTCTATTTTCTATGGTTTAAATTTTTGAAGTTACCAAAGAGGTAATGGACTTTGTCAAAAGTTTCCTTCATTGGTACATTTTTTATGTTATACACCTATCTTCTTTTACAAGGTGTATATACTTTTCCTTTGAAATTATATATCATTAATATCCTTATTATAATTGTATTTTACATTTCATTTAATGTTATAATTTCATGTGGATTATGATTCTAATGTTTGAAGGTGGTATGGGACACTTTTTAATGTTTAAATATTATTTTCCTCAAGAATTTTTTAATGTTTTTTAAGGTAATTTCCATTAATGAATATCAACAACAATTATTGTTACTTATCCTCCACTTGGGATATTTTGTATTGATACGGTCCTCATTAATTTTAGAATGGATTAAGATTTTTTAAAATATATTTTTATGGAACATGTTTCTTTTCCATGGTTAATCTTGTCTCAAAGAGATTGTTATTAAATCTATTTCTTTTCCACATATTAATCAAGTTATGAAGGGTTGTTTTTTGATCCCATGTGTTTATTCATGATTTTATGTGTGATTATATTTCAATTGTTCTTAGACATTTGATGAGGGGTTACATGTTAATCCAATGATGAGTTGTTCAATGGTATACTAAGGATGGGTGGGTCCAGCATTGCCCTCTAAAGCATTGGTTATGGAAGATGACCGTATGGATATTCCATTTTTAAGAGTGAAATGTAATGTCCCTGACCCGAAAGCCACTAAACCGGTGCTCTGATCCAGGTTGTCACATGACCTCAAAAGCACCTCCCCATACACCAGAGGTTGAGGACAAACAGTGAGGGTCTAATGAGTCACGTGGGGAGACTATACCCTCTTTACCAGAGTAAACCATATCAGATAATAATTTAAAAAATGGAAACAATAGGAAAAAATCTACAACATTAATAAATGACTCATTCCAAAAAAACTGGGTACCATCATATACAACAGTAAATATGTCATGTTATGCTACAGTTCAAGTGAAAGAAACCCAAAATAAGACAACGGCCAAAAACTCCCAATGGGTCCCGACCCTACGTCTGATCCTTCTCTATGAACATCTTGATCCAAACTCAACATCTTAGTGTAGGGCCCTTGACCTTGTCCTGAACTACAACCAAGAAGTCTCCTCGGGTACCCAATGGTGGACCGAGCATGGTGTGAGTACAAAACTCAGTACGCCACCACCGACGATGCCTACAAAATATCCAGTCTAATAGATAGTGCATGAAAGTAAAAAAATGAAAGGTAAGTAAATAAGGGATAGTTTGGGTGCCATTAGTTAACAAGGTTCATTTATTTCGTGACTAGAGTTCATCCCAATTTCATTTCTTATACTATTTTCACACATAATCCATTTAGCATATTCTCTTTGGGTTAGACATATATGTCATCCATACATGGGTCTAAGGAAATCAATCACGATACATAGGGAAAATCAATCAAGTCCCTATCTCACTAGGGACACACATATCACATCAAACCATTATCCTCACCTCAATGCCTCAGTACCGGTAAAATGAAACTGTTAGGGGAATAGAGACTACATCCCCTTCCATAACCCATGCATTTTGGGGTAGAGTTTAGATCCTCAATTTAACTCGACCCATGGGCGTAGAACCTCAATTCAATACCCCACTCTACCAAGCCATGTGCACATGATTTTTATCAATCACCACAATCATACCATAACACAACATAACATAACCAAGGCCATTGGAAATCTTCATTCACAATGCATAGAAAAAAACATGAGAATTAATACTATGCCATCCATTAACACATTTTCTAATTACAATTCATATCCATTTAGCCAAATTCCAATTCCCATGCCTTATCCCTTTTGGTTTCTTCAACAAACCCTGTGTCTTATCCAAATTCATCATTTAATATTAATTAACCCATCTAGAATATTTATCATTTCACAAGCATTTACCCACTTATGAATTTCAAGTGCAATTCTCATATCACATAACATAATCTATTTATTTCATTCAACCATTTAGGTGTACCACCTAATCATAATTTATTAACCCATTCCACAAATTCATCCATTCCCTTATTACATATCATTAAGATATTTACCCTTCTTCATTCCATTGTCCAATTACTTGTTTACAATTGAATATGCACTAACCCCCTTAGGCATTCCTAAACAAAATTCCTTAAACAATTGACATAATCCCCTTTGACCCAATTTTCTTGTTTCCATGTCATTCCCAACAACCCCTTATGACTTATCACCCTATGAATATCTATTATCATTCCATTTACACTTAATTAACCATTAACACATGTTCTACATGGGTTTCACCTTACCACTCGGAAACCCTTCATTTAACCCTACCATTATCTAAGTCCAAAAAACTTGGTGCACCCCATGGGTGGCCCTTAAATGGTCAATCCATCCTCTACACATCCCATGGGAATTGTGAGGGTTGAATTTGGTCACTTAGACACCCATTTTTATCAAACGAGTCAACAAAACCAAGAATACCAAAAAGGGGAAAACAAGTACACAAACTTCCATGCACAAACCCCACATAAAACTATGAGATAATACTTGTAGACTACCTACCTCAAATCTGATGATGAATGAAATATTAATTATAGACATAGATCCAGATTCAAACACCCTTTTAATCCCTAACCTAGGTTCCACTGGAAAACAAAGGGGTTTAGAGCTTCAGAAGAAGATGGTAGAAACCATAAGCCCTAATCCGAAAATGAGGAGGGGGAAAATGATTAGACTCACCTAGAGATTCTATCTGCAACCAATGAAATTAAAAGGTCATGAATAGAAGTAAAAACACCTCTTGGAAGCTTATGTATTCCAATTTTTCATTAGGTTTGAGAGGGGAGGAATGGACGAAAATACGGAGTTTGGATTTAAAACCCCAGTGTGGAAATTTTGTAAATTTTATAACTTTTCTAGGCCGCACAGTTTACCCGCACGCTTTTCCAAACTGTGTAGAAGCTAATTCCAAAAATTACCCCCTTATCACGGTTCCCTAGGAATTATGCATGGTTTTACAAACCATGCTTAAGCCTTTATACATGGCTTCAGGGTTACCTAGGATTCTCTGCACGGTTTTCACTTAACTTTGTGCAAACTATGCAACATGCCCAGGAACCCCCTTTTTCTTCCACTTTCATGTCCCAATACCCCAAAACACCCCTGATCCTTTACATGAACTTTGGAAAACACTTATTTAGACCAAAAAGTAGAGGACAAAACAAAACCTAAAAAAACACACCTTAAGAAGATCTGAGATCTTACAACCTCCCCACCTTATAATTGCTCATCCTTGAGCCGCTCTTCCGAGCATCACCAAACTTCTATAACAAGAGATCATGCCATAGGATCTACCTATCCATTCCCATCTTACAGTTTCTAGCTACACATCACAAGGCCCACTAAATACATATCAAGGTCAGAGACTTGTCCCACAAGTCTTCACCACAACACGAACTGACAACTCCTCAAGGATGCTTCCAATCCAACCACATTTCCGAACGATTTCACTCCATAACTGTAAAACCAAACTCCACCCAAAACTCTTGGGTACTCATCCAACTAAACCTATTTCAAGTCTCTCTCTTAGGGATAACTTACCTAAACGGTGACCACTCGAGTCCTCCAAACCTAAAACTCTGATCATGTCATGAACCAACAATTTATTCGGTATGGTTCTCTCCACCATTTATTATTACTTGGAACCTCCTCCATCGATGAAGGACCACCAGATCTCAACCCAAACTTCCCATCATCTAGAACATTCCATCTCACTACACCCATATATCCATAGGGCATTACCCTACGTTGGAATCCAATCACACAAACTGAACCATTTGGGAGGGCACTCCTACACTATTCATTTGAGAACTAAGATCAAATTGAACTCACTCAGTTACAACTTCGTTTCAGAAGGTGCTTTCTGATACATCCTGATCCTGGAGGTGAGTCACTATCACCAACCCCATCCATGTTTACCATCTCAGGTCGGACCACCTTCGACTAGATTTCCCCAAAATACCTACCTTCCACTGATGGAATTCTACCCTTTTCTCACCATCCAAAGGTGCTTACTGACTTGAGGTCTATCATTATCATCGCACGCACCCACTGAAGTCATTTTCTGAATTCTAGTAGAACTCCCTCATCATTGAACTACCTCCCTCTAGACCATCATTGGACTTCACCCTTGGCATATGAACACATCCATGTCCTACATTGCCACTCTATGGGACCTAACATACACCTTATAAGTTCCTCATTGGAATCCTGGTGCTGCTACATCAGCTCGATGTTCTCTTCTCCAAATCCAAGATGGATTTATCACTCCCCGCTTTAGTAGTGTTGTTACCACTTATATCAAGAGGGATTTCAACCACCGCAACTTTTACTTTATCATAAGTCGAACCCCAAACATAGACATGGACATCTATATTTTCTTAAAATAATAAACTGAATGTCACCTAGTACTCGTTTCCAGATTCCGTGAATGGAACCCACAAAGTTTTTCGACATTTTTTCCATCCTGGGGAACTCACCCAAAACATAGAGGGTGTGCATTTCATCATCAAGCTCCACATATACCGCTCCCATGCATCTAAACTCCATGATATCCATCATACAACCAAACACCTTCATGTATCTTGTTGTGAGCCAGAGCTTCTCAATGTACCTGGGATGATTTCAGGATGTTGGGAATGCTCATCACTAGTTGAGGTATGCTAAGAAGTTGAAGAAGAAGACCACCAACAACATATCCATTTATGATGTCGAACCATGAGACATCATGACCTGGAAAGGATCTCAGGCTCCCCTACCAAACATATCTTATCAACACCCGACCACCACCACTCAGGTGTGATGGCCAACTTGGGTCAACCATCACTTCACAGCCAAACCACCAAGTAGTCATGAACCAACGTTTCATATGGATCTACTTCTACCACACCACCCAATTTCTTCCAGCATGGCCCCAACAGCCAACAACCAAAGCACACGGTCTACCATATCATCCAAATAATCAGTCTCTCATCAAAAGAACCTTAACTTGTGTGAATAGCATTTCCTTCTTACTTACCTAACCATGTCTATTGGTTAGTCTGCCTCATGATCCCTGAGGTGGACTCTTCATCTCACCCAACAACCAAACCATTCCCACTAACAAGTTCTTCCACATGACCACCCTCCCTTGGGTGTCACCATCGAGAAAAAGCATATAACCACACTTTCACCACCATTGTATTTCCTACTCGAAAACAATTCCCAGACATCCATTAAACATCATCCAACAGGTTAGTCATCCATCTATATGATACGAACCTTCAGAACATCCTCACCTCCTTTCACAGCACTATGGTAACCTTATGAAGGAACAAGGAACAATTATACCATTAACCTTCCTACTTATCCCTCAGGGTCAAACTTTCACCATGGAACACTCTGAGTTCCACTATCAAGTCCTAACCTCTACATGTGCGATACACACCCAATGGAACTAGAGACTATGTCCGACCTCCCTCATAGGTCACCCAAAAGGTTAAATAATAACATCTCCTTAGACTGGATTCACAACCAATAAAATCCATTGGATCTCTTTCCAAAACACACTTATCATGACACGAACAAAGAGAAGCACGTGAATGGAACTCTCACTCCCATTCCAACGCACACTATGCTTAGCGTACCAAACAACCATCTACTCTAGGCTCCACACAAAAGGTGTACACATTCAATAAAACTACAGGAAAAAATCCTCTCTAGGATTCAAGACACAACTTGAATGGTATCTACTAACAAGGTCACCAAGACACAGGAACCATCCTTAGGGTCCGGTATGTACTCCGTATGGTCACAGACCATGAGAGTTCCCTCACTCACATCATTGAACAATACCTCGCAAGTCAAAGGCCACAACCCTACAAAGGGTTCCCTAAACACAGCACCTAGGCCATATCATAACTGGAAAGGCCTCACAATACAAGCCCAAAGACTCAACTAGGGAACTCTTACTGCCCCAAACCATGCATAAAAGGGTCAAACCGACAACACCAAGGATACCCACCATTGAACCCAAACATTATCATTCCAAGAATTTCATTCACTAGATACTTCTAAGAATGACCAATATAATTTAACCACAGATGGAAATATCCCACGTGATCAACCTTAAATAATACATTCTTTATACTCTACCTCAATGTTCAACATCTCACTTTGAGCACTACCCTCCACCATACCTACCATGGGTCATAGTCGACATGGGGGTAACAAATTTACTTAATCACAAGACTTTTGTCAACACCTCTTCAATCCCATTCTTATTTTGTGACACGATCCCTTCCCCTCAGGCACATTTCCCGTTTCACATGTTGTTAAAATCTTTATTTTAACTCATTTACACCTTTCATTACGAAAAATATGGTAACCATTGTACCATCATTTTGAAATGTTTTTCTTTTATACACCAAAAAAACCTTTATAATTTATCATAACCCAAAACATTAACCCATTCATGACATTTCTTTATACATGATATTATTTATCTATTCATTTGAGTTCATTTGATTCACCAACTTTCATCGTCATTAGTAAGAATCATTTTATTTATATTTATCAAGGAAGTAAAATTCATTCTACTCTCTATGCCATGCACACCCATCTCATTTGTGTTCGTATACAGATGCATGCCACCTATACCCTTAGGTTACTAAAATGATGCATGAATTCACATCCCCATGCCATTCTGACAATGAAAAAAATATCATAAATCAATCAAATCACACAACATGTGAATCACCCAATGGTTAAATATCATCCAACTATAACAACATATATCAAGAACAATGATTCCCACCGAGGGTGACTTGGGGTTTTCTCTTGTACATGGGTTAGCTACTCCCAAGCACGAGCTCATTACTAAGGCATGAAATATCCTAATCATCTTTCTACTATCCCCAAATAGTAAGAAGGTAAAATAACTATTTTGATACCACTTTGTAACATCTCGGACCCAGAAGCCACTAAACCGGTTCTCTGAACCAGGTCGTCACATGACCACAAATGCGCCTCCTCGTACACCAAAGGTTTCCGACTAGCGTTGAGGGTCTAATAAGTAATGTGGGGAGACTATAACCTCTTTACCAGAGTAAGACATGTTAGATAATAATTTAAACAATGGAAAAAATATACAATAATAAACAACATGCATAGATGACCCATTCCCAAAAACTGGGTATAATCATATACAACAGTAAATATGGCATGCCATGCTATAGTGAAAGTGAAAGAAACCCAAAATAAAACAACATCCAAAAATTCCCAACGGGTTCTGAATCTAAGTCTGGATCCTTCTCCATGAACATCCTGATCCCAACTCAACATCTTAGTGTAGGGCTCTTGCCCTTTTTCTAACCTGCAACCAATAAGTCTGCTTGGGCACCCAACAGTGGCCCAATAAGGGTGTGAGTACAAAACTCAGTAGGCCACCACCAACAGTGTCTGCAAAATATCCAGTCTAACAGATATTGCATGCAAGTAAAAAATTAAAGGTATGTAAACAAGGGATAGTTTGGGTGCCATTATTTAACAAGGTTCATTTAGTTCATGACTAGAGTTCATCCCAATTTCATTTCTTGTACCATTTTTACACATAATCTATTTATAATATTCTCTTTGGGTTAAGATTATATATCATCCATAAATGGGTCTAAAGAAATAAATCGCAATACATAGGGTAAATCAATCAAGTCCTTATCTCACTAGGGACACATATAACACATCAAACCATTATCCTCACCTTGAAGCCTCAGTCTGGGTGGAATACAACCTTTAGGGGAATAGAGCCTACATCCCCTTCCTTAACCCATGCATTTTGGGATGGAGTTCAGAGCCTCAGTCTAACTCGACCCATGGGCATAAAACCTCAAGTCAGTACCCCAATCTACCAAGCCATGTGCACATACTTATTTATCAATCACCACAATCATATCATAACACAACATAACATAACCAATTATATTATAAATCATCATTCGCAATGCATAAAAAAATACATGGGAATTAATACTATGTCATAACCCATTAACACATTTTCCAATTAAAATTCATATACATTTAGAAAAAATCCAATTCTCATGACTTAACCCTTTAGGTGTACTCAACAAACCCTATGCCTTAGCCAAATTTATCATTTACTATTCATTAACCCATTTGGATTATTTATCATTTCACAAGAATTTAACCACTTATGAATTTCAAGTAGAATTATCATATCACATAACACAACCCATTTATTACATTAATCCATTTAGCTGTACCACCTAATAGTCATGTATTAACCCATTCCACAAATTCTTCCATTACCTTATTACATCTCATTAACATATCTCCCCTTCTATATTCCTTTGTACAATTACAAGTTTACCATTTAATTTTCACTGTCCCCCTTAGGTATTCCTAACCAAAATTTGTTAAACACTTGACATAATCCCCTTTGACCCAATTTTCTTATTTCCATGTCATGCCCAACAACACCTTATGCCTTATCACCCTAGTAATATCTATTATCATTCCTTTACACTTAATTAACCATTAAAAAAATTTCTACATGGGTTCCACCTTATAACTTGACAACCCTTCATTTAAACCTGCTATTATCTATGTCTAGAAAATCCGGTGCACCCCATGGGTGGCCCTTAAATGGTCTAGACATACTCTACGCACCCCATGCGGATCATGGGGGTTGAAATTGGTCACTTAGAAACCCATTTTTTTCAAATGCCTCAACAGAACAAAGAACACCAAAAAGGGGAAAACAAGAACACAAACTTCCATGCACAAACCCATCAGAAAACTACAGGATAATACTTGTAGAACACCTTCCTCAAATCCAATGATGAACACACTCTTAATCATAGCCATGGATCTAGATTAAAACACCCCTTCAAGCCCCAACATATGTTCCACTAGAAAACAAAGGGGTTTAGAGCTTCAAAAGAAGACTCTAGAAACCACAATCCTTAATCCGAAAAAGATGAGGGAGGAGAGGATTAAACATACCTGGAGCTTCGATCTGCAACCAATGACGTGAAAAATGGCCAAGAATCGAAGGAGAAACAAATCTTGGAAGCTTGGTTCGTCCATGTTCATCACTAGAGTTGAGAGGGGAGGAACGGTGGAAAATCTCGATTTGGGGTTTAAAACCCTGAATTGGAAATTTTGTAAATTTCCCAACATTTCCCGGCCTCACGGTTTACCCACATGGGTTTATAAATTGTGTGCAAACCATGCGGAAGCTAGTTCATAAAATCACCCCCTTCACACAGTTCCTTAGGAATTATGCACGGTTTACCAAACCATGCGCAAACCGTATGTAAGGCTCTACCCGTGGCTTCATAGTTACCTGGGATGCTCTGCATGGTTTTCACTTAACTATGCGCAAACCATGCAACATTCCCAAAAACCGCATTTTTCTTCCTCTTTCGTGTCCTTAACCACCAAAACACCCTCAATCCTTCACATGAACTTTGTTAAACACTTATTTAGCTACATTCCCTAGAACCCCATTTTTCTTCCTCTCTTGACTACATGGTTATTCCATATCTAAGATTGAAAATTATAATGATGTCTCAAGATAACTTTATGTGTTATCTATTATTTCTACCGGTTTATAATGTTTCTAATGATAAATATTGATATCACATGGATCATGATTATTGATTTTGATGAAACTTGATTTTTCCATGTTTTTCTATTTGATGATACATGTATTATTGAGTATGAGTTATTTTATTATTCATTCATGCACTTTTATTATGACATCTTACTTGTATTAACCCTTATTATCATTAATGGAATTCAATTATTAATGCTTATGTTTACCATTAATAATCATCCAATCTCACCTTTCCTATATTTCCTTTTAATCTGGTTTAAAATATCGATGTTGAATTATTTATGTTTATAAAGTATTTAAAAAGAATGATATTGATGAATTAATGTGAAATAATAAAACCTGGGTATAATGGTAGATTATGTTAAACTTTATGAACTAGTAGTTTATGAGTCCGAATTAATTTTAATTTTTTATTTAAGAGTTTTTTCTAATTCTATATAAATTTAAACTGAAAATTTCTTCTAGAATATAAGGGATCTGAGTTTTACTTTTGATGTGGTAAGGTTTTGATATAAAAAAGGGTCATAATTGTAGGCATCATAGACCGAAATGTAAAGTTATGGATTTTAACAGAGGATTCAAGAGTTTGGATTCTAGGCTGTCATAGAAAAACTCACCTTGGATCACCACATATTCAAGAAGGTAAGACAAGGATTGATCCATGTCAAAGGAATCCAAAATTTTTAAAGAAAGGGCTATTGGATCACCTAGAATTAAGATAAAATGATAGGGTATGAGGAAAAACTGATCCACTGTTGTATTTAATGATAAATTACAAAGTGTATTTACATGGTATGTAATTATTACATATAGTTTATGTTTTAGTTTTTAGATCTCGCCAAAAAAGGTGTCACCTTGAACCTTTTGACCCTAAATTAATATGCATCATGTAACTCCCCATAAACCATCCTAAACAAGATACTAACTTCCCATACATGATTTGAAAACCCCTTACACGTTATGTACTCTCCCAAATTAATGATTTTGGAAGCTAAACTTCATCTGAACACCACGAGATTTGAAAAAAATAAAAGGGTTAGACAACATGGATCCATGAACGTACAATAGATACCTATAAAACAATTATTTTCCTTTCTATTCCAAATCCAACCTAGATAGAGAATGAAATAGTGGTGTACAAGAATCCACCATGTGAGATACCTCTCAATGATCTCTCCATCTTAGAAGCTCAACCACCTCATTAAAGGAACAGGTGCAAAACCATGCAATAGAAAAAATCAGTCTTCTAAAACTATCATGGGGAATATACCTCTACAATTAAATTAAATGTAGAATAATAAAAAATAGTAACCCATATCATAATAAAAAAGGTAAATATCCACAAGTGAATAATGTTTCAAGATAGGATCTAAACATCAAATAGCTCAGGGTACTGAGTGCGCATCTGCGATTCACGTTCTTATGTACTCACCCCCATGTCACTATTCCACCATAATACACCAACCAAGGGAATTGAATTCATGTGCAATGCCTTATTATGTATCTCCTCGATCTCCATATATTGATCCTTAAAGGTTGCATCATTTTCAACATCTATATTTCCCAAATTGAAGAGATAATAGTCATCATAAAGAAAATTAAAGATCTTTGACACATGAAAAACATCATGTATAAAGATCATCACCATGGGAAGTTCTATCTGATATGCCACAGCTCTAACATGAGACAACACCTTGAAAATCCTAGAATACTAGGGAGATATATTACATCCAAGACCAAACCTTTACTTCCCATGATGAGGAGTCACCTTTAGGAACATGTGATCTCCAACGTCAAACTCCAAATGTCTCATCATATGATCATAATATGATTTATCATTATCCTTTGTTGCCTTAAAACTCTCATGAATTACCTTTACCATCCCTATCATCTTATGCACCTGTTCCATCCATTGGATTTCCACCTCTCTAACACTAGTCAAGAAAAATAGAGAATGGGACGGTCAGTTGTGCAAAGCTTCAAATAGAGCCATAAAACGGTTAAGTGGAAACTATTATTTTATAAAAACTTGACCATGGTTAAGTTCCACTTCCATGAACCTCCCAAGTACTAGAAACCAAATCACAACATGTTTTAAATAGTTTTTATGGTCCTATCTATCAGACCATCTATCTATGGATGAAAAGCAGTGTTAAGGAATAACTGAGATTTCAAAATCATGTTGTAGTCCTCTCCCCACCCCGGAGATTAAAAGAGGATCTTGATCAGATATGATTATCCTCGTGACTCATAGGATTCAAACCAACTCATCTAGATACTTCCTTGACAAAACCTCCACCTAACTTGACTCCCTAATCAATATAAAGTGGAATTATTTCTTCAAATAATACACTATCACACATATAGCATCATAGACTCCCTCAGATCAAGGTAAAGTAGTAATAAAGTATATAAAGTTGACTTAACACTTTTATTGAGGAAAATATAATGACTGGAGTAACCCACTAGGGACATGGTGCTTGAACTTCACCTTATAGAAGATAAAAACATTGAGAAAAAACCTCTACAACTTCTTACTTCACCTAGGCTACCAAAACTAACCACTAAAATCATGGTATATCTTTTTCAAACCAGGATGTACCACCAAAGGTAAACTATATAACTTTCAAAGAAATATATCACGCATCACTAAAGGAACAGAATCCTTCCTTGGAATAACACCCAGTGTTTTCCATCCTCAGACCAACTATCAGGGGAATCTTCAAAAACAACTCGATCTCTTCAGAGCTCCACCTCATAATCACCCAACTGGGACTCTTCCACCTACTGCACCAAATATAACTTCACTATCATCTATAAAATACAAACCTTTTCTACAACCTATCTTATATATTTTTTTCATTCCTATGATTTCTTCCATCACTCTCCAAGAATCCCCAAATTCATTCACGACATCCCAACTTGACGTCCTTCTCGGTGCACCATCCAGAAAATTTCCCTTTATTGGAATATATGAAACCAAAAAGTCATAATATTGTAAGAATTATATCTACCTACATTGATGAAAGTTCAATTCCAGCTGGGATAAGAAACCCCTCAAGCTATTATGGTCGATAAAAACTACAAAACACTTGTCAATGAGGTAATTTCATCACAACTTCAAAGTAAACAATACTGCTACCAACTCAAGATCATAGGTGGAATAGATATTCTCCAGGGGATGTATCTTTCAATACCCATAATAAATAATTGATCTCTATTATATCAAAACACATCCCAACCAAAGACATTGAGAATCATTGAAAACCTAAAATTGAACTCCCTCTATTGGAAAACAAACCACTAGAGTGCTAACCGAATTCTCCTTCATGTACTCCAATGTTTCATGAAACTGTTCAGTCTATATGAATTCATGGTCCTTTTTTACAAATCTTTAATTGGATTTTCAACCTGATATAAATTTGATATTAACCTCTTCTAATATCCTACAAGGCCAAGAAAACAATGCACCTCTTCCATAGTCTTGGGGGATTTCCAAGACCAAACCCCCTCTTTATTTAAATAATTTATAGCTAATCCCTTATAAGAAATGAAATTCCATAAGAAACGAACTTCATGAGACCCAAACACATACTTCAGAAACTTCCCAAAAAGTTGATCACAGTGAAGAACTCTTAAAATGGCACACAAATGCTCTTTATACTCCTCAAATCCAGAGTATATGATAATCTCTTCAATGAAAACCACCATGAACTTATATAGGAAATATCTTAACACTGTATTCATAAACCCCATGAAAACTAATAAACCATTCATCACACTACACTACATAGATACAAACACATAATTCCTATGATGATAAAGAAAATATATTTTCTGAATATCCTCATCCTTCACTCACATCTGATGATATCCTAACCGAAAAGTGAACTTCAAGAACTAACATTTTCTATTCAGCTAATCAAATAAATCATCAATCCATGGAAGAGGATATAAGTTCTTCACTTTCACTAGGTTCAAGACACCATAATCGATAAAATTATGCAAACATAACTTTTCCTCCTTTATGAACAATATTGGTGGACCCCAAGGTGACACACATGGCCAAAAAACCCTCACTGCAACATATCATCGAGTTGTTACCACATCTCTCAAAACATGGAAGGTTCCATC
This sequence comes from Viscum album, assembly GCA_963277665.1. Classification (NCBI taxonomy): domain Eukaryota; kingdom Viridiplantae; phylum Streptophyta; class Magnoliopsida; order Santalales; family Viscaceae; genus Viscum; species Viscum album. The sequence goes on along the minus strand of OY728126.1, from coordinate 849,641,572 downwards.
TCATATGGATAAATTAAGATAGGAAACATTCCTAACTATAGATCAATCCCAAATGTGATCTCCCATTGTGGGGGTAACACTAAAACCTCTTCTGAAAATACATCAAGGTACTCTTCCACAACACTAGGAAACATGGACTATTGAAACTCCGATGATATCAACATCAATATAGCCATCAAATATGATAATAAAGAAACATGAATCTGACCCATCTGAGGGTATCACTCACCAAAAAACACTTTTATCTCTCCATCATCATCATCGGACACAACCTTCATCCTAAAGAAACCCATAACAGTCGGTACTGAATACACCAAAATCCATGATGAAGATGTTGACATATGGATATATCCATAAACATAAGAAATCACCCTAAGAGAGATGTTTCCCAAGAACTAGCTCATTGTCTATACATATTTCATTCATGTCAGCTCAACCTCCAACTGGTGTATTCAATTCTAGTGGCACTAGAAACCTCTCTACCTCAAGTCTCAAACCATGGATGAGGGTAGGTGATATAAAGGAGTGTTTTTCTATTGAATTGAACAAATAATGTACTCATTTATAAAACAAGAAAAGGGTAAATCGAATGTTGTATCCCTTTTCTATGCTAGTAATGATAATGACTCAAGGCTATAACAACATTACTCATGGCCTTGCTAACTCTGCTGAATACCAACTCCACATATATGCTCTACTATCTAAGGATAAGAAACATATTGGGTATATCCTCTTCTTTCCCCATCTCCTTTCTACCGTTCCCAAACTAGAACACCCTACTACTGTTACCTTAGATGAAACTCCCTCAACAATAGAACTTAAATTTGAACACCTACAATGTATTGACTACTCAAAAAGATTGGTCACTCTTTATATTAATGAACTCATCAACTACTAGAAAATGAATTTCTGATACCATGGAATAGGTTTGAGAGTTGCTTCCCCTAGAGAAACGAGATGGTGAGGTTTGGGACCTACCAAAGGCTAATAAAAAACTCTTATATCCTAGCAACTGCGAACCCTGAACCATATCTCTACTTGTAAGGGAATCATGGTGACTTCCCTCTTGTGATGATCTGGTTCTGGACACCATCCTATCAGTAACCTCTCCTCTTTCCATAACCTTGAGATACATCTTCAGTGTTAATGGGGTGTCATAGTGTTAGATATCTAGATGAAAAATACTTGATGAAATGACTCACCCTAGCCTCCTCATTGGTAAATAGGTCTAAATAACATCACAAAAGGTTCCTAAAATTGATCATGTACTCTAACACACTAGAGCTCCCCTACCAAAGGGTAAGCTGCTCTTGGTGACTGGACACCTCCACAGTTGAAGAAAGATACATTATTTTAAACTATTATCAAAATATCTTATCTGACACTATTGAATCCTCATGATACCCAAGGAAAATTAACCACCACTTCCTCACTTCTCTACACAACATAGTTACTCCCAATGAAACACAATACTTTTTCTAAGAAAAGATCAAACTGAAAGTTATCTCAACCTCCTCCAAAATAAGTTATGTGAATAAATCTAAAATATTTCCCTCATAGTTTTTTAGAATTTAAAACTAAAACTCTCAGAGTGTCTTCCTTAAAGTGTTATGGTCATCAACCTATACTATGTGGTGATCTACTCGCACATCTTTCTAAGAATCTTCGGTGTGAACCTGATGAGGAAGTCGAACTAGAGATATTCTAGTAAAAATAACAAATAGTTAGATATCCTAAACCTAAAATATATAATATTTCATTTTTATTTATTTATTTATTTATTATCTTGGTAAGGTTTTAGCATAACTAAAGGACTACCCATCTCAAACACTAGAACAAAGAAGTACGATGCATGATCATTTCCTCGGTATCTACCCTGCAAGAAGTATAACATCATTTATTAGGCTCAGTAAACAAAATGGTATATGAATTAGATAAACGGGGGGCCTAAATACCCATGTCTCAACTAGTATCACATTTTTAAATCACTTACCAAACTTAGCTGACATTGTTTCCTTACCATCCCATGCAACCTCACTTATTCCTAACTCCAAACTCCATCATGTCCCTCAACCTATAACTTTGTTACCACTCTATCATGACTCCCTCTCCCAAATGATTCCACAATTAGGGGAGAGATATGGTGACAACCTGAGTCCAGCCTCTAGTAGTTTCTTTGTTTGAGACTAGCTATGAGGGTATAGGAAACATGCATATAGGAAGAATTTCCCACTAAGGAAAACAAGAAAAAGAGAGATATGAGACAAATACACAAAACTACACCAGATCATATATATATATATAAATAAATTCTAAGTGAAAGCTTACAATTTTATAAAGTACTATAACAACTAAACGGAAAACAAAAAATACCAAATAGGTAAAGACGGAAGTGACCACAAAACCCAAAAAAATCTTAAAAACCCGCAAGCTAGTAATATCCAGCCTGATCTCCAACCTACTCTGGTTAACCTACAAAACAAATAATATATATGTATGGTGAAAATAACAATATACTCAGTAGTATCCTCTTTGGTGCCTCTCATATAAAAGATAATTAAATAATGATAAAGAATAGTGAAAAATAGTGAAACTAACTCATCACTTAAATAGGTGTACTATGTTCCCAGCCTCACAATGTATAACTCTCACCAAGTATTTCATACAAGAAAGAATATAATATAGTAATGAAACATCAAGGGTACCTCGCTCCCTCCTCCCAATTGGTTTTCCGCTCTGTCCCAATGTCACTTGTCATGGTATGTCTCTCTCTAAAAGTAAGACAGTCTAAGAACACCAGGTCAAGGTATCACAACACGCACTGTGTGAATCACATCATCCCATATCAAATCACAATATATAGTAACCAAGTATTTTCTAAGAACCAAAATATCTCATATGATGTGTATCATATGTCGGGTATTATAAATCAATCCATTATAGCCCATACACCGAGTAAGTACCTCTAGCCATCACATCTTATACCCCTAATGCCAATAATAATCCTTTGGATACTATATCTGGTAATAAATGTATTTGAAATAACTATAATCCATCACATACCTATACACACATATATATAGGGAAACTAACCACTATGCATATCAACACAAGTAATTAGAAATAGAAGAGATTGGGGCTAGAGGGGGTAATCAGTCATCCATCCTCCTACCTTGAATTGGGGAACACACCCTCGTATAGTCCACTATGTATTTGTTTCCTAAACAAAATGGGAGAGGAATCATATGAAATAATATAACATACATGATTTAATATATCTCACAACCACACTATAGGGATAACATAGTCTTATACCCAACTACAACTAATGTCACTCAGACTCCGGGCTTCCACTGCTAAGAACAGATATCCTATAAGCAGACAAGAATTTAAAAGAGTTGCATTAATTACTTATTTTCATTAAATAATTCACATTACATTAATTGATTAATTATCAATTAATTAAATGTTAATATTATTAAACATTATATTACATTAATTTCCATGAGAATAAATTTCATTCCCTCTAGGCATAATCTAAACTGAATCAACAATTTACCAATATTATCATCTTTTTATTATTTTTTCCATCATTACCAACCCCATAGCTTAAGAATTATTTATTCTTTATTAGAATCATTACATAATTAGGAACTCTAGGAAAATCATAATAAGCTACCACCAAGAAGAAACATGCAACCAAGAACATCCAATTACCACAAGTATTGGAGAAAGGAATGAAAATAAACAAGAAACCAAGCCATCATCCATTAAATAGATCCAAAGGGAGAATTTGAGCTCTTCACACTACATCAATGAGTAAGACCAGCTTCGGCATGTTCCATAATCTTTTTTTCCATCCCTAATACCCTTTTTCATATCCCACTGTATCTTTTCATCATAAACATCAAATATTGCCATAAAATTCAGGCATCCCTGTCCACATATCACATCATCCATCATAGGCTCATCCATCCTGGGATTATATCACATCCAGTCCTCCCCACCCCATATCACATCAGTCATACCAAGATCATCAATACCGGTCTCACATAAAAAATAATCATGAATAAACAAGTATATACAATAGTGGAACTAGGACCTCTTAACTAGGAATTCAGCCTTCACATGAAAACAAGCTCTCACGGGTCCCAAAACAGGGCACTCAGCCTTCTCAAGCAGATGGGAAACTCATAACCAAATAATTATATTTATCACACAACTAGTTCTTATTCCATCTTAAATTAACCAATTCATTATTCCTAGGTTCCCACTATAGGTAACCTAAAGTATCAAGCTATAAAAATCCACCAAATTAATTTAAACATGCTTCTATGAAACTAATCGTTCATGATTTACATGCCTTTTTATTATTATCATTAATCATAAAAATTATTTATATTATATATCAATTCCATTAATCAAATGGAATATCACATTCCACTAAACATACACATTAAATAAATTCTATTTTAATCAAAGTACATCAAAAACTATATTAAAAACATGACTCTTATTTTAATTTATTAAGAAAATCAATTATCAATTAATTCCATATTTATATTCTTTATAAAATTTCAACATGCTATACCAAGAATAATAATATGATAGAAAATCATATTATATGTATGACATTATCTATAAAAACATAAGTCAAATCACTATTACACTATAAAGAAACAACATCATTAGCATGTGATCACTATTCAATTTATTTAATCTAGTTCAAATTGTTATTAGGTTAATTTAGTTTCCATCTAAAGGGATAACCCATTCTCAATTGATAATTTCATTTAATAGAGAAGAAATGAATCCCCTACCTCAAAGTATTCAACGTTCTTCGCACGAGAATGGACTAACATTGCGGATCCAAATCACCTCTTCCAAGAGGAAACTAAAATCCCCTAAAGATTCCATGCCCTAAAAACACCATAATAAATAAATAACGACATTAGAATTAGTGTATATAATGCCCCATAGAATGGTTAGAAGAAATAAGAGGAAACCAGACTGATCAGTGAGAACCCACTAGAAAATGAAGGAAGAACACACCTTGGATCACCATGGATTGAAGACTGGAATCCAAGGATCGATCCCCATCAAAGGAAACCCAAAATGATGAATAAAGGGCTGCTGTATTTCCTTGAATTTATAGGAAATGGTTTGGTTTGAGGAAAACCTAGTCCACTACTCTATTTAAAGATATACTACATAGGGGATTTACACTATTTTTAATGCTTATATATCATGTAAATACCATGTTTCATATCTCGCAAAAAAAAGGTTTCCTCAAACCTTTTAACCCTAAATTAATATATGTCATGTAACAACATGTAAAAAATCCTTAACATGTTTTGAACTACACATACAAGATGTGAACACCCCTTACATGAAAATTATTCTCCCAAATTCTATATTTTATCTTCCAAACCTAGTCTAAGACTCCTTCGATTCCCATGAACTTTAGAAACGAAAAAACGGTAGGACTACAGGGATTCTAGCCCTTATATAGAATGCCTTTATACATTGTAGAGAGAAATTTATAGGTATTGGTATTCTTTAGGGTTTATCGTATCTTTAATATTAAGGTAATAATATTTAATTAAGATTATTTTATTTTATTGTAAAAATAAGTTTTCTAGAAAACCTATGTGGTTAAAAAATGATTTATTGATCAATGAGGATGATGAATATATTTTTTGAAAACATTTTATTTGGTTGAGATATATACAAAAATTAGGTTTAACATAAAAGATTATTTTTGAATAATTGTATTATGTTTTTAGACATATAACTTGAAGGATGTGAGATAAAATTTAAGGTTAAAACATTATTTCATGTTGAGGTTATTTAGGTTATTTGGGGTATGGGGTTATTTACTTAAAGAATGATTTTCATAAAACATTTTTTTTATTTTTCATTTTTTGATTTTAATATATTAATATTCATTTTGGGTATTATCATACTTGTGCTAACCATTTTTTTAATAAATATAGTAAGAATATATTGGTATTCATTTATGGATCTTATTATCTAGTAAAATTTAATTTTAGCGCTTAATGCATAAAAAATTCATATTGGATATTAATTCCTTAGAGTAATAGGTGAAGTTTAAAGTGATCAAACACAACCAAAGAACGAAATGGTGTTTATTAAATAAAAAAATATATCAATAAAACGTATTATCTATTGTTCTATATATTAATATTAAAATAATCTCTTAAATATAGGAAAAGGATATTGAAACAGAAATTTTATCCTATTACATTCATATCTGATGAATCAATGGTATTTTAACTCATCATAGATTTATAGCTTTGTGGTTGTTAACTTTTTTATAATCATTCATTTTATTTTGATCAATTATCTCTATAAATATCCATAATTATATATTCTTTTCTTCTATGTCAATATTTTCACATCCCACCAATGTTTTATTACTTGGAAACCTAGCCATGTTCAATTATATGTTACCATTATATCTTACTTTATATCTTTTAATAGGAAGTTTTATTAACCCTTTTTATGATGTGGGTTTTCCATAAAGAAATTTTCAAATGTCAAATACTTCTTTATAGATAAAATGATCAAATTGTGGGGAAACATTTTATTTTAGAGATTATAATGTAACACCTATAGATTTTAAAAGAACACTATTTTCAATAGATTATTCAACAAACAATACTATGTTTGAACAAACTGTGACATAATATTAAAATATTATTATTTAATCTTGATCGATATAACCTATCTATTCAATTAGAGGGTATTTATAGTACTAAATTATTTATGAAATATATAAAAATTTCTTCCTTAATATAAATTTATTTAAAAATACTTAATACAAAACACTAAACTTTAATAAATATATTTTATTCTATAAACAATTGTTTCATTCAAAAATGATTTTTATTCATTTTTGTAGAAAATTTTATAGATAATTTTTGAAAATTCTAGAAATTTCATTTTAAAAAATGAAAATCACTTTTAAAATTAATATATAGGTATTAAATTAGTGTGGAATTTTGGTATTTTTGAGAAAATATTGATTTTTCAGTGAATAGTGAAAATATCATTTTTTATTAAACTTTCATTTATAAAAAATATCTTCAATATGATATATGAAATATAATATCCTAATATAATATAAATCCTATTTTTAAGGAACTACTAATAGTAACTCAAGGTTTAACTCTTTATATCTTCTCTTTAGAAAGAAATATGCGGCATCGATATAGCCTTTAACTCAACCTTTAGTAAACTCCCAATGACTTGATCTTAACACTGATAAATAAATATGCTCATATAACTTAGAACCATGTTTTATAGCCTCTATATAGTATAAATATATATTTATTTACATTTATCAACACAATTTTGGTCTCTACATGTGCTTCAAAAAAACTCTACCCCTTCATCTAGAAATACTAATGCATGACTTTTGCTTGTATAGTATGTCTTAATAACATCCACATAGTGATGAAATTCATTAATGAACTTGAATAATTATTTATTTTTATACTCAATTCCCCTACTCTTATCTATTGAAGTTTCTAACACACAACCATTAGCCTCAACTCAAAATAATATAATAATAAAACCACTATCAATTAGTATAATCCTTCAGACGCGCTCAATATAATATCTTTTACTTTATTATAAGATAAAATCAAATTATTTTAGTACAACTCCAAATGAAATGAAGAATTGGGAATAATGGGAACCCTATAAAATCACATTGGAATGAATTTGAAAATAGATAAGGTGATGACATTATCTCAACACCAAACAAAGAATAGGATCAATGAATAATATTCTTCAAGCGAGTGATCAAATGATGAGTCCAACATGTACTGAATCAACAACCAATAAAATATAATTTATTTTCATTACAATTATCCATTAAAATTTTAAAATGGGATACAATAAACTAGCCTAGCAACACAGAACCCAACATGCACCATAACCCATTCAGGCCTAGCCTTCCATTATCAATAAAAGGCATAAATTTAACTAAATTAAAGTATATTTAAGAAAAAATTTAAACTGTGTATTTAAATACTCAATATTATAAATTCATCATGAATATTCAATTATTATTAAAAATATACTAAAAATATGAAGAAAAAAATATTTTACCAAGATTTATGAAATAAAGGTGAAATATTCCCCATAATAATAATATAAATTATGAAATGTTTATGCTTTCCCAGTCATAATTTATATCTAATAAAGTAGTTTCATAAAATGATAATGGTGATAATTTATTTTTATAAAATAATATTTAGATTATCAAGTGAATTTTAATGTAATGATTTCATTGAATTAAATAAGAACAAGTTTGAGATTTCAATGATTAGAGAATTAGTGTTTTCTCATTTTTGTATTGGTCACTTAAAGAAACCACACCACTTTTATTTATAATGTAATAAGGAAAGAAAATTATAATAATATTTTTTATATAGTATATAAATACCATGAAAACATTAGTTTCTAACTGGATGATGTTTTTAAATTATGAAAATGGAAATTCGGTCAATATCACATAGTATTGGAAAATCATTGAGAACCTATTGTAATTAATAGAAAAACATAAAAAAATTTGTTTCCCATATATTGAAAATTATGATGTCAAATTAATAACAAATAAATACTCATGCTAGTGGTGAAATGGATACATCGGTATAACAAAAGCATAGTAAATTTCAAATTGTTCTTTAAAAGAACAATGTTGTTTGAGTTACTAGGATATATGAATATTATTTGGGCGGGTTCATAGGATAATAGAGACTAAAATTATGAAGTTATATTATATATTAGTGGTTTATATATTTTTTAGTTGAGGAAGAAATAAGATTTAATATCATTAAGCACTACATAAGGAAAGTGTATTATCACGACTCAAGACTGCACACAACTATTATGGGTTAGATAATTTATTTTATACACTTGTGTAAAGGAATTATCTCCTATTGTGATTAAATGTGATAATTTAATTTCAATAAATCTTAGAAAAAATTAGTGCATCATTCAAGGATGAAGCACATTAAGGTCAAATATCACTTTATAAAGGAGGAAGAGGATAAACCTATAGTAAAATTTGAATATTTGTTAACACGTGATCAGGTTAAATTCATTATGATGAAGTAACTATATTTTTTTTTTAATAATGGGTTCAATATTAGAGTTCAATAATATCCATAATCCTGCTGTTTTATAGAAGGAACCATACTCCTCTAGTGGTTTTTGTGCATGCAGTTTTGGAGATAGCACAAAGAGATCTTTTATACCATGGTTCTCAACAAATGTTATTACTTTATAAAGACTTTAAAAGGTGGTATCAATCAATAATTATCATATAAAAATGTATTTTTAAATGTACTAATTTTATATTGATTTATTGGTTCAAGAAAAACTTGAAGAATTAATTCTTGTGTTTTTTGACAAAGGGGATGATATAATCAAATATTTAATCAAAAAATGATAGAATTCCTTTAAGGTAGACAGACATATAAGGGAAAATAGATGAGAGTTAGAGTTGAGAATTAAATTTGGTAAGTTTATTCAAGGAGTATTGGAAGATTTTAGCATGAACATTGGGGGTCCATTTTTAAAGTGCTTGAATTTGGTGAAGTAATTCATGAAATTGTTTTTATTTAACCGTTATTTCTCAAAATGAGAAAGACTTACATAGTCTTATAGTGAATAATTTTTTTTCATTTAACATATAATGAATAATATTCTCCTGATTTTTTGGATGTCTACCAAAATGAGAATTTAATTATAGAAGTAAGTTGTAATGATTTTTAAAGAATGAATTTTTTAATAATCCAAAAGTGGAAATTGTCAAAGAAATACAAGTAAATATTTTTGAGTAGTGTTTGTTGGAAAATGTATTTGTAAATACTTCAAAAAAATTATTATTAAGAATTAATATTATTCATTTTAATGAAGTATATAAGAAGTCATATATTTTTTGGTTGGGAGTTAAAGGATTATGTTGTAATTAAATATACAATATCATGGTTATTTTTTATTTATCAGAAATTTATATGAAGTAAATAAGGTAAATTAACATGTCAATTCTAGAATAAATGTTTTGATTATTACACAATAATTGTAAAATTTCATTTTTTGGAGTCATTATATAAGTTAATTTTTTCACATTATGTCATAGTTTGGTAGTGTAAGGTTCGATGTTGAATTTTTCAAAGAATTTATATAGATTTATCTAACATAGTAAATAGATTATTCCATAATGGGATGATATTATTTTTGTATAAAGTGTTTTCAAAAGGAATGGATTAAGATTTTTTAAACATGATAGAGATTTTTATGTTGTAGTTTTGAGTCAAAATCTTATAAGATTTAGAAAATTACATCATCTTATTTTGATACACATTATAAAACATTTTTCATATATATAATTTAAATTTCATAGAAAAATAAAAAATTTTATATTATTGATATTAGTTCATGGTTTTCAGAAGATATGAAATTTGAATCTATTACATAGTGATCTAATAAATCACGTCTTATTTTGGTCGATTTATAAAAATTCTATAGAATTTAAAATTCTTCGATTTTAGAAGCTTATAGATGATATTGAGTGATATTATTTGACCTTATGGGTCTAATTTTACAACCCATTAAGCGATAATGACCAATGTAATGATCATCGAGGATAAAAACAATATGAAACAATCCAAGACACTGATTTTATTTCATATCACTACTACAAAAATGGGCAAGGGATGCACTTCACTTTTATGAGTGCTAAAAAAAAGCGCTGATAAAGTCCCCCTTTATCAGCGCTTTTTTAGGGCTGATAAAGCCCCCCCTCTATCAATGCTTTTTTTAGCACTGATAAAGGGGACCCCTTTATCATCTCTTCTTTTAGTAGAGCTGATAAAGGGAGAATTTATCAGCGCTTTTCCCAATTGCTGATAAATGTTATGTTTTATAAAAAAATCATGAAAAATAATATTTTGTTATTTAAGTATATTTATATTGATATCAATAAAATATATATATTTTTAAATATGTTATAGATACATATAAATAGACTATTACATTTAATATATAATAAATTTAGTGAAAATGGATTCAAAATATTTTAAAAAAAATATTATTAATTAATAATTTTCTAATTATTATTGATTAAAAATGATTTAATAATAATTTGAGGACACAAAAAATCAAAAAAAATTAATAAAAGATCTAAAATATGTTGAAAATGTAACTCAAACTTCAAACGGCCATAACTTTTGATCCGGGTGTCCGTTTGAGCTCTACAACATATCAAATCGAAGCCTGAGATGAGCTCTATGAACTAGTGATTGAGACAACACCTCTGTTACATTTTTCAAACCCAAAAAAGGCCCATAAGGCCTCCAAAACTGATTTTTTTAGTCAGGATACCCCGATTTTTTAACATTCAAACAAGTATAACTTCTGATCCAGATGTCTGTTAGGCCTGTACCACATATCATATAGAATATTGATTCATTTTCTTTTATTTTACTGGTTGTGGCGTTGAAACGGAATTCTAGATTATATGTTATGGTCATTTTAACATTCTATGGCTATTCAAATACACATATATATATATATTTATTCATAAATATATATGTGTTTGTGTGTGTGTGGGGGGGTGTCTATGTGTGTGTCTGTGTGTTATATATATGTATATATGTATTTATTTATTTATTTACTTATAAACACACATCAAAAACATATTTTTTCATAAATTTATTTAAAACTAATCTTATAAGTACATTCTATGGCTTTTCAAATACACATATATACGTATTTATTCGTAAATATATATGTGTTTGTGTGTGTGTGTCTCTCTCTGTGTGTGTCTGTGTGTTGTATATATCTATGTATGTATGTATTTATTTATTTATTTATTTATAAACACACATAAAAAACATATTTTTTCATAAATGTATTTAAAACTAGTCTTATAAGTATATATTAACATAAAAATAAATATACGTATAAAAATTATAACTAAATATATATATATATATATAAATATATTAATATACGAATTAATATATATATACTAATATATGAATAAATATATTTATATTAATATGAATCTATATCAATATATGAATAAATAGAACTATATAGATATAGATATATCATTAAATAGAGAACAAAATGAAATGACTTAGTGGTAATGGTGTAGCCGCGAAATGGGGGAGGTCCCGGGTTCGAGTTCGGGTGGAAGCAAAGGGGGTGCACACGTATGAGGATGCGTAGAAAGGGAAGCGTGCGGGAGACCTCATAGAACTGATAAAGGGGGTGTGAAGCACGGATAAAAGAACTCCCGCATTATTTTTTATTTTTTTATTTTTTTTATTTTTTTGACCTTTATCAGCACTTTTTAGAAGCGGTCATAAAGGCCCCTTTTATCAGCACTACAAAAAAGCACTGATAAAGGGGAATTTTATCAGTGCTTTTTTTAGCGCTGATAAAAGCGGCCTTTATCATCTCTTTTCGGAGTGCTGATAAAAGAGACCCCCTATATTAGTGTTGAGCATTACAGTGATTTTTTTGCGTTGTTAAAGCCCATTTTGAGCGCTGATATAGGCCGTTTTGTAGTAGTGTATGGAAGGGAAGAAACTATATAGATAGCTATAAAAGGGAAAACAATGGGGAGGATTAAAAAATATATTGAGGGGAGATATTAATATGTGAGACATTTTATGAAAGGATAGATTTTATCACTCATTGGCATATTTTTTCTCAATAAATAATGAAAAGGTTATATTTGATCAACATAATGATGATAAATCTTATTTATACACCAATATAGATGTAATGTTTCTTATTTTGATTTCCAGTGACTAATTAAATCACTTTTTTATGGTTTATATAAACTTATGAAAGATACAAGTGAGAATCTAAGTGTGAGTGATTATAAACCACGAGAGTCAGTGAGTCTGTTTAAAAGTTTTAACAAGTAACACACTTAATAAATTTTGGTACATCATCACATCATCGGTACATGATCTTTGGATGTAGATTCAATATAAGTAGACCATGTAAAATAACTTAAATTATGTGATTTCACTAGTTTTGTACTCAAAGATGAAGAGATAACAATCCTTAATAACTACATAAAAATACTATTAGTGAGAATTATTTTAATTGGCATACCTTGATTCACCAACCTCTACATTTGAGGTATAGTCCCTTGTGGGACAAAAATTTTACAATAATCATTGAACATGGATAAGTACAAAGCTATTTATAAATGAATTAAATCATTACAAAGATAAAACATATCTATAAAGATAATCATTTATAAAACCTAGATTATGAAGTTTGTGTTAATATATTTCTTAAAATATCACTCGGAAGAGACACATGATGTTTGTAATGAAGATAAACCTAATCCCTAAGTATATTGTCTCCTAAAATATTCTTGATCACATAGGAATTATGGATTATAAACTAGCACTTACACAAAACCAATATCAAGTATATAATGTGTTCCATATAACTCTCTTAAGGAATTTCATAACAAGTCCCTTTATTGTACTGAATCTATGAGTAGTATAACTGGAGAATTATCTCTCTTTTATGGAGAAAAACCATCAAAGATCTTAGATTATGGAGTTCTATGAAAAAAATAAAACTCAACCTGTCAAAGTATTAGAGTGAAAACATAATTATAAAGAAGAAATGTGAGATACTAAAGAAGTAATGAAACAAAATTGTCCCCTTATATTCTCAACTTGGGATAAAAATTGAAATTTAAAAGGTAAAATTTGTAAAGGGAAAAGAATATAACAACCTAGATTTACCAATATGAAATTATTTTAATTTATATGTGTAGAATACATAGAGGGTATTTCTTTATTTATGAATCAATGAACCCTACTATAATTTATACTGTAAATAAAATACATGGAAAACATAAAAAAAAAATCATAATATAACATTAAAAATGTGTAATAAATACATTCTATAAAATTAAATAAGTACAATTGGACAATAAAAACATGTAAATAGCCTAACATTAAGCTTATTAATCCAATGGGTCATGGTCTCCCAGAAACACCATAGCTGCAACCATCATTGTAATAAGAAAGAAAGATTAGAAATTAGGTATTTATTTTATAGTTGAAATATAGAGGAGCTTGAGATAAATAAAAGTAAATTAAATTTGTATGATTTTATTAGTATATATAGGATAGTAAAAGGAAATATGAATAATACAATGGATAAAGTATCAGTTAGAAATATGACCATCAAAATAATAACCTGACCATTAGAATAGTAAAGTAAAAAATTATGGTCAACTGAGGGAATAAATATTTTAGAAAATGAATACCAATATATAAATATCAACGTAAAATAAATGAATATTTAATGTTAAAAATATAATGTTTTAATTCATCTAATTGAACATAATAAATTATTTTTGGTGATATGTTAAATCCTTATTTCTTAAACCATAGTATATTATATTTAATTTAAATATGAAATGTATCTCATTTCAGTATTTATTTTGATAAAATAGATTAAAAATTTGAATTTAATATATCAGAATTATTCAATAGTGATTTTTTATGAATTTTTGGAAATAGTTCAATTTCTAGGTGAATAGAAAAATGTGGTATGTAATATCTATAATAATAGATATTTTTTAGAAATAAAAATATGTTTTATTGGTTAAATAATTTATTTAAAAATGTGAAATTTAATTTCCAAAACCTATAAAGTGATTTTATAAGTCTAAAATAATATTTTTAAAATGTTATGAAATGTTTCACATAATGAAAAATTGATTTTTAACATATTATAGGTTTTTCTGAAAAATTATTTGTTTCATATTTAAAAATTTCAGGCTATCAATATTAGCATAGGGTGAATGTTTTATTTTTCTAATAAAAACAATTTAAATATGATATAACAAGAATGTAATTATGACAAAATCCTAAAAAATCATGTATTATTTCAAGAATAGTTTTATTTGACATTGGGGTGTGATTTTTTTTATATAAATAAATCCATTATTTCAAATCTTGAACATAAAATTATATTATATTCCATATTTTATCTCAAATTATCCCTCTCTTTCCCCTATATCTCACCCACTTTTGCAATCTATTTCCAAAAACACTCTCATATCCTAACTTCTTATCATATTTACTTCATTCAATATCATTTTTTATAAATAAAAGATAATGTATGTTGAAAGTTAATATGGTTTGAAAAATTAATGACCTAAAGCAAACAACTACGTAAATTGTTTATAAGGGATGGGAAGGGACGAAAGATCAAAATATATTAAACCTTAATAGGAGTTATTCTAAATGAATAGAAGGTGATATAAATCGAGTTTACTTCTCTCCATGTGTGAAGGGATTTTGGGACATTGATGAAAAGAAATAAATTGTGACATATTAGATAAATAATTAACCAGTTGGTAGATTTTGGTTTATTAAAACACCTGACAACATTTATGGAGTCAATATCAATGCAATTGAGTTTAAGGTTCTCTATCCTACAAAAATACAAGACCAATAGTATAGATTTTTTTCACTAGTATATGGGTTCCCTTGATAAAATGATAAATAAAAGAAAAATAATTCTCTCATACTCATTTATATACCACAACTTCACTAGACATAAAACAAATAACATAATATTTTTCAAGTTGAGTTTCTGAACTTGGATAGGTGTATGCCACTTGAAAAATCTACACTTAGGGGATATCCTTTACATTTTGGGGATGTTTAAGGAGTATTAGTGAAGTCAATCCATATAATTTATGCTTCCATTAGATTTTTTGATAGTATAAATCTCTCTATAACATTTATAAATTTACCTGAGTAGAGAGGAAAAAAAGAAAACATGGGGAGATATAGGAATAAAAAAAATTACATCCCTTATAAACATGCCAATACATATAAGAGAACACTATAATTATTATATTTTCTCTTTTTAACTCTAACATAATTTAGTAGAACCAAGAATTTTTTAGGTCATTAAAATATATTATATTAGTCTATATGTTCATGATCTTTTTTAAGTGAACATGCTGAGATGATGCATTCACGATTTCCATAACAATGTGTAATATGAACTTTTTTTAAGGGAATACCTAATGCATATAAAAAAACTACCACTAATACAGTGTGATCCCACATCAATTAGTCATAGATACGGGATAATAAATGAATAAAAACATGTTACACTTATTTATTAATAAACATTCATCACCTATTAGGATGATAAAATAATATTTCACCATATTTTATTCATCTCCTACAATCTTTTCAATGTTAATCCGTTTTGTTCAATGATTTAATTTTAAAATCTATAAAACAAAGAATAACATTTTGATGTGAAAGGTGTTGGAATGTGTAGTCTGTTTTATTCAATCAGATGTAGTCAACTAGAAATAGAAACTATGGATAATGATTTGAGATAATGATCAATGTAATGATAGTGGAAGATATTTAGTGGTGGTAGGGTTGATCAAACTTTGAATTAAATGATATATTTTTAATGGGTGGTGTTCAATTTAACTTGATGATACAAGAAAAAAGTTACATCTTTTTGGTTAAATTTATTGGTATGCTAACTTTAATAGTCAGGTGCTAAATTTTGCAGTGGCTCACCAGTTATAGGGATTGAAATACGGGTATTTCATGAATCCAAAATGGTGGTACAACCTGACGACTTGAAGAGACCCACTATAAAGGTGGGGTGGGACTACATTTACATGGCGTTGTTATGATGTGTAAAATAAAGATATATTTTATTATATATTATTATTGATTGAGATTGTAAACCATTGTATAATATGATATTAATAAAGGAAGTAGAATTATCTCATGGGTGTGGGACTTAATTGTCTGAACCATCTAAAAATTCTATCATTATTTTTGTTTTGATCATCTTAAATACTTCTATTGAGTTGTATGGAGTGTGTGTATGTCGTGTGTGATGAAACAACCCAAGCTATCCATCGAACAGATTCCTAAATCACCACATCACTATGCTGAAGGGCTTTCCCAATCCCCAAGTACTGCCAAATAGTGCATCAGCATCACAAGAACACACATGGGTATGGTTTTTCCCAATAATAAAAGTAAAATTAACAACATGAATATAATAAAAATCAACATGAACTGTCTTTACATTAGACATCCATGCTGATGGAAAATAAATAGAATCAACATCCTAAAATCACACTTAGAAATAAATAAAAATAAGTGATCACCATAATCCTCCCTCACCCTCGAGTCTCTCTCTCTCTTATAGGGAAAATACTCCCCTCTATTGGATTTTCTTTTCCCAATAGTAGTAATAGTTACCTTCCATCTATAAAAATAAATAAAATCCTAATTAGCCAAGAAAAATCAAATATGGTCCATACATTCGTTATTCTATGAAAAGTATATATGGGTCTTACTATATCACTAAAAGGGAACCACATTCCAAATGTGATAAAATAAAACTCACCTTAAATAAATAAATTCTCACAAATTAGTCCCAAGAATAATTAAGAACCTTCAAATGAGATAATAATATATGTGTGAGGACATAAGCACTCAATAGGCCACAACTACCCCCATCATATATAGAAATACCTTAGTAAAATAGTTTATAAAATTAAAATCTGAACACAAACTATATGTAGTTATTTTATATTCTTTTTAAAACCAAATCATAAGAATAATTTCAAACAACTATCCTTTTTACAAAAGAAAAGTAGGGATAGTTATAAATTTTTAATGAAAACATTTAAATGGGGAAATACACACCAAAACACTTTTCCCCTATTTCAACCTCTTATGAAAATACAATTTTCATAAATAAGTTAAAGGAAAAATAACTTCCTTAAAACTCTTATATAAATAACCAAATCATTTCCCTTTTTAAAATATTACTTGTAAACAACTTATAAAATGACACATTTGAAAGTAAGACAAAACACACCCAAGGTGGATTCCATAAAATTAATGATGTGAAAAAGCACCAACATAAGGAAAACCACATAATTCCAAACCATAATAAAAAAAGAACCAACATGTCAACACATACATAACATAATAAGTAATAAACTCACATACTCAAAATATAATACAGAAGGCATTACATATGATAAATATCATGAATAAGCACTATAGTGACTAATCAGATATTTATAAGACACATAGGGTATACAAACTACTATAAGGTTATAGATAACACATCCTATTAACCAAATAAATCTTAACTAGGCTCATCAGTGACACCAAAATTTCTATATATTATGTTTAATGAGGGGAAACTAGAAATCATGTAATCCCAACTAGAATCGAAATGTCCCATGTCTCCTTGCTTAGTAACCTAGGGTTCCTCATGGAATAATTAAATGAGGCGGGTCCTGATGAAAACAAATTCTACCCCATGACAATAACAAAACCCAATGACTAACACAACAATCACATCCTTACCACATCACACTTCTATTACAAATATACTCAACCCATAAGCATGTCATAAATCATAATAAAGTATCCATCACATGGATATACATAAATATTATCAAAAATAAAAATCAAATCAGTAAGGTTACAATCAATTGATCAATCACAAATCACTTAACAAAGTTCCAACTGAACCTTTTAGTTATCACTTACAATATATAAAATTGGAGTCCCTTTTTAAAAGGTTTTGGAATACAAAAAACAATCCATGTGAAGTCATCATCAACACAAAATCAAAACAAACAAAACCCAAAGAAACCATCATCTCATTTCATAAAGGGTAACCCCCCACCCCCACACTTTTTATAAAACAATTATTTAAAATCAATAACACCCATTTCAAAATTATATCCCATATTAAAAACTTTACAAAAATATTTAAGTCCATTTTTTTAAAACCAAACAGGCATTTAAAGAACACTCGAAATGAAACCTATGTTCATGAAAAGTAATTAAACCATTTTGAAGATAACCAGAAACCAATAAAACTACGCCAAGAGATTTTAAAACCAATAAAAACATTACAAACAGCTTTAAGTTATTTTCAAAGGCTACACAAGAATCTGTAGAAGCTCTTATCATGTTTCTAAATCCCATGCCAAACTTTTGACCACGCATAAGCCTACTAAGTAATTTATAGAATAATTATAATTTAACAAAAATGATTTAAAAACTACCAAGAAATTAATAACATGTAATGAAATGGGGTTATATAGGCCCATGAAAGACCCAAAGGGAATCATTAATTCCCTACGTGCCTATGAAAAATAGAAAATTATAAAAAAACTCAAACTATGATACTATATTAATTAAAACATATTATTAGTAATGTTCTAGGTTGATCCATAAAGTAGAATTATTATTTTTATTAGGTTTTCAAAATATTAAATTTTATTAATTTTTATAAAGAGATGAAATATGGGTTTTGGTTAATTTGATGAAATCAAAATATGAAATCAAATAATTTTGATTGGTTTGTTTTTTGGTTTTAAAATCACACTAGGGTTTTGTAATTTCAAGGTTTAGGTGTAATTATTTTTAGGAAAATAATTTGATTAATTTATGATTGTTTTTCGATTTGAGATGTTGTAGATTCAATGTTCATTGTATCCCCTCCTCAATATGGTAATCCACTATTTCCCTTAGTATGGTAATTTAGGGTTTTGTCGAATTAGGTTTTTCTTAAGGACATATTTAAACCCGATTTACCTAAATTTGAAAATGGTCAAGCTTCCTTTAGGGTTTCCATTTGATCAATTTTAAATTTCATTTTTAATTCAATTAACAATGGTCATGATAAAGTAAAAAATAAAGGGATTGTAAGATGAATAATAAATTACAACAAACTAAACACATGAATTGAATAAAAAGAAATTAATAAAATGAACCTTCACCATTATATTACATTACCATAGAATAATATAGGCTTAAAACATTATCCTAGTGATAAGATAATAAGAGGAAACGAGATAATAAAATGAAATTATAAATTAAAGAGAAAAGATCTCAGAAAGGGCAATGGAGCTTCTCGCTCCACGCTTTGGTCTCAGGATCCAAATATCTCAACAGAAGCAAACTATACCTCCTATTATAAGCTTCATATAGGGTAGTTTGTTAATTAATATCATAAATATTTGGTTAATAGGTGGTAGGGGTGGGTCGCATGTCATATATTCTATCAAAATCTGAATATATACTAAATCTGGGTGTTTAAAAATCATCCTGACACATTACATGATGTGTAATTTCCTAAAACAATTCCCTATATTACATGTCTCTCTTTTCATGAAATTCATCGGTCTATGAATTTTAATGTGGTTACACGATGTTTAATTCCATTTTTCTATTTTAGAAGCCTCGTTTTTTTCTCGACTCTTCAGTTTTATGCCCTAGAAGTACACCATGATCATCCTCAAAAATGCGATATTGTGCCACTTCACTTATCTCATAGAATGAAGTGTTTTTTTACTCAAAAATTTAACAATTTTTACACCTTTTCCAAATATAATTTTTATCCATACATATAACACAAAACAAGTCAACCCATTCCAAAATTGGAAAGAATATTCATTTAATTACAGAAATTAATGATTTAAAATACCCTAAAATGTATTCAAGAAATACATATATCAAGAAACCGACAAAAAAATAATATAGGGTGATCTTATATGATCGAAAATGAATTAAATTCTATAGAGGATGTCAAAACATGCAAGAGGGTAGCCTGAGAGACCCATCAAATACCCTAACAAAGAAGAAATCCAAAAAATATGGGTCAACCATTTGACCTAGAGTTTGGCCAAACTAGGATGGGCTATGGTGAGAGATAAAAATAATGGATGAAGGTGGGATTATATAATAAAAGACCTTGCCTCATATAATCTACCCAGAATCCAAAATAATTTTTGTGTAAATGGTGATATGAGAGGAGGCTAAGAGGGGGGTATCACTCACAACAGTGTGGGGGTCTTGGATAGGGAATTACATGATAATGGATGGAGGAAAATGGATTAAAATCCCTTAAGGGTATTTTTTGAAGGAAAAAAAAATTAAAATCTATCAAGGTTCAAGGTTTTGGTTTATGTTTTTTCAAACTTTTCACCAATCATGCAATCCCTATAGATAAGCAGGATGCACCCATATGGTTACCCCTTGTCAATTATCACGGTTGAGACAAACTTACTAAACCCATGAAAATTCATTCTTTAAAGGATATATCCCTCACACACAGACATCGCATAGTTAATCCTAACCATTCACAAACCATATGAAACACCTACTCCCTTAAATTTTTTAAAATTCTGCGAAAAACTTTTATCAACCCACCAATACTTAAAAATAAAATAATTAATTCATTGATTAATACCACTATGACATGGTGGGTGTCAGAAACTCCCCACCATGGTACCTTCTACCCCAAAAAAGTCTTAGGTCTATGTAAATTTCAAAATGAGAAATAATTCTAAGAAAATTTTCCAAGGAATGGATAAATTGTCAAATAGATTAGTGAATTTTTGAACAAATTCGATCATCAACAAACCAAATAAATCATAAATAGGATATAAAAAGATAATTGATATAATTAATTGGTCTCCCCACCATTTATAAAAGAACTAAAATGGTATAAAACCAGAAACTTCTTACCATGGATCACAAAAACATTAGTAAGAAACCACATTCCCCAAATATCTAAAGGGAATTCAAAAGCTATACTAGCAAAATCCAACCACAAGTAACTAGTTCCAAACCATTAGAAGATAAATAGTTCTATAAACATCCCAATGGGTTGAAAAACTAGATCTCTAAAACTTAAGAAATCTAAAAATCATGGATCGTAAGGACAAGAGACATGCCACACTAAATAAAATACCATAGGGATCTGACCTAGGGTTTATAATCGGAATATATGGTTGTTTAAATCCAAATCCCGAAAAAACCATCCCATAGTAATTTTTATGTAAAACAAAACTTGTTGGCATATATAACCCAAAATAAAACAAATCTACACTCCAAGTATCCATACATGTACCCTAGGTTCTTTCTGTCTCTAAGATAACAAGAACAAAATATCCCCAAACTCATTGAGCAGAAATCTAAAATTTGTCAGTAATCCAAAGAAGATGTAACCAAACACCCAATGGTTACATTATATGATGGACACTCAACTATAAAAGCTTACATATCTATAAGCCCAAACTAACAAGCATTTAAAACTAGATCTCATGTGAGAGATTTCAAAAATAAAAATTGTACTCACTGATCCATCCATCAACTAAAATACATAGGTATAAACCACTGGACCCAATAATATCTAAATGAACCATTAAAAAAACACTTTATTAGATAAAACCAAGGCACATCACATTCATAAGGAAATAAAACCCCCACTCCGTTGGGAGTCTAGATAGGGTTAAAAAATGAGGATGTACCAATAAAGAAAACACACTACTTTTATACTAGATATTTATGAGGGGATGGGCCCATATCAAACAATACGAGACATAGACCATTGTAAAATTATGCCTCTAAAATCACACCAAAATATAATAAAACACCCAAGGTACAAAATAAAACATATTCCTTACTAAAAAAATTAGGGTTTCACCAAAATCCCATTTTGAAAACCAATGAACCATTAAAATCGAGTCTTCTCTCATTAAAACCAAATGGAAACCATTTTAAAATTAAAAACTCAATACTTTATGAAACTTGGTTAATTTTAAAACATTTATAAAACTGATTTAAAAACAAACACCACTAGTTTTAAAACTAAAACACCATTCTGGGTTTCAAAATTAATTAAACACTTTTGTTTTTGAAATAGTTTTCAAATCACTTACCCTTTTAAAATAAAAACACCAAGGGTGAAAATAAAATTTGGAAAAAATCAGTTTCCATTGAAATTTGAAACCCATTATTTTTAAAACATTTTTTTTTAATTCCAAATGAAACCAACTATTTCAAAATATTTTATGAAACCAATATCACTTTATAAAATATCAATATGTTCTTATTTTAAAACCAAATACATTTTTCTTTATATATCCATTTTTACCCATGTAGAAAGAATTTTACATCACATAAAAACACTATAAATAGGGAATAACATAATACTCAATCAAAAAAATTATCCAAATATCCCAAAATATCACAAGACTATCCATGAACCATTTCCCATTTCCCTCAAACACTATGAAATCTAAGGGTCAAGCGGTCTTAAGGGAAAAAGAAACTAGGATAAAAAATCATGACCAACTTTTCTACATGGTTTATTTCCACATTCTAATCATGGTATGGTTCATAAAGCATGTCCAAAATCAAGTATTTTTTTGTTGCATGGTTTTTCAATCCCTTCAAACAAAATAATACATCCAAAATCCATTCTATATCACCATCCCAAAACATCACATAAACCCCCAAGGAAACTGAAACCATTCCGATGAGGTTTAGAACACTATTTACATAGGAATCATCAATAATCCGACAACAACACCAAATTGAAAACGAAAATCAAGGAAAAATCCCAATCTCATGGAAATTGGAGGATCAGTGTGAGAAAGATCTCGTGACACTCTCCTCACACCTACCCCCATGTCCGGACAACCATATTTCCAAACTACAAACACCCAAAATAATAGAGGGTTTTTCAAAGTCTTAAGATACTATGAAAAATAATAACCCAAAGACTACGATACTATAGGTTCCAGGAGTAGTGGAAGCACATGGATGGTTGTACCCTACTTTAATTTTACCATGAACAATGATAAATCTGAGATCTATCATGATGATAAAATATCGGATCTTTGGAATAGAACAAAGAATTAAAATGAAAGAATAAATTCCCAGAACCATAGATAGAACCATAATATGTTGGTTATAATTAATTTAATTAAAATACAAGAATAACCTTGATGTAATTCTCTCTCTATTTAAGCATCCAATCATGATACAATGTGATCTGTCATTGCATCGCAGAAGCCAAGTGTAGGATTCCTATAGTGGTGATCCAAACATGCTTCACATATCTCTGGACATTACAGAAGGGATCTCCGAGTTCTAGCGTAGAAGATCCTTCACATGCAATGTCTGCCTTCGATCGCCATGAGAGCTGCATCCAAAGTGCTCTCCTTAATCAGGTAGAAAAGGATCTCTCTTGTAACTTGAGAGCATTCTTGGAGGAAAGTAATTGTCTCTTGGATTGAAATATTTTTCCATATCTACTGTGCACAACCACATATAATTTCTATGTCTAATAAAAATAATTTAATTTTGATTTATATTACATAGAATAATAAAATGAATTAATTATCCAAATTCATTTATTCATTTCATTTAATTCTTAGTAAGACCCTGTGTCTAATAATAACATTTGATTATTATTACCACTTGACATGAACCTAGTGAATTACACCTAATATTACTTTATTAATAAATAAAATTATTTCTCAAAAATCCTCAGAAAACTACACGGTATGTATATTAATATACACGACGTGTATTTTTGTTTTTCTATTTTCTGTATTTCCTCCACCACATTTATTAGACCTTGAATAAGGACTGTTTATTAATTAAATAAATATCATTACATTATTCACAAATAAATATATTATTTAACCAATAATATATTCTCTTAACTAACAAGTGTTGAAATAAATGTGATCAAGAACCCTTGAATAATTATTAATCCAGAACCAAGAAAATATTTATTTAACTTTTTAAATGAATATTTAACTGAGATACTCGGATACACTTAGGGTGTGACACTCTTGGCCACTTTCTCAGTGGAATTAGGCAGAGCCTACATAAAGGTCAAGGTTAGAATCTAGCAACATGCCAAGGAACCCATAGATAAATAATTTAACATCGCAATGACATGTCATCTCATACGAACACTTACTGTGTAATGTAATCCCTTTGTATCCATATCTCGAATCAAGTTGGTTGCATGCTAGTTTCATCAACTGATGAACTTGATTACTCTTTCATTGACCTCCCAGAATTAAACTTTTACATTCCTCACCATGTCCATGGATTTATTTAGGATATATAAATTCCAACAAAGGGCCCGAGATATCAACTTTTGTTATGGAACAGATGGGAAAAATTATTTATCGCGTTATCTATTAATGCAATATTACTCGTGACACACCCAACATATCTTACCTTACAACAAACAGTAATTCATCACAATTTTCATAAATACATCTAAGTGTGCAATTTTTAATACCCATTAATAATAATCATAAAGTATATGGACCAATACACACATCCTCGGATAGGAACATCCAATGACACTATGGAATGCATATTTCCAACTAGAAGGTCTCATTATCATAATATACTTATATATATTACCAAGCCTCCACACCATTATAAGGCACCTCAAATTTTTATAAGTCCTCAACCATAATGGCATGTATTATTTTTTTCCCTCAAATAACATCATCCATCCATAGAACATATATTCAAGAATAGTGTTATGTCACTTCTGGGTTCTCATGATAGTAGGGATCTGTTACGACCCTTTAGTGAAACAACTATCCTTAGGAAATTATCACATACATTATCACACATAATAACAATGATGATGTGATAAGGTATTTATTAATATTCAAATCCATGAATACAAGTTTATCATAAAGTACAAAGTAGTTGGTTTTATGCCACCAACTCCAACAGAATCCCACTTTTAATAGATCTAACTAATAACAACCTTTAACCCGCTTGCTCTCACATGATATTCATGCTTCTATTGAGATAGGTCTTTAGTAATGTGTTCCTCCATGTTATCTTACATGGACACTTTTCTAACTAAACCTTCACCCCTTTGATAGAAATCCATCAAGAGGAGATAATTATGAAAAAATTTACTTTGTGTATTGATGTGAACTTATTTATTTTGAAAGATCCACCGCTAAGTATTATCACAATACAATTTGATAGGTTCTCTACTTCTAGGCACCACATCAAGATCCTGGAATATTTTCTGAATCTAGACAGCTTCGTTGGAAGTATCAGAAGCTGCTATATATTCAGAATCCATTGTAGAATCAGCGACAACTGAATGCTTTGAACTCTTCTAGCTCATAGATATTTCATTGAGATAGAAAACATATCTTGATTATGACTTCATATCATTCTGATCTATCTGAAAACCACATCAGCATACCCTCTGATGACAAGATCCCCGTCTCCTCCATACACCAGGAATATATCCTTAGTTCTTCTAAGATACTTAATGATAGTCTTAACAGTAGTCCAATGTTTTTATCTTGAATATTATTGATATATTCCTACCATGCTTAGTGCATAGGCAACATCAAGCCTGGTACATAACAGGGCATAAATAATGGATCCTATAGCTGAATCGTAAGGTATTTTACTCATCTTATCTTTCTCCTATTGTGTTTGAGGAAACATTCTCTTAGAAATATGTAGGCCATGTGACACTGGAACCAATTCTCTCTTGGATTGTTCTATACTAAATCTCTTTAGTATCTAGTCAATTAATGTACGCTTACGTAGTCCAAGAAACCTCTTGGATCTATCATGAATGATCTTGATCCCTAAAATGTTGTCTACTTCACTTAAGTCCTTCATGGAGAAATGCATGTTCATTTAGTCCTTAACTGAATGTAAGACTAGTACATCATTTCCAATAAGTAATATGTCTTCAATATATACTACTAGGATAAGAAACACATTTCCATTAAAATACTTATAAACACATGGCTAAAATTAATTCTCAATGAAACAAAATTTCATTTATAGATTCATCAAATTGAATTTTCCATAGATTGGATACTTGATTTAATCTATAAATGGATTTCTGCAAATTAAAAACCTGTTTGGATTCACCTGGTGTCACAAAAACTTATGGTTGGGTCATATGGACATATTCCTAAAGGTTACCATTAACGAATGTTGTTTTGAAATCTATTTTCTAAATCTCATAGTCATGGTAATCTGATATGGCAAGTGTGATTCTTATGGATTTAGACATTTAAACTGACGAGAAGGTTTCATCGTAGTCAATTCCTTGATGTTTTCTGAATCCTTTAGCCACTGGACATTCTTTATAGGTTCTAAATTGACCTTTCATGTACATATTTCTCTTGAACACCCATTTTTATACAAAAGGATTCACATCAACTGGCTCATCGACCATAACCCAGATTTGGTTCTGATACATAGAATCTATCTTAGAATTCATAGCTTCTAGCCTTCTTGAAGCTCTTGATCTCTCTACTAATTCCTTGTAGGAGAGAGGTTCATCATTGCCCAAAAATAATTATTCACCATCCTTGGTGATTAGGAAACCAAATCTATCTGGTTCCCTTACCTCTCTTGAGCTCATACGCAGTACTTGTTTCTTTGGAACCTCTTCCATGGGGACCTGTGGAACTTGTTCCTATAATAACTCTTGTGTATCTTGAGCATCAACTTCATCAAAGTCAGTCTTTCTCCCACTATCCATTTTAGGATGTTATCCCTCTTAGAAAATATGGATTTCTTGGCAACAAAATCTTATTTTTATGAAGGTTTATATAGGTAATATCATTTCATTTCCTTGTGATATCCTTTAAAGATAAACCTCATTCCCTGGGGTGCTAGTTTGTTTCCTGATAAGACCTTAACAAATGCCTCGCATACCCATACATGTGTGTGCGACAAGAAGGGTTTCTTTCCATTACATAACTTAGAGGGAATTCCATTTTCTGCCTTAGTTGGTACTCAGTTTAATGTGTATGCTATAGTTTGTAATGCATATCCCAAAACAAATAATGTATGATCTTCATGACTCATCATCAACCTCACCATGTTCAATAAGGTATGGTTTCTCCTTTCACTAACACCATTCCACTATGGTTTATAAGGATGGGTGAGTTTAGATAGAATCCCATACTCCAGTAAAAGGTCTAAGAACTCTTGGTTTAGATATTATCCACCATGATCTGATCAAAGATTCTTTATTTTCTTACCATTCTAAATCTCTACTTCATTCTTGAATTCATTGAATTTATCCAAGGACTCTGAATTATACCTCATTAAGTATATATATCCATATCTAATCAAATCTTCAGTAAATGTAATGAAGTTAGAATATCCACCACTAGCTTCTACTAAAAATGGTCCACACACATCTGTGTGTACCAATCCTAGAAGCTCTGTGGACCTTTCACCCTATCCACTGAAAGGTGGCTTGGCCAATTTCTCATGTAAACAATCAGGATATCTATCAAGTATTTTTAGCATAGTAGAGTCTAAAAACCTCTTGGTAGAGCTTTTTCAATCACTTCTCATTTATATGATCGAGACGATGATGCCACAACCGGGTTTTGTATGATTCATGTGATTTTGTTTCATTACTGATTTCTAACACTTGGTTTTCATAATTTAATACATACAACCCATTATTTAAATGTGCCATACCATAACTTACATTGTTCTTATAAAAGAAACAACAATTATATCCAAACTTTAAAACAAATCCATCCATATCCAAAAATTATATAAAAGTTATGTTCATAGTAACACTAGGTACATAGTAATAGTTATGTAAAACCAAAAGCATCCTAGTTGGAAAGTAGAGATGGTAATCGCCAATGGCCAATGTAGCCATCCTCGTGCCATTGGTAGTTCAAAGATCCACCTCTCCTTTGGAAATATTTCTAAATCTACTTGGTTTCTGTATTTGAATACAAATTTGTGCCCCACGTGCTGTATCTAAAACCCAATGTGTAGAAATGGAAAGATTACAATCTATAGCAAATGCACCTTTACTGTCCCCGTTCTTCTAGGTACAGTTCCTCTTCTAGTGGCTTGGCTTGCCACATGAAAAACATATTGTCTCCCATTCCTTTCCCTACCTCTATATCTTCCCATTCTTGTAGGGACAATGATTGGGGGCTTTATACCATTTATAAATCCTTGGCCCCTTTTCCTTGTCCTTCCTCTTCTTATTCACCATAAGAACTAAAAGTTTTTCATGCCCCATGTCCTTATCTACCTAGAGAATCAAGTTTGGAATTTCTGACAGAATCTTCTCATTATTTCTCAATGACAATAAATCTAGAGAAGGTCTTGGGAAGTGATGATAGTATGGGATCTGTATGCAACTCATCTGCTAACTTTGTCCCTATGATGTCCAAGCGTTAAATGTAGCTTATAAACTTGACTACATGAGGACTACCTGGAATAGAATCTATAATATTAATTATGAACAAAGTGTTGGATATCTCATATCTCTCTTGTCTCACCTTCTCTTAATAGAGATCCTTAAGGTGATACTTCATTCTATACACGTCTATGCTTTTATATAGCTTCAAGAGATCATTAGATATGGACGATAGCATGAAACATTGGACATATATGGCATCATCCAAATGTTTCATATAGAGATATATTTCCTCATCACTAGCCTAATTTCTAGGAGAAACTAGAATAGGCTCCTCCAACACATACAATTTCCTCTCATGTAAAAGGATGACATGTAAACGCCTCTACCACTCTTAGAAATTGGTGGGGGTAAGAAGGTTTTAATTATCGCGTATGTTTCACAATGATATGTTTGATGTCATTTTTTTACAATTTCTACAAATTAAGATTGAAAAAAAATTATTACTTTATCATAATATAACTGAGATAAATAAATAAATTAATACTTATTAGTCTCCCACTATTTTATCAAAATCTAATAGCCCTCACTATTGACTTCAGAATATTTTGTTTCCAGAATATTCTAGTGGAAAGGATCTATATTTCCCTTTGCATTACCCTAACTATGGTAGGTCAAGAAACATGAAATGTTTTAGGTAGGCATTCTAAATGCTAATTTCATTAACTCATAGCTCCTTGATCTACTAAGTGGACTCCCCAATCCTAAAATACTTTTATTTTGGACTTCCTCAACCTTTTACTCTTAGTCACACCAAGGACTACGGTGGTAGTCAACCCTTGATGTAAACCAAGTCAAGTCAACCCAAAACCTCTAATTATAATTCTTCGATAATTGAAACCACCCCAACTAGGGTTGGTCAAGAACTTTGAACTATGGATCGATTCTAACCAAGATTGTGGAAGGGTATACCGACATAATATTTCCTTGAGTGATTTTATCCTTATACGTAACTTTTCATTTTATTATCATTCTTACATTATTGTTAATATTAAGTAGGATATACTTAAGTGATTAACCATATCTGTGATAATATTTATGCATGTGAAGATATTATTTTAGTTCCATCGTGCATACTTAATTATTTTATTAATTGTGTGATCACAAAAACACACCCACAATAAATAAACCATGAAACTAACATGAAAAAAATAATGGGAATGATCATGACCTTGTTCTAATGATTATTTTATCTAGTGGTTGATAAACTAACCCAATACATAGGGGAGAAAACACATTGAACCTTTTGGGTTAGTGTTTACATCTGTGCACCTGTAAATCTTTGTATCTCATTGGATTGCTTTCACCTTAGCTCCTAATGTGATCTGCCTCTAACAGCTTTCGAGCTCCATCCATTACATATAATTTTATATCACGCATAGTTGAGGGGTAAAATGGGGTTTTACATAAAATAATCCTTGGGCACACAGGCCCTATATATTAATGGGGAGAAGGCTCACAGGCCAACAATTTTATTTTAAATAAATTAATTAAAATAAACCATCCAGATACAAAATTTCCTGGTCTAGATCATGATCATCTATATGTGCAATGATATTTACGCATAAATAAAACTATCATTAAATTATTTAATCATTCTTTTTTAAGATAAATCTTGCTCTAATCTATTAATTATTATCTTTAATTAATGAATTATTTTCATCTTAAACCCTTTCTTTAATTTCTTTGAGATTCTCATCCATCATAATTTTAAACAAATAAATTCATTTAAAATAATCTTTTTACATAACTTGTACCTTATTGGAAACCTGGTGAATTCCCATTCATAACTACCCACTGAGTAGAAATGAACATTATTCAAATGTTAAATTAAACACATATGTATAAAACACTAATCACGTGTTGTGCCATGGATTTACGCCAGCACCATGGTATAGGTCTCAAGGGTTTGTATAATATACTAATATATTTTAATAAATTTACATAATTTGGATGAGTATGAAATGTGTACTTCCTGCTACATGGAATATACTATTTTTCATCGTCCATCCAAAGTACACGCCTAGGTGTTGGCGTGTAGATGTACATAGGAATTCTCCGGAGTACAAGGCATGTCTAGTGGGCCACATGTTGTGTAGTATCCCTATTACATGGTCTCCAGCTGGGAAATCCATGTATGGCGTACATGGTCTAACCCTAACCCGAAGGTACTACACGCTATTTCCAGTGGGCCACATGACATATAATTTGAAAACCGTGTGCCACCTATTCCTAGTCAACACGTGATGTCATAAAGACTCAGATAAACTATATCACATGGCTTGGTTTGGCGGACCATTCCTGATGCATTGAATTTCGACTATATGGTATGTGATCCAGAATACACGTTGTGTGTTCTAGTGTTGTATGGTCAGGAACCTTTGGAAGCTCTGAATGATATCCTCTATTTTTATTTTAATCAATATTAAAAGAAATGATCATTTCTATAAGGTGAATGATAAGAAAAAGAGGAGTAACAGGTCTTGAGATTCATATTTACAGAATGATTAACTTGAATTGAAACAACTAAATTATTAAACGTGTAAATAATCAACGAAAAAACTAAATAATTATAATACTCGATATGATCCCTCTGATATCAGTTATAGGTTTCGGACTTAGAAAAAACATATGGATGGGTGTAACCAACATTAATTTTACCATTAACAATGATCAATCTCATATATATCATGATGACAAAACACCAAATCTTCATAATATAACAAAGAATGAAAAGGAAAGAGGGAAGTCCCAGAACGATAGAGAGGATCATCATATGTTGGTTATAATTAATTTAATTAAAAGACAAGAATTACATTGATAGAATTATCTCTCCATTTATGCTTCTAGACACTATCCAATGTGATCCATTATTGTGTCATAAAATCTAAGTGTAGGTATTCTCTAGAGGTGATCCACACGTGCTCCACATATCTCTGGATGTCTCCAAAACGATCTCTAGGTGCTACCATAGAGGAGCCTTCATTTATGATGTCCGCCTTTGATCACCTTGAGTGTACAACCCAATGTTTTATCAATGGAAATTTATTTCTTATAAATATGTCATATTATCACATGAAATTACAACACAACAAACTAGTAAGTTTTATGTGACCTTTAAACATAAGTTTTTCACTTTTGTGATTTGAATTTTAAAAATCCAACATGCACGGTTGCGATCAGTAAGTTATTTGGAGTCTAATATGATCAAATTAATTTTTTGGGGAATATTAAAAAAAGTTTATGAGTAGTGATATACCCTAATGAATAGTAACCTTACCTATTATAGTATATAAATAATATTCAAGTGGAAGTATGATATACCCATACCTTGGAATAAGAAAATAATTATTTTGAATTTGTTATTTTGCGAGTAAATTGTGATTTTAATTTAATATTAAATTAATCATATTTAGAAAGTTGTTTTTGAAAAATGGATTTCATTTTTGGATTCTAAATGTCAAAAAATGGTTAGGTTTAATTTTTGGGTTTTTTCTAAAATACTAGAATTTTTTATGAATAGTAAAATACGATAATTCAAAATAAATACTAAAACCGGAATTTCTGCATCATGATTGAGTCAATGATGATTTAAATGAAAATTTAATCGAAATCACATTCATTTATTACAATTATGGTTCATGGAATCATCACTATTGTTTGTCTTATATTAAAATAATAAACTAATGATTATAATATTATGAAAACTCTCCTCCCCTCCACTATAAATACCACCCATCCTTACCTCTTCTATTCACTCCACTAAATACTTGTTACTAGAAAATATTCGTCCAAAATATTTCATCAATATCCTCCCCCACGTTCAAAATCCCATAGTCTCTTCAAAATACCAAATCCTCTCCTTTTAAGAAGGCTCTCAAACAAGTTTGATTCAAGAGGTAAATCCCTCTTTTCTTTTATTTCTTTTTCATTTCAAGTGCATTTGTTTTCATTTCTATCCTTAACAATCTTCATCCAAATTTTATGAAAAATCTAGTATTTTACATTTAATTGAATGTTTTATGATAATTGAATATGTTATTGTCAACTCACCTTCACCATTCCTTTATTTTAGAAGTAAAGACACAATCTGAGATGTGTAAATTTACCACATTCAAGGATGATGGGTTTTCAATTTCTGTTACCATCTTCAATTCTGGTAATGAAACCATTTTCATGGTTGAACCAAACCAAAATATATTTATTATGCCTCATCTAGGGTTCTATAATCCTTTTTTACACATGTTTTTTGTTTATAAAACAAAATGTGTTCTTTGTGGTAAAAAACCACCGATTAACCCAAAAGGATGTCACTAAAGTTTTATATAATGATTAAACTTCACATTAAGTAAAAAAATTAATTTTTCAAACATTTAACCTTCTGTATGTTCAATAATAAAATTTAACTTCAATTCTGGATGAACACCTCCATCAAACATGTTTATCCAAACATGAACTGATCATTAAACCCAAGAAAACAAATGGACCCGAACGATGAAATTAAACCTTATAACCATTCAAAAGGGTCTTGAATGAACTTAAAAAGGTTACACTAAATCTTCTAAATATAGAATAGGTTTTTTAATTATTAATTAATAAACGTAATTTGTTTATTTAGATCATTAATAACAAGTGTAGAACACCAACAGACTTAAGGTAAGGGATCCTCTCTATTTCCCTTTAATTCAAGAATGTCCTCTATGTTATGCCATTTTATGTGTAATACCTAATGATGGGGTATAATTTATAACCTACCCCATACTTAACTCATGATTTATAAGTGATGATAACCCCATTTCTTTCTCATTAATCCCCCTTAAGTACACCTGATACCATGCTGATAATCTGTAAGGAATTCTAACCGAACTGCATTTATTCCTTCAGGTTGCTCTATATTTATTTTTACCCAAATAAAGTTGTCATTTATTTTTATGTAAAAATTATAAATGATTTTTATATTCTCCAAACTCATGTTTCAAGATCCATCCCTAATTCTCTTTTGGGGATATACATGATTTTAAGTGATTATCTCCTCGATACTTCCCAATAAGCAAACTCATTTTAAGGGAACCTCCCAAATTTACCCAATTTCATGTGCACTCTATCCTCTTTTTTAAGCCACCATTGTCTTTATAAAATCATTCTTTTTATTATGAAAACCTTATTTATTCACTTATGTTTTTATATAAAATATTGTTCCCTTTTCTATTTTGAAAGCTCTATAGTATTTTTCCTTAAAACTGCCCAAAAATGTTTTAAATGCTAAAATTTATCTAATAAATTTCTTACATTTTTTCACTTTTGTTTGAAATCACATTACATGGTATATTCCTATTTTACCTTATGAATTTCCATGTATGTTCTAACTCCTTTCTTTCATGAAAATTTTCATGATACACCCATTGGTTATGCTTTATGTCATGATTGTGGTACCCAATTATTTCCATGGGTAAACCTTATGTTTAAGTAAGATTAATGATGTATGATTCATTATGTGGATAACATATTCCTGAAATGTAAGATGGGTGTGCCCAGATAACACTCCAATTTACTGGCTAAAGTTGAGTCTCATGAGACATTATGTGCGACAGTCTTGGCAGTTAGCCTTGGCTCGTGCTACTATGTGTGATGGTCTTGGGGGTTATCCTTGGCTTATGCTACTATGGGAAATAGTATTGGAAGTTAGACTTGACTCATAACAAATTCATGTTTTAGGTTTCTTCTACATTTCTATGATTCTATGTTATAATGATCCAATTATTATATGTTATGATTCCATATGTTACATGCCTTTTTATACCATCATGTCATTTCTTCTATCTCATGTGTTAATGCTTTGTACTTATGGTTATTCTCTTACTGGGATTTTATCTCATCCCTTTTTTATGTTATCCCCAGGTTATCTTATGCAGATGTATGAGAACAATGGAATATAGGAGCTCATTATAGAGTTTAAATAAAAAATTTGTTTTAATAATGTTTGATTATGTACCTAGTCCTCCAAGACACTAGACTTTATGATCCTTGGCATGTACTATGATTTATAATTATGCTTAAAATCATGTAATGTTTTATTTAAAAGTATAGGATCACTATAGTTGGAATCAATGGATGGTCTAGTTATTTCTGGAGATTAGGAATAGAGCACCTTAGTGAGAACCTTTAAGGATGAGATGAAGTATAAGAAAACACCCCTAAGTTTTGGTAAGTATAGAGTAAGTGGTTTATCAAGAAAATACATCCATATCTGGATACAAATAGGTAGAGGTAGGTTTGGTACAGATGTAACTACGACTGAAAACTCCAACAAGGAGTTTTGGACTTGACCCGGGGTATCCTGGTACATGACAGCGGGCCTTGATACACTCTTGGTTTGACACTCCTGGGGGATATGCTTTTGTAAATTCATGAGCTTACTAGAAACCATTATTAAGGGAATAAAAAATCATATAAGAAGAAAGTTAAGAAATAGATCAAGGATAACCTAAATTTAATCCTAAGGAATCACATGTTAGGATATAATTCTCCTCTACAAGTTTATCCTTTTATGTTCTAAAGTTTCTTTTTTATGTTCAATAACTAAGTATTCAAGCCCTCTAATTGTATATTCTTTGTCATAGTTAATAGCGGGAAAGAGAAGAAAATGTTCAAATAACCATTGTTATAGGAAATGTAATGATTTCCCGAATGATATTTCTAATATGATAGGAACGGGTGATCAAAACTTCATAATAGTACATGCTCAGCCAGCTCAAGTTATGAATAATAACTTGAATCATGATGAATTTCTTCCTCCTCCAAGGATATAGAAAGTTTTTTTATAATCCTTCATGTAGAAAAGGCCTCCCATGTTTCGTGGATCATCTGATCCCCTCCTCACGGAACAATGGATTAACTATATTGGAAAGATATTCTTTGTCCTTTAGTGCTTGGAAGAAGAGAAATTTGTAATGGTGGTTTATTTTTTTGATGGGTAAGTTGATCAGTGGTGGACACTAATCAAGAATACAAATTCCCAAGAGAAAATTGATTCCAAGGATTGGGAGGAATTCAAGAGGATTTATTTCAATAAATATTTTCCTCAAACCCTCCATCACAAGGTGGAAAGAGAGTTCCTCAGACTCAAGAAGAAAAAAGATGAGTCCATCAAGACCTATGAAGCAAACATTACAAGGCTTGCAAGGAATACCTCAAGTATGAAATAGAGATTGGAGATTCTCAGTGGTCTCATGGGCCTGGTGACAAGAACAGAAAAATGGATAACAACATGGGTGTTTTAACAAAAAAATACCATGATAGAAAGAAGCCTGAATATCCCAGTTTTAAAATTTGTGGGAAGAAGTATCTTCGGAACTGTTTAAAGGGATCCAAGAATTGCTTCAAATGTGGGATGTTGGGACATATGTCCAAGATATGATGAAGGGATATGAAAAATCTTTCTAATGTGGAATAAGAAAGGAAGGTTTAGATCAACTCTCAGCCAGTGGTGCAGTGTTACAACTGCAAGGATCATGGGCACTATGAAACAATTTCCCTAAGCCAAGGGTTCTTGGAGGAAATCAATAACAACCTATAAGGAAACAAGGAAGGGATTATTCTATCACTACTGCTGAGGTGGATCCAGACAACGATTAGGTGATAGGTACGCTAATTATTCATTAATGAATAGTGGACATACTATTTGATTCTAGTTATATAAATTCTTTTATGTCTTGAAAGTTTAGTAGAACTATTCAAAAACCACCTCAAAATTTGGAGGATATGTTATCTGTGAGAACAGGGAATGGGGAAATTCCAAGGTTTATAACACAACCCTAGTAAATGTTTGTGTAATGAACCTCCCATCAAATATCATCATACTTCCTTTAGTGGATTTCAATGCTATCTTGGGAATGGATTGGTTATCTTTATACAAATCCAATATCAGTTTTTGGGAAAGGGAAATCACTCTTCAGATCCCGAAGTGTCCTTTGATTCTTTACATGTGTAAAGAGGAAAATTAATATTCTTTAGAATTTGTGTCTCATAGGTGGATATTAATTCATTATGAGAAATATTCTCTAGCTCATATGATTGATACAAAGGAAAGAATCATGCTTAATTACATTCCCATCGTCAAAGATTACACTGATGTATTTCCTAAGAGTTTTCTGGTCTTCCTATTAACTGAGAGGTTGAATTATCAATTGAACTTATTCCTGGATCTCTACATATATCAAAGACACCTTATATAATGTCCATCATAGTGCCGGAGGAGCTAAGGAAGTAGTTGCAGGAGAATCTGAAAAAGGGTTTGATACGCCCGAGTGCTTCACCTTGGGGTTTGTCGGTCCTCTTCGTCAAGAAGAAGGATGGATCAATGCATCTCTCCATTGATTATCATGAGATCAATAAAATCATGATAAAGAATAATTATCCCCTTCCACGGATAAGTGAATTGTTTGATCAGATTCATGGGGCCAGTTATTTCTCTAAGGTGGACGTTCATTCGGGATATCACCAATTAATGGTGGGGAAGGAAGATATTACCAAGACAACCTTTAGAACAGGGTATGGAAACTATGAGTTCATAGTTATGCCCTTCATACTCACTAATGCTCCATCAATTTTCATGGATTTAATTAATAGAGTCTTTAGATATTACCTTGACAAATTTGTGGTAGTCTTTATTAACAATAATCTGATATACTCAAAGAGAAAGGGGGAACATGAGGAGAATTTGAATACTGTGTTAAATACATTGAAAAGGGATAAGTTTTATAAAAATTTCATTAAATGTGAGTTATGGATGGTGGAATTATCATATTGGGGAATTTTATCACCAAAAAAGGGATATTTGTGGACTCTTTCAAGACAAATTCAGTCGAAGAGTGGCTCAGGCCAACATTTGTAATGGAAATCCACATATTTTTGGGTCTAGATAGATATTATCAATGATCTGTGAAGAGATTTTCACCATTTTCAAACCCAATGACCAAGATAAAATGGAAGAGACTAATGTTTTTCTGGACTCAAGAATGTGAATATTGTTTCATGAAGCTGAAAAAAGGCTAATCACTATGCTAGTACTCACACTCCCAACAAGTGGAGAACTCTTTTTGGTGTAAATTGATGCTTCAAAGAAGGTCTTAGGTTGTGTGATGATGCAAAATGATAATGTGATAGACTATTCCTCAAGGTAGCTAAAAATGCATGAGAAAAACTATCCTATGCATGATCTGAAGTTGGAAATGGTGATCTTTGCGTTGAAAATCTAGAGTCATTATCTATATGGGAAGAAGTGTGATATATATACTGATCACAAAAGTCTGATATATATATTCACACAGAAGTATATTAATATTCTCCAATAAAAATGGATAGATCTCATTAAGGATTATGACTGCTTAATCCACTATCATCCCGGTAAGGCAAATAAGGCGGCAGGAGCTCTAAATAGAAACGATCGTGCATATTTATCAATGATGAGAATTGAAAAAGATTTGATCTTCTTACATTTTTAGAGAATGGACATGGGAATCATTAAGGGAGGAAAATCATTAATAATTTATCAAATTATTGCTCAACCATACCTCATGGAGAAAATAAAGGATTCACAAAGAAAAGATGTGAAAATTCAGAAAAGGGTGAAAGCTATTAGAATTGGGAAATCCTTATAGTTCATGATTTATGAGGAAGGAGTTGTACGGTTTGGATCACAATTATTTATACCATCCAATATAGATATAAATAAGGAGCTTCTGAAAAACACACATAGCTAAACCTTCTCTATCCACCCAGGGAGCACAATGATGTATCAAGATCTCTGAGAAAAAATTTGGTGGGAAAATATGAAAAGGGAGATTGCTGAATATATATCAAAGTGTTTGGTATGTAAACAACTAAATGCTGAGAGGAAAAGGTCTAATGGTATGATGAAACCACTACCCATACCATCATGGAAGTGGGATAACATTACCATGGACTTTTTCACTAGACTTCCAAGGACATCCAGAGGAAACAATGCTATATGGGTTGTTGTGGATCGCCTTATGAAGATATCTCACTTTTTCGTGATTTGAGAGGACTTATCATTAGAACAACTTGCACAAATTTACATAAAAGAAGGGTTAATGTTGTATGGAGTACCACAATCTATTATATCTGGTCTAAATTAGAGATTCACCTCAAAGTTCTCGAAAAGTCTCCAATATGCTCTAAGCACTGAACTGAACTTCTGTATGGCCTATCATCCTCAAAATGATGTCTAATCTGAGAAAACTATTCAGAAACTAGAAGATATGTTAAGATCATATTCTATGGACTTAAAATGAGGATGGTACCAATATCTTCCACTAGTTCAATTCTTCTACAATAACATTTTCCACTCAAGCATCCAAATGGCACCATATGAAGCCCTTTATGGGAAAAGGTGCAGAACACTGGCGTGATGGGAGGAAGTCAGTGAGCGTAAGCTGGTAGGACTTGAAATAGTCGAAGAAATTGTGGAGAAGGTTAAAACCATTCTGCATCATATCAAGGTAGATGAAATTTTACAAAAGATTTATGCATACAATCTTCAATGGTACTTTGAGTTCAAAGATGGATATATGATATTTCTATGCATATCTTTGTGCAAGAAGGTCCTGAGGTTTGGAAAGAAAGGGAAGTTAAGTCCTAGGTATATCGGCCCCTTAGAGATCCTTGATCGTGTCGGACTTGTGGCCTATCAACTAGCACTTCCGCCTACTAGAACCAAAGTACATTATGTATTTCATGTATCCCTTTTAATGAAGTACATACCAGACCCTTCACAAGTACTCTCTTTAGAGGTGGTATAGTTGGAGGATGATATTTTTTACGATGAGTAGCAAGTGAAGATCTTGGATCATAGAGATAATGTTCTACATAATAAGACTACTCACCTATTCAATGTACTTTGGTATAACTATATGTATGAAGAGGCAACATGGGAACTCTAGAATTCAATGAAGGAAAAGTACCTACACCTGTTTATGTCCTAGAATGTAAAATGAAATTTCATGGAAGGAATTTCATAAGGGGGGAGGAATATAAGGACCCAACGTTTTAATGATGGAAATCCCTTTATTATAAATTTGTCATATAGTAATATGAAATCACAAAAAACGAAATATTAATTTCTATGTTATATTTAAACATAATTTTGTCACTTTTGTGATTTTAAATTCAAAAATCTGACATACACAGTTGCGATCAGTAAGTTAATTGGAGTCTAATATGACCAACTTAATTTTTGGTGAATAGTAACATACCCTTATGAATAGTTATATACCCAAATGAATATTAACCTTACCGATGATAGTATATAAATAATATTCAAGTGGAAGTACGATATACCC
This sequence comes from Viscum album, assembly GCA_963277665.1. Classification (NCBI taxonomy): domain Eukaryota; kingdom Viridiplantae; phylum Streptophyta; class Magnoliopsida; order Santalales; family Viscaceae; genus Viscum; species Viscum album. Next base: position 849,601,028 of record OY728126.1, on the reverse strand, counting down.
ATATCTTGGAATAATAAAATAAATGTTTTAAAATTGTTATTATTCGAGTAAATTGTGATTTTAATTTAAATTAAATTAATCATATTTAGAAAATTATTTTTAAAAAATGGATTTCATTTTTGGATTTTAAACATTAAAAAAATATTACGGTGAATTTTTTTGATTTTTCTAAAATACATGAATTTGTATGAATTGTAAAATACGATAATTCATAATAAATGCTAAAACCTGAATTTTTTTAATCATGATTGCGTCATGGATGTTGTAAATGGACATTGTTTTAAACTTACATGCATTTATTACTATTCTAGATCATGGAATCATCACTATTGTTTGTCTTATAAAAAAATAATAAACTAATGATTATAATATTATGAAAACTCCCCTCCTCTCCACTATAAATACCACCCATCATTACCTATTCTATTCACACCTCTCAAGCCTTGTTCCTTGCCAATATTCTTCCAAAATATCTCCTCAAGAACCTCCCCAATGTCCAAAAACCCATATTATCTACAAAATACCAACTCCACTCCCCTTAAAATGGCTCTCAAGGATGTTTGATTCAAGAGGTAAATTCCACTTTTCATTTCTTTCTTTTTTTGAGGTTTATTTTTTTCTTTTCTATCCTTACCTATCCTCATCCAAATGTTATGAATACTCTTGTACCTTACATGTACTAGAATTTTGATATGATAATAGAATAATTTATTGTCATTTCTCGTTTACTATTCTTTTATTTTAGTAGTAAAGACACCATCTGAGATGTGTAAATTTACCACATTCAAGGACTTTGGGTTTTCAATTTCTATTACCATACTCAATTATAGTCATGAAACCATTTTCATGATTTAACCAGAGGAAAATATATTTATTATGCCTCATCTATGGTCATGTAATCCTTTTGTATGAATGTTTTTTGTTTACAAAACAAAACATGTTCTTTGTGGTCAAAAATCGTTGATTAACCAAAAAGGTTTTCACTAAAGTTTAATATAATGATTCAAATTCACCTTAAGTAACCAAATTAAGTTTCCAAGAATTTAACCTTCTGGATGTTCAATAATAAAATTTAACCTCAATTATGGATTAACACCTTCATCATACATGTTTATCTGAACATGAACTGATCATTAAAACCAAGAAATAAAATGGACATGAACGATAAAATTGAACCTTTTAACCAATAAAAAATGTCTTGAATGAACTTAAAAATGTTATAATAAATCATTTAAAAATATAATTTGTTAGGGAATTATTAATTAATAAACTTAATTTTTTTATTTGGGTCATTAATAACAAGTGGAGAACACCAACATACTTAAGGTAAGGGATCCTCTCCATTTTTCTTTAATTCAAGAATGTCCTCCATGCTACTCCATTTTATGTGTAATATATAATGATGGGGTATGATTTTCACCTCCCCCATATATACCTCATGATTTATAGGTGATGAGAACCCCCTTTCTCTCTCATGAATCCCTCTTAAGTACATCTGATACCATGCTGATAATCCATAAAGAATTTTACTTAAACCACCTTTATTCCTTCTGGTTTCTCTATCTTTCTTTTTACCCAAATAAAGTTGAATTTTATTTTTAATTGATACTTATAAATGTTTTTTATGTTCTCCAAACTCATGTTTCAAGATCTATACCTTATTCTCTTTCAGAGATATACATTCTTTTAATTGATTCCCTCCTCGATACTTCCCAATAAGCAAACTCATTTTAAGGGAACCTCCAAAATTTTTACCCAATTTCAAGTACACTCTGTCCTCTGTTTTAATCCACCATTGTTTTATAAAATAAGTCTTTTTATTATGAAAACCTCCTTGGTTAACGTTTGGTTTTATATACAATATTTCTCCCTTTTCTATTTTGAAAGCTCTATAATATTTTCCTTAAAACTACAGAAAAGTGTTTTAAATGCTAAAATTTCTATAATACTTTTCTTACATGTTTTCACTAATGTTTTACATAACTTAACATGATATATGCCTATTTTACCTTATGAATTTCCATTTATGTTATAACTCTTTTCTTTCATAGACACTTTCATGATACACCCATTGGTTATGTGTTTTGTCATGATTGTGGTACCCAAATCTTTGCATGGGTAACCCTTATGTTTAAGTAAGATTGATTATATATGATTCCTTATGTGGAAAACATATTGATTAAATTTAATATGGTTACTCTCAAATATAACTCCAATGAATTGGGTAAATTTTAGTCTCATGGGACGTTATGTATGATGGTTTTGGAGGTTCGCCTTGGCTTGTACTACTATGTGCAATGGTCTTGGTGGTTAGCCTTGGCTTGTGATACTATGGGAAACGGTATAAGGGGCTAGCCTTGACTCATACTAAATTTATATTTTATGTTTATATCACATTTCTCTGATTCTATGTTTTAATTATCTCATTTTTATATGTTATGATCCTATATGTTACATGCCTTTTTATATCATCATGACATGCCTTCTATCCCATGTACTAATGCTTTTTTCGTATGGTTATTCCTTTACTGGGATTTTAGCATATAACTTTGATCATGTTATCCCTGGGTTATCCTATGTAGGTGTATGATCACAATGGAAGATAGGAGCTCATTATGGAATTTATATAAAAATGTGTTTTTGTAATGTTTGATTATGTAACTAGTCTTCTAAGACACTATAATTTACGATCCTTGGATTGTACTCTGATATATAATTATGCTTAAAATCATGTAATGTTTTATGTAAAAGGATGGGGTCTGTATATTGAGAGTCACTTCCAAAGTGCTCTAATTGATCTGGTGGATGAGGATCTCTTTTGTAACTTGAGAGCATTCTTGGATGAAAGGAATTCTCTCTTAGCTTGAGTTATTTTTCCAGATCCATTGTACACAACCAAAGAGAATGGCTAGGTCTAATGAGAATAATGTAATTGGTATTTATATTACTTAGAATAATAAAATGAATTAATTACCCAAAGAAATTTATTCATTTCCTTTAATTCTTAGTAAGACCCCATGACTAATAATAAAATTTGACTATTATTATCACTTGACATGCACCCAGTGAATTACACCTAATATTATATAATTGAATAAATAAGATTATTTCTCAAAAATCCCCAGAAAAAACTAGAGGGTGTGTATATTAATATACATAGTGTTTATTTTTGTTTTTCTATTTTCTTTATTTCCTCCACTATATTTATTAGACCTTGAATAATGATTGTTTATTTCTTATATAAATATACATGAATTGATCACAAATAAATATATTATTTCACCCACAATATATTCTCTTGATTAACTAGTGTTGAAATAAATGCAATCAAGCATCCTTGAATAATTACTAAACCATAACTAGGAATAATCTTTATTCAACTAGTTAAATGATTTTTTAATTAAGATACTTAGATACACATAGTGTGTGACCCTCTAGGACTCTTTCTCAGTGGAATTTGGAAGATCCTACCTAAAGTATGAGGTTAGCATCTAGAAACATGGCAAGGCACCCATAGAAAAAGAAGTTAAAACCGCAATGACGTGTCACCTCATATGAATGCTTATTGTGTAATGTGGTTCCTTTATCTCGATATCTTGAATCAAGCGGGATGCATGCTAGTGTCATCAACCAATGCACGTGATTACTCTTTCTTTAACATCCCAAAATTAAACCTTCCCATTCCTCACCATGGCCATGGATTTATTTAGCCTATATCATTTCCATCAAAGGGCCTGATATATCAACTTCCATTGTGGAACATAAAGGAAAAATCCTATCTTGCATTATCTATTAATTCAGTAATACTTGTGACGCACCCAACATATCCTACCTCACTAAGAACCGTGTTTCAATATATTTTTAGTCAACACATATAAGTGCATGAGTTTTAATACCCATTAATAATAATATTAATGTCTAAAGACCAATACACGCGTCCGAAGATAGGAACATCCAATGACACTATGAATTGTTGATTTCCTACTAACAGGTATCGTTCTCATAATATCCTCCTAGATATTACCAGGGGCACACGCCATGAGAAAGTGCCTCAAATTTTTATGATTCCTCACCCCTAATTTCATGTATTATTTTTTTCCTTCAAATAACATCATCAATCCCTAGAACATATATTCAAGAATAGTGTTATGTCACTTCCAGGTTCTCATCGTAGTAGGGATCGTCTATGACCCTTTAGTGAAACAACTATCCTTAGGATATTATCACATGTATTTTCACAGAGAATAACAATCAAGATGTGATAATATATTTATTAATATTCAAATCCATGAATATAAGTTTATCATAAATTACAAAGTAGTTGGTTTTAGGCCACCAACCCCAAAATATACAATTTGTAATGAACTGGCCCAGGTTGTCCATCTGACAGATGCCCGAACCAACCAACCACTAGCCCAAAGGGAATTCCAGATCCCTACAGGCTAGTAACTAATGTCTAGGTATCATAGGAACACACTTGGGAATGTTTTTTCCAATAATTATATTAAAAGATATTGTGGGGAAATATTAAAAATCATTCATGACCCATTCATACATCAGACCTCTTTTCTAGTGAAAAATAAATAAAATATATAGCCTAATATCAACACACTATCATCATTATTTATTTATTTAATAAAAGACAAAAAATTAAAGAGAAAATGGTTGCCTACCAACCAGGGGAGGTCTAAAAAAATGGAGTCTTAAGGCATCCCCTCTATGTATATTTACCCCCTTGGGACTTAAAGAGTTAATACTAGAAAAACAAAAAATGCTGGAAAATTGGGTCGCTATAGAGGTAAGGTGATCCGCGACATAATTTACTTCATTCCAAGTTCAAGACACTTGGGTATTTCTATTAAATAAACCTCTGCACTTTCTGATAATATAGAAGATGGATTAATGAATCACACCTTTACTAAGTAGTTAGTTATAGATAATGATGGAATCAGTTTTCACTTTTATCAAGGTGATGTTCCTTTAACTGTAGAGATTCAACCCAGTAAGCATAGATTTACCTTCCACCTAGAGAGAGTTCTCGTTGCCAAAGTAAGCATTAAATGAAAATATGACTGATCTGATGTAATCACACCCCCCCCCCCCACACCTTTCATGACGCGAGATACACAGGATCGATCCATGTTTATATTGAACCCTATGAGGGGAGGGATCCATTGGACCCAATGGCCCCAAGATCCATCACAAAAAAGATACACCTAATAATTATGCACCTATAGGGGAAAGATAGTAGGGGCATCATGCCAGTTATTGGAAAAATAGATTATATCAATAATCAGGATTTTATTTCTAATGATCAGAGCCCTATCAATAGTTAGGGTATCCTCATGGAAAGTCGTGTTCCTAGATTTTCATAAGCACCAACACCCAAAACATAGAACAAGAACCCAAGCCCTTCTTTATGGTCCTTCAGCATATGCACCATAAAACCATAAATTTGGGATGGGTGCATCATAATTATTCCAAGATGAAAAGGTCATGAATTCTCAAAAGAAACTCTAGATGGCACACACATGGTCTCCTTCAATGAAAAGGTAATGCGATCTCTCTTCCCTGTGACTTATACAACAATTGCACCTTGATAAAAGGTTAATACTAGATCTTTATATGTTTTCATCAGTAGGAATAGATCGATTCCTCATCATCCATGTGAGGAATTTATATTTAGTATGAATATTTTGACACCAAAGTAATTCATTCCAACTATCATGAGCACCTTGAGATATCGTTACCCTGGGGAAGTATCTTGTGGAAATCGTTTTGGTGGAATATGGGGTAAACATGCACTTATCAAGGTCAAAATTCATCTTAATGGGATAAAAGGTACCTTTTTCCATTATCTAGAATATCCTTGATAAAAATGGGTTTTGGATAGACACATTAAACGATATACAATATGCTGGACATCCCAGAAAACCAAGTTTTGATCCTGCCCTGTTGTGATACCAGAAAGAGATGTCACCTCTTCCAAAAATCTAGTGAGTGAGGGGTTGTAAGATTAGAATGAGATCTAAAATCATATACTAGAAGGGGGGTCTATTTCTACTCATAACCTCTAGTTTTTCTCTTCAATGTATGTACGTGGTCCTTTCCTATAGGGTTCACTCTTCAAGTAGTTCTCATATCATATTTTCATGCTTGAAGTAGAAAGTATCATGGAGGCTCATCATGTTTATTCCTCCTTTATAGATTGGATTAGACATTGTGGACCCTGAAACCTAGTGTCTCTTACCTTTTTAGAATGCATTCTAAAAAACAGGCTAGCATCCTTCCGATGGTATTAACAATAGCCTTTGGAACTTTGGCGAAAGCCAATGTATGAATAGGTACATCCAATTAAATGATGTTAACCAGGGTAATCCAACCTTCATAAGATAAGAAGTGATTTTTCAAGTTAAGGATTTTATCTGTAATCTTGGTGAAAATATGATCAAAATATAGGATACAGATCCTTCCTAAAGATATAGGCATTCCCAAGTACTCTATTGGGAAGCTACCTCTCTGTATGTCAAGGTTGTGCACACTGAGGAGGCCCTACTTTCCACACATCTACTATAGATTAAGAGGTTGATTTTAGTTTTATTTATAATATTCCCCCTCCAGTATAATTAATCATCAAAAAGTCTGTTTAAGGATCACACTAATACCCATTTGGTATTCATGAAGATAATGGTATCATCAGAAAACAATGAGTGGGATATGGAGAGGGTACTTAGTCTATTCCAGTAGGGTAAAATATCTCCATTAATCACACTCATATTAATAAGATTGATGAGGATGTCCTAGGTGAGGATGGATATTGTTAGTGAAATAAGGCTTCCTTTATATAGACTATGGGTGGTTTTGAATAAGACTTGGGTTTTCCCCATAAAGGAGACAAGAAATCATGAGTACCTCAGGTGCCTGAAAATAAGATCAGAGGCCCAAGGGGAGAATAAAAAATTTTTAAACACCCTAATGATGAAGTTCCATTAGATCCTATCATAACCTTTATTCATATACAACATTATAGCCATGTTTCAACCATGAGTTTTGAAGTTTATGTCACGGACCATTTCATGGGCCAGAGAAATGGCCCCTAGATGGAATAGTTCTTAACAAACCCATGTTGAATTTAGAAGATCCACCAAGGGAGATTCATGTATAGCCTTATGTTGATGATGATTTCCAAGATTTTATAAGGTATGTTACAAATACTCACTAGCCTATTATGGGAGATCGAATATGGAGACTTGATTTTAGGTATGAGTACAAGGGTAGATGCATATGATACACACGGTAGTCTCCCTCCATGGAAAGAATCTTTAATATCCACGATAATATCATTTTTAACCACAGTCCAAGAGGCTCTATAAAATGAACTAGGGAAACTATCAAGACCTAGAGCACTCTCTGGATTGAGGCCAAGAAAATATTCATAAGTTTCCTCATCATCATGGGCTTTCTCCATAGCCTTGTTGTCCTGACTGGATAAAAGGTTCTGAATCACACTCAAAATATGAGCATGCCCTCTTGGATACCCATAAAGAATATGCTGATTAGGCCTAGTAAGAAGATGGATAAATTATAAATGGGTTGTTACACCAACAACATCCTAGTACTCTAAATAGGATTCGTCCTTCAACAAGATATTGGTATTGGAAAATCACTTTTTCTCCCTAATACAGGTGTGGATGTAGGCGGTATTCATGTCCCCTCCACGCAACCAATTTGTTCTAGAGGACTCCTCAGTCATGCGCTCTTATTCTAAGAGTATATCAGGAAACCTATCCTTTTTAAGGGTGATATTTTCAGACACCATCTCATTACAATCTTCTTCTAGACTAGCTTCAAACTTTTCATTATCCTTAATGATCACCTCCAACTCCTGATCATCTGGATGGAGACTTTTGAACCACATTTGGGGATCATGCTTAAGGCATCTCAACTTTAGTGAATCCCAATCCATGGGTTCCCCTAGTTGGGACCCCTCCAGAAGTCATTAACAACTTTGTGGTAACCAGGTTGACTAACCCACAATAAAACATGAAACTGACGCAATTCTTTTAGCTGGGAGGTAGTGTGATCAATAGTGGAGAGTGTCCAGATATACCCTGAACCAGATGATTAACCGTAGAATTCGGATAGGATGAGATGATGTAGATATTTTCTAGGTAGTGATCAAGGTGGGTCCATGACCGTCGGCCACCTCTTTGGAGTTTTCACCATTTAAATTGATCTCTTATGAACTCCATGTCCATGAGGCCCTAGTTAACCATGAATTGAGAAAAGTATAGGTTTTCCTTCTGGTGAAAGTCACCTCTACCTTTCTTATCTAATGGGTTAACTATTATGTTGAAATACCCTCCAAAAAACCAATGGGAGATCCCTGGATCAAAATACATCATACCATGAATTCTATGAAAAGTAAATGTAGGTCCTACTAAATAACATAAAGAGAAATACATGATTAATATGGTAAAATAAAACTAACCTAAAATAAATCAACACTCATTGGGAATTATAAAGAAAACTAGGAACCTGTAACTAGGATAATAATTTAGGTATAAGCACATAAGCACTCAGTAGGAAACCACTACTCACCAAATATATGGAAATACCTTAGTAAAATAGTCTATAAAATGATATTTTAAACATAAAGTATAAAGTAGGTTTTTCACATGATTTATAAAACCAAATCACAATAATACTTCCAAATAGCTATCCTTTTTACAAAATAAAAACAAGGATAGTTATACTTTTTTTATGAAACATTCAAATAAGGAAAGAAAATTCAAACACTTTTTCTATTTTTCATCCTCTCATGAAAATACCATTTTCATATAAAATTTTAATGAAAACTTATTTAATTAAAATTCATAAATAAATACCCAAATCATTCCTTTTTTTAAATCATACTTTATAACACTTTCTAACATGAACCATTTTAAAGTAAGCTAAATTGAACTTAAGGGGGTTTTATATAAGTAATAAGGATCAATAATACTATCATAAAGAAAACCACATAATTTAAAATATCAGTCATTAAAGAACTAATATGTCAATATATTCATAAAATAACAAGTAATAAATTCACATGGTCAAAATATGACATTGAATTCATAACATAGAATACATATCATAATGAAAAACCATAGGGACTAATGGGAAAATTGTATGGAATGAAAGGTAGACCAACTGATGGAAGGTTAACGGTCACACATCCTATCAAATGAATCACTCTTACCTAGTCTCATTGGTGACACCATGTATTATAATTAACTTGGTGTAACTAGCCAACATAAAATTCCACTATCCTAGAAACATACCATAATATCCCACTTAGTATCATAGGGTTCCAAATAGAATAATTAAAGGAGGTGGTTCATGATAAAAACAAATGTCATCCTATAACAATAACAAAACCCAAATGGTAACTCATCAATCACATCCATCACACCTCACACATCCATTAGAAAGATCCCCAACCCATAATAACATCATGAATCACAATTAGGAATCCACACATGGATATACATAAACATCATCACAAATATAAATGGTCTCAACAAGATAAAAATCAACAAATCAATCAAAAAAAACTACCCAAAATGCCAACCAGGACTTTTAATTATCACTCATAGTTTGTAAATTTAGAAATTCCTTTATAAAATTATTTTTTAATCCAAACGCCAATACAAGTTAAATCGTCATCAACATTAAAATCCAACCAAAACAACCCAAAGTAATTAATATATCTTTTAAAAAAGTTTCACCCCATCCCCCCCCCCACCAACCAAATGTTTTTTAAAATAATTATTTAAATAAAATCACACCCACTTCAAAAATAGAACCCCCATTAGAAACACTTTCAAAAATATTTAAATCAATTTTTTTAACCATAAATGAATTTAAAGAACACTTGTATTAAAACCAATGTCCATTAAAATTCATGAAACAATTTTAAAGACAACTAAAAATCAAAAAAATATAGGTTAGAGAATTTGAGGACCAATAAAATCATTAAAAACAACTTTAAATGATTTTAAAGGGACACACAGAAATTTTCATAAGCTCTGGGAATGTGGCCTATGACCATTTCAGGATTTGAATAGCACTTAATCATACTAAGGAATATAAATTATAATTATAATTTCACAATAATAATCTAAAACACACCAAGAAATTTATAACATGCAATGAAAGGGGGTCCCATAGAGACACCTACCTCAAAATAAAGGCAGGTGAGCCAAAACGGTCCAAAACAAAAAACCTTTGGTGGAAGATACTAAAACATAGAAAAAGGTGTCCTAAGAGACCCATCACATTCTCTAATAAAGAATAAATCCAAATAATTTAGTTCAACCCTTTCACCTAGGGTTTTTTCAATCCAGATGGGATGACGGGGAGATAGAAAAATGTAGGAAGTAGGGAGGATGAGGTATGACAAACCTCACTTTAGAGAATCAACCCTAAATGCAGATGAAATATGATGAAAACAGTGATAGGATTGGTTGTTACGTGAAAAGGGTGATGGAAGAAAGGTATTAAAATACCTAAAAACCCTTAGTGTATTTTTTCAATAAAAAATAAAATTTTAAAATCAGTACAAGGGGCACAGTTTTAGTGCATATTTTTTGAAACTATTCTCCAACCGAGTTATACCTTTTAGACGTGCATGAGGTGCTACACAGTTACCCCTAGAAAAGTCACATAGTTTAGTTAACCACGCTCAGACTATGTAAATTTTTCCTATCAAGGATAGACCATTCACTCACATTCAGTGCATGGTTACTCTTAATTGTCCATAGAACCTACTACCTTAAATTTTTCAAAAAATTATACTAAAAATTTTAGGTACCCTTGTCATATTATAATTAATTTAATTAATTAATTAATTAATACAAAATGATATAGTTGGTTTCACATCATGTGTCACTTAGTGTGGTGAGTAGTGTGTGTCAACATCTAATCGTATGGAACATTTGGTTCGAAAGTTAACCTCTGGTTTACGAAGTGTCTAGAGATTAGTTTTCCACTACATATAGCATCTGTAAGACTAAATATTTTATGTATATGGTGTGTTTCCACCCATACAAGTTATATCAGAGTGTATTTTAGAGCTTTTAAGTTCACGCTCAGCAATAACTTGGGTTTCATTTTGTTGGAATTTAACATTTTTTCAATTCAGTATGAGTTTATTGGTGTCAGAAAGATAATTTTTGGAAATGGTAAGGTCTAGGTTGATAATTTCAATATGAAAGACTTTAGATTATGGAAGATATAGACATTATATTATCTTCTTCAAATGAACGTAAAAATTTCGTTTACTAGAATCAAACCACAGAATACAGATAAATAGAAATGGGAGAGGATGGGTAGAAATGTTCTTAAACTCATTCATATGTCACTGGATCAAAACATAGCCTTTAAAATTAGATATGTGAATACATCTATAGATTTTATGTAATATCTATAGGATATGTATGAGAATCCTACAGCTATTAAAAAAGTGTTTATGATATGGATACTATTTATAATGAGGCTGTTATAAGATAATTTCATGGATGATCATATAAATTATTTAAAAATGATTCAAATTTATCTTGAATCTATTAATGTGAATTCTATAAAAGTTGACTAGGTTTTATTTTTTTTATCATCACTTATAAAAAAGTTAGAAAACTATTGTAAATTCTATGATCAATTATTGTAGGAAGTTTTTCTTAGTGTTAGAGGATGTTTGGGGCTTATTCCTGAATGAATATCTTTTATATAAATAGGTTAAACAACTATCCATTGTTTCTCTCAATGTATATGAAAGAGTATAGTCACCTCAACAAAAGATAAGTTATAATAAATCAGATGAAAATTCATATATAAAGAACGGTGGTAAACTGGAAAGTCCAGGCCTAGTATGTTAACACTATAGTATCCAAGGCTATATTAAGAAGGATTTTAGGTACAAGGGGTAAATTTTGTATGAGTGGAATCTAGGAGAACAAGTAATTTGAATTTTATGGTATCTAAATGGGGTATTAATTTACTACTCCATGTGCATGTGATAGATTCATATTTTGAATATATTTTTTAATATAAATAAAAATGTTTTTAAAATATAATTTATTATTATTTATGGTATTTAATTAATTTTATTTTTCATGGAAGGATATAGTGTTTGATAAAAAATGACCAAAATTTAATGAATATAGTGAGTTGTAGACACTTTAATCCACATCATAAAGTGGTGTAGCATGACATCATATTTTTAAGATATATTGAATATAAAGTAGATTCAAACACCAATTTTGAAACTTGAAAATAAAGAACTTTTCCATAATTGAGTAGAACCAGTTGGAAAAAATCATTACACTTTGTGTGAGTTATTCACAATATTTAAATTAGAAGAATAGAACACAAGAAATGTGGCCATGAAACATGTCGTGTGAAGTTTGTACCACACATTACATGTCATTTAATACTATTAAATGATGATAAACCTTTAGATAGAACCAATATCAAAATTATTTGATGTAGAAATTGAGGAGAACCACTTTTTATGATTAATTCACACAACAACCCATTTATGATTCCATTTATGATGGTTAATGCACCTGTAAGCCTTAGAAATACACAGCTATTCTAGAGGAGAAGGGATCGATTCTCGATGATATACTGGTGAAATTTTCTATAGGGATTTCACTTCTTTAGGGCTTCAATTTTATTTTTCTTTATTTTAAAATACTTTTCTAATGTAATGCATATTCATATTTTTAATTAAAGTATTTACCACTTCTCTTCCATCACCCTTTCTCTTCAAACCCTATTCTCATTCTTTTTCTCTTCTATCTTTCCACTCTGATCTATTTTCAATTTTTTAATTTCACGTGACTAACTTTATGCTTAGTCATGTGGGAGGTTTCATGGAATTATACATTATTTTACTTTAATTCAATATGTTTTTATTCTATTTTTGGTGGATGAAATATTATTGCACAAATGCAGTAGTTCTCCACTATGTAATTATTTTCAATCCCATTAATTTCCTTTGGTTATTTATTTTATCTAAGGTAAACCCTTAATAGGGTGGATATGGGGTTTTTTGAAGGAATGAAATGTCATATGGTGGATCTAGGTCTTTTAGGAACTGAATCCTTAGTTGAGGTGTTATCCTATTTGACTATTTTAAGAGGTGGGATTTGGTGCACAAAAGGAATGCTAAAATCAAACACTCAATAAATAAAAGGAAAGTTATTCATTAATGAGGTTCCATTAAATTAATTATCAAATTGAATTTAAAAAACAAATAAATAATCAAAGAACCCATGTATCCAACCCTAGGAACAAGACCTTTCATCCTTAATTTCATTTTGTCTGTATTTTCAACGACATTTAGAAAATATTATTTCTTCATTGCATTATTTTCTTAAAGAAATATTATTATTAATAAATAATTAAAACAAAAACAAAATTATATCAGGTGGAATATAATTAGTGATTAATCCAACTGTGAATCTCCTCAAGTGAGAAAACCCTAGTCAAACTCTATGCTACATTAGAAAAATAAAATTTGTTTTTTACATGCCCTATGATAGGTGTGTGTCCAAATTTTTTGGTGGTTTCATGGATTATTGAAGTTGTTACATTTTTACCTCATTAAAGAGAAGATATGCATGTCCAATTATGATTTTGTAAATTTTGGAATGGTTCACTTGGTGGATAATGAGTCTCTTTAAATTGTGGGAAAATGTTATCTGAGCATCCATATGAAGAATAAAAGATACCTTGATCTCAAGGAAATTCAGTACACAATGGGTATGTGTATGAAAATAATTTATGTTGGATAAGAAGTTAAATCAGGGTTCAGAATAAAATTTTCCTATGGAGTATGGAATATTAGTTGGGGGTCAGCAGTTATGGATAAATAGTTAAAGGTAGGCACCTTATATCTGACTGAATGATCAAATGGAGTTAGAAATACTATAATTTTAATATCTTATAATTCAGAGTTATAATATTGTTGACTTAGGAATCTTAGTGAGAAGAACATGAATGTTCTAGTAGAAAAGGGAATGTCAAATCTAGATCAAATAGAATTCAAAATTTCAAAGATTTGTATACTCATGAAGCAATATAAACATTCATTCAACTTGAGTGGGTGGGAACCCAATAGACCTAATATAGAATTATTTCACATAGAAATTTAGGGACCAACCCCAATCTGGTCTTATGGTTGGTAAAAATTATTTGTGATATTAATTTATTATTACTTTAGTAAGGTTTGGTTTTACTCCCTAAAACAAAAATATGATGTATTTGAAGTGATTTTTCAATGTAAGGAAATAGTGGAGAATGAGATTATAAGTAAGATAAAGTGTTTAATATCTGATAATGGTTGTGTGTATGGTAGAAGGTGCTACCAAATATTTTTAAATAATATAGGGATAAGACTTTAGAATATTGTACCCAAAATTTCTAAGAAAATTGGCATGGTAGAAAGAGTGAACTATACATTAATGAAAAAGGCATAGATCATGAGGTTGAATTTTGTAATATCCAATGAGATTTTGGTAGAAGTAGTCAATTGTAAAGTGTACTTGGTTAATAAAACTTTAGAAGTACTGATAGAAAAGAAAATTCTAGAAGTATTGTGGGGTGATAAAATAGTGGAACATAATCACCTCAAAGTTTTTGATATTTTTTAAAATTTCCATGTAGATGTCAATGATTGAGATAAAATCTAATAAAAATAAAAGACATGATTATCTATTGGATATGGAGAAGAAAATTTAATATTTTGACTTTGGGATGATGGAAATATACAAGTAAAAAATTCATAATGTTCTCTTCAATAATAAATTGTTGTATAATGTCCAAAACATGAAAGAGATGGAAGTTCAAGGAAAATATTCAACTAAAATAATTCAATTTGATTTGAGTGGAAACCTCGAGCAGACATAGTTTATATAGATTTTATATGGAGGCACTAAAAATCTAGATATTGAGCTAGTGTAAGACATACCAAAGTGATCTAGGGATGTTGGTGCTCAAATGGGAGCACTTAAATTTAGGGCATTGATAACGTTATATCATCAAAAGAAGTAGTACTAGATAGAGAAAAACTATAAGTTCATTTGTAGAGGCCTTCTAGTGTTAGATGACTAACTCAAATGTATAATTATGAATTTCATTATCTACCTCTAATGGAGGGAGGGGAACCCAATATTTTGAAATAATAAGACAATACCATGGATTCTAGATAGTGGGAGTTTCCTATTAAGGATGATTTGGACTCACTACATATGAATAAAACATGGGAGTTTGTAATTTTACCATAAGGGCTAAAATTACTTGAGAAAAAATGGGTATTCCATTTAAAGTAATAATCTAATATAAATATATGGTATAAGTTAAGGCTAGGGGTGAATGGGTTTTAGTGGAATATATGGAAAAAATTATCTAAGTTATTCTCTTCGATAATTAAATAAATTACCATTCGGATAGTTATAACCATAGTTGCATCTAAAAATTTATACTTAGAGAAAATGAATGTAAAGAAGTAATTTATTCTTAGATATTTGGAGGAGTAATTTTTCATAAATAAACTAGTGGGTTTTATGGATCATTGGAATAATAAATTAGTGTAAACATTGAATATAAGTATCTATGGCTTGAAATAATAACCAAAATAATGGAACTGAAATTTCAATGCATTCATGTTGGATAAGGGTTTCATAGAGAGAAATGTAATACACTATTAACAATAAAGGTTTTTAAAGATATAATTTTCTTATTATTTAACTTGTAAATTGATGGCATACGTCAAGTGGGTCCACACACTAAATGTATTCAAGAGTAAAAGATGGATTAATCCATAATATTCAATATTAATAAACTTAATAAATAAAATAATGTTTTATATATGAGAATTTATAAATATTGTAAAATTAGAAACATTTTGTTGTCTTAGAAGGATTTCATATAGAATATTATTTATAGATTTAATATGTATGAATTAAAGTCTATATCAACCCCACTTGCTAGAAAATTAATGATTTCTAAAGAAACAGTTCCAAAACATGATTATGAGTTGAATTACATAGAAAAAGTATTGTTTGTATCACTGGTTAGAATTATATTTTATTACATAGTATAAAATTTCCTATACATTACACATTATATGGGAGTTGTTAGTTATTTCATGTATAATCTAGGGAAGGAACATTAGGAAGTTATGAAATGGGTCATCTGATATCTCCAAGGAATGAATGATACAACCTTGTGATTCAATATATATAAAACTTTTCAAGCGTATGTTGATGCAAATTTTGGGGGAGATTTAGATATTCAGAAGATTACAACTAGTTTTTTCCCTTATTTGGTGAAATAGAAATGAGATTAATTTCATGATTATAATTGGTAGTATCATTTTCCACAATGGAAGATAAATATATGATAAAAATGAAAGTGGGGAAAGAATTTATAGGGAGTAGGTTTCTATTATTGGAACTCAAAAAGAATAAGGAAGGTAAATTAGTCTATTATGATAGTCGGAGTATAATATAGGCGGATCAAACTGTAGTATTTCATGAATGGATGAAGCACATCGACCTGAAATTTCATTTCATTAAAAATATACTAGAGTAAAATATTCTAGATCTATGGAAGATATAATGGGAATAAAAATCTAGTAGGTATGTTAACCAAAGTGTTTATTTAAGAAAGTTTTAGGTAATGTTGTACATTAGTGGGATTTGGGTGATCGGACAAAGGAGGAATCATTGTTACGTAAGTGGAGTTTTTTAAAGGTGTTGGAGAGTTTACATTGGTTCCATAAAGTAGTATTTAATTAGAATACTATTGGAATGTGAAGTTTATTTTAGTTTACCAAATATATTATTTTGGAAGGAGAAACTATAGATGATGGTTCAACCAGATGATCAGTGCAGCGGTAGTGTATGATCTTAAATACTGAAAGGATACATTAGAAGTTTCATTGACTGATGTATGTATACTAGGTAGTGGCCTATTCCATTTAATAATGTGATTGGAAGTTAAAACCATCATAATAACTAGCTCAGTCTACCAAATTTAGTGGTTAGCTACCAATTACTACCTTGGATAGACATTCATTGAGATGCAATGATGGGTTGTCCATGAATCATGGATGGAAGTGAAACTGAATGACCTATCGAGGGCCACTATAAAGGTGATATGGGACCACTTTTATATGGTGAACTTGCGATTTGGAAGACAATGTTATATGTTATTTGTCATTATTGTTGATTGAGAATTTAATCATTTATATCACATAATAGTAATAAAATATGGTTGCAGTTATAATGACACAATCTGAACATGACTTAAATAATACATTATTCTCATGATCTAAATAATACATCTCACAAACACTCAAATAACCCAAATATTGAAATTTTTAGTGTATTATATATTATTTATATAAAAGACTGATTTTTTATCACTTCCAAACATTTCTCCATAATTTTTATCCTCTAGACCCTTTTCTAGATACCCTATATGATATAATCATCACCACAACCAAGGGATTAGAAAAATAAAAATGGGGTGATCTCAAATTCTAATACGGAAAAACTTATCATAGAGTAATAGATCATAAATATGAATTATAAATATAATAATACATAAATGTTACAAGAAAAGATCAAAAGACCTTATATGATAATCATAACACATGTTATAGAAACATAAGATCATAAAAGTATCATTGAGGATACAAAAATCATAAAACACATACCATGTGAACATGACATAAAAGTTTGGAATAATTAAAATTAATAATCATGAAAACATGTAATTTCATGGAAATAAAATTCAACATCAAATTTTAGTATAATTTGATAAAAAACTTGGAAATGAGGGCCAACTATAAGCATAGAAAATTTTGTGAAAAGATATATTTGCATCACATTCACACAAAAACATGTAAAAAAGATAATCATATATCATTCCCACAACACACTTTCAAAAAAACATTCCCATATCTCATTCACACATCAAAATTTTGAACAATACCTCCCACATCTCATTTACCCAATATCTCATCACCTCATTATCTCATGTGATATGAAACCTTAACTTTCACATTTTAGGATGATATATAACCCTAACCTTCATCATCCATATATTTTTGTTCTATTTATAATCAATCATCATCATATCTTAAGGAACCCATGGAAAAAGTAATGGGTTTCTTAAGAATCCAAAAGGAAATCACGCACTTTTCATAAATAACCCATAGAAATAAAATGGATTTCATAAAAAATAAAAATTTTATAAAAAAATAATTAATTAAATAATTTTAAACTAAAATATTTATCAACCCAAAAAATCTCACATTAAAATAAAACATTGGGTTAAATATGAAACATAACCCTATTAAAGATGAATTATTTAAAAATTTAAGATAAACCACATAAAATATATTTTTAAGAAAATATTATCCTAAAAAGTATTTGATTTTAAACTCTCTTTAAAATAACCATTTTTGGAAGATTAATAAAAACTACTTATAACATTACTGATTAAATCCTATAAATATACCTTGTTATAATATATTTCAAGATGTGAAGTATAAAATAATTTTATAAAATCATGGTAAAGAAAATCCTTTTAAATTATTCTAAAATGCCTTTATTGAAAACTCACATCCTTAAAAGGATAATGAAACATTGTCCTTAATGTAATAAAAAGATTAATTTTAGTTAAAAAAATTTTATAATAGATAAATGAGGATATTAGTGGGAGGTGAAAACATGGATTTGGATGGGAAATCAATTTTAAGAAATGGGAATTATACATAACAAAAAATTTATTTTAAAGAAAGATTAAAACCATCAAGGAAGAATTATTTAGTGTGAAACATAATTTACCCAAAAAATAATTTGGAAATATATCCCAAAATAATCATAGTTTATAATAGATCAATTTTGAAATATTATAGACAAAGAGGAGTGATTATGACCTAGAGAAGGGAAATGACTCATGAAACCCCCTTACGAATTTATTAATTTTTGGATGAAACGTCATTGGAATCTTGAAAGTAATAATATTATTTAAATACTAGGAATTAAATCATGTATAATGAAAAAATAAATTATTCAGAACTATATACACCATAGAAATAATAAATTTATATATGACATTAAAACATGTCTGGATAAAGAGAAGTTAAGATGAAAACTCGTTTTAACTAAAGAAACAATATAGTAAAACCACTTAAAAGAGATTAAGAGATTGAATTTTATTTTAAAAAACCATATATTAAAATAATTAAATATATAATTGGTAAAATTATCACCACTTAAAAGAAATAAGGAACATGAATGAAAATGTTTCTCAAAGAAGGTAATTTTGAGATGAAACCCTTACCTTGTTTCCCCGATTAGTCGAATGTGCTATAACCTCTTGTAAAAAACATATATATATTTTATAATATTTTATAACGATATTAATGCCTAAAAATATATAATTTTTTATTTATAATTTTTATCAATATATATATTAGTTATTTTTTTCCTATTTTTCCACATCAGGTATTTACAGTTTAGATCATTTGTAGTAGTTTCATAGGAGTTTAATCAGTGTTCATTATTCTTAGAATGTTTTTCATTAAAATTTAATTAATTATACTATAATTTAAGACTTATAATGATTAATGAGGTATAAATTTCATTAAAATTGTACTTTAGTATTTATATGAGAAGGTGAAATCAACAACAAACCTTTTTTTGGTGATTTTCAACCTATAAAGGGTGTTTTCTTAATCAATGAGTTAAATTTTATATAGAATAAAAAATTATTATTTATATATTTATATAATATTAAAATATTAATTTAGATTTTATAATCATCCATCGCATAATTTTGTAGCATTGTTCAAGTATGTGGCCAAACTGACCCAAACTTGAACACGCTTTAACTCGATGGGTGAGTATGGTTAAGAAGGTGTTTATTTTGATATAATACCATTATAATAGAATAATAATGATATTATTTTTATATTTTTAATATTTTTATTCATATTTTAATATGTTTGGATAAATAATGAAAACCCTTGATAAAAACAAAAAAAAATGATTATTTGTAGAGATGATGGTTTATGCACACACACGATTAATGTTCCTTTGTTTTTATATGTGGATGGAAATGAATAAGTTTTGTGTATATAATATAACAACATATATTTATAATAATTATAATTAATTAATCATATCATTTTTTCATAAGACATTATTAAGAGTGAGATTAATAAGTAAAACCTAACAATGAGATAATACATACATTGAAGACTTGAACATTCCTTGGAAGCCTCTTTGAAATTGAATGGTTGATACTAAATATGAGTTACTATGGGATTAATTTAGTGGAATAGATTTTTAGGGATAGTAAAATGGAATATTTTTATGTATTAATTATAAAAATAAGCAATTCTTGAAGAGGTGAAGATATTACACTTTTATAATTGAAGAGGTTGGTAGTTTTAGAAATATCCATTAAATTTCAATAATACAATTTCACTATTAATGGTTCAAGGGATTAAAAAATAGAAATTGAGGAAACAAAGTGATTTTTTATACAAAATTCAAAAACTCTATTTAGAAACATGTTTTAACATGTTTCTTTCTTTCCCCTTTAGTAAAATACTTTTCAACATTTTAACATTTTATCGGGGAAACTAATTTCTAAATATAGTAATTAATTTTAATAAAAAATATATAAAATTTCCGTGAATAACTAATTTGAAAATTTTTATTTCAAATTTTAAAACTATTTTATCAAAAAATATATATAGGTGTGGAAAAAATCAAAATAATCACTTAAACATGTAAAATAATTTTTAAAAATATAATGTCATTAAAATTTTAAATTTATAAATGATATATTTATCATGGATGATGATTTTAGACCCCATAAATGGATTTATTATGAATTTAATGAAATTAATAAGTCTAAAAATTCAATCAAAAAACCAAACCTCACCTTGAAAATACTTGATTTAAAGAGAAGACCAAAAAAATTATATTAAAGTAACATTTTATTTTAGTTCTAAAAATGGTTAGCATGGGTTTTATATATACAAAGAATATTTAAAAATTAAAAATGTTATTACTTAATTTTAAATTTTATTTCTTTAATGGTTTTAAAATATACTATTTTATTATTAAAAATTGATAAAATCATGGAAAATATCATTTTGTAAATCCTATATTTTTTGACTAAAAATAATCATTTTTTATGATGGTCAAGAATTAAAAATAAGTAAACTTTAATAGTCTAAATTAAAAAAATATATTATTTGATCAAATTAAAATTATAAAATTTTCAACTTTATCTTTTAATTGAAAAGTGAAAAATATAAAGAAAATTTCTTTTGTTGAAACCGTCCTTTTTCAACATCAACTCACAATAACTATTTATCTTCTAAAGGTAATTATTCTTAATTTATTACCAATTAAATGAGTGTAATATATTTTTTTATTTATACATCATACTATATTAATTATTTAATGGATTTAAATTTAAATAATTTTATATAAATTCTATGATATTAATAAAGTAATAATTTTAAAATAATTGTTTCAACATTATCATGGTAATTAGCACTAATCCTAAAAATCTAAATTTTGTACCCAAAACTTAAATTGGCTATATTAAATCATATTTATATTATTATCTAAAAAATGAGAATAATTTTTTCAAATTAACTTTATATTTGTATACAATTTAATCTTAAGTTTAAAAGATGGGTTCCATTAACTATACACACGCTACAAATAAAATTGTCTAGGGACTCGACCCCACGACCGGTGCCCCACACCCCAACCCCCATGCCACCCCAACTGATTGTAGGGGAAATTTAATCTTAATTTTAGCGCATGTAATGCATAAAAACTAGTTTTTTTATGTTTATTTTTAAGTATAAAGTTTATGTATGTGAAAAGAATTATCAATTTTATTAATTATGATAATTTTAAGAAGATTATAATTGTTTAAATAATATGTATGTGACATTAAAATAAATCCAACACCTAATTTTCCCATGCATAAATTTAATTAAATAAATAGATGAAAAATAGTTTTCATAAATTATTAATTTATTTTATAAAATTATATAAATGGTTTTTATAAATTAAAAATATTACTTCTAAAATATTTATTTCAATTTATAAATATAAAAAAAATTATATCAAAAAGGTTTTTAAAAACTTTTAAGTCATATACAAGTGACAGTGTTAGAAAAATTAGTATTTTATTATTCTTCACTTAAAAATCAATTATTTTAGAAAAACATTAAAAATACAACATTATATATTTCTTTCATAAGTAATTAAAAAATGAATTTATTGTTATAAAATTTAAATAATAAACTTTTTAAATTTATCTTTTTAATAGAAAATAGATAATATAAATAAAATGAATTTTATTGAAAATAACATTTCAATATTAACTCAATCATGGAGCCTCATTAACATGGCTCTCCTTTATGATCTTAGCATCATATTCTTTTCTTATAGGGTTTTTGAGGCCCTCCTCATGTTGATGGGTCTCCCCCTATTCTCCTACTTCTTCGTCTTTCCCCATTTCAACTTCTCTATAGTTTTATTCTCTCTAGTGCTCGATGTTGTGGGTCCTCTTTCTATAATCTTTCAATCCATCCGACTATGCTTGACCCAATTCTTGTTCAGGAATAATGGTAATAAGGAACGCTTTGGATGTGTTTGTGTTAGCTCACAACATTGAGCCTTCCAGCACTTAGGTCCCTGCTTCTTCCCTTTTGTTTTTTTTTTGTTCAAGATCTCTAGAGTTGCCTTGGTTCCTCCTCTTTCACTCTTACTCTGCCAGCCTTCTTTGATACAAAACACCCCATATTGGTTGGGTGTGTTAATTTTTTAGGTTATTTTGGGATTATGGCAGTGGGAGTAGTGATAAAGTGGGATTATTCATGATGTGGTTTCTCTACATGGAAATATTTTGGTCTTTTGATTTGACTCCTATTGTTTGGTGTTTTATATTTTGTTTCTTCTTGGATGTTCTTCATCAAAACAAGATCCCATTACTGAATTATTCATTAGATGTATATTCAATGGTTTTTTTGGTTCTATCGATTCATGTGACGTTCCTAGTCAGGATCCAAGTATCACTGAGAGTGGGAGGGGGTGAATCAATGATATCTTTTTCTTTTTAAGTTTACCTTTTTCGAAACAACCTTTGCCCCCTGTTAAAGAGTTTCTTCCCTGCTGAACACACACAACCACAGGAACACAAGATTTACAAGGTTCACTACTCAACAAGAGTAGCTACGTCCTTGCTATGGTACGGAAACAATGCAGTACCACACAATCCACTAGAAAACAATCATTTGATGTGGAATACAATGAGTAGGATATACCCTTACACTCGTGTAGCACTTTGAAAACAATCCAATAGTTTGTGTGCTCCCTCTTAGCACAAATAGGGTAATTTAATGATTTTTTTCTTCTTAATGAACTTTCACAAATAAAATCATTCAAAACAATTATTCACTTTCCTACCCAGAAGCTAGTGAGAAACTCATGGTGCAGACTGCTAGCGCGCCACTCCCTACTTGTGTGCCTCCCTACTTGATATCCACCTCCTTGTGCGCCTCCCTACATGCACGCCACATGCTTGTATGCCTTCTTGCTTGCGTGCCACCTGCTTGCGCGCCTACTCACTACTTGCGCGCCACCATTGACCACATCTCACAAATTGCATGCCACCTTTGGCTTATACACAACCCACTTCTTGAAAGAACCTCCCTATTTTCGTACCTCTGGCAACTTGTGAAACAAAACTTGTGCAACAAAACTTGTGCGACACCCTACTTTTAAGCCTTATAAATAACCCTCAGCTTGTGCACGAATTCATCCTGTGCGCTGCCCTCTGCTACATGTGCGATAAGAGCACCTTCTACTACTTTCGCGATTAGAGCTCTAATTTTCTATTAAGTGTTGAGAATAGAACAATTATGAGGCTAGTCATCTATTTATAGGAATTTGGTGACTTGCGCCCCACCTACACTTGTGCGCCGCTCCAGTAATTGTGCGTCGCTCCAGCACTTGTGCGCCGTTCTAGTACTTGTGCGCTACTCCAGCACTTGCGCACTTTCCATCACTAGCATGACACTTTCTTTCCTTTGTCATATTTTGATATGATGATGTTGAAATATGACTTGCATGCCACATCCAATTGTGCACCATATATACTTGTGTACCCCACTTGTGCGCTTCTTATACTTGCGCGCCATTTTTTGACTTGCGTTCCAATGTTTAACTTTCACGCCACATTATTTCCTTTGTCATATTTTGATTGATGGTCTTTGAAATATGACTTGCGCGCAACATATACTTTCACGCCAATACTTGTGTTCCACTCTTGACTTACGTGCCACTTTCCTTCCTTTGCCAAAATCAATTCTTTACTCTCTCTACTCTTCATAATGCTTGCATCACAAGTTCTCCAAACTTATGATATTTGTGTAATACAAATCAGAAAAGAATCTTCATATTTTCCAATTCCTCTACAAAGTTAATTGATTTATCTTCTTTGAAAACAAAAGACAACACTCTGTAACCGCAAACTTTTCTTACTTCCTTATCCATCCAACTTGGCCCCAACAATATCCCCCTTTGGATTTTGTTGTCAACCATGATTCATAAATCACTGAACTTTGTAACCTTAAGAAATGGATTACTTATCAAAAATTCTAAGCCTATGTGAGAAAAACCATTGTAGGAAACAAGAATTATTGACAGCCAAAACCATGTTGTCCAAAAAACACAGTGACTATGAAATCTCATTAGCGTACCTCCTCAACCTTCGTCAGAACATCTTTCATGCTTCTACTTCAGCATTGTTTAATATCTTTCAAGCTTATACTTCCTCATTCTTCACTTATTCAACTTTCCAGTAAAAAAACTGTTTCCTACAACCACTCCAACAAACAGTTAGAATAGTTCACACACATACATGCTGGATTCACAGCTTACCCACAACTCCCCATTTATGCATGCATCTATAAGGATAGATTTATGAAACAATTCTCCCCCTTGACAACATTTTCCAAAGACAATATGATAGTGGGGATAGAAACACATACCTTAACCTTGATGAGAAGGAGGTTGGACACCCATGTTCAACCTCAGTTTTGAAGATGGTTCTTTCGGTAAAGGTTTGGTGAATATATCAGCAACTTGGTCAGATGTTGGAACATACTCCAACTTTAATACATTCTTCTCCACCTACTATTTGATGAATTGGTACTTTATATCATTGTATTTTGAACAAGAATTTTGTATTGGACTTCATGTAAGATTTATTGAACTCTGATTATCACAACCCAAGAGAAATGGTAGCTTTACTTCAACAAGTAGATCTTCTAACGGATTCTTTATCCACATTAGTTAAGTTGCATCTTGAGTAGTAGAAACATACTCAGCTTCAGCTATGCTAAGAGTTACTAAATTCTGTTTCTTGGTATGCCAACTTACACAACTCTTCCCCAGAAAGAAAACTCCACCATATGTGGATCTTCGATCATCAACATTTCCTGCCCAATCAGCATCAGAATACCCAAATAGATCAATATTTCCTGAGCCATAATACATGATTCCAAAATGTGTTCTCCCTTTGATACATCTGAGAATTCTTTTTCCAGCAATCAGATGTGATTTTTTAGGATCACAATGAAATATTTCATATAAAGTGATAGCGTAGACAATGTCAGTTCTTGAGGAAATCAGATACAACAGACTTTCAATCATCTTTCGAAACTCTTTCTGATCAACTTCCTTGCTTTCTTCATCTTTAGACTACATGGTTCCCCCTGAAATTGGTGTGGAAACTGGTTTCGAATTTTCCATGCCAAACTTCTTTATAAGTTCCTTAGAATACTTTTCTTCAGACATAAAAACGTGATTCTTCTTCTGTGAAATTTGTAGCCCAAGATAGTACTTCATTTCTCCCAGCATGGACATCTCAAATAACTTCTTCATCTCCTCAGAAAATTTTTCACCTGATCTTTCATCATTTCTAGAAAATGTAATATCATCGACATAAACCATAGCAATCCGTGAAAACTCATAACATTCCTTGATGTAGAGATTATTGTCAACTCTCCCTTTAATAAAGTTCAACTTCTTTAAGCAAGTATCTAATTTAGAATGCCATGCTCTCGGAGCCTGTTTTAGCCCATACAAATCCATCTTCAACCTGTAACCATAACTTTCATTTCTTCCAATAACAAATCCAAAAGTTTGATCAATTTATACTTTCCCATCAAGGTCACCATTCAAAAATTTGGATTTTACATCCATTTGAAAGATTTTGTAACCTCATTGTGCCGCAATAGAAAGAAAGATTCTTATTGTTTATAATCTTTCCACCGGAGCAAAGGTTTCATCAAAATCAATGCCTTCAATTTTTGAATACCATTTATAAACCAATATTTCTTTGTTTCTTATTACTTTACCTTCTTCATTCATCTTGTTTCAGAAAACCCACTTTGTACAAATGATGTTCTTGTTGTCCGGCTTGGGTATAAGTTCCCAAGTATCATTATTCTCTATCTAATCAAGCTTTTCATTCATTGCAAGAACCCATTCTGGATGCTCAAATGTTTCATTTACATTATTCGGTTACACTTTTGAATAAAGATATGTATGTGATATAGCAGTTGTTGTTATTCTTGTTTAAACCCTCTGATTTTTATCTCCAATAATGTTCTGAGCCTCCACCTTCTTCCTCAACCTAGGATGAGTTATTTGAACTCCATCTTCATAAATTGAGATTTTTGAGTTGGATTCGTCTTCATGAGTACGATTAACACAGTCTGCAGCATTATCATAATTGTTAACAAAATCTTCTCTATCCTTCTCAACTTCCACATCAACATAGGATTGATTTTCTTTCTCAACATTTTCAACAACTTTTACATCTGAAGAATCAATAATTCTTCTTGTTTCTTTGTTGAGACATATATATCCTCTTCCTTCTGGAACATATCCAATAAAAATTCCATTATCTATTCTTTTCTCAAACTTTCCAAGGTTTCCAACTTTCTTCTTTATAATGCATGGACTCCCAAAGACTCTTAAGTGTTTAGGACTTGGAGTTTCTCCATAGAACATTTCATAAGGAGTCATATCATAGTTTGGTCTAAAGAACCATCAGTTCTGAATATACATAGCAGTTCTCATGGCTTGCCTCCAATAATAATGAGAAATACTATGCTCAAGCAACATAGTTCTCCCCATTTCCACCAAACTTTGATTCTTTATTTCAGCAACCCCATTTTGTAGAGGTGTGTATGGTAAACTGAACTCATACCGAATTCCATACTTCTCAAGATAACATTCAAGCTCTTCATTTTTATACTCACCTCCTTTATCAGTTCTCAACTTCTTCACTGAATACTCACATTCCTTTTCTGCTTTCCTCATGAAATTCTTAAACATTTTCAGGGCATCTATCTTATGTCTCATGTACATAACACAAGTAATGTGAGTAAAGTAATCAATGAAAGTAATGAAGTACTTATCTGTAATTGTTTATTTCTTGCTCATTTGTCAACATATATCATAATGTGTGTGTTCCAAGGGTTGTTTTGAACGAATTTCAACTCCCTTATGAAAAGAGTTTGTAATCTTCCCTTTTTTACAAATAGTGAATCACCAATCTCTTCTTCTTGATAAATCAAACATATCTCAGACACTGTCTCATGTTGATAACTTGCACATATTTCTCTGACACATATATCCCATCCTTTTATGTCGTAACTGATTTTCATCCACTAGACCCATGTAACAAGAGTTCTACACTTCACCAACCTGGAACAAATTTCCTCTTGTACGTTGTCCCCTTGTAACTATATTTCCATCATATTCTCTTTTCACAACAAATCCATATTTTCTAAAGATAACTTTGTTGCCCTCATCACAGAGTTGTGACACAGTAAGCAGGTTATGTTTAATCCCATCAACATATAGTGTTTTCTTGGATTTCATCTTTTCTTTTACAATTATGGTTGGTCCAACACCTTTGATCCTAAGAGATTCATCATTTCCAAATGTCATTGTTCCTTCATTGAAGTATTTCACATTCTTCAGTAGCTTTAAGTCTCCTGTCATATGAGAGGAACATCCACTATCAAGAATCCATGGATGTTCTCCTTTTGTAGCTTTCAAAGTAGTTTCGACAACAAGAGATTTTTGTGCTTCCTTTTCCTTCACTTCCTATTGTACTTCCTCCAATTTCCTAGCCAAGTCAATGTTTTCTGGCCATAAAACCATGTACTCTTTCTTTTTGGACTTATCAGACCTGTCCCTTTTAGCTTTTAAAAACTATGGATTTTTAGAATTATTAAGAATCTTTTGTTCCTCCGATAACACACTAAGGAAGCCCTTGGAATTATGTCTTGGTTGATCACATATTTCACAAATAGTTTCCAGCGGTTGGAACCTATTCTCAAATTTCACACAATCTTCTCAGATATCGTATGAAATTTATTTGGATACTTTATATTTTTAAAGGGTTGAGTCCCCCTCAATACTTTTCTTTCAAAACTTGTGGAATAGTTTTAATGTTGTTTATTGAACCAACACATATTTTCCATGTTTCTGAATCCACCACAATACCAGCAGTAACCATAGAAAAAATATTTGCCTCTGAAACTCTTATACTAACCAGATTTGTGAACACGCTTCTCAACAACCTTCTTAATAGAACTATGATGACCATCAACCTTCATGTTTTCATTTGTAACTCCCTTTCTCATTTCAGATTTAATAGAACAATAAGTAGTAGAAGTCTTTCTTGACTCATGATTTTTATGAAATTCTGATTTTTCATCATTGCTGACTTTGACCACATACATTGTCTTTTCATCCTTGTTCTTATCAAAACTAGTTCTGTCTTTCATTTCAAACATTAAAGGTAACTTTTTTGGATCCTTATTTGTTTCATTCTTACTGGAACATTCACCAACTTCTAAGATATATTTTTTGAAACTAATATTCATTTCATTAGCTTTATAAAGATTCTATTGGACAAGTTCCAACTCTTCTTCTTTTTTCCATCATCTTTACTTCAAAATGATCATTATGATTATTTGTATTCTCAAGAGAATTTTTCAGATCATCAATCTCCTTTTCCATCTTGATTTTCTAATCAGTAAAATCTTCATGATTGTTTAATGAGGAATTTTCATTTAACAGCTTGTTGTTTTCCTTCTCAATCCTTCTGATCATCCTTAAGAATTCTTTCAACTCTTCTTTCAAATGATATTCAAGTTGAGTTTCTTCTTCTTCTGAACTGTTGCTCTCGTACTCTTCATTATTCACTACAGCAATAAAGGTATTCTCTCTACTTTTTTCAGAAAATAATTTCTCGGATTCATCTTCGTTGTCTTCATCGTATTCATCTTTAGATAAAAAGTTTCTTCTTTTTTATTTGAAGAACGTTTTATCCTTCCCCTTTGAAAAATATTTATCTTTGTCAGCTTGTTACTTCCACAACCTTCTTGGCCATCTGTTATCATCGTCATTGTCTTCATCTTGATTCTTTTGAGGACATTTATCCAGAAAGTGACCAACGACTCCACACTCAAAACATTTCAAGGGAAGTTTACCCTTGTATTTCCCTATTCCTCTTTTCACATTCTTAGAAAACAAGGATAAAATTTCATCAAAATTTTTACATACATCATCTTCAAAATCGGATTCAATAGAATCATCTTCAATAAGAGTCTTCTTTAACTTCTCTCTTTGTAACTTTGAATGACATTTCTCTATCATCTTTTGTTTTTCCCTTCAAAGTCTTCTCCCTTATCATTTCATAAGTAATGAGAGTGATATGAAAATCATCCAAAGATAATGTTTCAGGGTCTCTATATTCTAATGAAGACACTTTAGCATCAAAATTTTCAGGTCAAATTCTCAAGATCTTTTTGAAAAATGTAGAATCCTCTAAAGTTTCACCAGGACATCTGATTGTACTGACAATATCATTTATCCTGGTAAATAAATCCCCAACAGATTTAGATTCTCCCATTTTCAAGTCTTCATACTTCAGTATCAAGATTTGTAGTTTGGTATTCTTCAATTTTGTATTTCCTTCATAGATTTTCTTCACTTTCTCCCAGATTACTTTGGCTATAGAAACACCTTTCACTCTTAAAAATTCACTCTCATAAAGAGATGAGAGTAATGCATTTTTAGATCTTCCATCATTCTCAAAATTCTTCTTATCGACATGAGTAAGAGTAACCTTGTCATAAATAGAAGGAAATCCATATGTTGTAGTTTCAAAAATTTCATATCCAAGAGACATAAGATAAAGCATCATTCTTTCCTTCCATATGTGATAGTTCTTTCCATCAAAAATAGAAATCCCCTTACTGTTCACACAATTTAGATTCTCCATCACAACTTCTCTTCAACCACTCCAGAAAAGAATAAACGAAGGGAGCATGTCACTCTAATACCAATTGAAGTTCCCAGTCAGGATCTAAGTATCATTGAGAGTGGGAGGGGGTGAATCGGTGATATCTTTTTCTTTTTAAGTTTCCCATTTTTTGAACAACCTTTGACTCCTGTTAAAGAGTTTCTTCCCTGCTGAACACATACAACCACAAGAATACAAGATTTACAAGGTTCAATACTCAACAAGAATATCTAAGTCCTTGGTATGGTACAGAAACAATCCAGTACCACACAATAAACTAGAAAACAATCCTTTTATGCGGAATACAATGAGTAGGTTATACCCTTACACTCATGTAGCACTTTGAAAACAATCCAATAGTGTGTGTAAACCCTCTTAGAACAAATAGAGTAATGTAATGATTTGGTGCTTCATAATGAACTTTCACAAATCAAATCTTTCAAACCAATTCTTCACTTTCCTACCCAGAAGCTGGTAAGAACATCCTAGTGCAGACAGCTTGCGCGCCAATCCTTACTTGTACACCTCCTTGCTTGAGCTCCACCTTCTTGTGTGCCTCCATGCTTGCGCGCCACCTGCTTGCGCGCCTACTCACTACTTGCGCACCACTATTGAGCATAGCTCACAACATGAAAGCCACCTTTGGCATATACAAAGTCCACTTCTTGAAATCACCTCCCAGTTTTCATGCCTCTAGAAACTTGCGCAAAAAAACTTCCGCGAGAAAACTTGCATGACACCTTACATGTGCACCTTATAAATAACCCTTAGCCTACCTGCCACTTCAGCTTGTGTGCCGCCCTCTACTACTTGTGCGATCAGAGCACCTTCTACCACTTGCGCAATCAGAGCTCTAATTTTCTATTAAGTGTTGAGTATAGAAAAATGAGGAGGATAATCATCTATTAGTAGGCATTTTGGTGACTTGCGTGCCACCTACACTTGTGCGCCGCTCCAGCACTTGCGTGCCTTTACATCACTAGCGCGACACTTTCTTTCCTTTGTCCTATTTTGATATGATGATGTTAAAATATGACTTGCATGCAACATCCACTTGCGCGCCACATATACTTGTGCACCCCACTTGCGCGCTGCTTATACTTGTGCGCCATTTTTTGACTTGTGTTCCAATCTTTAACTTGTGCACCACGTTATTTCCTTTTTCATCTTTTGATGTGATGGTCTTTGAAATATTACTTGCGCACCACATATACTTGTGTTCTAATACTTGCGTGCAAATACTTGCGCGCCACTCTTGACTTGTGTGCCACTTTATTTCCATTTTCAAAATCACTTATTTACTCTCTCTACTCATCATAAGGCTTGCATCACAAGTTCTCCAAACTTATTGTTTTTGTGAAATACAAATCAGCAAAGCATCTTCATAGTTTCCAAGTCCTTTACAAAGTGAATTGATTTAGCTTCTTTGACAATAAAATTCAACACTTTGTAACAGCAAACTTTTTTTACTTCTTTATCCGTCCAACATGGTCCCAACATCATGTTTCTTATTTACTAGTTGGATGGATTTTTTTTGTTTTTACCATTATGATGATGATGGTTTTTTATCATACTTCACCTAGAGGTGGCTCTAAAGGCATGTTGTAGTGGTAGTGGTGATGGTTGTAGCTCACTTTCAAGGACTAATTCTACTCCATAATTTTCTCTTGATCTTGGATTCCACCACACTTCTCCCATTTGGACTTGCACTTTGGTTTTTCAAGTCATTTTGGGATTTCAAGTTTGAGTAGTTGATGGTTTCCAGGGAGGCATCTCTTGTGGTGTCTTCATCTCTACCTTGGGATTCCGATTAGACGTGTTCTTTATGGTGGTTGTGTATTGGATTCAACTTCATTGTTCTAATGGGTTTTTGTGTTTTTTTATGATGTTTTTATGTTTGGAACAATATACTCTAGTGGATGGTTATCTCTGGAAAATTAGTGTAGTGTGGATGATAGGTACACTTTGTCTCAGGGTGCGTAACATGAAGCGGTATGTGGAATAAGGTGGAGATGATAAATCAGTTTGAATTTTGGTATTTAAAATTTGATGTTTGATTTTTGATTTTTTTTGGTTATGATTTAATCAATATGGTGGTGTGAATTTTTATTTAAGGTTCCAACATAACCAAAAGTGGAATTTAAAACATATAAAAAAAGGATTGATGAAATATTAACTCATATTAATTATTTTCCTTCTAAAGGTTATAAATATTAATGGTTTACCATATTAGTGTTTATTAAATATTTAATAATAATGTCTTATTAATATTTTGTGGTTTTCTTAAATTGTTTTTAGCACATGACATAAGTTAAAAACATAGTATGTATTTTAAAGGATCCAAAATATTTCGTTATTACATTCTACCCACTTAATTAAATTGCAACCTCACAATTTATTATAATTTACATGAATGAATAGATGAAGGTGGTAATACAATTTATATGCCTCAATATATTATATCAATTAAGATATGATCCTCAATATCATATGAGAGATAACAAAACACTTATATTACTTAAAAAATTTCAAAGAAATGTATCTCATGACTAGGTATTAAATATATTATGAATGATTTAATTTTATTGTTAGATAATTAAAAGTTTTAATTGGACTAATATATAGTAATGTTTGATTTAGAATGTGTTTTTTCTATTATAAAAATTATTGTGGAGTTAAAGTGAAGATAGTCATTCATTTTTTAAAATTGAGACAAATTTTTTATAGGAGGATATTATAATTTGTAAAATGTTTATTTCCATAAATATAATAATCATAACACAAAA
Organism: Viscum album; assembly: GCA_963277665.1. Taxonomy (NCBI): domain Eukaryota; kingdom Viridiplantae; phylum Streptophyta; class Magnoliopsida; order Santalales; family Viscaceae; genus Viscum; species Viscum album. The sequence continues at coordinate 849,567,744 of OY728126.1, read as the reverse complement.
TTTTTTCATTAAAATATAAATAACTGAGTTTGGTGACTTGATGTTCTTAGAAAACATGTGATATACAATAGGGTTGATAGAACAAAAATACATCCACTAATTTAGAGTAGAGGGTAATTTAACCAAAAATTCCTTTATTCTTTTTATCAATAGTCATTATATGGATTATTCCTTACTCCCCATGTCTTGAAGGTTCTGTATTATTACCATAATCAGTGATCCTTGGATTAGGGTATTTACTTGGATAATGCATTGGTTCTTTGTACATAATACATTAAATTCTTAATGGTACTCTATGACGAGTTCTATATTTTATTCTCATGTGACTGAATAATTCATTTTTCTTTGATATTTTTATTTTCAATGAACCCCACTTACACAATTATATATTATCCCCCTTAATTCAATTCCCATGGTGATTATTCAAACATTTTTTCATATGAAAAAATAAAGAAAATTCCTTCATCCTATTCACCAGTTAATCTTTTATGAGATTCCACATTTCTCTCATTTTTATATGTTTGGAAAATTTATTATGTAAACATTGATAATAATATTATATGATAGTTATTTTTTCATAATCACAAGGGTTATCATTCTAATTGATTATTTCTTGTGTTAATCTCTACATTTTCCCTTATACCCATGGTCCCTTCTAGTTCCAGGCATTACTGAAACCAAAAGTGTTGACATGAGGGAAGAATCATTTTAAATACATGGATGTAATCAAAAAATAATTAATATTTAAGAAGTATTATTCTTTTATATTTTTATGTTATCTTATTATTTCTTTAGTTGGACCAATATAAATCTTAATTTGACCTAGGTTACTTATATTTGGGTTATCTTATGATCCCTAAAGTATCTAGGAAATCAATTCTTCATGGTGTTTCATAAAAATAAAATTATAAACCAAAGACTATCCCCCAGGAGAGTAAAACTAATTTTTTGGTTAGGCCTCTTTTTAGTTCACTAGGTAAAGATTGAGTTAATACCCAACACACCCTTTTTCAGTTTATTACCCTTAGGAATATCTATTCCAGAGCCTGAACCCACTTGTAGTATCCAAAAATGGATATATTTCTATGGAAAATCATATAATCAAAAAATTTCCAATATATTATAATATCATCCTACACTTAGACTCAACTCTATGTTTTTAATAAGTTTTTATAACCCTAATACCAAAGGTAACTAAACTATTCTCCAAAAATAACTAATCTAATATCCAAATTAACTAAACTCTTATTTGATACCAAATATAATGATCCGAGATAAAAATGACTTAAGTAATACATTTATCTCATGATTTAAATAATATATCTCATAAATAATCATGTATCCCAAAGATTTAAAGGTTTGGATTATAGATATTAGCTACATAAACATCTTATTTTATATCACCTGCAAACATTTCTTCATATTTTTTATCTTATACTCTATTTTATAGATATATCACATGATATAATAATATTCATAGCCTGGGGTTGTAAATATAATAAAGGGGTGAGATAAAATTATTATTAAGGGAAAATTTTATCATAGAGTAATACATCATAAACGTGGATGATAATATGAGGAATACATAAATGTCATAATAAAGGACCAAAAGGCCAAAGATGATAATAATAAAACATGTTATAGAAACATATGATCATAAAAGGATCATAAAGGATGCATAAAAGACAAGACATGATAACATGATAACATGACATAAAATTATGGAATAAATAAAAGTAATAATCATGAAAATAAGAAATTTTATTGAAATGAAAGGCATCTAGAAAATTTAGTGTAACTTGATAAACAATTTGGAAATGAGTCACAACTATAAGAAACGAAAATATCATGATAAATGCTAACTACATCATTTTCACATGAAATATTGTGAAAAAAGCTTCATGAATTTTATTCAAATAATGAACTTGTGAACAAAGATTCTTGCATCTCATACACACATCAAACTTGTGAAAAAATATTCCTAAATATCATTCATGCAACATCTTATTATCTCATGGGATATGAAACCTTAACCAATGTATTAGAGGTAGATATAGGACCCCACCCTTTATCATCCATAAATATGTATTCTATTTAAAGAAAATCATCATAATATTATAGGAAACACATGGAAAAAATGGGTTTCTTAAACATTCAATTGGAAATCATTCACTTTTAAAAAACATCCCATAGAAATAAAATTGGTTTCATAAAACATTCAACTAGTATAAAATAACATCATTAATTGAATAATTTCAAATTGAAAACTTGGTCACCTAAAATAAACAAATAATAAAATAAAATATAGGTTTAAAGTGAAACATAGCCCCATTAAATAATAATTAATTGAAAATGGATTAGAAATCAGAAAAATGATTTTTTATAAAATATAATCCTAAGAAGAATATGATTTTCAAGTCACTTACCAAAAACCATTTTTTTAAGATGATGATAAGACTCATCAACAAATTAATTAAAAATAAATTCCAATAAATTTAATTTATTATAAAATATTTTAATATGTTAAATAGAGGATACGTATATAAATTCATAGTAAGTAAAATCATTTTAATATTATTTAAAGTGCCTTTGAAATCCCAAAACATTAAAAAGATAATATAACCTTTTCTTCGAAATTAATAAAGGTAAGAAATAAATATAATTGGATATAAAATTAGTTTTAGTTTTCAATAGATAAAGTATAAAATTAGTGTGATGTAAAAATATGGATGTGGAGGGAAAATATATTACAATAAATGGGAATTATTCTTAACAAATAATGCATTTTAATGAAACATTGGAATCAATGAAGAAAAATAAATTGGTGTGAAACATTATTTACACATAAAATAATTTCTAAATATTTCCTAAAATAATAATATGATACAATATATCATTCAATAAATATAATAGACAAAGAGTAATGATTATGACCCAAGAAATAGAATTCACTCATGAAAACCCCTTATAGCTTTAGTAATTTTTCAATCAAGAGTCATTTGAAGCTTAAAAATAATATATATAATTAAATAACATTAATGGAACCATGGATTATTCCAAAATAAATTCTTTGGAATTATATATACCATATAATAAAGAAATTTGTGAATTATCTTAAAACATCTCTCAATGTATATAAGTTGAGTTGAAAAACCCTTATAACTTAAGAACATTCGAGTAAAAACCACTTGAAAGAGTGAAAGATCTTAAAGTTGAATTTAAAAACCCATAAATAAAAATAAAAAATTATATTAAGTATAAAATTATCATTATTCACACCACTTAAAATAAATTATATTCATAAAATAAAATGTGTCTCACGGAATGGAATCTTCAGGCGAAACCCTTACATTGTTTCCCAACTTAGTCGAATGCACACTAACCTCTTTTAAAGAAATATAAATATATAAATATAATATTTTATAAACATTTTAATGCCTAAAATTATTTATAATTTTTATTCATAATAACTTTATATATGTATATTAGTTGTTGTTTTTCCCTATTTTCCCAAAACAGGTGTTTAGAATTTTGATCATTTTTCATAGTTTCGTAGGAGCGATGAGAGTGTTTGTTGTTCTTAAAAAGGTTATAATAAAAATTTAATTAATTTTAATATAATTTATTACTTATATTTATTTATTAAAAATAAATTTACATTCAATAGTTCTTTATTCTTTATCATATAAGGTGAAAGCGACAATAAACATTTTTTGATGATTTTCAACCAACGAAGGGTGTTTCTTAATTAATGATTTTAAATTTTGATTTCTCATTTATAGAACCAAAAATATTTATTATTTTTATATTTATATTATATTATACCAGTAACTATGTTTTAATAATCATCCATGACATAATTTCATATCATTGTTCAATTAGGTTGCCAAACTGACACAAACAAGAACACGCTTTAACTCGATGGGTGAGTATAGTTAAGAAGTTTTTAAAAAATAATATAATTATAATAGAATCATATGGATATTATTATTAATTTTTTATGATTTTTACCATATTTTATGATCTTTGGATAAATTATCAAAAACAATAAGAAAAATAAAAAAAACGATTCTTCATGGAGGCAATAGTCCACACACACGAACGATTATCTTTCCTTTGTTTTTCTATGTGGATGGAAATGAATAAATAAGGGATATTCCATTAATATAAAAAAAATATCCATATAATAATGACACTAATATATCATAATTATTATGGTGATATGATATTTAGAAGATTAAGATTAGTAAGAAAAACATAAGAAGGAGATAATACTTACATTGGAGACTTGGTCATTCCTTGAGAGTATCCATGAAATTGAAGGGCATGGACTAACAATGAGTGACCAGGGGAATATTTTCATGGGATAGAGTTACAGGGAGACTAAAATTGTATATTTTAAAGTAGTAATTCAAAAAATAAATGATTATTGATGTGGTTAAGATATTAACCTTTTTAAAATGAAGAGAAGGGTAGTTTTGGAAATACCCATTGAATTCCATTTATTAAATTTCACTATTAAAGGAGAAAAGACATAAAAAAGTGAAAAAATAGGAAACGGGGTGAGTTTTATTCAATCCACATATCAACCATCCATTTGGAAACATGTTTTTAGTAGGTTTTTTCCTTTTCCCCCTTTATAAAAGATGTTTTACTATTTTTATTTTTAACTAGTGTAACTAATTTTTTACATTAGTAATTAATTTTAATGGTCAAAATTAAAATTAACTGATTAAATAATTTAAACCTTTGATTTAAAATTTAAAATTCATTTTATTAAATAAAATTTCTATAGGTATAAATTGTTAATTTTAAAATAAAAACACTTTAAGGCATAATAATGTTTTTTGAAAAAAAATTATTATGATTTTAAATTTATATATGATAAAGTTATCATGAAAACTAATTTTAGAGACATAAATTGATTTTTTATGGATTTAATAAGAAGAATGAGTCTTACAATAAAATCCAAAACTGAACCTAACCATGAAGATACTGTGATTGAAGAGAATATTGAAAACAATTTTTATATTAAAGTAACATTTTATTTTAGTTCTAAAAATTTTTGGCATAGGTTTTCTATGTGAAAATAATATTTCAAAAAGATTAATTTATTTATTTAATTGTATATTTTATTAATTATTTTTTTTTAAATCTGCTATGTTATTCTAACATAGTGATAAATTCTTGGAAGTTGTAATTTTCGTAAATCCCACTTTTCTTACTAAAAAATAACCTTTTAAAAATTACTAAAAATTTAATAATAAGAAAAATTTTATATAATTAATTTTATTATATCTAATTAGAATTATAAAATTTTTAAAATTATTATTTAACGGAAAAATAAAGAATATAAAGAAAACTTCTTTTAATGAAAATACCTTTTTAGCATTAACTCATAATAATTATTAATCTTCTAATGGTAATGATTTTTTAATTGATTAACAATTAAATGAGTGTTAATATACTTATTTTTTATATTTAATATTAGTTTCATTATTTAAATGAATTAAAATTATTTTATTTGATATTAATTCCATGAAATTAATAAAATAATAATTTAAAAATAATTATTTCACCATTACCGTGGTAATTGACATTAATCATAAAAATTTAAATTTTATAACCAAAAATAAATTCTAAATATTAAATTATTTGAATATTATTATCTAAAATATAATAATCATTTTTATTAAATTAAAATTTTATGTGTAGGAAAACTAATCATAATGTTAGTGAATATAACGGGTAAAAGGCAGTTTTTCTTAAAAAGTGTATTTTTAAGCATAATTTTTATATATACAAAAAAATACCAATTTTATTGTTTATAATTATATTAAAAATGATATAATTGTTTAAATAATACTTATGTGACATGAAAATAAATCCAAACCCAAATTTCCCAAATAATTAACTTAATTAAATAAATAGATGAAAAATATTTTTCATAAAATATTACTAGATTTTATAAAATGATATCCATGGGTTTATAAATTAAAAATATCAATTTTAAATTATTTATTTCACTTTATAAAAATAAATTTATTATATTAAAACATTTCAAAAAATTCTAAGTCATATTAAAGTAAAGGTATTAGTAAAATTAATATTTTTGTAATATTCACTAAACTGATTATTTTATAAATATCTTGAAAATACCTCCTAAGAAAAAAATATTGTAAGTAATTTAAAAATAAATTTTAATTTATCATATTTAAATTCTAAAATTTTTAAATTTGTCATTTTAAAATAAAGTATATGATATAAATAAAATAGATTTTATTGAAAATAGCCTTTTCAATATTAACTCATATTAATTATTTACCTTATAAAGGTAAATAATAATAATGTTTTACCATATTTTTTTTATTATTGATTTTTCCATAATTTATTAGTATTTTTGTTTTTTATTTTGGGTGTAATATGTGACATAATTTATAGAACGTTGTATGTATTTTAAAGGATCCAAAATATTGGGTCCTAACAACAGTGTTCTCCTATGGTCATGGGACTTAATTGTCCAAACCACAGAAAAACCAAAGTGTTCTTTTCATATTTTGTTTTTATTTTTCATCTTTAATGCTTCGGTTGAGTTATATAGAGTGTGTATATAATGTATGTGTCTTGGTATGTTGAGTAAGGTTTGTGAACTTTTGATCTTTTCGTACATCAACTTTGCAGGGTAACATCCAATTGGTGGAGCATCCAAGGCTAGGTTGTCTGTTGTACATAACATCCTGAGGATTTTTTCTGGTGGATCGATCATACGTTTCGACCCCAACATAAGTTTAATTATTCAATATGAATTTCCACATCCTAGGTATGATGTGTGATCGTCCACTATCATATGATCCACTAGAATCACCAAATGGTTTCCATGAGAAGTTTTTATCCTTTAAACTCAATTATGTACAAATTCCTCCTGAAAAATAATGATGTGTTCCCACACACTTTCAAGATAAACGTTTATATAAATAGTAATAAGGATCTTCTTTAAGTAATAAGAATCATTGATTTCTCTATCAATAGAGTGTCACTTTATCTTATTCACTTTGATATCTAAAACTATAATATTCTAAAATCATGTAATTAGAATAGACCAAAAAAAGATTATTACTTCTTAAACTAAGATATCCTAAATTAGAAATGAATCTATTATCAAAAAATCACAAAACTATACTCAAAAACTCATAGCATAACAACAATAGTCCATATTCTTTACATAAATCCTTTAATATTTATCATCTAAAGATTGATCTTCAAGAACATGATATAATTAGTAAGAATACTCATTTTATAGGATTTTATACTTCTTATTTGTCCCTATTATTATTATTTAAGTCATTCTATATTTTTTCACTCTACACGCTCTTATAAAATCAACACACACTTCCCAATTTTATTTAATTTAAAATTTCAAAATCAAAATTCAATAAACACTTTAACTTTAAACTTATCCAACTTAAATATTAGACATTGGATCAATATATACTTTCTAATCACCCTTGATAAATTATAGAAACTTAAATTTTCAAGTTGGAGTAGTACCTAAAACATCCAAAAATCTACATTAGTAAAACAACTCGAAACTTGATCATAGAATAAATCACAATGTGATTAGGCGTATCATGATGAATTGTATGAATTAACTAAACAATTACCTTCAAATTTTGAAAAAAACATAAAAATAATTCAGGTATAAAAATATTCATTTTATTGTTATGTGTGACTTCAGGGTGAAACCACCATCTACAGGGTGTAATCATTTTCCCATATTAAAGCATCTTTAACACAAAAAATCATGGACACCCTGTTGTGATGTGATCTATATGTCATAAAAGATCAATATCAAAATCATCACGTATACGAATCAAATCATAGTCTGAACCTTTATATTTTAGAGTGATTTTTTCCAACTCCCCAAAATAATCATCTCTATAAATCCCATCATGTCATAGCATGACCATTATAGTGTGATTTATGTTTTCTTATCTCAAACAACTCTAAATTTCAATATTTACCTTCAAACTTCTTCCAGTTATCAAAAACCTATTCAACCCATTTGAACCATTTGAATTAATCTAAGTTTTAATGCAATCGATGTTTTGAAAAAAAAAATTGATAAAATAACACCAATCATATCAACTTTAATTCATATTCCCCAAACAATATCCTCTTTTCAATTAAACACCTCTAATGGAACCTTAAATATCAAATATCATATTGGTCACAATACCACATGCATATTTACATCATGTGGATCTTGTGTTTTTAAACATAAAAGTTAACATAAATCCTTATCTTATTTATATTCCATAAAAATAAAATTAATTTCTTGGGGAGATATATTCTTTAGATAATAGAACAGTACTGATTAATGGGTTTCAGGGAATAGATACATTCATGATAGGTTTTCATTAAGAATATTCCATTTGAATTTTCTATAAAAATTTAACATACTAACTCATTTGGAAAATATATGTCCCTTGTAATATTTTTCTATTGATAATATAGAAATATTTGTAAAAGTATATTAAAATTCTAAACAAATTTAACATTAATATTATGTATTTAGAAACTCAGTAAGAAAAGTGATCTTACAATCAAATTTACTTTCTAGAAATAAACTTTACATATCCCATTGATCTATTTTTAATTCTCCAATGCTATAATAAAATCACATGCTACATGTTTCCAAGTAATTTAAGGTCTAGGAAATAATCCATTGTTAAGAATATCCAAGGGGTGACCATGCTCATGGTGTATTAATAGGGACCAAAAATATTTAACTTTCACAAAGTCATATGAAATTTTCTATTAGATAGAATTCATAATGTATTTTGAGATAAAATTTTAATAGTTCCTTCATCCTTAGGGAAGGAAATGTGATTTGAACTAACCCAGTGGTGGTGATGGTAATATCATGATTCCCAAAGAAAATTCATGAAACAATTATTAATGGTGTTGAGTACAAACATGGACACTTAAATTAGGGAGATAATGTTGATAGGTATAGAAAAAAATACACTCTAAATTAGTGTAGTATTTTAACCAATAGTGAAAATATATTTATTCAGTTTCTAATATTCCCTATAATTTCTTCTATGAGATAATCAAATTGATAGATACAGATATGTATAATAATAAGAGAACCCTAGGTAGACTACTATAAAATATTTCTTCCAGAATCTAAACTAATGTTTAATAAGTCTTATCGACCTATAATGAAAATTTAGAGAACCTAGAAGACTTTTTTTAATTAAAAAAACTATTTTCTCCTTTTTTTATTCGGATTGTGATTTCTTAAAATCTAGAACCGATCATTGATTGGAATTGATGAAAACCATCACATAATCTGCAAAATTAATATGTTTAATGCATGGATTCTCATATATACCTTTTAAATGGCCCAATTTCCCTATTTCCATGATTTTTTATATAAATTATATGTGAGTATTGATCAATGATGAAAAGTATTAACTAAATTTGGTTCCCTTCTTAACTATCTAAACTACTTTGAATAATCAAGCCTCTGGCTGATGAGGTCAATTGGAATCCAAGGGGAATAAAAACATCAAAAGTATATGTTTCTACTTTCTTTATAAATCCAAATTTATGCAATGCCTAAAGGGTTAAAATCCCATTCCATTTTCTTATAAACATTTTCCACATCAACCTCAATCATATAATTTCTTCCTCTAACTTTTTTAATCAAGTCTATGGTCATCTCTTGAGCTAGACCTACCACCCTTTGGAAGCTTCTCCCTATTATAAACTATGTTCTTATTATGAAATGATGGAATGGATCAAAGAAAATATGTGATAATTAATGATTTTAACTATTATTTTATATAAAAAAATTTAAAAACTAATTTTTCTAAACTACTGTAATTGGAAGGGGTTCAAAATATTAGATATTCGAACTAGTTCTTTTATAGAGATTGATATGAGTAGAGAACCTCCTAGGAAGAAATTATAGACTACAATATTTATATCAATATTGATTCCTTACCATACTGTAATATAAAAGAAACTTAAAAATTCATCCAACACTAGTGCCCTATCAACTCCCAATCCTTTCACTAATTCAATAATTTTTTCTTTTAAATGGAATGTAGTAATCATTTAATTATACTAGTAAGAGATGATTTATTGTATGGAATTAAATAAATAAAGGATAACATTGACATTACTTAAATTTCTATGTAGTTATAGGACTAAACTTTAACTATGAGAAGAGACAAAAATTATTCGACCGCTATAGAACCTTATTTATGTATATCAATGGTGATGTATCTATCTTATTAGTGTTGTTAAAGGATTAAAAAAATTTAATTTTATTTTATGAATGATTAAAATTAGGTTTTATTTCTATCCCCCTCATAAATCCATAAATATCTAGATATTTCATGGGCTTTGTAATCCTCCTTTAGGAGCTGATTCAACATGTATTTTTGTTTTCATGGTAGGTATTCAAATATTTCATCATCTCATAGAGTTTAAAGAATTGTATCTGGTTTGATAATTTTCTTATTAAAAACTATTATAAATGGATTGGATGATTCCTTACTAAAATACCTCTTCTAAAAATCAAGTTGGAGTCACTTTATTTTAGAGTGAAGGGTCTCTTAAAGGGTCCCAAATAAGAGAATAAACAAGTATTTAGTGACATGTTGGATAAACTCTACCTACGAAGACCATTGGGAGGATTAGTGGAACCCTTTATTTTTATTTGAAAATTTTAAAATATTAAGGATAAGTAAGAAATGATCAAATATCAATCAAGGTAGTTTAATCACATGAATATTTTGAAACAATATGATTGTTTCTAGGTTGTAAAGGGAACGGTAAAGCTTGGACCACATCCGCTTCCCTCTTATTTTATTATTGCACCATGTAAAATGATATCCAATTATGCCTAAGTCAAGAAGTTTATTCTCATTTATAAAATCTTGGATGTTTCCTATGGATTTTCTAGAGAATATTTATCATCCCTTCTTCTTCACTTAAACATATATAGTGTTAAATTTCCCCTATAAATCAAATAAATCATCCAAGATCGAATCATGGAATATTGTTCAATATATTTTCCCTAATTAAAATATCACCCCTCACATATATGATAGAAAAAAATAGATAAAAAATTAATACCTATACCAAAATATACTAAGTGTATGGGTTGATATAATCTACTTCAATTGATCTTTTTAAAATAATCAAAATGTGATTGTTGATAGGATAAATTAGAAATAGAAAAGGGAAACCAAATTTTCTTACAAAATCCAAATGTTAATCATTCTTTAGTTTGGGTTTCAAAAGGTAAATTAGGGAGATATTGTAGTTAGTTGAGACATTTAAAATAAATTAATATTTTTAAATGTCACTATCTAATAGAATATTCAATGAAGGAAAATACATTAAAAGGAATATTGAGGGGTGGCCCTAACAATGGTGTTTACACCATTATACTCAGTAGAGAAGAATTTATAACTTTATATTTAGTTTAACTTATGATAGAATAACCTAGTCATTCTTTAAATTAGAAAAGAGGGTGAAGATGTTGGGGTATAAGGTTGAATTAAAGGGCCTTTACATTCATAAGAGGGGTTGTGGACTAATGAAGTAGAGACTATAATTTGGACCTCTAACTCTAGATAACAAAAAGAGTTAGATAAGAGAAGTATATAAGGTAAGGATACGGTAGAAACCATAAGATACAAAATAGAAAATGGAATCCATTCCTAAAATAGGAGATATATAGGAGGATAGCCAAGGGTAGGATCAAAAAGTCGCCCATAAGGATAAACCTAAGTATACATGTAGGGGAATAGTTAAGGATGAGAGGGGAAGGATACAAGAGACCAAATGAGATATAAAATGGAAGAAGGGTAGAACTTGGATGATAAACCATCAAGGAAAATATTTTAACATAATAAGAAAGGATAATAGAATTATAAAGTGGATTGGGGTATAGAGGGTTTTCAGAGGGAGGTGATAAGGACATTATAATCAACACGCCAAGTAGAGGCTCAGAATCATGGATAGAAGGGGAGTCCCAAAATATATTAGAATAAGAAGAGGTGGGGATGAAGAAGGATACTTCTTATACATTAAATGTTCATACTTTCTATAGTGGGTGAATTAATTCCCCTAGATATGGAAAAGGGAGTATAAAGTATGTGAAAATTTATAAAATATTGGTTTATATCTAAGAACATCCTCACTAAATTTCAATTACAAATGATATGGGATATAGGATGAGTGATCCATTTCTATATAGATATTTAGGAAATGGGATGTAGGGGTTAAGTATATGGTCATCCACCCTAAGGAAATGACCAATCAAGTCTCTAATTCCTTTGAAAACCACTATGTTCTGAAATAAAAGGAAGAATACTAGGAGGTGAATATAAAGTGTTTCAAACTTTGGGTCCCTACCTTTTTGGAAATAAAGTGACCAAAAGAACATTAGGAACCAACTACTTTCACAAACCCTGTATTCACCTAATTTTATTTTGAAAAATCACCCTTTGAGAATAGATGAATATAAAAATTACAAGGGTTAGGGGAATTGACCAATGTTGGTGAAGCTATCCCCCAAGAGGAGTTTACTGACACTCAAAGGATGATAATGATATATAATATTACGTAAGCTTATAAATTAGGGTTCATGAATGGTATAAGGAATAATATTGGATATTTTGATGATAAACTTCAAATTTTTGGTATTTTTTAAATAATTTCAATCTTTAAAGTTGAGACAAATCATGGGATCTGTATATAGGATATCTGAACACACCTTATGAGTATTGTTAGACACTATGAGATCATATTTATGAGAATTATGAGGATAGATAGGGAAATTAAAGCATGTTTTATATGATTTAGACCCTCCACACCAGATAAAATGGAGTCCAAATTAGAATCCATTGGGGAAATTCAAAAAACCATAAAGAGAACTGTTATAGAGAGTAGTAAATGACACCAAAGATAGTTTATAACTTTTTATTTCTTCTCAAATTACCATCACAAATATTCATCATCACTAACCTTAAAAAATATCAAATAATAATATTTCATTTCCTAATATTCCTCATATTGGGGATATTCTAGTCTCACCACACTTCAAGTATCCAAGGTGTTGGGAACATAGAAAAAGAGGCATCTTCATAGAAGAGGTAACGTCATGTATCTTTTTCTTTTCATTTATTTTTTCTCTTTTCTATTCACTTTTAAAACCAATATTTCCAATATATATATATATATTATAAATGTTATTAATTTTTGGATATTTAATATAAACTATAAATAATGTCTATATCTTATTTCATTCTTTCTTTGATGCGTCCTTACAAGGTAAGTTTTACCACCTACAAAGATTATTAATTTTATTTAGTTATCACCACCTTAAATTCTAGTTAGTGTAATATATATATTATAAAATATGTAATTTTATTTATATTTAACATTTTATAGATGATGTAACTCATGTAAAACTAAAAATCATTTATACCACAATATCAAAGTGGTTATGGAATTTAAAGAATCATTTTTTGAATACATATAAATATTGAAAATGATTATAGTTAATTAATAATAGATAAAAATATCTATAAATAAATTAAATGAACATAAAAATATTTCTTGATTGATTTTATAATAACTAAAATTGTGTTATACAATTGGTTTTAGTGTGTTAAATAAACTCGAGACTTGTGGTGAGGGGTTTCTCTCTCTATTGTCTCCCTTTAGGGTTTTATTTCTCTCTTATCCTCTATATTGTTTAATTTCTTGTATTAAATACTATATATTTTTTCACTTTATTTTTTTTACATTATAGTATATATTTTATTTTTATTTGTTCTATTTTTATTGAACATGACATTGTATAGAACTTCTCTCTCTTATCCTTGAAAACATTTATTTCTCTATATCTAATTTCAAAGGCTTTATATGTAATATTGTATTTCATTTATAATTTTCTTTTTAATATGGTTTTTATCTAGGTATTTATATGCTTTTATCCATTAATTAATTGGTTTTTTCTTCTTACACACCCTCAAAAATTTATAAAAGTGTCTCTTCTCAATTCCTCTCTTAATTACTTCTAATTATTCCTTTAGGTTCCCTTACCTTATTAATGGCCTATATAATTCATAAAATTCTAATTGAATATATATATATATATATTGAAAGTATCCTAAAACATTAATGTTTATTATCATTTATACTTAACTATGTTTTACATTAATTAATTCTAGATTGAAGATGTGTTATGGTGTATAAGAGTGTTAGGAAACATGTTTTCATTTCATCATAGGTTACACATGTTATGATTATTGATTTATCAATAATAATTTAATCCATTATTTTTTTTATAGTATACATGATTTTAAAAATATTATGATGTAATGGGTGTGGGAGAAACTGAAAATCCTTTTAATGAATTTGGTAGAGATTCTATTATTGGGTACCAGGATGACGCGGCGGAAGCTGGTGAGTTGGGAATTAAAATTTTCCTACATCTCTGGAGTGACATAACCATGTTAACTCCAATTATATTTCCTCGGTTCAGTCCTAGGATCACACAAGATTTAAGCAAAGCACAAAAATAAATTAAGCATGTACCTTGTACGGAATTAGCATGTGCAAGTCAGTCGCAGGACGCCGACGATCGTTGCTTGAAGACTTTGATGTCAAAGCCCTATAGATTGTCCACACAGACCTCTCGAATCTACTCATGCACCATTCGTCAAGATTCAGGTGCTAGCGCAGATCTTCGACGATCATTTCAGCGCAACGACGATCACCGCAAAGGAAGAAACTTCAATCCAAGAAGGATGAACTTGAAGATCTTCCTTCGCTTGAGAGACTCTCCCTCTAAATTCTAGGAGGAGATAGATTCTCTCAATCTTGACACATGAATAGTATCCATGGGAGATCCTCTCTCTCACTTATATAGGGAGTGTTTGAAACACGCGGTACAGATTCACAGCCCCCTTGTAATAGACGTCTGCTATATAAGTGATATAAATAATTATTTATGACAAATAAAATTAGGCCATAAATAATATTTATAATTTATCACTTACTTATAACATATAAATATATTTCATGATAAATTTGAGTCTTCAACTCGACTCATTCCTCCTGCTAATATTAATCAAACCTAGGATATTTAAATCCATTTGAATAATATTATTACTTATATTTACTATATAACCTGTAAATACATGTTATAAATACATAAAATGAATTATTATAAACTCAAATAATTAATGAATTTATTTATTCTTTAGTTATTGATAGAACATGGATAGTGCTCAGACCCTTTGGCGTGGCCCACCAAGTTCTATATTTTTATTCCCAGAATAGGGCAGATTCTCAAGGTGCTATGATGTGTGACCCTCTAGGACCTTACCTCAATAGCAGCGGATAATATCCACCGACCAAGAGCGGGGTTTAGAAACCCATAGAGGGCCCTATATAGATAAGGAAAAGTCATATATATGACTGCCACCCTACAAACATGGTCTGTGTAATATAATATCTTCGTCATTGATATCTCAATAAAGCAGAATGCACACTAGTGTCATCATTCTTTATTATTCTTTATTTTATTTGTTGATTTTCTGGATGGTCTTACCATTGACTACCATGGCCATGGATTTATTGAAGGTGCAACCATCCTAATCAACTAGGCCCAAGATATCTCCTCCTGAACTCGGAAGCGACAAATCCTTTCTCGATCATTCAATCAATGACATGCCATTAATGACGTACCTGATACAAACTACCTCACCATGAATTTGTCTCCATGGTTTTCTCCTTACATCAAATGTACGTAATTAATTGACATTAATTGATAATGATCTCAAGTCAGGAGACCATTACACATGTTCGTAGATAGGAATGACCAAGTGCGATCTTCATCAAGTGCGAACTTCATGAGAAGAAGTCTCAATTCTTATGAGCCCCCAGTACCTGATGGTCACACATCATCTATGTCCTTTCATAATTATGTTACTGGACTATAGGATGTTACTTTAAGATTACTGTCATGGAATCTCAAGGTTCTCATTATTGCCTGGGACCTTCTATAACCCTTTGATGCGATAGGTAATCTAAGTACATTACCATATACAAAGTGGATGCAGAAGTATCTACACTATCATGGAAAGATAAACACATATATAAAAATAAACTGAATACATGTAACAGTAATCAAAGTACAATACAAGTTGGGTCTAGGGAACCCACTTTCAACACTCCCACTTGCACTAAATCCAGCTGCTAACAGGTTTCAATCCACTAGCTCTCACATGTGAATCATGCTTCTACTGAGAAATGGCTTTTTTCAGGGGGTCTGCCACGTTGCCCTCTATGGATACTCTGCTAACTGTCACTTCACCTCTTTGAGTAAAATCCCTCAAGAGATGAAACTTCTGAATAATATGCTTTGTCCTCTGGTGAGACCTGGGCTCCTTGGAAAGCACCACTGCAGCAGTATTATCACAATATATTGGAACAGGGTCTGCGCTGATAGGTACAACACCAATGTCAAAGATAAAGTTGTGTATCCAGGCTGCTTCCTTTGCTGCATTGGAAGTTGCAATATATTCGGACTCTGCTGTAGAATCAGCAACCACAGCTTGCTTTGAGCTTCTCCAGCTTACTACACCACCATTCAGGAAAAAGATATAGCCTGACTACGATTTCATATCATCATGATCTGTCTGGAAACTAGAATCAGTGTATCCCCTCACAACTAGTTCCTCATCTCCTCCATACACCAGGAACAGATCCATAGTATGCCTTAAGTAATTTAGGATATTTTTAACAATTTTCTAGTGCAGCTCTCCTGGATTGGCTTGATATCTACCCACCATGCTTAAAGAAACGGCAACATCAAACCTAGTACATAGCATGGCATACATGATAGAACCCGCTGCCGAAGCATAAAGGACTCTACTCATTCTTTCAATCTTCTCCTGTGTTTGTGGACACATTTTCTTAGAGAGATTTACACCATGTGACATAGATAACAATCATCTCTTGGATTGTTCTATATTATACCTTTTTAGTACCTTGTCAATATATGTACTTTGACTTAGGCCAAGAATCCTTTGAGATCTATCTCGATAGATCTTGATCCCTAGAATGTAGGCTACTTCACCTAAGTCTTTCATGAAGAAGCATTCATTTAACCAAGTCTTAACTGACTGTAAGACTTGCACCTCATTTCCCATAATTAATATGTCGTCAACATATAATATAAGGAAAACAATATCATTACCTTCAACCTTTTTATAGACACAAGGCTCACTTTCATTTTTAAAAAAACCAAAATCTCTTCTGGCCTCATCAAGGCGAACATTCCATGATCTTGATGCCTGCTTCAATCCATAAATGGATCTCTGCAACTTGCATACTCTATTGGCATTCTTTGACTTAACAAAACCTTCGGGTTTACTCATATAGACGTCTTCAACCAACTTCCCATTTATAAAAGAAGTTTTGACATCAATTTTCCAAATTTCATAATCATTAAGGTATGTTATTGCAAGCAATATTCTGATGGATTTAAGCATTTCCACAGGTGAGAAGGTTTCATCATAGTCAATGCATTGGTATTATCTGAAACCCTTTGCAACCAGTCTTTCTTTAAAGGTATTAACCTTACAATCCATGTCCAGCTTCTTCTTGAATACCCATTTGCATCCAACGGGATTTACATCATCTGGAGGTTCTACCAAAATCCAAACTTGATTTTGGTACATGTACTTCATCTCATAATTCATGGCTTCTTTCCATTTAGAAGCTTTTTTTCCTTCTACTGCTTCCTTATAGGTTAGAGGTTCATCATCCTCAAGGAATGTTGTGTCACCTGACTCAGTGACAAGAAAACCATAACACTCTGGTTCTCTAACCTCTTGCGTAGACCTACACAGTATCTGTGTCTTAGGAACAATTTCTTCTTCCACTTTCTCTTATGAAGATTTTTCCTCTACCAACTCTTGTGCATTTGGAGCATTAACTTCATCGAAGTCAATATTGCTCCCACTATTTCTAATATAAATGTGATCCCTTTCTAGAAATGTGGTGTATCTTTCCACAATGAATTTTATATCTAAAGGGTTATATAATTTGTATCCTTTAGTTTCCTTAGGATAACCTATAAAGATACACTTAGTGCTTCTGGATGCTAATTTGTCACTTGGTAAAGTCATGAAAAATGCCTCGCACCCCCACACACGCATGTGTGTCAGATTGGGTTTCTTTCCATACCAGAACTGATATAGAATCCCATCTATAGCTTTAGTTGGTACTCGGTTAAGGGTATATGCTGCTGTCTGCAAAGCGTATCCCCAAAAGAATAATAGAAGAGTTGTATGACCCATCATTGGTCTGACCATGTCAAGCAATGTCATATTCCTCCTTTCACTAAAACCATTCCATTATGGTGTATCTGGAGGATTGAGTTGGGATATTATCCCACACTCCTTCAAGTGATCAATGAAATCTTGGTTAATATATTCTCTGCCTCGATCTGAGCAAAGTGCTTTTTTCTTATTACCAAGTTGGTTTTCTACTTCATTTTGGTATTCCTTAAATAAACGAAATGAATCAGACTTATACCACATTAAGTAGATATATCCATACCTACAATAATCATCGGTAAAAGTAATGATGTATAGAAAACCACCCCTTTCCTCTACTGGAAATGGACCACATACATCGGTATGTATTAATTCCAGCACTGCATTGGCTCTTTCTCCCTTTCCTGAGAAGGGTGATTTGGTCATCTTTCTTTGTAAACAAGCTTGACATACGTCTAAGGGTTCTAACTGTACCGGGTCTAGATACACTTCTTGATGTAATATTCGTAATCACTTCTCGTTTACATGACCAAGCCTGAAGTGCCATAGGTGGGTGTTATTTGAGTCATGTTGGCTGTTTTTGTCATTGATTTCCATTACTGAGTTTTCTAGTTCTAGCATATATAAACTGTTGTTAAGAGGTGGCATACCATAACATATGTTATCCCTATAAAAGAGAAAAAATTTATTTCCAAACTTGAAATAAAAACCCATAGTGTCTAAAATTGACACAGAGATAATGTTCCTAATAACATACGGTACAAAATAGAAATTGTTTAAAACAAGAACCAAACCAGTTGGTAAAGTCAAGTTATAGTCTCCCACTTCCAAGGCCACCAGACTTTCACCATTTGTAGCTCAGAGATCCACTTGACCTTTTGCAATCTTCTTGACCCTACTTGGTTCCTGTATATGAATACAAATGTGTGATCCACATGCCGTATCCAATACCCAACTTGTAGTTAAATATAGATTGAATTCAATGACAAAAATACTTGAAGTAGAAGTGTCATCTTGCTTCTTCTTCCCAGCTCTGCAATTCTTCTTCCAGTGGCCTTTCTTGCCACATCCAAAGCAGACAGCCTCCTATTCATTAATTTGCCTCTGAATCATTGGCTTCTTTGTAGGATGATGTATTGGTGTCTTTGGCCTTGACTTGGCCTTACACCCCTTTGCCTTGCCCTTTTTTTTCTTTTTCACCATAAGTATAGTTGAATTGGTGTTTTTCATGACCTTACCAGCTTGGAGAACTAAATCCAAGAGATCTGGGAGCAACTTTTTCATATCATTCATATTATAATTAACAAAGAAAGTCAAGAAGCTTGACGGTAAAGAGGAAAGAATGAGATCCACTGCTAGTTATTGGTTCAGTTTAAACCCAAGGGCTTCAAGCCTCTCAATATACCCAATCATCTTGAGTACGTGAGGACCGTCTTGGTTCCCTTATGCTAGCCTGTATTTATAAAGTGCACTTGAGATCTCATATCTTTCTTGCCTAGCCCTCTCCTCATATAGTTCTTGGAGATGTGAAAGCAACTTGTCAGCGTCCTCTTCCTCATGCATTTTTTGCAATTGGCTAGACATGGATGACAACATGATGCATTATACGCCAAGCACATTGTCTACATGATTTCTCCACTTATCGTTTTCTATCTTGCTTGCTCCCTGAGGTTTCTCAGTAGGAATTGGGGATTCCAGCACATATAACTTCCTTTCCTGGCATAGTACTATGCACATGCTCCTGTACCACTACTAGAAGTTATTGCCAGTCAGTATACTTTCTTTATCCAATATTGATCTCAGTGATAAAGTACTTTTGGTGTTGGTGATTTCCATTTTGAATCTACATCAGATAAACATTTAGCAGTTAGTACTTTGTCTTGATTACCTTTTGACAATTTATTATTAATAAATTATTATATCATTAAATGTCTCCCACTATTTTAATGAACCTTAATATCCCTCACTTTTAGATTCGGAATACTATATCGCTTGATCATTCTAGTGGCAAGGATCCTTGAAACGTCCCTCATAGTCTACAATCTAGGTCTACGCCACTACTTAGAGGGTTTCAAGGTAGGCGCTATGTTGGCCAACCACTTGTTCTTGTGGTTCCTTGTGTTGTTGAGTAAAGTCTCAGCTTTTGGAATCTGAACTTGATTCCCTCAACTTCTTTCCTCTAAAGTGATGGAAAGTTATATAAGGCTAATCCTTGACTACTCACTTTAGTTAATTCAGCCCATTTGTCTCATGAAAACACCCCGGTAGTAAGAAGAACTCTCAACTAAGGCTGACGAGCACCCAAATAGCCGGTTTTGTTTAGATGTGAGAAATGGAAGGCATTTACACTTAATATATCTTTGAGGGATTTTTAATATTTATTGACGAATATAATCCTTTTCTATTTATTATGTTCAAACTGGGTTGTATCTCTCACAAGTGAACATTCAATAGAATATTATTCACCATAACTTTATACATTTTATCTTGTTTACTATTCTATGTGATCACACAATAATCATGCATACGCATAAAATAATAAATTGTGCATAAAGTAAATCATGAATTCTGACTGGTCTTGAGCATTCTATAATGATCGATCGATAAACGATCAATCATCACCTAGAGGCATCCATACCTAAGTCGATACATGGATCATGTCACTGCTTACCCTAGTGAAAAGTGCCCAACTCATGTCTGGACTACCACATCATCATGGTGAGTTCTGCCTCTCGGATCTTCACTATATAATTACAAATATACTCGCACGCATGAGAGGGGATCTGGGGTACAAAATACAACTAGTGCAACGGATGCGTAGGCCCTTATACATATTTAAATTAAAAGACGATTCACAGACCGTTATTTATTTAATTAAATATTACAATCATCGCACGCATTGAATAAATAATTAAATAAATAAATAAATGCTAGACATACACAGTTCGGTCATTTTTTCAAGACCAGTTGGGGTAAAAGAGAAAAAAAATTAAATTGAAATTAATTTCAATAATGCGAGGGTGTTCTAATAAATTAAATGAATTTGATTAAATTCAAATAATTTATTTTATCAGTTCATTTGTTTAATTTAATTTTAATTGTAAAATTAAATCAAATCATTAATTTAATTTTAGTCTTAAATTAAATTAATATTTTGGATTAAAATAAAATTTAAACCCCTAAATTAATTCCAACTAAATTAATTTAAAAAACTAAATTAATTAAAATTAATTTAATGCAGGGTTACCTCTATCCGGAGAGGAGTCTGGCATGACAGTGTAGCGCCATGGGGTAGTGTCCTGGAACAGGGCATCGTGGCTTGATCGCGGCTTCACCGCAGCGTGACCGCGGCGTGACCGCGGCGTCCAACGACTCCTGCGGCAGCTGCATCTTCTGGCGTGGTCCGAGGGGAGTAGAAGAAGGCTAGGAATGAAATTGGCCAGCCACATGTCCAGCAGCCCGTAGCTTCGGCGAGCCGGCGAGGCGGCAGCCCAGTCCGGAACAGCCTAGACCGGCGCGGTCGGTGCGGTTCTAGGCCGGCGTGAGCAGGAGGTCCGGCCAGGGGCTCGAGCGGCCGGCTGGAGGCAGTCTGGTGGGAAGGGGAGGCCTGCACGGGCTCGGGGCATCTAGCTAGAGGAGGTCCGGCGTGGAGGGGAGGCCTGTGCGGGCTCAGGGCGGTCAGCTGGATGCAGTCCTGCTTGGAGGGGAGGTCGGCTCCGGCTTGGGGCAGCCGGATGGAGGCGATCCGGCTGGAGGGGAGTCGGCTAGGGTTTGGCCTCCCATGTGCGCCGCGTGAGAGGAGACCCCAAAGGGGGTCTTCTCCCATCCTCTTTTTTTTATTTTTTTATATATTTTTCCAAAGGAAGTCCACCTTTATTTCTTTTAATTTCATAAAAAATAAAAGAGGACGACCCTTAAATTGGGGTCTTGGTACTCTCTTTTTTCTAAATATTTATAAATTAAAACAATACTTGACTTCAAGTCTTGAAAAAAACTATTTTATAATAAAATAAGATATTATAATTTATAATAAAAATAAAAATAAAATTTAATTTTACCTCAATTAAATTGAGATTAACATCAAATGAACGAAAAAAAGAGAAAACTTGTGACGTCGATCCGTTTAAAATTTTTAAATGATCGTTACTTGATCATTCTAAAACTAAACGACGTGCAGTCGAATATGAATGAATCGTTTTAACACCCCGAACATAAATTTAATGAACTTTAATTTTGTTGACTCAGAAAAACCTTGTGCTCGCTCCGATACCACTGCTGGGTACCGGGACGACACAGCTAAAGCTGGTGGGCCGGGATTTAAAAATTTTCTGCATCACTGGAGTGACATAACCATGTCAAATCCGATGATCTTTTCCCAGTTTAGTCTGAGGATCATGCAAGATTTAAGCAGAGCACAAAAATAAATTAATCATGTACATTGTTCGGAATTAGCATGTGCAAGTCCGTCGCAGGACGCCGATGATCGTTGCTCGAAGACTCCGATGTCGAAGCCCTCTAGATCATCCACACAGGCCTCTCGAATCTACTCACACACTATTATTCAAGATCTGGGTGCTAGCGCGGATCTTTGATGATCACTTTAGTGCAATGACAATCACCGCAAAGGAAGAAGCTTCAATCCGAGAAGGATGAACTTGAAGATCTTCCTTCACTTGAGAGACTCTATCTTTAAATTCTAGGAGGAGATAGATGCTCTCAATCTTGACATATGAATAGTATCCATGGGAGAGCCTCTGTCTCACTTATATAGGGAGTGTTTAAAACACGTAGTATATATTCACGGCCCCCATGTAATAGACGTCCGCTATATAAGTGATATAAATAATTATTTATGACAAATAAACTTATTCCATAAATAATATTTATAATTTATCACTTACTTATAATATATAAATATATTACATGATAAATTTGATTCTTCAACTTGACTCATTCCTCCATATAATATTAATCTAACCTAGGATATTTAAATCCATTTAAATAATATTAATACTTGTATTTACTATATAACTTGTAAATACATGTTATAAATAAATCCAACAAATTATTCTAAACTCAAATAATTAATGAATTTATTTATTCTTTGGCGATCCATAGAACTTGGATAGTGCTCGGACCCTTGGCCAGGGACCACCAAGTTTTATATTCCAATTCCCAGAATATGGTAGATTCTCAAGGCGCTATGATGTGTGACCCCCGAGGCCCTTACCTCAATAGCAGTGGATAATATCCACCGACCAAGAGTGGGGTCTAGCAACCCATCGAGGCCCCTATAGAGATAAAGCAAAGTCATAGCAACGACTGCCTCCCTATGAACACGGTCCATGTAATATAATCCTTTCATCATCAATATCTCAATAAAGCAGAATGAACACTAGTTTCATCATTCTTTATTTTGCTTTATTTTATTTGTTGATTTTTCCGGATGGTCTTACCTTCGACAACCATGGCCATGGATTTATTGAAGGTTCAACTATCCTAATCAACCAGGCCCAAGATATCTCTTCCTAAACTTGGAAGCGACAAATCCTTTCTTGATCATTCAATCAATGACATTCCATTAATGACATACTCGATACATACTACCTCACCATGACTTTATCGCCATGGTTTTCACCTTACATCAAATGTATGTAATTAAATGACATTCATTGATAATGATCTCAAGTCAGGAGACCATTACACATGTCTGTAGATAGGAACGACCAATGACGCCTGAAACATGTGGTGTTCCTATTAAGCGGGTTTGTCCTCATGATCTCAATTACTAGAGATCATCAACTGTGAACTTCATGAGAAGAAGTCTCAATGCTTATGATCCCCCAGCACCTGATGGTCACACATCATCTGTGTCCTTTCAGAATAATGTTACTGGACCATAGGATGTTACGTTAAGATGGAATCTCAAGGTTCTCATTATAGCCTGGGACCTGCTATAACCCTTTGATGTGATAGGTAATCTAAGGACATTTCCATAAAAAAATTGGATGTATAAGTATCTACACTATCATGGAAAGATAAACATATGTATAAAAACAAACTGAATACATGTAATAGTAATCAAAGTACAATACTAGTTGGGTCTAGGGTACCCACTTTCAACATCTATCTCATGTGATACTATGTATGGAAAATGGACAAACAACGTATCCCAACAATGTTTTGTTGTCTTGGAAGTAAACCTTGATTTATACTTATTATGTTTCATTATTATAAATGTACCAAATTACTATGATTTCTATATTGTTATGTTATGCTTCCCTGATTATGTTATGATGATAACCATTATGATCCTATATTTACTCATGTTGATTCATGAATATATATTTTTTCTTTTTATTCATCCCTTTATAGGGATTTTTATCTCACACTTTTATTTAATGTATGTCCCTAAGAAATATTATGTATTAATAACAATATGATCATTTTATTAGATGACTATGATAAATTCTTTAAATATATTTTATTATCGTAAGTGTATTAATGTTATAAAACAAACCTAATTTTGTAATACACTAAACCTACAAATTTTGTGATGTGTAACATTGTCAATTTCTATATAAATGATTAGTAATTTTTATGTGATTAATGGATCTCTATAAGAATTATTTTATAGCTATCGATCAATGATAAAATTTTCTAAAAGATTAAGTGTAGTGAACTGAGTTTTTTCATGTTCATGGATTGTCTCATTTTTTGACTTTAGAAGTATCAGGACCTCCAAAAGGGTCAAAATGGTGAATTTTACCTATAAAATTACCATTAAAAAATATCATTCTATTCATATCAAAACGTGGTTTTTACCCCCTAGGATGATTTTTAGTGAGATTATAAGATGGCTGAGTTTTAAGGAAATATTTAATATTTATTAAATAAATATATATTTACTCCATGAGTATGAGTATTGAATCTCTTAAATAGAACCTCATATGGAAAAACCATCACTTTAATTTGACATGTGATAGGGGTTTACCCTAGGGGTGGTATAATAAAAGTGTGATTTTGAGACCTAGTTTCGGACCATCTTTGGTGTTTCATTAAAAATATAATAAAAACTATAAATACCATATTTTAGAACGTTTAAATTTCCTAATTAGGGTCATCCAACATAAAACCTAAATTATAGAAGGCTTCTTTAGATATTGTGTATTTATGTGCATTATTTAAGAAACCATTGATGGGGCTCGGTGTGAATAGGGAATTTGATAGATATCAATCCAATATTGTGGTAGGGATTAATTTTTTTGGTTTTGAAATGTTATTCATGAATATTATGTAAATCTGAAATATTTAATTATCCATACTTTATTTCTCAATCCTTGTACCCCAGTTTTGGAATAATTTTATTACCTTAATTTTTTCATGTTTTCATGGTGATCGATAATGGGTGGTTGAATGAGGTTCATCCATTAAAACACCCTACCACCTTCCCCAACACTAACTTTCACACTCTATTGGCAGAAATCAAAGTTAATTTTCAAGTCATATAACACAACATGGGGTGAAAGATACCCAACCACCAACCCCTCCCCCTTCTTCCTCTTAATATCTCTCTCAAACCCTCCCTCTATCTCCTTATATCCATATCCCTCTCTCATAGATGGGTGATGGGATGTTATCCCTAAAGTTGTTCAGTAGTGGTGATGGGTGGTAGAAAAAAGCATACTTTGGAGGAATAATTGTGTCTTGCGCCTGAGATAATGTAATGTTGGTGAGGGTGGTGTGAGACTAGAAGATTGTTTGATGGTTTGGGATGGAGGTTTTAATGTAGAAAAACTCATTTGGATGTGTTGGTCTATAAAGAATATAGAGGTGAAATGAGGGAAGATAAGAGAATTCCCATGGTTGTCCAATCCACCAAGATCAGGTAGTGCATGGTATGTCAATGTGATCATCCCACTTGTGAGCCAGGTCTTCCCAGTGCATAGCCTTTCATCAAATTTGGTTTGGAAGTTCAAATAGGTTAATCGCTCTATCATGAACTTTCTTGAAAGGTGCATGGGAAGGACTACTAGCCAGAATCCCTCCCAAGCTCCATGTGAGGTGCAAAACAACACCCTCACTAAGTGAATCCAAGTATAGGGTTAGGTTTTCCCTAACCTAACTAGTATAGGCATAGGCACACTTGATGCAATAATTTTTGTATTTCTCTGATGCATCATGTAGCCACGTGGTCCATAGACCCATGTTTTACCCTAGTGGCATGTTGTATGGCATACCCTGAGGGCTTCCATGAGACATGTTTTTTACCTACACAGAATTTTCACACTTTTTTCCCATTTAATGGTTTTATGAAAATAAATATACTATAATAAGTTTTTTTATATAGAACATGAGGGAATAATATTTTTTTCTGTATGGTTCTATTTCTAATGTGTTTTAAGTAGATTTAATTTTTTTATATTAGTGAGGCCAATGATGGATTTTTTGTATTATGATTGGACCCTGAATGGGGTTAAATACTCCCCTTGATACTTTTTGATGATATGGTATGGGTCTCTAGTATAATTTATAGAGTTTATTATTCCCGTATATACCTGAGGTGTGGGTCCCTTATAGTATATTCTGAGAGGTGACTTGGGTATTCTTAATGTTTTGTAGTTATAAAAATGAGTAACACGAATGTCATGGGTATTTAAACATTTTGCTTATTATTATTTTCCTTTAAGATATGACTTCAAATTGGTCTTTGAACTTTGGGATTAATTGGTTTTTACATTACTCTGGGTTTCTAGGTAGCTTGTGAGATAGGATCCTTCATGGATATGAGCTGTGATGACTGGAGTTATTCTAGAATCCTCAGTTTTCTTGACCTTTGATCATGTATGAGTTTCTCTATTTTTTACTTATTCTTGGTTTTTGAGATCACTTGGTATCTCATTTATACTTAATTTTTAGGGTATTTCCTATTAGGTATGTTTATATTCACTATTATGTGGTCTTTATTCCAACATGTATTTTGTTTGTTCAAATGATACATGGTTTAGAGGAAAATTTGGTAAATTTTGATCTAATTGGTCTCTTATAGTTGATAAATTTAGGCACACTATAGTTTGTATCAGTAGAAACTACAATCATTGATTTATCCACATGTCCTTACACTAATAATGTTTCTTCCTTTATCTTATGTTATTCATATTTGGATATTTTTCTAAAATATTTTTTACCCTAGTATGTTTCTGACATAGAATTGTTCCTATAGTTTATGTCTTATACATGTATTTTTATATAATTTAGTTTCTTATACATATTTTAAGTGTCTTTGGTTACATATAATATTAGATATGAATTTCTATTACATGTTAGAATAAGTTAATTCCATCCATGAATGACATATCTTCTTGAAGTTAGCCACCAGCCCTTGGCCTATTAGAGGTGGGATTGGGGTGGTACACTTGTATTACCATTGGTTGAGGAGGGGAATTGGTGGTTCAGTTTATGTCAGAGTGGTATCATAGTGGATGATTCCTAAGTAAAAATTTTATAGTTATACGTATTATGATAATTGGTTTGGTAATTTAAGTAAATTTTGGAAAGGGTTTTTAGATTAGTTTTTAGATTAGGAAACTTAGTGGAAATGGTATGGTCAATGTATCCATTAATATAGACTTTGATAATCTATTGGTTAACATGAAACACTGAGGAACTAATTGTGGGGTATAGTCTGGATGGTACATGCATCATATAGTTTTCATTTGTGGTTTCCATGCCCTTAATGTGTTATCTAACTCAGATATACTCAAGTAATCATGGTTTTAACCTATTAAAAAAAGGATTCTACCACTAGTACTCTGCTTAGATTCAGATACAGGGTTGTGATGAGATCCTTCTAGTGGTTGATCCTATTATCATTGATCAGTTATGTAATGAGGTATCGATTCAGGGACTTGATTGAGTGGTATATCCCCCCCCCCATGTTGAGGATTTATCTTCACCGTTTTTTTATTAGTACTATAATTTCTATCAAATAGATTTTAGTTCTCTCTTATTATAATAATGTGACCTATAATATAAATATGTTTCATGCATCTGATAAATAGAGGCATCATAGGTATTTGAGGTGAGCCTAATCTTCATGAGGTAGAGGATTAGTTAGAGTCTAAGACTCAAATCTTCCATCTAGTTCAAGTACCCACTAACCAGATGGCGATTCTTGCATCATGTTTCCTTCACATTGAAATGAGCTTTTGGTTGATGTTTATCTAGACTAGTTATAGTCACATTCTATCATGGTTTGAGTTTTAAATCTCGTTCAGGTGTAGTTATATCTAGAGATGATAAGAATGATTTGAGCTTAGAAGTTGTTCGACCTTATTTAGGGTAGTATGACTATGATTGAGTACATGTTAATGTTTTAAGATGAGTTACTCATTGGACCATATTTGGAATAGATTAATTTTCACTTGAGAGTTTGAGTAATCCATAAGAAGTTGGATTTCAGTAGAGGATATTCCATTTTTCTTCCCCCACCTATACTGATGTCCTAAATAAAACATTGGAAGTTGAGAATTTTTTGGTAGAGTTGGAATATGATAGTGTTTCCCTATGGTTATCCAAAGTGGGTTCATTTATAGACCTCTATATTAAAAGCAACATTAAGATCAAGGACCCTATCCTTATAGGCTCAATGGTCTTCCATGAAGTTTCAAAAGAAAAGGATTTGGTAGTGTGGGAGAGGGTAGAGGTGGGATATTCTTTTAAACATTTCCACCACTACCTCTAGGTAGTCCTCACTGGGTATAGAGTGATAACTATCATTATTCAAATAGTTGTGTTCAATAGAAAGCTCTAGTTGGGTAGTACTCGATAGAGATTGAGATGTGATTTATGTATTCTTTCCAAAAATTTCATTTATTGATTTCATCATGAACCATTCTTTTATTCTTATGTCATTTTACGAAAAATTTAAATTATAGCAGAGTTCCAAGATAGACCTATTCACGTAGAGATTCCCACAAGGATCAATCATCCCTTCAATCACATCGGTTGATGGTTTAATGTTATTATCAAGTGGGATCAATATCTTTTATGTCATTCTATCATATTTATATAAGATTCTATGGAACCATCCTTGATGTGGTCTGTATAGTTTTATATGTTTTCATTGTAATGTGAAGTCAAGTAGATAGGTTTAGGTCCACCTTTAATGGTGAGTGGGACACTCACGTGGATGAGTAAGGACAACCCTCTAAGTATTATGGTGGATTAGACATTAGATAGTGAGTTTTTCTTTATGTAATATGAAAGTTGTGGATGATTTTTTTCTTATGTTTGGGGAGGAATAAATGAATTTTTTTGAAAACCTTATAGTGTTCTCATTTTCAAGGGATTAATTCCTCTATCAACTTTTATTTTAGGAACATACCAAAAAAATTCATTTTATTGGTTATCCATCCAATGTTAGGGATCCAATGGTGTAGATGGAAGGCCTATTAGAGTAATATCTCATTGTTCTCAATGTGAACTTCATGACTATTGGAAATAAGTTGGAGTTTATTGGTCTAAATCAAGTCAGATTAGCCATATAATTGGATCCATGATAAGTTAATTCTATATACAGTGTTCTGATATTACTGTAGATATATTGATATTCTATTGATGTCATTGGGAGAAATTAATTCTAAAATATTTTTCATGAGACCCATGGACCATTTTTGGAAGTCTTTATTAATCAAATCCTCATTATATATAAATAAGAGGGTAAAAATTTCAAGTATTTAAGGTATATTCTTAGATTTCTTTTATATCACTAGCTACTCAGAGAATTCTCAAGGTGTGATTTCTGGATTTGTAAAGTCCATCATTATGGTAAATTTATCGAGGATGGTGTTGTAGTGGTTTGTCTCCGTGAATTTTAATTTCTTGGTAGATTATTTGATTAGATTGTCAAAATAGTAATGAGTTAGTTGATTCATTTAATAGGAATTATATAATTTAATGATATAGGAGGTATCTGAGCTACTAGCCACAATATTACTGATTTTGATAAATGAGGGATACTTGGTTTATATTTTATTTATTTTTCCCCCACACACACACCACACCCATTGAGGGACGGAGACCAATATTTTTAATATTAATGGTTGACTCTTACATAACCAGGTATTCTTAGGTTGTGCAACATATATATTTTTCTAAATATGGGGAGTAAATTATATTATTCTAGGTTTGAATGGTGATTTATATATAAGTATAATTTGGCTATTGTGATGGTTGATTTCAAATTAACATCACCAAGTGTGATATAGGACCTTGGTTGTGTTTTTCTAGTAAATAATTGGTGCTCGTCATGTAGAAACTCTAACTATATAGGGAAGGATTTTCTCTATAGACTAATTTTTTTATGGATCATATTATAGAAGGTTTATTCTAGGGTCTAGAGAAAATATAACTTGCATGATTCAAGACCATAATCTTCACAATTTTTTGTAATGTTCCACTTATGGGATGAGGGTTGGTTTCATGGTGGTTTGTAGAGGTTTGTTTCATTTTTCAGTGTGTTCATTAATCACTTTCAAAAATAGATACCCTAACCTAGCTATTTTATCTTTGGTGGTGGATGTGATATTTTTGGGATAGGATGTGTGATTGTATGATTTTTATAGATGGTAGATGGAATTTTGGGCTTTGGGACTAGTGATGTCCTTATTCATGGTGGTAGAAATATTTCCCTGTACACCTTTTTAGGTGATTGTGAGGATTTGAAACAGACCTCAAAATGCTTCACCTAGAAGCTCTTATATGGTCAATGTGTAATGTTGAGTTTATGTACCCAATGGTAGGTCTTAATGAGAATATATGGCTCCCTTGTGGTAGTTTATGGGGTTCTCTTTGAATGAGAGAAATGATCCAATATGAGATTATCTTATTAATGAAATATATCTATGTTGAAATCAATGGTTTATACTTTTTCTTTATTCTATGAGGATATGAGACATGTGGATGGAAAATTTTCCACAAGGAATCTTGGAACGATTCATGTGGTGTGAGTTGATGATTTTGTTAAGGAAATTACCTAAAATATTCTTGAGATGATCTTTTCCTTTCAGTCATTCAGAATCAATGTTTGTTAATCAGAATGAATTTGTAGGAATATAGGATGTTACATTGTGCGTTTTTTCTATGTTCACATATTAAATAGACATAAAGAGGCATATAAAGTGTTTTCAAGACAGGGTTTTTTCTTCATGAGGTTGTTTTATAATCTTCTCAATTTAGTAGATCAAGATTTTTTTGAGGATTAAAATGTCTAATGTTTAGGAGGATATAGCAACCTGAGTTTTTCTATATTTAAGAATTAACCCATTTTTTGAGTTCAAAAGTCCCTAAACCTTAAAATAGGGTTAAAATAGTGAAATTATCCTAGAAAATTATCTTAGAAAAAAATTCATCATTTTTATTTTTGGTGATATTCTTAGTTGGTCAGGTTTTAATGGAATATTTAATATTTATTAAATAAATATTTATTTATCAAATGAGTATGGGTGCTTAAATTTTATAAATTATTCCCTAGATTTCATAATCATCATTATATTTTAAATGGGATAGGGGGTTTACCCAAGGGTGGAATAATACAAGTTTTCATTTCAGGCCCTGATTCGTGCCTAAAGGTAGGATTTCCTTTGGCTGAAGCATAATAAAAGAATATCAATGAACTTGTATTCATTAATAGTTTGGTGTGTCAATCCAATATCATATCTCTTATATATTTAAATTTTTTATACAGTTCCCAACTCATTATTATCCCATGACTCACATCACATCCACAATTTATACCATCGAGGTCTTACTATGGTTTTTCCATCATTTTATAAATGCATCATTGGAATATCATAATCAAAATCTTAAAGTGGGTTTGAAATGAGCCTACCCTTGTTGAAGGGTGGGTTCCCAGTAATATCTTTCCTATTACTTTTTCCCACCACTGAGGAGAACACTCATCAAAGAAAGGATCTATATTTTCTCAATAGATGAGAGTGTTGAGTATGAATTTGGCTCCGCCATAATGGGTTCTTCTGGTATGAATTTGTAAAATACGTGCTTTTTTCAATTTCAAGGAGTATCATACCAATTACGACCACCTACAATCCATTTTACCTACTAAATTATATTATACTTGGTCTTCCCTTAGGTGTTATAATAAAAATACAATTACAACACTAAAAATACACTATTTAAGTATGTTTAGATTTTCTAATTAGCGTTTGACAACACAATACCAAAATTAGTGAATGGATCTTTGAGATTATATATTTTTGTGCATTCATCAAGTAACCTTCGATGAAGCCTAATACGAACACAGAATTCAATAACCATCAGCCCAAACATGATGTAGAATCTCTTGTTTTTATTTCATTATATTCTTCTTGAATCATATGTAAACATTCAATATTGAATTATTTGTTCATGATTTATTGATCCTTATCCATTAGTTTTTGTATATTTTTAATATCTAGATTTATTTTTCATATTGGTGTGGTGAACAATGGAAATGTGATTTTAATCCTTAATGTAATATTAGATAAGTCACAACCAACCCCCCCCCCCTCCCTATGACAATACACACACACCCCCTTAGTGTTTCTCAAGGATTTAGTCCACAAATGAAAACACAATGTGAGGTGGTTGAATCCCTAACCTATAACTCTTCCCCATTATCCATCTCACTATAGATATATCCCTCTCTATCACCCACTCTCACTAATGGTAAATGGTCCACCGGTCCTATTGGTATCTAGTGGTAGTGATAGTGGGAAGACGGTTTCAATCTCTAGTGGGCATAGTGTTGCTCAATCCCAAGATAAGGCGATGCTGATGATGGTAGCTTGAGGTCGAGTAGTGTACATATAATACAAGGTGGTGGTGGTAATATTTGATGATATGGTGATTTGGATGTAAAGTAGGGAGAGAGAGGTTTCCACCCTAATCTGTATGTTCGACAAGGATTGAAAGGATAATTTCCTGCTATGTGGTGAGTGGTGTGTAAATTACTGGTGGGATCAATCCCCTATAAATCAATGTGGGTCAACCCTATCTCAATTTAAACTAGTGTATGTGATCACCTTGAATATATTTCAGTTACAACTGATCAGAATTATTATCCTGAACTAGCCTATAAGGTGGTGGAAAACCCCTAGTGAGGTGACTCACTCACTAAAAAAGTCATAAATCGGGTCAAATCCACCTCGACCCAACTAGTGTAAGAACAAGCATGGGTGGAATGCATGTGTCATGAGTAAAACATGCATAGTGTGAGAAGAGCCTGTTTTGAACATCCATTCACACCCTAAAGGTGTGGTTTCCCCTACTTTCATGCCACATTGAATGCCTTAGGGGCCACCAAGTGGCTCGATATCCTCTATGTGGTTTTTTCACACCTTTATCTACATATGTTAGTTTTGAGAAAATAAATATCCTATCATGGGAATTTTTTTACATAGAACATGATGGTGTAATGTGTTTGTCTATATGGGTCCATTTTTTAATCATTTTGGGAATATTTATTGTGTTATCTTCATAAGGTTGATAATAGGGTTTAGGCATGATGACTGAAGTCAACACATAGTTCAGTACTCCCCTAGCTATGTGATGATAATAGGGAATGGGTCCCCCACATACTTTATAAAGTTTGGTTCTCCCACACATACTCATGTAATGGGTTCTCCAAGATTAGGCATGGGGTCAGTACTTCATTGGTCCTGACAAGGTGTGGGTACCCTAATAAATTTATTTATTTTGGAACTCCCCCATTGATAGGGCATGGGTCCTTTATTTATCGAGTTAGGTACTCCTATATTTGGCATGATTTTCTTGAAGAGTTGTGGTTTATCCATAGATTTCAACACTACCTCGACAGAAATTCATGCATTAATGAGGCACAGATCACCCACTGTAGATTTTGAGAGGTAATGTGAATTTTATTAATGTTAATTATTTATGATGATAAGTAACACATATACGTAGGGTCTTGAAACATGTCAGTCATTATTTGTTTCCATTGAGACATGAATTATAACTTGGTTATAATTTTTTGTCTTTATAGGTATTTTAATTACTCTAGTTGTATGGGTTTCTTGTGATACATAATCCCTTGTGTGATTGATATACGATTACAAGAGTTCTTCTATCATCTATAGTTTTCTTGTCCTTTGAGAAGATCTAGGTTTCTCTCAATTTTCTTTTATCCTAGGTTTTAAGATAACTTATTATCTTATATATACTTTTTTTAGGGAATCTGGAAGGGTATGTTTATACCCACCTCTATATAGGATTTATTTTCCCACATGTGTTGTGTTTATACAAACAATGCATGGTTCAGATGTGACATTGGTGGATGTGGACCTGATTGGGCTGGAAGAGTTGATGCATGGTAGTATACTATGGTTTAAAATGGTGGAAACTGTTATTTTAGATCGATACATGTGACTTTTTAATGAGTAGGTATCTTCCCTTATCTTATTTTCATTAAATTTGGATCATTTTTAATGTATTGTTTTCCCATAGTGGTTTACCTATGTGGAATTTTTCATGTTGTTGATGTAAAATTAAATTTATTATATGTATTTCTCATGTCTCTAATTATATTATATTTTTGAGATGTATTTATATTAATTTTTTATATAGGTTTAGGTTTATAATGTATGTTATGTATTATAATGAGTAGGTATCTTCCTTTATCTATTCATTAAGCTTTCATATAATGAATTGAATAACTGGTATATCAATCCATTAGCTTAGAATAAAAAATATTCTTACTATAAAATTCTAGATCTCTTTCAGGAAGTTGAGTACAAATAAGTCTTTATATAAATGGAAGATGAAGATACCTCTATTCTAAAAAATCCCCAACTGATAAAATAAAAAAAATTAAATAAGAAAGAAACATTTCCTCTCATGATACAATATAAAAATATTATGATGGGAAAACCTATAATGGATTAAAAATACTCTTCATATTACACTAAAATGTAATTCTATAAATCAGAAGTAATTTTTACCTTTTGTGGAACCTACTCTGCCTCCATAGAAGTAACCTCTTCAAAAAGAATAAAAATTTATATAATTTGAATAATTGGAATAAAAAATTCAATAAAATAAGGAATAAATAGATAATAATGTTTATTTATATTTTATTAAGGGATCTTTAGTAAAGTGGAAGAAGGAAATTATTATAACTCTTTTTCTTGGACCTTGGATAGAGGGATAAAGTAGTTATGCTC
Organism: Viscum album; assembly: GCA_963277665.1. Taxonomy (NCBI): domain Eukaryota; kingdom Viridiplantae; phylum Streptophyta; class Magnoliopsida; order Santalales; family Viscaceae; genus Viscum; species Viscum album. The sequence goes on along the minus strand of OY728126.1, from coordinate 849,532,124 downwards.
TTAATTTTTCTCATTCCCCACCATAGTCATAACTTTACCAGAATAACTTTGAACCAACCCTAGATACCCCTTTTTTCGAACCTATTTCTACCCTTATTCAGAAGAAACTCTCAATTTCCCCTACATATTCACATTTACCCCTTTAGAAGGAACTAAGAATTATAGAAATTACCCCTCCAATATCTACAGTTGATGAAGTGGAGTCTTCTAGAGACAGAGAAAGTTATTCTCCTTTCATCTAACAGAACTTCCTTTAATTACTCTTAATATAATTTTTCTAAAAAATCCCTTCATGATGATAAATAATTCTCTTCTCCCTTGGGTCAAAAAATACAAACATATCGATCTATATGACCATCAAAGACAACCTTCTTTAGAAAATATACTAAAATTATACCATTATCATTTCATCCATTATCCACACTTATGATTCCACCTACCGAGATATATAAAACCATTCTTCTTAAAAAACATAGAGGATAATAATGAACCCAATCATTTATAAAAAATGGAAAGGTACCTCTACTCTACTTCTATGAATTAAGTAGAACATTCCATTAATGAATTCCCATCCATTACCCACAAAAATAATAACCTTCTTAGACAAATTCATTACTAGGACACTATAACTTCTTCCAACATTAACATTGTTACCAACAAGAATAATAAACTCCAAGAAACATTTTATTTTATATATACAAATATCTTCACCCTAGTCATTTATTGTGGTGACCATATAATTCATAGAGCTTGGGTAATTGAGGATCTAGTGGATTCCCCCAATGGTAGTTAAAATAAATAAAATAAACATATTATTGAAATTATAAATTAATAAAAAATAGATCATAATTTTATATCATAATTTCAGGATGATATTAAAGAATATGAAGATTGATAAAGGGATCATTCTTATTTTATTAGTTTTATTTTAGATCACTATCTTTTATGAATATAAAATTGATACTATTTTTAAATTCAATTACTTATCACTCAAGATTATTCATATCTTTATTATGTTTTTTATAATCAAAAGGGGTATAAATTAAATAATTGTTATGTCTTTAAATAACATAGTTGAACTAAATATGATAAAAAATCATTTATGAGGGATTTGAACTCATAATTTTTTATAATAATTAATTTATTAAAACATAACGTACTATTTTAATCCTTTTTATGTTATTTATTTTTATATTTAGAAAATATTGATATAGTATATTTGATATATTATTTTTATCATTTCTATGTTCTATTATTATATTAATAAGTTTTCAGATATTATTATACATTAAATTCATGATAAACGTTACTTACTATTTTCCTCTAATATTTTTCTTTATCTCATTTCTATATAACAAATTTTTCTAATGATGTTATTTTCAATGATCTATGACATTGATAATGTTTTGTGAAAGCTTACCAAGTCCTGTGATAAAAAATGGGAAATTGTTGTCTCTATTTATGAGTAACATGCTCCATATCATTACTTTGATAATTATAATACAATATTATAATTTACTAATGGATTCAATTATTATATTTCTCAATTAAATTTAATGATTTATGAGAAAAATGGATTATAATTATATACAACATCATAAATATAAAAATATAAAAATTAAAAATGAAACATTACATATTGATTTATCACATACTAAAGTAAGATAAAATATAGATTATAAGATTATTTAACTTATTTTGTTTATTTAATAAATTTATAAATACATTCCAAATTAACCGTTCAAATCCATCCGGATTTCAATACCTCATCATCTGAATTTTAGAAGATCAAGAATTTTGATCTAAAAAATGATGAACTAATAATATCTATATAACCTATGGATTAAATAACTAAACTTTATATGAACTATATACAATCTAGATTTCATATAAAAAAATATACGAAATGAATTTGGAATGTATATAATTGATGATAATATACCAAATTTTTTAATTTCATATCATTTTCATTAGTGAATTCACTGATATTCTTATTAAATATTTATTTATTTAGTGGAAACATTTACGAGTACTGAAAAAAAATCCAAAAACTAAAACTATTAAAAATAATAAATTTTCATATAAAAAGAGAAATGCTACAATGTTCATGAAACTCCAAGAGTCCAATTTTGACCCCTATAAAATGGATAAAAAGATACTCTAATAAGATAAGTTGTTATATGTTAATAATCAACTGAGATTAAATGAATTCTAATTTTAATAGATTATCCTACTAGAGAAAATTCTCTTTGTTTTTGGCATTCATTATTTACTTATTCTTCTTTTTCCTTTATTAGATATTCTTTTTCCTATATATTAATTCAAAATGGCATAATAATTTTTCATCTATAACCAAACTTTTTTTCTATTTTTTCATCTTTATCCAAGAATTTTGGGTATAATGGATTGTCTTGTAAAATCATACTACTTGAAATTAAAAATGTGTGTTATAAAATTTGATTATAAGGTGATCTTTCACATTTAGTTAAAAGAAAAGTAGTTTATTTTAGGAGAACTTTTGATATATAATTTTAGTGGGTTTATAAAGGTTTAGGAATTTTTTATTATTAAATAATTTATCAATATATTTATAAATTTATAAAAAAATGGCTCTAGAGTTTGGGAAATTTCATGGAAATTTTTGTTATTTCCACTTGATAGGGTAAAATGTAAATTTAACCTAATAAATGGTCTCATAAAAATCAGATGGATTTTTTTTATCTCGAAATTGGGTGTATACCATAGGGTGGATGTTTATAATGTATTGAGATGTTTTGAGTTATGTAATAATCAATAATTTAAATAATAAATTTTTTAAAATAGGTCATACATATTTTTTAGTTTTAAGTTAAAATAGTCACATTGCAATGGAATATGATTCCAAAAATACTCAAACCATGATATTAATTCCAAAATGAATTATTTTCTTTAGTATACAAGTTTGGTGTGTTTTAAAGTATTTTTAATAACCACACATTTTATTAAATTACATTAATTAATTAATTTATGCATAATGTGTTTATTTAAATTTCTCACTAACCACAACTTGGAATTGAATTTTTTTCATTGACATGATTCTTGGAATATGGTGTTCCATTTAACACTAAAATAATTGTATAATTGGTTCTAAGCCCAACTCAATCTAATTTTTCACACTCGATTTTAATCTTTTTCATCTCTTTTTCTCATTTTCACATGTGTTTTTAGGGGTGAATTGAAAGAGGATTATAGTAATGATCATTGGTACCTAGAGATATAATTATCTAAAATTCTCTTATGATTCATGCATTTGGGAAATTATTTAAATTATAATAATTATAGTGGTTCTAATTTTTCTAATTAAGAACTAATTTTAATTTCATATTATTATATTTTCAAATTAATTATTGTAAAAATATTTTTTGATTCAAATTTATAATGATCCAGAACATTATCGATTAGAAATTACAAAATAAATTTAATCATTTAGTTTGTATGGATGGTTTATTTTGAAAATTGAGAAGAAGAAAAAGGTTACAAGGGTTTGAGATTCTCATAATGGTGTTTGGGGATTGGTATAAAGGCTTGAGTGATGAATCTGAGTTCTGAGAGGCAACTAGTGAAGTGGTAGGGTTCCTAAGACTACTGAAAAGTGATTTTGTGGACAATTCATATCATGAATAGGTTATTCATGATATTAAATGGATTTTTAGTGTTTCCTGACAAGTATTAGTATGTGAAAATGGGACTAGGGATTGAAGCTCAAAAATTCATGGTGTGATGCTATGTTTCACACCGTGAAACATTCCAATATGGGTTTTAAAATAAAGACGATGAGCTCCCCCCCCCCCACCCTTATGTTTGATCATCAAGACACATAAGGGAGGTCCCAGTTAGAGTTTTCCTCCCTTATTTATCCTCTTCTTCAGGAAGTTCAAGTACTAATTAAATAGTTTTTAAGGTATGGATATTCATTATCTCTCCTTATATGTTTCCATTCCCCTGTTGTTCCTAATTTTAGGCATTTTCATTTTAGTTATTTTCATCAATTCCACTGGTTTTCATGGAATAGATCATTTCAGATGGGGTTTTCACTCAAATTAGATTGAGGATAACTTGAGATGGGTTTTTTCATGCCTTTATGTATTTTATTGAAAACGTTTCATCATATCATTTAATTATTTTATAATTTAAAATGTGTTTATATTAAATTTTTTGTTGTTTTGTTTTCATGTGATTGGAATTTTTCCAAGAATGAAGTTGGAATCATGTCTCAAAACTTCCATGGATGGTTGGTCCAAGTTCTGGCTAGGTGGTGATATCCATTAGGTCTTTCAACATGTATTCCTCTTGAATTATAATGTGAGTTACCTTGTAATAATTTAATTAATATAATTTAGTTATAATTAATTATTTTTAATGCTTGGTCATGAGATAGAAACTTGTGATGATTGATGGAGGCCAAATAGACTTGGATAACCCAAACCAGGCTATTTTTCCTTTATTAGTTGGGATTTGGATTCATTTAATGTAGGTGGTCTTGTTTACTCTACCCAATGGTTTTATGTAATATTTATTAGAATGTGGTATGAGGTTCTCCACCTTGGGAAAATGATCCTAAATTCATAATTTTGAGATGAATAAAATTTTATATGCTATAATTGAATGACCAAACCAATTAAAGACAGAGACCTAGTTCCATTCATAGTTAAATAATAAATATCATACCTTAACTAATTAATTAAAATATTCCTAATAAATTGACAAGGTGTTAGGGGCAACATTTAACCTTGTGTGTTGGATTCTTACCTAGCCACTTATAGTCACGTCTTGACTAGTTGTGTACTACCTATCAACTTATATTGTTGAGACTATGTTAATGTTTGATCACATTATGTGTGTGAAAATATATCCCCTAAAGACCTATGTTTAATGATTGATCATATTATGTGTACATAGGAATCCCTTTACCATTTCACATGTTTTATAAGGGTTCTTGGTATGCTTGTTGGCATGCATGTGTATCCTCTGAATACCTATGTTTTATGCTTGATCGTAAATGGTGTGTGTTTATAACATTGTGAGACTTATACTTTTGTTTATTACTTGTATATTTTTTAGGTTATGATACATGATTATTTAATGTTATATTAGATCATTCATTGTATCTCATATTGTATTGTGTCATTATTTTATCTTTCAGTTGAGTGTGTAGGATGAGCCCCATGTACTATCCCCCCGAGGTGGATGTTTGAGAATCCTGGATGGAATTATTTGGGATATACCTTCAAGAGGGATATGTTAATAATGTTTTTGGATTATCTCATGAAGGGGGTGTTTCAAGAAGATGATCATTTTTCCTTCTATCATGGAGACAAAGTAGTTATAACCAAGATTCATAATAGCTTAGTGGGTGCACGACTGGTCAACATATGGGTTTTTATTTCTTACTTGTTCAATGATGATTATATGTTATTATTGTGAAATTTATGCATTTCTTGTTTTCTTTTTTTGATATTATCACATACACATACAATGAATTTTATCGTTTGGGTAACGGACCATGTGGGTGGTACCCTAATTAGCTATAATCACACCCTGATCAGGTGGACATGGCAGTTTGGTACCCAATCATTTCATACTTCTAATAGGTACAAGTTAGGTTGAGGCCCAGGTTCTATTATCTAGAGAGATAGATATATGTGATTTTAGATACTATGATGAGATGTGTCTTGGTGTGGGATTATATCCTCTTTTACTTTTGTTCTTTTCTATCATGTGTATGATCTATCCAGTTGGTGATCGGGTGTTTTTTTGTTTGATTATTGATTTTGTATACTTTTTTCCACATTCATTCATTTTATGGGTATTTTTATGGTTCCTTATGACTCTCTTTGTATATTGTAACATGTTTGGTTTTTTATTATTATTATTATTCAATCTAATTAAGGGTATATTATCCCCATAATTCCACTTAAGATCCTCACTACTAGTTAAAATCCTCTGCTGTATGGGAAGGCATGCCTGAAGTCTTGTGGCATTCTGGATTAGACCCAGTGATTTTGGTTGGGATGTTACAAAATAGTATCAGAGGATGGGATATTTTTTTCCTATTTTGGGTATTTGGTAGACATGATACATAAGAATGTGTCAGAGCTTGTGATGAAACTTAGTCTATTGCATCACAAACACAATTCTTGAGGGAAGTCTAGGTTACCGGGGCATGGGATTTATGTTCTTGGTTTGCAATGTTACGATCATATTTTTTTCACCTAATGTGATGCGCATGTATTTTTAGGTTGTGATTTCATATGTATTTTACTATTAGTTGTATTGGAAAGTGTTTTCACATTCATCATATTATGAACATGTGTTTTACATTACTTATATACTACTTGTGTGATACTACAATGATGATTAAGGACTCAATATATTAGTTCTGAAATCATGTATTGTGTTTTCATATATGATATCATTGTGATATTATTTCAACTGAACCCCAATGAATGTCTATTTGTAATAATAGGTCATGTGAGACTAGGGTGTCATTCACATGGGTGATGATGATAGTGATGACATCGGTGATGATGATGTAATCCTTCTATGCATAAGCGGTGCAATGTACCTTGTTAGGTCATTGTAGAGTGTCAAATATCTCAGTAAATAACCATTTGTGGGTATCTTATAGATTTGTCTAGTTGATTAAGGTTATAACTATAGTCTGTATAGATTTTTCCATATAACACCTAGTGGAATTATGTTCAAAAGAACTAGTAACCCATGGCCTCTCAACATGCTTATTATAAGGGTAAAATCATCATTGAATATTTTTTGGGATGTGACTATATAGAATTTTGAACGTTGAGATCCTAATGAATTCTTGTGCGGGTTTTCTCTAAGACAATGTGGGATAAGAAATTTGACTCTGGTTACTAGTGATCTAATGTATCATGTTGTGTGAAGGTAACCTGGGAGAGGACTAATCTATATGAAGTGATATTCAAGGTTAATTCCTTAGGGGAGGTTTTTGTTGAGTAAAATTACCTATGGATAAAAGAAACCTTTGAAAGGATAAAATTAAGGTCTTGAAAGTTTCATTGAAACCCTATTGTATGGATAACTGTGAGTGCTACTACTCATGATACAAGGTTGTGTTATAGAACATTTGGATTCTTGTGGCATCGAGTATAATATCATGGATTTATTAACCCATTGGTTCGGAATTAAACTCCCATTATGTGTCTGGTAATGATATTATGTAGTCAAACCTAGGAGCAGTAGAGCATGGGTGGAAACTCTGTAACTTGAACTGACACTCGTGTATCTAGTTATGTATGGTGAAACTCGGTATCAAGTAATTTATATTTCTAAAGTGGAGTGTTTTGTGTTCTCTTATTGATGGAGTCGAGTCCTTATGGTTTGGATAGCTAAAGAGTCATTTGAGTCTAGATTTGAGGTCCATGACTCATGGGGTAATCACTTTGTATTGTGAAATGAGTGGTATTATCATTCCTTGATGATAAATCCTTAATTTGTGTGTGTTTATGTGATGGTTACTCATGAGGTTAGCTAGATCAGTGGAGTAGGGTGGTGATAGTACCATTGAAATTTTTCCTATTATTTTGATGAACCTGGAAGTGCTAGTGGTGGTAGGTCACTAAAATATTTGGTCCAAGGTCACCATTGTTATTACCAACTAGAATGTTTAGTGTAAATATAACTCATCTTTTCAACCTAATGGTTTCTAGGAGTGTAGATGTCTTTGTGGAAAGTAATGGAATAATTTACGGTTTGCAGTACTGTTGTGTGGACAACCTAAGTTGGTTGTTGATGGAAATTTCATGGTTCACTGTAGCAGATTTCATGGGGGAGCGAGATCCATCTAGGTTTTAAGTCATGAAATATTATTAGGATACTAGAGAGTATATTTCACATTGAGAATATATCATTGGATGTAGTGGTTTATGTTTTATACAATCAAAGTGTGTGTAGTTATTGGTGTTTGATTGAAAATAGAGTTCGTTTGGATAGTTAGGTTTATTCATCGTGTTTAGTCATGACTAGTCATGGGTCGGGTATAATAATTTTAACACTATGAGGTGATAATATGGATAATCTAATGGTGTGTAATATTTACCTATCATATGTTAAATGACCTCTCTTGTGGGAAAGGTCATCATCTGGAAAATGACTAGTTGTTAAATGGTCATGGAGACTCCAGAAGTAATACGTGTGTTAGAATAAATATTATCTAGTTTCATGTTGACTATATGGTTTTTATTTAGATATAGCATTATATATAGACCAAATGTGGGATTTAGACTCAAAATTAAATTGGTTTCAACTAAGATATAGTCATATCATTGGTGTTTTAATGCATTATTGAGATCCTTGTGTCTTGTTTAAGTGGTTGGTGAACTAATTAAGGGAAAACTCCTTTAATGTTGGATCAAACATCAGTTAGGATATTAGATCAATTTAATGATGCCTATAAGGATTAAATCATCATGATTTTCGGTATCAGGGTGTGTCAGTTGTTTAGGTCATGTACATTTGTAGGTAGTCGGCTAGAATTGAACTGACTGGTGTATCCATGTGAACCAGAGTTTAGTGGGTTGGAACTAACTTCAGCTCATCATTTCATGTTTGACATAGGTGTTTAAGAATTGGTTGATTCCTACCTATAAAGGTCAGTGTGTTTAGGATTTTTTTTATCGATAAAGACTCATTGGTTCATCTCATAACCAATAATGAGTTTTTGGTATTGTCCTTTTAATTTCACTTTGTGTTTGATCATGCACAATGGAATTTAATCACTCCAGTAATGTCATTGGACTACCCAAAATTTGTTCCTTCGGATGATTCCTATGGTGGGAGCACCTTGATACTTCAAAAGGAATTGGTTGAAGATGCTACAGTGTGTCAATTTAGATATTTGTGATGGTCGCAGTCTCGATGTTGGGTAACAATGAGATTTTAGATCATCATTTTATGTTTATTCTTAGAGTCACAGAGTGTGATCATGATGGGAATTTAGGTTTATATTATATCTTTGCAATAATGAGTTGGAGTTTGGAATTGGAAGATAGAGAAATCCTTGTAAATGACGATTGATATAGATCAAGAGACATGTTTTTTATGATACAAAAACTTCTCAATGATGAGAAGTGATATGGTGGGGAGATTATAATGGCATGTGTAGTTATGTCTTGGAAATTATCAAAGAAATTTGAACTTATAGTTTTTATGGATAGATAATTTTGATAATTTGGAATTTGAACAGGGTTGCAAATAGTTTTTTGTATCTAGGAAAAGTGTTTTAAGATGGGGCTCTAGGATTGGGTGATGACTTAGGGTTTTGAAAGATCGTCAAAGGATGGGATGGATTCTCAAGACTGCTAAAAATTGTTGAAATGCCCTATTCAAATCATGAATAGGGTATTCATGACATAAAATGGATTCATGGGGTGGGCCAAGAAGTGTTAGGATGTAAAAACGGTCCTAGGTAGTATAGCCTGAAAATCCATGGTGTGACACAATACATCATTCCATAAACAATTCTAAGATAATTTTTTTAATTAAATAGAGGGTCTCCCCCCTCTCCTTTTTGTTATACCGTAAGAACGCATATAGGAGGGCTCAGATAGAGCTTCCCTACCTTGTTTATCCACCAATTAGGGTGGTTCCATGTGTGATTTGATGGAATTATATGTAAGGATCTTCATCTTCTCTCCTTCGGTGTTTCCTTTCCCCTGTCATTTTTAATTTCAGGCATTTTTATTCTATGGATTTTCATCGATTCCACTGGGTAGCATGTAATTGACCATTTATGAAGGGGTTTTCACTTAGCTTAGCTATAGTAGATCCCAAGATGTGGTTTGAATGCTTTTGTGTGCCATTTTGGTTAAGGTATGTCATCTAGTTGAATTTTTATAAAAATTTCAATTTAATAATATTTAATTGGTCGTTGTTTTATTATTTCACAATAGGTATTTCTCTATTAATGGTGTCAAAATACTTTTTCATAGATTCCATGGATGGTTCATCAAATTTATAACTAGGTGATAATATCTGGTAAGTCTTTCGGCATGTATACCTTTCACCTTTTAATATGATTTTACTTGTTATAATTTAATTAAATATAATTGAATTATAATTAATTTTTTCGAATTCATGGGCATGAGATAGAAACTAAAGTGGTCGATGGATTCCGAATAAACTTGGAAAACTCGGACCAAGCTGTTGAGCCTTGCTTGGTTGGTAGTTGGATTCGTTTGAGGTAAGTGTTATTTTGTACTCTACACTATGGTATTATATACTAGTTATTAGCATGTGATATGAGGTTATCCACCTTGGGAAAATGATCCTAAATTCATAAGTTTGAGATGAATAAAATGTAATACACATTAATTGATTTATCAAACTAATTAAATTGATATACCTAGTTCCATGCTTAGTTATAAAATGAATAAAATACCTTAATTAATTAATTAAATTATGACTAATAAATTGATAAGGTGTTATGGGACATGTTGGAACTTGTGTACTAGATTATTGCATAGCCACCGATGGCCAAGGCTTGATGGGTTGTGAACTTCCTATTTACTTGTACTATTAATCATATGTTGATGTTTGATCACATAGTGTGTGTGTGTGTGTGAGTATCACCTAGCTACATGTGTTTGCTGCTTGATCACATGATGTGTGTATAGTAATCCCTTGACCATAGTGCATGTTTTATACAGGTTCTTAGAATTCTTGTTGGTGTGTGTGTGTGGCCCCTAGAGTCCTATGCTTGATGATTGATCACATAAAGTGAGCATGCATGGCCCTTTGAGACCTATGCTTATTTTTCTTTCATATATATTGTGCTAATAATAATACTTGTTTATTTGATGAGATGTTTTATCTGTGATTAAATATCGTATCCTATTTTTTATACTTATATATTTTAGTTGAACATGCAAGTTGAGAATAATAGACTATCCCCCCTTAGGGGATGTGTCAGATACCTTGTAAGTATTATTTGGGTTATCCCCTAAAAAAGGGTATTTCAGTCATGTTTTCAGACTATCCCATTTAGGGGGTGTGTTAGGAGGCTGATCTTTGTTCCTTATAGCATGGAGCTAAAGCAGGTATAGTCAGGGTTTGTTGAGGCTTAGTAAGTTCACAGTCGATCAAAATATGGGGGTTTATTTCTTACTTATGAATTGATGATTATATGTTTTGCATGTGTGATTTATGTATTTAATTTTTACTTTCTAACGATCTTATCACATACATGAACATTTAATCATACTGGTTTGGAATATAACCATGTGGGCGGTACCCTACTGAGTTGTACTCACACCTTTCTTAAGAGACCAAAAAAATTGGGTACTCAAGCATCCCTCACTTCTTATAGGTATAGGCTGGGTTGAAGTCCATGTTTGACCATCTAATGAGATAGATCACTATAAGTTTGTATACTGGGATGAAATGTGTCTTGGATTGGGAGTTTGTCCTATTATATGTTTTTCATTTCTATCATGTATATGATTTTCCCAATGGGTGATCAACTATGGTTTTTGTTTGACTGTTGAGTTTGTATGTTGTTGTTTCCACATTCATTCATATTATTGTTGTTTTTTTGGTTTCCACTTACACTATTTTTATATTATAACATGTTTGGTTATTTATTTTTATTGTTAACTTTTATGGATGGTATAGTCACCCCATTATTCCACTTGATACCCTTACTACTAGTTGATAGCCTTTGGCATATGGGATGGTACATGTTAATTCAGGTAGAATTCCGTATTGAACTTTGTGATTCTAGTTAGGATGTTACAAACATATATCATGGATTTTAATCAAAGTGAACTGGATGGAAAAATTCTTGGATCAATCATAAAAATTTAATCAAATTGAGATGAACTAAATTAATTTAGGATCTAGATATAGTGTTTATCAATGACGAGCAGTATTCATTATTTTCTCTATGTGGTGGTGGTTTCGAATATAAAATTTTGATAGATCAGGGATTTTGAAGGTGGTAATGAGAGGATGGAGATAAAAGAAATTGGATGGTCATCTGATTCTGGTAGTATAAGGAGATTAACATCACAAGGCTCGGTGTTCTACAGTGAAGTCGAGCATTACTAGAATACAGAAGGGTAGAAGATCTAATGATGGTGGCTAGCTGTCTTGAAGCATAGGGTGTGTTTATCTAGTTGACTCAACATGGTTTATACTATAATACACAACCAACCAAAAAATATTCACATAATTATATCTCATGTACTATGTTTCATGGTGTGTACTGGATTATACACTCTTCTAGTACATGTCATTTTAGTACACCCCATTTACAATTCTACATAACATGTACAAGAGTACACAACCAAGTAGTTTATGAGACCTAAATAATTTTACTTAGAATTAAATTCTATATTTGGAAACTATATGTAATGTGGGTAATAGTATATTCCTAAAGGTACTACATAATGTGTATAATAAAGTACATGTTTATATTTTGTATCCTTTATTGTTTTCTATTTCTTATTTCCTGGGTATAAGATTTGGATAAGTAAATAGTCCATTATGATCATTTTTTCATTTAGAACATGATTGTATAATCCTCATGGCCATAAGAGACCATTTACATGGCATCTTGGGTAGTTTAAGGATTTTATCTCAGTAGAGGTGATGATTAAGTTTAGGAGAGATGATTAGAGGGAACATGGTGTCAAGTGATCCCCTAATTAGGTGTGGATTATAGGGTGTGAGTTCTTTGTCCCCTTCCTGAAGACAATACACTCACACATATATAAGTAATGGGTCATATAGATAATGTAAGGGCTTAGTACCCCCTTGGACCCTGAGAAGGTGCGGGATCACCATATAGATGATAAAGTTCAATACTCCCCCACATAGTAAGGTCATGGGTCCTCCATCACGATTTTGTGCTCCCCCAACTAACACACATATTCTGACAAGTCCCTAGTCCCCTATTACAATTTAAATAAGGTTATTTGGGGTGTCTTGTTTGTTATAATTAATCTATAGTTGGGAAATATAGAGTGAGACTATATTCTAGTTCTTGGTAACCCCGGTATGATTAAAAATTGGAGGCATGATGGTTTTGGGTGTTAGGGTTAAGTTCTCCCTTAACTGACATGCATACTTCTGTGAGGAGGGAGTCCCCCTTTTATGGTTTCCATTTTCAATGTGTAAGTTAGAAAATTTGAGCAATTAATAAACTTTAATCCATGAAACTTCTCAGGAACCCCTTGGTTACCTTCAAGATGTGACTCCTTTCTTGGCTATTGACTTCATACTATATGAGCCTTTCAGTACTCTGATCATATATAGTTTCTCATTAGATATGGTCCTTCATGGATTAGAGCTAAGATGGTTGGAAATTATATGATTCCATGATACTTCTCATTATATATCCTATCTAGATTCTTTATCTTCCTTCTAATTGCATTCATGTTCTAGATTTTGAGATAACTTATTGTTTTTTCTTTCCTTTATGTTTCAGGGTATCTTACCAAGTGTGTTTATTCTCACCCCTTCATAGGCTTCATTCACGCATATGTTTTTTTTGTATAAACATTATGAAATTCAAAGGTGGTATAGATGGATGTGGATCCAATGAAAGATGTTCAAGGATGATGTTCATTGATTCCTGGTGGTGCATGGGGGTTCGTACTAATGGTAGGGACCATTACAATCAAAGAAAAAATTTGAAGTCCTTGTACTAAGGTGGAGATATCTCTTATTCCATGTTCATTAGGTTTAGAGACCTCATCATATGGATATTCTCTATGGTGTTTTGTCTATGTAGTGATGTACTTACCAGTTTTTGTCTCATGAATTCTTTTTATACTATTTATTTGTCTACATATATACTTTCGGTGTTACTAATTATTTTATAAATTGGAGATACGTGGTTGTTATAGGTTAGTATATGATAAGGCCTCCTGTATTGTGTGATATACCTACTAAGTGCTATTCACTATCCCCTAACCTATTGGATGTGGTATTAATGTAGCCTCCCATACTGTGTTATTATTATACATTTATTTATATAAATATTTATAAATGTATATTAATGGTAAAAATATATATATTTTATCCAAGGTGTCTGATTATAATAAGTAAATAGTCAATCCCACATGATATTCCATATAGATCATGATCATGATATCTTTGAGGGTGCTTGGGCCCATCTAAGAGAAATTTTTTGGTATTTTAGAAATTCTTTTATCAGGACAATGGTGACTTGTCCTACGAAATTTCTAATGACACTACCCAAAATATTTTCATGAGTAAAACATGAAATCGCCATCTATCCATCATTTAAATATTCAAAATTGATGAGATTTTAAAATTGTGATTCTAGATGTGGTTTTGTGTGAGATAATCAATGATTGTTTCCATGACTATGAAACATGAGTGACTCTAAATATGATCTATAAATAGTTAAATAATATGAGTATCATCGAGATTCATATTTACTGGTTCTGATGCCCCAAATTCTTCCATCCATTATATTATTAAAGTTATCGAGTGAAAGATTGTATTTTATGGATAAAATAAATGTGACATCATGGGTTTGATAGGTAATTACTCTTTTCATTTTTAGTGGTTTTTGTCTTGAATTATTGAATTTTTTGAATATTATTAATTATTTCAAGATCTATTGAATGTTCCTAGAGACTGTGTAGTAGTACCATTTAAGTATTATAGGTAATCCAAAGTTAGTTTCATGATCAACATACTATCCTAGGGACCATGAAATGGAACCATACAATGGTCCCATGCACTCCCTATTGGTGCGAAGAGAGGCCTATGTGGTCGGTGCATAGTCTAGAGTGACCGTGTAGCCTGACCATATATTCGAGTTTGTGTTAAGTGATTTCCCTTTTAAAAACATGATTAGATTCCCATAATCCTTATTATACACTCTAAGTAAACTTTGGATAAAGAAACGGCCTCTTAAGAGGAAAATTAGTTATTTTATATCAATTAACATTGATATTCTTTCTAATATTTATTTGATCATCATTAGGTAAGAGTTTTGATCCCAATGATCTCACATTCTCTTCCATTTATCTTTTATCTCCATTTTTAAATTATATTTATATAGATAGATATATTTTTAGAATAGATCTGGGGCTATATAATTATGGAATTAATTAAGAATATAATATTCATGATTTCCAACATGAATATCTATATTTCAATATGACAAACCATATCATTAATACACCTTAATTCATGATTTATTTCATAAATATACACATAATACATACCCAAAAGATAGATAGTAATAGTGTATTTAGGTAATTAGATTCATAAAATGGTAACTTCAAATAGGGATATAATTAAAATTTTTAGAAACTCCACAACAGGTCCTTAAAATCCATTGGACTTCTAATACTGCATGGGATAACCTTGTGATGTATATAATAAAGGGATGAGCTATAAATCCTAGTAAGAGAATAATCAAATCATAACATGATGAAATTAATACATGTATGTTAAGAGGCATATCAAGGTGACAATAAAGGGGTGAGAATCATAAACATGAACATCAAATAATGATATAATATGATAACATCAAGATAATATAGGAATGTGGAAACAGCATAAAACATGACATCGCAAGCATAAGATTAAGCATACTGTCAAGACATAATAACTTGGTGTGCATAGGATAACCTCTCATGCACTATACATGGTATCACATGATATAAAAATATTACCCAATGCATTGTAGGGCTATATAATTCTAGGACCAATTGTCACATTCATATCATGTGCATGCATTTGGGTGTCACATAGATCATAGAACATAAGGTTGTATTTAATCACCACTAATACCATGATTAAGGAGTGTGGGTTGCATTAATTAAAGTCCCTAACAAATAGAGGATAGTTATATCAAGATGAATACCCTTTATTTGAAATGGTTATGGGTATTCACTACACAAATGTTTTGTATGAAAAATCATAGGATAATTTTGGAAGCATAAAGGGTGTAAATAAAGATCCATGGAAGGGATTAATGAGAGTGAAAGGTAATATATAAATACAAGGAAATGATAAGTAAAATAAAGAGATGTTTAATAAAACATTCCATCATAGAAAATTGTAAATCAAATGGAATAATACAAATAAAGTTCTTGAATAAAGAGAATGAGATGATCCCATACTTTAGCATAGTAACAGCTTAGGTAAAGTTTATAAATTGAGGGGATAAATAATATCCCATTAATAGGACATTAATTGGATACTAAAGGAATATTTATAAATACATTAAAAAATAATAAATTGAGATTAAAAATTCTAAATACAAAGAAACTGCTTGAATGAAAAAAAACAGAGAGAGACATATCAATTACCTTGAGAGGGTGATTTTAAAAGCTTGGGTGGGGATTCTTAAGAGATTGGAAAAAAAATTAAAAGAAATTTAGAGAGTTATTAGGAGATTAAATTAATAATTAAAGGGTTTTGAGTGAAGAGTAGTGGGATGTTATATGGGTTTTATAGAAAAAGCGAGAGGAATTCTTTATTCGTTTATAAACTTTGGTTTTAGACTCTATATGATAAAATAATTAAAATATCAAGACTTACCATGGTTTTTTATCATGTTTTCTTCCAAATAAGAGTTTTTTTAATATTTTATAAGTCCATGAACTGAATATATTAAAATAATACCATTGGGTATGTACTCATAAAGAACTGATTTTAAAACATTAAAATATAATATAGTTTTTTATGATTCATTAAAGAATTATAAAATTAATTAAATAACTTATAATTTTTTTAAGGGTAAACCTATATTTGGTTATTTATTTCCCTTTATATAATTTATTACATCACTTTTGGGCCTTTATGATTTCATAATAAAGACAATATATTTATGAAGTATTAAATTTTTTACCAAAAATTCAACAGTCTGAGAAGATTATGACAAAATCACCATTGGATATTTATTATGTGATGATTTCAAAAATACTATTTATTTTATCAAAATAATTTCTTGAATATGAGAATTTTAAATTATAAATAGAAAACTATATTTACTGAAAAATAATAGTTTTTATGACACTAACAGCTTTCTAACCCTTAAAATTTACATTGGACTTCATTAAATTATTTTATCATTTACATTAAATAATAATTTTTAATAATAATTTTTTATTAAAATAAAATTTACTTTAAAAAATCATAAAATTGTCAAAAGAGTGTATATATTTCTTTAAAATAAAATATTGATTTTATCATATCAAAATCTAATTTTTATCAAACTCGGTATATAATCATTTATAAAGTAATAAAAAGAATAAATATAATCATTATTTCATTAAAAAATACAATATAAAAAATCATATTATAATGGTCTAGATACATAACCCCTTATTACACTAGTGTACGCCCTATGGGTAATGTGTTGGATGGTGGTTCTTTCTTGGAATGGTTTGGAGAACATTATTTAGATCATGATCTCAATAAGTTTGAACTTATACAATAAATAGTTTCACTTGAGATTTAGTTGTTGGATATCAAATCAGCCTTGGTTAATGGAAAATACTAGTGATTCCATCTCCCTCAGAATCTCTAATAAAAGGGTTTTATAGGGCATGATCCTACGGGTCAAGGTCATCTCTTCTTTTGTCTGTGTCAATTCTATTTTATCATAACACTTAATATATAATAATCATAATGGTTAATTTACAGTAGATATATTATTAATAGTTAATATTCTTAACAATATTTTAAATACATCCAACTATATTTTATTAAAATCCAAAATAGCTGAAGTATTCCATGTTTTTTCTATAAATATAAGGTATTTACTCAATCAAAAGGGAATTTCATCTATAAAAGTTTGTTCTGTTACATTCTTCCCCCATTCAGATATCTCACCCTTTAAATTTCATTTTGTACACAATAACAGATGAGGTTACTTCCATTTAATCACCTCTTCTAGTTCCCATGTTGCATCCTCAACCTTATGCTTCCACCATAGAACTTTGACTTGGTGAGTTGTCTTGATTTGTATAACTTTATCTCTATAATCTAGGATCTTCATCAGATTCTCATCATATGAAAGATAATTTTCCAAGGGTACCACCTCTGGATTAAGTACATATTAGGGGTTTGATATGTGCTTTATCAAGAGGGGTACATGTAACACATCATGTACTTGAGAAAGGTTAGGTGGGAGTGTAATTTGATAGGCCACATATCTGATGTGATAAAATATGTCAAAGGGGATTATTTATCTAGGAATAAGATTTCCCTTCTTCCCAAACCTCATGACTTTCTTCTATGGTGATATATGAAGGGATTCCTTTTCTCCGGCCTCAAGGTCCAGGTCTCATCGATGATTGTCCACATAAATTTTTTATAAAATTTGCGAGGATTTCATATGATTTTGAATGGTTTGAAGCTTTTTTTCATATATCTGATAATATAAGGTCCCATAATCTTCCTCTCTCCAACTTCATCCCAACATGTTGGAGTCCAAAACTATTCCCATACAGAACCTCATAAGGTTCCATTTGATTTTTAGAATAGAAAATATTGGTATATGATAACTCCACTAGGGTAAGGTGTTTCTCCTAAAATCATTGAAAATCTATTGAATATGATCAAAAAATATCCTATAGTGTTTGAATGCTTCTCTCAGACTGACTAATTATATAAGGGTGATAAGGAGTACTAAAACCCAACTCTATATCTAGTTTTTTTAAGGCATATCTAGAACCTTGAGGTAAACCTTGGATTTAGATTTGAGGCAATAGAGAGTGTAAATCCATGATTTCTTACCATTTCCTTTATATATATCATGATTATTTTTCCAAGAGATAAATACTCCTTAGTAGAAATGAAATGCATTGACTTTTTAAGGTGGATGATTACCACCCATATGGTGTTATTACTTTTAGATGTTTTGGGGATTCCAAAAATGAATTCCATGGTTATTTTTTCCCATTTCCATATTGGTATTTGAAGTAGTTGAATTATACCATTAGAATTATGTCATTTAGGCTTCACTTGTTGTCATACTAAGCATCGATATACAAATTCTGAAATATCTCTCTTCATGTTATCCCACTAGAATTTTTTCTTTATCTCTCTATACATATTAGTGCATCCTAGATGAATAAATAAAGATGATATGTATGCATCATCCAAAAGTTCCTCCTTTATTTCTAGTTTTAATTGGATAAATATCTAGGTTCCTAACCTTATAAGTCCATATTTATTAAATTTGAACTCCAAAATATCCAATACCTTATTCTGTAGAACCTCGTAATCTTTTTAGGCCTCCCTGGTCCTCTCAAGAATAGATGGGTGAGAAATTATTTAAGAAAGTTAGGATGAATATCCTTTTATTATTCCAATCTCCATCCTTTTAATTCCAAAGAATACTAGATTCCTTTCAATAATAATCATGGATAGGGTTGTAGGGTTATTTTTACTTAGAGCATCTTCCACTTTTTTCTTCTTCCTGAGATGGTAATGCATTAAAAAATCATAATCCTTGATCAGTTCCAACGTCATTGGCACAGATTGAGCTCCATTTGTGTGAATATGTGATTAAAGATTTTTGTAGGATAGAAATATAATATGAGATTCTCAATATACAAGAGGGGGGGTGAATTGTATACTTTAAAATTTCCTTTGGAACCTTTAAAGTTAGTTATGAATAACTAGAGTTTCCTTAAGAAAAGGAAAGTGCTAAGTTTAACGAAGTTAAACTAAGTAAATTCACAACACCTCTAACACCGAACTGAACTTGGAAAGGGATTCCAAAAGTAGGTTCCGGAAATATGATTCCGGAGATTGAAACTTAACAAAAGTTACAATATAAGATTCTACCTTAAAGCGTATAGAATCTAAACTAATCAGAGTAAGTAAGGAAGTATAAGAAAGTTATACTTTCCTTAAGATACAAATTACAGCGGAATAAAGACAAGTAGTAAAACTACTAGTAACAAGATAATAGTCTTTTAACCCAAAGAGAAGGGTATCCAACAACCTTGGATAAAGGTCCCTTGATTTATACTTTCAAGCAAGTCTGTCTTACCCACACTAGGGTAAGCCCTTGATACGAAGATCGGTGTCTCTGTCTTGCTATCCCGGCAAGCCCTCAACTTCAAGGTAGTTGGAAACATCTGTCTTTCTCAGCAAAAAGCTCTCAATCTTTAAGGTAGTCGGCACCTCTGTCTTTCTCAGTAAGAAAGCCCTCGATCTTTAAGGTAGTCGGCACCTCTGTCTTCCTATCCTCGGAAGCCCTCGAATGTAATCACCAACATTCGGAGTCGCACAAAGCTTTGAGAGTTAATAAGAGACTCTCTCTCTAGAAATCACTTCAACAGCATGTAAGCACTTTTTCAACAAACGGCATATGCATCAGCATCGAGCTCTTTCAAATGAGCTCCTATTTATAGGTATGGTCGGCTCCTCCTCCAACGGTCATATTTTCCTTAAAGTTCGGAGGGACCTGTACACGTGTCACTTAGACAACGGTTAGTTTATAACAAAATGGAAGACATCGTTTTATAACAAAGTAAGTGTAACAGAATGTACGACATCGTTTTAAACTCTAACATAAAGGTTCGGAATGGAAACTTCGGAGTGGAGGTTCGGAGTGAATAAATTCAGAGTGTATAAAACAATGATAATCAGATTCTGTTTAACAGGCGAATTCGGAATGAGAATTCGGAATAGGAATTCGGAATAGGAATTCGTCATCAGAAATCGTAATGAGAATTCGTCATCAGAATTCGTAATGAGAATTCGGAATGAGATTTCTTCATTAGAATTCGTAATGAGAATTCTTCATTGGAATTCGTAATGAGAATTCCTCATTGGAATTTGTAATGAGAATTCTTCATTGGAATTCGTAATGAGAATTCTTCTTCAGAATTCGTAATGAGAATTCGGAATGGGATTTCTTCATTAGAATTCGTAATGAGAATTCTTCTTCAGAATTCGTATCCTGAATCTGGAATAGAACTTAGTCAGAGTTCATATCCGGAATTCGGAATGAAACTTCCTTATAGTTCTTGTCCAGAACCGAATCCTAAAACAGAATGCTTTTATATCAAAGTTTTAATGACTCCGAGAAAGTGAATCCGAAACTTATACTTAAGAAAAATATGGATGAAAATATGATAAGGATAATTTTTCTTATAAAAGCGATTTTCCTTAAGAAAGCAATTTTCCTTATAAAAGCAATTTTCCTTAAGAAATCAATTTTCCTTATAAAAGCAATTTTCCTTAAGAAAGCATTTTTCCTTAAAGATAAGGTGTTTGTGATTTTCAAAACAAGAAGGAATGGAAAAGTCATAAGGAAAACCTTATTGACTCAACAATCTCCCCCTTTTTGGAAAGCACAAACATCCTTACGAAAAAGCTATTCCAAGAATAAAGAAACACATTAAAGCTTATCTCCCTTGGTTTAAGGATATAGATGAATACGACTAACTCCCCCTTAGGCTTTGAAACTCTAAGGATCGTATTCATATTTCCGGAGTGATGTTTCTTTAAGAAAAACTCCCCCTTAAACAAACTCTTATTAGAGTTCTTTTTCCTTGAGTATTTTTCTTTCTCCCCCTTTGATAAGCACTTATTAGATTTCCTCTTTTTCTAAAGGATCTTTTCCTTCTCCCCCTTTGTGATTTTCAAAAAGAATTGGAGGGAATGGAAAAACTTAACAAAGTACCTGAAAAATTAGTAATGAAAACAATAGAAACAACAAGCACGATTCTCATTAGATTTGAAATGTCAGAAACAAAATAATTACAACAAAAATATCGGATTTGTCATTTAGGATCTTTCTCCTTCGACATGAGCCCCTTAAGAATAGTCTTGATCTTCTTGAGGTCCTTATGATCTTCCTCTGCTTGCTTCTCTAAGACGACTATTCTTGCTGACTGAGCTTCAATGATTTCTTCCTGAGCCTTCAACTTTTCTTCCTGAACTTTCATCTTCTCTTCCTGAGCCTTCATCCTTTCTTCAAACTCGATCCGATAATCCCTTTCATATTTCCAACTTTGATTAACGGAATTGAGCTTTCCATTCAGATCTCTCACTTCCTGAATCCTAAAGTTCTTTTCCTTTGTCAATTTTTCTTCGAATGATGCAGTCAGCTCTTTAATCTTCTTGTCCTCGGTTTCAAATGCATCCTTAACATTATCCTGAAACTCATCCAGCAACCTCATCTCTTCCACAGTTTTCTTAGACCAGCTTGTCATCCTCTTGCAAGATCTTTTATGTGCTTCGTAACCAACGAAGAAAGTTTTGAACTGAGCTTCAATCTCAACACACTTATCCATTACCATGGATACGGAGTCGGTTTTCTGATTCAGCGCATGTTGAAGCATCTGGCATCTAGAGTCAATACTGGAGAAGGTTGGAATGGTTCCCACCAACTTCTTCAAAGACTGGACAACAAAATCATGCCCCAACGAAGATGACTCCGAATCTGAAATCTTGCTAGGAGAATTTTCTTCCTCAATAAGCTTCAACTTCCTCTTCGAAGAACTACCAGCTTCCTTCCTCATCTTCTTTTCTGAACACGGGGTATCAGGAAGAATTTGTTTCCCCTTATCTTTTTCCGGAATAGAAACCTGTTCCGGAGATTTCTTCTCGCTATCAGAGACTTGAACAATATAATCTTCCTCATCAGCAACTTCTACATTTTCCTTCTGAGCAGCATCAAGTGAAAGATGTTCTTCTTTTCTCAGACAAGAAACTTCTTCTTCACCTTTCTCTTCTTCCAATTCAGGAGTAACAAGCTTTGAAGATTGAGCTTCAGATGTTCGGAGCGAGAGGTGTTCCGAAGGAGTTCCTTTGTATTCATCTACTTGTTTGAGCACATCTCTTGTCTCACCACTTCCTTCAGCAGCTTCTTCAACTTGTTCCACTTGCTCTATTTCCTCAGTATTCGTAGAAACATTCTCTTCTGGAGCATCAAGATTTCTTCCTGGAGTCTCAGGTAAAGAATCCAGAGAAAAAGTTCTCGGAACGGGAATGGTTGCTGAAACCATTTCGTTGAACTTTAACAATGCTTGCACAGCCTCGGCTTCTGACATTTTCTTCTTCAGTTTCTTCTCCTTTTCTTGTTTCTCGAGCTCATCAGCAGCCTTCTCTTTCAGAGCTTTAGCCTCTGCAGGATCCAATCCGAACTGCGGATCTCCTTCCTTCCTCTTCTCTTTATCAGCTCTCCATTTTGCTGCAACCTCATCAGTATAGGTTTTCTTCTTCTTAGACTTAGGAGGTGCGGAGTGGACTTCCTTAGACTTGGGTTCCTCAGCTTCGACTACCACTTCTTTCAGCTTCCTCTTCCTTACCGGCTTAGATGATTCCGGATCAGCAACTTTCGGAGTCACTTCTACTTGAGGAGGTAGATCAATGAACTTCCCAGACTTCTTGTCAAAAGCTATATTCATCCTTTTAAGAGTGGCATCACTGAGCAACATGATCTTGCAAACTTTCGGCTTAGAACTGCAAGCTACCTTGAAAGATTCTAGGCACCGAACTATTAGCTTTGACAAAATTGCCGGGTACATTACGATCTGAGCTCTCAGATTCCCCTTCTTCAAATTTTCAATGTTAAGAAGAATATGTTTCATCAAGTTGAACTTTCTTAGATTTATCAGGAAATCTAAGATATATATCTCACTCTTCTTCAGACTATCCTTATCTCCTTTTCTCGGTACGATAAGCCCTTGTACCCATAACTCCAGAATCCGGAAGTTTGTAGATAGGCTTGCTATTTTCGGAGCCTTGTCATCATCCAATCCGAGAATTTCTAATGCCTTTTCCTTGTTGAAACTACCCAAAGAGTCTGGCAATACGTGGGAAATAAACTCAGCTTCACCTTCATAACTTAACCCTACCAAGCTTGCAGCCTTGGTGTAAGAAAGCTTATATGTCTTGCCATACGATTTGAAAGAAAATTTTTCTCTATTATCTTCCTCGAAGAAAGAAACTGACTCATAAAACTCGACAAGCAAGTCAGAGTACACTTCATCTTGGTTGCCGGTTTTTGATACCGCAACACCTTCCCAACCATTCAGCTTGATATTATTTGAAATAATAGAATCGTAGTTGCTGAAGAAATTCGGATGAACTAACCTCTCTCTGTAGACTAACCACTGAGAAATGGGTTTGGTTGAAGACATTTCTTGAGAAGCTAACTCTGCAGACATTCGGATTAGAAGTCCTCTGAGAAGTTCGGAATCGAGAAGACTGAAGTTCGGAACTGAGAAAACTGTGGTTCGGAACGGCCTTAAATCGGAGAGTCAGAGCTTCAGCACGCAAAAGCTTGAAATCGATGTGGGACGAGAAAATAGGGTCCCCTTTATATAGGAAATGGGATGACGGTTCAACTTCCTCGGTTGATCTAACGGTTTAGAATGATCTGAGATCAGATCTAACGGTTGAAAGCTTGAATCCGATCTTTTTGAGGTTTTATTAAAGTAAAGAATTAAGAAATCCAAAAACCAAAAACAAACTATAAGAAATTGCCAGCAAGTAAAATATGATTACGAAAACTTCAGTAAGGAAATCATACCTTTCGGATTAGCTTAGGAAAGTTATTCGTAATGGGTAATATAAAGACGACTACGAAAAACTCAATACGAAAAACTAAATACGAAAAACTCAATACGAAAAAGTAAATACGAAAAACTCAATACGAAAAACTCAATACGATAAAGTAAATAAAAACTTGTTATAGAAGATTCAGTATGAAAGTTCCGTTATGAAAATACCAGTACGAAAGTTTTCCATTCCGGAAATTTTCAATACGAATACTTCCATTCCAGAAGTATTCTGTGCGAAAATATCCTTTCTGGAAAATTGTAGTTCCAGAAGTTCCATTCCGGAAATTTTCGTTCCGAAAAGTTTGAAAACAAATTTTGAAAAAACTTTGTTAAACAAACAATCAAATGTACTCCCCCTATGAAAAGGAGTTTATTACTGTAAAGAGATTTTTTCAACAGAAAGTTAATTAAGGAAGATTACCTTACGGTTATCATTCCTAGCTTCTGTTTAATATATTCAAATCTATCAGAAGGCAAGGATTTTGTGAAAATATCAGCAAGTTGATCTTGCGTTCCGATAAACTGAAGAATAATATCTCCTTTGAGTGTGTGATCCCTAAGAAAGTGATGCCTAATATCTATGTGTTTTGCACGAGAGTGATGTGCAGGGTTTTTACTTAGGGTAATGGCACTTGTGTTATCACACAAAATTTTAGTTTTAGTAAAACTCAAGCCATAGTCTGTGAGTGTGTGTTGCATCCACAACACTTGTGCACAACAACTTCCAGCTGCTACATATTCAGCTTCAGTAGTGGAGAGTGCTACAGAATATTGCTTCTTGCAGGACCAAGAAACTAATGAATCTCCTAAGAAATGACAAGTTCCGGATGTACTTTTCCTATCCATTCTACATCCACCAAAGTCAGCATCAGAAAAGCTTTTTAGAACAAAATCATTTCCAGAAGTATAAAATAATCCTAGATCCATGGTTCCCTTAAGGTAGCGAAAAATTCTTTTTGCTGCCTTTAAGTGAGATTCCTTAGGATTGGATTGATATCTTGCACATAAGCATACAGAAAACATTAAGTCTGGTCGACTAGCTGTTAAGTAAAGTAGACTTCCAATCATACCTCTAAAAGATGTTTGATCTACTGGTTTCCCAGCTTCATCAAGATCTAAAGAGTTTGAGGTACTAATAGGAGTACTTATACTCTTAGTGTTGTCATAACCATACTTTTTAAGAAGATCTTTAATATACTTATGTTGAGATATGTAGGTTCCTTCTGGTTTTTGAGAAATTTGAAAACCAAGGAAAAATGTTAACTCACCCATCATACTCATTTCAAACTCAGATTTCATTAGACTAGCAAAAGAGGCAGTCAAAGATTGCTGAGTTGAACCAAATATAATGTCATCAACATAAATTTGAACAATCAAAACATTTTTCTTATCTTTCTTTATAAAAAGGGTTGGATCTGCATTTCCCTTAACATAGTTATTTTGAAGCAAAAATCCAGTAAGTCTATCATACCATGCTCGTGGGGCTTGTTTAAGGCCATACAAAGCTTTGGTAAGTCTAAAAACATGATCTGGATGTTTTGTATCTTCAAAGCCAGGAGACTGTTCAACAAAAACTTCCTCTTGAACATAACCGTTAAGAAAAGCACATTTCACATCCATTTGAAATAGTTTGAAATTAAAGAATGCTGCAAAGGAAAGTAGAATACGGATAGATTCAAGTCTAGCTACTGGATCATAGGTTTCTTCATAGTCTATTCCTTCTTGCTGATTATAGCCTTTAGCAACAAGTCTAGCTTTATTTCTAACAATGACTCCATTTTCATCACATTTATTTCTGAAAACCCTTTTTACTCCAATAACAGAAGTTTCCTTAGGTCTTTCAACCAAGGTCCAGACTTTATTCCTTTTGAATTCATTTAGTTCATCTTGCATTGCTTTGATCCAATCATCATCACCTAAAGCTTCATCAGTGCTTTTAGGCTCTAATTGGGAAAGAAATGCTAGATGTTCTACTTCATTTCTTAAGGAACTTCTAGTCCTTACAGGTTGATTTACATCACCAATGATACTATCACTGGGATGATTCTTAAGAAACACCTGATTTGGGTTTTGTAAAACCTGTTCATCAACATAAGGTAGAAACTCTTCTGGGGTAAATGTTTCAGAAGTATCTTCTAGAACAATTTCCTTATCAGAAGGTTCTTCTATCAAAGGTTGACAATCAGTTTTTGAAAACACATCTGAAGATGTAGGTTGGGAGGTTTTAAAAACAAAAGGGTCTGATTCATCAAATTTTACATGTACTGTTTCTTCAACAGTACAAGTATTTTTATTAAAAACTCTATAAGCCTTAGAGGTTGTGGAATAACCTAAGAAAATCCCTTCATCTGATTTTGGTGTGAATTTATGTAAGTTATCTTTAGTATTCAAAATGAATACTTTGAAACCAAAAACCTTGAAGTAGGAAAGTCTTGGTTTTCTACCATTCCATAACTCATAAGGAGTTTTATTAAGAAAAGGTCTAATCAAAACTCGATTTATAGTATAACAAGCAGTACTTACAGCCTCAGCCCAGAAATGTCTAGCAATAGAATATTCACTCAACATGGTTCTAGTTATTTCTTGAAGAATTCTATTTCTTCTTTCAACTACACCATTCTGTTGAGGAGTTCTAGGTGCTGAAAAATTGTGATTAATACCTTTCTTACTACAAAAAGTTTCAAAATCAGAATTTTGAAATTCTCCTCCATGATCACTATGAATAGTTTTCAATGGAAGGTTTTTCTCATTTTTAACTTGAGCTCTAAAACTTTTGAAATAAGAAAAAGCTTCAGATTTCCTTGCTAGAAAATAGACCCAAGTAAATCTAGTGTAATCATCAACTAGAACAAACACATAGTATTTTCCTCCAATGCTTCCAGTTTGTGTTGGACCAAAAAGATCCATGTGCACTAACTGTAATGCATCGGTTGTTGAGACTTCACCGATTGACTTAAAACTAGATTTATGTTGCTTTCCATATTGATAAGGATCACAAACTTTAGAAGAATCAAATCTAAGCTCCGGTAGATCCTTAACAAGTTTCTTCTTAGAGAGTTTACATAGGTTTCTAAGATTACAGTGTCCTAGTCTTCTATGCCATAACCAAGAATGATCTTCCATTGCACTTAGGCAAGGTAAATCTTGGATTCTTAGGTCTTCTAAGTTTAAGGTGTAAACATTCTCTTGCCTATTGGCTGAGAGAATAAATTCTTCCTTGGAATTGTGAACTAAGCATTTATCATTCCTAAAATTCACAAGGTAACCTTCATCACATAACTGACTTATGCTAATGAGGTTGTGCTTAAGACCTTTAACAAAAAGAACATTTGAAATCAAGGTTTTACCTAAATGAACTATATTACCAATACCAACAATCTCTCCCTTAGCATTGTCTCCGAAAGTTACCTTTCCTCCTTTCGTTTTGATAATCTTTTCAAAAAAGCTTTTGTTACCAGTCATGTGCCGGGAACATCCACTATCCATGTACCAAATATTGTTGCTGGAACTTTCTTTATTTTCCTGAAATTAAGAACAAAGTTAGATTTTCGGAATCCAAACTTGTTTGGATCCGAGATTTCCAGACAATAAAATTTTAGGTATCCACATTTTCTTAGAAAAGTAAGATTTATGAAAACCTAAGGATTGGGTTTTGTTTAAGGAACAATTTTTTGCCCAGTGACAACACATTGACATTTAATGCAAAATGGGGCACTTTGAGGAACAAAATAATTGTTACTGAAAACTGGTTTTGCATGGGTATAACCAAATCCGGATTTATTTCTTAAAGGTCGTATTTGAGAATACATCTTATCAAAATTTTCCTTACCATGGGTAAAGTTTGATAAACACTTCTTTAAGGAAAAAATTTCGGACTTGAGTTTTACAACCAAGTTTTTATCCTCAATATCATTAGTTTTGGAACTAGAGTTAGGCTCGAAAACATTTTTCTTAGAAATTACTTTTTCTAATTCTTTAGAAAGTTTATTCTTCTCAGAACTTACTTCCTCAAGATTTTTTGAAATATTTTCAAAATCAGCATTTTTCTTATCAAGATCTTTAGAAAGATCTGATATCTCTTTAGTAAGAATAGAATTCCTAGAGTTTTCCTTATCAAGTTTATTGTTGAGTTTGGAATTCTCAATCTCAAGAAGTTCAGCAAATCTAGAGACTTCTTCAAAAGTAGGTAAAGTATTTTCCTCATCAGAAGATGATTCTTCATCAGAAGAGTTATAATACTTACTATCATTAGGATTTAAAGAAACATTGGTCAAAGATTCATCATTTCATACCTTAGCCATAAGACAATGATTATCAATAGGTAATCTGGCTATAAGACCAAGATTCTTCTGTTCTGAGGATTCATATTCAGAAGATTCATCTGAAGAGTCACCACCACTGGCACTCCAGGTGTCATTAGCTTTCAAAACTTTCTTAGCTTTAGCTTTGTAATACTTCTTCCTGTTCCTGTATGAATGTCTTTCCTTCCTTTCTTTCTTTTTGAGCATAGGACAATCTGGTCTAATATGTCCAGCTCTCTTACATTCATAACAAGTAACTTCTCCATCTTTCTTATCTTTCCTGTCCTTCTTCTTATACTTGGATTGAAAGTTTCTCTGTCCATCTATCTTGTTCATCCTTCGAGCAAGATTGGCTAATTCATTTTCTGAAACTTCACTCTCACTAGATTCAGATTGAAAAATAACTTTCTTAGACTTGGATCTGGTTACTCTCTCAGGAGTCTTAGCTTTCATCTGATTCGAAGTTGTAGTAAAAGCAACAGTACCATTTCCATTCTTCTTCTTGATGTTGTCAGCATCTCTCTTCATTCCGGTCTCATGTTGTAGAAGAGTTCCAAATAATTCATCAAGAGTAATTTGAGTGACCTTCCTGTTCTCATCTATAGTTGTTCTCTTGGATTCCCACTCATTGGGCATAATATCAATTATCTTGTCCACAAGAGCTTCATCATCTAAACCTTTTTCTCCCATAGATTGTAGACTGTTGAAAATAGTCATAAATCTTTGTTGAACTTTACAGATAGGTTCTCCATAAGGAAAATTGAAGCCATGATATTCAGCTCTAAGCATAGCTCTCCTAGTCTCAATCACTTTTGAAGTCCCAAAGTGTGTAACCTCTAACTTCTTCCATATACAATTAGCTGCTTCACAAGAGGAAATTTGGCTATATATATTTCTAGTCATTGAACATAGTAAAGTATTTCTTACCTTATAGTTGAGTTGATATTCTTGCTTTTCCTGGTTAGTAAAGGTTCTGACTTCCTTGTCAGGAATTTTATAATCACCAGTAAGCATCACAAAGTTGTCTACTCCAGTATTGATAACAAAAGTCTTCATACGATCTCTCCAGTATTCATAATCATTACCATCGAAGATTGGTGGCCTTGTAGGATTCAGATTGTCAATAGATCCAACATTAATTCCTGCCATACTAAAAAAACTTTGCACACAAACTTGTTAGTAGCTTAGAATCGTAATAACAAGGTTCGGAATGGGAAAAGTTCGGAATGGATAAACCGGAATGACAAAGTTCGGAATAGAAAAGTGAGCAAGAAAAACTTGTATGTGAGTACAAGTATTTCAGTAACCTTGGCTCTGATACCAAATGTAAGAATGGTATAGAGTAAGAGGTTTCCAACCTCTGATACCAATTTTAGGATCGAAATATAATATGAGATGCTCAATATACAAGAGGGGGGGTGAATTGTATACTTTAAAAATTCCATTGGAACCTTTAAAGTTAGTTATGAATAACTAGAGTTTCCTTAAGAAAAGGAAAGGGCTAAGTTTAACGAAGTTAAACTAAGTAAATTCACAACACCTCTAACACCGAATTGAACTTGGAAAGGGATTCCAAAAGTAGGTTCCGGAAATATGATTTCGGATATTGAAACTTAACAAAAGTTACAATATAAGATTCTACCTTAAAGCGTATAGAATCTAAACTAATCAGAGTAAGTAAGGAAGTATAAGAATGTTATACTTTCCTTAAGATACAAATTGCAGCGGAATAAAGACAAGTAGTAAAACTACTAGTAACAAGATAATAGTCTTTTAACCCAAAGAGAAGGGTATCCAACAACCTTGGATAAAGGTCCCTTGATTTATACTTTCAAGCAAGTATGTCTTACCCACACCAGGGTAAGCCCTCGATACGAAGATCGGTGTCTCTGTCTTGCTATCCCCGCAAGCCCTCAACTTCAAGGTAGTTGGCAACCTCTGTCTTTCTCAGCAAGAAAGCCCTCGATCTTTAAGGTAGTCGGCACCTCTGTCTTTCTCAGCAAGAAAGCCCTCGATCTTTAAGGTAGTCGGCACCTCTGTCTTCCTATCCTCGGAAGCCCTCGAATGTAATCACCAACATTCGGAGTCGCACAAAGATTTGAGAGTTAATAAGAGACTCTCTCTCTAGAAATCACTTCAACAGCATGTAAGAACTTTTTCAACAAACGGCATATGCATCAGCATCGAGCTCTTTCAAATGAGCTCCTATTTATAGGTAAGGTCGGCTCCTCCTCCAACGGTCATATTTTCCTTAAAGTTCGGAGGGACCTGTACACGTGTCACTTAGACAACGGTTAGTTTATAACAAAATGGACGACATCGTTTTATAACAAAGTAAGTGTAACAGAATGTACGACATCGTTTTAAACTCTAACATAAAGGTTCGGAATGGAAACTTCGGAGTGAAGGTTCGGAGTGAATAAATTCAGAGTGTATAAAACAATGATAATCAGATTCTGTTTAACAGGCGAATTCGGAATGAGAATTCGGAATAGGAATTCGGAATAGGAATTCGTCACCAGAAATCGTAATGAGAATTCGTCATCAGAATTCGTAATGAGAATTCAGAATGAGATTTCTTCATTAGAATTCGTAATGAGAATTCTTCATTGGAATTCGTAATGAGAATTCTTCATTGGAATTTGTAATGAGAATTCTTCATTGGAATTCGTAATGAGAATTCTTCTTCAGAATTCGGAATGGGATTTCTTCATTAGAATTCGTAATGAGAATTCTTCTTCAGAATTCGTATCCTGAATCTAGAATAGAACTTAGTCAGAGTTCATATCCGGAATTCGGAAGGAAACTTCCTTATAGTTCTTGTCCAGAACCGAATCCTAAAACAGAATGCTTTTATATCAAAGTTTTAATGACTCCGAGAAAGTGAATCCGAAACTTATACTTAAGAAAAATATGGATGAAAATATGATAAGGATAATTTTTCTTATAAAAGCGATTTTCCTTAAGAAAGCAATTTTCCTTATAAAAGCAATTTTCCTTAAGAAAGCAATTTTCCTTATAAAATCAATTTTCCTTAAGAAAGCATTTTTCCTTAAAGATAAGGTGTTTGTGATTTTCAAAACAAGAAGGAATTGAAAAGTCATAAGGAAAACCTTATTGACTCAACAATTTTATGATCTATATATATGTCAAAAAAATTCCCATAGATATAATTTCACCAAATATTGAAATAAAATATCATTACAGCCAATTCTAGATAATGTGTTGGGTATTTCTTCTCATGGATATTTAATTTTTGGGATGCATAGGTGTTTCGTAGTTCTTTGAAACGTGTGTTCAAGTTTAAGAATAACTTATTCTAGGAATTTTAAATTGGATTTATTCATGGAACTGGAAACATCCAATAGTTCTTTATCCAAAAGGGACCTAGTTTCCAAAGGCATACATTCATTAATTTTGAACTTTACGATACATAAGAACATGCATTGGTTGAGAGTATGGGAGGTCAGACTAATCACACCCTTTGGAGGGAATTATTTTCTACTTCAGGACTCTCTTTATAAATTTAATATATTTTCATGAATCCTTATTAATTCACCAAGTATAATATAAGTTTCCCGTGGAATTTTTAATCAATTATTAACATGTGTGAAATTTAGAATCATCAATGTGTATTCTAGGTTCTTAATTAATGGAGATATCCATATGTATCCAAGGTTATCCATCAATGGTTTCATCTCATATACTATTTAGTGATTCTTTTAATTATGGTAATAGTTATATTGGTTTTTAAGCCACTTAGTGGGGCACTCTGGAATTTATTATCTTTCAGGGAGATGAAGCTTTATTTTGACATTGGGATTGTACCCTTAAAATTTTCTACCTACATATCCTTGTGAGAGGAATCAAAACCATCATAGTTTGGTGTCTCTTAATAGTATACATCATACATTTTAATTTCATGTGATAAGGACCTCTAAACGAAAGGGGCTTAGTCAAGGTTTGGTGTGGGACTTATACCTAAGCCACCCAAGGAACTTGTAAAGGGTATGGGTTTCCAAGTAAGATTAGACCATGTTGGGAATATGGCCTAGGAAGAACAGGTTTGATTTGAAGTGTCAGGTTTGAACCTCAAGGAGGCTTCCTACATATCCCATTTGGATGGGAATCAAATCCCACATATTTCAATAAGTCTCATAGGAGAGTATATTATTTGGACAGAAATAAGTTTGGGTTACTTTAT
The DNA here is from genome assembly GCA_963277665.1 of Viscum album. Classification (NCBI taxonomy): domain Eukaryota; kingdom Viridiplantae; phylum Streptophyta; class Magnoliopsida; order Santalales; family Viscaceae; genus Viscum; species Viscum album. Next base: position 849,499,020 of record OY728126.1, on the reverse strand, counting down.
AAAAAGGATGTCTTAGTGATTTGGGGGGTTTAATTTGGGGCTTATTCCTAAGAAGGATGCCTAGACTAAGGGAATTAAGGTTGAATTCATGAAGAGGATATCCAATGAGCTTGGGCCCTAAGAAACCTTCCTATATATCCCAATTATGGTGAAAATCATAGTTCTCGTAGTTCAAAATTGTGTTGGGGATTATGCATAAGAGCTACCCATTAGCGGGGACATGATTGGAAAAACCCTTTTGGAAGGGAACCCTTTTGATCTCGAGCCTTCAAGAAGGCTTCCTACATATCCTGGTTTGAACAGGAATAAATGTTATCATAGTTTAAGATTTTTTGAAAATTTTGTGATCATAACAAATCTCTAAGACCACATGAGTCATGCTTGGTGTGAGAAACAAGAGGATGTCAAAGATTCAACAAAGGCACCCACAGATTTCCTCCTCTACTGGTGGAAGAGGGTGTACCTATAGCAGTGATACTGGATGAGGATGAGGCAACCTGGGAAGAGGGCAAGGTGACAAGCCTTCCCTCTATTCACTTTACATTGGACAAGGGTCCAATGTAAAGGAGTGAAGTTGAAGGAAGTAGATAGGAGAAAGACTGTAACCTCCTAGTTGAAAGGTTAGGAGCTTACACCAGGATGGATTCCCTAAAATTGATCCTAGTAATGGAGGGAGACTTTTTTTAAATTCATGGAAAAGAAATTGTGAAGAGTACCTTCCCTACCAGATACCTGAGGTTCCAGGCCTTAGAGACGAAAAGGGGAGGATAGAACCCAAACCCTAATCCTCAAAACTGAGAACTTCCCAACACTATTCCTGGGAGAAAGGTCTATGTGACCATGGATATAAAAACCCAAAAACTCTCCATGAATCCTAACCCCATTGTGAAACAAATGTGGGAAACCTCTGACTACAGAAATACAAACCCAAATTGGATACATGCTGATGTTCCTTTCCCAAGGGTTTGATAATTCGGGAGGTTTTGGTGAAGGTCTAAACAGAATCACTTTCAGACAAGGGATCCAATAAATAATAATCATTTCTATGAATGGATTTGAATAGGGCTTAATGGATTGTATACTGAAGAGATTAGGTGAATAAAATAGGGTCACCCAAGTAGGTACTGGCACGCAAATAGGCTTGGGTGACCTGATATTCACTTGAGTGATGAACAACCTAGATGTTAATACTTGTGTGAGACTTGGCTCAAGCCTTCATGAGTATTCACAAGTAATCCTAGAAATGGGGCACTCAAGTTCCTATGAGAGGAATAGGTGGCGCGCAAGTTTTTCTGATTTAGGGAGGTTGGGTTCTTTAGGCACACAAGTGTTATGGATTTCAAACACTAAAAGAACTTAAGTCCAATTATCCTCCTTCAAATACTCTACTCTAGGTGTTAAAAAACTAGCTTGAAATTTTTGGAAGACTTGGTCGAATAAATAGGGAGACCATAGTAGTAATTGGGCTTCAGGGAAATTCACCCATACAAATGAAGGCCCCAAGGGTCTTTTTATAGGCAAAAATAGAACCTTGGGCGAAAGGAGATTGGGAACGCAAGTGACTTGCACGCCAGAATTTTAGGATGCAAGTACCTTGAACTCCGATAGTGTTTTGGATATATTGGGGTGACACATTGAGCACTTAGCCAAAATAGTGTCTTCATTCAGCTCCAACATGGTGGCGTGTAGGTATTTGTGTGTAGGTACCTTGGGCGCCTCTTTAGGGACTTAGCCAAAATAATTTCTCCATACTTTGGGGGATACGCCCCCACCCCCTGGTTGGGCTCAGTGTTGGACTTCAGTCCCGGCCCTTTGGGCCGGTTCCTTTGCTACCGTCACTCACCCCATGAAAAATACAGAGTTGTACCATGAAGTTTTCTATCCTAGTTGAAGACATTTTGCATAAAAGTGCATAGAACACATTTCATGGTGTCTAAAATAGGCTATCACTTTGTCATCTTTCATAAGAACACAACACAATCCCTTTTTTGATGCATCATTGTAGATCACAAATCTTTCCCTACTAGTAGTTAATGTGATCATAGGTTTAGTTATTATCCTCTTCTTTATCTCTTTTAATCTCTCCTCACATTCATCAGTTCATAAAAAAATCACCCCCTTCCAAGTTATATTGGTTAGTGGGCTTGACAATCAGGAGTATTTTCTCACAAATCAATGATAATACACATATAATACAAGGAAATAATGGATCTTCATTATAGATATTGGTCTAAGAGATCATTTAATTGAATTTGTTTTCAAAGGATCCACAGATATCCCTTTTTTAGTGATAACGTTCCCTAGGAATGTTACTTATTGCATCCAAAACTTTTATTTACAATACTTCACATATAACTATTCCTTTTTTATTTTCTTTAGTACATAATTCAAATTCTCTGCATGTTCCACCATTATTTTAGAGTATATAACAATATCATCTATAAATACTCCCACAATTTATTCAAGGTAATACGTAAAAAATCTATTCATTAACTCTATGAAGATATTTGGTACATTAGTGAGTCAAAATGGCATCATTGTAAACTCATAATTCTTATACCTTGTATGAAAATAAATCATTGGGATATCCTTCTTATTCAAATTTACTTGATAATATCAAAACAAAATATCTACCTAAGAGAAGTATTGAGATCCATTTAGTTGATCAAACAAGTCATCAATCAATATAAGATGTTACTTTTCCTCTATAGTGATATTATTGAAGTCATGATAATCAATGTAAAGGCACATTTACTCATCCTTATTCTTGACAAAGAGGACTAGAAAACCTCATGGTGAAGCACTTGGGTGTATAAACCCTTTATCTAGATTCTCCTATGGTTTATTCTTCAGATATTTAATTTCAACAATGGTCATTGTATATAGGATCTTGGATATTTACAAAGATTTGGGTAAAATCTCGATTGATAACTCAACCTCATAGCATGGAGGAAGACCAACAAATTCTTCAGAAAACACATCTACATATTCCCTTATAATTGGAATGTCATCAAGGATGATATTTTCCTAGTCTCAGTCATTTGATCTAGATATGTTTACAAGTAATACAATAATATCCACTATTGAGATGATGATACCAAAGAAGATTCATCCCCCCTCCTTGCACTTGTATAGAATCAAGGGTCGATTCATGATACAGAGGGTGATTTACTTCTCTCAGTAATTTATGTTGGATCTATATAAGTAAAGATAATACATACCTAGAATTTAATTAATTCCACTAAAGGGGGTATTACAAGGTTTAATGGGAATTTCAACCCACAAATATGGATAGGGGAGTTATATACTTGGGATACAATAATTTTCCAATTTTACATTTTTTTGAAGAACTCTAATTCCACCTTTTTTGGTGGTATTTGAAAAATTCTACTATAATTTCATGAAATGAAAGAATACATAGAATAAAAATGAAATAGTAAATTCACTATTATTTAATGAATAGCTAGAATACATATCATCGCATCATTGTTAGGATCTATCTTAGTAGTTGTCATGTAATAATATCACCATTTCTCTCTAGTCTTTGAAGGTTGTTGTCATCATTTGTCATCAACAACCCTTAGATTAGTACATTGGTTTTCATAGTTTTCTTATTCCATGTATTTTAATTATTGTATAATAGTTTTAGGGTTGATAAAATAAATCCATTATTCCATCCCATTGGGAGGTTTATTCCATCAGTGTTCTCTATCTAGGTTCCCTTTCTTCCCACAACTAAAGTATTTCATTTTTCCACTTTATTAAATTTCTAGGATGCTTCTTCCCACACTTTGGACAAGTGGGATGTTAAAATTTCATTCCCCCATGAGATTTCTCAATCACAAAACCAAAATTAGAATTCATTATCTTCTTTATATATCTTCACACATGAGGCCCATGAGATTCATAAATCTTCACTTATAGTTTTAGGGTACATCAATCAATTTCTTCATAGTTTTCATAGTATTGAATAACTAAATATTTTCTTAGACTCATCCTTAGAACACTAAATAAGTGTTCAACCTTACTTTTGGGGTTAATGAAACGGTTGGAGGCATATCGTGAGATCCTGGTGGAGTTCACCTCATACACCCTAATGGATCCATCTTATGTATACTTGAGACATGTATATCCCTCTACATTTTGAGTCAAATAGTGTAAGGAAAGTATATATTGAAAAATATTTTTTTTGAATTCATTCCACTCCATCACTTCTATCTACTCCTTGATCTTCGTATTTTTTATCAGTGTCCACCATTGACCATATTCTCCTACTATATGATAAACACCCAATAAGACCCTCTCTTAATATGAACATTAAAGAATAGAGAATATATTTTCAATGAATTTGATCCATTGTTCTGTGATTACAAGATCATAAGATCTATATAAAGTTAAAGGCCTTTATCATATAAAGGTCTCAATTGTAACTTTCTCTTTCTTAGGGGGATGTGGGTTTTCCCTCTAATTCAAGTTTCTATTCAAAACATGAGTACACAGAGTAAGTATTGTCATTAGATTCTCAATTCCTTCCCCCTTTCAGTTGGGTATCTCATTTGGAAAGTCATCTCATTTCCCATAGCATTGGTTTTTGACTTAGTTTCTCTTATTTTCTAGATATTTACTAGAATAATGGGAAATTAAGGATGAGAATTATTTACACAATTGAACATTTAAAAAGGAGATTATGAACATCAAATGGATAACTCATAAATTATATACATTAATTAAACTATGAATTACTAGGATTCAAAATAAGTTATCTATGGTCTATTATCTAACATAAAGTTTTATGGGAATTTTTTTGTTCCCTTGATAATGGTTTGTAAAGAGCTTGTAAATTTTCCAAGAATATCCCTTAAGAGTGTCGAACTAGGTGTGTATTAAATCCCTTTTTCATGCATCTGGTGATAATTGATTCAATACTTGATTCTCTACTTTTTGGGTAATAACCCCTAGGTAAAACTATGTTGGATTCACATCCACTTGTAGTATCCAGACATGGATTTTATTTCTTGGAAACAAATTACTCTATACGTTACCATAATTTAGGGATATTATCCTATGTTTACTCTTATCCATAAATATTTCACAAAACTTCTCTAATCCTAATCCCAAAAATAACTAGACCCTACCTTTGATACCAAAAATGAAAACCCATAACCTTAATACACTATATTTTAGGATTTATTTCATAAAGATACACATAATAAAAACCTAAAATATTGAGAGGCCTAGTGTCTTTGAGTAATTAGATACAAAAAAACAATAAATTGAAATAGGAATACAACGACATTATTTAAAAAATACATAACATGCCCTTAAAATCTATTGGTATTCTAACACTTATTGTGACAAATTATAGATTTAACTACAAAGTGATGATCTATAAAGTGTAGTAAGGGAATAATCAAAGAATTTCATGATGAAAGTACTAAATTTTATTCAAGATTGATATAATGGTAACATAAAAGAAGTTAGAATCATAAAAATGAACATTTAATCATAATATAAGATTATAACATTAAGGAAACATTAGAATGTGGATATAACATAAAAAATGACATCATAAGAAAAATTCAGGGATAACCATTCAGACATCATAACATAGTGTAATTTGGATAACTTCTTCTTCACTATAAATGGTATATCATGAGATAAAAAACATTACCCAATTTTAATGACCTGGATCTTTATAAAGGTATAGATTCTTTTAATTCAGTTAAACCCTTGTTGAGTTTTCTTTTTCACTTAAACCCAATGAAAGCGCCTTGGGTCAGGTCAGTTTTGTGTTGGAAGTAAGGGAGAGTAGTAAATGGGAAGGATTCTTACTGTAGAGGAAATACATGATGTGTGTTCTTTACATGGAATTTAATGAATACACAATGTGTATTCAAGTATATGATATATAATCAAGTACATGATATGTACCAGCTAGAACCCTTTTTTCACATCATAAACATGGTTTTCTTAGGAGGGGAGAAGCCTGAGTTTTACATGGCATGTAAACCATACGTTCCATATAAATTACTAGGGTCAAATTTTTTTAAAAAAGAGGTAGAGCCTCATATTTTTTGGGTAGAAGCTCATATTTCCTCCCATATAAAGTAGGATCTGCACAAGGGAATCCCTCCTCCACTGAACCTAGGTTCTACCATTTCTTCTCCATCTAGACTTAGATAAGACCTCCTTTGGTTGTGTTAGATAGCTAGCACTAATCTCTCCACTACTCTTCCTTCCTATTTTAGTTTATCTTCCCATATTTTGTGCTATTTATGAATGTTCTCATTTTCCATACTTTTAGGTCATTTTTCTATTTTGAATATTTCTTCCATTATTCTTATATTCAAAGGATGATATTGGATGAGTGTTCATCCACATACCTAAGGTAGTTGGTCTACTAATTTTCCATAAAAGTTTAGGTGTTTTCATAGATACATCATTGTGCCTTTAATTTTACTTTTCCACATGTTTCCTTAAAATGTGTTTTATCTTTCAAAAAAATTGCTCCATGTCACTGTACACCCTTAAATCCTTGTTGAATAATTAGAATATATTTACCACATTGATTGCCACACATTTGGGTGTGAGAAATTAAATACATTTTTTTAATGTAAATGTTTAATTGACCAAACACCTTCTAAGTGTGTTGGGTTTCCTTGATTTTGATCTTCCTTACTTAATAAATTAAAAGGATTAATTTAAATGAATATAAGTGGTTTTTACATCCATTTCACATGTTATAAATTTATAAATGTAAATTATATAAAATGGCCACCCTTGGTTATTTTTTCTAAGTGATTATAAATTTTTTAGAGGTAAACCCTCATTGAAATTATCATTAGTATTCTATGCCTACTGACTATTGAAAAATAGTTAAGGGTTATGTTGAGAACAAATTTTCATGCTCCCTAATGTTAGGTGTTAGAAATGAAATCTCATACCATTTACTTTAATTGGGTAATGGGTATAACATTCCATGTTCTTATATATTGAGTTTTAATCATGAAAACTCACCCCTCTATCTCAAGTGATGTGAAATATATCTCGCATTCATTTAAGATTCAGGGCTTGTACCCTTTGTTATAGATATTGGCTCATTATAATAGTTATGGATACTTGAGTTATATCATGGGTCCAGTTGTCACCTAGTATCCACATATATTCCTCTAGATGTCCTCACATATAGATGTATATACATGTATACATATTATATGTATATATATATGATCACTTATATATATGCGGTATGTTGATCAGACTCATTTCAGAATATACTAAAGTAGGTAGATTATGTTAGGTATCCTTTAGAAACCTGATCCAACTAATTTTTATTTTCTAACATTTTTTATTATTCCGTACCTGCAAACTTCTATACTATGTACACTAGATGGATTATTTCTAGCCACCGTTGGTGGTGTCCTACTAAGTTTATCTCGCATCCTACTCATTCTTCCGTTGTTACCTTAGTGTACATCATAAATAAAAGAGTGTATAATGTCAAGAACACTATCATGAATTTTTTACCTATTTCATTTGTAGCTTGGAGCATGGGAGTAAAGGAAAGAGAGTATGCTCATGATGCTAGTGGAAAAGTTTTTTGGCTATTTTTTTATTTTTGTATAGAATATTTTATATGTATGCCCCCTATATCCTTTTCACCCCCTTTTTTATACCAACACTCCATGAAATCATTCTTTATATGTCTCAGTCAATAGATTTTGATTATTATTACTTCTTGGATGTTTCTTATTCTGGTGTGATTATTTATGGTATATGTGTCTACTCTGTTGTTGGTTATTTTAGATACTTTATCTATACAATATCTTTTTTTATATCATTTGTTCAACTCTGATATGACGGTATAGCCTCCTCACTATACCACCTTGTACCATCACTACTAGTCAATATCATCTGGCATATGGGGAGGCATGCTTGAGTCCATGTGACCCACCAGTTTGGGGTACCGTTTTAAGTGAATCCCGGGTCAGGATATTAAAAAGTGATATCAGAGCTTCCTTTTTACCTTTGTATTACTATTTCCATATTATATAAGTGACTTGTAAGGTAGTAGAATTTGGTAATGATCCTGTTACTAGTATTATTTAACCCACATATCAACGAAACCCAAATTACCTAGGATTTGGCTATTACTGTTATTGGATTATGCCTATTATAATTCATACAATTTTAGTATTATTTTTCACACATGATGTGTAGAGTTATTGTTTTTTCTATAATAATTTTTTATTTTCTCCTTGGACTATTAAGGTAAGGACTTAGAATATCATGCATCATCATAAGAACTTCAGGACATATATTCCATGCATTTTTCCATGCCACGTTTACTTTATTCATTCATTTCCTGCTTCATATAGTTAGGGACATGATTTTTATATTTTTGAAATTTTCTAAAATTTCTTTCAGGAATGGATAATTAGATTAATTAAAGTGTCTACATCAATCTAAATATTTTTTCCCTCATAGATTGGTGATGACACCTCAATTGGCCAATTATACGATGTTGTGGGTTAAGGAACTACTGGTTATGGACCATGATATGTATATATATATACATATCAAAGACTACAAACTTAAATGAAATTAAACATTGAAATGAAATGGTTTCTAATAAATGGGATTCAAATTTCAATGTAAAGGGTGTTTTCCTCTCTACCTTGTAATTGACACTCCATATACCAGAACCTTTAATGTCTGATGTGAGACCTAGACCCAAACTCGGCCTTAGTGGTGGGTATTTTATGGTGACTCTTCTAGTTCGTATGGCCTGTTATGGATTTCTTTTATCACCTAGACCTGTATTTTTGAGTAGGAAAAGTGGAGAAATATTTTCATATGAAGGTTTTGTACTTGTCTTAATTACCTATCTGCAATATTTTTGATTGATAAATTCTCTTCTAAGGCATGTTTTTGGCATTGTATAATAATGACACCATGAAGGACTTGAGTCGTATGCCAGTAATTTGGCGATGGCCATGCATCAAAGGAGGTGGAACCTGAGCCACATGTATGACCTATGGTATTGCTACCTGAGAAACCACCTGTTATTCCTGACATGGGCACGGATGCCCAGTTTCAAGTGGGTTTCCCTCATATAATGTAGTCTATGGAATGATTTTCTTGACCTACCCAGATTATTGAAGAGTTGACTCGAGAATTCTAGTAGCATCATCCACCCACCTTTTGGGGGAATGACGTACCACATGTCACTGATTCATGGATGGAGTACATGATTTCTATATTCGAGCATCTGAAGATTCCTCCAGAGTGGAGGGGCAATCTCACTGCCTATATCCTATGGTATTATTCTAAGTGATGGTGAGATGTCATTACATAGAATAAATGAAATTAAGGCATCATCTGGAGATACTTCCATATGGTATTTATTAATTACTTCTTTCCACATACATTGAGGGATAAATGGGCTAGATATTTTATAAACTTTCAATAGGGATACATTTCTGTCATGGATTATTCTATTTGTATTACTAAGATTCATTGATTTTCTATGAATTTATCTGGAGATGAACTTATAAGTGTGAGGTGATTTGAGGATGGGCTATTGTACTTTATCTAATAATAGGTCAATATCTTATTCTTGACCACTATTTTATATATAGTCAACCAGAACCTCATTACTAAGTAGAATTTTAGGGAAGTTGGTGGTGGGAGCCATGGAGGTTCATCACCCAGACCTAGAAGTGTTTCTTATAGCAAACATAAGCATCTATTTGAGTTTTCTCACAATAGTAGTAGTATTCAAATAGTTCATAATGATATTTTCCTTATATGTCACCAGTATGAGAAACCAAGACACATAAAACCTCAGTGTATGAGAGATCTGGTAGAGTGAAAAGGCTACAATATGATGGGGTATATTCATTACTTCTAATATATGTTTCCACTAGTACCTAGAAAGATAGGATCTACTCTTACTCCATGTTATGGAGTGGGTCCAGTTGTATATATCTTATTATGTAGCTAGAATATTAATGGCCACTCAAGATGAGGTGGTTGTTGAGGTAGAATGAATCAGACTCTATAATTATAGTGCCAGTAGGGCAGGCCTACTCAGGGAATTTAGTTATGACTCAGTGTCATGGTATGGGCTAGTTACATCCAGTGCAACCTATACCAAAGGAGAAGAGTGTTGTAAATTCTACTATTCATGGTACTATTCTAGTATTCTCAACTTTAGTGTGTTCTTTATTTCACAAAGTTTCATCACACTCTTTAATATATGTGGAAATTCTAGTGATTCATGGCCTCAATATAGCCTACTTTTATAGAATAATGAAACTCGATACCCAATTGGGTATCTAATCAGAGAGAATTCACCAATGTTAAGATTTTACCCTTAAGATAGTATGATACCTTTTCATTTGAAATATTTTTATCCTTGAAATGATAGGGTTTGATGTAATTCTTGGTATGGACCAGTTATTTCCTTATCGATGTCATATTGATTTTTATCACTAGAGGGTGTAATTTACATCACTATAGGGCAGTATACATGTGCACAAGGGAGAATGGTATGTCCATACATCTCAATATAGACCTAAGAAATAGGGCATGGATAGAGTGAAAGCTCAAATAAATACTCTCTTCATTGATGATAAGGGGTTATGACTTAATATTTTCCCTCCTATGGTGGATATATTCAGGGAAGTCTTCCCAAAAGACTTTTTTGGGATACCTCCAATGAGAAAGATAGAATTAAACATTGATATGGAGTTATAAGTGGCACTAGTTTTCATTATTATATACATGATAAAACCTATGGAACTTTTGGAGCTCAAGAAGTTTTTGGAAGACCTAGAAGCTAAAGTTTCTATCCAACCTAGAACCTTTCCATGGGGTTCACTAGTCCTTTTTTAAAGAATGAAAATGGTACCCTTAGGCTCTTTGTTGATTACAGATGGTTGAACCAACTTATGGTAATGAACTGGTATCTACTACCTAAAATAGATAACCTATTTGACCACCTCAAATGAGATAGGGTGTTTTCAACAATTGATTTTAGGTTGATCTATCATCAAGTGCATGTTGGATCTTTATACATACCTCATACATCTTTCCAAATCAGGTATGGTCTTCATGAGTATCTGGTAATTTCATTTGGTCTCATTAATGTTTTGGCTATTTTTATGGATCTAATGAATCAGGTTTTCCACCCATACCTAAATTCATTCATAGTAGTCTTTGTGGATGAAATCGTAGTGTATTCTCACTCTCAACATAGCCATGCCCTATATATTGAGATCCTACTTAATACACTAAGAGATCACCATATTTATGAAAATCTAACCAAGTTTCACTTTTGGTTTATCAAAGTCCACTTCCTTGGTCACATGATCATGGATTTAGAAGTATTGTTATACCCATAGAAAGTTATAGTGAAAGTTTTTTGGGAGAATATAAAGAAAATATTCAATATATAGAGTATCTTAGGGATAGCTGAGAATTTCAGATGCGTCATCCAGGATTAATCTTTCCTCTTAGTGTCTCTTACAAGTTTCACTAAGAAGGGTGTGAAATTCATCAGTTCAGAATCTTGTGAAGGATCCTTTTGGGAGTTGAAGAGTCATTTGACTTTAGTGTCAATAAGGATTCTTACAAATACATGAAGGAGTAATATAGTTTTTTGTGATGCATCAGTAATTGGCTTGGGAGTAATTCTAATGTAGGAAAAGTGAGTCACAGCATATGGGTCTCATCATTTGAGGCCCCATGAGAATAATTAATCAACACATGACCTCATGATAGTAGATAATGTTCATTCATTACATTGTAGGAGCCATTGTTTACTTGGGGAGTGTTTCGACCTGAGGTGAGAGTTTGGGGAAAACAAAATGGTCTGATAGGTGACAAGCATTTGTATATTATTATAGATAATTTCACATCTGGTTCACCATTTTTTCTTCGACCTGATTTGTATCATTATCCTTTAGGGGGAATTGAATTTACCATGTGGGGATTGGGTAGTTTGTACATTTTGTATTATGAAGGAGGCACCATAATCGAATGGTCATAATGGGTGATTGTATGGGGTTAAGTATATGGTAAATCGGTCCCCTTAGGATATGATTTCCTCATATGGTCTCCAATGGGTTCGTTTGTGGAGACAAAAACACCCAATGACCCTTCTATCCATGATTTATAGACCTTCTTTCCAAATGCAGATGCTTGTTGGATAATTTTCCCCAAAACACTTGAGGATTACATTGGTCGAGATGATGGGAGGTCAGGCTCATGACACCCTTTTGGGGGGAATTATTTCCTACTCTGGGACTCTCTTATTGATTTAATCCATGTTCAAATGTTTTTGAATCCTTGATTCATTCCTGAAGAGTGTATCCATGGTCTACCCTTAGGTTGCAGGGTCCTCATAGATATACATGGATTTGATGATATAAAGAAAATGATGACTTAATCCATGAAATGAGGAGCTTTGGAGTTAATCTTCATCCAGGAGGGGTAGAAGGTGGTTTGATATTGGGGTTAGACCCATAAGAAGGGCTTCCTACGTATCCTCATGAGAGGAATCGTAACCCATGTAGTTCGGTGTCTTTTAACTGGACACATCACCTTTTAAGGTCTAGTGATAATGACCCATCAATGTAGTCTAACATCATACAGTGAGGAAATCCATTTGAAATATTCCTAGTCAAGACTTGGTGTGGGGGTTACACTGAAGCAGCCTGAGGGTCCCACAAAAGATATGATTTTTAGGTGAACATGAGCCTACCGAGGATATAGATCGAAGAACATTATGGTTGATTTTAGGGTTGTATTTGGACCTTATGAAGGCTTCCTACATATCCCATTCAGATAGGGAATCAAAGTCCACATAGTTCTGTTATTGGGACTTACACCTAGGAGGGTTCCCTTTTGAATTTGGGGGAACATTTTATCAGAACTGACTTCTGAGGAGAACGTCCCTTTAGCTCGAGCCTTGGATAGGCATCCTACATATACTATTTAGAGTAGGAATTAGATTTTTGTAGTTTATTTATGGGTTGTGACTCAATTTGTGCTTACATATGAGAGATACGCATCTAAGATAATCAAATCGGGACTTACTCTTAAATAGGATTCCCTTTTTGGGGGATATTGTAGGGGTGAAACTTTTGAAAAAGGTTTTTTTTTGAGCTCATGCATTAATTAATCATCCTACGTATCCCAATTATGGTGGGAATCAGAGTTCTTATAGTTTGTTTATGGTCTTTTCCAATATCTCATCATCACATACCTCTAAGATCACGTGACTCATACTCTGTGTGAGAAACAATAGGATGTGAAAGATTCAACAAGGGTTCATATTCTCTTCTATGCTGATGGAAAAGGAGGATGATGATGGTGGAAGATTTCATGGATATGAGCCCAATGGGAGAGGGAAAGATCATTGGGTGTGTCAATTCTCTCACTTGGTCCCATGTCGAGCTGACGATGGGTGAGGGTGTGAAGTAATGAACCTTAAAATGTGAAATGAAATTGAAATTCATGTGGTCCGGCTCTCAGAAGGCTATGGGATTAACTTAGTAGGAGTTCCCAAAATATGGTTTTTGAAAAGGGGAGGAGCACGATTCCTTTCCAAAGGGGAAGGAAAGAGTGATCTTCTTGCTTATCACTAGCACTCATCGAAGAGAAAGGCCAGTGATTACACATAATCCCTAGAACAGGGAGACTCAAATTGGAATCCTAAGGTCTGATCCTAGGTTACCTTGGAAATGTATACTTAGAGACATTCTGTGGGTCAAAAATGTTTTGGGGATAGCCTTCGTGACTCTGCTTACCTTTGGTATGTGAATTCTGAAAGGCAGGATGGTGTGCATGATGATCTGATCATACGGGTCCAGTGGATTTGGAGGAGGCTTTGGCCTGATGTCGGTGGACTGGTTCATGGAGGATTAATGGAGGATTGGATGGTAAGATAGGGGCATGATCAGAGTTAGGAGGAAGAACACTCAAAGACACCTTATTCTACATAATGTTTTCTCATGTGGGATAGGGACAGCCCCACATAGCATACTTCTATGCGGGTAGAGGGGTCACCCACGAACTGAAGTGGTACATGAATCAAAATTGTGTTCTGCATACCAAAATGGTATGTGTCCCTAGATTTGGTCTGTGATGCAGTAGGCCATGCAGCCCTAGGTTCCATCCACATAAAGATTCAGTACGTGGTGAAAGATCTAGTCTGCATAGCGATGCGCTATATGGAGCACTGAATTAAAGAAGGGTATAGGAGACTGTGGTTCCTGGGAAGTTCATATGCAAGGTATTTATGGTTTTTGGTTTCACCATTTTGGTTTGTGTTTTACCATATTCATTAGGTTCCTTCTTTTTACGGTACACATTCGTTTATACCTACAGAGGAGGTGGTTCATGGTTTGCACTTTGTCGATGATTCGAGACCGAATTCAAAATCTTCTTCATACATCTTTAAAATCTCCAAATTCATATCTTTGTCTTATTCCTTCATCTCTTATCTCATTTATCCTCTGGTATCATTTAGTTTCCATTTCCTTTCAATTCCTATCATGGTCCTTTTATAGAGGGTTGGATAAATCATATATATGGGCATGCAGAACCATTTTTGGATTCCCCTGAAGATATAACTCAACCCCAGGAAGACTTGGTCAACCGGTGTTTGCGGAGGCTATGGTTTGTGATACGTGGTTTGTAGAACTCATCGGCTTGATTCACCTGCAAACTGCTTAGTTCTCGGGATATTATGTGGTGGCATTTCTCAATTTGATTCTTCCAACAATACGGTTCACGGCATCCTAGGTTTGTTTTACATTGCCCCATGGGCCACCACCTCATGGGTTCATCCACGTACTGATGGTTCGAAGTTTATGAACCCCACAAACGTTTCCCGATGATGGTATGTGTTCATCCTAAAACCCTTTTAAAAATTTGATTTCTTCAAGTTTATTCTCAAATTTTCAATCCAATTTGCATCCAATTTCCTTACTGGATTTTTAAGAATATTTTCTTTCTTCTACAAAGTTATTATGAGAGTGTTTACTTCCCTTCATGAAGTTTTCTGGACCCTACAAATTCCCCCCATTAGAATGGGGTCCGATCGGAATGAATAAAAGGCTATTCTAATGTAGAAGAAATCCTAAACTAAAGTGGTTTGTGGTAGAACAATTCGGCCTGGTAGGGGGATCCATGCCTATTTATAGGGTCCAAGTTCATTTGTATTTTACCATTTCTCATAGTAAAAAAGGGATCTCAACCTCTCATCAGCTTCCTTCGATTTTTTATACTGACTCCTCTGTGAAATCTGCATCCGTGAACTATTCTTTATGTTCCACAAACTGAATTTCTTATAGTTTTATTTTCCCTCGAACTGAATTCAAGTCCGCAATTTATGTTGTGGAATTTAAAACCTACGTTTGAACTTCTGCATAGATAGATTCTTATGTGGTTTGCATGTTCTGCACACTGAGCATTAAATTGGAGAACTAAACTTTAAACTCTTTTAAAATGAACTTAAAATTTCAATCAAAAAACTTTGAACATCTACATAGAAAGGCCTTAGTTCAGGTTTTCTTCATTCTGTGAACCTCTTAGATTTTGGGCCATCCCTTCAAACGCTACCACATCGTGAGCCTTTTTTTACTAATATGGTATGCATGAAATGATTTTTGTGTATTGTTCCAAGGATATGGTATGCGGAGGGCCGCCCTTCGTGTACTAGCTTGGTTTTTCCCATTTTTTGGCTTCCAATAATTTTAATTCAACTACCCCTTTTGTGATATTTTGTGAATGAAAAATTAGATGGCTCTCCCTTTGAATCTGGGGAGTGAGACCAGAAGGTGATAGGCTATGGTTGAGAATATAGAAGAAGACCTTCGTTCTTACATCATCCCCTAAGAAGGTAATCTCAAAGATCTTCTTTTTCCAGAGCTCTTGATGTATCTATCATCTGTGCAACTTCTTCTTTACAAATTTGGCCTTCCTAATGATGTTCTTTTTCCACTTATTGATTGAAATACCACCATTGTCTTCTTGGAGACATCCTGGAGGCACAATTGGGAAAATATTTCATTGATGATGGAAATCAAAACTTTTCCTACTCAAGATAATGAATACACCCTGAGGGGATCTATGTGGTCTCAGAGGAATCATCGACATCATGACACTTCTTTAGAATTAGTAATCCAGGAATGTCCATCCATTACTAATATTTCTTGAAACAATCCTAGCAGTGGGTGGTCTACTAAATGGGACTTACAATCCAGAGGATGTTTCTCTAATGATTGGGCTTGGGCCTTCTAGGTGCATCAGATTTTCTTGTAAACCCCTATCTATTTAGAATTGATAAACGTGCATCAGGTATAATGGATTTTCCATTCTTCAATCTATTCACCTGGTGAGATACTACCCAAATTTCTTAGTCATTAGTGTTCAAGCACCAAAACCATCCATCTGTCTCATGGAGAGGTGGGGATTAGCTTGTGGGGCATCCATCAACTTGAAGGTCTCCCCATTCTTGGAAATATGTATGATGAATTCCTCCCAACGGCCAACACCTAGGGAGACATCAACCAGGTATCTCCTTTGGAAAGGAAATTATTAGCCATTGTAGAGGGGCTACTCAATCAACCCCTCCATGCACGTTCCCTCATTTCATTCAAGTATTAGATAGGATTGTTTTCACAAGTGAATGGGCCTAGGCCAAGGGTCTACTGCAGTCAAACTCATATGACACAACATTCATAGTAAATCCCAAATACATATTGTGCAACCATTGAGGATTTCTAGTACACCACCTGGGGATACAAGATTCAATCAGATGTACCCCCCCCCCCCCGACCTCAGGTTAGTAGGATACTTTTCTATGTTTCGGAGTGGATGGATTTTCCCCTCCTGGTACATATATACTGATGTTAGATCTTGTACTCTGATGATGGTGGCCACATTGGAAGAGGTCCAACCCATAAACTTGGCCATCCCCACTCTCACCCTACTTTATCAGGTGTTAGGGAAGATATAGGGAGGGAGGCCCCCACATATTGTGTGTGGGACATTACAATTTTTATGTGGCTGGATGGCAGAACACATTTCCTATAATGAATATCGGCATGATGCAAGGGTTCCTTATTCCATTTTTCATCCATCTTGCCTCAACATCACTTTTTTTCACCCTAAATCCTTAAGTATTAATGACATAGTCAAATTGTTGAGTGATTTCTCCCACTTCTCCTTAGCACCTTACCCTATTCCCCATAGATCAATGGTGGATAAAGGGAGGGGTTAACTGAAAAAATGATCGTACACTATTGCTCTTTGGGATGGAATTCTGTTTGAACTCATAGATAGGGTGTCGATCTATGATCCATATAACCCTTACTGGTTCACTAGGAAATTTGGATGCCTATAGAAAATTGCACCCCTACCTACTACCCAGTTGAAGGGAGAATCTCATCCTATGATCCTTCACTAATTATGGCTGATAATGATGAAGGAGGATTCTATCATGGAGGTTCTAATTCCCCCTAGGGTAGATTCAACTTTTCTATCATTAGAGTATGCCCAGCTATGGGTGACTTGCTACCCTAACAGGGTTCTAGGAGCCCCAATTCGACAGGTTCAGAGGCCACTGACTATTCCTTGTCTTGTTTCGACTATACTAGATGTGCCATCTTTTTCTCTCCCAATGATGAGAAGGTGCTCCATCAACCGTCAAGTGCATCTGGAAGGGTATTTATCTATACAAATAATTTTTGTAGAAATTGATTCAAACTATTCTCCTCCTATGGATATCTCTTATAGTCTTAATGAGTCTATCCCTAGTAGAGTGTCCCTAGATATCTTAGAAGTCACGGACAATCCCCTATACCTGGTTACAGGGGGTCGAACCATATATTAGGGTGGAAATCCCCCCTACTTGGGTAACCTATCTTAGGACCCTTACATCTTCCACAATGATGCTTCATATCTATATACTAATTGTAGTGGGGTAGGACCAAGGTCCTGGCACCATGAGGAGGCATCAAGCCATGCAAAAACAGGTGTGGCATCAATTATGAGCACTTACTGCAAAAACTCCTCTGAGTATATTCACTGACGAAGAGGATAATAGCCGGTGATTATTTATCGAATTGGATTTAGGTGGCTTTGATTACCAGTGTCTACAAATTCTAATACATGAGGTTGTCATAGTGTGGGATGACCTCACTTATTGTGAGGAAAATGTTTCCAAATTCAATTCTTCACATCATTAGGAAATGACCTTCTGAGATTTTTTTGAGGAACTGAATCATTTGATGGTTGAAGAGATGGGAGTTCATGATTTCGTAATCACCCACATGGAGGAGCTGCAATAATGTGAGGCTCGTGTGGTCAGACTAAAGTCATAGTCTGTATTTTCAAGTGTCAATTATGAATCCATTAAGTAGAAGGGGTGGGACCTAAAATTTTTTATGAAGTGATCACATTATATGGTTGGGGACGAAGCTGAACATAGGGATACTTTAGAGTGGGTCCTTGATGGTTCACGATAGATGATCATTGATCTGTTGGAAAGGGTGTGCCAGGTTCCATTGTGATTTCCCCAAACTATATATGTACCATTCCCCCCTTTTTTATATCATGGATAGACTCTAGATTTGGTATGGCCTTCCCTTTAATTTCATGGAATAGAAACCTGCTTATTGTCTAGTGCTTCTTATTCATTTTTTTGTTTAACAACAATCAATCACAATTGATCATATAAATATCATTTCGAACAAGCATTAATTTAAACCAGAAATGGTAAATCAAATCATGATCTAATTTTTTCCTAAGTCACGGGACTCAGCTATTATATTTTGACTATTGATGGGGATACATTAAAAACCCCATGATCTTTGTAACTTTTTCATTATTACCCTAATTGTTTCCTAATCCTATTTGGTACGGGCTTAGCGGGTATAACATGACTTTTTATTAGTTCATTCTTAATAGGTTTTAAACCCAATAAGCTTTATGCCACTTTTTAATATTTTATTTCTCAACATTTTTTCCAAAACCATACATAGTATAGGTTTAACGAGTTGGTACTCGACTTTTATCCAGGGGTTCCCTTTTTGAGTTTTCACTCTAGCGAGTATTGTGTCTTTTCCATTGAAATTTTATAGTATTTCCAATAAGACTTATTATTAATGTTTTAGGTCAAACATATTTGACCAAAATTAGCAGATCAAGGTCTTCAATTTGGGATTCATCAGCCAGGAATTTCCAAATAACGTTTTGACATGAATGAGGTATTTTTCTTGACCCTGAATTTGTGATTTTTTGATGTTTATGGGGCTTGGGAGCCATTTTAGGTGTATGGAGGTAGTAATGGACTATCCTGAGGAAAATTTTCCCTTGGTTGACATCCATTTTGTAGGAAACATTTGATGATCCATCAGGGAATAATGTACATAGTCAATCAAAGGTACCTTCAGGACACTGGCCTTCCATTTCTGATGGACTAGGATATTTATAGGAATTTTTTATTTGTTTTGTGGTTTGAAGACCAAAGTGATGGCCTATTAAAAGAGTGATGTCTGAAAGTGACATGATCATTTATATTGACTTTTAATGATAAATAAATCCCAAAAAAATTGTCTTGTGTAAAAGAGGGCTGGTGAATGATATAGTTTAACATCATACAACTAGGACACTTGAAACTTATTATGGGAGATCATTTTAATCTAACCAGGAGAGAGTAAATGATTCATCAGTTCAACTAGAAATGCTTTTCATCATCAGGAATTATAAAGGGGAAATATATAAATCGTAATATAGGGGGTTTCTGAATCTGGGGAGTGAGATGTGACATAAATGTCATATGGGCATACATAAATAGGAAATGACTATCATGAGGATGAATTTTACTTTGGTTGACAGTTGTTTTGTAGGAAACATATGCAGATCCACTAGGGCATGATGTGTATAGTCAAACAAAGATGTTTTCAGAACATTGACCTTATATTTTCGATGGTTGTGGAAGATTATGGGGATTTTAACCTTTCAAAATATAGATTATGTCTTATAAAATGGGGTGTGCCTAAATTGGAAGGGTAGCATTTCAGGTTGAACTTCATCAAGAAACCCAGAAATAAGTGGGGATATTTATTCCCCGTATTTGGATTAAGTTCACGCATATAGATGGGGCATATTTATTTTGTAGAATCCTTGAGTAACCGAAGGTAAATCAGGCCAGGATGTTCTAACTTATTCAGGATGTGGGTAGACAAGAGAATGTAAACCATGAGTTTGAGTGTTCTTGAATCGGGAGGTATTTTATGGGGAATAGGATCCATCAGTCATACTGAGGTAAAAGAGGACTCTCCTAAGGATGGATTTTACTTTGGTTAATGGTCATTTTGTGGGAAACATATACAGAGCCACTGGGGTATGATGTGCATAGTCAACCAAAGGTGTCTACAAGACACTGGACTTCTATATCTAATGGCCATGGATTTTATGGGGATCCAATATTACTCAATGCATGGAGTTTGAAGTGTGTAAGAAGTGTATCCAAAAAACATTAGAAACATCCAGGATGTGATTCACCCATGGGATCAAGTAATCCCTTACATAGATCTGGATCATATGTAGGGTGAGGCATCTATTACATATTTGGAGTAACCTATAGTTTAATGTCATACATTCAGGACCTGGGGTTTCTTATTATGGGGAAGGGAACCATAACATTCCTTTTAGGGTTTTATGCTAATACCAAAATTCTAGGTTGGTTTTCCATAACTCCATGGTGGATTCCCTACTTAGGTCCCTAACCCCACATGAGCTATGCTCTTTGTGAGAAATAAAGGATGATAAGGATTTCAGGTCACCACTTAGGAATGGAATAATAAATGGAAAGGATCATTTTATGATTAGACCAACATTGTGTAGTTTAACGTTGTACATCAAGGATGAAATCCACTCTATTTATCATCATTTAGGGTGGATGTAGAGTAATCCTGATGTGAAAGAAGGGAAATATTATTACTCGTGATTATCCCTATAAATATGACTTGTTTAGGGAATCTCAACTTTGAATCAATTTGTGCATAGAGAAGGAGAAATTTTAATACTTTATGTGGCTGAGTTTGGATTGTAGGATTCAAGCATCACCACGCATATCATCAGGGTAAAACTAATTCATGCAGGATTACCAATGAACATTACTTTCATAGGTCTAGCCCACGCGTAGGAAGGAAAAGAATTTTTTTGGTTAGGCCAATCCAAGATAATAATCTAATCATTTACATTATGTGGTTTAGTTTAATTTCATGTAACTAGGATGCTTCTATCCTTAGAGTTTAACATCACATGGTAAAGACATTGGTAGCAAAGTTTACCATCGTATTGTGTGGAACACTTTTCACAAAGACCATAAATAACTATGGGTTGATCATGGTACTGATATTATGGAATACCCTAGGCATGAATGAGGGTAGAAAGGGTAAACCATGGTCCTAGGGGATCTTATATCATGAAAAATATAATGGATATTGGGATTCATTTGGCATACATAAGTAGGAAAAGAATCTCCTAAGGACGTATTTACCTTTGGTTGACAACCATTTTGTAGGAAACATATGTAGATTCACCGAGGCATGATGTTCAAATCCAAAAAAACGTTTCCATAGGACACTATCCTTCTATCTTGGATATTCATGGATGATTATAAAGATCCAAGATTTCCTAAGGCATCGAGTTTGTTAAATGTAAATGGTGTTCCTAGGTATGTAGGAAATACTCAGACCATGATTAGCTTTAAAATATGAAACTCCCCACATGGATCTAGATCATACCTATGTGAGGCATAATATTTTACACCTTTTCATCATGGGAGTTAAAATTATCTCCTTCATAAGTTGGTATGTCATGTGTAAGAAATTGGGGTCGTGTTCCCTTATTATGAGCCGCAAAACATAGAACTTTCGGCTTAAGTGTCAGCATGTATCTCATCATGCCAAAAATCAAGTCTCATGTAGCTCTTGAGATGATTTTTAGTTTAACGTCGTATGGTGAGGAATTTATTGGGACTCTTCTACACAAGTATAAACTATACGTAGAGAAAAGGGAGAGATCTGATTTTGAATAGTGGATGGACCAGGATGTAGAATCCTAGTGTCACTATGTATCCTGTAAGGGAAGGAATCAAGTCATACGTAGTCCTAATGAACATATTCTATTGTGTTGGTTGGGATCATGTACAGGGAAGAAGTTATTTTTTATCTGATGTTGGTGGCTGTACGAGAGTATAGAATCCTAGTGTCACTATGTATCCCATTTCTAAATGGGAATCAAGCCACATGTAGTTATGTACATGACCTTCCCTATATAGGTTCAGTCCATACACAGGGAGGGGGTATGTAGGTTTCATCCACTACAGGTGACGGGTTCATCATATACCTTTATTCCTTGTCTAAGTAAAAAATCCCTTACCATCATTCCTAATCTCATGTGAGTTATACTCGGTGTGAGAAACAAGGAGTGATAAGGATTCCCCCTACCACTATAAAATCAACAGAGGATATAATAGAGGCATTTAACATCGTGTGGTGGCTGGTCTAGGACCTTTTAAATGAAGAATACCTATGTATCTCATTGAGATAGTAATCAAGTCATATGTAGTTCTAGGATTTCCCTATAGAGGTCTGGTCCATGGGCAGGGAAACAAGAGGGCATTTTTTATCAGTGGAAGGACCAAGATAAAAAATTCGGGTGTTACTACATATTCTATGAGGCTAGGAATCAAACCACATGTAGTTTTGAAAATAACTCCCCTTCATAGGTCTAGTCCATATGTATGGGAAAGGGCATATTTGTTACTGGTGGTTGCACCAAGATCTGGGGTCAAGGTGTCATTACATATCCCATGGAAATAGGAATCAATCCACACCTAGTTCTAAAGGTGTCCTCCCTATAGGTATCGTCAATACAAAGGGAGGAGGGGGAATTTTATACATTGATGGTGGCTAGACTATGATGTAAGATATGAGTGTCACTAAATATCTTGTAAGGGTAGGAATCAAGCCACATATAGTTTTGGAGGGCCCTCCCCATGTTAGTTTGACCTTTGCACGGGAAGGGGGGGATATTTATATCTTTTCGTTGCATGAATTTGAATTATACGTGACGGATTTCTAGCAGTCACACAATATCTACCCTGAAGCTTAACATCATATGGTGAGGAAGAATCTATCATGTAGTTTATAGTTATTCTATTAGGATGAATATGTCACTATGGTGTTTAAATTCTTGTGGCTAAGATGTATGTGTTTCTATTACATGAAGTATTTCTTTAGAAACCTTACATTGGTGGGAAATTTCATGAGCTACCCATCCATTGATATTAAGTAATATGATCCATTGGAGTAAACCTTATCTATGAAATATGGTCCCTCCCAATTTGACTCAATATTTTGGGGTTTCTTCCCGAGTATCATCGGGGTTCTGAGGACCAACACTATTTCTCCTTCCAGGAAAGACTGAATGTGAACCTTCTTGTTGAAGGCTCATGAAATTAGATTCTAATAAACATCCAAAATGGTTAAAAGTGTGCATCCTTTTCTCATCAAGCTTCTCTAAATCATCAAACTATTTCTGAGATTTCTCATCAGTGGACAATTGATCACAAACAGTAATGTGGAGTGATGGAACTTGAACTTCAATGGGAAAAACTACATATGTCTTGTATACTAGTGTGTATGGGGTTGCCTAGGTGGCAGTGCAGATCGTGGTCTAGTAATCCCATAAAGCATGTAGAATATTGTAAGTCCATTATTTCTTATCTTTTTCTACCATATTCTAGAGTATGTTGGATAGAGTCTTTATGAAGGAATCTGTCTGTCTGTTGGCTTCTGCATGGTAGTAGGATGAATGGTTGGATTTTATTCCATACTCCTCATATAACTTTTCCACTAAACAAAGTAGAAGTTGGTACCATTTTCCGTTAGTATTGTATGAGGGACACCAAATATGGTAATGATGTTGGCTTTCACAAAGCTAAAAATAATTATTTTTATGACCTCTTTAATGGGTACATCTTCAACCCATTTATAGAAGAAGTCGGTTTTTGTGAGAATGAAATTGAATTGTCTAGCTGTGGCAGGAGGATATGGTCCCATGACATCCATCCCCTATACGGAAAATGGTCGAGAGTACTTAGTTGTGTGAAGTAGATCTAGGGGTTGATGAATAAAATTGTCATGAACTTGGAAGGAATAGAACTTCTTGATGAATTTTGCACAATCATGTATCATAGTGAGCCAATAGTATCTAAGGTTTCAGATTTTATGGGAGAGCTTGGCTACTGATTATTGTTCTCCACAAGTTCCAAAGTTCACTTCTTTCATGATGGTAGTGGTCTATTCTTCATCAATGAAACTGAGAAGGACTCTTTCAAGGCATTGCTTATATAGAAACTTTTTTTGGTGTGTGCCATCATACAAAACAAAATTGACTGCCCGCCCCCAAATCTATTCTCTTCCATCCCTATCTAGTGGGAGTTCCCCTCCCCCCTGGAAGTAATTTTCAATGGGATTCATCCAGCCAGTGGTGTGACTGAATGCCTCATGAATGGGGATAATCTCTTCAATTTCTTCCATGTTGTTCTGAATGAATGGTAAGACCATCTGATGGTGGTCAATTCTAATGACTATTTTATCCTGGTACAGATCATTCAAGGTTATGTATGCATTTTCTAATGCATCGGCTTGATAATTTTTTGATTAGGGGACATTAGTCAATTTTGGTTCTGATGGGAATTCTTCTATCATCTCTTGGACATGGTTAATTAAAGGAACCAATACTTCTTTCTTAATGGAATTATCACCATTAACTTGCTTGATGACCAGCTCTGAATAAAATTTTATCTTTAGGTGCTCAGCTTGTGCATGAAGTGACAGCTCCATGCCTGCAATGAGGGCCTAGTATTCAGCTTCATTATTTGTGCACCACTCTAAAAGCAGGAAGTAGTAAGGTAAGAAAATATTTTCTGGAGATATGAGTATAACTACCTGCCCCAATTTATTAAGCTTGGGATCCTACATACTTTTCTCATTCAGGATTCTAGAGGCGCCATTGAAGATAATTTTCCTTTCCTAGGATCCTTCTTGGATGTAGAATACTTCTTCATCAAGAAGTTCAATGTCCAATGGGGTCATTTCTGCTGAGGGGTGCTCTTCCAAGAAATTTGTTAATGCCTGGCCTTCGATTGAATTTTGGGGCATGTACTATATGTCAAACTGTTGTAGAATGACTGCCCACTATGATAGGAATCCAGTTAACATAGGATGCATGAGGATATACTTGAGCGGGTTGTAGCAAGATACCAGATGGACCTCATGGTGTTGTAGGTAATGCTTTAGTTTTTGAACTGAAAAGATTAGGGCTAGGTATCTTTTTTCGATATTTGAATATTGAGTCTCAACATCAATTTTTTTGGACGAGGTAATAGAGATTATTCTCATTGTCGGCATCACTCTTCTGTGTGAGGAAAGTACCTAGTGACCATTCCAAGTTCATTTCATACAGAATGAGTGATCTTCCCTCAACTAGTGGCATTATCACCAGTGGGCTTAGGAGATACCTTTTAATATTTTTGAATGATTCTTGATAATAATTATCCCACCTGTATTCCACACCTTTCTTCATTAACCAAGTGAAAAGGAAAACACTTACCTTTAAGGTTGACTATGAAGCACTAAATATAGGCCAGATGCCCCTTAAAACCCCTCAACTTAGTGAGGTTGTGAGGTGGTGACATGCCAAGGATGGATTTTTTCTTCTCAGGGTCAACTTCAATGTTACGATGTAGTATGACGAATTCAAGTAATTTCCAGGAGGTAACACTAAAATCACACTTTAGGGAATTCATCTTTAGATCGCGTTGTCGTAGTTTATTGAATATTGTTTGAAGATCTGTATTGTATTTAAAGTTATGTTGTGATTTAACCACCAGATCATTGATGTAACACTTGAAAAATTTTCTCAGGAAGGTCTTGAAAATGTGATGCATGGAATGCTGATATGTGGCACTAGCATTTTTTAAACCGAAGGGCATCACCTTGTTTAAGAATAATCCCTGGGGGTTCCCTAAAGGTAGTGGGTTATTCATATTCTCGGTCTATTCATATCTGGTTGTATCTAGAGTATCCATCCAAGAAAAAGAGGTCCTCATATCTGATGGTTGCATCAATCAGCAATTCTGTGATCAGGACTGGGAAATCATCTTTCAGGTAGTGCATATTGAGGTCCCTGAAGTCAATATAGACTCGGAACTATTTATTATTTTTTTACAGGGGCAATGTTTTCTAGACAGATCAAATATTTGACTTCCCAAATGAAGTTATATTTTATTACATTGTCAATTTTAGACTCTATTTTGGTAGCATGTGTTGGGTGGGTCCTTCTAGAAACCTTTTTGTAACCATAATTGTCTTCTAGAAGACCCACCTGATGAGTGGCGACCTCAGGATTGAGGCCTAGAATTTTTGTTTAGTTTTAGGAAAAAACATCTCAATTCTTTTTAAGGAAGGAGGTATATGCCTCTTTATCCTTGAAATGCATATCCACACTAATCAAAGTGGGTCACAGGCCATCTTCAGTGTCGAGGTTTATCTCCCTAAGTTCATTAATTTTGGTGGAGATTCCTTCTTCAAATGTGGGAGGAGAATATTTGAGATATTATTATTCTAATTCTTCTTCTATATCCTCTTCATGATCCTCTTCATAATATTCTTCCTATTTTTTTGGAGAGATTATTCTTGAGATGAACTCTCCAGCGTTGGGAGAGGAATCACAACTCTGATTTCTGGAAACTGAAGCATCTTTTTTTCCCTGGCTGATTGTAGGTAATTTTCTAAAGAGGGTGTAATGGGGGGTGGAGGGGTTTCATTAAATTATTTTGGTGATAGGAAATTGTCATCAACCTTATTGAGTAAGGAAAGAACTATCTAGAGCCCTGAGGACAAGTTGGGAGCATTTTTGTTTGAGCACTCACTTTCATCATGAGGGTTGGCATGTTTTTCAACATCCTTGGACTCGGTGGCCATAACAGAGATCATGAAGATTACTGAGTCATCATCTGAGCTTTATGTTATTCACTCAATAAGATTGATGGGTAATACATACTCTTCCTCAAGATGTTTGAGGGGATCAGCGGAATCCATTTCCAATCCATTTGGAGTGGTGATCCAATCAAAATTGTCAGCCATATACTGCTTCTCTTTTAGTTTAATAACCCTGCATCGATGTAATGTGACTTGTAGGATTTAAATGGGAATTTATTATCATGAAATGTACCATTTTTACCATTATTACAATATTTGATGCACTGATGTTATGATGAGGGGATTGTAGCATGTTGATGCAGCTAGGGCCTCCCCAACAGGACGTTGAAGGCTGTATTTTTTCACACTACTAGAAACACAAAATCAGACATGAGGTCACCAAGACATGTTATAATCTTGATTAATCCCAACTACTTCTACTCACTTTTTTCATATCCCAGTAGAGTTGTGGTGTATGGTGTCAGACTTTCCTCATCATAGCCCAACCGACGAAGTGTTTGCAGTGGGAGGAGGTTAACTCTAGATCCATTTTTTATGAAATTTTTCCATACATCAATTCAATTTATCTTTCCAGATGCATATAAGGTTTTTATGTGTCCCTGAATGATGTCATCTTCATCCTAATTTTTGAAGGAGATGACAACATAGCATTCTAAAGGGTTGGTCTCTATCTAATAGACTTCGGCAACAACTATTTCGGCCTTAATTCCTAGTAACTTATTAAAGCTTCGATGAGAGCCTCTCTAAGGTTTTCTAACAGATTCAATGCATTCAGGATTAATATATTTTCCAATACTAAGGATAGAAACTACAAAATATCATATTAATACTCTAAAGGTTGGTGCTTCCCAGCTTGGGGTTTCTCTTGCATATGTTATTTAGGTACTTCAGCCCTATAGGTTGATAGGCTGACCTTTGGGTGGGAACTGATGGTGCTTCCATGCTCTTTGGATTCGACCAGACTAGTCAGTCTGTATGCTTTGGGTGATTAGACATATGGTCTTCCTCCAACGAATACTCAAAGTTGATTAGGCTATGATTTCTTTTAGTATGGGCAGAGAAACACTTTGATTCATGTTGTGTCTTCTGTAGGGTTCTTATGTGACTTTTCACAACATTAACGGTTTGAGTTATGGTGTGGTTGGGAATTTGACTCCTTCCCTGACCATGCCTTCCTAGAAACCCTCAGCTTCTCCGGTCTCTTCCTTCAGCTCTCCGGTTGGATGTATAGAATTTGGTTTCATATATATATTCTTCGTTATAGAATGGGTCCATTAAGTGAATGACATTAATGGAGTTGAAGATCAGTTCTTGATCCGATAATGATTTTGTATGATTGTCTTATTTTGATAGTTCCATTTGGTGGGGTGGTACTTGTTGTCCCATTTGGTGGGGTGCGGCCCTTTATTTCAAGTCTACTGGCATGAAGTCTGAAATTGTCAAGGTTTACTTTGGTATTAGTGCAGGTTCATCTTTTTTATCCTTCTTTCTACCTTTCTGATCAGACAGTCTCCTGGAAGACTGACCCTTGGAGGGTTGTAGGGCTGATGACAATGGTTGTGTTGCATCAGGATCTATTGGGGGAATATTTGGTTGTTTCAACTATTCCTGTATTATTCCATGAGCATAGTTGAATGTGTTTTGAGTCATCCAACTATCAAACTTTTTATCCTTTTTTCTGGTGATTTTTTTACACTCCCCTTCCACACTTGGGTCAAATGTGGAAAAATATGCCACGTGTATTGGCGATAGTACTAACTTGACTTGTATAGAATCCACCATATTTTTTATGAGATCATTGAAGATGAACCACTCTTGGATGGTGTGTCCTTGTATTTTGTGATAGGTAAAATAATTTGGATGATCATTGAGACCCACTTTATCAACTCAATTTGGATCTGGTAGCTAGAGCAAGTTGTAATTCATGGCGTCAACGAAGTAACCATAGACTTGGCACATCATAATTAGTAGAATTTATTTATTTATTCCTTGAATTGATTTCTTTTATCACCCTTTCACTCATCTTGCCAAGGTGGGGTGGTTGTTGGCATCCAAGGGGTCCCACATGGTTTGGTGGGGGCCTCACAACTTGAGTTAGTTCCGAGGGTGGATTAAGCATGACAAAATCCACTTCATCTTTTCACATTCTTTTTACTTGGGCCAATGGGGCCAATCAGGACTTGAGATTGGTCTACTATAAGGAGTCTTCTATCATTTGGGAAATAATGGATAAATCTCAGAACCTACTTGTGTACTTCACTAGGATTAGTGGCATCTACAATTCATCACGAAGATTATCGATGCACATAGCAAGAATTTCATCATGGGGGAGTGGTCGGTTCCAGGAGTAAGTAAGGAATTTCCATATGGAAATGAAATCTAAAACTCTTTAATTATCTTTCTACTTATAGTTCATGAGATCATTGACTTTTGTCTTATGAAATGTCGAACTAAACTGGAATAGAAACTATCATTGGAGGTCCTCCCAACCTGTAATTGAGTTATCTAGAAAACTAGTATACCAAATGAAGGTTGAACCCAATAGTAATATGTATAGTGAATTAGATTCTATTTCGAGTCTCCTGAACCATTGAAAACTATGAATATGGGGTTCTGATGTTTGGAGATGGTGGAACGTTGCTCACCCAATCCAGGTAAGGTTTGTGTTCTAGTTTTATCAGAGTGTGCTTCCCTTCCATGGCTTCCAGTCGAGCTATCAATTGATCAGTGGTATTCTAGAGACCTTGATGCATATCCTACTAGACTTGAGCTTGGGTGGTTGTAACAAGGAGAAAAACTAGACATGCTAAAACTACTAGAATTTGGGACAGATACCCAGTCAGGGGGAATCCTCTATGAGTTCGCCAAAATGTGTTCTGGATGTTTTCCTAGTGGAGGGAAGTATTGATATCCTTTCAGGTCTGGATTCAAGTAGACTAATGGTCCTGGTGCTGGATTGGATGAGCATTTGAGCCTAGTTTCATTTATCGGTATGAGTGATTATGGTATAGGAACCTCTTCTATAAGCACTTGTTTACATTCTTCTTGATAAACACACCCAAAAAGATATCTTCCTCGACACAGCTCTACATTGATTTTCTTGAGCTCTTTCATTTCTTCCTCCTGCTTGAAAAATCTTTCCTCGAGCATGAGGGACTCATTTTTTTGAGGGGGAGGAGGCGGTTCATATATGACCTTGGACTTATTCTTCTTCTTTTTCGGGATTCTCAAGGGAGGTAATGTTGGGTTTTCTAAGGGTGTGCCCAAATTTATAGTAGCTCTCTCTTTCAGGGTATGCACACCCTTCAGGATCATTGTGGACCACCTCTAGTAGGGAACCATATTTTCTTTCATCCTATTCATTTTTATCATTTATTTTGAGGTATGTGGGACTGAAATCCACCATGTTCACTAATGCATACCGCATTGGGGGTTTTGTACCCAGTGCTGAATAGTAGGGGATCTTTTTTCATCCTTTTTTGGACCTTCTCCTTCAATTCTGTAGTGTTCTTTGGATATATTGGCGAATAGCGACCCAAAGGGATACCTGGTCTAAACTCGTAATATGCCTTCATCCCAGTGGGTATGAACAATGAGATAGGACTGAACGGGTGACCTCTCTACTCATCATTCTTCCCAGATGAGAGAATACAGACATCCACTGTGCGGGAATTTGAGGTAAAAATTCCCCCAACCCTACAGTCTAGGGTTTCTCTGGTTCTTCCATTGATGTGCTATGACCTATATTCATTGGTCTTACAGCAGAATTTTGAGTTAAAAAATCCCCCAGTCTTGTGGGCTAGGGCTATTTCCATATTGCAGCAATAACTACTTTTATTACTGCCTTCTTGATTTCACGCACTCCCACATGAGTGTGATCTAAGTATGGTGCTAGATTTTCAATGGATTTACTTTCTTCTGAGGACGTGATCATTTCTCCTTGATTGGATTCCCTTAGGCGGGAAGCCTACTGGATGTTCTCAGTTTTCTGAATCAGAAGATTCTTGATGGCTTGATCTCAATGGGCCTAATGCTTTTGAGACTTACTCAAGGTCGGTTCTTGTTTAGTGTTCCACATTTCCTGAGAAATAATTCCATTTAATCTCTATATTTAGGTAAAGAAATTACAGGATGTCTGTAGAGACCCGTATCTTGACGTACATGGACATTACATTACTTTTGCGGAATACTTAGTACATAACAAAAACACACACACAAGGATCGTAATAGTTTAGTGTCTTTGGAAACTCGGATCGTAATCTTCTAAACGTGGTGAAAGATCTTCAATATCTCCCATAAATATCTTCCCCTTTTTTTTACCTAAAACCTTTATTTATATCCTGGGGAAAAGAAAACATAAAAGGGTGAGCTCAAATGCTCAGTAAGGGTAAACAAAGGAAATATCAATCACATAATTTTCATAAGAACATAACATTTTTGGAAATCTTAACCTGTAAAAGAGAGCATAATTTCATAACATGGGATAAATCATAGTAGTGAAATGAAATCATAACTTAAAACATTACTCATTGTGGCATACACACATAATCATAGAGAATCATTTCTTGTTAGTCAAGACTCATTGCCAAGACTATCTTAGTGGACAAAGTCCCTTTCTGAATCGAGTAATCCTCGTTTCAGTCATGTTTCACTGAACCGGTATAACCTACCATTCCATCCATGTCTATCTCATGAGATATAAAATCTTTACCCAATGCATTAGAGGGAGATATAGGTCCCACCCATCTCTTAATGAATCCTTTCTTATGTGTGCCACAGAATCATAAATCATACATCATTGCATAACCCATGTAATAAAAATGGGATTTTTAAACAACATGACATCATAAAACCATTCATATAAGATAAAGGAATTCATAAACATAATTCCATCACAACATAGTCAAATAAATGTAAAAATATGGATAGAAACAGAACCCTTTATTATCTTATATGGAAAATAATTTTGATAAAACACTTGAATTGAATTCTTGAGGAAAATATCCTTTCTTCTTCAAAATCAATTTCTTTTCACAAAACATCATGAAATTTTAAAAGAAAGAGATTTCATTGAAAATAGTCATGAAATATTTTAGAGGAAGCTTCATGAAAATAAGTCTTTATAAAACAGTATAAATCCGTTCATGTCGTATAAGTTAAAAAAAACTTTCTTCGTACTTTTGTCGGATAAGTCAAAAAGTACCTCGTACGGAAAAACGACAAAAGATTCCTTTCATATTCTTTACTAAAAACTCACCTAAGGGTAAAATTGGATTTAAACTATTGCAAGTGGATGGAAAAAATATTACATATTGAGGGAACATGGATGTGGATGATAAAATACACCCCAGTAAATACTTACGAATAAACAATCTCGGATAAAAATGAGATTGTGATATTTCCCTTACCTTATGTCCGACTTGCTTTGTAAGTGTCCAAACCTCCTGTATAATGATTTAAATCATGTTATTGACTTATTCCAGAATCATATTCATTGTTATGATATCATATATGGTTCACTTATGACATTATATTACCCTTTCTTTTGTAAATTCCATGTTAAAGAAGCGTTTTGGGTAAAATCGTTTCATTTATCTTAGGTGTTTTGACTTGTTGTTCTTGACATCACTATTACTTATATCATGATTTACTTACTTCCAGAATATAAAATATTATTTATATATCATATATATTCAGTATATATATATATATAATAGATAGATAAATAAAATGAAAAACACCGTTCATGGAGACGGTAGTCCGTACGTACGCATGAGCGCTGTTTTACTTTCCTTATTGTCTTGAAATGGAAGTAAGTAGATGACATACATATATATATACATAAATCCAGTAGCTTTATAATGTCATATATTTCATTATTATTTCTTATATATACTTTATAATCATTCTTAAATGGTTAACATGGAGAATGAATCTCATCGCGTCGTGGAGACGGTATTCCGTACGTACGCACGAGCGATGATATCATTTCTATAAATATTGAATTGAATTGGAGTGGATTATACAATATATCAGAATCAATATGATGTTGTAATAACTATGTATAGTTATTCTTTACACCATTATACCCATCCATGTAAGGTGGTGGTGGAAAATAGATTACACCACGGCGTGGAGACGGTATTCCGTACGTACGCACGCGCGGTGATTTCATTTTTCCGTAGGATGGATAGAAGGTGAATTAGGGTTGTTTCATATTTATAATAACATATCAGTATGTAAGTAATACTGATGTTATTACTTTATCATGAAACAACTAAAGAAGAAGAAGTTGAAGAAGAAAGAAATTGAAAAGATCGGTAATGGATATTACCTTTTCTTTGGAACACCTTTTTGAATCCTCCACTTAAGGAACTAAGATTGGTCTTTGGAGAAGACCAGGACCTCTAGGATTATTCTAGGGAAGTGGAGAGGGGAAAATGTCAGGGGTTGGCCGAGCTTGAGTGCTCAAATTGGTGTGAGGAGGAGGGGGAGGAGGTGCCCTTTTATAAGGGAGGAGAGGGGCACCTTAGGAATATCTCAAAATATTATTTTATATTAAAGTCAAAATCGGTTTATAATGGTTCCAAAGGGTCTTATTTCTAAGCTAAAGTGGTGATGGGTCGAAATCCTATCAACCAATAGAATTTAGACAAGTTTAGGGTATTATTTTAACCTTATCAATTAGATTTAACTCTAAGTTAAATAATTTAACTTTTACCGTGTCTTTTTGTTTTCTTTCACTATATGGTTAATAAACTTACTATAACATGCCAAACGAACCCCAAATTGTTTATTATTAATATATATATCCTTATCTAAGTCATTTGGCCGAACCTTAGATTTTTAGGAATAAAATAACAATTAATAATATAATATTTGATTTAAAAACTATTTTGTGTCAATTTTGACACTATTTGATATATGATTTTTGTGAAAGTCATAACAGAATTAAATGTTCTACCCAAGTTGATTAAATCCACAATAATACATCATAGTAACCTAGAAAATTAGTGGAATTCATAAAAATTCTCAAATTACATTTATTTTGGTGTTTATAACATCAATTATGTCAATATTTCATAAATAAGATAATTACTGCATCATCTTTGTGTCATAAATTAATTAAATTATTTGATGTCTAAAAATTACAAATAAAATACCATTATGTAGGAAATCTTTTTAGCTTTCTAATGAATATTTACAATCCAATTTATCTTCTGTATAACCCCATATTAAAAATGTTTTAGTAAATAAACTTTGATTTTAACTCTTTTAACTCTTCTTTGAATTAAATAATAATAAATGTCCTAATCTAATCCAAGTGGGGCTAAATGATAATATTTTACACTTAAGGTTGTTTTTGGTCGAGATACACTTGTCCAATAGGATTAGGACATGTGTTAGGGTAATATTAATATCATATTTACCCTTAGTTACCCTATTTACTATTAACCGCGGTAAAAAAAAGTAAAAAGTTACTATTCACCAAAAATTATTTTCATCTCATTGAACCACATTTTAGTCCTTGATATTAACCGTGTCTCTCGGATTTTCGAAATTCCATTCACAGAAGCGGTAAAATTAAGTTTTATTTAAAATTCAGTTTTTAACCTACCACTTAGTGGTTTCACTATTCATCAAAAATTGAAGTTTTTCAGAAAAATGCCAAAATTTCACCCTAAGCTATAATTGATATTCCGAATTCAAAAATGATTTCTATTTTACAAAATTCCCAACATATAAGTTGCATTAATTAATTTTATAATTAAATCCCGCTGTTAAAACAAATAGCGTGTTTTTAAGAAACAATATCTATCAAAAGATTGACACTTGTTTATGTCTAGTTTAAATGTGAAATTACATCCAATGACCAAAATTGTATTAAATTGTAAAAATTTATTCTAAATATACTTTAAAACCACTCAAATTAATGATTTATCACTATTAATTATTTCGATTAAAAAAGTTGTTTTTAATTATAATTTAGTAATTTTCACTATTCATCAGAATATGAAAGTTATCCGAAAAGTACCAAAATTTCACCTTAGGCTAAATTCGATACTCCGAATCCAAAAATAAAGTTCATTTTGAAAAATAAGATTTACTGGATTTCAAAAAGTGGTTATTACTATTCATAACGGCTAGTTTTAATAATATTTTTATAGCATATCGTTGTTTAGTGAAACTCGGTATTGCGTACTACACACGCTATCGAGGAAGGTCGCGATTGCGTGTAATGCAAGTCAAGTCAAGGATGTGTGTTGTGCAAGATCCTTTTGGTGTAGCGTACAACACAAGACATTAAAAAGAATATTTTTTTATAAAATCTTGGGCTGTTACAATGTCAAATCTGATGTGGTCTTTTTGACAGGAAGTGGGTGAAATGTAGAGTTTCGTGTTCTCCCCATCCCCGAATATGAACTCCATATAGGGAATCACTAATAAGGCAATGTAACTTGTGTAAATAATATATTTCGGCCAGTTCAAGGTCTTTATTTCACCTCTATAATTGTGGATTCCGTGTAGATGGGAGAGCTTCCAAGTCGATCAGATGGTGAAGCTCTCCTAGTATGCTGACTTGGTCTGTATATCCCTCATAGGGTAGGAATTTTATCTTTAGTTGGCAGATATTTCTCCATATATTTAGGTTAATGTTATGTGTACTTTCTTCTAAAAACTCTATGGGTATTTAGAACTGAGAAGTGTCCATGGTCCAATACATTATCGGTATATCATCCCTAGCTAGTTTTCTTCTTAGGAGAAACATATCCAATTGTTTCTCTTCCAGAGACCCCTCATCTTGGTCTTCCAACTTGAATTCTCCTTAATTTTATTTCGAGAAATGGGGCTGTTAGAATCCTCATTGATATGTGAGTGGTATGAGGGTTTCTCGGAAGATGAGTGTGGCCCCAGGCCTTCTTCGGGTTGAGAAAGGATATCACTCATCATAGATAGAGTTTCTAACATATCTGACTCCATCTTTATTAGTCCCACAGTGTAGGAGGGCTTCCTCACATTTGTCCCAGTAAGGGGAGGACCTTCTTGCCGGTATGAATTTTAACTATGGGGGGGGACCTTCGCAATTTGTTCTACAATGGAGAGGGATACCATTTCAACTTGTTGTCTGCTTAGAAGGAATGTCCCTATAATATATACCATATAGATGGCCTTCAGGGAATGTTGCAGTAAGAGGAGGACCTTCTTGCTGCTTAATGTCACTGAGGGGAGGATCTTCTTGATGACTGCTATGATGGTGATGACTACTATCACAGCTTTATGTCTAGATTCAGGGTGAATTTCTTTAGTTTACATTTTGAGGATGGCCTTCAGGATGAAATAAAATGAGGGGAGGACCTTCTCCTTTCTTTATGTTGTTGCGTGGAGGGCCTTCACAGAAACTGCCATTACGAGGAGTGCTTTCTCAGTGGATTCCATCATGGCGAGGACTACCAACATGTCTTGACATCTGACTACAGGGGAGAAAAATATCTATATCATATACCCTAGGGAGGACCATTAGAGGATATGAAAGCAAGGGGAGGGCCTTCTTATTGTTTGATCTTTTATTCAAGGGGAGGGATACCCTAACACACGTCAGGATATAGGATCTCATGATCGATCATTATTGCCCCACGAAGTAAGATCATGTGGGTGCTCTAGGCAGGGCCTTCAGAGCTACCAGTGGCAACATTATGGGGATGTTCTTTCTAACTGCTACTTCCACTTCCATAATTATGTGATGGACTAATAGTATCTTGAGCCTCTATTGATATATGCTTGATTTCATCAATAACTCCAACTTCCAGCAAAGTATAATCATGAATATTTACTTCATTTTCTAGTTTCCTTTGGCACATTTCATCTTTGTACCCTCTCTTACAGGCGAATGGGCCTTCTTCTATTGGTAAATTCCTTCGTATACAGATTCCTATTTTTTTGGTTCTCGTGATTCCATTGGGATATGCTGACGAACATCTTGAATTTTGGTAGGGATATATGCCTACCCTAGAGTGGTCACCACATTGGATCGGCGTCCCCCAATTAGAACAAGTATTTTTTCTTGATCTGGTTATCCATGTATCACGGGATATTACCAAAAAACCTCTTATACTAGAGAATGGATTCATAGCTACTCTATAATGACCAACCTATCTTGTATATGAGTCATTTCATTCAAGGAAACTAGTTTGTAGGCACAATTTATCTCTTTTTCTACCGATGTAATGACGTCTTGATATGTATGCAAGATATCGTTTGGAATCAACATCTAATCTTCTGCCATTTCTCAGATGTGTTGAGATACATCTTTCTCTAGAATGGGTAATAAGGCTCATTCTAATGTTAGAGCAAGAGTTTTTACCTCCTTCAGTCCTCCATAGGTTTCCAATGGATACTAGCAGTTCTCCTATGATGGGACAGAGAAACGAGTCTTCCTCTGTCTTTTTTTTCTTTAGTTCCCACCATATTTGACTGGTGGGATTCATATTTAGGAGCATTAATTTTCATCTTCTCTCTTTCCATTGTATTTGTCTCATGTTATTTGTATTCATCCATATAATTTTTACTCTGATCATATTTTTTTCCACCCTATTTAGATGGCAGACTTGATACGCATCAATAAGTGTTTATGCCTACATGTAGCTAGTTTCCATCTTATTTGGATGAAGGGATTCTTGTGCATCAGTAGTTATTTGAATCTACCTTTAATTATCCACTCTATCTCCATGGAAGGACTGGAGAGAACTAGTAGGAATGTGAACGTGCTCGTATTGTGCCACCCTATTTTCGTGGTGGGCTTGAGTGGAGGGGGCGGAGTTGTATGTCTGCCCATTGAATGTCGATGTGTTTGTATGGTGGATTTTATCTTCATGAATTTGGGTGATTACCTTCTCCTAATTATATGTTTTTCTCCCTCAGTGGGTGGCCTGAGGGGCCCATGTACTTTGTACTTCAGCAGGTTCCCTCAGCATGAGATCCTCTTCAGAGAGAGGATACTTGGTCGCCTGGTGTTGGTGGTGACACTCTTCGGTAGGGACCCGTGATTAAGACCCCTTCATAGATGGGGTTAATTTATTATCATCGACTTCATCTACCTCCATAACATAAGTAATATACTTGTTATCACGCTCTGGGGACAAGCTCTCGGAGTAGTTGGAGACGACCAGTGGGGCCACCCTGTGCTGGGGTGTCGACCACAGCTGGGGTGGCAGTTGGAAATATTTTTAAGATTGGAAGTCATGTATTGCAACCACCAATGTGGGGAGAGTACAGTTTTTGTGGTACCCTATAATCAGTGTGTTAGATACCTAGCGTTGAAGATGTTCGATCAATGAGGGGGTTTTTCTCTTTATATGGGCCCCGACCACCTGTGGGATTGTTTAGGTGCATGTATTCATTGGTTATCGAGATTCCATTTGAATTGAAGGTTTCTCTGGAAACCTGATATATATATATATATGACATATATAGATAACAAAACCCTTAAAAGTAGTATCTCTTGGTCACATTCATAATTGACGATTCGACTTATCCCCCCTCCTTTTTATGTGTTGAAGGGTCTTGAGTGGCATAAAACTACCACCTTGGTTGAGGATTCATGATAGGTTCATAGTTATTTTTTGACCTGAGGTGAGAATTTGGGGAAAAAATGGTCTGATATGTGAAAATAATTTTTTTGTTATTATAGATAATTTCGCATTGGGTTCACCGTTTTTGTTTCAAACTGAGGTGAGTGTTTGGGGAAAACAAAATGGTCTGATGGGTGACAATAATTCATCTGTTATTATAGAGAATTTCATATTGGATTCACCATTTTTGTTTCGACCCAATTTCCTTCATTATCCTTTAGGGGGGATTGGATTGATCCTATGGGGATTGGATAGTTTATCCTATTTGTATTATGAAGGAGGTGCCACAATCGAATGGTCATGGCAGGTGATTGTAGGGGTTAAGTATTTATGCAATCGGTCCTCTTAGAATATGATTTCCTCATATGGTCTCCAATGGGTTCATTCATGCAGGAAGAAACTCAAAAGGACCTTCTATCCGTGATTCATGGACCTGATTTCCAAATTCAGGTGCTTGTTGGATGGTTTGTCCAACAACACTTGATGATTCCATTGGTTGATAGGATGGGAGGTCATGCTCATCACACCCTTTTGGGGGAATTATTTTGCTAATCTGTGACTCTCTTATATATTTAATCCATGTTCATATGTTTTTGAATCCTCAGTTCATTCTTGAAGAGTTTATCCATGGGTTACCCCCAGGTTGCAGGATCATCATAGATATACATGGATTTGACTCTATTGAGACAATTCCGACTCAACCAATGCAATGAGGCACTATGATGTTTATCGTTATCCATGAGGTACAGAAGGTGTTTTTATGTTGGGTTTAGACCCATAATATGGGATTTATATATATCCTCATGAGAGGAATCAGAGCCCACGTAATTCGATGATGCTTAACTGGACACATCACCTTTTAAAGTCATGTGACAGGGACCCATCCATGAAATTTAACTTCATGAGGCGAGGACATCCTGGTAAAAGATTCCTAGTCAAGACTTGGTGTTGGTATTATATCGAAGTGTCGTGAAGGTCCCAAAAAAGATATGATCCTTTGGGTGAACATAACCCTATAGGGGATATAGTTTGGAAAACGTTAGGGTTGATTTGAGGGTCGGATTTGGACCTCAGGGAGGCTTCCTATGTATCCCAGTCAAATGGGGAATCAAAGGCCATGTAGTTCCATTATCAGGACTTACACCTAGGAGGGATTCCTTTTGAATTTGGGGGAACATTTTATCAAGACAGACTTCAAAGGAGAATTTCCTTTGAGCTCGATCCTTGGACAAGCATCCTATGTATCATGGTTAGAGTAGGAATCAAAGTTCTTGTAGTTCATTTTTGGTTTATGAATTGATTGGGGATTACGTGTGGGAGATTCCCGTTTTAGATAGTTGAATCATGACTTACTTTTAAAGAGGATGCCCTTTGTTGGGGTGAACCATATAAAAAAGGGTACCTCTTTGATCTCAGGCCTTAAATAGGCATCCTACATATCAAAATTATGGCGAGAATCATAGTTCTTGTAGTTCATTTATGTGTTTTTTCAATGTCGTATCATCAGAGACCTTTAATCATACATGATTCATTCTTGGTGTGAGAAATAATAGGATGTTAAAGATTCAACAAGGTCACACATTCTCTTCTCCGCTGATGAAAAAGAGGACGATGATGGTGGAAGAGGTCTTGCCTATGAGCCCAATAGGACAGGGAAAGAGCATTGGGTGTGTTAATTCCCTCACTTGGTCCCATTTAGAGATAACAATGGGTGAGGGTGTGAAGCAATGAACCTTTCAATGTGAGATGATATTGAAATTTTTTTGGTCTGGCTCTCAGAAGGATAGGGGTTTACCTCAGTGAGAGTGCCCCAAAGCTGGTTCTGAAAAAGGGAAGGAGCATGATTCCTTGTCAAAGAGGAAGGAAAGAGTGATATTCTCGCTTATCACTGGAACTCATTGAAGAGAAAGGATAGTTATTACCCCTAATCCCTAGAATGAGGAGACTCACATTGGAATCCCAAGGTCTGATACTAGCATACCTTAGGAATTTAGTCTTAGATACATTGTGGGGGTCCAAATCATTATGGTGACAGCCTTTGTGACTCCTCTTACCTTGGGTTTGTAAATTCAGAAAGGTGTTCCGGTGCACTCGATGATCTGATCATATGGGTCTTGTGGCTTTGGAAGAGGCTTTGGCTCAATGTCGATGGATTGGTTCACAGATGAGATATGGAGGATTGGATGGTAATAGAGGGGCATGACTAGAGCTAAGAGGAAGGACACCCTAAGACACCCTATTCCATGTACTGTTTTCTCACACTTGATGGGGGAAACCCCACATAGCTTACTACCATGTGGGTAGATGGGTCTTCTACATACTGAAGTGGTACGTGTATTGTAATGTGTTCCACATACCGAAATGGTATGCGGCCCTAGATGTGGTTCGTGATGCGGTAGGCCATGCAACCCTAGGTTCCATCCACGTATAAATGTATTATGCAGTGTAGGGTCTATTCCACATAGCGATGAAATATGAAGAGCACCATATTGAATAAGGGAAAGGGAGACTGTGGTTCATGGTAAGTTCATCTGTGATGGATTTATGGTTTGTGGTTTCCCAAATTCAGTTCACGATGTCACCATTTCAGTTCGTAGTTTATCATTTTTATTAGGTTTCTTCTTTTTATGGTACATGGCCATTTATACCTGTAGATGAGGTGGTTCACGGTTCACACTTTATTGATGATTCAAGACTGAAGTATAAGTCTTCTCCGTACATCTCTAAAATCTCCAAAGTCATAGCTATGTCTTCTCTCTTCATCTCTGCTCTCATTCCTCCTCTAGT
Organism: Viscum album; assembly: GCA_963277665.1. Taxonomy (NCBI): domain Eukaryota; kingdom Viridiplantae; phylum Streptophyta; class Magnoliopsida; order Santalales; family Viscaceae; genus Viscum; species Viscum album. Next base: position 849,457,505 of record OY728126.1, on the reverse strand, counting down.
CTCATCTGATTTCCATTTATTTTCAGTTCCTCTTATGGTCCTTTTATAGAGAGATGGGGAAATCATATTTGTGGGCATGCAGAACCATTTGTGAAAATCCATGAAGATATAGCTCAACCCATGTAAGACTCGGTCAACTGGTGTTTGTGGAGGTTGTGGTTTGAAAGACGTGGTTTGCGGAACCCGACAGCTTGCTTCACCCGCAAACTACTTAGTTTGTGGGACGGTATATAGTTGCATTTATTTGTTCAATTCCGCTAACAAAATGTTGCATTTTATGTTCCATGTGAACCTTTCCCGGTGATGATGACTTGGTCAGCATAAAACCCTTTGAAATATTTTATTTCCTCAACTTTATTCTAAAATTTTCAATCCAATTTGCATCCATTCTCCTTGGTGAATTTTTAAGAATATTTTCTTCCTTCTAGAAAGTTCTTGTGAGAGTATATACTTCCCTTCATGAAGTTTTTAGGACCCTACAGGGAGAATTTTATGATATTAATGGATCAATAAAAGCCTCATGTACATATTCACATAGTTTGATATGAATCTTAGGTAGTGAATATGTATTGAGTACCTTAAATACTTTGATTTTAATCTTACTTATATTCCTAGGAAAAGAAATATGGTATCCAATGATATGATCCAAAAGACTCAGACGCAAGTAGTTTAAGAGGCCAGTGGTGAAGGGCATCTCATGGACTTATTTTCAAAAATTAATGTTGGGGTGTAGAAGGATCATGGGAATACAATCATGTCAGCTTTAGCGATAAATTATACACTTCTATAATGGGTAAAGATGAGGAAAATTTACGATCCTAGGGCCCTAGTACTAAGTAAAATTATCTCATATTACGATTAATCTTTTAGTTGGATCATGGATAATAATGAGACCTTATGCATAAATTGGCATATCTAGGTCTCAACAGACATCCAAGAGGAGATGATGTGGGAATCTCATTCCATATTTTTGGTGGAACATCCCAGTGTCACCAATATGTATCAAGACTTACATTTCCAATATTGGTGGTCTTGAAATGGAATATATCCAGCTTTATCACTTAGATTTCCATTTGTTAGCAGTTTAAGGTGGAACATCAACAAACAGTGGGACTTCTATAGCCACTGTCCATTCCCAAGTGAAAATGTGATGATGTATCCATGGACTTCATGACTAATTTACCCAGATTGCCTCATTTAAATGATATAGATTGGGTAGTTTTGATCATTTTATTAAGATTACACATTTCTTTCCTATTTGGGAGACTTTATCAGTATATGAGCTAGGTAGTCTATACTTCAGGGAGTTCATACATATTCAGGGAGCTCCTCAATCTATCATATCTGAAAGGTATTCTTGTTTCAAATCATAGTTCTAGTAGGGTTTATAGAAGGCCTTGGGTACATAGATGCTTCTAAGAATGGCCTATAACCCTCAAATTTATGGACATAAAAAGAATACAATTAATGTTTAATAGTTCATTCTCTTTGCATGTTTCCTTGACTTAAGTGGTTCTTGGGAGAAAAATATACCCCTAGTTGATTTATCTTATAATAAAAACTTATAGGCTACCATCTAGATGGATCCTTAAAAGGTATTATGTGGTAGGCCATGTCGATCACCTATGTTCTGGCTAGAGGAAGTGGAGGAAGCTCTACTTAGACCAAATCACATCCAAGAGGCTTCAGAGTAGGTCTAGTTGATCAGGTTTTTCATGTTGACAACTCATTACCGATAGTAGTATTATGCCAATCGATGCCAAATACCTCATTATTTTGATGTATAGGATCAGGTTTTCTTTTTTGTTTCTCCCAGGTTATTCCATTGAATGATTTGTGGATAGGGTAATATTTCCCCTCGATTCATCATACCTTTTGAGTTCTTGAAGAAAATTGGTCGAGTGGCTTACTAGATAACAATTCCTCACCAGTCTACGTATAATGGTTTCACATGTCACATATCTTCTAGTATTATCCAAAATCTATACTTGTTTTACATCCTAATGAGGTTAAGTTATATGTGATTGCTTATTTTTAGGAGTACCCAATGTGAATTATGGATCAAAGCCTGAAGACTCTTTGAGGTAAGTCAATTCTTTTAGTATGGTTGTTGTGATAGAATGGCCACGTACAATATGAGACTTGTGACCAGGAAGCTGATATACATTCTCAGTGGAAAAATATTTTTTCAGAATATCCCTATTTACCCTTTTAAGGCCAACTCGACAATGAGCTTCTTTAAGGAGGGGAGGTTTCAATGACCTTCATCTTCAGATCATTACATATTATTTTAATTTGGTTAAACCCTTATTGAGTTTTATTTTTGGATTAAACCCAGATACCACACCTTAGGGAAGTTTGGTTTTGTATTGGAAGTAAGGGAGAGAAGTAATGGGGATGGAATCTAGACAAAGATTAAATACATGGCATGTATTCATTACATGGCATGTAATGAATACATGGCATGTATTCATTACATGGCATGTAATGAATACATGACATGTATTCAAGTACAAGACATATATTCAAGTACATCAATCTAGGACCCTTTTGCAAGTCATGAACTTGGTTTTTCCTAGGAGGGGAGAATCTAAAGCTTTACATGGAGTTTAAACCTAACATATCATGTAAATTTCCAAGGTCATTTTTTTAAAGGATTAAAAGGCTCATATTTTTGGGTAGAGGCTCATTTTTTCTCCCATGCACAGCAAGAGATTCCCACAAGATTCCCTCCTTTACCTAGACTAGGTTCCACCATTTAACCTTATTTATTAGTCTAATAATAGTATTGTTAGTTTTGTAGGATAAATAGTGGTAATATATCCACTATACTTCCTTCTTATTATAGTTTATCTTCCCTTATTTTTTGATATTTTTGTGTGGTATAATTTTCTCTACTTTTAGTCCATTTTCTTATTTTGGATATTTCTTATGTTCTTATTTGATTTAAAGGCTAATACTAGATGATTGGTCACCCACAAAACTAATGTAGGTTGTATATAAATTTTCTCTGAAATTTTAGGTTTTTTCATAGCTTCTTAGACATGAAACTCACCAAAATTTTCAACATGTTTCCTTAAAATCAATTTTACATTTCAAAAAAATTACACCATGTCTCTATACACCCTTAGAGCCCTGTCAAATAATTATAGAATTCCTATATCATTTATTGAAACCCCTTTGGGTTTGAGAAATTAAATACCATATTGAATGTAAAAATTTAATTGAGAAATAACATTTTAAGTGGGTTGGGTTTCCTTGATTGTGATCTTCCTTGATTAATAAATTAAAAAGGCTTAATTTAAATGAATGGAAGTGGGTGGAAAGTCCATTCCACTTGTTATAAATTTATAAATGTGAATTATATGAATTGAGCACCCTAGGTAATTTATGCTATGTGGTTATAAATGTTTTAGAGGTAAGCCATTGTTGCTATTATTATTATGATTCCATAGTTATTGGCTATTGAATAATGGTCAATGGATTTGTTGAGAATGGTGTTTCAAGATCCCTTATGTTGGGTGTTGGGAATGATGTCTCACACTATTTACTTTATTTTGGTTATGGTCATGACGTTCCATATTCCTCTACATCAGGTTTTGGGCATGATGACTCTCTCCACCATATCAAGTGATGGGAAAGATGTATCACATTCATATAAGATTCATGGATTTTACCCTTTTCTAGATTCATTGTCTCATTAGACTGGTTATGGATGCCTGAGTTACACCCCGTCTCCACCTAGCACCTATTTTCCACGTATATTCCTCTATATTTCTTCACATATAGATTTTATATACATGTAAACAATATATATATGTGTGTGTGTGTGGTTACTTATATATATATATATATATGTGGTATACTGATCAGACTCATTTTGGCATATGCCGAAGTAGGTAGAGTCTACTCGGTGTCCTTCTGAAACCTGAGCTAACTTGTATTTACTTTCTAATATTGTTTATTATTCATTACCAACACACTTATATGCTATATACAGTAGATGGATTATTTCTAGACACTTTTGGTGGTGGACTACTAAGTTTATCTCACACCCTACCCAGACATACATTGGTTCCTGAGTAAACTTCATGATTATAGGTGTAGATAAGGGAAAACACCCTATCATGGATGCTTATCTATTTCGTTTGTAGCTTGGAGCATGTGAGAAGAGGACTGAGCATATAATCATTATTCTAACAGATTATTTATTTAGTTATTTTTTTATTTTTGTATAGAATGTTGTATATTTATGTCCCATGTATCCCTCACATCCCCTTTTTTATATCAGCATGCGATGACATCATTTTTTATAAGACTCAGCCTATGGCCTTTTATTATTATTATTTATTGGATGTTTCCTATTCTACGATGATTATTTATGGTATCTATTTATGATGTGTTATTGGTTATTTTAGATTATTACACTATTTATTATCCTTGTTTATATCTGTTTTTTCACTCTGATATGAGGGTATAGTCTCCCCACCATACCACCTTAGACCCTTGATACTAGTTAGCAGCCTCTGATGTATGGGGATATGCGCTTGAGGCTATGTGACCTATAATATTGGGGAAAAATTTTAAGTGGATCTATGGTCAGGATGTTACACTAATAAATTTGAGTGCTATCTAACTTCGGTCCCACCAGCTAAATTCATATCATCTGCATGCATTGTGTTTCACAAATATCATACACCATAAGGATGTATTTAACCAAATTTAATCTCATGATTAAGGAGTTTGGTTTATATAAATATAATTAACCAATCAATTAAGGATATTTATATCTAGGTGAATACCCTTGAGTGGAAATGGGGATGGGTATTCACAACATAAATGTTTGGCATGGAAAATCAGAGGATTATTTCAGCAGCATAACATGTGTATATAAATATTCAAGGAAGTGTTTAATGATAGTGAAAGGTTGTCTTTAATTATAATAACATCATAATTAAAATAAAATGGATGTGTAAGAACACATTCCAACATGTAAAATTGGAAATAAAATGGAATAATACAAAGAAAGTTCTTGAATAAAGAGGAGGAGGAGAGGATCCCTTACTTTAGTATAGTAACATCTTAGGTAAAGGTTATAATGTGAGGGGGGAAATAATATCTCATTAATAGAAAATAAATTTTTATTTTATTTTATTTTTATAAATTTAAGAAAATATAATAAATTTAGATTCAAAAGTCTAAATACAAAAAAGGTTCTTCAATGAAAAAGAAGATATAGAGAGAGATCCCTTACCTTGAGAGGGTGATTTAAAAATATGGGATGAGCTTCTTAAGATCTTATAAACACCTTGCGAGGGATTTAGAGAGGTATTGGGATATTAAATTCATTTTGAAAGGTTTTTTAGTGAAGAGGGGTGGGAGGTTGAGTGAGTTTTTATAGAAAAAGGGAGAGGAATTCTTTATTAATTTATAATCATAGGTTTTAGACTCTATATAATAAAATAATCAAAACTAAAAACCATACCATGGTTTTTTCATATGGTTTATCCCAAATAATATTGGTTTTAAATATTTTATACTTCCATGAAATGAACATATTAAAATAACACCATTGGTGATTTAGAAAAGAGTCATATTTATAAAAAAAATTAATTTTAAAACCTCAAAATATTATATAAGATTTTGAGGATTCATTAAAGGTTTATAAAATTATATAAATAACATAAAAAATATATTATTTTAAATATTAAATCTATATTTTTTAATTTATTTTCTTTATATCATTTATTGCATCACCTTTGGTCTATTATGATGTCATAATACAGATTGTATGTTGCTACCATATTTAATTGTTACCCAAAAAAATTAATAACTCAGAAAATTATGAAACAAATCACCATTTACTAATTTTTATGTGATTATTTAAAAAATAATATTTACTTTATCAAAATAATTTCATCAATATGATAATTTTCAATTTTAAAAAAATCATTATTTACTGAAAAATACTAGTTTTTATGATACTTCCAACATTCTAGCCCTTATTAAAATTACATTGGACTTATCTAAATTATATTATCATTTATATTTTAAAAAATACTATTTAATAAAAATATTTTATTAAAATCACATTTAACTTAAAAATTCTTAAAATTATCAAAATTGTAAATATATTTCTCAAAAATAAAATTTTTGTTTCTTCATATAAAAATATAAAATCATTTATAAATTAATAATAAAAAAGGATAAATAGAATCATTATTTCAATAAAAATAAAATATATAAATTCTTATTACTAGGGTCGAGATGCATACCCATTATTATATCGGCATATGCCCTAAGGGTAAGGTGTGTGATTTTAGTACTTTATTGTGGTGGTTCAGAAAACATTGTTTGGGTCATGATCTAAATAATATTGAACTTCTATTATAAAATTTTTTACTTGATATTTAGTTATTGGACCATATCTTGGGATATTTTAAGGAAAAATACTAGTGATTTCATCTCCCTTAGAAGCCTTATTAAATTGGATTCATAGGGTAAAATATTATTGGTCAAGGATATCACTTCATTCATCTATGTTAATTAGATATTATCATAACCCTTAATATATATAAATCATAATGTTCATTATACAATGGATATATTATCAAAGGTTAATATGATTAAAAATATTTTAAATCTAACCAGCTATATTTTATAATGGGCTAAAATAACCAAAGTAGTGGATGTTTTTTCTATAATTATAAGGCATTTACTCAATAAAAAGGGGATTTGGTTTATAAAATTTTAGGTAATTACATTCATATAATTAAATAATGATCTTTGAAATCATATCTAGGGTTCCATGATTTTTATATACTCATCATCTAAGTTAGGTGGCTCTTATTCACTTATTATGGGATTTTGATTCTTTATTATGTGATTTATGTTCTTTTAGGTCATTTATTTATATTTGATACTTATATAATAATTAGTTTTAATTGATTTGATAAATTAGTATTTCCTATATTTGAAAAAGGTTAGGAATTTTTGTTTTTTATAAGCCAAGGGATTTGGTTTCTAAATTTTTCTATTGGAAATCCTGATTTTTTGGTCATCTTAAACTATTTGATTTTATGATTTGGTTTTAATTGGTTCTTTAGGTAAAAAAATCAAGAGGGTTACAATATATAGTGGGTGTATTATAAGATTATAGGTAGGAATTTTTGTTATGTACTTTTTTATTTCCTATTCTTACTTTTCAAATAATGATTATATGATGTCTGAATATTAAGGTGGAATCAAGAAAGGATTTTTTGTTATGGTAAAATAATAGATTATATTATTTTTATCTAGATTCATTAATTTTTTCTGGAACTATGATAAATAGTTTTTTACTATTAAAATACTTCCTAATTCCTTTTTTATTGATTTTCAACAAGACACCTAGGGTTAAGTGGGAACCAAACAACCCAGTTCAATGAATAAGAATTCATAACTAAAAAAGGATATAAAAGTCAAGCGATAAAAAACTAACCAAGAGAGCCTCATTAGTATTTCTATAATAATAAAATTACATCCATATTGAGAAATACTTGAATATTATCTTCAATTGTTGTGTTGATATGTTCCAAGACTTCCAGATAATCATCATAGGATAATAGCTTTGATTCTAATTCAACAAAAGTACAACCAAGATGAAAATAAAACCATTTTTCTTAGATTTTCTTAAGATAATAGGGAAATATATCTAGTGTAATTTTAAAATAATCCTTAGGTAATAGAATAATATAATCATTTTTCAAATTCATCAATTTTTCCAATGAGGCTTTATCAAATTTTTCATAGATTTTCTTCATTATTTTAGAGAAATGAAAAATAAAGAGAAAATACTGAAATCTATATCTTCTTGGGGCTTAGTCTCATCCTGATTAGTAGAGAGATCCTATTTTTCCCCTTTCACAATACCTTCATATTAAACCACCTTAATAGATTTAATAAATATATATTTTTCAAAAAAATTAGTCTTTGCAGTCTCCATCTCGAGTTGCTTCATAGTGGTATCTTACCCTTGAAGAAGATCCTAAACTATCTGACACTTTTTATTACCTTATTTAGGGTTTTTTTCAATATTGAGTTGTTTTTAGACCCTAGTTTTCTTTTCTAATCCAGTCTCTATAGTCTTGGGAAAGTTAGAGTAATTATTGTTTTCCTGTCCATCTTATCTAGGGCCCTATTGTGTCCCTTTGTATCACTCAAGACCTTTTTTACTATACTCATGCTCTCTTGAAAATACCTCATTTCCTTAATTTATTATACATACTATAAGATGTCCTAGGTTGATTACTCTTCCTCATGAACTGATGAGACTGAACTTACACCCCTCACTCTAGCTAATTGTATCCATTTCTTCTTTTTCCAAGAATCCATTGTTTTTTAGAAATCATTACCTTCATTTTTTATTGTTCCTTATATAAATAATTTTAAATTATTCTTTGTTAAATTATAAGAAAGTAATTCTTGAGAAAGTATGTGTAAAAAATTGTGTGTATTACTCTTATAATTCTCTCTTTTATATGAGAATCTTGATCTACATCCTCTAGATGATCCCCGAGTATAATCAGGTTTCCCATCATAAATTAATTTTTAACATGATTTTATCCCTACACCTTTGGGGGGAATATTCATATAGAGAATATCAATGCCCCTATATGATATGTATAAATCAAACCTCTAACTAGAGTACCTGATTTTTCCACTCTAGACTTTTTTTGATAAATCATTTCTATATAATTTTGTGGTGACCACTCCCTCTTCTTCTCTCTTAAACAGGACATCTTGATCTAAGAATTATTCCTATTTATTGGACATGAATAAAGTAACATCCTTTCACTATTGATACTTTCTATTTCTCCTCCCTAACATAACTCAATATGAAATTGTGGAAAAGAATTATCGTGGTATAGAAGACCTATAATACCATGGTAGAAAACTTGTTGTCGATGATCAGTCCTATTGTAAGTGAATTAGTAATCGACCTAATATTCATAGTTAAAATTTATTGATATTGGTATTATCCCACAATTTAAATCTAGATAAAATCAATATATGTATTTGAGATGTTAACTTCCACAATTATGTGGGGAGTTATGGGGTTTCACATGGATTTGGAACTATGGTCCAAGAAAAGGAAACGGTCAGTGGATTTCTTGATCATTTTAAGGATTAAAGGGTTTTTAAAGGGAAAGTAAAGTCTAGGAAAGAAAACATATATTACAAAGGTGTAGGGATTTTAGTTCAATTTGGAGTTGAAAGACCACTTGAATAGAGAGAAGTACGAGGATTTGAATAAATGTGGGGCTTTATCTCAAGAATATATCATGTTATCTTCAATAGAAAAATGAATAATGGAATGAATAGGATTGAACAAAACAAAAATTGCATATTCTTGAAAGCCTCATCATATATTGATAAACCTATCAAAGTAATCCCAAATGGTTCAATAGTGACCAAATTGAGCCACCAAATATAAGTTTAAGAGGTCTATAGCCTTGGGGAACTCTGAGGAATAGATTGTTTGGTTAGTAACACCATTAACAATTAGAAGTACCTTAAGGAATAGAAAAATATTTGGAAACTTGAGGAGGCTATCAAGGTTAATGAATGGGTGAAAAACTTAAGAGTAAACCTCCATCTAATCCTCCATGAGTTCCTCTCCCTATGGAAGGGACCAGTACATTGGTCATCACCACTAAGGTATGAGGGTTTTATGGAATCATACTGGGTATTTGTATACTCTCCCCTACTCACACATCTCAATGTGCATGTAAGTATCTTATTTCATGATGTGAGTGAGGGAAAGTATTGGGTTTTCTTTCATGACGGATCCTAGTAAATGATTCCCTGGAGGAAATGGTGGTGTTTTTTCATGTGTTACAAGAAGATTTGGACTATCCACCTTGGATGGGTATCATTTTCTAGTTATCATGTCTATTGGATATGCATTTAAATTAAGTATATGACATTATAAAATATACCTAAGTCTTAACCTATGATATCCATATAATGAATATTGCAATTATGATATCCTTATATCATATAAGGAATGTGATTCTACTATCATATCTTACAATAGGATTATCATATGGGACATTGAGTTCATGGACACTACTTTATCTACTACACAGTTGTGTTCAGTTAAGAATCAATGGGTTACTTCATTTATGAAATGAAAATTCATTCAATACAATTAAATGATATAAATTTTAATGTGACATGTGTTATAATAAAGAATGTTAGTTTCAATGTGATGTAATCTGATGCTTGAAAACCTTCATTTAATGAAGGGATCCTATATAAAGTGTAGATACCCTCTTATTGGATGTGTATGATTATCATAAGACATAAATTATACTCTATTCATCATGGTTCTCCTTTTTTCTTCATAAATAATGTTCTATCACGTCTTAGGAGATCATGGGGTCCTCTCATTATGAATGATGATTCTATATGTCAGTGGCATACCTGTAGAGGAAGAATTTTGTTGGTTGTCGCTAAGTGATTACGATCAAGAAAATGTATTTAAGTTCATCAGACATGGATCTTTTAGCATTGCAAGTATTCCAATTTATATTTTAAGTTATTTATACTTTAGGTTGTTTCATTGATGACAAATCAAGCTATTATGGGTTTCCTCAACTACTATAATCATATGATAGTCCACTAAAACCCATCAGTGGTATCAGATCCACATTCATCAACAATTAAATATATTCTTATTTATTTTATAAAGAATATTCATAGTGTGACTATTTAAGGACTTTATGATATAGGATATCATAATTAAATTTTTTAAGGTCATAGGGTAAAAATATTGTGTATCATAAGGTATGATGCACTAAAAATTTGTGCTTTTGTTTTGTGTTGTAAGATATGATATGTGATATTGTAGGATAAGGATGAAACTTGGGTTGTTTTAAAATAGATCATTGTGTAATAATGATGATATAGTTCATATCATCAAATATGGAATGCACATTAACTCAAATTTATAAGGTTTATATCAAGATAGGTAACCATAATGTATCCCTTTATGTGGAAAGTAATCTTTATATATGCCACCTAATTAACCATTACATATATATTTGTGCACTTTCCATTACTGTAGAAATGATATGTAGGGATCACTCTCCCATGTGTAAGGGTTATACCACTTGTATCTCTATACATAAGGTTTAGGTCTCTATAACTTTTACCTTTTTTGTAGAACTAAAACTTAAGGGTTACATGTATAAGGGTTCTATGTGCAAGGGTTAGACCACTGGAACTCTTTAATTTTGCATAAAACTAATACATATGGGTACTAGACTATTCCTATCATAGATTATGACTGATATTTTTCTTTATTAATCATAATATATGATTCAAGTGAAATGAATAAATTTAATATCCTGAATTAAAATGCATATAAATTATAATTTATTTATAAATGATAAATGTTAAACATTTTAAATAGGATATTTTAATGCCTAAATTAAATATCAAATGATCATATTAATATCTTAGGTTTATGAAATAAATTATTATTTATTTATTTATTTATTCCTTTTAAAATTTAATTTATATAAATTGTTTATAAAATTTGGATATTGTGTGTGCTTTAATTTATGTGATAAATTACTTCTTATAAAATTTTCTTATCATGCACTATAATCTAGGTACGACAAAATAAGATTTAGTTTTATTATACCTTAAACATGGTTTGTAATTGAGTTTATTAACTTGAATTTATTTTATGAATATATTTTATACATATCAGGTTTTAGAGTTATAATGAATTGAAATCTTCTTTGAGTAAATTACCCCAAAGTAGATGGACTTAGGGTCATACTTCCCACTAGACTAGAGTCTTATGCATTGTTATAGAATGTTAGGGGTTGGTTATTTGTGGATTTAGTCTTAATTATGAGGATATTATAAATTTCATATAATTTAAATCTTTATATGAAAATATTATTTGACGTATTCATAGGATGAATTTGGATATTTGAACATATGTTTGGCTTATATTTTTGGGAGATTCATATAAATTATGGGCTGTGTGAAAAGTTACACATTAATATGGTTGGAAAATATTAATTTAGGGGATGGAATAGTGATTCCAAAATAAAATCATGAGAAACATTAATACATGAAGGAATAATACATGATATAATAAAAATTTCATGTGATGCAATAATTATGAATTTAATATGCATATTATTTATATTAAATTTGGTGAGACTATAAAATAAAATCATTAAATACTAAGTATAAGATTCCTCTAAGTAAAATACATTTCAAGCCCTTGATCATCCAACTGGGTAGGTTGATTCCAAATCAGGGTTCCCATAGATTATCTTGTGTAAATGCATGGTGGAAATGGCTAACCCTAAGAGTTAGGTAACCAAGTCCCATTATGATGTTTGGGTGACACTTAGCTAGGAAACCCTAAGTGTTAGGATACCAAAAAAATAGAGTTGAGTTTATATCCATATCATGAATATAGGAAAAGAGTTTTCAAATCAGTTATTCAAGAGCCATATGTGATATGATTAGAAAATTAACCTACCTAAAGAACTAAAGTGATAATTTTCATGCCAAATTGAGGTCAAATTTTAGTGAAATATGGATATTGGAATACTAAATAAATATGATTTATGGGGTCATCATATTTAGTGTGAGTGACTTCATTAAAATTCATTTATGAAAAGAAATAAAACATGATACTCACCCATAGATATGTCTTTATTATAACTTATTCAATTAATAATGATAGTTTTTTATTATCTCTTATTGGTAAGACCTATAGAACTATTATAGATTGGCATCTACGTTTGATTTAGTGTTCTCAAAGAGAATCATTCTGAGCATATGAATGTGAATTTTATAGATATCTATATATCCAACTCTTAATCAGGGCTATTTTCATAACTCGACCTTCCTGGGCCATGAACATGGTCATCCAACCTCATGGGTCACAATACCTTGGTTTTCTACCTTGCACACAATGGTCTATTAACCATTGGGTTCACTTATTAGACTAGATACTATCCCCACAATCTAACACATATTTCTTCAAAAAAAAATTACTCATGCACACACACCATGGGAAACTTCCAAAGAAGTCACCCATCATGACACTCCTCCAAACCAATCATTATTAACTATAGAGTACTAATCAGGTAGGCTCTTGAAAAGAAAGATGCACCTTGTTGACGTGATTAACATTGTTTAGTATTTTAAGCCTCACTTATATAGAGATATTACACTATCCCACTCTCCTTTAAAGAACAACACCTTCATTATAAACCCCACACCTGAAACCTCATAAATACCTCTACACTTTAGGTCGGGTATTGACTCTGATACAATTTTTTCACAAACCAACTCAGAAAACCCTTAATTTGGGCACCTGAGTCGATACATGACCTATAACAGAGTGAATTCCAAATTCCCAAGGGTTGGTAACCAGTGTTTGGGAATCAAGTAAATTCCCTTGGGTATGGTTTCATCCAAATAAACATGAATTGAGAAAAAAACACCACCTAGAGGTCCAGTATGAACACTATATATGTCGAATGAAGAGCATAACAAATAAACATTTTCTAAAAATAGGCTTAAACAAATGAAACATAAACCAAAAATATAAATCATAAATCATAAGAAATATCTAATGATAAATAATTTGAAAATAATAAGTGATACAAACAACATGGCATGATTCATGTGAAAGATAAAATATAGAAATAAAATAAAAATTTCAAACCCAATTCTTTATGTGTCAAGAAAATACTCCTTTACATGGAACCACCCCCACCACCATACATGAACCAGAAACCAAGACCAAATGATTCCCAATGAAACATGTACTGATTATGTAATTTTTATAGGTGTGAGTGAAAATTTGACATAGGTTATCTCCCCACACCCTATGTATAACCTTTTAAAAATAAATCATTTTCATGCTAGTTTGAAAATATAAAAAAAGTATGCCTTCCAATTTTAAACCAAAATAAGTCACTTATATTTATTCATTTAATTTATTTTATCCTATGAAATAGTTTTTTCCATTTAAACACAAAAAAAAAGCCTTAAAAATTTTAAGAAGGGATGGGCATAAAGAGTGTAAAAATTGTTTCAAAACATTTCTCCTATAAAAAATTCATGATTTAAAGTAAAAGATAATAACCCACATTTAAATAATTTATTTTAAAATGATCCAAAAAAACTAGTGAGATAGACTTATTTTTTTGAAAAGAAAATTACAAAATATGATAAATGTAAATGTGACAACTAACATCGAAGAAATAAGAAAGTAAAAAATAGATCAATACATGGAAATAAGAGTTAAACAGCCAGATAAACTCATAATAAAATAAAATAATTAAATAAATATAAGTATCAATAGTAGCACATAGATAATGAGCAATAAACTAAATTTAAACATAAAGAGACCCTTCTTAAGTAAAATAAAGGAAAACAAGTAAGAGTAAAAGTGGAAACATTTCTAAATCAGGGAAAAATAAATAGTTGATATTATGATAGGACCCCTATAGGAAACTATGTTCAGGGACACCAACTAAAATTATGTAACCAATTTGGATAGTCCCTATAACTAGTGTAAAGAATATAAAATAAATTCTCTTTCCAGTGTGAATTTATTACATTACTTTACTAGTTAAGATGTCACACCTAACTAGTGTAGAGGTACCTTCACCATATTTAGGATCTAATACCCAAGTACTTGGGTTTCCTTAAACAAATTATTCATAGGTTATGGGGTAAGATTTATCATATGATAATCATATATCAGTAAAAAATGTAACAATATATCTCAAAGAAACTTTTCATCACACCCACATTATAACAAACCATCCCAGAGTACCATCCAATCCAATATTCATATTGATCTTCCACTGAACTAAAGAGTGTTATCGATCTCTATGGGATGACAAAAAAACACTTGGGTATCCAGAATTAACCTTTGGGAGTGATTTACCCCACAAGAGAAAACAATAATAAAAGTAAACTATAGAAACAACATCAGATAAAATGAATCAATGCAATCAAAATAGGGTATAAAGAGGTGATACAAAATGGAGATCATAACAAAACTTTCAAAAGGTGTCTCTTGGTGGTCCACATACACCCACCATGGCCCAATACACCTTCCCTTGACCAACCCAGCACAAATACACAAATATATTCAAGAAGAACATGGGAACTTCATATAAGAACATAGAGGCTGAAAACACCAAACAGTAAAACTAGGTTCTGATCTATAGTGACCAATAGGATTTTACTAAAACGTTTATGTAGTTACTTCATAAGGAAATTAAAATATTATAAAAGGGGATTACAATAAATTGAGCATAAGGCTTTACATATTAGAAATGAAAAATAAATACATATAATTCATTTTAAAATGGAGTTTGGTTTTAAATAGAAGCTTAAACATTTCAAAATATTTTACCAAACCAAAGTGGGAAAAATTCCATTTCATCATTTGAAAGTTAAAAATTTTCTTAAAAATCCTTAAAATCCATTTCACAAGCTGGAGTCATATCAATTGGGAAAAGTAAAAAAATAAACATGATATAAATAGTTATACAAGATTTAATACAATATATTCAATGTGAATCATCTCAATAAATATATCAATCAAGAGAAAAATCCTTTCAAGAAAGGAAACTCTATTTCCAAGTAGTGACAATGAACACTATCATGTATCAAGTATTAATTATATAGATTCCATGGGTAAAAAATATATATGATAGTGATTCCACCATAGTAAAGATAATAAAAATACATCATGAATGATCATTGAGCTTACCTATAGTCCAATAACTCTCAAGAAAACCAGTTCCACTAGACAAGATGTGAGTCTACTCTCAAGAAAACCAATTCCCTAGATTCACATTCATAGTCTAAACCTTTCATGTTCTATAAAAATCCACTATAAGGGATGTGAACCCACTATAAAATCATATATCTAGGTCATCTAATCTAACTACCATGGTTCTCATGACCAGTCAAAATAGGTGAGTGATATAATCAAGTTATAAGAATCGCAATGGGGATCCTTATAAATACCAACCATGGGCTAATTCAATCAACATTTCAGTCATGGGATCATGCCCTCAACATTTAAATCATGGTAGTGTTACCTAAAATCATATCTCATTATCATCCCTTGAGCTCTCTCAAAGTAAATAATCCCTTTTCAACACCCATCAATAAGAAGTAAAAGAATCATTAAAGTTAAATTAAGGTATTATTATAAGAAAGGATCTCCATAAAGTGCCAACTAGTCAATCAATCATTATCAATTTCAATTAAAAACCCTTCCTTAAAATCAAAATTCAAATGGTTAATCATACCTTATTATTTTAAAAGGTCATTATCAAATTCCATATAGGCCTTTAAACCAAGCATTTCTTTCAAATATCCATAAGTCAATCAAAGGAAGTTTAATTACATAAAAGACTTTAAAGTAATTTTAGAACATGGGTTTGTACCCTCTTTACATGACATCGAGTCACTCATTTAAAAACATCAAATAATGACCTTTTTAAAGAAAGGGTTAAATCATACAAGGATGGTTCTTAGTAATTTCACAAATTCAAGCATTCTAAATCATTTCATTTATCAACTCATTTCATTCAAATGAATACATTTTAATTTGGAAATCAAAAAAATAGGCCCAATCCCTTATTTTACACATAAAATTATTAAAATAACTTAAAAGGAAATAAAACACAACAATCATAGGATATATAATTAGAATAATATATTTTTTTATGGACTCATAAGAAAAAATGGTTTACAAAATGAATTAAAATCATAGAAATACCTACTTGTAAAATATAAAATACAACCACAATAAATCCAAGATGTGTCACCTCTGATGGAGATCACTAAATATAGTAAAAGAGATATTGGTAGAAGAGTAAAAATACACTATATTCACAATTCCAAATCAATCAACCACAATCCAATGGAATAAAAGTCCATCATAACCTCTAAAAAGAAAAAATCAAAAGAAAAATAAAGATCAAATGATGAGAGGAGAAAAAATTACCGAAATTGGACCACTACTTAGATTGGAACTTCAATCTATCAATAGATGTGGTTATTAGGGCCAAAATTTCTCTAGAGGACTCTCAAAATTGAAAGGATTGAATTAGGTTTAAGTGGGTGAATTTTATTGTTAGAAAGTGGGATCTCAAGATTTTAATTATAATTTTCATGGCATTAAAAACCCATTTAAACTATTTCCTGGGGTAGGTCCCATAGTATTTACTAACCATATGCCTAACCATGAACCCCAAATAGATCCACTAGAATTGATTCATGGTTTAGATACATGGTTTGACAATATGTGTGCCTCCACCTAGACTACTGGAAGAGGATGCATGGTTTGGCCTCATGGGGTCACAAACCATGCACTAACCATGTGGCCACCTCTGGATCTCCAAAAAAAGGTGAATGATTTCCTATTAAAGGATTCATGTTTATCACTAACCATGTACCAAGCACGATCAGGCCCAAAAACCTTCAAAATCACCATATTCCTCCAAAAATACCCTGAAACAAGATCCACGCCAAGGGGGTTCAAAAAAAGGTCAAAATAACTTTAAATATGATAATGTGAAGTTAAATTATCCCCACCATAAAAACTATTTGTCCCAAGAAAGATTCCAGACCAAAAGATAGAATAATATGACACAAGAATAACTCCACCACTCATCTTGTGTGGTGGGTAGTCTATAGTCCAGAAGAGATAATCACCCAAAGGATGAAATTACACACAAATCCAATATCAAAACACCAAGATCATCATAATCCTTAATACTAGAGAAATACTAGAGACCCAATATAGGTCTCCCTTCAATTTAAAGATTCAATAAAATAGTGTAACATGATAAAAGAACATCCCTTTGATCCAAATAAGAGACCTTAACCACTCACTAGGGATAAAATCAAAGGTCTTACACCAAAAACCTTAAAAGAATGACGCGTCCAAACAAATAATTATTTCTATAAGAAACAACACTCTAATGGTCCATCTATGATCAAACATATACAAATATAGAACAAAACTGACAAGGATTTCTACCTTAGGTAATTACTCAACAGTAACCTAGGATTTTCAACATCAAGACTCTCCCATCGATGATCTCATGAAATCACACTCCAGAACCTCTAGGTGTCTAGTATATGAAGGAATCAAAATATCCTAGTTATCCAATTACCTTCCCAAGTTCTATCCAATTCCATTTGGAAAGATCTCTAACAAAAAGTTTAGTACACCATGCGACACTACACTCTTATAAGGGAGATCATCCATCACATCAAAATTGAGCTCTAACCACCAAGGAAAAAAAAGAGGATACCAACAAACAACAACGAACACAAAAATTATCCAACACCAACTATAAGAAGGTACCCATAGAAATAATCAATATATTATATTTTAAAAAATAACTACCCCAAAATCCAAAGGTTCTCATTGTGAGGTTCTACTCTATCTTTAAGAGTATAAAAACCCTCTAAGGGATTAAAACTATTAAAAAGTGTGTACCCAAAAGAGAAAATCATATATATTTCAACGAAACAAAACCATCATTATGATCACAACCAAGGTCAAAATAGACCATCCACAAAGATCCCAAAAAATTTCACCAAGATCTCTAAAACAAAGGGTTTTGAAAAAAAGAAAATCCACAACAAGGAAAAACTCAAGAAGTTTCCACTCTAACATTAGAAACAACAAGATAGATCAACATCAACCACCACAGGTATCTCCCCCCACTGTTTGAAAATATTCACTCCAAGTCTTATGTCTGGAGCCTATTATCTTGAATAATATTTTCCCCCATAGTCAAGAACTAATAATCCCCAACCAAAACATCCCTTTTCAATATCCCAAATTAAAGAACCTCTTATGGTAACCTAAATGGCCACACTATTTATAAAAACTAAAAATTTTCAAACACAACTTCTGGAAAACATAAAGGATTATTCCAAAAACTAAATTGATGTAAAAACATTCTATCTTCCTTGAAAGACATTCTAGGATACATTTTTGAACATTAAAAACATAGGCATATCAATTCAGACATAAAATAACACTCAAATAGAGTAAAAAGTTTTTAAAACAAATCCACAACCCACTTTTATCAAAGAATTATAGATTTAAAAGCACAAAATATTTCCCCATTTATGAAACGATTATCTTTACTTTCAAAATGATAAATCTTATTATAAATCCATTATAGTTTTCAAAAATCCTTTACCAGCTCATGGAAGTTATTCCATTATTTTAAAAACATTAATCCCATTTTCCAACTATTAAAACTATTTACATTTAAAATACATTACAAACCAAAATCTATTCTTAAAAAATTTCTTTAATACATCATAAACGATCCATTAAAAATAATTTTTCCAAACAAAACATTTCATAAAAATCATTCTTTTTCTTTGAAAACATTTCTCAAAGAACTCAAAAAAATATGTTTTAATCCACAATTTGGTTTTCAAAAAGGGGTTAAAATCATCAAAAATGGATTAAATTTGAAACAAATAAAAAATAGAATGAAACAAACTACATCCCTGACCCTCCAAACTAACCCCACATGAGTGAAGTGATTTTGGGAATAAATATATAGTGCAACACGTTTTAGTTAGACTAAAACAATGCATGGCCCGGTCGCATGGGCTGGTAAACTACACACCAATCATATAATAATTATTGAATCAAATTACAGATCAATCACACCGATTCCTCTTAGTTTAATAGTCTATTAAGGCATAGTGTGACTTTAGTTATCTTCCCATTCCAACCCAAAACACATAAGAGGTTTCTAAAATCATAGAAATTATAATCAAGTATATAAATCCCATTTTTTAATAGGAAACTAATAACTCAAAAGAAATACTCAATTCCCTAATTACCCTAGAAACTCAAGTATCATCATGAAGAAGTGGTGATCAAGAACCCACTCATGACTACCTCTTGAGTCCCACATTTTCTAAATCTCCTTATACCAGGAATATTCCCAAATAACATAATGGGTTTTAAGTAAAAGTGATTTCATTAAAGGAAAAAAACTCCCTCGAATTCCATTTGTAATGAACCATCATAGAGTACCATCCAAATTGATATCTGATCTGATCATCCACTAACTCGAAGATCATTCATGATCTCCATGGGCCAACGATAAGCACCTGGGAATCTAGAATTAATCTTTGGTAATAATTTTTTACACAAGGTAAAACAATAATCAATGCATACTAAAGAAATATCAACATATAAAATGAATCAATTTAATAATAATAGGGTACAAATAGATGATACAAAACTAAAATAATAACAAAAACTAAAAAAAGTTATCTCCTGGTAGTCCATGACCCAATCAACCTATCATCATTCAACCGAGCATTAATCCGCAAAAATAGAAAATTATAACATGATAACATACTATAATAACTTATAGTATAAAAGAAAAAAACGGTAAAAGTAGGTTGTTATCTACAAAGCCTAGTAATATTTCACTACATAATCTATATATTTACTTCATAAGAAAATTAAAATATATTAAAAGGGGAGTAAAATAAAGTGAGTACAAGGATTTACATTTTGGAAACTAAAAATAAATCCATATAAATAATTTTACAATGGAGTTAGGTTTAAAACATAAGTTTAAACATTTCAAAATAATTTACAAAACCAAAGTTGGAAACATTCCATTTCATTATTTGAAAACCAAACCTTCTCTTAAAAAGATCTGAAAACCATTTCACAAGCTAGTCATATCAGTCATGAAAAGTAATAACATTCACCTAATATCAAGAGTTATACAATAGTCAATAAAATTCAGTTAAGGTGAAACATCTCAATAAATAGATCAATCAATATCACAAATCAATCTAGTACGGAAACTCCAGTGCCAAGTAGTGATAATGAATGTTATCATGTATCGAGTATCAAGTATATGAATGTCATGGGTAAAACCTAGTTACAATAGTGATTCCACCATAGTCAATCTAATCAAACTACGTCATTAATGTTCATCAGGATTACATGCAGTATCATAGGTCTTTATAAAATATGTTATATGTACACCCACTTTCATGGCCACACATTCATGGGGTGAAACTTTCATGTTCTCAATAGATTAACTAGATAGGGTGTGAGCTTACTACCGAAACATATATCTATGTGACCTAATATCACTACCTAGTTTCCCATGACTATTGAAAATAGGTGAGTGAGATAATCAAGTTAAGAGGATCATAATTTTTATCCTTATCAAAATCAATCATAGGATCATTCCCCCAATATTTCAATCATTAGATCATTACCTTAACATCTCAATCATGGGAACATTCCTTCAAATCATATCTCACTCTAACCCCCTGACTCCCTTGAAGTAAATAATATCTTTTTTAACGTCTATCGATGGGAAGAAAAAGAATCAAGAAAGTTACATTATGGGATTATTACAATAAAGTATCATCATAAATTTATAACTAGTTCATCAATCATCTTCAATTTAAATTAAAAAACCCTTCCTTTAAATAAACATTCAAATGGGTAATCATACCCACTTTCTTTAACAAGTCATTATAAAATTACATGCAGGCCTTTAAACCAAGTATTTCTTTTAAAACATTCCTAAGTAATTTAAAGTAATTTTAAAAACATTAAAGGATTTGAGTTCATTTTAAAACATGGTTTTACACCCTCTTTCTATGTGATCAAGTCACTCATTTTAAATCATCTAAAAAATAAAATTTCAAATCAAAGGGTAAATCATACAAGGTGGGTTCTAGGTCATTTCAAAAATTAAATCATTTTAAATCCTTTGAAATTAATTTTATTTATCAACTCAATTCATTCAAATCAAGACATTTCACTTTGGAAATAAAAACATGGGCCTAATCCCTTACTTTCCATATAATAGTTTTAAAGTATATTAAAAGGAAATAAAAAAACATACATATTTCATATAATAAAAATAATAAATAAATGTCCATGGATTATTAAGAAAGAATTATTTACAAAAGGAAGTAAAATCATAGAAACACCTACTTGGAAAATCCAAAATCCAACTATAATGGATTTGAGATATGTCTCCTCTGATTGTGGTAACTAAATCTAGGAATATGGATCATGATAAAAGATAGAAAAGAACCTAGATCCAAAATTAAATATAAATCTACAATGATCCAATGGAACATAAGTCCATCATAACCTCTAGGAAGAATGAATCAAAATAAGAATAGAGATCGAAGTCTGATATAAGAATAACTTGCTAGAATAATATCACTACTTTGATTAGAAGTTTGATCCTTAAATATATTAGGTTTTGAGGGAAAAAATTCCTCTAGAGGGCTCCCAAAATCAAAATAATTGAATTAGTTTTGAGTGGGAGAAGTTTGGGGATAAAATGGGGGGTCTTAGGATTTTAATTACAATTGTATGGACATTAAAAACCCATTCTCAAAGTTTCTTAGGATATGTCACTTGGTTAGTACCAACTTTTCACCTAATCATGCACCCCAAATTGAGCCACTCAAACAACTACATGGTTTGGATGCACGGTTTAACAAACCATGCACCCCCACCTAGACTACTGGAAGAGGTTTCACGGTATAACAGTAAGGTTTGAAAACCCATGTACCAACCACGGGCCCTCGTCTGGATCTCCAATAAAAGGTGTGTGGTTTCCTGTGAAATGTTATACAGTTTTCACTAACCATGTACTAATAGTGATCATGCCCATAAACATTCAAAAAACTTTCATCTTCCTCCAACAACCCAGAATAATATCCACCCAAATGGGAATCAAAACAAAGGGTCAAAAGAACTTGAAATATGGTAATGGGATGTTCCACACATACCAACTTTTAATATAAATCTATAATCATTAAAAAAGGTTCCAACTAGTCTTTTGGAAATAAATTTTGAAAATAAATATGTCATCATTTCTTTTTGAAACCAAACTAAATAATGATATATGAAAGTCCTTTGAAAATATTTCATTCTTTAATAAATTACACCCAACCACATCCAAGAATAAATATCAAGATAATTAATTAATAATAATAAAAAATTATCAGCAAGGCATAAGGTAACTTTAAGAAAATAGAATCCACCCTTAATTTAAAACCATTTATTTAAAACATTTATTTTCTTTTAGAAAATGCATTTAAATCATTTTTAATAAATATATTGATCACTTAGAAAAGGATTTTTAAAATAAAGATATTGAAACCCATTTTCTTAATAATTTGAAAAATAAGATAAAAAGATACATTTAGGTGATGATATATAATTATATAGTGAATAACCCTTAATATATCAAAACATGGTTTAAAATAATGCAAGTAATCAACATTTTATATTTAAAAATAAAGGAACATGGGGCATTGTGGTAGCATAAAAAGGGAATTTTCAATTTTTTTGGGTCTGGATTTATGTTGAATCGTCGAATATAGTATACCCTAGTTAGGATTAAATCATGCATTACACTCACAACTTATCCATTATTAAATAGATAAAATTCTCTATGCTTTTTTAAGCTAATAGTAGCACCTTTTTGTGTTCCCTCTCCCTGTGTATGTTCCCTATTTAAGGTGCATGGATGTTTTAGTTGACCAAACTAGTAGCCGGATCATCCCAAATCGACCACCCATCGAGGTTTTCCCATAAACCATAACACCTCTAGAGATTTAAAAATTACCCTAATATCCTTAAAAATTCATAAAAATATTTTAAATTTAATTAATCATTTTTTAGGATTGTGTGATGAGAGTTTTTTTAATTGAAATTTAATTTAATTTATTTTAATTCTTGAAAAATACCCTCAATATAAATTTATTGAAAATTTAATTTATTTACATGATTTTAATGTGTACCAACTGATCATAATCCCTAATCTGACTAAGGATTATTCAGATTTATTTATTTATTTCAAAGTGTTTCTTTGTAATAATTATTTAATAAATGGTGATTTGTACATCACATATTGTGTAATAATTTGTATAAGGGATGATGCATCCATTATAAATATTATTTATCTACATCCCATAAACTTAATATCCACTCACCTACCTATGAATATTATTTTAAAATGATAAAGATGGAATATAACACATTCCAAACCAAGACTTGGAAATAAAACGAATGACACTTTGATTCATTGGATAGGGCGGATGCAACAAATCGAGTCAGGCATGGTGAAACTCAATGAGTTACCTCTAAGGTATAGTTTGATTGATTATTCACTCAACAGATCTACCATTATAATCATCTCATTATCTCATTTTTTATTTTTATTTATGAATGTTTTTTATTTTATTTTTTTTTATGCGTTTATATACACAGTCACATATAATAATAAAAAATTATGCATAGATTAAATTAGTATGTGTTGTGAATTTTTTTTATTTTTATATAATTTTAAATATGTGAGTATGATCACAAAAAAATAAAGTGTAAATAGAAATAGATTACATTCACTAAGAACAACTAAAACAAACCAAAGTAAATATTAAGTCATTAAATTCCTTTAATTGCTTAAATTTGGGGGGGAATGGGTGTATGAGGTGATCGTATACACTAGTTCAGGGTTACTCCTACTATTGGAGAATTCATATAAGAGTGGTTGGTAAAATTAATTATATGTGGTAGCAAATAAATAGATATATCTAGCTAATTAAAACTTTATAGGTAAACTATTGATCAATGAAAGATATCCTTTATAGGACATAGGACTCCACTCAATAGATCAAGGGTCCACAAGTTAATGAAGATATCCAGCCAGAATATTACCTTGATAATCTCTAATTGTTATCATAGACATAAATTAGAATATTTGGGGAGGTTTTAAGGATCCTTTTCACTTGAATATTCAAGTGATTATTCTGAATTTAGTAGTATAGGGTTACTATAATTTGATAAAATAGTGGGAGACTTTGAATGATAAAAAAAACAATGTATATAATAATTGATAATCAATATAAAATTACTTATCTATTTATGTTTGATTCTATATAAATTATAAATTAATACCACATATACACTATAATCAATATTGTAAAAATAACATGTCCATGCTGACATAATTTTTTTATAGTGGTAGTTTTACTCATTCATAATAATAAAAAATTAAAGGAATTTTTTTTTAAAGTCCCCATTACCCAATCATCCCCCTTAGGAAAAAATTAAGGATGAGAAATATTCTTACAAGAGAATCGTGAATGACATAATATTTTTTATATCATAATATTGTCATCAATTTCTAAAGAGTTTAAAAATAACATGAGGGAATTGATGGTTATATCATGTCATCTCATCTTCATGAAGTCTTTCACAAGTTATTCGATGAATATAAAAAAATACTTTTTAAATTAATATTTAATATTTTATTTTTGTTAAATATTCATGTGGAGATGAGTTGAGTTAACAAATATGAATTTATCACATGACATAGTTTTATTATTACAAGTAATTGATAAATTACTTATGATCATTATGACATGTTTATGAGGTTATAAGTGTTATTTTGGATGTTTAAGGAAGTATTAACTGAATAAATTTATTAAATGAAATTTTACTAAGTTTAAGCCTAAATATTAATTCAAAAAAATCCCAAAAATATATGGACTATCCATTCCCTCAAATTTGAGAGACTTTATCCCATCTCTACCGAGTTTTATAGGGGAAAAGGGAGTGTTGGATCATCCTATTCCAAGATCTCTTACCTGGATCTAAAATTTGTTATATTTATATCATTTCAATGTTGAAAATATCTCTATTAATCCATAATAGCACTAGGATCAAAAAGATCAATGATAACCAATATTCTAGGATGTGTGTGGATGATCAAGAGGGTTTTGGATTTGGTTCCGTCAAGTGATGATCACTAACGGAGAGTGAAACACATTTATAATCAAAATAGGATGAGCTATGATTTCAATTTATTTTTTGGCTTAATTTAAATTACATTGGAACCTCAAGTGGTTATCGGGAAGTGATTATGTTGGTGATGTCATTACGATGTTAATTGTAGTGTAATTTTTATAAAACTAGTACTTGCTCGTGTGTTCACATGGAACAATCCTACACTGCTTAAATATGCATATATGATCTAAAATTTCAAGTAGACAGTAAACTAGGATGTCAAGTAATGTAGAGATTATCTATGAAGTTTGAATTTGATAAGGTTGTTAAGGAATCAGAATGTACTCAAGAACTGAAAATGTATTTTAGTTCAAGGAAAACATGGCATATCTACACTAGGCTCTAGTTACTTTAATTTTATAAAATTTGAATAACATAATTATTTACAATAGTAAATGATGTAAAATATGCCAAAAAAATCCTTAGAATTATAGTATATAACCTTACCTTTATGTTCATCTTCAAAATAAAAAAAATCATTATAGTTTCTTGATGATGAGGTGTGGTATCAAAGGGGATGTGATCATTCTACAACATTCGGTGGATGAAAATGGTCCATAGATGTCATCAATTAAAACTAAGGCTATGGGTGAAAAGAAAAAAAAGTTACCTTAATCTATAAAAAATTTGAAATCACCCTTGGAGTGTTTTACTTTATAGATCATATCTATTCGCACATACATAACATGATACAATATGGTTTTTCATTATGTAAATCATTATTTGAGTGGTGTGTAGTAGTAGGGATATAAAAAACAATATACACTGAAAATAATCATTATAGATGAGGGATTGTATATCACATAGCTGATTAAGGAGTAGAAGAAAAAAATGATAATTAATAGAAAAATATATCCTGAGAAATAAGAAACAATATACGAAATGGTGTCATGAAAATATACTTCAGTCAAGATATGTAAACAACCTGAAAAAGAATAATTTTATTTTTAGTTTCAATGTTGTCATGTAAATATAAATTAGTCAAGAAAAAATATATATACCTGAGTAGAAGATATATTTATTGTTTCATTTGTTACTCTTGATTGAAAAGGGATTAAATGAATGGATTTACCTTAAATAATAATAATTTCAGTCATTCTAACTTTAAGGTCACATGTATTTAAATTATATTGTTGAATTGGAGTTAGAAACCTACATGAGAAAACTTATTATGCATCCTGAGTAATCTTCTATGAAATATCATATCCTTATAAGTATCTTGAGAATTTAAATTAAAGTGTGACATGTTTGTAATGATTTTTAAAGGGGTAAAATGAAATTATGATATTCAATAATGTGAATATATTATATAATATATAAAATAGAATATATTAGCCCTGTATATAGTGAACAGTGATGTAAAAAGACATTGTACTAAAGTTTGTTTCACAAATACACCCATGGAATAAGATTGCGAAAATATTAGAATATTGGTATATACAATAAGAATTTTACATTCAATGAATAAGCAATATATACATAACATTAATAAAAAATTAATATGATTTCACATTATGATAAAAATGAGTATACATCATACACATATGGAAACTCAATGTGAGTGTACATTTTGAAAATAAGTGAATATATAGTATGATGTATACTGTAAATTCTTACAGAATGTGCACATAATTAATGGGATAGAACATTCATGTAGTTGGCGGTATATGCTAGACAAAAGTTATGTAGATAATGGGAAAATATATACATACATTGGGAAACAGGGTTCCTTTTTCATATAAGGCTCATGAATTGTAATGGAAAAACAATACTAATGGATGCCTTTTATATAACAACAAAATGATGTACTAATGAAAGGTATAGTGCATAATTTGTAAGAAAATCAAAATAAATAAGAATTATATAATACTGAATCTCACTCAGTGAAGCTGAATCAAAAGATAAAAACTCATAATTGTTCTACAGTGAGAAACTTTGTAGGAGATGTGGGGGCTCATAGGGTTCCAAGGGAATGGATCACTAGGCATCCTGATAATTGGTTGAATAATTAATAAAAATGTTAAATTTATATGCAGTGTTGGAGAAATAAGCACAGAGAATAAATGATATTGGATTGAAATAGAGGGATTGTTACTGAAATCCTTCGAAGTAGTCGGTGGGAGCACAACATTGGCATCGTTGTGCGAGAATCGTATTAAGATGAGGGGATTGGACTGGATAAAACACTGTATAAGAGGAGCGAAATTGATAAGAGGATGCTAGCGATGGTTTTCGGGAATATAAGAATGAGGTTAGTTGAATCATTAACCGTAACCGTAGGAGAAGTCGTGGAATAGTGTGATATAGTTCATGTTTAGAAGGAGGAAATGAAAAATGGATTGACTTAGTTGATTGTAATGGTGATATGTATTGAAAGACTACCTGCTTTAGTATAGATAATAGATTCCAAATTCAATTATTAAAAAACCAACTTCATAATGGATTAATCAGGTCAAGGATCAAGCATGTACATTAATTAATAGTTCATATTTCAAAAATAATCATAGGATCACCCTGCTAAAATCCATGAGATTTCTAAATAAAATAAGAATAAATTACTGAGTAAATCAGCTAGTGTTATAAAAAGAATATATCTATGTTGAATTCCATCTGTTGTATCCTTCATGACTATGTGAAGAATTAAAGTTGTGACACTGGTAAGAAAAAAATCTTGAACTGTGACCACCATCATAGATTTCTGCATTTCTATAGAACCCAGTAGGAAGATAAACTACATAGTTTCAAAATAAATATTTAACATATATCATAAGATTGATCATTCCTAAATAATTCATCCTAATCATATGAACAATATCATTTTTAACCCAATTAATTGAACATAGATGGGAACAATATAAAACACAATATTTTCAATGAATAGACCTGCAACATCTTAGAATATAATCATAGTAATAGGAAAAAAACTCATCAAAAAAATTGAACATAGCACCAAAATCATATTTCCCATAAGAATGCAGGAAATAAACAGCATCGCCAAACATAAAGGATGACATTATAAATTTTTATTTGAAAGAAAAAGAATAATATTAGAGTCATGTTAGTAATCATATAAAGGAAAAAAATTATTTTCTTACAAAAAACAAAATTAACATAATAAAAAAGAGGAGGGTGATGGAGAGGGGATGTCAAAATAAGAAATAGATAAGGATGACTTCGATGTTGGGTGATGAAAAGTGGTACATGAGTTCCATAGAACAAGTTCGGCTACCGGTCCACTCTTCCGAAGGTGGGGATAGTGAGGTAGTGATTCAGTGGCCTAGGGGAGGAGGTGGGGAGATAGGGATATGGGGAGTTGGGGAGGTGGGTGGAATCAGGAGGTTGTGATGAGAATGTATGGGGTAAGAGAGAGGTGGGAAGAAGGTTTGGTTTTGCTGGGTCTGTATGGAGGAGAGAGAAAGGAAAAGCAAGTAAAGGCATAGGATCTAGTGGGAGGATAGGCTGGGGTAAATTGAGGCAGAACAGGTGGAGCCAAAGTAGGTGGAGGTGAATGAGGTAGAGTCAGAGTAACCAGAAGTGTAGTAGGAGGCGTATACAAGGGTGGAGAAAGAGAGGTTAGTTGATGAGGGAGTCGGGAAGGGAGAGGGTGAGGAGGGAGGAGAAGCTGAAGAGTGGATTTTTGAAGTTTTTGGGAGCACAATGGTGGCAGTGTTATGAGGGTACCCTAGGATGAGAAAAGGGGATTAGCCAGTGGGAATCCTCAGATAAGAGGGGGAAAATAATGAGTAGGACATTGGTGGTGTTCTATATGAACCGTAGGTTGAGTAGCAGGGAATCGTGAGTAGGAACCCTAGGAGAAGATGAGGTGAATCACAACTGGGGGAGGTTATGAAGAGATTCAATGTAAAGGGAATAATGCGGAGGAGGTACTTGAATCATTTTAGTGGTGACACGTGGAAATGGAGTACCCATATTTAGTATATATAGTAGATTCCCAACCTTTTGAGCTTCCATTTCATACCTTGTTCAAAAAAAGGTATACATTGAGATAACTACCACAACTAATGTCCTGCACAAAAAATCCCAAGCTATTGAATACCTCCTTTAGGTCTATGATCACCTAAATCAACTATAAACATCCTTAAATTAAAAAAAGGACATTTAAAACAAAAATCCCACAATGTCATAATCAGGTCCAAACTCATGGGAAGGTGTAATGGTTCCCAAAAAACAATCCCCATGGTGTGATCAACTCCCAAAAATAATTTTGGAACTATTCCACCCAAAATCCCCAATTATTACTCCCAATATAATTTCTAATTTCACCTAAAATCTCTAAATCCCTAAATTAAACCATCGAGACACATACCCCAAGATAAATGAAGAACAATGGATTGAACATCCACTTTTTGGACTTCTGTACAAAAAACCAATAAAAATCCAAGAATAAAAATTATTCCACAAATCCTTGGTGTAATTGGCTACACAAATACCTATTTGGGTAGACAAAATAAGAACAGAAACTAAGAATAAGAACAAGTATGTTGAGAGAAGTAAGTTTTACCAAGGATCGATGTTAAGAAACCACTCTGGAAGACCTAGATCAAAGGATAACTAAAGGATGGTATGTGTATAAGGACCCATCCTTAAACCTTACTTAATCTTGAGTTATTACAAGATTA
Source organism: Viscum album (assembly GCA_963277665.1). Lineage (NCBI taxonomy): Eukaryota > Viridiplantae > Streptophyta > Magnoliopsida > Santalales > Viscaceae > Viscum > Viscum album. The sequence continues at coordinate 849,426,905 of OY728126.1, read as the reverse complement.
CACATTGAGTATCTTTTCAGGTTTAGAGTTTTAGAGAATTAGATCATCAAACATGCATTACATTCCACATTTAAACAAAGTGGTTACATAAAATATAGTATTCATTTCTCCCATCAATGGAAACATATTTAAAATAAAACATGGATTCTTTCTTGACACTTCCTTGACACTATCATCACATCATGTACCTTTCCCTTGACCTGTGAAAATCATTTCAAAAACTTCGGATGAGTATAAAAATCTCAGTAAGGGTTATAAAAATATGGAAAGGAAACATGAGTTCATATATACATAAGAATGAAATCATAATTTACCCATAAAACATAGGCACTTTAACATACCTCATCAAATCATGAATAAATCATAGAAATCATAAGACATAAATGTAACTTGAGGCATTCATAACATTCTTACGTAGGGAGTAACCCTCTTGGTTACGTTTGGAATACCCATCATAGTATATTCCCTAAATCTCTTCGGAGAAACCTTAATGTTTAACTCCTTCACATTACCCAATGAATTGGAGATCTATATCGGGCTCACTTGCCCTTAGTTCATCACGGAACCACTTGTCTTCATAATAATTCCCAAGAACCATAACATAATCGTATCACATAAAACATGCATAAAGGAAACATAGAATTTCCACATTTAAATCACAAGATATCAATACAACACATTGATATAATAAAAACTTTATGAAAACCATTTTCAATACCAAAATAAAAGAAAATTAAAACATGGTATTTATTTTTCATTTAAAAAAGTTATGGCTTGTAGAGGAAGCCGAAACTCAAATAATGTTCACGACGGCGGAGAAGTCGTTGTCGCTGCATACGTACGACAAAAAAATTCCCTTTTGTCATTTAGTAAAACGCTTAGTGTAAAAAATATTCCTTTTGGATAAACGTAAAAGTAAAAGGGTTTTATACATCATATAAAATAAGTTTGTGTATAAAACAAAATATGCCTCAATGAAAGGAGATTGAGACGAAGTCTCATACCTCGTATCCGACTTGACTTGATCGTTCTTTAATCTCCTGAATAATAAACTTGAGTTAATTTTCTACTTTCTTAACAACCTTTTTCAAGTTCATTATTCCTTTTATATCACTTATTACCATGTTATGAACACTATGTAATTATTTAAGTTAATAATGGTCGTTTTGTCGATCCTTGGTACTTGAGTCAAAAATAAACTCTTTATAACTACAAAGTTGTTCATGTGGTAAAATATCCATTATATCAAGAATTATAATCATGATTTAGATATCATAAATATCATATATATCCAGTATATACATGCATTTATAATATTACATAATCATTTAGAGGTAAGAAATGAAATGCACCGTTCATGGAGACGGTAATCCGTACGTACGCATGAACGCTACTTTCATTTCTATGTCATATTAATGGAATTAAAACTAAATGATTGATATGTATATTTTAATTCCAGAATTATATTCATCATTTATATGTAACATACATCATATATATCCATTAAATATATGTACTTATAATAGTACATTACATTTGGGGATAAGAAATGAAATGCATCGTTCATGGAGACGGTAAGTCGTACGTACGCATGAACGCTACTTTCATTTCTATCTCATAATTTAATGGAAAGAAATAATAATTATATAAAGGTATATTATAATTCCAGTATAATATCATATATAATATAATTAAATATATCCTTTATACATACCACATATGGTATTAATGAATCAAATCACTTTGAAGGGGCGGTAGTACGTACTTCCTAAAATGAAGAAATCGCGTATACCCATAATGGAAGACATAAAGGTATGCCATAAATGAAAAATACAGAAGCTTAAGGAAACAATAAAAATATTATATATCATATATAAATATATTTACATCTTAATGTCCACCTTTGAAGGTGGTAGAAGAATATTGAACAATCATCATTTCGTGAGGCAGAAATTCGCCATCCACAGAAACAGTATGTTCTTTAACCATTATATGTAGGTGTGTGTAAGTTTAGCTTGAATCCTTCTTATAAAAACATACTATTATATTTAATATACTAGATTTATTATTAAAGAAACTAATAAAAAGAGTTTAGGGGGTTGGAGAAGCAAAATAAAGCAAAAGAACACAAGTGGAGACATTACCTTAAAATCAGGTAACTCTTTTTGATTTGAGCTAAAAAGCTTCCTTGGGAAGAATTATGCCCAAAGTGAGTCTTATAAGAGTAATAGAGGGATTTTTAGAGACAAAATGAGTAGGGTTTTTCTGATCCAAAGGCTTGAGAGGTGTGGATAAGGAGGTAGAGGTGGGGGCCTTTTATAAGAGGAGAGGAGGGGCACTCTTGGAAAGTTACAAAATGTTACTTTATTTTCAAATGAGTTTCGGATTTTAAAGGTCCCAAATTGATGTATTTCGAGGATAAGGTGATAAGGGTTCGAAATATACTCTTCAAATAGGTCTTTGACAAGTGTAGGTATTATATTTTACATTATCGTTTTATTTTATTTAAATATTTAAATAATGAGGTAATCGTTGCATCATCATGATGTCATTAATAATTTAATTTATTCAATGTCTAAAAATTCTGAAAAAAATACTATGATGTAGGAAATATTTTTATATTTCCAATGAATATTTATAGTCCAAAATATCATTTATGTAGAAAATATTAAAAATGTTTTACTCAGGTGATACATTCTTTGTTATATTTAACTTTCTTTAACAATAAAAAGATAAAAAGTCACTTTCACACAAAATTGATTCCCTGGGGTCCCCAAGTTTGGAACAAGGAATACCATGGTCGGCCATGAGACAACCAGTATAATTAGTACACATGTTGGTGTCATTTTTTATTATTATGATATTATTTTATTATCCTTAACTACCCGATTAGTCATTAATCAAGATAATTAAAGATAATTACCGTCGTTATTATTCATAATGTCCAAAAACAAAAGAGTATTGATTAAATAATTTGGACCTTCTGATTACAAATATTTAATCCATTTTACCAAATTCCAAACACAGAAATTGCAATAATTTATTTAAAAATAATTTCTGTTGTCAAAACAAATATCGGGTTTTTTTGAAACAATATCTATGAAAAGTTTGGCATTAGTTTCTGCCCAATTCCAAAGTTAAATTAATCCTAATGAACACTATTGAATTAAATAGTAAAAATATATTCAGATTAAACTTTAATACCAATTAAAAATATAATCTAACCATATAATTAAATTAGATGAAAAAGCAGTTTTGATGTAAAATGCAGTATTTTTCACTATTCATTAAAAATGAACATTGTCAGAAAAATACCAAACATTTATCCAATGTAAATTTTAATATCCCAATCATAAAGAATATTTTTATTTTTACAAATAGAGATTATAAAATTTTCAAAATTTTGATTTAAAAAAGGTTTTCCATCAAAAGGAAGTAAAATAATCTTTTAAAAATATTAGTGTATTACATGCTTAAGATTGGATTTATTCTAATTTTAAGCCTCTAAAACGCTATCTAATTCATAAATAGACATAAATAAAAATATATATTATTAATTAATTACTTGGGATGTTACAATGTGATATCTAAAGAGGTATCTCCCCCTTCTTTCCATTCAAAATGGACACGAGAGGATCAAGGGAGTCCCAAATATAGGCCTCTAAAAATTACCTAAAATCCCTTAAAACTGCAAAGCACATGGGCTAGGGAAAAACCTCCCCCTTTACAACACGAACCAACTCCCCCACAACATAGTATGGAACCCAACCCAGGAACACTATGGAATGATCTATAAACCATGTAAAAGTGCATCTTAGGAGACATAAGGGTCATTCTCCCCCTAGACACCCTTTCTGAAAGGATCTTCTATTATTCCACAATGACTTCACTCTATGAAATCCCTATAGTGAAACTATTATTATCCATTTTGGTCCTTACCAATCCCATCCCACCATAGCATAGTGCCCATTTTCCATTTTTTGATCCCTATTAATAGTATTCTATAACCTCTAACACATCGGGTCATGCACTATATCTTCTTTTACCAAACTAACACCCATGAAATATTTCAAAAAAATCATAAAACATGATCAAAAATTATATTGTGAAACTCCAATCCAAATATTCAAATTCTCCTAAAAATTCACCAACAAATAGAAATCTTCTCTAATATGTAAGTTGAGTGTAATCCAAAAATATTTGTGGAAGAAGAACCAAATCAAGTTATACAAGAACCTTAAAATAATGTTAGGATTAATTAGTATTATAATAGATATATATTTCCTGTAAAAAATTATGATGAATAATTTTTATATATTATTAACCTACTATCTACTAAGAGTATATTGATAGTTTTTATTTTGAGAGATAACTAATATCCATGTAATCTGAAATTGAATATATGTGCACTATCCATGTTTGGAACTTGGTGGACACACCTGAAGGGGTGATACCCAAAGGGTACAATTGGGTTTTCTACTATATAACCAAAATGTATAGTAAAGTTTCTATCTATAAATCATGCCTACTAAAAAATTATTGAAAACAAATTCATGGTATTGACTATGAATATACTTATTCACTTTTTGTGATGATATATTCCATTCATATATTTCATGTCATAACAGATCATTTTGATTATGAGATATATCAAATAGATGTTTAAACTACTTTCATTAATGGAAATTTAGTCAAGGATATATATATAATACAATCTAAATTTTTCAAGTCCTAAATAAGTCTTTTAAGGTTTGAAATTTGAAAATTTTTATTTATGGGTTGAACTAATCCAATTGAAGTTAGAACGTCCAATTTTATTATGAAATAAATGATTTTAGTTTAATCAAAAATTTGGATGATTATTGTGTATACAAGAGGATTAGTGGGAGTGTACTGTTATTTCTAATATTATATTTTGATTATATGTTTTTTATTAAAAATGTTGTCCTGATATTAAATTTTATAAATATGTGGTTAGGAAAATTATTCTTGATGAAAGACATGGGTAAAGTAGCCTATATACTAGGTATGAATATCTATAGAGATAGATATAATAGGATTATTGAACTAAGACAGAACACATATATTGGAAAATTTAAAAATCATTTTATCATGGAGAACACCAAAAAAGAGGTATTTAATAATAATGTTTGAATAAATCTGAGGTATATTCAAGAACCTTATAAATAGTTAGAAAGGATGTATAATATTATCTATGTATTATCCATATGATTTATCATGTATTCCATGTTTTGTACTCAACTTAATATCACTTAAGTATATACTAATCCAAACCTAGTGAGACTTTCTATATTAATTTCATGAAAATTCTTAAGTACTTAAGAATAAATAATGATATGTTCTTAAATTTTGGAGGTGATTTTGAGCTCAATATAAAGGGTTACACATATAATAGTTTCTAATCCACATAAATTATTATGTGATATCTCAATTTGGTTTCGTGTTTTTCCTAAATGATGGGTTTATCAGTTGGAAAATTCCCAAAAAAACCACTATAATAGACTTGAAAACAAAGGAAAAGTATATATCTACACCAAATGTTGTGAAGGAAGCTATATGGATTAAGAATTACATCAATAAACTTGGTGTGGTTCCTATCATTAAGGTAGAAATCAATATTTACTATGAAAATAATAAACCCATTACTCTAGCCAAAGAACCCTGATCTCTCCAAAGGGAAAAACACATCCTTCACATGTACCATCTCATTCAAGGGATCATTGATAGGGGTTATGTAAAGATCTGTTGGGTTGATATAGAGGAAAATATAGTGGATCCATTTATAAAACGTGTATAATAGTAAAGGCATCAGGATCATATTGAATCTATTTTAATTAGATACAAGTGAGATTTAATATAATGGTTATAAAATTTATCACAATTTATATTAAAGTCAATCTATGTTTATTATTCATTCATGTGTGTTGTATTTTATATTACATGAAAACTGGGATGATAATATCCCCTCAAATTATGACTTTGAGTATTCTATAATCAATTATCATCACAAAGTATTATGGGTTGTGATGATATGTTAATTTTATCATGAGTATAATCTTGTACTTAATAAAAATAACTATATATGTGATTCATAGGATAAACATATAAGAAAATAAATTGATTCTTATTATTTGGACTGATCCAACAAATTATATCACATGAAATTTTATATGAACATTGATAAAATTAGGGTTATATACTTATTATGAATCCCTATTGTCTATGGTTGGTGAGATACCTAGCATTAAAACCATTATACTTTGATACCTTTCTTAAACAATCCATGAGGTTTAGCTAATCAGGGGGTGGTTGGGTATGTTATTGGTAATATCATTGGTTTCATCTCAACTAACACTAGATTTTTTAACTAATATGATAAGTTTAATAAATCTAGGAACTTGATTAAATTTTCTTTATTGAATGTGTGGATATGATAAATTGAGTGACATGTGATTTACTCAGCTACATGGATGGATAACATGTGATGTATTCATTAATACAGGTCAGTCCAATTTGGAGAATCATGAAAGTGTGAGATAGCATGCACTATATTTACATGTTCCAAGTTTATTGGTCACTATATGTTATGGAAAAATAGATTGTATAGGTATATATAAAATGTATATAATACATCTTGTGGGGAAAATTTTCATGTGTAGATATAAGAACGTTCGATTTAGATCACACCAAACCTAGTTGTAGCTTGAGTAGCACTGATGTTTTCATAGAGGTCATTATTTTATTACATCTATGAAATTGGATTTCATATTTTTTTGATAAACAGTATCCAAAATATTTTGGATGGATTAATAAAGAGTTTAAATTTTTTAGTATAAATTCCATATGAGATTTTAGTGGAAGTGGTATACTATTAGATATGCACTAAAATTAGGTATATCATATTGTATGGTATGCCTAATATATAACCTATGATATACATGTGATTCATATCACATATTATGATATAATTATATTGTATAAGGGTTATTATTCTTTTATCATAGTGTATGATGGGATTACAATATGGGATACCGATGTATGGAAACTGCTATTTCTACCACATGTTTTTTTAGCTATGAATCAATGGTTTGATTCATGTGTGGCATTAAAATTTAATTGAAATGTTCTAATGATCTAAACACCAACAAGTTTTAAATTATTATAACACATGTTGGTCACCATATGATGGAAACCTATGTTTTAATCCTATCATTAAATAAAGGTAGCATGTATAAAGAGTGAAGACCCTCCTGTTGGATGTGTTTGATTCACATTATCTAGATTTAGTAGTATTTTTTTTCTCTTTTTATATTCATATATAAGATACGAGCACACTATAGGAGATTTTGGGGTTCGTTAATTACAAATGATAATTCTAGTGGTAGGTGCAATCTTTGTGGAGTTGAGAATCCATTGTTTTTTTCTAGGTGATTACAATCAAGAAAACTCAATTGAGTTCATTAGGTATGGATATTACAACATTAATAGTATTCCAATATAAATTTTATGTTATTCATACTTCATGTTGTTTCTTTAATGATATATTGAGATATTATGGTATTCTTATGTTGTTATGATCATATGATGATCCAACAAAACCCATCACTAATATTAAGACATGTGTCTATTTTATTTTTCCATTGTATTATTTAGTTTATTCTTTTCTTTAAATGATATTTTAAAGTTGGTTTTGGAGTTTAAATGAAATCATGTTTGTCTCCCTATATTTGTTTTCTCATTTGAGTAAAATAATCCCACAATGATTATGCTTATCCCTTAGCACTAGTTTTTCACTATGTTTTAACATCTAGAAATCAAGGGATGTGTTTGTGGCTATGTGGTGATCCTATATTGGGTCTCGAGATGTGATTTCTTAAGTTTGGTTCATCATAAAATGGTATCATAGATAGGTTTTAAAGGTTGGGTCTTGGGAAGTTGGTAGGCATGGATACTAGGGTGGTCAAAGCTTAAGAGTTTCCCCTAAAATGAACAGATAACTTCTATATAGTTAGACATGATTTTTCAAGGAGTTAGAGTATGAAAAGTGATTTTAAGGACCCCTTTTAAGATATTGTTCGATTTTTCTTATAGAAATCTACAACCATGATGGGTTTTAAATGGTGTTATATTCATGCATCATGGTAAGCATGTGTTGGGATGACATACATGTTCATTGGATTTCCAAAATGGTTTCTTTTCTTAAAGGTAGTTTCAAATGGATTTTTGGGAAGTTTTTTATTTGAGAAATAATTTGGTCGAAGTTATTTTTTATTATGGAACTTTATATTTGAAGGAATAAATCATTATAAAATGAGTAAATCTACTTACATGTAGAGTTAAAATCCTATGTTATAGGCATTTTAATTTGAGAAAAGAAAATTTTTATAATCAATTATGTGATTTTCTCTTCTGATTTATGGTGTTTTAGATATGTCTCTATGTAGAGAGCTCATTCCTAAGGGAAATATTAATAATATGGGGAGTGAGGATATTCATGAGTAAGGAGTTTGAGACTTGGATATTTTTCCTATACTCTTGAACACATTAGTTCAAGTTATCCAAGTTCTAGGGAGGGGGTATAATCAAGAGTGTCCTAAGGAAGTGGGTTATGTTTCTAAGTTCTAGAAGTAGAAACCTCATGTATTTAGGGGAGATGGTAGAGTTAAAGAAGTTTAAGATTGGTTTGATATGATCAACCAAACCCTATATTTTCTTCATAACCTTAAGACATCGAAGGATGAGTTTATTACTTAAACATTTAAGGTAGAATCTCATAAGTGGTTGGAGATAACTATAAAAGTGAAGCTAGATGTGGATATGACATGGGTTGAGTTCTAGAATATGTTCAATTATAAATTCTATCTAGACATGATAAATCTAAGGAAATATTGAGAGTTCCTAAAAATGGATCGGGGGAATGTGATAATGTTGGAGTATATTTCTCATTTCATAGAGTTTGTATATTTTTCATTAAAAGTAATTAATAATGATTGTCTCAAGGAAAAATGTTTTGAGATAAATCTACATTATGAGATTCAATAAAGGGTTTTTTTTCTTGATTTACTTTCTTATATGATAGTAGTAAAGGAAAAATACATGATTGTGGTAGACATGCTGGATAAAAATGCCACAAATTCTTTTTTCCCAAAATTTCAGAAATAAAATATTTTTATGATGGACAAAAGAGGAAGTAAGATGACTCTAAATAAGTGGTAGTTTAATGAAATTAATGAGATAAGGTACTTCTCAACTAAGGGGGTATTTTGGGTGTTACTATATTGGAATCACCGCACATCTAAAGCAGTATTTTCCTAATAAGCCTAGTATATTACATCAGTATAGGAAGCTTGGGAATCTAAAGAATTTATACAAATTTATTTCTTTGGGAACTAGTATTGGAGATTTAAACCATTCATAGGGATCAAATATTTCTATAGATAAATAAAAGTAAGTTAGTATAATGTTTCAAGAAAGGATTGGTGGTAATCCTAAATAGTTTCAAGATCAAAAGAATCAGGGATAGTTGTGTGTTATAAATCATGTACTAGAGGTATCTTATGTAGGACCTATGATAGTGAGAGGTACTCTACTTATTTCTTTGACTATGGTTTATTCTAAATTTGATCTAAGTTCATATCATACATTCATATTTAATAAGGTAGTATATCTATTCAAATTTTCTCTATAGTTGATACCATATTCCTTAAAGATTGAGATAACTCTTGATGAAAGGATATAGTAGGGTTTTAGGTGGTTGTGATTAGTGATGTGGAAATATTTTAGGACTTCTTGGATCTATATATGAACATGTATTACTTTATAGTTTGAATTCAATTAATGGTGAATTTTATAGATTATATTAACTATTATGGATTAAATTTTTCCTTCAATTTTACTAATGAGAATGTTCACGCTTTACCGAGGGAATGAGAAATCCATGCTATTAAAGAAGGATTAAATATTAAATACATTAGAGGTTTTATATGTTAGTTATCTAGGTTAGTTATTGGATTATTAGAATCTAGAAAAAAATCAATTTTAAGAAATGGTGAAGGATTCCTTCGATGTGTTTCCCAAATACAAATCTAGACTACCACCAGATATGGACATGGGGTTTTTCATGGATTTATTTTCTAGAATGATTCTGATATAATTTCCCTCATATCACAATGAACCTAAATTGCTGTGAAATTTTAAGGTTTAGATGAAGGGTTTTTATAGAAAGGGATTTATACAACCCAATATTTTAGCTTGGGTAGATTCAGTTATATTTTACAATAAGTATAATGGTAGTTTGTGGTTGTGAATCAACTAATAACATCTAAATCAGGTGAAAATGAAGAATAAATACCCTTTACCTCACATTGATGATATATTTGATCAATTTATGGGGTCTAAGTGGTTTTTTAAGATTTATTTTTTCTGGGATATCACCTGCTAAGGATGAAGTAGAAATACATTCTAAATATAACATTAAGGATAAGTTATTATCATTATGAGTTTATAGTGATATCATTTTGTATTACTAATGATTCTATTTTTTTGTGTATTTTAGGAAACATGTATTCCATAAATACCTAGACTTGTTTATTATTTTTGACATAAATATCTCAAGGTGATATCTTGAATTTTTTGGTGTTTTGTTTATTGGTAAAGCATGTATAAAAAAGTTATAGGATCATGATGGGATTAAAAAATTCATGAAGGAGTATTTCTAGAACTGTTTAAAGGTTATTAGTAAGTTATATAGAAAATCATAGTAAAGGAAGTATTTTTTCAAAAGTGTGGAGTTTTGAAAGATTAGTGATATGATTATTCCATATTTATAAACAAGATAAAGGATTCTTGTACAGGATAGGAATACTCTCATGGAAGTAGAGTTTTTTTAATATAGTGTTCAAATAGAGTTGTGTTCAAGCAACAAGAATGTACGTGACATGTTTTACATACATGGAGAAGTTTCAGAAAGTATTTTTTCCACTTATAAATAGTTTGTTAATACATCATTAAATTAGTAGATAAATACTTAAAGAAAACCTCAGATATGTTTTCCCATAATACTTATGAGAATGTATATCTTATATGAAGACATTTTATTTTGTCATAAATTTTATATAGAAAATATTTTGTGCATCAAGAGTAATGTTTTTTTATAAATGTGAGTTATATGAAAATATTTCATGCATAAGAAGTTAGTTGGATGAAAGTGAGTTTCATGAACCTCAAAATAATTATCCATAATTTCTATGGTAAATTATAGTTCATCATTTGCATAAAATAATTGTTTCATTCCACAAAAAGTTTGGTTTAATAAAAGTTTATTCAACCCATTATAAGTATCTATTGAAGGAATAGTGATCAAACTTTAGTATAGAGAGCAGTGAGATTCAACAAGTAATTAGTAATAAACCATGAGGGATATTGAGTTAAACAATAAGTGAGTTTTATTGAGGGATTGGTTAGTTCTTCAAATGTGATTGGTAGTGAATTAGGAGTTTGATTGAGTATAATCTAAACATTGTACACAAGTAGGTGCTTGGTAGATACTAGTACTTTATCATATCATTGTTGTATGATACTTTGATTAGTCCAGTGTGGGTAAACCATGTAAAATTGATTATTTCTCCCATTTACATGATTTATTAATTCATATATACTATGAGATAGAGGGGTTTTCCTACAAATAGTGGAATAATACTGTTGTAAAGGTCTATTTGAAATAAGTTGGAATTCCCTAATTCACCCCCAGGTACATACCTTTCTTGGGTCTGACAGGTAGTATTAGATCTAAAGTTTCAAGTTAGTGTAATCTATGGTAGTAGTTAATCACAAAGTAATTCAAATTATTTATAAAACCAACTTTTATCTCTATAGGAATCTGATGTGGTAGTATTTTCAATTCTAAAAAATGGATATGTACACACTTTTTATAGATGGGGTTTTAGTCAATATAGATATTGTATCTCTATTAAAAGGAGATTTCAAATACTAAATGCTAATTTTATATAAATCAACACTTCAGAGGGGGTATTATCAGACATAATCTATAAAAATTTTATGACGTGTAAATTCATGCATGTTTTGTGGGAAAAATTAATTAACATCTATAAAGGTGACTCAAATGTGTGAGAAACTAAATTTCAGGTTTTATAATACAAGTATGAGGACTTTAGGATGCACCTAAATGAAAATATTGATGCATTATTTGATTGGGTAAATTTTATTATGGATTATATGTCTGGTATTGAAGAAAACCTTGATGATGTTTAGATTTCCATGTGAATATTGAGTAGATTTCCACCCTGGTTTAATATAAAAGTCTTTGTGTTTGAGGATAAATATCCAAAGTATATAACATTAGATATTCTTCAAAGTATTCTTATCACATATGAGATAAGTAATGATTAAAACAAGTCTGTATAAATGGGGAAGTCTAATGAAACTACCACAAAACTAGGTTTCCGCAGTGTCACCCTTTATTAGTGCTAAAAAAAAGCACTGATAAAGGGGGGCCTTTATCAGCACTTTTTTTATTGCTGATAAAGGGGGGTTTTATCAGCGTGCATTTTCCTAGCACTGATTAATGTGTATATTTCAAAAAAATCATAAAAATGATATATTTATATATAATTATATTTATATTTATATAAATATAATAAATATTTTTTAAAATATGTTTTATATCGATTTGATATGTCGTAGACCCAAAATGGACACCCTGGAGCAGAAATTATGGCCGTTTGTAGGTATTAAGAAACTTCTCATACCTTTAATAATATGAGAAGGTGTTACAATGGTCACCGTAGTGTAGTTCTAGTCGTAATATTCTATTTGGTATGTGGTTGAGGCAAAATGGACACCCGGAGCAGAAGTTATGGCAAAACGGACCCCCGGAGCCAAAGTTATGACTGTTCAGAGGGGTTTTGGTCCTTTTTGAACCTCAAAAATGTGAGAAGGGGTTTTGGTGATCACTGAATTGTGTAACTGTTAAAAATATTTGATTTGATATGTGGTAGAGCCAAAACGGACACTCAGAGCCGGAGTTATTGTCATTTGAATTTTGTAACTCTCGTATCTCCTAAAAACCTAAGAAACCATCAACTCACTAAAATAGGAATAAATTCTTCTCCAGTTGTCTGTTTGAGCTTCATGACCTATAAAATCGAATTTTGTGAAATGAGTGATGACCACATCTAGTCTAACCCTTTATAAGAACAGAGGAACAAATGATATATCAGTTATAGCACTCCAAAAAAAAGACCAACTTCAAACGGCCATAACTTTCACTCGGGTGGCCCGTTTGGGCTCTACCACATATCAAATAAAAGGCAGAGAATAGATCTATGAATAAGGATAACTAAAAAGTATTTCCAATCTTATCTAAGACCCTAAAATCCCAAAAAAACAAAAGGCCTCCAAAATTTAGTTTCTATGTCCGGACCCCTATCAAATGTTTCTTAAAATGGTCATAACTCCTAATCTGTGTGTCTGTTCAGCCTCTCACACCTGTTTTATCATAGTTCGTTCCATGATATTTGGATTGACTATTCACAGAACTGAAACAGACACCCATAGTGGAAGTTATGTCTTTTACAGTGACTCTGCAATTTGTTAGGTTTTTCAAGACCCCATTTCTAGCACTTTTGTGTATACATATTAATATATAATATTTGTAAATATATATAAATATGTATAATTATACCTACAGAAATACATATAATATATATCTGTGTGTGTGTGTTTGTTCTATATATTTATGTATTTATTTATTTATTTATTTATAAAAACACACATAATAAAACATATTTTATAAATGTATTTAAAACTAATCTTATAGATATATATTAATATATATTAACAAACAAATAAATATATGGATAAAAAATTATAACTAAATGTATATATATAAATAGATATAAATATATATTAATATATGGATATATATATATATTAATATAATTAAATATATGTATATATTAATATGACTAAATATATATGTATATATTAATATGAATAAATATATATATATATATGTTAATATATATATATATATTAATATACGGATATATATATATATATATTAATATATGAATATATATATTAATATAACTAAATATACATATATATTAATATATGAGTAAATATAACTATATATATATATAAATAGATAGATATATTAATAAATGAAAAGCACAACAATATGGTGGAGTGGTAAAGGATTAGGCTCGTAGGAAAGAGGTCTCGAGTTCGAATCCTAGGGGAGGCAGGTCACTAACGCAGGTGTGGGGAATTACCTAGCACTGTTAAAGGGGTGTGGGGCTGGGGGGAGCTGGCCTGGGGAATGTGTGGGCTACCATTGACTGTGGGCGCTATTAAAGGGGGGCTTCAAGTGCTGTTGAAGCCCCCCAGAATTGCAAAAATATATTTTTTTTATTTTTTTTTCAAAAAAAATCAACTTTTATCAGTGATTTTTAAAAGTGCTGATAAAAGGGGCCTTTTATCAGTGCTAAAAACATTGATAAAAGGGACCCCCCCCCTATCTTCACCTTGATTAATAGTGCTTTTTTTAGCACTGTTAATCGAATTTTCTAGCACTGATAAAGGCCATATTTGTAGTAGTGGGAGGTGGCATTCAAGGAATTGAATAATATCATCATGGAGTATGGCCAATAACAAGAATATTTTAATGAATTCATTTCATTCCTAATTCCAAGGTAAACTTCTACTTGCATTCTTTTGATATGGAAAGGTGGGAAACTTTGACGTAAATTATACAAAGAAGTTTCAAGATAATAAATTGGATGATTAAATTCTCATGAATAATTATTCAGCTAATATGAAAGGTAGTATAAGTACTAAGAAAAGATTATTCGTGATAAGGAATATACTTTCATAAGAGGATAATAGCTCAAAAGAATCATGGTTAGGATAGATTTAGGACTAAAAACACCTAAAAGAATATTCCTTCATGGTTATTATAGAAAATTAAAAAAAAATAAGGTGATGATGATGATGAGATAGAGGTAGAAGGGATATTTGAGAGCCAAGATAAATAAATATAATGAATTAGTTCATGATACCAAACTTTATATGCAGTATTAGGAAGAAGAGAAGTCTGAGTTGAAGGAGAATATTGAAATTATCAAATCTAAAAAAAATAGAGAGCTCATATAGGTTTATTGAGTACAAACTCAAAATAGATTATTGGACTAGGGTTAATAATAATTTTACTAACAAATTGAAATATTGGGTCAAAAATACCAAATAGTTTGAGTAAGAGTTGACCAATATATTATTAAAAATAGATGACCAGTAGATACTCTTTAATATTAGTATGTCATCATGAAATTATATTTAATAGGTGAAAATAAATTGATGTAGAATCATGGATTTCTATAAATGCTTTAAAGGATCATCAGTATAAGTAAAAGACAAATCAAAATGAAAAAGGCGGTATGGGGATTGATTACAAACAAAAGGTAGTATTGGGTGATTTTAGGCCACATACACCCACTCTAAATTTAAAGGTTGATTTTGGAATGACTCAAAATATGAACACCTAAAGAACCAAAAATACCACTGGAATAGTTCCAATGACACACAAGATTAGACCAATAATCAGGTGTCATTATTATAGAAATGTGAGACACTCTTAAAATGTGTTATATGTAGCTAAAAGGTACTATAGGGCGCAAGAGAAATGATGAAACCTAAGAATAGTTCAATATTATAGGTATTCATTTGATGTATATTATTTATGATGTAGAAAATATAGACATATGTTTAGATATTTATCATAAACTATGTAGAGAAATGTTCCTATGAAGACCCAAAGTGGTCGTATACAATAGCTCAAGGAATCATCAAGTGGGATAAAAATGAAAAATTGATTTCACTCATTACAAGATAACTTTATTCTATTATATTCAAAGGAGGATAAAATGTACAATTCATCATGAGGTGTGTATCCAAAAATGTGGATAAAAAAGAAAAATATTATAATATTGTGGTTATAGAGATTTACTTGAAAGAATTATATCATATTAGTTTATGGATTATTTATAAAAAATGTAGCTCCTATGTGACAAAAAATAAGGATCTACTCACAATAATAATATATGATAAATATGGCATCGTAAAATTTGGAAATGATAAAGGTTTAGAAAATATATGATTTGGAAATCCAAATTTGGTGGGAAATAAAAAAGATGTGGGGATGTATTAGTTATTGAAGGTCTTGGTCACAACTTATTGATTTTAAGTCAGTCATGTGACTCAATACATGTATGGAGTTTCACCAAGATAAATTATACCATTAATTTAAATAATAGTTTATTTATGATAAAAGGGAAAATTTTGAAGAGTAATATCTACCTCATCAATAGAAGAGTATATATTTATTTTCTATTTAAAGAGGGAAAAATAGATTATGGAATAAATGACTTGGTTTCTTGAAAAAACATTCCTTTGAAGATCTAATAAAGAATTATGAAGTTCATGATATCCATAAATTTTTAGGTGATCATAAAAACATGTACCATGTTTTTCAAAAATTGAAAATTGTTTGGAATACATACAAGTCAAAAGAACAGAAATCAATAAGGGTACTTTAATTGGGGTCTAACGATGTGTGTACACTGATATCACCAAGGTACATTGATGGGAATAGATATTGGGTGGTGTCTATTGATTATTATATCAGGATGGCATGGTTGATGGTCATTTCTTACAATTATGTGGTATTCAGTTTCATTACTCAATATCGAGTAAAGGCTAAAAATAATCTTAGCCAAAATATTCTAATATTATGATCCAAAAATAGCCTTGTGTTTACCATTATCTAGGTGGGGTACTATCTCAAAAATTATGGGATAATGCACCAAGTTTTGGTTGTGAGGAATCCATAAAAGAAATGGTATGTGGAGAGGACAAATCATTTCATAAACAGCACGTCCAGAATGATATTAATTAAGAAAGACATTCCAAAGAAGTTTTGGAAGAAATGATTCATGAAATAAATCTATATATTCAATACAATATGTTTGTGTCTAGGGGAGGAAAATAATATATATGATATGTGTTATGGAAAGAATAAAATATTGAAAAAATAGATCTTAGATAGTAAGTGTTTTATTCTTAGAAAGAAGAAACACAAAAATTTTAAGCCTCATAGAGATGAAGACATTTTTATTGGATACTATTATAATAGAAAGGAATATAAGTGTTTAAAAATAGATTAGAAAATTTAATGAAACTCAAGATAAAAAAATACTATATATTGAGAATACTCTAAAAAAATTTGGACAAATTATAGAAGAGGGTAATGAGGAGCTAATTAACTCAAGGGGAGTAAAAAGTGTTAATATTTATTCTAAGAAATATATGATGAGTAGAATTAATCCAAACTATTATCTTCACAAAAGCAAAAAATTAAAGATTAAATTGATGAGTAGAATATCATTGGTAACTATACGGCACCATTTCAAACAATGATAATGAAGTATTTATAGTAATATTCACTTTTATCTTAGGTAGAACCAAAAATTATTTAAGAGGATACTATGGATGAGAATTGGGTTTAGACTATGAATAAATATATTTTAAAATCTAGAAGAATCATATATGGTAAATTTTTCAAGGTCCAAATGATACAAATTTTATTAGAACATGATGTGTATTTTGGAATAAACTCAATGAATATGGAATGTTGAATTAGAACAAATCACAACTAGTGTTCAAAGGGTATTATGAAATTGATGGAATTGATGATGATGAGACATTTCCACCTATTTCTTGGATGGAAACTATTCAAATTTTCTTGGAAATATCTATGAAAATGAGATTCAAGGTGTTTGAGATGGATATTAAATTATCATTCCCCAATTTAGTTCTTGGGGAATAAGTGTACATCAAAAAACTGTATAGG